>OX382360.1:1167393-6167393 GCA_947508005.1 Amphipoea lucens
GGCAGCTCTTTTCAAAAAACTGCAGTAAAACTGTTTTCTCTCTTTTGACTCTCTTTTGAGATCGTGTACTTACGTTATACGTAACGCGCTTAAAATTAAGTTACAGATAAGTTTTATTTTATAACAATAATTAACACATAAAGCTTATTTAAGTATTTTTTACACTGTGACTTGAGTTTTCTTAAGCATAATAACTATTAGTAAGTACCTATTTTATAATTATCTTAAACCTTATTCGACAGTTAAATAATGACAGCGCATTCCCTGTATTTAAAAGCTATTCAAAATTTACAGCATGTTACGCCATCTGGTGACGGTTAAGAACACTAAGCTTCGCGAAAACGTGTTATTCCATATTTTGAAGATAGATGGCGCTTTTATTAATGCAATTGTTAGTGGATTATTTATGAAGCTACCTCATCAACAGTTCTCTCTCTCTCTCTCTTTATTTCTTTTCTTTGGCATTGATGTGAGCTGCTTAACTTTTACACCTTATAATTTTATAACATAGCCTTTATTCACACACATCACACTGAAAACAACATTCTCTCTTTATTTTAAAGATAAACTAAGCCAGCCGTGGAAAGTTCACTTTATGTAAATTCGACGTCTACTGCGTTTTGTGCTTTAAGCAAGAAATTTTTTCTGCAACCTTTATTTTATTTTTAAAACTAGTATTTCATTTTACTTTCACGTTTATTGTTTTATATCCTAATTAGTTCAATAGAAGGCAATCATTTTACAAAAACTGAGGCGTCTTTTGGTAGCGGTCCTTCCATCCGTTGTCCCTAAAGGACGAGGTCCTATTGGCCCTCCCGTACTGAATGCTAGGCGGTCCACTGGTCCTTCCGATCTGGTTATTACTGCTCCTGAAGGTGACAGTGGTGCAGGTGCGCATGCTAGACGTGTTGGATTTTTGACGTAATCCTTGCATCTGAAAGTAGATGAGGAGGTAAAAGATAGTTTTTTTTTTAATAGATAACTTTTTCAGCTGATTCTACCATGACTTAAATCACAATGAATAGTTTATACCACTTTTACCCAACTACAGCACAGAGGAAAGATCAATTATTGTTGTTGGTAAGGAAAATACAAAAAAAAATACGCTCATACGTATAAGTATGAGTTCTATACTGAGCAGCGGGCCCTTTTTATTATAGTCATATAATTATTTAGGATATATGGAACATTTTATAAAATTTTTATGTATTTTCTTTGATATCACAAAGCACTCATACTGTTATAATTACAAAACTTTGTGTTATCAATTAGGTAACTAAAATTATGGATCTGAATAGATTAATACAAGGAGAATATTAACAAAAAATATCTTCAAATACTTAGTCTACTCTTTTAAAGCCACAGTAAAGTTAGCTTACGTAAATATTCTTAAGCACTAAAACTACAAGCATTAGACAAAGTGTTAATTAATTGAGAGTAATAAACACTTTAAGAAAACACAATGTTTTAAGAGCATTCACACATAACACCCCTCTGTTTTTGTCGGGGGTTAAGGACAAGCAAGGCTTAATAATAGGTATAAGTGAAGTTTCATGCTAATGGATTATAAAGAAACTAAAGTTTGGGCCAAAAGAGTTTAACCTTTTAACCGCTTACGGATTAAACCGACAAATATTTTCGTGTCAATTTCGCCAGAGTCGTATATTTACAACCAAATACCACAGCTCGTTTAATCTGCTTTTATATTTAATTACGCTCTATTCTATCAGGTTTTTTTTTGGCGCTAGGCGCACTACAACAGAAGGCCATTTCTCGTAATTTAAAACGTTCAAAATCTAGTCGCAGTCTCATCTCGGCGACAAACAAACGTCAAAAACTTGTCAAAATGGAGGGAAATTTGAGATATTTTTGACAGATTGAGACTGAGATCAGACTGTGAACGTTCCTAAAAATTACGAGAATTGCCCCTCTGATATAAAGCCGGGCGGTTAAAAGGTTAACTAATAAAGTTTACTTGATTTAATTTGATAATTTTACGAGGGGTCATGTTGCGTCATGTGAGGTGCTAAGAGTAACATTTTACTATATGAATTGCAATATTTAATTCACGTTGGGAATGACGTCATGAGTCTCTTGTTGTCTTAAACTTCTGCTCAAGTCAGATTTATTGTAAAAATGGGAATCGTATTGAATTTACATGCCACGCACGGACTTGTTAGGGGTCCAGGTTTTGAAGGGGTACTAAAAATTTTAATGAAAAAGTTAGTGACAAATCTTGTTAAATTAATCAATGATTAGTAAAATATCATTCTGACTTTATCGATGATTTTCTGTAAACTTACATGGAAATGAGTACTAGAGTGTATGTTACCCGGATCGTGGCAGATGAGCTTGCGGAGCGACCGACGGAAGTTGCGCGTCATCAGGCAGTACACTATGGGGTTGATCGCTGAGTTCGTGTGGCCTGAAATTACACATGTAAGAAGTGATTTAATCTAATGTGTTTCAACATAAAATAATCATCATCATATTCAGCTATATTGTTCCTACTGCTGGGATACAGGCCTCCTCTCTGTGTGAGGAAAAGTTTTTCTACGTCACATAGAATAATTTAACGTAGAAGTACACGAAAATACACAAATTAGACAGGAGGAAAATAAAGTAAAACAATAATATTTTTAGATCAGTTTACTACGAATCTACATAAAAATAAACAAATTGTTTCATGTTTAGCTGTACCTAATTGAGTATAATAAATAATATAATATAATAATATAATATTCCACAACTATCACACAACGCCATCTAGTCCCAAGCTAAGCAGAGCTTGTGTTATGGGTACTAGACAACTGATAAACATACTTTTTTTTTTTTTTTCTTTTCAATTAGGAGGCTATTTTTAAACGTAGGCGGAAAAGAACATCGCTAACATAATATTATCTACTAATAATAAAACTGATACGACATATTATCTCTGGTTGTTCTCGTCTGGCTAACGGCGAGTACTTGCACAGGCATAACCAAGTAGCCAGGATTATTCACCAGCAACTTGCTTTGAAATATAAACTTGTGGATTCTGAGGTACCGTATTACAAGTATGTGTTAAGGCAGTACTCCTCGATACGGCTCGTATTGTGAGGCGGTTCCTGTCTCTGAAGCACTAACCACCGGTAGCTTGGACCCTGCTCCCGACACCGGCGGATTACTATTTTTTATATTTTTAAATGTTTTTTATACTTTTTTTTTTAATCAAATATGTAAATAAACAAATAAATAAACTGATACTAGGGTTTATGTTTTAATAAATGATACAGGGATATTTTTAACTAGCAGCGCCCCGCGGTTTAACCCGCATAAGTCTCGATCCCGTGGGAATATCGGGTTAAAAAGTATCCTATGCTCTTACCCGGGACTCAAACTATCTCTAAATCGGTTCAGTGGTTTAAGCGTGAAAAGGTAACAGACAGATAGAGTCAGTTTCACATTTATAATATTAGTAAGAATGGAAATAGCAAATTATATTTAAAGGTAACGACACACAGCATCAGATACCTCTATACTAAAAAATATGGCAAATATTTCAGAAAAGTAGGTAAGGTAAAATTACAGTAGAGCATTGGTGGCCCAGTGGTAAAGGCCCGACTTACGAGTTGTTGCCCAAACGGGCGCTTTACCTTGTGTTAATAATGTCATCAACACTGCTCTCAAAACGGTGCAGGAGAAGATCGTGAGAGAACCCAAAAGTCGAAGACATGTGACATTTACCAACCCGCACTGGGCCCACGTGGTACATTATAGCCCACTCCTTCATACCGAGAGGATGCCTGTGTCCCAGTAGTGGTAACATTATAGACTGATTATACTAAGGTAAAGTAGTACTTGCAATCGATATTACGAGTACCTACATGGAGATAACAGATTGAAAATAGATTATAGAATAGTCAATATCCATTCATTTAATTCTAAAACTCAATTAAAACCTCGCCGGTCTTGAATAGTCGCATATTCAAAACAAAATATAAAAAAGCGCAATTGGAATTCATTCGGATTTACGGAGTCTTTATTCTTTTAGAAACTAACTATATACACTAGATACTAAAATAAATGACTAACTAACTTACAATACAAATATATAAAAATAAAAAACTTAGGCGTCGAAGTATTCATCCGCATCGCTGTCATCCGGAAACGTGCCCAGAAGACTGGCAGCATTGCCACGTTGAATGGCAATGCTAATTCTTTGGCCAAAGAACGACCCAGCCCTCTGGTCACGTGAAGTATCGACCAGCCGGCGAGAAATTTCCTTAAAAAGGAGACGCGCGCTCGGGCCCCATGACCCGAGCGTTTCGACCCCAAACGGCTCAAAGCTGTAGTTGCCCACAAGGTTACAGTATTTGCGCCGTTTGAGGGTCTCAGCAGCTGCAGCAGCGGCGCCAGCACAGCCCGCAGTGCTAGGAACATGAGATGGCGCTAGGGTATCGACACATGTTGCGTCCCACACCAGAGGCCTACCCACCTTCCAAGGCAACAACGTCATGCCGTCTGGTCTCTTCCCATCATCACGTACCAAGCCGTTTGGTTCTAGCACCGCTGGTACGCCGGCGGTGACAAGGGCTCGACGAATAATATCGTTGATGCTGGCGTGCCGTGCTATGCGACCTGCGCTTCTGCAGCAGGACAGGCCATGGTGTCCGAGACTGTCGACAGCTTCACCGCAGTGACATCGATGCGGAGCAACACAAGGTGCGCCCAAGCGGAGACACGTAGCGAGCCGAAACGATGAATCATCCATCATTGTGCCTATGGTGGATGACGGGAGCGCCTGAAGCCACAAACCTGACTCCCATTCTCCCACAGCCAGCAGACGGGCACGCTCAACAGTATTACGTGACGTGTTTACAAGGGTATTCCGTATAATACTGCAGAGCGGCACGTCCCACTGTCTCTGGGAAGACGGGTTATCAGGCAAAACCGTATTGGGACAAGCCATTTTCCAAGCATTCAACGCATCGGTCAAAAACGGCACTTCAAAATCGACCAGTGAGGAAGATAAAATGTTCCTGGTTAATTTATCGGTACTGTGGACCGAGGAGAGGAAGGCTGGTAAACTAATACTTGAAATTTTGCGGACGCCGAGACCGCCCAAGCGAATGGGTAGTGTGGCTTGCTGCCACGCACGGTCGTCCAGGGCCACATTTAGGATGGAAGTTAATGTGTTTCTAATGATTTGGTCTACTTTTTCTAAAAGTTGTGGATGCTTCCATAGATAAGAGGAGCGAAGGCTATAAGTAAATTTTGGTCCAAAACAACAGTACCGAATGAGTGTGAAGGCCGAATGAATATTAATTTTGAAAAGTCTTTCCGAGACGTCATTAAAATTTAGTATTTTATTTAATTGTAAAAGTAATTCATTCTAGTTATAGAATTCCAATAGATTTGTCACGGTAATATTATCTGTACAGTATTCTCAAACTCAAAGCGTTTATTTCAATTAAACCAATTACAGGCACTTTTGAATTGTCAAGGGGTCGGTCAGTTGCCCATTCCAAAGCGTAGGTACCTATGGAGAAGAACGGGCAAAAATCTTCATAAAAATGGTCGTAACGCGAGTCATACCTACGCGCCTCGAGTTCGGTTTACACTCGGTAAACAAACAGTCTCGAATGCTCCTCAGTGAGGAAAGGACGCCGGACGGTGTGATGGTTTTGTAAGCAGTAAACGTGCGATTTGTGACAAAAATATTCATTGAAATAAGTACTTATTTTTTTTTTCTTGATTTACTTACTTGTACAAGTAAGTAAATCGTCAATAAGTTTTTTTTAATAAATCTACTAATCAGAAAACACAACATGTATTTTTATTGAACTCTTCCTATTTCATTCACAACGAATTATTTTTTTAAAATAAAAAGTATAATATTTACCTATACAATCACAAAACTAGAAAGAAACAAGTAGGTTGATAAAATTTAAATACTATTGGTGGGCAGCCCTATCGCATGTACCGCGCGGCTGTAGGTAATCTTTTCTAGAACAGGGCAGAGTCAAAATACTGTATAGATAATATTACCGTGGATCTGTCTACCGGTATTCATCAGTTCCGACTCAATAGCCAGTAATGCAGTTAATTCATGCATTCACCTAATCCGGCTTACAGACAATGGGCTGCTTAGGACTGTCGTATAGGAATTAGAGAAGTAACATTATCGTTATTGACGAATTGAGGTGAATATTACTGTCATCATGCGAAACAAGAGTTTTCGTCGATGATTTGTTTGTCATAACGCTAATATCATCATCTGCCTAGCCTTTTCCCAGCTATGTTGGGGTCGGCTTCTAGTCTAACCGAATGCAGCTGAATACCAGTACTTTACATGGAGTGACAAACTATCTGACCTCCAAAACCCAGTTACTGGATAATACTATACACCCTTTGTTAAGACTGGTTGTCAGGCTTTCGGGCTTCTGACGATCCGTAACGACTATCAAAAATCCATGAATGCCAGAAGGGACCAACAGCTTAACGCGCTTTCCGAGGCACGGTCGGGTCTTGGTATGTAAAAAACGGTCGGGTCTTGGTATGTAAAAATGGTGACCCATCCACGGACCAACCGCGGCAAGCGTAGTTTAACCTGACCGATCGACCCATGCGGCTATATTGCTTAACCCTCAAATATTGAATAGTAGGACGAATTTTGTTAAGATGGATATTGCTTCAACAATATTAATAAGTATTAAACTATCTAGATAGATAACATCGTAATTGGTTTTCGTCTATACTAACTATAAAGTCAAACAGAGCATTGGATAAACCTTTCAGCTAGCATCTGTTAAACGATTTTCGAAATGATGATTGGAAACTGTCTAACTTAGTTTCAAACCAAGTAGTTGATGATTTATACAATTATGTAATCACATAAATGGGTTCTAAACATTTAATGATGTAACTTGTTAGTAATAACAATATTAATAAATAACAAGGGAAAATTTTCCACATAGGCATGCAATAATTTGTTTGATATGGGTGAATTGTGGCACACCTAATATATTTTTGGGGCATGCGGTGCTTACCTGTAAGAAATTGTTACACTAACCCTAGATTATGGTACAGTTACTTTAAATATTTACAGTGTAAACTGATGTTGGCTGGCCAATAAAGGAAAATAAAAATAAAATAAAAAATTTAAAGATTGATTATATATTCAAATTTAAGTAAAGCACGTTAAGCCGTTAGTCCCGGCTATCATTCGTGGATCTTTGACAGTTTTTACTGGTCGTCAGAAGCCCGAAAGTCTGACAACCAGTCTTACGAAGGGACATCGTATCACCCAATAACTGGGTTGTGGAGGTCAGATAGGCAGTCGCTTCGTGTAAAATACTGGTGTTCATCTGTACCCGGTTTGACTGGAAGCTGACCCCAACATAGTTGGCAAAAGGCTAGGAAGATGATGATGTTGACATCTTCAAAGTGATGGGAAACACCTGTTCGAGAGACGCGCGAAATCGTGGTGAATAGTAAAAAAAAGTCAATAGATGATTCCGGGCTTTAAATGATGATGATAATGATGAATAAAAAAAGAGAATACCAACCCAGTAGCAACGTGTAAGGCATCAGCATCGCAGATACAGACTCCACATTGACAGCATTTACATCTATCAGCAGCTGCAGAATGTTGTAGGGCAGCCAGCATAGTGCAAACAGCACTGCAAGGAGTAGCAGTATCCATGCCACTCGCTTCCTTTCTCGGACGATCCGTAGGCGCTGCAAATGGTTTTAAAATGGTCTCAGTGAACTTTCATATTTTTAACCGACTTCAAAAAAGGAGATTTGTATTCGACCCGTATGTATGTGTGTATGTTTGTATGTCCGCGATTTTCTCAAAAACTAATGAACTGATTTTGATAATTCTTTCATTAATATGATCTACATACTTTCAGGAAGGTTTTAATATATAATAAATTAGGTAATTTCTTATGTACGAAGTTATATGCATAAATGTACTGCATGTCCGCCATTTCTATGCGAATTTTGATGATTCTTCTGAGTCGGTGTCTTCAATTCTTCAATGCACAAGTGTTAATTGAATTTGTGTGGGGTAGGTTACAACTAAAAAGTGAAAAATAAAAAACTTTTTTACAAAAAAAAAAAACAATCGACTCCAAAAAACAACACTACAAAATGATAAATAACTTTAATTTCGGAAGTCGGTGTCAGAAAACGAAAATGTGGAACCAACGACACCGACTTCTGAAATTAAAGTTACTTATCACTTTGTAGTGTTTTTTTTTTTTTGAAGTCGGTTGTTTTTTTTTGTTCCGTAAATATTTGTAGTGTCCCGGAGGGTAAAAAGTACTGGCTGAAAAAAAAGGTTATAAATAAGTTGCTTTATCCCAAAATGTTTTGTTTGGCCTTAACGGGTTCCTTTCAAACAACACAATCCGCTTAATAAAGGTTAGAATAATTTTGATTGTAAAACAAACAAAGCGGATAATTATAAAACCGTGTTTAATAATACGTATTAAGATTAGTGTTTAAGCAATTTCAAAGCTTTTAGATTTTTCGATTTGCACATCTCATCTAGCATTAAATGATCATTTCTCATTTATATTATATCTTTGTAAAAATGTGCTGACCTTTTTGAAAAAAACTTTTAGGTATTCATCTTTTCGAGACGTCCACTGAGCCATAAAGCTTTTTAAACGTAGTTTGTCAAGTAATTTTGAGAAGTACGTTTTTAATGCAATTTACTCTGTCGGAAACCGTTTCATTTCATTTAATTAATATAGGTAGGTACCCTTTCATAAGGAGGTATGTTGGTTGATAACAAGTTTGATTGAGGACTGAGTATGAAATGGCTTAATAGAATACTCGAATTAAAATGACACCTCCACTCCATTGTTTTCCAGGCAGTTTGCCATGATATACTCAGAAAGTTCTCGCACAAATCAGAATATCTTCCATAAATTAATTGCACGCTCAAAAGCATGATTCCCACCCACACTCGTCCATCCTTTTCTAGAAATATTTTTTTTTTGCGCAAACCGATCTCTTAAATCATCATAAACGAAGGAAATTCTTTTATTTATTTATTCAATTTTCATGTACAGTAGTGGTACAGTCAGCATCAAAAGTCGATTAACACTATCATTTTTACATGTTATTAAATTGACAACAACTTTTTTCAATAAACTGATTTTTAGCTTTTCACATAGTAGACAAGAGTATATATTCTAAAAAAAATTTCTTCTGCTGCAATTTTGAACAAATATTTTGCTCAATAACTAAGATTAAAAAAAACTGAAGTGTTAATCAACTTTTGATGCTGACCGTACATACGCGGTGGTCCAGACTCTAAGCCAAAGCAAACTATGACAGCCGGGAATCAGCAACGAGTTTAATGTATATTTAAATCAATATCAACAAGACATTACAGCGGTTTAACGATTACGGTCGACGGTAGGTATACAAATTTAAAATTTTGATTTACGCGAATAACCTACACAGTTCGCGAAGGAAATCCGAAACAAAGAATTTTATGGGTTGTAAAAGTCGATGTAAAGTTTTGGCGTTCCGTATGGAGATTGGGAAAACAGTTAAGAAGTCAGTTGACTCATGTCTGCTGTAAGATCGTAACTACGGTAAAAGAAAGAAAATAGTGCGTTTATTTGCGGTAAATATGCAGGGAATAAACACAAACACTAAAATGAACAAGTTAAGCGAGAAATATGACGCATAATTTTCACATCCACCCAAAACGGCTTCGCTCAGCATAATGCTGCGACCCTATGCGAGAAAGAGCCCTAGTATTTACAGCGACAGATAGCGTTAACGTAGTACTTACCTATTATTAGAGGAACCTTGAACATATTACATAAAATTGGCTCATTACAATACTTAAAGCGTAATCATCTAATTTTGTTATTTGCCGAAATTCTCATGTCAAGTCGAAGTTCTATACCATAACCGCCGGCTGTCGCAGAAAACCAGTACTGGGGCTTTGTCTAGTCTGGCTTAGCAATGTGCTGAGCGATTACCGTTTTGCGTAGATGTGACGCATGTATTCCCACATTTTTGAAGTGAAAACTTCTTTAGCGGCGTTGAACACTTTTTGTAATGGGTAAAAAATGTTAAACTTGCGTCAGGGCATCGCGTCAGGACACGTGACCGTCAGGAGAGATTCCCCCCCCCATCTCTTTCTACGGCGGCGCCAACCGAAGTGAACCAAGTGAGACACGATAATGGATGGATGGATGGTGATGGCGATGGCGTTGGTGATGGTGATGACGATGGCGATGGTGATGATGATGGTGATGGCGATGGTGATGGGGATGGCGATGGCGATGGTGATGTGATGTGATGGTGATGGTGGACGCGGACGTGGACGTGGATGGACAGCTGATGGCTCGACCGTCTGTGTAGTAGCCACACTGCTGTGTATTCGTAAAATTCGTGTATATAAAGTGTTTTAAAAAATGGAAATTGAACAAAGTGCATCGATTAATGAAAAAAGTGACGCAAAAATAGTGAAAAAAACTTAGTTATATTAATTCAATTAATAATTGATTTATTTCAACGTTAATATTCAAGTTTTCACTTCTGCCGGCACTCCCGGAGTGCAACCCGTCTTTTTTTTTTAATGTGTTGTGTTCTTTTTATGCGTCAAGTTTACCGCAAATAAACATATTTTCTTTCTTTTTTTTATTATAACAAGGTATGAGTTACTATTACAGGTATTTGTTAAAATTGAACAAAGTATCTAGGTACATCGAAAATAAAAATGTTTTGGTATCGATAGAGCCGAACTCGTTAAAACTTTATCAATAAAAATCAGAATAAGTATTTGGTATAGCGTATTTCACATCGGGTACCCTACTAATATTATAAATGCGAAAGTTTGTGAGGATGGATGTATGTTTGTTACTCTTTCACGAAAAAACTACTGAACGGATTTAGATAAAACTTTACAGTAATATAGGTTATTCATCAGAATAACACATAGGCTACAATTTATAATGATTTTATGTAGTTTTGGTCATAATATAACGATACGTGTCAATTAAGTCGGAAAAAAATCTTCCATCTGAGAGCTATCTTGGCGTGCGCTGCCTAAACCAATGGAGTAACATAAAGATGATGTACCGCAGGATTGTTTGTCTTAAGTAGATCTAAATAAAAGTCCGCGACAGCATATATCTACCTTTTATGTGCAAGCCAGTACAACCAAAATTGTGAACCATAAATCTAATTAAATTTGGTACTATTTTACAATGCACATTTAGTATATAATTATCAAACTCTTATCAAAATGAATACATTTCTCGCATTAAGTATTTAATGTAGATAAACTTTGTCTTTCACACTAAGTAATTTGGCCGAATAGTTTAAAAGTTATCACGATATGATTGACTTGAACGGAGCGCCTAACGCCGCGGCGGCGGCCGGCCGCAGCACGATGAGGCGTTGGGACTAATCGAACACAAAATATTAACAATTTCTGGGAAAAAAATATCCGATTTTGGTCTACCCTCACCGCAGCGTAGAGGAGAGTTGTCGACCGAGTTGATAAAAGAGCTAAGCTATGATACCAACCAGTTAGGTGCTTACGTATGCGAAACTGAGCCACGTTTGCTACCTGATCAAAGAGAGATTTATCACAAAATAGTAGGACGAGTTGAGAATGGGGAAGGTGGACTTTTTTTCCTTAATGCCCCGGGTGGTACAGGAAAAACTTACTTGCTTAATTTACTTTTGGCAAAAATTCGTGGCGGCCATAACGTTGCATTAGCTGTGGCTTCCTCTGGAATTGCTGCTACATTGCTAAGCGGTGAACGGACAGCACATTCCGTCTTTAAATTACCTCTTAATCTGGCGAGTGAAGAAACTCCATCGTGTAACATCAGCAAAACCAGTGCCCGCGGCCTCCTCTTGCAACAGTGTAAATAAATCGTGTGGGACGAGTGCACAATGTCACACAAACGTGCCATCGAAGCTCTTGATCGTTGTTTACAAGACTTACACGGCAAAGAAACAATAATGGGTGGTGTGGTTGTTTTATTGGCTGGGGACTTTCGGCAAACTTTGCCTGTCATCGAGCGAGGCACTGCAGCAGACGAAATTAACGCATGTCTAAAATCCTCATATTTATGGACCAAAGTTGAAAAGCTGCACCTTATAACCAACATGCGTGTCCAGTTATTCAGTGATCTATCGTCGGGTGCGTACGCTGAAAAACTGCTCGAGATAGGTGAAGGTCGAATCGAAACTGACGAAGAAGGTATGGTTCTATTCACTAACCAATTTTGTCACGTTGTGGATTCGGAAGACGCACTCATTGCTCAAGTTTTTCCAAATTTGCAACAGAACATCCACGATGAAAGTTGGCTATGTGAAAGAACTATACTAGCACCAAGAAATGAGACAATTGCGAAAATCAATAACATTATCTTGGACCAAGTAACCAGCGATGCAACAACCTACAACTCTATCGACACAGTCATGTCATCTGAAGACTGTACAAGCTACCCCGTGGAGTTTCTTAACTCTTTGGAGCTATCCGGGGTGCCATCACATAAGCTCCAATTAAAAGTCGGTATACCGGTTTTGTTAATGCGTAACTTGGACGCCCCGAGACTATGTAATGGCACTAGATTGCGAGTCAGGGAACTAGGCAGGCATATTGTTAAGGCCACAATTTTAACTGGAGAAGCTAAGGGTGAAAATGTTCTTATTCCACGCATCCCAATAATACCCAATAACTTACCCTTTAATTTCAAACGTTTACAGTTCCCACTTAAAGTTGCATTTTCTATGACCATCAATAAATCGCAAGGGCAAACTTTGAAAGTAGCGGGGATACATTTAGGCACGCCCTGTTTTTCCCATGGGCAGCTTTACGTAGCTTGCTCACGTGTTTCTAAATCCCAAAATCTTCTTATTTACGCTGAACAAAAAAAATCAAATAACATAGTATACAGGAGTATATTGCAGTAAAAACACAGATAAATTAACACAGATGTTCACCTATTCCAATTACGTACCACATAATTCTTTAGTTATTACAAAATCTATTAAAAAAAACCGGCGAAGTGCGAGTCGGACTCGCGCACGAAGGGTTCCCTACCATTGTCTATAAAAAACGGCGAAAATAACACGTTTATTGTATGGGAGCCCCCCTTAATATGTACTTAATTCTTATTCGTATTTGTTGTTATAGCGGCAACAGAAATACATCATTTGTGAAAATTTCAGCTTTCTAGCTATCACGGTTTATGAGATACAGCCTGGAGACAGACAGACAGACGACGGAGGCTTAGTAATAGGGTCCCGTTTTACCCTTTGGGTACGGAACCCTAAAAACCGCAGCAAAATCCGTTGCGTAGTTTTAAAAAATTTAAGCATTCATAGGGAAAAAGAAAGCTTCTTTGTTTTATACTATGTAGTGATTAAATGCAAGTAACATTGGTCCGACCTGTTTAGTTGTCAGTGTTTAGTAATCCGTTTGTGCTGGATAGGATAATCTCAAGCCTACTTTTTATAAACACACCATACAGGTAAAGATTGATGAAGAAACCACTGGACTTAGCATTTTGAAATTTGCAGAGTTCTATTATAGCTTAAAATAATGAGCACTTAGAAAGGAATTCAGATAATTCCACCCTCAAGAGATACCCTCTAAATATTAGGTATAGGAGTTCAAAGATTGTATGGAAACTAATTTTGAAGTTAGAAATCTGGGATGTACGATGTGTGTGTTAATGTACCTTATTAAAAAAATATCAGTATTTAAAAAAAAAATGTCACGTAACTTAATGTGGCAGACCAAATTCTACGCGAGCGAAGCCGCGGGCAAAAGCTAGTTACCTATAACTCCAGGATAAACTTTGTTATCAATGTACGGATTTTATCCCAAACAATATAAATCAATCTAAATCTCATGGCGTCGGTACAGACGACAACATATTTAGTATACATTTCCAGTATACTCTGGCTGACCTCACATTGTATAAGTTTTCGATACATTCAGAGGTCAACTTATGCTAGAATTATATAGCTTGATATGTTAGTTGTGTGTATATGTTACCGGCCAAACCCGATTTTAGGATGAACTAGTTTCGCCTAGGCCAAACCAGTTCTCTCTCGCTCTTGCATCCTATGTCACCCCCTCCTATGTCCTATGTCCTAGGTATCCTATGTTTCTGTGTAAAGAGTTTAAAGTAACCTAACCAAACCTATCCTCGGGGTGCCTTTCACTCGCTCTTGCATCCTACGTCGCCTAAGAACTGGTTTGGCCTAGGTGAAACTAGTTCATTCTAAAATCGAGTTTGGCCGGTAAAATATTATAATACGGAACGTTCAAGAAATCCATGCCACTCGTGACAGTATTTTACCTGTTGCCTTGTCCAGGGTCGACATTTAATGGTCGACAATAATGCCGACATAAACCTGATGAATAAAGGATATCTTATTTAATTTACTGACGTTATGGCCCATCTCGTGTTTATTTCTGGCAACACATCTAGCTGTATTTTATTTTTTATTCGTGAAAGACTTTTATTGGTTTATCGGACAATGGGAGCTTTGATGTTGTTGAGATTTACTTTTATAGGTATTTTGGGCAATAATAGTAAGTATATAATATTTTGGTATTGCATATATTTTATGAGTCGTATTCATTTTAGACTAATGAAAATACTGGCTGATTTTTTAACCGCCTGGACAACAAAACTGGGTATCAGAAGTGAACGGAGCAGAAGCCTATGGCAGAGAAATTTATTTTATTTTCATAAGAAAAAACAAAAATATAACACTTTTTTTTACATTCAATCCTTTGATTGAAGCCGGTAGATGGATGTCTTCAGCTGTCCTCGGGATGTAGGTACTCGGTTTTAATGTATATTCGATAAGCCAGTGGGTGATGGCAAAGTATTCTATTTGTGTTTTGTTTTCACTTCTGTCGGCACTCCCAGAGTGCCACTGTCTTTTTTTGTGAAAAAAATTTTGCGCTACTGCGTCCACCTTTTATATACCCTATTTTTGTCCCGACGGTAAGAAAAGTCACCCGTTATATTGCAGTTTTTAATAAAAGGTCTAGCTAAATGATCCCACTGCTGGGCAAAGGCCTATCACCATAAATTTCAGCTTTTTCGATCCAGGGCTAAAGTGGACCACTGGTCGTTTATTTTCTCCATTGAGCACTAACAAAATTATTCTACTCCTTAATAAAACCCATAATACAAAATTTGAAAAAGTCTTAACTATACAACATTATGCTGAAACAAATCGTTACAAGCTTTAAATACTTCCTGTCGTACAGTTGATGACTTTATCGTGAAATGTTTAGTATAACAATAACGTTTATTGTTCAACCTTTCCTTTGATCGTTTGGTTTTAATGCTATTGTACCGTTTACATTTATTTGGTTAATGTAATAGATATAGCTCAACGACTTTATTCTAGTCGTTTCATAGCATGAAACCGTAACTTATATCTTGACCTTTTCTTCAGGTAAAGTAGTAAGCATATGTGCCTTAACGGGATGACGTGCGGTCGTGGCATCAGCCGCACTTGGAGATGGGACCCGCTAGGCATGGCGGGCTGACACAAGTCAAGTCGGGGGTGCGGTGAATGTACAAGTATCTTCCGGGCCTTCGATCCATGGAACTGGAAGGAACAGTAGCATTTCAGTAGGTAGGAGTCCGGCATAACCCTCCGTTCTTTCCAGGCAAAGGGTTTAGCATAAGATTTTTTTTCTTAAAAAAAAGAAAAAGTTAAAGTAGTTGACTAAATAACATAAAATCCTGAATCAGTTCTTTTATAAACTAGCTGTGCCACGCGGTTGCCCATAGGTAAATTCCCAGAGTAACCGTGCATGTTTCTGGCATGAAAAGTGTCCCAAACTTCTTTGAAAAAGTGTAGCTTTGCAGCACTGAAAAAATAATGTAGTTGAATCAATATTTCCAGAGATTAGATAGATTAAGACGCAAAATATTGTTAAATATGTTCTATACGGGGTAAAATTATAAACACCGTTATCATTTTAAGAGGTCATTGTACTCATCATTATGAACAACTTTTACTAAGGGACCAAAGCATAAATCGCGAAAAAAAAAATCAGCGGTTCTCTACATTTTGACGAGTTATGCGAACATAAATGTAGGTTGTAATGTAGTAAAAGTTGTTCAATAATGATGAGTAGGTACGAACAGCTTCAGAGAAAAGGAACCCCCCAAGACTTTAAAGATTATCGCCCGAGCGCGCTCGAGCCCGCCGTCGCTCGTCGCTCGAGCGATGGCGGGCTCGAGCGCGCGCGCTCGGGCGCGTCACGTGGCTCTGGCCTCAAGCAGCTCCCTCCCCCGCTGCCGCGCGGCGCGGCGCATCCATCTCTGCCCGAGCATCCACCGATCCCACTCAAATATTATTTGCAAGTTTTTAAATAATTATAATATGGTATTTTTTCGGCTTGTTGCCCAAACCGTATCCCAAGAATAACTTAACTTACAAAAAGACACTTTCCGTGCGATTGAGGATACGAACCCGCATCACCAGGCGCCAGCCGATCACATAGACCGCGCCTTATACCACTAGACTATTGAATCAGTTAGCCATCTTAACGAAAATTTGAATAGCTTTACTCCTTTTATCGAACAAGGTTGATAACGGTCTAATCTTCTAGATATTAAGGTTTAAATTTCAACTACCACCACGTATTATAAATACTAACACCTTACCGTCTTGTTTTACAAAATGCAATTCGTAACTCCTCAATTTACTAAAAGATAAGGTTGAATTTTGCATAGATTTCTTGTTTGGTTGAATAGAATGTGCCTGATTCCGATTGTTGCACTACCTACCGTAATTTTACTTCAGAAACTTAACTAGCTGTATGAACTGCGAGTTAAGGTTGAATTTAGAATACTTCTTCGCCTTATTTACTAAACTGTGATTGAGGGTATAATTACTTTTCAAATCGTTTCGTTTTCGTGTCGATCCGCTTGTGCGTAATTATCTTCGTCGAAATATTATCCAATTTATTAAGTGTTTGAACAGTTGATTATATTAACCGATAGTATTGTTCGATTAATAACTTTTTGAAGGCTAGAATTAAATAAACTGACGACTGAGGGAAACTGACCAGTGATACGCGGACTCTAAAATTGTTGTTCTCTGGGAACAGGAACAAAGCATAAAGAACGAGATATGGCCATAACGGTAAGATTTACGTTATACACATATATGTATTTATTGTTGCAATCATGTTGCATTATTACTGACAAGTTGGATTTTTTTATGTATTCCTAATATTATTATTTTCGTTCCAGAGAAAAACAGTTCGTAGATGGATACAAAGGTATCATGCAACTGGTGATGTGAAATGTGATCGCCAAGGCCCTCGCTCAATAATTGTTTACACTAATGAATCGGGGCGACACCGTAATATTGTGGAAGTTCACTCAGTGACACCCTTCAAAACTACGCGTTCAAGTGTGACTTCAAGAAGTGATAGACAGTGACGGCCATCCTCTCCGTTATTAATAAGCAATTTACTCGGCAGATTTATTGTGTAACTGATCTGATAAAATTACATTGGAACGTATGAGCAAGTGTTAATAATTCCCAATATTTGTGGAATCATTAATTCGTAGTTAATCAAAAATAAACAACCTTTATTATTATCAATCCAGATGCTTTTGTTTACAAGTAGTCTTGTAATGTGTGATGCACCATCTGACCTCACATATTTTTATAATTTCTAATGTTGTGTTAAATAAGGGTTATCAGAAAATGTGATAAAAGAGAAAGATGTATATTGCTATACTTTTATAGTTTAGCATGTTGGTTCTTCCTCTGTAATTCACAGGCACAAATGACAACATTTAATTTTTTAATCTTTTTTTCCGATAAGATCATACAAAGTATAAAAAATTAATGTTTTCACAACTTTAAATGAATAAATATTATTGTAGTTGTTTCTAGAAAAATCTATAAATGAACCGTTATCTAATGTTAAACATTCTAAACCTCACCCAGGGTATCTATTTTGTGTTTAGTTAATATTCTAAGTAAATAACCCCAATTTAACACACATAGAAAACTGTATATTCAACCGTGAAGTGGATTCCATGAAGTCCTAGAAATGTAATTAGAGAAATAAATGAATATTGTTTATGCAACATGCCTAGATTTTCTTACAAACCTCATACCTACTTCAACATTTGATTTCTTAAATAATAATTAACAAAAATCACATAATAACCTATAAAAGAAACAAAAAAAAACAAAAAAAGAACTTCTCGTCCGAGGATTTGAACTCGAAACCATCGAATTGTTAAGCCGCTGTCTTAACCACTAGACCAACACGCCATATACAATACGTTACAAAAAACTTAAATGGGTTTAATGTCATTCCCAAAAGGGGTTCCCTTACTTTGAAGCGGACTGTACAATGACTCCTTAAAAGGATAACGGTAATTCAAATTTCACCCTGTATATATTCAGAAGTCTTTTACGAAACTTTTAACTCCCATTATCTTTAGGAAAATAAAATAAGAAGCATACCTAATTAATTTATTCGCTAATACATTTAGGTACTAAGTGTTAGAATTAAGAACATCAGCTAACTTACTAACTAACTATATTAACTATATTATTATTTGTAGAGGGATTTGAGTAAACTAATCAAAACTTGCGCCAATGTAACTTCTCCTAAATAATTCTAGGAGAATGGTGGGATTGCCACGTTGTATGGCAATGCTTTGCCTCTGGCCAAGGTGAACCAGCCCTAAGGTCACGGGTAGTGTCGACTAGCCATTTGGAGATTTCGTTGAACAAACCATGCGCACTCGGACCCGACATCCCGAGGGTTTCAACCCCAAACGACTCGAAAACATGAATACCGATAAGGTTATTATACTTTCGCCGCTTGAGTAGCAGCAACTTCAACAATAGTGCAAAACGTTTTGTGACCACAGAAGTGTTTGGTGTCGGGTAACCACTGAAAATCAGCGCTATGCTGTGGGTAGCAGTATCATGCTGACTGGAAGCCTTCTTGTCAGAGTCATGACGTGCAGTCGTTGACTATCTCCGCTTTGTGCTCGTAATTACAGATATACAGAGTGAAATTGAATTCATGGGCATCCTTTTAAGGGGTCATTCTACTCATCATTATGAACAACTTTTACTATGGGACCAAACCTGAAATCGCGAAAAAAATCAGCTCATCCCTACATTTTCACGAGTTATGTGAACATAAATGCAAGGAACAGCTGATTTTTTTTCGCGATTTTAGGTTTAGTTCCATAGTAAAAGTTGTTCATAATGATGAGTACAATGACCCCTTAAAAGGATGCCCATGAATTTAATTTCACCCTGTATATTTTGTTTTTATTTTTCCTTATTATTAGAATTAATTATCTCTTTGTATGCACGTGTTTCTGTGACACATAAACCTTTTTCTCTTTCTTTCTGATGTCATTTTAGTCTCGCCCTTTATGAGTAGGACTTCAGTTTCTCAAAAAATATATTGACGTAATAATAAAAGTGTTTTTAGTCAGTCTTCATAATCGAACAACTTTTCGATTTTTATTTAGATAGCCTAATATGTATAGACCATCACAGAAAATTACCAATATCTGTTAGGTTCAACAAAAAACTACAAATATTTTTAGCACTGAGCAAATATTTGGATTAATTCAAGTCCTGTGTACCTAATGGAGCAAGGGGCGTATAATATCTTAAAAGCGCAAACATCGAAAACAAATAAGAGATATTGTTTTATGAGTCCCATTCTAATGTTTGCAAGCAAATGTTTGCGCTCAACCTACACACGTTAGAGATGGTATTAAATAATGCCTTGTTAAAATGCCTTGTGTATAACAGGGATGTAAGGTGGGTTGTACTTAGGATCTTAAGGGATTTGTGTCAAATCGTCGTTTGAGAATATCGGATTGAGACTTGTTAATTTGGTTTTGATCCTGAGAATGTAAGGACCAATCATTTTTGGTCCCGAAATACGCATGCTAAGTAAAGTCCGGCCGCACTAAATTTGTCAAAAATGTAAACAACAATGGCCGCTCGAAATTGAATAAAATCGGTGTACCATACATCGATATTGTTTTCGTTTATAGACGAAAACAAACATTACTTAAAATAAATGTTCTTGTATATCGATTTTATTCAATTTCGAGCGGCCGTTGTTGTTTACATCTTTGGTCAATTTAGCGCGGCCGGACATTAGTAGTGTTTGTGATATGTGACGGGAAACTAACATCAATAAAAATAAATTGCGTTTCGTTTGTAAGCGCATCTCTTGAGAACGGCTTGACCGATTTTGCAATTTTTTTATATTTAAAAGTCCTAATTAAGTTTTATGGAAGAAAAATTGGAAACAAATACCCGAAAAATTGGAAATTTCAGGAAAAATGTATAGTGGTTTTTTGTGTGGGACTTTTTTATGAGTCATTGAAATTTAAACTGGACAACGTTTGTCATGTCAGGTAGTTAATTATTACATACAACTAACATTTTCTCGCAATTTGATTAACCTCTCTGCTCGACAAAATTTTGACATATGACACACCAGCTGACTCGACGGGGTGTTGCGAATTACGTCATGATAATCAGAAATTTACTTTAACTTTCAGCATTCGAATTTATTAAGAAAACTGTGTTACCGCGCCTATTTTGTAAAATAAGTTTGTGGCAAATATCTTTAACTATATGCTGAGGTCGGTAAAACCGCGTCATTCTACTGTGAAAGTTGTATAAAATAGATATTACTACACCTATCCAAAAGGTAGACACCTCAAAATCGCTGAAAATATGTATATAAACCATCTAATCTCTTGATGAAAATATGCAAAAGGGAAAAATAAAGATATTGTCATTCTCTCTGCATTCTTACTTTTACCATTTTTCATACATAAACTACATAAAAAACATGATCAAATCTTGATAAAAATTACTAAAAATTGTGTTGCGACGTGACACCTCTTAGTGCTGACCATCCACCCAATTTTCTTATTCCGATTCAAAAATGTCATAAAGCCTAATCGATAATCGGTATCTATTTAAAAAAAAAAATAAAAAAATTGTAGAGACTGAATAAAAACTCTTTGGTATATTTTATCATTAATTAATAGTTTTTGAAATATAATCATTTTAATAAGTACAAACACGTACAATGTGGATAGGGGTGTAACTTTTTATGGTTTCCTACGTCCGAATGAAAAAACGGAACCCTTGTAGGATCACGCGTGTGTCTGTCTATAGGTTTGTTACAATCGATTTGTTTCGAATCTACTAGACCGATTAAGTTGAAATTTGGTACACATATAAATTTCTGTGACTCAAATACGGACGTGTAACATGAATAAATTAATTATGAATATGGGGTCACTTTTTGGGGTCACATTAGATAAAAAAAATACCATTATTATAGTTTCAAACTCAAATGCGTCCCGCCTGCTTCCAAATTTTATTTAATTTAAAATGGGCTTGTTTTTAGCTTTTCAGTTAGTTTAAGTACAAGGATAACGTCGGGTTTTTTTAATTTTTCTAATTACTTTTTTTTATTTCCAGCTTTTTAGTTTACACATGTGAAAGATGTGTTTCGCAGACGATTTAGTTCTTGATACGTGTTTTTTACGATTTGTCACTTTGAATTACTTTTAACCATATAAGTTGTATATATTTTTGTAATCACCTTTTAAAACCCTTTATTTTGAGACCCCACTCGATAGGTATTGAAAAAAAAAAATTATTGAAGGCATAATATGGCGCCAAAAATCCGCCATTTTGTTTTTTTTTTTATTTTGATATGCCCAGTGTCACTCTCACAGTAAATACATAACCCTCCTTCTAGCGCAGTCGGGTAAATAGTAGATTGTTATACAAGGGTCGAAAGGAATCTATTCCCATACGAGGTATTTAGACTATAGTCCGAGTAGGAATTGATGACTTTCACCCGTGTTAAACACTCTACTTTTCATTTCGAATATAAGGAAAGTAAAAAATAGTGGTCTTTCTAAAATATTTATTGATAATGATAACATGAATAATAGGTACCTATTTAAAATTAATTGAAATATTAGAACAATTTTTGTGCTATTTTAAATATGGAACACACCGCGTCACTGCCGCGGGCCGTCCCGCTTGATAGGTATTTTTTTCACACTGGCTGTTTATACACTCACAAGACCGCAACATTTTTCTTAATTATGTAAAAATTTCGTAGCTGACTACTTAACCAATTTAGTTCTATTTTTAAATTCATTCCCGACCTAGAGAGGGAAGCAATTACTATGAGTCTTTCCCGCCTTAAGGTGGGAAGCAACGTCTTCCACCCGCTATTCGGATCAAACAAATACTACTTTCCGAGTATGAGAAATGAAAAAGCTTTGCTTACTGTAAGTACCGTGTGATATATCAAATGAAAGAGTTTGTCGTGAGGGTCACAAACATATTTTTTAATAACTAAAAAAATTATTTATTATTCTATTAAATAGAAACAATATATCTGAAACCACAGCCTAAAATAAAAAAAAACTACAAAATATAGTTCTGTGATTATTCTAGATTCCAAGAGATCCTATCAGACGTCTGGTCTTCAAATAATATAGCAAATCTCTCATTCTATACTGCGTACATACTTACATTTGGTCACAGTCAAAATATGTTCGGGACGTTATATTCAATTTAAAGTTGGTATTTTTAAATGTTATGCTTAAAACACTTGTTATAAGAAGTCGGTTAAAAATAAGATTTTTGGCATTTTAAATCTCAATAGTAAGAAATGCTCAAGATGTTATTCCCCATAAGAAAACAGTAGGACTTTTCTTTTCTGGCTGGCACTTTAATTTTTGAGTAGGTACCTTATGAATGATGGGTTTATGAAAAACAAACTTATTTTTGCAGTGAATCAAATTAATGATGATGTACATTGTGCATGCGTGAATATTCAACCCTAACGGAACCTTTCATTGTGCGTGGTCCGACATAAACATGGAAAGTTTTTTTTAAATTTCGTTGGGAAACTACCACAAAAACAAACAATTACTATTACTCAAGTAAACTAATAGAAACAAAAACTACCAAGCTCATAAAACTAACAACACATATTAAAATGTAAAGTGATTGCGGAATACGCAATTTATACAATTAATTTATCATCATTCCCAAACTTCTGCTCAGCCTACCTAAAAAATGTATACTGGGCATTCTGTAGCAAACTATTAGAAAAGTATCAAAAATAAATACTTAATTGTAAAATAAATAAAAATAATTTTATACGACGAGCGCATTCGAAGAAAAATTCAAATATAGAAACAATTCGGCGCGAAATTCAATAAATGACTATGGTCTAAGGTCCTCGAGTGTTATTGACTCAGTTCAATTGAATGTCCAAAAAACTATTAAAATTACATTAGAAAAGCATAAATCATTATTATAAATAATGCTTATTGTATTTAATGCTTAAAATAATTTTATTTTAATTTCTGAGTATCGATTTCCGATATTCGACATATTAATTACCCGAGTCAATCGAAATTTAAAAAAAAAATCGTTTTGCATAATCGCTTTCGTACATCATTACGATAAAAAAAACAATCATGGACGGCGATTTTGAACACAAATTGAAGTAGTGGTAATGAATAATACGTGTTATTCGACCTGTGTTTCAATATTACGTTAAGATTTGGGCATTTTCGTGTTGTTAATAACATTTACAATAATATTTGTCACATTTTAAATCTTATCTACTTGTGTGTGTGTGATATTTGTGAAAAGTAAAAATGTAAACACGCACTATTGGCGCGAAACTTCGACATTAGATATCAAAATACTTCATTACCACTACTTATTTTAACTTGAACAATGGATGAATTCGTCAAATAATTAAATTATGTATTATTTACTGCCCCTGTGGTGGAGTTTGGATGTTCGAAATCCCCAATTTTTATGTTTTTTAGCCTCGACCACCACTGTCAACAAAATGGCGATTATCGCATTTACAGACTTGAATTTTGTAAAGGTAAGGTAATAAGCTTGAGCGCTAAATATGAAATATTTAATGGCGTTAACAATTATGAGTTTTTTATCCAACTCTCTTGATTAACGCACATTCATAGGATTTGATGCGTAGCTTAATAAATATTTACATAATCAATGTAGGGTGTCGTATGTCGTAATTCTTGGGTCCTAAAGGGGTCATTACCGAGCCGGCGGAGGTTTGTGTGTTCGGGTCCTAAAGGGGGCGCTACCGAACTATACGGTTAAAACGCATTTATACTTACTTTTATGATGAAGTGTAAAATTTCGTTCGCGAACGAAATTTTCTATACTACCTACCTCTCAACAAGACCAAAAATGATGATTAAAAGCCGTTGTTGAAATGCCCGTTATATGCAACATAATTGAGCCGACAGCTTTTACAGTAAAAGCTTGTCAATCGACAATACTCCCGATTGAAACATCAATTTTAAATTATATTCATGCACATTGTTTGTTTATGATGTTTTACTAAATTTAATTTGATTAAAATTTAATTAGATTAACAAGTTAGTGAAATAGTACATGGATCACGCTAAAGTGAGCCTTTGCAAAGTCAAGAGACGACACGAAAATTAATGCCAAAATAAAAGTGCGCTGTTGGATTTACAAACTCAAAAACTCAAACTCAAAGCATTTACTGCAATTAAACCAATTAAAGGCACTTTTGAATTCTCAAAGCGGTCAACTCAGCGCCGAAAGTTGAAAATCCCACAGCGCGTTCATATTTAGGCATTATTTAAGTATCGCCAAGAGTCAGTAAAAACCGACATGCAAAATAAAGAAAATTTGTTTAATTGTCACAGAAACACGTACATATAAAACTATTTTTAGAGGAAAAAAAACAACCGACTTTCAAAAAAAAAAAAAAATACTACGAAGTGAAAAATAACTTTAATTTCGGAAGTCGTTGTCGTTGGTTCCGGAATTTTCGTATTCTGACACCGAATTCCGAAATTAAAGTTATTTTTCACTTTGCTGTGATGTTTTTTTTTTTTTGGAAGCTGGTTGTTTTTTTTATGTAAAAAAAAATATTTTTACTTTTTAGTTGGACCTACCCTACTTACTTGGTATGTAAATTTCAGTGACAGGAAGTTACTAAAACATCATCAATATAGGTAAACTAAGTGGAAAAAATCGTATTATTGAAGCTAACTCAAAAAACTACCCAAGCAAAGTTAATAAAATTTATATGAGACCACCCCTGAAATATACCATTATTATCCATTAAAAGAATTTTGTAAATCCGTCTACATATGACGGAGTTATGGCCGAACATACTTGAAAAAAAAAATATAAACATCCGAATTTAGAACCCCCTCCTTTTTTGAAGTCGGTTAAAAAAGACAAGTTTACTTAGTAAAACAAAATAATTATATAACTACAAGCATGGAAACAAGTGATCGGCAGTTGCGTGTCGTGACTGTGACAAGAAGGCTTGACACACATTATAGAACTCGGTTACAAAAAATATTATTAGGTACCTGTTGACTATTCGCGCTGCCTTCCGTTTGGTCGAACGGCGGGAGCACGGAGCACAGTCTGCGTCCCATGAGGGAGTATGACACCACCACTATACAGCCTGGAACGTAACATTAATATTCTTAAGTCTGATATACAACAATAATAATTATTAACTTCAATATAGAAAACAAATACATTTCTTTGTACTAACGAATGTAATGCTTTCAAGATACATAAAAGGATATCTGAATGTATACATAATAATAATGTATATAATTATTTATTTTTCCATCATATAGAACTTATGTACAGGCACATCAAGCTTCTACAATCTGTCAATTTTTTTTAATAAATTTTCAACTTTATCACTAAAGCATTAGGTTCAAAGTTGATTGAGATAGTTTGACAGTTTCGGGTAGCTTAATGTGCTGGCGTCTGTACAATAAATACAAAATTGTAATATAATATTACAAATGTTACCTGAAACGGAACATCTCAATTATAGCAAAGACTCGCACGTCACCTACAGTCGTCATTAACGTCAGTTTTGGTAGTTCGGTGGATTTTCTTTTGTTTCCTATTGTATTATAACTGTCTGTTGTTTGTGTAATGTACTTAGTATCGTGTTATGACTTTATGAGTCATGTAACATTATTAAGAAAAGCCAGTTTTTTTGTACAAAGAATAAACGATCATCATTGATCACCAAGCCATCTTATTAAGCGTTAACCATTCACGTCTCCTAAATTTGAGGTCTCTCGTAATGATAGTTATGTCTCATATTAGTTGTAGTAGTAAGTAGAAACTAAGAAATACGTATAACAACAACAGAATTCATGAACTGAACCCTTTTCAAAAGCTATTCAATTCGAGTTATTCCAGTTTGATCCCCTGAACCCCCCCCCTCCACGCGCCCCTCCTCGATACCCTGCTAGTTCTTCTTCTGTTTTAACCTCTGTCTTATCCACTAAAATCTTTCTCATTCCGGTCTTGCCAAATTTTAAACATGGAATTGTATTTTATGTTAAGCAAAAGAATTACGTTATTCGGTTTAATAGTAACAATAAAAATTAAAGATATTTATTTTTTATTCTGTACAAAAAAAAAACATAAAATACACACCTAAAAAGTAGCCAAAAGCCTCGTATTCAACAGTTTGACAATTTTGTCATATTATTTTATCATTGCTCACCACAGCTAATTACAGAACAAAGCTCCATCTTATGAGAAGGCCTTCGTATTAACTAGTAATGTTTACTTAAGGATCTGAAGAGCTTAATCTAATACCGCAGCAATACAACCGCGTCAGAGGGAAAGAAAAACTGCGCATCGGAACCATAAGCCGTAGCTAAGGACCATTAATTGAATTTCCCTTATACAAGCTTAAGTAAAGATATCTTCGGCAGTAATAAATACTGAAGGTACATTAATTAATAGGGTTTTACGTACAAATTCAAACACTAAATTGAAAGTCGCCTTAAAGTCTTATGATGTCATTGTAATTTTAAATTGTACAGACGCTAGAACATCAACCTACTACAATCTGTCAAAATTCTTTAATCGATTTTCAACTTTATCACTAAATTATAAGGTTCAAAGTTGATTGGGAAAATGTGACAGTTTCGGGTAGGTTGATGTGCTGGCGTCTGTACCTATTTCAGCGGTTGGGGGGCAAGTTATAACTGGAGTGAAAAGACGCTTGACGAAGCTGAGAGCCACTTATACTCCCCGTCATTGTGATCATAATTGTTTACTGCACCATACCTTTTTTACCGTGTGAAATCCTCATGGACACCCTCCGTCTATAAAGAACGGAAGGTTTTGTCGGACTCCTACCAACTAAAAGTACACTGTTACTTCTGCTACTATGATTCGGGGGTAAAGTCAAAGCATTTATTTCAAACGGGCACATAAAAGGTACTTTTGAACGTCAAAAATTACATTAAAATAGAATTGATTCTAGTCGCGCCTTCCAAAAGGTAGAGGTAGGCCCGAGAGATAATGTACATTCACCGCAACCTCAATTGGACTGAACCATACCTGGAAACCTTCTGGCTACGGAGATATTGAAGGTCAAAGTTCCCCTATTTTTTTCGAAAAAAGTTTTAAATGCTATAATTATAATACCAGCCTATATTGGGCCATTGTAGACTTCTTCTCATGCAGAGAAGGCACGGGCATTGGTCACCACGCTTACTCAAGACGGGTTGGTTAATTCTTATATTGACTACTAGCAGCACCCCGCGATTTCACCCGCATAAATGTTGATCCCGTGGGAATATCGGGATAAAAAGTATCCTATGTATTAACCCTAGTTATAAACTATCTGTGTCCCAAATTTCATCCAAATCCGTTTAGCCGTTTGTGCGTGAAGATCTAACAAACATACAAACACACTCACAAACTTTCGCCTTTATAACATTAAGTGTGATACATAAGGTTTCCAAGGATGTTTTCCTTCACAGATGTCAATAGTGTCCAAGATAAACACAGAAAGTACATATTAATTGAAAAAGTTAGATTGGTACTTGCCCTGATATGAACCAACAAACCTCGTGAGTTAGAGGCGAGGCCTTAACAACCACGTTCCCATCACGACGTTTTAAATGCTATAATTTGACTTTAAATACCCCCACGACCTGTGTGGCTGCCTGCCCCTTAAGCACAATGTTTTGCATACGTTACATTGCGCCGTAAACAACGATTTTTCACAGCAAAAATAAAAGCCGTTTCCGAGCAATAAATTTTGCTTAATATTACTTAGTTTAATGTACAGAATGTGTACATAATGGTTATGTGATGGGTAATTTTACACCCTGTGTAGAATTATTTATGCCAGTCCGTACCGGGCCTAAACCGAGGTACGGATGTTGCATAGAATTTTAGAAAACTATGATGAGCGATTTTTTTAAATAAACCTATAATGCTAGTGATATTAAACTTTATCTCTTCAACTGACATAGGTATAACTTTGACATCAAATAAAATTCCTAATGCAATATCAGCTCGTATTTGAAGTTGCTATATGTATATTTTTTTTACTAAAAATAATATTTTGCAAGATAAAATTAAATAATTGCACACCATATTATGTAATGGTAGAATATAAAGAGGCCATTATACATAGTTTTAAGATCATACTTTGTAAACCTACATTCTGGCAAATATTTGAATTTGTATTCATGTATACGTACCTATTTGTATTCATTCAGCTGCATCCAGTTAGACTGGACGCCGACCCCAACATAGTTGGGAAAAGGCTAGGCAGATGATGTTGATGATTCATGTACACGTAGGTTATTAATATATCATCGAGTTGTTAAAAATATTCCCTTTATTTCAACGTCAAAATTGCCGAATTGGATATTTTACTAAACACGGACATCAGTCCACCTGAAAAATCTTCTCGATTTATAATATGTATATGCTTAATATCATTGCTTATACGTGGTGCTTTGTAGTATACGTGTCACGGTTTAGATCCGGGCCAGACGAGAGCCCGGCGCGTGTAGCATCAATCATTCCTGAACCGTTCGTCCCTGTTGTCATAGAAATATTCTGCGACAGTCGTTTGAGGACATTTACGATGGACTTAAAACCATTAAGCTTGCTAAACCGGTAAGTTAAGGTAACATCCTAATCCGTTCAGTAATTTAAGCGTAAAATCGTAAAAGTTTGATTGTTACGCGTTTACGCTAAAATGACTTTTAGTTAAAAAAAAAACTGTTTCCGATTTATTCTTACCTAGTAACAGAATTATCAATACGTAGGTGGTATTTACCTACTATACAGTATTGCGAAATCTATCGAGAATTGCGTTGAAATATTTGTTTCTAGTAAATTCCATACTACCACAATTCGAGCTATATACAAATATGACACAGACGAGGAAGATGTCAAAAAGCAATAATACCGTTCCCGGAATCTTGTAAACGATTGTCGGAAAATATGTAAATTGTGAGGATGTCATGTGTAATGTAATAAAATATTGTATTGTATAATATGTTTGCTGAGTTTTTTTTCAAACTGGTATATTTTTGTTGTTTTCTGAATTCACGAGATTCGTAAGTCCTGCTTACCGAGCACAAAGAGTATTCTATTCGAACGATTTTTAACAAAATTACAAATATTCTTATATATACGAAATATAATTATACAGATCGGATTAACTTACCTAGTGACGTCCGATCCTTAATTATGTGAAGTAATCTCGTCCTCATTGTATCCCAACCCTTCCCAGATAATCATCCTATACTTTTATGTGTATTGGATTGCCTTATTAAACCCCTTCTAGAAGTTGTGTTGTGCTGTATGCCGGGACTATACGATGCCCATGTAGGTCATCGTGAAATCCCGTTCTTATGCTTTGAAAGAATGATTGACAGATGTCAGGAGAGCGCGCCAACGACTGGACCACAGATATTTGTTTTTCTTTAGGATGAAGGAATTTGGCTTTCATCTTTAAACAATGTGATTAGCGAGTGTGCACGAAGTGCAAACTACAAAGTATACAATGAAGACAAGATTACTTCACATAATTAGTAAGGATCGGACGTCACTAGGTAAGTTAGTCCGATCTGTCGTCGTATTAGAGTATAATTAGCCTATTATGTCCCCACTGCTGGGATACAGGTCTTGATGAGAGGGAGTGGGCCGTAATCCATCACGTGGGCCCAGTGCGGGTTGATAGATTTCACATGTCTTCGAATTTTTGGTTCTAGGACACGTTGATTTCCTCAAAATGTTTTCCTTCGCTGTTTTGAGAGCAGTGGTGATGAAATAATTTACACAAAGTAAAGCGCCAAAGCGCAAAGTAAAAGCAGGGCTTCGCCGTCGAGGTAGACCAACGCGAAGGTGGTGTGACGATCTAACATCATTTGCAGGGTCAACATGGTGAGAGATCGCACAAGACAAGACGGAGGTTTGGAAGAAAAAAGGCGAGGCCTTTGCCCAGCAGTGGAACACAAAATAGGCTAACAAAAAAAAAGCGCCTTTCTGGGTGCGAACCACCAACTCGTAAGTCACGACCGTTACCACTGGGCTACCACTGCTGATTGGTATTATTATGCATGAAATCTGAATTCTGGTTACTACATTCCAAAGCTAAATTCCATAAACCATCATCCGTGGTACATGACACATGTAAACAAAAATGTTTACAAAATAGTCCATTTTAAACAAAGTCTTAGAATTTGTGAAACGAAATCCAATGAATCAGTTATGAATAGCTTTCTACAAGAGTTCATTTCATCACTAGCTAAACGATGCGAAAAGATCAAAGGACAATATAGATCTATTTCGAGCAATGCACAAAGCCCTAATAATTTCACGTGGGCTGCTGTGTATGTTTCCATATCTTGAAATTAATTACATTTATTTCCTATATAACTACAAATTCAGTTATTCAATTAACAGAAACTTCAAACATGTCGTTGAACCAACAAAGCCAAGTATAACTCGATTCATCTTAATATTAATAGTTTTAGTTTAAACTCAGTTACGAGTCTGTTGACCTTACCACAAACAAATCTATAAGGGTGGAGAGCGATCTATCAAAGGGTACCCTTTTGACTGCTCTTGGGGCCTTAAGGACTACTCTAAGGGACTGATTTTCATTGACTAAGAACTGCCACTTATGAACTGCCTACAATAAAATGGTTTCCAGCGGGGTTTCTAATGATTTTATTTACATTCTAGTGATATTTATTTTAGAAGTATGTATGTTTATTTGTATGTATGTAAGTATATTCTCGTATTATTTGTTTAGTTTTATTAAGTGAATCGTTTTTAGATTTCATGTATTTTTTTTTGTCTCCTTTACTCTTGAACACGCTGTCTACATCTCTCTATTTCTTGTCCTATCGCAGGTATGCTGGAAGAGATTTCTTATGAAATAAGCATCACCTTTGTACCTATTTTTCTGTTCTGTTTTTCTTGTCTGTTTATATATGTGTGTACATAAATGGTAAAATAATATAAATAAATAATTGCGTAAAACACTAACATGAGCAATGGTTTTCATTTTGACAGTCCAACAACATTCATTGCGTTATTACTGTTGTTGAGCTGACAAATTTTTCGAACATATAAAACAATGGATTAGCATTATCCTTCAAAATGATTCAGATTGTGACTGTTTGTGTGTTGCGCAATTAGTGTGCTGGTTGAATGAACGTTTTTCCTATAACCTAAAAGTATGTATCTCAGTAGGACAAGGACTTATAGGAAAATATGGGACTTCTCTTTAATTATACGTTATAGATCATGTAAGGTCCGCCGGTTCTCAATTTGCCAAAGAAGTTAACAACAATGGCCGCTCGAAATGAATAAAATCGATATACATGAACATTAATATTTTAAGTAATTTTTCATCTAAATCTCCGAGCTAACTAGACGAAAACAAACATTACTTAAAATAAATGTTCTTGTAAATCGATTTTATTCAATTTCGAGCGGCTATGGTTGTTTACATCTTTGGCAAATTCAGAAACGCCGGACCTTAGGTACCTGAGAAACATGTTTTTTTTTTTCAAAGTACTTCTAATTAATTACTTCGCACGCAAGCGTAATGACAACAATTAGTATACCAATAAAATAAGAACAAAAAATTTATAATTTAATATTTTTTAAAGATCCATACCAACATTAATTAAATAACATTTTATTTTTATTTTCTTTTATCTTCTTGCCAACCGTAAAACAATTTTACAAGTAGATGCTGCTAAAATGTTTCCCAACAAATATGGAAGACGGAAGGTAGTCGAGTCGAGCTCTTCCTAATGAGCGCTTATTCGTTTAATCAGAACATCAAACGACGAAAATGTACGAATAAAATAAACGTGAAATTTTTTATAATCACGAATATTGATTCTAAAATGTCCTTCTGATAATTCTATTTCTGTGAGCAGCCTGTCATTTTACGTTATTAATTTGTTTTAGAATAGGTAAATTCCGTCAAATAATATATTATTATCTATTTCTGTTTGTTTAGTCTGGGTACACTACAATAATACGAAAAATTTTAGTCCGAATATCACAAATAAGAATTTCAAAATACCGATTTTCATAATTCCGAATGGTTCAATATTCCTTTTATAACAACTCCGATTTATCATTCAACCTATTTTAATAATTCCGAAATTTCAATATCCCTAACGTTTATAATTACTATTCTCAAAATACCGAGTTTCAATAGATCGAATAACAAAAAGTCCGACTTAATGATAATTCGAAACATCAAAAAAAACGAATTCCGATTATTAAAATACCGATTAATTAGAATTTCGAAATAATAACGCTTTATAAAACTGAATAGCAAGACAAATAAACACATATTTCCAATTGTTGTAAGAATATAGATGGCACAAAACCAACAATAGAGCCCCTATTTCTGTGTAAAGGGTTCAAAGTGACCTAACCAAACCGAACCTCGGGGTGCCCTTCGCTCGCTCTTGCATCCTATGTTGACGGAGCCCCGCTTGGCGGGGCCCCTATTTCTGTGTAAAGGGTTCAAAGTAACCTAACCAAACCGAACCTCGGGGTGCCCTTCGCTCGCTCTTGCATCCTACGTCGTCTATTGCGTTCGTTGAGTTTGGGTGCGGTAACGGTAACGGAGTAATTCGGAGTATTGAAAATCGGAATGTCGTTTTTCGGACCGAGAACCGAGAATCGAGCATTTGATTGTTCGAATATATAAAAATCAGAAAACAAACAAGTCGCATTTATGACTTTCGGTAAAAAAAATTTCGTGATTTTTAATAATAGACAATGATTCTTAGGTATTATGAAATTCGGACTTTTGAAAATCGGAACATCGAAATTCGGAATAAAATATTTCGGAGTATTTGAGTGTTCCCGTTTAGTCTGGATACGATTGTGCTAGCGACATAGTTGTTTGAAAGTTCGTATTTATTTGAAAAAAGGTATAGCATAATTATGTAAAATAATGTAAATAACCGTTTTCTTACTTAAAATAATAATATGTACAAGTTTTTATTTTTTTATTGTTAGCTTTTTAAATTATGTAAATATTTGAATCTTTCATAAAAACACAATCTATTAATTTAAAAAAAAAAATCAACTATATTAATTATCTTTTCTGTGAAAGGAATCCTATTCAGTGCTAATTAATGCTTATGTAATCTTTTATTGACGCTTAAAAGTGTTTTTCCTGCGTCTGTGTTTCCGAGCGCATACAACCCGAGTCTCTTCAAAGTGAGAGTGAACAGGCTTCTTCTGGGTAAGCTCACTCCATTGTCGACTTTGTCTCTGTTACCCCTGACCTAGACGTAACGTCAAGAGCAAATCAATTTCAAATTAAAAAAAAAATGTCACTGCATCCTGTCCTGGGTTCGACCTCCGGGTTAGGCAAAATGTTTTTTGGCTTGTGTATTAAGAATTTCTCAAAACAAACCTGGAGTCTGATATAGTCTAGCAAAATTGGTATCTTATAGTTAATACCGATACGATAGAAAAATGAACCCACAGTCTCATCTCCACATTCCTCACCTACCCTTCAAGTACCCATTGCAAGTACATTAACTTGGCTAACTTCTTAACAGAACAAATTACTTAAGCTTAACAACAACAGATTGAAATGTTACTTATTAATATTATTAAGACGCTCTTTGTGATTTCATTACGAGTTTCTTCTCAAGTACGGAGAGTGAGCAGAGTTCCATGTTATCTTTGTTATATGTTTCGTTTGATTTTTTAACCGACTTCAAAAAAGGAGGTTCTGTATTCGACCCGTATGTATGTATGTTTGTATGTCCGTGATTTTATCAAAAACTAATGAACCGATTTTGATAATTCTTTCATTAATGTGATCTACATACTTTCAAGAAGGTTTAATCTGTCAAGCTCCGCTAATGAGATACAATTGATTTTCTATTGTTTGGTCACCGATCGGTGTCCCGCGGTCCTTGACCGGTATATAATGCATTAGGTAATTATACTTGTGTATGAAGTTATATGCATAAATGTACTACCTCTACGGCATATCTATGCGAATTTTGATGATTCTTCTAGTCGGTGTCTTCAATTCTTCAATGCACTAGTGTTAATTGAATTTGTGTGGGGTAGGTACAACTAAAAAGTGAAAAATAAAAACTTTTTTACAAAAAAAAAAAAAACAACCGACTTTAAAAAAAACTGACTTGTCGTTGGTTCCGCATTTTCGTTTTTTGACACCGACTTCCGAAATTAAAGTTATTTATCATTTTGTAGTGTTTTTTTTTGAAGTCGGTTGTTTTTTTTGTCCATGCTAACTGGCGTTCGGCGGACCCCTGCTAATAAGTAAAGGGCAATTTTTATTTAACCATTAGGGACGTTATTATGACCAGTTAAAACATTCACGGGCAGTCATTTAATTTTTCGATGGTTGGTAAATTAGTATGACAGTAAAACATTATCCTCAGTAATAAAAATAAAAAGTCCATTATAACAGTAATAAAAAGAAAATTGGTCGATTATTTCACCATGTCAGTACCAATAATATTAAAATAGTGTAATAATAGCCAGCAAAAATATTGGAATGGAAAATTATTAGTAACGCCGTTTATACAGGCTGTTCCCTACATTTGTATTCGCATAAATCGTCAAAATGTAGGGAACAGCTGATTTCTTTTTCGCGATTTCAGGTTTGGTCCCATAGTAAAAGTTGCTCATAATGATGAGTACAATCTCCCATTTCGATTTGTCGCATATTTTTAATTTCACCCTGTATAATGGCGAATCATAAAATCTGCCTACAATATGTATTATTTATTATTTATTTATTTAAAATTTCGTAAATAACACCTTAACAGCTATAACGCCAATGCAATGTTACTACTACAAAGATACATATATATACATCTAACTTACTAATAAATACAATTTAAAATACGATAAAAAATACAAATAGAATACAAAACAAAACGAGGGAAATAGGTAACTACAGATATTGTAAAAATACACCTTTGTCACAATATCACTTAATCTAATATACCCTTCACAACATCCAGCACTACGAGTACTTCAAAAAAATTCAGCGTAGCCGAATATTTGCCGCCATTTTGAAAGTCAGCTGTCTATACAAATTCTAGCGACGATATATAGAATGTGTGACGGATATTAACGATGTTCACCTCTTGGAGTGGAGACAGTCAATTATTTATATACTGTAAAGAAACTTCTTTTGAAATTCTTATAGTACCTATTTGTCTGCATACCATACTACATACCTAATAATTATAATTCAATAGTAACGAAGTCAAAACTGTACGTTGAATATTTTTGGAAAAAAAAAGTTATTGCTACGAGGTGTGCGAACGAGCCTGATGCCGAAAATGTATTTTTAAATGTTTGTCTATCTGTATGTTACAGATTGACGCAAAAACAGCTAAACAGATTTGGATGAAAATTTTAGCACAGAGACTTTATAACCTGGATTAACACATAAGGTAAATTATCCTACTAATATTATAAACGCGAAAGTTTGTGAGGATTGATGGATTTCACGCAAAAACTACTAAACGGATTTTGATGAAACTTTACAGTAATATAGCTTGTACCACATAGAATACTTTTATTCCGTTATTCCCACAGGATCGACATTTATGCGGGTGAAACCACGGGGCGTAATAGTTATATATATATTTAATCCCGGTAGTACGTTCCCGTGGGATATCTTCCAACATCGTCGCGGACGAAGCCGCTAGTAAGTATTAACTCACGACCACAGTTTCGTATACCTAAAAAATATTACAGCTTTTCTAACATTACGATTGGCCTACTGCTAAACCTTCTACACGTGCGGCTTGTGGGTGAAGTATATGCAAAGGACCTACAACGTCCCACGCGTTCAGTATAATAATGGACTTAGAATGTTGCTGGGGCTTCTGCCCTTCTGTAAAACTTCGCAAATGTTTGCGGAAGCCCGTGTTGACGATTTTCTTGCCATAATGAGAAAAAGGGCGGCATCAATTATGGATAGGTTGCGCGGAAGCCCCAACAGCATCCTGAAGACATTGATTGACAAGGTGGACAGCCCCTTTATTAGGCACTAGGTGTAGAGCTGTTGTTAGGTTAGTTTGTTAGTTTTAGTAAATAGCTTTTAAGTTTTTGTTACTAATTCTACGAGTATATGGATCGTGTGTATTTTAATGTGTAATCCACAATAAACAATATTATTATTATATTATTACACTTCTTTACACATACATTTTTACGGTTGTATGTACCAGTACCTAACGTAATTTATATAGTCCTAGTTAAAATGCTAAAAAGAAATGAAACTGTTCCATTATCTTAAAATGATGTCTGAATCTGATTGGACTCAAACTTTTACTAAAAGCAAAAAATCTTAAAAAAAAACACTGACGTATAAAATTAATTAGTGTACTTAAAATAAAGTATATCAACCAAATTAGCACATTTTTTAAGTTTTAAGAATTGAAATCAATTTACATTCGTCTAGATGAAATAAAAGTAATTCTCAATGTCGCAGACGCCTACGCTGCTACGTGCTATTGCTACGCGCTACGAAATCACGTAGCAAACTAAGTGATTTGGACAAATAAGAATCATTAGAACAGCTGTTACCTGTTAGTACTCAGCAACAAAATATCCAGAGCATAATAACTATAATTTCTATTTTCTTGCAAAAGTAATAAACATGAAAATAATGATACCATTAGGTACCAAAACTTATTGCCAGAACATGATCGAAGTTGAATACGCCCATTTGGAAAAATAAGACAAGAATATTGTTTATGCACCAGAATAAAATAATAAAACACAAAAGTTTCTTATCATTTTTGAGCATCTTGGTTAAATTAATAACATCCTGAAAAAACTTAAGAACCATTGACTTAATTTTTATTTTTACTAACATAATTTTTATGTATAACAAAAAGCTCCCAAGATATCCAAAAATCCTATCCTAAAAATCCTATCCTGTGTAGATATAGATATGTTAGGAAGTGTATCAAATAACTATACATTTATTAGTGATGCTCATGGTTGTGTAAGATGGCTCGATCACTGTGTTACTAGTCATTCTGCTAGACAAACTATTAAAAATATATTTATAAAGTATGATACGTGTTGGTCAGACCATCTGCCACTAATCATTGAGTGTGAATTAAGTACAATTATATGTAAAAACAGTCCGCGTAGTAATATTAGTAAAAATACAGCTGTTTGGGGCTATAGAACTAAGGAGCAGATAAAGAATTATACAAATATGTGCAATAGTAAACTTAAGTTAATAGATTTTCCGGTTGAATTAAAGCAATGTAGTTATAATGTATGTAATTGTGAGGAACATAGATATTATTTAGACAAAATGTATAAGGACATAATAACGTCGCTAACAGACGCTGCCGTTAACACGTCTGAAACGCGGTCTCGCACACAGAGGAAGAAGAGACAAGTGACAGGCTGGAACAAACACGTATGTGAAGCACACAGGGAGGCCAGGAATAAGTGCTTACTCTGGGTTGCTCAGGATAGACCACAATTTGGAACAATATATGAGGAAATGTGTGAAAGTCGTAAAGTATTTAAAGATAGACTTAAATGGTGTCAAAATAATAAAGAACAATTAAAAATGGATATAATTTCAGAATGTCGAGCCTCAAAGAATTTTAGTGACTTTTGGAAAGCAACGAATGATCTAAAATATAAGTCTGGTCTCCCTGTGAGCGTGGACGGTGCGAGTGATAGCGGGGATATAGCTGAACTATTTAGAGAACACTTTGCTGTGAAATCACCACTAGGTCCGTCATCTGGAGATCCTGGGTCTACCATGACTGGTGACTTGTATAATGTTTCAGCCAAACAAGTACGTCAAATTGTTAGTAGGATGTCTAGGGGCAAGTCACCAGGCCATGATGGACTCAGTATCGAGCATTTCAAATACGCTGGCGTCCATCTGCCACGTGTGCTCGCGATGTTCTTCACTTTATGCTTGAATCACTCGTACCTGCCCATGGACCTTATGAAAACGGTTGTTGTACCGATTGTTAAAAACAAAACTGGGGATTTGTCCGATAAGAACAACTACCGGCCAATCTCCTTAGCAACAATCGTGGCTAAAGTTTTGGACAGTGTGCTTGACTCAGAACTAGATAAACACCTTAATATTCATGACGCTCAGTTCGGTTTTCGCGCTGGACTTTCTACTTTTTTTTTTTTTTTTATGGATGGGAAATCATCAAATGACCCCTCCCGCTCTGGGTGGAGCGAAGGGAGTGTCAGACTCTTACTGACTAAAACCCATCCGTGTTCCTTCCTTAGCCCTTTATGTTCCGGGGTAGCGGTAACCCTGGACTTTCTACTGAAAGCGCAATTCTGAGTCTCAAGCACACTGTACAATACTATACGGAAAGGAGTACACCTGTGTATGCATGCTTCCTTGACCTATCCAAAGCATTTGACCTAGTGTCTTATGACGTATTATGGGAAAAGCTCAAGAGGACAGGCGTGCCTACTACACAGGTGCAACGGATTTTTCATTTCTGGTATCAAAACCAGAAAAACTCTGTAAGGTGGGCGAACTGCTTCTCCGACACGTACAGGTTGGAGTGCGGGGTGAGACAAGGTGGTTTGAGTTCTCCCAAGCTCTTCAACTTGTACGTGAATGAGCTTATAGTTGGGCTCAGCAGCACTCGAGTAGGATGCAGGGTTGACAATGTATGCATGAACAACTTTAGTTATGCTGATGACATGGTGCTGCTGACTCCAACTGTAAGCGCAATGAGACAGTTGCTAGCCATCTGTGAAACATATAGCCATAAGCAAGCATGGATTAGTTTATAACTGTAAGAAAAGTGAGTACATGGTTTTCAAGGCCGCCGGTAAGTGTCCGTCATATGTACCTGCGATAAAGCTGAATGGTAGTGAACTGAAGCGGGTACATCAATTCAAATACCTCGGACACTACGTTACTGAGGGTCTTGATGACCAAGCTGATGTAGAAAGGGAGCGTAGGGCATTGGCGGTCAGGAGCAACATGCTGGCCCGCAGGTTTGCGCGTTGTAGTGAACAAGTTAAGGTGACACTATTTAGAGCCTACTGTCAGACTTTCTACACGTGCAGCCTGTGGTTCAGGTATACGATCAATGCCTTACGTGTCCAATACAATAATGGATTTAGGATGTTGTTAGGGTTGCCCCGCTTTTGTAGTGCCTCTGGTATGTTTGCGGAGGCTAGGGTAGATGGCTTCCATGCCATTGTGCGCAAGCGGCTCGCGTCGTTACTGAGCAGAGTCCGGAGTAGCACTAACAGCATCCTACAGGTCATTGCTCATAAACAGGACTCAAATATCCTGAAGGAATTTATTCGTGTGCAAATTTTATAACTCTCGCATGTATATCTATGGACCTAGTCTGAAATAAAGATTTTATTATTATTATTAAAAAATCAAAAGCGGTAGTACTGCCACTTACACTCGTAATTAGTGTATAGTTTAAAAAAAAAAAAAACAAAATAAATGCTACGGCTACAATAATCCACTGCTAGAAAAAAAAAAACGCTTCTACGTCTTCTAAATAGACCAATTGAGATAGAAAAATTGTCACTCATAATACAATAATTTCCGCATTTCCTCACTCACAGGACTCCTACTCTCCTACTATTCCGATTCGGTAGTCCGTAAAATAATAACTTGTGACAAACGGCCCTTTCTTGTCGCTGCTAAGGCCAATTTATTCGGACGAGAACGATGAAAGGACTTCATTTTTTCCGGTGGATACCCCTTGAGAGTTGAATTGAGTGAGCTGTTTGTACGCTTACCTACAAGAAAAGTGAAGGTCTTTCTTCGCATGTTTTTGTAGGGTGTCTCACTGGTGATATTAGGTAAGTCGTCAATCAAGTCTAGGCAATGTAGCAGCCTAGATATTGAATCTATTCAATATTGGTTAGAAGTCGGATTGACAAAAAAATCAAGATCGTCGAGTTCTTTAACGCTTACGAATCTTTTTGTTTTTGTATTATGTATAGTTAGTTTTTAAATTTAGCACCTAATAAATTCGATGTGTAGTTAATTCGTTGTAAAATATTATAGTTTACGATTGTATATTACTACTAGGCAAATTAACTGTTCTATTGTCAATCGCAAAATAAAAGAACTTCAAAATCATGTTTTTTTTTTAAATAAATAATGGAAACTCTTAAAATAAAAAAAATCTTAAAGGACTAAAAATTAAATAACTTAATCTGTCAAGCTCCGCTAGTGAGACACAATTGATTTTCTATTGTTTCGTCGCCAATGGGCGACGCGCGCTGCTTGACCGGTTAAATAATAGTTTTTCAATTCTTGTGTGTGTGTAATAGTTTTACAAGTTTTTGTAAGTTATCAACTTTTATTTTATTGTAATGTTAGTAGTACTCGAAATGTCTGTAGATTGACTTTTAGACCTAAACTTTTGAGAGAGCTTACCATATCACTTTAGCCGAATAATGCCCAAAAATCGATAAACCAATTATTCTATCCATAGTTCTACTCGTTACACCAATATAAATACACGGTATAAAATACATGAGTAGAAGCACTCAATCTTCTACAAAGAAAAAAAAAATGTTTATATTTTGAGCTTTTGATAAACAAGAAACCTTTTTATTATATTTTATAAAAGTTTAATTCATCTTTTACAAAAGAAAAACCACTTTGTCGGCATCTCAATGCGAAGAATCCTTTCCCCATCACGTTTGTGGAAAGAAGGGTCACTTTATTGCTCTGTTTTCCTTATGGGTACGCCTAATTGATTTTCAGATAAACAAAGCTACGACACGTGTATCCCTTTTTCTCTTAGAGCTCTTACTTTAAATGTATAACCTGCTACTTACTTTTGTACTTTTTCTGTTTTTGAAGTCAATTTGTGAAATCTTAACATCAAATAGTCGAGTTAAGAATCTGGTCCTTCGAGTCGTTGTAGTGACTCGAAGGACCAGATTCTTAACTCGACTATTTGATGTTGAGATTTCACAAATTGGACTCAGTACTAAAAAGGGTTTTCAGAGTTTTAGCATTGAGAGTGGGTGCGGCCATTATAGGAATGGGCGCACGGGAAGGTGGGACCCGTTGAGGAACAGCGGGTCGAGGCCTGTCGGAGGAGCGGTGAATGCTTAGGCGTATCCCGCACCCCCGGTCACAGGTAGAGGTGGAACACCGCGGTGGTTTTAGCCGGTAAGAGTCACCTGTCACCCCAACGATGGAGGAAGTCCATGAAGATTTTCACCGCGCAAAAAAAAAGGGTTTTAGCAATACCATAGGTACCGAATTTTTAAATAATCGTGAGGAAATGGTCAACAGTCGAAAGCAATGTGGTGATCAATGTTTTTTAATTTTATGTGTAAGAAGAGGTATTATTTATTTGCATAAACACATTTTCTAGTAATTATGTCTGTGAAAAACTTGTTAAACACAAACAACAAGCCAACAACCGTATTACAACCATGCCATTAAAAAAATCACTTCCGAAAAATGAACCGACCTTCGAAAACATGCACTTCGGCGCACAGAAACCGTGGAGTCGCTCTAATATTAAAACACTCACCGGGCACCGCATACACTAGGACGAAGCTGAACGCGCCATACAATTCTTTTTTTATCGAGTCCGGCCATTTCTCTGTGCAGAACTCGATGCTGCGCTCGATCCAGACCTGTGGGAATAAAGTCAAGGTTTAGAATGGAAAAGGAAATCTTTTTGCTGTAAACCAGTTTAAAAAAGAGAAATCAGAAGGCCAATTCTCGTACTTAATACCGTGCAAAATCTAGTCGCAATGCCATCACAGCGACAATCAATTTGAAAAACTTGACAAAATTGCCGGCAAAGTTTTTTTTATTTTGTAAAATTGAGACTGAGATTAGAACGCAAACGTTTCTTAAATAAAAACATCCGAATTAAGAACCTCCTCCTTTTTTGAAGTCGGTTAAAAAATACGAGAATGTCCCTGAGATATTGTGTGTGTCCTCTTTGACTAAGAACAAAATGTAAATAGAGTGGAGCTTATAATGTAAAGATACACATTATTAAGTTTGAGATAATGAGGTACGTACAGTCATGAGCATTAATAATATTTTTATTAAACTGTGAAAGTAAATGATAAATTGAAATATTACGTACATTATTTTTAATATTTATTTAGTGTAAGAAATATATTTTTTTATTTCTAAACCTAAATACCTTGCTATTTGTTTTAAGAACATTAGATATTTTTGAATATTTTTCTTTTACGCAAGATTTAAAAGCGATTACCTTCTATATAATTTATATGGTATTCCTTCCTTAGCATTTTCGAAACCATACTATTATGAAATACGCCTTTTCGCAGGTACAACAAGAATATACCTGCAGGCTGTTTTACATTTTTACATTAGCTGAGTAGTGAGGAAAGTGACACTTTTGGACCGAAGTTTGCACATTGGCAAGAAACAGCTCTCATTATTACGAATACCTTTCTTAGTTTTCCTATAATCTGGACTATTGCAAAAATCCTAGGATTTACATTTAATGTTTTCTAATTTAAAAAAATACATATTAAGAGCATTCCTTGGAAAAAATTTCAAGTTAGCCAATGGGTTTAGCAGTCGTAGATACGTAAAAACCTGTTGTTGTTAATGCTCAAATAACAGCTTGTATGCAATCTCGAGCTATAAGGTAGCCTTAGCCTGAATCTGCTTCCACTGATGCACATCCATTTGCTTATCTTTTGGGTTTAACGACAAGAAAATGCCGTAGTTACCATAAAGAGACGTGAAAAGTACCTAGGGCATAAACCTATTGCTTATTATGAATGTAGGTACCTATAGTCCTTTCATCTGATACTTTCTGCTGTATACACTTTTAGTTTTAGGTAAAATACTTAAACAATCACTTACAAAAGGGAATTCGTATAACATTCATCTGTATTTAGAAGGTTTTAACTTTATATCTCACTAACAATAATTTTAATAAAAAAAAAAAAAAACAGTGCCACTCCGGTAGTGCCGACAGACAAGTGAAAACCAAATCCAAACAGAATACTTTGCCATCACTCACTGACTTATCGGATATACATCAAAACTGAGTACATCTCGAGGACAGCCGAACACATCCGAAGTGGTGTCTGTTACGGTAACAGTGGCGCGAATTCAATGGGTTTTTCCCATCTCAAAAAATTCCCAACGCGCCTAAAGAAGTTTTCACTTCAAAAATTGTGCGTATAAAATTAACAATATTAAAGTAATTTAAAATTACAATTTTCGGTTTAAGTATTTAAATAATCAAATCAAAGTACTGCATTTTTAACACTGTAAATTGTTATCTACAGGTAGATATTCTAATCCATTTGTGTACATTTTATTCAGATAGTTTTGGAACAGACTATAAATATGTATTAGTTTTGACAGCATAAAGCCAAAGTGCTATTGCCACCATTAAATAGTGCAGCCTTAAAGCATATTACGTATGCAGATAGGTATGGAAATAACCGTCACCTTAGGGAAATGTAGACTGCAGTTCGTGGAGGTAGTAAACTGAAACTGTGTGTACCTAACTTTATAGTACCACCACGCCTCTTTGTTATAGTAAGCAGTGTCGTTTCACCTTTAATAGTTGAAGGGCTCGGCAGAAGTTCTGCAAGGAGTTACAATTGTTTGAAAACAAAAAAAAATTTAGACCATAATTTTGTTCTGTGTACACAGAACGATTTTTGATTTTAATTCTATGGCTGCGTAAAAATAGACTCCACGAGTGACGCTAAAGTGGGTTCGACGAGGCTTTGGCAGTCAACCTTGCTGCCTAGCTCATCTTTTCTACACGGCATAAATGGTAAATGATTTGTTTGTTTAATTGGCTTTTATACTTCAAAAGAAATAAAAATAATTTAAAAATCGATGAAGCCAAAGTTTCCTAAACGACTACTGGAAATAAAACTGTTTTTTCTTTTGTTTCTCTTTTTTATTACGGACGCTTTTAACATGCATGTGTTTCTGTATCGTTTTCACATATATAATTTCTACATGAATGATGTAACCAATATTTTGTGACAGTTTTATGATTAAAAAAAGAGTGCCCGTAGAGTTTCTGGCCCGTTCTTCTCCATAGATACCTAGAATGCTTTGGAATGGGCAACTACCTTCGTCTTTCCGACTAACCGCCTCTTTGACAGTTCAAAAGTAATTGATTTATTTGAAATAAATGGTTTGAGTTTGATTATTGGTGTGATAATAGAAATCACGATATCAAATCAAATTATTTATTTGTTAGAATGCAGGTATACAAATAAGGTCGTGAAGAATTAAAGTTGAGCCATACATTCTACCCAAGATTCGACATGCAAAATGTAAATGAATGAATAATGTCAAAATAAAACCAAAATGTCAAAATACAATTCAAATGTCAAAATACAATTCAAATGTCAAAATACAATTCAAATGTCAAAATACAATTAAAATATCAAAATACAATTCATATGTCAAAATACAACATGATACACGTGCTGATGTAAAATACAGACTATAGTCAGCAACCTTTGCGTCAAGTACCTTAATAGTCCTTCGGGTATTACGAGCGTGCTGTTATGTTGTGTGCTTTTGCGTTGTTTGAAAGGTCCCAGGTGGTTTCTCAGATTTTTTAGTATAGTCAATAATAAGAATTATTTAAAAATAATAGTTATTGGAACTTACCTACGTAGTATATCGATACTGAAGCAATCATTTGCTTCTAAAAATTAAGCTAAACATTTACAAGACAAGTTTTTTATTAATAAAATATGCAAATTTTATATAGTTTACTTGCTACTAATTAACTAATAATAAGTCGTATCTGTTTTCATTTTACTGTGTATACATAATAATAAAATAAATAAATTTTATAAAGAAGTTAGTTTGAGTTTTAATTGAATGCCTTTTTTTAAAGATGTATTTGCGAAAAAAAATGCTTTTAATATTAGCGTCGAAAGTTCCCCTCGCGACCACTCACGTAAAATGAATTAGCGCGTTTATCCTACTGTATCACCTACGAGCAAGCGGTAAGAAACAATTAACGTTACTGCTACTACCTGAAACGCTGTACTAACTTGCAGCGACGGCGTAGCTACGCCGCGCTACGTAGTTGTCGTAGCGCTGCCTGCTGCTACTCCGTAGCAAAATTCCTAGTCACTTATTTCAAATAAATATTGTTCTACAAATCTAGCCTATAAATCTTGGTAGCAACACGAAAACAAATCAAGAGAGGTATTAAACAGTTCTGAGAATGAATTCTTAGCGCTATCGTTTAGGAAAGTATAAGCTGCCACAAGTTATAATCTAATAAACTTCAACTAAGTAGGAGTGTAACTTAACGTCTAAGCTTTCTTGTACTAAGGCCTTAACGTAGAACTTAATGGTGAGCCTTTTTTGATTACTTGTGTTTTTCTTGCTAATTCTTATTAATCTCGCTTCTCAACTAAACATTTTGTTTGAAACCTTCTTAATGTTCAGCAGTTGAAAAGTAACTCCACTAAAAAGACCTTTCATTATAAAAAAAACATTCTTAGGATACTTTCTGAGATAATAATTATTATCTTTATTATAGAATAGAATAGAATATTTTTATTTTAGACCGGAGTCCATAGGGTTAGTAACAATTTTAACTTAAATTCTAGTGTTAGTAGGTTACAGACACATAAAAATATACAATTAAATTTCGGCATGGAGCCGCATCCACCTCCGCAACATCGGGGAATCCCGCCGATCTACGAATACACTGAGAATACTGTTGGTGCTGCCGCGAACACGAGACATCAGGGATGCACATCTGTTCCTAATAATAGCAGCAAAACCATCAATATTTTTATCTGCAAACATCCCTGACGCACTACATCGCCACGGCAGCCGCAGCAGCACTCTCAGTGCATTATTATATTGAACGCGTAGGTCGCTGTATGCCCGCTGAGTGAAGTCGACCCACAGGCTGCACGTGTAGAAAGACTGACAGTAAGCTTTGTTTGTATTATATATTTATATATTTTAAATTTTGTGATCTGACAGGCTTCTCATTGGTAGAAAAAAATCAAGCTGCTCAATTTTCATTTCACAAAATCCGTTGACCTTTATCAAATCCATGACCTTATGTTTCAGCCCATGATCCGCACATTTTTCTTCTAAATCACATTTCACCGGAACGTTGACTTCCATTCAGGCACGACACAACGTGACTTCGTCTCGGAACGTACGTCATATGTATCTCACAGAATTGCCTTTATTATGTTGCGTGGGAAGATAACACGGCACACTCAGATATCCTTTCAAAACGAGCATAATATAAAAACAGTTTATGTGGCTTATGCTGCAAAATGGCCCTATTTCTCATGAAGGATTAAGCTTGTTTATGCAATGACTGTGATGGTTAGTTCGGAAGATTTTCTACAAACAAAACATTATTCAAAAGGAAAAGAGTGGCTTTTGCAAAAGATCTTGCTTTAGTAAGTCTTACAATTTATTATTTGAAACCATGATACTTAACACTTTCACAGCGGATCACGATCTCAGCACGGCATTCATATTTTTCTCTTATTCGCGAATCACGAGTAGCACTCGTGATCGCCTTTCATACTGTTTATTAGAAAAACACGACGTCTTATCGTGATCCGCGTTGTACGCGTTTGTAGCTGAGTTAATATGCTACACACACATATGCAATGTTTGTATGTAGTTAGAACGCGAGAGCTACAGTTCGCGATCGCCTTTATTTTTCTATGATGTTAACAATTATGCAGAAAATCGCCCGTGAACCGTATCAAGCGGCGCTCTAAACGCTCCGCTGTCAAAGTGTTAATTGTTTTTTGTTTAATATTGTATTGTACTGTTTATGTTATTTATTTAACTTCAACTAACATAGCCATTTGGCAAACTTTGTTTTTCATTCCAATTGAATATTATTAAAAAATATTATTATATAAAAAACAAAAATGAAATCATTTAAGAAAGTAATAATGTGTAATTTGAATGTTATTATTTTAATAATATTCAATTTACATAATATTATTCTTTACGTTTATAAAAAGCTTTTATCAACGTTTGAATTTAGAGGAACGTTTAAGTAGTTCTGAAGAGCTGTCAGGGACACTGTTGTCTACAATATGAATTATTATTGTAAATCTATTTTATAATATGCAGAACAAACAATTTTATTTTGAAACCCATAATCGTCCAAACTATTTTCGTACCTAAAGATGGTTGCATTCCTAATTTAATCTGTCAAGCTCCGCTAATGAGTCACAATTGATTTTCTATTGTTTCGTCGCCAATGGGCGACGCGCGCCGCTTGACCGGTTAGTGTAGATTATACACGGGTCCCATATTCTTACAACTACTCACAACTTATGCACATAAAGTTTCACTCTTTTCATCAATTGAAACATGTAAGTGAACCGAGTTATATCCTTGTAATTAGCGTCTTCTATAGTTATCCTAATTCAATAATCAGATAACTAAGTATGGTCGTCCTCGTTTATTGCTTTTAACAACAATTCCCAGTAAACTGAAACTTCACTAAGGTTGAAATTTATTTATTTATTTATCACATCACATGTTTCCTTTGCCATTACAGATAATAATAAATCTAATGCGACAAAGTAACTTAAAATATACTTAACTATACCTTACATTTTACACAGTACGTGGCTCTTGTGAACTCACCCAGTATTCAACTAACCATCTATCCATTAACAAACTTTTACAAAAACCTTGTTTTATGACGTGCAGGTGACATTCAACATAGTGGTAAAGCAAATATGAGGTCTAGTGGTCGCCAAACCTGGTGCAGAGCATGAAGTCCTGGGTTTAATTCACAAGTGTGTTATTGGCTTTTTCCTTCAGAAAGGACATGTCCAGTTTCTGCCCTCTGGTAATTCTGGTATAGATAAATGTTCATGATTTAAGGTTTTTCAGTAAGATTTAAAAATTAAGATTTAAATTACTATGGATTAATTAATTCAGTATTACTTGCGTGACATAATTCTTAAAAAAACAGTACTCAATCGTAGCTTCCGCTATTGCCATTTTAAACGGGAAGTACTAAAAATGTTTTTGACGTTCCATTTTATCCCGTAATTATCTTTAAATAGTGTGAGCAATAATTATTAGCCGCTTATTTTAGATGAAAGAAATATATTAACGTATTTGCGTATATAATATGACAATATTACTAAAATATTTTAGTGTACACATCAAACGTGTTTTTCTTCGGATACCCACTTCCTAACATGAAGGTAAGTATTTATTACTTTTTTTGACATGGCATTGACATTTATTTTTTGGTTGTCAATAAAATTATTTCAAGTTGCGTGTATGCGTTCCTTGCTTACTATGCGATTATTTTCTGTTATGGATATTTTCTTTAAACGACCATTGCTATTCTACATCATCAACGACCATTGCTATTCGACATCATCTAGACACGATGACTATTGCTATACTTATAGGATTCTGTTTTTCCTTTCGATTTGGATATTATGATGAGGTGCATCGCTGTGCTGCGGATTCGCAGACATATCGTGTCAAGGCTGGCGTTACCCCTGCAAGTGAGACTTGCTCGATGGTTATCAAATCAGGTTGGCCTCTATACTACGGCAGTCGTGTAAACCATGCAGGAAAGGCAGTACATTGAGCAGTTGTGTTATAATTTGAAAAATACAATGACGTCTTATTGTTCCAGCTCCCATTAGATGGATACGGAAGTGTCATGATTGTTATAATTTATTAAATACCAAAGCTGCTGACAATGAGAGATTACTAGGTCATACAATGGTCTGCCACGTCATGACGCTAGTATGGTATCTTGGCTGGGCAAGGCATCAAAATAACGTGCTAGCACCAGCTACATTTTTGGACAATGTTTTGGTGTCTCTAGAAGACGTTTATTTTTTTATCATTTTAGTTAAGAATGTATCTACAATAAAATAATTTGTTTTGCAATAAATACATACATAGTTTTATTTATTATAATCCCAATTCAGTATCAACAAGTAGCTACATATAAATAATATTATGGGTATTGAAGATAGAAACCAAAATACGGAATTAAAGATGATGCCAATATAATATTATAATATTGTGACAAACAATAGGTGCTTAACATTTTTGTTACACAAATAGAAATATCCAAAAAACTGTAAAATATGATCTCAGACCAACAAAATGTTTCATTAACCTCACAAAGACATACCACCAATTAGTACCTGTATTCGCTCACAGATGTCATTATACTAAACAAAGTTAAGAAAAATCCCTTGCGTATAATCCTTATTTTGACCAGTTTACGCAAGATCCTGACTCCTGAAACTTATTAATTAATAAACTATAAAATACGACGATTACAATAATATAACAATCATTACTGAACATTTTCTTTGACTGCCTAGACATTCGCCCATTGCTCCACCAGACATGTCCTTTCACAGTAGGTACTGTAGCAGCCCGGAGTCTGACATTGTGCCCACTCTCAACCACAATCTGAATCATTTTGAAAGATATTGCTAATCCATTGTTTAAGGTGCCACTATTCGATATTTCTTCCATACAAATTTCGGGAGAGTATTACTCCACTGTTTGACATTTGACATTGTACATCCAAAGTTAAACATTATATCGTTTTGTCTAATTATTAATTGTGTCTGTACGGAAGCAGAATTGTAAAATAACAAGCCATTAAAAAGTTATGAGCCAACAAAGATTAGTTTTTCTTGCTATTTTTAACGTAACTTTGGGTGTAAATAAGTAATAAAAGAACTGAAAAATATTAAAAATTAAATCCGTACCGACAAAGCTCAGTTATCGAAGAGTTCAAAAAACTTTATTTGTGATTGATTTATGTAGTGGATTTTTCATAGAACTCGATTTTCCAAAGCACTTTTCAAATATTTTTATGCGCCTATCAGTTCGGAACGGTGTTTCTGTGCGTGAGAACTAGATGTTGTGCGTGTAGATTAGCGTCTAACTGCTCATCACTGATACTAGCTCCGTCAGACACGAAGCCAAGTTAGACAGCGTGATTTTGGCCATGACCACCAGTGAGTTCGAGCTCGCGACTAGTTTACTCTTAATATGTTAATATACCTTGTCTGCTCAACAACGTAAATAACGCAATGAATGTTTTTGAATTGTCAAAATGAAAGCAATTACTACAGTTGGTTAGTGTGTGAACCAATTAGCCCGCTGGTTCATTAATAGCAATACGTTCGCTCTGTTATATGCGACTTAAACATAACTGGCGAAATCTGGGAATACATTGTGTGTTGTGTGTGTGTCTACATAGTTACACCTATGCCTACCCCTTCGAGCATTACAAGCGTGATTTAACCCTTATGAGCTATAATGAATTACATAACCCACTAAGACTATAACGGGTGTAATACCAACCAATTTAAAAAAATGAAATTGTTTACTAATTGCATGAAATTGTGAACAACTAGTTTTAGCAGTTAATTTGGAGCTTTGTTAATTTTAAGTAGTTATTTGTACATATTTTTGTGAAAATCCTAATAATATTTCAATTTGAAAATATGACTTAAACAGCTCATTATATTATTTAATAAAAAAAATTAGAAAATACAAATCAAATGTTTCTACTTTTTATTAGTACACTATATTGCCTTTAATCTGACTTACCTACTTAACTAAAACATATTGATTTTTATGATTCAATAAATATTTTATACACCCACAAATCATATTTAAATCAACATAATAACCTGATACTGACCTGCAAATTGCAAAAAACCTAAGAAAATTTGAATTTCGCGGGTTACCCTAACGCCATTATCGCTCCTTACATATGTGTTTGTTCCGCAGAAAATAAAGAGTTCAATAGGTACTAATATTCTGCGTCTTTGAAAAACGTTCATTCCAACCAATATTTTCATTATACTTTAGCCTCGTCCTCGAGATTAGCATTCTACACTTGTAGTAGCACATATAATGTCGCCTCTTTATGCACTTTAGTTTAAAACTCCTTAAGGTTTTTTTTTAAGACGGATGCCTTATTCTCGCTGTCAGTTTGCCGTCAATGCTTCATTCACATTTTAGTGCTCCGCCATTTTTGCGCACAAAATATAATTTGTTATTTATTTACAAAATAAGTTGTTTTCTCGTTATAAAACTATTTAAAATAATATTATGCCGAAAGGGATGCAATCGCGTAGTAACTACATCGACCGCACCAAGAAGGATAAGGAAGTTGGGAAGGAACTTGACGAGGAGGCGTCACAGGTCATCGATTTTTGGTCCGATGCATGTCCGATGTATCTGCAGGGTCACAGCACCCTTTTTTGAAGGTTCACGTTTCAACGATTCGAGTTGTTACTTACCTATCAAACGAGACTCACGTCATAACGATTCGAGGTATGACTTGTCTTGAAATTCGGGTTCACGGTACAACGCTCAGAGGTGTACCTTATCCGAAGTATACCTCCGCATTGTGATAACATTATCCTATGCATGATTACCAGACCAACTGTAAGTATTCCCATTTTTATATAATATGAGACTCACGTCACAACGACTCGAGGTGTGACTTGTCTCGGGACTCGGACTCGTATACTACGGGTAAGGTACACCTCTGAGCGTTGTACCGTGAACCCGAGTTTCAAGACAAGTCACAACTCCAGTCGTTATGACGTGAGTCTCATAATTATGATAGAACTTCACTTACAGGTAAGTTCGTTTAATCACTAATTCTCATCATATTATAAAATTCTCCTTTTCGATCCAAAACTAGTTGCTATCCTCTTAGCTCGAATTTCTTAACTTAATATTGCAAGCGCTAGCACGTTTCAAAGTTGCAGATTCTCAAAACGTTGGTACTGACAAAATACGGAAAATTCCCGATGTATATTTTTAAACTTGAAGGATAAGATTATTTTTATAGTTCGTTCAAGAAGTTCCGGGTGCTCTAGTAAATTGAATGATCGAGGGTAATCGATTTGAAGTGAAGTTTCAAGCTTGCTCATTGCTCCGTATTATGATTGTAGTGTTCAGCCACGCTGATTGGAAAATACCTAATTATTGAAGTTGAATAACTTTTTGGACAACTGGAATCTTAGGTTTTATGTCAATACTGATTATTTTTGTTTACGTAGGTTAATAATAATTATCTATACTAATATTATAAAGAGGTAAAATTTGTTTGACTGTTTGTACGTATGTACGTTTGTATGTAGGAGGTAATCTCTGGAACTACCAGTCGGATTTGTAAAATTCTTTCTGCATTTGATAGCCAAATTCTTGAGGATGGCTCTAAGCTATTCAACATCACGCTATGACTATGAGGAACCGAACAAAAAGAAAAAAAGGCAAAAAGAACGCTAAGCGAAAACGAAGTGATAGCGCGGGCAGATGATGCAATGCGACGGGGTGGGTCGAGGAAACAAAATATTTCACGCGGATGAATAAATATTACTATGATTTTGACACCTGCAAACAGTTTGTAGTGATGGGACGTATGTATTCTTTGTTCATTACCAACTATAACATAATATCGATACGGCAAGTGCATGTCGAACAGTAAAGGGATCCATTGTCATACGTAATGAAAGCGGTTTAATGTTTACGTATGCAATTTGTTTAACGTTTGATGGTATGCCCGAGGCAATAAACTTGGTTCGTGTGTATCGAGCTTAATTATCTTCAACGCCGTATACGTAAACCACAGGAGCACCTTGCTGGAATATAAATTAATTAAATTTGAATATTAAATGTATTTTTTTAAAGATAAGTTAATTAAGAGGGAGATTGGATTTTTAAGTATACCGATCTCCCTCTTAATTATCTTTTCTTCAATGCCTAACCAAACCTATTTGTTCGGTATAACCTAATCTTGTTTACAGTAAACACACTATAACATTTTCTTGATAATTAATTTATCATGGTGACAGACGTAAAACAAACCTTGAGAAAACTTTGTGATACAAAATCGTAATAATATTATTGTTTTCACAAAAAAAAAAAAAGTGCTATTTACGACTTTAGCCCTTTGTCTGTTACGCAAGCTTATTAAGTTCGCTAACAATAGAAAAAGTAATTGTGTCTCATTAATGACAGTTGTGCGGGCTTAAAAAACGTTACTAGATTTTTTTAGGACCTGACAACAGTTAGACCGTTCCTGGCACAAGATGATTCATCATTTTGTTCATTCAGTTCATTATATTTTGTTTTGCTTGCTTACATGATGTTAATTACATTTCTGACCAGTAAACATCAGTTCCTGTAACATACAGCTGACAGGATACGCAGGACACGATATTAAGTTTCCCATCGTTTGTAGAACAGCACCACATTTACACACCAAGGCGTTGTTGTCTATGAATCTCCACCTGAACAGGTTTTCCTTGCTTCGACCAACCAGGGTCCAAAGTCCGACGACTTTCAGGTTACCCAAGGTAACTCATGTCCAGGTGGAACGTCTTCAGCGGGTGGAACGAATGGTTTGGGTAAGGAAGCACTGTCTCGCCACAACTTCAGTCTTTCTTGTGATCGTTCGTCAGAGAGTGGGACGACACACTTTAAAAAACTGTTTCGGCTTTTCAGCCTTTGTGGCACAGAGATGTTGTCGTGCAAAGGGTGTCGTGTGTCGAAGACCATTTTGGCTCTTTCGCTGGAGCCTACCACCGCTCTGCGAACTACTGGTGGCGCTATTCCTGCTAGTGAATACAGCATTTGTACCGAAGTATCCAAGCTGTATTCACTAACTTTGCATAGGCAGAACAAATCCACACGGGGCAAGCGAATTCTTCCGCAAAAAAACATAGCGCCACTCCAGTAGTCCGCATAACGTCACGCGAAGCACCCCACTTTGATGAGACTAGTCGACGAAAAAGACTGTTGCGAGTGTGCACTTTCTGCTTGATATTCTTGCAGTTTTTGCCGAATGTTAAAGACCCGTCCAGGGTTACGCCAAGATATTTAGGGGAGATGCTGTGCTCGATGGATACCCCATCCCAAACAGTGACAATTATTAGCAACTGTGCTCTATTGTTCTAAGGTATTTATCGTAAATGTTCCCCTTTTATAAAGAAAGGATTTTATTATATTATTATAGGGTTTTCTATAAAATAAATCCTGCAGCATTAACACAAATCCTGGGATACACCATTTCTGACATTTTAGTATTGCTTTAAATTCGCTAGTCCACATTTTATCCAGAGCGTCCGGACAACTTCGTTTACGGCTGCCGATTCAGCTATAAATTTTGAAAGTTCGCCCAAAACGCCGGAGCCAAATATTTATTATAAGTACTATAATTCTGTGTGTTGCGAAACTGAGTTATGTTAAGGATAAATCGATATATTCCATGCGTTTTGGCTGAAAATGTGTTTAAACTTTTTTCGCAGTTACGCTAAATTTTATTCTCGTGCTTTGCGACTTACAGCTCTTGAAACTACAACGTAAATATGTATATAATGTAAAATTTTTTGATTTCTATGAATAACAAAATATAATTATCATGTCTTCGAAAGCAAATCAACGTTCCTATTGTAGGTAAATTGGAATATTACTTTACTTTACGAACATTAATAATTTTACGAAGGAATTTAGCAGTAGGTATTATTTTATTTAAATTGCTAACCTAGAAGACCACAAAACGTTTGGTTTAGTCTAATGTAGAATTTTAATTTAAAGATCAAAGACCAAATTAATTAGCCCAACCAATAGTATTATAAATTTTTTAAGTATTTGAGTGCTGATAGTATCAAATTCAATGAGAGCAGCTTTTAATTCATTGTAAATAAGTTCTTCATTAAATCTGATCTATTAGTATTATTTGGGTTGACGATACGTTATTGTTGATCTGAAAATATTTTTCTTTTTATATATGACGGAGAAGGTACGTGTCTCATCAGCCACATATTTTAATCGCTGTGGGCGTACTATGGTTAGTGTTGGTTATTACGCAATAGAAAAACCGTTTGCAGTAGTTTACGACTAGCGAATTACATACTGAAGGTACACGGCATAACGATACAGAACGCGTCAGTTTCTGAGCACATGTTGTTCGTACGATGTCCGATGATCAAGAGAGCGGCTCCACACCGCTAGTCAGCACACCGCTAGTCGGCACTCGCACGGTCGTCAGGCTAGACTCTGTTGAGCGTCGCTTGGTGGCGCTGGCATCCCGAATAGTCAAACGAATGACTGACGTATTTCCGACATATACCTAAAATACTTAAATCATAATTTATCACGAACGTATTTTGGTTATACCTTAAATCGCTTGCTTCGCCCGACCGCGTCAAAAGATGGTCACGTCGTTAATAAAGTTATTTGAATTGTATTGTCTCGAACTATCATAATAAAAATCGGGTCTATCGTTCCATGCGGTATATATGAGCTCACTCGTTTCAGTACGAACACTTTTCCGCGCGACCTAAGTACGGTAAGGGCGAACCTAAAGATTTAAATATTTCACTGTATTTTGCAGTTGACCTACCCATTCCCTAAAGAACTTGTAACGTAAAACAGAATCCTTGTTATCTGCCTAATCCCACCCGAGTAGGCTCAGGCTTATGAATAAGTCTCTGGGCAAAAACTGGTTGGATTCATGATATTATTACAACATCGTTTTGTAAGCAAAATGTTGGCGACAATCTTACTATACTTATTATACATTATATTCTGAAAAGAAATAAACAACATATTGTTGCTTTACGACTCTGTGAAGAATTATTCTTAAATCCACTGTCATTTTTTGACTTGTATGTATATTGAAGCATTGTATGCTTTTGTGTATATTTTTATTGTATCTTCTCGTTCCAAATACCGTAGTGTCTCAAGACGAAAGTCTTTGACCAGTGCGTGTTGCCAGTGATGAAATATGGCACTGAAACGTGGTCGCTCACAATGGGCCTTATTAGAAGGCTGAAAGTCACCCAAAGGGCAATGGAGAGGGCTATGCTTGGAGTTTCCCTGCGTGATCGAATCAGAAATGAAGATATCCACAGGAGAACCAAGGTAACCGACATAGCCTGTAGAATTGCCAAACTTAAGTGGCAGTGGGCACGGCACATTGCTCGCAGAACAGATCGCCGATGGGGCCGAAAGGTTCTGGAGTGGCGACCACGATATACGTTTTATATTAAAGTAAAATAAATAAGCATATCATTGTGAAGAACATACCTAAGGTCTAACAAACCAAAATGGACAGAATAAATAGTGGCTAAATAGAAAACTATTGTATAATATACAATACCTAGTTTTTGGAAGTGAAAACTTCTATAGACGCGTTGGGCATTTTTTGACGTTTATTACCGTTGGATCCCGTTTTTTGATCCCGTTTTTTAGGTATTACCGATGGATCCCGTTTGCTATTTCCGTTGAATCCCATATTATAACAACATGTGTACATTTCAGAAGAAAAGTGATTTACCTTTATCAAACACTAAAAAGAGATTATTTTTAGTGGGTTACCCGGAACCGAACTAGTTAGATTAGGTTAATTATTAAAAAAAAAACAATGTTAGGTTAGGTTAGGTTAAAACTGTGACCCCTACGCACGAGCCGAGCGAGCGAAGCGAGCGGTGCCGCGGCAGCGGCCGGCGAGTGCCAGAAACGACTAGATTATATAGAAAATGAGTTGTTTGTGAAATAAATAGTATACGAAACGTTGGTTGTAAACTAAAAATTTGTCAATGGAGTTTTGGTGAAACATTAGTGAACCCCTCATTTTATTATAAACAATTTTGTTGTTGAAAGTACCCGCATTTATATTTTTTTAAGCATTCGGGATCCAACGGAAATACTTTTCGGGATTCAACGACAATAAAACGTAATTATCTTGCATTTTTTAAATTCGGGATCCAACGGAAATACATAATAATGTTTTGCGGGATCCAACGCCAAAAATATTAAAATGGGATTCAAAAACGGGATCCAACGGTAATAAATCTTTTTTGAGATGGCAAAAACCATTGAAATCGCGCCACTGTTACCGTAACCGACACCGCTTCGGATGTGTTCGGCTGTCCTCGGGATGTACTCGAACCCGATATGCCAGTGAGTGATGACAAAGTGTTCTATTTGTGTTTTGTTTTCACTTCTGTCGGCACTCCCGGAGTGTTTTTTTTTGAGGATTTTTGAGAACCGTTTTTAACTTGTGATTTTAAGGAACATGAACGTGCAAATAATATTAATTATGCTAATAAAAACCTCAAGGTGTATACAGCTCAGACTTAACACTATACGAGCTAGCCATGTTCTTATAAGGCGACGCGACGCTCGGAGTTGCCGCACGTGACAAGATTAGAACAAGGAAATCTTTGTAAGACCTTACCGAAGTTACTGACACATCTCCGAAGATTACCAAGTTCAATTACGCTTTGTAATTTTCCACTTCGTTACATTATATATAGCTGTATGCGAAATTAGTTCTTAAAATCAACTTTTTAGACCCTGTTTTTGCGATCAACGACCCGGTTCAATTTTCCTTTAACAATTTTGCGTATGAGCGCGCGTGCGATTGTTTTATCTCTGGCAAGGGAAGGCGCTCAGCCATTCTTTTTATTTATAACATGGGAAGATTTATTTTGAAGCAATTTTCTTTGTCCCGTATGTTTTCGTGTTTGTGTATGTGACCGCTTCGTATTTCATCTTTATTTCAAGAATTAACTCCAGAAGGTATAAAAAAAATGTTAATTTCAACTAAGATTTAGCAAAGAAATCTTGATATTTTGACGTGTCGCCACATTAGTAGGTTGCACGCAAGTGAAGCAAGGGCAGATCAGTCGTTATGACATATTTTTGGCAATGCTTTCTACAGCTGTTTGTTGAATGATGGCTTCAGAACTATTGTTTTATCACATCACTTTGTTCAAACATATATTTCGTTCGTGCAAACACTAGCAAAATAAATCTATTTGCGACAATTCATCATCATCATTCTTCTGTCCTTATCCCGATATGCTTGGAGTCGGCGCACAATATGTCTTTTTCTTCCAAATCGATAAGTCAACCAACCAGTCCAGACCAATTAGTCGTCATCTCGGTAATGACCCTCTTTCTCGCCATACCTATTATATTTCATACAGATCCTTCCACAGATATAGATACACCTAGATAACGTAAGAGCATCTACTCCGCGTGCTAAAAATCGTACCAGTTTACGATCGAAAATCATAAGCCGCCACTTTCGCGCTCAGTCCTGCGTACTGCTGGCTGGGTGAGCGTGAGCGAGAGAGCGCGAGCTTGTGACGTCATAGTAGGCAGTCAAAAAGTGGCACACTTAGTTTTCATACAGTTCGTGATACTTGCGTTATCTAGGTATATCTATATCTGTGGATCCTTCGTTCATTTGTTCAAATCAGAATATAAGTGCTGTGGTATTTATTACTTAAATATCACAGCATTATGCTGAGATATTTAAAGAGCTTTTTTGACCTCGCACAGGTTTTTTTTGGTTGTTTTTAGTGTAACTTTGTTAGTTAAATGCTCCTTGTTTTGGTTGTTTTTTTAATGTAATTTTGTTAGTTAATTGCTCTTGTTTTACTGTTTGTATTTTCTATGCGTGTTTAAAATAAAATGTTATTCTTTCTTTTCTGAATTATCACGCTATGCAACCTTTTTTGGACGCTGAATTGAACCTTGTTTGTATGTGATTTTTATCATTAACTAGTTGCGCCCCGCGGTTTCACCTGCATAAGTCTTGATTCCGTTGGAATATCGGGATAAAAGTAGCCTATATGTTAATCCAGGGTGTCGGCTACCTCCATACAAAATTTTATCAAAATTTGTCCAGCCGTTTGAGCATGAAGAAATAACAAACATACAAAGACACACACACTCAAAAACTTTCGCCTTTATAATATTAGTGTGATTTCCTGATTACTGAAGTCGGTACATTAGTGTTAACGACGATTGATGACATTATTAGTAAATGGATCCTTTGTTTGTAAACGCCAAATGTACCGTGAGGTAACAAATGTACCTACAGTTGTAATGAAGCCTCGTGTTTGGAATAATATTCCTATTATTAGATATATTTTTAGCTTCGGACACATAACATAACACCACGCCTATAGTCTCCAAAGGGTTAGGCAAAGGGGAACATAGCTATAGTTCACCCTCAAAAGGGATATGGGGTGGGCATTTGAAGTACCTACAGTGCATTTCGCTAGTTATGTTTAGGTACCTAAGTCCTAGCTCCCTTCAAAATGGTTGAGCTGAATGGTGCTAATCTATGCGTCATGTTCGTGAACAGAATAATAATAATATATTTATTCAAAAATTATTAGGCATGAAAATTTTTACAGTTTTGCTTAAATAAAAATTATATTGCTAAGACTTACGTGCCTGAACTAGGTAATCCTGTGTTTCAGGCGAGAAGAGCCAAAATAGTCTTTTAAAATTAATAAATTATCAAAACAATAGACAAATAATTATATAATAACTCTTAGTTTCTAAATTTGATAATTGTTTAACTTAAGTGAAGTTTGTATACCTATAATTACTTTAAAACAGTTAGTAAATTTTCTGTTTCTTCATAAGACATACTTTGGAGAGCATCTTTGAGTAATTTCTTACAAATTGTATAGTTCACAGAATAAATATTTGCTTTCGAGTTTAGTCTATTATATAGGAGAGGTCCGAGGTACGGGTAAAATTTGGATACAAAAGCATGTTTTGTTGAAAGTGGACAAACTATATCTTTACGTCTGTGTGAACGGACGCCGTCAGTAGAAACTGGTCATCTCTTTGCTGCCGTGGCTTATTTTAATTTAATATTCGAATTGTTTTTTCTTTATCTTTTCATTACGGACGCTTTTAACGTTCTGCAATGTTCTCACATGCATAGTTTTTAACATGAATGATGTAACCAATGCTTTGTAACCAAATTATTTTGATTTAAAAGAGTGTCCCTTTTCTTGCCTATTCTTCTCCATAGGTACCTATTACGGTTTGGAATGAGCAACTAGCTTCATCTTTCTGACTGACCGACATCTTGAAAATTCAAAAGTGCCTGTAATTGATTTATTTGAAATAAATGCTTTGAGTTGAGTTGTCCTATCTAATAAGGAGCGAACACAATTCCGACTCCGGAATGCTACTAAGGAATTGCTGATGGAAAAACCGAATTATGCTTTGCCCGACCTGGAAATCAAACCCAAGACCTCATGCTCAGCATTAGCATTTGCGTTTTTTATGTAGGTATTCTTAAGTACCTATTCCTTGAGCACTGCTACAAAATTGAAATGCATTTATAGATTAAACTCAAGCCTACTATAAGGTATGTTACTGGGTTGACTTACTAACCTCTCAGCAAAATGAAATTACAAAATGCATGACACACAGTATTTTCATGTCTCTGAAGACGAAAGAGCCGTCCCCACGTCATCCCTAAATCTAGTTGACATTTGGAGGTCGCACTGCCTTCGTAAAAAACGAATATAATATTAGGGTTCTTTGAATCACGTTTTTGTAAGGTTGTAAGAACATCGAACAGCATTCTACATATATTTCAAAAGAGACGAGATCCTAGTTTGTTTATTAAAATTAAAAAAAACAGATGAAGTCTACTGACTGTTCGAGTGCTGACTTTATCGCCGCGATATCAAGCGATTTGTTAAAGCTTAATCAAGCTACGAGAAAAAAAAATGTCGTTGAACAAGTGTCGTCACAAAACCATTAGTGTAGTGTAAAAAAAGGTAAAAACAATAGTGACAATGACACACATATAACACATGAACGAAGTGTCATCTCTGCCCTAGACTAGAGTCAAGAGCAAACCTATTTCAAATACAAAATTAAAAAAAATATAAATTACTATCAACACTATTCTAAGTTTTAAAATAAATATCGCGTAAAAAATTAAATTAGATTTAAAATGCTTATTAGTCTTATAGACTAGATTGTAATTAATTTATTACGAACCTGTTTTTTTTTTTTTAAAGATAACAAAAAAATGTGTCGTCATTTAAATTTTTGTCCTTCTTTAATTCCGACCTGGAAGACTGGGCAATTCACTGCATTCAATTTCCATCCCCAAAAATCAAAATCTTGAGAACCTAATGACGACGGCGCCGGCGAGGACGACAGATGTGGAGAGGACAAAGAAAGTGAACACAGACCTATTTTCACCCACTTTTTTCGTGCCAACGTATTATTTTATACATTCTGTCGACCCGAAAGATTTATGGACACAACTATTTCACTTCTCCCCAAGAGAATCGCGATTTATCTCAAAATACGAGATCCACTTAAGTCTAAGATTTCTTCAGAGGTATTTTGTTAATATTTGGCTCTTAAGTAATAATTACAGTATCGCTTAAGAGTCAATTCGAGGAGACTTGTTATATGTACACAAGTTATTGTTTAGGATTGAGGATTGTTTTTCTACAAAATGTTTCGCAATTATTTAGAGTTCTGTAGGACTTTCTTTATAGGACGCTATGGTAATAAATTATGTGAGAGTTACTTTATGTCACTGTCAATATTAAGCATAATCTCTGTTAATGAGGATACTGCCTCAGTGCAGTGCACTTAAACGTTTTGGTACGAAGATAAGGCTTCGTGTGTAGCAATTATTTAGGCTACAGTTGGGGTGCGCTTAAAGTAATATAATTGACAAGCCATGCGCCCGATTTCCTATCGACAAAAATGACCAAGTCCCAAAAAAAAATGCTTTCTTAGTGCTGATTTTGATTCTATAAAGAACTCTTGCGCAAACTATTCCACCGAACCTAACTAATAAAATTTTGTTTCATTGCGGTTAGTGGAAGTTCTCAGGTGCGTTTCGATCAAGTGCTATTCAAATCAGTGCTCTGGCCAACCCTTCGCGAAAATAAGGCGTGATATCAAGTTATGTGTTTCATCTATACATTATATGTTGGTGTTCATTTAACCAGATAATTGCGGATTGCGTTTTCATAACAATCCAATTAGTATGAAAACCGAACTAGTTAAGAACCTTTTCGCTTTAGTAATCGGTCAAGTAGATTTACAAATTGCTTCGTATTTGTTAACAAGTCTTGTTAACGAAGGTTTAGACCCGAAATAGGTAAACTCTCATTGTTATGGTTAAGAAGGTATTTATAAGTAAGTACTTACGAGAGCCGTGTTATCAAGTACCTATAAAATTGTTTGGATCGATCAGCCTGTCGTTTGCGGTTAGTCCATGGATGATTGATCAATATTTACACTTGAACACCTCTATGTGCTTTGGAAAACATTTCAAGCTATAGGTAGATGTTATTTTCCCAAAAAAACACTTAGAAATTCGAACGGTACTTACTTACAGAGGTATCAATTCGCGATGATTTTATATAAAAACAAAGATTTCTATTTTGATTTTTGTGCTGTTACTTAAATATTTTTTTACTTTTACTTTTAAAACATACCTAGATAAAATTGAAATACTACAAATACGACTCGTCGGTCGTGACGTTGGACTCGAATGTTGGCAAGCAAAAAAACTAAACAAAGTTTGAACAAAGAATATGAAAAATTATTTCAGAAGTGCAATATATTAACTTGTTGAGGTGAAAGTAAAAATGACCAGGATTCTTGCACAAAATAGTATTAAAATACACAAAAAAGAAAAAAGTGCATAACTACCGAACCCAACTTGCGTAGAAAAAGAAACTGCATGTGCCAAATGTGAATAATTATTACGATAAGCGTTCGAAACGATGGACATTAATTAATTAATTAACTGAGGGAATGATCAACCGTGTCGAGCGTAAAAACCACCTAAAACGTGTCCTAAGCAAACATTACCTGTCGATGTGTCCATAGTTGTCGGCTAATGTCGTGAGTCTAAGTTTGCTTACCCTACACTATGGGATGGTCTCATGACATTGGCTGACTGATGCCGTGGAGTAGGTATGGTAGCTTTGAGTGTAGAAGTTATGAATGTGTGGGTAACTACTCTGTATCCACATACAGAGTCGTGGCCTACAGACCCATAGTTTTAACCTAACCTAGTATTACTCGTAGCTTAGATTTTAATAATGTTTATTATTGTTGAGTTAAACAAAGATTCCACGAGAACCTACTGCCGACAAATAGCTTTGCAGTTTGGCAAAAATAGCTTTGCAGTTTGGCAGAAGTAATATTTAAATAAAATTTTGTAATAAATAGTACGGATTAATAAAATAAATATAAAATAAGTTTGAAGAATACTTTACAGAATCGCATTCCAATAATGATTCACTAATGAAATATAAAACACTATTTTTATAGGTAATATTTGTAGCTCACCAGTTGGCGAGCCAATATATTGGCTAAGAGGTTTAAAAGGATTATTTCCTCCTGAGCATTGGTCTGGACCGGCGCCAACTTGCGGTGTCAGGAGGGATTACGGTGGTAGAAAATGCAGTGCTAACATTTACTTTAAACCTAAATACGTATGCCACAGCATAGTCAATTTATTTAAAGGTAACCTTTGTTGTATTAAACAGTTAAACAGAACTTCATGAAAATATAGTATTGTAAAAGACTCAACAGTTTCCTCGCGATGTTTTCCTTCACTAGTTTGAGAGCAGTCGTGATGAAATTAAATACACAAAGTAAAGTGCCTGCCAGGGTTCGAACTCATGGCCTACAACTCGTGCTTAAAGCCAGTGCTTAAAGACTCAATAGCAACACAATTATTATTAAATAGTAATTAGCTAAACTAAATTCTGAGTCCAACGGTACATATAACGGCGGATTTAATGCCTATGGCATTAAGTCCCGCCTCTGTACAATTATGTGCTTGAATACATCAAGACATTTTGTCGAAAATGAGTTTATTTATTAAATAAACTCATTTTAGACAAAATGTCTTTGATGTATTTCTCGATTATCGATATTTTTGTAACAATTTTATTATAAGAAATTATAACGTAAAACATTTTCCAAAACAGTTTTACCGCATAATTGGAACTAAAACTTTTCTTTTTAAAAAATACTACACACAGACTAACACTCTAACTGCAGAGTCAGTTACGTGACGTTTATAATTCAGATTTTAATTTTCTGTACTGAAACAAACTTTTCACCAGAGCCCCAACGGCCAACATGTTTAAATATTACAAGATTCTTCACTCACAAGAGTTTTTCTGAAATAAATGATTATACGTTTAAAATAATACTTCCTAAATCCTACCTACTAGAGACTAATATCCATACTAATCCATACTATCCATATCACACTAATATTATAAAGGCGAAAGTTTGTGAGTGTGTGTGTGTGAGGGTGTGGGGGTGTGTTTATATGTTTGTTACTTCTTCACGCTCAAAGGGCTGGACCAATTTTGATAAAATTTTGTATGGAGGTTGCTGACACCCTGGATTAACATATAGGCTACTTTTTATCCCGATATACCCACTGGATCGACACTTATGCGGGTGAAACCGCGGGGCGCAGCTAGTATTATAAATGCGATAGTTTGTCTGTCTGTCTGTTACCTCTTCACGCTTAAATCACTGAACCGATTTAGATGAAATTTGGTCTAAAGTTAGTTTGAGTCCCAGGAAAGGACATAGGATAGTTTTTATCCCGATATAAAAACTATCCTATGTCCGACTCAAACTCAAACTATCCGTCTCCGTCTGTCTTGTGGTTTGACACTTTTGCGACAATCACAGAAATAACGCTTAGCCAAAGTTCATGCTCCCTAACGTTTGTAGATCTCGGCTTGCGTCCCTCTGCCGTAAACCAACGGTTTCTAAGCCCGTCATATTAACAATGGACTTCAAGAAAATCTGTCATTTTTACCAGTATTTGACATGGTGTCAAAACACGCTCTGTATCGGACATTACGGCCGCATGTGGCGGTCACCGCTAGTCTACAGTAAAAGTGCGTAGTGCTGCAAACCCCCACTCTATTTCAAGTTAAACAAATATCAACTTTATTTCAATGACAATTAAGTTAACTTCAGAGTGATTAGCATTATTGAAAAAGTTATAAAAATGTTTGAAGTTGTAGCGTAAACTAAATTTTATTGTGTAGGAATTAAAGCTATTTTTCCATTAATTCATATTTGTTTACATTTTTGACACATAAATCGCGAACGCAGATTAGGATAACGTAGATTAACCTCCTTACTAATAAACGTTGTGTAGCGTCTGTATAGATACACACCGCAATGTCTTCTTCTTTCAAAAGTAAAATTACTGACAACTAAAAGAGAGACATCGGTGTGTAACTATTCATCTGATATAATACGTTTATTTGTAAGGGGGTAAAAGACTAACATGTTTGAGAGCAGTAGAAGTCGTATATAAAACCTATAAGCCTGTTCATTTATTCATAAATGTACTTGGAATATTTTTAAGCACACCTCCTTTCAATTTTATGTAAATAATATTCTCTGAAAGCCTGAACAAACGCTAAGAAGCTTGCGTAAAATAAATAAGACGCGGCGTGATACTCAAAGTTTTTAGTATTCAAATTGAGGAGAAGATTAACTGTGTTTCGATTACATCCGTCATCTGCCGTTTCATTAAATACATGAGAAATATGAATATTTTACATTTTCTTTTCTTGAAAGGAGTGAAAAAAGAAAGAAAGAAAATACGTGTATGAGTGCTGTCCTTTATACTGTTACAATTTTAATTTTGTATCTGTAGTGACAAACTAGTGGGTAGGGTAATATGAAACAACAACTATCTCAAACACTGTTTATTAAAAAACTGTAAACTAATATAACAAAATGGGTTCACTAATAACAAATTGTTGCCAGCCAGCTAATAATTGAATATAGAGAGCGAAGGTCGTGGGGGGTTGGAGATAAACCCTGTACTGTTCCGTTTGAAATGAGTATAAGTTAAAAGTTAATAATTATTATAAAACTAAGGAGAAAGTATCCTTCCAGTTATTGATTAATTTAAAATCTATTAAATGGGCGCCAGGGACTTTGAGAGTCCCGGATCCCGGAGCCGACGAAGGTGTCCAATACTATTCCGGACGGGGTAGGATGTCGAACCCGAGATCCACAAATTAAATTGTGATGCAGGCCGGTTTCCAGTATCGAAAACCGGACCCATACAATCAACTGGTTCCTACGGGAACCGTAATAAGGTATAATAAAAAGTTAAAGTAGGTAAAAGAAAAAACCGTCCCGCCTGCGCGCTAACGCTAGACGGACTATGCCGGCCGCAGTCGTCTCCACACGAGGCTTCGCTGTGCTCGAGGAACGGGTCTCGCGTCCAGGCCCCAGACGATCCTCTAGGTCCTGTCGGCGAGACGAATCGCTCGAGGTGCCTCTCCTGGAATCGACAATACGGAGGCCTAATAATATAAAGAGAAACTAATTCACCTTCCTTGAGGTGACTGAGCTTGGAAATCTAAAAGGCTAAAACATTAGCCGGTTAACGAGGCCTTTTTACAATGACACCATAAAGAGCTACGACTTCGGTTTGCCTAATCTTGAGTGGTCGGACAATAGGGATGAGTTGCAAATAGTCAGCGGGTGAAATACTCACGGTTGTCGTAGGGAGAAAGCACTTTACTGCAAGATTCTTGACCGGCTGGAAAGCTGCCTGCGTATGCGCAATTAGGAATCCTGCAATAAATATCCATGGATCACGACAATACCCTTTCTAACAACCAGGGAAGGGCTCACAGACCACTTCCAAAGACTATTACAACCAAATCCTTACCTTTTAGAACGTGTAACAAGTTTAGTGGAATCACTCAACGTGTCGTAGGGCTTCAAGATGCCAAGTGAGTCCCATGATGCTGTCACTGGCTCACAAACCGGAATTAGTCGGAGCATTCCAAAAATCTCCCCGATTACGGGTAAAATAATATTAAATCACTGAAGATAAATAATACACCGAGATACTTAAATTCTTGAAAATCACTAACAACTGCACAACATGACGTTTATTCGCTGAAACAATAAGAATCTTCATGATCCAGACCAACAAACAAATTATTGGTCATTCCCCTATACTAAAACTTGTCGGGATCGTGGAAAATCTCCTCGAATTTTAATTCGGCAAATTAAGAAAGTATGACCTTGTCACATTACGTCAAAGACAATTCACAGATAAAAAATATATTAACTTGACACGAAGTTTCTAGAAAGAAGTCTATATTGAAAAAATGAATGATTTCCGTTTACGGTTAATTAGTTTATTATGACTTTTTTTTGACTAAAAGCTGAAAATAATTGAGGATTGCTCCATACGATATTATTTCGATGGTTAGCAATCAATATGTTAAAATATCGATTTAAACTACAACTGTGAATCGGCGACCACCAGATGTCGCCTTTGACAGATAGAAACTGACGTTTGACTGAATGACATTTGGAATGTAAACAAACGCAACTAATTACAATTCAATATGTTTTAGGATTAAGAAAAGTGATTTATTGTGAGGAAGCCGATTGTAAAACTACAATGAAATGTGTTACTCGGAAACCTCGTAATGTACTACTTATGTTTTCAGGTAAATGCTACTTTACTAAACCAACCCGTTGTAGGTGCAAAAAAACAACGTAACAGTACCTCCCCAACCACCAGAGATTTGACCCACTAGGGCAAATCTCGACGCTGGCCCTCCAGCGTCAAAGCAGACTCCGAAGGACTAAGCACAATTACAAAAATCTACAACGTTCATGCCTGAAAACAAGAACAGAGAAAGAAAAGAAAAATAAATGGAGATGAGCGAGTCTAATCCATTTACAAACATGTAAAAGACAAGCTCCAAAAAGAGTAAAAATATTTAAATAACTGCCGATAATAGTGCTGAGCTGGTACACCAACAATACACTAAAAGAAATTAAATGCTACAAACTAATGAACAATGGCTAACCGTCTACCATAATAGAAATGTGACGGTTAGTTTGCCTTAAAAAAAAACCATCTGAAACGTTTTCCATCAATGCAGCCTACACGCCCGCCATTTAGGCCACCTATCTCAGGACTATCATTTTGCTGCCTTACCAGCAATCCGGAGGTTTACACTTCCCTGGGGTGTCAATCCTGTAACAACCACAGACCACCAACAACTTCTAAATATAGTTTACAAATGTGGACACAGTAGAAACCTGTGTACCACTACAAACTGTTTCTTAATAAAAATAAACAACCACAAGGCATATACAGCCCTCAATGGTCACTGCGACCAACTACTATTAGTGAATTTTAGTTTAAATTCTAATAAAATATTTAAAAAAATTATTCCTCGCCACATGGTGATTTAAAATCCTTGATATGCCATGTGCCAAGGTTTTTACCGGAACTACAGCCTTCCAATTCATACACTAAGGGTGAAAGTTTTTTCCTAATTATACATCTCTCGTATTTAGGGGCTAATTTGGCCATAAAGAATTTGGAGGCGTCACTCTGGGGATACGTTTTCTTCCACACAGTGTCGCCTACCTCAAACTCCGCGTGCCTCCTACTACTATTATAATAACGTGCACTACGTTTATGTGATTTGACGAGCGCGTCCTTTACTTTATTGAAGATACCACCCAATGCCTCTAGCTGATTCGCATATGAACTACGGGAAGCGCAAGCTAGAGTGGGCTGATCAACGGTATCATTGCCGAAGACATCACCACTACTAACTGCCTCTCTGCCATGTACTAGGAAGAACGGGGTGAAACGAGTAACTTCATTTGTGGAGGTGTTCATAGCGAATTGGATCTTTGAGATGTTAACATCCCAGGATCGATGATCATCCTCCACGAGAATTGATACCGCGGTCATTATGGTACGATTATAGCGTTCCACGGTATTCACGCTTGGGCAATAACGAGGTGTGAAGTGAACTTGAGGTATTTTGTACCTCTCCAGCAGTGAACGAATCTCATTACCCGTGAATTGCGTCCCATTGTCTGCTATAACCGTACGGGGTATACCGTGTACGAGGAAAACGCCGTCTTCTAGTTTCTGTGCTATAGCCTTACCAACAGCTCTACGTAAAGGAAACAGTAAACAGTACTTCGTAAAACAGCACACGACAACTAAGAGATATGTGAATCTGATCTGTCAGCTACCGAATAAAACCACCGTTGCGATTGGATACTAGTTTATTACTGTCAGCGACACAATATCATGGTGATGGTGCAGGCACGCACACATACAAACACACACATACACATCACTCCTCCGACACTATTTTCAAAAGTAAAGAACTAATAAGACATTAAGTAGGTAGTAATAACAATTTTACTTACATAACTGTAAACAACAAAAAACCGACACACTCGGCTGGTCGCACACCAAATCATTCGTTATCATCAATCTATAGACACAATTAAAGCGTACCGTTTTTTAAAGGTGCGTTTCTTAACATACTACATATATCTAGATATTCAAATGCGTGGTGTGCGATACAACTACAATTTAAACCTTATAGTTAATCTTACGTCTACAAGTACGGGTCGGTCTTGTAGGCTGTGGTTCAAAAGAACGATCGCCACGATCCTCAACTACTTCTTGATTAGTCTCCGCATTATTATGATCGTTAGCATCGATTTCACTTTGAGCCTCAGCCCACTCATCCTCTTCCCCTATAATTCTATCAGATATCTCGCCTTCTGTTGCCTGTGGTTCAGTAACAGAAAGTGATGTTTGTGGCGGCTGTGCCTCCGCCGCCGCCGGCGGAGAGCGCGGCCGCGGCGGCGCTGGCGACGCTGACTGCGTGGGGCTCACGACATCAGCACATGCGTCGTTCGTCGCCCTAACGGTTGCACCTGTATATTTCCTTATCTGGTCAATATGCCTTCTACAGTGTACATTATAATCCTTAACTAATATTTCGAACATGCGATTACCTATTATTTTTATTATTGTACCTAAAATCCATATCTCTTTTCTAGCTATGTACCATTTTAACCATACAATATCGCCTATGATTAATGTTCTTTTAGTTTTTAAATTATCATTTACCGTTTTATTGTTATGATTATCTTCTAATAACAAATCCAGTCTAGATGTTATCTTTCGGCCAAACATAAGCTTTGCTGGGCATTCGCCCGTTGCACAATGTGGTGTGTTTCGGTAATCAAACAAAAATCCTAGTAGTTTTTCATTTATCACATTTTGCTGATTGTTATCGCTAATAATACATTTTATCATTTTCTTGCATGTTTTCACTGAATTTTCGGCCTGCCCGTTACTGGAAGGGTGATAAATTGGGGACGTTATATATCGAATACCGTTCATTTCACAAAAATGTTTAAATTCATTCGACTTAATTTTGGCATCGTTATCGGAAACTATGACACTCGGTATACCGAACCTAGAAAATAGTTCCTTTAATTTTGTTATAAGCGCCCGACTTGAAGTACCGCAACTCATATGTAAACACTCCAACCACTTGCTATACGAATCTACGACGATCAAGTATACATGTTGATTAATAGTCATGTAGTCAATGTGCAAGCGTCGCCACGGAGTCGAGTCGCGCGGCCAGGCGCGGGAGGCGCGCGCGGCGGCGCAGCGCGAGTGCCGGCGCACGTGTGGCATGCGCCCACCCATTCCTCTATGTCCTTATCGATCGATGGCCACCAAAATCTACTGCGAGCTGCACTCTTTGTTTTTACTACACCGAAATGACCCGTATGCAGTTCTTTTAATAACCTGTTCCGGTACACCGCTGGTATTACAACTCTGTGGCCTCGAAAAATACAACCATTTTCAACCTCTAAGTCCGTTTTACAATTAAAGTAGGACTGAACCTGGTTACAATTAACTTTATGCGGCCAGCCGTTCTGTACGTATTTAATCACGGTTTTTAAAATATCATCCTTACTTGTTTCTGTTTTTATATCATTAAAAGTTAGCGGGGCGACGTTAGCATCTAAGAAATTAAGGAAAGACAGATCATTTTGTCCTTCCGTTCTACAGTTAGGTTCTGGTAAAGGCGAGCGCGATAAATAATCCGCCGCGACATTATTTTCACTTTTAATATACTGGACGTTGTAATTGTATGCTGATAATATTATCGCATAACGCTGTAACCTTGATGCTGCCATGACTGAAATACCTGTTTTCTTCCCGAATATCGAAAGTAATGGACGATGATCAGTCTTAAGGACAAACGGTTCTTGACGTCCATACAGATATTGGTGAAAATATTTGACAGCAAAAATAATGGCTGTCGCCTCCTTCTGAATCTGACTGTAGTTTCTTTCACTTGTGGACAATGACCTTGACGCGAACGCCAGGGGTCGCTCGAGTTGCGCACCGTCATTGTCGCGCTGCGCCAGCACAGCGCCCAGGCCGGCAGGCCCCGCATCCACCGTCAACACTAACTGTGCTGCGGGATCAAAATGGGCTAGCACCCTTTCTGATGATAGCTCGACCTTAACACTATTGAATGCACGTTCGTGACGTTCGCCCCACTCCCACTGCGCTCCTTTACGCAATAAGTCATGTAGCGGGTGCAACCTAGCTGATGCATTCGGTATAAAGTTACGATAATAGTTAATTAAACCTATAAATCGTTTAACTTCAGTGACATTTGTTGGCCGCGGCGCATTTGTAATAGCTTCGGTTTTTTTAGGACAAGTTCGTAATCCATGTCTATCGATAATGTAGCCTAGATAGGTGACACTATTCTGAAGAAAACAACATTTTTCTTTATGTAATTTTAGACCGGCTTCTTTCAATCTATTTAGTACTTCGTGTAGCCTGCTAAAATGTAATTGTCTAGTCGGCGCAGTTACACACACGTCATCCAACCATATGCTAACACCTTCTATGCCAATTAATAATGCTTCCATTGTTTTTTGAAAAATGGCTGGCGCGTTCGCTAAACCATATACAAGTCGCGTATATTTGAAACAACCTTTAGATGTACTTATTGCGGTCAGCTCTTGAGACGATTCCTCCAGGACAAATTGGTTATATGCATTACTTAGGTCTATTTTGCTGTAACACTCCCCTCCACCTATCTTGGCAAAAACCTCTTCTATCCTAGGCATTGGGTATTTATCTATTTCTAAATCTTTATTTAATGTTATTGAATAATCACCGGCAATCTTAACCTTCCCGTTTTCTTTTAGTACTGGAACAATAGGGGTTCCGTATTTTGGAAATTTAACCGGTTGTAAAATCCCTAAACCTATCAGTCTGTCTATCTCCTCCTCCACCTTTTCCTTTAAAGCGAAAGGCACAGAACGTGGTTTAAAAAATTTTGGTTGGGTACCCTCTTTTAAAACAAGTTTCACCTCAAATTTATTGAACCTTCCTAGTTCGTCATTGAACAAGTCGGAGTATTTAGATAAAAGTTGCTGCACTTCTTTCATGTCGGACTCTGTTATAGATTGGGTTTGGATTTTATTGATATCCGAAGTGAAATATATCCTAAACCTTGACATAAAATCTCGTCCCAATAACGGTGGGCCTCCATTCGGCAATACAAATATATTAATGTCATGGGTATTATTTAAGTACGTAATTTGACCTTGAAAATATCCCAAGGGCGACATTTTGTGACCATTGTAAAGGCACATTTTTTGGTTAGATTTTATCAGAATACGATCAGTAAAATATTTATTATAAAGCGTTTCGGAAATTACACTAGCCCCCGACCCCGAATCCAACTCCATATCTAATCCTACAGCATCAATCAACACCTTTATTATTATAGGCGGGTTACTTACATACCTTACGTTAAATAGCTCACATTCCTCGCAATCACTTTGCGGCGTATTTATTTCCTCCGTGTTCAAACAATGTAAACGTGATTCACCCTTTTTAGCACTACATATTTTTTTTAGATGGCCTTTCACACCACACACTTGGCACCGATAGTTTTTAAAACGACACTTTTCTGCGTCGTGGTTTCTGAGACCGCATACTGTACACCGACGATTTTCCTCGGAACTATTGTTCGAGCTGCGGGTGGTCGCGGCAGGCTCGGCGCGCGCGCGCTGAACGCGCTGCCCGCTCAGCCGGTACACAGGTTCCTCCTTGATCTGCGTGGCCTTGACGGTTGTCGCCGCGGTGTCAACTACTGCTGCAGCCTTGGTTCGAGCCAGTCGCGCATACGCAGCCTGTTGAGCTACCTCCAATGCCTTTGCAAAAGTGAGTTTGCTGGCATCCTCTTCAAACAACCGGTCACGTTCCCGACACGGAGCAAGCCCGAGTATGAAACGGTCTCGCAGCAGCATGTCCAATGCCTCGCCAAACTCACAGTTAACGGCCAAACCTCTAACACGAGCCGCCCATTCTTCGACGCTCTCGCCATCAGATCTCCTCGCCTCGTAAAACTTCTCTCTATCAGCAAACGCACAACGCTTCGGCGTGAAATGCTTGTCTAATTTTCCAACTAGATCCTCGAACTTAACTTCCTCGAGTACATCAGGATGAAGTAAGTTCCGTGCAAGGCGGTAGCTGTTATCCGAAAGATGCGTCAGTAACAAAGCACTTTTATTTTCGGTTTTAACACTGTTCAATTTGATGTACTGTTGTAGCCGACCTTTAAATATTGGCCACTCTTGGGCGTCGTGATCGAAAATTGATAGATTTCCGATAATATTCGTCATTTTGCATGAACTTTATTTTTTTATTTTTGTAACGTGGGTAACTCGTCGCCAGTGATCTGTCAGCTACCGAATAAAACCACCGTTGCGATTGGATACTAGTTTATTACTGTCAGCGACACAATATCATGGTGATGGTGCAGGCACGCACACATACAAACACACACATACACATCAGAATCCCGCTCTAGACCGTAGCAACGGACCTACCAAGTCAATGCTTATGGTTTCAAATGGCTTGGAACATTCTTTCGCGTCACCTAAGAGACCGGGAGGAGGTAACTGTGAGTGTTTATAAGCGGCACACGTATCACATTTACCAACGTAGCTAATCACATCCTTATACATGTTAGGCCAGTAGTATCGGAGTGCAAGTCGTTTATAAGTTTTAAACACCCCGAAATGTGGAGATAATTCGCCACTATGGTGGCTCTTTAATAATTCTTGCCGATTGCCCTCCGGTACTACCTGCTTCCAATCATATTCACTAGCCACCCCGAATTTATTTTTCGAATAACGGTAAAGTTTATCCTCCTTAATAATAAAATTTGGACACGATCTGGGCGTGCTGACACATTTATCCCACAACCCTTTAAACCAAGTGTCAGTGTCAGACACTTTAATTTCCAGCACCGGAACGCCACGAGATAAGGCATCTGGAACCACATTGTCCCTACCCTTGCGGTGTTCAATGGTAAAGTTATAAGGTGATAACCGACAACCCCAACGGGCCAATCGACCAGAGGGATTGGTTAAATTAAAAAACCATTTTAAACTCGAGTGGTCGGTTATCACTTTAAACGCAGGGCCGCCTTCCACGTAAGGACGATAGTGTTCCACGGCGAAGACTACAGCGAGAGCCTCACGCTCCGTTGCTGAATAATTGCGTTCGGCCGGATTAAGCGAACGACTGCAGTAGGCTATTGGGTGCTCCTCTCCATTTATGACCTGAGTCAGAGTGCCCGCTATCCCAAAACTAGATGCGTCACAATGAATCTCAAAAGGTTGAGAGAAATCTGGACAAGCCAATACTGGAGCAGACACCAATGCCTCCTTCAAGGTTGAGAACGCGGTTTCTGTCTCAGCCGTCCACTTAAAAGGCGGCGCTTTTTTGCTAGTACTCGTTAGTGCGTTTAAAGGGGCCGCTATCGAGCTAAAGTTTTTAATAAAACGTCTATAGTATGAGGCCGTTCCAAGAAACATTTTCACTTCTTTACGGGTTGTAGGGGTTGGAAAGTCGATAATTGACTGAACTTTCGACGGATCAGTGTGTAAGCCATGCTCGTCCACTCTGTAACCTAGATATTTTAGTTCTCGTCGAAAGAACTTAGGTAAATTAATTGTCAAATTAGCCTGCCTTAATTTGTCTAAAACCCGTTTAAGAAGTGAAATGTGCTCCTCGAAGGTTGATGAGCAAATAATGATGTCATCTAAATATACGAACACCTTATTACCAAACTCCGGGCCGAAAAGTCTGTCCATTAATCGCTGTTGGGTGGCTGGGGCTCCAGTCAACCCAAAACACATAACTTTAAATTGGAACAAACCTCGACCGGGAACCGTGAACGCGGTTTTCTCTTTGGATGAAGCGGAGTCCAACTCGATTTGCCAAAATGCAGATTTCAAATCAATCGATGAAAGGTATCGCGCGTCCCGTAACTGGTCTAAGATGTGAGAGACGTAGGGCAGTGGATACGCATCTTGCTTGCTGACCGCATTCAGCTTTCGGCTGTCCAGGCAAAAACGCCATTCCCCATTTGGTTTTGGAGTCAGTAAAACCGGGTTGTTCCACGCGCTACTGCTAGGTTCCACCACTCCCATCTCCAACATCTCATCCAACTGACGATTAAGTTCCTTGAGGCGTTCAGGTGATAAAGGATAATAACGCTGTTTAATAGGAGGAACGTCTCCTGTGTCTATTTTATGACGCAACAGATGGGTACGACCCAATCCTTTAGCCTCGAAGGAAACTTTTTCGAAATCTTTAATTAATAACTCCGCTTCATTCTTTTGATCCGATGTTAATTCTTCAAACGGTTGAAGGTGCCTAACCTCCGAGACGCATTTATGACCTCTATTGGTTTTTAAATATTGAAATGGCAATTTATTAAAAATTTTTGGTGCCAAATTAAAGGTCTTCCAAAAATCCACGCCGAAAATCAACGGTGTAGTAATGTCTGGAATAACATAGAATTTAATAACCTTAGTCACTCCCATAAGAGTCACTGGTAAAAATAAATAACCCTCCACGGATGCCCGCGAGTCATTGGCAGTTACGATGTTGCCCAACTGTCTATCGGCGTGTAAAGTTGCACCAGCCCTTATGAATTGTTGGCCAACATCGGAACCCAACACCGAAATGCAAGAACCCGAGTCGAGTAAACCGTAATACTGCTCATCGTATATAGAAACGGTTAAATGTGGACGACTATCGTCCGTATTCTTATAGTGTACTGTATCAACCCTTAGTGAATTAAAAAATAATTTTAAAGATTTTAAATAATTGTCCCAATCGGACTTATCAAAATTTTGGCTGTAGTTCCGTAAATTTAGTTTTTTGAAATGCAGGTTGGACAGGACTGCGCCTCCTTCTGCTTTTTACTGCACGTAGGACACGATGGTGCACGTACACCCTTCTTGCCGCAACGGAAACACACAATTTCCTTTGATTTGCATTGTGATAACGAGTGCCCTTTAACCCTACAGCGAACACAGAACGACGAACTAGAATCTGTTTGCACGGCTTCAATCCTTTGAGAACCTTTCGGGGCTTGGTATGCTAAGTCTGGTGCAACAAACGAAGAGGTTGGTTTGGGCGGCTCATGGAACTGTGCCCTGCTATGAAAACCTAGCTCCAGTTGTCTACACTTCTCTTTTAACTCGTCCAGCGTGTTGATAATCAAAATTGACAACCCCGACGTATATTCCGGTCTCATGTTGAATTTGATCCGTGCTAAACGATCGCGTTCTGGAACCCTATAAGAAAGTCTATTGTAAAGATTCTCCATGACTGCTATATATATACAAGACAGCTCAGTCGACCCCTGCGTTCTGTTAGTTATTTCAGAAATGAGACGCATATCGTAATCAGGCGGAGCGAAATCTGTGAGTAACTGCTTCTTCAGTTCCGCCCAATCACCAACCGACGCTTTTATGCCCCGGTACCATAATAAGGCTCCGTCCGAGAACAGATCTAGAGCAGATTGATGTAAGGAAGCTTCGCTAATACCCCTGGCCTCGCAAAGCTCCTCAAGACGCTCAATAAATGCTTTCACGCAACCTGTACCGTTAAATTTATGATCTAGGGATTTAACAGATTCCTTCTTGCAGGAAATGATGACGTCCTTCGTCTGTAAACTTGACGGTACATTTGGTGTCTCCTCGGCGGAAGTAAACGACTGATGGAAGCTCGCGTTAACCGAATCAATTTTTAATAAATAACCGCTAAGTTGCTTGTCAACGTCTTCGTAAACGGCACTAAGATTAGTTGGTGGAGTAACCCTACTCAAACGATGAAATAGGTGGAATGCTAATGCCTTAGCGCGGTTAAATTTTTTAAAACTGGAAGGGTACTTATCTAATACTTCACCAATTTCTGGCAACTTGGCCTTAATTGTTTGTAATTCGGTTTTCGGATCTGTATTTGTTTCCACTATATCGTCAGAACGTACCAATGTACTAAGTTCCCTAATTTGGACACGTAGTTCCTCTACGGTTGAAGCAGGTTTCGCGTCTCGGACCAGTACTTCATATATGAGCTCGTCTTTGCGAAGTAAATTAAATGTAATGGGTCGTTCCATTTTGTAAAAATTAAAAAAAATAATTTAAAAAAAAAATGAAACCGAACTAAAGTTATAACTGGCTGTCACAATGTACAATACCGAGCAAAGTGTAAGTATTATCAATAGTAAACACAGTTACATAAATAGCAGTCTTATAGAGTAAGTTTAAATTTTAATACCAGGCTTTTAATTTCAAGTACAATAGTCCTGGTGTAATGTTTTGGGACACAAGTAAAATAAAATTGTAAATTGTATATAGCAGCAAGAAGTGTAAAAAATGTAAAAAGTAAATAAAAGTGTATAAAACAGTACAAACATAAACATGCACACGTTAACAAAGGATTCCACGCGACGGTTTCTTCTTAAAATTAGAATAACTGGAAGGCCCACGGAACAGCACTCTGGCTTGTAAGGTACAGCAATAGACGTAACCTCTATCTCCAACCAATACACACGTTGGTCGCCACTGTTACAATTTTAATTTTGTATCTGTAGTGACAAACTAGTGGGTAGGGTAATATGAAACAACAACTATCTCAAACACTGTTTATTAAAAAACTGTAAACTAATATAACAAAATGGGTTCACTAATAACAAATTGTTGCCAGCCAGCTAATAATTGAATATAGAGAGCGAAGGTCGTGGGGGGTTGGAGATAAACCCTGTACTGTTCCGTTTGAAATGAGTATAAGTTAAAAGTTAATAATTATTATAAAACTAAGGAGAAAGTATCCTTCCAGTTATTGATTAATTTAAAATCTATTAAATGGGCGCCAGGGACTTTGAGAGTCCCGGATCCCGGAGCCGACGAAGGTGTCCAATACTATTCCGGACGGGGTAGGATGTCGAACCCGAGATCCACAAATTAAATTGTGATGCAGGCCGGTTTCCAGTATCGAAAACCGGACCCATACAATCAACTGGTTCCTACGGGAACCGTAATAAGGTATAATAAAAAGTTAAAGTAGGTAAAAGAAAAAACCGTCCCGCCTGCGCGCTAACGCTAGACGGACTATGCCGGCCGCAGTCGTCTCCACACGAGGCTTCGCTGTGCTCGAGGAACGGGTCTCGCGTCCAGGCCCCAGACGATCCTCTAGGTCCTGGCGGCGAGACGAATCGCTCGAGGTGCCTCTCCTGGAATCGACAATACGGAGGCCTAATAATATAAAGAGAAACTAATTCACCTTCCTTGAGGTGACTGAGCTTGGAAATCTAAAAGGCTAAAACATTAGCCGGTTAACGAGGCCTTTTTACAATGACACCATAAAGAGCTACGACTTCGGTTTGCCTAATCTTGAGTGGTCGGACAATAGGGATGAGTTGCAAATAGTCAGCGGGTGAAATACTCACGGTTGTCGTAGGGAGAAAGCACTTTACTGCAAGATTCTTGACCGGCTGGAAAGCTGCCTGCGTATGCGCAATTAGGAATCCTGCAATAAATATCCATGGATCACGACAATACCCTTTCTAACAACCAGGGAAGGGCTCACAGACCACTTCCAAAGACTATTACAACCAAATCCTTACCTTTTAGAACGTGTAACAAGTTTAGTGGAATCACTCAACGTGTCGTAGGGCTTCAAGATGCCAAGTGAGTCCCATGATGCTGTCACTGGCTCACAAACCGGAATTAGTCGGAGCATTCCAAAAATCTCCCCGATTACGGGTAAAATAATATTAAATCACTGAAGATAAATAATACACCGAGATACTTAAATTCTTGAAAATCACTAACAACTGCACAACATGACGTTTATTCGCTGAAACAATAAGAATCTTCATGATCCAGACCAACAAACAAATTATTGGTCATTCCCCTATACTAAAACTTGTCGGGATCGTGGAAAATCTCCTCGAATTTTAATTCGGCAAATTAAGAAAGTATGACCTTGTCACATTACGTCAAAGACAATTCACAGATAAAAAATATATTAACTTGACACGAAGTTTCTAGAAAGAAGTCTATATTGAAAAAATGAATGATTTCCGTTTACGGTTAATTAGTTTATTATGACTTTTTTTTGACTAAAAGCTGAAAATAATTGAGGATTGCTCCATACGATATTATTTCGATGGTTAGCAATCAATATGTTAAAATATCGATTTAAACTACAACTGTGAATCGGCGACCACCAGATGTCGCCTTTGACAGATAGAAACTGACGTTTGACTGAATGACATTTGGAATGTAAACAAACGCAACTAATTACAATTCAATATGTTTTAGGATTAAGAAAAGTGATTTATTGTGAGGAAGCCGATTGTAAAACTACAATGAAATGTGTTACTCGGAAACCTCGTAATGTACTACTTATGTTTTCAGGTAAATGCTACTTTACTAAACCAACCCGTTGTAGGTGCAAAAAAACAACGTAACAGTACCTAGTTCTATTATGAGTGACATTTCGTTTCTATGTTAATTTTACAATAACGGTTGCTTTTACTTTTAACTTTGTACTACGTACTGGCTGTTTACGTTTTGATTGGACTGAGAATAAAATTTTAGGCATTCCACTTTGACCCATCAGTGGGGCGGCCGGTGGGGCAAAGTGGAATAATCCATCCTATAATCTATACATATAATAAAATCGTAGGAAAGTCAAAACGGTACATTGAATATTTTTTTAAAAGAATACTTGGGGCGTGATCTACAATCGATACCGAAGCCAAAAATATAGTTTTTAGAATTTTTGTCTGTTTGTCTGTTTGTCTGTATGTCCGGGATAAACTCAAAAACTACTGCATGGATTTACTTCAAATTTTGCATGAATATTACTAAGAGGTCGGGTCAACATATAGGCTACATATTATCACGCTATCACCTACGGGGGAGGAGCTGTGAATCTTTATTTTTCTTACGCATTCTGTGACAGCGTGTAATCTAACGACGCATATTTAAATGTTGTTTTTCAGTAAGCCATGCTATTATCTAGCTTTACACTATGAAAACTACGCCATTTAAGTAATTTGGGCCGAGAAACATAGTTTAATGAATGTTAGTAGTATAAAGAAAATTTTGAAGCAGCGCCTGCCATCTATGAGATTTCATTAAAATCAAGTCAAGTTACATGTTGACACTTTTTGGAAATTAATTTAAATTTGATCATGTTGGCGAGGTTAGTAGTTAGTTATTCTTAAAATTCATAGATGGCAATGTTCATTTTCTTCATAAAAGTTGTATCGTATAGTTCGTTTTGATAAATTCGAGTTCCAACAAAACCCTCAAAATCTTGAGCAGAGTTGAGGAAGACAATTAAAAAAAAAAACGCGGTGTTAAGTATTACAAAAAAGTTATGTTCCTACTGGAGACGAAGTCGAAGTAACTGATGAACGCATGCTGAACACCTGTCTCAGTTCACTTCAAGATGTGGTCATTTCTATCGGCGGCAATCCACTGATCGAATATGGGTTACCAGCTCCCCAATCATCACCGCATCAAGATCGTGGAAATCGGGAGTATAACGCTGAGACAAATTACGATCCGGGCGAAATGACCACCATTCGAAATGACCATGTCGCTTTGTTCTCTTCAGTGTAAAAACAAATTTATTACACCGTCCTTGAAAGCGTTGGGCATAACCAGGGTAAAAAGTTTTTCTTGGATGCTCCTGGTGGAACAGGAAAAACATTTGTTACCACTGACATACTTGCAGAGGTCAGGAGGCGAGGCAAAATTGCTACTGGTGTAGCGTCGTTGGGAATCGCTGCCACACTGCTTCCGGGTGGCAAGACAGCACATGCCATGTTTAAAATTCCCATCGATTTAGAGAGCGCCGAAACGCCTGTTTGTGGTGTGTCACGTAACAGCGATAAGGGACACGTGCTCAAGGATTGCTTTCTGATCGTATGGGATGAGTGTACGATGGCCAATAGGAAGGCAGTTGAGGCCTTGGACAGAACCCTGCAGAACATCCGCAGGAACGAACATTTGATGGGTGGTGTCACAGTTCTGTTCAGTGGCGATTTCCGGCAAACGCTTCCCGTGGTGACATGGGGATCGAGGGCTGACGAGGTGAATGCTTTGTTGTGGTCACGAGTTCGTACGCCGCGCTTGACCATTAATATGAGAGCTCGGCTCGGCGGCAATGCACGTGCTCAAGAATTCTCCGATGTCCTTCTAAGTCTTGGCGAAGGCACTCTACCAAAAGAGGTGGTGCTTCCAGACTCTCTCGGTAGAAGATCCAGCTTAAAAGAACTCATTCACTATGTGTACGTGGACATTAGTCGTATAGCGCACCAGCAGAATTCTTGGGTGTGCGAGCGGGCCATTTTGACGCCCAAAAATGATCAGGCTGCAGCAAGTAACGAATGCATTCTCTCGGAAATTGAGGGGAATGAAGTGGTCTACACCTCGATAAACACTGTTGTCGAGCAAGATGACGCCACACATTATCCCGTGGAACTTCTGAACTCCCTGTCAGCAAGTGGACTTCCAGCGCATACCATCAAGCTGAAGGTCGGTGTCCCGATTATGCTTCTTCGGAACCTATCTCCTCCGAAGTTGTGTAACGGGACCCGCCTTGAAGTCATCTCGCTCCACAGACACCATTAAGGCGAAAATTCTTACGGATTGTGGCGTCGGCGAGGCAGTATTTATACCACGCATTCCCCTCATACCTCATATCTTCCCGTTCCAGTTCAAGCGCGTACAGTTCCCCGTGAGTGTTTGCTTCGCGATAACCATCAATAAGTCGCAGGGGCAGACACTGAGGACGAGTTGCTTCTCACACGGGCAACTGTACGTCGCTTGCTCCCGCGTCACGAGTCCTGACTCTCTTTACATTTTGGCACCTGGCAGCCTAACTACCAACGTAGTTTATAGGGAAGTGTTGTAAGGTATGATACCTTTGTACGTATTTTTACTCTTTTGTGTACTCGAATGTATTCCTGAATTATTTTCTCTATTTCCTTCAGTCACATCTTATGACTGAACTCGGCAGGATTCCCATATAACTCTCTTCACTTGCTTCACTTGCAAAAAAAAAACTTATATTTTAATGCTATTTTAAAAGTTGTTTACTTATAATGCTATAGCGACACTAATCTTAGGTATTTTTGGTACTGTCTTCACGCAGACGACGTCGCGGGCAGCAGCTAGTCATTATTAAAGGTAAAATTTTATTTTTTTATTCAATTAAATACCATATAAATAATATTTTTAAATATAATAATATAAAAAAATATAAAAACATTTAAAAATATAAAAAATAGTAGCCCGCCGGTATCGGGAACAGGGTCCAAGCTACCGGCGGTCAGGGCTCCAGATAGAGAAACCTCCTGACAATGCGAGCCGTGTCCAGAAGTACTGCTTTCTGAATCAAGCCCTTGATCCAGCTGCCCATTTTAATAATTATTATTAAAGGAGTTAAGTATGTGTGGTAAGAGTAAAAGACTATATTATTACAGTTCTATCCGTGACCCCCTTTATAGCTGGTATGTCGTTTGCCCACCACCGGGAATAATACTGCTACTAGATTGCATCGTTCCTTAATAGTAGATAAAATTATTTATAAACTAAAATAGCAGATAATTGAAGGGGTAAGTGGACAAAGGTGTTAACTAACAAAAAGTTCAAATTGAGATATGAGCGTTAGAAAATTTTAAATCTTAAAATCATGGTAGTTATACATTTTAAATGTTTTATCTAAATCTGAAAGGTCAATCCTTTTTAAAATATCATGTTTTATTAATATCATTTTTTATTAGAATATATACTAGAAATAAAGTATTTTTAATATATTTAACTCGATTTTTTCAGTTTTGTCAGATAACACCTTTGTCCACCTACCCCTTCAATTATTATGACAAAATGGAAAAACCTTACAAACTTTTGACACCGACATTTTCAACGCTCAAGTTACCTACACCCTCTCATTCTCAACAGCTCGAAAAAAGTTGTTACAAGGGGCTCCACAGAATACTAACTCCACAACTTACTTGGTTTGCTTCATAACTTAACAATACCGTTTTTAATTTTCCCGTAAGTGCCGCGGAAAAGCTCTTCAAGTTTCAAGCGTTTCAAGTTTTACCACTTCATAAAAAACGATTTATTTCTTTCTCCTTTCTGGGTTATTTTGAGACCCGATAGTGACAGTACAAAAACTAGCGACGATTTATTATGTTATTACCAACTAATATTTTCGTTTCGCTGAATCACGTTAGAGCAACCTCTCAAAGTTTTCCTGTTAAAGTATGTATCTTACTTCGGGCACAATATACAGGTTGTTACGGAAAGGGTATATCAATACAAACAGGTTGAAGAGTGTATCTGGTCTAGAATCGCTGTACAAAATTTCAGCTCAAAAGCAGTAACTTTGAAAATGCTTAATATTTTTTTTTATTTCGATAGTTTATTAAATTGAAATCATAACAAACGTGTCACCGCACTACGAGGGTCATCATCCATTATCTGTAGTGTGTCTGTGCGCCTAGTACACGCACATCACGCCACCGCGCGCCAGTGCAGCGCCGTGATGTCGAAATAAAAAAATATTAAACATTTTCAAAGTTACTGCTTTTGAGCTGAAATTTTGTACAGAGATTCTAGACCAGATACACTCTTCAACCCGTTTGTATTGATATACCCTTTCCGTAACACCCTGTAGAGTTTAATCAATTTCGCACTGATTGGCAGATGACGTAACGTAGTAACATGGGGTTGCCAATAAACAGAACTCGCTGTGACCTTGCGGGGTAATTGCGTAACACACTAATAGTACCGGATGGCTTTCATTTTGACAGTTCAACAACATTCATTGCGTTATTTACGTTGTTGAACAGACAGATTTTTCGAACATATGAAGCAACGGATTTTAGGGTGCTGGCCTTCTTTGGTTTAACTTTAAAATTACTGCAAAAAGAAAATAAACGACGTCATCTTATTGAAATCTCTACTTATATTACGTAGGAGCATTTCTTAAGCGCAGGCCATACTGGGAACGAAGATAAGTTCGTTTAGTGTCGCTCTTGTAGCTACCGCGTCTTTTCATACTGCGGTTCATAATACGCGGTGTGAAACGAAATATGCAAACACGCGGTAGGTACACGAGCAAAGTTAACCTTTTGACCGCTTTTGTCACATTTATGCGACACATATTTCCGTGCCCCTACCGCTCGTGTCGTATTTCTGCGATAGAGAACATACATGAATTTTTCGTTCTATTTAAATTAGATTAGGGTGGTTACTTTAAGGCTGATTTTAAATAAAAAAACTTTTTGCCTATTTTTTAATCGATACAACGATTGCTCCTCCTTATTTATTATGGTGGTGGTGGCTCCTTAGGTATGGTATTATTTTATCGATTTGTATCCGCGCGCTAGGGGGACGGCAATTGATATTTAGCCAAGCGTTTAAAAGGTTAAACGAACTTAGCTTCGTTCCCAGTGTGGCCTGCGCTTTAAGCGGGACTTCATTCATCTAATAATGTTCTCATTCGTCTAAAAATGGTTGTTCAATTATTTTCCAATGACATCGGAAAAATCGCAAGTAATATTAGATATGATAAAAAAGCTTCCAAAAACAATAATTTCACAAAATGACTCTTATGCGGAATGGTCTGAGATTAACAGTAGGTACTTCCGTTTTCCGGGAAAATATTTGTAATTTACACAAAGATTTCAAGTGGATATGAAAGCTTTAAATTACGTTTTTTACCTTTTAATGCTCGTTTGTCTCACCATCGGTGCAGCGCAGACGACACACTTTTTGTGCAATTGAGTCTATGGCGCACAAAATGTCTCTTTGATACTAAGTAAGCTTTTATATATACATACATAACATAATCAGCCTATAATGTTCCCACTGCTGGGACACAGGCCTCCTCTCTGTGAGAGGGAGTGGGCCGTAATCCACCACGCGGGCCCAGTGCGGGTTGGTAGATGTCACATGTCTTCGAATTTTTGATGTTTTCCTTCACCGTTTTGAGAGCAGTGGTGATGAAATAATTTACACAAAGTAATGCGCCTGTCTGGATTCGAACCTACGACCTACAACTCGTAAGTCGCGGTCGTTACCACTGGGCCACCACTGCTCCAGCTTTTATATATAGTAGCCAAAAATTATAACGCGACATCATTCTATGTTTATTTCAACTATTCCAGGTATATCCTGTTATTATTTTATCTACAGCTCCCATTTTTTTGGTACTTACAATAAAAAGTGCGTCACGGATAGTCTGTCCTCTGCGCTGCACCGTCTGTGGATGACACTTAAGGGACGTTCATTCATAAATCACTTCTTAACATTTCTTGAGATATAGCGTCCATCAGTTTCTGTAATGTGCAGGCGACGGGACACGCTGGACACGATATTAAAGTGTCCCATCGTTTGTGAAAAAGTACCGCATTTGCACTCCAAGGCCGAGTCCTCTAAGAAACAACTTATAAAAGAAAACAATCCTAGTCAAAAAGATTTATGCGTTATTACTTGTATTAATAGCAATTACAATAAATGGCAAATACATTGAAATACTCAGTAAAACCTACAATAAAAATGTATTTATCAAATTAAAGTAGTCTGTATGAATGTTATGAGGTGTCTATGGGTCAATTTATCTTTTTAATCTTTGTTTTTTTTTTTCTCACCTTTTTTGATGTTTTTTTAATGCCTGTATTGTGTCTTTTGTTGCACTAAATAAAAGTTTTATCTATCTATATTGTATTGTTTTTTAAGCCTTGTGAAATGTAGATCTTTACATAACCTAAGGTTTATATTCTGAAAACTTTTAATTATTATGTTTTCAAAACTAGTAATCTTGTAATACGTATTTTTATTTATCTCCTATTTTAAAAGCCATAACTTCCGAAGAGTTTCCACTCAATTTTATTTAACAAAAAACTGGTTATCATACGAAACCGTTAACAAAAAATAGCCGTTTTAAACGTTATCTCAAAAAGAGCAAAAGATACACATCCTTTTAAAAAAGTTGTCCTTATTTAAGTACTGACTCTAAGAAACCAATTAACTTTTCAGGGATGAAAGTAACTGCTTACATTACCGCTGTAACTGAAATATTAAAGGGGCACCCAAAACACTCTATGACGTTCAGACGATTTGCGATCCGACCCTTTTTAGCACTCCAAGAGCGGTGAAATCGGGCGTTAGATTAGAAGAGGAATATGGCTTTTGTGAAATAATATTTATAAAATGTAACGTTTTTACCGTATAGTAGCTTATATTATAGGTTGGTGGAAAAGCAGCGGGGTGATTTTGACATTCTGACAGTTGAACAACATTCATTGCGTTATTTACTTTTTAGCACTCCAAGAGCGGTCAAATCAGGCGTTAGATTAGAAGAGGAATATGGCTTTTGTCAAATAATATTTATAAAATGTAACGTTTTTACCGTATACATTTTACGTTACGTTTTTACAGTCAGGGAAATTAATAAGACTAAACATCACGCCTGTTATCCTTGATGGGTTAAGTAGAGGTAGATATCGTACAGTGAACACCCACATTTCACCAGTTGTGTTTAAGTCCTATGTCATAGGGGTAAGCCTATTCCCATCAACCGGGCACGAAACGTTAATCTCATGGGATAATCACACTTACTATCTACGAATTACAGCGTTAAAAGTTCCAGTAAGATAGCTTGACGACACTGACAGCACTGGCTTGAATCACTTCTGATTCTGACCGATTCCTATAATTTACGGACCGTTATTGGCTAAAATTAAGACTCTTGCATCTTTACTAATGATGAAGCAAAGAACCCATAGCTATGCATAGTAGACCTTCCCACTTACAAATCTATTTATATGCCCAGTTTGGCAATAAAACCTACCATTGGTAAGCAAGACGATTTGTTTTTGTTTATACAGCTGAATTTTGGGGCAAGGATGTTTGATCTTTTTGCCATCGACACGCTAAGATGTAATAGGGTAGGATGATGATTGAAATAATAATGGACTTTCTGAGGAACCGAGCATTATAGTGTTGTTTTAGGACCTTAACAACGCTATATTGGTTACCCGTCTTGTGGATGTAACAAAAACTAATAAAGCGTAGTCTCCTTAGCGTAAAAAAATACACTAAGTACCTATTAATTCGAGCTCATAATCAGCCTATAATGTTCCCACTGCTGGGACACAAGCCTCCTCTCTGTGAGAAGGAGTGGGCCATAATCCACCACGCGGGCCCAGTGCGGGTTGGTAGATTCGAGCTAAAGAACAATATTGAGTACCTAAGCAAGAAGGTTCTTTTATCCGAGACTTTTTTCATAGCATTACCACTTAGGAGACACTTAGTAAAAAAATATGATCTCAACATTTTTAATATCCATGCTAATCTTTAAATAGAAAACAGTCTCGGTACAGTCAGCTTCAAAAATATGTATACACGGACGAATAGTCATTTTATTATCTGCCATCTTTGTTCCATAATTTTGTTGTTTATTTTTGTAGTGGCAAAACATGTGAATGTTACACAATACCAAACTATAGTCAGTTGTAAGTAGTAACACTTCAACTATATAAAACTCGAACTCGCAAACGGAACCCTTTCCGTACCACCGTACAATATGAAACCCCCTTTAATTTTTAACTTTACTATATTTTTATTGTTTGTTGCTATAGCGGTAGGAGCCGGAGGAGATCCAAGGTAACCGACATAGCCCGAAGAATTGCCAAACTTAAGTGGCAGTGTGCAGGGCACATAACTCGCAGAACAGATGGCCGATGGGGCCGAAAGTTTCTGGAGTGGCGACCGCGTACCGGAAGACGTAGTGTTGGAAGGCCTCCCACAAAGTGAACCGACGACCTTGTGAAGGCCGCAGGCACCCGCTGAATATGGAAAGCACAGAACCGGTCGAAGTAGAGGTGCTTGGGGGAGGCCTATGTCCAGCAGCGGACGTCTTTCGACTGAAATGATGATAGCAGTCGTGGAAATTTCAATTATCGACCTATTACGGTCCAAAGCTACAGCCCTGTGACAGACAGACGGACAGCGAAGCCTTAGTAATAGGGTCCCGTTGTCACTATTTAGGTACGGACCCATAAAAACTGCCTTTTCTGCTACGTGCAATTGTCGTCATGGAAGAGCGGTTGACTGTATTAGTTGAATGAACTTATGGAGATGAGTCGTTTTAGTATTCAAGATAGAGCAGCTGAGACCACTATCCGCGAGAGTTGAGCTCTCCATAATGCATATATTGCTTGGTAAAAGTATACAATCGACGTTGATCCAACATGGGGAAATTGGTATTCAGACTAGATGCTACGAATGGCATTTGATGACAGATAGCTCTCTCTCGTTTGTGAAAAGTTGAGCGTAGAATACTCTTCAATAATGAAGAGTATTCTAAGCTCCTAAATATTGAATACTCTTTCATCTTTGAGAAACCTTCTTATGAAAAATATGTATATGTAGGTACTTAGCATCCAAGTCCAGAGCAATAATTTCACTACACCATAATCAGCTTATAATGTTCCCACTGCTGGGACACAGGCCTCCTCTCAGTGAGAGGGAGTGGGCCGTAATCCACCACACGGGCCCAGTGCGTGTTGGTAGATTTCACGTGCCTTCGAATTTTTGGTTCTAGGACATGCCGGTTTCCTCACGATGTTTTCCTTCACCGTTTTGAGAGCAGTGGTGATGAAAAAATTTACACAAAGTTAAGCACCTGTCTGAGTTCAAATCTACGACCTACAACTCGGAAGTCGCGGCCTTTACCACTTGGCCACCACTGGACACCTATTGGTAAAAAAATAACCCTGTTTGGAATTTCTATTGATCTAAAATAATTATTATTATTGAGTAAATACCCTGTATACCTACATACTCGTAAAAGTCACACAATTTTCTCGTGCGTGAATCGCCCCGGTTACAGCCAAATGCTGCACGGATCATGGGGTTAATGAACGTGATTGATTACATTATTATGGCATATACAGCGTGCCGCTTTGATAACGACATTAATTTAACACACGTGTATGGTTTCACGTTTTTGTGATACGAACATAATTTTATTTCATTAAACGTTATTATTGATTTATTTTAAATTTTCTAAAATAGCATCTTGAAGCAACCTGTACTTAAAGAAAGAAGCAGGGGTTATTAGCTGGGGTCGCGGATCGTATTAACATCGCATTAATAAAATAAAAACGAATAACGTGCAAAGAGTAGGCGAAATTGAAGGGAAGTGAGAGCGCCCTATGTCGGCAAACGGCGCAGGTGGAGATTTTCAATTACGAATTATTAAATGTATGTATAATTTTGATTTTTTCCGGTCTGATCCCCTGAGCCCCCCTCCACCCCTCTCCCTCCTCGATCCCCTGCTAGTTCGTCTTCTGTTTTAAACTTTATCTTATCCACTTTTTATGATCACTGGCCACTAGCGGGACCCGTGTGTTAAATTAATAATTGTGTAAAGACTAAATAATACAAAAACTCACCGATCCATTTCTCGTCCTCGACAGCGAAGGAACATGCTCCCTCTCTACTGTGGCCACTGCCAGCAACGGCGCGAAGATGGCGAAGGCCACCAGCCACAGTCCTGCCAGGAGGCTGCAAGCTCCTCGCCTCGACGGCATCCAGGGTTGCCGGAGAGACTGTGTGATGGCCAGGTACCGGTCCACCGACATAGCGGTGATTGTGAACACGCTGGAGGCTACTGCCACACCTGCGGGCGAAGTGTGTTGTTAAAATAGGTCAAGTTGAAACATAGGTAGCTGCCATGTTGCAGTGCCGATGAAAAAAAAAACATAATAAAGTTACTATTAGGTACAGCCGATCGATTCTGTAAAAATTTCACCGTGAAAACTTAAGTGAAGTGAGCTTAGAGTGAGCTGTCAATTGTGTCATTCCCGAGCATCAGAAGGCCAATTCCCGTAATTAAAAAGGTTCAAAATCTAGTCGCAATCTCATCCCAGCAACAATCAATGTCAAAAACTTGTCAAAAATGTAGGGAAAGAGGTATTTTTGACAGATTGAGACTGAGATCAGAGGGGCAATTCTCTTAATTTTAAGAACGTTCACAGTCTGATCTCAGTCTCAATCTGTCAAAAATACGTCTAATTTCCCTACATTTTGACAAGTTTTTGACATTTGTTTGTCGCCGAGAGGAGACTGCGACTAGATTTTGAAAATTTTTAATTACGAGAATTGGCCTTCAGACTGTGAAAGTTCTAAACATTACGAGAATTGCCTCTTAGGTGGAACTATAGCTCACTTCACCTACGTTGTCACGGTGAGATTTTTACAGAATATACCAGCTGATGTGAACGTGGCTGTGGCACTAATGATAGTTACTTCCCGTTTGGCCATATTCCCGTTTTTCTACTATAATATTACACCTAAAGTGTTGCTTAGTAACTATTTTGATACCATAATCTGTCCAGATTAAACACTTTGTTTAATGAATAAAGAAAAAAAACATTTTTATCTTCATACAGCTCACTCACTCAGCTTCAAAAGTTACAAGAACACTTCTTATTGATAAATGCTCTTTTACGGGTATCTCTATAACTCTAAGGTTTGATGCGAGAGAACTCAATTTGAGTTGAATTAGACATGTATGCCTAGATGTATGCCTGTATGTCTATAGTTAAGAAAAAAAAAAAAGAATAAACAACATAAAATAACACATTTTGTATTAAACCACGTTTTGAAATTATGGGGGTAAAATTTTGTTTAATATGATGAGGTAGATAGGCCCTAAAAGGGGTTTGCATCATATTTGAATAGAAAGAACTTAGCACTGAGTCTAAAATACAAACCTATCATAATAAATGACAATATAATAATAATAATTCATTTATTTTTCAGACAAATTCCATTCCATTATTACATTAGAAACATAAAATAGATATAATAATCACACATACACAATAAAATAATACTCAGAGATTCAAATCAAATAAAATGTTTTTGTATTTATATGTATAGTAAGTTAGTTAGTCATTTATTTTAGTATCTAGTGTAAATAGTTAGTTACATTTTTCTTAAGTTATAAAATAAAAATAAACTAAAGAAAGAATAAAATTAAAATACACACACATGCCATTCAAACTAAATAAAATTTAAAATATGCTTAGGAGTATTTTCTACTTGCACTTAACATAATATCAACATTTACCGAACAATGCTTCTATCTTTTGGCAGTAACCATAACGACATGACTCTTAATATTATGTATAGGCTCATTCTGTGGTTTGGCACAGTCGCTAACAGTTCTAAGCCAATAAAGATTCTACTCTCTGCCAATAACACACCACACAAATAGGAATATCAATTCAAATGTTCGACTGGCGTGGTAGTGGCGAAGTTTTGAGCAAATAAAATTTAAAATCATCACAACAAAGATGAAGAAAGGAGACTGTTAAAAAGTGGTCTATGAACCAATAGCGATATTGTTACGATATTTCTCTGGGGATACCTCAACTATACCCTTGTGCAAAGTGGCATCAAAATCTGACCCGGCAGTTTTGAGAAATATAATATTTTAGAATACATAATTTCATGATAACATTAAAAAGTGGTCTATGAACCAATAGCGATACTGTTACGATATTTCTGTGGGGATACCTCAACTATACCCTTGTGCAAAGTGGCATCAAAATCTGACCCGGCAGTTTTGAGAAATATAATATTTTAGAATACATAATTTCATGATAACATTAAAAAGTGGTATATGAACCAATAGCGATACTGTTACGATATTTCTGTGGGGATACCTCAACTATACCCTTGTGCAAAGTGGCATCAAAATCTGACCCAGCAGTTTTGAGAAATATAATATTTTATAATACTTACATAGTTTCATGATAACATTAAAAAGTAGTCTATGAACCAATAGCGATACTGTTACGATATTTCTGTGGGGATACCTCAACTATTCCCTTGTGCAAAGTGGCAACAAAATCTGACCCGGCCAGTTTAGAGAAATATAATATTTTAGAATATATAATTTCATGATAACATTTTTATTTTAAAGGGTATTTCTGACTTTATAATACTTAATTAATGTGTTTCTTTCCTAGATTTAAGTATTTGTTTCGATTTTAACCGACTTTAAATCTGTTGCGAAGTTTTAAAGATCTAAGCATACATAGGGACAGACAGCGGGAAGCGACTTTGTTTTATACTATGTAGTGATGTATAAAAAGCTTTTTTACATACACCCTTTTTTCTGCTGCTACAAATAGAGTTCCTTCTTATTTTAAGACGTATCCTTCCTACATAAATATTTAAAAAATGCCTAAAAATCGGTAAGTACAAAAAAAAGTTGAGGGGACAAATGACTTTGCCTAGTAGAGAAACACATTAATAAAGTCAGAAATACCCGTTCAAACCTGACCTGGTGACAATGGGAACACTTCGTAAAGTACCTTTACCCTTTCAAATAAAAAAAGAATTTTCTAAATCAGTCAAGCCGTCTTCGAGAAATCGGTGAATATAAATATAAAAAATGTAAAAAAGATTCCGACGAACTGAGAACCTCCTTCCTTTTTAGAAGTCGGTTAAAAACGAAAAAAAACTGAAATTCAGCACTGTCGAGGTGGTAAGTGTCTTTTTTTTTAGCAGAAAACCACATTAAGTAGTATAAAGTCAGAAATACCCGTTAAAACGTTTTTAAAATATAAAAATGTAGCAAGAAATGTGAATTTTAAAGTATTATTTTTCTCAAAACTGCCGGGTTAGATTTTGATGCCCCTTTGCATAAGGGTATAGTTGAGGTATTCCCACAGAAATACCTCTACAGTATCGCTATTGGATCATAGACCACTTCCCATACAAATTTTAACAGTCTCCTTTCGACAAAATTTACAACTCAAAGCCACGGTTCAACAACGATGCTGGCTAAGCTTTGGTTCTCGTAATTTTTTTAGGGAGAATAATAACTTCCGTTGTAAAATATGTATAGGTACCGGAGTTCCGGAGTTGAAACGATAACCCGCAACATGTATTTTAAATGTTCAGAAAACTCGTCGTACCTTCAAAATGAATGAATACAATAATGACAACGACCATGTTTCCTGTTACCTATATAAAGCACACATAAACACACTAACTAAAAGAAAGAGTAAACTAAACTCCACATATCTATTGCATAGGTACAGGCAAAACAAAGTCTGCAGCTATATTCATATTCATTTATTTTGCGTTCCACAAGGTAAAAAGATGTTTACAAAAGGCTTAGAGCTAAGATCCGTTGTAGACCTATGTTTTGACGGATCGTCTAAACTTGCTTCAAAGTTTTAGTTCAATTGTATTTAAAGGGTCTAATTTATTTTGTAGATGGGAGAAGACCTCGCAGCTGGTCACTAACCGACCTCACTGAACTCTCTGTTACGACCACCCTGAGAGAAACTGAGAACCGAACGAAATGGAAGAACATCGTGCATAAAGCCATGAAGGCCTTTCGTGAGACCATCAGTAATGATGAACGCGACCGAGAAGAAGAATTGATTTTGTGTCATCAGTTAGTCTCTGCCATTAGTTGCACGGTTGTGCTAAAGCTTGCGGGAGTGATGATGACGTCACGCTGAAGTACGTGCACGAAGGCTGCGCTGACGTTCATGTTCGGGGTCACCAGTATAGAGTTATGAGGAACAGGGTGTAAAGTTCACTCATACTCTATAGAAAAGAGAGGATCCTCCGACCAGACGGGTGTTGTGTCTGGCGGGCAACTGCCCGACGATTCATGTCGGGCCGTTGTATCTATGCTAGTTGCGCGATAAACTCTGCTTGCGAGATGCAGGATTTGCGTGACGTCAGTATGACGCGTTGTTCGCATGTCGCGTTGTAGATACCGCTACGACTATGAATATAGCAATATTTGTATTTATCTGTTGTACTCAAATGACAGACATTTGAAAAACGTGAGTAGGAAAAAAATATGGAATGTTGCCAAAGATATTCCCAACAGGGCTGAAATTTCAATATCCCAAATAGTAAAACATATATACTAGTCTCACCTGCGACGATGCTATGAACTAAAAATATTACCCACTCTTAAAGATTCTATATTTTAGATACAATTTTTTTTTGCAACATGTTACAACATATAAGAATATTAAAGCGATGCGTGACTTTTTTCATACAACATTATTTTTTATTCATTCACAAACAGCATGTATTACTAGTTTACGTTTTACTATTCATTTTTTCAAGCAAATAACGTGACTCATACATAATATTTAATACATCAACAGTACAATACGTACATATATATTTGCCCTCCAGATATATTCCAGTGTCACTGTTGTAGTCAGTAACATTAACTTTTCAAAGAGAGTACTAAGAAATGGTAGCACTTCCTTAAAGTGAAAAGTACAGCAAACAAAATTGTTACAATTTAGGTGCGGTTTCCGATCAACTATCGTAGCGGAAACCCATTTTTTATGCAAACTAACTTAATTGACTTGCATTGTTAGTAAAAGTAACTTCGTCTTTATCTTATACTAGCAGCGGCCCGCGGTTTCACTCGCATAAGTTTCGATCCCGTGGGAATATCGGGATAAAAAGTATCCTATGTCCTTTCCCGGAACTCAAACCATCTCTATACCGAATTTCATCTAAATGGGTTCAGCGGTTTAAGCGTGAAGAGGTAACAGACAGACAGACACACTTTTGCATTTATAATAATTAAAGCTTCAGCCCGCCACTTCGTTCGCGTGAAACTTCTTGTTCCCCCGACCCACCCCGTCGCAACGCATCACCTGCCCGCGCTATCACTTAGCGTTCTTTCTGACTTTTTTCTATTTGCTCGGCTCCTAAGGGTCATAGCGTGATGTTAAATAGCTTATAGCCTTCCTCATGAATTGGGCTATTAAATGCAAAAAGCATTTTTCAAATCCGACTGGTAGTTCCAGAGATTACCCCCTACATACAAACTTACAAACAAATTTTACCTGTTTATAATATTAGTATAGATATAACTTACGTCTTTATGTATCGATACAGAACAAGGAGTAAGACAAGTAGAAAGCACATAAAAACAAAGAGCATAGGTCAAGTCAGGGAAATTAGTTGTTAATCAAATAGACCACCATATTTACATCATCATAATCAGCTGGCCTGACACAGGCCTCCTCTCGGTGAGAGGGAGTGAGTTGTAATCCACCACGCGGGCCCAGTGCGGGTTGGCAGATGTCACATATCTTCGAATTTTTGGTTCTAGGACATGCCGGTTTCCTCACGATGTTCTCCTTCACCGTTTTGAGAGCAGTGGTGATGAAATAATTTACACAAAGTAAACCGCCTGTCTGGGTTCAAACCTACGACCTACAACTCGTAAGTCGCGGCCGTTACCACTTGGCCACCACTGCTCTCACAATATTATAATTACATAATATAAAAATAATAACGGCATATTTACATAATATAAAAGTAAACACGGCAGTTGTATGAAATGGCTATTATGCTGTGAGCGGCGCATGAATGTATGTATGCTTACATACTTACATACCTGAGCAGCTTTCCCCGGGATAAACAAAAAACTCAAACGAAATTTTCGAGCGAATTACAAACCGTATAAGCCCAGGCTCCTCAAAAAACAAATTCAATCAGCCAGGCAATACCCCAAAGTTTCTCAGATTGACGAATCAGCTTATGAACGAAGTTGAATTCACAAAATTTAATCAAGCTTCTCTGGTCTGTTATCAGGATACTACTGTCTTGTACTTCAGCCGATATTATACAAGTTAAGACCGTAATACCGCGAATTTGAGGGGTTCAGAAGGACCACTTCAAAAAGGTATGTCTCAGTAGGAGATACTCGTACTTGTTGGCATCTAAAAGTTTATATGCGGCGTTTGTACCCAAGTATGAAATGCTAGTTTATTTGTTTCTATGTTTGTTCCCATCTAAATGACCCCGACTTCATTTCGTTTTGTGTGCAAGGACCGACCTCGTACCCGAAATTGATGTGAAAATGAGATTGCTTGCTTGTTTTTTTGTTAGGTGCTTTTGTCCCTTTTGTTCTTTACCGGCTATAAAAAATCTAGCAATAAGAAAAAAAAAATACAAAAAAATAGAGGCAATACTCCTATAAAACTTTCTATGCGTTGAAATAAGTGAATATTATGTATTTTTTGTAAAAGAGACCAACCAATTCAATGAGGATCACACTTCGTCGGAAAAATTCAAACCAACCAAATGAAGTAGCACATTTACAGGCAAAGGAGATGGTATAGTTTAGTTTTCGATACGGAAAAGCTGCATACCATTGGATTCCTTATAATGTAAGAAGTAATCCTGCTGATTAACCCCCAAATCTATGAAGGAAGAGAGCTATAGGGTGACAACGTTCTCAATGCGTTATGAAAAATCTAAATGCGTGATCTAAATAACTTAAACTCGGCACGAATATTAATCTATGGAAACAAATTATTGTCATTATATTTTTTTTCAAAACTAACAACAAAGGACCTACCCCCTCTCACCGAGAGGAGGCCTGTGTCCCAACAGTGGGAACATTATAGGCTGATTATGTGTTGTGTAATAGTACTTTATGTATGTATTTATTGTATTGTGTAGATGGTACACCGCAGACTACCTACAGTATCTGTCTGTCCTTCCCGTTTTTAATCCATCCAAAGGTTGTCTTTAAAAGATCGCTCTTAGCGGTAAGATCGCCCATTGTGTCACCCATTGTAAAGTTTCTATATTCATGTCTGTAATTTATATGGTGTACATAATAAAGAGTATTCTATTCTATTCTATGTACCCCAAGGGATATAAAAAACGTTCGAGGCGGAATTTTGTATTAATAAATCTTATTGCGCGATCCGATTCACTCGAAACTCGGTTATCGGTTACTACATCCTATAGCTTCGGTCTGAATATAATATATATAATACAATGACTTGGAGCTTACTACGGCATCACACGTCACATTATAAGGAATCTATTTGTAGCTTGTTCGTATCGATTACTGGGTTTTTAGTCCACACGTAATGGACATTCTCATTTGAACGCACCCACAATAAAGGAGAAACTCCAATAGTTATTCCTAGTTTTCTTTTAGTTACTTCAAATCTATCATCATCATAATCTGCTTAGCTTTTTTCCAACTACGTTAGGGTTGACTTCCAGTCTAACAGAATGCAGCTGAGTACCAGTATTTTACATGGAGCGACTACTTATCTGACCTCCATAACCTAGTCAGACTTTCTAGCATCTGACTACCCGTAACAACTGCCAAAGATCTATGAATGAGAGCCGAGACCAACGGCTTAACGTGCTTTCCGAGACACGGGGTCTTGGTGTGTAAAAATGGTGGCACATCCACGGACCAACCCGGCAAGCGTAGCTTAACCTGATCGATCGAGCCGTGCGGCTGTTATTACGTAGCGACAAGATCCTCAAAATCCAATCCCATAGTCACCAAAAAATATATTATATATACATATATATTTATTTATATATACTCCATCGTACACACACACATATTTTAGTTTATTATTATTATTTTTTTCTTTAATTTTTTGTTTTCTTTTTATTTAAAATTCTATTATGTTTTGGTACACCACTTTTACCATTTATAATTTGGCATTGAAGAGCGGGGCCTCCTAGCACAGGTATATCTTTACTTAAAAGGAGGTCCCTATGTAAGATTTACTGTAAAAGTTGGTACATGTTACTGCAATAAACTCTTTTTTTTTTTTTTTTTGTGTACATATAAACAACGAAAATAAAATGCGATGACTACAGATTATTGCAGCTACGAAAACAAGATCACAACAACAAGAATGTTCCTTCACGAGTCTCTTAAATACATCTAACGATTGCGCGCGTTTATATATTCCTACGAAAGCACAAAATCGCGACCACACTAAGCTTCTCTTATCATACTTTTAATAACTTACATCTTTAGAAAAGTCAGAGGTCATTGATCTTCCCCCCTCATATTTACACTGAACCAAAGCGGCTGAGTGAACCGTTAATCTTAATTAAACGGTTTTGTCAGCTTACTCCGTTTGAGATGAGAACAATAATAATAGGAATTGATTGAATCCTGGGACGGGGCATTCAATTCTACAGCCGCTGATTTTGGAATTTATTCTATAAACAACTTTTTTTTTCAAAGTTGACCCTGAGTAACGGAAAAACTTGATTAGCTAGAAGATGACAAAGATAGCTTCATTATTTATTTATTTATTTATTTTATTATTTATGTACACACAGTAAAATACATAAGGAAATGTTATAATTATAATTTGAGTACAAAGGTACTGCTTATTTCTTAAGAAATTTCTTCCAGCAGACCTGCGAAAGGAGAAGTAAAAAAAGAAATGTAGACAATAGTGTGTGAAAACAAGAAGAGAGAAATATGAATGTGTGAAGCCTAAAACTAAAATATTAAATAAACCTACACATATAATGCAAAATAAAATAAAAATAACATAAAAAGTATACTTAAATAAATACATAATGCTAAAATATATAAACATATATACATAAATATATAAATACTCACAGTACAGAGGAAAGGTAATGCTCTTTTAATCTACATTTAAATAGAGAAATAGTTTTTAAATCACGAATGCTAGGCGGAAGTGAGTTCCACAATCTCACAGCATGGACAGAGAAGGAATAAGAATAGTAGCTTGTTTTATGAGGATGTGATTTAAGGAGGGATCTTAGGTGTGATCTGCACGGTGCGTCGCTAGGGCGAGCGTAAGAAAAACGCTCACGCAGGTAGGAAGGATAAGACGGGTTGTGTAAGATGTTGAAGAGGAGACATAAAATCCGAGTATTCCTGCGAAGGCGGATTGGGAGCCACTTGAGTTCCTTGCGAAGGTGAGAAACATGGTCATACTTTCGAAGACCGAAAACAAAGCGAATGCACAGGTTTTGCAAGCGCTCAAGCTTGCATTCATAATAATTGGTAACTTTATACCACTGATTGCCTCATAATTCATCATTTTCTAGCCCTTAAGGCTCGCAAACAGGCGCGAAGCGATACTAGTAGAACAGTTTCTATGAAAACTTTGTGGAAATTGTGCTACGAGAGAAGCGTCACGCTGTCGCGTTCATCATCATCATTTCAGCCGAAAGACGTCCACTGCTGGCCTCCCCCAAGCACCTCCACTTCGACCGGTTCTATGCTTCTCGCATCCAATGGGTTCCTGCGGCCTTCACAAGGTCGTCGGTCCACCTTGTGTAGGCTGTCGCGTTGCGCCTGCCTTATTCCAATTTATTTGGGATCAACGCAGCGTGTCTTCTTCCATACTTATATATTACCATTATTACCATATATTAGTCATCATATCAGTAGTCACTCCCTTTCTGGCCATATAATTTTTCACCAAGTTCATCTATCTTTTCTTTGATTTTCCCCTACTGTTATATTCTGTTGAGTTATTATAAAATTGGCACTAACATTTCGTTTCTCAATAAATGTTTCGAGCACATTTATTTACCGTTCAGAACTGTTGACAGATCTCAAGTTTGCTCCTTATTTTACATTAGCTAGTCCGCGTGAAATTCCACCCTCCCCCATTTACTTGGTGGAATTTCGAAAAACCCTTTCTTAGTGGATACCTACTCTTCACAAAGAACACACTCTCCAAATTTCATGTCTCTAGGACCAGCGGTTTAGGCTGTGCGTTGATATATCAGTAACTTACTCAATTGGAATAAATGTTAAACTAATGAAAGTTTAAGTTTTCAATCAGATATTCCGGGTGCGAATATACATTCGCACCTGGAATATCTGATTAAAAACTTCCTAATTAAATTAAGTATGTAGTTCAGAGCGTTCAGATATATTCTGGTATCAAAATATGTTTGAACGCTCTGAACTAATTTAATTAGAAAGTGATAAAACTGTTTTACACTACTACGTGCCGTTCGTATAGCCCTAGACATGTGTGGTACATAAATCTTAGTTTATGGGCTCTAACAGCCGGAGTGTTTCTTTTTCCGACACTATTTTTCTTGAAAGGGTAAGCTAAGACTACTAGGTATAAAAATTCATGTAGTGAAAATTATTTATGAAACCATTACCTCCAATAGCTACATTTTGTACATTTTAAATCCTGCTCGGTTGAGGTCGCAATGTCTAGCTAAATAGAATCTTGAAATGCTATCACAAAGACCATGGTGCCCAAGATACACGCTGTGCCTAGTTTGGGATCAACGATACCTCCATATGTAATTTTGAATTATGAATTAAACGATTTTTACTTTATGTTTTCAACAATTATACCATCCACCACCATATCATCCATCCATAAGTACACTTTACCATCATACATAACATACATAATCAGCCTATAATGTTCCCACTGCTGGGGCACAGGCCTCCTCTCAGTGTGAGGGAATGGGCCGTAATCCACCATGCGGGCCCAGTGCGGGTTGGCAGATGTCACATGTCTTCGAATTTTTGGTTCTAGGACATGCCGGCTTTACCATCTGCGTGGCTTAAACCTAAGCGGTAAATACGGATTGACAGAAAACTAAATTGAATTGGAAGTAACCCTATTAGGATCGTATCATTACAGATACGGAAGCTTATAGCGGTGAACGACCTTATCTTAGCTAATATTATAAATGCGAAGGTGAATTTGTTTGTTACGCTAAAACGGCTTGACAGATTTAGATGAAATTTAGCACACAGAAAGACCATAACTTGGGTAAGGACATAGTTACCTACTCTTTATCCTGGATGGCAGACGAGTCTAGGGCAACAGTTAGTACAAATGTTGCTACAAATCAGAACCTTTAAATATAATGTTTTTTGTTATTTGATCCCACTGACCTCTATTAAACAAGGTACCTACTTGTATAATACAGGTCATTGTTTGATCCTGAATATTTTTTCTGTAAACTCTTGCCTTAAATTTTTTATTGTAAAGCCAACTGCTGCAGCTTGGAAGAAAATGTCACTTTTTGCTCAACCAAATATTCAAAATTAATACTTCGCCCAACTTTCACTGACTATACTGAAAAAAATGTACTATGCGATTTTGGCAAGTAAGTAGTTTGCCTATTTTTTTTTTTTTTGATAATTATTACCTATGTATGACTATTACCCGATTCCGGCTTGATGTCGACTTCTGGGACACCCTGTATACATAACATCATGCCTGTAATCCCCGAAGGGTCAGAGGTGTTTCTGTATTCCAGGTGCGAATGTATATTCGCACCTGGAATATCTGATTAAAAACTTCCTAATTAAATTAAGTATGTAGTTCAGAGCGTTCAGATATTATATATTCTGGTATCAAAATATGTTTGAACGCTCTGAACTAATTTAATTAGAAAGTGATAAAACTCTTTTACACTACTACGTGCCGATCGTATAGACCTAGACATGTGTGGTACATAAATCTTAGTTTATGGGCTCTAACAGCCGGAGTGTTTCTTTTTCCGACACTATTTTTCTTGAAAGGGTAAGCTAAGATTACTAGGTATAAAAATTCATGTAGTGAAAATTATTTATGAAACCATTACCTCCAATAGCTACATTTTGTACATTTTAAATCCTGCTCGGTTGAGGTCGCAATGTCTAGCTATATAGAATCTTGAAATGCTATCACAAAGACCATGGTGCCCAAGATACACGCTGTGCCTAGTTTGGGATCAACGATACCTCCATATGTAATTTTGAATTATGAATTAAACGATTTTTACTTTATGTTTTCAACAATTATACCATCCACCACCATATCATCCATCCATAAGTACACTTTACCATCATACATAACATACATAATCAGCCTATAATGTTCCCACTGCTGGGGCACAGGCCTCCTCTCAGTGTGAGGGAATGGGCCGTAATCCACCATGCGGGCCCAGTGCGGGTTGGCAGATGTCATATGTCTTCGAATTTTTGGTTCTAGGACATGCCGGCTTTACCATCTGCGTGGCTTAAACCTAAGCGGTAAATACGGATTGACAGAAAACTAAATTGAATTGGAAGTAACCCTATTAGGATCGTATCATTACAGATACGGAAGCTTATAGCGGTGAACGACCTTATCTTAGCTAATATTATAAATGCGAAGGTGAATTTGTTTGTTACGCTAAAACGGCTTGACAGATTTAGATGAAATTTAGCACACAGAAAGACCATAACTTGGGTAAGGACATAGTTACCTACTCTTTATCCTGGATGGCAGACGAGTCTAGGGCAACAGTTAGTACAAATGTTGCTACAAATCAGAACCTTTAAATATAATGTTTTTTGTTATTTGATCCCACTGCTCTCAAAACGGTGAAGGAAAACATCGTGAGGAAACCGGCATGTCCTAGAACCAAAAATTCAAAGACATGTGATATCTACCAACCCGCACTGGGCCCGCGTGGTAGATTACGGCCCACTCCCTCTCACAGAGAGGAGGCCTGTGTCCCAGCAGTGGGAACATTATAGGCTGATGATGATGATGATGATCCCACTGACCTCTATTAAACAAGGTACCTACTTGTATAATACAGGTCATTGTTTGATCCTGAATATTTTTTCTGTAAACTCTTGCCTTAAATTTTTAATTGTAAAGCCAACTGCTGCAGCTTGGAAGAAAATGTCACTTTTTGCTCAACCTTTCACTGACTATACTGAAAAAAATGTACTATGCGATTTTGGCAAGTAAGTAGTTTGCCTATTTTTTTTTTTTTTTTTGATAATTATTACCTATGTATGACTATTACCCGATTCCGGCTTGATGTCGACTTCTGGGACACCCTGTATACATAACATCATGCCTGTAATCCCCGAAGGGTCAGGTAGAGGTGTTTCTGTAATGACACCCACATTTGTCCAGTTATGGTTAAGTCCAATGTAATAGGGGCAAGCGTATTGCCATCAAGCAGGCTAAATTCAAAGTCTGCAACTGAAACAACGAACGCTAAATAGCTCTCTAGCTATTCCCAAAATAGCCTCCAAAAAGGCAGCGCTATATTTGCAGGATATAAATTTGCTCAGTAACAATGTATGAGCAATTATCACAATTGGCCAGGTCGTGGTATATTCTGTGTTCCTGCGTTCAAAGTTGACAGCTCCCTAGTCTTTGTTCTGGCAAGAAAATTGCTCGTTACTTTGTCCGTGTTTTACCTTCAAAGCAACTATATTTTAAAAGGTTCTCTGTATTCTATTTTTAGATGCATTTTGAAACTGTCGGTTTTAGAAAGTAGGTTTCAGATGGTTGATCCGATAGTGTCAAACTTTTTGGTAGATTTTTTTAACGTAACAATGTCTATGATAGCAAAATAATTGTCATGTTAAAAACACTCATAAATAAAAAATGCCACCTAAAAGTTTCTACGTAGTACTTTTTTATTTTTTTTGTCTTAAAATGCGATATAAGAAGGCCGCATTAAAAGACAAAATGTAATTAATTGGAAGGTTTTTCGATCTAGTTTTCGAATTTAGACATACACCCCCTTACTAATAAACGTATTATATCAGATGAATAGTTACACACCGATTTCTCTCTTTCAGTCGTCATTAATTTGACTTTTGGAAGAAAACAAAGCATTGTGTAGCTATACAGAGAGGGTAAGAAGTTGACTGACTATAGTCCGCGCGGAACTAGTTGGCCGCTGAGGTGGGCAACAGACGTAATGAGTAATGCGCCCCCGCCCCTCCTTCCCACCGCTCACATACCTTAAGGCGCGGCCAACTAGTTCCGCACGGACTCTAATAGACTGTTTCCTTAATATTGTGACCTGTCAACTCTGTATTACCGTGATATACACTGGCCTCCAAAAGTTATTTGACAATTTTCCATTTCAGCTATGACACACTACGTTATGATTTTAAATTCTAGTGATCCAAATGTTTGAATTGCTATAAACGTTGTAACTGACTAATTTAACTACCTTGACTTATCATAAAAAATAATCAAGTAATCCTTGAGGAGTTCCTGATTATTTCTTTTATATTTTATATCATAGAATATAATACTCTTTATTATGTACACTATATAAATTACAGACATAAACATAGAAACTTTACAAAGGGTGACACGATGGGCGGTCTAATAATATGATATCAGAGCTGAAGTGAAAAAATGTCAACTTTTGACTGCGCCAGGCGTTGCGCCACAATAAGAGCGTTTTTTTATTATTACCCAACTGCGCCAGAAGGAGGGTTATGTTTTTCGAGAGTATGTATGTGTCATGTATGTATAATTGTTTGGCACGCTCTGTGGCCTGAACGGCTCGATACATTTTAGCTTGAGAGGTGTCGTTAGATTCGTATTTACTGTGAAAGTGACACTGGGTATATCAAAATAAAAAAAAAACAAAATGGCGGATTTTTTGCGCCATATTATGCCTTCAAAAATTTTTTTTTCGCATAACCTACCGAGTGGAGTATCAAAATAAAGGGTTTTAAAAGGTGATTACAAAAATATATACAACTTATATGATTAAAAGTAATTCAAAGTGACAAATCGTAAAAATCACGTACCTACCAAGAACTAAATCGCCTGCGAAATCTTTCACATTTGTAAACTAAAAAGCTGGAAATAAAAAAAAGTAATTAAAAAAACCCGACTGCAACCTTGTGCTAAAACTAACTAAAAAGCTAAAAACAAGCCCATTTTATTTTAAATTAAATAAAAGTTGGAAGCAGGCGGGGCCCATACCATTATTATAGTTTCAAACTCAAATGGGTCCCGCCTGCTTCCAACTTTTATTTAATTTAAAATAAAATGGGCTTGTTTTTAGCTTTTCAGTTAGTTTTAGCATAAGGTTGCAGTCGGGTTTTTTAATTTTTTAATTACTTTTTTTTAACCTGATAATAGTTAACATATAGACAATTTGAAAGGAAACATTTATTTAGAGCTTACCTTGCAAGAAGTTAACAGTCTTGCACATGACCTCGCCGAAGTACCACAGCAAGGTGACCGACTTGGCGATCTGCACCGGCATACAGAACAGAGTCACTAGCAGGTCTGCTACCGACAGGTTCACCAGGAAGATGTTCGTCACGCTGGAATCAAAGAAAACACCCTTTACATAACGACATAAACTTACAAACGGAGTAGGCAGGGAAGGTACTCGAGAAGGAGCAGTTGCTATAAATACTACGATTTACCGCTTACAGGCTGCTACAGAAAATATTATTTGGCAGAAAAATTCTAATAACTCGTTAAAGTATTTTTTTAAAGTATTTTAAAATCCTTAAATTGTTTCCAACTTATATTGTTTCCGCTTTAAACAAATATCAACTTTATGTAAGTGTAAATTAAGTAGATTTTAGAATGACAAATACTTCTGATTAAAAGCGTAGAGTCAGTTGAAGTTGTAGTGTAAAAAAAAAAAAAAATATACGTGTCGAATTGATAACCTCCTCCGTTTTTTCGTCGGTTAAAAATTAACTCTATGTGTAGTCATTAAAGTTACCAAATACACATTATTTGTTGACTAAATTGCAAAAGAAGAATTGGTCCAGTCAAATTTCTATGTAAAACGGATGTTCATTAAATTGATGTGCATTATGTGCACAAAATAGCTTTTACTAGGTACGTCCGACGCATTCTGGCAATCAGCCAAGCTTGCTACCTGGCTTTTGCTCTAACGACAGCATGAGCTGCCTACACTGGAGGATAGTAAAACGATATTCATCTACTTTAGAGACTTCAGGGAATTCAACGTGGAACAGGACAGAACAGTTGCCGGCGATGTGCACCTAGACATAGACACCCAACGGGTAGGTACATCGAGTTGAGCGACGGCAAGGGGAGCTCCTCTATTATCATTTATTTAGTCAGCGATACTTTAATATCAAAAGCGTAAAGTAAAATCACGAAATAAATATGCCAGTAACAGATCAATGACGAGACCGGCAGTTTTTCAAAACGAACATATTAATTAAATTGACGAGAGGGCTGGCCTATTTTTAGCCCAAAGAATAAGCATTGCCATCCAACGTGGCAATGCTGCCAGCCTTTTGGGCACTTATCCCACTGACAGCGATGCGGACGAATTTTTTGATTCCCAATGAGCTCCTGCCTTTTTCTTATTTTCCTTTTTTTATATACTTGTATTAATATATTATATAGGTATATATTTATATATTTTAATGTTAAATTGTGAAATAGGTTAAGCGTGTTAGAAATAACGCTTTTGATTACAATAATAATTGTTAATTTTTAGTTTCGCTGTTTGTATACTCTATTATGTCATTGTTTGTTATTTGAGTTTTATTATTTTAAAACATATTTACATACCCAATTTTTTTTTTTTTTCGATTCTCCCTTTTTACTTATTAAATGGCCAAACTTCTGATACTAAATAAACTGAAAAACTATTAAAATAAAAATATAATATCGTATCCTAATAAAATTATTAACAAACTAAAATATGGCGTCGAAGTATTCTTCCGCATCGCTGTCGCCTGGTAATGTACCCGAGAGACAGGGGTATTGCCACGTCGTATGGCAATACTTATAAAAGCCAATATAAAAGCCAGCCCATATCCAACATTTTTGGAAGAATTATGCGGAAGAGTAAAACTCCGACACTAAACGATATCGATACATTTTACATCCGAATCGAGGGCCATTTTCATTTACCTTTCGCCGATGAGGAAGCAAAAATGCAAATTGGATAAGTTCCAAGTGATTTATGACCACCATTTATAACGTGATAATGTAGGGGTATGATGTAGGGTTTAATAAATTACCTTCAGCCCTTAATCGACACGTGAACTGAAAACTTCTGTGTGGTTTAGTTTAGCATATTGAGACCTAGTTGACTATGGATGACACAGACAGCCTTGAAGGCTTCAGCAGTTTGTAATTAATTAAGATCACTGTTTACTAACGGTATGTTTCTCAACCTCTAGATACATATCAGTTAGCTTACAGATAACACAACATTACGCCAAGTATCCTGTAAAGGGATCGGCAGATAATTGACGCTTACTAGTCAGTAGGAGCAGTGGTGGCCCCGTGGTAATGGCTGCCACTTACGAGTTGTCGAGGTCGTAGGTTCTAACCTTGACAGGCTCTTTACTTTGTGCAAATTATTTCATCACCATTGCTCTCATAACGTTAAAGGAAAACATCGTGAGGAAACCGACATGTCCTAGAACCAAAAATTCTAAGACATGTGACATATACCAACCCGCACTGGCCCGCGCGGTTGATTACAGCCCACTCCCTCTCACTGAGAGGAGGCCTGTGTCCCAGCAGTGGGAATATTATAGTCTGCTTATCCTATGCAGTCAGTAGGTATAGCGCCAGTCTTACCAAGGGGTAGCGTATAACCCAATAGGTTACTGCGATATGAAGGTCAGATAGGCAGTCACTCCAAGTTCAAAACTGGTATTCAGCTGCATACCAACATAGATGGAAAAAAGCAAGACAGATGATGAGTCAGTATAGCACTTGCAACCACTAAACCATTGAGGCAGTCTATTCATACTTTAGAATTTATTTAGGTGACTCACTGGTGACCTGATTCATAGTCTCTGGATAGGTTATATGCAGGATGAATTTTCCAAGTGGGCGTGGATGGCCAAATCTGAAACTATGAGGAATAGCGAAAAGTACTCAAAGGAGTCGCGGGCTCGATTTTGACGAAAACTAAACCTGCATCATTGGATTTTTGAAAAATCAATATTTCTAGCCAGGAATTGAACCCGTTGATTTTGAAAAAAAAAAACACACTGTATTATTACACCATTCGATAGTTTCGCTAATAAGGATCTAATTCTGGTAAGTAATGACATACGGGAAACTACTCAAAATCAACAGGTTCGATTCCTGGCTAGAAATATTGATTCATCTAAAATCCAAAGATGCAATTTGAGTACTTTTGGATATTCCTAATAGTTTTGGAATTGGCTATCCACGCCCACTTGAAAAATTCACCCTGTATAGCCTTTCCGGAGACTATTTAAAACAGGCACTGACACTGAACTAATCATTCAACAATACTCAAGAGTAACCAAGTTTGGAACATGATATTATTAAATCGGTTTATGTATACTATCAAATAGAGTTGTATCAGCTTTGGCTTGAATCTGAGACCCATCTGTAATGCCCTAATAATTAATGTGAATCCCTACCCTTAGGATTGGTGTTAGCATATACAGTCGTAGGCGTGTCGCCTACTAATGATGCTGCGTAGGCGAAAATCTATTGTAATCCTTATTTCGGACCTTGTACCCTATTACTCTTTGAGTTTCTCTCAAATTACAATGATTATTTTTATTTATTTAACCGACTTCAAAAAAGGAGGTTCTGTATTCGACCCGTATGTATGTATGTTTGTATGACCGCGATTTTCTCAAAAACTGATGAACCAATTTTGATAATTCGTTCACTAATGTAATCTACATACTTTTAGAAAGGTTTTAGTATATAACATTTGGAAACTATTCTCATGTACGAAGTTATATGCATAAATGTACTGCATCTCAGGCATTTATATGCGAATTTTGATGATTCTTCTAGTCGGTGTCTTCAATTTTTTAATGCGCTAGTGTTAATTGAATTTGTGTGGGGTAGATACAACTAAAAATTGAAAAATAAAAACTTTTTTAGATAAAAAACAACCGACTTCAAAAAAAAACACTACAAAGTGATAAATAACTTTAATTTCGGAAGTCGGTGTCAAAAAACATAGACGTAAATGTTTTTTTTTTTTTTTTCAAAAATGAGTTCCATAAAAAATAATTATGACAAAGCACTTAGAAAGCCTATTTACGTTAGGGAAGAGAAAAGTTTTAAAAAAAGTAGCAGTTACGTCGATGTTTCTCCAAATGAGCGATATCACTTGGTTTTAATAGATTTTTATATTTTATTTATCCTTTTCATAGATTCTTTTATATTTTGTAAATGTGAGGACTTTGTAGGCCTTGTAGACTTTAGATCTGTGTCAAGTACCGGGTACTTGTTGACAGGCCTACGCTGTCCTCCCATACCTACTGTAATTTGACAACATTGTAAAAGTCGAATATATTTAAAAGAGTAACCGTGGAGTTTCTCTCTATAGGAAACAACCAATTGGAACCGTGCACCTAGCTTCTGACTTTTCATAAGTGCCCGTGTAGGTTTATGTGAAATAAAATATTTTGATTTTGGAAAGTTGGCACTTCCGCTGAACCTGAAGTTACCTCAACAAATCAATTAATTTTGTCACCCGATTTTATTATCGTAGGAAGGTTCAGAGTAGCAAAAGCTTTTTTTTATGGATGGGAAATCATCAAATGACCCCTCCCGCTCTGGGTGGAGCGGAGGGGAGTGTCAGACTCTTACTGACTAAAACCCATCCGTGTTTCTTCCTTAGCCCTTTATGTTCCAGGCTGGCGGTAACCCTTTCGGACAATCCCGCACCCCCGGCAGGCTTCGGCCCAGGCAGGCCCCTTCTTTTTTGCTGACATGTCTTTGAGGCGCGCGTGGAACACGTACGCACCGTCCGGCACGGGCCTGGTCTTGATCGGACGGTGAACTACCCATTACTCTCCGTCCGCAGGAGAGTAGCAAAGGCTAAAGGAGGTTTTTTGAAAAGTTGGATTCGAACCAAAGAATTTTTGTCAGTGAATTCACTTGTTAGGTCTTTTATCTTTTGAACACCCAGCAAGTGCTCAGTACTTCTGATCAGTCCCCCTTGCCGGAGTGTCCCTAAGTACCCATTCACTTGCAATTTTGATAACCTAAAGAATACCACTGATGCCGCTATCAACGTGACCACCTTCTGGGTTCAAACAATAGCTATAATGTTTAACCAAAATACACACCAAAGAAGAACCTATAAAAAGAGCAATAATGATAAAGGTTCTAGACTGTTTTATTTTTCTTATAGGAGAAGAAATACCTATTTATCAGCAACATTAGCAATATAGCTTATTTTAGTCTGAATAAATATTGGTCATGACCCGCTCCTGCTTTGCACGTACAATTAACGATTTCCGTGTCTTCCCAAATAAAAATGCTCTAAATGATGGAGGAACCCGCATCAAAATCCATTTAGTAGGTAGGTACTTTAAAAGATCATAGGCAGACACGAAAACCGACTTAGTTTTATGTACCTACTAGCGGCGCTCCGCGGTTTCACGCGCATAAGTTTCGAAAGACACGTGGCGCCATATAGTATCATAATAACGTATCTATTGTTTTCCTCGGGAACAACACTTATTTTTGGGATGAAAGGTATTATGTCCGTTTCTGTACACCTGACAACGTATATCAAAATTTCAGGATGATCGGTTCAGTGGTATAGGCGCGAAAAGGTAATAAAGAAACTTACTTTCGCAGTTGTAAATATTAGTTAGGATACATAAGGTACGGTTTCAGTCTGTTATATAAAATTGGTCTAGACACTAAAGCCAAGCATGAAGGAGTTATCAGAAATGGAACAAATAAAACAAACACTTGGAAGTTTATTATAATTTTCCGTCGGAGATCTCAGTATCTCACATGAGCAAATTTTACCTAAGCCCAGATTCGCACGGCCTATTTTTTTCGTGCATTGGATTTTCAACGCACTGCCTAAAGCCGAGAGTTGAAAATTCAGTGCGCCATGAATATCGTCGCGTTAAAAAAATACACATTGTCGCGTAAATACAACATTAGGTACGATCAGCTTCAGAGAAAAGGAACCCCTCAAGACTTTAAAGATTATCGCCCGAGCGCGCTCGAGCCCGCTGTCGCTCGTCGCTCGAGCGACGGCGGGCGCGTCACGTGGCTCTGGCCTCGAGCAGCTCCCTCCCCCGCTGCCGCGCGCCGCATCCATCTCTGCCCGAGCATCCACCGATCCCACTCAAATATTATTTGCAAGTTTTTAAATAATTATAATATGGTATTTTTTCGGCTTTTTGCCCGAACCGTATCCCAAGAATAACTTAACTTACAAAAAGACACTTTATGTGCGATTGAGGATACGAACCCGCATCACCAGGCGCCAGCCGATCACGTAGACCGCGCCTTATACCACTAGACTATTGAATCAGTTAGCCATCTTAACGAAAATTTGAATAGCTTTACTCCTTTTATCGAACAAGGTTGATAACGGTCTAATCTTCTAGATATTAAGGTTTAAATTTCAACTTCCACCACGTATTATAAATACTAACACCTTACCGTCTTGTTTTACAAAATGCAATTCGTAACTCCTCAATTAACTAAATTATAAGGTTGAAATTTGCATAGATTTCTTGTTTGGTTGAATAGAATGTGCTTGATTCCGATTGTTGCCCTACCTACCGTAATTTTAATTTAGAATTCTTCTTCGCCTTATTTACTAAACTGTGATTGAGGGTATAATTACTTATCAAATCGTTTCGTTTTCGTGTCGATCCGCTTGTGCGTAATTATCTTCGTCGAAATATTATCCGATTTATTAAGTTTTTGAACAGTTGATTATATTAACCGATAGTATTGTTCGATTAATAACTTTTTGAAGGCTGGAATTAAATAAACTGACGACTGAGGGAAACTGACCAGTGATACGCGGACTCTAAAATTGTTGTTCTCTGGGAACAGGAACAAAGCATAAAGAACGAGATATGGGCATAACGGTAAGATTTACGTTATACACATATATGTATTTATTGTTGCAATCATGTTGCATTATTACTGACAAGTTGGATTTTTTTATGTATTCCTAATATTATTATTTTCGTTCCAGAGAAAAACAGTTCGTAGATGGATACAAAGGTATCATGCGACTGGTGATGTGAAATGTGATCGCCAAGGCCCTCGCTCAATAATTGTTTACACTAATGAATCGGGGCGACACCGTAATATTGTGGAAGTTCACTCAGTGACACCCTTCAAAACTACGCGTTCAAGTGTGACTTCAAGAAGTGATAGACAGTGACGGCCATCCTCTCCGTTATTAATAGGCAATTTACTCGGCAGATTTATTGTGTAACTGATCTGATAAAATTACATTGGAACGTATGAGCAAGTGTTAATGATTCCCAATATTTGTGGGATCATTAATTCGTAGTTAATCAAAAATAAACAACCTTTATTATTATCAATCCAGATACTTTTGTTTACAAGTAGTCTTGTAGGTAATGTGTGATGCACCATCTGACCTCACATATTTTTATAATTTCTAATGTTGTGTTAAATAAGGGTTATCAGAAAATGTGATAAAAGAGAAAGATGTATATTGCTATACTTTTATAGTTTAGCATGTTGGTTCTTCCTCTGTAATTCACAGGCACAAATGACAACATTTAATTTTTTAATCTTTTTTTCCGATAAGATCATACAAAGTATAAAAAAATAATGTTTTCACAACTTTAAATGAATAAATATTACCTATTGTAGTTGTTTCTAGAAAAATCTATAAATGAACCGTTATCTAATGTTAAACGTTCTAAACCTCACCCAGGGTATCTATTTTGTGTTTAGTTAATATTCTAAGTAAATAACCCCAATTTAACACACATAGAAAACTGTATATTCAACCGTGAAGTGGGTTCCATGAAGTCCTAGAAATGTAATTAGAGAAATAAATGAATATTGTTTATGCAACATGCCTAGATTTTCTTACAAACCTCATACCTACTTCAACATTTGATTTCTTAAATAATAATTAACAAAAATCACATAATAACCTATAAAAGAAACAAAAAAAAACAAAAAAAGAACTTCTCGTCCGAGGATTTGAACTCGAGACCATCGAATTGTTAAGCCGCTGTCTTAACCACTAGACCAACACGCCATATACAATACGTTACAAAAAACTTAAATGGGTTTAATGTCATTCCCAAAAGGGGTTCCCTTACTTTGAAGCGGACTGTACCTCAGAATACAAGATTACCTAACTTTCTCAATACATACAACAAAGTAGCTTTATACTGTATTGACAAATCCTAACTTTTCAATCAATACAGCCGAAACATGCTATTCGGATCTGATCAGAAATTCAACGTTGGTACCAATTGAAAAGAAAAACAAGATTAGAATTAAAATATGAAATACGACTTTATTTTGCAGGTATTAAGGCCCGACTTACTTATGTTTTACGATATTTCTTTTATGTCGCTGTTTTCGATTTGCGTATTATAATTGTCTTAAGTAGGATAATACTGTTTATTTTATCTTAACTAGGTTTATGTCTATGAAAAATGTTAGGAGGTAATCTTTTTATACGCAATTAGATCCTTTTGAAATAAACCGGTACAGCCTGGTGGACTGAAAAACGCGAAAATAAATTAAAGTATATAAAAATATGTTGGTAAAATATTGCAAATACAGTTGTCACCACAGAACAGATAAAAGAAGTGTCACCCATTGTACTATATTTAATGTATGTAATTTATATGGTGTACATAATAAAGAGTATTCTGTTCTATTCTATTCTAACCGCACGTCAGTGGTAAGTGCTTGGCCAGACTGGCAGTGCGGGGCGGGGAGCGGCGCGGGGAGCGGCGCGGGTAAATACCTATCCTATAACCTTTCTCAAGAATTGGACTATCATGACAAAAGAGTTTTTCAAATCCGATTGGTAGTTTCTGAGATTGGCGCGTTTAAACAAACAAACCAAATCCTCAGCTTTATTGTTAGTACCTATACATTTGAACAGATAATAAGTAGGTCTACCTGAACATTTTCATTGTTCACGACGACTAAATTCATGACCAATGCCACCAACTATAAGATCGAGGTCGATGGGCAGGAAATACATTATGTCGACGAATATATCTACCTGGGCCAGCTAGTTTCCTTCCACAACAGACAGGACAAAGAGATCGACCATCGAGTCGAAAATGCATGGAGGAGCTACTGGTCCATGAAGGCGCTAATGAAGGGCGACCTTCCTATTTCACTAAAGCGTAAGCTCGTCGATATGTGTATCCTGCCTATCCTAATCTATGGCGCTCAGACTTGGTCTTTGACAGAGGCTCAGAAGTCCAAACTCAAGGTTTGCCAAAGAGCGATGGAGCGTAGTATCTTAAAGATTAAACTCACCGAGCAAATTCGCAACACCACAATACGCTCCAAGACAGGTATCGCTGATGTTGGTGGCAAGTCTGCGAGGCTGAAGTGGGACTGGGCGGGTCACAGTTATAGGATGCATCCAGACAGATGGGCCAAAGTCGTCACACAGCCCAGCAGTGCAGTCAGCAGTGCCTGAAGACGGGCGTCGTCACCGAGGCAGGCCTAAGAAACGCTGGCGTGACGACTTAGACTCATTCCTAACCGACTGGACGGAGATGGCACAGCACAAGGAAAAGTGGAAGAAAATGGGGGAGGCCTTTGCCCAGCAGTGGGACAGTACACGCTAACGGAAAAAAAACGACTTATTAATTGTTGTATCCAGCTTCGCTCACACGTATCTGCCAATATAAGACTTTGCTCTTCATAACAGCACTGAGCATGAGTCCCGTTTATCCTTTAGAAGCAAACATTTTCAATAAAAGTACGCAGTAGTATCGTAAAACAAAATGTCAGTTGCAAGATAGGTCCAGTAATTTCAATACATTTCATGTCATGGTCATAGAGAAAGAAAAGTGTTTCAGTCAGTGTGAGGAACTAGGACCTATGAAAAATATCTGCAAAATGCAGATATCTTACGTTTTTTTTTTGTAGAAATTTTAATTGAAACTTTCACTTCAAAAGCCTCCGTTCTGCTTCACTTTTGGTAATGAGTATCAGAATTGACTAACTTTTACTGTAGCCATCTTCGATGTATGTTTTAAATTTTATTTAAAACATATTTCATAATTAATTTGAGTGACTAAAGTCACATATACTATCCGCCGCGGCTAAATGTATTTACTAATAGGAATAATAAAGCCTTACATTATTTTCCATTATATCAGAAACCATTTTAAAACAACGAACTTCACACTTTCATCGTAAGTGGTCAAATGTACGATGCATAACAATTCACCGCTTTGTAATAAAAACAATACAAATGGTCTTGCCTTGTATTAAATCAAGTGTCAAGAGGGATTGTTATCTTAAGGGCTTGTAATAGTTCAGCTAAAATTCAGATTTTGTCCCCACTTCCCCGCGCTATGTATCATTCTATTCCACTCGCACTGACATATTGATTCAGTTAGGGTGAACTGAACTATTGTTGGAAGGATGTCAAGAAATAAAATGATTAAACTTAACATTAATTTATTACATTCACATTGTATGTACAGTATATATAAAATTCTTTTAAATGGGCAGGTAAATAATAAGTAGGTATAACAAAACAAACATGAGACACTCATCATTCGCATAGCAAATACAGTTTACATCGAAATCCGCAATATAAGTACCTACTTCATTAGTGTTCTATGACCGACCAAAGACCATTACTCTACCGCCATATATTTGTCACCATAAGACATCGACAGCCAAATAGAGCCGGCGCTCAGCTCACTGACAGCGTGCCACGGCAGGTTGTGCTGCGGCATCCCGCGGCGTTCCGTGGCATCCTGCTGAAAGCCCGCACAGACCGGACTGCGTCCCATTAACCGAAATGACCACAGCACAAGTTTCAATCTTATTTCAACTAGCTTAGCAATCATAATTCCTCGACACAACGTGACCCACACGTCCCGCGGGATGCAATGGCGCGCCGCGGCATTACGTGGAATGAAACGGCATGACACGTCATGCCGCAGCATCCCTGGCGCGTCGCGTCATGCCGCAGCGTCCCGCGGCACGTCGCGTCATTTCCCGGCATCGTGGTATCGAAATAAAGTAACATGAATTCTAAACTCATTGAAATAAGATTCAAAATAACTTGATTAGTAATAAAATCCTTTGCCATGACAAAGCCTTAAAATTACTTTTTTTTTGCTGAATCTTTGGCCAAAAAATAGGCTAGTCCTCTGGTCACGTGAAGAGTCGACCAATCGCTTGGCGATTTCTCGAAAAATTAAGTAGGCACTCGGACCTTATGGCCCTAGTGTATCAGCCCCAAACGGCTGGTACATATAAGTCGGAATAAGATTAGAGTATCTATTTGCGCTGTTTGAGGTTTTCTGCACCCGCAGTAATCGCACTAGCACAGCCAACCGTAATAGGAAGATGGGGTGGCGCAAGGTAGTCGATACATGTTGCATCACACACCAAAGGCCGACCTAACTTCTAAGACATTATGGTCAATCTGTCTGGTCTTTTCCAATCGTCGCGAGCCATTGGGTTCTAAAACAGCTGGCAACCCAGCACTGTCAAGAGCACGCAATGGTTATAACGCATAATAATACGTCATCGGAATGACTGATGTCAATTATAAAGTTTCATACATTTTGGCTTTAACGGAGGTTTGGAATAGAACGAATTTTAAAATAAGTTGTTTTTAATGAAAACATTTAAATTAAAAAAAAAGGAATCAAGAGGAGGAGAATGACGAAAGCAAGAACATTTATGTGGATTCCCTTAAATCCCTGATTTCCACATTCCGTGTATGTCTGGTATCACATAACTCTGGCAACATGTAGGTATGATGGATGAGTAAAAATTTGTTAATTTAGGTCTCATGACTTTTGCCCAATAATGATCGTCTTTCTGTATAATTTCAGTTTTGATATGATTTTTACATCCCGATCATACGCCAAAAATACATGTTTTTCTACCAGTTATGTGTAGTTGTCCCTGCACCTGAATGTACCAAGGATGTTTCAAATTTATGGAAAGTCCATCTTTCGTTTTCCTCCAAAACCTTATTTTTTTTAATCTATTGCATCGTCCAACGAAGTCCTGAATGCAGAAATTGGACACTTTATTTCTACTATTGTGTCTTCTCCCTGCACAACTCCGTCCGGAGTTGCACCTAGAAAAGGTAACTCTTTATCAATAAAAAGACCACAAGGCTCTATTTTTTTAATATTAAATTGTGATGCTAGTTGTTCCATGGTAGTTGTTTCACTTTCTATTCCATGTTTTATGGACGGCACATTACATACATTTTTTGGATATATGTATAAGATTTTTAACTAAAAATAACTTTAATTTCGGAAGTCGGTGGCAAAAAAGTAATATACAAATCCAAAGACACCGACATCCGAAATTAATGTTATTTTTCACTTTGTAGTATTTTTGGGAGTCGGTATTTTTTGTCAAAAATTTTTTGAATTGAAACTTCTTTAGGCGCGCTTGACTTGGGGAGTAAACTGGCGAACGCGTTACGGAAACGTGTGATCGGGCGAGTAGGGAAGGTACGTATTTATGCGACCGGGTTTTTACACCAGGTATTTGCTTCCAAGTACGCACACAAGTACGTAGGTACTCAAATAGTTCAACAACCGCGTTTGTTTTCGCAAATGCAATCATGCTCCTTATCAGTAAGAGCACAGAATACTTAATAGTACTACGTACAGAAAGGACACTCCCTTCCTCGACCTCATATCAGATACCGCACCTCACCCCGCACTTCGAGGTATTCGTCGCCGACTCTTTAGCAAGGGCGCTCGCGAACCGCAGCGCTGTATTGCTGATACGAACACACAATTATGCGATTTAAAAGTTTTATTTGAGTTTTAATCACGATGGTTGGATATTGTGATGCTTTTCCGAATTCGTATTTACATAAACTGTTTGTAAGATTTCGCATTTTCATTTGTTTATGTAGTAGTAATAGGTAATTATTTTGCGAGCGTTGTATGGAGTGTCCGAGGTGTGGTAAGAGTCTATGGAACAATTTCGTATGCAAGTATTTTTACTTTAATGGTTTGTAAAAGTATTTTATTTTTAATTATAATTAAAAAATAAAATACTAAATCGAGAGGTTCTATGGACAGTTGTACACGTCAACAAGCAACCCCGTTACGAGTCTGGCAAACGACCCAAGAGCTAGATTGACCCGACACTATACCGAAGACATCCCGGACGTCAGCCTGTACGAGATTAGGATGGCTCTGAAGCAGCTTAAAAACAACAAGGCACCGGGTGATGACGGAATTACGGCCGAGCTCCTGAAGGCCGCCCGGCGGAAAACCCGTTCTTAAGGCCCTTCAGAGGCTGTTTGATTCCGTCATACTCGAGGGTAAAACACCACAGGCATGGAACAGAGGTGTGGTGATACTTTTCTTTAAGAAGGGTGACAATGCCCTTCTTAAGAATTATAGGCCCATCTCACTTCTGAGCCATGTCTACAAGCTGTTTTCGAGAGTCATCACGAACCGTCTCGCGCGCAGGTTTGACGACTTCCAGCCTCCCGAACAAGCCGGATTCCGTAAAGGCTTTAGCACCGTAGACCACATACATACGCTGCGACAGGTTATACAGAAGACCGAAGAGTATAACCTGCCTCTCTGCTTAGCGTTTGTGGACTACGAGAAAGCCTTTGATTCGATCGAGACATGGGCAGTACTGCAGTCTCTTCAACGGTGCCAGATCGACTATCGGTACATCGAGGTGCTGAAGTGTCTGTACGAAAACGCCACTATGTCAGTCCGACTCCAGGACCAGACCTCGAAACCTATCCTTCTGCAGCGAGGTGTGAGACAGGGAGACGTTATCTCTCCGAAACTATTCACCGCTGCTCTGGAGGATATCTTCAAGGTTCTGGACTGGAAAGGAGCTGGCATTAATATCAATGGCAAGTACATAACTCACCTTCGGTTTGCCGACGATATAGTAGTCATGGCTGAGACTATGGAGGACCTCAGTACAATGCTCGATGACCTCCATAGAGCCTCTGAAAGAGTGGGTCTGAAAATGAACATGGACAAAACGAAGGTCATGTCAAATGCCCATGTAACACCCACTCTCATGAAGATCGGAGATGCTACACTCGAAGTCGTGGACGAGTATATTTACCTAGGACAAACTGTCCAGTTAGGTAGGTCCAACTTCGAGAAAGAGGTCAATCGTCGAATCCGACTCGGCTGGGCAGCGTTCGGGAAGCTTCGCAATATCTTCTCGTCCCACATACCGCAGTGTCTCAAGACGAAAGTCTTTGACCAGTGCGTGTTGCCAGTGATGACATATGGCACTGAAACGTGGTCGCTCACAATGGGCCTTATTAGAAGGCTGAAAGTCACCCAAAGGGCAATGGAGAGGGCTATGCTTGGAGTTTCCCTGCGGGATCGAATCCGAAATGAAGAGATCCGTAGGAGAACCAAGGTAACCGACATAGCCCGAAGAATTGCCAAACTTAAGTGGCAGTGGGCAGGGCACATTGCTCGCAGAACAGATGGCCGATGGGGCCGAAAGGTTCTGGAGTGGCGACCGCGTACCGGAAGGCGTAGCGTTGGAAGGCCTCCCACAAGGTGGACCGACGACCTTGTGAAGGCCGCAGGAACTCGTTGGATGCGAGAAGCACAAAACCGGTCGAAGTGGAGGTGCTTGGGGGAGGCCTATGTCCAGCAGTGGACGTCTTTCGGCTGAAATGATGATGATGATGATGATAATTAAAAATATACCATTAAATTTCTGATGCCAAACTGCATTCAGTGATGGATTATTTTTTATTAAATAGTTTTTGTAAATAGATAATAGCTTCATATTTGCAATAAATTACCACCGTAGTGTTATCGCGCTTCTCTTTCTTTTCCTACCGAACCTACGGTCCTGCATGCGGCAGCAGCGGGCAGCATTATATATGTTTATTTCCTTCAAAGGAACTATCTAGTCTCAGTAGTTCCTTCAGCTTTTGCAAAGGGACTACTGATCAAAAAGTTCTCAGTAGTTCCTTCAAAGGACCTGCTAAAGGAAATATCTAGTCTCAGTAGTTCCTTCAGCTTTTGCAAAGGAACTACTGATCCAAAAATTCTCAGTAGTTCCTTCAAAGGAACTACGCGAAGGAACTAGTGAGCATAAACGATATTTTTTACGAAAACAAGTTTTGATATTATTAACACAACTTTAAATACCTCCAGGACCCCTGTACAGTTACATGCGGGTGCAAAATTTGCTGTTTGTGGTAGTGCGCATACAGCAAATTTTCACACCAAAAATTAAAGTCGATTTCCAGCAATTACTTTTGTCACAGATCTTTTGTGCAATGTTTCTTAGTTTGATGTACGACGGCTATAAGTCTTTTTACACCCTGTATCAATAAATAGATAAAATTATTTATAAAAATAGTTTTGCTGAATATATTGAAAACACCATTACACATTGGGAACTGTCTAAAATAGGTACGTTTACCTCCCTAAATTTCTGACAATGTTTTGACATTGACATGAGATTACGATTTTAAACCATTTCAAAAATTATTTTATGAATGAAAACTACAAAATTTGGAAAAAATAAAAATACGAGGCCTTATATTTTACATCTATATTTCATTTTACTTTATTACATAATTTCTTCAGAACATAAAACGTTGTCAATCGGGTCTTTTGAGCGCAAGCAAAGTGACACGGGTTCCCCGTCTGATAGCCGAAGCGGTACTGACAAATACTGAATCGGGGTCCTGTCGGGGGCCGGGCGGCAGAGCGGTTCAAGGTATGAGTGGTTATAAAGCTGGATATTTCGGATCTCATCTTTTTACGTTAAATTTAACGATTAAAAAAATAAAAACGAACCTATGACACCTGCTTTATGCATAGTTCGATTAGCTTGCAAATTTTCATAGCCTAATTTGAAAATTTTCATTGAATATTCTCCTTTTATTTTGCGGTTTAGAGGTAACTTTGAGACTTCTTTGTATCGAGAAAATTGTATGCAATCGTGTTTTCGCAACCGATGACACCTCGCAGTAGTCCTCATCTTTATCGTATATTAATTTCAAAGTGAAAACTGCAGAACTGTTGGAACTACAGCCGTTAATGCTAAGGCAATTTTCGCAATCTGAACTAGTATCGGTCCTTAAGTCTTGGCATTCTTGGCGTGAAGCCACATGCACAAAGTCAGGTGGAACCTTGGGTTACTGAATTGTTAAATTGTTAGATAACTACGAATTACAGTCGGATTTCCATCGGGAAATTGTTGTATAGGGCGACACACGTTAGTCAAGTAGACAGTTAGGTAAAGTCAGGGTTTATTGTTTAGAAAATTGAATACCAACTTAAATTATCAGGATATACAAATAACAATTATCATACTTTGATCGTTTGCATGAAATGGCGATAACACGGCAAATTTACGTAGGGTGTCAAGTGTATGGGTGCTTCCTAGTTGTACGGTCAGCAGTGGAAGCAAGACGCAAGCAAGACTTGACAACTACAGTGCTGTTTTAGAGTAAAGTAATTTTTTAATGGATAAAACGTACTACAGTCACAGTGTGACTTGAGTTTTTGACGTGACAACGTCTTATAATTCGATGGAGCCGGCTGCACGCACAATAAAACATGACTCATGCGGCGTTACCTCGCTCTGAAGCGTTCCATTTAAGGCGCAGATATACGACTTCTAATGATTTTAAATTCAACATCACGTCTAATCGACCGGACTGATTTCTTTGAAAAAAATAAATGTTATACTAGACCATTTGCTTCGTAATTTGATATGTGAATATTTGCAATTATATTTTTTTACCATAGTGTAATTAATTTGTAAAGTAATGTCTACCGCGGACATAAAAACGATAATCGCGCAAACACTATCGGGTGTATTTTCATAAAACTTTCACCATCTAAAAGACAATTTAATTCCCCGAATTTTAGTATACGGTTTTTATTTGTTTGGTGTTTGAGAGTTTTTGTAAATAGATAATTGCTTCATATTTGCAATAAATTACCACGGTTGTGTCATCGCGCTTCTCTTTCTTTTCTATGCAGTCCGACAGTGACCGCGCTTTAGGTCGTGTAGTCGCCTTAAGGCTTGAAGTGCAAGCGAGAGCGCGGAACGAGCGAAAAAGAGGCACAATCGGCCTCCGCGTTCGGCAGCGTTCGACATCTGTCTCTCTCCTAGTTGAGTGAGCGATGCGTCCGCGTGGACAGCTGCTATACAATAATACATTTACATGTTTTCGCATTTTTTTTTTATGACGTTGTCACGTTCAACTATCGTCAGTAAACCGACTTTAGAGGCAACCGATTTTTTATCAACTAAATAAACTTTTTTTCTTTCTTTCTATCAGAGAAAATAATTACCTGAATTGCTCTGGATTAATGGATCTTGCTTTTGGTTTAACTTATGTAAATATGTTACTATAAATCTTAAATTATGAAATATGGCTGAACTTTAATGCATCATATACACCCCATTTTTAATATACATGTCTATTCTAATCTATTCTATTCTAATGTTTTTCAACACTGTTACTTTCAAAATATAGGTGCATCCAAATTGGTACAAAATTATTTCAGCGTTTCATATATTATTCCAGACTGTAAGTTGCCAGCTTAGTAACTTAGATTTGTATTATTTTAGTACTTTTTTTTACTAAGAAAGGCAGTGCCTATATTTGCAAGGTCTCTACTGTTACAAAATAGGTACGTAAATTCCAAATACAAAATAAATTAAACAAAATACTAAAGTGTTAGCGTTCTAATTTAATTACATCACTTACGAAGCAACACGCGTGATAATTATGAGCAATTTCAAGCAATTATAAGTTTTACATCCAAATTAAGAATTTTATTAAAATCTAGGTTAATTCTGAAACAAATGAGGATTTCATTAGGTAATGTACTTTTTTTACTGCAGTAGCCTTATCATTAAAGCCATAATGGTACGTAGAAATGCTGCCTACCCACTGCCCTAAAGGTGCTGTTCATGAGGAGCTAGGTACAGCAGCATCCCAGCAGCTGATTTCTATTTTCAAACAATACAATCTGACAACCTGTCCCATTTACAACAATAGGCTTGCCCCCCATTACATGGTACTAGTGCTTGGCCAGACTGCAAACGCGGGCGCGGCGCGGCATATTCAAACATAAGAACTTTATTTGAGCGTCCATAGTGGGCACACGGGCGCAGTGTGCGGCGCGGGCTGCTTGGCGCAGGTAGCGCGCGAGCAATTCACGCCATAGCTCGTTCATACAAGTGACCGCAGTGAGTGCGCGGGCGGCCCGCGCGCGGACCTGGGTTCTCAAACTAGTCCGGGCTTTTTTCTAGTAAAAATAAGTCTTCTTCATGCATGATTATATTTTGACAAATACTGGACACGTCAACACTCAGAACGAAACCGCAACTCGACTGCGGACAGGCAGATAGCGCGCGTTCCCGCACCCGCGCCGCTCCCCGCCCGCGCTGCCAGTCTGGCCAAGCACTTAAACATAATTGGCGAAACATGGATGTTTTATAGGTACTCCTCTGCCTTACTCTTTGGGGATTAGACGCGTGATGTTATGTCATGATTGTGTACAATCTTACAATAAATTATTTAAAGGCAACCAATCTTGCCCAAACCTGTCATGTAACACGACACAACCAAATGTTTTTCATCACGGCTTCAACATATTCTTTTTCTATTTATAGTTCCGGAAGACGAAACGCCATTACAGTTTTATGTTACACTCATTCGATAAACGAATCTCATTGATGTGTGAGCCATTTTTAGGAAGCGAACCTAAATGGCAAAAACGTTTTGGTGTATATTTCGGCCTGTAATATTTTCCGGTACAGAATACAGGGTGGCATCCATGCGCAATCTGGGGGCCTAAAAAGGCCACTTTGGCAGAATCGTAAAAGGATAACATTATGAATCATAATAAAAGTCGTAAAATGGTCACAAACTGACAATTCATAATATTATTTGACATTAAAGCAATTCATATTTTGTGGACCATTTTACGAATCTCCATACAAAACTGTCAAACAGACGAATTGCGTGATATGAAATTGTAAGCAAATAATGCAAACCTACAACACCTGTGTCTTACCTTGTAAAGCAGAGGTGTAGTGTGTGAGTATAGTGTGGTGTACCTTAGTAGGTACGCCCACTTTTCGCCAGTTGTAAGTTCTATGTAATAGGGACTAAGCTAATTGTCATCGTCCGGGCAAAAATCCTAACTCCGGGCTGCTGCTGAGAAATTCTAGATGAAAAAACGCAATGACACACATACACACACAACTCTTCTAAATACATTATCCTTGGCGCAAATCTTCTTACATATCGACACCAGAGGTGCAATTCTCGTAATTTTAAGAACGTTCACAGTCTGATCTCAGTCTCGATCTGTCAAATATGTATACTTCTAATTTCCCTACATTTTGACAAGCTTTTGACATTTGTTTGTCACCGAGATGAGACTGTGACTAGATTTTGAATGTTTTAAATTACGAGGATTGGCCTTCTGTTATTTAAGAAAAAGTAGTTAATGTCGAGTTCAAAACGTTAGCAAAGAGGGAAATTAAGCTCAGTGCCTGCATCTATCTTTGGAGAGCAGTTGTGGTCCAGCGGCTGCGACTTGTAGGTCTTAGGTTCAAACCCAGACAGGCGCTTTATTTTTTGTAAATTATTTCATCACCACTGCTGTCAAAACGGTGAAGGAAAACATTGCGAGGAATCCGGCGTGTCCTAGAAACAAAAATCCCGCGTGGTAGATTACAGCCTACTGCCACTCTGAGAGAGTAGGCCTGTGTCCCAGCAGTGGGAAAATTGAAGGCTGCATCTATCGGTAGTCATAGATGAGACGTCCTGTGTGGGATTGATATTTCAATAGTACATTCACTTTGACAATGATCTACAAAAATCTTTTAACCAATAACAATAACTAAGTTAATAAAGACATTTATATAAATATCTCAAAACGATGTAGAATTCCATATTATATGATATTTCGCTGTTCGGAATGTATAAGTAATTGGATTATTGAGCTCATACCGATGTGAATACAATTTACATATTATTCTTTTTCTTAAGAATCAAATACAAATACTTGAGTTTGCTTTTATTGAGATTTCATTCAAATAATAGGCTTAGTGATAGGTAGACTTGCACGAAACAAAACTCGCTTGACAGACGTTATTCGAGTATACAAGCGTCATAATATAATTATCGTCAGTCACATATATGTACAGACGCCAGCACATCAAGCTACCCGAAACTGTCAAATTTTCCCAATCAACTTTGAACCTTATGCAAATAACGATAAAGTTGAAAATCTATTAAAGAAATTTGACAGATTGTAGTAGCTTGATGTGCAGGCGTCTGTACATAGTTACAGTGAATATAACATACTTGGAGATGATATAATATTTCCTGTCACAGACTTAATTTTAGTAGTAAGGGTAGTTTCATGACTAATGGGCCTTAACACATATTAAGTATCATACGTGGATCCACGCGGGACACAATGGTTTTCTTATTTTTTTCTCTAATTACGGCAATCAACCGGTTTATATTAACTGTATGATGTTTTGACAAACTATATCTATAAATCATTTACACCTACAATGTACAGAACAGCCTAAAGATGAGTATAGACTAGAGCATTTCCTTCTAATAGAACATCGAGCATTCGCCGTTTTAAAATGTTATCGAACCGCACTTCGAACACGACGCTCGATGTTTTGTCACAACCTGATTTTAAAAACCAACGAGCGTATTGGTGTAACATTTATTGGTTATCGAACAAAGAAATGTTACAGGTAAATGCTCACTCGACGTGAGCATTACGTCGAACGCAGCATCGAGCATTCGCAGACACGTTACATTGCATGGAAATGCTTTTGGAAACTGAGCTTTTACCTGTATTGTACCAATTGTTAGAACGTTACATTACATGGAAAATTCTAGAAAAAATGCTCTAGTGTACCTCTACTCACCCTTGATGTATTATCGATTTAATGGCTCAACTTACCTATGTACTTACGCAAAACTTTTCGATGAAAGTGTTCCTAAACAATCCTATAGCAACATATTCCTCTGTATACACAAGGTTTTAACTTCGTACTTCATCACTTTTTATTGTTTGAATAACATTTTTTATCAATTGTAATTGAAACATTGTCGACAAAAATTGATGTTACAAAATAGCCTCAATTTTCAAAGGAAAAACATTGTTAAGGTGATTTAAAATTAGAGTTTCGGGTTTTCAAATAATGACCGGAATAATTAATCAAATCATATCACTCAATTTATAAGTGAGATTACAAACAGACATTGACAGGTACGTTTTCTAATCCATTTGTTTACATTATCATCGAATTGTTTTGGAACAGAGTATAGGTTTTCATTTCTAGAAATCTCAAGACTATTTAATCTGTCTGTCATTACTATCACAAAGAAAATATTAAATTGTTTAAAAGCTCATCTTATCGTAATAATGTTTAAACCATTTATATTATCACTTAAAACAACTTATTACAATTTGAAAATGCTCAAGTCATTGGTATAATATTAATAAAAGAGTCTTATCACAGAATTGCTCACTCACTCAGAACTAACGAGAAGTTATTTGTTCTCCATTATTTAACAATTTTTCTTTGTTATTTTGTAATTTTTCTTTGTGATTTTTTTTTAGCAATTTATTTATTTATCCTCCTACTGGAACGCCATACAGAAATTACACCAACGGAGCAAGAAATTACATCATGTGCTGTTTTCATCCATCCTGTGCGCGGTGGACAACGAACAGGCGGCGATGGAACGCGCACGCTCACACAGGCAGCGTCAGCTCCACAGTTCCACTACTCCATCCAAATTGCGCACATTCTTTGAGACTCAATGAATTTTTCAAAATAAATACATTAAAATTATATAAAAACAGAAAATTTTGATGTGTCATCCTGCCTGACAGATGTCTTTCTTTTGAAGGTGTTCTTTCGCTTTTTTAAGTAGAAACCTGTGTATACTACTAACAGCCAGACAAACTTCCAAGAAATTGGTTAAATATCCATAAGAGTAAAAATCCACGTTCATACCGGATTTTTAGTAGGTACATAAAGATTCTGTTCAATTCTATGACAAATTATGCTTTACTCCAGATGTGTACCCCAAATATATGCAGAAATTTATAGATACCGTGAGTTTATCCCATTAAAAATACAAACGACCCAGTGTTTGACTGTAAAAAATAGTACTTTGGTTTAAATAATCAGGAAAAACCACTAGAAATGCGAAGTTACCAGCCCGTGAGGGGATGAATGTCCTTAGCAAGGAACACAAACCGAGCCAACATACATACTTTAATGGTAGGTATTTTATTATATTTTTTTTTTTATAAATTGCATCTCGCAGGTCAATCTAGAAAGTTGTTGGCTGCTTAACCGGGCCTGCTGGATGGTGGGCATTCTGTGATCTTAATGAAGATTCTCATTGCAAACATAGAAGGGGGCTCTTGGGACTCTTCTTAAGAATCAGTTCTGGAGGGTCTGCTTCCTTTGGAGGTGATGAATCTTAGCGTGTGTGAAGACGATGCTAGATAGGTCATGTCGCTGGTTTGGCTGGCTGAACATTAGGGGAGATATCACGGAGCCCTGGGGGACTCCAGGGCGTCTATATAGGCTGAGGGAAGGAGAGTGAACCCTCGATGCGATAGCAAAAAGTGCGATCCGACAAAAAGTCTCGTAAGATGAGCAGGAGACGATCTGGTACTCCAAGCTAACAAAGCTTTATAATAAACTATAGTGCCAGACTTTGTCGAATGCTTTGGAAGGTAAGTTGCCAAATCAACAGTATAAGTGAATATTGGTCAAGTGGCCTCTAAGTTAACACCGGAACACATAAACTGACTCCGAGGACGCGCTTTATCACGTCGTAAGCTTTAACTTTATTATGTACACCTTGAACTTGGGAAGGTTTTATGTTTTCCTAAATTAATTTAGTACTTCCTTAAAATTATGCGTGGTATAATTAATTATGTGTGTAGGAAATACTCATGTCGTTAGTTTAGATTATTTCAAATACCCTGAAAAGGATTTCAAACAAGTTTTTTTTTCTTTATTATTCGTTTAAACTTATCTTTTTGTGTGCTCTTGTTCCTGTGACAAATAAACTTTTATTCCTTTCTAATATCAAAAATTTGGGACAACAACATCTTTTGTACCTATAGTTTTACCGGAAGACAATAGCGTGCATTGCATATAGGCATATAAGCAGTGCCTACCTCGATATCCAAACTTCCAAACTAATATTATAAATGCGAAAGTAACTCTGTCTGTCTGTCTGTCTTTTCTTCAGGCCTAAACCGCTGAACCGATTTAGATGAAATTTGGTGTAGAGATAGTTTGAGTCCCGGGGAAGGACATAGGATAGTTTTTATCCCGGTATTCCTACGGGATCGACACTTATGCGGGTGAAACCGCGGGGCGCAGCTAGTATCAACATAAGCCTGTCAATTACATTTTAGTGTTTGTGCCCCACAATTAAGAAACTCACTAAATTAACATAATATCCAACAAAAAACAAAATCTTCATACAAACGCGCGGCAGTAGGCAGTCGCCGGACGGCCTACTCGGCTCCCGTAACATTCACACATTGTCATTGGTCTTTACTCGTTCAAGTTAATACGACAAAATTAAAAATACGTACGTCTCCCGCGTAATACCATGACGTTCGACCTTCGCAATTTATCACCCTTAAGTAGGCGCATGCCTAAGGTAAACGCGGGTGAAGTCGACAGTGACCCAGAAGTCGTCAAATTGTCTAAAAACATCAATATCTTTTTCTACCAAACATTTAACTGGCCCATTTTTATGGCAACATATTTTTGGTAACATATTGCACAATTAAAATAAAACACTGAGTTTTAACTGTAATGGTGGCTGAGATATCTCACTTAAAAAGTGTGTCCCACAATTTTTTCATTTTTTTTGCAAGTTTAGCTGCTGAATGTCAAACTCAGCACGTAGTTTTGTGTTTTGATTTACGAACCTTCAGTGGGGTATTTGTTAAGTCTGATTGTTTGATGAATTAGTTAAGTTAATTTACTAATGAATTAAATTGAAGTTTAGAACACTTTTATCATAAAAGTATTTCTTTTTTAACATGACATCTATTGGTACCTAAAAATTCCTATTTGACCCAAATCTCGTCATTTTACGTACTTTTATGACGGTTACTGGGACACGCTTAATACGTGCCTCTAAACTCGTCATTGTAAAATTTTTCAACTTTATCGCTAAAGCATAAGGTTCAAAGTTGATTGGGAAAATTTGACAGTTTCGGGTAGCACTCGTGATAGAGCTTGCTTCACTCGCTCTTGTCATGTGTAAGTGCGTTCAGCTCACTCGTGTCGAAGACGGGCTCGCTTCGCTTGCTGGTTTAAGAAGCTGTTAAGACTAGCAAGAGAAGTAAGCCAATCTTTTGATTAAGCGCATTCATCGTGCGATTAAGCGTGCTTTGCTTATTTGTATCTAGGAAGGGCTCGCTTCGCACGCTGTATCGTAAGCACGCTCCACTCGCTCGGCCCGTAAAAATTATTCTCAGTTCTAACCTAAACTGTCTTACTGGGAAAGGTATCATAATGAGCTGTAATAAGCCCCAAGGCCCCAAGTGAGGTACTGTTGAAAAACCATCAATTAGCCAACTAATTGATGCTTGATGCTAGTTTTTCAACAGTACCTCACTCAGATCGAGCGTGGGTATTACAGTTCCAATCAAATCCTCACATATATAGAGGTGTCTTCTTACTAAGTCTTCTGCCGTTGAATCTTCCTAATGTTCTCGTAATCTTCACACATACTTGCACGATGACAGGCCGGGGCGCCGTTCATTAATAACATGGCGATTGGCGATGATTAGGTATTACCCTAGCTTTTGAATTCGCTTATAAGTAGATTTTGTAGGCTTATTGTGTTTGTACAACCACCCCTTAATAAAGGTTGCGGCTGTACATGAATATATGGTAAATTGAAAGGACCTAAACTAAGACCTATAAGCCCTACAGTCCCTACGGCCCTAAGTCCTATAAGCCCTACAGCCCTAACCTACCATATAATTTGTAATAAATAAATATATAAATAAGTACAGGATGTCTGCACCAAGAGACCTAAGGTAACAGACGGATAGTGGTTAGGAATTACAGGTGAGGGTGAAGGGTAAACTCACTGCCAGTCCAGCAGACTCACAGGACTGATCAGAGATGGCTAAAGGTGTCTTGGCCACAGTGAGGGGTAATGAGAAAAGAATAAATTCTAATCTGATTTATTTTACAAATATCACAGCTTATATACTACTTTATCTTAATACACACAAATGTACAAATATCTTAGTATTCTATGCGTGTAATATGCAACTATGACAATATTTGAAGTAGGCCGCGCGTCCACCGACGAAGTGCTGAGTCAATGGTCAAAGGTAGCATTGAACATCCTGGCGACTCTCAGGAACAGGACTCCAGTTGGTACAGTTCGATGGTCTCGTATGGTCCGACATGGCCTTGTTCTGCTTGTTGTGGCTGTGCGGGCATGCTGCGTGGTATGCCGTATTGCTGCCGTGTACTCGTACGTTGTCGGTACGTTGTGTTGGTGACGTTGGTTGACGATTGTGCAGGCGGTGCTGTATTCCTCCTTGCTGCTCGCCTATCTCGAAGTCGGTTTATTAACTGTGGAGTAAAATAATATAAGATACATGCTAAAACTATAATTATAAGTGAAGTACTGATGCTAGTTATATACGAGTGAGATACTATTTGTTTCCATATCGTGTTATCTAATTGAGTTTTTAAGTTCGTTTCTGAATTGATTAAATGGTCAAAAATGCCTTTTGAACTATCTAGTATTTGTTCTTTAGCTATGTCTGTTATATTTGATGGTACAACCTGACTGTTTAGAGAGAAATTTGTTACTCTAGAGTACGAAGCTAGCACTGTTATAGTTGTTGTCCTTTTTGCAGCAAGCAAGTTGTTAGTAGTTTTAATAACACAATTCTCGGAGATATGTAGAACACCGACGTCTTGAATTATAATTTCCTTTCTTTGACCGTCACAAATAATCGATACAGTGGTAGGTTTTATTGAAATAAAGAGCCAAGTATTTTGCATGAATAACTGCTTCCATACAACCTCTGTCGATATGTTGTAGGTTTTTGATGTACAGTGGGTTTGGACGTGATTTTCAGCTCTAAAAAGTTGGTTAACTATGCAATTTTCGTTAAATTGCATGTTCTTGACAGCGACAGGAAAGCACACGAACTCTGTGTTACTATGCAGGCAGTCTTTAAATTCGTCTTCACTTAATTCGAAGTAGTGCTCGTTGTTATAATCAAACCCTATGAATGTTTGTTGAATGGTTAAACACTCAAATGATCCGTTTGTTCTCCTTTCTGGAATCGGTGTAACGTGTATAAGGGTATATTTTGTTATGTCGTGTATTGGGTAGTAAGCATACACTCGTATGTGTGTAGCATTTACATCCATCTTAGTCTGAGTTAGTTGACCCTGAATAATCTTCAAGTTTGAAGGCAACTTTTGATTGGCAGTTTTTATTATATTGCTGATGTGTTTTGGTGTCAATATGCTATATACACTTGCATTTCCTAAATAAATATCCAGCAATCCTGTATAGTGTTCCATAATTTCCGTGATATAATTATTTGCTAACTCGTAAGCTTGCATTACTTGTATTTTAATGTGATTACTATCAGTAATTTTATACCACACATTCTGTTGATTTATGTACGAAATTGCTTCATTAAGTTTAGCTTGGAACTTCTCTAACTTTTTCTGGATTTGCTCTTCCGTTTGGTTTACAGCTGAGATTGTAGATAACATTATTTTGGTTTGATGATTGGCAGAGTCTATAAGCTTCTGCTGGTTGCTATTTAATGTATCTATGTCCTTGTACACTTCATCATTAACTCCAAACACTGACGTCAAAATTTGTCCTAAGATTCCTCTTTTTCTCCTAGTGTTATTTATCTCAGTTAAGTATTCCTTTGTTGTCTGAAACTTGATTTTTTCTTCTCTTAAATGATGATGAAACTCATTGCAATGTGACTCAGCAAGCATTACTTGAGTATCACTACAGAGCTTTTGAAATTGTGAAGTTATTTTTATAATTTTTTCCAAGTCTTGGTCCAAATTTCTTTTTTCGTAATCTGCTTCAACTCTAAAGGTTCCTCGATTTATAGTAGATGTTCCTATTTGCTCAACATATAATCCTGGATTTAAATTTTTAAATGAGTATGTTGGCGTACTCGAAACGGTTCCTGCTAGTAGTATAATCATTGCATAAAAAAGCAAATTCTTTATCCAATTGTTTGGTGTCCGACCTCGTTTGTGTATTGTAGCCCTTGACATATGACATTGCGTAGAAGCTTGTCTGTCTTCACACGTTGTACTATCCTCCATTTCATTTACTGGCAACGGAATTAACGCATGAGTTGATCTTTTTTGACAAACACCTGTTGATTTTTGGAGAGTTACTACTCTAACTACACCATCATTTCCTGGGTGCACTTCTTTGATTTTTGCCAATGGCCATTTACTGGGACTTATATTATCGTCTTTTATGAGGACCACAGTTCCAATTCTTACATTTTGATGCTCCTGTTTCCATTTGTATCTTTGTTGAAGTTGGTGTAAATAGTCTTTTGTCCAGCTCTTCCAAAAGTCTTTTTTCATTTTTTGAATGTGTTTCCACTTATTTACCAGATCAGTATTAATGTTTGAAATCGGATCTGGAATCCCTACTGCCTCTCGACCAATAAGAAAGTGGCTGGGAGTAAGTATTATATTATCATTAATATCTTCGCTTTGCGTACACAATGGTCTTGAGTTCAAACACGCTTCGATTTGGTGGAGGAACGTTGTCATTTCTTCGTATGTTAGTGTTGACTCTCCTATCACTCGACGTAAATGATGTTTCACTGACTTCACGCCAGCTTCCCAGATACCACCAAAATGCGGTGATGCGGGAGGAATAAAATGCCACTGGGTGCCTATGTTTGTCACTGCGTTTTGAAATTGTGCTGACTGCGTTATTTGTAAGATTTCTTGATGTAGAAAGTTGGCTGCCCCTACGAAGTTCGTGGCATTGTCACTATACATGTGTGATACGTGACCCCTTCGTGCCATGAATCTACGTAGAGCCGCTATAAATGTTTCTGTTGTCAAGTCTCCCACTAACTCTAGGTGTATTGCCTTTGTTGCTAAACATACAAAAACGGCAATGTATGATTTTTAAGACTTGTGACCTCGTCCTTTCATAGTTCTTGTTTGTATCGGCCCCGCATAATCCACTCCAGTATGGCTGAATGGGTAGGATTGCGTCACTCGAGCTCTTGGTAGTATTCCCATTTTTTGAGAAACCGTAGATGCTTGGTATCGTACACATTTCACACATTTCTTAAGTAAACTCTTAACTTTCCTTTTTCCACCAATGATCCAGTATTTTTGTTGTACATATGCTAGAGTCAATTTGTTCCCTCCATGCAATGTTTTTTGGTGAGCGTCTTGTATAATTAACGATGTTACATGATGGTTATAAGGTAATAGTATTGGGTGTCTCTGGTCGTAGAGTAGTTCTGAGTTTTGTAATCTTCCTCCTACTCTTAGTAATCCATCCTCGTCGATAAATGGGTCCAAACTGGACAGCTTATTGTTTTTCTTTAAAAGTTGGTTATTGCGAATAGTTTTCAATTCTTCCTCAAATTCTTGTTGCTGTACTATCATAAGAATTCGTTTTGTCGTTATTTTTATTTCCATACACGACAATGGGTTATAATTTTTCTGTTTGCTTGCAAATCTGTAGCAATATGACAGCACCCTTATCATTCTATCCAAACGGGAAAATCTATCCCAGAAATCAATCGTCACTGTTTTAGTTGTTGACAAATGACACAACTTTACTTCTTCATTTGTCTGTGGCGTCGTTCTCGTTATAGGAATCTTATCAGTCTTGAGCCATTGCGGACCGTTCCACCATAAAGTTTGGTTTATTAGTTTTTCTGGCTCGATGCCTCTTGAAACAATGTCAGCCGGGTTATCCGCAGAAATGACGTGATTCCATTGAGCGTTTGGTACTAACCGTTTAATTTCTGATACCCTATTAGCCACAAATGTTTGCCACCGATGAGGCTCTCCTCTTATCCAGCCTAAGGTGATCATTGAATCCGTCCAACAGGATATCTCAACGTCCTTGCAGTTAAGCGCTTCCTTGACCTTGTCTATCAACCCGGCCATTAGTACAGCAGCGCATAACTCAAGTCGAGGTAGAGTAGTTTTTTGTTTCTTGGGTGCTACTTTCGACTTTGCTTGTAGTAGTGTAACGTAGTAAACGTCATTTATCTTTACACGGCTATATACAACCGCTCCGTAAGCTTTTTCAGACGCGTCGCTAAAACCAAATAACTCGATCTCTGTATTATTTGTCGTGTAACACCACCGTGGCACTTTAATTTTCTCAATGTCTTTGAGATGTTGTTGGATTTCAATCCATTTTTTCTGAACCATGTCATCGACTGTTTGATCCCATTCTAAGCCGTCTGTCCAGAGTTCCTGTATAAGTAATTTCATTTTAATTATAATTGGTGCCAACCAACCTAGCGGATCAAATATTTTCGCAACTTCCGACATTATAAATCTCTTTGTGGGTTTCTTATTTTCCGTTATAGTTATTCGGAAATAAAAACAGTCTTCACGTGGTGACCATGCTATACCCAACGATTTCCTCGTTTCGTCTAAAGGTAGTTTGAGCATCTTATCGTCTTGGTCTTCCACGGGTATGTTTTCAAGCAGTTCTGGACTATTCGATGACCATTTTCTAAGTTTGAATCCGCCTTCGTTTAGCATAGATATCAACTGTCTCTGCAATTCTTTAGCTGAGCTCTCCTGGGACTCTCCCGACAGGATATCATCTACGTAAAAGTCTTGCAGTGTAGCTTTACTTGCGATTGGGTAATTTTCTTGTTCATCTATAGCAAGTTGTTGTAATGTTCGTACCGCCAGATAGGGAGCACTTGTTGTACCATAAGTGACTGTTGTAAGTTCGTATTCAGAAATACTGTCTTTAGGTGAAAACCTCCATAATATTCTTTGATATGGAAAGTCTAATTCACTGACTTTTATAAAACGGTACATTTTCATGATGTCAGCCATGAAAGCCACCTTATGCTTCCGCCATCGTAAAAGTATAGTAGATAAGTCTTGCTGTAATCGTGGACCTTTAAACATATTGTCATTAAGGCTCATTTTTGTGCTACTTTTGCTACTTGCATCAAACACCACGCGTAGTTTTGTAGTCAGTGAGTCTTCCTTAATAACAGCCTGATGAGGTATGTAGTACTTTCCTAAGTTGTAGCTTCTTTTATCCACCTTTCTCATGTGGCCCATACGCAAATATTCGTTCATAAATTCAATGTATTGTTGTCGTAGGTTATCATTTTTTACAAGCTGTCGTTCTAGTTGTAAAAGTCGTGCAGCGGCTTTTTTACGAGAGTCGCCGTCTAAGTTTAAATTTACGTTTGAGTCCTTAAACGGGAGTCGTACTGTGTAAGTCCCGTCTGGGTTCCGTATTGTCGTTTCTTTGTAATAGTTTTCACAGATCTGGTCATCCTGCGAAAGTTCGTATTTTTGTGGAATCTCTTCTAATTCCCAAAATTTTGTAAGTTGTCGTTCATCTTCTGTACGGGCTACCATACTCACTATTTTAACCCCATTATTTGTATTACTTGGGTAAAATCCGGATAAAATCCACCCGAACTCTGTATTTTGAGCGATTATACCGTCGTGAAGTCTTTCGAAACCCTGTCGTAATATTTTACTGTATTCTTGGGCGCCTAATATTATGTCTATTGGTCCCTTTTTGTAATATGTTGGGTCTGCTATAAGTATATTTTCCAAGGTTTTTTCTTGTACTTGTTGTAAGTTGTCCTTTGGTAATGAACTCGTTAGTTTTGGCAATACAATAAGCGTTACTGGTAACTTGTAATCGCTAGAGTATCTCGGTTGCAAAGTTACGTCAATTGTATAATTTGACGTTTTTGTTTTTTCATCTCCAATACCTTTTATTTCGGCTTGAATTTTCCGTCGTGGATACGATAATATTTGTGCTACTTCTTCTGTGCAAAATGATGCTTCGGACCCTTGGTCACACAATACCCTTAACAACTGCGGCATTCCATCGTAAGAGGTAGTTCTTACTAAGGCAGTGGCTAACAAGGTAGTATTTTTCCCATCAGAGTTTGTTACTGATAGGCTTGTTGTTGCAATATTTTGGAATTTTTCCAACATTGGACCTTTTGAGGTGGTCTTGTTAGCGTTCACATTACTATTATTTTGTAATTGTGTCCTAGATTGATGCAATAATGTGTGGTGCCCCTTACGTTGGCAGGTTTCGCATTGTTTATGCACCTTACTAACGCATAATCTTTGATCGTCATGATTTAAGCAACGTTTGCACATTCGTTTTTCTACAACGGTCTTGTATCGATCGTTGACGTTCAGCGCCTTAAAACTAGGGCAATCATGAATGTTATGATCATTGTTTTGACAATACCAACATCGTTTATATTTTTCTGAGTTCAGCTTTGGTTTATTGCTTGATTGCAGATTTGATTGGTGATTGTTAGTACATAGCGATGACCCGTCAAAAGAATTGAGGCATTTGAATCGATTTTCCATGAATGTCATCATCTCGTCAAAAGACTGTACTTTATTTCTGTTTTGTAATTGATCCTCGTACTTCACATTTGTATCTTCATCCCATTTTCTACTGATTATCCTTAACAACAGAGGGCCCCATGACGATGTATCGATGCGTTGGTTTTTTAAAGCCTCGAGACATTCATTTACGGTGTCATGCATATCCCGTAATTGTGCCGCGTTCGCTTTTTTCATTTTAGGTAAGTCTAATAATTTGTCAATAAACTTTGTTGTAATTATGCGTTCGTCTTCATATCTCTGCGCAAGCAATTTCCAAGCTGTTTTATAGTTCACCTCACTAATTGTTAAGTGGCGTATTAATCTTGCTGCGTCACCTTTTACGTGTGTTTTGAGATATTGCATTTTTTCTGTCGAAGAAATTGATTTATCTTCATGGATAATTTTTCTAAATAAATCTTGAAACGTATTCCATGAGTCATAGTCTCCGGCAAATATTGGAATATTTATTCTCGGTAGTTTTCCGGTACCTTTTGATGAGATAACTTTTTCGTCCGAGTTTTGGAAGATTTTTTCTTCTAATAACTCTATTACAGTTTCAACATCTGTCTGAGTATTTTCGTAATGATTATCTTTGAAGTAGCTGTTTTCCAATGTACTTTCGACCATGAGTAGTTCGATGTGAGTATCCTCAATCTCAGTCCACTGTTTTTGCAAAGTCTGCAATAGTGTCTGTAAGTGCCAAATTGGCTTGTTTTCGGTTAGTGATTCCTTTGCCTGAGATATTTTCTTTGATAACTGTGACATTCGGAATAGTTGAATAAATAGTTTTGGGCTGCTGACAACGTCCTGGTTTTCATCTTCTTCTTCATATCTGGGTTCGCAAATACTTTGTACGTGTTGCAGTCTTTCCTCACATTTTCTAAGGTAATCGATTCCCTCGTCGTAGTATTTCTTTATAACACCAAAGTAGTTAGTAGTAATGTATTTATGAGTCGATAACACCTCTTGTTCCTGTAGTCGTGAATGGTTTTCTTGAACTCGCTGGAAAATTCCATCTAATGTCCGTTTTCTGTCATTGATGTACTTTTGTGTTTTCCTTGTAGCCGAGTCCTTTTTTAAGTTTGTTACTATCCTTCTGATTTCGTTGTAATCCGCTTCTTGGCTCTTGACTATTTCGTTGATTTCCTGTATCTCCATAGTGCGCTTTTTCTTCTCTTCCAAACAGTCCTATTTACCCTAGTCTAATAGTCTATACGTGTACTTGACGTATCTGCGCCCTCGTTATATGTATAGTGCGACTTCTCAATCAACTGGTGAGACCCGCTTGTGGGAGGCCAGTGACCGATCCGCAACGAAAGGCTTTCTAACAGAATACCCAAGTACAAAGTCCTTCAAATTACTGAGAAACTGATGTTATGTTGATTCCACCAGCCCTCAGCTCTCTGAAGTGTCAGTCTGTCTCCTATAATCCCTACGGGGGGTAAGAGGACCGCGTGGTACAATAGCTCGAAGGACCAAAATGTACAACCACCCCTTAATAAAGGTTGCGGCTGTACATGAATATATGGTAAATTGAAAGGACCTAAACTAAGACCTATAAGCCCTACAGTCCCTACGGCCCTAAGTCCTATAAGCCCTACAGCCCTAACCTACCATATAATTTGTAATAAATAAATATATAAATAAGTACAGGATGTCTGCACCAAGAGACCTAAGGTAACAGACGGATAGTGGTTAGGAATTACAGGTGAGGGTGAAGGGTAAACTCACTGCCAGTCCAGCAGACTCACAGGACTGATCAGAGATGGCTAAAGGTGTCTTGGCCACAGTGAGGGGTAATGAGAAAAGAATAAATTCTAATCTGATTTATTTTACAAATATCACAGCTTATATACTACTTTTTCTTAATACACACAAATGTACAAATATCTTAGTATTCTATGCGTGTAATATGCAACTATGACAATATTTGAAGTAGGCCGCGCGTCCACCGACGAAGTGCTGAGTCAATGGTCAAAGGTAGCATTGAACAGTGTTTGTTATGATTTAAAGCTTTCTTTGGTTGGCTTTTGATTAGGCTGATACTAGTTGGAGGTGCGGCGAATGTACAACTAGCTCCCGGGCCCCGGACATGGTACTAGAAGGAACAGTGGGGTTTTGGTCGGTAGGAGTCCGACATAACCCTCAGTTCTTCCCAGACGGAGGGCATCCATGAGGATTTCCCCACGAAAAAAAAAGGCTCATTGCATTTCGTATAAAGCAACCTTTCACCGTATGTGATATTTTTCAGTTCTAAGCAGATTTACAGTCGATATGAGACGACATCTTTAACTTTTATGCTACTTGCTGCAGATTTTCTTTTGTTTTCTGATACTGCCATAGCTATTGTATTTGCTCGGTATTAGGCTTTTGAGGCTCATTGAATTCCTTATGATGCAAGCTTACTTTTATTGAGATTTTTTTTCATTTTTGGCCAGACTTACGGCCGATATGAGACGACATTTGAAATTATTTTGCTATCGTCAACTTCAAAATTAAATGCATTTTTAACTCGTCCAATATTTCTGTTGATTCTCTTTAGGCCCTAGTAATACTGTGTCAATTCTTGACAATGGCACCTAGTAGCTAAACATTTTTTGCGAATTAAAATTTTGACGCATAGTAAAAAGGAGAGTCGGACGCACTGCACCTGCGATGTGACGTCAAACACAAATTAGATCCTGCTTCAAAATTGGTACAGTTATTACCTATATATTCTATGCTCAATCATTACCCAAGCATTCTCGTAGTTATAAGCTGCTGAAATATTACATGTTATTGTCGGTCAGACATATTGAATTTACCACTGAGTGCAACGACTTTTTCACGTCAACAGGAGACCAGACACGTTTCATACAGAGTTGGACCCAAAACACAAAGTGACAGCGAAATAAAATTTATTATATATTAACTAAGTACCGATTGGCGAAAATAAAGAAAGGTGACCTTAAACAAGTATTACCTACTATGACAACAAACCTCTGCGAGTGTTACTTACTATAACTATTTTTTGCATTTATGTATAGTTCTAAAATTAAAAGGTTTTTTTGTATAATTTTTTTTTTTCAACTTAAAAAAACAGCTGAATGAATGGTTGTAGAGATTCGGCGCAATTGTAAAAAATGATAAGGAGGTCTTCCCCGACCAGGGTATTTCGTTGGCTGGCCATTTTGGGTTATGGGCCTAATATGGCTGATTTATTTATTTGTTTATATACTTTATTGTACTCCACAAATATACACAACATAAAAAACTTTAAACACTTGATATACAATCTGATCTTCTTTATTCTGATAAAAACTGATTCTGTGATTCGGATAGTTATCTTAATTTTTTAAGCTAAAATATATTACAATTTACCTACCTAGTCTGTTAACAGCTCAAAACCTTTAGTCATTTGCGATTTGGTTTTATACCTACCTTTTAATTGTTAGACTTGCCACTCATATGAAAGACAATCACAATATGTTTTAATGTGTAATTATCTTGAACTCTATGTTCAAGGCCTGAAGGTTCATATTAGCACCAAAAATTGACGACTACTGGGTCATTTTGATGAGTAATAGTACAAATCTGGCGAGTACTGGTACAAATCGCCCTTTTTTCACATTTGCTTAAATAACTATTTATTATCACTAAAAATTACAAAAATTAACAACTTATTTAGAATAATGGATAATTTTTCTATTTCGTCATGCAAAAAGTTTCATTCTAAATGAAATACTTCTTACGTAGCAGTTCTTCAAAGTCAGTGAATATCAAAACCCGACGAGTATTGGTACATTTACCTTATTCAAATAACCACACTTTTGACCTCGCTTTTTTTCTGATTGGAGACCGCGTTTGCCTAGACTAGACCCGGCCTAGTGCCTACCTATTCTGAAAACCAATGCACGCCACTGCTGGAAGAGGACGCCTTCGAATGCCTTAGAAAGACATAATTATAGTGACGTTATTGGTGATCTTCTCCAGAAGGTCAGGTGTGTAATGCTTGCAACCGGCGCGCGTGTATGACCAGCACCCTAATTGCGAAACACACTATCAATCTCAATCTAAATCATTTTGAAAGATATTGCTAATCCATTGCTTCATACGTTCGAAAAATGTGTCTGCTTAACAACAAAAATAACGCAATGGATGTACCTAATAACCCCGCAGATGTATTAACGTAAACGAAGCAAAAAGAGTATGTAGGGATCATTCATTCATTCTGCCTAACCACGTAGAAAGAACGCGTGAGTCTAAGTATGTTTATGTGGTACATTTATGTATACTATTAGGGCCCTACTGAGCCACGTTCAATGTTGAAACAATAACAAAACTGTCAACCTAAACTACAAGTACCGACTAATTTTCTAAGCAAAATAGTGGTAAGCCTTTCATTAATTAAGTTTAGTCTCTTCGTCTTAAAGATGTCAGTCACAGACACCAAAGGGTTTTGTTAATCGATTAGTTCAAGCAAAGGATTTGATACCGTCGTGTTAGGGATACAAGGTTTGTTATCGATTGTATTGTGTTGGGATTGGTGGGCAGATTCAATGTAGGTAATGATTCCACTTTAATTAACAGAAGGCGGCCACGTGCACGTAAGTCAAGATGTATAAATCGAAATATACAGGGTTACTTGTAATTCGACGTAAATGCGTCAGGAGATGATAGGGGGGTCAAAATACAACAAATTGAACCCCCCCTCATATGTATGGCTGAAATTCAATAGTTTTCGAGATATTTAAAAAAATTTTGAAGCATTATAAGGACGCTTTCAAAAATATTACGAAGCTACTTGAAAGTTTTGATAAATTAGAACAATTTCTTATGGAATACTAACTGCGCCCCGCGGTTTCACCCGCATAAGTGTCGATCCCGTGGGAATATCGGAATAAAAACTATCCTATGTCCTTTCCCGGGACTCAAACTATCTCTATACCAAATTTTATCTAAATCGGTTCAGTGGTTTAGGCGTGAAAAGGTAACATAGAGACAGACAGACAGAGTTACTTTCGAATTTATAATATTAGCTCGTAAATAACAAAAATCAGTATAAGTGGACGGACGTCGGTGTGAGAGTGAAGAGTCTTGTATGCATGTCTGTTTTATAAGGTTGCATGTGGATATAGATTACTATGACGATATTTTCCAGAACATAGCGCAGAACAGAGTTCCTTTTCCGCGCCGTCGATTTAAAAAAAAGATGATTAGCGCTCCATTTACATAGCGCATGTCTCTTGCCTTACACCGTCTCACCAGTATTTAGAAGACACAACTGTTACTGTTGCTTCAACTTATAGTAAGCCACAGGCAATAAAATCGCACCGTGTTCGTCAGACCCAAGAACGGGACGGTTCCAAGTTTACTTGTAGACTTGATAACACCTGTCGTACCTATGTATCTCTTGCGTTTGCCATTTGCAGAAGTCTTCAGAAGTTCTACAGAGATTCAGTTTACGTCTTTGAAAGTTAGAGTTACGGCAACTACACTTTGAAACTACAACCAGACAGTACTCTGACCTGTGGGTAGGGACTTTTTAATTTCGCTACTCCAAACACATTTCACAAATTGTAAAAAACAGCCTTTTTAGGTTCTGTTGGTACCTTAAGATAGAGCAGAAACAAAAAATGCTTACTTTTTCGTTTTGAGTTTTATTTTTTTGCGGTAACACGTCTTCTAAACTAATATTATAAGACTTTCGTATGTTTGTTTGTTACGCTTTCATCACATGGGTAGACCATGAGCTGGATACTAATCCAAGTATCCTAAGTGTGCTAACATTGGGCACTTTTTATCCCGATATTCCTCCGGGATCGAGACTTATGCGGCTGAAACCGCGGGGCTCAGCTAGTTGCGAATATTTTACGTGGCCTAAAAACACATACCCTGTGATCAACAGACACGGCGCGCTGGCTTAAGGGGGCTACGTGACCGCGGCTGTTGAACTGCATAGGAAAGAAAGAGAAGCGCGATGACACAACGCTAGTAATTTATTGCAAAATATGAAGCAATTATCTATTTACAAAAAATCTATTGTTTGCACTAAAAAATTAAAACACTAGTGCTTTAGTATGTTGCTTGTAGAATAATCTGACAAAAAATCAGAATGATTGTATGTATATTAGAATGGTATTTATTGTGAAAAGAAAGTTTTTAGAGGTATCTTCATGATTTTTTTCTATCGTATCAAATTAGTTGTACCTATTATGTTTTCAACACTCTAACTAACTGGCATAATTATCCTGAAGATATTATCATATATTTTTCTGATTTTGTTTACTGTAGTCGATCATATACTTTTGGGCATTATAAAACTGGTCTTTTTTGCGTTTAGGTCCTGTAGTGCCCTTTATAATAAGACCCTTTTGGCGCCCTTTCAGAACGGAACTAAATTTTTTGCATTTTCACAAATATACCAGCAGTTAGAACGGTTTCAAAACTAATTTTTTACATTTCCATCCGTCAGATTTTTCTGTACAAAGGCAGATGAATTAGGACTGTATTTCAACCGGATAAAAAATTTTCATGAGTTTTTCGGGAACATTGTTTTGGGCCTAATTAAAGACGTGCGCAATCTTCTCATTTGCTTTTATTTTTGTTTTATTTTGGCTTAGTTTGGCGAGTTATTTCGGTCTGATCCCCTGAACCGCCCCCCTCCACCCCCGCTCTCCTCGATCCCCTGCTCTTCTTCTGTTTTAATCTCTGTCTTATCCTTATAGATGTAGGTATATAACTATATACCTCAAAACCACAGTTCGATTTTAATATCTACCAAAATTTTATTGAGGTTCTGTTTCATATTTCAGTCAGCATTTTTTTTAAATAATAAACTTCCTTTTAAAACCAAATTACTGCCAAATGTTTGTGGAATAAATTATCAAACGATCCATAAGTTTGAGCTATTTTAAAATTGTTGTACATATGTTTTCTTGCTTGAACAAAAATAGATTCAAACATGTTATGTAAGTTACGTACCTTTACCTAAACCATGAAAGAAAACCGAAAAAATAAAAGAGTTACGTTTTACTTTTATGTTCAAACGAAAAGCTACATGAAAGGAAGCACTTTCACTACAATAATAAGTAAGTACAGGTATGTTTCTTTATGAAATTAAACGCACGATTTTATTTTGTACTAAAATAATAACCCAAAATGAGAAAATTGTAAAATAAGGTCGTAGGTAGTTTGAATATGAATCATTTTATTACAGAAGACTAAAAGGGCTTACAGTTTTTTATGTATTAAATTGTAATATTATTAATCTTAATTTACTTAAGACTACAACGTGTTAGTAACAAAATATCCTGGTCTATGTTAGCATTTAATAACTAATAGGTTGGCATAATATGTCAGCTGCAGTGGTAAATAAATTACAAAAAAAAAATTATGTTAAAAAATATTGCTCATCCATTACATTTGTTTCACTATCATTAAAACTTCGTAGTAAAAGCTTTTTATTTAAAAAAACTTTTACTACTCATAATTACCAGACATTTACAATATTCATCTCCATTTTCTTTTTTTTTTCTTTAATAAAATGTTAATGAAAAACTTGTATAAATGATATTTCTACTCAGAGAAGAAAATCTAGTATTTTTATGTGATACAATAATATTATCTTCACAATTTAGTAAATAAAGAGACAATTCTGTCACCCTTATTGATCAGTTAATAGAACCGAAGTAACTGCCCTGGTTATGCAAGAAAAAAGGAAAGACAAATGACTCAATGATCAATTTCCAATTTCCATTCCATTTAATCTTCGTTTTTTGTTCGAGTTGAAATCGATTGGAAATGACAAATTGATGTGATGTTTCCGATTGATTGATTGCGTGATTTGTAATGTTTTCGTGACATTTTAGATGTTTGCGTTTTATGCCTATGTATAGCGATCAGGGTTTAACGTTCATAGGTCATCTTGAGTATCGATTTAATAATGTCGTTACGAATTAGAATTTTAAATTAGAAATGAGAACTGAATTACAAAAAATCTCAAAAACCTTAGTACAGGAGCGCGCTTGCAAATCCTAAGCCAACATCTTTTTTATTAATAGTGTATAATTTCCAACTTTCATTTGGATTTCAATATAGATAATTTATTCCAGAAGGTTTATGAGTAGGTACAATACATTCATGTTAAAAAATACAATAGAGAAATCTTGTTTTGTTACATAAAGCCACCAACTGTATAATGTAAAACGTGTAATAATGAAATAAAACCTTTTTGATTTGATTTTGTTTTTTTTTTTTTTTTGATAAAGTTGTAAAACCAGCAGGGCGAGCAAGGCGGGTTGTTAGTTATTGTATAAAATAACCGACCGAAGTGGAACTGCTTGGGGGTGGCCTATGTCCAGCAGTGGACGTCTTTCGGCCGAAAATAAAGATGATGTATAGAATAAAGTCGCTGTTCGTGTCTCTCTGCGGGAACGCTTAGTTATTTGAAACTACACACTCCATTGTAACGCGGTTTTCACCATAATTTACAGAATTTAATCCGGAAGGTTTATGTATATAATCATGGTAAACTTAAGACGAGGATATTCAGGCTTGCAGGCCTTTGAAACGCTACCTTCGCCTTCCGAAATGTAGCGCGACTTATTTATTTACGATGCGAATACAATAATGAAATTTCGATTCTGCGTCAGGTTGTAAAACCGTGCAAAGCAAAGGCAGGTCGCTAGTATGTGTACCTTTAAAACGTTTATATTAAGGAGCTGCCTTATGTGTCAATTTTAGTATTAAATTTAATTATGTATAATGGATGCCTCCACAACATTAAGCAAAGCCGTTTACTAGCTGATATTAATAAATTAATTAAATATAAACCATTAACCTCCTTCCGTGAATCTGAACTTCGATAATTTTGTCATTACTCATTAGTCATGCAAGATATTTAGAGTGCCATTATTAAGAGGAAATGCGGTCGGAGAAACTTTTGAAACAGCCTAAGTAAAAAGTCGTAGTTCGAGGTTTGGCTCTCGCCTATTTCCTCCTCCAATATTGGACCAATTTAAAAGATATTTCATAAACTGAATAAGAAGGACTGTGTGTACATACTGCGTCCCTATGTTTTTCTTTTTTCATTAACAGTTGTCAAATTTGTTCACTAGGCCTCTGTTGAGACAGCGTTTTCTTATTTACCTGATGATAAATAAAAAAAACCAACCAACCAACCTATAGTCAAAAACCTAAACAGGCCCAATCCATTAAAATAATTGACTTTCAATTTATGTATTAAAGGCACGACTCACCAAAAAAAACAGGTGTTCCTGTACTAAATAAATACTCCAGCCCTGCCCTAATATATTAAAAAATACGAAACAACAGGAAAACACGATTCATCAATTAAGATCACTAATTAAACTAATACCCTGAAATAAGCTTTAGCAAATCTATCCCTTGAGATTAAACTCGAGATATCCCGCATCTTGTAAGGTGAATTCCCGAAAGACTAAATTAATCCTCATTAATTTGTATAGGTGAAGGTAAAAGTTGCTCTCCAAATGGTGAAGAAGAACATCGTAAGCAAAAAAAAAAAAAATTAACACTCCGGGAGTGCTGACAGAAGTGAAAACAAAACACAAACAGAAAACTTTGCCATCACTCACTGACATATCGGAAATACATTAAAACCGAGTACATCCCGAGGACAGCCGAACACATCCGAAACAGTGTCAGTTACGGTAACAGTGGCGCGAATTCAATCGTTTTTTCCCATCTCAAAAACTGCCCAACGCGCCTTAAGAAGTTTTACTTCAAAAAACGAAGACTAAAAACACGTGGCAAATTATAGCCCATTTACTTTACGATACTTTTAGAACAGATATTACGCATGTTAGCATAATCAGCCTATAATATTCCCACTGCTGACACAAGCCTTCTCTCGGTGAGAGGAAGTAGGTCGTAATCCACCACGCGGGCCCAGTTCGGGTTGGTAAATGGGTAAATGTCACATGCCCTCGAATTTTTGGTTCTAGGAGACGCCGGTTTATTTACAATGTTTTTCTACACCGTTTTGAGGGCAGTGGTGATGATCAAATTGACAACATTTCAAACCTGACACGACCTTAAAACAAAAATACTATTTCTTTATTTTCGTATCCTGAGTTCAAATATATTTTTATTTTATTTTTTTATTTCCAAACTTCTGAGAAAAAAAATAAAAATCAAAAAACATGTGATGACGTCACATAAACGGCGGAATGAGGTAGTTACCTTTGCGCATTCCAATGTCTTTGATTGAAAACATTATATCAAACAAGACATGTCAATGTCACCTAAGAAGTGTAACTAGAAAACAACTAAAAAACTGAATTGAATTCAACAATATTTTTTCCTATCAACTCGACACGCTGCTTACTGTTAATATTATCAGTTTTTGATTGATATTTCGCCAATAAAATGGATCCCAATGAAAAATATACGCCAATGACGGAACCAAAACAACGACTGAGACAAGTGACATCTAACAGTTTTTTTGACGGGTCACAATAAAGCAAAGGTAATATTGCCATTCTACCGTCATCTGGCACTTACGTCTTTTTAGAATACACCGAATTTCAAAGTTAAAATTATGAATGAAAAGTACATAATTTCGAAAAACGAAAAAATATGGGTGCCCTAGATTTGAATTTACTTTTATATAACGTAATAATACATGCAGGTTAAAAATATGAAATGTTGTCAATTACTATTACTATTATATTTCGCTATTAGGTCGCTATTTTATTCTATTATTGTATTAGGCCTATAACCAATATATATAGGTTATACACTAGATTTATTTTAGGCACAATTTAATATTTTCTTCATAATATTAATATGGAACTTTGTAATGATGTAACTTTTATGTAATTTATATATGTGAACTTATGAATAAAAAATATTCTTATAAAAAAAATATCTTATTTCGAACCCACCATCTACAACTCGTAAGTCGGGGTCAATACCACTGGGCCACCACAGCTGTCACATTCGACTGTACTACATAATAAAGTACAGACACCAGCACATCAAGTTACGAGTTAAGATTTTCAACTTTATCGCTAAAGCACAAGGTTCAAAGTCGATTGGGAAAATTTGACAGTTTCGGGTACCTAGCTTGATGTGCTGGCGTTTGAACATACTAATTCCATGCATAAAACACGCTTTGGGTCTACAAGAGTGTCTATGTTATAGTTTAGATAGTGATGTTTTTCATAATATCTGAATGATAAATGTAATCTTTAATGTAATGTGTGTCTAATGTAATGTTAGTTAAATTTAAAGAACCAGCAACGTGATCAAAACACAAAAGATTAACTTTTCCCTCAACCCTTATCTCTCGGGAGTTTTTTCTAATTACTAAAACTTGGGAGTGTAAAAACTAATCTTCATCTAGTGGGTCCCCAGCATAATTAGCAAAGCTGAAGGCTTTTTAATCGGCACGGTGAATCATTTTCGTTTTGTTATTACTTACAGCAAAGATAATGACCAAAATAATACCACAGAGAAAATTCTAATCGACGCATGAAAGCATTTTGCGCAGAGTAATTTCGATGTCATCCATCCATACTAATATTATAAATTCGAAAGTAACTCTGTCTGTCTGTCTGTATGTTACCTTTTCACGCCTAAACGACTGAACGGATTTAGATGAAATTGCATCCCGGGGAAGGACATAGGATATTTTTTATCCCAGAAATCATCCTTTAAGGGGGTGAAAAGGTGGAAGTTTGTATGGGGAATCAATAACCGCTGAACCGATTTAGATGAAATTTGGTATGGAGATAGTTTAAGTTGTGAGGAAGGATATAGAATAGATTTTATCCCCAAAGTTATCTCTTAAGGGTGTAAAAAGGGGGGTGGAGATTTGTAAAGGGAATCAATATAAAAGGACTATAATACTTTTATCGTGGTTGAAACCGCGGGGCACAGCTAGTTTGATAATAAGGTTGAAGCAAGTGAGTATTTTCTTATAACATTATAGATAATACTTTTCTTAGGTCACTTTTTGTGTCTATCGTTGTGTTTGCTTAGTGTTCTTCTAAACTACATACATTATCACCATCATTTAGAGAATTTATTTCGGCAGGTTTTATGTGTTCATTCATTCAACCGAAAGACGTCCACTCCGTCCGTCTTCTCCATACGACAAACTACCTTTTGGAAGGGGGGACCAGAATCAATTCCATTTTATTGTAATGTTTGACGTTCAAAAGTGCCTTTTATGTGCCTATTTGAAGTAAATGCTTTGACTATGACACGGTCGCCACTCAGAACCTTTCGGCCCTATCGGCCATCTGTTCTGCGAGCAATGTGCACTGCTCACTGCCACTTAAGTTTGGCAATTCTTCGGGCTATATCGGTTTTATGTATATATTAATACCTCATCATTTCAGCCGAAAGACGTCCACTGCTGAACATAGGCCTCCCCCAAGCACCTCCACTTCGACCGGTTTTGTGCTTCTCGCATCCAACGAGTTCCTGCGGCCTTCACAAGGTCGTCGGTCTACCTTGTGGGAGGCCTTCCAACGCTACGCCTTCCGGTACGCGGTCGCCACTCCAGAACCTTTCGGCCCCATCGGCCATCTGTTCTGCGAGCAATGTGCCCTGCCCACTGCCACTTAAGTTTGGCAATTCTTCGGGCTATGTCGGTTACCTTGGTTCTCCTGCGGATCTCTTCATTTCTGATTCGATCCCGCTGGGTAACTCCAAGCATAGCCCTCTCCATTGCCCTTTGGGTGACTTTCAGCCTTCTAATAAGGCCCATTGTCATTAATACCTATTTAACTTAGATATAGCACATAAATCTCGATTTTTGACATGTCGCCACATCCGTTGATTGCACCGGTGTGAAACAGTGGCGCGTCCCTAGTTTCAGATATAAAGTCACATGGGCAAAGATTCCTTTCCCGCAGTACGAGTATTTAAAAACAGGTCTTTACCTAACCTGAGCCACTTGCCAGCACGCCTTTCTTTTAAGTACAGTATATCACCCTACAAAAAGCGGCCAAGTGCGAGTCGGACTCGCCCATGAAGGGTTCCGTAGCAGCAAGTAACATACTATAAAAGTTCTTGTAGTTCGTTGTAACTTTGTGAAAGGTAAATTGCGGTTTTCGATTTATGACGTATTAAAAAAAAACTACTTACTAGATCTCGTTCAAACCAATTTTCGGTGGAAGTTTACATGGTAATGTACATTATATATATTTTTTAATTTTATCATTCTCTTATTTTAGAAGTTAGAGGGGGGGGGACACACATTTTACCACTTTGGAAGTGTCTCTCGCGCAAACTATTCAGTTCAGAAAAAAATGATATTAGAAACCTCAATATCATTTTTGAAGACCTGTCCATAGATACCCCACACGTACAGGTTTGATGAAAAAAAATTTTTGTAGTTTCAGTTGTAAGTATGGGGAACCCCAAAATTTATTGTTTTTTTTCTATTTTTGTATAAAAATCTTACTGCGGTTCACAGAATACATCTACTTACCAAGTTTCAACAGTATAGTTCTTATAGTTTCGGAAAAAAGTGGCTGTGACATACGGACGGACGGACAGACAGACAGACAGACAGACATGACTAATCCATAAGGGTTCCGTTTTTAGCTATTTGGCTACGGAACCCTAAAAAGCTGCAATTTTAAATACATGTCGCATTGTCAGAAAGTTCATGCAAATAGATGAAAACGAAATAGGTCCTCATCACCACACAATTTTAACATAACACACCACAAGCTGCATTTACTTGGCTTTGGTCCGTAAATGTCGCAAAAACCAGCCAAAGAGCTGAGAAGAGAAAACACTCTAAAAAATAATAATAATGTTTATTCGGTATTAAAATTGGTAAAGTTATTACAAAAGTCTAACCCCCTTATTCATAAAACTTATCAAACCTATTTTAGTTAAAATGGGGTTTGTCTCTTTCTTACACACAGAAATGACAACGTGACAGATAAAGACAAACGTTCTATAAACCTATTTTAGCTAAAATAGAGATAAAATAGGATTATGAATAAGGGGGTTAGAAATTAATTACATAGGTATAATAAAGTTAGAAGATGCCTGTACTAGGATAAACCTGTATCACAGGCGGCATGAACATACCTACTATATGTTAATGGTAGGACAATAAAAATTCTTAACAATATTTAACATTAGAAGTATTGAAATAATGACAAAATTTAATTAATTGATGTATTCTGTGAGAATCTTGCCGTGGCAACTTGGAGTGAGTTGTCATTCCATCTAAGGCTAGGTATTGACATTATGGAGAGCTCACTTTACCTAAGTTTTCACGGCGCGATTTAAAAATCGTCAGTTTTGAAATCCTATATATTGAGCTAAATATTTTCAACTAGCTGCGCCCCGCGGTTTCACCCGCGTAAATGTCGATCCCGTGGGAATATCCGGATAAAAACCATCATATGTCCTTTTCCGGGACTCAAACTATCTCTATACCAAATTTCATCTAAATCGGTTCAGTGGTTTAGGCGTGAAGAGGTAATAAACATATAAACACACACACACACACACACACACTCACAAACTTTCGCCTTTATAATATTAGTGTGATTATAATCATAACGGAAGTAAAATTAATTTATTCTTAGCCATCACACTAATATTATAAAGGTGAAAGTTTGTGAGTGTGTGTGTTTATATGTTTGTTACTTCTTCACGCTCAAACGGCTAGACCAATTTTGATCAAATTTTGTATGGAGGTAGCTGATACCCTAGATTAACATTGAGGCTACTTTTTATCCCGACATTCCTACGGGATCAACATTTACGCGGGTGAAACCGCGGGGTGCAGCTAGTTATATCTAATGTTCAAATACAATGCCGGTAGGTGGAAACAATGTTGTGTCAATTTATCTACTTTTCTCGCTGACCGTAGGTATTTAGTATATTTTTATTCGGCCGTCAAATTCACCTTTTTCGGCCTCCAGACTCGATGGTAAAGCCAAGGATTACATACAACTCCATAGCAACAGAAAACCAACAAAAAATGGATTTAAAAAGAAAAGAATAAACGCTAAGAAGACCCAAAGGTGTGTTTTGTTCGAAGATCAAATGAACAGAGGTTAAAAAAAAATTACAAGAAAAATACAAAGGGATATGTTTCTAATGCCCCTTCGGGAGTAAGTAGGAATGTTTGATGGTGTCAGTGACCGACGAATGTTCGAAGCTATTGTGTGTCTACGAAGATAGTTTTATCGTAAAAGACAGTTTATTGCCTTCCTTGAGATCAATAACGTGTCCTTTTTAACCGACTTCTAAAAAAGGAGGTTCTCAATTCGAATGTTTGTATTTTTTTTTATGTTTGTTTGCGCATAACTCCGTTGCATGCCAACCGATTTGAAAAATTATTTTTTTGTTGGAAAGGGTATACTTCCCAAATGGTCCCATGAAAATTTTATCGAAATCGGACAAGCGGTTTTTGAAAAATCAACAAAAATCTAATAATTTATTTACATTGTCTACATTAACGATCTTTTTGTTTACTTTTTTGTGGGATAGGTACAACTAAAAAGTGAAAAATAAAAACTTAAAAAAAAACAACAGACTTCAAAAAAAAAACACTACAAAGTGATAAATAACTTTAATTTCGGAAGTCGGTGTCAAAAAACGAAAATGCGGAATCAACGACACCGACTTCCGAAATTAAAGTTATTTATCACTTTGTAGTGTTTTTTTTTTGAAGTCGGTTGTTTTTTTTTTTTTAAGTTTTTTAATATCAATATGAAATAACTTCATAGTAATAACAGTCTCCTGTGAAATATTGGATATACTTACTACACGTAGGAATTTTTCGACGCCATGTTTTAGTTATTTAATAGTTTTAGTTAGGATAGCTTATTATATTTTTATTTTAAACAGTTTGTTACTTTATTTAGTACAAGAAGTTTATTCAGTCTAAGCAAAGCAGTTCCCTTAGTTCAATAACATACAATGAAATATGTGTAGAATCGGAATGTGTATAGCTGGTTCACCGATATTCATGAAAAAATTTCGTGTCATGAAATATGTTTTTTTAGAAGTAATATTTTAATTTTTTATGTTTTATTGAATAGTAGCTAGTAGATTTATAGCATACAATCGGCATTTTCGTAAATAAAATAGTAAATTTTATGTGTTATTGTGTTCGAAGAGAAATAATTTTTCGATATCATAACTAAACTTGTAAGGTGGTGTTAGTATTCAATACACTAGGTTGAGTACTTATCTACTAAACCGAACTTAAGAATCCTTGTGCAAATGTAATAAAAGGACTGTTTATAGTGTGCAAACTTCAATCGGTTGCCAGTTGCAACTAACTAGCTGTGAATGCTGATAGTGTATATTTTTTTTTACTTAGCCTACACTGTTCCACCGCTGAGCAAAGGCCTCCCCCAAATCCTTCCAGGCATCTTTTTCTAGAGCCACCTTGATCCAACCCATGCAGTACGCGTCTAGGGCGTCTCGCCATCTCTTCCTGCGCCGGCCTTGGCGGCGCCGTCCATCCTCAGGGACCACCGTGTGGAGAATGTTGCCCAGCGGTCACTGTGCATGCGGCAGCCTTTTTGTCTACGTCTAGGACGTTTTGGAGCGCAGTGTTCCGTAGTGTAATAAATTGGTTGATATAATTAGTAACTAGGCTAAATTGGTTAAAATAAGTATGAGGACCTTGGTTTGATTCCCTGGTTGGAAAGCACATTAAGCTGTTGGTCCCGGCTGTCATTCGTGGATCTTTGACAGTCGTTACACGTCTCACACACAGGTCCAGTTGAAAACCAGCGTCAGGCACTAGTTGTCTGGCATTTTTGCTGAACTGGCCCTTTTTAGCGCAGCCGTGAGGCACACTTTCCTGCGTATTTTTTTTTATTTTTTTATTATATCGGACTTTATACTTTTTTTTTTTTTTTAAGTTTACTTTTTGTTTATTTGATGTATGTGTCTGGTGTATTGTGTGTCTTTGAGTCTGTGCTAAATAAATGTATTTTCTTTCTTTTCTTTCTTTCTTTACGGGTAGTCAGAAGCCCAAAAGTCTGGTAACCAGTCTTACCAAGGGGTATCGTATTACCCAGTAACTGGTTTGCTGAGGTCAGATAGGCAGTCGCTCCATGTAAAATACTGGTATTCAGCTGCATCCGGTTCGACTGGAAGCCGACCCTAACATAGTTGGGACAAAGCTAGGCAGATGATGTTGGGCAAAGTGGTTTAAGGTTTTTCCACCAGGAATTTCTCAGTAGCAGTTCGGAGTCTGGATTTGTGCCTGATTAATGGCTACTGGCTTGCCCCCTATTAATCTGTCACGCTTCGCTAATGAGACACAACTGATTTTCTATTGTTTCGTCGCCAATCGGCGACGCGCGCCGCTTGACCGGTTAAACTGTCGAAACATGGGAGTACTATAGGCACACCTGTGCTTAACCTTTCGGAGATTATTGTATAGACGTGATATAAGTACAAAAATACAGATGTATAGCGGTATCTACAACGCCACATGCGAACAACGCGTCATACTGACGTCACGCATATCCTGCATCTCGCAAGCAGAGTTTACCGTGCAACTAGCATAGATACAACAGCCCGACATGAATCATCGGGCAGTTGCCCGCCAGACACAACACCCGTCTGGTCGGAGGGTCCTCCCTTTTCTATAGAGTATGAGTGAACTTTACACCCTGTTCCTCATACCTCTACAGATGTATGAATACAAAGACGCATTTCTTAGTAAGCTTTCCGTCAAAGTCAAGCCAATTATGACAAACATTTTCCACTCGATCACTTGCCTTAATGATCGCAAATAACACAGGACACGTAACCATAAGAATTAAGATGAATGGTTCGGTACTTGAAATTTTGTGACGAAACGTCGTCATGTGAAGAATTTAGTACAAAGATTGATGATCACTCCCGAAACACGCTCATATCATTAATTTAAGAAAATGCTCTTGAAAATTGTTTTCGGCACCTACGTCATTGAACTTATTCGCCAGGGTTTATTGACATGACATTTTTGTGAATCTTTAACCCTTCGTATGCTTAAACGTGGATCCACACGAGACACAATGGCTTTTTAATTGTGTCTGTAATTACGGCATTCAACCGGTTAAGAATCTTTTTTTTTCGTGGAATTTTCAAAAAGTCTGCGACAGCTCTGGGGTAATTATTATTTTTTTTTTCGTACATTCCGTTTGTGGCGATTTATTGGTTTTACATCTGAAGGAACTTGAATTAAGAATAATATAAATATACATCGAGCATTTTAAATACGGGCAAGTCTATGGTCTTGTGTCTTAATTTATAGATAAGTCTACCTTAAATGACTTTCGGCCACATAATGCGAAGGGGAGATAGCAGCGTTGAAAAGATGGTTATTGTTGGCAATACCGAAGGAAAGAGAGCGAGAAGCCGGTCGCCAACACGATAGTCAGACCAAGTAAAAGAAGCTACGTCCTCAAGCAATTTCCAGCAGGTGGTGATGGCAACTTTGGACCGGAGTAGATGGAGGCAGATTGTCCGTTTTAAAGGATCCAGTGACCACGATCCTCAGTAATGAGGGACCGATTGAAGAAGAAATGACTTTATCTCAAAACTTTATTTTTGATCTACAAGATACATTTTGGCCGAAAGTGTTTTAAGCAGTTTCGCAAAAAAATTGTTTCCTGCCCTAATATAATCAAAAATAGTCGAGAGATATCGTGGGACACCCATCGGAGCGAAGTTCCTGTTGCTTTTGCACACTTGACGAATGCAGAGTATAAAGTGCGATAAAGAACTTTGTTCCAAAAATACATATCCGACAAAATCTCACAGGTATATCCTTTTCACCGTGTGATCGTGTTCCTACCGAAATTCCGAGCGAACTGTGAAATATTGGGCCAGCATTTCATTTTATTTGTGCTACCGACTTTTGCTGAGAAAGTGTGCGATGCAGTGAATTTGATTCAAAATAAAATCATCTTCAACTCGAACTAAAACTAAAGAATAATCTTAGTTTTCACTTTGTTTTCTCAGCTCCGGATACTTCTAAACTCTTTGTTACTAAGGATAGGTTTCAAAAATTCTAAGTTTATTTATTTTAGTTTCGATTTGACTTTTAGCCAATTCTACCGAACGAAATGCAGTTACCATACTATATATCTGCCTAGCCTTTTCCCAACTATGTTAGGGTCGGCGTCCAGTCTAACCAGATGCAGCTGAATACCAGCTGGTCTGTTTTGTAAACATCTCACTGTGAAAACCATTGAAGTTCACTTCACTTAAGTTTTCACTGTGAGATTTCTACAGAATACATCGGCTGTATTTTACATGGAGCGACTACCTATTAGACCTCCACAACCCAGTTACTGGGTAACACGATACCCCTTGGCATCTTGTTTGGCATTATTGCTGAACTGGGCCTTTTTGGCGCAGCCGTGAGGCACACTTTCCTGCTAATTACTTACTTACATCAGACTTTACGCTTTTTATTTGATCTTTGTTTTATTTTTTATTACCCGACTGCGCGACGCAAAGGAGTGGTAATGTGTTTATCAGCCTATGTATGTATGTAAGTATGTATGTATGTATGTATGTATGTATGTATGTTCCTTTGAATCACTATACAGACCAAACGCCTGGGCCGATTTTTATGATTCACACGTCAATCGATTCCTCTTAGTCCGGCGAGTGTTACTAAAGACATGACGTTAATGAAAATTCAATATGGCGACTACTAGACGCCATATTGCGAAAATGAAAAAATGAAAGTCAAGAAACTATGTCAAGTGGGGTATCGTTGGATAGGTCTTTCAAAAATATTAGTGGTTTGGGAAGACCGCTTTCTGATTAAGTAAACCGTTCGTGACTTATCAAGCTTTAAAGTACCAATTTTCGTTAGAATCAAGTGTGGCCCCCCTCTACCAACTAAACGCGGCAGTAGTACCTATATAAGTAAGTAAGTAGTGTGTAAGTTTAAAGGGAAACTATCACACTTAAGTGGGATTTACAACTCATAACTAAAAAGAATAAAATAAAAAAAATTAATTTAAAAAATCAAAAAACCCGACTGCGGTAAAAAACTTAAGTTAAAAAAAACTGAAAAGCTAAAAACAAGGCCATTTTAAATTAAATAAAAGTTGGAAGCAGGCGGGGTATGGGTCCCGCCCGCTTCCAACTTATTTTTTTTAATTTTTTTTTTATCTGATTTACCTATCTGGTGTATTGTGTGTCTTTTAGTGTGTGCTAAATAAATGTATATTGTTTCTTTCTTTCTTGGTAAGCCTGGTTGTCAAACTATTGGGGATTCTACGACTATCCGTAACGACTGTCAAAGATCTATGATTGACAACCATACATGGAGTTACCACACTACGTAAAGAATATAAATTTAATCATGATGATCGACATAATGACGCAGTGTGAACAAAAACTTCACTTAAATGTTCGATATTTGAATAGTGACGCCATCAAATTTAATATATTAAAGTCATTCAAGTTATTGAAAAAGCTAACACAATAATGTCAAAGCAACGCCCACGCCAACATAACAATGACCAAGTTCCAAATTGATGTTTATTTAATAGCTTTATAGAAATATTTATTGAATTAGGTTTGGTGGTACCGGTGGTACCTGGTTACCAACAAGCCTGTAACTGTCTCATTAAAGAAAGAAAGAAAAAGTATTCATTGCGACTCGTATAGGAAGATCACAAACTAAACTAAACACAGTAAAAAAAAAATTATTCATCCAGTACTAGTTATTGTTTGTCCATTGAAGACTCCGCCCCTAAGACGACCCACTGACCGAAATGAGCATTGCCATGATCATATTGCTCGCTTTGTTATGTCATAATTATTTAGATTTCACGCAGTACACCATTTAAATTGTTTTCAGTGGTGTCATACATCTTATAACGTTAAGGATGCAATTGAGTTTTATGATTTTGAAAAATACACTTTCGCATTTAACCTCTTGTTGACACAGACAGCGTGCATCAGAAGGCCAATTCTCGTAACTTAAAACGTTCAAATTCTAGTCGTAGTCTCATCTCGGCGACAAACAAATGTCAAAAACTTGTCAAAATGTAGGGAAAATAATCCAATTAGAAGGTATTTTTGACAGATTGAGACTGAGATCAGACTGTGAACGTTCTTAAAATTACGAGAATTACCCCTTAGAAATGTGTACACATATTTAAGGGTGTGGTACAGACTATCAAACAGAACAATTTTCTCCACGTGAGCAACATTATCAGCTGTCCCATACATTTGGGTCAAGTAGGTCCCAGAGTTTCGTATATACAGCTGATTATTTTTTGGCGACTACGATGTTATTCCCACGAAGAAAGTTGTTCAGTTTGGTGGTCCGTATCACAGCCTAAAATATGAGCACACATAATTGATACACGCTGTGGGTTTGTTTTCGAACATCAGTATAATTACGTCACCTGTGCGAAGCCTACCTACACCTAGTAACGTATAAAGAAGACATTAAAATAATAGTCAACATAGCCACTGGAGCAGAACGATTTCGCCATCGGTTACACAAATTACCTAGAAGACAGAATGGACTCCGATTCCGCTAACATTTGTCCGTGTTCGTTAGCGTATCTATCAATTGCGTAACAAATTGCTTCCCCATGGCAACATCCAATTAGGAAACAATTTCTTGAAACATTACCAAGATTCAGTCAAATTTTGGATTGTAATTGTAGACTATAATTTATCACACTAATATTATTAAGGCGAAAGTTTGTGTGTGTGTGTTTATATGTTTGTTACTTCTTCACGCTCAAACGGCTAGACCAATTTTGTATGGAGGTAGCTGACACCCTGGATTAACATATAGGTAACTTTTTATTCCGATATTCCCACGGGATCGAAACTTATGCGGGTGAAACCGCGGGGCGCAGCTAGTTATGTAATAAATAGGAATAAACAACTAGGGCACCTACTCGAGGCCCTTTGGAATGACATGAAATTGTTTATTCTTTAAATAGGATAACGGAATAACTTTGTCTCCTAAAACACAGGCTTTGGCCTAGTTTAGGAGGCAGCAGTTCGCCCTTTTAATGTGTATCTATTGTACAATGTACCTAATCCTGTGTGTGTGTACTTATGTATGTTTTTCAGTGTGCACAAATAAAAAAAAATATTAATATTATTACTTTTACACGTCATATACTTATTATTAAAGAAAATAAGCTAGATGAGGTCGACGTTCAAATTCATAAACAATATACCCTAAGGAGCGTCCAGATGCTTCCATCCTGTGACCTGCTTGTTTCCTGTGCTTTCATGTGACGCACCTTAATGGAGGATTAAACTAGGTCGATTTTCAGCGTACGGCTAGTCGCTTACTAAATCGCCTCACAAACCGAATTGCCACCCCATTTAGACATGTCCATAAGAATCGCAAGTGCAAGTACTTCATTTTGCACCAAAATGTCGACCTTTATATATTATGGCGATTTCTTGCCACAAGTTGCAATTTTAGTCGAATGTCAATAGCCGCCTAGCCGAACTGGCATCTAGACAGTCGATTTTCGCCCTGCGGCGAAAATTTTGCGGCTACAGTCACCTGTGTAAAGCCCGCATAAGAAACATAGGTAACGCTGTCACAAATAACTGAGGATTTTAATATACTGATCCTTTTAATATCCCTGCTTTTGGGACTGATTTACGTGTCCTAGCTGTTAAAGCAATAACTCGAATAAATCGTCGCATTAACTTGATTACAGGCCTTTATAAATACGCTGACCAATGGAATAACAGAATAATACCTTTTCGAAGCCTTTTGTATTTTTGAAGTGAAACTTCTTTACGCACGCTTGACTTGGGGAGTAAGCTGGCGAACGCGTGACGTAAGCGTTACGAAAAGTGTGATCGGGCGAAGCGAACGGGAGTTGAGTGGGGGATATAAGCAAGAGAAAGCAGTGCGCGCGCACATTTTCTTTCTCTCTTCCTCTCATAGCCAAATACGTTTGAAGTTTCACTTTTTTTATTCTGTAAATCAGAAAGCAACTGTGTAAATTAAATTATTTGTAACCGTATGCCTAAAGTAATTATGTATTTTTATTCAAAGTGGGATTTAGGACAACGTTAACTCTATAGTCTATTTAAAATGAGGTTATCTGACATATTGGAAACTTTAATGATTTGTATAAGGTCTAATGAATCTAGGTATATTTATTATACCCATGTAAAAGGTTTCATTTTAGAATTTCGCACCAGAGCGATCGTAAAAGTATCAATGGTCTTAGAATAGCTGCATAATTATGTTGTAGTCAAAATTTCCCCTAATTGGCACGGTAGTAGCAGCGCGGCCACAGATTAGTAATAGTTAGGTACTACGTGAGCTGCTATCTTGGGTGCGCACGAGTACTCATTTTAAAGCTTGATTTACACGCGATTTAATGATTTATTCCGAATTGATCCCCTAAACACCTCCTCCACCCCCCCATCCTCTATCCCCCGCTAGTTCATCTTCTGTTTTAATATTTGTCATATCCACTTTATCTAGGTTACCTACTCTTTTTGACAGGGAAGTACAGTCAAGAGAAAATAAACGTTTCATGTTTTACAAAATTAATTGTTTTGTTGCACTAGTATCGCAAAACTACCTCTCTAGCGCATTCCTTTGAAAAGAACGTACGGATATCTTGAATGAGCCATACCTACACAAAAGCTATACAACCTGCTTGAGCCATTGTATTGTACGTATATTATGCAGTATACAGGGTGGAAAATCTATTGTTGCCTGTTCTTAACTCACTCGACGTGTAATAATTATGCTTAAGTATATCTATTCAAGCAAAGGAAAAAAAACGTGTCAGGTCGGGGGACCGCCGGCAGAAACAAAAAAAAAACAAAAGCAAAACGGAATCAAAATGAAACTCCAAGATTGCAGCTGCAAAAATTTCAAAAGAACGATTTTTTTTTTAATTTTCACAGTCATCATCTTGGATTTTCATTTAGACCTCACTATTGGCTTCGGCATCCTCGAAAACCATGAAAACGACACCCATGACGCAAAATTTTTAAATTTTCGCAGCCACCATCTTGGATTTATATTTTAACCTCATTAGCGGCTTTAGCACTCTTGAAAACAATTAAAACAACGTTTTCAGTTTCTTTGTGAGTCCCACACGAAATTTTTAAGGTCATCAGATAACTTAAAGCTTAAACGCCAACGCATTCCACAACTTTCCTTGATAAATCCTTTACTGTCCAGGCCGCTCGTTTGTGGAATGTATTGCCAGTTGAAATAAAACGCGCGCAGTCGTTACACGTGTTCAAAAGACTTGTAAAGGAACACTACTTGTCGTTGTGATTTTGTCCTAACTGCAATCATCTACTGTCTTCTTTTATTTTCGGTGCTTATAATTAATTAGTATGTATTTATTTAAGTATCTATAATTTTGGATATGTATTTGTCTGTGTATCTATTCATCATCATCATCAGCCTATAATGTTCCCACTGCTGGGACACAGGCCTCCTCTCTGTGAGAGGGAGTGGGCCGTAATCCACCACGCGGGCCCAGTGCGGGTTGGTATCTATTTTAGTATTTGCACCAATGACAGCCCCATTTTATGTCCAGGGAAATCACTGTCCATTCCAAGGTGGCCTGAAAGAGATCGCAGAAAGCGATAAGGCCGCCCATTGTATATTTTGTAGTGTTTGATGTGTTTATTTCATGTTATGTACTTTTGTGGTGTACTATAAAGTATATATAAATAAATAAAACAATACCAATGACGAAATTTTTTAAACTATTGACAGCCGCCATCTTGGGTTTTTATTTTGTCCTCATTATTGGCATCAGCACCCTCGAAAAACATAGCAACTATCTCTCTCTCTGTCAAAAAGTCGCATGGAGAGGGGCATTACGCTTTTTCGTTACATGACGATTTCTCCAAGTTTACTCCTATCAGAGCAACGTTCCAAAAAAGTAAAAGATTTTCTCAAAGTATAAAATTGGAAGACGACCACATAAATCAAAATAGTCCAATTACAGCTAATCCATTATTATATCATTTTAAACCAATGTCTTGTGTTATTAATAAACACACTAATTTAAACCTTCCAAGTTTGAAAATCCCTTGATTAAAGGATTAATTAGTATTGTGAACTTTGATGATGGATTATTATAGATCAAAAACCGATCGGATCCATATTCTTATTATATATATAAAGTGTCTTTGACTTTTATCTCGGGACCATGGGGTCGCGGACCTTTGGATGGCGTACGAGGGCCCGAGGGGTTGAAGCCAACTTGTCAAATCATAAGGCTCAAATCTCTCTAGCAAACATGGTAAATTTAATTGTGAACCTCAGTTTTTACCTCGTTTACAGTTGTATTGGATTTTTGGTAAAGATTTTTTACATATCCCCATAAAAAAAATCTAAAGGGGTGAGATCTGGAGATCTCGCAGGCCATCTGATTGATTGACTCTATCGATTCGTGCCGTAAAAGTACAGAATGCTATTTTTTCACATTTTAGTCGTTTCGATTCCCGGGTATGGCAAGCGTATTTTCAAAAATCTTTAAATGCAGTTTTGTTTCTTTTTAAAAATTAAGGAATGTTTCCTTTGAGTAAAATTTGCTGTCTTCAGTATTTAGAGTACTTTCCCTTCAGGTGCGCTTCGAAAATTCCATCCTGTATATAAAAAAGCACTTTGCTATTGTACCCTCTCTGAAAGACTCCAAACAAACGTAGTCAAAAGCTTAAATCTAAAATTAAACTGGTGCATCAACTATGAATTTTGTCCAAAATAAACGTAGAAAGGTAAATACGAATATCTTCTTCACATTTATGTATGCACTCAATTCGAGAAAAAGGCTCCTTTGCAGCACAAACGTCGATATCGGTCTTGAAACGAACCAACGCTACCAATAGGTATATAGGTCTAGGCAGTCTTCCTACGATCTGTAGAAATTCTGTACTACCCGCGGAGTACAAACAATCGTAGCTTGTACAAATATTGGTCCCAATGTGGCGAAATTGTAGCAAATATGATCCGCTATCGGCGACCTACGTACAGTTTGTTTCGATAATCGTACCGTGGTGACGCTTTGTCAATAGCAATTTATAAGACATTCATTATTCTTGAACATTTAAAACGAAGTAAAAGTTTACGTTACAGCATAATCATTAATTAGCCCAACGTGGGATCCCACTGCTGAGACAGAGGTCTGATCTTGATGAGAGTTTTTAAACGAAGCAAATGTTTACATTAAGAATAATCAGCCTATAACGTTTCCACTGCTGGGATACAAGCCTCCTCTCTGTGAGAAGGAATGGGCCATAATCCACCACGCGAGCCCAGTGTGGGTTGGTAGATGTCACATGTCTTCGAATTTTTGGTTCTAAGACATGCCGGTTTCCTCACGATGTTTCCTTTCATCGTTTTGAGAGCAGTGGTGTTGAAGTAATTGACAAAAAGTAAAGCACCTATTTGGGTCCGAACCTACGGTCTTCAACTCGCAAGTCGCGGCCGTGACCACTGGGCCACCACTGCTCAAAAAGTTTACGTCATTGTAAGATATTTTGTTGTTTCCGTTCCGAAACTGAATATGAACACAAAAGCTGTTTTGATGACTTGGCAAAATATTATAAAGTTTAAGACGTGTTTCGGTGTTGTTTTAAATGATATAGCAAAGTGCTGAGATTTTGAAAGCTAAAGGAAAAGTTCCGAGCTCTGGCTTTTCAACTAGATACACGCTGCATTAAAAAGTTAGCAACAGATACCACTCAGCTTAATCTTTTGAGTAAAACATCCTACACATAAAAGGAAGACTTGCAAGTTAGTATGAAAGGAGATCCAATCTTTTAACAAATCTGAAATGAGTATTTAATGGAATTACTATCTCGACTTTGAACACCTTGTTGTCGCAAGCGCAAGTGCCAGTGGGGGTCATGTGTTTAATTCCCAGGACTGGCATTACGACGGCACGGCGGTGCCCCGCCCAAGTGGGGCAGACCTCTACCGTATGCTCCACCGTGTCCTCTGGGCGATCCTCGCAATGGTGACACCTGGGCGTCTCCTCCCGCCTGATTATGTGCAGGAACCTCCCGAAACATCCATGTCCGGTGAGGACCTGCGTCAGGCGATAGGTGAGGACGCCGTGACGCCTCTCTAGCCACTCCTCAAAGAGGGGTCTTATCGCCACTATCGTGGCGTGCCCTGCGCTAGGTTGCGAAAGTCGCTCTTTCCATGCCACCATGAGATCGCGCCGGAGGTCTGTCCGCTCCGCCGTGACTTGCTGCGAAAGCGGAGTTTCCCCCCGGCGGGCGTAGTGCCTCCGCGCGCCACTCATACGTGCGCGCGAGGACTATCGCCTCCAGATCCCATGGCGGCAGTCCGGCAAGGAATTTTTAATACGGTAAAATAATACGTTCGGTACATATAAAATTTATTTTTTAAGCAAATTTAAAGATAGCAGGAATCCTAAATGTAAAACACTCAGTATTCTTAAAGAGAACCTCGTAATCTTTAATTAAGTTTGTAGACAATCTGAGCTAGATAACAAAGTTAATTGCTCAACAACAGCTCGCCGTTTATGGGCCATACTTCACAAAGAACTTACGCAAATTTAAAACGAGTGTCGTTTCACTTTGAGAAAGAAACGATTTGTAAAGCCGATTATAATTGTGAAACAAGCACGTACGCCCAATGGGATTTCCTATCGGTAAAATGACGATCTCCATTACAAACTTTTATCGCCTGTTTAACGCCTTTAGTGGAAAAGTTTCTAAAACCCCTCCTTAGTGCTCAGTTCCTTTACATAACGAGCCGGTACAATGGCGACATTAATTTATCACAACGTCGACCTCATCTATTTTTTTAATATGATTAACGTGTAAAAGTGTTTGTGCAAACCCACTGACAAAAATAAAATCATTTATCATTTTATCACACAGGTAGGGCTAGTGGGCAGTAATCATAAAAAATATAACAACATAAAATAATTTATAATGTGAAAAACTACCGCCTACGCCGGTCGGCGACATAGGCAATCTCTCTTCCCTTCAATTCGCCTACTCTTCGCACGTTTTACGTTTTAATTTCATTGATGCGATGTTATGATCCGTGACCCCGGCAAATGACCCCTGCGCTACAGTTCTTTAAGTACAGGGTGCTCCAAAGTGCTATTTTATAAAAGTGTAAATAGATAGGTAAATAAATAATAACGTTTAATGAAATTAAAATATTATTATATTACTTATGTTGTACATAAAACGAAATCGTGAAACCGTATTCGTGTATTAAATTAATGTCACCATTATAGCGGCACGCCTTAAAAAGGAACTTTTGTGCAAAAATGTTGTGCAAAGATAGGTATTGGTTGAGTGTTGTCTTTGAGTGTATTAAAGATTTTTATAAAGTAGATTAATAGTAACCGACTGTACGGAGAAGGCACAGCACAAGGAAATGTGGAAGAAAATAGGGGAGGCCTTTGCCCAGCAGTGGGACAGTACAGGCTAACGGAAAAAAAAGATTAATAGTTTGGAAAATAGTAAAAAAAAAAAACCGTCTGTAACAGACGTAGCCGGTGTAAACTAATGATGGTACTCAGAAAGTGTTATTAGAGTCGTTATTTACTTCTCCAAAGACTAAGCCGTGTTCCAGCTTGCTAAGAATGGATTCCAGTGAAATTACAGCTAAGAACGCGAAATAGAGCGTGAGATTTTTCACTGCTGCCTTTATTTGACGGGCGCCATGTAACACAACGTACAGCTATATTGTGGATGGACGTGACTGACGTGATATTGCAAAATTTCACATGTTCTATAAATTCGAATGTAACTCTGTCTGTCTGTCTATATGTTACCTTTTCATGCCTAAACCACTGAACGGATTTAGACGAAATTTGGCAGAGAGATAGATTGCATCCCGGGGAAGGACATAGGATAGTTTTTTCCCAGAAATCATCCTTTGAGGGGGTGGAAGTTTGTACGGGGAATCAATAACCGCTAAACCGATTTAGATGAGATAGTTTGAGTTGTGGGGAATGATATAGAATAGTTTTTATCCCCGAAATTATCTCTTAAGGGTGTGAAAAGGGGGTGGAGATTTGTAAAGGGAATCAATAAAAAAGGACAAGGAATGTTTCTGACAAATAAATGAACTCTGAATTCTCTGAACTCTGACTATAATACTTTTATCGCGGGTGAAACCGCGGGGCAGAGCTAGTTATTCCATATATTATTAGCATAAGACAGTTTGATGCCTGAATTGGTAGGTTCATGTAATATTACTCCCGCAACTTGCCAGTTATATTAAATTTATCTTCTTGTTCTTCGTGTCGTGCACGACTGTATTTTATAAATCTTGTTTTTCCAAGAATTTGCCACTTCCACGGCGTTGTCGGTGGCAGCCTAGAGGTCAGGGTGTAACCTTCCGTGGTCCACTTGGAAGTCTCTGAACCGTCTCCGGACACAAGTGTGAAGATGTAAGTCCAACCTGGTAAATTGGGGCTACCTTGACGGAAGGGCAGTAGGGTGTGATTGTGGAGCTATGTCACAAACCATGCTCCACCCCTATCCTGCTCTCCGTGTCCCAAAACATGCAGTCAAAGTTATTTTAATAAGGGGGGACCCACTGGGCATATACCCAGATTCCATGCCCCGGCTAGTAAAACTTTTTCAGTCAAAACACCAATAACTCTGTTAAGCCCATAGATTTAGTATTATGATACTAGCATAGTATACAGGCTGACCTGTAGCCATAAGCTCAGTACACGATTCTGAAACCCCTTGCGTGCTAAGCGGTCTGAGGGGGGGGGGGGGGGGGGGGGCAATTTATGGTGACACTTTGCGCGTCTATGCCCTTGTCACCCAGTATACTAAAGCTATGGTCAGAGACGGGGATCGGAACCGAAAGGGCATACATTCTATCAGCGACAATCGATGATGGAAAAGTCTAAGATGTGATGTGAGTGTCCGTGGAGTTTCTTGCCCGTTCTTCTCCATAGGTACCTACTGCGCTTTGGTACGGGCAAATAGCTTCATCAATCCTGTTAAAAGTCGTTGTAGAAATACAAAACGCTTTGAAAGTGACAACCTCTTGCCTTGAGGACCCCTCCTTCAGCAAGTGCAATTAGGAGTGGAGTCAAGACCAACGAAGCAGGCTTCTTTAGTACCTACTTTATACATACTAAAACCTACGACCATTTCGACAATAATAGGTACTAAATAGGAACACAAACTGTGTGACTCCACCACAAATGACTGACAGTAAAGAGGCCATACCTTAACCTAACAGAGCTATAAAATGTTAGGCTTACATTAGTATTTAAGTAGGACAGAAATAGAACTTCACGACGTAGTTTTGTTCTAATATAAACCTAACAAATAGGTTTTAATTAGGTCTTTATGAAAATAGGTCATGTTGTGATAAAAGCATTAGCAGTTAGTAATGAAGCCAACATTTCTGCCGAATGTACAGGCGCCAGCACATCAAGATACACGAAACTGTCAAATTTTCCCAATCAACTTTGAACCTTATGTTTAAGCGATAAGGTTGCAAATCTATTAAAGGAATTTGACAGATTGTAGTAGCTTGGCGTTTGTAACTATGTTAGACTTACTCAATATGTATATCTTATCATTCAGATCTGAGGTTGAGTGGCTCGTGGCTAAATAATAACAGCTGTACCGGTCGATCTTGTTGCGGTCGATTCGTGGATGGGTGATCATCCATTACATATATCCAGATCCCTCTGTGTCTCAGAAAGCACGTTAAGCTGTTGGTCCTGGCTGTCATTCTTAGATCTTTGACACTGGTTACGTCAGAAACCCAAAAGTCTGACAGCCGAAAAGTCCGAAAACACAGCAATGATATGAAGAAAGCTTCTTATGATTCTGTGAAAATACGACAATATCCCCTAAATATGTAGGAATATCGAGAGTACCTTCTTATTTCTGAACCTGAGGGCACCATTAGCACTTTGTCGCCATTTCAACTGTCAAGCGTCATTGCATTCTTGTGATTCTTTCGAATTAGATTGGAACGGAGTTTGAGGAGGGCACGGCTTCACCCCTGCCCAGTAAACGTTCTCGTACCTCAACGCGAAACCGCTATCGTCCCAAGATATGTGACTTTAGACTCAAGAGATCACTCGGCGCTTTTCTGCGTCGCTTTCAGTCGAAGTTGGCAAACAGCGTGGGTATTCAAACCTCCGACCATGATACTCAGAGTCCTGGCACACCTAAACATGGCAGTAGGGACATACTATGTGATAGCGACACGGTGGACACAGTGCTTCTGGTTTCCGGATCTCCAGCCACGCGCACTAGTCTCCTCTCTGCCGATAGAGAACCTGAGGAAGGTTCTGTTAGACTGGACAACGAGGTTGAGCCCTCCTCAAGTAGATAAGCTAAGGCTTTAGGCTGCATTGGAGTAAGGCACATAGTGTAAACAATAAGTGTCCAGAGGGTAAGGCCGTAGCTAGGTTCTTGGCCAATCTATATCTGCAAAATAAGTTTGCATATAGTAGGATTCTGTTGCACAAATCAGCTATTTCGACATATTGCGGAGGAACGATAGAGAACCTATCTAAGAACTTTTTTATTCAGCAACTTTTAGAGGCTGTCTCTTTTTCTAAACCACACCCAGCTAAGCTCCCTATATGGGATGTAAATATTTTGTTGACTGGTTAAAGTCATCTACTTGTTCAAATTCTCTTTTGGACCAAAGCAGGCGGACTACATTGATGTTTTTACTACGAGTAGCTTCTGGTCGAAGGTTACATATCTTACCCTCTTGGAACTCACTGAGCAGGGGTTTACAGGGTCTGAGGACACTTTGATTTTGGCCAAGGTTCGACTCAAAAACTGACACAGGTTCACACAGGCAACCAGGCTGGCTACTAATACGGCATCAAGACCCTAGAATTTTCCCAGTAACAAAAGAGTTGATTAAGAACTCAGAAGCCAGACGCTGTCAGGATAACAAATAAACTCTCTTTTTATCTCTATCGCACGACTGGTCAGGCCTGCATCCAAAACAATGATTGCAGGTTGGGTGCGCTCAGCTTTTAAGCTGGCTAAGATTGATGCCTCCCCAGGTAGCAGATCAGATCAGCTGTAGCTTCCCGGGGATGGCTGGACAACAGACCAGTACAGGAAATATTAGAGAGGGGAAATTGGAAGTATTTAGAAACATTTTCAAGATATTACTGCAAAGAAGTCAATAGATCTGTCAGTGATAATGCTGCAGTGGTTATACTTTATAAAATTTTAAAACTGTTTAATTAAACATAATATTAGGCCTAAGATTTCATGGTATGATCTCCATATTTAAACTAAGAATTATTTTTACTATTTTATTAATTCAATGACAGAGGCTTGTTTGTTCTGTTATTGTGTTAATTCACTTGAAAATTTTATTCTTAGAATTATTATGATAATTAACTTAGCAGCAGGTTGACTGCATAATTTCTTGAATTTATTGAAAAGAATAAGTTTTCATTTTTGTTTTGTTTACTTACAAAGTCAGTTGAATTAATGACTTTAGATGACTGAATAATTGTTTAATTTGATTTGTTTACTTTTCCCAATGAGTTGAATATAATTATGAAAGTTCAACAAAGGAAAAAATAGTTTTAATTTTTTGGGTTAATTTTAAAGATAAAGGTAATTTTATTTTGCAAATATAGGTAAGATATAACGATGACAAAAAAAAACATAATATAATAGTTCATCCATATTTTACCACGTTGGCATGCAAAAGATTTAACATCGACTAACAACAATTAACAACAATTTGTATTTACATTGCATTCTTGTGTTTTATTTGTTTTGGTCACCAGCAGATATCAAACAGGTCTTCATATCATTGCTGTGCTTTCGAATACATATAATACCTGTTCTGTATTAATACAAAACAGTCATATTGTATTACCCAGTAACTGGGCCACTACTGCGCACTATTTTGTACGAAAAATCAAGGAAATTTTAACAAACTGACTACCAATTTAAATTGTCCTTATATTCACATCACAATCATAACCGCCATACTTTGTCAGCAGTGTTATTCTGTAAAAAGATCACCGTGATAACTTAGGTGAGGTGAATTTAAAGTGAGTTGTCATTCCACCTGATGCCAGGGATTGACACTATTGACAACTCACTTTAAGCTCACTTCACCTAAGTTTACACGGTGAGATTTTTACAGAATAACATTACTGATGTATGTAATAGCTAAGTATCAGACGGGAAATCGTGTCAATTCTGTGTGTGTGTGTGTGTTCTATGTCCAAATAAACTTTTTTCTTTATTTATTTTCTTTCTTTTTGAAGTAAAACTTCTTTACGCACGCTTGACTTGGGGAGTAAGCTGGCGAACGCGTGACGTAAGCGTTACGAAAAGTGTGATCGTGCGTGGCGAACGGGAGTATAGTGGGGGATATAAGCAAGTGAAAGCAGTGCGCGCGCACATTTTCTTTCTCTCTTCCTCCCATAGCCAAATACGTTTGAAGTTTCACTTCAGTCGTGTGGTCATAAGCACACTCGGTTTTTTTTTTTCTTTCAATTTAATAAACAATAATGTCCCTGACTGGACATACAAAGACTCGACTCAAATAACGAAAAGGATTAATAAAACAAGTCATGCATTGACGAAATGACGACAACTTATAAAAGCTTAACAACAACAAAACAATAGTAGGTACCTATGAAAACAGTGCATGAATAGAAAACAGACGGACACAAGGACAGCAATCTTTAACAAACTGTCTGCCTAACAATCGAGCCGTGAATACTGCAGAGACAGTTTCAAAGGAATACAATACAGTTTGATCCGACGTCCAACATCTATAGAAGAAAATACGATAGATTTCGAAGTGACTCTTTTAGTTGCCTAGGCATGCTATACATTTGTTCGGGTGTATTCGATTCCGCAGTATTTGTTGACCAATTATATTCGACTAGCTGTGCCCGAGACTTCGTTCATGTGCTTGTCGGACAACAATAACGATTTTTTTTCTAAATTAAAAGTAGCTTAACTTATACCTAACAACATCAGCTATCTGCCAGTGAGAGTCCTGTCAAAATCGGTTCAGCCCTTTCGGAGATTAAAATATGAAAAAAACACAGAGACAAAAATGTTAAACATACAACAACAAACAGATACTTCAATTTTATTTATTTGTATGTAAGTTTACAAAGAGATACTTTTTAATTCGTTTGTTTTTCTCTTTTTTGAGTATTATATTCTATTTATTTGTATAGATTTTGCCGCCCGGCTGTGCCGATCTGAACAAGTGTGTAATACGCTGCATATTCTAAAGCGCGGGCCGCACAGAACAGACGTGAGTCAAGGATGGGACGCAGACGCGGCATCCTTTTCACGTATCTTCATTAATCTTCATACAAAATGTATTTACGTGATTTAGGACAAAACATACAGAAAGGACAAGACGCAGGCGCGTCGCTTTTCCATGTGCGTCCTATATCCCATCCCATACTGTGGTTCCTTTAAAGTGGGATTGTTTTTCACTCTTATTTGTGCCTGTATTAGGGAGTAGTGTCCAGTGCTTAAACTCTTCGCCAATTTTATTTTGAGTCCTATGTTTTGGACAGCTTCAAAAAAGTGATAAATGCGATAAAGTTTTATCATGTGTCACATGAGATAAATGTCTAGAAGGTCTAGAAGAAGATAAAACAGTCACAAGACTTTCTCAGAAAAGCCCTTAAACCATTATTAGAAAACTCTAGTTCAGCTATAGCCGATAAATAAGTTCACATTATTGGTGAGAAAATTGAGCCAGCCTGTCCAACTAAATGATTGATTAAACAGTTTCAACAACAACGGTTTGAAATTAAAACTATGTCGAAGGAAACTCGAATCTAGAAGTTTCTTGTAAGCAGTTATATATTCATGCATATTATTTCGCTATAAATTCTGCCGACATTTCTAGGTCCTTAGGGGCGAGAACATCCTATCTCTCCACAAACAGACGTTATCGCAATAAATTGACAAAACGTTGCGGTCTGCGGCTTTGAGAGTAACGGGAAACTACGATTAGAATTATTTATTGGATCGAATAACACAACTTCTCTAGAGAATAATACATAGAATCGAGTTCGACATTTAACATTAATGTAGCTTACTTACCAAAGTCAAATCATTAATTTGATTAGACTGTTATATTTTGCAACTACAACCCTTTGGCATACAACCTTTTGATTTCCAAATACGAGTACTATTTATTTATTTTATTTTAAAGAAGGCTTACAGACTAACCAACCAATGACATAAAGAATGATATATTAAAAAAATGCTAATAACAAGCCTCCACATATAGCTAAGGAAATAGTCAACAAAAAGAAAGTACATACACGATTAATATAATTAGTTGGAGAATAGTAGAAACAAAAACAAAAAAAAATTAACTATCCTTGAAAAATGACTGTGCCAAAAGCCGTCTTGAGGTCGCCATACTGTCTTTGTTATCTTGGTGTACTAATTATAATAGAACACCAATTTACAATGTAGTGAAACAATAAACTAGCTAGCCTTTTAGTTTAACAGATGCGAGTCATCCACCGGATTCTCTCAGCCACCTTATTCACAAAAGGTAAATCATTCTCCCTAATCAGTTTACAACACCCTTTTCACAAAACCGCAAAATTGTTACTAACTCACAGACTCATTAGGCGTTGAAATTACCCGAGTTCACACGTTTAGGCAATTTTTCGCACGTCTATAACCTACTGTACTGTATGAACATTTCTTCAGGGTTGTTTTGTTTTTCATATAAAAATGTAGCTATCTCATTTTCCAGGATGTTTTTAGGTATAGTGCCTGAAGTTTCCCTGTGATGTACAGACGCCAGCACATCAACCTACTACAGTCTGTTAAATTTCTTTAATAGATTTTCAACTTTATTACTAAACAATAAGGTTCAAAGTTGATTGGGAAAATTTTACAGTTTCGGGTAGGTTGATGTACTGGCGTCTGTACTATTAAATGTAGCACACAACTCACTGGCACCACTGTAAGCAGTCACGCTGACGTTCCCTTTGGGTTGTTGTGTACGTACTTACTGATAATTCGGCCGTTTTATTTCTAAGCCCGAAGCCCCCAATGGTAGATTATAGTGAACACTACACTCCCTATTTAGTGTGCTTATTACAAACTTAAGGAAATAATTAAGTTTCTACTGTCGGAATTTTTTTAAGGTTTTCCTCCTCTCTTTTGATAAGGGTTGACGTGAAAAATTATGTTTTGTATGCCTACTCTGATTTTTGAGTATATTTTGCGAGAAGCTGTCAACGACGAAAATGGGAAGCCTTACATGACCAACTGGGTCCTGACAGGGTATCACAATGAAATATCTCCACTGACGGGAACGAAGTAGCGTTGACTGCTAATTGTATGCCTTTTTTTTTGTTTTGGATGGGAAATCATCAAATGACCCCTCCCGCTCTGGGTGGAGCGGAAGGGAGTATCAGACTCTAACTGACTAAAACCCGTCCGTGTTCCTTCTTTAGCCCTTTGTGTTCCGGGGTAGCGGTAACCCTTTCGGACAATCCCGCTACCCTAATTGTATGCCTGCATTTTTAAAACATTGTGCAACGAAACAAAATGCAATTGTAACACAATAACAACACGCCTGTAGTCAACTAATGGTAGGGCAGAGATGTAGGTATATAAACAATCACATTTCACTTTCACCAGTTATGATTCAGTCCAATGTCCCATGTAATAGTAAAGTTAGGGAATTAAATTTTGAATGGTCTTAGGTTCGAAGTGAAAAGAAAAGTGACAATTGTACGAGGAAGATTAATAAAAAAACTTTAATTACGAAATAGCAGAAAATATATTAATAGCTTTTTTAACGACGATAACAGCACACAAAATCATTGTGTTTTATTGAGTGTGTGCATACTACATATAAAAAAAAAATCATGATTTTAAAGGAGGTGAAAAAAATGTTTCATTTCTATAGTTTTTAATAATTTAATAAAAAAAAGTTACTTATATTAAACAAATAGTAGGAAACGTCGTCGTCGATTCAAGACCTTATGTCTTTGCAAATATGAGCTATTTCATATTTTACCTACGAATATGCAATTAAGTAAAAATCGCTAAAATGGTAGTTATTAGATACTGACACTTCACTGTCGATATTATTTATGAGTTATGGTTGCTCAAAATAAATGTATTTTATTTTATGTAAATTTAAAAACAAAAGTTGTCATTTGACGGCGGAAAATGTATTTTAAATTCTATAAAAAAAAGATTTATCAAAAGTTCCTACAGCAGTTGTGTCGCTTACACCAACTTAATGGCTTAATCGTTGGTTAAGCCCCGCTAATAAGACACAATTGATTTTCTATTGTAATTTGCCGCTAGAGGCCTGCGCTGGGACGGAGCGATTAAATTGTCCGTATATTCAAATCACAACTGTCATTCTTTCACAGTCGTGTGAAATGGCCATAACACGGCAAATTGGCGTAGTGTCTCATGTTGATAAACAATTTCCCCGACCTCGCCTCGCTTCGTTGGTCTAGTGGTCGCAAGCGCTACTGCTGAGCATGAGCTCCTGGGTCCTGGGCAAAGTGTTATTGAGTTTATCTATCTGGAATATCTAAGTAGCAGCCCGGAATCTGGATATTTGTGCCCGGTTGATGGCATTAGGGTTGCCCCCTATTTCATGGGACTAAGACATAACATAAATGTGGGTGTACTATATGAAGGTACATCTCTGCCTAACCCACCGGGGATTATAGGCGTGACATTATCTTTATCTGTATCTGTATACAATATAAAATTCAAAGTTCTGATTGACTGACTGATATGTCAACGCACAGCCTAAACCGTTGGTCCTAGAGACATCAAGTTTGGAGGGTGTGTTCTTAGTGAAGAGTAGGTATCCACTAAGAAAGGGTTTTTCGAAATTCCGCCCCTAAGAGGGCGATGGATGAAATTTCACGCGGACGAAGTCGCGGGCAGAAGCTAGTTTACTTATATTTTATTTTATTAACACATACATCTGTTTGAGCAGGTAAGACCCAAGCTAACAAAAGTAGTCATGAATTGCTAACTGTCCAGTCCCATATATATAATGATTAGTAGAGTAGATTATACACACGTAAGTATGCCCATAAATTCCAAACAATATTTGATGTTATTGCATAAAGTTGGTTGCATATTTCTAACTAAATTGTTGTGCGAAAGTTATTCAACTATTAATTAAAATATAGGAATTATAGTCCGCGCGAAACTAGTTGGCCGCTGAGGTGGGGACAGGGGTGAGGCGGCGGTTCGCAACGCACGTACTGAGTAATGTGCCCCCGCTCTACCGTCCTACCGCTCACATACCTAAGTCGCGGCCAACTAGATAAACGTAATTCCTACATTTCCTAGTCGCGGAATTTAGCCATGTATGTAGGAGTTAAACTCTCAAACTATATGCTGGAGAACTGTTTGTTATCTCGCGTATGCGGGGAATTAAGATAAATGTTTTCCTGCAACGTTTTTTATTAGAAAAGACCCATACAGACATGAGTTTTTTCACAAAAATATTGTGTAGTATGTTGAATTTCTGGAAAGCATTATTCCGCGAACAGAAATTCTATTTCCGCACATTCTTTGATTTTGTGAAATAATTCTAAGAAATGTTCAACGTCTTGGCTTAGCTAAATTGAACATAATATTTGGAAGCAAAAAAAAAATGCTTCCGAGGAAATCGGATTAAGATTTCAACAATTTATCGAAAAACCTTAGGATATACGCATCAATCAATCAGACTTATTCATGTTGTCCCCTGAGACACAGTGTACCGCTATACTAAAAAAAAAACTTAAAAACGATAAATATTTTTTGAAGATCGGCGAAACCCCTCTCGAGGGAAAGCAGATACCGCTGTCTGTGGATTTAAGCGTAACTCCACTGTGGCTGCCCTTGCCTTAGATAGCAAATAAAAGGGAAGTAATACTTTAAATTCGGCTTTTTTTCAGCAGTAGTACTCGCATAGCTATACCCAAGGGTATATACCCAAACGTAGTAAAACTAACTTGGCGATAGAAAATCCCTTTGAGTAACTGTACGGTCAGCAACAAAAGTCGATTAACACTTCAGTTTTTTTAATCTTAGTTATTTAGCAAAATATTTGTTCAAAATTGCAGCAGACGAAAAATTTTTTGAATATAAACTCTTTGCTACTATGTGAAAAACTAAAAAGCAGTTTATCGAAAAAAATTGTTGTCAATTTAAGAACATGTAAAAATGACAATGTTAATAGACTTTTGTTACTGACTGTACCACTTCGAGCTTTACCAGTACCAAAATAACAATAAAGGGGTTTATTTATAAACGATGATTAAAGTTAAGTAACGTTTAAACGTCAAAAATCTATGGTTAAACAGTTGGTAATCACTACTTAACTTTAAGCAACATTCATGAATAAAGGGGAAAGCCTTTAAACCTTCCCTAACAACAATATTATTTTATACGTCAACCAGAGGCTTCACACTTTATATCACCACGTTAAAGCTCCATAAAACTGTTAGCGTATGTAAAATACACAGCTCGCAGGTGAAAATCCAATTTGAGGTGGTTTGAACCAGTTCACACCGGTTCAGAGCGGTTTAGAGCGGTGGCGGTTGGAATTATTTGCATTTATATTAAAAGGAAATAAACAATGGTCTGTCAGTTATGTGATTGCGCCTTATATTGTTGTTTGTTTGTTTAGTGACCTGAGCCGGGCTTTCTTGTGATATATCGCGTTCGGTAATGAACTATCACCTTACATAGATGTGCGAGTATGTATCAGTTATTGTTATTTCCAACAGATATAAACCGTGGAGATTCATGATGAGAGCAGTGGTGGATTACGGCCCACTCCCTCTCACTGGGAGGAGGGCTGTGTCCCAGCAGTGGGAACATTATAGACTGATAATGTTTATGCTATTCATGGGAGCATAGGAGGCACCCCTAGTAGACTCTTCTAAATGTCTTTAATTATTACATGGACAATAATTTAGCAAACGAATCTATTTCGTTCCTATCCTTGGAGGTACTAATATTATAAATGTGAAAGTTTGTGAAGATGTTTGGATGTTTGTTAATCACGCGTAAACCGTTGAACAAATTTGGATGAAAATTGGGCATACAGATAGACCGTTTTCTGGATTAACACATAAGATACTTTTTATCCCGATATTCCCAAGGCATCGAAACTTACGCGGGTGAAACCGCAGGGCTCTGCTAGTTATAAAATAAAAATGACTTCTTTTTTCGACTTAGCCACAGATAATTGCAAATGTATAAGTAACAGATTTTTTACAACCCGTCCGTGTAAAAACGCCGTAATAAGCCCTTGTTTCGCCTACGGGCGTCAGACAGAGACGAATTGAGATATTTTTTTACCCAAATGTAGGTACCTTCATTAAAATCTGATTTATTACTAACTAAGTGCCTCCGCGCATTAAAGGTCTCTTTAGCGCGAGAAAAAATACGTAATTCATTAAAAAAGTTCATAAACATGAAAAAGGTTGCGAAAAACGACGAAACACATAAAAAGTTATCAAGTAACATTAGGTGAAAGTTTGTACAAATACCAAATTAGCTTGTATGAGGTACAAATGTATCTACGTACTTATTTTATATCTTATAAATACCTTCTTATGTTACCTACGTTTTTTAACGATTTGATGTTCCCAAATTAAAAAGCAAAGGAATAAAAATTTATTTATTTATTTTCAAAACCTTTCATTTATAACAATATACAGAAATTGACAGAGTTACGTTTGAGAATTTGGCCTTTAGATAATGTTTCCGTTTTCATCCTAACTATTAGCTGAATAATTGAAAATAATAGCTTATTCAACAAACTAATGGCCTAATTTTCGCGAAATTTGTACAAGTTCTGCGAATGAGCGATGGATTTGCTTTTATCATTAATTTGACTCATTCGTCTTTGAATCTGTTTGAACTAATAATTTTCACATTATAAATGATAAATGATTTATTTTCTGTAAGTAGGTTTGTACAAACACTTTTACACGTCAATCATATTATTATAATCATATAAGGTATTATATATTGAAAATATACATCTAACACACATAACATATTTCACAATTTAATACTTTAATATATATAGATAATATATACAAGTGTATAGTAAAAAAACAAGAAAAAGACAGGAGCTCATTGGGCATCAAAAAATTATAAGGTTATATTTCCTACTACGAGTATAATAATATAATAAGTATAACACAACTTTTTGCAAACGCTTTCTCGGTGAACGGAAAGCTTTTTTCTACCGGTTTAAAAGTAGATATAAGCAGGTAACATTTCACGGATAGTTGGGTATTCTTAGAAAGTGCTTTTTTCAACGGTTCTTGCTATCGAAATGTTTTTTCCTTCCAAGGAGAAGATCGCTAATTATTTTAATGTTAGTCTTTACGTTGATAAGACTTTTAGCGCTTTTGTTAAAAGTTGTCCTATCTTGGGGCCAGATGGTACCTTAGATGATCAGTGTAATAAATCAGCCGCAAAACTTTAATTAAAACTTATACATTGACCTTAAAAATATTTAGTACTTACCTACTTTTAGAACATCTATAGCAAAAAACTGGATTCACTTATTCAGTATTCATTGCTGTCAGTAGATCAGCTACCTTCGCTACATGGTGCTGACAGGTATCTTGACTATGTCCTCATATTGAGCCAAAAGAATGTAAAAATTTATAACTGTTACAGCTATCAATATTTATAGGATACTACCTCATTATGGGATCGATATCCATACTTAATATCGTAAATTCGAACGTAAATCTGTCTATCTGTCTGTCTGTCTGTATGTTACCTTTTCACGCCTAAACCACTGAACCAATTTAGATAAAATTTGGTATAGAGATAGTTTGAGTCCCAGGAAAGGACATAGGATAGTTTTTATCCTGATATTCCCAAGGGATCGAAACTTATGCGTGTAAAACCGCGGGGCGCAGCTAGTATTTTAATATTAATACTATTAAAATAATACAATGATTTACAAAGCTTCTAAAATTAATAATCCTACCAAAATTTGAAATGTCGTATCGATGGTGATATAATTTTGGAATGATAACGGAATTTTGGCTCAATTCAATCTGGATTATCTTTTAAAATTCCATTAAGGTGGAATTGTAGCTGGATTAAGTTGACAATGAATAAAATATAGGAGCAAATGTACAGAGGGTGACAAAGATATAGGATAAGAAATGTCCTTTAGCACGACACAATAAAGACTTTACCTAAAACTCTTCAAGACACACTGAAATGGCTGCGACTAGAATATTATTAGGTCACTTTGTTGACTATGTGGAAGTGATTTATCGTTTATCAAACTCAAACTCAAAGCATTTATTTCAATGAAACCAATTACAGGCACTTTTGAATTGTCAAGGGGTCGGTCAGTCAGAAAGATGAAGCTAGTTGCCCATTCCAAAGCATAAGTACCTATGGAGAAGAACAGGCAAGCAACTCCATGAACACTCTTAAATAATATGGTTACAAAGTCTTGGTTACATCATTCATGTTAAAAATTATACACGTGAGAACGATGCAGAACGTTAAAAGCGTCCATAATATCATCAACCAATTTGCTTCCAGTGTTGGTTATGATAACATTTATTTAATTTTTTTTTACGTATTAATATAATTAGTCAGCAATGGACATTTATGAGCCAACCATTCATGATTGTTTATTTTTCTTCGTAATTCATCACTTAACAATCATCATTGATGGTTGAATTTCTAAAACCATATTACTAAAATTTAAACTATTTATACACTGCCTAGTATTTATATTCGTCAACATAAATTTTATGGGCACTTTCGTGAAACCACTCAAAAAACTGCAAAGTAACTTTTGTCTTGTATCCACTTAGAATCCGTAAAACCTTTTCAGAGACGGAAGCCACTCAATAAGAATTATAGCCCCTTATATCTCGAGCAAAAAGTTATTTCACGATTTTATTCAGATTTTTTATTTCTATTTCTTTGAATTTTGAAGCACGTTACGGGCGAATAAATATAATTTGTAGGTCATTTAAATGTAAGTCGATTTTTTTTTTATGTATTGAAGCTAAATAATCGTGTTCCATGAGTAATTGAGGTTCAAAATAAACATGACCTTTCTAATATAATTACTTCTTTATAAGGAAAGGTTCACTATTGCTGTTTTATAAGGAAAGGTTAATTAATATCATCATCTGCCTTTTCCAAACTATGTATATTGGGGTCGGCATCCAGTCTAGCCGGATGAAGCTGAATACCAGTATTTTACATGGAGCGACTGCCTATCTGATCTCCACAACCCAGTTACTGGGTAATGCGATACCCCTTGGCAAGACTGGTTGTTAGACTTTCATACTTCTGACGACCCGTAATGACTGCCAAATATCCACGAATGACAGCCGGGACCAGCGGCTTAGCGTGCTTTCCGAGGCACGGAGGGGTCTTGATATGTAAAGAAGGCCACCCATCCACGGGCCAGAGTCGGCAAGCGTAGCTTAACCTGATCGATCGACCCGTGCGGCAGTTATTACTTGGCCACAAGCCCCTCGGAAGGTTAATAATAATTAAAATGGAAAGAAAGGTTAATTAATAATTACTACCAAATGAGTTAATTAATGGTGCTTAAGTCAGCAGCCTGCGAAATTGGGAAACACCTAAATTAGGACGAATTATTTATGTGAGCACTGCTAACATTGCCTAAACTACCCTAATTAATAGTCGTATAGTGTAATATCATTATTAGGTACAAGTTTAAACGCTAATTTCCCAGCGCTATTGGACTGGAAAATAAGGGTTCGTGATTGAAACCTAACCGTTGAACTAATCACATTACAAGAAATAATTACAGGTAGAGGTTAACGCCAATAGTGGCCCAGTCGCGCAGGGGTAGCCCAGTGACAATGGCCCCGACTTACGAGTCATGGGTTCGAACCCACACAGGCGCTTTACTTTGTGTAAATATTTTCATCACCACGGAAAACATCGCGAGGAAACTGGCATGTCCTAGAACCAAAGATTTGAAGACATCTACCAAAACCGCACTGGGCCCACGTGGTAGATTATTAGCCCACGCGCTCTCGAAAAAGAAGCTTGGGTCCCAGCAGTGGGAACATTATAAGCTGATTGTGTTTAGGTTAACAAGTACCTACCTACTGGATGTTTAATAGACGCCATTAAAATTCTAGTAATCTGGCCAAAACAAAAACATGTTTTATGATTGCTCATAATTTGCCAGAAACAAATTGAAGGGAATATAATGAAAGAAGTGTACCCTTCTGAGCGTGAGGCTTGGCTCATAAATAAGCAAATTACGCGTTGGGTTGCATTTTAATTAATTTGTAGGTACTTTATTGCAGCATGTTGCGTGTTGCTTTCATATTTACTTTGTTCCAAGAAATACCATGGACGTGGAAATTTAAAAAATTATGTTTCTCACTATTAAAGCACTTTTTTGTACTTTGAAGGTAAGAAGCGAATTTAAAAATAAAATACTCTATTCCAATTATTAATGAAACACTAAATATGTTTAAAAAAAACTAAAGAAAAAACTAACGAAATACCTAGTTCAAGAGACAGACATCTTCGAAACCCTCTTCATCACTTAATACCGGTCATCGTCTAAGCAAAATGTACGAAACAGCAATATTTTACAAAACTATTATTTACGAGACAAAGACGTCACACTAAAATGCATTATATTGCATTAATGCATCCAATCTGCAACATTTCCGAGGAATAGCGGTTGTATCAACATAGCTTCAATGCTGCGCTAGTTATACCAATCATACTGAGTAATAAGTGTTCTTAGTTTGCAAATGATAAACAGTGTTGTTTACTACGGCGATAATGGCACAATTAATGGGTATTATCGTGACTTTGCGAGTTATAAGCTCTGATATTTGCATAGTCAAAGTATAGCAAGATTTTTCCGAGAAAAACTCGGTCACTTGAATGAACAGCGGGGAAAAGGTCGAGCATGACGATAGAGGTCCTATAAACATAGTATTACATTTTATTTTTTGTGCGTAACTGAACAATCTGGCGTATTAGGGGTTACGTTGTTTTTAGGAAATATAGAATACAAATATGGTAAGTAAGTAGTGAAACACAAAATTCCAAATTCATTAATAAAAAATACTATCAGCATAAGGTAACAATTATGGACTTTGTCTGGGTAAATAAATAAATGATTATTTCCTTTATTCAATTAAATACCTTATAAATTATATTTTTAAATATTAGAATATAAAAAAATATAAAAACATTTAAAAATATAAAAAAATAGTAGCCCATCGGTATCGGGAACAGGGTCTAAGCTACCGGCGGTCAGGACTCCAGAGAGAGGAACCTCCTGACAATGCGAGCCGTGTCCAGAAGTACTGCTCTCTGAATCAAGCCCTTGATCCAGCTGCCCAACGAGAGCCTCCTTAGGTGTTGGTCGAGGCTCGAGGCTCTTGGCTATCAAACCACTGGCTGTAACGACTATCGGTACAATGATCGCTGAGTCCACATCTCACATGTCGACAACCTCGTGAGCCAAGTCAAGATACTTAATTTGTTTATCTTTCTCAGCTTTCACGAGGTTCTCATCATGCGGGACAGTTATGTCAACAATCATTGCGCACCGCTCTGATCGATCCACCACCACTATATCAGGCTTATTGGCAACAATAGTCCTGTCAGTGATGATGGATCGATCCCAGTACAATGTGATATTTCCATTTTCGAGAACTGGGTCGGGCACATATCTGTAGTACGGCACCTCCGATTCCACAAGGCTGTATTTCAGAGCAAGTTGCTGATGGATTATCCTGGCTATTATTATTATTAGGATCCGGTTTAAAAGTCTCAAAACCAAACCACCCTTATCACTGACTTGTCTAACAACAGGACATTGTTCTATAACAACAAAAACAAGCTTTCCATTGTTCCGACACAACAAAACACTACTGTTGCTGACAGCTCCACCTACCGCTTAATTAACATTTCACCAAAAAAAAAAAAAGTAGAAAAATCTAAATAAGTCGGTTTGATTTCACGCATCACTTATCAAAGACCTTTGCTCCATAAATAAGGGGTTTATTGGATTTGATCATGCATGCTATACGTTGTGAATTTTGATAAACCGACTTGTAATACGACCCTTTGAGGTTAAATCATGTTTATTGCACCGTAGCTCCTGGAGTATGTTTAGAAAAGATCTTTAATTCAGCAATTTTTTCTCGGGCATTTCTAATTCTGTATTTTCATACATGTTTAAAATTTTATTGTGTTGATAGCCATAGTGAATTAATGATCCATAGTGAATTAATGCGTACTGATTTCGTTCTGTTTTGGGTATTTGCGTTAAAACCGCATTGAAACTCAATAAGTTCAGCATCAGATTTTTTATCAAACTTTCTGATTTGTGAAGATTAGGTTGCCAAAACAAGGGTTTAATCCATATTTATCCAAGTAACTCTGTCTGTCGGTCTGTCTGTCGGTCTGTCTGTCTGTCTGTCTGTCTGTCTGTATGTTACCTTTTCACACCTAAACCGCTGAACCGATTTAAATAAAATTTGGTATAGACATAGTTTGAGTCCCGGGAAAGGACATAGGGTATTTTTTATCCCGATCGATATTCCCACAGGATCGAGACTTATGCGGGTGAAACCGCGGGGTGCAGCTAGTTGGCTTATAAAGCCCGTTTCGGGAGGCCATTGCCTATCATCCTATAGTAACCTAATTCAGGCTTAATTTAATTTAGTAAGATACGCTACTAACTTGCACATATTAATTTCTGATCAGCAACAGTTCACGAGTTCAATTTCACGGGTTCATGTGAAATTAATACGATGCAAGATTAGGCTATTGCTCTTTTTAAAAAGCTTTTCAATCATTTACGAAGACTGACTTCGTAGATTTTATGGTATTGCAAGTAAATTAAGTTGATCATCAAAATGGTTATACAATGTGGGACAGCAATACGGTAATAAATAAAAACACTGGCAATGTGCGCAGAAATATTTTAATTTAAATCCATCAAATAACAAAAGTCAAACAACAAAATAAGAATCTAAACATAAGTATTCACCGGCTATTGGTTTTTCCAATCAGGTCGACTATTTATAGTGACTAATTGGATATTATGTATTTGATTGAGTTTTTGTTTGTAGACTCAGTTAAGCGAAGTGTAATTTACTTCCCAATCCTGTATGTTGTGCGGGATTGTCGAAAAGGGTTACCGCTACCCCGGAACATAAAGGGCTAAGGAAGGAACACGGATGGGTTTTAGTCAGTAAGAGTCTGACACTCCCTTCCGCTCCACCCAGAGAGAGAGGGATCATTTGCCGATTTCCCATCCATAAAAAAAACCCTGTATGTTACGTGTAGATCAACATATCTACTTATAGGCACGATTATTGTATGCTTAGTTAATCTTCGTTTTCCCTTTACGGAAAATATTAGGCGTTTTGCGGATTTCCGGTTAAAAAGTGACACAAATTGGGACACTGGCCTCTGTGAGAGGGAGTCGATCAAAATCCACCACGCGGGCACAATGCGGGTCGGTAGATGTCACATGTCATTGAGTTGTTTGGTTCTAAGACATGTCGGTTTCACGATGTTTTCCGTCACTGTTTTGAGAGCAGCGTATGAAATTACATACAAAACTGTCAGCTTAGTGTCTCACTGTCACTGTATGTCAGTAGAGTTAGAAACTGAGTCAACTGGACTCAGTTACCAACCCTGCTGAGTACCTCAAATCTTTTTGCCCCACGGCATGAGTTTTAACGTAGGCATCTATCGGTGCCTAAATGAGAAAAATAATGATTGACGGACTAAATGATAAATGATTTATTTTCTGTAAGTAGGTTTGTACAAACACTTTTACACATCAATCATATTTTTATAAGCTAGATGAGGTCGGCGTTTCCTATCTGACTACTCTGAAAAAAAGGCCGAAACAAACTCAGAGGTCACAGTCTCTTTTAAAGTCCAGACAAAATCTTGGTCAGATCATGTGAAGACCATGTAGATTGGTGTCTGAAATAGTCTTTTGAGGAAAGACCCACACAGATTGAGCGGACCTGTCCAGTCAGTGCACGCATTTGTCAAAAATCGTGCAGCTCAACTCAGAACTTGAGGAGCTCAACGGTTCGACTACCTACTTAGACGATATCATTGTAAGTACCTATTTCATTAACTGGTTCACATATATATGAAAAACGACATTTTCAAATTCCTTCTTCATTGGCCATTAAATTCATACAAATGGTATTCGGAAAATGCTTTGCTCATTAAGACGACTGAATTTCTGTATACATTTCCCATAAGCATAAATAACCGCGTTTACATTTGAATAAGCTCCATTTCCGTAAATGTAAATGGCATGATATAACATATTAGAACTTCTCTTTGTTTATTACATTCCGTTTCCTGAAAACACGTGCACAGATTTATAAACACGTATTGGACCATAACTTTCCAAACCTGGGAGAACATTATGTGTGTGATCAGAAAACAAGTTTGCCTAATGGACGGTACTCATCACAGTTTTTTTCAAACGATCGTTGCCAGAGCTTTTTTATATTCACGAAACAAACAGATTGGTAAGTATATGATCTAAACACGAAAAACAAATTCTCTAGACGCTGCTCGCGAACGAATGTTCGTTTCGTAACGGTGGGTACACATATATGAGAAACGTAACATGAATTAGTGTTAATCCGCTCCCTCACCGAGAGCATTCGCATGTAACAATCCAAGATTCCATTGTAACGGCTAGGGCTTTGCATAAAGGTGCATCCAGACACAGCGAGGAATGTGCCGTAAGTGTTTTTTTTTATGTGTTAGATGCCTCAGCCTGAGGCAACCGTACATATAAAAAAAAACCGAGTGTGCTTATGACCACACGACTGAAGTGAAACTTCAAACGTATTTGGCTATGAGAGGAAGAGAGAAAGAAAGTGTGCGCGCGCACTGCTTTCTATCCCCCACTCAACTCACGTTCGACTCGACCGATCACACTTTTCGTAACGCTTACGTCACGCGTTCACCAGCTTACTCCCCAAGTCAAGCGTGCGTAAAGAAGTTTCACTTCAAAAAAACCGAGTGTGCTTTTGACCACACGACTGAAGTGAAACTTCAAACGTATTTGGCTATGAGAGGAAGAGAGAAAGAAAATGTGCGCGCGCACTGCTTTCTCTTGCTTATATCCCCCACTCAACTCCCGTTCGCCTCGCCCGATCACACTTTTCGTAACGCTTACGTCACGCGTTCGCCACCTTACTCCCCAAGTCAAGCGTGCGTAAAGAAGTTTCACTAAAATAATTTGGGGCGCATGCCTCGCTCTGTCTGGTTGCACCTTAACTCGTACACACAATTCAAATCGTGCGAGCAGCGATCCATTTTCTTCAGTCCCCACGACAAACACACACAGTGTGCTCGAGGGAGCAGCTTGGACCGTTCATGAAGTTCGTAGTTAAAGCGCGGTTCATACGCGTCACACGTCCTGACTGATGCAATATAAATAAAATAAATAATAAAATATTTATTTCCATCAAGGTAGGTACAACAATTTCTTAATCAAATAACAATTAAGATCTTAGTTTAGAGGTTGTACGCTGTCACATAGAATTATGAAAATTATCTCCTAAACTAAGTCAAGCTTGTATTATAGGAGTTAGTGAGCTGTTGACTTAGACACAACCTTGAACTAAAAATGTAAAATGTAATGTAACATAGGACGTATTTAAATGTTACATTTCCTGTAACGTTTCTCATAATGCTTAACAAAAGCTCTCGTGCAACAAATGTTTGCAAAACAAATTCGCGAACGGATTGCTCGAACACAACGCATTAAAAAAATGTGACATTTGGAATGAAACGAGAATAATAAAAATGCGTAGGGAAATATCTACGCAATAGTAATTTGGGAGTGAAACAAATAAAATGGCGGACCAAGAAGGGTTCGCCATTTTATTTGTTTCACTCACTTTACATTCGGGTCTTCACCGCTTTGGGAGCCATTATCACATATTGAACGTAGGTAGGTCGTGGTGATCGAAAATGGAGTTTGGTCGAAGATAGCGCTGACAATGTTTTACACCTATTTGGGTACACAGTGATAGCTCGATTGTAACTAGAATACTTTAGTGTTTGGTCAGACTGGCAGTGCGGGGCGGGGAGCGGCGCGGGTGCGGGAACGCGCGCGATCTGCCTGTCCGCAGTGGAGCGCGGCTGCGTTCTGCGTGTTGTCGTGTCCAGTTTTTGTTAAAATATAATATGGATGAAGAAGACTTATTTTTACAAGAAAAAAGCTCGAACTAGTTTGAGAACCCCGGTCCCCGCGCACCCACTGCGGCCACTTGTATGAACGAGCTATGGCGTCTGTTGCCCGCGCCGCTCACCGCGCCCGCGTGCCTACAATGGACACTCAAAATGAAGTTCTTAGAGTCTGGCAAACGAAAGTAGAGACTGAAAAAGAGCGGCAAAATTAAAAATATCAGTATAGCAACCCCAAAATTAGTATGACATACCTGAAATAACCTAATTTGATACTTTATAATAATTCGTTTTTGATGAAAAACGGTATTATTTGTACACTACTGCTTGACTTAGAGACTTTTGAGTTAGAAAAATTCTCAACAAGATCACAAAAAATCACCAACAACACGCCATCTTCACAGAGCATGTAGGTACCTTGTTTTGAAAAATTAAATGTGACATTTTGTCTAACATTGCCATATAAAAAGTCTGCAAATAATTCGAGTGTCTACTTTCGTTTGCCAGACTCTATGTTTGAGTACGCCGCACCGCGCCCGCGCTGCCAGGTGAAAGACGGGCGTTTTGGGGGACTGTATGTAATTTTATCGCACAAAAAGTGCTGATTCTCAGTCTAATTTGAATAAATGAAAGTTGTATGATTCTAAAACATCCCGCAATATGTGAGGTGTGGTGTGGTCCTGGTACGTGTGATTGGGTCCTCTTGCGATCATATTCCGATCCAGGGAATCACTAAACATTCGCAATTTGTATGTCTCTACTTACTTAAAATAAGTGTTATTATTAAACGGACATCTAATCACAAATAGCTAAAAGATTTGTCTCATTCTCTGAACTATTCACCAAATTAATCTTCAGTTGTACAAACAACAAGTTGTTGGTTAATGGTTAAGGCTTAGTGAAAAGCCTTTGAGTGGCTTTGAGGCTTTGACGCAGGTAGGTAGACCCCCGAGCTAATTCGGGATCAGAATGCTGTGGTTTTACACCAAAGGGAATAGAGACTCCTGATTGGTTAGTCAGCATAGTGAAACTAAGATGGGTAACAAACGCCCGGGCAGGTACTTGCCTACTACGTGTATAACGCCTAAGTAAAGTCATGGAAATCAATTGTTAAGCAAATTGACTATCAACTTAATATGTCCGTACCTTTTTCAAATTACAACTGATATTCTTTGACAGTCGTACAAAATAGCTATAACACGCGCAAATTGAAATTGACGTAGGGTGTCAAAATGACCTCACTATCAATATAGTCACCGAAGGTTGCGCGAATTTTCAATACTTTTTTATACAGGGTGTTACGGAAAGGGTATATCAATACAAACGGGTTGAAGAGTGTATCAGGTCTAAAATCTCTGTACAAAATTTCAGCTCAAAAGCAGTAACTTTGAAAATGCTTAATATTTTTTTATTTCGATAGTTTATTAAATTGAAATCATAACAAACGTGTCACCGCAATACGAGGGTCATTATCCATTATCTGTAGTGTGTCTGTGCGCCTAGTACACGCACATCACGCCGCCGCGCGCCAGTGCAGCGCCATGATGTCGAAATAAAAAAATATTAAGCATTTTCAAATTTAATGCTTTTAAGCTGAAATTTTGTACAGAGATTCTAGACCAGCTACACTCTTCAACCTGTTTCTATTGATATACCCTTTCCGTAACACCCTGTATAGGTAGTCTTAACTCAGTCTAGACCTTTACTTGAAATCCAAAGCTAAGTAGGTATGCCTAAAACTTTTGAAAAACGAAACTGGTTGGAAAAATACGTGACTATAAAATATCAAGTCAAAGTTGAAGTACATTTTTCACTAGAAATCTAACAATGAAATCAAAATTTCTTATTCGATATTATACTTTATATTTTTTTGGGAAAGATTTCTATCGCTGTTAGTAATGCCAACTTTTCTATAGACCTCTGTAAAAACTTTTTAACGATGAACATTCATTCTTAAAAGTCGTTGCAAAAAAAACCGGAATACACAAAAATGAAATAATTTAATCATCAAGACACGGTATAGTAGATTGTTATGCAAGGGTCGAAAGGAATCAATTCCTATACGAGGCATTTAGACGCCCGAGCGCAGCGAGGGCGGCTATAGCCCGAGTAGGAATTGATGACTTTCACCCGTGTTAAACACTCTACTTTTCATTTCGAATTTAAGGAAAGTAAAAAGTAGTAGTTTTTCTAAAATATTTATTGATAACAATAACATGCAAAGTTTTTGGATTTCGGAACAGCTTACAGGGTTAGTATCCCGCCAAATAATACTATTGTCTTTTTTTATTTTAAATATGGAACACACTGTGTCACCGCCGCGGGCTGTCCCGCTTAATAGGTTTTTTTTTTTAATTCACACTGGCTGTTTATACACTCACAAGACTGCAGCATTTTTCTTAATTTATGTAAAAAATTTCGTAGCTGACTACAGTTCTATTTTTAAAATTCATTCCCACCCTAAAGAGGGAAGTAATTACTATGAGTCTTTCCCGCCCTGTGGTGGGAAGCAGCGTCTTCCACCCGCTATTTGGATCAAACAAACACTACTTTCCGAGTATGAGAAATGAAAATATGTTATCTACATTAGCTACCGTGCTCAAAAGGACGAAATACCATAAGCTTTGGTTGCTTTGGAAGCTGAATTTTTGGTAATTTTCGGGTAATAAGAAAAGAAATCGTTTATAAATTGTCCTTTAGTATAATAATTATTTTTTAACTATACTTAAGGGTTATAGTTAATAGCTCATAACGTAAACAGTGAAACCATAAAAATATTACTCACAGTTACACAGTTACTCATACAGCGTGTTTCAGTTTGTGGTTATATCACACCCCGGGCACTCCATACAACGCTCGCAAAATAATTACCTACTACTACTACATTAAAAAATGACGTTTGTATACGTATGAATGTGTGCGTGAGGTACTTGTGTTTGCGAGCGCTCTTGTTAAAGAACTGCGATGAATACGCCGAAGTGCGGGGTGAGGTGCGGTAACTGATGTTAGTGCGGGGAAGGGAGTGGCCTTTCTGTACGTAGTACTTTAAGTATTCTGTGGTTATATTTTAAAGATGGGGATGTACCCCATACCATCAAACTGAACCACTTTCTCCACGGTACCAACATTGTAATTGCAAAAAATTATCAGTTGTCCTATATACAGGTTGAAATTGAAAACATGCGACAAATCGAAATGGGAGATTGTACTCATCATTATGAACAACTTTTACTATGGGACCAAACCTGAACACGCCAAAAAAAATCAGCTGTTCCCTACGTTTGGCGAGTTATGCGAACATAAATGTAGGGAACAGCTGATTTTTTTTCGCGATGTCAGGTTTGTACCGGTTAATGTAACCACACACTTCTGATGCACGCTGTAAATTGCCAGTGAGTCCAAAACTAGACTATTACTTTGTCTTGAGACTGTTGGGTTTGGGTAGTATTGTCGTTAGCCATCAATCAATACACCTTATAGGTAATCTGTCTGTGACACCACGCAAAACCCTGTTGTATTTCCGAATGGCACGTACCTACAATTCAGGAGGAAGTCCTAGTGCTCAATGTTTTCCTTGTGTGTGAAAAAATATAAGGTCACAAGGAAAACATTTTCCTGCGCGTGTTTTACAATACCCTAGGGTAAGAAAAGGTTTCTTAACAAAACGTTTGTTCAATTCAAGAAAGGTTACCGTACCTAATCTTTGACAATGCAAAGTACTCCACCCGAAATATATTGGTAGATGTGTTTTAGGAGTGAATTCATTTATCGTTGAATAAAACGTAATATCTGGCGTTAGTGCGGTGGTTGATTCGAAATTAAAATTTATTTCCAATTTAGGGTTGTGTATTTATGCTTCGAATTTAGTGATTCATTTTGTTTTCGCGCCAATTGATTTTTCTTTGACATCGTTCTGTTAACAATATGGAGAACATCAAATATCGCATGACCTAATAGTATAGGGATAAATTTTAGATTAGACACACCTTTGTCAGACATTTTCCTTCGCCATACTACGACAACCACACACAAAATTTCAAGGATATTTTTTCTAAAGTAACTAAAAAAAAAATTAAAGCAATGGTTATTCCTGAATGTAAAATTGATCATGTCTGTGGAAACTTAATGATTCACTACAGATAGTTCAAGACGTTTCTTAGGTATTGTGGTTGACGGATATAGAAATGCGGCCGTCTCTGTCTTGTGGTTCTGGTTAACCTACGATAACGGATAACCTCTCATACAGAAATCTTCCGTATAGAAATCCTGTGTGGTTTTAATTTAATGATGTATCAGGGATTGCGATATGTACCTACTCCGCCACAAGGATCGTTTAGCGATCGAATGACGTAGACAGGGGGCGCTGCTGGTAAACATTTGTGTTTTTTAGGGTTCTGTACCTAAAAGGAAAAAACGGAACCCTTATAGGATCACTTTGTTATCCATCTGTCTGTCTGTCAAGACTTTATCTCGGGAACGCGTGGAGATATCAATTAGAAATTCAAACCATAAATAAACTCAGGTCTTCAGTCCCTTGAAGCTGTGAAAAAATCAAACTTTCAAGTTAACGTAAAAAAAGATACGGGCGTTTATACCCCAAAAAACGTATATCCGACACTCTCAAGGAAATCAAAATTTATAGGGTACTTCCTGTTGACCTAGAATCATGAAATTTGGAAAGAAGCAAGGTCATGTAGTACAAATACAGGAAAAAATCCGAAAACTGTAAATTAGTAGTTACATTAAAAAAGTCCCGTGATAAACTATTTACATACCTAAAAATTTGTACGCAACCCTTCGTACGCGAGTCCAACTCGCATTTGACCGGTTTTTTGTGAAATTTATTGGAAATCAAGATGGCGGCGTTAGTTCCGATTTTGGCCATGCACCTATAGGATCCTTGTATAGTTACTCAGAATCTGAGTAGGTATATATTTTCATGTTCGTGAACGGACGCCGTCAGTTGGGACTGCTCATCTCTTAGTTGCCACGGCTTATTTTAATTATTTTATTCTTGGATTGTTTTTTTTTTTTTTTTGTTTCTATTTACTATAAGTACTCTGGACGCTTTAAACGTGTACGTTTTTTTGTACATCGATCTCACATAATATAATAAAAAAAAAACACTATTATTCATGTAAGTTATATTTTTGTAACGTTCAATAATTATATTTTGATGTGCGTTTTGTTTCTGCAGAAAAAAAAAAATGTTTTCTTACTTTCCATAAAACAGTGTCCATGGAGTTTCTTGCTCGTTCTTCACTACTTCTTCTTACGCTTCGGAATGGGCAAACTAGCTTCATATTCCTGACTGACAGACTCCTTGACAATTCAAAAGTGCCTGTAAATGGTTTAATTGTAATAAATGCTTTGAGTTTGAGTTAATAATCTTTTATTTCAATTTAGGGCTGGCTTTTTAATCATCTCATAACTTTATTCGAGGAATAATTTTGTAACAGTTATTTCATACAAAAACTGTCAAACGTAAATTTTATTCCTCGAGTAGAAGTTATCTGGCGATAGAAAACTCAGCCCTTAAGTATGTAGTTCTTATTTCATTGATATCAGATATCATTGAAATGCGAATACGAACCACGTTAATAAAAGTTATGTTACCCGCAGTAATTTATCTATCTACAGTTATTCCGTGAATATTTGGAAACTTCAAAATCCCTCCGTGCCCAGAGAGCAAGTTAAATCATCCGTCATCGTTGCCGGCTGCTGTGATGTAATTACCCCTGACGATACGTTCAGTACAGTACAGTCACGAGCACCAATATGTCAACACTTGGCAATTTTCAATCGCGATTTTTTCGTGAAATAACGAATGCAATGTTGAAATACGACACTTAACATAAACCAATGGGTTCGAAAACACTATTTTCGTAATAACATAAAATTTCATTCAAAAATAAAGGAGAAACTCGCCTTTGAATAAAGTCAAGTGTATACATACTTATAGACGTGACTGTACACCACACGACATTCTAACTCTCGACTTACGAAAACTTTTACTGCTTCGACTACGAGTAACCTCGACTTCTACCACAATAGATTGAATGTCACATCATAAAACGTCAAGCGGCCTATACAAGAGGTAATCGCTTTCAAAGCGTTTCGTATTCCTACAGCGACTCTCAACGGGATATATTACATTTTTTACTTTTCCATTATCGTTTTCGCTGATAGAATGTGACTTTGCCTAGACCCTAAGATCTGTCTGCTTTACGAGTAGAGCTAATGTGAACGTTAATTAATATGTAGTTTCAATCTGGCCGTGGCGTGTTAAGCACCTATCTTCATTTAAACAGGAATTTGCCAGTTATAGTTATCAAGTTGACAAGAAAAAAAAATACCTGTGGCACAAAAAATGCTATGCAATAGCTTTACCTAAAGCTATTGCATAGCATAAAGCTATTGCATAGCATTTTTTATAAACTTATGCAATTATAATATTTATGCAATTGTTTTTTTCTTTGATATTGATTCAAGTTACACTTTGTAATTAATATCAAATTAATTATGTGTATCCATTTATTAATTAATAAATGCATAATCAAACAAAACAATACTTAATATTATTTAATCCGTGCGAGCTTCGTATAGTCTACACGCATACGTCTAGTCGCACGCACAGAAACACCGTGCCGAAGTCTGCCGAACTGAAACGACTTTAGACGATGCACGGCTTTCAACGCCGCGCCGCTGTGCCGGTCGGAGTGGGGGGTGTAAGGTTAATTTTCGTTACGGAATTTCTTGATTCGGTCGCCGCGCTCAAAACCCGCGATAAAAGCTATGCAATAGCTTAAAAATGGAATCACGTTCTAATTTTAAGCATACCAAATTTTCAAACTAAACTCGCTACTACTGTTGTTTGCTGCACCGGACGACGTCATTACGTCAGCACCGGCTGTCGCTGAAAACCAGCGCTGGGCTGTCTTGCATAGCGTCGCAGCATAATGCTGAGCGGTAACCGTTTTGCGTGGATGTGACGCATGTTTCCCCCTACCTTTTTATTTTATTTTTTGTGTTTATGTTCTGTTTTGCGTTATTTTCACCGCAAATAAACGTATTTTCTTTCTTTCTTTCTACTTAACTAATGCAAAGTAAATCAGTGAAACTTGAATTTACTGGAAAATTTTGTCAAAAGTTGTAAAAATTCAACTGTTACCGTTGACATACTGTTGACTGTACGACGTACGTATCTCAGTGGTTACGAGTTTACGAGTAGTCAGCGCAAACGACTGGTTTTTTCGAAAGTTATCGGTTTTCCTCAGTAATTAGTTTGCAGCGGCAGCGGTCTTGTAAAATACTAGTTGTAATTATTCAAGCGGTATCTGACTGATGCGGATCCCGAGTCACTTACGTCGATATAGGAACTGCGATCATAGATTATAGTGCATTTCAGTGAGTCAACGAAGCAAAAGGCGAACGTAAGGATCGCACTAGATAGCGTTCTGTAGTTTCTGGCTAACCGCATAGGAAGAAAGAAGGCGTGAGCATGTACAGACATTAGCACATCAACCTACTACAATCTGTCAAATTTTTTTAATAGATTTTCAACTTTATCGCTAAAGTATAATGTTCAAAGTTGATTGGGAAAATTTGACAGTTTCGGGTAGCTTGATGTGATGGCGTCTGAATCTACGAATGTAAATTGAGCAAATCTTTAGGCACCTTACCTACATAGACTTAAGATGTTAATAGTCGTCTTACAATAAAAATAAAAGTTTTAATAAGCAGGTAATCTTTTTCTTCAATCGCTTTTGCAGTGTGCATGAGCAAACAAAAAAAAAGTTAGTCATTCAGTAAATATTGTAACTGAATTTATGCACATTATGAAAGAAGTTTGTTCAGAATCTTTTACTGAATCGAATTCTATCATTTTTATAAGAATAGATATTTTTTTATCCCAAATATAATTAAAACTAAAACTAAAAGTCACACTTCCGCTGTACAGTGAAAACAAACCAAAATGGAAGAAGTTCTGACTACGTTAGACCAGTGCGAGCGTAGATTTGTAATATGGCCCACCATTTTATCTCACAATCAGTATAAATAATTTAATAAATAAACAAAATGTCACATTAATATAATAGGTATTATAAAGGCGAAAGTTTGTGTGTGTGTGTGTTTATATGTTTGTTACTTCTTCACGCTCAAACGGCTGGACTAATTTTGATAAAATTTTGCATGAAGGTAGCTGACACCCTGGATTAATATATAGGCTAGGTACTTTTTATCCCCATATTCCCACTGGATCGACATTTACGCGGGTGAAACCGCGGGGCGCAGCTAGTTTAATATATAAACAAAGTGTTTGGTGGTGTGCGTTAGTTCCAGGATATCACACTAATATTATAAAGGCGAAAGTTTGTGATTGTGTTTGTTTGTTACTTCTTCATGCAAAAACTACTCAATGAATTTGAATGAAAGGACGATGAGTCAGAACGTCCCCCCAACCTTACATTGACCAACAGACTTAAAATGTATCTCATTCGAACCGCCTTAGCAAGCTGATCAATTTTTACTATGACGACATCTCTCAAAAGTTCGGGATATTCCGAGAAAATCATGTTTTAGTGTTAATTTCGTCACAACGTCCCCCCAACCCTTACATTGACCAACAGACTTAAAATGTATCTCATTCGAACCGCCGTAGCAAGCTGATTAATTTTTACTATGACGACATCTCTCAAAAGTTCGGGATATTCCGAGAAAATCATGTTTTAGTGTTAATTTCGTCACAACGTCCCCCCAACCCTTACATTGACCAACAGACTTAAATGTATCTCATTCGAACCACCTTAGCAAGCTGATCAATTTTTACTATGACGACATCTCTCAAAAGTGCGGGATATTCCGAGAAAATCATGTTTTAGTGTTAATTTCGTCACAACATCCCCCCAACCCTTACATTGACCAACAGACTTAAAATGTACCTCATTCAAACCGCCTTAGCAAGCTGATCAATTTTTACTATGACGACATCTCTCAAAAGTGCGGGATATTCCGAGAAAATCATGTTTTAATGTTTATTGCCAGAACGTCCCCTCAAGCCTTACATCGACCAACAAACTTAAAATGTATCTCATTCAAACCGTCTTAGCAAGGTGATCAATTTTTACTACGACGACATCTCTCAAAAGTGCAGAATATTCCGAGAAAAATCATGTTTTAATGTTAATATTTTTGGCACAAAATAAGAGTTTGTAAGTAAACCATATTCTTTGATTTTCAAACCTCTCAAGATCAATTAGGAGATGCCATTTAAAAAACAGAAAACGTCATTCGTTACTCGTCCAATTTTTTCTATTCCTATAGGCAGGCAGTTGTCCCACCGGGCGGCGGCGATGAACGATTAGCGAGTAGAACTAGCAACTGAAAACGAGTTGGCGAGCAGCGAGCAGCGTGTGTGTAGTTCCGATAGTTTTGTCGCTGGGCTATCAGCGAGTTTTCGAGTGCGACGGGCGATTACTCGCACCACTCGCTCGGGGCGGTTAGTCTCACAGGGGTTTCTCTCGGCGTGAGCTCTGACCACCAAGCGACAATCGCTGAGCGAGTATCGCTAGGCGAGTATTATCTTTGATAGCTCTTGTCGCTCAGCGACAAACCAGTGAAGCGAGTCCTCGCCGGCAGTGTGAACAGTCAGCGATCAACTGTTAATATATGCATCTCTTTTGTTTACACGGAATGTATATCTATTGTACGTTTCTTGAGCGAGAAAACAGCCGACAGTTAGTCGCTTCCTCGCCGGCGGTGGGACAACTGCCATATGCTCGTCCACGACGGAGACGCGGGTGTCTTCGTCTTGGGCGAGCTTGAATCCCTCACTGCACTCAGGATTCAAGTCTTAACTCCCTCGCTTCGCTCAGGAGTCAACTCAAACCTAGAATCCTTCGTTGCGTTCAGGATTCAAAATAGCGCCCGCGACAACAAGACACTACTTTATCCCAAAATAAATAAAACAATTTTTATTTTATTTCTAAACCCCATGGCTTTTGGAGTTAAAACTGGTTGCTAGTATTTTTATAGATCTTTATGAACCTGATAACACATACAAAAGATTTGTTGCAGGGCGGGCGACGAGCCTAGCGAATTAGAAAAATGAATAAAACGATTTTTTAATTTTCATTTTATTTGTAAGCCCCATGGATTATGAAGTTAAAAGTGGTTGCTAGTCTTTTTATAGATATTTATGAACCTGATAGCACATACAAAAGATCTGTTGCAGGGCGGGAGACGGGCCTAGCGAATTAGAAAAAATAATAAAACGTTTTTTTTAATTTTCATTTTATTTCTAAGCCCCATGGATTATGAAGTTAAAAGTGGTTGCTAGTCTTTTTATAGATCTTTATGAACCTGATAGCACATACAAAAGATCTGTTGCAGGGCGGGAGACGGGCCTAGCGAATTAGAAAAAATAATAAAACGTTTTTTTTAATTTTCATTTTATTTCTAAGCCCCATGGATTTTGAAGTTAAAACTGGTTGCTAGTCTTTTTATAGATCTTTATGAACCTGATAGCACATACAAAAAATCTGTTGCAGGGCGGGGGACGGACCTAGCGAATTAGGAAAAATTAATAAAACGATTTTTTAATTTTTATTTTATTTTTAAACCCCGTGGATTTTGAAATAAAAACTGGTTGCTAGTCTTTTTATAGACCTTTGTGAACCTACTAATACATAAAAAAGTTCTGTTGAAGGGGGGGGACGGGTCTCATACAAATATGGTCATCGTTCTTTAGCACACAGATAGTTTATAACCACAATTAACACATAGGATACTTTTTATTCCGATATTCTAACGGGATCGAGACTTATGCGGGTGAAACCGTAGGGCGCTGCTAGTGTTGCATAACGAGGCTGACTGTCCAATGAATTTGTAACAAGTCACCATACAATTTACGAGTTTACATAATCCAAATCAAATATATAAATCACAATTCGAATGTTTACACGATGCCGAATCTAATAAATAAATCCAGTTTATTTACAACCCAACATTAACCATTTTATCCGCATACATTTCAAAAGTCCCTCGTTAATTTTTAGCGATCGCCTTGCCTCGCCAGTTTTAATTTTAATTGAGCAAAGTTGCTCAAGGTCAAATCTCGAACGTTTGGTTTGCCAGTCACATTAAGGCGGAGGTTTCAGAAAACGGTCAAAAAGTTGGTTTTTTAAAGCAGTATATCTCTTAAACCGTAAATAATTTTGAACAATAAAAAATATGTGATATTTTCAAGTCTTATTTTAATACAGTGATGGAATTCAAATCATAATTAAATATATATTACTGCATCAAACAAAATTTCAAATACACCTCTTAATTGTTTTTAAAAGCAGTTTATCTCTTCATTAACAATTTTAATTATAATCAAAAAATTTTAATGCCAAACTGCATTCAGTGATGGATTGTTTTTTATTAAATAGTTTTTGTAAATAGATAATTGCTTCACATTTGCAATAAATTACCACCGTTGTGTCATCGCGCTTCTCTTTCTTTTCTATGCAGTCCGACAAAGACCGCGCTTTTGGTCATATAGTCGCCTTAAACGTTGTGCACATAAATACGAGTAGGTACGTAAGAATTTTAGGGTCCCGTAGCCAAAGTGACCTACTACTAAACCTAAGCCCTGTCTGTCTGTCCGTCTATCATAGGTCTGTATCTTTAGAAACTACATGTAACGTAACAAATACATAGATTTTTTTTCTAATCTATCTGAAAAATGTTTATACTAATAAGTGTCAAACTTAGTGACCTTGTAAAGAAAAGGACTCTGATTATGAAAACAAAACAAAATAAAAAGAAGGTATAGTTTAATAGTTTGGTTGGTACGGAACCATAATCTGATTAGCATTTTGCTGGTTTTTTACAGCACTTTTTTATATTTCAGTCTGAAAGCAGGCTGTTTAAAAACATGGGCTTTTGAAAGGCGAATACTCAAATATTTTTGTGACATTTTCATATGATGAGTGAATAGTAAGTACTTACTAGATAGTATATTGATGATGCGGCATCTGGCACAAGATTAAAAAAGTTTCTGGGCGCGAATTTTTAGGCCTTTTTTTAATATCTGTTTGTTCACAAAGGAGGAGGTTCTATTTGTGGGGGGGGGGGGGGGCGGTTGTGTGTCTGTTGTTGTTTGTTTGTGTTCAACTAGATGTTTGTGGTGGTTTTAATAACGATTGAAGCGCAATCCACTGAGCGAGTCATCATTTCAGTCGAAAGACGTCCACTGCTGGACATAGTCTTCCCCTAAGGACCTCCACTTCGTCCGGTTCTGTGCTTCTCGCATACAACGGGTTCCTGCGGCCTTCACGTTGTTGTTGTTTGTGGTTGTGGTCGTTGGTCCACCTTGTGGGAGGCCTTCTAACGCTACGTCTTCTAGTACGCGTTTTTCAGAACCTTTCGGCCCCATCGGCCATCTGCCATCTGCCATCCCCTGAGTAACGTATTTTTTTTATTCGTTGTTAGTAATCACATAATAATTTGTGAACTGTGTGTTTGCACAAAACATCTTTTAATTTTTTTTATAAAAAGGATTTACCTACGGCCCTTGTTTAACTTATCACCAGATAAAGTAAAATATAACATCAAAAAAACACTTTTTACTGCCACAAATAGTAAATGATCACCAAAATTAAAACTCCATTTTATTGAAAAATACCTAGGTAAAGGTATTTGTATTGTCATTTGCTCGCTCTTGCATCCTATGTCGACGGAGCCCCGCTTTGCGGGGCTCCTTTTTTGTGTAAAGGGTTTAAAGTACCAAACCAAACCTAACCTCCGGGTACCCAGCTAGAACTATTGTAATAATTTTAGACTTAATTTTTTGGTGTTCAATATATTTTTTTGGTGATCATTATATTTAACCACTTTACCTACTCATATCAAGATTACCGTAAGAAACACTCTTTGGGACGTAAAAATATGCATGAAGCCAATCTTTTCCTTTCATCAGGATAGCAGAACTTGTCTTTAGCCCTTAAACGAACAAATTCCGCTAAAAACATTACTACATTATGTCGCGATTCGAGTAGCAGAACTTCACAAGTCAGTGGAATTGAAGCAATCAATAGGAGCAAAATTTCGTCGCTTTTGACTTAACAAACACAGTATAGGTCTATTTCGGACCTTTTAGATTAGTTTTTCTATAAAATCAACATATATGTTACAAAAAAAAAATAAGTTTCGCTTTATAAAGTCGACTGCCACAGAAACATGCGAAACAAACGCGACATCGTAACAAAGTTCGTAGCGTCATCGTAGTGGGCTGAGCGCGGAGGTTAACTGGCTTCTGAGCAGATCAGCGAAAACACGCGGGAACGAGATAGAATCATAATGAAATCTATGCGTTAGAACAGGCAGTTTCGCTTCTGTTTCGTTTGTCGCACAACGAACAAGTCATTGCAGCACTGCTGCGGTTTTGCGGCAGAGATGCGATACCTGCCTCACAGTCAATATTTTGATTGAATAAGTAGGCGAAGACTATTCTTATCAGAGAAAGGGGATTTGGATGTGTCGTTAGGTATGTGATTCATCGTACGCGCGGGCCTGCGGACGGAGAGTAATGGGTATCTAGCTCACCGTCCGATCAGGACCAGGCCCGTGCCGGACGGCGCGTACGTGTTCCACGCGCGCCTCAACGAGATGTCAGCATAAAGGAAGGGGCCTGGCAGGGCCGTAGCCTGCCGGGGGTGCGGGATTGTCCGAAAGGGTTACCGCTACCCCGGAACATAAAGGGCTAAGGAAGGAACACGGATGGGTTTTAGTCAGTAAGAGTCTGACACTCCCTTCCGCTCCACCCAGAGCGGGAGGGGTCATTTGATGATTTCCCATCCATAAAAAAAAGGTATGTGATACATGAATTTATAGAGAAATATCTATGTCATTGACGTTTTTCTTTACTACATAGTTAACGAATTGGTTACTGTATAATCTTTCCTCTAAATGCAGCACGGAAACAAAACGCAACGTGTCTATTACTACATCGTTTACCTAAATATAATGGCCATTGAGTGACTCGACAAACTTTCTGTTTCAGTTCAAGATCAGGACTACCAAGTTATGACTCAATTCTCAGTAGGTACCGTGCAAATAATAGCTCTTTTTTATGAACTGTACTAAATGTTGGAGTAAATCCGGTTCATAGACTGTTTTACGCGATCGTAAACTTATAATTAAAGACATAACGACTTCATTACGTCATAATTGTATCATCAGGTCTTTGGATTATTTCTGTAGACGCTTGATTAGTCAGTAAAGTTGTTTATTTTGGGTAAATAAATTGAGATGGAACTTCAACCAGTCAGAAGTTCCTCCGTATCTTCTAATAACTACAAGCTTTGCAAAATAAACAACTTACTTACTTATTTATTTGATTACTATGTAGTTCTAATAAATGTTTTTCACACTACCTGCTCGAGTCATTGCATGAACTAAAGTAAGTCATAATAGCCCTAGGTCAATAATATTGTACTGTATTGCATCATACTGCGCTGGTCCGATAATGTGATTTTAGAACCTCAAGGACTATGAAAATTTATTTCTAAAATAAAAATGCTATTATTAACTCGCAGAAGGTGTGAAACGCAGAGTATTTTCCTCAGGGACAAAGGTGTCTTCATCTTGGGCGACCTTAAATCCCTCGCTTCACTCAGGATTCTAGTCTTAACTCCCTCACTTCTCTCTGCAGGTATAAGACACTGCTTTATCTCCTTGGTGAATAATCAAAACATCATTGTGACTCCACGTGGGTCCACGTTCGGCATACTTTAATGGATACTCTCTATCCATCTAAGGGCTGATTTTTCAATCATCTGATAATTTTATTTGAGGAATAATTTTGACAGTTATTTCATACAAAAACTGTCAAACGTCAACTTTATTCCTCGGATAAAATTTATCTGACGATGGAATAATCAGCCCTAAATGTGATAATTTTGGAATTCATCAATTCAAAATTGACCTTTTGAATGTTTTGGTCATGGGCGTTTATTCCAATTCTTTAGTAATTGTAACATACACATTTGGGTTTTTAAAATTCATAAATGCATAAATAATTGCACTGCACTTAAAATGTATGGTGCATCATTAAGTGTAACAAGGATAAAACATTGTCTTGTCAGTCACGAGAACGCAAATTCTTAACCAACAGTTCTTGTGTTTATTATTATTAAAACCCTGTGATGTCCCACTGTAGAAAGAAAGAAAGAAAGAAAGAAAAGGCAAAAGCCTTCCTACTCGCTTCTCACTTCTCTCTGTTTAAGGCGGTACCCCGACCAAAACCGCGTGTTTCTTCGTTATTCAAAGGCTATTAACTCAATAATTATGAGAAATAAACTACATCTGAAAGCACATTATTAATATTCGATATCCTATCATCACACTGCACGTTATTATTTGTTTTTATATGTTACTAATACATTTAAAATCTCCTTTTAAAAAAGTGACTGAAATTATTGATTGCATGCATCTTTTGCTAAATTTGACGTTCTATTAATTTGAGGATTTCACCAATGGATAGATAACTTAATCATCTAAATAATCCGTGTTTTAATTTATTTGAAAAGATCGCTATTCTTTTTTTATTAAAATAATTCTAAAAATTGTACTAGTTCTATGATAAAGGGGCGTGCGCAGGGTGCACTGCATCCCTTTCGTACAAGGAAGTCATGTCGCTCTCTTTCTCTGTCACAATGATCAAGGTTATTTGGTCGGGGTACCGCCTTAAATCAGCTGGGGACCATTTCTTGTATTTAGATTGGTAACAATGCAAATTCGTCAGCAAATTGTTCTCTCGTACATGCATGAGCATATAATTAAACTTGGCTTCAAGAAACTTTTTCTATTAAACATCCAGAAAAGTTCGACCTGGAAACCCAAATGAGTTGGCGATAAGTGCGTGTAGCTTCGGTGATTGATTCGAACCTAGTTCGAACACTTAATAATTGGTTGACTGTACTTTATGTTGTCAGATTTTATGCTGACGGGACGTTTATTCATAAATTTATCGCGCCGAATTTATTTACTATGCATTAAGCAATAAATAACAGTAAAAAATGGAAGCAAACTATTAAGAGAAAAACTATGTGCAACTGATTTAGATGAAGGCTTCCTCGTACAAAAGGGATGCATCGCACCCTGCGCACGCCCCTTTATCATAGAACTAGTACCTACAATTTTTGGAATTATTTTAATAAAAAAAGAATAGCGATCTATTTAAATAAATTAAAACATGGATTATTTAGATTTTTAAGTTATCTATCCATTGATGAAATCCTCAAATTAATAGAACGTCAAAGAAAGAAAGAAAGAAAATAAGTTTATTTGGCCCAGGTTAAGTAAGGAATACAATATTCACACAAAAAAAACACAGGGTCACATTCGATGTTATTTCGGAAAAAACACTAGCTTCTGCCCGCGTGAAATTTCACCCTCCCCCCATTCACCCTTTTAGGGGTGGAATTTCAATAAACCCTTTCTTAATGGATCCCTACTCTTCACAAAGAACACACCCTTCAAATTCCATGTCTCTAGGACCAGCGGTTTAAGCTGTGCGTTGATGTATCAGTCAGTCAGGACTTTGAATTTTATATAATATACTAGCAGCGCCCCGCGGTTTCACCCGCATAAGTTTCGAGCCCGTGGGAGTATCGGGAAGACACTATTCTATGTCCTTTCCCGGGACGCAAACTATCTCTATACCAAATTTCATCTAAATCAGTTCAGCGGTTTAAGCGTGAAGAGGTAATAGACAGACAGAGAGACACACTTTCGCATCTATAATATTAGTATGGATATTTAAATTAAAGTGAATTTGCTATTGCATTTTAATTGATTCATTTACTGTGCCATTATTGTATTTACTAGTTTCCTGCTCATAACGGCCGGTAGATAAAGCGAAAACACGATCAAATAAAATAAAATCGGTCGATGGTAAAAAATAATATAAAACTTTAACCGTTTTCTTAGAAAAACGAACTGTAAAATAAAAATGTTCAACCGGATGTGAAAAAAATTCGCTCTGCTGGAATCTACAGTGCACTTGACCTCGCAGCCTTGTTTTCAGCAAAACTTTGATAGTGCTTCAGATTTGAAAGTAGCTTTGTCAAAAAAATGTTTTAATGAAGTATTTTTAAATCCAATTCATAACTACGGACACATTTGTAATGACAATGTTTTCATTCTGACATGCAATATCGATCGCACTGCATGATTTAAAAGCCATGTTTATGTTAAATGCTAACTCAACGCAATGTTGTTGAACTGTCAAATATTTGTACGATAAAGATTAGAATTTATTTTAAACTGCTGGTTCCAAAGCCTAAAAATGTACAGTTTTACAAATAAATGCAACTTTTTTATTTACAAAATGGCTTATAAAATATTTTTTATTTAAATTCCTACTTCTAGTATGTCATTAAAATCTCATCTCGAATGTGCCTTATTCTATTAAGAAAGGAAATGTAATAAATTGATGGTAGAAACCAAGTGAGAAGGGTCAGTTAGGGTAGCTGTTTTAGGTATTCTGCATGTAAAATTGGAGCTTAATAGCCCTAATTTTGTTCCGTCAAAACGGTCCCAAGTCGTCCGTTTTGGTAAGAGGCGCGTTAGGCCTTCTCTTTTTAGAAACTTACTAGTTACTTTATACAAATTATGGAATAAAACTTCTATTTTAACTAAAGTGGCCGTTTACAAGGGGAACGGTCTAAGTAATAACCAAAATTCTATGTCCTTTACCTACATCAATAATTAAGCTTTCAGGCCCAGCCAAAAAGGGTGATGAAGAACATCTTTCTGCCAGTGTAGAAGGTGAAAAATTAATTTAAAAAAAAGTTTTTACAGAGGTAACACAAACTAAGAAAAGACTTTTCATTTCGAAATAGGTACGCGGAATTTAGTATAGTAATGGAGTAGCGGACTTAAAACAAAAAAGATCGTTAATGTAGACAATGTAGATACATTTTTAGATTTTTGTTGATTTTTCAAAAACCGCTTGTCCGATTTCAAAAAAAAAATTCATGAAACCATTTGGAAAGTATACCCTTTCCAACAAAAAAGAATTCTTCAAATCGGTTGGCAAGTGACGGAGTTAAGCGTGAACAAACATAAAAAAAAGTATAAACATCCGAATTGAGAACCTCCTCCTTTTTAGAAGTCGGTTAAAAAATATCACACACAGTGGAACCGGCAAAGTTTACTTATAAACCAACTCTGACGCATATTTGCAAAGTTTCACATGATATTGTTTGTAATCGCTGCTCCAATGATATTAATGGAATCGCTAATGAAATGTTTCCGATAGAGCTTGAAGGAAATTCTTATATGCTCAATGTTTATGTGAATCGAAATCTGATGTTATTGAGTGATTACTATTAACAAATGCAGCGTTTTCTAGAATTCTTTTGCATTTATTTTCGCTACAAAATGTAACATACAGACACGCAGACAGACAGACAGATTTACCTTCGAATTTTTAATATAAGTATGAATGTACCATTGAGGAAACTCACATATGTACACCGTAAGGGCTATTCTTGCTTGCAACGCTCGGCCGCTAAAGTAACGCTTGCTAACAGATGTGGTCATCGTGTACACGGGATTTTGTTTTCAAATTTGGCAGATGTAAGTTTCCTCGATGGTACACACAGTAAAATCAAAATATTTTATTTCACATAAACCTACATAGGCCCTTATGAAACGTCAGAAGCTAGGTGCACGGTTCCAATTGGTCGTTTCCTATGGAGAAGATCCGGCAAGAAACTCCACGGTAAGAAATCTAATGTGTTTAATGTAATGTGTTAAAATGTAATGTGTTTATCTCGTCTGCTCAACGTCCATATATCACTGCAGGGATCTAGCAGAATATCAGCGTCAGGTACATTTGCCTGACACATGCTGAGCTGGACTACCATTTGGTGCAACTCAAACTCAAACTCAAAGCATTTATTTCAATTAAACCATTACAAGCACTTTTGAATCGTCAACATTAAGTAGTCGGTCAGTTAGTCAGAAAGTTGAAGCTAGTTGCCCATTCCAAAGCGTAGATCTCTATGGAGAAGAACGGGCAAGAAACTCCATGGACACTCTTTTTAAATCAAGATATTACAAAATCTTTGGTACATTATTCTTGTTGCTTCTATATGTGAGAACAATGTAAAAAAAAACCGGCCAAGTGTGAAACGGACTCGCCCATGAAGGGTTCCGTAGCAGCAAGTAACATAATATAAAAGTTCTTGTAGTTCGTTGTAACTTTGTGAAAGGTAAATTGCGGTTTTCGATTTATGACTTATTAAAAAAAAACTACTTACTAGATCTCGTTCAAACCAATTTTCGGTGGAAGTTTACATGGTAATGTACATTATATATATTTTTTTAATTTTATCATTCTCTTATTTTAGAAGTTAGAGGGGGGGGGGACACATTTTACCACTTTGGAAGTGTCTCTCGCGCAAACTATTCAGTTCAGAAAAAAATTATATTAGAAACCTCAATATCATTTTTGAAGATCTATCCATAGATACCCCACACGTACAGGTTTGATGAAAAAAAATTTTTGGAGTTTCAGTTGTAAGTATGGGGAACCCCAAAATTTATTGTTTTTTTTTATATTTTTGTGTGAAAATCTTACTGCGGTTCACAGAATACGTCTACTTACCAAGTTTCAACAGTATAGTTCTTATAGTTTCGGAAAAAAGTGGCTGTGACATACGGACGGACGGACAGACAGACAGACAAACTCAAAGCATTTATTTCAATTAAACCATTACAGGCACTTTTGAATTGTCAAAATTAAGTAGTCGGTCAGTTGGTCAGAAAGTTGAAGCTAGGTGCCCATTCCAAAGCGTAGATCTCTATGGAGAAGAACGGGCAAGAAACTCCATGGACACTCTTTTTAAATCAAGATATTACAAAATCCTGGGTACATTATTCTTGTTGCTTCTATATGTGAGAACAATGTAAAAAAACAGACAAATGAAGAAACAATACAAGAAATAAGATTAAAAATAAGCCTTGGCAGTTAAGAGATGACCAGTCTCAACCGACGGCGTCCGTTCACGAACATGACGCATGGATCAGCACCATCCAGCTCAACCATTTTGTAGGGAACCGAATGATCCAACACACGCGCCACCATCAGTGAGACATTTAAGTGAGCATGACACATTCTCAACTGCCATGCTCTTTCAAGTCAACATCAAAAAAATCATAATAAACGGATCCATGGTTCTTACATTTACAAAATTGAAAAAATGCTTCTAAATTATACAAAACTATAGATTGCAATTTATTTAAGAGATGAATAAAATTTTTAATACCAAACAGGAAAAGGTATTTAGTATTGCAGCATTAACAATTAAAACATGATTGAATAAAATAAAAATAAATATTAAGATCGTAATGTCAGAAACACTAAAAAAGAAAAAGGGAAGCACCCCTTCCAAATATTGAAATTTTAACTAGTGAGCTCAAGTGCCTGTGGAGCAGGACCAGCATTTAGCCAAGCATTTTTATCTGCAATATAATCATCCAACTTATAATATGCTTGTCTACATAGTGTGCGTTTAATGCATGTTTTAAATTTCTTCTCATTTAGTTGAAGAATATCGAGTGGTATTTTATTATAACATTTTACACAGTAACCCATAAAAGAAGTTTTTACTTTAGACAATCTGAAACGCGGTTGATCTAATTTGTTCCTATTTCTTGTGTTAAAATTATGCCTGTCACTTATCTTACTAAAAAGATGTAGATTTTTTCGAACGTACATAATGTTTTCATATATATATTGACAAGGAACCGTCATGATGTTAATTTTTTTAAACAGTTCCCTTAGAGAATCACGCCTGCTGAGCTTGTATATGGCTCTGACAGCCCTCTTCTGCAGGATGAAGATAGAATCAATATCTGCAGCCCGTCCCCACAACAAAATACCGTAAGACATGATGCTATGAAAGTAACTAAAATAGACCAGTCTCGCGGTATCCACGTCTGTTAATTGGCGGATTTTCCAAACAGCGTAAGCGGCTGAACTTAGCCAGAGATGTTAAGTGCGGACCCCACTGCAGCTTTGAGTCAAGCGTAATCCCCAGGAAAACCGTATTTTCGACGAATTCAAGTATTTCCTTATTCAATACAATGTGACATTTACTACTTCTAACATTTGGTAAAGCGAATCTAATGCATTTAGTTTTTTTTTCATTTAATACCAAATTATTTACAGTAAACCAATTATGGACCAAAAGCATAGCGTTATTTACGTCGTCAAGCTCCTGTGCACGTCTGCTTACTTTAAAAATCAGAGATGTGTCATCAGCAAATAACACCATTTGTGATCGGTTTATCAGTAAATGAGGTAAATCATTTATGTATACTAAAAATAGGAATGGCCCCAATATTGAGCCCTGCGGTACACCCATTTTGACTTTCAAACCCGATGAATTCACACCGTTAATTTGAACTTGCTGAAATCTGTCATTTAAATATGATTTCATTAAGCTAAGAGCAAGTTTATCGAGTCCGTAATGCTCAAGTTTCAAGAGCAGTGTATCGTAATTCACGCAATCAAATGCTTTGGATAAGTCGCAAAAAATGCCTATTGCATCTTGTGCCTCTTCCCATTCGTTAAAGATATGTTTTAATAAGGTGACACCGGCGTCGGTTGTACAACGTCCTTTGGACAGACAGACAGACATGACGAATCCATAAGGGTTCCGTTTTTTGCCATTTGGCTACGGAACCCTAAAAAACACATAAATGAAGAAACAATACAAGAAATAAGATTAAAAATAAGCCTTGGCAGTTAAGGACCGATACTAGTTCAGATTGCGAAAATTGCCTTAGCATTAACGGCTGTAGTTCCAACAGTTCTGCAGTTTTCACTTTGAAATTAATATACGATAAAGATGAGGACTACTGCGAGGTGTCATCGGTTGCGAAAACACGATTGTATACAATTTTCTCGATACAAAGAAGTCTCAAAGTTACCTCTAAACCGCAAAATAAAAGGAGAATATTCAATGAAAATTTTCAAATTAGGCCATGAAAATTTGCAAGCTAATCAAACTATGCATAAAGCAGGTGTCATAGGTTCGTTTTTATTTTTTTAATCGTTAAATTTAACGTAAAAAGATGAGATCCGAAATATCCAGCTTTATAACCACTCATACCTTGAACCGCTCTGCCGCCCGGCCCCCGACAGGACCCCGATTCAGTACTTGTCAGTACCGCTTCGGCTATCAGACGGGGAACCCGTGTCACTTTGCTTGCGCTCAAAAGACCCGATTGACAACGTTTTATGTTCTGAAGAAATTATGTAATAAAGTAAAATGAAATATAGATGTAAAATATAAGGCCTCGTATTTTTATTTTTTCCAAATTTTGTAGTTTTCATTCATAAAATAATTTTTGAAATGGTTTAAAATCGTAATCTCATGTCAATGTCAAAACATTGTCAAAAATTTAGGGAGGTAAACGTACCTATTTTAGACAGTTCCCAATGTGTAATGGTGTTTTCAATATATTCAGTAAAACTATTTTTATAAATAATTTTATCTATTTATTGATACAGGGTGTAAAAAGATTTTAGCCGTCGTACATCAAACTAAGTAACATTGCACAAAAGATCTGTGACAAAAGTAATTGCTGGAAATCGACTTTAATTTTTGGTGTAAACATTTGCTGTATGCGCACTACCACAAACAGTAAATTTTGCACCGGCATGTAACTATACAGGGGTCCTGGAGGTATTTAAAGTTGTGTTATAATATCAAAACTTGTTTTCGTAAAAAATATCAGTGAAAGTTGTAATTTTGACCTTAATAATAATATCTCCGTAACTAGAAAGTTTCTAGTACAAAGAAATGATTACAATAATGGGGAGTACAAGTGACTCTCGGCTCGTTGTGTCTTTTTAAACCCGTTATGTTGTAATAGGAGACCAGAAACTATGATCTGCATTAACTAATTTTGAAAAAAAATACAGTCGGCATAAAATTAGCCAATTTACACAAAACCTTTATATTCTCTACGGTTTTCATTCATCGCAAGTAATCACAAATTACCACTGACAGATTTTGAGAATTAATTATGTACAGACGCCAGCACATCAAGCTACTACAACCTGTCATATTTCTTTAATAGATTTTCAGCTTTATCGCTAAAACATATTGTTCAAAATTGATTGGGAAAATTTAAAAGTTTCGGCTAGCTTGATGTGTTGGCTGTGCTTGATACATGTAATTTTTTTTGGTTTAAGTTAATACATTTTTGATCAATATTCAGCCCGGAGGCTGAGTTGTGCCTCTTTTCGTCTTCAGCCTCCGAGTTGACGCAGATGCTAAACGATCTTGGCACGGCAAGCCTAGAGGTTGGACTTCAGATGAATATGTCAAAGACCAAGTTGATGACGAACAGTGCGCATCGCAGGATCACTGTGACGGGTGTGGAGGTCGAATACGTTGATGAGTATCTCTATCTCGGGCAAATAGTCTCTTTCCAGGCAAGACAAAACAAAGAATTTGCAAGACGCACCGAAAATGCCTGGATGAGCTAATGGCAATATAACTAAAGCTAAAGGTACGATTCCCAGATATCACAAATATCACTGATATCACAAATTCTTATAACCACGCATTCGGAAATCACGACAACTGTCAACCTTATTACTGTACTAGGTAGCCAAAAAAACAATGAAGATGTTACTTTAATTTTGAAAACGTGCGCTATTTGGAATAGAATAAAGTTTATAGTGAATACTGTAGCAGCTAAAGCTCGAAGTTTGATGCACAATACTGATAGCAATAAAGTAGAATCCTTCAACAACATTATTGCTAAATTTGTTGGAGGGAAACGTATTAACTTTTCCTTACGTCAGGGCTATGAGTCGAGATGCAACGCTGCTGTAGTTTCATTTAATACAAAACGCCCTCTCTCCACTCTACATAGATCAATCTTGGGGAAAAGCACCAGACCACTAGTGCTTCAATTAGAGGAGAAACGTTTTAGGAAACGTAGGGGTGTGTTTAAAGATTTAAGAAAGGATAGAAAACGAAAAAAAAATAATAACAAAGAAAGTAGTAAAGATTATGGTGAACATTGTCAAAAGCCAGATATGACCACTTTAGAGTACGATCGCTGCAAAGAGGACTTTTTAAAAAATTTACCAAGCTCAGAAGAAGACAGAAGAAACGTTGAAATATCAACGATTCTTCAAAGAGATTCCAGTGAGTGGTTAGAACTTAGAAGGAAACTTCTTACAGCCTCTAATTTCTCCAAAATGGTCAATAGACGTCAAAATTCTAGTGTTAAAAATTTAGTTAAAAATGTTATATATCCAAAAAATTTATGTAATGTGCCGTCCATAAAACATGGAATAGAAAACGAAACAACCGCAATGGAACAACTAGCATCACAACTTAATATTAAAATAGAGCCTTGTGGTCTTTTTATTGATAAAGAGTTACCTTTTCTAGGTGCAACTCCGGACGGAGTTGTGCAGGGAGAAGACACAATAGTAGAAATAAAGTGTCCAATTTCTGCATTCAGGACTTCGTTGGACGATGCAATAGATAAAAAAAAAATAAGGTTTTGGAGGAAAACGAAAGATGGACTTTCCATAAATTTGAAACATCCTTGGTACATTCAGGTGCAGGGACAACTACACATAACTGGGAGAAAAACATGTATTTTTGGCGTATGGTCGGGATGCAAAAATCATATCAAAACTGAAATTATACAGAAAGACGATCATTATTGGGCACAATTCATGGAACCTAAATTAACAAATTTTTACTTATCATACATGTTACCAGAGTTATGTGATCCCAGACATACACGGAATATGGAAATTAGGGATTTAAGGGAATTCACATAAATGTTCTTGCTTTCGTCATTCTCCTCCTCTTGATTCCTTTTTTTTTAATTTAAATGTTTTCATTAATAACAACTTATTTTAAAATTCGTTCTATTCTCCTCCTCCTCAAGTCGTACTCCTCATTACTGATGGTCGTGATCCTCCCTTGAAAACAACTTTTCCCTGACGATGTTTCGCCATCTCTGTCTATCCTTGGCCAAGTGAAGCGCATCATGAAATTTCGTGTCAAGAGAAGAGCTTATCTGGTCAGACCATCGCAATGGGCTGCGACCTCTTGGTCGTTTACCATCCACCTTGCCGGTAACCATCAGTTGTTCGAGGTTATTGCGTTCTATTCTAAACCATCGTTAAAGCCAAAATGTATGAAACTTTATAATTGACATCAGTCATTCCGATGACGTATTATTATGCGTTATAACCATTGCGTGCTCTTGTCAGTGCTGGGTTGCCAGCTGTTTTAGAACCCAATGGCTTGGCTCGCGACGATTGGAAAAGACCAGACAGATTGACCATAATGCCTTGGAAGTTAGGTCGGCCTTTGGTGTGTGATGCAACATGTATCGACTACCTTGCGCCACCCCATCTTCCTATTACGGTGGGCTGTGCTAGTGCGATTACTGCGGGTGCAGAAAACCTCAAACAGCGCAAATAGATACTCTAATCTTAATAAGCCGACTTATATGTACCAGCCGTTTGGGGCTGAAACACTACGGCCACAGGGTCCGAGTGCCCACTTAATTTTTAGAGAAATCGCCAAGGGATTGGTCGACTCTTCACGTGACCAGAGGACTAGCCTATTTTTTGGCCAAAGAATCAGCAAAAAGAAATTAATTTTAAGGCCGGCGCTCACTGACGGCATGGCACGGCGTGTCATGGCAGAGGATTTTATTACTAATCAAGTTATTTTAAATCTTATTTCAATGAGTTTAGAATTCATCATCATCATCATCATTTCAGCCGAAAGACGTCCACTGCTGGACATAGGCCTCCCCCAAGCACCTCCACTTCGATCGGTTTTGTGCTTCTCGCATCCAACGAGTTCCTGCGGCCTTCACAAGGTCGTCGGTCCACCTTGTGGGAGGCCTTCCAACGCTACGCCTTCCGGTACGCGGTCGCCACTCCAGAACCTTTCGGCCCCATCGGCCATCTGTTCTGCGAGCAATGTGCCCTGCCCACTGCCACTTAAGTTTGGCAATTCTTCGGGCTATGTCGGTTACCTTGGTTCTCCTGCGGATCTCTTCATTTCTGATTCGATCCCGCAGGGAAACTCCAATTATTATCTTAGAATTCATGTTACTTTATTTCGATACTACGATGCCGGGAAATGACGCTACGTGCCGCGGGACGCTGCGGCATGACGCGACGCGCCGAGGGATGCTGCGGCATGACGTGTTATGCCGTTTCTTTCCACGTAATGCCGCGGCGCGCCATTGCATCCCGCGGCCGCGGGACGTGTGGGTCACTTTGTGTCGAGGAATTATGATTGCTAAGCTGGTTGAAATAAGGTTGAAACTTGTGCAGCGGTCATTTCGGTTAATGGGGCGCAGTCCAGTCAGGGCGGGCTTTCAGCAGGATTCCACGGAACGCCGCGGGATGCCGCAGCACAACCTGCCGTGCCACGCCGTCAGTGAGTGAGCAATGGTCTTTGGTCGGTCATAGAACACTAATGCAGTAGGTATATTGCGGATTTCGCGGTAAACTTTGCTTGCGTGATGTAGGTTGTGATGTCAAACAAAAGATTGGTGTAGTTCGTTTGTAGACGTCGCTACTCAAATATTATGTATAAATAACTTTGTCTTTGCTTTGTATTTGCTATGCGAATGATGAGCGTCCCATGTTTTTTTTGTTATTATATTATTATTTACCTGTCCATTTAAAAGAATTTTATATATACTGCACATACAATGTGAAAGCTAATTTTTATGTGAATGTAATAAAATGAATGTTAAGTTTAATCATTTTATTTCTTGACATCCTTCCAACAATAGTACAGTTCACCCTAACTGAATCAGTATGTCAGTGCGAGTGGGATAGAATGATACATAGCGCGGGGAAGTGGGGGCAAAATCTGAATTTGAGCTGAACTATTACAAGCCCTTAAGAGATGACCAGTCTCAACCGACAGCGTCCGATCGCGAACATGACGCATGGATCAGCACTATCCAGCTCAATCTTAAGACGCACACCGCACTGTGTATGTTTCAATTTTGTTTTAAGTATTCGTCATAGACTCACAGTGTCACTTTTATTTAGATATGTATGTTTTTCCTATTTTTTTTTTTGTATCGGCACCTTGTTTTTATATTATGTTCATGTGGGTAATTGGTTATCATTTAATGTTGTTTTTTTGTGTGTTGTGCTGTCTTTTGTGTGCGCCAAATAAATGGTTTATCTATCTATCTAATGACTGGAACTCACAAGTAAACTTGATACGTTTGATTGACATTTTCATCAACTGTTTTACTCTTGTAACACGGAAAAGCTTTCTGGAAATTTAGATTGTTTAAATTCTAATCATAAGACTATGTGACAGTCTGTTTCTAAACTATCTTCATCACAAACTTCCTGTCAGCGGTAAGGGTTTTGTTAGATATACGTTGACATGGAGGGCAACGACGTCTTGCTGCGGAATTGACATACAGTGGGACATATATGGAATTCGAAACAGAGAACTAATTATAGCGCTACAAGGATCTTTTGGCGCCTGAATGACTTTGATAGGCGTTTGTAAAATGGTCACAGAAATTGTATAAAAATACAAGATGGCGGCTTTAGTTCCAAATTTGGCCGCGCGACAAAAGATCCTTGTACCGTTGTAAATGGATTAGTTTCGACGTCTTCCGTCTCAAGCAGCTCCGCCAACCACGTTCGTTTGTATCCATTTCGAGCTTTGATAGATCGAATTGTATCCCATCATGCAGAAACTTTTGAATAAAATCGTGGTATCTAATGAAACTACTATCTATTTTTCATAGTGTGCACTAGAGTCATGCAGTCCAAATATTTCCTTGAATTCTACATGTTTTCTTTATTAATCTCCATTATTTCGTTTCATAAATATTTAAATATTTTTACGAAAAATTGTAACTCATCGGCATCAGAAACAGGGTCCAAGCCGCCAGTTGTCAGGGCTCTAGAGAGAGGAACCTCCTCACTATGCGTGCAGTTTCTAGGAGTACTGCTTTCTGAATCATGCTCTTGACCCAGCCGCTCAATGAGAGGCTCCAGATGTGTTGGTTATCGGCACAATGATAATTGTAGAGTTCATTCTTTATTATTACTAATACGAAAGATAGAACGGACTAATCTTCCCCTCAAATACTCTAGACAAACGTGAGCACGTCTTACTAAACACTAATAGGTAAACTGGCTGTACAGTCAACAGCAAAAGTAGATGATGAAAATCAGAAATTCAATACTGATGAACGGAGTTCGCGCCAAATCATCAACCTCTGTATGTTCCCTCTGTGCGGTGCATATATCGACAAAACTCTTATATGATAAGAGCGAGCAGGGCATACAACTCGATGTGTCAGAGTGTTGATGATTTTGATTTATTTTCCACCAGTGTTCCTAAATTAAAAAAGATACTGTGTAAAAACTTCTTTGAAGATCACTAAAACCTGTTCAGTCTTTTCTTGATTCTCTCCGACTGCTTACTTATTCTTGTTCTTGCTATCGCTTACCTGTCTACTGTTTCTTGTGCTACCCTAATATTGTCAGTGAAAACTTTTAATTGGCCTTCTTTCACTAACTGTCAACTATCTGTATCCTAGCTGTAAGTTTTCTTAAGAAATAAAATAAAATAAATAAAATAAAACTGTGTGGCGTCGAAGTGATTGAAAGTATGTGATTGTAAATTATACCAAACATTTACTACTAGTACAGTTGCCAGTTCTGACGCGAACTCCGTTCATTAGTATAAAATTTCTGATTTTCATCATCTACTTTTGCTGTTGACTGTACCTGCTAAACTAACTTTGTCTAACATAAGCACGTGCCACCTACACTACTGACAGCGCCCCCTGGAGACTAATGCACGAAACTGTCTTTATTAATACATCCCGAGATGTCTGACATGAATGGCAATACAAATCTTGAGTTAAAAGGTTTTATGAAGGTAATTCTAGAAGCTAATGTTGAACATTACGTAGTCGTTTTTTAAAGACGCGACGTTTTAATAGGTACAAAAAAGAAGAAGGTACCCCTAGAAATATACTAGAGAAGCATAATTATACCCGGTAATGAAAGACTAATTTGACACAAGAATCCATGAATGAATGAATTAATTGCACCGATCCCAGCGTGGACCAGACTCGATTAATCGAATGAACCCCAAGATTCGCACTAGCTCCATACTTAATATTATAAATTCGAAAGTAACTCTGTCTCTCTGTCTGTATGTTACCTTTTACGCCTAAACCACTGAACCGATTTAGATAAATTTGGTATAGAGATAGCTTGAGTCCTGGGAAAGGACATAGGATACTTTTTATCCCGATATTCCCACGGGATCGAGACTTATGCAGGTGAAACCGCGGGGCGCAGCTAGTATTTTAATAAATTGATGGGTTTGATTTATTTATTAATTTAAAGTTTATTTTTTTTCTTTTTAGACCATTTAAACAAAAGCTTGTTTTTAAAATGTTTGTTTACTAAGTATCAATTCATTTTTATTTTTTAGTATATCAGTAGTCATGTCATTGTGAATGATAAATGGGTCCGCCGTATTGAATTTAGAGTGACGTTATTTTATTTTTCGTATTCTTCTCAGCAAACCCTTTCATTTGATACCCATATCATGAAAATTTTGTCCGCCATCTTGGGGCGTCCCCCATATTGAATTTAGAGTGACGTCATTTTATTTTCCGTATTGTTCTCAGCAAGCCCTTTGATACCCATATCATGTATAAAAAATAACTAGACCACCATCATCTTTGGGAGTCCGCCGTATTGGATTTAGAATGACGTCAATTAGCTAACCATGCTTTGTCATCCAAACTGTTTAGTTTGGATGACAAAGCATGCACCGATGGAGATACCGGTTGGGGATAACTGTTTTTAAATTCAGTTGCAAGATTTGACCTAAACAAACTAACATACGTACATTGGAAATTAAATAAAAAAAAAAATCTTCTAAAGAGTCCCACATCCTGCACGGAATTCAAGTAAGAACAATAATTGAAATTTTTGAAACACCCAACCTGTCATATAAAAACACGCCCACGCCAGCTCTTAACATTATTTATGCTTATCTAATTGGGTATACTTTGTAACATCAAAGTAAGAAGCTTGAAGTAAATATTCATAAATAAGTCGACGGAATTATTTAAAACTACCGGTTTCACTCGCATAAGTTTCGATCCCGTGGGAATATCGGTATAAAAAGTAGCCTATATGTTAATCCAGGGTGTCAGCTACCTCCATACAAAATTTATCAAAATTGGTATAGCCGTTTGAGCGTGAACAAGTAACAAACATATAAACACACCCTCACCCACACTCACAAACCTTCGCCTTTATAATATTAGTGTGATTTAAGTAACAACACTAACAGCGGGCGTTGACCTTCCAAAAATAAACATCAAAACTTATTTTTTATTCTATCTTATTTAGATAATATATCAATAACCATCGCGTTTGCGAAGTTTATCAAACCAATTTATTTTAATCCTGTATACATAATTACATACTCGTATATATACTTACAGAAACTGTTACCTTAAGTCATGGCTTAAGGTAACAGTTTCGGTGACTCATGACTTAGCCCACCATTTTCGTGACAGCACGTTAATTGCTGTTACCCATTCGTTAATAGCATTTTGGACGGACGATGGACGTATTTGAAAGAGGGATTAATGACCCTTTTCCCTGTTGGAATTTAATCAAACGTCGATTTAAATGATTGGGGTAATATCCTGGGCCTTTCTTATTAGATCCTTTTTTGACTGTCTATCGGAATAAAGGTTAATATTTATGCTGTTCATTCAGGGCTGATTTTTCAATAGTCAGATAATTTTTATCTGTGGAATAAATATTGCGATTTGACAGTTTTTGCATAGAAAATGTATGTCAAACTGTCATACCTAATTATTTTTCAGGTATAAGTTATCTGACTATTTAACAATCAGCCTTTAATCTTTTATAGGACCTTTAATTAATAATTTTCAAGAAAGTTTAAAACCTACGATGGGGCATTATTTTAATATTTGCTTTCCTGTCAAGTAGGTACTTGTGTTGTTTTGTATTTTATTGTTTTGTCCTTAAAAAGACCATGAGCACTTATTACGTTTACAATACAAGTACTCCGTCTTCACCCTACACCTTAAGCTAACTGAAAAGTACAATGTTATGATGGCAATGATTTTTTTTGTGAAACTCACAACTAAACATAAGCTTTTTGAGAAACCACTCAAAAATTCAGGTTCAAGCAAGGTAAACAAGGCGTGCATGAAACTAGTGCAATAACAACATTCAAATAAGTAGGTACTAAATAAATAAAAGGTGATCACAGTGATCACAGTGATCAGTGGGAGTAAGGCACCAAGGTGGTGTCGAGACGAAGCGTCAGTCGTCCGGCGGCATGCCATGTCATGGGCAGACGACATTGTTACCATCGAGGATAGAACCTGGACTAGGCTGGCACAGGAGAAAGGAAACTGGCACAAAAAAGAGTGACCTATGCCGTGCTTCGGGTGACAGATCTCCCCGATGGATGTGTGGCCGGCTTTGGGGTTTGGGTCTCTTGAACGCAAAGAATGTCGCAGTGAGATTTGCGGTAGATTTGGTAATTTTAGATTTGTCTCGTGACAACCCTTCGATGTTGATCGAGACTACGCACAGAGTCGGTTTTACTCGTATAAGTGGACTTTGGATTGCCATCGTAGTGAAAGGATTGGGATCTTTTCTTCGCATAATGTTTTTCCTAATATACTTTGGCATAATTTGTTTTGTATAATAATACTTTGACATATTGTTTTGGCATAAATTTAATTCGCATAATACTAAACAACGTCAGTGGCACCCCGTGGTTCGGTTTGGTTAGGTTCCTTTAACCCTGCAGACAGAAATAGGAGCCCCGCGAAACGGGGCTCTGTCGACCTGACGTTGTTAGAAATAAAAAGAGCATGCTAAATGTATGCTTTAGAATGTTATGCTTAATCATTATTATGATTAGAGAAATTATGCTTAAAAAAGTTATGCGTAAATAATGTTATGCGAAAATATAATTAGGAGTAAAAAGTATGCCAAGTTATATTGTCTTAAAATTTTATGCAAATTAATAGGGAAACATAAATAACACCACTTATTTTCAACTAGCTTTTGCCCGCGGCTTCGCTCGCGTAGAATTTGGTCTGCCACATTAAGTTACGTGACCTTTTTTTTTTAAATACTGATATTTTTTTAATGTACCTTCACATCGTACATCCCAGATTTCTAACTTCAAAATTAGTTTCCATACAATCTTTGAACTCCTATACCTAATATTTAAGTAGAGGGTATCTCTTGAGGGTGGAATTATCTGAATTCCTTTCTAAGTGCTCATTATTTTAAGCTATAATAGAACTCTGAAAATTTCAAAATGCTAAGTCCAGTGGTTTCGTCATTAATCTTTACCTGTATAGTGTGTTTATAAAAAGTAGGCTTGAGATTATCCTATCCAGCACAAACGGATTACTAAACACTGACAACTAAACAGGTCGGACCAATGTTACTTGCATTTAATCACTACATAATATAAAACAAAGAAGCTTTCTTTTTCCCTATGAATGCTTAAATTTTTTAAAACTATGCAACGGATTTTGCTGCGGTTTTTAGGGTTCCGTACCCAAAGGGTAAAACGGGACCCTATTACTAAGCCTCCGTCGTCTGTCTGTCTGTCTCCAGGTTGTATCTCATAAACCGTGATAGCTAGAAAGCTGAAATTTTCACAAATGATGTATTTCTGTTGCCGCTATAACAACAAATACGAATAAGAATTAAGTACATATTAAGGGGGGCTCCCATACAATAAACGTGTTATTTTCGCCGTTTTTTATAGACAATGGTACGGAACCCTTCGTGCGCGAGTCCGACTCGCACTTGGCCGGTTTTTTTTAATAGATTTTGTAATAACTAAAGAATTATGTGGTACGTAATTGGAATAGGTGAACATCTGTGTTAATTTATCTGTGTTTTTACTGCAATATACTCCTGTATACTATGTTATTTGATTTTTTTTGGTTCAGCGTAAATAAGAAGATTTTGGGATTTAGAAACACGTGTGCAAGCTACGTAAAGCTGCCCATGCGAAAAACAGGCCATGCCTCGTCATTGCTTGGATTGCATTGTTCGACCCTCCCCCGCGACTGCGACGCCGCATCGCGCTCCGCCCGTGCTTTTTTTTTTTTTTTTTTATGGATGGGAAATCATCAAATGACCCCTCCCGCTCTGGGTGGAGCGAAGGGAGTGTCAGACTCTTACTGACTAAAACCCATCCGTGTTCCTTCCTTAGCCCTTTATGTTCCGGGGTAGCGGTAACCCTTTCGGACAATCCCGCACCCCCGGCAGGCTTCGGCCCTGGCAGGCCCCTTCCTTTCTGCTGACATCTCTTTGAGGCGCGCGTGGAACACGTACGCGCCGTCCGGCACGGGCCTGGTCCTGATCGGACGGTGAGCTACCCATTACTCTCCGTCCGCAGGCCCGCGCCTACGGTGGCCGGGAGTCGTCACGCGGCTCCCGACGCCCGGAGCGTCTCCCGCGGCGGCTGGGGTGTAAGGCTCTCTCCCTCAGCCGTTCAGCCACCTCCTTCGCTAGCATGACTGCTTCGCAGAAGGAGGTGACCGCCCCCCACTCCCTCTCGCCCCGGACCATGGCTTGAACCAGGGCCGGACGCGAGAGGTCGCCGCCGCTGTCGATCGCCTCTACGAGGGCACGGCGGTGCTCCGCCCATGCGGGGCAGACCTCCACCGTATGCTCCACCGTGTCCTCTGGGCGATCCTCGCAGTGGTGACACCCGGGCGTCTCCTCCCGCCTGATGATGTGCAGGAACCTCCCAAAACATCCGTGTCCGGTGAGGACCTGCGTCAGGCGATAGGTGAGGACGCCGTGACGCCTCTCTAGCCACTCGTCAAAGAGGGGTCTTATCACCACTATCGTGGCGTGCCCTGCGCTGGGTTGCGAAAGTCGCTCCTTCCATGCCACCATGAGATCGCGCCGGAGGTCTGTCCGCTCCGCCGCGATTTGCCGCGGAAGCGGAGTTTCCCCCCGGCTCAGTGCCTCCGCGCGCCACTCATACAGGCGCGCTAGGACTATCGCCTCCAGATCCCATGGCGGCAGTCCGGCAAGGAGGCTTGCCGCCTCGCCCGAGATCGTGCGGTACCCCCGGATCAGCCTTACGGCTACCACCTTTTGGGGCGCGTTCAGATAGTGGGCGGCTCGCCGCCGCAGAGAACGCGCCCGTGCTGCGGCCGCCGCGCCGCCGCGGCGTTAGGCGCTCCGTTCAAGTCAATCATATCGTGATAACTTTTAAACTATTCGGCCAAATTACTTAGTGTGAAAGACAAAGTTTATCTACATTAAATACTTAATGCGAGAAATGTATTCATTTTGATAAGAGTTTGATAATTATATACTAAATGTGCATTGTAAAATAGTACCAAATTTAATTAGATTTATGGTTCACAATTTTGGTTGTACTGTATCTACCGTTTATGTGCAAACATAAACGGTAGATATATGCTGTCGCGGACTTTTATTTAGATCTACTTAAGACAAACAATCCTGCGGTACATCATTTTTATGTAACTCCATTGGTTTAGGCAGCGCACGCCAAGATAGCTCTCAGATGGACGATTTTTTTCCGACTTAATTGACACGTATCGTTATATTATGACCAAAACTACATAAAATCATTATAAATTGTAGCCTATGTGTTATTCTGATGAATAACCTATATTACTGTAAAGTTTCATCCAAATCCGTTTAGTAGTTTTTTCGTGAAAGAGTAACAAACATACATCCATCCTCACAAACTTTCGCATTTATAATATTAGTAGGATTAATACTTTAGGAGGAAATTGCTGTTGAATATCACTAAGTCTAATTCTCCAGGCATCTTTTTGCACATGACTACAGGCAACTGTACCCAATAATTCACTACCTACACAAAACAACTCTTACGTACTCGAACCTAATTGACTACCGATATTTAAAGTAATATTATACAGTCAATACAAAAATCAAAAGCTTTAATATCTTAATACACCACTTGACATCAAGTAGCATTAGATTAATATGCAAAGTCAGACATTTATTGCTTTGTTTTTCACCTTCAGGGAAATAAACTTCCAATTCAATCAGCGTTTGGAATAATAAAAAAAGTTATAAAACGAAGGCAATTTGCAAATTAAGAGACATCGTTACTGTTGACGCCAACACTGTAAAAGTTTCATAGTGCTTCGAACGTGATCCTGTCGAATATTTAGATAGGTAGGTACTGTCGGCAGCAGAAGTTGGTTTTCATTGTTAGTTATACACAGTAGATATGTAAAATTCTAATTATTCAAGTAATATGTTTTTAATATTTAATTTAGTTTCATTTTATTTATTTTAATTGAATTTAATTTATTTTAATTTTTAAATCGGACTGTATGGAATTATGGATCAACAATTACCAACAACCAACCAGCAACCTGAAATAAATTAATTTTATTTTTATTTAATATTGGGTTTTTCCATCAGGAATTTCTGAGTAGCTTCGAGTCTAGATATGTGCCTGGTTGATGACAATACGGTCGCCCCCTATTACTTGGGATTTAAACATAACTCGCGAAATGCGGGTACACTATTATATAGGTAGCGTGGTGTTACATTATGTAAAATTTTAAATCCACGCAAACTGCTTTTCAGTCAATATTGATTTATATTTCGTTTTCACAGCCAGAACTATGAAAAGTTTACAGACCTTAGAATTGTTTCTCCGGGACTCGCTGAGCTTCGTTTGATTGTCTCGAAGCTTTTCTGGTGGTTGGGCTTGTCCCAAAACAACAAAAATAGAATTTGGAACAGTATTTTTTGTCCCAAAACAACAAAAATAGAATTTGGATCAGTATTTTTTGTCCCAAAACAACAAAAGTAGAATTTGGAAAAGTATTTTCTGTTTTTTTTTTTTTCGTTAGCCTATGTTGTGTCCCACTGCTGGGCAAAGGCCTCCCCTTTTTTCCTTCCAAACCTCCCTGCCATGAGCGATCTCATAAAATAAGTTTTTCAGTTTGACAGATTTGACAATGCTGAACTGTTTTTTTGCGATTGTGCGTTATCATGTTTTTAAATTGTGACAGTCTGTCATCATATACAGGGTTCTATACAATTTGACCGTGTAGGTATTACATTTTTTTATGACAAAAGTTTTTTTTTTTAATTTCTACCCTGGGGGTTCTAGAATCATGTGAATTCATGGTAAAATATTGCGCGTCGGTGTCTGAAAGTCTACACGGTACATGTAAACGGTGTAGGCTTTCTTGAATGAGCACACAGCTTTAACCGACTCTAACTGCTGACTGTACTACACTGCTATAAACTTATAAAGATAATTTTATTTGTCAAAACATGCGTATAATACAAATTAAGCATGCAGGATTACACAATATTAATATTTCGTACGTACATGTTTCATCGTAAGGCGTACAAATTTGAATTATTTACAAAAAAATAAATTACAAAATAGAATCTAAATTACTACAGGCACTTCAATCCAATTACATAATAATAATAAACATTGATAAGTCAGTAAAATAAATTAATCATAAAATGTCACAAAATTTAAGTACCTACTAATAAAATAAAAAATGTCAAATAGTGTCATTCAAAAAATCATTTATATTATAATAACACTTGTCTGTTACTAAATCTCGAATCTTTTTTTAAACAAATTTACCGGTAGTGTTTTATATGACTGTGGTATTTTATTATATATTTTAGGAGCCATACAGAAAACGCTTTTTCCCGTTAATACCTACGGTCTTTGACGTATGACGTAAGTATCAGCAATATGAACACAGGTTCTTATAACAGCAATATCTGTGATCTCGGAAGGGGTAAGTTCACTCACAGTTACAGCTAATAATCTTCTCAGTCTAGATCTAGGGTGCATTGAAAGAACCTACTCGAGTGAAAATGATACTCATACCGGGATGCCTGCTTTCATTGATTCCCCCCTTTGTATTTGCAGTGTACCTGAATTGTTTTTGTTCGCTGAAGGGTTCAGAATCCCTAGTTGCTTATTATAGTGTAGATGTCTTTACAAAAATTATACAACACAAATCCAGGGCCTTTCATTTCAAAACAAAAATTTAAAGTAAATCTTTTATTCATTCATTTTGATATCGATGACGCTTAATTTCACAAATGAGACAAAGCTTTGCAGCATCAATGTTATTTCGTTCCAGACGAATATTCTATTTTCTCATGTCGCATTACAAATCTTTGCATAGAAAATAAATAATAGATTGAATAGTTTGTGACTCACACAGGATTTCTAGTCCAGGGCCAAACATATTTGAGGGAATAAAATTTTCAAAATTTGATTAGCAAAATATCGAATTTTTAATTTCACCAGTGTTAACTTTTTTCTTTGAAACCTCAACTTAACGATGACAGCCGGCCAAGCTCCGCGCGTCATCTATCGGCGGCGAAACAATAGAAAATCAATTGTGTCTCATTAGCGGAGCTTGACAGATTAAAAAAAAAAGACGGGTTGCACTCCGGGAGTGCCGGCAGAAGTGAAAACTTGAATATTAACGTTGTGCATTTTTGATATTTTGGAATGGTTAGGGAATAATTTTGCACGAATTGTTTTAATTATCAGTATAAAAGTACTATCATTTATTTGGTAGAATACAATATTTATTTATTGCGCTATCGTACACAAACATGACAATTAAAGTAAAGTAGCTATTTTTTTGTTTTATAATAATTTTACGAATACACAGCAGTGTGGCCACTACACAGACGGTCGAGCCATCAGCTGTCACCATCCATGGATACGCGTGGCACGCTGTAACATAAACACACACGAACATTCGCGCAAGCGCCCTGCGCCGCCTAAACAAAGCAGTAGGCACACATTTTCGCCGCGCCGTAGAAAGAGAGGGGGATACTTCCTCTCCTACGCCGCGCCGGCTGTCTACTATCCATCCGTCTTACGAATTTTCGATCAGTGTCACGTGTCCTGACGCGAGTTTAACATTTTTTACCCATTACAAAAAAGTGTACAACGCCGCTAAAGAAGTTTTCACTTCAAAAATTGTTTGTCTAAAAAAATATTATTTAATACGAGTCAAACCAAAAAAATGTATTTTTTCAAGATTAATTTTGCAATAGTCATATTAGATTATCAAGTGCCTGTATTCCCGTGCACAGGTGACAGGGCATGCGGTGTAGGTTCAAGTTTCACAATTAATGCTTGTCGTGGAATTACCAATTTTATTCGCCAATGCTAATTTAACGTCTGTACCTAATTCTGAATAACTGGGCCCTTGGGAAACATTTTGTTAGACTTTCCAATTAATGTAGGGATGAACTTTCAAGGAGACAACTACTACAATATTCTAATACTTCTTATTGGATATCCCCTTGGACCTGAAGATCAAAGGTTATAAACTATGAGGGTAGAAATAAACCGACAGCATAGGGGAATAAACTACCTCATAAGTAACTTTCTCTACACCCACGCTATAAATCCTCTATAAAAATTTCTGAACCAGTTAGCCTATTGCCGACATTAAAACAACCAGTGTCATAGTAACCATAATATCATCCAAACGAGTGTTATAATGTTGTACTAAATTTCATTATGCAACTCTTTTGCTTTTTCGATCCCTTCTTTACTCATCAAACAGCCACATTCTCACTACTCAACAGGAATTGAGTAAAAAGAACATTAAACTTTCCATGAATTTACATAGAGTTCTTACAACACTGTACAGCACCCTATGGTTTCAGAACCTTTCATTGAGGATTCATATCATGGGTGTAGATAAAGTCTTGTATGTAACTGTACATAATTCGGTATTAAAACACTCATGTGATAACCCACATTCGTGTTTTGATACCCCATAGAACAGTTGCATAAAAACTATAATAATATTAAATATTCATCATTAAGAAAATTGTTATCATTTTGATCCCAAATGAGTGATGGAAACATCCTAACGAACATGGAAAAAACTACTTTATTTCTAAATGTCCGTTTCACCCTAGGGGTTGCTATGACTGACAGAAGCATCAATCTGAATTCTGAATGATCGTACATGCAAAAGGTCCTGTTCTGTGAGTTTTATGATAATAAAATAAAGTTCAAATTGCAATAACTTACAAGAAACTATACCTACTTACATAATCAGCTCATAATGTTCCCTCTACTGGGATATACGCCTCCTCTCTGTGAGATCAGTGGGCCATAATCCAACACGCGGGCCCAGTGCGGGTTAGTAGATGTCACAGGTTTTCAAATTTTTGGTTCTAGTTGATGCCTGTAGTTTCCTCCCGACGTTTTCCTTCACCTAGGTAAATACCCCGGAAAATCAATAAGATTACCCAGGATTTTTCTGACGATATACAGTATGCTGAACATTATAATAGACTAGTATTCCGTTAATGATGATTTAGGTATATTCAGAAGATGTTTTGAGAAAGTGGACCGGTCTCTTCAGAAATATGTTGGGAATGTGAACTGGTCTCTTCAGAAATGTTTTGAAAATGTGTACTGTTTATATTGCTGAAATAAAAAACGGGTCAGTTGTTTACTACTTAAGCCGCTAGAGGGCCCTCGATGTGATGAGGCCATTCCAAACCACTTAGGTACAAGAAAACTGCCCAACAACTCTTCAAAGGAAAAGCGATCTTCTAAAAAAAGGTAAAGATATCACATTTCTATGATTTGTTTTATTTTTCCGTATTTTGTTAACGATGTCTTTTTTAAAGTTTGATGCTTATAATATTCTTATTAATTATACATTTATATTCCTATATGAGTGATTTATTTTTAAGGGGTGATTAGAAATACACCTGCATGCAACCTTCGCGTAAATCCATGCGTTTAAGTGATTAGTGCACCATTTTTTGTAGTTCGTAAGGTGATCGATAAATCTTGCTAGAGATTAATATATATGTATATATTTTGGAACTTGTTAGTGCATGAATAGTCCACAGAAGGGTAGAAAATAAATAACTCCAAAATAATGACTTTTTAAACACTAAGCTTCTGAAATTCCGAACAAAATTCGTTCGTTGCATGTAATTTAGATTCATTAGAGGATTTGAACCGTTTGGAAGCCATTTATTAATAAATTGGAATGGTGTGCAATGACCTGAAACGTGACGTCGTTACTGAATGTATGGGATCGGAGATAATAACTAATGCATCCGCGTAGGAGTGGAATTGATTGCTGTATTGATATTCACGTTTTTTTCCTGTTTTATTTTCATTGCAAGGCAAAACGAATTAGTTGTAATGACTTTCATTATGTATGTACATATAGTCCTCTTCATCGATTTCGCTAACGTTTATACTCCTTTGAAATTATAATTTCCACTAATGCAATGCTAGAGTTGGCCAGCAGAGAGGTATAGGAAGGGCTTAGATCTTTCTTCACGTATTTGGCGTTTTTCGATTGGTGTATCCAGGCTTTTTTTTTACATAATGTACAGGGTGGCCAAACGGAGACACCTTGTTCTCATGATGTTATGACATATTTGTGGGACTCGGGCTATCGATTAAAAAATAAATAATAAATCGATTAATAATTATAAATCGATTTCGATGTCTTGACCTTTCTAGTTGGCATTTTTGTCGTAGTTAGGTTAAAAAAGAAGGTTAATAACTTAAAAACTACGCAGTTTTTTAAGTAATTAACCTTCTTTTTTCCATCAAATGTTCGCGTTTTATAGTAAGTATAGCAATGACAAAGTCACAAATACCTATTCTAGTTTTCGTGTTCAAAATTGACCTTGATGATAGGTTCTTTTAGATAACCCCACAGAAAAAAGTCAGGATCATGAAATCCTCATTGATCAAAATGTCGTTACTCGTCGAGTAATTGTGAGACATATTGGGTCATTTTTCAAGAATCTCAGAATGAAATTAATGAAAGTATTGAGGAGTTCAGGGTCTTATAGACTGTGCATAACGAATTTGCTATATTTTACCTAATTAATTATAGATATTAAACAACGGAAAAAGGCTCACTAATTTAAATCCAAAAATATTATTTTCATTATTTCAGGTTTTTTTAACGGAATGGTGTTGAAGCTAAGGTCAAGAACTTAGCCCACAAGTTGTTTGATAAGTTTTCCGAGAGACATCTCGTTACAGAATAAAGATACTAGAAAGTGTGTCTAGGCACATGTCCCACTGCCGGCGATTAAGAGAAGAGAGTCTGCAGTGCTAGCAACTAAAACGAGTTGACGAGCAACGAGCAGCGAGAGCAGTGGTGGCCCAGTGATAACGACCGCGACTTACGAGATATAGGTCTTTGGTTCGAACCCTGACAGGTGCTTTACTTTGTGTAAATTATTTCATCACCACTGCTCTCAAAACGGTGAAGGAAAACATCGTGAGGAAACCGGCATGTCCTAGAACCAAAAATTCGAAGACATGTGACATCTACCAACCCGCACTGGGCCCGCGTGGTGGATTACGGCCCACTCCCTCTCACAGAGAGGAGGCCTGTGTCCCAGCAGTGGGAACATTATAGGCTGATTATGTATGTATGTTATGAGCAGCGAGTGCGCGACGGGAACGAGCGATTACTAGCTGGTGCTTATGTAGGTACGCACGGCGACATGTCAAGCTATACATTACCAGTATAAGCTGACTGCTCATTGTACGAAAAACCTGTACAATGGGAGACCAGCTAAACCTTGGAGCGGTAAATACTTATGCGAATCCCGTACCCCCGGCCATAGGTAGAGGTGGAACGCCGCGGTGGTTTTAGCCGGTAAGAGTCCGGCATGCCCCTCTGTCACCCTCACGATAGAGGACTTCCAACGCGAGAAAAAAAAAAAAAAGGCCAGCTAAACCTGAAATGTATAGCCTGATCTGTCGTTGTGTGTACCAAGCGAGAAACTTTCAGCGAGTGCTCTGCCAGCAAAGCAAGAGTCGCGGAGCTCTCTTTGATAGCTCTTGTCGCTGCGAAAAACTAGTGCAGAGGGAGAGAGTTCTCGCTGGCAGTTTAAACAGTCTTATCTTACTTACACGGAACCCACAATCGTTTGTAACTTTCTTAAGCGAAACATCGTTGATAGTTAGTCGCCTTCTTGTCGACGGTGGGGCAGATACCTTAAACTCAAGAGTGACTTATTCATTTAACTATAACTGTTTCGTTTGTTTTGGAAAGATTAATCTAACCAAGAAATCTGCGGAACAATTGTAATTTTCATTTTAAGAACGTTCACAATCTGATCTCAGTCTTAATCTGTCATTAATATTTAATAACCACTATGTATGCACGTGTATAAACAGACAAGAAGAAATGATCAGAAAAATACATAAATACAGCATAATATTAACAGATTGGATTGATCAGGCTTTCCGAAACCGGAAAAGCTTTTAAATACATTTACGTTTTCACTGTACACGGTACATTTATTTTGGTATTTTGAAGGTTTTATTTTACCAGTACCTATAAAAGCTTCTATTTATTTTTAACCGACTTTAAAAAAAGAGGTTCTGTATTCAACCCGTATGTATGTATGTATGTTTGTATGTCCGTGATTATCTCAAAAACTACTGAACCGATTTTAATCATTCTTTCATTCGTGTGATCTACATACTTTCAGAAAGGTTTTAGTATATAATACATTAGGTAATATAAGAATATTACCTATGTACGAAGTTATATGCACAAATGTACTGCATCTCCGGCATTTCTATGGGAATTTTGATGATTCTTCGAGTCGTGTCTTCAATTCTTCAATGCACTAGTGTTAATTGAATTTTTGTGGGGTAGGTACAACTAAAAAGTGAAAATTAAAAACTTTTTTGCAAAAAAAAAAACGACCAAAAAAAAAAACACTACAGTGATAAATAAATTTAGTTTCGGAAGTCGGTGTCGTTGTTTCCGCATTTTCGTTTTTTGACACCGACTTCCGAAATTAAAGTTATTTATCACTTTGTCGTGTTTTTTTTTTTTTTTATTTATTTATTTAATCCATAATATTACACTTTTATTTTAACATAACACCTGCCAAACTGCAAAGCAATTTGTCGGCAGTAGGTCCTCGTGGATTTTGCACGACTTTCTGCTTGACTAATTACTAAAATTAAATCTAAGTTACAACTAAGACTGAAACCATGGTTTTGTAGGCCAAGATTTCACATCTGAATACAGAGTATGATAAGATAATTGAAGTCGGTTTTTCTTTTTGTAAAAAAGTTTTTTTATTGACTGCCTCGTTGGTTGAGTGGTTGCAAGCGCTACTGTTAAGCATGAGGTTTGATTCCGGGTTCGGTTCGATCGGGCAAAGTGTTATTGGGTCATTCCATCTGGAATTTCTCAGCAGCAGGATTTGCGCCCGGTTGATAGCGACGTGTAGGCGGGGCTTGCTCTTGACCTCGATCACGCCTGATGGAAAGCGATGGATGAGGTCTATGATGGAACAAGCGTGCCCAGAAGATACCTGTTCACTCTTGCTTTGAAGGCAGACAGCCTGTCTGCTTTCAAAGCAAGAGTGGACAGAAGATAAGTTTTAGTTTAGTGCTGTCTGAGACAGGACTAAACTAAAACTTATCTTCTGTCCTTTTCTTAATGAAATAGAAAGAAAAAGATGCACTGAACTTTAGTTTAGTTTGTGAACAAGGGAATCGGCACCATTATCTATTATCATTGATCTATTATTATACAAAAAAAAAAAAAACAATGAACTATTAAAAAAGTTACTACGATACTTGAGTAGGTATTGATTACGATACTTGAGTGGGTATTGTTTTTTTTTTTTTCATTTCATTAAGCTCCGCTAATTAGACACAATTGATTTTATATTGTTTCGTGACCCATAGGTCACGCACGGAGCTTGACCGGTTAAACTAACAAAACTAATTTCTGTGTATATACCTACATTTAACTTGTGGCAGTGCAAGTGCTAGGGTGACTCGTAATGTAATTTACAAAGCAAAATAAAGGCATTTCTTTGAAAGCAAACTTACCTACGTCACAGAATAACTAATAGTAGGTACTAAAGTCTTACGTGAGATGTTTATCATTGGATATCTCCTGAGATATCGTATTTCGTTCAGCATTGCAACCTGAGGCATCTGTATTGTGAAACAAATATCGTGACGCTTTGTCGGTGTCAACAGCAAACCTGTTGGACGTTTCACGTTTGAGAAAATGTTCCTTGGACAAGGAAAAACAAAAGACGGTCAACGATAATAAATATTATTATGTTCACTTGAAAATTTTTCAGTTTTACACACGTTCAAAAGTTTAGATATCAAACACTGTTTTAGTGAGTTGACACGCGACGATGCGACGCCACGTTAATTTGATATTGCAACTGGATTGTAATTGGAAAGCATATCTGTATAATTGCTGTTACCAAACCTAGTTTTCTTGAAAGCGTCTGGAAAATTTTATTGTCAATTTTACAACTTTACTGTACACTAAATAACTTAATTTGCGGGGATATCTACTTACTTAATTTTCACTCCGCATATTACAGTTCTTCATCCAATTATTCCATATAATTATCAGTACTTCATATAATTATCTCTCTCTCGTCTGCTCGACGCCGCCGTATTGCCGCCGCTTGGCTCATCGCCGCAAGGTTGCCTGCCTGTCGGTCTTCTACAGACTGTACTTCGGTGAGTGTGCCCGAGAACTCCACGACCTCATTCCACCGGCCCCCTTCTACCTTCGGACATCCAGGCGCACTGCAAGTTACCATCCCTACCTGGTTGCTGTTCCACCAATTCGCACTAAGCGTTTGCAAATGTCGTTTATAATGCGCACAGCAAAAGAGTGGAACTCTCTACGTGCGTCTGTTTTTCCGAGCGCATACAACCCGAATCTCTTTAAAGTGAGAGTGAACAGGCTTCTTCTGGGTAAGCTTGCTCCATCGTCGACTTTGTCTCTGTCACCTTTGACCTAGGCTAGAGTCAAGAGCAAGCCCATTTCAAATAAAAAAAATAAAAATATTCACTGCAGTCATCCAGCGGAATTGATATTCTGCTGGATCCCTGCTATGTGTATATGCTATGTGCTATATGTTATGTGTCAGGCATAATGTGCTGACTCCCACTTAGTCCAACATTATTAAGACACATACCGCAAGGTTACTTCGAATTTATAATTAGGTACTTGTCAATTATTGTCACTTTAATTCTCTCTTACTGCATTTTTATTTATATTGCTGTATACCTACCACCTCACCAAATAATTAGTGCAAGACTTTTCATTTTTTAAATTATTTTTTTGCTTTTGCCTCTGACAATATTGGATTTTTTTTTTTTTTTTTTTGATATTGGATTTTTTTTTTTTTTTTTTTTTTGATTGGAGACATTCAAAGTACACAGACGTGCTCAACAGTGCATTTAAAAATTAAATAAATTAACGTTTGCATAAATTGTGACCTAGTTTTAGTGTATTAGCGTGAGAAACATTATAAGTGACAAGTTTAAATAATGAACTGACTGGATTATTTTTAAATATTCTGTTATATGGAAGGCAGCCCCTTTAATCGGAGCGCGATGATACGACGCAGCCCTCCACCGACACCGACCCCGGTACCGACACCGGCACCGACACCGCCCCGACAACCAAAACAGGACCAAGATGACATAATTGAAGTAGTGACCACTCCGGAGATCCAGAACTGGATGACATCAATTGAGCAGTGCCTTAATGAGGTCTGTGCTACTGCTTCTGATGGTAAGCTCAACACTGAGCAGAAACTAAAAATAAGTAATCTTTGCCGAAAAGTTGGACATGGAGTTTCGCAAATGGCTGTTCAATACCAGTCTTTAAAGCAAAAGGCTATTCAAACCCATTCATCTCTTAAAACAATGACCGAAGCTCGAGACCTATCAGACTGTCTAACGCAGATGAACCGGACGATTCAGGAGTCCTGTACGAAGCAGGGTGCAGGCACCTCTTTTGCAGATATGGTGAAGAAGGGGTCCAACAGCTTTGTTCGTCCTAATACTTTTAGCTCCGTGGCGATTTATCCCTGTGATATCTCAAAGACCAGTGACGAAACCAAGACCATGGTCCAAAAAATCATATCCCCTGGAGAAATGAAGCTGAAAGTACGAGGCGTACGTAAAATAGGAAAAGGAGGTTTAATAATCAGCACTGAGACCAAAGATGACCTAGATAAGCTCAAACAAACAGTCCAACTCGCTTCGTCAGGGCTTACCGTCGACGAACCTCAAAAACGCAAACCTCGCATTATAGTTATAGGAGTTCCCACATCCATGTCTGAAAATGAGGTTGATAAATGTATCTATGAACAGAACTTGACCGACAAACTGCCGACCATGTCCCAAGACACATTTTTGACCTCAATAAAACTGAGCCACAAATCGGGCAGGAAGGATGCTGAGAACTGCAACTACATTATAGAAGTTTCAGCCACCATTCGCAAGGCCCTCGTCACACAGGACAGATTATTTATAAATTGGACGTCCTGTCCGGTACGAGACTTCACACTGGTAACTAGATGTTACAAGTGCCAGCAGTATGGTCATGCAGCCAAAACATGCAAAATTGCTGCCCCCACTTGCGGCCACTGCGGTGAAGAAGGGCACACGATCCAAGACTGCGCAAAGAAAGCCAATCCGCCAAAATGTGCTACATGTTCGCGCTTTAAAAAACAAGCCAACCACAAGACGGGAGATACAGATTGCCCTGCTAAAAAAGCGGCCGAATACAGGTACATTAATTCGATAGATTATGAAGGCGCCTAAGAGCGCCTCATACTTGTTTATATTTTAGACTTAATTTATTGTTTTATTCTAATATGGATGATAATTTAATTACCGATATAGATAACACATTTTTAACTATATCAAAGACATGTAACGTAGAGGACTGCAAACAATATCTTTCCGACTATCAAAATTCGCTAACCGTACTAACCCAAAACATTCGTAGTATTTATAAGAACATAGATAGCTTTAATATTTTTCTTCATAGACTTAAATTTGACTGTGATATAATGGTACTTACCGAGTGCTGGCTTTCTAATCGCCACGATAACCTCCCAGTAATACCGGGGTACAACTTATTACATACCATAATAAACCACAATCAAAATGATGGTGTGGTAGTCTATGCTAAGGAATCATTAAAGGTCACAGCCGAGGAACATACTCTACAAGACTGTATGAGTAATTGTTTAGTCATCAAAATTGGTAAAACCACAGCGATAATCGCTATGTATAGGTCCCCTTCCTCTAGAAACTTAGATCCTTTTAACAACTCCTTAAACCAGATTTTTCAAGCACTAAGCCCATTTAAGAATGTTATACTGACAGGTGATTTAAATATAAATATTGGCTCCGAAAACTGCGATGCAGGGACCCAAGAGTACCTTAACATCTGCTTATACCATGGTTTTTTTCCCTGCTCACACATTGCCTACTCATCAGAGCGGTTCCTGCCTCGATCATATGATGATCAAAACCAGCCTTTCATATATTACGCTTGTTACTAACTCAACAATTACTGACCATCACGCAGTCTTACTCAACGTAAATTTAACGCTGCCTAAGCTAAATCGTCCTCAGACTATTAGCAAATTAAACACAAACAAACTCGAATATGATTTGTGCAACACTGACCTGAGCCTAGTTTACAATACTGCTGACGCTAATCTGGCTTTATCGTACTTAATAAAACATGTTCAACAAGCAATATTACGTAACACGACAGTTTCTACAGTAAATAAGAAATTATATAATATTAAACCATGGATTACTCCGGGACTAATTCGGTGTATAAGACACAGAGATAAACTACATCAGAAAACTAAAAGATACCCTGATAATCTAATAATTCAAACCACATATAAAAGATACAGGAATTTCTGCACCAATCTCCTAAAGAATTTAAAAAATAATTACGATAAAACTGAATTAAATAAAGCAGGTAAAAATACCAAGCAACTTTGGAAACATATTAAAAACGTCACAAATATGTCTAAACAGCGTGAATCAAATTCGAGTTTATTGCTGGCTAATCCTTCACCACTCTTATCAGCTAACAATGTAAATAACTTTTTTGTAAATGTTGGGAAAACTCTTGCTGATCAGATTCCGAAATATTGCGTCCAACCATCTTTCCAAGTATCAAGCAATAGCTCTAACCCGAAATCTTTTGTTATGTTGGATACCGATGAAGATGAAATAACCCGAATCATTTCTGGGCTAAAAGACGACTGTGCAGTTGGATGGGATAATATAAGCAATAAGATACTTAAACTCTTTAAGCATATTTTGGTACCTCCCTTAACGCATATATTTCGAATCTGTCTTTCCGAAGGAATTTTCCCTAGTTGTCTAAAAAAGGCAGTTGTAATCCCTATCTTTAAATCTGGAAGTAAAGACGTAGTTAATAATTATAGGCCAATATCCTTACTCCCCTCAATTTCAAAAATTCTAGAGAAAATTATAAATAGTAGACTAGTTAATTACCTAGAAAAAAACAACATCTTATCCCCTGCGCAATTTGGTTTTAGAGCCAAACTGTCGACAGCAGATGCAGTGCATAATCTGACTGATTATATTTCAGAAGAACTCGGCAAAGGAAACCAGACCTTGGGAGTCTTTCTCGATTTAGCCAAGGCCTTCGACACGGTGTCTGTTTCGGTTCTTTTGAACAAATTAGAGATCTTAGGAATAAGGGGAACGCCGCTGAAACTTTTTACTGACTATTTAGACCACCGGTACCAATGTGTTAGAATAGATAATATTACGAGCGATGAGCAGAAAAATACTGGTTTTGGTGTTCCTCAGGGGAGTATTCTGGGCCCCACCCTCTTCCTTATTTATATTAACGACTTGTGTAATCTAAATATTAAAGATGGCAAAATAATATCATATGCCGACGACACGGCGTTAATATTTAGCGCTAAAACTAGTAGCGAACTGTTCGAAATCGCTCAACTAGGTTTTAATACTGTGACTAATTGGCTTCATAGCAATTTACTAACATTAAATGCCGAAAAAACCAAATATATTCACTTCTCCATGCGCAAGCCTCAACTTAACATTACTAACCCCTATCTATACGCCCATCAATGTGGAAACCGTACAATCACCATGTGTAATTGTCCTTTTATCCGCAAAACAAGCAACATAAAATACCTGGGGGTAATATTGGACGCCACACTCTCTTTTAAAAAACATATTGAAAGCCTAGTTAAAAGAGTGCGCAAACTAATATTTGTTTTTAAAAAATTGCGAACATTAGCAGATTCAAAATTAATCACACAAGTTTATTTGGCCCTATGTCAATCTATAATTCAATACTGTATCACTTCTTGGGGTGGCGCACCAAAAACTAACTTGCTTCCTCTTGAAAGAGCTCAGAGAGCAGTTTTAAAGGTAGCAAACTTCCATCCCTTCTTTTTTCCCACAGATCTGCTGTATAAATCCTGCAATGTACTAACTGTTCGCCAGCTTTTCATTATGCATTTAGTATTAAAACAGCACACCATGCTTGCCTACAATGCCGACAACACTAACAAGAGACGGAATGATTTAGTATGCATATCTAACGCAACCTCAAAACATGTCTTTGTAGAAAGATTTTTAACTTTCTTAGGCCCATTCCTGTACAATAGATTAAATAGAAAACTAAGTATCTATAAACTAAATTACTATAGCTGTAAAAAAATTATACTTAATTATTTATTAACCATCGACTATGCACAGACAGAAGACCTACTTATTGTCTGCAAATAGAACTGCTAACATGCTATTTTATTTACTTTTAGTTAAGTACCTAAGTTTTAATTTAGTTTTTACGTTATACCTACTCATTGTTAATTTATTACATTAAGAATTTATGCGCTTTCTAGCCTGAAGCACAGGTCCAACCTAGTTCAGGCATATTAGCAACTGTGCGCTATTTTAATTGATAAGCTTTTCAGTGCATATGAATCCTCTTTTATAAATAAACGATATTATTATTATTATGTAACAGATGCTTTTGTGTGTTATGCTTCTTCTTCTTTGCAAACGAATCAATGATTTTAAAAATCTATGTAGGTATCTATTTACAAGAAAAGAAATAACCCCGTACCTATCTAAAATTAAAATAACATAAGTATTTACTTTAATATGTCTGCTATTACTACCTATATTAGCAAAGTATGTAACAAATACCGAAAGATTTTAAAAGAGTGCAGGCAAAGTAGTATTCCTGATCTGAATTACAAACAGAATAACTCGACCATTTTATTCATAAAATCGTGTCAAAACTCTTTGCGCAAGACTCAGATATTCCTTCCACTGCAAAAAAACCTCGGCGGGTTGAAAATTGGAACAGCGAGGAAATAATAATGCCTTTTATGTGTTCTGCAGTTTGCGCCGGCGGCCATCTTTCTAAGACGGCTGTAAATTATGTGGAGACGTTGTACGAGTGAATCGCGATTTTGTACTATCTATTCAGAAGAATAAGAAAGCTAATTTTATAAAGAAAGATGCGAGCTGCAAGTTGGAAGGATAGTATTTTTTCTATCAAAACTATGCATTTTAAGTCAAAGTCAAAGTCATAGCATTTATTTCAAATAGGCACATAAAAGGCACTTTTGAACGTCAAAAATTATCTTAAAATAGAATCGATTCTAGTCGCCCATTCCAAAAGGTAGTTTTCGTATGGAGAAGAACGGGCAAGAAACTCCACCGTTACTCTTTTAAAATGTTTTAGGTACAATATTTTGCATGGGTACATTAATTATATAATAACATGTGAGGACGATGCACCTTAAATAAAATTACCACAATAGGTAAAAGAATTAAAAACGAAACCATGACATAAATTAATTATCTGATAGCTCACATATTTACAAACATAGTACAAGCAAAACGATTTTAATTTAAAAAAAAATACAAGTAATAAGTCTGGGTGTGAGTAATGAATGTAAAAAAGAATAAGAAAAAATTACAATTAAATTAGCAACCAGTTTGATTTTGTCTAGACTCTAGATTGTCCTATGGAGCAGGACCAGCATGTTTCCAAGCGTTCTTATCTTGGATATAATCTTCTAATTTATAGTATGCTTGTTTACAAAGTGTACGTTTAATGTGAGTTTTAAGATACTAGCTTCCTCTTTCTGATTGACCGACTACTTGACAATTCAAAAAATGCCTGTAATTGGTTTAATTGTAACGAAAATTACAATTATTTTTGACAAAGCGAGACAAGAAGGTCTTAAATTATTTTATAAATTAATTATTGAATATTTATCATTGCTTATTATTATTTAATTATAGACTTTCTTGTCCACTTCAACTCGCCTTACCTATTCATACTTATAGTAAGTACGAATTATTATATTTAACAGAAAAATAAACTCGTATATATGTAGATACAAGATCAAAACTACCCCTAAAGACAGTAAAATCTTTTCGTGTCCTTCAAAGAACATCAGAATGTTACGCGCTCCGAACAAAATAACCCTAACCTACCCAACATGGTCCTAATGATTTACGACGTTCGAAATTCAACCCGTTCACAATCCGCATATCAACGTCACTGACATTTGTCGTTTCGCCTCGTAACGTAAAACTGTATTATAGTTTACGCTCGAGACTGAAACAAAAGTCCCCGTCACGAAACGCTATACATTTTGTAAACACATATTCAGGGGTTCGGAACCTTGGATCAAATAAAAAAAAACAGTTTTGTAATGATTTTTATAGAGGGATATAATTATGTTAACACACATCTAATTACTGTCGTCAGACGATTCCGAGTATTCTGCAGCATTGACAGCGTCAGCGTGAACTTACTTCAAAATTGCGGCGCTTAGACGACAGCGCTTTATATCGCTAAAATATAACCCGACCAAGTGAAATTGCTCGTTAGTTTCGATTACACGTATGTTACCTTGAGTTGATTGAATTTGGGATTATTTGTTTTTGTTGATTGAATTGTCGCTACGTAATTTAGAAGTTATTTATTTACAAAATGTATAGCTTCTCGTGACCGGGACTTTATATGATATGTGATTAGGATTGGTAGTGACTGTTACTGTTAGTGCTTAGTTCACAGTGTATTGACAGTAATATATTATACACAGTTTTATATACTGTTTTATATAGCCTTTACGGTGGATGCCTGTACGGGTAGTTTATTAAAATGCAGTGATTTTTAATATATCGTGTGTAGTGACAGATACTTTTTTGACAGTGCAATTGGTTGGCTCCAAGCAAGCATATACTATGACCAAAGTGTAGATATTAAAGGACTGCTGTTATTACTTATCCACGAGCCCCTCGATTTTCGAAGTTCACAATCCAAGCCACACTGAGTGTAAACTGTTTCATAAAAAGGTATCCGACCTTGCGTAAATGAAATACTGGTACTGATTGAAAGCCGAAGCTTATTCACAATGCCAATAATAAGTCCACAATCAGCTTACACAAGTAAAATTGATTGTGTAGTCACCTTACCTACTTCCTATAATTCAAATTTCAAGTGTCATAAAATTAAATAAAATTGTTTACCTATTCTGTAAATAGGATTTATCGTAATCACTTTTACACATCATATTAAAAAAAATAAGCTAGATGAGGTCGACCTTTGCTATCAAATCCACTCGGCTCTTTGACATTTGTTTATAATAGAAAATTTAATTCAAAATATATGAATCAACTTATTGAAGCCAAAAATAAAATATCAATTCGCCTCTGCTATTGATATGAATACAAATCAAATTATTAAAATTCTAAAGTATGTATTTGAAAGTGGGAATAGTTATAAAATGTAATTTAATATAAATTGATACCAATTCAAAAGATGTTCAGTTGACTCGTGATTTTTAATAGCACGAGGAGTAATTTATTTACGCTATTCTTATTGAATAGTGGTTTTAAATATGGATGAATTAAAAATAAGTTAACTCGAATATCTACGTTGTGTTTCTAAGTTGGCTTAGTTCAAACGACACTGACCTGTACTGCCCTCGTAACAGCAAATGCAGTACTAGCAAAATGGCGATTTCAAGAAAAATGCATTTTAAGTGTTTTTTTTTTTTTCAATCTTTTTTTTCAAATTATGTTCCAGCCATAGAAAAAAAAAATTCTACGTATAGCTTGAAGTGGCCCATGTCATTTTTGACAAAAATGGAAAATCGTAAAAATGTCGATTACTGCATTTGCTATTACGAGGGCAGTCTACTGAGCCCGAGTGAGTTTTCTATTTTGAGACTCGGGCTTTTATTCAAACTGACCTTGAAAGAGGACGTTCTCAATTATTCATTTGTTTTATTAATCCAAAACTGTTAGGTAAATGTCGCTCTTTTTTTACACATCAACAAATTGCGACAATAGTAAGATTGAATTTTTTTTTATTATTTGTACGGTAGGCTGCAAAAGTGCATGGGTAGTACAGAAACAAAATCGTATGAAGCGAGAAATGACGCCATCTAGCGTAAAACCAGTTAACGACTAACAAAATTGAATTATGCTGTTATTAGATGGCGTTGCTTTGCTTTATATGATAAAATATTTTTGCAGTTTCTATTTGTCTCTTCAAACATTCAAACAATTTATAATGAATAGTTTCTTTTAAAGAAAACTGATCCTAATTATTAACCTACTATGTTAAAATTGAATATCAATTTATAAGTAGGTAGGTAACTGATTTTCTAAGTTTTAGTTTTCAAACTTGAGAGGGTAAGTTAAATATGGATTTATAAATAATTGGTAGGTGGTATGAATAATACTTAGATCGAAGATTTATGACAGCTCAATTGATCGTTCGCTAAGTTCATTTTGATTACCTCGTTCGAGTGCCTTTTTTTCAGTTTTTATTTATGATCAGGCGGATTACTTATTTTACCAAAACGAGCACGAGTTATAATATTGATTTCGTTACAAGAGCTCAAATAATTGCTTTGAATAATCAAGCCAAAAACTTTTCAGAAATAGCCAGAGACCGGTGTAAACGTAAGTAGTTTTATTTTTACACTTTTATATTAAAAACTGCATTATTTTTTTGTTACTATACTACATAATATTCATTATTGGGTATTATATATTTCTGTTTTATTGTTGCAGAGAAAAACAGTTGTTCTTTGAGTACGACGATTTGAAGAGGAGGGTTCTTTGAAACGCCATCAAAGAACTGGTAGACCACGACTTATAAAACACATTGCAGCATCAAACCATGATAAGGCAGTATGAAGAAAATGGATTTCTGCCGCCAAACCACTATGCTGGTTTATTTGACACAAGTTTTAACACGGAGCCGCGTCAAAACTTGTGCCGCGGAGGCATGCTGTGAAACCCTTGCTCACGGAAAACCATAAAAGGGCAAGATTACAGTTCGCTTTGGATCACATAAACTTCGATTGGAGTAATGTCATCTTTACAGATGAAAAAACTTTTAAGTCCAGTGAACACGGACGCTTATGTTTGTGGCGTCGAAATAATACGCGATACACAAGTGGTTACGTAGCTACGAGCTAAATAATTATACTTAGATAATATTATTTATATTGACTGGAGACCTGGTTATGTGTGTATAAACTATAACTTACGTATTTTTAATAATTTAAAAAGTTATGAACACTTTAAGTTTAACCAACATAGTTTTTGGTTGTTTATGTTGCCTACTAACCATTTGATATGTTTTTGTGCAATTTTGTAGTTTTTAGCCTACTTATTTAGTATCCATTTAATCCGTTTGACCTTTGTAATAAAATAACCTGGTCTCCTGTTTGTTTGTTATACGTATGCTGGTAATTGTAATGTAATAATTAAATAAATGTATTAGCCTTGTAATTCCTTCGTTTCTTCCTAACTCCTTACTTACGTTTCGTAAATTAGTCATAGTTGTGAAGAAACCAACGCCATCTAGTTTATTTTCGAAAACTTGAATTCAAACGTTCACGGGAAAATAGACACTATGGTACCCATGCAATTTTGCTGGCGACTGTACATCTCGGAACCATGGGGTCCCGGTCCTTAGGAAGGCGTACGAGGGGCCGAAGCCAAATCGCAGAGGCCCCTTAGGAAATTTTAATGAAATGTGGAACCAACCGACGATTATCCCTGTATGCACTATGCAAGTGACAAGATTGGATTATTAAGTAGTATCTAAAGACCATTTCAAGAGTTTCAATAATTGAGAAGCTTCTAATTATGCACAAACTGAAGATGTTTGTTAAAACGAACCTTTTTTATAATTTCCTTTGTTAACTTTTTCACGTAAATGGGGACATACGAATATTGATGATCATATTATTATTATACTGTACAGTCGGGAACAATAAGGTTAATAACGCCATAATTTATTTTAAAACCGGCGCCTGACCCTTCAGGGAATACAGCTCTGATGTTATGTTAGTTTATTTTAAAATTAAACAAAGTTCCATGACTTTATTCAAGTGCATATATTATTCTGACTTATAAACATTTTCGAGCATTTAAAGCATAAAAATACCGAAGACCGTTTCATTGTAGTTTTAAATTGAAATGAGTAATGAAAATATAATCTACATAAATGCCTAGCAATAAAGATCCTGGTCCAGCCAAGTCTTTCGAATGCCCAGAGCGAGTGCGGTGCCTCTAATCAGACCATGCCATGCTTCACTTGCTGGAGTGCCCTAATTGCCCGTTCAAATGCACCTTGGATGACTTAATGAATGCCATTGATGCCACAATCAACGTGGCCTCCTAAAACAATATAAAATATCGAAGAAGAGTACCATCGACACAAAAAGAAGAGGCAATAAAGATCACAGTCAAAACCATATCTTTTAATATGTCTCTAATTTCAACATTAAAACAACAGCCAGATAATTTTCATTTTCATTTTTAATTAAATTTAAAAACTAACTTGAATAAAACAAGTTCAATAAAACTAAGGATCGTAATAATAATTGCTCTTTCAGGCCACAGTATTATAATATTTAAGTTTAAAACATTAAAGTACCACTTAGCATTTAAATTTCATTTGTTGAAACTTGTTTTACAAATTAATTCTTGTCATTGTTTTGTTGGTCTGGAACATTTGAAAACTTTGTATTTGAAATGAAAACTTCTTTAGGCGCTATGGAGCAATTTTTGGGAGGGACCAGCTCATGGGTTCGCATCACCGACATGGTAATGTTAACAGTCTACCTGTGGCTTTGAAATGACATGTTGCACTTGGCCAGCAGTGAAAGTATACAGGGTGTTACGGAAAGGGTATATCAATACAAACGGGTTGAAGAGTGTATCTGGTCTAGAATCTCTGTACAAAACTTCAGCTCAAAAGCATTAACTTTGAAAATGCTTAATATTTTTTTATTTCGACATCACGGCGCTGCATTGGCGCGCGGCGGTGTGATGTGCGTGTACTAGGCGCACAGACACACTACAGATAATGGATAATGACCCTCGTAGTGCGGTGACACGTTTGTTGTGATTTCAATTTAATAAACTATCGACATAAAAACATATTAAGCATTTTCAAAGTTACAGCTTTTGAGCTGAAATTTTGTACATAGATTCTAGACCAGATACACTCTTCAACCCGTTTGTATTGATATACCCTTTCTGTAACATCCTGTATATTAAAATGTATATTTAAAAAAAAAATACAAATGATTAAATTTTAGATTTTGATTCCGTAATTAATTTGAGAATTCAACAACAACCACTTTTATTTCATAGTTTCTAATTTTCACTTCTGCTGGGAGTCCCATGATCGCCTAAGTTGTTGTGATGTATTTACTGTAGCAATTTAGTTAAATTAGGCCTTATAACGTTATACATATCTCAATTGTAATCTCGGATATATTAAATATTTTTTAATGCGAGAACCGTTGTTCTAAGGAAACAATTATTATTGTAGCCAGCTTACAATTACTGTTAGGGGACGCCTTTGTCCTGCAACAGACAGCTACCGGCAGATAAAATTATGATAATGCCCAAAACTTATTCCGTTCTGTGAAATAATAGCAACCACCTGCTTCACATGGTTTATGACAAAACATTGAGATTTCTTTATTATGATGTAAGTTTAAAGTTCCAGAATACATAATTATATTTATTTTCATAATGATGGTAAAAAATGCATCAAAATCTGTTGCGTAGTTTATAAGAACGACGAGGTTACACAGACAGACACGAAACGTGACATTAATTTATAATATGTAATAGATATACAGGATGTTACAGAAAGGGTATATCAATACAAACGGGCTGAAGAGTGTATCTGGTCTAGAATCTCTGTACAAAATTTCAGCTCAAAAGCATTAACTTTGAAAATATTTAATATTTTTTTGTTTCGACATCACGGCGCTGCACTGGCGCGCGGCGGCGTGATGTGCGTGTACTAGGCGCACAGACACACTACAGATAATGGATAATGACCCTCGTAGTGCGGTGACATGTTTTTTATGATTTCAATTTAATAAACTATCGAAATAAAAAAAATTTCAAAGTTACTGCTTTTGAGCTGAAATTTTGTACAGAGATTCTAGACCAGATACACTCTTCAACCCGTTTGTATTGATATACCCTTTCTGTAACACCCTGTATAATTCACTGTTTACGCACAGCATTCAAGAAGTTCTAAGTGCTATGATACTATCTTTTCCAAGTAACTAAAATATATTGCAAAGACCTTTTCCTTTTATAAAAAATAAAAATATTCCTCAGAGCAGATTTTATAAAACGCCTTCGATTGTGATATATTTCACTCCATATCTCTTACGATGATAAGTAAGTTTCCTTTCAACACTTTCTTTCAAATGATCCTGAATCCTGAGAAATGGTAGCTGCAGTCAATTTGGGCCGAGAACATTGTTATTTATTGAACCTTAGAACTTGCAAATTGCTCAGTTTATAATGAAACTTTCGTACTACCCACCTTCAGGTGAAAACCCTTGAGGTTTCATTTCAACGATGACATTTTCTTTTATTTTCAGCTAAATAATACCTATCCTTTGTGTATTTCTGAATGGAAGGCTAGACTCGAAGGACCACATTTTCTATTTCAATTACAATCCATTACCAGTTGATTTCGAATTGACATTTGAAGATATTGGTTCATGATTTGATAAAAAAGGTCCGTCTAAACATATCTCTTGTGTATTTAGGAATAGAAACATAAAACATTTACGATATTTTTATATAAGGAGGATGCGCTAGGTAGCCCGCGAAACAAAATATTTGCTACGTTTTTTGCAATTTGCAGGTCAGTGTCAGGTTGTATGTTGAACAAAATATGATCGCGAGCGCAACACGTATGGATTTACAGAATTATAATCATCAAAGTCATCAATACTTACATACCTCTAAGTTCATTTACAATCCTATTGATTTATATTTTTCATGAAATAGTCATTCAAAGCCATATTTTTTACTAGCTGCGCCCCGCGGTTTCACCCGCATAAGTCTCGATCCCGTGGGAATATCGGGATAAAAAGTACAAAGACTCAAACTATCTCTACACTAAATTTCATCTAAATCGGTTCAGCGGTCTAGGCGTGAAAAGGTAACATACAGACAGACAGACAGACAGAGTTACTTTCGAATTTATAATATTAGTATGGATGCTCGCGAATCGTATTTTAGTCAACATTCAACATGACACTGACCTGCAAATTACAAAAAACGTAATAAAATTTTAATTTTGGAGACTATCCAGCCGCTTTCCCCTTAAATTATACCATTTTCTTACCAATTATTCAAGAGTTGACATGATTGGTCCTCAATCCTTTGCAACAGTTTTGTGCTCACCAGTACCTCAATTTATTCGGAACAAACGCGTTCGTAAACAAAGATGGCGTAGTTATGCGTCGTAACGGTGGCCTATAAATTTTCGACGCGATTGTACTAAGTCGGTTATTGACATTTAAGTGTTACCAGGATAGGCAACAAGAGCAAATAAATGAAGAAATAAAGCTATGGAGGATAATTTATTGGCGTATTTACTTATTTGTATATTTACAGTGAGAACAATTCCATATTTAAATGGAAAATATTAATTTGGACGAAGGCAGACTTTCTCTTTGATGAAAGGATTGAAAAAATAAGAAATGATGCTCACGTGTGTCTCTTGGGCAATTGCTTGTATTGGGCTCTTGATAGCCGGACCGAATATTATTCTATGGCGTTCTGCGGGGCAATTGCGTAACACTTTATCAATCGGAATCGGTTTCATTTTGACAATTCAACAACATTCATTGCGTTATTTACGTGTTGAGCAGACAAACTTTTCGAACTTATGAAGCAATGTATTAGCAATTGGCTTCAAAATTATTCAGATTCCGATTGATAGTGTGTTACGCAATTAGGGTGCTGTTTTGGTTTTTACAGAATTTTAGTTCACGACTATTCGAGTCATTTGCAAAATTTGCTGAGGTGCAAAAAGCGTCAACCACGAAATCAGCCTATTTTGATATTGGACTACAATGATCCCTTCTAAGCCCGCACCCTAATTGCATAATACACTATCAATTGAATCAGAATCATTTCGAAGCCAATTGCTAATCCATTGCTTCATAAGTTCGAAAAATTTGTCTGCTCAACACGTAAATAACGCAATGAATGTTGTTGAACTGTCAAAATGAAACCGATTCCGACTGATAAAGTGTTACGCAATAATTGCCCCGCCGTTTCAAATTCAGATTACAATCATTTCGGTCTAATTCTAATTTACAATCTAATGTTATATCTAACATATACGACTTTTCACTAATTTTATTGTGAAAAGGTAGCCACGACTAAAGTCGTGATAGTTCAATCGTTACCTATAATTGCTTTTTGACAGCATAAGATCCCTATTCAAGTGATTGGTCCTAAGCTATCTTTTCATTGCATTAGGGAATTCTGTAAATCAATTGGTAAGATTTTTTAAATCGGTTCCAATTCAGCGCGTGTTATACCACTTGTATAAAAAGTTACTCGTGTTACATTTTTGCGCAACGTTCCCACGAAATTTACTGTGACATAATGTCGTGTTCACTTAACAGGGTTGTGGAGGTCAGATAGGCAGTTGCTCCTGGTATTCAGCTGTATCCGGTTAGACTGAAAGCCGACCCCAACATAGTTAGATAAAGGCTAGGCAGAAATAGAATGATTGAGTATCGTGTTTAATTTTATCCATTACACCCTCTAGAGATATACGAGTAGCAACAAGCCCCTCGCACCCTCTATCGATTTAGCTTTAGATTTAAAATTCAGTGACACTTTGTTTGCCACTTTCCTAGTTTGTTTGCCCTGACATATTATACTTAGAGCGTAACATGGAAGAACATTGAGCCTACACTGTGTTCTAAAGACGCCTATCGTGCAGTTTTGGATGAGTGAAGTAAATACAGGATGAACTTGAAAACATGCGACAAATCGAAATGGGAGATTGTACTCATCATTACGAACAACTTTTACTATGGGACCGAACCTGAAATCGCGAAAAAAAAAACCGCTGTTCCCTACATTTATGTTCGCATAACTCGTCAAAATGTAGGGAGCAACTGATTTTTTTTTCGCGATTTCAGGTTTGGTTCCATAGTAAAAGTTGTTCATAATGATGAGTACAATCTCCCATTTCGATTTGTCGCATGTGTTCAATTTCATCCTGTATAGCCTACCCCCGTGCGCGGATTTTACGTGTGTTTTCCGCTGCAACGCGGCAACGCTTGACGCACGGATGAACGCACGTGGAAGATGCTTTGTTCGTCTGTGCTGTTTGATTAATATTAGAATGCATATGCGTTCTTTAACCCTTCGTATGCTTAAACGTGGATCCACGCGAGACACAATGGCTTTTTAACTGTGTCTTTATTTACGCCATTCAACCGGTTAAAGCGTCTTGCAGTAGAAGTAAACTGGTAGAAACCGCCCCGTAACGAAAAAGCGACTCTCTCGCTTTGCTTTTTCTTGGAGAGAGAGAGAGAGATGGTTTTCATTGATTTCGAGGATGCTGAAGGCAATGGTGAGGTCAAAATAAAAATCCAAGATGGCGGCTGCAAAAACTTTCAAATCCAAGATTGCGAAAACGTTATAAAAGCTTCTCAAAACTTATACCTAGTAGATGGCTCTGTATTAATTTTCTGGTTTTATTAGACTATGACTATTTCAATGATTAAGAGAAATGGGCGCTCTTACTTAGCCTTCGTAGGTTCTACGAAGTAGGTACGTACTGTGACACCCACGCCACGGGGGGAACTATATTACTAAATTAAACTCTCTTTAGAGTTTAATAGGATATATTTTAGGAGTCTTTTATCGTATTTATATAATTATCTCGACTTATTTCTTAGACGTCAAACCTACGACTCTATGACTCAATGCTTGAACGTTCGAATGGAATATCCTTCAAATATTAGCGGCCTGTCTCGCAAGGAGGTCAAAATCTCTCAAAGAGGTATCTACAGTACATAAGGAGATACTACGCAAGTACCTACCAAACGATTTTTGTGTGGGCCAGCTATAATTGAAGATGTTGTCGCCAATGTGTCATATCAAACTAATGACTTAGATTAAACTAAAGGAAATCTCCATAGGCGTCAGGCAAACAAATTTACATAATAATTGTATATGTCTCTTACAGTCGTGTCGTGGCTTTTAATATCACTTGATCGCCGTACCAAAGGTCAGAGTGTGTTGGGACTTGCGCATAATATAATATATATTATGCATTATACGGGCTCATTTACATAATTATCTGCATTATGCACTATGAAATAGGCATGTAATATTGAGTCTATGCTTAGAATATTTTCAGTTGAATTGCGAGAGTCAATAGTAGATTATAATTCTTATCGACACAAAGTGGCAGGGACATCGAGGCGTAAACTGTAGCCATGAATTCAGCACATGATTTAGATCAAGCTACTGCAATCTGTCAAATGTATTTAATAGATTTTCAACTTTATTGCTAAAACATAAGGTTCAAAGTTGATTGGGAAAATTTTACTGTTTCGAGCAGCTTCATGTGCTGCCAGTCTGCACACAATTATGTATAAATACCAATACTAATTTTAATTAATTTCAAAATAATGAAATGAGTGCACTCGAAAACACTAGAAAGATAGAACAAAGATTTTACTCTAATACGCTGCTGCATCCAGGTAGTCTGAAAGCCGACCCCAATATAGTAGGGAAAAACATAGTCAGATTGATTGACTTGGCCAAAATATATTGGAATGTGGCTGTCTGTTTTAACTCTTGTAATGAAAGTAAAGCTTATGATCAGTGATCGGAGTAGGTAGATTGAATTGGGGTCATTGATCCGAAACGTATATATTAATATGGACATTCCTCCGGAATTTCGGAATTCGATTGTTTTTATTATTCGACAGATAAATAATAAATTAATTTAGTTTTGATAACTTCCTTTAAATTTTGAACTGAGTAGTAATAATATCACTACCAACATTAACAATATTTAATTGGATCCGGAAATACCGGAATTGCTTTCCGAGAAAATGGCTTATCCACGTTATTCTTTCTGTGGGCATTTATGATACAAGTACCAAAAATCAATCTACCTACTCCGATCACTGCTTATGATGCAATTTTCGGCTACAGTATGTGTGTCTAAATGTTTGCGGCATATGGGTTTACCGCACAATCCTTCGATCTCATTAAACGAACTCATTAGCCACTGTCGGATGTCCGTGCTTCTGTCAACCACAGCTCTGATCCCCAAAGCTTATGTCCGAAATCGAATTCCATTCCTAACTAAACGTCACATTAACATGTGGCAGTCTCAAATGGATCCCAGTAACACGGCAGGCAATATTGTTAAGTATGAACGCTAGGAAAAAAAAGAAAATGGCTGCAAAAAAATATGCTCTGATTATAAGAAAACTGTAGAAGATCAAATTAAATTTGCCGACGAAACTTTACAGACTTGCTATCAATCATCTTGCTTGCTTGCTAGATCTTATTTGTTGGCTTGTTTTTATTGAATTATTGATAAATAATGACAAAAAAAAAAAAATCTTTACTCATAACTTTTAGTAACCATACTACCAGCAGCGTTGAACCCATATTCAGCAGTTGTTTGAAATTATGAGTTCAGAAAATCTTTTATTTTTTGTTTTATCGAAATTAGATATCGTACCCATCACGACTGCGGAATTTCACTAACAAATTTCATTTGACCCGGTATAATGGGTGTAAAAAGACACTTAACGAAGCCGAGAGTCACTTGTACTCATTCGTCCATTCCGTTCATTCCTGAAAAAAAAAATGTAAAATTTTTTTTTTTTTTCAAACAGTACGACAGAGTAACGTCACAGCGCCAGGTGCACTGTTAAGTCGGTCGGGTTGTAAATGTAGTTTGATAAACAGAACACGTAGTTGACGGCTATGTGATGGGTCTTTCTACACCCTGTATTAGTTTTATAACCCTACCTAAACTTTATATACAGGGTGTCCCTGGAAGCATGGATCAAATCGAATAGGGGCGTGGGCAAGGTCATTTCCAAACTTTTTAACCCTGAGAATATCAGTGAATTTTTTTACGGTTCAAAAGTTATGACCGATTTTAATTTTTTTTTTTTCAATCACTTCGCATACTGCTCAAAGAAAATAATCATAAAAAAATACTATCAGGGCTATCTTAAAAAAATAAATTGATAGCGCTGATAGCTTTTTTTAAAGATTTTTTTAAAACGATTCGATTTCTCTTCTAATTTTTTTTTTTTTTTTTTGCTAATACGTTTGGAAATGACCTTGCCCACGCCCCTATTCGATTTGATCCATACTTCCAGGGGCACCCTGTATAGCTTAACAATACCTGGAAGTCACACCTGTTCCAAATTCACGTTATCTACCCAATCTGCCCTTATCTATTAATGTCGCAACAGCCATTCGAAAGTCATTACTGTTACAGGTAACTCAACACAATATCCTTAATGATCCTGTCACTTTGTACTCTGAACATTGTCGCTCTATGTTAATCCCATAACATAACAAACTCACACTATTCATTCGCCATTAATCTTAAACTGACGTGGCGTGACGTCAGGGTGACAAATGACATATCACCATGAACATAATGTGGATAAAGAAGGCCTAGTGAAGAATCATGTCAAACGTGTCAAATTAATGTTTAGCGCCTTCCGATACGTGGTTGCCACTCCAAAACCTTTCGCCTCAATCTGCCATATTATTTTCTGCGAGCATATGCCACCCGTATGCCTAATATGCCCTGCCTACTGCTTCTTAAATGTATACATATCAACACGTCTTATTTAAAAACTTTTTTACAAAAAAAACAACCGACTTCAAAAAAAAACACTACAAAGTGAAAAATAACTTTAATTTCGGAAGTCGGTGTCGTTGCTTCAGCATTTTCGTTTTTTGACACCGACTTCCGAAATTAAAGTTATTTTTCACTTTGTAGTGTTTTTTTTTGAAGTCGGTTGTTTATTTTGTAAAAAAGTTTTTATTTTTCACTTTTTAGTTGTACCTACCCCACACATTGAAGACACGACTCGAAGAATCATCAAAATTCACATAAAAATGCCGGAGATGCAGTACATTTATGCATATAACTTCGTACATAAGAATAATTACCTAATGTATTATATAATTAAACCTTCCTGAAAGTGCGTAGATCACACTCATGAAAGAATTATCAAAATCGGTTCAGTAGTTTTTGAGATAATCGCGGACATACAAACATACATACATACATACATACGGGTCGAATACAGAACCTCCTTTTTTAAAGTCGGTTAAAAACTCGCAAGGTCTTGCACTACGTTCCTGAAATTAAGCCAGCTGCAATTAATGAAGTTGACCTTCTGCAAATTACTTTGCATGTGTTAAACGACGTCATAGGCCGTCGATGATCGTAACGTTATTTATTTATTTATTTATTTATTTATATCCTCACTTACAACTATTTTTACAGGTATAACCCAATGCAATAGTGAAGCAAACTTTAAAACTTATTATCTAAAACTTATTACATATAATGTTATCCTTGTGAATTCACTCAGTGTACACGCAAAAACGTCTATCTCCTCTGCTACAAGGTTAAGGGTGCGAAGCGCCCGCGTCAGGGGCGCCTCATTTAACAGATTAGTGCGGCCACGAGGTATAGCCAGCAGCTGAGGCCGCCGTCGCCGCCACACATATCTGTCGGGCACACTCAAACACACCAACCCTAATATGTCGGCGTTATGTATCTTGCCTCTAATTACTTTAAATAAATAAGAGACAAGTGCGAACTCACGCCTAACTCTCAGCTCATTGTATCCAACCATGCCTAATATAAACAAGGTTGGATACATAAGCGGGTAAAAAGGATATACTCCATAGAGCCTCAAATACAAAAATCTAGCAAATTTATTTTGTATTCGCTCCAACATGAGACTATATTTAGTCTCATGTGGGGCCCAGATGACTGCGTTGCATTCTAATTGGCTTCTCACCAAAGTGTTATATAATGCGATAACCGCCGTAATATTTGTGAAACCACGAACAGTACGCATAATAAACCCCAAATTTCTGTAGGCCTTTTTACAGCACTTGACTATGTGATCACGAAACGCCAGCCCCGCATTAAGACTAACTCCTAAGTCCCTAACCTCTGTAACCCTGATCATCGGCATCCCATCAATGCTGTAATCATGCAAAATAGGACTACGTGCACGCGAAAAAGTGATGGTGACACATTTTTGGGCGTTGAATTGCAGAAGGTTTTCCTTGCTCCAAGTAACTACGCTATCTATGGCCTTCTGTAAGCGTTCACAGTCCTCATCACCCCTCACTGCCATGGATAACTTAAGGTCGTCTGCAAATAATAAACAATTTGCCTCCTTAACGACTTCGGGCAAATCGTTTACCATAATTATAAATTGCAGAGGTCCTAGGTTAGTCCCTTGGCTTACCCCCGACCACGTAAAGTACGGCTCAGACTTGTGTCCCTCGTACTCTACGTATTGCTGCCTATCCCTCATGTAACTGGCGAAGAAATGAAGTAGGTGTGGAGTGAAACCAACGGCTGCTAACTTCTTGAGCAACACGTCATTATCGACCAGGTCAAATGCTTTTTTGAAATCGAAGTAAGCAGCGTCAGCTTGCCCCCCACCGTCCACAATCGGCAACACATGAGCCATGTAACTCAGTAAATTACTAGTGGTGCTCCTCATTGGTCTAAACCCGTGCTGTGCATCTGAGAGTTGCGTTCTCACCTGCATAAAAATGCTGTTATGGATAGCGCACTCCAACACTTTAGCCGGTGACGACAGTACTGCAATAGGTCTATAGGGTTATATTACGGCGTCTATTGAGGCTGTGGATGTAAGTGGTCGTCAAATAGTTTATGATCTCTCATCCAGTTTTACTTCGATGATCACGGTCCATGTGCGTGGGATATGTTGGCAGTGGCGGATTTACCAATAGGCTGAGTAGGCTGGAGCCTAGGGCGGTAGATTTTAGGGGTAGCAAATTTGGGGCTAACATTTTTTTTTTAATGTCTTACTGAAATTAAAACGATTAATATTTATATACCTACCATGTTTTTTTGGAAAGAATAAACAAAGTGAATGCTCAAATTCAGGCTTCTACCGTAGATTTTATCACAGTTGCCGATCTTTACAAATTTCTTTGCAAGTTTTTCGTAGCTGATAAACGAGAACATTTTAAGCATTTTAAAGAAAAGGCGAAGCAGTATACAAAAGACATGGGACATTACTGTAGAGGTAGGTAGGGGCGGCAAAATTTGAATAGCCTACTGGCGGCAAATATGTAAATCCGCCACTGTATGTTGGCGAGGGTTGAGTAAAACATTCGATGCTTTCGAGCGTGCAATGAGCAATGCAGAATATTTCTTAGAGGTAGTAATTATTCAGCAACCCGCACGCGTGTATTATAACAGCCCACTGTGTGAGGGCGCCCACAGAGAGGTGGCCTGTGTCCTAGTAATAGTGGGAACATTATAGGCTATAATAGAAATTTAATAATTTTTTGGCTTGCGTATCTAATTATTAAAGTTCGTGGAAGTTACGCCTAGTACCTAGACATTGTTTGATAAATCTCTTAAGTTCTTCAATCAGAAAAGTTTGGCATTTATTAATCACTTCTCCATCAACACAAGAAATTGCTGCTTTCAATGCAAAATAAATTTATTTTTATACCTTTCCTTTATTAATAACTAGCTGACCCGACGAACTTCGTACTGCCTCAAAATCAATAACAACGAATGTATGAGAAATTGTTTCGTGAATTTTTCCCATGTTTGAATAGTTATTCTGCTATTCGGGGCTGAGGCAAATCCAACAAATCAAAGATCATAAAAATTAGACTGAAATCGCGAAAAAAAATCAGCTCTTCCATACATTTTGACGAGTTATATATGAACATAAATGCAAGGAACAGCTGATTTTTTTTCGCGATTTTAGGTTTAGTCCCATTGTAAAATTTGTTTATAACGATGAGTACAATGACCCCTTAAAAGGATGCCCATGAATTTAATTTCACCCTGTATAGATAGATAGATACATATTTTTGTAAAGAAGTTGTTTAGTATAATGTTATACAAAAGGCCCTTCTTCGAGAAAACTTCAGTATCAAAACAATACCCAATCAAAAACACTACACAACTGTAACTTCAAAAACAGATGTCCCACTTCTAAACTTATGCAACAACGCAAACAAAGCCGGTAAGACGGCACGCGATAAACAACAACATGTATTTTCGAGCGCGTTCAGACAAGCGGAGTTATTTGTTTCTGTTAGTCGAGTAAACACTGACCGAGTGAGCACGTGCCTTTAGGGCTGCCGGGAATTACGTAGCATGCATACATGCGGAATTAGCTTTAGGTTCAGTTGAATGCCTGATTTGATGCGTTCTATTGATTAAATAGGAACCTAGGAACATATAGGTAGGCTTAACAAAAAGATTTCAGAGAAAACTCATCACAACGTTTATTAAAGGACTAGCTATAACTTAGTTCACGTACAGTCAGCATCAAAAGTCGATTAACACTATCATTTTTTCATGTTATTAAATTGACAACAACTTTTTTCAATAAACTGATTTTTAGCTTTTCACATAATAGACAAGAGTACCTATATATTCTAATAAAATTTCTTTTGCTGCAATTTTGAACAAATATTTTGCTCAATAACTAAGATTAAAAAAACTGAAGTGTCAATCAACTTTTGATGCTGACCGTACGTTTTCTTTCTTAAGGTTGTCAGTCAGAAATCATTATAAACGAAGTTTCATAAAAAAAGAAAAAAAGTAATTTTGTATCTTTAATTGAACCCAGTTCACATCTGCAACCAATTCAGCGAAACTTATTACAGTGGGACCTTTCATGTTTGAGATTAGTAGCTTGATGAGAATTGACAGTAGATTTTATGATTAAAAACAAAACCTTAGCCAGAGCCGAGTCGAGTGAGTCGTAGCCGTTACCACTGGACCACCACTGCTCGCCCGCGCACTCAAGTTCAAACTTACATCTCTAAAATTAAATTAACTCTCTCTGACCTCAATTACCAAACTCACAATGTTTCGAGCTTAATCCGAAAAAATTGGGGTTGCTATCTGTTTGATCGCGACAAACAATGGTGAAGTTCAAACACGATTGTTTTCACAGGAATGCTTTTGACAAGGTAGATAAAATTAGTTGTGCAAAGTTGCGATTTCTGCACGATAGTGGAAGAAGTGGGTGCACCTCTGCGTATAACTTTGAAAGCGGTATGTTGTTTTCATGTTTAAAGTTTCTCTTTGAAATATGGATACTTTGAAGAGTCATGCATTTCGTTGCACGGTTCCGTAACTTAATGGGTAGAGTAACGACTCGAATGCCGTTTTGCGGGGTCGGCTCTTAGTTTAACTGGATGCAGCTGAATTATCAGTTTCATGGAGCGACTGCCTATCTGAACTCCACAAGCCAATTACTAGGTTACACGATACCCCTTGATTGGCTGGTTGTCAGACTTTTGGGCTTCCGACTACGCGTAACGACTGTCAAACATCTATCGTTACTGTATACAGAGTGAAATTAAATTCATGGGCATCCTTTTAAGGGGTCATTGTACTCATCATTATGAACAACTTTTACTATGGGACTAAACCTAAAATCGCGAAAAAAAATCAGCTATTCCTAGCATTTATGTTCACATAACTCGTCAAAATGTAGGGAAGAACTGATTTTTTTTCGCGATTTCAGGTTTGGTCCCATAATAAAAGTTGTTCATAATGATGAGTACAATGATCCCTTAAAAGGATGCCCATGAATTCAATTTCACCCTGTATAATAAGCTAAAAATAACAATGGCATGTTGTGAGAATGTTTCATAAAAAAAAACCAATAATATTATTAAAACTGATGAAAATATGCAATGCAGTACCAACGTATTTTTTGGCAGAAATAAATGAAACATTGACTTTTAACAAGAGTCAACATTCGCGAAACAACTCAATTATGATAATGAAGAACAAATTCCAGCAAAAAATATCACAGAGAACATTACCAGGGTTGCCACACATCAGGCCGTAAATAACTTTTTCATCCCACCATCTCGGAAAGAGTATTTTTAATCTTCAATATCTGAGTGGAAAAGCCGTTTTTATTCTCTAGAGGATAAAGTAAATTGAATTTAGAACATCGTGTGCACTAAGTTTGTGAATTAAAAAAAACATTAAACCTATTTACTGCTACCTCTATGGTGCCGAATATATCATACAACTTTTTTTTAATTTGTTAAAAACTCAGACTCGGAACCTTCTTGGTGTTCTTTTTTCAATTTGCTTTGTACGCGGTTCTTTACGCGGCATTTTTTCACGTCATTGTTAAACCTTATATTAAAAACAAGAAACTTGAAAACAAGTGAAAAAACTAAAATGAGTGATTCTAGCGACGAGGAAGTTTGCTTGACGCCAACAGAATTGACTGAAACTGTTAATAATGCGCAAATGAGCTTTCTCCCTCAACAATCACGCGAGAAGTATTTAAAACAGTACGATATGTTCAACACGTGGCGACTAGCAAAAGGAGCCAAAACTTTCTCAGAAAACGTTTTGCTGGCATATTTTATAGAATTATCCGAGAACAAGAAAGCAAGCACTCTATGGAGTACGTATTCGATGCTAAAAGCAACAATAAAGATGAAAAAAGACAAACATATCGATACCTATCCTAAATTAGTGGCATTTTTAAAAAGAGCCTCATCTGGTCATCAACCAAAAAAATCGAAGGTTTTCACAGTATCTGATATTGAAAAGTTTCTTAACGAAGCACCCAATTCCGTATATTTGGCGGCAAAAGTAAGTCAGTTGCACATTCAGTATCTACTTAAGTATATTAATCTCAATTAAATAGTATACTTAGTAGATGTTGATAGGCATAATTATGCGTTCATATCAATTTTATTCATTTATCTACTACAATACTCTTTACGTTACAGGTTGTTCTTATTATTGGAATAAACGGAGCATGTCGAACTAATGAACTAACACAACTTAATGTCAAAAACATTGAGAAACATTCAGATGACTTACTATTAATTAATTTACCTAATACAAAGACAAAAAGAGACCACAACTTCGTCATTCGCAAGGAATACGTAACGATTGTTGAGAAATATCAAGCCTTACGCCCGCCTACCACTCCAATCAATCGATTTTTTCTACAGTATCGCAATGGCAAGTGTGTTAGACAGCCTATGGGTACTAATAAAATTGGCAGTATCCCACGAGAAATAGCAACATTTCTTGAACTTCCAGAACCCCTGTTGTACACGGGTCATTGTTTCCGACGAACTTCAGCCACACTTTTGGCTGATTCCGGAGCTGATCTCCTGTCCCTTAAGCGCCACGGAGGCTGGAAGTCCAATGCAGTTGTAGAGGGATACATAGAGGATTCCATCCAAAATAAGTCTAAAATATGTGAAGGCATCGTAGGAGCCATTACACTGAAAGAGCCTCAATCGGATCTTTGGACTGGCCTTTCTACATCAAAAATAAGCCGTTATGAAACACCTAACCATCTCCCTCTCTCTCCAACATTCACGCCAAGGGAATCCGATGAATCGGTACAACTATTAAGTATGACAGATAGTTTACCGAAAAACAGTACACAAGTGACTAACACCAATATTACAGTACCAAACAAAAATATTACACTCAATTTAAATAACTGTAGCAACGTTACTTTAAAATTTTCTTAATTATACCTTAGTATTATTTTGTTATAATTTAAAGATTATTCTGTAATACTTACCTGTCATAATGTAGTAATTAATACCTAAACTGAAATAAAAGTGTACCTATCTTGTGATTGTAAACGTTTTTTTTTTTGCATTTAGTCATTTCCTCGCTGAGGTGGAATGAAAAGTTACGTGTTGCACTCGAGTGCAAAGATTTTTCACCTCGTGCTCTTTTGATTCCCTCGCTAACGCTCAGGATTCTAATTTTGAATCCTTCGCTTGCTCGGTCATCAAAATTGAACACGCGGTTAAAAAGCAACTTTGCACTCTTGTATAACAAATAACTATTTGACATAGTTTTTCTATAGTCTAGTCTAAACTATATCAGCAGCCTAATTGCGGAACGCCAAATCGTCAAATGATTCTGATCAGTTGGCTTCATTTCTATCACAATTGGCTTCATTTTACGATTTTCGAATTGCGAAACTCTAGTTTATTATGAAACCAATTATGAGCGTTAAGGCCCTGCGCAGAAACTAGAGTTTCGCAATTCGAAAATCGTAAAATGAAGCCAATTGTGATAGAAATGAAGCCAACTGATCAGAATCATTTGACGATTTGGCGTTCCGCAATTAGGCTGCGGGTGGTGAGGATAATACGACATTAATTGAAACCACATACTGGGCATCGCGTTAGTAGTACGTATACCAAAAATTATCAAATTATAATCAAGGGTATAGTCGCAGAATTTTTTTTTAATTTGACAATTTTAACACATGATGTGAATACCACGCAAGTTCATTCACATCAAAACAATTTCATTTACCTACTTGCGTAACCAAAATTGGCGATTGAATTTAGACCTAATAACCATGACCATAAAATTCCTATTATCATAAGCAAACAAAGATTGCCGAGGGCCATTTCCTTTTGTAAACAAAAGAAAGCGACGTTGCCAATTCGACGTTTTTGTTTAAACAAAGTAAGTGTAGGGCAACAATAGTTCACTTCTGCATTCAAAAGATTTATTGTGCAAGAAAAGGAAAGAAATACATCTAGGGTTTTTCCTGGAATTTGCTCCTGGCCATCTAGTGCGTGACGTGCTACCCTTGTGAAAGCATGTTTTTGTTTTAATTTCGATGCGTAAGAGTGGTTTAATTTTGTGTAAAACTTAAAAATTGTTTCGTTGCAATTTCATACAGTGCAACTGTTGTGTTATTGATAGATAATGCGATTGTGTAATTTCGTAGGTTACGGTACATACCTAATGTGTAAACAATAGTGTGATAGTTACTTTGTGTTATTTGGTTGTAAGTTATAAGATCAGAATGCCTCGTTTCAATTACAGTGCTATGGAGTATACCGATATGATATTGATTTATGGTGAGTGTCAACGAAACACGGCCCTAGTTTTAAGAACATATCGTCAAAGATTTGGTGACTCCCGTAGATGGTACCAGTTAGACGGAGCACCTGCACATTCTGTGGTGAGAGCCAGAGAATGCCTCACTGATAATATGTTTGCACAGCAGTGGATTGGCCGATATGGACCTCGCCGATGGCCAGCAAGGTCACCGGACCTAACTCCACTGGATTTTTTTTATGGGGATTTAAATGGTTGACAATTTCAACAATTAAAAATTTAAAAGTGTATTAAAAGTTTAATTGTGTTTATAAATCGTGAATCTACTGGTAGAAAAGACGCGCGGGAGGCGGCGAGCGAAGCGGGGATAGATGCCGCGTGCCATTTTTTTTAGATTTGTACCTACATGAATGAAACTACCCCTCGGGAGTGACGTTGCCGCTCTTACGTACAGTCCCTACAAGGTCAGATGAGGTTAGTAGACAATATTATAAAGGATGTTGTTTTAAATTTTGATTATTTTCGCATTTAGTTTGTTTGAAAAATTAGATTTTTGAATTTTCATGTAATACTTAATTTGATCATTTTAAAGTGTTTAGGTTAACTAGTGGGGGTCGTATTTTCATTTAATGTCGTTATGTCGTCACCACACTGTATAATACTACAAAGAGAAAAGATTGGATTTTTTGTTTTTACGTTTATTTCTGTTTGTTACGTGTTCACTCGAAAACGGCAGAAAGGATTTGGGTTAAATTTAGCACATAGATTAGGACATACATAGGACACATTTTATCCCAAAATTCCCACGGGATCGAGACTTATGCGACTGAAACCACGTGGCGCAGCTAATTTAATACAAGTCTAAAATCGCCAACCCGTCTTGAGCAAGCGTGGTGATAAAATCTACCCTCAATGTATGATAAGAAGACTCTGCCCTGCAGTGGACAATAATAGGGTGGTATTTTTATTAATATTTGTTGGTACGGTTGGTGTCCGTGTGACAAACCCAGCTAACCTACCCTAAGTGTTTATGTTCACTATATGACCTAAAGCGCGGTCTTTGTCAGACTGCATAGAAAAGAAAGAGAAGCGCGAAGACACAATACTGGTAATTTATTGCAAAATATGAAGCAACTAGCTGCGCCCCGCGGTTTCACCCGCATAAGTCTCGATCCCGTGGGAATATCGGGATAAAAAGTATCCTATGTCCTTCCCCGGGACTCAAACTATCTCTATACCAAATTTCACACAAATCGGTTCAGTAGTTTAGGCGTGAAGAAAAGACAGACAGACAGACAGAGTTACTTTCGCATTTATAATATTAGTTTGGATTAGCTATTTACGAAAAATCTATTGTTCGGACTAAAAAAATAAAACATTAGAGTTTTAGTATGTTGCTTGTAGAATAATCTGACAAAAAATCATAATGATTGTATGGATATAAGTATGGTTTTTATTGTAAAAAGAAAGTTTTTAGAGGTATCTTCATGAATTTTTTCTATCGTACCAAATAAGTTGTATTATGTTTTCAACACACTGTCTACCTAGCATATATCCTGAAGAATATCATATATTTTTTTGATTTTGTTTACTGTAGTCGATCATATACTTTTATTGTTTCTAAAACTTGCGTTTTTTTCGTATAGGTCCTGTAAGCCCCCTAATACTAATTTTTATTGTAGCGACTTCAGAGTTCGTTCAATGTCTGACTTCATTCAGGATTACAAAGAAGCGGTTTCATAGAAAATGCAATACTTTATTTAGAATTTCTTTAGTAAAGGTTTTATCTAATAATAATAATGTTGTTTTCTGTTGTAACCGTAACAGCTAATAAAAACAACCAACCACAGCGGTACACAATAGCTTGAATAACAGTTATTTGCAATATCGGAACAGCGAGCTTCAATTAATTAAGTACGTCGCTTACCTTGTAACGTTGTAAACTATTATATTAGTAAATAGGCAAGCAAACCAAATCGTCAAGTTATTGTGATATAGTTCCGACCCGTACATATCTCTTAATGCGCCTTTGTTTTGTCTCACTCGCTCACGATCTTAGGAACCGGTTTACTTCCCACTCCACACGACCTATGCGCGCCGCGAGCCGCGAACGGCGAGCAGGCTTGAGGACGGTCAGTTGAGACGCGCGTTCACGCATTTCACACTTGTGCGTGACGTCACACGTGCAGTCTCACACTAAACATTCAAGCTCGGTTTTTGTTTTAACCGCGACTTGCTGAAGTTTTTAAAGTTAAAAAAAAATAAGTTTAATAAAAATATAACCGTGTATCCCCGAATTGGGTAAGTGTTTGCAAAAGTTACGCATTGCTTTCTATGTGTCATGGTGGTCAATGATTTGCAAAATTGTGTTTCATCATCTTTCTTTCCTTGACATCCACTTCTATAAATTTTAGTAATTTCTTTTAACCATCAACCTTAGCTCATATCATTATTTGTGTTCGCATAATTTAATCGTGCTTCACACTACTTTCTTTAAACATTGTAAACTCCGATTCTGAAGGTGACCTTTACACACATTCGCCTTAAGCGCAATAGTACTTCATCCGCTTACGCTTATGCTTACGCCGCCATGGTCACCGTCAGGAGAGGATTAGCAGAGGGCTCAGATAGTTATTTCTTGGACATAAATTCCAGGGTTTCAAGTTCCGGGTTCATTTGGCCCAAGAAAACCGCTGCCGTACTGCCGTGACATCGGGCGGTCTACATACAAGGCTGACATCTGGCACCACCTCTATCAACCCTGCGGGTCCTCTATCACCAGGGTCAACTCCTCGGCACCTGCGTCATCTTCAGCTACGCGTAAAGCCAGGACAGTACTTGACGCGCCTACCTCCTTAGAACGGAAAAATTTATGACGGGCTTTTTTGTACCTTCGACCTAAAATAAATTAATTTTGAAAGTGTTTAGTGAGTTGTTATTTAAATTTATCTCTTCAGTTTAGTTTTTAATAACTCACACGCTTTATTGGCGCCCTTATCGTGGTATTTTAATGGTCATATTTTTTTTTTTCTGTTTCTGTGGAGGTAGTTGTTTTTTTTTTTTTGGTGTTTGTGTGTTTTGTGTGCTTTGCTTTTTTTATTTTTGTGAAACGTTTTTTTTTTTTTTTGGTTGCATAGTAACTAAGGTGTACGTTACAGAATACTAAGTTAGTATTGTAAGTACATAAAGTACAATCATGTTCAAAAACTTGTAACAATTTTGATGTACAGTCAGCGCACGATATAAGTTGCAATTTTTATTTTATTTTTTTTTTGCTGTTTGCTTTCTCAATCTTTTTTTAACGTTACTTATTGACGTTATTTAAATCTTAGTACAGTCAGCAACATAATTTTTTTAACATACATTTTTTTTAATATATTTTCAACTTTTATCGGGTTTCGTTCTTTTGTACGTACACATTAGTTGCATTTTTTTTTTTATTTTGAGCTTTTTATTTTTACTATATATATATTTTTTTTCTTTTTTGTTGTGCTTGTGTTATTTTTTTTTAGTGGAAGAACAACCAAGACGTTACTTACTTTAAAATTTAAATTGTAACAGACGGAGTACTTAGTACTTGTTTTTTGTTTTTTCACTACCCGTATTTGTTCAACACTTACCCAACAATTTTTTTTATATATATTTTTTTTTTTCATCTTTCTCTTTTCTAACATATAAAATTGTTTTTATAATGGCTTATACCGTGAAGTTCATGTCGCTTCAAAAATCTGAGCTTGAGTATGAAGTTGCCATTAGGGGTGAATCACCAGCTGCCACAGTGCAGGAGTTGCGCAAACAGATAGCTAAGTGTGGACCATTATTTCCATCAGAGGATATTCTCACTAGCCCCTTCGAACCAACGGCCGACTTAAATGGTGTGCTGGATGTTCTTGAAAAGGTTAACGTCACTTTAGAATCTACGTCATTAGATAAGAACACATTGCTGCGAACCCAAAATTTGCTTAATCATTTATACCACCGGCTAAACCGCATTACATGTGATGACACATTAAGGGAAGACTACGAACAATGTGTTAGCCTTTTCAAGAAGGCCACAATAAGGCTTATGTCACTTAGTGATTCAGCCTTAGATCCCCTAGCTACTACTAGTAGTGATTACATACCAGCTACTCTTTCGACACCGGTTAATGTCACCGTTACTTGTGATGGTAACAATAACAAATTCTCGAAATTAAAATTCGACGGCAAGTCTTGCGTCCGGGCGTTCATTCAACGTTGTGAGGAAATTTGTGTCGCTAAAAATATCTCGCACGATAAAATCGTGACAAACGCTACCGACATATTTACCGGTGACGCACTACACTGGTACAGGAGTATTAAGGATACGGTTACGGGTTGGAACGATCTTACAGTGTCTTTGAGACGTGATTTCGATCAGTCTGATTACGATTACAGATTGCTTGCAGAAATTCGGTCTCGCACACAGGGAGAAACTGAAAATATTATTATTTACCTTTCCATTATGTCTGGACTTTTTTCACGTCTGACGAAAAAAATATCAGAGGAAGATAAGTTGGAAATCTTACTCCACAACATTCGTCCTGTCTTCGCTAACGCCCTTTCTTCTGTATCAGACATCAAATCTATTGATGAATTGCGAACCTTGTGTCGAAATTATGAGGCTATTCAGTCACGTTTTTCTCAATTTAGGGAACCTCCAAAACCGTGCTCGAATACACTAGCTCCTGAATTTGCATATTCAGGGCAGTCTAATAGTAAAACCTACTCTAAATATAATAATAACTTCAACTCGTTTCATAAAAACAACTCTAAACATAATAATAACCAAAATAAACCTAATTCTAATAACAATACGGAACCTACTTTGGTTGATACAGTTGATAGCTCTAAGTCTAACAAGAAACAGCATTACTGCCCCCGTTGTCGTAATAATACACATAATCTGAGGCAGTGTACTGCTAGCAAAGATGAGGTGGTATGTTTCAGATGTGGCCACAAAGGTGTAAAAGCACCAGACTGTCCAAAGTGTGCTAAAACCAAACAAACCAACCCAAAAAATTAATTAACGAGAATTGTGTAAATAACAAATTTGATAGGGAAGACTGGGAAAACTGGTTACAAACTATCAAATTATTTTTTAAATCGTATAACATCTACTCAATTCTCGATGATAAAGGTGATCTCGATGATAGACCTTACGTATCTGTTAAGATTAACGACCTCACTGTTTCGGGTCTTCTAGATTCTGGCTCAGCTGTAACTATTTTGGGTAACGGAGTTCATTCAGTGCTAGGTTCTTACGGCTTGCCACTTGTCGAATCTGATCGTATAACAGTGACAGCTGCGGGAGGTCAGAATATAGAAAGTTTAGGTTATATCAATATTCCAGTTAGTTTCGAAAATCAATTTCATATTTTAAAAGCTTTTGTTATTCCGGAGATTAAACGTAATCTTATTTTAGGTATAGATTTTTGGCGTAAGTTTAAACTATGCCCAAAGTTTATTGGCAGCATTGCTATGGCCAAAACTAATAATTGTTCATTGGTTACTTCTCATTCAACCTTCATACAGGGTTATGATAACCTCGATCAGTCACAAAAACAACTGGCCGATAATGTTATTAACCAGTTCAAAGACATTTCATATCAGAGCAAGGGTTTGGGCGTAACAAGTCTTATTACACATCGCATTGACACTGGTGACTCGGAACCAATTCGCCAGCGGTATTATCGTTTATCACCGGAGAAGCAGCGTATCTTGGTGGAACAGGTTGACGAGATGCTTTCACTTGACGTGGTCGAGCCTTGCGAGAGTGCGTGGTCATCCCCTGTTCTGATCGTTACAAAGAAGAACGGCCAACCTCGTTTTTGCCTGGACAGTCGTAAACTCAATTCCGTCACTAAACGAGATGCATACAATCTTCCTTACATTTCCGAGATCTTAGATAATTTACGTGATGCGCGCTATTTGACCAGTATTGATTTATCCAAAGCATTTTGGCAGATTCCGATTGCTACTGAGGATCGCGATAAGACTGCGTTCTACGTTCCCGGCAGAGGCACATTTCGTTTCAAACGGACTGCTTTTGGCCTTACCAATGCACCAGCTACTCAGCAGCGACTGGTTGACTTACTATTTTCTAAATTCGATCTCAAGGTGTTTGCTTATTTGGATGACATCATCATCATATCTGAAGACTTTAATAGTCACGTGACACTACTTTTACGTGTACTCGACAAGTTGAAACAAGCTAACCTAACAATAAACCTAGAAAAGTCAAAATTCTTCAGCTCTCAGCTTAAATATCTAGGGTATGTCGTTGATGGCTCTGGCTTACGTACAGATCCAGCCAAGGTTGAGGCCATTCTTAATTATCCGACACCTAAATGTCGTAAGGACCTCAAACGTTTTTTAGGAACTGCGACGTGGTACAGGCGTTTTGTTCCTAACTTTAGCACTATCGCTGGTCCCTTAAATAAGTTGACTTCATCCAAGAAAGGCACCCCTTCTTTTAAATGGACCCCTGAAGCTGATGCTGCGTTTCAAAACTTAAAAGAATGTCTAATTTCTGCACCAGTTCTATCCTGTCCAGACTATACCAGGCCTTTCGAAGTGCATACGGATGCTAGCAGTTACGGTGTCGGTGCAATGCTTACTCAGTCGATAGATGGAAAAGAACACCCTATTGCATACATGAGTAGGTCACTAACCGCTGCTGAGAAGAATTACAGCATAACCGAACGCGAAACCTTAGCCGTTCTTACCGCTCTCGAACATTGGCGTTGCTACATTGAGAACGGTCAACAGTTTACTGTCTACACGGATCACAGCGCTCTTAAGTGGTTTTTGTCCTTAAGTAACCCTACTGGTCGACTAGCTCGATGGGGCGTACGTCTTTCAGCCTTTAACTTCGTCATAAAACACCGACGAGGCGTTGATAATGTTATTCCTGACGCGCTGTCCCGAATTGTTCCGGTTAGTGCCATTAATATTGCAAACTCTTATTCGGTTTCTAAAGACTGCTGGTACAAAAATATTTATAACGGTTGTTTAAATGATCCTTCCAAATTTCCAAATTTTATTATTAAAAATAATTCATTATTTAGATTATCAAAAAATAAACACGAACTCACTTCAGAATTCTCGTGGAAAGAGGTCGTACCTACTGAATACCGCGAGACCATAATGACTGAAAATCATTCCGAGCCTACAGCTGGACATATGGGTATTTTCAAAACTTACCGACGTCTTGCCTTACGTTACTACTGGCCTGGCATGTACCAAGATGTCGTAAAATTTATTGGTTCTTGCGAAAAATGTTTAGCTTACAAGTCCCAAAATCATCAAATTTTAGGAGTAATGGGTCGTCCTAAACACTGTACGCGACCATTCCAAATGATCTCAATTGATCTCATGGGACCTCTTCCTACTTCAAAAAAGCAAAATAATTATATATTAGTCGTAACTTGCTGTTTTTCTAAATTTTGTTTAATTTTTCCAATTAAAAGGGCTACTGCTGACATAATTACAAAAATTTTGGAGGAATCAGTATTCTTAACTCACGGCATACCTCAAACCGTGTTAATGGATAACGGTACTCAGTTTACTGGCAAGGTGACAGAGGCATTCTTTAAGAAATATAATATCCCTAATATTTATTATACACCTAAATACACCCCTCAGGTAAACTTAGTAGAACGGTACAACAGAACCATTATCACTTGCATTTCTACCTACGTGGATAATGATCATAGATCATGGGACATATTCATCCCTAAGGTGCAGTTTGCTATTAATAACTCTGTGAACGAGGCTACAGGATTTTCACCTTCATTTTTAGTTTTCGGCCGTGAGCTTGTTACATGTGGGTCACATTATACTGATAATGACCTCGGTGACGAAATACTATTCCTGCCACGAGACGTATATGCAGAAAACTTAGGTGTTTTGTCTTCTATCTTTGATAACGTACAAGCGAAGTTGTGGCAAGCCCATGTCAAGAATACTTCACATTATAATTTGAGACGCAAGTTTGCCGAATTTGATATTGGAGACGTAGTCATGAAACGAGCGTACTTTTTAAGTGATAAAGAGAGCAGATTCTCAAAGAAGCTGGCTCCAAAATTTATAAAAGCCAAGATAATTGCGAAAAAGTCCCCTCTCGTCTATGTTTTACAAGACATGTCTGGCAAAAATATAGGTTCTTGGCACATTAAAGATTTAAAATTAGTCGGAAAAAATAAATAAATAGTACTAAAATTTCCATATTGGTACATAAATTTCATACATTTGAAGACGCACACTTTGTTTTTTTTTTTTTTTGCGTTTCAAGACTTACAATCCCTCTCGCATATATTCCACCTACTATTGGAACGCCTATTGGTAAGGTATCGGGTTATTAAAGAAAACAAGATACCTATATATTTTTATGTTATTGTGCGTCAGTTATGTTTGTATCGGTTATATACAATAACTGCTGCTAGTTTATGTTTGCGAGAAGTATGAAAGATGATTTTTAAAAAAGGTAAACTAATAGTTAAACTCTTGTTCATAATGCGGATTTTCTTTCATTTTAGATATGACAAAAATCCTTGATTGCGCGCGGGGGTATTGTAACGTTGTAAACTATTATATTAGTAAATAGGCAAGCAAACCAAATCGTCAAGTTATTGTGATATAGTTCCGACCCGTACATATCTCTTAATGCGCCTTTGTTTTGTCTCACTCGCTCACGATCTTAGGAACCGGTTTACTTCCCACTCCACACGACCTATGCGCGCCGCGAGCCGCGAACGGCGAGCAGGCTTGAGGACGGTCAGTTGAGACGCGCGTTCACGCATTTCACACTTGTGCGTGACGTCACACGTGCAGTCTCACACTAAACATTCAAGCTCGGTTTTTGTTTTAACCGCGACTTGCTGAAGTTTTTAAAGTTAAAAAAAAATAAGTTTAATAAAAATATAACCGTGTATCCCCGAATTGGGTAAGTGTTTGCAAAAGTTACGCATTGCTTTCTATGTGTCATGGTGGTCAATGATTTGCAAAATTGTGTTTCATCATCTTTCTTTCCTTGACATCCACTTCTATAAATTTTAGTAATTTCTTTTAACCATCAACCTTAGCTCATATCATTATTTGTGTTCGCATAATTTAATCGTGCTTCACACTACTTTCTTTAAACATTGTAAACTCCGATTCTGAAGGTGACCTTTACACACATTCGCCTTAAGCGCAATAGTACTTCATCCGCTTACGCTTATGCTTACGCCGCCATGGTCACCGTCAGGAGAGGATTAGCAGAGGGCTCAGATAGTTATTTCTTGGACATAAATTCCAGGGTTTCAAGTTCCGGGTTCATTTGGCCCAAGAAAACCGCTGCCGTACTGCCGTGACATCGGGCGGTCTACATACAAGGCTGACATCTGGCACCACCTCTATCAACCCTGCGGGTCCTCTATCACCAGGGTCAACTCCTCGGCACCTGCGTCATCTTCAGCTACGCGTAAAGCCAGGACAGTACTTGACGCGCCTACCTCCTTAGAACGGAAAAATTTATGACGGGCTTTTTTGTACCTTCGACCTAAAATAAATTAATATTGAAAGTGTTTAGTGAGTTGTTATTTAAATTTATCTCTTCAGTTTAGTTTTTAATAACTCACACGCTTCAACCTTACTTAGTCCAATTAAACTATAATACAAGTTTTTTCTTTACATTTAATCTTTTCACAATAAAGGTACAAAAGCGGACTTTTCTTCTATTTTCATTCTTCTCTCTTCTTTATTTTCCAGAATACTAAATAATTGCAATACAAAAAACAAAGGTGTGTGCAAATATCAGGATTAATAACCTTTAACTTTGTATTTTCATGAAGCAATTTTCCTTCTATATTTTAAATGAATTGTGTATGTAACTACTAACCTAGCCACTCTATTTGCATGATAAACACTATTACCTAGAAACGCTTAGATTAAACTAGATGTAAACAAGACTAGACAAACTGTAGGCAACGTTTACATAAAGTACTTGTTGGTACAAAGCATCCTGTGACGTTATTTTGGTCCCAATCCCAAGGGAACCTTCGTAATTATACCCAACTGTTCCTCTAAAGAGGCTCTCCCCCACAGGCACGTTATTATCCGTCGGATGTAATATAGGATTAATCCCATATAGGATGAATATAATATAATATAAGATGAATTATAATACCTAAATTTAGATTAACTAAAACTAGCAAGTTATTATAAACAGCATCCGCTTTAATAACAAGTTGCCAAAGCCGGTTGCAGAACTTAGCGATGGGAAGTTCATAACTCTCATTAAACGTGTCCTTTAACTCTTTATTAGTGGTTGTGATGGCTATCATGTCATTCGATTTTAATATGTTTTACTTTGTTTTTATTTATCTTTTTGATAGATTCTTTTATATTTTGTAAGGCGCGTCGCCCACACGACCTAGAGTCGAGGCGGGGACGAAGCGCGGGCGCACGTTTTGTATAGGAATAAGTGTAGGTATGTCGCCTATACATATATACCTATATTTATTCCTATAGAAAACGTGCGCCCGCGCCTCGTCGCCGCCTCGACTCTAGCACGTGTGGGCGACGCGCCTAAATGTGAGGACTTTGTAGGCCTTGTAGACTTCAGATATGTAGACCATTTTTTATTTTATTCAGTACCTGGTACTTGTTAACAGGCCTACGCTGTCCTCCCATACCTACTGTAATTTCGAAACTTTGTAAAAGCCAATTATTTTTAAAAGAGTAACCGTGGAGTATCTTTCCGGCTCTTCTCCATAGGAAACGACCAATTAGAACACCTAGCTTCTGACTTTTCATAAGTGACCCCACGTAGGTTTATGTGAAATAAAATATTTTGATTTGATTTTGATGCGTTATTGCGATAATGTGTCCCGATTCTTTGCCACATAGCTGCGTTTTTATCGCCTGATATTTCTAACAAGCTCTCAGGCTCCCCGACCGCACTACACGTTACTACGTTTTTAACGCAGATGTGTGTAAGATCGTATGCGTCCTAATACAAAATTATCTAAGAACTCATATCGGAATGTCGCAGGACGGAGGATCGCAAGCTTCCTACTTCTATTGCGTCATTATTATCGCAGCCGTCAAACATTTATCTGTTTTTGCGTCCGATATTATCGACCGATATAACATAATTGTGGGGAGAGCCTTTATTCACACAAACTACTAATGCTACTGTTCAGATTTTAACTACCTACCTATTTTCCAATTTTTTGCTCCGTGAAATTAGACCAAATTAGACAGCCGTCTAACTTGCAGCAGCAGTCTAACTTGGTCTAATTTCATCTAGTTTTACTTACTTAAACGTAGTTTATTCGTATTTATCGATAACTTGTATGGGTAGTGCAAACTGTAAACATAAGTTGGTTATTAATAAATTAAATATTCAGGTAACACTATTTTTATAAGACTTTATAAAGTTCAAAGATTCTTGTGTTAACTTAAAAATTAAATAGAATTACAAAGAAATACATTAAGACTACACTAACTGTTATGCTCGCGGTAAAGTACTCTTGAAAAGCTTTTAGTTTTCTAAAAGAAATACTACTTATGTCTCTCCGGTAGTGTGTTAAGTACGACAATTGGTTTTGGCGTTGACATATAAAATGATGCAAAATATAAGTGCTTACATTTATCTTAGTAAGTACAGTCACGAGCACCAATATGTCAACACTTGGCAACTTTCAATTGCGATTTTTTCGTGAAATAACGAATGCAACGTTGAAATACGACACTTTACATAAACCTATGGGTTCGAAAATACTATGTTCGTAATAACATAAAATGCCATTCAAAAATCAAGGAGAAAATTGCCATTGAATAAAGCCAAGTGTATACATACTCGTACTTATAGACGTGACTGTACAGTTAAATAAAGGGTGGCATCCCGACATCTACGCACAAACTGTTACCATGAATTCAGCACTTGATTCTTGGCCTCCTAGCGTAAAAAATTTCTTCAGAGAAAGTGTGGTATCTACGCAGTAAAAATGTATGGAATGGCTACTTCTTTTTTAATGGCTGACGAAAAATTTCAACATCATGACTGGATTCAGGGGTTTTAGAATAATGACTAAATTCATGGTAACAGGTTACGCGTCGATTAGTCAAATTAAATTTCAGTCGATAACATCCATCGGTTTCTTAGTAAACTTCAACTATATCCAACGATCCTGGATACTTATCTCTTTTGTTGACTGTACAAATAGATCCATTTTAACAATGAAAAAAAAGTACCCGGCACGAGAATCTTGAGCGCTCATTGAAAGAGTGGGGGACTTTTTTTTGTTTACCATACGTTTACATTGCGCAAACTGAGCGCTCAAGTTTCGTGCCTGTATGTAAATGTATCCTAATATAAAAAACACTTTAATTCAGTAAGAGCTTATACAGGGTGAAATTGAATTCATGGGCATCCTTTCAAGGGGTCATTGTAATCATCATTATGAACAACTTTTACTATTGGACGAAGCCTGAAATCGCGAAAAAAAATCAGCTCTTCCCTACATTTTGACTAATTATGTGAATATAAATGCAAGGAACAGCTGATTTTTTTTCGCGATTTTAGATTTAGTCCCATAGTAAAAGTTGTTCATAATGATGAGCACAATGACCCCTTAAAAGGATGCCCATGAATTTAATTTCATCCTGTAGATACACTATCTGATCAATATTATTTAGTACCTACTGTAATTAACGCCACTTTGCATTTAGCAATAAATACCCACTGTGACAGTATCCGAAGCCACTTTACCAAATGATGCCGGTTAGTTAGAAAAGCATTAGTTACAAGTGTAACGTTAGATAGGGCACTAATATACGCCGTGTTCCGGACGATATACAAAAACTTCGACCAGATGTTCAGACCATGGTAATAAGCATTTTTCATTATGAACACATTAATGAATTCTTATTTTTTGTTAATTCTTATACAAACTAAATACCTTGACGTAAATCACCCGATATGCATGCCTCTTTATCCGAATTGACAACGACACGTATTTTCATTCATAAGATTTGGCGGGCTGAAACTTGTCAAAACTAAGTTACGACCCTTTCCTACTGCATAGCTCAATTAAATTTCATTAAATGAAATTACAAATATCTTTGTAACGAAACCTTTTTATGTACTACTTCCTTTGATTTGTAAAAGCTATAGAAGTGTTTGAAAAAGTTTATGGATAACGTGAAGAACACGGTAGTATAAGTCACACTGCTACAAAACCAAGCAGAAGGTCGGGACACGCAATAATCTGTTACGTCGGCTAATTTCTACAAACTGGGGAGCAGCACCCGACGTCCTTCGCACAACTGGCTTGTTCTTGTGCTTCTCTGCTGGTGAATTTGCGTGTCTAATGTGGCACCGGTCCGCTCACCCCAAGCAGGTGGACGCTGCCCTGAATGAGACGTGTCGGATAAAATCCAGCTGCTTAAACCGACACTAATCAATAGACTCTACCCGCTTGCAGGAATTTCACCAGCTGCCATACGAAAGGATGGCGCATGCACGCTGGAAAAAAATAACCAGGATTCCCGACATCCCCTCTACGATTACACAACGACTCCGGGTAGGCTTAAAAGTCGTAAGAGCTTCTTATGCTCTATGCAGGCCATCCAAGACAAACCACATAATGAGAGAAGCGAATGGTGGGAAGAAAAGCATCCACCACCTCCCGACTTCGTTAAACCCCAAGAACATTTGCCTCTCGGCCGTTGCGCAATGGCCTATATGTAAAGCTCTCAATCGATTGCGTACAGAAGTAGGGCGCTGCAGACACAATTTGTCGAAATGGTGGATTACTGACCTATCCTTACGTACTCTCTTTACCTCGTTTACGTTATTTAATACTCAATCATTAATTGCATTCCACAATGTATATGCTTAGGTGGTAGGTAAAAATTTGTTGTAACAATCGTGGACGCCGTCGGGCACTGCAAAAGAAAAATTTGAAGGAAGAGGACTTATTAATACATGCAAACTAACTTTTTAATGTAACATTTTATTTTTGTACCTTATTATTTATTTAGCAACTATTACAAAGCAGGTAACCACGTGGTTAACATTGTACAGGTGTTCAGGGATCTATTTGTAAACCGAAGAAGTAGTACCTACATAGGTTACCGTGTCAAGACTAACGATTAACATACCTGCCGCTAATGAGGGCATCAAGTTCCGATATAATTATGACCTAATAAACCTACAGCTGGTAATTTGCTAATTAGTCTAGTGTTGTGTTGTCGTTTGCTTTAAAATTCGTCGAATAATCGAAATTCGTCGAATGTTGAATAGTGTACCCAAGAAGTGTTGTTTTAGATTATATCTCGTGCTTTTGAGTCTAAATAAAGACAGCTCATAGTTAAAATATTTTGGACAGTACCTACTAACTGCAATTAAAAAAAACTGGGTATGTCACGGATTCAATTCACTCGTTTTTCATATTTGATTGGCAGTTGTTTCAAACGAGGTCGATTGAAATGGTAATATAGCAGAGCAATAGGCACACAGATATAGATAGACCTAAATAACGCATGTATCACGATCTGTATGAAAGCCAAGCGTGCCATTTTTTGACTAACTACTATGACGTCACAAGCACTATTTAGTGAAGGGAAAATCAAATCGATTCAAAGACACCGCCGCCGCCGCCGTGTGTGGCACCCGTCTTGCCCCACCCCCGGGGCCTAGCGCCAGCGCTCACGCTCACTCCGCCAGCAGTACACAGGACTGAGCGAGAAAGTGGCGGCTTACGATTTTTGTACGTAAGCTGGTGCGATTTTTGGCACGCGAAGTAGTTGCTCTTGCGTTATCTCGGTGGATCTATATCTGTGAATAGATACCTGTCATGCCGACGACGAGGAAGCGACTAGCTATGTAGGCATGGTCACCCTACACAATTTTGTCGCTTAGAAATATAATAAAGTTGATTATTATTAAAATTAAGTGTTCTCAAAAAATGAAAACGTGTTAAACTTTAGTGATAGCATTTTCACAATTTCTGATGTGGCTGCCGTTTGTATAAAAGTTCGAGTTAAATGAAATAATCGCTACAACATGGAACACTCAAACGGAACGTTGAAGAGAAAATATTTTTTTAATTTACTCTCTAACTTTTTTGTTTCACAAATTGACTCTGAATATTATACTCGTAAAATAGAGTAAGAATTTATTTAGCCTTTAAAGTTGGACAGTTTTGAAACACTCCGTCTGCACCATAGGAGGATTGAGTGTTCAAAATAATATAAACCTTTATAAAATCCAAATAAACCGTTAAAATAAAATAAACCGTTTTCACAAAATTATTTCACATAAAAATGCTAAACATATAAGTATCTATTATTTATTTTGAGACACGAGTTACAGTATTTTCTCAGGTTATCAGATTGAGTATTCTAGTTAATTGACCACGACTTTCTCACCATAGATTTAAAAAAAAAATATCTTCACCATGAAGTTTTCACAATTATTTCTTCCACTTTATTGAGCACTCAATCCACACGCACACGCTATCAACGATTTGACACTTACTAAAGATTGTAAGTCCCGTGTAAGTGAAAGAAATACATAATTATATTAATAGTTAATCGCTGACTGTTCATACCGTTGACGAGTACTCATTTGTCGCACCGATAAGAGCTATTAAAGTATGAGAGTACTCGCTCAGCGACATTCGCTTGGCAGGCTGAACACTCACTGAGAGACTTACGCTTGTTTCATGTTCTAAGCATACAGTCTTTTACACTCACGAAGTGACGAACGCTTTACTTGTGGTAGCCAAGTGTACAAACACGCTGTGGAGACGAGTCACGTAACACATACACACACGCACACATACCCATTTCCGGCTTCGCCATTATCTCGGACGGTACCGAGCGCCTACGCTTACACACACATTCACAGCGTGTTTGTAGACTTGGTAGCCAGAAGTAAAGCACGCGTCGCTTCGGGAGATAAAAAAAAAGTACAAAGTGAGTAACTTTAATTTCGCAAGTCGGTGTCGTTTTTTGACACCGACTTCCGAAATTAAAGTTATTTATCACTTTGTAGTGTTTTTTTTTAAGTCGCTTGTTTTTTTTTTTTTTTTGTAAAAAAGTTTTTATTTTTTCACTTTTTAGTTATACCTATCCTACACAAATTCAATTAACACTAGTGCATTGAAGAATTAAAGACACCGACTAGAAGAATCATCAAAATTCGCATAGAAATGCCGGCCCAATGAGCTCCTGTGTCTTTTTTTATTTTTATTATTCATTTATTTAAACGTTGTCGAGCAGTTGAATTTTTCATACATATTATTATGAAGTAATGGATTCCCTTCAAAATAATTCGGATTGTGATCGTTAGTGTAGTGTTATGCAATTGAAGTGCTGTGCAGCATACAGAATGGTGTAGTATGTATACTATACAAACTCATTCACGCGCACGTCCGTTTTTTCACCGGATAATGGGCCGATTGTTTCACCGGGCTTGAGGTCGTGTTAAGGTTACTATGGAAGTGTTTGTTGTGATGTATCCGGCGTCCAACTCGTACAAATATGAAAACCACGGCCCGTGGTCCGGCAGCAAAGACGGGAGTCTTCAAGAGGCCTAAAGCTGCAAAATGCTACAAAATGAAAATAAGTAGTATTTCATTCTGCAAAGGTGTGTTTAAAAAATGAAAGAACACCTAGCTAAATAAGATACGAGTATACCAAAAGATCAAATTTTCTCATGCTAAGGAAACGAAGGCTACTACCTATCAGCTTCATTTTAATTACATAACCTATAAACATGTTGCAGACTAATTAAAATAACGCGAGTACCGTTAAGTGCAACGTTTGCATCCTATTTTCTAGCCTGGCAACATTATAATTGAATTACCTTTGCAAAAACGATCTATTATTATATAGAACATAATTTTAATGAATTTTACTCTTTTTTTACGGTAAGGTGTCGAGAAATTCTATTTTATACAAGGTGTCGAAACGTTAAACATATTTATTACCCAATAAGTAATGTCCACACTACCTTTTGTTCGATTTTTTTTTCTAAATGGAACTTTTGGAAGCTGACCAAAAAAAATTGCTTATTAGTCGATTGGCACGAATCCACCTACGAATGGGCGAATCGTCACTTTTAAATATATATGTATATTTTTTTTAATATATATAATAAAATAAACAATAAATATTGTATAATTATATATAATCTATAATTCATGTTCTGAGTGCTATTATTTAATTTTATAATGTATTTTTTTTTTGTTTTTATATATTTTTTTAATTTGATTATTTAAACATTTATCCTTGTTACTTATGTTGCTGTGCCCTTACAGGGTCCACAACTGTATTTTAGCTTAAAGCCTATTTGTAACACCTTTATTGACATTATGGTAGGTATGGAAATAAATGAATATGAACTTCTCTGACATTTAAACCTTTTATTGGAACGTACCCTTTCGGTAGTAGGTAGACGTGGGTGTAAGTAACACTTTGATGTAAGTGCCCAATTTGTGATCTATTTTTAGTATTACAAATTGCCGAAGCTTGTATTCGAATAAAACGTGGATATCGTTTCAAGCTGGTTTGAGATTTTGAACAGTATTTTTACAGCCTGAGATGTCAAAATTGCAGAAGAAAAATGTCGCATTGATATTTTCCGCTTTTCGTGTCGCAGGTCAAGGCAATATCAATGATTGAACAAAATGTACCCTTTCTCCTCGTTCGTTAGCGTGTCGTCGGCAAAAATAGAAAATATAAACATACTTTTTTAAATTTTTTGGTCCAAAATTCAGCAACGCGGATACCATTCGCTGACGCGGCCATTAATTAAGATCCTGGGTGACAGGGCATGCGGTGCAGGATAATAATAATGTACCCTTTGAAAATTAACAATATACTTTAGATACTTGTAATTTATACCAACTATATAACAAATATAGGCAAAAATATCAGCTAAAGTATCGGCCCGTTTGATACCTAATTAATATCAACACAATCACTACTTTTCAATTAAGTGATAGCGTAAGTAGGTAGGCTTTCAGATTGTCTAATATAAATACACTAAAAGGTATTTTGTGTTTATGGTTTTGGCGGTATAGATAAATTTATTGAGTTATCTAAACCGCCAAATCTTCAAAAATATTAAAACTTTTATAGTACACTAGGTATAGTAGGTAGGTTATGTTAAAAAATCGATGTATTCTTTTACATCAACAATGAAAAGATCGTTCGTATAAAATAAAATATTTCATTAATCACAAAAACATACCACCGCAAGTGTGCCTACGGTTTTATTAATTAGATGTTCCCACCAATAATAAAAAAATAGTAAACAATTATACAACCTACCTATCTATACCTATTAATAGATAGACTTGCATATAAAATATTAATAGAATAAGTAAAAGAATGGAAATATAAATACATAGATAATAGGATATAAAATAATTTTAATAGTTCAATTCAATTATAATCACACTTCACACTAATATTATAAAGGCGAAAGTTTGTGAGTGTGTGTGTGTGTTTATATGTTTGTTACTTCTTCACGCTCAAACGGCTGGACCAATTTTGATGAAATTTGGTATAGAGATAGCTTGAGTCCCGGAAAAGGACATAGGGTACTTTTTAACCCGATATTCCCAGGGGATCGAGACTTATGCGGGTAAAACCACGGGGCGCAGCTAGTAATACATAATTATGAAAAACAAATATACATTAATAAGTAAAATAACAAATATAAATTATAACATACTAGTTAATTATACTTACTACATTAATAATAATAAACAAATTTTAAGCAAGTAAAGAAATAAGAAATATTTAATATAATTAAATAAATAATAAATAAATAGATAGACCTGCATTTAAAATATTAACAGAATAAGTGAATGAATGGAAATATAAATATATCACACTGATATTATAAAGGCGAAAGTTTGTGTGTGTGTGTGTGTGTGTGTGTGTTTATATGTTTGTTACTTCTTCACGCTCAAACGGCTGGACCAATTTTGATGAAATTTGGTATAGAGATATCTTGAGTCCCGGGAAAGGACATAGGGTACTTTTTATCCCGATATTCTCACGGGATCGAGACTTATGCGGGTAAAACCGCGGGGCGCAGCTAGTAGTTAATAGGATAGAAAATATTTCTAACTTTATAACAAGGAAAATTAATAAAGCGCTCTTCCTCTCTCTTACTTATTTAAAAATTTTCTGTGCCCGACAGGGTCCATAATTGTTTCTATTATTTTTTATTTACCACCTGTAATTGTACATTATGGATTGCAATAAACGATTTGAGATACCTAGTTTTTTCAATCATTTCCTGTGTCGTCACAATAATCTATGTCATAACATCAGATGCCACTAAATCACATGGAACGTTTTATTACTTTTTATGAGGATTACCGGATATCAGCGCTATCTATGGTATATTATTTTGGCGCCCATAACAACTTGATAAGAGAGTTGAGTTCCTTTGTGTTTATTGATTAAGCTTGTGTCAGAAAACAATGAATAGAATAGAATACTCTTAGGCTTCTCGCCCACGGCAACTTTTTGTAGCGATGCTGTCGCGCATGTGTATCGATACAGCCGCGCGTTTGCATCGTTTCTGTCGCACGTTGCAAACGCGACTAACGCGCGATAGTAGCGATGCAGAAGCGCGTTTACAAAACGCGCGACAGCATCGCTACAAAAAGTCGCCGTCGGCGAGGGGCCATAATCTCTCAATGACTCGTAACATAAACTTTTTGGATCATTAAAGTCCTATCCACGTAAATCAGAGCCGTGCCCGGGACACCATCAAAGCTAGGATAATTTAAAGTTTTCTTTGAGCACCCTGCTCATTGTTTCAGGCAAAATATTACAAATAGATAATTACATAAGACCACTTCTTCTTCTTAGCGTCTCGATGGCATTCTGAGTGGACTCGGCCCAGAATTCGGCTAGGTCTTTGGCGGCATCATTAGCGTCCATTAGTTGGACATGATATTAAGTGTCCCATCATATAAAACCAATGTTAGCTCGTTAGTCTAGAGTTATTTGCAGAAAAAGATTAAATCGACACTATTGTGGCAAGTGGCCACAGTCGTACATAAGGAGAAGCTTTCTCCTGATGAGGACATACTAGTCCATGCTTATCATACTAATATTATAAAGGCGAAAGTTTGTGAGTGTGTGTGTGTGTGTGTGTGTTTATATGTTTGTTACTTCTTCACGCTCAAACAGCTGGACCAATTTTGATGAAATTTGGTATAGAAATAGCTTGAGTCCCGGAAAAGGACATAAGGTACTTTTTATCCCGATATTCCCACGGGATCGAGACTTATGCGGGTAAAACCGCGGGGCGCAGCTAGTATTTTTATAAATGCGAAAGCGAGTCTGTCTATCTGTCTGATACCTCTTCACGCTTAAGCCGCTGAACCGATTTAGATGCAATTTAGTTAAGAGATAGTTTGAATCCCGGGAAAGGACATAGGAAATTTTTTATCCCAGAAATCATCCTTTAAGGGGGTGAAAAAGGGGTGGAAGTTTGTATGCGGAATCAATAACCGCTGAACCGATTAAGATGAAATTTGGCACCTGAGTAGACCATGACCTAGATTAGGACATAGGGTAATTTTTATCCCGATATTCCTACGGGATCGAGACTTATGCGGGTAAAACCGTGGGGCGCTGCTATTGTTTAATAAATTAGAACAATAATAGGTATCACTTAACGAACAACATCTATGAATAACCATCACCGCAATCTTAGATTTTGAGGTACTCGTAGATTCTGTACCAGATTCGTGCCATTGTCTTTTTGTTTCGACTGTATCCACGGGTAGCTTTAAACAATAGATGTTTTTTTTTTAATTTTGTATGTGGGTCCAGTTGACCAATAACAATATAGAAAATTAATGCTTTGGTCGACAGGACCCGCGGGTCCAGCTCGAGTGGGTCCAATTGACCAAAGACTCAAGGCCCTTTCCTAATTGGAGTTAGATTAACCGGTTGAAATTACGGCATAATTACAAACACAATTGAAAAGCCATTGTATCTCGCGTGGATCTACGTTCCCAGCATACGAAGGGTTAATACTACATATATTAGCTATTTCTTGGACAAACTGTTTCACAAGATTTTTTAATTCAATGACCATTGATTGTTTGATTTTCTAAGACCATCGCATGGTCTGACCAAGTGAAGCAACACCTAGACACGAAGATCTCCGACGCATTACCAGCCTTCGTCACAAACGGAGGGGAGATCGCCAAAAAACTAAAGTCGGGCACATCACGACGCTCAGCAATGAGAAAACAACTGAAGGAAACAGCTCCTAAGGAACAGTTCTTGCACCAACATTTTCACATGGTGTCCTAATTCTATGACCTTAACTCAAATAGGTCGACTCCACAGAGGATACTACTAATCTCTTCGTATAGCCGTTATAAGTGATAAAAGGATTATTATTATCAGATTAATGAGCAACCTCCTTTTTGGAATGTCCAGTAGTTGATAGCGACAGACTCAGTTGATTGATTGAGCAGTTTTGCCTCGAAACCTATTTTGGGTGCCCTGAATTTTACGAAAAGTTGGAGACGGCTACGCTTTCATACAATCTTGGGCCTTGACATAAAAATATGAAATTGCTGTCAATTGATAACGTAATAAACCATCATCACACATAATTTTGCGGATTTAGGCAATCTGAGAGTTGAGTTAAAAATAAAACTCTTATTAAAAGTGAGATTTTTAAAATTGCGATTGTAATTTTTTTATATACCGGGTAAATTAAATTAGCTAGCGCAACGTGATGACATTCAAACAGGATAAAACAAAAAATAAGTATATATATTTTGATGATTTTTTATGCGGTCATCCATCGCTTTTTGTTTACTTGAAATCTTAACTAATATTATAAATACGAAAGTATGTTTGTTTGTTACGTTTTCACGTCTAAAGCACTGAACCGATCATCTAAAAATTTGCATATACGAGTACGTTGTCAGGTGTACAGAAACGGACATAGGGTACCTTTCATCCCAACAAAAAGTGCTGTTCCCGAGGAAAACAGTAATAACGTTATTATGATAATAGATGGCGACATGTGTATTGAAGTTTGTTTATTTAATTTTTTAATTTTTATTAATCAAAACAAGAACAGTTTACAATTAATTATACAATCTGAGGCGGTACGAATTTCGCCGGGTCAGCTAGCACCTATCACTATAAAAATCAGTTTCTTTTTTTTGTGTAATCTTGAACATTATTGGTTTCGATATCTAAAAACTATAAAACACATGTTCCCAACTCATACTTTAAGCAACAATAGTAGTCGTTGACCACTAAGAAAGAAACAACAATTTTTTTTTTTATTTTATCATGTTTAAATATCGATACCCATCACGTCTGCAGAATTTTGCTAGTTAATTTAATTTTACCCCGTAGATAGGATGTTAATTGCATTTGTAGAGTGGAAGAAAGTTAAGAAACGCAAAGATTGAATCATGGGTATAAAATGACCGTTCAATCTCAGAAGATCCATTGGCCAGATCCATGATGGATCTAGTGACGATTGTTTTCTCATTAGATCTATTTATATAAAAAAATAAGTAAAATGGATCTGATGAGAATTTTTGATGTGAAAAAAAGTAATGCTACAAAAACAATTTTAAATATCACTAAAAGAAGTGAATATCACTAATATTAACAAATTAGTATCCTGACACCGATTTGGACAAGACAAAAGTCTTGTACAATTCGCACGTCTTGCCGAGTCCAATCCACATCGAAGGGTCGCTTCCATCATGGATCTGGCCAATGGATCTTCTGAGAATGAACGAAAATGACGATAATCGTTTTTTATTAGTACTTTTTTTTTTAAATGGGCTTGCTCTTGACTCCAGCCTAGGTCAAAGGTGACAGAGACAAAGTCGACGATGGAGCGAGCTTACCCAGAAGAAGCCTGTTCACTCTCACTTTAAAGAGATATTTTTTTATTATTCTTCGATTATAATTCTAATGGCACCTACTTAAGCATTGTGCAGGTGGTACTATAGTATCTTGGTACCTAACCCAACTAAGGTACAGACGCCAGCACACCAAGCTACCCGAAATTGTCAAATTTTCCCAATCAACTTTGAACTTTATGCTTTAGCAATAAAGTTGAAAATCTTATCATCGAAAAAGTTGTCTGTTCATATTATTGACATTACACGGGCACAGCAGCCTACAGTTCATTTTTCTCCCGTAGTTTTATACGTGGAAGATCGGAATCGTTCGCGCGTGTTCGTACGTGTTTGCACGAGTAAAATTCGTACGAAAACGCGTCCAAAGTGCGCGTACGATATAAATTCGTGTCCAAGATGTGTGCGGCCTAATGCTCAAGAGTAGGTACTTTCTTTTAGTCATGTCATTCACGGATGGGAAAGGAATTTCCAATACTTTGCATGTACGGAAGCAACCTACGCATTTGATAGAATGCTGAACATGATCTTTATACAGGGAGATTTTTTTATCACCATCCAAATTTTTACAGGCTGCTCTACCCATGAATATGAACAACTTTCACTATAGGACCAACTCTGAAATCACGAAAAAAAATCGGCTGTTTCATATATTTTGGACAAGTAGGTATTGAACTTTTGTATGAAACAGCTGATTTTTTTTCGTGACTTCAGAGTTGGTCCCGTAGTGAAAGTTGTTCATATTCATGAGTAGAACACACTGTAAAAATTTGGATGGTGATAAAAAAATATCCCTGTATCAGCAAACTTCAAATACTTCTGGAGAACAATGCAATCTAATTACTACTGAAATACAATTTTTTTTTTAAAGATAATTTTAACCTATTTGAAATATCAATTCAGAGAATCCGTTATTCCCGAATAAAGGTAACATAAAACAAACAAAGAATTACTTACGTTATCATAATTATATTATTAACTAGCTGCTGCCCGCGACGTCGTCTGCCTGAAGGCTCTACAGCACCAAAAATACCTAAGATGCTAGTGTCGCTATAGCATTATAAGTAAACAACTTTTGAAATAGCATTAAAATATAAGTTTTTTTTGCAAGCGAAGCAAGTGAAGAGAGTTATATGGGAGTCCTGCTGAGTTCAGTCATAAGATGTGACTGAAGGAAATATAGAAAACAATGCAGGAATACATTCCAGGACACAAAAGAGTAAAAATATGTACAAAGGCATCATACCTTAAAACACTTCCCTATAAACAACGTTGGTAGTTATGCTGCCAGGAGCCAAAATGTGAGTCAGGACTGGTGACGCGGGAGCAAGCGAAGTACAGTTGTCCGTGTGAGAAGCAACTCGGCCTGAGGTCGACACCCGCTGCCCTCAGTGTCTGCCTCTATTGATGGTTATGGCGAAGCAAACACTCACGGGGAACTGTACGCGCTTGAACTGGAACGGGAAGATATGAGGTATGAGGGGAATGCGTGGTATAAATACTGCCTCGCCAACGCCACAACCCGTAAGAATTTCCGCCTCAATGGTGTGTCAGTAGAACGAGATGACTTTAGGGTGGGTCCCGTTACACAACTTCAGAGGAGATAGGTTCCGAAGAAGCATAATCGGGAAACCGACCTTCAGCTTGATGGTATGCGCTGGAAGTCCACTTGCTGACAGGGAGTTCAGAAATTCCACGGGATAATGTGTGGCGTCATCTTGCTCGACAACAGTGTTTATCGAGGTGTAGACCACTTCATTCCCCTCAATTTCCGAGAGAATACATTCGTTAATTGCTGCAGCCTGATCATTTTTGGACGTCAAAATGGCCCGCTCACACACCCAAGAATTCTGCAGGTGCAGTATACGACTAATGTCCCCGTACACACAGCAAATGAGTTCTTCTAAGCTGGATACCACTCTACCGAGAGACTCTGGAAGCACCACCTGTCTACCTCTCTCTTCTGGTAGAGTGCCTTCGCCAAGATTTAGAAGGACATTGGAGAATTCTTGAGCACGTGGATTGCCGCCGAGCCGAGCTCTCATATTAATGGTCAAGCGCAGCGTATGAACTCGTGACCACAACGAAGATAGTTTCAACGAAGCATTCACCTCGTCAGCCCTCGATCCCCGTGTCACCACGGGAAGCGTTTGCCGGAAATCGCCACTGAACAGAACAGCTGTGATACGACGCATCAAAAGTTCGTTCCTGCGGATGTCCTGCAGGGTTCCGTCCACGGCCTCAACTGCCTTCCTATTGGCCATCGTACACTCGTCCCATACGATCAAAGAGCAATCCTTGAGCACGTGTCCCTTATCGCTGTTACGTGACACACCACAAACAGGCGTTTCGGCGCTCTCTAAATCGATAGGAATTTTAAACATGGCATGTGCTGTCTTGCCACTCGGAAGCAGTGTGGCAGCGATTTCCGACGAAGCTACAGCAATAGCAATTTTGCCTTGCCTGCTGACCTCTGCAAGTATGCAAGTGGTAACAAATGTTTTTCCTGTTCCACCAGACGCATTCCAAGAAAAACATTTGACCCTGGTTTTTTCCCAACGCTTTCAAGAACGGTGTCATAAATTTGTTTTTGCTCTGAAGAGAACAAAGCGACATGGTCATTTCGCCCGGATCGTAATTTGTCTCAGCGTTATACTCCCGATTTACACGGTCTTGATGCGGTGATGATTGGGGAGCTGGTAACCCATATTCGATCAGTGGATTGCCGCCGATAGAAATTACCACATCTTGAAGTTAACTGAGACAGGTGTTCAGCAAGCGTTCATCAGTTACTCCGACTTCGTCTCCAGTAGAAACATAACTTTTTTGTAATACTTAACACCGCATTTTTTTTTTAATTGTCGTCCTCAACTCTGCTCAAGATTTTAAGGGTTTTGTTGGAACTTGAATTTGTCAAAACGAACTATACGATACAACTTTTATGAAGAAAATGAACATTGCCATCTATGAATTTTAAGAATAACTAACTACTAACCTCGCCAACATGATCAAATTTAAATTATTAATTTCCAAAAAGTGTCAACATGTAACTTGATTTGATTTTTATGAAATCTCATAGATGGCGCTGCTTCAAAATTTTTCTTTATACTACTAAAATTCATTAAACTATGTTTTTTCTGCCCAAGTTACTTAAATGGCGTAGTTTTTATAGTGTAAAGCTAGACAATAGCATGGCTTACTGAAAAACAACATTTAAATATGCGTCGTTAGATTACACGCTGTCACAGAATGCGTAAGAAAAATAAAGATTCACAGCTCCTCCCCCATAGGTGATAGCGTGATAATATGTAGCCTATATGTTGACCCGACCTCTTAATAATATTCATGCAAAATTTGAAGTAAATCCATGCAGTACTTTTTGAGTTTATCCCGGACATACATACAGACAAACAGAGAAACAGACAAAAATTCTTAAAACTATATTTTTGGCTTCGATATCGATTGTAGATCACGCCCCAAGTATTCTTTTAAAAAAATATTCAATGTACCGTTTTGACTTTCCTACGATTTTATTATATGTATAGATTATACGGTTGATAGATACATAGAGGCCCAATCAAATATTTGTGCATTTGTTTAAACAATCAACAATAATATTAGCAGATTTATTGTTTAAACTGAATAGTTAGCTCAAACATTTCAAATAAACATAGCATTGTCGGAATTTAATTTGCAAAGTTATTAATAAACGCAAATCTGCAAACAAACTTCAGTTGTTGCTGACCTATAATCAGGAATTGTCTTGCGTACGTATGTAGGTACTAGCTAGAATTTTGCGTAGTTGGAGGAAACAGGAAAACTTGATTGTGAGATCGAATTATTCTGTAGCGGTATCTACAACGCCACATGCGAACAACGCGTCATACTGACGTCACGCAAATCCTGCATCTCGCAAGCAGAGTTTACCGCGCAACTAGCACAGATACAACAGCCCGGCATGAATCATCGGGCAGTTGCCCGCCAGACACAACACCCGTCTGGTCGGAGGATCCTCCCTTTTCTATAGAGTATGAATGAACTTTACACCCTGTTCCTCATACCTCTATAGTTCCTTTTACGTCGTTTTCCGTTAAATCGATTCTTACAGTCAAAAATAGAAAATAAAATAAAAATAAAGAAAAAAATATGAATGAAGTAAATAGAATTAGGCTTCCAGCTCTTGCAAAGCAATAATTTGTCCTGACACTGCCTTGTGTGTGCTACTGCCACTGCGTACCCTTATTTTAATTTTTTTTTTGTCGCTGTCTTCAGGCTCCCGTATTTATTTACCCCTGCTCTTATAGCTGTTACCTGCTATTTTTTCTCATCCTTGGGAAAATAATAGCCGTTGAAGCGTGATTTAGTAGTAATCATCTAAACTCGTGGCTAAACAGTAACAGCCGCACAGGTCGGTCGAGATTAAGCTACCAGTGACCATTCATTACATATCGAGGCCTCTCCGTGCTTCTGTTGGTCCTGGCAGTCATTCGAAGATTTTTGACAGTCGTTACGGGTAGTCAAAAGCCCAAAAGTCTGACAACCAGTTTTAGGGGTGTCAAGTTACCCAGCAACTGGGTTGTGTAGGTCAGATAGGCAGTCGCTACATGTAAAATAGTGGTATTCAGCTTCATTCGGTTAGACTGGAAGCCGACCCCTACATAGTTGGGAAAAGGTCAAGGAGTTACAAACTCCCAAACACAACCTTCAGATTTACAATATTTATATCGTTTTCTGTTTATTTTCCACAATATTCGGCGCCCCATTTCATGTACAGATGCCAGCACATTAAGCTACTACAATCTGTCAAATTTCTTTCATAGATTCTCAACTTTATCGCAGAAGAATAAGGTTCAAAGTTGATTGGGAAAATTTGACAGTTTCGGGTAGCTTGATGTGCTCGCGTCTGTACTTATCCCCATACATTCCCTGACCCACTTTTACCAAACCCAATAACAAGATTTCCTAACAGTAATAAATATTTGAATCTCATAAAAACTGTCATTATATACATAAATCAAATACACAAACAGCAATACAGACAGCAATCTCTTAGCTATATCAATAACAGAGAGTCTCGACCCGGGAATCAAACCCGTTCCTTACGTCATGCGGGTCGTTATAGAGTTCTTTACAAGTTTTTTATATTGTTGTCTGATAACGATGTAGATTCTACTCGTTATCAGTCTAAGAACTCTAAGAACTCTATAACAACCTAACGACTAATATACATTATAGATGATAAGTTTTCCTAACAGGCAAAGTTAGGTAACTTAACTAAATATGCCAAATGGTAAAAAATACCCGTTATAATTAGGTACTATTTTTACTTGAATTGGAAAAGAATAACGTAGGTAACGAAACGGCCGACTAAATAATAAAGCTGAAGCTGAGCTGCGAGAAAGACAGATTCGGGGCAATTGCGTAACACTTTATCAATCGGAATCGGTTTCATTTTGACAGTTCAACAACATTCATTGCGTTATTTACGTGTTGAGCAGACAAATTTTTCGAACTTATGAAGCAATGGATTAGCAATTGACTTCGAAATGATTCTGATTCCGATTGATAGTGTGTTACGCAGTTAGGGTGCCGGTCGAAGTGGAGGTGCTTGGGGGAGGCCTATGTCCAGCAGTGGACGTCTTTCGGCTGAAATGATGATGCTGATGAATAAAGCTGAAGAGATTGTTTATTTGGACGCGCTTATCTGTGGAACTACCAATCAGATTTGAAAAAATATGTTTGCATTTAATAGCCAAATTCTTGAGAAAGGCTAACTTCACGCTAAGACACTAAAGAGCCGCGCAAAAGCAAAAAACAGTCAGAAAGAATACAGTGACAGCGCGGGCAGGCGATGCGATACAATACGACGGGTAGGTCAGGGAAACAAGAAATTCACGCGGACGAAAACGCAGACAGGTGCTAGTATTAAATAAAATCATTTTGTTTCGGATAACTAGGTAAAGTATATTATATTAGATACTATTAAATTATCAAAAAGATAATTAAATGTTTGACGTACTTTGAGATCTGGGTAACTTAAATACCGGGAATTTTAATTAGTATAATTTATTAGCAGAATTCCTAAATAAATGAAATAGCAGTACAATATTATTAGATTTATTCCGCTCTGATTCCTTGAGCCCCCCTCCACCTCCCCCTCCTCGATCCCTGCCTGCCCGTCTGAAAATATTTAGCAAATAACAAAATTGTAATAACTGCGGGTTAGCGCTGGCTAAAAATTATAAATTGAATAAAAAACAAAGTTGTTTACAAAAAAATTGGTACCCATTACACTGCAACTGCTAGAGTTTTCGGGTTTTTTCTGTAGCCCCAGATTAATTTACGCTTTAAGCGTAAACAAAACTTAATCAAAAACTAAATTTTCTGTTTTATTAAACAACAAGCTTCTAACAGCGACTTTGCCCGCGTGGATGACGGAAATTATCGCAAAGGAACGTCCTACCGCGATAAGAGCCTGTGACCTTTCCCAGGATGCCATTTATCTCCTTTCCAAAGGGCTTTGAAAGTCCCTGGCATACCTACCGTCGCGCTTTTTGTTTTTTTTTGTCAAAACGGCGGCCTCTCGTGAATCACACTATCACACTAATATTATAAAGGCGAAAGTTTGTGAGTGTGTGTATGTGAGGGTGTGTTTGTGGGGGTGTGTTTATATGTTTGTTATTTCTTTACGCTCAAACGGCTGGACCAATTTTGATAAAATTTAGTATGGAGGTAGTTGACACTCTGGATTAACATATAGGCTACTTTTCATCCCGATATTCCGACGGGATCGACATTTATGCGGGTGAAACCGCGGGGCGCAGCTACGAGTAGTCCCTTATAAATCTATAGCTGATTACATAGGCTGATTTATATGTTCCATGCGTGGCCGCCATTTTGACAAAATATAAAAATGGTGAGCATCTAAAAATATTCGATACCCTTTTATCGAAACCCTTTCAGTGGTTTCGGCGTGAAAAGGTAACATACTACTTTCGAATTTATATCTAATATTAGTAGGAATGGGTTACCAGTAACAAACCCTTTATTGTTCTTCAATACTAACAAAATATTGGGTCAATGGGTCGTCTTAGGGGCGTGTATTAATACTATTTTATCTAACTTTATTTGTTCAAATATTGTTACTGAGTTGTTACGTAGTTATATTTGATTTTATTTGTGTACAACAAACTTGTTCTAATAACAAAATATTTTAGTTTCAAATTCTCTGTAAAGGGCACACACAATAACAAGTCATAACAACCTTCAGTAGATAACATACCTAATTATATTTATTTAAACTTTTCGCATAAAAAGGTACAAAGGCGCACTTAATGCCTTAGCCTTAATGCTTCCTTAATGCTCTACCAGTCAACCAAGGGTGGTGAAGAGATAAGATGGCAGGTGCTTTGGTTGAGAGGAACAATGATAAAAAAAAAACAACAATAATATACCTATTATTAGCACTTTTAAACCAATGATTTAAATCGTTGGAATCGACTTGGTTTTTTTCACCTCTAATTTTAGGAATGTCTCATCTCCAAGTATTTCTTCACAAACGAATGCCATCTCCGGAATAAAATTATCAATAAAAATCACTCACCTCCTCATATACTGGAACTTGATCACAATGAAGATGAGCAGTGTGTTCGCAGACAGCGACGCCGTCAACACCACCACATACAACACTATTATCACCACATCAGGTCTGTAGAACACATCCAGATCCAATTGGGGCACACCCCACAAGTCTGTGTCATTCCACCCCACTTCAAAAGTCGTGTTGAAGTTCTTCATAATTATGGGTTTGAGTAAACAGTCTCAAGTATTAGCGATGGGAGATGATGCCGCCATCATTAGGACCTGAAATAAAAAAAAGAATGGTTGTATTTTATGAAGGAAATTGTTCAATGGTCGTTTCGGGATTTAATAACGCAAGAGCACCTTAGTACATGCCACTTCTAGGTGCGCGTGCTCCGTGTAATACCGGGTTAATCTGTCAAGCGCCGCTAATGAGACACAATTGATTTTCTATTGTTTCGTCGTCGCCGATCGGCGAACTGCGACGCTTGACCGGTTAATAATAATAATAATTTGGAGCCCTAACCACCGGTAGCTTGGACCCTGCTCCCGACACCGGCGGACTACTATATTTTTTTTATATTTTTAAATGTTTTTTATATTTTTAAATGTTTTTTTATATTTTTAAATGTTTTTTATATTTATTTTTATATGTTAAGAAATAATTAAAAATTTAATCAAATATGTATATAAACAAATACACGAAATAATAATAAAAAAAAACTAAAAAAAAAAAACACCAAAATACAAACACAAATTACTAACACCTCTCCTATAATTACAGAAAATTTATTTTATAATGTTTTAAACTTTTCTTCATCTTTTACTTTTCTTAAAAGTTATGAAACTTTTTTGAAGTTTCGTCAAAAAATGACACTAAAAAAGAAATCTACACACACACACACCCAGTCACAGTTAGCTGGGTCGTCCCACTTCACAGTTGTCATCAGTTGTGCGTCAATCAAAATGTTTTATACACCGTGTTCTTCACGTTATCCACAAACTTTGTCAAACGCTTCTATAGCTTTTACAAATTAAATACAACAAAGGATACTTCCTTTGTTGTATTTAATTTTTAAAAGTAAGTAATTTCCTTTAATTAATGTTTAATTGAGCTATGCAGTAAGAAAGGGTCTTAACTTAGTTTTGACAAGTTCCAGCCAGCAATTAAAGTTAAAAAAGGTTTTTTTTTATCCGAACAAACTAAATATTGGTGATGGGCCGACTAGATGGGTTTTTTCGATCAGTTGACTAACTATTGTGATTAAATCATTGGACAATTTAATAGAATATTTTTTGTATACAGACTGAGACGATGAGATACACGAAGTTTAATAATTATTTATTAAAATAAAAATTAAATTTATTTATTTGCTTAGAAACCATTGATCCATAATTATTATGTTAGTGAGTTAGGAAAAACAAACCTAAAAGATATGTTAGTGTGTTACAATTACCTATAACTAAGTATTAGATACTAAGCTAACAAAAAAACATTTTTTACTTATATCCAACGGATGAAATGAATCACTCCTGTCTAACCAACACATGGATGAAGTGATTAATTATCGGCGAATTTTTGGCCATCAACATCTTCAGAATGCTATTAGTACTTGACCGCGTTCTCCCCAATAGCGACACCGTTTTTCTCCACCATTGCGTGGATGTCGCTAACACGGGAACACGCGCCTGAACGAACATGCCAGAGGCACTACAAAAGCGCGGCAGACCCAAAAGCATTCTGAAGCTGTTATTGTATTGGACTCTCAGGGCGTCCATTGTTATCTGCGTGTAGCTGGCGCATATTGTGTGGTTAATATTTCTCTTGTAAGTAAATTATATAATAATTATAAATCCCGACTACTGAAAAGGATGAAACAAGAAAGTGCCTTCCCGTGGTCGCATGCTACCATATACCTAGCTTATATGTATCTTAGTACCGCGGCATGCGAACACGGGAAGGTACGTACTTTCTTGTTTCATCCTTTTCAGTAGTCGGGCTTTAGTTTTTAAACTTATTTTTATTTAATTATTTTGGGGTTTATTTAATTAATATTTATATTTTTGAAATGTGCTAATTAAGCCCTTTCATTAAAATACCCCCACGGCATGATTTTTTGAAGTGAAAATTTCTTTAGCGGCGTTGCACACTTTTTGTAATGGGGAAAAAATGTTAAACTCGCGTCAGGAAATCGCGTCAGGACACGTGACCGTCAGGAGAGATTTCCCCCCCCCCACCCCTCTTTCTACGGCGGCGCCAACCGAAGTGAACCAAGTGAGACATGATAATGGATGGATGGATGGATAGATGGATGGACGGACGGACGGACGGACGGTGACGGCGACGGTGACGGTGACGGTGACGGTGACGGTGACGGTGACGGTGACGGTGACGGTGACGGTGACGGTGACGATGACGGTGACGGTGACGGTGACGGTGACGGTGACGGTGACGGTGACGGTGACGGTGACGGTGACGGTGACGGTGACGGTGACGGTGACGGTGACGGTGACGGTGATGGTGGACGTGGATGTGGATGGATAGATGGACAGCTGATGGCTCGACCGTCTGTGTAGTAGCCACACTGCTGTGTATTCGTAAAATTCGTGTATATAAAGTGTTTCAAATATGGAAATTGAACAAAGTGCATCTATTAATGAAAAAAGGGACGCAGAAATAGTGATAAATAATGAGTTATATTAATTCAATTAATAATTGATTTATTTCAACGTTAATATTCAAGTTTTCACTTCTGCCGGCACTCCCGGAGTGCAACCCGTCTTTTTTTTAGATCATGACTTTATGTCCACTAGAGGGCGCCATATTCAATTTAATTTGACGTCACATAGCCTATAACCAGCAGACGATCAAGATGCTTCCAACGATACCTCATTTGTCTAATTATGACAAGCAGTTTAGAAGTTATGAGGGTACATACCGGTCAAAATCATAACCCTCCGTTTTGCTTCGCCGTAGTCGGGTAATTATGAAAAACAAAGATATCGCAAACCTCAAATAAGTAATGGTTTCATGGAGAAAATGATTTGTGACGTGTGCTGGTTGGTCGTTGCAAAACGATAATGCATTTGCAAAAACCTTTCTTCAAAATTATTTGTACTTTGGCTTTTTGTCTACCTTAAAAAAGGTGTTATGTTTTTAGTATTCATGGTTAATTATAAGTGTCCTCGTGTAGTGCAGTTTGTTCCGCCAGTTGCTCAACAGAACCGAGCGCTCAGCGTATCCAGGACAATCACACCTAACACCTTATTTGACTGGCCAGGTTTTACCTTGCGGTGGTAGGGCTAACTCCCGCCTGGTTTGTGACCACCCTCCCACAGACTGGAGTCCGGCGTAAGCAATTTAAAAAAAGATTGATTTTAAGACGCAGTAGGTACTGCACAGACTGCACTCTTAAAAACAAAAGTAATTGGTAATCAATCTTTGTTGTTTATCGGTTTCTCAAACAGTGTTGTACGGTGAGTTAAAAATAAATAATTTATGATCCTACTCCGAAAGGCACATAAAAAATTCAACCATTCGAATTTTTAGTTTCCATTTTTAGTCCTAGTGTTATCATACGAAATCGTTTGCAGTATAAATGGACAAACATATCCGAACAATCGTTATCAGACTAAAATGTTGGCACTGGATACGTGCAAACGCGCCAAAAGTTCTCATTCAATATGACGGGCTTTGCATCATATGAATATTATGTACAAGCTCAAATACTCACTCGAATACTGTGGAATTGATGGACCACGGTGGGATTCGGCTATTGTTATGGAAATGCTCGTCTTAAGCACGGGACATAAAAGTTTGAGTTCTATGTTCTGAACTAAAAATTTCTCAAGCTACTCGTGTCTCGCTGTTAAATTCTAATCAGTAGTTCCCATGTAGTTCCACATTCTAAACTGACCGTGAAATTCACGCTTCTAAATTGCTGAAAGAGAGAGTATTTAATGACCCGTCTTGAGCATGCGTGAGATGATCAATGCTCGAGCCTTATCTGCCTTTATGGCGCAGCCGTGAGGCAAACTTTCCTGCTAATTTTGACTTTACAGTTTCTATTTGATTTGTATTTGTTTTTATCTTATGTATGTACAGACGCCAGCACATCAACCTACTACAATCTGTCAAATTTCTTTAATCGATTTTCAACTTTATTACTAAAGCATAAGGTTCAAAGTTGATTGGGAAAATGTGACAATTTCGGGTAGGTTGATGTGCTGGAGGCTGTACATGTATCTGGTGTACTGTGTGTCTTTTAGTCTGTACTAAATAAATGTATTTTCTTTCTTTATCTGTATGAGAACCGGCCTTAGCTCTGGAGTGGGACAATAAAAGGGTAGTATTATTCGTCATGAGGGTCTTACCCGTCATACTGTACCACTCATCATCTGCCTAGCCTTTTCCCAGCTATGTTAGGGTCGACTTCCAGTCTAACCGGATGCAGCTGAATACCAGTGTTTTGCATGGAGCTACTGCCTATCTGACCTCCACAACCCAGTTACTGGGTAATACGATACCCCTTGGTAAGACTGGTTGTCAGACTTTCGGGCTTCTGAATAAAGATTCACGAATGACAGCCGGGACCAACAGCTTAACGTGCTTTCTGAGGCACGGAGGGGTCTTGGTATGTAAAGATGGTCATCCATCCACGGACCAACCACGGCAAGCGTAGCTTAACCTGGTCCATCGACCCGTGTGGCTGTTATTACTTAGCCACAAGCCCCTCCTATTTCCACAAAATCCATATCCGATTCGTAAAAAAAACTTTTGGTTTTGACACATGCATCGAAATAGTATGACTAATGTTGCATAGGAATTTGTTTTTTTCTTCACTAATCACATTAGAGTTTCATAGCGAAAGTTGTTTAGTATGACGATGGGTAGAATCTGAATGACGGTTGCAGGTAACTAAATAGCCACCTTATATGTGTTGGTTAAGGGCACCTTTCTGCACTTAACTGGACAATCTCCTCCACTTGATCCCTAAACTTACGCTTCTCCATAAACCTCCAGTCAACTAAATCTTTTCTAGTGTTCGGTTAAACGAGCACTTTAGGGGGTTTGTATAGTACTCAAGAAAGTCAATTTTGGTTGAATCCGAGCAGTGGTGGCCCAGTGGTAACTGCCGCGATTTTCGACTTAGGTCCTAGGTTCGAACCTTGATAGACACTTTACTTTGTGTAAATTATTTAATCGCAACTGCTCTCAAAACGATGAAGGGAAACATCGAGAGGAAACCGGCATGTTCTTGAACCAAAAATTCGAAGACGTGGGATTACGGCCCACTCCCTCTTACCGAGAGGACGCCTGTGTCCCAGCAGTGGGAACATTAAAAGCTGATAATGCAAGAAAATGAACCACTTCTACTATGGAACCAACCCTGAACTCGCGGGTGCTACATACATTTTGTCGAGTTATACAAACTAAATGTTAGAGTAAGGATACTGGTCCACTGTCGGCGACAACGGGAAGTCAACGAGAATCCATACTATATTACTATATCCATACTAATATTATAAATTCGAAAGTAACTCTGTCAGTCTGTCTGTATGTTACCTTTTCACCCCTTTTTTTTTATGGATGGGAAATCATCAAATGACCCCTCCCGCTCTTTGTGGAACGGAAGGGAGTGTCACACTCTTACTGACTAAAACCCATCCGTGTTCCTTCCTTAGCCCTTTATGTTCCGGGGTAGTGGTAACCCTTTCGGACAATCCCGCTACCCCGGCAGGCTTCGGCCCTGGCAGGCCCCTTCCTTTTTGCTGACATCTCTTTGAGGCGCGCGTGGAACACGTACGCGCCGTCCGGCACGGGCCTGGTCCTGATTGGATGGTGAGCTACTCATTACTCTCCGTCCGCAGGCTCGCGCCTACGGTACCTTTTCACCCCTAAACCGATTTAGATGAAATTTGGTATAGAGATAGTTTGAGTCCCGGGAAAGGACATAATATACTTTTTATCTCAATATTCCCACGGGATCGAGACTTATGCGGGTGAAACCGCGGGGCGCAGCTAGTAATAATATACTCGTAAAAGTCATCGCACAAATAAATACTACACACAAAATCAAGACATTCCACCAGACATTGCGATGCGTCATAAAAATATTAACATAAATATTGAAAATAAAAAAAAACGGTAAGCCTATTTACACAACAGTAGCAAAACTATCGAACAGCTTTTCACACGGTAATTTATCAGTGAGTTATTTATATAGTCTATTTAAAAATACATGAAACAATATTAAGCATTTTCAAAGTTACTGCTCTTGAGCTGAAATTTTGTACAGAGATTCTAGACCAGATACACTCTTCAACCCGTTTGTATTGATATACCCTTTCCGTAACACTCTGTATACGGCTTATAAATAATGTAGGTAGTAAGTAGAATGAAGCTGCGACTGGCTTCCTCATGGGACACAAGCGCCGCGGCGGTGGAGTACAAATGACCTTTTTTTATAAAATGTCTTACAAAATGTATTCCCTTCCCTATCACTTTTTCGTCTTATATTTAGACCAGCAACTCATGTTTATGTAAAATCTAATTCCCTTACTTCACTGAAAATTTTCTGCGCCCCGCGGTTTCACTCACATAAATCTTGATCCCGTGGGTATATCGGGTTAAAAATATGGCATCCTATATCCTAATCCAGGTCACGGTCTACCCATGTGCCAAATTTCATCCAAATCGGTTCTGTCGTTTTAGCGTGAAAGCGTAACAAACAAACATACAAAAAATCAAATCCTTTCTCATTATAATTTTAGTTTAGATTTAGATAACGAGTTTCCTCATGGGACACAATGGTAGAGAATAAAATAATGACCCTTCATGATCATCATTTCAGCCCGGAATCTCCCACTGCTAGGTATGGCCTCGCCTTTCGTTTGTCATAATAATAACCAATAACAATAATGACCCTTATTATAATTTATAAAATGTTTTACAAAATTGTGTACCCATTAGTCCCTTTCCTCTTACTTTCTCTTCCATATACATACATCAAAAAAGTCAATTTCACTCATAACTTCTCGTATTAGGCCTAAATCCAAACCGGGACTCATCGAAAACTAAAATTTTATCGCATTGCTCCTGGGCCATTGGTGATAAAATATAAACATAATAAAACATGCAGTTTCTGTAAATAATTCGTGTTGCTTAGACTTATTTGATGTGTGTTTTTAGATCAGAAGCTCATTTCCGTGTGTGACGTTCTATTTCCCTTTTTCTTTTTTTGAATAAATGCCATCATTTTGCCGAAAGTGATTAAAAGTGCTAGCAGGGATATAATCTTGAAGTCAAACGTCGCGCGTAGACTTATCTTGCGCCCACTGTATACAAGGTGCAAAATCGCTTGAAACTTCGCAAGACACTGTACTTTTTGTGAAATATTCAAGTACGGTAACATCCCCGCCCCCCTCCCTCGTACAGGTGAAAATATAAAAGTGCGATTTTGCAGATTGCAACAAAAAATGTTTATAGTCTGCCAAAAGTTAAAGCGAGTTTTAATGTTTGTGAGAGTGATGTGGGATTGATGTTTACAAATTGATTTATACACTTTTAAGCCGTCATCAATTATAGACGAAGATGTGTCAAGGTTGTGAGCTCAAAGTGAAAACATAAAGAAAAATAAGATGATGAAATTGTTCCTAATACGTGTTATTAATGAGAAATCTTGTATAATATAGCTATAACATAGAACATATTGTGCGGCGAACGTAACTAATGTTCCTATTAACCCTTAAAAAGTGGACCTAAGTGTACCCACTTTATATCGTCCAACTAGTAATAAGTTCTACAAGATTTAATAAATTCTTGAAGGATTTCAGAAAAGAAAGGAAATCGTTTGGCTTGGTATGATGTGATTCGGAGGGACGAAATGCATGTGACTAAACAAGCGATAAATATATATGATGATAGATGGAGAGGAAGAGGAAGGTCAAAGAAAAGATGGATGAATTGCGTGAGGAATGATATGAAAGAGAAGGGCGTGAATGATAGCGTGACGGTTGACAAGGAGAATGGAAGAACAAAACGTGTTGCGCCGACACCAAGTAACATGGGACAAAGGCAGGAAGATGATGATGATGATGAACTCTTGAAAGATTTATTTTAATACTAGCTGCGCCCCGCGGTTTCACCCGCATAAGTCTCGATCCCGTGGAAATATCGGGATAAAAAGTATCCTATGTCCTTTCCCGGGACTCAAACTATATCTATACCAAATTTCATATAAATCGGTTCAGTGGTTTAGGTGTGAAAAGGTAACAGACAGATAGAGTTACTTTCGAATTTATAATATACTAGCTGCGCCCCGCGGTTTCACCCGCATAAATGTCGATCCCGTGGGAATATCGGGATAAAAACTATCCTATGTCCTTTCCCGGGACTCAAACTATCTCTATACCAAATTTCATCGAAATCGGTCCAGCCGTTTTCATGTTATGTCGTGACAACGGAAAAGGGGTTTCATTTTTATATATATAGGTATAGATAATATAGTATAGTATGGATAAGCTCGTACTAGCTTTTAAGCAAACGAAAAAAACTATATTTAAAATACAATTGCAAGTAGATCAAGGCTTTGCCAATGAAAACAATGTTAGAAAATAAATTCCTTCAAATATTACTGCACGCAGCCAATACAAAATATATTGTCTGCTGCAGTATTCTTTTATCTTTGTTGGTTTAACAAAGAAAGTTAAAGAATAAATTGTTTGTTAGAAATATTGTGCATAAAAGGGACTCTTTTGCAAGATACAGGGTTAAAAAACTTTAAGTAGCAAACGTTTTTTCGGTTTTATTTTTTACGAAGTCAAGTTGAAATGTTATAATGTGTACTCTCATGATCCCTGTACCATTGCATGCACCTTTAGAGGTATGAGGAACAGGGTGTAAAGTTCACTCATACTCCATAGAAAAGGGAGGATCCTCCGACCAGACGGGTGTTGTGTCTGGCGGACAACTGCCCGATGATTCATGTCGGGCTGTTGTATCTATGCTAGTTGCGCGGTAAACTCTGCTTGCGAGATGCAGGATTTGCGTGACGTCAGTATGACGCGTTGTTCGCATGTGGCGTTGTAGATACCCCTACACACCCATAAGCACAATATTTTGCGTGCGTTCCATGGCGCACTACCAAAAACAGAGAATCTTAAAAGGCGTTCCCCAGCAATTATTTTTGCACAAAGTTATTTATAATATGGATGTACAGACTGTATAGATAACAGCTTCGTGATTGGTAATTTTATGGACACCCTGTATATTATACTAGCTTCTTCCCGAGACTTCGTTCGCGTGAAATTTCACCCTCCCCCCATTCACCCTCTTAAGGATGAAATTTCGAAAAATTCTTTCTTAGTGGATACCTACTCTTCACGCAAAAATGCATAAACTTGGAAGTCTGCTTTGGCTAAATAAAAAAAAAGCGTTTTGACCATAATATCTAATTCAGAAAAATTGTGAAAAGACTCGTTCTTATAATGGTCTATAGTCGTCATTGGGAAAACTGTACAGGAAATGCTTGTACCACTATGACAAACAGCCTTTTCCTGCAGTGGAGCAGAAATTCCAAGCGGATATATTTTATGATGTGGGTAAGGACGTTAGCAATCCTATTACAAATCAAAAACGAATGCTACTGACATGTCTTCTGATTTAAATAAAGTGGAAATGCATTATCCATATTAATATTATTTTGAAAGTAACTCTGTCTGTCTGTCTGGACCTTTTCACGCCTAAACCACTGATCGGATTTAGATGAAATTTGGCAGAGATAGATTGCATCCCGGGGACATAGGATAGTTTTTATCCCAGAAATCATCCTTTAAGGGGGTGAAAAGGAGGATGGAGATTTGTAAAGGGAATCAATAAAAAAGGACTATTATACTTTTATCGCGGGTAAAACCGCGGGGCACAGCTAGTTCATATATAATTTTGATACACAGCCAATACAATCGTAAGCTGTTCATATAGGTAAAGCAGACTTAGTAAGTATGTCTGTTTAATGAAGTATCACGGTTATGTTCAAAGTTTATTAAGATTACAATACACAGCATGTAACTGACGATGTAATGTTTGCCTTTACATCAACACTACTTTGAAGGTAAGTTCAAAAGCACTCCGCGGGAAAAGAGTCCATTTTCTTTACATGGTGACGAAAGATTGTGGTTTCTGTCTAGGTTCAGAATAAATTTAGTTCAATTGATGCTCCAATACTCCAAGTGAACTGAAATGTTTGTTTTAATAGAAATCAATCAAGTATCATTTAGTTGTAATCTACCCCAAGTTATTGACGTTTTCGGAATCGACTTTTATGCGATTGAGATGCTTGCGTAATTATAAATGTGTTTATATTCAGATTTATATCCTAAATAGTCTATTTTTCGCCACCACCGCCAGTCTTTTCCGCCGTTCTTATCTGACATTTCATACTAACTCTATTCCATCTTACTAATTAATCTGACCGATAATACCCACTGTATGTACGAGTATACAGGGTGAATTTTCCAAGTGGGCGTGGATGGCCAAATTCTAAACTGTGAGGAATAGTGAAAAGCACTCAAAGGAGTCGCGGGCTCGATTTTGATGAAAACTAAAACTGCATTATTAGATTTTTGAAAAATCAATATTTCTCGCCAGGAATCGAACCTGTTGATTAAAAAAAAAACACACGCTGTATTATTACACCATTTGATAGTGTCCCTAATAAGGATCAAATTCTGGGAAGTAATGACATACGGCAAACTTAAGGAAAATGTAGAATTTTAATAAACTTCTTATTTTAGAGATACCTTCTACATTACGTAGGTACCTTGTTCGAAATGATGCTCAATATTTTTATTAACACACCCGCAGCGCAGTCACCTTCACAACATTATGTTCTAAATTCAAATTTCTATTACGATCTTTGGAAAATATTCTAATGGAATCAATAATATTGTAATGCTGAATGCAGTACAATCCTTGAGACGTCGACTCCAGCTATGTATTGAAAACAATGGTCATCATTTTGAACAATTAATCAGTAAAGGTTTAGTAGGTAGGTAACATAACCCGGGCCCGGCTAAATAATAACAGCCGCACAGGTCAATCCATCAGGTTAAGCTACGCTTTCCGCGGTTGGTCTGAGGATAGGTGACCATCTTTACATACCGAGACCCCTCCATGCCTCGGAAAGCACGTTAAGCCGTTAGTCCCGGCTGTCATTCCTGGATCTTTGACAGTCGTTACGGGTAGTCAGAAGCTCGAAGGTCTGACAACGAGTCTTACCAAGGGGAAGGGGTATCGTATTACCCAGTAACTGGGTTGTGGAGGTCAGATAGGCTGTCGCTCCGTGTAAAATACTGGTATTCAGCTGCATCCGGTTAGACTGGAAGCCGACCTCAACATAGTTGGGAAAAGGCTTGGCAGATGATGATCAGGTAGGTAACATAAGAAAAATAAAAAAAAGTATTTTGTTAAAAATTAGCTCTTTCCTTTAGTTTGCCGTATATTATTACTTCCCAGAATTTAATCCTTATTAGCAACACTATCGATTGGTGTAATAATACAGTGTGTTTTTTTTTCAAAATCAACAGGTTAGATTTCTGGCTAGAAATATTGATTTTTCATAAATCCAATGATGCAGTTTTAGTTTTCATCAAAATCGAGCCCGCGACTCCTTTGAGTATCTACTTTTCGCTAGTCTTCATAGTTTCGGATTTGGCCATCCACGCCCACTTGAAAAATTCAACCTGTATATTATTACAGCTTTAAGCTATAAAATATTAATAATTTTTGGCGCGTTCCCGTACAGATTAGTGCTAATTAAATTTTTCCACTCATACGAGTATCAACATAATCCAATTAAATTGGATTGAGATCCCTCGTAAGCAGTTCAAACATGCTCTTAATTATGTAAGCGGATATACTGTAATTAAAAATGTGTAATCCTTTTCATACTTGATATTATTATTATATCTGAAAATTCTACATCGTTAAGACGAGAAGATCGTTAAAATTAATATTATTGCAAGTTCTTTGCAAAATTTCATTAGTTTCAAAGTTAACTCCAAAAGTTCTGAAAATAATGTCCCTATAAGAATAATGATTACAGTGTCTATAGCTGCTGTAATGTGAAATGGCACTCAATGTTATTAAGACGCTACCTCGAAAATCTAAAATCCTCGAAAACCTACTAAGCGAGCGAAAGTAATGCAATTACTTTTGAAACGCAAAAGAAGAGTGATGGCTATAATGTGCGTACACTCGAAATAAAACGACGAATGTGCCAAAATTAATTTATTCCTTTTTTAACAAAATAAATTAATTAAATTTAAAAATACTTTGAATAAACTTTGATATGATAATTCTCTATGTTTTAAAGTATATTCCGTTGAATAACTCTTAAGCGTTAAGCCGTGATGTCGAAAAAAGTAAAAAAATAGATATAACTTTGCAATTTTTTTGTTGTTGTGTAGAGAAAATTAATTGAATCGTATATTCCTTTTTTTTTTCATTATACTAGACCAAACAGTCAAAAAACATATACCAGAATGTTAAATCCCTATTCCACATACTTAACAAGTTACACGAAATAGAAAAACCACATCTTTTTCAATATATCACCTTAAAGTGTATTAAACCAATGTTGTGAAAAGCCATTGCCCTAATACACCACAAGAATCCATTTTCTGGGTCAACAATCTACTAAAGCAAAAAAAGTTAAAATTCGCCGAGACATTTTGGAATATGTCGCACTGCTAACACAAGACTGTATCAACTCAAAATGAAGCTTTTTTCAGAAATGATGGAAAACTCGTTTCCTGTTAACGATTGTAAAAAACCCTCCTTCTGGCGCAGTCGGGTAAAAAGTGAACCCTGTTTTAAAATTAGTGATAAAATGAAGGGGTTTCAGTGACGGTTTTATTGATGTGTAGAGAATTAAATTTTACATTATGAAGAACGAGTTATCTCGAATTTGTCTTTTTTTGAGTAGATACAGTCTTGTGTTAGCAGTGCGATGTTTTGAGGTGTTTTTGCTTCCTATCCAATCCATAAATGAATCTGTTCTATCCAGTGATAACTAGGTACTGTAAGTATCTATAATTAATTATTGAAAAACTTGATCCGTCTTATTGCACTTGAGCCTTGAGCTAAATGTCGCATTTCAATTTAACTTATTTTTAATATTCGGTAAATCGACTACATTAATATGTTTGTGCAAATTTATACTTAAGTTACTACTTGAAATACATCATTATTATGTTTGAACGCTTGACTACATTTACCGCAGGGTTCATCTCATTGAGCATTACACCCTTCAATGTTATAAACGGGTTTACTACTGTCACCATCTGGTTTTTATTAGCTATAATAGTAGCACATTAGATTTAGCTATATTATTATATTTATCTACAAAATTAGGACTAAGAACTTTGTCGATAGTATTCTCTTATTTGTTTTTAATCATTAAATAATGATTGCTTCTGTTTTTAAGTTCTGATGATGTGAATTTATTTTAAAAAGATATTGCATAAACAGATTAATGTATAAAGGTGTAATATCATTATATCTCTGAATGAAAAAAAAACAATGAATGTTATAACTACGAACTTTTGACTTAACATTATTATGTTAGTATAATTTATTAACAAAGAGCGATGGAAAACTACAAATTCACTAATAAATTACATGAATTCACAACATACATACGTCAAGTACTCCAGAACTTATTCGTTTAACCTCTGTTCAATGATGACTATGAACCACCTGCTCGTAAATAAGGTCGCTTAGGACTGAGTGATGAAAGACTGATGTCTCAAACATTATATTTACATTTCAATTACTGGTAGAAAGATTGGATGTGGTTTTCGAGTTCGAAAAATGCTAACAGAAGGAATTCGTCTCCCCCATTTAAAGTTAGAGTTGTGGCGTGAATCCGCCAGACGTCGCACCGGAAACGGGTTCCTCTACCTCGCCAACAGATGCCACTATGCAATGACGTCACGTTTTTGAATCGCGGTGTTAAGAGTCTCCGCCGTTGAATGACCTTCGCGCGGTACTGTAGCAAATTCATACTTACCTGGCATAGGGGACATCGTGATCAACAAGGCGATTCCCCCAGGGCGAGGCCTTTCCATTGCACTGCGGTTAGGTTGACCTCTGCGATTATCCCTAATGTGGCTAACTCGGATGCGTAATTTTTGGTAGTGGGGACTGCGTTCGCGCTGTTCCCCCAGATTTCACTAAATAAGTTAGTTTCAGGACTTTTGTGACGACGTATACAGCAAACATGTAAATAATTAACTGTTTACATAATTATCGCGAGTGCTGCATTTGTTGAAATCTTACATTCTTAAGAGTTACCACAAACATTTAACATTATTAAAAGCCTAGATCATTACAATCTTGACTGCACAAAATACTGAATCCGTTTTGAGCATTCCCACAAATCGTGCGTGACGAGACCACGGGAAGAATGTGTAAATCGGGTGACAATGCGACCCGATGAGCCAAAAATCTATATTGGAACCGGGACCAGAAAATCGTGACAGGAATTGTCGAGATATTTCCAAAAATCGGAATTGATTTCAACTGAACGTTTTTTTCGAAGTAACCGTATTTATGTGACAGGAATTTATTTATTTATCTGTTTAACCGGTCAAGCACCGCGCGTCTCCAATTGGAGACGACGCGCTAATAAAAAAAAAAAAAAGCTGTGCTTGACTGGTTAAGATTATTCATAGTTTCCCCAGCCCCTGGTAGTAGCAAATGGTAACAATGACTTTGTCAATACCTAATAGGTACAATCTACGATGATAAATCCATCTGATCCATTGGATTGGTCATTTTATCATTCATTAAACCATGTAGCCACCACACCACCTAATCTGACCATAACAATATAAGTAATCGTATGGACTTCAAAAGAGACTGTGACCCCTGAGTTTCGATGTTTCTTTTCTGAGTAATCAGCTAGGAAACACTGACCTTATCTCGTTTAAAATGGACCAGACATTGACACATAATATAATTATGAAGACTTTAAATTGACGTGTAAAAGTGTTTTCTTTAACCAATTTACATTAGCAGTCGACAGCGATGCGGATGAATTTTTCGACGCTATGTTTTAGTTTGAATATAGTTTTAGTTAAGTTAGGTTTTAATTTTGTTATTTTTGTTAATTAAGGATATATTTAGTATTCAAAAGCAAATAAAACAATTATCATAAATCATTTATCCAAAAAAAAAACAATTCATAAAAAAAAAACATGATTTATCAATAATTATAATCAGTAAAAAATATAATAATATATATTTTTTTTTATTAAGTTTTGTTCTTATTTTAATAACTATCTGAAGACAGAATATTATAAAGATACACCTATTTGATCAATGAAAAGCAGTTTATATCCTAAGAACCCATATAAATATAATAAATATCTTCAATGGGTACCATCTGTTTCAAGATGAAAGAAAAAATGCTAGGTAATAAATCTTTAATAGTCGGTAGATCAAATGTTACGAGCACTTTTTGTCAGCATTTAGTGAATTCTGTAGATTTGTAGACCTATAAAATATTAGGTAGGCTGCGCTCAGTTTGTATGGGTTACGGGGCTTACAGGACGTAAACGCAAAACACGCAAGTTTTAGAAACAATAAAAGTATATGATCGACTACAGTAAAGAAAATCAGAAAAATATATGACTTTCTTCAGGATATAAGTTAGTAAATAGTGTGTTGAAAACGCACACACAACTAATTTGATACGATAGAAAAAAATTATGAAGATACCTCTAAAAATTTTCTTTTTACAATAAAAACCATACTAATATACATACAATCATTATGATTTTCGTCAGATTATTCTACAAGCAACATACTAAAGCACTAGTGTTTTAATTTATTAGTAGAAACAAAAGTTTTTTTTTGTAAATAGATAATTGCTTCATATTTTACAATAAATTACCCTTCCTTCCTCGTGGTCAAACTTAATGGTCAAACTGATTTGACCACGAGGAATTCTGTTCCGGATAGTCAAACTACTTAGTTTAACGAAAAATATCCACCCTTTGTAAATATACTTGTACTTGTACAGTAATTAACAGGTAAATTACAGGCGTTGTGTCATCGCGCTTCTCTTTCCTTTTTCTATGCAGTCCGACTCCGACAGTAATCGCGCTTTATGTCATGGACAAAATCTAATACGTGTGCGCGTTCTGGTTCAGAATGTCCAATTCCCAAAGTGCATACAAAACTCTTAACGAAGCCGACATCTGCGTATTCAAACTGTAGAACTATTTAAAAGGATTATGATTATGACGGTACCTTGCCAATTCATTTATGAAAATATTATGTATGTAAGAAAAAATCTACATCTTTTTAATAAAATAAGCGATAGACATAACTTTAATACAAGAAATAAAGATAAAATACATCAACCATTTTTCAGATTAGCCAAAGTACATACATCTTTTATGGGGTACTGTGTTAAATGTTACAATAAAATACCTTGTGATATATTGCAATTAAATGAAAGAAAATTTAAAACTCACATTAAACGTACACTTTGTAAACAAGCATACTATAAATTAGAAGATTATATCCAAGATAAGAACGCTTGGAAACATGCTGGTCCTGCTCCATAGGACAATCTAGAGTCTAGACAAAATCAAACTGGTTGCTAATTTAATTGTAAATTTTTTTATTCTGTTTTTTTTACATTTATTACTCACACCCTGACTTATTACTTGTATTTTGTTTTTTAATTAAAATCGTATTGCTTGTACCATGTTTGTAAATATGTGAGCACCATGTATCTATCAGATAATTAATTTATATGTCATGGTTTCGTTTTTAATTCTTTTACCTATTGTGGTATAGTAATTTTATTGTAGGTGCATCGTCCTCACATGTTATTATATAATTAATGTACCCATGCAAAATATTGTACCTAAACATTTTAAAAGAGTAACGGTGGAGTTTCTTGCCCGTTCTTCTCCATACGAAAACTACCTTTTGGAATGGGCGACTAGAATCAATTCTATTTTAAGATAATTTTTAACCGACTTCAAAAAAAGGAGGAGGTTATCAATTCGACTGTATTTTTTTTTTTTTTTTTTTATGTTTGTTACCTCATAACTTGCGACTGGGTGAACCGATTTTCATGATTCTTTTTTTATTTGAAAGCTGGTGCTTCCCGTGTGGTCCCATTGTCACCATTTCAATATCTGATGATGGGATCTTAGAGAAATCGAGGGCAACCCTCAAATTTTATAGGCTCACTTATTGTTTTTCGCATATTTTATGAAGTATCTTGTGTATTTGCGTATGGTTGTCACCATCTCAGGTAGCTGGGCTGATGATGGAAGGTACAACTCCTTAACAGTAAGAAGTTACTCGAACAGGCAAGGGCTGTTTTTATTAGTAAATTGTTTTGATGTTTGATAGGGCATTTGTCACATTTGGTCTCATGATCATCAAGTCATGACCTGATGCTGCAGTCAGGATAGTCTGCAGAGTACCTAACTCCTCGACAACTAACAGCAGATATATCGTGTTTAGGCTCATTGAAAAGGGCTCGATGTGTGGATAAAAGTACTGTTAATGAGGAACACCGAAGTACATAGAGATCTGATGCTGAAGCCAGGAGCATCAGAAAAAGTACAAACCTTGAAATTACAGCACAGTAGTCGTGTTTGGGCTCATTTTAAACAGGACTAAATTTTAAGTTTAATGCAATGTTGACATAAGTCTGGCCTGATGCTGCAGCCAGGATTATCAGCATCTAGTCTAAAAACATCAGGTCAGGATTTGATGATGGGATCCTGGAGAAATCGAAGGAACTCTTCAAATATTATAGGCACACCTCTAGCGATTTGGGTATTTTTTATAGTAACTCGTGCACTTGCTCTCGGAAAGCACCATTTGGTGAAGTGGAACTGATGATGAAGACCACAGATGGCCTCCAGAACTACTCAATAATATATAAGTATTTCGCGGGTTGCTATTCGATTACTTTAATATGGTTGCTAAGCAATTTATGCTCGTCACAATGTGAATGGTGATATGGAGCTAATGGTGGACCTGGAGAACTCCTCAACAATTAACTTCCCTGCATCGGGAAAAGCAATAATTTGTTTGTAAAAGGCGATGAGCACTAAGCTATTGTAACTTAGATAAATTATAAGCAGACCCACTAAAAAGCGTGAAATAAAAACTTTTTAAGAAAAAAAAAACCGACTTCCAAAAAAACACTACAAAGTGAAAAATAACTTTAATTTCGGAAGTCGGTGGCAAAAAACTAAAATACAGATCCAAAGACACCGACTTCCGAAATTAAAGTTATTTTTCACTTTGTAGTGTTTTTTTGGAAGTCGGTTTTTTTTTCTTAAAAAGTTTTTGACGTTCAAAAGTGCCTTTTATGTGCCTATTTGAAATAAATGCTTTGACTTTGACTTTGACTTACATCAAACTAAGTAACTTTGTGCAAAAATATTTGCTGGAAAACGACTTTTATTTTTGGCGCGAAAATTTTCTGATTACGATAGTGCGCAACGCATAGATATATGAAAGAAGAGATATGCCCCGTAGTTGAAAATGTATCAGAACCCGATGTCGCTAGGTTTGCCCCACCGCCGCGCCACTACTACAGATGTAGTTTAGTAAAAGCAATAGATACAAAGTCGCGCATACTCTTGCAATTCATAAATCAGAACGTACTACACAATCAATTATAAACCTTAAATCAATACACACAGCGTGCATTTTACCATGCACCGTACAACTCACTCACACAAAAACATCTATCGCTATCGTTGTGCTGTGCAAAAGCCATTTATTTTACATATACGCTAGTGATTGACTAAATCGGAAAGTTATCGATTCTTTAATTCATTATTGTACTAAGAAAAATAAAGGGTCATAAAAAACGATATGTTCAGAACATATTATTATATTATAAATCAATAAAATGTGTAAAAAAGTAATTGCAGTTAATAAAAAAAAATTAACATTATTTTGCATTTTCTCAAGGGCCTTCCAACCATTTAAACGTCATATTTTCAGGTCTTCTATAAACCGGGTTAAAACGGTTGACAAATTGAAAAATTAACTATAATAGCAATATATTCGTTGAGCATTCAACGTTGTTGTCGATAGCTTACGTTAGTGGACATTCATAACCACATCACTATCTCGCCGCACGACACAGCGGCTGTACTATGCGACGCTCGGCGAAAATAAAGTATCGTTTTGTAATTTTTACATTGCTTGCTTTTTACTTACGACATACTGAGTGGCTAGTGGTTAAGAAGCAATGTATTTGCTGCAAAAATAGTATAGCCGCTGCGATATTTGAAAACAAAAATAACGTAGTAAAAGCAAGAAATATTTTACGCTTTGTTGTTTTTCATGATTTTAAAGACAAATACAGTAAAATACTTTTACTTATATATGGTAAGTGATTCCACGAGATACGAGGTTTTTATTTTGACTTCGTTTTTTACAGGAAACCACTGAACAACTCGGCATTTTTATATTTTATCACGATCACAGTCAAAAGCGCACTAGTTCGCGGAGACGGCCATTCGCCTAGTACAAGCGCATGTTGCTCATGACGCGTGGACACAGACACGCCCCCTTGCCACTTCTCCTGTTTTTTACATTTCTATGGCGCAACGTGACGTACGCAAAACATTGCGCTTATTAGGCCGACCGCAAACGTCCGGTTTCCTGATTCGGAATTCAGTTTCGGAATTCAGGTTCGGAGACCCCGAATGCACGCATTTCATACAAAATGTTCTCTCCAGCGCACACGTACTTAAATTTTCCGTCCGGGTTTCAGAACGGAAAATTTAAGAACGTGTGCGCTGGAGAGAACATTTTGTATGAAATGCTTGCATTCGGGTTTCTTCATTCATTCTGCATTCAGTTTCGGAATCTGAATTCCGAAACTGAATTCCGAATCAGGAAACCGGACGTATGCGGCCTGCCTTAGTGCATGCAACGGTACAGGGACCGTCGAAGTATTAACGGTTAAGTTATGACATTAAACTTGCTTTCGTAAAAAAAAACAAAAAAAGTTGGAACTTTGACCTTTATTATCTCCGTAACCAGAAGGGTCCAGTACAAAAACAGAATCTCATAATAACAAGAAGGTTATGTGACTTTCGGCTTTGCTTAGCATATTTTTACACCCGTTATAGAATTTCATTTTAATAACTAAACAAAAAGATTACCCTTAAGATATACAAAGGAGAGATAAAAAAGATACATGTGTACACAAAAGACGTGATCTTTTAAGGAAAGGTCTGCCAAAATGAGCCAACCCACATCTCTCATTGATTCCGGTAATTACGTCACACCAGAGGGGTAATTCTCGTAATTTTAAGAACGTTCACAGTCTGATCTCAGTCTCAATCTGTAAAATATACCTATAATTTCGCTACATTTTGACAAGTTTTTGACATTTGTTTGTCGCTGAGATGAGACTGCGACTAGATTTTGAACGTTTTAAATTACGAGAATATTGGCCTTCTGTGCGTCCTGTATTCGGTATTAATTACCTACTATACATCAAAAACTTATAGAATAGAATTTATGTACACCATATAAATTACAGGCATAAATATATACGAGTATAGTGCCTCCACGAGTATCTGCCTTGCACTTTATTATTGTCAACTGCACGTCACTACGAAATAAAGGTGCTGGTAATGTCAAATGTTTACCACTGATATGGGGTCGACTGTACATCCCGAGCATTCTTCTTAGCGTGTCGATAGCAATCTAAATGGACTCGGCCCAGAATTCCACAGAATTACCCAGGATTGTGAACCCTGTCGGTAACTGCAGTTTCGTTCATAATTTGACGATTTGACATGGATAGATTATAAATTATTGAAAATTGTTACGTTATATTACGTAATCAGCCTATAATGTTCCCACTGCAGGGACACAGGCCTACTCTCTGTGAGAGGGAGTAGGCCGTAATCCACCACGCGGGCCCAGTGCGAGTTGGCAGATGTCACATGTCTTCGAATTTTTGATTCTGGGAAATGCCGGTTTTCTCACGATGTTTTCCTTCACCGTTTTGAGAGCAGTGGTGATGAAATAATTTGCACAAAGTAAAGCGCCTGTCTGGGCTCGAACCTACTACCTACAACTCGTAAGTCGCGGCTTTTACCACTGGGCCACCACTGCTCTTCACGTTACATTGTAAGCAATATAATACAGTTCACAATTTATCGACAGTTTACAATCTCGCGAGATAGATTGTAAGCTAACGGTGTTCACAATCATACGGCGATCCTATGAAACTCGGCAGCACCGTAGCTTTCTATTAGTGAAAGAATTTATGGAATCGGATCAATAGTTCGGAAAATTACCCCTACATACAAACTCACATACCTTCTATAACATTAAGTATTAGCGCTCCTGTACACGATGCCGTCACCGCGCCGTCACCGCGCCGTCGCCGCGCCGCCGCCGCGCTACTACACTGTAGATACGAGTCGCGCGAAGCTCGCCACCGCGCGCATTCCCTCTGTTTGATTCATTCCATTACCGGCCGCGGTTCGTAGGTTCGTACGCGTAATGGAATGAATCAAACAGAGGGAACGCGCGCGGTGGCGGCGCGGCGGCGGCGCGGCGGCGGCGCGGCGGCGGCGCGTTGGCGGGCTTCGCGCGACTGTTCAGGGTACGAACAGCGGCCGGTAATGGAATGAATCAAAAAGAGGGACTGTGCGCGGTGGCGGCGCGGCGGCGGCGCGGTGGCGGGCTTTGCGCGACTCGCATCTACAGTGTACCTAATTGCGCGGCGGCGGCGCGGCGACGGCGCGGTGACGGCATCGTGTGCAGGAGCGCTTAGGTAGAAGATTGTGTTTTATTGAAGTACCCAAACTTTAGGTACCTCACACAAAGTAACTTTTTCAGTAAACATCTATCATGAACCCCCACGATAGAAGAACCCCTTTGTGTAAATTATTTCATCACCACTGCTCTCAAAACGGTGAAGGAAAACATCGTGAGGAAACCGGCATGTTCTAGAACCAAAAATTCAAAGACACGTGACATCTACCAACCCGCACACTGGGCCCGCGTGGTGGATGACGGCACTCCGTCTCACAGAGAGGACGCCTGTGTCCCAGCAGTGGGAACATTATAGGCTGATTATGTTGTGTATCAAACACAATATACATTGTTCCTGATAAATAAATAAATAATATCCTTCAGTGACCACACACGATAATAATCTACTTAGATTTAGGTCAGGCTATTCAATAATGCGAATACTCTATCGGAAATATAAAGTAGGTACTTAAGTATCAGCTACTCTACCCCTTGTTACCACATTCTTGTTGGCGGTTTCATAAAATTATACGAGGAAAATGTTGTTGGTGTGTTTCACACACAGTGGTCAAAAACCAGTCATGAGCTTGCGGACTTAGTAAGTCAATCTAAGGGGCCGTCTCCACGAGCGAGCATAGCTGTTATTATTTAGCCACGGGCCCCTCGGCTAGGATCAAATTCATGCTTATTTTGGTACACTTTCAAAAGAAGACATGACATGTAAATGTGACACCTATTAACTTGCTGTGGGCTGCGTGGTGGATTACGGCCCACTCCCTGACGCATAGAAAATGCCCGAGTCCCAACAGTAGGAACTTTATATGCTGATTATGCAACACTCTGGTGAAGCGCCCAAAAATCATGACAACATTCGTCCCTTGTATTTTGTATGTGATTGAGAAGAGCCTCTTCCCAGCAGTGGGAAAACTACTGGCGATATTTTATATTTAATGCCTTCAGTTTTCTTTGCCATACAAAAGACTGCCAAAACTGTCCATTCTAAGGTTGCTTGGAAGAGATCGCAGAAAGCGAAAAGGCCGCCCATTGTATGTTTTGTATTAATAATATAATCGTTTTTTTTTGTAATGTTTTTTTCTGGTGTACAATAAAGTATATATAAATAAATAAATATATATAAAAGAATTTACTTAGATTATCATTATGAGTCTCAAGTTTTTGGTCTAATTACGACATTAGCTGAATCCGGTTAGACTGGAAGCCGACAGCCTTCTCCAACATACTTTGGAGAAAGCTAGACAGATTGATTTGGCATCATTAAGCTGATTGGAGAAAGTCCAAAAGAGTTTCAGTGATAGCTAGTTTACTACTGCCGATGCCGGTCATACATAACATAACATAATAAAATAAATAAATAAAAGTTTATTGACCATAAGTTTAGGTTACAGTACACCGGTAATACATTTTTACATAGTACATAGTATAGGGCACAATACTTACGTTCAACCACACTAAGTTAGAACTTATCTATAACAAGTAGCAAGGGGAGTAGAAGAACAGTTAAATTATAATAATGCTATCACAAGTAAAGCAATGGTTCACATACTTGATAAAATAATAAATGCCCAATGACGGTATACAGAGAAAAGTTCTTTACCTCCCGTGCTAGTCAAGGACTGTGTTACGGCAAGGTAAGATTCTCGCTCATGAAATAGTAGTCATAATGTAAATACGTTAAGACACTTTTTACCAATTACATTTGTTTTGCTGTGAATCGTAGATGACGATAACGAGTTACAAGCTTAGCGTAAACAAGTAGTATATGCAAAAAAATCAGACTATGCAACTACTAACGTTACTTCAATGTAAACAGTGTTTTCACAAAAACAATATTTGTTTAGAATTTGTATAAGGCAAGCGTGTTAAAAAAAATGAAAAAAACAAAAATGTGTTTCTAAAACTAAAATGATAAAATTAAAAAAATGATAAAATTAAAAAAAATGATAAAATTGAAAACAAGAGTATAACTAAAGATGTTTTTTTTTTTTTTTTCTTTCTTTTTTTTGTGTTTTAGCATAGAAATACGTTACAAGGCGAAAAGTCCTAATGTAATGTAATTACTGTACGTTTGTATACGTATATATTTATAATACAAATAATGTTTGTGTACTAATCTTCAATTTATAATTATTACTTTATAGTGTATATATTTATATATATTACTTACATATATTCATATAATGTTTTATTGTTTATATAAACTTAATTAGTACTTATTGGTATTCAATAAAATATATATTTATAAATAAATAATTACCGACATATTTGCATAAGTTTTTCAGTCTGTTCATAATCCAGGTTACTCAGAAACTCATCCAGAGCCCTTCTACATACAAATCTCGTCATATCTTTAAGAGGTTTAATTTTACTTATGCGATTGTACAATAGAGGAGCCAAGAAAAAAGAGAAACACTGTGCAAAAGTGGTTTTGCACGCTGGGACGTCATATACCTCATGCACTCTTCTGAGAGATTTGGAAACAGGTTTTTTGTAGAAATGTTGTCTCAGGACTATTTTTTTGATAAAGAGTTGGCGAATATTTAGGACTTCAAACTCTTTGTACAACACAGTTGTAGGATATCTAAATTTTTTAAAATTAATCACTTTTAGAATACATCTATGGGCCCTTTCTACTTTTATAAGAGTACTTTTTCTAGCACCACCCCAGGCAGAGATACCATAAGTTACTATCGATTGACACAGTGCAAAATAGACAGTTTTGTTCGTTGCTTTGTCTTTTAAGTTTCTTATTTTTTTTAAAATCGGCATAAGTTTACGAATGCGAGATTTTAGATTATGAATATGTTGTTTCCAATTTAAATTTTCATCGATCTCAACTCCAAGGTATTTTATACTTTTACTAGGAGATAAGACAGGGCACCCGCAAATACTTGCAGCAGAACAATTAGAGGAATGAGCTTTTAAATTAAAGTTGGTAGGTTGCAAATTATTTTTTATACTAAATGTTATAAATTTTGTTTTTTTAAGATTTAATGTAAGCAGATTACAATCAAGCCATTCAATTATATTTTTAAGACCAACCTCAGCGGACGATTTGACATCTCTCCATGTTTTTTGTTGAAATAAGATTACAGTATCGTCAGCAAAAGTAATCACTTTTGAACCGGGTAATTCAATGTTACAAAGATTATTAACATAAATCAAGAATGATGTTGGTCCAAGTACTGATCCTTGAGGCACACCGAAACCAACATTAAGCTTAGCGCTAAGGTTATTACCAATTTTTACAGCCTGTGTCCTATTACTAAGATAGTTTTTAAAAAGATCAAGTGGTACACCTCAAATACCTATAGCCTCCAACTTGCAAATTAGCAGAGGGATTGAGACAGTATCAAAGGCTTTGGCTAAATCTAGAAAAACACCAACACATTTATTCTTGTGATCGAGATTACTAGCTACATTGGTAACTAGATGTTCAACCGCATCTATTGTTGATTTGTTCCTTCTAAAACCAAATTGATTATTAGAAAGAACATTATTTTTGTCCATATAATTTACAAGCCTAATGTTTATTAGCTTCTCCAGGATTTTAGCCATAGTAGGTAGAAGCGATATCGGACGATAATTAGCGATACTGTCTCTTTCCCCCGACTTGAAAACTGGTATAACAATTGAGTCCTTTAACACATTAGGAAACTTTCCACACGTAAAACATAAGTTGAATATGTGTGTTAGAGGTTTAATGAGAAGGTTTACACTTCTTTTCAAGAACTCAGAAGATATTCCATCCCAACCAGTAGAATTGGTAGTTTTTAAGGACATAACAATATTATGAACTTCTGTTTCATCAGTTTCCAATAACACAAAAGAGTTCACCGGGCTGTGATTACATTTAAACTTTTGCACAAGATCATTTTCCGTAAGCTTTAACTTTTGTAAGATGTCAGTTGATAGTTTGGATGCCATATTAGTAAAAAACTCATTTACAGAATCGACCGATTCTTGAGGAGTTGATTTTATTTTTAATAATTCACAAGGCCCTTGAGATTTTTCAGCGTTATTTAGATTACATACACGTTTAATGACATTCCAGGTTTTTTTAATATCACTCTTGCCTGCATTTAAATCTGCTTTATCGTGCTCATTTTTCAGATTATGGAGAATACTATTACAATGATTTCTGTATCGCCTGTAGGTAAGCTCTAGATCTTTATCATTAGGTGCCTTATTATGCCTTCTGTGCAACGTATCTCTGAACCTAATGCAACGCAATAGACCAGAGGTTACCCATGGTTGAAAAGTCTGTCGCCTGTTGGGCACGGTAACCTGGTAACTGCTTTCTTGTCTGATTTCAGATAAAGTTTCGATGAGCAATTCAGTAGCTTTATTTGGATCTTGCAAAGTTGTTATATCAGTCCAATCAAAGTCCTTCATACGTTTAAAAGCTTTCTCATAATTTAGTTGTAGCAGTGTCTTTTCTGATCTTTTATACATACTTTTCTGTGCTAAAGGAATAATACAGTATATACTACTGTGATCAGTAACTGATGATTCACAGACTATTGTCAGCATTTTAGAACTAGGCTTTGCGAAACAGTGATCAATGCATTTATTGAGACGCGTAGGAAATTGATGGCTGGGTAGTAGACCGTACGTGGCAAGAAGATTCAAGTACTCATCGGATTTCAGGTCAGTAGTATTGCAACTCACGTCTACATTTAAATCCCCGGTTAGATAAACATTAGGTATGTGTTTAATGTCTATTAGAAGTTCTTCCAAGGACCCAACAAAATTGGCGAGAGAGGCAAAAGATGGTGATCTGTATATACAAATAATAGCATGGCTTTTACCTATTCCTATCACCAAGCAGTCCGCATCGGCAAAATTTGGCTCATATACTGTGACATGTGGTAAATAGCTCCTTATATAGACAACTACACCACTGTTCTGGTTAATATGGTTTCTAGTATGAAATGAATCAAATTGCTCCAGATTAGGTATCAAATCTGAATTTTGTAGCCAACATTCGGTGAGAATAATAATATCATAGTTTATTTTACTCCTAGCAATAAAAACTTTAAAATCTTCAAGATTTTTATGTATGCTTCGTATATTTTGAACAATAATTCTAAGAGATGATTCCGTTTCAAGTTTGTATTGCGGAAACGCTTCTGGATCCTCGACCAAAAATGAATCACCAACGTTGATAGTATTATCAACCTCGGTGACCATCTCATCTATGTTGTTACCCATAACAACCATATCTTGCACTAATAGTAGTAAAATTATATTTTTGGTCGACGATCGTAGTTTCTGAGATCAGTAAGTTAATTTTATTACTGTCGGACATGAAATTTGCATAGTGGACTGGTATTAATAATGTCATATAGACTTCTAAATATGATATAAAAAATGAAATATAATAGTAGTATAAAAATATTATCAAATAATATATAATAATTAAAATGCATATAATATTACTGTGAGAGTTTAAAAAAGTATAAAAAACAGTAAACAAAGAGAAAAAGTACCATATTTTCACATGATCTTCAACAGCAGCTAGTCATTCAGAGGTGAAATCCTTAAGTTGGTTTAGAGAATTGATGACTATGGCAGGCTGTCCGTCTTCCTTACGTAGGAGAATGTTTCCTCTTGAGGCCCAGCAGTACTTATACGAACCATTTTTCGTCAGTTCTCGAGCGGCAGCCAAAATCTTTTTAGACATAAAAGTTAGAGACTCTGATATATAAACCCGTGAGAAAGCTCCGGTAAATCCTAAGGTATCCGTACTTAATGGTTTATCTTTGTTGTCAGAGTTGTATTTTTTCACAGCTTTTAGCAGTACTTCTTTATTTTTAGCGTTCTGGTACTCAATAACAATTGGTCCCTTTTTCTTACCTCTTCTGTAAATAGCCGTATGTTCATCAATTGGTGGTATTTTTAGGGTGTTATATACATTATTGACAATATTCTGTACATCTTCATTATCGTGTTGTGGAATATTTCTTATTTCTATTGTGTTTTTCAGAAATTGTTTTTGTAAAACGTTTAACTGAGTTTCCAATAGGTTAATACGCTCAATAGCTGCTTCATGCTTAGTTTCAAGGGTTAACACTCTGTCGCGGATATCCTTGTAATTGGCAGCATTTTCTTCGAGTTGTTTTTTTATTTCGAGGTTGGATTGGAGTATCTCACTATTTTGCAGTTTAATTACAGCCATCTCAGTAGTCATCATTTCCTTGAAGGACTTTAGAAGGTCACTCTTTAGGTCCTCAAATTGTTGTTCTTCAGGATTTCTCCGTTTTCTTGTGTTGATATTCCGTATACTTTCTTGGTCTTGTGATACATTTTCAAGGGTAAGATCTGGATGCGACGAGGACTTAATCGGTGATCGTTGCATTTTATCTGGATTCCTTGCGTATACTACACTCGTTGGCTGACGATGGCGTACGGTGTGAGTGACGACGTCACACGTCCAGCGCACGAAAGATAGCAGCGGCGCGGGCGGCGTAGGAGCAGGACAGCAATTATGAGGTGGTTCCTTTTCCCTCGCGGGTCGCGGGTGCGCGGGCGCACCTCCGCTGCGTGATGGTAGGTGTACGCGAGAATGACAATTAGGCAGTCAAGTTATGCACTAGTATCGGGTAAAGTAAGCAACTTTTTAATGCGGAGCAAAGAGTCACACGTCTGTTTTCGATGCGAGTTTGGGCGAGGAAATCATAATCAGCCTATAACGTTCCCACTGCTGAAACACAGGCCTCCTCGGTGAGAGGGAGTGGGCCGTAATCCACCACGCGGGCCCAGTGCGGGTTGGCAGATGTCACATGTCTTCGAATTTTTGGTTCTAGGACATGGCGGTTTCCTCACGATGTTTTTTTTCACAGTTTGAGAACAGTGGTGATGAAATAATTTACACAAAGTAAAGCGCCTGTCTGGGTTCGAACCTACGACCTACAACTCGTAAGTCGCGGCTGTTACCACTTGGCCACCACTGCTCTCATTGCCGATGCCGGTCAATTCTGTAAAAATCTCACGGGGAAAACATACTCAAGTGAGCTTAAAGCGAGCTTTCATTCCATCTGATGCAGGTGATTGACACAATCGACAGCTCACATCAAGCTCACTTCCCATAAGTTTTTCCCGTGAGATTTTACAGAATAGATCGGCAAAATATCTAAAAGGGTACCCGGATTACTTTTTATAAAATGCATTTCTGTTCTCAGAAGCGTTCATTTTTACGCTCTTGAAGTTTCGTTTTCATAAACAGAATTCCAAAAAAAAAATACTGGAAAACGAGATTTTTCGTTACAAGCTTTTTAATAACGAGTTTCCGGTTACTCTATCTGTTACGCACACATTTTTTTTCTAGGTTCTAGATTTTTTCGGAAGCTTAATAACTCCAAAATTGTGTTCTCAACTGAGTGGAGTTTAAATAAAACGACATGAAAAATTCAACCTCACAAAGCAGAATGAACGAAACCTACCTATGAGTTTCGGCAATTTCAGTTTCATCATGTTAAATGATAACCCAAATATTTTGTTATCACGGTCCCAAGTCTTTTGAGAGGGGCTTGTGGCTAAGTAATAACAGCCACACGGGTCAATAGATCAGGTTAAGCTACGCTTGCCGCGGTTGGTTCCTGGGATGGGTGACCATTTTCAAATACCAAGACCCCTCTGTGCCTCGGAAAGCACGTTAAGCCGTTGGTCCCGTCTGTCATTCGTGGATCTTTGACAGTCATTATGGGTCGTCAGAAGCCCGAAAGTCTGACAACCAGTCTTACCAAGTTTTTCACCCCAAGTTTTTTGGGACATAAGTAGTATTATTACTTAGAATTAGAGCAAAGTTAGAAGTAAAATTGGACACAACTAAATTAAATTTAAAGTTATTATTATTTTTGCATCTTTTAGTTTGTGGTTTCGAATATTAAACGGTGAACATGTTTATCAAAAATATATATTTGCTAAAAATATTTTCTTATTTTTCAGATATTCTTTTATGTTATCTAACAGACCAACGACGGTCCACCTAGTGGGAATAGGCTACCTCTGCTTATTGCCTGAAAGCACATACAAGCACAGTACAACACCAAAAATATTGCCGATATACTTATTGCCGAATATACAGACGAAGTTTTGAAGTCAGTATGTGAACAGCCATGGGTCGACTCGTGGCGTGGATTTGAAAAAAGTATATAAGTTCCCATTAAAATAGATGGACAAACGTTTAGAAATCATTCAAACCACCAAAATAAGGACGATGGTAAAAAAAGTATATCAGAAAAACGCATTAGATACTTACAAGAAAAATAATCAGCTAACGAAAATACACTAATGTGCCGGCAATTAATTATTTTAGGTCAAAATAAAATCACTTTAAAAGTATTGTAAAATTTTTGCTTAAAAAATAAATTTGATTTGATTTTGATTTGACTTTAATCAGTGTTTTTTTTTTGTTTGGATATCTTTGGTTAGACGTAAGTACTGAGCGTGTAGCGGTATCGAAAATTACAGAAGGTTGCGTGTTCATATCACGTCGGAGTCACCAGTATAGAGGTATGAGGAACAGGGTGTAAAGTTCACTCATACTCTATAGAAAAGGGAGGATCCTCCGACCAGACGGGTGTTGTGTTTGGCGGGCAACTGCCCAATGATTCATGTCGGGCCGTTGTATCTATGCTAGTTGCACGGTAAACTCTGCTTGCGAGATGCAGGATTTGCGTGACGTCAGTATGACGCGTTGTTCGCATGTGGCGTTGTCGATACCGCTACAAGTGCTGTGTTACAATTTGTCCATCTATTTTAATGGGACCCTGTATATGTCCAGCTATGAACCGTTATAGGCTGATCAGGATGCTGAATTTAATAACCCTGGCTTGTATTTCCTTTCTAACACAGCACGTTACTTGTCGACAGTCATGATTGCTGGTAATATTTTCTTTGAAGAACTATCTCACAAGAAGCTCTACTAGAAATTAATTTATTCGCTTAAGTTTCTTGTAGCAATATAGTCTTAAGTAAGAATAAGTTTCGCGTAGTAAAAATCAAAGGATAAATAATAACTTTTACAACTGTTATTTAAATATAAGAAAGGTATTATTCCATTCAATCGCGCGAGCCGAATTTGTCGCTGTAAATAAGCCCGGGCGCCTCGACCAGATGGGTTAGGTTTGGTTAGAACTGTGACCAACCGCGCGCGAGCCGAGCGAAAGAAGCAAGCGGTACAGCGGCCACGTCCAGCGAGCGCTACTTCCAAGTTAGATTTCTTACCGACTAATTCCGATATGATAACTGCCCACACATAACTGCCCGTCCAGTCATTTTATTGCTTAATCACACTATCACACTAATATTATAAAGGCCAAAGTTTGTGAGTGTGTGTGTGTGTGTTTATACGTTTGTTACTTCTTCACGCTCAAACGGCTGGACCAATTTTGATAAAATTTTGTATAGAGGTAGCTGACACCCTGGATTAACATATAGGCTACTTTTTATCCCGATGTTCCCACGGGATCGATACTTACGCGGGTAAAACCGCGGGGCGCAGCTAGTTATTTATATAATTACGCGTTAAAATATGTGTTACGATTCATTTTTATTTAGTTTACTGCTCAGTTTTTACGGCGAAACTAGTTAATAAACATGTATTTTGTAATGTCTTAATTTACCAAAACTGCAATAAACAACTGTCGTTTTAAATCAGTGTCAAAATTACTATGCGTGAATAACGTTGAAAGACTGAAAATCCAAATATACAGCTGTTTTATATGAAATATCTAGCTGTTAGTCGCGACTTCGTCTGCGTGGAATTTAACAAAAAAGTTATTGTTTTTTTTTTCTAATATAATAGGAGCCTAAGTTACATCAGCTATCTGCCAGTGAAAGTCCCGTCAAAATCGGTCCAGCCGTTTCAGAGATTAGCTGGAACAAAAAGACAGACAAAAACTGTAAAAACAATATTTTGGTATATGTACCGTGTATACATCCATATGCATTTATTAAAAAGCGGTCCTTTTAATATTACAAACAGACACTCCAATTTTATTTATTTGTATAGATACATAGTAGAAACGCACGAAAAGCATTTTCTACTTAAACTGTGCCTAAGAAAGTGTTAATGATCACACAATAACTGATGTGCAAAAACAGGGTGTTTTCAGGGTTCCGTACCACAAAAGGAAAAAGGGAACCCTTATAAGATCACTTCGTTGTCCGTCTGTCTGTCCGTCAGTCAAAACCCTTTTTCTCAAGAACGCGTGAAGTTATAAAGTTGAAATTAATCATAAATACTCAAAGCTGCAATCCCTTGAAAAAATGAAAAAATCAAACTGCTAAGTCAACGCAATCAATAAACGCCCATATCTTTATACGAGCGTTTATGCATTTTCATGTAGCACACGTACATTTGTAGTTATATTACAAAAAAAAATTTAAAACTATTTAAATACCTACAAAGTACGGAGCCCTCGGTGCTCGAGTCCGACTCGCGCATGACCGGTTTTTTGACACCATAATGTCAAATACTGTCTAAAAAGACAGTATTTCATGGCGGCCGGAACCACTTTTCTGGGAAATCCTTTTTAGTGGAAAATGTAGTAACGGAAATAGTAAACAGACTCAACAATAGCTAGATATTATTACTGAACGCTTACTGTATGCTGCTCTAGTGCGCACGGTGCGATTTAATTGCTTGTGGCATACCATTACGAGTTGTAGGTTGTTTGAACCTAGGCAGGCGCTTTACTTTGTATAAACTATTTCATTATCACCGCTCTTAAAACGATGAAGAAAAACATCGTGAGGAAACCGGCATGTCCTAGAACCAAAGATTCGATGACATGTGACATGAACCAATCCGCACTGGGCCTGCATGGTGGATTACGACCCACTCCCTCTTAAGAGTCTCCTCTCTTGGGACGCTGGCCTCCTGGCCAGTGTCCCAGCAATGGGGACATTATAGGCTGATTATTATACCATAAGTTGCACCGTCTAAACCGTGTTTAAGCGATACAATTCATTATTGATTCAATTCTCACCAAAAGAAGCAATAAGAACAATGTACAGTCAACAGCAAAAGTAGAAGATGAAAATCATAAAGTCGGAATGAACGGAGTTCGCGTCAGAACTGTGTGGCGTCGAAGTAATTCAAAAGTATGTGATTGTAAATTATACCAAATATTTACTAATAGTACAGCTGCCATATATTCGTAATCAGTTTTGACTCCAAAAGTTATAAACTCAATTCATCATCCACTTTTGCTGTTGACTGTACCTACCCAGGATTTTTGTAATATCTTGATTTAAAAGAGTGTCCTTGGAGTTTTCCCTGTCCATCTCCATTTTGGAATAGGTAAGCAACTAGCTTCAACTTTCTGACTAACTGACCAACTCTTCAAGTGCTTGTAAATGGTTTAATTGAAATGAATGGTTTGAGTTTGAATGTTACGAGTATTGTATGCCACAGGCAAGAAACAAGCATCGTGTATATGAGGCTTACGAGATAACAGGAATGATGAACCATCCTAGAACTTTATAAGTCTTAAATCTACATAGAAACAATTCATCCGCAAAAAGTCAGTTTTTAAAAGCTTTCTTGACGTCAGACAATCGAAATATATCTCATTATTGTTTAATTTTTTAAGGCGGTAGCATATGGTAAAGTAATTAACAATCGTACGGCTATTAAATTGATTTAAAAGAAAGTTGTAATCTTTTACAGCTGTTACGTAATCGTTTTATAAAGACCATGGCTGAATTTATTCGGTGTAAATCATGTTGATGGAAAAGGTTATAGGAATTTAAATAGTTTAATGCATTTTACTGATACGTTTTTGTTTTTATTAAAAGTTTTCTTTCAACAATTTAGCGGTAATAGCTACGTGGGTATGATGATGAACTAGTCAGTGTGAGGTAACGTGTTCGAGTCTCGGTTATTGTATTTATTACTATGGCCAACTTAATGCAAGTGGAATTCAGGTTCTTGCATTAGAAAACTTTGCGGTGAAATGATTTTAATCTGATAAATGTGTAATTCCGAAGCGACCATTTCCACAATTATTATGATTTATATGTCGTAAATAATATAAATAGATGTAATAAATACCTTTTAACTGTCAACAGCAGAATGTTCGTTGAGAAGTGAAACTTATACACACTTTTAAACTAGTTTTCTTTTTGGAATTTATTTGAGGAGCAAAAGTTTTTACTAAAAAGTTTTTATTCTTAAATTGTAGTTTATATATTCATCTTAACAAAAACACTGGTCAGTGATCACTCCGATTTATCTACCAATTAAAAAATTATTCCAGCAATTTCTCAAATAGTGTTTTATTTAGGTAGGTACTTCAACTACTTTAAACTCCAACAAAAAACACTTTTCCCTTTTTCAATAACAATCACAAAGCACTGAAAACGTTTTCCCAATTTATTTTATTTTCTTCTATCGTCGTGAAACTTTCATGACGTCACCTCGCACAGCGATGCGTCTTCGCGGACGCTCTGCTATCGCGCGACTGAAAGCTAAAAGCTGTAACCGAAACTTGTTTACAAGACTTCACGATCATATTTATGTATTTCAAATATATTTTAATATTCATTGTGAATTTTGTGAATGTTTTCTTCAAATATTTGTTAAATGGGATGGTGTTTACATCCGTTTTGTATGTTTCTTTTTAATTTAAGGGTGGTGAAAATTCCGATGTTTTTCGTACCAACTTAGTTGTTTCTTTAGAAGGTTGTTTTTATTACAGTTTTACTTTTTGGACTGCCTTTTATGAATGTGGATTTTTTTCTTATTTGCAGGGTTAGTTTGGCGAGTTATTTTCTATATTTACGTCTGTAATTTATATGGTGTACATAATAAAGAGTATTCTATTCTATTCTACCCCGAGTATAGGAGCCTCTATTACCATAAGCCGTTGGCCTCTTGTTGTTATTCGTAAGGTGCACCGATGACCTGGTGCAGGTTGCGGAAACCCACTGTATATTTATTTACTACTTTAACATAAACGTGCGTGTATGACCAGATGTGTGAACGTAAACAAAGCAAAAGTGGTTCTTATATATATACATATACAGGGTGAAATTAAATTCATGGGCATCCTTTTAAGCGGTCATTGTAATCATCATTATGAAAAACTTTTACTATGGGACTAAACCTAAAATCGCGAATAAAAAGTCAGCTGATCCTTGTATTTATGTTCACATAACTCGTCAAAATGTAGGGAAGAGCTGACTTTTTTTCGCTATTTCAGGTTTGGTCCCATAGTAAAAGTTGTTCATAATGATGATTACAATGACCCCATAAAAGGATGCCCATGAATTAAATTTCACCTTGTATAATAACTTTATTTCAGAAAACAGAACATAAATAGTTGTGTTAGTAAGTACTTAAGAACTAAGTTAGCAAACCATAAAGAGACAAAACAAAACAAACGGTATTAAAAAGACACGTGGAGTGCAATCCAGTGTCTAAGAAAAGGACCGTCTAAACGGTCCGCTATTACTTTGGTATACAATACTCGGCAGTCGTACGCTCATCTCTCAATGCTCTTGTATGGGAAGCTCAAGACGGGGGCCTAAGTCCAGCAGCGGCTGTCTTATAACTTAATGGTAAATCACACTAATATTATAAAGGCGAAAGTTTGTGAGTGTGTGTGTGTGTGTTTATATGTTTCTTACTTATTCACGCTCAAACGGCGTGACCAATTTTGATAAAATTTTGTATGGAGGTAGATGACACCCTGGATTAACATATAGGCTACTTTTTATCCCGATATTCCCACGGGATCGACATTTACGAGGGTGAAACCGCGGGGCGCAGCTAGGTAATAATAATTTATGACACTTTTTCCATTATTTTTTTAAGGTCTCAATTGTTAATCAAATGAACACACTGCGTCATTGTGCCGTGTTATAGCCAAATCATACAACTGTCAAAGAATGTCCACTGTGATTTGAATATACGGACAATTTAAGTGGGTAGTCAAATTGATACAATTAATTTGCCCGAGTTTACAATCGTGATATAACAAAAGGTATGATTACCAACAAATTCTGACTTACAAAGGATTGTCAAACTTTTTAATCGTGTCACAGTTGGTAAGGCACCTGGCCTACCGCCGGCGATTAACGAGAGCTAGTATTTAAAAATAAGTAACTAAAAATAAGCCGACTACTGAAAAGGATGAAACAAGAAAGTACCTTCCCGTGGTCGCATGCTACCATAGCTTATAATATGTTAGTACAGTGGCATGCGACCACGGGAAGGTACTTTCTTGTTTCATCTTTTCAGTAGCCGGGTTTTAGTTTTTAAAACTTATTTTTTATTTAATAGTTTGGGGCTTATTTGGGTAATATGTATATTTTTGAAATTTGCTAATTAAGCCCTTTCATTTGATACCCCACACGGCATGACTAATTTTTTTTTTTAGATCTTGATTTTATGTTCGCTAGAGGGCGCCGTATTCAATTTAATGTGACGTCACATAGCCTATAACCAGCGGACGATTATGACGCTTCCAATGATACCTCATTTGTATAATTATGACAAGTAGTTTAGAAGTTATGAGGGAATAGATGAACATACATATCTACATACCAGTCAAAATCATAACCCTCCTTTTTGCTTCGCCGTAGTCGGGTAAAAAACAAGCAGGCGAGCAACGAGCAGCGAGTGCGCGACGGCGACGAGCGATTTCTCGCGAGTATTCTGCCCGCCAAGCGAGCGTCGCTGAGCGAGTACTCTCTTTGATAGCTCTCAACTCTCAAACAAGAACTCGCTAGCGGTGTTAACAGTCAGCGATCAACTATTAATATACTCGGATGTATCTCTTTTACTTACACTGGACCTAATCTTGTAGGCATAGACAAGTAATGAGGTTACGTCTGGCGCAGATTAAAAATGAATATTTTATTTTGTTTGCTAATATTTTACATATATCTATTTTATTATTTATTTATTTCTGTAACTGCCCGTGACACCAAAGCGGGCCCTATCAGAATACCAGCGCTGTGTCATTTATTTTTTTAATGTCGCAGCATCATACTGAGATAGGGAGCCTTTTGGCCTCGTATAGGACTTTAGGTTTTTTTTTATATATAATTCGTTTTATTTTTTATTTTTGACTGTGTTTAGTTTGGTTTGTGATGTTCCTGTACGAGCCGCAATAAATACGTTTTCTTCCTTTCTTTCTTGTACGTTTATGAGCGAGGAACTCGTTGATAGCCAACGATTCCTCGTCGGGCGGTGGGGTAGGTGCCTATAAGTATAAAACAAATATCCACGACTGCCTTCGACTGTCACTGCCGTGTAACTTTTAATGGAACCTTTGATAGTTTATACTCTTTATTTCTTTCAAAGCTTCTTACTACCGTGACATTTTTTTACACGTTTTTTTAAAGCCCAGCGCACATCGGCGGATGGCAAGGCAAGGTATTTTAAATCTACCAACGTAAATTAGTACGTATGTAATGATAACAAGATACACATCCCAAAGCTCAGAAACCAACCACGAGGCATCAAAAGGGGATTTCTCTCTACGGTATTGAAGAGTGTACTGGAGGGTACCGGGGCGGGATGCACGACACGCGGCGGGATGCGACAGCATGCGTCGTGAGGTAACGGAAGGTTGCGACGACATGCGCTGGCGTCCGCTAGCATACGTTAGAAGCAGGGGTGCACTCCACATTTCCCCCGTGGCATACCGCGGGATGCTACCGGCATGCCGCATCATTCACTAGTGTGCTGCCGCTGGCGGCATCGCAAATCATCAGTGTGCTTCGACTGGCGGAAAATTCTCCTCGAAGCCGTCCCCGCTTTCCGCCGGTGTGCGCTGGCCTTTAATCATCAATATCGATTTAACCGGTCAAGCCCCGCGCGTTACCGATCGGTCACGAAAAAATAGAAAATCAATTGTGTCTCATTAGTGACCTATAGAAGATGGCTGGGGTAGACTGGATGCGGAAGGCGGAGGACAGGGTGCTGTGGCGCAGTCTGGGAGAGGCCTATGTCCAGCAGTGGACTGCGATAGGCTGAGTTGATTGAGCGGAGCTTGACAGATTCAATATTTTTATCAACATTATCATCACGTCTCTCTACTAGTATATTTATATTGAATAGGATCCATTTGCTCTACGTACCTAACATAATGAATACTTAGTAAGTATAGATATAACATTACAACTATAAAAGTAGTCACGGAAATTAATCACACTAATATTATAAAGGCGAAAGTTTGTGAGTATGTGTGTGTGTGTTTATATGTTTGTTACTTCTTCACGCCTAAACCACTGAACCGATTTAAATGAAATTTGGTATAGAGATAGTTTGAGTTCAGGAAAAGGACATAGGATAGTTTTTATCCCGATATTCCCACGGGATCGATATTTACGCGGGTGAAACCGCGGGGCGCAGCTAGTTATTCATGATTCATTCTTCAAATTGACACACATAGCTACTTATTGACAAGACCACAATAATTCTCAAAATTAAACAGAGAAATATTCCAGCACAAGGTTCACACACAATAGAATTTTCAATTCGATGATATTGAATGATAACGCGAGATTTCATGGTTATCTACTGAACAGTAGGTACAGAAAGATCCAGTAGGCTCATACTTTGGCCTGTGATTAAACGTGCTTGTAAAATATCCTATAGTCGCGTCGGTTGACCATTAAAGAAAAATTAAATTAGAAAAACAATTTCAAACTGCTCCTGTCTTCTTCTTTGTAGTATTAGTAGTACTTCTTGTCAGAGCGGTCGTGGTCCTCAAGTCTCGTCTAGGGGCTAATGTGATTAGCCTCACGACTTCTCCAGTAGGATCACGTTTTTAAAACAAGGCGTTGGCCTGGTGGGATTTCGCATTGCAAAAAATCACGAACTTCCAAACAAACTTTCATCCTCTATTTAAACGTTCTAAGGAATTAATGTTCAAAAATAGAATAGAATAGAATACTCTTTATTATGTACACCATATAAATTACAGACACCACCTTCCTTAATGCTCACCATCGTTATACAGAGTGTCCCAGGAAACCTGTGCCAGCGAAGGTCTGTGGTCAAGGGACACTAATTAATACCCATCGATTGGACCCCTATGTATGTTTCGCGATATTTTGTAGTTTTCAAGAAATTATAAATTTAATCGATATCCGTGACACACTCCATTAACAATTATTTTGACTTACGAATTATTTTGGTATTACGTTTGTATGAACTACGCATGCTGCGGCATGCTACGACGGCCCCTTAATGCCTGTAGATGTTTCCTTCAGAAATGTTGTGTCTTCAATCTTAGATCGAATTGTATAGAGTAAACCTTCTTCTTAATAATTTGTTTGTTCATGCGTTACCCATATCAATGATATTCGATCTTTTGTGTAACATCAATGGAGGGGAAAAACGATTGACTTTGAGTTAGGTATTGGCCAAGGACCATTCGAAATCTATTATATTGGGAGAAGTATTAAGTTCAGAGGGAAATATTAAAAATATGTCATTACAAGGTGGGGCAAAAGTAATGTCTCACTATTCCCAATGCTCTACTGACATCAACACTGGAGTGTTACTTGTTTGTCGGAGATGGATAGATTTGTGTCGTGAAAGTTTAAGATTTTGTAAAAAGATTGATGAAAGATAATAAATAAATAGATTAAAAAAAAAGTTTTTTTGTCATTTAATTACATTTTGTTTATTTTACTAATGTTATTGTATTGTGTTTGTTAATTTTGTTTTTCTCGTGTTTATTACATTTGTTTTTTTATTGTATTTTATTTAGCCTACTTAAGTAAGTTTTTGTGTTACTTTTTAGTTTGTAATTTGCTCTGTACAACGTCTTGGGATTCAATTCTGTAATGTTGTGCATGTAATCCATATTATCCATATTAATATTACAAATTCGAAAGTAACTTTGTCTGTCTATCTGACTGTCTGTATGTTACCTTTTCACGCCTAAACCGCTGAACCGATTTAGATAAAATTTGGTATAGAGATAGCTTGAGTCCCAGGAAAGGACATAGGATACTTTGTATCCTGATATTCCCACGAGATCGAGAATTATGCGGTTGAAACCGCGGGGCGCAGCTAGTCTTAAATAAATAAATGTCACAATTTTTGCTAATGGCGTTTTAATTTCATTGTGGTTTGATACATATGTTGTAGATAGATAGAGAATTCGTTGACAATAGAATGGAGTGATACACACAATCCAATTTCGGGGCTGTGTGATCTCTCGTTTTGGTGATTTGAACTGGTCTGCCAAATCGCCAGATCTGACGGCGCCAGACTTCTTACTTTGGGGCTTTTTGAAATCTTGCGTTTACCACAACAAACCACAAACCTTGCAAGACTTGAAAGCCAACATTGAAGAAGAAATCACCAATTTAGAGGATGTTTTACGAGTAATGCAGTAAAACGAGCACAAACGGGTCGTTTTACCAAATAACTTTCCATGAAAACAGAGCCCATTATTTTTTTTTTATTTCCAGCCATATGGCAGCCAATTCATATTATGACATTACTTTTGCCCCACCTTATATTTCGTTTGATTTTCCTTATGTAAATGTTGCCACCTTATCCACCCGTGGGAGTAACAAAAGTTTGTAATATTTCGCAAGTTCTGCACAAAGGAAAACGGAGACAGATTTCGGTATGTTTTGTGATCGCTATAATATTTATTGCACAATTGTGTCCTCTAACATACTTTTACTCACAATGTATATTGTGTCTAAAAAAACAACCGAGTTCAAAAAAAAACACTACAAAGTGATAAATAACTTTAATTTCGGAAGTCGGTGTCGTTGGTTCCGCATTTTCGTTTTTTGTAAAAAAGTTTTTATTTTCCACTTTTTAGTTGTACCTACCCCACAAAAATGTAAACGAAAAGATCACTAATGTAGACAATGTAGATACATTTTCAGATTTTTCAAAAACCGCTTGTCCGATTTCGATAAAATTTTCATGGGACCATTTGGGAAGTAGGTATAGGTACCCTTTCCAACAAAAAATATTTTTTTCAAATCGGTCGGCGAGCGACGGAGTTATGCGCGAACAAACATAAAAAAAAATACAAACATCCGAATTGAGAACCTCCTCCTTTTTAGAAGTCGGTTAAAAATGAATCGTAATCGAAAAATAAACCTAGGTCTTTAATCGTTTTGTATAATGTCGTAAGAGATTATACACACCATTTAGGGCTGAATTTTCAATGGACAGATAATATTTATTCGTGGAATAAAATTTACATCTGACAGTTTTTGAATAAAATTATCTAGCGTTGGAAAAATCAGCCCTTTATTTGGTAATTACTTATGTAGGATATCGTCTGAAAGTTATTCCTTCGAAATAAGTTTTATTAAAGTACTACTTAGTTAGCTACTGTATAGTATAATCAGCCTACAATGTTCCCACTGTTGGGACACAGGCCTCCTCTCGTAATTACTATTGTATATCTGCCTTCAAAATTAGAATTCAGTTAATAACAGTTGCGAGAGATATAACATTATCCGTAAAGGTCAAAAGGTAAGCACGGTAAGGGATTTTTAAAAGCCAAAATTATTTGTAAATCTTTTTTTCTCCATGCTGCGCATATTAAAGCGATGATAGTGGAAGAAAAAAGAATTTAAAACAAACTTCAAGGGGCTTAAAAAGGCCACTTTGGCAGAATCATAAAAGGATAACATTATATAATTATGAATCATAATAAAATGGTCACAAACTGACGATTCATTATATTATTTGACATTAAAGTAATTCATATTTTGTGGACCATTTTACGAATCTCCATACAAAACTGTCAAACAGATGAATTGCGTGATATCAAATTGTACGCAAATAATATTATAAACTGTCAGTTTGTGACCATTTTATATACGACTTTTATTATGATTCATAATGTTATCCTTTTATGATTCTGCCAAAGTGGCCTTTTTAGGCCCCCTGAAAATAACAGCTATAAATATCTCTTGATGTAGCAAGTGTCTAAAGCACAAAATAACTACCCACATTCCATCAGAAGAGCCATCATTATTAGAGGCTTATTAGACGATTCGCCTGAATTTACTCGCCCGAAACGGGCGAATCGTCACTTTTAAATAAACCTAGCTGTGCCCCGCGGTTTCACTCGCATAAGTTTCGGTCTCGTAGGAATATCGGGATAAAAAATTGCCTATATTTTAATTAAGGGTATCAGCGACCTCCATACAAAATTTTATCAAAATTGGTCTAGCGGTTTGAGCGTGAAGAAGTAACAAACATATAAACACACACACTCACAAACTTTTGCCTTTATAATATTTGTGTGATGCGATATATTAGTGTGATTATTTTTTTCATAGGCGACTCGCACGACGTTAATTTATTTGTGGGCGAGTCGACAACTCCAGAAATATAAAAATATGTATTAGGCAATTGGCACATTTTGAATTTTATGCAATGAGGTACACGTTTTATAATATTTAACTCTTATCACTTCTGTGCACTAGTGTCCTTTTTTCTATACTTAAAAATTTATATTATTTAAAAGTGATGATTCGCTCGTTTCACGCGTGTACATTCGTGCGAATCGACTAATAAACCTTATGAGATTGGATAAGATCCAAACCTCCAAGCATCCAGGCCTCCTCTCTGTGAGAGGGAGTGAGCCGTAATACAACACACAGGGCCAGTGCGATGGAATTGGCTGCTTATGAATTTGAATTTTAGGTTCAAAGACAGTTTTTTGCCAAGATGAAGTTTGTTTCCTTTAGATCAAGCTTCCTTTAGATCGACGTCGCGTCGAACCAAGACGGTGATAAATTACAGTGAAGAGCCGCAACTTGTAAAATAATACATTTCTCTTTTAGTTTAAGACTAGCCGCTTCAGAATCATTACTCTCTCGTTTTTGGTTACATTTTTCAAATCTAAAAGATGTTAATTATGTCTGTCGACTGTGTTTTGGTTTTCTGGAGATTTTTCTGATGTAATAGTTGAGTATAGTTTTATTGTTTTTTGCCACGGAAATTTTATAGAGGAAACCATACCTAACCATATGTTTGGAATAAAATGCTTGATTTTTGTCAAACTAACAAACAGATGAACATCCCATCATTAAGATCCTTCAATTTGTGTCACAATCTAGGTACCTACTAATTAGTTTTCTGTTACTCTTTTATTATAACGTTAGAAAAGTAACGGTCGAATAACGACAGTAATATTGTGTAATGTTTTTGAAATGAGCTGCATTTAAGAGTCATTTTAAAATGTAAATGGTAAAATGATTACATTGCTAGCTTGATGTGCTGGCGTCTGTACCGTGAAATAACGATGTTTATTTTACGTTTATGTCAAAATGAAGGTTTATAGGTGATAATGATAACAGTTATTTTTCTAATGTTATAATAAATTCAAATTCCAATTTATTTTTTTGTACACGTAGGTGTAATGTAGTGGTACATGATGGTATAAGATAAAAAAAGACGGGTTGCACTCCGGGAGTGCCGGCAGAAGTGAAAACTTGAATATTAACGTTGAAATAAATCAATTATTAATTGAATTAATATAACTAAGTTTTTTTCACATCATATCACATCACATCACATCACCACCACCACCACCACCACCACCAGCACCACCACCACCACTACCACCACCACCACCACCACCACCATCAGCACCACCACCACCACCATCACCACCACCATCCCCACCATCCCCATCCCCATCCACATCACCATCACCATCCATCCATCCATCCATCCATTATCGTGTCTCACTTGGTTCACTTCGGTTGGCGCCGCCGTAGAAAGAGGGGGGGGGGGGGATCTCTCCTGACGGTCACGTGTCCTGACGCGAGTTTAACATTTTTTACCCATTACAAAAAGGGGTTGAACGACTTTGGTCAAGTCTGATATTCGGCAAATCGGCAATTCGTCAAATTTGAAATTGGTCAAAGCTGTAGTTCGTCAAATCGTCTGTTTGTCCAATTATGAAATTTGCCAAATACGCTATTGGTCAAGTCCATGTACAGTCTCGATGAAAACATGCGTTTTGAATTCACGTAACTTACTTGTAGGAACTTATAAAAGGAAAAGCCACCTGCCGTAAGTTCCTATTTACATCATGAAAATGTAGTAAGTAGTAATGAGTATTCTGAGGTTTAATTTTTTTCTATTGTTACCTCCTTTGAATCTGTTTCTGTTAGATTAGGTAGGATATTAGATTAGGTAGGAAATTTTCAAAAATATTTTACTGAGCAATGGCAAAAAAGGGTTTCTCAGGATATGTGGTGTTGTGCAAATGAACGCCATCGTACCACCAACGCAGTCGAGGCTTGGCATCGGAGATTAGGGATTAAAGTACAAGAAAAACATAATATTTTAAAAAAAGAAGCGAAATATTATTTAAATAAAGTTAAAAGAGAAGGTGAGAAGCAGAGGAAAACATCTAACATCATAAAAGATGCCAAAATAGAAAAAATAATAGAAAAATTATTGAGTGGAAAATTAGATGCGGCAAAGTGTTTAAAACAGTTGTGTTGGGTATGAATTCTATGTAAATAAATATGAATTGAATAAATGAGTTAGTAAAAAGAAAATATGAGGTACTCTTATTTTTACAGTTGATTGTACTTAAATTACTTGACTAATAGCGTATTTGGCAAATTTCATAATTGGACAAACAGACGATTTGACGAACTACAGCTTTGACCAATTTCAAATTTGACGAATTGCCGATTTGCCGAATATCAGACTTGACCAAAGTCGTTCAACCCACAAAAAGTGTGCAACGCCGCTAAAGAAGTTTTCACTTCAAAAAATATGTTGTGTCACTATGTGTTGCCTTGCATGGCGTACAAATATGAAGTAAGTATAGTTACTTCCCCGTTAGATCTAAAGTTTAAATCTAACTTAACCTGCTATTGGCAATCCCGATTTCAAATCATCCGGTAAACCGTCCCGGAAAGCGCATCCCTCTCTGACGTAAGAGATTGCCAATTTCGTTGAATTTTAAAACGAGTCCAAATCGAGATCTAAGCGAGGAATAAGTACCAGAATAAGAAATGTAGAAGTCATTTTCAACCTACGCGAGTTGTAAAGTGGGGTAAAACTAGAGCCATCGAGATCTTGTATGAAGGGTATAAACTCTTGTCTCTTACATCCTACTTCTTACTTTTGTCAATTTACTGATAAGATGCTCATTTGAATATTCATATTTAAACACCATCTTTTGGGATTATAGCTTTTATTTGTACCTAGAGAGATTAAAACAGAAGACGAACTAGCAGGGGATCGAGGTGGAGGGGGGGGTGGGGAGGGGGGTTCAGGGGTTCGGACCGGAATAAATCGTAGATAATACTTCAATCAACTCAGCCTATTGCAGTCCACTGCTGGACATAGGCCTCTCCCAGGCTGCGCCACAACATCCTGTCTTTCGTCTTCCGCATCCAGTCCGATCCAGCCATTTTCTTTAGGTCGTCGGTCCATCTATCTGGGGGCGTCCCACACTGCGCTTGCCGATACGCGGTCTCCACTCAAGGACTCGTCTGCTCCACCGGCCACTACCAGACACGGCCAGATACTACTTAATTTCGGCGGACATGATGACAGAAATATTATTCCTCTGGTCTATCACACATTTCGAATTCTTCTCTTGCTTCGACTGCTAAGTGTCATTTCGTTTTTGTATGTATGGTTAGTTAGTCATTTTATTTAGTGTCTAGTTTAAATAGTTGGATGTGTAAACATTGTTTATTATATTATCCTAAATTAAGAATTTTATTAATTTTGGACAACAGAACAGTTTGGACGGTGACCCCCAAACTAGACGTTTGCCTGTCAGAATAAGATACGAGATACCTTCAACAAAGTCGTGTTATAGACTCAAATCTGTTTTTCTTCTAAATCGACTCTCTACCTTCAACGTAGGTGCAACATACGTTTCCTTTTCCAGGGGCCTTCTTAGTGCGAAATACGTGCACTTACACAGTGCTAGCTTCGATTTCAACGTCATGAAGCTTATTTTTCGTTTTTTTTTTTTTAACAAGAATCTCTGCACTTTTGCGCTTTGAGCCGAGTGATAAACTCGGCTCTTGACACGTGAAACCTAATACGATGTGAGACGAAACTAAGGCCCATCGTCCACGTAGTTACACAAAAGTAAAGGGAATGTGACAGCTGTACACTGGAAAAAAAAAGTAGTTGCGACAATCAAGATTTTGTTTAGATTGACTAAGTAACTTGTTTGCATCTGAGCCTATCAAGCACAATGATCACAGCTACTACTTTTATTTGATTGAGATTTGAAACGGGATCTTGATTGGAGTTATCACAAAACCTATTTGCAGCAATCAAGTTCATCAAGTTGCTTGATTGACACAACTAACTTACTTTGTTGTATTAACTCTTCTACAATGATGTCATGTTAAGGGTTACCAAGAAACTTGTTTGAGCATTCAATCATTTGAACTAGTATTGCTGCAATCATGTCGTGATGATCAATTTAACTAAGATTTTGATTAATCTAAACAAGATATTCTCAATCAAGCTAAAAAGTCACTTGATTGGAGTGCATTTTTTTCAGTGCACTAGTATGAGAATGTCACAGTATTTCAATTTTCAGTAGTGGTCCGTACACGACGCCACTTACAAACTCGTTACTAAATAGTTTGTGATTGGTTGGGTCGTGTTCGGACCGACATTGAAATACTAGTGCTGTGACAATCTGGCTACTCATTGATGATTTGAGTTTGTAACACCTAACTTTTATGTAGCGTCGTGCAGAATGGTCCTAAGTCTTCTTTAGGGATTACTTAAGTGGATATGGAGTTCAATTTCGCTAGACTAAAAGTATCAAAATACTGAAGTGTTCGTAACTTTTTATTACTAAACAAAAACAGTTATTGGTCCTTATGTGGTCTGACTTCGTACGTAGTGTCCATAATAAGTACACTCTTATTGCATAAAGTCAGTTCTTCTTTAAGTGTGTTATTGTCTAAGTTTGATCTGCTCCGAATACCAATAGAATCGATGTCTCCTTAAGCTAAGCGCACATTCTAGCCGCGGCGGGCGCACCGCCACGTAGATTTGTTTCAGACAGATTCAAATTTCGAATTTGAGTTTGAACTGTTTTCACTCCAGTAGAATGCGGCTCGCGCACATTTGGGTGGCCCGCACCACAACGCAACGATTGCAATAATTCCGCCGCAGAGCAACGAACTGGCGGATCGCTTGCCAGGCGTATTTTTGCGACTACAGTTTTGAGTTACGATGTAGCCCACCTTTATTGTGAGATGGTTTATACAAATTGTACGAAAGAGATCATGGAGGATTTTTGCAATGCGTTGCTTTGAGGTGCGGCCCGACCAATGTGCGCGAACCTTTAAGTATGTCCATTAACTCAGGGAGGCATTTCATTAGTATGCACGTGTCTCCGCGCTGCAGCATGGCCTTCGGTCCCCTGCTTGCCAGTTCTACCTACTGGCAGCGTTTCTCTTGTCCACATTAGTTCTATGTTGAAAACCTATTAATTGAAATATATTTTGATCATATTACTTGTCCATGTTTATTTATTATTTGTTATTATCATATTATTTGTTAAATATTTATTTTTATAATCGCGCATCTACAATCTAATTTCAAATTAAATTCCAATAATCATACCAATTATTTATTTAAGTTGTGTTGTTCTACTTTGTGTTGCTATTCGTGGCTCTAGACTTCCATATTTTACGTACCTTCCTGTTTTATTGTGGGAAGTCGCGACGCCAACGTCATGGGGCGTGACGAGTGGCGTCAGGGCTTCGCCCTCTGGCCGTTGATTGCCTTACGGTGGCTCGCTAACACGGGCCGCTAACCGCCCCTAAGACGACCCACTGACCGGGCCTCTCACTGGGTTCGCGTTCAATGGCAATTCGTGTGCGTGCAATTCGCGTTCAATGGCATGTCGGGTCATCCTCCAGTTTCCAAGGATTTGTTTTGTCCGTTTATTGGGTCCATCTCATCATGCACATTCACTCACAAACGCATAAAACATTCACAACAGTGACACATAACTATTGCATAATACTAATACATCACATTACATCATTTTGGCCATTTTGTAATTTCTTACATCATACATAATTACTTTGGTGCACGTTGGGTACACATTTTACGTCAAATTCATAAGGACGCTTCGAAATGTTGCCACTTCATAATGTGTAAAACGTTTATTGAGGATGACATTCTCATAGCGTGTACTGTACCTATGTCTATTTCCTGTTTAGTATAATATTCTATCACTTTTAAGTTTTAACCGATTATTTTTCTTTAAGTACGCTGTATTTTAATAATTGTTTGCTGCACCGGACGACGTCATTACGTCAGCGCCGGCTGTCGCTGAAAACCAGCGCTGGGGCTCTGTCCTGCATAGGGTCGCAGCATAATGCTGAGCGATAGCCGTTTTGCGTGGATGTGACGCATGTTTACCTACCTTTTTATTTTATTTTTTGTGTTTTTGTTCTTTTTGCGTCATTTTCACCGCAAATAAACGTATTTTCTTTCTTTCTTTCTCCAACCCTCCACTCTATCGAGGATGCACTCTAGTGGAAACTATATTATCGACTTCCAAAGCAAGCAAAGCATTACGACTAAACATCGTAATTGGCGGTTTATGGTTTACATGTATTATGATGTTTTTGAGCGGGGTCCGTGGCTAAACAATAACAGCTGCACAGATCGATCGATTAGGTTAAGCTACGCTTGCCGTGGTTGGTCTGTGGATGGGTGACCATCTTTACATACTAAGACTCCTCCGTGTTTTGGAAAGCTCATGCAGCCGTTGGTTCCGGCGGTCATTCGTAGATCTTTGACAGTCATTACGGGTAGTCAAAAGCCTGAAAGTCTGATAACCAGTCTTACCAAGGGGTATCGTGTTACCCAGTAACTGGGTTGTGGAGGTCAGATAGGTAATCGCTCCATGTAAAATACTGGTATTCAGCTGCTTCCGGTTAGACTGGAAGCCGACCTCGTCATAGTTGGGAAAAGGCTAGGTAGATTGATTAGCCAGGCTGAGAGGTGATAGTAGGTACAGATACATCCACATCAAAAATAAACTTATTAAGCAATGGTAATTGGACGGTGAGCTAAACCGAATTTATACGTATTATAATGACATTTATTATGAGTGTATCAAAGCCTTAATATAGGGCTAATGAGGTCTCGCACATGAGTACTGACGGCCACAGAACTGTTAAGCAGGGAGTGAAATTATTAACGGGCTCGTAAATATCATCAGATCACACTTCACACTAATAAAAGGCGTTAGTTTGTAAGTGTCTTTATATGTGTGTGTGTTTATACGTTTGTTACTTCTTCACGCACAAACAGCTGGACCATTTTTGATAAAATTGGGTATGGAAGTAGCTGACACCCTGGATTAACATATAGGCTACTTTTTATACCGATATTCCCACGAGATCGACATTTGCGCGGGTGAAACCGCGGGGTGCAGCTAGTATTCAGAATAAATTACAGTCAAGTTAGAATAGAGATAGGTACGAGTACTAAGATAAGATGTAGTACTCGCAACTGGCATTCGTGTATGACCAGATGTATGAACGTAATAAGCAAAAGGAGTGTAGCGGTATCTACAACGCCACATGCAAACTACGCGTATACTGACGTCACACAAAATCCTGCATCTCGCAAGCAGAGTTTACCGCGCAACTATAAGCATAATTATATACAACGGCCCGACATGAATCATCGGGCAGTTGCCCGCCAGACACAACACCCGTCTAGTCGGAGGATCCTCCCTTATGGAGGATGAATGAACTTTACACCCTGTTCCTAATACCTCTATAGGAGTATGTAAGGATCGTAGTAGGTGGCGGTCTGTAGTTTCTGCCCACCCCCGTGGGTACAAAGCTTGAGTCATGTTCCGCACTGTGTCGTGGGCCTTAGTAAATACGCAACGACTGTTAAATTGCACCCTACCCTCATTACTCAAAATTGTGTTGTTTATTGTGTGTAACTTACCTTCTTCTGATTTGTTTATTTTGTACTTGCTAAAACGATGTATGTATGTTAAGTCGAAGTTTTATTGTAATGTTAGTTTTAAGATACATTTTTTGTTTTTTTATCTTCGCTTGCTGGCATATAACTTTGTTCTAAAACCTATTTATGTTTTCTCTATAAGTGAATTGTAATTCTTTTGAGAAAATAAATATCTTTAACCGTAGTTAATGTGAGTAAGTAATAATGGAGATTTATTATTCCCGGTATCTTAAAGTTAGGCATCTTGTCGTTTATCAATATCATTATTCAAGTTGTTTTTATTTGGTTGAGCAAAATAAAATCGACTTAGGGCTGATTTTTCAACAGTCAGATAAAGTTTATGAATAATAAATATGACAGTTTGGACATATTTCATATACAAAAGCTGTCAAACAGCCCTATTTGTTCTTCAGTTAAACGTTATCTGAGTATTGAAAAATCAGCACTTACTAAAATGTGTTGTAATCAGAAATATATGAAGCTGAAGTTACATTTCTACTTAAAACAACATGTTAAAGACTCAGACTAAATAAAAAAGTCAAGACACAGGGCTGCGAACAATACAGTGAAGCATGCCAAAACTTTACCTCCGCTCTGTGCATACACGCTCACACGCACACATTTACAATCAAACTACACCTCACTAATGCACACATGTTTACGAAACCGGCCTCACTTTACTGTTGACAGTCCTCTGTCTTGGTTTTTTATTTGGTCTGAGGTTAAAAAAGATACTTTAGACGGATGTCAAGCACGGGGATTAAGTATGTAAGAACACCATCGTCTTCTCTTGTACTTATCTCAAATTATTTAGAGCTGGCACAACATGGTTTGTTTTTGACTAGTCTTGTGTGTTTGTCTTTTCGTCTTGTCTTGTCGGTTTCTTTTATCTTGTCTAACTGTATTAACGTTAACGTTAATGATTGTTATTAATAGTTTGATATTGGAAACACGATTTCACTCTTCTATCATTTGACAATATCACAATGTAGTTCAAATCGAAAGTTATTCAGGTCTTTGGTTCGCATTTCGTTTATATTGAAATACCAACCGATCACCTTCGGAAACTACAATGTGGACGAAATATTCATTTCAAGGAAAGAAAGTATATATTAATATAATAGGTAGAAAATGCTATATTTTGTGCCGTTCTATACAAGACGTGACTAATGAGTTTCGTCTATACAGCATTTGACAGCCGTTCCCCCAATAAGCTCATGTCGTTTTTACCGCACCTTGCTCTTTCATAGAATTTTGCTGCTTATAAAATAAATAACAAGGTGCTATGATTGTTTTTGAATAAAGATCCATTTCGATGAAATCATGAATGTGGCCAACAAAGTAATTTATATTTTCACTTCTCATGCTCTAAAAGTTCGTCTTTATGTTGTGCTTAGGCGACATAAAATCGCTTTTTATGTTCTAGTGCATAAAGTAATTTTTTTTTCTGAGACTAAGGTAATCAGGCCCAACAGCCACACGCGCAATAAAACTTCGCAGATTAAAGTCGTGATTTATTTCATTTTCTTTAATTTATACCACTTCCGTGTTTTTTATCGTTAATTTAATAAAATCAGGTAAAATAGTTGTCATTTATTATTTAAAAACGCAAAGAAACGTTTTTATGACTTGGCAGTATGAAGTACCCAAGTCGAATGACAAATGTTGAAATTTAAAAAAAAAAAACTTTTAAAAAGTTTCGTGGCGGTATTATCTATGGTGGCGGGAATTAGCTATGCTTTGCAACATTTTTGATTAATTATGTACTGTATACTTTATGCCTGTTTCATTTTCTCGCAATCGAAGTGAAAAGCAGAGTGTATAACTAAGGCATAAAAGAAGCTATTTTACCCCGAGACGTTTATATCCACGCGAGCCGCAGGCGAGGGTGGATAGTTAAGTCGAGGGGTAAAATGGCTTCTTTTATGCCTTAGTTGTACAATCTACTATTATTAACCTACTTACAAAAATATATTTAAGAACATCATAAGGCGCTTACGCACAATCCAATCATAAAATGCCGTTTTTCGAAGAAAAAGAGAAGAGCTGATTGTTCAATCATCTGTAAACTTTATTGTAGGAATAATCTTGAAGTGTGACATTTGTTATTATACAAAAACTGTCAAACGTCAATTTTATTCCTCGAATAAAAGTTATCTGGCGATGGAAAAATCTGCTCTTATTAAATATACACGATCAAACCATTTCGCCGATCGTCAGCTTAAAGAAATCTTATTAAACGTGTGCCTTTTTTCCTCATTTTTGTAAAATTTACGAAATGAAACAAAGTCAAAGCTGATTAGAACATTTTGTTTAAGTTCATAGCAAGATGGCGGCTCTGAATGAGAATTGAATTGAAAATATAACAATATCTACTTAGGAGAGTTTGGCAAAATATAGAAATTTTGTTTCCATTTTCAACTCGCGAAAATTCGAAATTTTCACTAAAGTCGTTTTATTATGGAGCCATTGCTGTTGGGAAAATATTTAAAAGATGTCTCAAGCAATAAAGGGTTAAACAAGCATTACTCGATGTCGATACCGCAAATATTTTTAAAATATTTACGAGCAACCACGTTGGTACGATGTGTTTATGATGCAGCAATACCTACTTGTATATTTTGGCTAAATATTATAATACCGCATATTGAACTTTCAGGAAAAGTATTATGTTTTACAAAATTGAATTTTCCTGTAAGACTTTCTTTATTATTTGACCTATAGCTCTAGAACTGTGTAATGAATAGGATCTCTTATCATAAAACTTAAATTAGTTTTATAAGGTTTTTTTTTTTTTTTTTTTTTTTTTTATTTGAAATGGGCTTGCTCTTGACTCTAGCCTAGGTCAAAGGTGACAGAGACAAAGTCGACGATGGAGCGAGCTTACCCAGAAGAAGCCTGTTCACTCTCACTTTAAAGAGATTCGGGTTGTATGCGCTCGGAAAAACAGACGCAGGTAGAGAGTTCCACTCTTTTGCTGTGCGCATTATAAACGACATTTGCATACGCTTAGTGCGAATTGGTGGAACAGCAACCAGGTAGGGATGGTAACTTGCAGTGCGCCTGGATGGTAAGGAGCAATTAAACGGCGGTACTAAATACTAGTCGATTTAAATTGTAAAAAACAGTAAATAAAATGAACACAAAACACAGAAATAAGTGACCCGCGCCGCGGGCGGCACTCAGTAGTATTACGCGAGCTAACAGCTGAACAACACGCACGCGCCCTCTAGCCGCGCGCCGACCCGGTCGTCACATAACTTCCTTTTTTCTGTGTTTTGTGTTCATTTTATTTAATATTTTGACGGGCCTGATGGTCTAGTGGTTAGTGACCCTGACTGCTATGCCGGAGGTCGTGGGTTCGATTCTTACCCAGGACAAATGTTTGTGTGATGAGCACGATCATTTGTTCTGTGTCTGGGTGTAATTTATCTATTATATGTATGTATTTAGAAATATATAAGTATGTTTATCAGTTGTCTAGTACCCATAACACAAGCTCTGCTTAGCTTGGGACTAGATGGCGTTGTGTGATAGTTGTGGAATATTATTATTATTATTTTTAAAATATAAATCGACTAGTATTCAGTACTACCGTTTAATTGCTCCTTACCCTATAGTTTCGAAAAAAAAAACACGTTAAGGCATTTTTCCACGTCTGTACCTCATCTCTAGGTCTGCAAACTTATCACGGCGAGTTTATGGTGATGAAGTCCACGATTGTTTCCAAAGCAATACCTTTTATTGACAATGTAGTAAAACATTTACGAGATACGTGCCTTCATTGAACGATATATATGTAATCACGGTGGAATTGATATGAAAGGTCAAACTTGCAGACGGAACACCTACGTCATAAATAAATTAAATATTTGCACAAGATAATATCAGTCTCCTACGACGTCATAGTAATGGTTTTATTTGACGCCGAATTCTGTGCCGAGTCCATTTTGATGTCAGATTGCCATCGACGCGCTAAGAAGATAGTAAGGCGCGTCGCCCACACGAGCTAGAGTCGAGGCGGCGACGAGGCGCGGGCGCACGTTTTCTATAGGAATAAATATAGGTATGTATGTATAGGGGACATACCTATACAAAACGTGCGCCCGCGCCTCGTCGCCGCCTCGACTCTAGCTCGTGTGGGCGACGCGCCTAATGGTCTCTTCTAACTTAGAAAAGTGGTGGTCAATGCAAGAAGAATTGATTTACCATCACAACGCTTGCTTACAAGATGGTGGTGATTTCCGAAAAATGCATATTTTTATAATGATCCTTTACGTAATTTTCATAATTTTGTTTTACATTTCACTAACTGCGCCCCACGTTTTCGCCCGCATAAGTGTCGATCCCGTAGGAATATCGGGATAAAAAGAAGCCTGTAAGTTAATCCAGGGTGTCAGCTACCTTCATACAAAATTTTATCAAAATGGGTCCAACCGTTTGAGCGTGAAGAAGTAACAAACATATAAACACACATTCACAAACTTTCGCCTTTATAATATTAGTGTGATATATTATAGTGTGATTAAAATTATTTTGTACTAGCTGCGCCCCGCGGTTTCACCCGCATAAGCTTCGATCCCTTGGGAATATTGGGATAAAATCTATCCTATGTCCTTTCCCGGGACTCAAACTATCTCTATACCCATCTAAATCGCTTCAGTGGTTTAGGCGTGAAAAGGTAACATACAGACAGACAGAGTTACTTTCAAATTTATAATAATATTAGTATGGATGTATTTCCGTTCTATCAAGTCTTTCGTTTATTACATTCTAATTATCTCAAAGTTTCACCCCGGAAACTCTCACAACATGAATAAACTAACACTCAACTTTTTCAATCAAAACTCCAGTTTGAAAAGTAATTTTAATAAACAAAACACAACGCAGTGGAAACAATTTCTGAATACAATGCTCCAATCACGAATGGACGGTATCTCTAGAGGCGCTGGTGCTCTGTTCTGCGATCTAACTAAGCAATTGATTGTTTAAGCGTAACTGTATGCATTTGGCATGAAATTGAAGAAAGGAAAAAATAGGTATAGAAAGGGTGTTTGCATATTCATGCAGCCTATAATGTTCCCACTGCTGGGACACAGGCCTTCTCTCTATGGGTAGTAGAATGGAATCTTAAATTATTTTACTGAATTATTCGGCTTCGTTGAATCCGAAAGAAATCGGGCTATTTCAAAAAATAGATGTGAGCGAAATCGTGCCGGTTATCTACCAAAAAGGTTCAGAGCAGTTAGCATAAAAATATTAAGTAGGTACCTAATTTAGTTTTGGTTGTAAAAAATATGCATTGATGCGAAAGAGTTTTTTTAGTATAGCACCTAAAGTGTTTAATAAAATTCCTGACGACATAAAAAACATGACATTATATAAGTTTAAAAAAGCCCTTACTAAATTATTAATTGACAAATGTTATTATACTGTAGACGAATTTTTGAACGACCAATTATTATAATGATGCATTTTTACCTTTTGATAATAATTACTTTGATTATTGTTTTTATTGATTCTATTGTATTTGATGTTTTTTTATTTTATTTCTGTTCATGTATTTATAACCTAATGACTCCTAGTTTGTCACTTATAAATTTGTATGTCTCAATTATGACAAAACATAGCGCACCCCCTATTTACGAGTATTTATGTAAACACCTATGTTTCACAAATAAACGAATTGATTGATTGAACATTAAGACACTGCTTTATCCCCTTAGTGAATAACCTACTATTAAGTATCTCTAAATGATATAATTTCCGTATGTTCCCGTTGTCCCCATTTTTTTTCTATGTCCTTAAAAATAAATATAAACCTAATATTTTAAGTTTGTTAGCTTTATTAATTTTACTGTGCATACTGTGGTGTGCACCTCCTTAATACCTGATGTTGCCATTTATTTATGTGTAATGTATTGTTTACATCTTTTGCTGGTGATTCTAAATCAATAAATAAATAAATGAACTAACATAAAAGAATCACCACATAGAGAAAACTCCTTGATGCTAAAATTCATATTCTTAAAACCTCACAAAACCCTTTATATTTGTTTAAAAACCATCTCAACACCGCTTCATAAAATTCCGCTTCGCATTCCAACTTTCGAAAACAAGTATTTTAGACTTCTTCGCGCCTAATGGACCAAATTAAATTTTAATAAATACTCTTACAGACTCAGCTTCTTAAAGATTTACGATACAATAGGTAACTCTTAATGCATGTTTACGTAATAAATCCATTTGTTTTTACTGTAAAGCTTACAGTTTTAGTTTTATGGCTGTAACTACTTTGTAGTTAAATTACGTACTTATCCGACGAGATGAAACTTCTCACAATTTTGCTGTAAGCAGTTCGGCTGTGCAATTTCAAAACCTAGCAACCGACATTAAAAAAAATCGCATTATTTTGCATATTTGACAAGTCAAGTCAAATGCAAAAACACCGATTTTTTTTTTAATGCCGTTTGCTGTTTTGAAATTGCACAGCCGAGTTGTAGATCAATTTCTACTGTTTCACAATTACTGAACTTAACAGGTAATTATTCTTCTTCGTTTCGCTGGCTCAACTGCATTTTAGATCTTGTTAGCCCAAAAACTTCGCCACTTTCACGGCGTCGTTGGCGGTGGCAGCGCAGAGGTCACTTTGACTGCATGTTTGCAGGCAATGTGTAACTGTTTGTGTACAAGTCATAGTGGCGAATTTGTTGTCAGTATTTATTATGTTTTGAAAGAAAGAAGTAAGAAATCGTTTATTTGGCACTGCAACGTGAAAAAAGAACCCATTTGAACAAATTAATAACGCGCGAACTAAGGCATTCTTGTCACCAAATCAATATAAAATGACACAGTTGTACCATTTCCTGTTTTCTAACTTATTGTTAAATTGCGATTAACAGTCCGTCTTCTAAAAGAAAGGTACCTACATTTTTAGCAGTAATTCAGTGATCCATATTGAGCATGAAACACTTAGATAACAAAAAGTGAACGTCATTGTATCTTGCAATTTGCTTGCAATGCAAAATGAATGAAAAGCAAAAATACAGTCTCATTTTTCTTCATTTTTTGCGTTCAATGTCACTCGCTGTTTGAACACGATATGCTTTCAATGAATGATGTCACTTTTAATGAGCGAAAAAACTAAGAATTCTCTGCAATGGAAGTGGTTCGACGTTGCTAAAGAAAACTTGTGTTGACACTGCAAAAAGAAACAGTTTACTTTTTAAAATGTTTCTATCAAACGAAATCATAATAGACAGCCTTTAAATTTATATCTAAACTAGCAGCGCCCCGTGGTTTCACCCGCATAAGTGTCGATCCCGTGGCAATATTGGGATAAAAACTATCCTATGTCCTTCCCCGGGATGCAATCTATCTCTATCCCAAATTTCATCGAAATCCGTTCAGTGGTTTAGGCGTGAAAAGGTAACATACAGACAGACAGACAGAGTTACTTTCGAATTTATAATATTAACATGGAATTAAGGATAGATACGGCGCAGCCTTGCATTCAACATTAGCATAGAGATATCGATTGCTAACTTTCGTCCACGCAGGACAAGTTGCGATAAATATCTGAATATTGCAGAAAATGTGACGGGTACATTCCCAAACCACTCCTGTATCTGCATATTGCTTTGGAACAAGGTCACGAGTATCGAAGTGAGTCTGAAGAGTATCGACGAGTGTGTCACAAGTGTCACGAGTGTCGACGAGTGTCACGAGTCTCGACGCAAGTGACACAGGAGTGTCAGAAGAGTGTCAAGAGTATTGAAGAGTGTAGACGATCATCCTGTATTTTAATGGAAATTAGAAAAGAATAGAATACTCTTTATTATGTACACCATATAAAATACAAATATAAATATACAAATTCCCTAATTAGAAAGCCTTCCCTCCAATCCCCCCAATCCCGATCCAAAAAATCCTTCCAATACTTTCCTTTTTTTGGGATCCCTTTTTCCTAATTGGAATTTTCCTATTGATTCGAATACCAGCCTTATTTTGTATTTTTAGCCGCTGTACAAAATTTTAGAAATGTTTTTTAATGTTTTCATTGCTAAAAAATCACCTCTAAGCCTATTTTCAGGGCTTGAGAGGTGATTTTCTGTTATCAATATGACTATTTAAATTGAATGTTTGAAAAAACGAATGCTTTTAGAATAAATACATAATAATAACGCACTTTAAGCTGGGGGGCGTCCCACACAAAGAGAATTAAAACCCATTGGTCCCACATTACGCTTGTTGATACGCGATCTCCACTCAAGGACAAGGACGAAGGAGTGGCTGGGACGGACTAGGTGCCGAAGGCGGAGGACAGGGTGTTGTGGCGCAGCCTGGGAGAGGCCTATGTCCAGCAGTGGACTGTTGATTGATTGAATAACGCACTTATCATTCCGAACTTGTTACTAATATGATAGTTACTGAGAAAATAGCTTTATAAGGGAGGTTACAGACTGGACTACCCGTACCATTTAGCATTGAATAGAAAAAGAAAGATATTGCATACCAACATTTCTTTTTTTTTTACTTTTGTTTTTATTTATATTTACATAATTTAAAAAGCTTACAGTCATAAAATAATAATATGTAGAAGTATATAAAATGTAGGTACATATCGTCGCTAATCTAACTAAGTGACGTAACTGATTCGAAGCATATTTTACAGTACAGTATTACTACTATTGTTATCGTGTTAATAATAAATATTTTAACAGATGCGTCACTTCGTGAGATCTTTGTTTTTATTTTGTTCGGAATACATGATCAGATATTAGATTCGACTTGGAAAATGTATCAAATTACTATAGTTAGGTCGGCTTAGTCCAAAATGTCAGATACGTCAGTTAGTTAGATTAGCGACGATATTATTGTCAATTAGTCAAAATTTAATGCGCGTTTTTAAAGTTATGCGGCAAACAAAGTGACGGCCCATCTGATAATGGATGGTACTAAATGGGTGGTGCCTAAAATGGACACCTGCTTCACCAAGAGCCTAAACAAAACCGACAGGCGATAATCCAACAATTAGTCAATTTTACGTTAAATTTTCTGCTATTAAACACCACCTGTCGTGAAAATGTGTCAAGTTTGTATTTTTTTACAAATACGTCGCGTTGTCTGTTGTATTAAATAGAGCCCATCTATCATTATTTTTTGGCCTTCACCGCCGAATTATGTAACTGCCGTGAAAACTTATTTCCAATTTTATACTGGTTGCGAGGCTTCTCTACTTCTGATATCCATAAAATGTCTTAAAATAAAAGTACCAATTAGTAATGGATACAATAATAATATGTTCCCAGTAACGGACTAACCGTATCTAGTTTTTTACCCCGCAGATCATTGATCCAGGCACCTGAATTCTGGCTTTAAATAAAAGCGGCAAGGGTCGCCAACATTAAACAATTGACAATCAATTGTGATAAGTACTTCATTGTTATTTCTTAGCTTAGAAACAGAACAAGGTTATAAATTAATTAATTGTGTTAAGTTTCCGGATCAACGGATCCAATCAAAGCTTAATAAGTTTTGTTGAGAGTCCAACAATTAATATTTCCAACTGTTATTCAATTAATTACACTGGTATAATTACAGTTCTGGACGAATAATTTTCAAGAAAACGTGAGAAGTTATTATTTGGACAAAGGGCTTTGAAGATCCGTGGCATACCTACCTGACCGCCATTTTGAAGTAAGCATGTTCAAAAAATATGATAGTGATCAACTTTGAACCTTACTATCTTGCAAACGTGATAATATACGAGGTTTTGACTTATCATGTTTTCCGTTTGCATTAATATCAGCTCATCATCATCTGCCTAGGCTTTTCCCAACTATTTTGAGGTCGGCTTCCAGTCTAACCGAATACAGCTGAATACCAGTATTTTACATAGAGCGGCTGCCTATCTGACCTCCACAACCCAGTTACTGGGTAATACGAAACCTCTTAGTAAGACTGGCTGTCAGGTTTTCGGGGTTCTGATGACCCGTAACGACTGTCAAAGATTCACGAATGACAGCCGGGACCAACGGTTATATGGTTTCTGAGGCACGGAGGGGTCTTGGTATGTTTGGCATTGATATCAGCTATCGATTTTTAGGTTTTATGCGTAGCCGCTATTTTGAAACAGAAATCAAAATGGAGAGACATTACATAAACCTTACTTAAACATTACTTAAAACTTTGAAAGCGGATTGAAGATTTTTCTTAAATGGAGGCTCCATTTAAGAAAAATCTTCAATCCGCTGTCAAAAAAAAAAAAACTCAAAGCATTTATTTCAATTAAACCAATTACAGGCACTTTTGAATTGTCAAGGGGTCGGTCAGTCAGAAAGATGAAGCTAATTACCCATCCCAAAGCGTAGGTACCTATGGAGAAGAACGGGCAAGAAACTCCATGGACACTCTTTTACTTTTCGTTATATCGCACCACTCCTATTTTTATAGTTTCTTCCCTATGAAATTTTTCTTCATGTTTTAGGACGAGAATTCTAAATATTATGAGGTACTCATATAAAACATGGAGAGCAGTGGTAGCCCAGTGGTATCGGCCGCGACTTACGAGTTGTAGGTCGTAGGTTCGAACCCAAGCAGGCGCTTTACTTTGTGTAAATTATTTTCATCACCACTGCTCTCAAAACGGTGACAGAAAACATCGTGAGGATACCGGCATGTCCTAAAACCAAAAATTAGAAAACACGTGGCATCTACCAACAGTACCAACCCACACTGGGCCCGCGTGGTGGATTACGGCCCACTCCCTCTCACAGAGAGGAGGCGTGTGTCTCAGCAGTGGGAACATTATAGGATGATTATGATACAAAATATAATTATGTTCTTGTTTACGTTAGAACATAATGCTTCACCTAAATTTAATAAAATATTACCTTCACATCAGCTTATAAGTCTTATATTTATAGAGTAAGTATATTTTACAAACTAAGTTGCCAAGTTTAAGCAAGTTTGCTAATAGGATTACCAGTACCCATTTTGGCAGGTTCGACAATTTGCCACGTTTCGGCAAACTTCGCAAAATATAGATGGAAAATAATAATAATTTGAAAAGTGTTATACATTCCCACGCGTTATTTGCAAAATATTCTCAAATAACTGCAACAGAAAGGCTTTTTTATGTTTTATTTTGCTGACTCTGCAGAGACTATTATTATTAAAAGCCTGTGATGTCCCACTGTAGGGCAAAAACCTCCCTACTCTCTTTCCACTTCTCTGTTGAAAGCTGCTAAGGACCAGTTCTTGTTGAAGGAGTCCAGCTCATCCCGCCATCTCCGTCTGGGCCTGCCGCGGTGTCGCTTGCCATTAAGAGGGACCCATTGGGTCGTAAGTACCTACAAGTTGTCACTGCAAAGATTAGTAAAAAATATTTACAGCACAAAAGTTTTCTGTGGTTTTTAGGGTGCCGTACCTAAAGGGTGCCAACGGGACCCTATTACTATGCCTCCGCCGTCCGTCCAGTTCGTCCAGCCGTCCATCCGTCCCTCTGTCCGTTCGTCCGTCTGTCAACGGGCTGTTTCTCATGAACCGTAATAGGTAGACGGTTGAAATCGAGTATTTCTATTGCCGCCATAACAACAAATAATGAAACTAAAATAAAGATAAAAATTAAAGACGGTCTCCACAAAAAACGTGTTTTTTTTAACGTTTTTGCTTTGTGTGTGTTTTTCTATTTCTGTTCTACATTTTTGATAAATGTAATTGTTGATTCCACTTACGAGTACCTAGGTTTATAAATAAATTACCCAATTAGCACAAAGTCTTAATACTATACAATTATCGCCTTTGTTCCTTTCACCTTTGTAATGATAACACAAAAGCTAGGATTTATTTTAAAGGAAGTTTCTTATATATATTATCTTAAAACTAAGTAAACTCTATATTCATCAAGGAGGCAAATATTCAGGACAGTCTCACAGCCAAGGAGTTTCACCAAACTCCGGGAATATTCAGGCATTCATATTATGAGCCATCTGCTTGTTCAGACTCATTGAAACGTTTTGTTTTGGAATTACTTTAAAAATAAATGAGTTCATATTCGAATTGTTTTTGAGTAGTAGCGGCCGTGTAGTATCGGCCGCGACTTACCGAGTTTTGGTCGTAGGTTCGAATCCCGACAGGTGCTTTACTTTGTGTAAATTATTTCATCACCACTGCTCTCAAAAAACAGTGAAGGAAAACATCGTGAGGAAACCGGCATGTCCTAGAACCAAAAATTGGAAAACATGTTTTTTTTTTAATGATAATTATTATTTAATATAACGGGTGTTGACGTAAGTCATCGTATATGCATTATGCATCTGTGCCTCGTCTATGCCTCGGCTCGAACCCGGCACAGTTCAGCATAATCATCCTACATTTCAATTAGGTCATGTCCACGGACATTACTGCGAATATTTGCAAGCACTTTAAAATAAGCTAGCAAAAGTCTTTGTTGTACGTTCATATTAATTATTTAAAAAATTCTAACGTTTCTTACGCAAAAATGGCCTTAGGAGTCGTGAGCAGTTTAGAGATAAGCTTAGAATTATGTTCTACCTTCCGCAAAGGCTTTTATAAAACATTTTGGTAAATGAGTGTTCTGTACATTTATTCTACAGCAACTCCCAGTAATGTCGTGAACATAATTTTTAGAAAAAGCACGTTTTTTGGCTTCATTTAATAAACTAGAGTTGTTACGATTATGGCTGCCATAGCTGACAACGTGATTCAGGCAAATTCGACAGCCGGAGTAAGTGCTACCGAAATTAAAAGCTCGTGACGCATTTCAGTCTGGTTTTTTGAGGGTTTTTGAGTTACAGAATCAATGCAATGACACGTACATTGTAGGTGGACGTGACCAACGAGGTTTTGAAGTTTTCACTGGCCATAGTTACCGAAAACATCAATTCGTCAGTGTTATAACAACAACTTAACTTTCATGATATTATTATGTTTGTAATTTGTAAATCTTATGTTGTAAACCATAAACTGTATGTTAACTACACATTACCGAATTTGGCATGGTAGCGTATGTACCTATGTTATAAATAAATAAATAATAAATAAATTTGACGCATGTATTAGCCAAAGGGATGGCAGAGAGAGAGGTACATCTCCGCCTAACCCCTCGAGGATTATAGGTGTGATGTTATCTATGTTATATACATATAAACCCAGCATTGCATTAATATGTAAGTTGTCATGCCCTTTATGCCTGGACCCTTTTATTTAGGTGCATTTTTTTTTTCTATTTATTGGTATACTGGCGTGGCTAGCTGACAATATATTATGGCAAATAGTTTAATTTAATGTTCTGTGTCTCGTAATGTTAACTATATTGCATAGCTACTATTTTATAGAAGCAAGTTTTTTTTTTTACTGTCCTATGTCATTTTTACGTTCGAAAAGTGCTAAGTAATTCTCAGCCTAATTTAAATGATGAAAAATGATGAAATTAATGATGAAAAAATGACTGATTTTGAATTTTATCTTTTTTATTAAAAGTATACCCATTTTTCGCTAGTTATTTAATCAGTCTCATATAATAGAGATCGATAAAGACTAGTCCTTTGTACAATTGTTGCCTATGACACAGGAGAGTAGGGAGGGATTTGGCCTACTATAGAAAAACACAGTCTTATGATAATTTTATATAAAAAACCAATCAATTACCATTAAACCTGGCAAAAATCCAGACCCCGTTTTGCAACACAAAATTTTCTAATGAAAAACGCAATAACACTGGCGCTCAGCCGGCGCTAGACGAACAAAACAATAAATAAATAGGTAACGATAACAAGATTAAAAATAAATAAGCTTTAAAACTTTGGGTTATTGCGCCTTTGCCTTTAGAAATTACGTCGACTTTGTCTCTGTCACCTCCGACCTAGACTAGAGTCAAGAGCAAACCCATGTCAAACAAAATTAAAAAAAAAACTCTAAAACAACTAATTAAAAATCAGAGTTACTGCTCAAAACTACTTAAATTTTTGCCTCCGTTTTGTTTCTTAATGGTATCTTTTAAGTACAAGGTGGGTGGGTAGTCTTTAAAGTAATCACCCGATGTTGTTTTACTGTAGGTAATTTTTTTTTGCAATGAAAAATTTTAGTTCGACATGTGAATTATATTTATTTAATGAATTCGAATTATTTCCATCAAGTCGAGAAAATGATATCGGTCAAGTGGCCGCCATCAAAATTGATGACCATACGGGCTCGTTTTATGGCATTTTCCATCACTTGTGTCGGAACTTCAGGCGACAGGTTCTCGCATTCCTGTTGGATATTATCTTTAAGGGCTTCAAGAGTCTGAGGTTTGTTTACATAAATCCGGGACTTCAAGTACCTAATCCCACAAAAAAAAGTTTCGAGCGGTCATATCGGGTGATATGATCGCCAAAAAAATTAAAAAAAACCAAACAAACCAAATTCTGTCACTTATAAATTAAATTAATTTTCTTTAAGTACAATGTACCAGTACAGTGTTTTAATAATTGTTTGCTGCACCGGACGACGACATTACATCAGCGCCGGCTGTCGCTGAAAACCAGCGCTGGGGCTCTGTCTTGCATAGGGCCGCAGCATAATGCTGAGCGTCAGCCGTTTTGCGTGGATATGACGCATGTTTTCCCCTACCTTTTTATTTTATTTTTTGTGTTTATGTTCTTTTTTGCGTCATTTTCACCGCAAATAAACGTATTTTCTTTCTTTCTTTCAAAACAATAGATTAGACGACGCGGACAATTATTATTCCGCATTCTTGAGGAGTGTAGCATTCCATGGCTTATTGACGTGTATTCTGCATCTGTTTACTTCACAAAAGTTGAAACAGAATTAATATTTGCCGCCATTTACTAGCTACTAGCTAGCGTACTAGCTGCACCCCGCGGTTTCACCCGCATAAGTGTCGATCCCGTGGGAATATCGGGATAAAAACTATCCTATGTCCTTCCCCGGGACTCAAACTATCTCTATACCAAATTTAATCTAAATCGGTTCAGTAGTTTAGGCGTGAAGAAAAGACAGACAGACAGACAGAGTTACTTTCGCATTTATAATATTAGTTTGGGTTCCAATAGGGTGATTACTTTTGCCCCACCTTGTACCTAAATATTTAAAGTAAAGGAGCTCACTTTGTTAGTTAGTAGTCTTAGGCCTATCGCTAGTAGCTTGTGACTGCTGGTCTTAATAATGTTTTAAACAGATCACACTGTAGGGAGTGGTATAGGTATAGCAAAGTTCTAGATAAAGTTAAGTACCAAAGTTAGATCTTGGCATTAGATACTGCGGACTGTGACTATGGCCACAAAAACAGGCAGACCGCTTTAACATTCCTGACAGAAGATTGTATAATTAACCGACTTTAAAAAAGGAGGTTCTGTATTCGACCCGTATGTATGTATGTATGTATGTATGTATGTATGTATGTATGTATGTATGTATGTATGTATGTATGTATGTATGTATGTATGTATGTATGTATGTATGTATGTATGTATGTTTGTATGTCCGCGATTATCTCAAAAACTCCTGAACCGATTTTGATAATTTTTTCATTAGTGTGATCTACATACTTTCAGGAAGGTTTTAGTATATAATACATTAGGTAATTATTCTCATGTACGAAGTTATATGCATAAATATACTGCATCTCCGGCATTTCTATGCGAATTTTGATGATTCTTCGAGTTGTGTCTTCAATTCTTCAATGCACTAGTGTTAATTGAATTTATGTGGGGTAGGTACAACTAAAAAGTGAAAAATAAAAACTTTTTTACAAAAAAAACAACCGACTTCAAAAAAAAAACACTACAAAGTGAAAAATAACTTTAATTTCGGAAGTCGGTGTCAAAAAACGAAAATGCGGAACCAAAGACACCGACTTCCGAAATTAAAGTTATTTTTCACTTTGTAGTGTTTTTTTTTTGAAGTCGGTTGTTTTTTTTGTAATTTACAGATAATGTAATAATTATTCAGAGAATATTAGAGGTCTTGATTTTTTCTAACCATCATCATTCGGGCACAAGACATTTTAGGCCATCAACGGACATCATAGGCCTTCCATATGCGTCGCCACAACAACCTGCCCTGTGCTCGGTTTATGGTAATAGGCTCATCCTATTAGACATACTATACAGTGTACAGTAAATGACCGATGCTTACCTCTTCGCATAATAAGTACTTGGGTCACTGGGTCAATGAGAAACTAAATGATGTTATGGACATGGTAAGGGAGCATTGTCGGTAAGGGGTAATATGCTTTCTCGCACGTTTGCGCGATGCTCACATGACGTCACAGTATTCATAAGCCAAACGTTATACACGTGCAACCTGTGGAGCAATTACACTAAAAAGCCTGCAGTGCTCTCCGCGTCCAGTGTAACAACGCGTTCAGGGGTTTGTTGGGGCTCCCATGGCGGTGCAGTGCCTCCGGCATGTTCGCCGACTAAAGCACAGACGGCTTCCAGGTGGTGCTTCGCAAAAGAACGGCCTCCCTGTGGTCCCGGGTAAAGGGTAGCACCAACACGCTTCTGAGCGTGTCGGACCGCGTGAACAGCCAAATCCTGAGACATTGGTCACTCATGCAGGTCCAAAATAATTATTATTTTAAATTTTACTAACATAGCTATAAGTATCTACCTTCTAACATAATATGGACTTGCATCATGTTTTCAATAATTCCAGTGAACCCACAACTAAGAGGAATTTTGACATAATACCGGATACCACTTCCTTTACCGTATAAAACCATAACAATCTCATATTGAAGCATATGTCGGAAAACGTCGAGAACTCTAGGAACATAGTCATCGCAGCTATTTGCAATATATTCAAAACAATATAGACTGAAACATACGTAAGATATATCTACAGTTAACCCAGAAAAGTTATCGGCTCGGGTAATCTTCGTGTTCCGAATTAGTACGAACATCGTGACACTCAGTGGCTACTTTTACAAATTAAAGGCTGAATTTACAATTGTAAACTTTTACTAAAGGCTGACGCATTCAAAAGCTCAAAATTCAAATATTATGGTCCCTCAATGGGAACGCAAGTGAAATAAAGTTGTGTACTGACACGCTTTGTAGTATAACACCTATCGTTGCGCGTTTGCATGAAGTTTCCTTTCTGTTGGGCACTTCGTCATCTGTCACTCAAATTTTTTTTTAAGTTTTATGGAATTTCATAGAGTTGTTAGTTTATAATTTATAACCCTGGATGGTAATATAAATGAAATAGGCCAGGACTTCAATAGTTGTAACAGCTCTAGGCATACTTGATCTCATCATCGTGTGGTTATATTTCCAAAACATTTAACATTATAAATATAGATAGGTATTTAATATACGTAAGATATGTTCGTATGTACATTTCTCGGTAGTTGTACTTAATTCAAATGAAAACAAGTGAAGGCAGTGTACATACAGGCAAGTGAAATGTTATAACCATAATAATATTACTAAATTAATGATAACGTGGGTGTGGGGTACGTACTATTTATGCTTAACATAACTAATATAAGTAGATTGATATAATATCTACTCTTAATTACAAATATAAAGGTGTACTAGTTTTATAAAAAAATGGTTACAGATACAATTGGTGGATTTATGTTTTGTAAATGTAAACTGAAACGCACATCAAGAAGGAAAGAAAAACAAAACAAAGAAACAGTGTAAACTAAACGACCAGTGGTCAACTTTAGCCCTGGATCGAAAGAGAGTGGGATGATGTGGGTTGATGTGTGTGAGCTAAAAGTAACAAAAGGTAACAGTTAAAACCAAACAATTTTAACAAGCACAAAACGCGATGTGTTTCATCAAAACTTTTGTGTCAAATTAGCCAACAAAATTACAACTGGCCTAGCTTACTGAAATAATTGAATTTTCTATTAAAACTAACTGGGGCGAACAGTTAATTACAATTGAATGTACTATTCAACTGGAATCGTATTTGATTAGCTGAATTTATTACTTCCGACTTTTATTTCTATTAAGGGCTTCACAAAGTAAATAATTGTTTGATTTTCTACTGACAATAAAATTTAGATATTACTGACAATAAAATATAGATAAAACTGACAATAAAATTTAGATATTACTGACAATAAAATATAGATATTTTTACTACTGTGTCCAGTCACTGTAATCATTACATTTCATTTTATTTTTTCCGGAACGAAAAATAAACCATCCTCTTTTATAAGAGGCTTGTAACCCAATAAGGGTAATACTTCGAAAAGAGAATGAGCCTTAATTGGTTTACTAATAATAAGAATTTATTTTCAACATTTCCCAAAGCTAGAATTGTGATTCTGAAAATTATTTTAATGAGCATTCAAATGAATGCTCATTAAAATTATTTTCAAGTCTAAATACAGTTTTGGAACAAATGTATACAGCCGCAGAATTTTACGGTAATAATATTTAGGTAGGTAATCCAGCAGCCTAATTGCGGAACGCCAAATCGTCAAATGATTCTGATCAGTTGGCTTCATTTCTATCACAATTGGCTTCATTTTACGATTTTCGAATTGCGAAACTCTAGTTTCTGCGCAGGGCCTTAACGTTCATAATTGGTTTCATAATAAACTAGAGTTTCGCAATTCGAAAATCGTAAAATGAAGCCAATTGTGATAGAAATGAAGCCTACTGATCAGAATCATTTGACGATTTGGCGTTCCGCAATTAGGCTGCGGGTGTCCGGTAATTAATGGATAAGATAAAAGTAAATAAAATAAAAGTAATAAACAGAGAAATAGTCGTTAAAAAATATCTCAAGTAGGATTGTTGAAACAGAGATGTTTTTATAAATTGTAATTCTTTTTTTTTTTGTTACCCTGTCCTGGCCCACTGCTGGGGAAAGGCCTCCCCCAAATCCTTCCAGGAACACTTTTCCCTCGCCACGTCGAACCAGCCCTCGTGGTACGCGTCCATATCGTCTCGCGATCTCTTTCTGGGCCGGCCTCGGCGGCGCCATCAATTTTCGCCCATTGTGTAGTAGAGACTTTCGCCCAGGGGTCATCGTGCATGCGGCTGATGTGACCCGCCCAATCCCATTTGAGCCCGATGTCCAGATTAAATTATTTTAATATATTTATATAAAATAAAGTCGGGTTAGTTACACCATTTATAACTCAAGATCGGCTAGACCGATTATTATGATCTTTGGTTTGTTGGAGTTGTCTTTGCCCCGAAGAGCAGAATAACTATTAAAACATGGGAAAATTTCACGAAAAAAATAATAATAAAGATAATTCAAGATAATTCATTTTCTCATACATTCTTTCTTATTGATTCTGAGGCGCTACGAAGGTCGCCGGGTCAGCTAGTATTATATTAAAAAATACTGAAAGGCAACTCTCAACTTGTTTCCTGGAACTGACAGCTCTATAGATATCTCTGAAAGAAGCGCTTTGTTTTATTATTCTTTTATTCATAAAAGATTTTATCAAATTCTCGTCCGGTGTTTCCTGTTTTAACAAAACAGAACATCACGCCTGTTTGGAGCATCCAAAGGGGTAAGCAGAGGTGCATTGTACCTACACCTATATTTAGCTAGTTATACTTTTTTGTAAGTACTTTTGGTGATTGGACTATTATTATTATAATAATATATCTCAGGGACGAGCTGGCACAAATTTGTACCGCTTGTGGTACACATGTGTACCAGCTCGTCCTAATGAAGTTAGGTCCAAAATTAATAGGGCAATCTGGGCTGCTGCAGAGAAATTTCTAATTGAAATATATCACTTTGCCACACCTAGGAAACACAGGACCCAGGACTGCGCCAAATAAGGTCATCCATAATGAGGAACAGCACCTAATCCTTTATGAACCAGTAAATATAAAAAAAAATCTCTGATATATCTATACTAATAATAAATACGAAAGTAACCCTGTGTCTGTCTGTCTGTTACCTCTTCACACCTTAACGGCTGTGCTTTTGATGTTTTTGGCACACAGGCTACATCAATGTACACAGGTCGACCAAAGCCTAGGTTAGAACATAGGATACTTCTTGGAACGAAGTATTTAACACAACTTGCGGTAGGAGTAAAATGGTAAAAATCGCCACGTAACGAAAAAGTATTATGCCCCCTCCACGCGACTTGCTCTCTCAGAGGGAGAGATAGTTTTCATGGTTTTCGTGGGTGCTAAAGCCGATAGTGAGGTCAAAATGAAAATCTAAGATGGCGGCTGCAAAAATGTTCAAATGTTTCATCATGGGTGTCGTTTTCATGGTTGTCGAGGGTGCTAAAGCCGATAGTGAGGTCAAAATGTAAATCCAAGATAGCGGCGGCGAAAATTTTCAAATTTTTCATCATGAGTGTCGTTTTCATGGTTTTCGAGGGTTCTAAAGCCGATAGCAAGGTCAAAATGAAAATCCAAGATGGCGACAATTTCATGAGAGCTTCTAAATACTTATACTAGATGGCCCTGTGTTAAAAACGCGTATTTAATTCACTCTCTGTCTCTTTCTATTATATATAGGCGTATCGCGTAAGGGATTTCGTCCCTGACGGGGTCCCCGACCGCAAACGTTATTTTTATGCTGGTAGTACATTCCCGTGAGATAATTACCGACCTCCATGTAGGCGAAGTCGCGGGTAAAAGCTAGTTTTAACATAATTATCAACCACCACAACTTACACCTACGATCTAACACTATCTAACGTTATTTTTAGATCCTTCAACACTTGATGAAGTCATCGAGGGTTGTTCAAGTATTCACATCAGCGCATCTGAAGTGGAAGGGAATAATTAATGAAGCATCCTCACCCACGACTCACGAGCACTAACGGGTATTTTACTAAAAATCCAAGGGCATTATTCAAGTCTAGACTTTATTGATAATCTGTCAATTTATGGATGCATTGTGTAAATTATGATAATGACTAGAAAATATACCTTAAATATACCGTACTTCAAAAGGAAAAACGGAACCCTTATAGAATCACGTAGTTGTCCGTCTGTCTGTCTGTCACCCTTTATCTCGGGAACGCGTAGAGGTATCGAGTTTAATCTGTCAAGCTCCGCTAATGAGACACAATTGATTTTCTATTGTTTCGTCGCCGATTGGCGAACCTCAGGTCTACGGTCCCTTGAAGCTGTGAAAAAATCAAACTTTTAAGTTAACGTAAAAAAAAGATACTGCCGAAACGTATATTTCGACACTCTCAAGGGAATTAAAATTTATAGGGCACTTCCCGTTGACCTAGAATCATGAAATTTGGCAAGAAGTAAGGTCATGTAATACAAGTAAAGGAAAAAATCCTTTGGGGAATTTGTAGTTACATACCTACAAATTTGTACGGAACCTTCGGTGCGCGAGTCGAACTCGCACTTGACAGGTTTTTTTATAGATTTCTTCTAATTCAGACACTGCAAAATTGAAATCCCAATAACACTGCAATTTTTTTTTCACGTTTTAATAAATAGTAACTTGTTAATAGAGCCCAGAACTTAAACTGAAACTTTTTGTTACTTTTCCGTCACTTGTCCTTAAAGGTCCAATAAAAAACCATCAGACAATTACATCTGTCTGGCATTCGCGCTGAAATGGACCGTTTTGGCGCAGCCATGTTTACCTACATTGTTGTTGTTAAAACATTATTTTCACTTCTTTCTTTGTTTGTGTTTGTATTTCATGAACTGTTGTAAAATAAATGCTGTTCTATCTTTCTTTAGATATACCTATTTAAAAAAGAACTTAGATAGTCTCCCTACTCGAAAAAAAGCTTTAATAATTTAAACATTACACGAGAGTGTAGCCGTGGACGCAGCTGCTAGTTTAATATCTGTATACTATAAGGAATTTTTTGGAAAAAATAAGAATATCTTACAAAGTTACAGTCAACTTACTTATTAAAATGTAAGAAATATTTATTATTTTTCTGTACCAATAAAAGTTAGAATACCATTCTAATTATTTTCCACATCTAAATAAAGTTCACCATGTTATTTTCAATTATAATTATGTCTTGTAATAACTGCAAACATACAAATGAACTAGAAACCGTTCGTTTGAACTCTAAATTCCGGCTAATTAGTGTTTGCGCTCAACTTTAATATTTTAGCGGAGTCGCCACAAGCTCGGAGTTTGTCAACAATTTTTATATGCAAATTTTTTGCACGAGTCTGCAGCAATGAAAATGTTGTGTTTAAATTCGGGTTCGAAGGGAGCTTTAATTAATTATAATGTGTATTGTTTTATCTGTAAATTTACTGTTATTGCCCATGTAAAAAATGAGCTGCGATGTTTGGGTGCTGGATAAAACTGGATGGTTTTTCGTACCCACACTAAAAAAAAAAACGGCCAAGTGCGAGTCGAACTCGTGCACCTAGGGTTCCGTATAAAAATTTAAGGTTTTCGGAATTTTTCCTTTATGTGTGCTATAAAACATTGCTTTATGCCAAATTTCAAGATTCTAGGTCGGTTGGAAGTACCCTTTAGGTTTTGATTCCCTTGCGAGTAGTTGCGAGTTTGAAAATATGCGGCTTAAATTGCCGTTTCTTTTGATTGCGTTGACACAGAATATTGATTTTGTTACAGCTTAAAGGTATTATAGACCTGAGTATTTGATATTAATTTCAATTTAATACAAAAAGAAGTAGTAACTTTAATTTTTTTTTTTTTTTATGATGTAATTAAAAATCTAAAAATGACGAAGAAAAAGAACACAAAAAGAACCAATTTGTGGGAAGTATGAGTCACATCCACTCAAAACCGCTATCGCTCAGCATAATGCTACAGCCCTATGCGAGACAGAGCTCCACCGCCGGTTTTCAGCAACAGCCGGCGTACACACGCACTACACAGCCTCGACCTTGTGAAGGTTCGAGGTGCTTGGGGGAGGCCTATGTCCAGCAGTGGACGTCTTTCGGCTGAAATGATGATGACACAGCCTTGCTGTAGATATCTATAAGTGGTGGCCTTCCCATCCAAATCAATAGACAATTTATTTATTTATTTTATTTTACAGTTTTTGGAAAACTTACAGCTAAACACTTCTGCACGCTTGAGAGTAACAGAAATAAGGCCAATTACAAGTTTTCACAGATAGAAGAGAGTATATAAACAACAAAAAAATATTTGAGAATGTAGACAGTTTTCTGAGTAAAAAGTAAGGTACAAATCTATACTTATAATAAATCTGTAGAGAGGTCAATTCTGTACATGAAATATATTTTCAAAATAACTATCAGGGGGTGATTAGTGATCGATACTGATGCCAAAAATGCAATCAGTAAAATTTTTGTCTGTCTGTCTGTCTGTCTGTCTGTCTGTCTGTCTGTCTGTATGTTCCTTATAGAAACAAAAACTACTCGACGGATTTTAACGAAACTTGGTACAATTATTCTTCATACTCCTGGGCAGGTTATAGTATACTTTTCATCACGCTACAATCAATAGGAGCAGAGTAGTGAAGGGAAATGTTGGGAAAACGGGAGAAGTTACTCCATTTTTTAAGCTTCCGTCGCGTGTGCAGCCTTAATGGTTAAAGTTACATAGAAATCATGTATGACGGAAATATTCTACATAAAATTGTCTAAAAAATATCCTGCAACAGCATGTGTCTATCTTTTATGGTTGACTCACAATAACACGTGTAACTCCTGATAGCTTAGCAGTTCGGAGCATTCTGATTATATTTGTTTACTCTTACGTTTATAATACTCTCACTCATCCCTAATTTAAAAAATTTAACATTATTACCTATTCAATAAAAAAAGAATCATAGAAGTCGGTATAGAAACACCAAACTTATACATGAAATAAGCCATCGCGCCGTCGCACGTCTGAATCATGCTATAAGGATTATTTTTGTGTAACGGTTGTCAGAGCGTTCGACCTTTTGACAGACAATAATTGATATTGAGAAACCGTGCTTATCAGCGCGACTTTTAGTCTTTAAATAGTTTATTTGAATTTCTTTTGTTGTTATTTTGTAAAATAGGTATGTGAGTTGTTTTGGTAGTGTTTAAATATTCGTTCAAATTAAAAATGATTAAACGTAGGTACTTTTATTAATTAAAGTAGTTATAAGTATTTATTTTTAAGTGAAGTAGGTATAGGTAGATAGTATTGCACAGGCGTTTCAGCTTTATTTTCATTTCTTTTTTGTTGTGTAGACAAGGAATAAGGAAGGATTTTTTGAAATTCAACCCCTAAGGGAGTTAAATAGGGGATGAAAGTTTGTATGAAAGTCCGTCAGTTTTAAAGTTAGGATCATCAAATTTTGTGTTCAGGCTGAAGACTAAAAATTAATTTATACGTGTCTCAGTGTTTTTGATAATTCTACCCCCAAAGGGTTAAAAGGGGGGATGAAGTTGTGTATGAAAGTCCGTCAGTTTAAAAGTTAGGATCTTTAAATTTTGTATTTAGGCTAACGATTGAAAATTAATTTATACGTGTCTCAGCGTTTTTGATAATTTCTCCCCCAAAAGGGGGATGAACGACCTGACTGAAATATCAACGCACAGTCTAAATCGCTGGTCCTTCCTAGGGACATGAATTTTGGAGGGTGTGTTCTTTGTGAAGAGTAGGTATCGAATAAGAAGGGGTTTTTGGAAATTAAACCTTTAAGGGGGTGAAAAGGGGGGGATTTTGTTGGTATGAAAAATCTTATTTCTTGAGTTAATTACCTTGAAACTTGGCATGAATACTTATCTAAGTAAATTATGAAGTTTGGAATTTTTCGTTTTTCTAAAATACCCCCTAAAGAGGTATTGGGGGTGTCAAAATTTGTATGGAAGAATTTTAACGCCCTGTCCGATTAACTTGAAACTCAGTATTTATACTAAGGACTAAAAATAATTAATAACATGTATTCGGGGTTTTCGAAAATCTACCCCTAACTGTGTGAAAGGGAGGATTTTACCGCGTGGCTTGATTAGCTCGAAAATTGGTATAAATAAACTGAGTCAAGTTATAAAATTCCACCCCTGTGGGGGTGAAAAGCGGGGATACAGTTTATTTGAAAAATCTGATTCCTTTGTTCTATAAACTTAAAAATTGGCCCGAATACTTATTTATCTAAATTAATTATAAAGATCATACCAACATACATTTTCGAAACTTTTAGAGGAAAGTACGAATTACACGCGGACGAAGTCGCGGGCAGAAGCTAGTATGATTAATAAATGAGAAATTGGTTTACGTGATCAAAAAAGATGTATGTAGATATTAGTCTAGTAAATATTTAACACAGTGACACGTCATTAATGTTTAATATTCTTAATAATTAGCGTCAATTCGAAAAGTGAGTATTTTACGCAGTCTCGGCATTCGCGAATTTTTGAAGCCTACTTGAATTGGCACTACAAATGTGCGACTTTGCCTCAAGATATTCGCTTTTATCCTACATATATCTGCCATGTAATAATAGTAGGGAATAATCCCTACGCAATACCGATCCTCAAACGATCAAAACGTAATAACGTTACTTAGCGTTGTGCTATAAAGCCCAACGCTAAGGATCGTTCTCTGTATCAACACTCCTATAGCCTCTCTGTAGGTGGATTAGCTAGAGGAGCGGGCTGTGTGTCAATGCTAAAAAAAATACTTTACACAAAGTAGATAGAAAGTTCCCTAGTTATTATTTTGAAATTTAAACAAAGAAGTGAACAAATTGAAAAAACAATAAAGTCGTAGACATCTCTAGCATTACCCAAACTCAAAGCATTTATTTCAATTAAACCAATTACAGGCACTTTTGAATTGTCAAGGGGTCGGTCAGTCAGAAAGATGAAGCTAGTTGCCCATTCCAAAGCGTAGGTACTGTAGAATAGGGGGCTCTATTCTACGGAATAAAATCCCATCCACTGTTTATCAGGATATATTTTAAGAAGACTTTTATCCCTTTTTCATATTAATTATAATATTCGACTTATTTTATAGACGTCAAACCTATGACTCTCATATGACATCTGTTTGAATGTTCGAAAGGAACTCGTTATAAATATATGCAGCGGCCTGACCCGCAAGGAGGTCTGTAACCCTCAAAGAAGTCTCTACATCAGCTACGCCCACCTTAGAATAAAAGTATGGGCATAGCCGGAGACTTTTATTCACACCATTCGAATATCCAAACCCTATCTACCTATCCTATTGTATATTGACCTAACTCCGAGGAACAAATTTACATGATGAGGTCCGTCTCTTGCAAGAGTAAGCTTAAGTCAGGACGTACGAACCGCGAATCCAACACCACGTTAAGTGTCAAGCAAATTAACATCTATATGTGCCAATATGCACCCATACAAACTAACGTCGTCATGCTTAAACCTCGTCGTGTCAAAACCTCGGTAAAAGGCGCGACGCGGCCTCCTAATAATAACACTTGATGTGAGAGTTCACATCAACCTAGAAGAGGCTTAAGAAAATTAAACGATCTTAGCATCAAATTCTTTTAACTCCATCGGACGGGATTGAGCCAGAGGGAGGGAAAAGTTTAAGAGGCCAGGGTTTAATAAAAAACTAATATATTATGCTCGTACTCCAGAAAAAAAACTTTAAAGTCCTACTACGTTCTCTAAAATTCTAATATCATTAAATATCAGTCAATACTGATGCAATTGTGGGTCCTCAAACACAAGTTGAACCGAAAGTGTCAACCAAACACACTTTGCAAGGGTTATACCCCTGTTAGCAAAGTCGGTGACAACTTATGCTGAGTGTCTGTCACCCCCCCTTCTATAGGAGTGACCACAGTTATAACAACAACTATCCTCCTATAACTCGCGTCATTAAATACTGGAGTACTCGCATGTTCTCCCTACTTGTAATCACGTTGAAATCGACAATCTATTCAGGCCTCCCTTTAGCCCGTTGCAGGTGTGAGGGCGCACCTCACAGCCCTCTGGGAGGTGCGGATACCTCACACGCTCCCGGCCGCGTCCGATGTATTTTCTCACAGCATATGTAACACACAAATGGACACATATTAATAAATTGTAACAATCATACAAACAAAAATAATGCACTAAAATATGATGTTTACATTCAAGTGACATATTTACATTACATGACAAGATACATGACAATTAAAAAAAACAACAACTATTAACATACTAATATGAAAAGGTTTTAATTAAATAATCTGAAATTAAAAAGGTTTCTATCTCTAAACTTCCTTTTTCTGAATTTATATTTTAAAATTGAAAACTTCTTTATAAAATGATGCTTGTTTATAAAAAATGTTTTTATAAAATTATCAATTATTAAAAAACTTTTTGGAAATAATATTTTAGTTTTCGCTTTCTGAATAAATGGGATTCTTTTCTTCTTTCGTGCTTTTCTCTTATTGTTTGCAGCACATCGTGAATAAAACTTATTAAAATTAGGGACATCTACATGACATATTATACAATTACTACGATTACGAACTATAACTTCATCCGTAGGAAAACTAAATGAGTCTATTGATCGTACGGAGTCGTTCAACACCTCTGCATTTTCATCTCTGACTGCATCCAAGTTCATATCATCCTCAACTAACTCATCACTAATCATCTTATCATTATTATTCATGTCGATGATGAAGTGATCTTTCTTCTCTATTTTGGAAAAATCGGAATGGCCATCGTCCTTTATTTCGGAAAAATCGAAATGACCATTCTCCTTTATTTCGGACGAATCGATCGACACATTATCCACATCAAAATTATCAGCGGCGATGTTAATTTTATTTATTCCCACATCGTGATCATTGTGCTCATTCTGTGGCTCTGAAACATTGCTAGTTACGTTAATAATTGGACAGAACTGACCCGATTCGTTGTTTTCATCATTGTGTTCGCTCTCGAACACTTCTATCGGCTCCTTCTCATCCTCTGCGAGGATGCACGCCTCGCTGCTGCGCTCGTCCTCATCTCCATCACTGCCAACTTCCACGCTGCTTTCTAGGCAGCACTGCTCGTTCTGTAGCGGGTCATCTTGTCTTCCACTAAATAATACAGAAGCATCATTATCTACATTTACAATATTTTCTTGTCTGCTTTCCTCAGACAGATCTTGTGCCATCTCGACTACTTGCACCTTAATATTTTTTCTGTCTCTGTGACATTTACATGGAAGCTCCTCCCATAACACTTCACATATCTCATCAAATGACATGTCGTCATAGTATTTCCACTTATGAACTGCTAGGGCAGCACCCTCAAGATATGCGCTTAATATGAGCGCCCAGTCGCTCTCACGCCATTTATTATAGGCGGCAACAACCTCAAATCGCCTCAGAAAGTCTTCTAGGCATACACCGTCCATGCCCGCAAAAACTTGAGCCATCTTTCTCTTTTTATATTAAAAAAATACATATAACCACTTAGCTTTTTCTCCTGGCGACGTTTCTTCGCATCTAATAAATACTCACAGTAAATAAAACCTCTCGTATGCCAAGCGAGGCCTCAAAGTATGAGGCCTCGCTTGGCATACGAGAGGTTTTTTCACTTCTATGAGTGCTGAAACAAATTCCTATCTCGCAAGCTTGGCGAAAATCCTGCGAAACACGGCGCACTCCACCAAATGTAGAATAGGGGGCTCTATTCTACGGAATAAAATCCCATCCACTGTTTATCAGGATATATTTTAAGAAGACTTTTATCCCTTTTTCATATTAATTATAATATTCGACTTATTTTATAGACGTCAAACCTATGACTCTCATATGACATCTGTTTGAATGTTCGAAAGGAACTCGTTATAAATATATGCAGCGGCCTGACCCGCAAGGAGGTCTGTAACCCTCAAAGAAGTCTCTACAGTACCTATGGAGAAGAACGGGCAAGAAACTCCATGGACACTTTTTTAAATCAAAATAAACCATACCGTGTATACCGTATTGTTCAGCTTATTATGATTCAAAATTACTACGTAGTAGCTCAAATCAATTTCTTAACCTTTCGCCATTGTCACATATATGTGACAAATGAAATCTTACCCTGAACGCCAACGTCACAAATATATGACAAAATACACATCGCACGGGTCGCACCATATTATGAAATAAACAATTTAATCATTACTTTTGTGTGTTTTTATTTATATAATTTAAAAGTTTAAGCTTCCGTCTATATTGTATTGCATGAAACTAATATAAATAAACCACCAATATCGAAAAATTTGTTGTTTTAAGTGTGTGTGTGTTGTTTTCTTAAAGTGGCCTGGCGTCAGGGGTACGGCGATACGTGTATACTCTGGCGTTCAAAAGTTTAAACCCAAAACTAATGTTAGTTAGGTAAGTATATCTAGATTCCATGAAGAATAATGCTCTCAAACATTCCATGACTATCACAAACTCTGCACTTTTATTCCCCGGCTACACAAATCATCAAATAACATTTCCAATTGAATGGCACATCCTCAATAACTTATATATAGAACAAACTTCCTATCCTAAACAAGAATGTTATCTAACAGACAAAAATTGCATTTTAAATTCGCACATCACGAATCGATCCAATAAACAACGTAAATCAGAATCAGTGAATAGTTGGCGTGACGCCAGCTGTTCATTCACACTAGGCATCTAGATAATGTAACGGACGATAGAATAGATAAATATGCTATCATTGGGAATATATAGCCGTTGGATTGTAAAATTTTTCGCCTAAATCCTGCGGCGGCGCCAAGCCACGCCTCCTTAAAGTTTTCGCCTATTAGGAAAGCGATAATGCAATTAGTTGCAACCTGCACTGCGCAGCTTAGTGACGCATCACGTGTATTCCTTTTGTGAATTTTACGGACGACTTTGGCGGGCTTACTAGAGAGCGCTTCTATTTTTGAATGCAAGCAAACTTGAACTAAGTGGTGGTCAGGCGGGTGTTGAGTGCGCCCATTTAGCAATAAAAAAAAATAAAAAAAAAGTGTCCGCGATAGTACCTATAGTTATGATGTGAGCTATTTTCCTCAATACATGGAATTTCGCAAATTGTACAGTGGCTGTGCATTGTGCTGTCGTTTCTGCACCGTACCTACTTTTTTCGTGTAAGTAGATGTTGCAGAAGCGATTGCATCAATATCTGGCCACACTGAGGTGAATCCTGCAAATCACGTGATTATTCGCGTACGTTTGAACGCCTCCATTCAAATTATTGGACACAAGCGGAGCGAGTATGGGATTTCGGGAGTTCGGGATTCTCTTCAGTTTGGCCAGAGATAAAAGAACAGAAGGGCAATTCTCGTAATTTTAAGAACGTTCACAGTCTAAACTCAGTCTCAATCTGTCGAAAAAACCTCGAATTTCCCTACTTTCATTTTTCCTTTTTGACAAGTTTTTGACATTTGTTTGTCGCCGATTACGAGAATTGGCTTTCAGGATACTTAGTACAGTCCTTTCACAGTTATTGCTGCCATTGACAAGTCTGTCAAAATGATTGTAATCTTAACTCTCGTTATTATAAGGTTGCTGCTGTCAGAGGTAAAATAACTGAACGGGCTGTAGACGAATACTGGCGATCGTATTTTGTTTTTATTAATCAAAATGCGCCGCCGAGGTCGGCCAGGTAGCGAGACAACCTAGACGAGTACCGCAAGGGTTGGATCGAGGTGGCTCTGGAAAGGATACCTGGAAGGATTTGGGGGAGGCCTTTGCTCAGTAGTAGTGGTACAGTACAAGTAAAAGAATACAGAACCTCCTTTTTTAAAGTCGGTTAAAAAAAACACGATGGTTACTTTTCGGAAAAGAAAGTAGTCTGTTTATAGTTAAACACCCCAGAAAATCAGCCGTTTAAGGTATTCTTGACAGCTAATGTTCCCTTAGCGATATTTTTACAAAATCGCATTACAAATTCCTAATATCTCTTTATCTTTTCACAAAATTGGTATTCTTTTCCAATTTTCAAATAGTCTCCGAAGGACGAAAAAGAAAAACCTAATTCAATCACACGACATCACAAACTGAATCGTATAAATGACATTTAGGACGTTGACACCTAAGGCCACTACCCGCTATCGATCATTGCTTCAGCTCTAACTTGTGAAGAAGGTCGTTCTAAAAGGACATACGATTTATTTTGGTCACAGGTTGTACTGACAAACATTCGAGTAATTATGTTCAACAATAAAGCCTTCAATGTATATCAAGTACACCTATAAATTTTGCAGATCTTCATTTGGTGCGTGATACTCATTGCATAAAATACGATGCCGTAAAATTTAATCTAATTTCTACCTTAATTTTAGGAAAGTAAGGAGGAAAATTAACCTTATTTTGCGCAGCTACATTCATTGTGTTTGCAATAATTCAAGGACTAATTTACTGTAACATCCAGATTTATAATAATTGTAATATATTGTGTTTATATAATGATCTTTACATTCGAAATGAAACTCTATTTCATGAACACTTTAAATTATATTTTGTTGATGATTTGGAGTTAGGATATCCTGGACGAATAAACATAATAGCTATAAAAATGAAAGTCATCGATTAAGATATCTATGTCTTCAAAGAAATCTAAGCACCAGCTAATAACACAATAGTGTTCCCGTATATTCTATACCAAACCAGTGGCGTGCATTGCATATACTCGTAGGCATATAAGCAGTGCCTACCTCGATATATCAACATAAGCCTGTCAATTACATTTTAGTGTGTATGCCCCATTAAGAAACTCACTAAATTATCATACCTAACAAAAAACAAAATCTTCGTACAAACACGCGCGGCAGTAGGCAGTCGCCGGACGGCCTACTCGGCTCCCGTACTATTCGCACATTGTCATTGGTCTTTACTCCTTCAAGTTAATACGACAAAATTAAAAATACATACGTCTCACGCGTAATATCATGTCGTTCGACCTTCGCAATTTATCAACCTTAAGTAGGCATGCCTACTCAAATAACCACACTTTTGACCTCACTTTTTTTCTAATTAGTGATCGCGTTTGCCTAGACTAGACCCGGCCTATTGCCTACCTATTCTGAAAACCAATGCACGCCACTGTACAGTCGAGTTCTTTAATATCTGAGCATGTTCATGAATCAAAAATATATAGGCAATGGTAAGTTTCATAAAACTCTAAACAGCTTCGCCGTACAATAAATTGTAAACAATCTGTGACATCATAAATATGTGACTACATTAAATCAATAATATTACTACAGATAAAGACTCTAAAAATTGTGCGCAATCCCTTGTTCATATTATTTAGCGCAAAGTTAGGTTCACAAATATCTATGCAATTATTTTTCTATGAAAAAGATCTTGAAACAAAATCAACTTGAAGTTATCAGTTATGACATCCTTCAACGGCAATATTGCATTATTACTCGAACTTCTGCTCCGGCAAGCAAAAATAAATTTTATGGTAAAGGCCATTTAGTTGAATATTCAAAGCTGTATAGATATTTATGAATCCTAGGTTGCAACAAATATATTGAACACTAGAGTATTTAGATATTTATGTTCCGAAGAGTAGTCGTAAGATTTTTGACTGCACTACCGTAACATACTTATGAACAGTTTATATGAAAACATTTTATTGATGTCTAAATTTGTATAGAACTATATGATCATTTTAATGCTTACAATATTTTGAAACATTGTCACTGCCAATATATTAATGAACTCGACTGTACCAAACATACCCATTACGAGGAGATTAATCCCCGAGTTACTGAAGGTACTTAGCTGAAAGCAACGCAAATTTCTTTGCAGTAGTGGTGCCGATTCCCTTCTTTAAAAACTAATCTTTTAAGTTCAGTGCATCTTTTTCTTTCTATTTTATTAAGAAAATGACAGAAGATAAATTCAAGTTTAGTCCTGTCAAATTAATCAGCTCCTGACACTACTCCATACAAGTTTAGACGTGATTAAAAAATTGCCTACTACAATTACGTCAATTTACGTCAGGCGCTGATTAATTTGATAGGGCTAAACTAAAATTTCTCTTCTGTCCTTTTCTTAATGAAATATAAAGAAAAAGATGCACCGAATTTAGAAAGTACCTACAAAGAATTTAATACTAGATTCTATCATGTTATTGCCTCTTTTTTGTGGATGGGAAATCATCAAATGACTCCTCCCGCTCTGGGTGGAGTGGAAGGGAGTGTCAGACTCTTACTGACTAAAACCCACCCGTGTTCCTTCGTTAGCCCTTTATGTTTCGGGGCAGCGGTAACCCTTTCGGGCAATCCCGCTGAGCCGGCAGGCTACGGCCCTAACGGGCCCCTTCCCTTATGCTCACATCTCTTTGATGTGCGCGTGGAGCACATACGCGCCGTTCAGCTCGGGCCTGGTCCTGATCGGACGGTGAGCTACCCATTACTCTCCGTCCGCAGGCCCGCGCCTACGGTGGCCGGCAGTCGTCACGCGGCTCCCGACGCCCGGAACGTTTCCCGCGGCGGCTGGGACGTGAGGCTCTCTCCCTCAATCATGTTATTGCCTAAGATCAGCCTTATGTTAGGAACTTTTTCTTTTTTCGTTTTTGAAATAAACAGATCTATGTTAATGGCTGAAACGAGCAGTATCAGCATTCATCATCATCAGCTTACAGCAGTCCACTGTTGGACATAGGCCTCTCCTATTGCACGCCATTCAACTCGATTTTCGGCAATCCTCATCCAGCTGCTACCAGTCACCCTGCGAAGATCGTCGCTCCATCTAGCTGGAGGGCATCCTATCTTTCATAGGGTCAGCATTAACGAGAATTAGTTCTCACCAAGCTCAAAAACAAACCGTCAAAATTGAAATAATAATCGTTCATTCTTCATTGTAACTAAATTAAAAGTAGTGAAATACCATTCTTGTTACAAATAATGAAAATCCATACCATTAATACAAATGCGAAAGTGTGTCTGTCTGTTACCTCTTCACGTTTAAACCGCTGAATCGACTTAGATAAAATTTGGTATAGAGATAGTTTGAGTTCCCGAAAGGACATAGGATAGTTTTTATCCTGATATTCCCACGGTATCGAAACTTACGCGGGTGACACCGCGGGGCGCTGCTGGTTAGAAATATAACTAAGTACCTACTATATTCTGCATCATACTCGAAGTTCGTATTTTGCTGAACAAGATACTTAAGGATTGTTTGAGTACCGTCAGCAGCGACAGCGACCGCTGTTCTATACACTTTAACAAACTTTTGTTTTATAACACAGAGCAAGTGGCCATTGAACGAAGTTTTGTTGCAAAAAATTTCGAGTGATTGGTATGAAAAAAGAACTAATTTAAACTTTGGCTGAAATGAGATTGAAATAAAATCCTCTATTTTAATTTAAGAGTTGGATTTGAAAAGTAATCTAAAACTGTGCTTACATAACGGGCTTGTTACTACATATACAAAAAAAAAATATGAAAAAATAAAAGAAAAATAACGGCAGTGTATTAAGCGATTCCCGCACATATCGTAGGCCGAATGTTAGTGGCAACACTTTGATCTTGAACTAGCTTAGCGTAGTACGGGATTTCAATAGAATAATAGGCCAACTTATACTGGTTTTGTTATCGCTGACGTCTACAGTACTATATTATTAAAGTTTGTAGTGTTTGTGTGTTATGTATCTCATGTAGAAAAAAAAACAGTGGCACTCCGGGAGTGCCAACAGAAGTGACAACAAAACACAAACAGAATATTTTGTCATCGCTCACTGACATCCTACTAATATTATAAATGCGAAAGTTTGTGAGGATGGATGTATGTTTGTTACTCTTTCACGAAAAAACTACTAAACGGATTTGGATGAAACTTTACAGTAATATAGGTTATTCATCAGAATAACACATAGGCTACAATTTATAATGATTTTATGTAGTTTTGGTCATAATATAACGATACGTGTCAATTAAGTCGGAAAAAAATCTTCCATCTGAGAGCTATCTTGGCGTGCGCTGCCTAAACCAATGGAGTTACATAAAGATGATGTACCGCAGGATTGTTTGTCTTAAGTAGATCTAAATAAAAGTCCGCGACAGCATATATCTACCTTTTATGTGCAAGCCAGTACAACCAAAATTGTGAACCATAAATCTAATTAAATTTGGTACTATTTTACAATGCACATTTAGTATATAATTATCAAACTCTTATCAAAATGAATACATTTATCGCATTAAGTATTTAATGTAGATAAACTTTGTCTTTCACACTAAGTAATTTGGCCAAATAGTTTAAAAGTTATCACGATATGATTGACTTGAACGGAGCGCCTAACGCCGCGGCGGCTCTGGAATTGCTGCTACATTGCTAAGCGGTGGACGGACAGCACATTCCGTCTTTAAATTACCTCTTAATCTGGCGAGTGAAGAAACTCCATCGTGTAACATCAGCAAAACCAGTGCCCGTGGCCTCCTCTTGCAACAGTGTAAATTAATCGTGTGGGACGAGTGCACAATGTCACACAAACGTGCCATCGAAGCTCTTGATCGTTGTTTACAAGACTTACACGGCAAAGAAACAATAATGGGTGGTGTGGTTGTTTTATTGGCTGGGGACTTTCGGCAAACTTTGCCTGTCATCGAGTGAGGCACTGCAGCAGACGAAATTAACGCATGTCTAAAAGCCTCATATTTATGGACCAAAGTTGAAAAGCTGCACCTTATAACCAACATGCGTGTCCAGTTATTCAGTGATCTAGAGTCGGGTGCGTACGCTGAAAAACTGCTCGAGATAGGTGAAGGTCGAATCGAAACTGACGAAGAAGGTATGGTTCTATTCACTAACCAATTTTGTCACGTTGTGGATTCGGAAGACGCACTCATTGCTCAAGTTTTTCCAAATTTGCAACAGAACATCCACGATGAAAGTTGGCTATGTGAAAGAACTATACTAGCACCAAGAAATGAGACAGTTGCGAAAATCAATAACATTATCTTGGACCAAGTAACCAGCGATGCAACAACCTACAACTCTATCGACACAGTCATGTCATCTGAAGACTGTACAAGCTACCCCGTGGAGTTTCTTAACTCTTTGGAGCTATCCGGGGTGCCATCACATAAGCTCCAATTAAAAGTCGGTATACCGGTTTTGTTAATGCGTAACTTGGACGCCCCGAGACTATGTAATGGCACTAGATTGCGAGTCAGGGAACTAGGCAGGCATATTGTTAAGGCCACAATTTTAACTGGAGAAGCTAAGGGTGAAAATGTTCTTATTCCATGCATCCCAATAATACCCAATAACTTACCCTTTAATTTCAAACGTTTACAGTTTCCCAAGTTGCATTTTCTATGACCATCAATAAATCGCAAGGGCAAACTTTGAAAGTAGCGGGGATACATTTAGGCACGCCCTGTTTTTCCCATGGGCAGCTTTACGTAGCTTGCTCACGTGTTTCTAAATCCCAAAATCTTCTTATTTACGCTGAACAAAAAAAATCAAATAACATAGTATACAGGAGTATATTGCAGTAAAAACACAGATAAATTAACACAGATGTTCACCTATTCCAATTACGTACCACATAATTCTTTAGTTATTACAAAATCTATTAAATAAAACCGGCCAAGTGCGAGTCGGACTCGCGCACGAAGGGTTCCGTACCATTGTCTATAAAAAACGGCGAAAATAACACGTTTATTGTATGGGAGCCCCCCTTAATATGTACTTAATTCTTATTCGTATTTGTTGTTATAGCGGCAACAGAAATACATCATTTGTGAAAATTTCAGCTTTCTAGCTATCACGGTTTATGAGATACAGCCTGGTGACAGACAGACAGACGACGGAGGCTCAGTAATAGGGTCCCGTTTTACCCTTTGGGTACGGAACCCTAAAAACCGCAGCAAAATCCGTTGCGTAGTTTTAAAAAATTTAAGCATTCATAGGGAAAAAGAATGCTTCTTTGTTTTATACTATGTAGTGATTAAGGGCTTGTAATAGTTCAGCTCAAATTCAGATTTTGCCCCCACTTCCCCGCGCTATGTATCATTCTATCCCACTCGCACTGACATACTGATTCAGTTAGGGTGAACTGTACTATTGTTGGAAGGATGTCAAGAAATAAAATGATTAAACTTAACATTCATTTATTACATTCACATAAAAATTAGCTTTCACATTGTATGTGCAGTATATATAAAATTCTTTTAAATGGACAGGTAAATAATAATATAATAACAAAAAAAACATGGGACGCTCATCATTCGCATAGCAAATACAAAGCAAAGACAAAGTTATTTATACATAATATTTGAGTAGCGACGTCTACAAACGAATTACACCAATCTTTTGTTTGACATCACAACCTACATCACGCAAGCAAAGTTTACCGCAAAATCCGCAATATACCTACTGCATTAGTGTTCTATGACCGACCAAAGACCATTGCTCACTCACTGACGGCGTGGCACGGCAGGTTGTGCTGCGGCATCCCGCGGCGTTCCGTGGAATCCTGCTAAAAGCCGCCCTGACTGGACTGCGCCCCATTAACCGAAATGACCGCTGCACAAGTTTCAACCTTATTTCAACCAGCTTAGCAATCATAATTCCTCGACACAAAGTGACCCACACGTCTCGCGGGATGCAATGGCGCGCTGCGGCATTACGTGGAATGAAACGGCATAACACGTCATGCCGCAGCATCCCTCGGCGCGTCGCATCATGCCGCAGCGTCCCGCGGCACGTAGCGTCATTTCCCGGCATCGTGGTATCGAAATAAAGTAACATGAATTCTAAACTCATTGAAATAAGATTTAAAATAACTTGATTAGTAATAAAATCCTCTGCCATGACACGCCGTGCCATGCCGTCAGTGAGCGCCGGCCTTAAAATTACTCTTTTTGCTGATTCTTTGGCCAAAAAATAGGCTAGTCCTCTGGTCACGTGAAGAGTCGACCAATCGCTTGGCGATTTCTCTAATAATTAAGTGGGCACTCGGACCCTGTGGCCGTAGTGTTTCAGCCCCAAACGGCTGGTACATATGTATAAGTCGGCTTATTAAGATTAGAAAGTTTCATACATTTTGGCTTTAACGATGGTTTAGAATAGAACACAATAACCTCGAACAACTGATGGTTACCGGCAAGGTGGATGGTAAACGACCAAGAGGTCGCAGCCCATTGCGATGGTCTGACCAGATAAGCTCTTCTCTTGACACGAAATTTCATGATGCGCTTCACTTGGCCAAGGATAGACAGAGATGGCGAAACATCGTCAGGGAAAAGTTGTTTTCAAGGGAGGATCACGACCCTCAGTAATGAGGAGTACGACTTGAGGAGGAGGAGAATAGAACGAATTTTAAAATAAGTTGTTATTAATGAAAGCATTTAAATTAAAAAAAAAAGGAATCAAGAGGAGGAGAATGACGAAAGCAAGAACATTTATGTGAATTCCCTTAAATCCCTAATTTCCATATTCCGTGTATGTCTGGGATCACATAACTCTGGTAACATGTATGATAAGTAAAAATTTGTTAATTTAGGTTCCATGAATTGTGCCCAATAATGATCGTCTTTCTGTATAATTTCAGTTTTGATATGATTTTTGCATCCCGACCATACGCCAAAAATACATGTATTTCTCCCAGTTATGTGTAGTTGTCCCTGCACCTGAATGTACCAAGGATGTTTCAAATTTATGGAAAGTCCATCTTTCGTTTTCCTCCAAAACCTTATTTTTTTTTTATCTATTGCATCGTCCAACGAAGTCCTGAATGCAGAAATTGGACACTTTATTTCTACTATTAAAATTAAATTAAATTAAATTAAAATTCTAAAATACTATTGTGTCTTCTCCCTGCACAACTCCGTCCGGAGTTGCACCTAGAAAAGGTAACTCTTTATCAATAAAAAGACCACAAGGCTCTATTTTAATATTAAGTTGTGATGCTAGTTGTTCCATTGCGGTTGTTTCGTTTTCTATTCCATGTTTTATGGACGGCACATTACATAAATTTTTTGGATATATAAGATTTTTAACTAAATTTTTAACACTAGAATTTTGACGTCTATTGACCACTTTGGAGAAATTAGAGGCTGTAAGAAGTTTCCTTCTAAGTTCTAACCACTCACTGGAATCTCTTTGAAGAATCGTTGATATTTCAACGTTTCTTCTGTCTTCTTCTGAGCTTGGTAAATTTTTTTAAAAGTCCTCTTTGCAGCGATCGTACTCTAAAGTGGTCATATCTGGCTTTTGACAATGTTCACCATAATCTTTACTACTTTCTTTGTTATTAATTTTTTTTCGTTTTCTATCCTTTCTTAAATCTTTAAACACACCCCTACGTTTCCTAAAACGTTTCTCCTCTAATTGAAGCACTAGTGGTCTGGTGCTTTTCCCCAAGATTGATCTATGTAGAGTGGAGAGAGGGCGTTTTGTATTAAATGAAACTACAGCAGCGTTGCATCTCGACTCATAGCCCTGACGTAAGGAAAAGTTAATACGTTTCCCTCCAACAAATTTAGCAATAATGTTGTTGAAGGATTCTACTTTATTGCTATCAGTATTGTGCATCAAACTTCGAGCTTTAGCTGCTACAGTATTCACTATAAACTTTATTCTATTCCAAATAGCGCACGTTTTCAAAATTAAAGTAACATCTTCATTGTTTTTTTGGCTAGTACAGTAATAAGGTTGACAGTTGTCGTGATTTCCGAATGCGTGGTTATAAGAATTTGTGATATCTGTGAATAGGCTATTTACTTTTGTATCAAAGTTCGTGACTCTAGAAATGTGTTCTGTTATGGAGGAGCAAATAACTTTTCGAATAGCTAAAATTCTTTGAGTCGTAATTTTTTTTCTTAAGCAGGATGGGTATTTAGTTTCCGTGGTTATGTTCTTCAATTTTTTGCAATTTTTTGCTTCAAATTTTTCGTATTTACGCTCACTCTATTTCTAATCACTGTGTCAATTTGACAAAAATTGACAGCAAAAATACCGTACTTACTTTATTTTTGTAGCCTGAGTAGGTTTATTATTATTTATGCGGTCGCTAAATTCAAAACAGTTTGTAAGCGAAAAATCCCATAGGAATTTTGGAATTTTGGTTGCGAAGCAATTTATGCTTAGATAAGTTATAAGCAGACCCACTAAAAAGCGAGAAATAAAAACGTTTTAACAAAAAAAAAAAACGTCTTCCAAAAAATCCACAGTGTAAAATAACTTTAATTTCGGAAGGCGGTGGCAAAAAACTTTTTAGTAACGTGTCTATAAATTGTTTTCAAGCATCGTCACGAATCTTCTAGCGCGAAGAACTGTACTCTACCGAGTTTTAGCCACCGGATCAGACGGCTTTCGAGGAAGATACAGCACAATAGACCACATCCATACAGTGCCAAAAATTATACAGAAATCCGAAGAGTATAACCGGCCCCTTTTTCTTACGTTTGTGGTCTATGAGCAAGCTTCTGACTTTATCGAGACCTGGTCTGTTTTGGAGTTGCAAGTGACATTAGTTATCTTTATGATGGAACGGATGGTCGTATTCCTTATCCGATCCGTTAGTTTGATACCCAGAATACTCCGTTCCATAGCCCTCTGGCAAACGTCGAGCGTGGACCTCTGCTGATTTGTCAAAGACCACGTTTGACCACCGTATGTGAGGATGGGAAGTATGCACACGTCAATGAGTCTTCTCTTAAGGGACAAAGGAAGATCACCCTTCATTATATCTTTCATGGCCCATTAGCTCATCCAGGCATTTTCGGTGCGTCTTGCAAATTCTTTGTTTTGTCTTGCCTGGAAAGAGACTATTTGCCCGAGATAGAGATACTCATCAACGTATTCGACCTCCACACCCGTCACAGTGACCGTTTAGCATCTGCGTCAACTCGGAGGCTGAAGACGAAAAGAGGCACAACTCAGCCTCCGGGCTGAATATTGATCAAAAATGTATTAACTTAAACCAAAAAAAATTACATGCATCAAGCACAGCCAACACATCAAGCTAGCCGAAACTTTTAAATTTTCCCAATCAATTTTGAACAATATGTTTTAGCGATAAAGCTGAAAATCTATTAAAGAAATATGACAGGTTGTAGTAGCTTGATGTGCTGGCGTCTGTACATAATTAATTCTCAAAATCTGTCAGTGGTAATTTGTGATTACTTGATATGAATGAAAACCGTAGAGAATATAAAGGTTTTGTGTAAATTGGCTAATTTTATGCCGACTGTATTTTTTTTCAAAATTAGATCATAGTTTCTGGTCTCCTATTACAACATAACGGGTTTAAAAAGACACAACGAGCCGAGAGTCACTTGTACTCCCCATTATTGTAATCATTTCTTTGTACTAGAAACTTTCTGGTTACGGAGATATTATTATTAAGGTCAAAATTACAACTTTCACTGATATTTTTTACGAAAACAAGTTTTGATATTATAACACAACTTTAAATACCTCCAGGACCCATGTACTTATAGTTACATGCCGGTGCAAAATTTACTGTTTGTGGTAGTGCGCATACAGCAAATGTTTACACCAAAAATTAAAGTCAATTTCCAGCAATTAATTTTGTCACAGATCTTTTGTGCAATGTTACTTAGTTTGATGTACGACGGCTAAAGTCTTTTTACACCCTGTATCAATAAATAGATAAAATTATTTATAAAAATAGTTTTACTGAATATATTGTGTAGCAGCAGCGATGAGGTTTGTGAAAACTCAGGTTTACTATATTTGATTGTGTTGAGGATTATTAGAATAAAAAACGATGCGTTAGGTTTAACGAGTAAATTCAATGTATTCGCCATCTTAATACAAAATTCAAGGAGAGGGGTGAGGGAACAATATTTTTGGTGGTAACCAATCACGGTCGAGAGGTTACTATGACGTAGTGTATGGTGTCGATTTTTGCCTCTAGATGTCGCTATCAGTCGCTATTTATTAACGGAGTTCACAACATGCCCCCGGCCTTGGAAGCAGTGGCTTTCAATGGTCTTCAATCACTGCATCAGTGTCGATCATGTCTTGTATCAGAGGACAAATCTTGGTGTATGCGCGTCTCACCACGCCCGATGACGTCTGGATATCAGCCACCCGGGATATGCCATCCTTTCCTGGGATAGTGCAAAGGACACGTCCCAAATGCCACCTCAGAGGTGGGAGGTTATTATCCTTAATAACCACTAAGGAGTTTGGTTTGAGCTCGTCCTTATTCGCCGTCCATTTTGTCCGCACCTGCAGCTCGGAAATGTATTCCTTCGCCCAACGGTTCCAAAAATGTTGGCGAAGTTGTTCTACCCTCTGGTAACGCTGGAGACGACTAGCTGGAACATCACGCAGGTCATCGCCGGCTGGCGCAGTTAGTGGTCGGCCAATAAGGAAGTGACCGGGAGTGAGCGGGGAAAAGTCATGAGGATCGGGGGAAAGAGGAGATAGAGGTCGGGAATTTAGTACGGCTTCTATTTGAGCCAATACTGTGCTGTACTCTTCGAACGTGAGGTGCGCGTTACCTATCACACGACGAAGATGGTATTTACTCGACTTAACTCCCGCTTCCCACAGACCACCAAAATGCGGAGAATAAGGGGGAATAAAATGGAAATTAATATTTTGACTAGATGCGAATTCTAAAATATCACTACTGCAATTATTTAAAAATTTAGAAAAATCATTCATTACACCTACGAAATTACGCCCATTATCAGAGTATATATCTGCAGGCTTACCACGGCGTGAAATAAATCTTTTCAATGTACATAAATACGCTTCACTGGAGAGGTCACTGACTAACTCCAGGTGTATAGCACGTGTCACAAAACAAACAAAAAGACAAATGTACCCTTTGATAAGCCTAGCACCCCTACCTTTGCGGTTCAGAATGAGCACTGGCCCAGCGTAATCCACCCCACACTGAACGAATGGAAGACTAGGTGTAACTCGCTCCCTAGGTAAGTTCCCCATCAGAGGGCTAAGCGTCTTACCTCTAATGCGAGTACAGGTAACACAACTATGCACTACCTGGCGAGCCACGTTCCTACCTCCGACAGGCCACCATGATTCGCGTAAATGAAAAAGTAATGCCTGCGGAGCAGCGTGGAGAAGCTGAATGTGCTCATGACGAAATAATAAAGTAGTAAAATGATGTTTACTATGAATTACAATTGGATGTTTTTTACCATAAATAAATTCATCAGAATTAACTAAACGACCACCTACGCGCATTAATTTGTGATCATCTAAAAACAAATTCAATTTAGACAAACAACTTTTACTTTTAATAGGCTCATTATTAGATAATGCTTTGTATTCAACTGGATAAGATTCCATTTGACAAAATCGAGCTAATGTTTTATCAGCATGGTCTAACTCGTCTACACTAAGGCCGCCCGTACGCTTATTATTTTTAAAACGACTGTTATTAATAAAACGTAACATAAAGGCAGCCGCACGCCTCAAACGTTTAAATTGAGAGAACCGATGGAAGGGAAACAAAGATGATTCACGACAATCCTGAGCTACAACGGCAGTGACGCATGACTTAACCTCAGGCAACTCGCGATGCTTGAACGAGTCTGAACTTTTGTGATCGTCTATTGAAAAACTAGGGTCACGAAGAAATTCAGGACCCTCCCACCATAAGGTAGACGAAGAAAGTTCTTCCAATCTAGCACCGCGTGACGCTAGATCGGCGGGGTTATCTCCACTGCGTACGTGACGCCACGGGACGTCTAGTGTAAGGTCATGAATTTCCGCGATCCTATTTTGAACGAATGTTTTAAGTTGGCTAGGCTTCATGTGCAGCCAGCCTAAGACAATCGTGGAGTCAGTCCAAAATACTACGCTATTCAACTTACAACGTAATGAGTTGCGCACCTTGTCATACAGACGAGCACCTAATAAAGCCCCACAAAGTTCGAGACGTGGTATACTAATAGGTTTTAAAGGCGCGACCTTTGTTTTTGAAAACAATAATCTAACTGATACTGTTAAATCAATGTTAACTGTGCGAACATAACAACACGCGCCGTACGCCGTCTGAGATGCGTCGCTAAAAATGTGTAACTCAATATACATAGGCTGTGTACCTATAGCGTGGCGAGGTATACGAACAGTGTTTAGCGCTTGCAATGAAATAACAAACCGGTTCCACACGCGCGCCGTGTCATTAGGAACGGTATCATCCCAACCTATTTTTAATAGCCATAATTGTTGTAAAAGAACTTTGACAACAATTATGACAGGACTTAACAAGCCGAGAGGGTCAAATATTTGCGAAACTTTTGATAAAATAGACCTCTTTGTAATAGCCTTGTTATTTTCAATATTAATTTGAGAATTAAAATAAAAGTTGTCGCTTGCGTTATGCCAGCCTATTCCTAAGGTTTTAGAACTAACATTTTCATCTAAACTTAAAGGTTTAAACTGACTAGACGACTGACGGTCATCATCGTGTTTAAAATTAAATATCCACTTCCTAAGTGGAAAGCAGCCCGACTGCAGCGTCTTCTGAGTCTTATCGCATAGATCTAATAATTTAATTTTATCATCTAAGCCCGTAATGTAGTCGTCGACATAAAAATCCTCTTTTATAGCTCGCGCGACATCAGGATCAGGAGATTCAAATGCTAATTGTTTCAGGCACCTAACACTTAGAAAAGGTGCGGAGGCGGTTCCATACGTCACGGTATTTAATTTAAATATACCTAATGGCTTTGAGGGATGGTCACGCCACAGAATCATCTGCAAGCTGCGCTGACCCTCATCTACTAGACATTGCCGGTACATCTTCTCCACGTCGGCGCACGCGACGTACTTATGCTGCCGAAAGCGGAGAAGAATTGCAATGAGATCACCCTGTATAGGAGGGCCAACTAGTTGCAAATCATTCAGTGACTTACCCGAGCTCGATGGTGCGCTTGCGTCAAACACCACGCGCAACTTGGTGGTGGTGCTGAGCTCGCGGAACACGCCATGATGCGGCATGAAATAACACGGGGATTCATAGGAATCTACCTGTGTCATATGGCCTAAGCTAAGATACTCCTGTAAAAAGTTTGAATAAAGACTTTTATATTCAGGCGAACGCTGCAGACGTTTTTCTAGCGCAAGAAATCGACGTTCTGCTTGTATATAAGAATCCCCCAAGGTATCAGGTGACTGATGGAGCGGAATGTGCACGCAGAATCTCCCCTCGCTATTGCGAGTAGTAGTGCGAACAAAGTGATCTTCGCATGCACGTTCTTCCTCAGTCTGTGCGTCTCTGACCTTAGACAGTTCCTCAATCTCCCAGAACAATCGAAGTTGCGTATCTAAAGAATTAACAATATTGCATTGAATTGGTGCATTTTTGCGCGTATAATTAACTATAGGTCCGGAAATAATCCAGCCTAGTTTGGTATTCTGTAGAAACGGACCACTAGACAAACGAATCTTACCGTCTTCCAACAGATCCCAAAACCTATCTGCGCCAATTAAAATATCAATATTTTTATAGTCTAGAAACTCCGGATCGGCTATCCGTATGTTGTCTGGAATACAGACTTGCGCGCTTAATTTACACACGGCAGGCATCGAAGCCGTAATCCTAGACAGCACATAACAATTAATGCGCGTAGTAAATGAATTATCGACGCAGGATTTGATAACGATATTACAAGCTTGCGAACAATGTACTACCGAATCACCTACGCCTCGAACTTCGTTTGTGGACTGTATTAATGATGCGTTTAAGAGTTGACATAATGATTTAGAAATGAAACAGCGCTGGCTTCCATTATCAAGAAGGGCACGCGCTTTATGGTACCTACCGTGTACATCTGCTACTTCAACGATAGCTGTTGACAATAACACGGACTGCACACCTATAGATTTAATCGATTGCGTTTGCATGTGTGCCTTGTTTACTTGAATAGGGACTGCGGAGTCCGAGGCGGTTGGTGCGGTCGCGGGGAGGTGCGCAGGCGCCTTCCTCACATTAGCACTCGACGCCTCAGTGTTCGTTGAGGTATGCAAAGTAACCGAACTATTAGCGTTATCATTGTGCAATAATGAGTTATGTTTTTGATTACAGTGTCGACAAGGCCCAAACTTACAATTATTTATTGAGTGTTTCGAATGTAAACAATTCTCACATAAGTTGTGCTCGCGTACCAGTTTAAGCTTTGTGTCTAAGTCACATTCGATAAACTCTTTACACGTATACAGTGGATGATTCGCGTTGCATTTTGCGCATGTTAACTTACCGCGTTGTTTATTTGATTTACTCGGTCCGCTAGAAACATTGCAGTGTGACATATTATGACATTTTGAGTGTGGTTTTTTGTTGTCAGTGCTTTGAGCTTCTTTGCTACGTGAACGCTGCAATGCCTCCAGCATGTCTGCTTTATTGCGCAAAAAGTTAATTAAGACATCCACCGATAAGCGCTTGGAATTATTTTCGTTTGGATTCGGGAACAATGTGCACTTATGAGACCCCCATTCTCTTTCAGTAATTTTATCTAACTTCGACACCATGATATTAATAATTAAACTATCCCAGTAGTCTGTAGGCTCACCTAGGATCTTAAGTGCGCGTAAATTTTTCAAAATAGTGTCTATTAAGTTTCTAATTGAAGAAGGCGACTCTTTAGTTATTGCAGGTATATTTAATAATGATTTAATATGATGATCAACTAAAAGTCCGCAATTATTATATCGGTTGAGCAACAAGTCCCATGCAACCTGATAATTATCAGAAGAAAACTCTATGGAATGTATAACTAGTTCTGCGCTGTCTTTTAGGGACGATTTGAGATAGTGGAACTTTTGGATATTGGAAATATCTTTAGAATTATGAACTAGTGAGGTAAATGTGTCTCTAAATTCCAGCCAGTGCTCATAGGAACCGTCAAATGTAGGCATGGAGATAGTGGGTAACTTGACAGAATGTATTTGGTTGTTATTATGACTATGACATGACCTGGAGCAGTCAGCAACCTCATCAGTGTTCATCATAAATTCAGCTAGAGATATTAAACTGTAGTAACTATCTTCAAATTGTTCTCTTTGATTTAATTGTTCGCCTAATTCACTATCAGACACTTTTTCTTCTATTTTAGTTTGAATGTCGTTAAATTCAGAAAATAAAGTAGTACATCCTTGAATCCTCAACTTTAAATCAATGCGTTTTTGATTGGGAAAGTCATGATCACAATCTTTTAAAGACTCTAAATAATTATTAAATTTGGTAAGCCTGCCCTTAATAATACCACGCTTCCTAACTAAATCGCGAACTAACTCACTACTCTCTACACTTAGCAAATTAGGAGATTTGTCACGGGATTTAACAGAGTCAATGGGCATTTTGGTGGTTAGTGAAAAGAGGAGTACTCACGGTTTATAATCGTCAGATCAATCACACACGGCACTGATGCTAGCAACGTCACCAGGTTGGTAATCGACTGGAAGTTTGATATTCCGAGAATACAATGCGGCAATTTCACTGAAATAAGAGCACAGACACACTATAGCAAAATCCAAAATGTAGCAGCAGCGATGAGGTTTGTGAAAACTCAGGTTTACTATATTTGATTGTGTTGAGGATTATTAGAATAAAAAACGATGCGTTAGGTTTAACGAGTAAATTCAATGTATTCGCCATCTTAATACAAAATTCAAGGAGAGGGGTGAGGGAACAATATTTTTGGTGGTAACCAATCACGGTCGAGAGGTTACTATGACGTAGTGTATGGTGTCGATTTTTGCCTCTAGATGTCGCTATCAGTCGCTATTTATTAACGGAGTTCACAACATATTGAAAACACCATTACACATTGGGAACTGTCTAAAATAGGTACGTTTACCTCCCTAAATTTTTGACAATGTTTTGACATTGACATGAGATTACGATTTTAAACCATTTCAAAAATTATTTTATGAATGAAAACTACAAAATTTGGAAAAAATAAAAATACGAGGCCTTATATTTTACATCTATATTTCATTTTACTTTATTACATAATTTCTTCAGAACATAAAACGTTGTCAATCGGGTCTTTTGAGCGCAAGCAAAGTGACACGGGTTCCCCGTCTGATAGCCGAAGCGGTACTGACAAGTACTGAATCGGGGTCCTGTCGGGGGCCGGGCGGCAGAGCGGTTCAAGGTATGAGTGGTTATAAAGCTGGATATTTCGGATCTCATCTTTTTACGTTAAATTTAACGATTAAAAAAATAAAAACGAACCTATGACACCTGCTTTATGCATAGTTTGATTAGCTTGCAAATTTTCATGGCCTAATTTGAAAATTTTCATTGAATATTCTCCTTTTATTTTGCGGTTTAGAGGTAATTTTGAGACTTCTTTGTATCGAGAAAATTGTATGCAATCGTGTTTTCGCAACCGATGACACCTCGCAGTAGTCCTCATCTTTATCGTATATTAATTTCAAAGTGAAAACTGCAGAACTGTTGGAACTACAGCCGTTAATGCTAAGGCAATTTTCGCAATCTGAACTAGTATCGGTCCTTAAATGCAAGTAACATTGGTCCGACCTGTTTAGTTGTCAGTGTTTAGTAATCCGTTTGTGCTGGATAGGATAATCTCAAGCCTACTTTTTATAAACACACCATACAGGTAAAGATTGATGAAGAAACCACTGGACTTAGCATTTTGAAATTTGCAGAGTTCTATTATAGCTTAAAATAATGAGCACTTAGAAAGGAATTCAGATAATTCCACCCTCAAGAGATACCCTCTAAATATTAGGTATAGGAGTTCAAAGATTGTATGGAAACTAATTTTGAAGTTAGAAATCTGGGATGTACGATGTGAAGGTACATTAAAAAAATATCAGTATTTAAAAAAAAATGTCACGTAACTTAATGTGGCAGACCAAATTCTACGCGAGCGAAGCCGCGGGCAAAAGCTAGTCGGATATACTTTAAAACCGAGTACATCTCGAGGACAGCCGAACACATCCGAAGCGGTGTCGATTACGGTAACAGTGGCGCGAGTTCAATAGTTTTTTCCCATCTCAAAAAATGCACAACCCGCATAAAGAAGTTTTCACTTCAAAAAAAGCGTGCGGTCGGGGGACCCCTGTTAGGAACCAAATTTCTTACGTAATAATACTCGCACGGTACATCGCACATTATATAGCACGCTAGCATAAGCATTTTTACACAATTTAAATCCATATAGCAATTAATATTGCTGAGTACACTTTCGACCGTTTTATTGTAAACACCTGTGTTACAATTAGTAAATAGCTTATCAAGAAGTCAACAAGAATAGTTTTCTTCCATCTCAACTTATCATACGTACTAGCAAGCAAGCGCTCGTACACGCACGCACACACACTCGTATATAATAGAAAGAGACAGCGAATGTGTGGATTTAATAAAATAAAAAATTCTCATAAAGTTGTCACCATCTTGGATATTCATTTTGACCGCACTATTATCATCAGCACCCTGGAAAACCACGAAAACGACACCCATAATGAAACATTTGAAAATATTCGCAGCCGCCATCTTGAATTTTCATTATGCCTTCACTATTGGCTTTAGCTCCCACGAAAACTATGAACACACCCATCCATACTAATATTATAAATGCAAAAGTGTGTCTGTCTGTCTGTTACTTCTTCACGCTTAAACCGCTGAACCGATTTAAATAAAATTTGGTATAGAGATAGTTTGAGTCCCGGGAAAGGACATAGGATAGTTTTTATCCTGATATTCCTACGAGATCGAAACTTATGCGGGTGAAACCGCGGGGCGTTGCTAATAATAAAATAACGTGCAATAAGGAACTTCGTTCCTAAAACGAAAACCTACCAGTCAAAGTCGACCAGATTACTCCTACCGCAAGCTGTGTTAAAGAACTTCGTTCCAAAAAGTCGACGCAAGCCATACATAGGCAAACATGCTTTGGCTTTGAAAAGTGAAGGCACAGCATCACTTGAAGGGAAAAATAAACAAATAGATTGTCGTGACGTCAGCGTATCGATATCCGTGTCAGCGTAGCACTTCGTAGCACGTCGTAACTTGTCGTAGTAGTGTCGTAGCCTTTCGTAGACCCGCTACGCAATTTGCATGCCTTTAGCAGCGTAGCGGCTTCATTACACGACAGTATTTAAAGGAAAATCTCGCTATTAATGCTGACGTTGAAAGAACTAATTTGCTTTACAAGTGATAGCACTTTTTGATTTTAATATTTTTTCTTGGTTCTTGAAAGGGTGTCATGAAAATGATATTTGATTTTAAGTTGAAGGGGGTGAAAGCAATGCTTTTTAGTAATATTTATTTCTAAAACCAATTTCTTCATTATTAACAACGTCATTTGGCTGCAATGATGGTGATGGTAATAATAATAATTCTGGCGGGTCCGTTTATCTACCCCAAACAATCCACCCATACGCGGAAACGCATGTCCGAGAATCCACCTTAAGCCTACTTGGATAAACGAAATTTATAGGCATATCCTTCTCAGAGTGAACTTTTTGGGTTGAATAAACGGAGTAACCGGTTCAACATTCTAAGAACATTTTTTGCTGCATTCAATTTTTTTTTAATATCTTTTAAATTAATAAAATAAAAATATAATTAATATATTTCTGTTAAAGAGCCATATTCAATACAAAAGAAAAGAAGAAATTATAAATTTCTCAACTTAATTTTTAAACATTTAAATGAATTATTAATTATCAAAAGTAAAAGTCAAATTTAAAAAAAAAATATTAAACGTCAACTACAGTAAATATCAGACTGAACTATCAAATGTCAACTACAATGATTAGGTAATAAGCTCATAATACAGAAAAGTACATAAGGTAACCAAATAATAAAGCCAAAACACAAAATTGATATAAGTAATGGCTACAGTACTTGAATTAAAACATGACAATTTTTAAACATTACTTTTTAATGTTATTTTGGAGCGTTCAGCTGGTTTATAAATAAATTCTCAGTTACTGGATACAAAATTGATCTGAATAGTTGAAATTCCCTTCTATCATCTTGTTAAGGCTCTTGTTGATGTTAATGAACTATTTGGGACTAATTTATCCTAATCAGACTACTATTATACTGGTCTCAATAAACAAACCGATTATTTACTCATATTAGGCCTAGTAGGAGTTCAACCTCAGTTAAGGGTTAGTGACTGACGTTATATTCTATAGAATTTGAGTTAATAACATATTCGAGTTATTAAGGCAAGGAATTCCTCTTGACGTCAGTCGCGTATCGTCGGTCACGCGTACCAAGACACTGACAATAAATGGACGTGTATAATTGAAAACTCTTTTCTCACTTTCTCACTCGATTGAATAATACTTGTATCCAAATAATTACTTACAAATTCACCACCATTCACATACACCAGCCACCATTCACCTACACATTCATCACCATTCACCTACACATTTACCACACACCCTTCGACTGCTTTTGTTGTTATTTAATTTCTTTATTTTCTTCTATTTATTTTTATTTATTTTTTGTTTTATTTGTTTAGTGGATTACATATTATACCTCCTTAATTGTATGATGCCACTATGTGCGGCCTGGCGATCTGTAATACAGGTTTTTTATAAAACCTACTTCAGGCACCAGCTCTCACAACTGTTAAGTGCCACGAAAACATTGTGAGAGAAATAAATAAATAATCTAATCTATAATAGTGAGTGTAGCACCGCACCGACGGTCAGCGAGAGCGAGTCCATATAAACCGGTACGCGGCAGATGTCAGCGAACGACGGTCGGCGTAACATTATTTCCAGCCTTAATATTTTCAATAGTACAAAGTCATCAAAGAGAATCTTTTGCGCAGACCGACATAGCATAACTATTAGCCTATATTGTTCCCACAGCTGGGACATAGGCCGGGCTCAGTGCGGGTTCGTAGATGTCACATGTCTTCGAATTTTTGTTTCTAGGACATGCCGGTTTCCTCACGATGTTTTCCTTCACCGCTTTGAGAGCAGTAGTGATAAAATAATTTACACAAAGTAAAGCGCTTTCCTGGGTTCGTACCCGCGACCTAAATCTCGTAAGCTGGGGCCGTTACCTCTGGACCACTAATCTCATCGACCGGCATGTTATGTATATTTTTAGAGATTTTATACACTGTATTTACAACTTGCCCTAGAATACCCTAAAATTGTTGGGAATAATAATGGTTAAATTGAAATAGTCCTTTTATCTTCTGATAGAAGGTACTATTCAGAGGTATTTACTGTTACCTAATGGCAAAGAAGCGATTACCTGAGGTATGTAGACTCTTTCAATTGATGAAGAGAATGAATACAACTATAGATATCCGTGTTATTACAAAACAATATTTATGTTCAGATTCATATCAAAACCATGGAGTAAGTTTATTGTAAAGTTTGACTTTCGAAAGTGCCTATTTGAAATAAATGCTTTGACTTTGCAGCCATTTTAGACTTTCGAACTTAATTTCGACAATTTCAAGTTCTTTTATACAAAAGCGACAACTTAGTATCGCACTAAGTTGTCAGTTTTGCATGACTCGGTGGTTTACCTATGCATGATGTCAAAAAAAAACTTATTTTTGTAATAGGACCGTTTAAGTAAAAAATTATATTGTCTACTTGCAAAAGTTTAAAGTAACGGTGTTACTAACGGTTCTCACATATCCGAAATATAAAATAAACTCGATTACATGAGGCTTCACACAGCATAACATTACCGAAACGGTCGAAAGCCACAAGGCAATCGATTAACAAAGTTATAACGACTTAGTATACAAGTGTAGAGCGAACGATTTATATGGAAACATTCGTATGTTTATGGCGACACGATACCACGATATGTTTTGGGCTTTAACGGACGCATAGATGTCGTAGATGGGTTGTCGAATCCGACGACGACGACGACATAAAATAATTAATAATTTGGGTCGAGTATGTATTAAATTTTTGTATGAGACAGGTGATATTTTTTTCGCGATAGCGATGTTGATCCCATGGAGAAATTTGTTCTGTTTGATGGTCTGTAACAAACCCTTAAATATGATCACATATCTGAATATACCTATGTAGGCAGAAATAATGCAAGCCTTCTTGCCCCTTATACAGGGTGAAATTAAATTCATGGGCATCCTTATCCATATAAGACACCTGTCAGGCAGGATGACACATTCAAATTTTCTGTTTTTATACAATGTGGATATGGAACTACGACATTAAATTAAAACGAGCACAGTACTAGTCCATCGAAACATTTTAAACCACGAAGATTAGTAGTTAATGGAAAATTAAAAAATTGCAATTTTCAAACAAAATAAATAGCAGAATCAACTGCATAAAAAGTAAACACGCTTTATCTACGAAAAGTCACTGACCTACTGCGCGGTGGGGTGCGGGGTGCAGCGGGCAGCGGCGCGGTGCTGGGCGTAGGTACTTTAGGCTGGGCGCAAACGTCCGGTTTCCTGATTCGGAATTCAGTTTCAGAATTCAGATTCGGAAACCTGAATGCAAGCATTTCATACAAAATGTTCTCACTAGCGCACACGTGCTTAAATTTTCCGTTCTGAAACCCGGACGGAAAATTTAAGTAGGTACGTGTGCGCTGGAGAGAACATTTTGTATGAAATGCGTGCATTCGGGGTCTCCGAATCTGAATTCCGAATCAGGAAACCGGACGTATGCGGCCTGCCTTAGACGGAGAACAAAAAATCAGCGGCATAAACTCAATAAAGTTGCGAGTTATTAATTAATAAAAGATCATTGATTGAATAATTAATCACGTAATATTACATCACAATCACAATTAAAATTATCAATAGTAGCATTTTGGTGACATTCTCCGTACCCAAGTACCATGTCGGTGTACTCGGCAGCTGTGTACCTTATTTGAGGCATAATTAAACTCAAAAAACTTACAAACCTAACCTAAATCACAAAACTAGCTACCTAATAAATGTCCAAAATAACTAACCAATATTACACTAACACTTAACAATAAGTCACACTAACCTATGCACTAATCCAATTATCATAAATCGTCTTTAATCACAATAACAACTAAAACTTTTCATAAAATCACGACAATGCGCGCGCGGCTCGTTTTGTGATAAAAAAAGTAGGCGTGTGCTCCTCAAAGGGCGCCGCTATGCACTGACATGACATAGTTACCGATTCAAGGACTATTTGCCGAAAATATTCCGCTCACACACATTCGCAATTTTTTATGCACCACTAATGCATTATTATCGTAAGTAATATTTCTTTTTCTTTCTAATCGTAGTATTTTGTGAGTGGGCGGGGCGCGTCAGAGTGGGGCCGTATGACACCTTTCTCTGTCTTTCAAGCATAGAATCGTAGGTACGTTTTTGCACAGGTTCCTGACCTTACAATGTTTACCTATTATTACGAACTCAGATCTACATCATGTTGAATATTAAGAAAATGAAAAATAATTTCCTGTGGCTAAAGTATTCATTGGATTTGATTTATTTTTTGTATACGGGTAAAGAGCATGCCATTTACGTGGTTTAAAGGAATGTCAATCGTCCTGCTCCACATTGTATAATTTTAATGTATTTATTTTGAAAAAATCATTGAGTCTCAAAGAATGTGCGCAATTTGGATGGAGTAGTGGAACTGTGGAGCTGACGCTGCCTGTGTGAGCGTGCGCGTTCCATCGCCGCCCGTTCGATGTCCACCGCGCACAGGATGGATGAAAACAGCACATGATGTAATTTCTTGCTCCGTTGGTGTAATTGCTGTATGGCGTTCCAGTAGGAGGATAAATAAATAAATCCTTTTAAGAGGTCATTGTACTCATCATTATGAACAACTTTTACTATGGGATAAACCGAAAATCGCGAAAAAATATCAGGTGTTCCTTGCACTTATGTTCACATAACTCGTTAAAATGTAAGGAAGAGCTGATTTTTTTTCGTGATTTCAGGTTTGGTCCCGTAGTAAAAGTTGTTCATAATGATGATTACAATGATGCCCATGAATTCAATTTCACCCTGTATATTATATACAACAAAATTATCACCAACATTGTCACACTAAAAAAAAATTCTTACTACACCACATTGAAGCGATTTCATTAAGACTTACTGACTTTATATAGTAAGAAGAAATGTTTATAAAACAGTAAAAGACAAAACTAACTTTTAATGATTGAACATTCTTACTATTTACTGAAAAAAACGACAAAAAAAAGGAAAACCACCATTACTTTAATGTAAGTACGATATCACCAAATGAATAAAACATTTAATTTTGTGACCTTTTAGCTACTTAAAACGTTAAAGTTTACTGTCACAACGGTAACATTTTGCCTCAAGCTTTAACTGTTTTCGGATCAGTAAAAAATACTGTTTTGAACGTTAGGCTCATATGGAACTGTTTAAAGCAGTTCAGATCAATGTTTTTTCATTTTTATTTATTGCTTATTTCTTTCAGTGCAGCATAGGTCTTTATTTACCCACCGAACACAACATGGTATCATAAAAACAGCCAATTAATATTAATGCTTACAGCTACACACGGACCTTATACCTTAATTACGAACAGGCTATAATACGTTATTATTAATTATGATCTTCCTGCCCATAGCCCATGTTACTTCTGGTCCAACACGTTTTCCTTTTCCATTCCCTCCCGTCATTGTTATTAACCTAACATATAATAAAGAAACCAATGTTTTGTCAAGTCGTAAAAATTATGCAAAGCAGGGTCGGGTTGCAAGTTATTACATAGTAACAAAATAATGAATACTTCACCACACCGAAGGCGGGAAGTTTACCTTAAACAAACCTACCTTTAGCAAGTTAATTTTCACGTTGACTTAATTCTACTGTTTCACGAGTTGAAGGAGTTTGTATGATGTTCGTTTGCATACATTTACATTTGACCATGTGGTACTGCATCACTGTTAGTAGGAGGTATCTTCTTGATGAAACAAAGAGTTTAACTAAAGTAACAAAACACTTGGGATTTTTCTAATTCCTTTTTCGTTAAGCTTGGCAGATTAGGTTTCTTTTTCAGGGAATCGGCTCTCAAAAATGCTCGTACAAAGTAAAGGAGAAATTCAACGAGGAAAAGTCCTCAAGTTAATAATAAGACAAAAAGCTTAAATAATATCTTGTAAGCTGATTTCAACTTGACGGTAAAATAGAACACTTGATCTGAGGATAATAATTACACCAAAAATTTAATTTGAAATGAAAACAAAAAAAAACGCGCCCGCTCCTACTAACCCTCTCGTATATTTTCACGGAGTTTTCGAACCGGCAATTCAATTTAATTGCTAAGGCTTTAACAAAAGGCGATCCACAACAAGCCGGATTAACTGATGCAATAATATCTATATTTTCTATTAATCATAAAAGTACCCGCAGTCTCCCCGGAATAGGCCTAGATAAGGTTTTATTGGTAAAAGAACATCACGAAGTATAATACAAACATAATAATGACAATAACAGCACAAAAAAAACCGCTAAGTATAACAAATAAAACAAATCGCTGAACCGATTTAAATGAGAGTATTCCTACCAGTGGAGATATATCAGTAGGGATATAAGGAACAGGGGAAATTTGGTATAGAGATAGTTTCGAGTCCCGGGAAAGGGCATAGGATAGTTTGTATCCCGATATTCCCACGGGGAACTTATGCGGGTGAAACCGCGGGGCGCTGCTAGTAGAAAATATGTCAAACTGTCATAATTATTCTTCGGATAAAAGTTATCAGTCTATTGAAAAATCAGCCCATAACACAAGCTCTGCTTAGCTTGGGACTAGATGGCGTTGTGTTAGTTGTGGATTATTATTAAAAAAAAATAATAATAATAATAATGGTAAAATAATGGAGTATAGGTAATGATATTCTTAAATTCATTCGGTCACTGACAGACGACGCATAGCCTAAGCCGCTGGGTCTAGAAGCATAAAACTTTGCGCAAGAGTTCCTTAAGTAAGAAAGTCGGGCACTGCGGAAGGATTTGTGAAAATTTATCGCTTAAGAATCCGTTCACATAGATCAGCGCGCGAGCGCGAAAGAGCATGCAAACGGAGCCATTCGGCTGCGCGATCGCGGAAGAGTACCTACGTCATCAGAGGCAGCCGGTCGGCTCCTCTTATTATTTCACACTAAGCGCGTTAGGTTTGCTCTCAAGCATTCTCAATAATAAATGAAGTGCCATCTAAAAATAAACCTTATTACAATGATTCAAAACTCTGTAAATCTGCTCTCCTCCCCGAGCCGGTCTGTGCGAACGGACCCTAAAAGGGTTAAATGGAAGATGAAAGTTTGTATGGGAATTTGTCATTGGGACGCAGAGGGCAGGATAGGAAGTGGAGCATACTTTGCGACATAGCTCCACAACCACACCCTGCTGCCGTTCCGTCAAGGTAGCCCCACTTTACCAAGTTAGGGTTACATCTTGCCTATCCTGCCCTCTGTGTCCTAAAACATGCAGTCGAAGTGACCTCGGCGCTGCCACCGACGACCCTGTGGAAGTGGCGAAGTTTTGGGCCAGCAAGACCTGAGAAAAGTCGTGCCAGCGACACGAAAAAGAAGAAAAATTCGTCATTTTTCTCAATGGGAAATACCACCAGGCATTCCGCTCACGGCTTATTTTAGCTATAAAACTAAACTATGTAAGTATCAAAGCAAACATTAGTTTAGCGGAAGCCTTTTCTCGACATATTCAAGTAAACAAAACAAAAATCGAAAAGCACCGAATTATTCTAATAGGAAAGTCCACGCACAAAGTCTTTGGCACTTTCAAACAGTAATAAAAGCTCAATGCATTGTTTTACGACTCGATTGTTTTAGAAGCGAGATGTGCAGTGTGCAGGTTTGGACGAAAACTTGGGCCAAGTTTAAAATATAAACATTGAAGCCAGGAATTTAGGTTGTGCTCGATTGCAGTGTTTCAGCCACAATACTAAATGTGAACTCAGCATGCATTTTGTTGTATTCATAGTATTCGCTTTATTTTATACAAGATTACAGAAGCTGGGAATCATTGTTTTTTTAACCTCAAAGATTATTGACAGTTTTTCGATTTGATGATATAATTTGTGTTATTTCAAATTTAAGGATTTTGCGTTTTAGTATTTTTTGTGTAATTGTGTGCGCCAGACTATCAGAACCAAGAAGAGGAAGTGATAAAGAAGAAGTGGACAGTAGCCAATAGGTTCCTAATGATTTTCGAATACGACACTTCTCAATCCAATATCCCTACAATTCAAGAAATCGTTGTAGCTTTGGCAACAGGATGCCGTCTATTACATAGTAACTATACGTATAGTAGGTACGAAATCTACCGATCTGGAAAAGCCTCTTAATAAAAGCTTCGCCGTGTCGTCATGTTAGCACATTAACAAAATCAGCGATACATATTCCATTAGGAGATTAGCGTAAGATGCTATCTAAAAGGTCCCCACTATGAATGCGGCGCAGTTGTGCCCAGTAAGCAGGCACTCATTACAACCAAGCCGAAATGTAAACGAAACTGAGCGACCTCATTCCGGGCACAGCGTATGTTTCCAAATAAACACACACACGTATTGTCTTCTTATTGTGTGGAGCAGTGGAAACACACGGGCCAGTAACACCGAAGAATTTCTACAACATTACCGGATTCCTTTACTATTTAGTTTTTTTTAGTTTAGTTGTTTTTGTGTGAATATTGTGTACCTTACTTAACCTGAGTTTTTAACTTACTAGTATTTTCTTTCTTTCAAGCAATTAAATGAAAGAAAATTTTAAACTCACATTAAACGTACACTTTGTAAACAAGCATACTATAAATTAAAAGATTATATCCAAGATAAGAACGCTTGGAAACATGCTGGTCCTGCTCCATAGGACAATCTAGAGTCTAGACAAAATCAAACTGGTTGCTAATTTAATTATTATTATATAATTAATGTACCCATGCAAAATATTGTAAAACATTTTAAAAGAGTAACGGTGGAGTTTCTTGCCCATTCTTCTCCATACGAAAACTACCTTTTGGAATGGGCGACTAGAATCAATTCTATTTTAAGGTAATTTCTGACGTTCAAAAGTGCCTTTTATGTGCCTATTTGAAATAAATGCTTTGACTTTCTTTGTATTCTCACGGGGTGGGAGACTGATGACGGACGGCACCGCCAAGGCTAGTCCATGAGGGGGTAGAGAGCCGACCGAGAGTGCGTACCGCAAGGGCTGGTTCAAGTTGGTTCAGGAAAAGGATACCGCGAAGAATTTGAGGGATACCTTTGCCCAGTAGTGGGACAGTACCGGCTAAATAAAAAAATATGTTCCGTAGAACATTTTTTGTTTATTTATTTGCATAGAAGAGTTTTAGCTCATTTTACAGCGCGTGTACGCAAGTGCATTTCTGTGTTTCATGTAAGTCTGGTACTATTTATAACTAGCTTCTGCCAGCGGCTTAGCCCGCGTGGATGTCGGAAATTGTACCTACCACGGGAACGTGCTACAGGGACAAAAAGAAGCCTACATTTCCATAACATCAGCTATCTGTCAGTGAAAGTCGCGTCAAAATCGGTCCAGCCGTTTCGGAAATTAGCCGGAACAAACAGATAGACGGACAGACAGACAAAGAGACAAAAAAAAATTAAAATTAGTTTTTGTTATAAGTAGCATAATATGCTTTTATATGCATTTACTAAAAAGCTGTTATTTTGATATTACAAATAGACACTTCAATTTTATTTATTTGTATAGATAACATTTCAAACTACCGTATCGTGGCTTCACTACTACATAAGTACATAAGTTCCGGCGTTTCTAAATTTGCCAAAGATGTAAACAACAATGGCCGCTCGAAATTTAAAAAAAATCTATATATAAGAACATTTATTTTAAAAGTAATGTTTGTTTTCGTCTAGTTAGCTCGAAGATTTAGACGAAAACAAACATTACTTCAAATAAATGTTCTTATATATCGATTTTATTCAATTTCGAGCGGCCATTGTTGTTTACATCTTTGGCAAATTTAGAAACGCCGGACTATAGGTAACATTCCTCAAGATAAGCCAAAAGATTCGTATCTTCTCACGATTTGTTACACATGACTTGCACGTAATATTTTGGGAAAGAACTTTACCGTTAGTAGCTGATAACAAGACAACAAAATAATAGTGTAGGTGGCTGGAACAAAGCTAAAGTTTTGTGAGCAGTGCCAAGTGGGGATTTATTGCCAAAACATAGTTGCTGATCTATAAAAATGGTTACCAGCATTTTATAAGTAGGTACAGGCAGAAACATAATTTTAATAAAAACAGCGAGAATATCAAGCCAGACTCTGAAAAATATGTAGATACATTTCAACACATTTTTAATATGATCATGGCTGAACGAAAATCTATACATTATCTTCTGCTCAGAAGAAAGTTAGTGTCCTCCCCCCACTGATCGTATATGTGTGTAAAAAAAGCGAGCTCGGGACTTGGGGCACCCCGACAAACAAACCGTTAAAATCAATTGAATATTTGTGAATAGTTTTCACAAATTTAATACAATTATTCCACATAAAAATGTTAAACATAATTATATACTAGTACCTATATTTTGAGACACAAGTTACAGCATTTTTCCAGGGTAGCAGATTGAGTGTTCTAGTTAATTGACCACGACTTTCTCACCATAGGTTTTTTTTTATCTTCGCCATGAGGTTTTCACAATTATTTCCTAATTTTTTCTTGATTTCGATTTGATTTTTTTTTCTTTTTAAAAATATAATAAACTTTTAAAAAGGAGCACTCAATCCACACGCACATCGACTCAGATAGGTTAGGGTCGCTCGCTACGCTCGCTCACTAGACCCCGCCATCCCCTTCATGGTAATTTTTTTTAAACCATTGACTACGCCTACGCCTTTCGACTACGGCCCGACTACGCCTTTTAAGCCACTTTAAAAAGCGTTTTGAACTTAGGTTACAATAATTTGCTACAAGCAGTATTTTGGATGTACCGGTCTTTTCTGCGAGTGGTAATACGAGATCGTCCTCCATGTCGCTTGACCACGCTGCCCGTGATATGATAACGTATCCACAGGCGGGTTATGAAACACTGTGTAGTGCCAAGAGCGACAGTACGTTGTCTGGAACCAGCTTGCAATATTCCGACGGCTCTCATCATCTCTTCTCGTGTCAAATGATGTCGTCGCTCCATATCGATGTAATTTATTTCAGTTTCGTTGCAGAAATTGCAACGGAATACCTACCGTTTTTACAATACCTAGTAAAAACGCTATTACACACTTTTAGGAATCCTGATTTGATACTTAGTTGATTTTCTATTTTAAATAAATTTTAAGAAAATTCTTTATTCAAATAGTGAAATTAACTAAAAAGAATCAATAACGATCCAAAAAAGTTAAAATAATAGTCCTCAATTGCGGCAATATTCTAAAACGTACTTGATCCCTAGACACTTTTGATGTGTGTAGCTACCTAGGTCTATTTGTAAATTTACGAGCTTACAAAGGCTTACAAGTTGGGTAGTCTTGACGTTTTCTAAGTAACGTCCTATTTAAAGTCTGAAACGGGAGCTTTCATGTTTTTTTGACTTACTTTACAAAGTGAAGCTCACAATTATGTAAGGTATAAATACCTAAACAAAACATCGTAAGTTAGTTGGTATGTCTTCTGCCATATCATCATCATCATCATCATCATCAGCCTATAATGTTCCCACTGCTGAGACACAGGCCTCCTCTCTGTGAGAGGGAGTGGGCCGTAATCTACCACGCGGGCCCAGTGCGGGTTGGTAGATGTCACATGTCTTTGAATTTTTGGTTCTAGGACATGCCGGTTTCCTCACGATGTTTTCCTTCACCGTTTTGAGAGCAGTGGTGATGAAATAATTTACACAAAGTAAAGCGCCTGTCTGGGTTCGAACCTCAAGGTCAAACCTCAAGGGTTCTGCCATATCAAGAGCTGCCAATTCCACAGACAACATAATGGTATAAATATCCTCTCAAAGATAATAACTTTGAGAAAGATCTTTGATGTACGCATTTTCGTACATCAAACTTAACATATTACCCGATATGGCGCCTGTAATAACATTCCGTACGCTGTGTTCCATTTTCCTCGCTAGCTTCCATTTGGGATGCAATAACTTATTTTATTGGAGAAATGTATTGCCGATACAAACATATTTGATATGCCCTCCATCTTTCAACCCTTTGACGAGATACAGGGGTTTGCAAGCACCTACCTATGGTCTGTTCCAAAACTATCTGACGACATTGTAAACATATGGATCAGTAAACTTACATGTGGATGCAAATTGTGATTGCACCTAGTTTTAGTCGGCCGAAGTGCGGCTACGCCTAGTTTTAGTCGGCCGAAGTGCGGCTACACCTAGTTTTATTCGGCCGAAGTGCGGCTACACCTAGTTTTATTCGGCCGAAGTGCGGCTACACCTACTTTTAGTCGGCTGAAGTGCGGCTACACCTAGTTTTAGCCGGGTACCTAGATGCAGTCACCGCATGTACCGCAGGTACTGTTAGTCATAAACGTTATTTTAATAGGTACACACAAAAACACAAACTAACTACCTTTAGGCACAAACTAAATACACCTAAAAGACTTTCTAGGTGTATTTCTATTTAGGTAGGTAACCTAAATGCTAAAATTGAACAATCAGGTAAAACCTAGATTTAGGTACAAGGAACTTTTCCGACGATAAACCAAATTTTTAACATCAACTTAGCTAACTTAATCAGCAGATTTAAACATAAACAAACATTGGTTCCAGACGTGTCTCAAACGGCTTGCTAGTCTCGAAACCTAATTTACTTACTAATTAGCAGAATGCTGAGATAAGAATGTTTGAAGAAGTTGTGAAGTCTTAAATTATTTAACTGAACAGTAAGTTTTATAAAAATATAAAGGCGGACAATAAATATCGTTATATTTTTTTATTTATAATAGGTATACAATATTTTGGTCGTAAATAAACGTCGAAAAGTGGCAATATTTATTAAGTTATCCTATCAGAAGTCAATACCAAGCCAGAAGGCAATTTTAGGAAATAAAGTGCTGAAGTAATTTGTCTGAAATAACTTTGTTTCGGTAGCAAATACTTGGGTAATAGGATCCTGGGGCCTTATTTCTATACATTGTAATGTATTCAATGCATAACCATCTTACTATATAGGTACCTACCCATAACTACAGGGTGGCAGCATCGACGCTTAACCTGTTATCATGGATTCTACACGATTCTGGACAAACACAGAGTTGAAATATTTCGTCGGTTATTAAAAAAAAAATGCTGTTCCATACATTTTGACCGCGTAGGTATTGCAGTTTTGTAGGAAAAACCTGTTTTTTTTTATAACTGGCGGAAAATATCAACGCAGGGATGTTCAGATTCATGTAGGTACTGAATCCATGGTCTCCTTGCCACCCTGTATAGTTTTAATTCATAATCGCTTTTATACTCATACAGGTACAGCAGTGAAAGGAGTGTAAGTTATTTAAAATCATCGAATATGTCAAAGAATAAACAACAGTTTTACCCAAAAATAAAATATTTATTCATCATTCAATCATGACATTGTCAAGTATAGTAACAGTCAATATTATAAAGAGCTCAGTTATACATTGATATACAAAAACACACATTCACACACGCATAACACTAATATATATTTTATAAATACACCATAATCATTGTTCAGCTTATGGCCGGAGATATATCTATATAAGATATTATAAGATCTACATAGAAGCTGCCTCGCATTTATGTCCGTACATTTACGGAATATCTTTTCCCATGAATATCACACTTGAGTTCGCTTTTACGAACCTTATGTTTAGAAATGGACATGATAACGGACCAATAGGCAGAAATACTTGGTTCGAGAAAAAATCGTGAGACTGTATCCCATTTTTTAAATTTCTATATTCCAAGATTTTAATTGCCAGGCAGTAAGTAGAGAAAATCTAGTTGAATGGCGTGCAATGGGAGAGGCCTATGTCCAGCATTGGACTGCTGTAGGCTGATGATGATGATGATGATGAAGTAGAAAACTAGATAGAGACTTGTAAAATTAACACATGATTTTTTGCATAATTTCTTTCATAACCCTAAGAGAGAATTTACCCTAATTTCAGCAGCTGGAATTATTATTTTACTGTAAGTTTTATAAATTCCAAAACTAAATCTAAATTGGTCCTAAGTGTGTTTATTAATATTTAAAAGCTTTCTAAGAAATTATAAATCTCACAGAAAGTTTAACCAAAATTTGGTTTTCCTCCTCTATTGCTTTCAGTTTCATCAAATATTAATCGGGTGACTGCCGCTATTTAGACCCTAATATTGTAAGGAAATACTCCTTTACTTAATTTCATTTTATGACCACAATTTCATTTCTATGATTGATTATTATTGAACAGACTTTTGTGAGGCTCAATACTCTAATTCAATATGAGTTTCCATAATGGGTTGACAACACTTCAACCTTTAGAAATGAAATTGTGTCAAATTGGATTTCTAAAGAATTGATGACAGACAAGATAGTAGGTCGACATAAAATCATTAATAACATGATCACAAATTAAACAAAAAAAACGACAAAAGATATTAACAAAAGTTATTTCTAAATCTTTCTGGGGTATAGCTCTTCGGGAACATAATTTCAACTTTGTTAGTTTATTCCCCTATTATTTATTTCCCTATTTGTTCAAAATTAGCCATTAGAAGTTACATTGTTACGTGATCTACATAATTGGATTTATTGTCAATTTAAAACTTTTGTTCAGATACGGCGACAACCTAATCTCGAAACAAACTTGTATTCTAAAACAAACTTGTATTTCTAATTAGACTCTCATGAGACCTCCACGTAACTGCAAAAAATGGAGTTTGTTAGTGTTGGCGTTGGAATATAAATAAAATTCAATTAATTAAATTAAATAAAAATGTTGATGAACTCGCGTCTGAGCAAACTACCCAATAAGTTTCAAAGCGAGTCTCTCTGAAAGTCCAGTTGCTTAACATTAAAAATCTTAGTTTTGGGAATGTATAGTTTTTAGTTCTAAGGCCGTATATCATTTTTTCCCCAGTAAGTCTTCTAGCAACTGTTGGTTAGTCATATTCGCGTCGCCAAGTAAACTGGTCCTAGATTCTCTAGAGTTTTGTCTACTAGAAATTGACCGTTTCCTGCCCGCCGGACCGGTAAACACTTGGTTTGTCAGCATATTGAAGTTATTATTCAATTCATTCAAAGCTGATTCAGGGATTTCGCCGTTGGCGTTTACTAGCTCATTAATTTTATCAACAGCTTCTAACTGTTCCACTAATTTGTCACTTTCTAATCTAGATTGGTTGAAACCTTTCATGTGTTTATCAATCACTTCGCCGCTTTTCTCTATGTCTTGGATAATAGCTTTGCAATACCTGTCGATGGGTTTGCCAGACAGTTTACGTTCTAATGAACTAGTTTCACGTTTGATGACCGTCGTCTCTTCTTGGTGTATTGCTACAGTTGTGACAGAATCGTCAACTGCTGCTTGGTCGAAAAAGGTCACATTCGAATTTTTTCTACTTCTAGACTTAGGACGATCCGGTTCTTCTGATTCAGATTGTTCTTCGATAGAGTCTTCTATTGAATTTTTTCTTCTTAATGCACTAGATTTTCTAGATGCAGGCTCTTCATTCTTTATTCTATTCATTAATTCTGCTTTCATAGCTTCCATTTTAGTATGCAGTTCGTCGGGAGAAGACTTTAAATTGAAATCGTCGTCGTATATTGAAAGGTCGGCCATTCCATCTTGAACTGTTTTGGCTAACTCCATGATTTCACCGGAAGCCTTGGAGTTCTTTCTAGTTCCAGGGGTAGGGGTTGATCGGGATATCGTGGAGTTAGATCGGCTTCTTGCATAGCGCGAGCGAGGTTCGGCTGACGATGAAGACTCTTCGTCGTGAGATAGTACGCTGCTAAGACTGCGGGAATTCTCGCATAATTTTGCCATTATGTTATGCTCCACCTGAAAATTCCAATCTATAGAGTATTTACTCACACTAAATATTGATATTGCAAACAAAATACATTCTGGTCATACGGCTTAATGCCACAAAAATTAATCTCTATTTCCCACGAAAGTCTCAGTCTGTCCTCATTACAATAGACTTAAAATAGAAATCCGTTCCGTCAAATTGGCTTATACAACAGTCCAGACAAAGTAACAGAGGGTATAATATGATATGTCATGTTGAGTTTTAACAATGGGGCCTTCGAAACAAAAGGATCCTCCGGGGAAATAAATGAGTGCAAACATTTAGGTATGCGTTCGTATATTGGACTAAACTGAAATTATCAACGTAATCTCAATACAAACACTCAAATCTGGGAGGCTTTGCTACAGCTTTTTGTTACTTAAGGATCCTTGCCTGCGTCATAACAAAGCCTTCCATCTGGGTAGGATAAGTAATTTATTTATAGACTTAGGTATACTAAATGCGATTAGAACCTATTGCTTACCACTTCTCCTTAACCAACAATTCTACCCACTTGGTGATTACTCATGGCTGTTTTATCAGCTAACTTATCTGGTATATAAGTTCATTCAAATTCTGTTCCATTTTTAGAGTTACGTAGCCAAATGATAAAAGGAAACCCTTACAATTTCGTCATGTCCGTCTGTCCGGATGTTACACAGCCATTTTACTTGGAAACTATTTGCACTTAATCGGTGAGATATTACGAATAAATAATTAGGATTGGCAATCCCCATACTTGTAACTGAGAGATGAAAACAAAATTCAATGAACATAAGCGTGTGGGGTATCGTTGGATCCCATTATTAAGATGATAATGATGTTTCAAAGTGTCTGCTATTTATGTATTGTTTTTTTTTTTTTGAGATATTAAGGGATATGAAATCATAGTTAACTAAGAACAATACGTCAAACTTACAATATGTCTATCATCCCTGCCCCGACTGAGACTGGCGTCAGTATCAGACCGAGCTCTGCTGGGCTGCTTCGGTACATTGATGTGGGTGCCAGACGCCGTCTTCACCGGCGACTTGACGGTCCTACACGCTGCCGTGCTCAGCATCTTCTCTTTCATCTAGAACAAGGATAAGCCTTCAAAGCACGACTGAACAGCCATCTTCCGGGCAAGCTCATTCCATCGTAGGCCACATATAAATTTATTTATTTATTTATTTATTTATTTATTCATAGGAGAACCAACAGCTATAACAGAAGCATAACAATATAATATGAGACATAAAGCCAATTACAGGTTCTCACGGGTAGAGACAGAAAATGTATTAGAAATCTTAGGATCACTAACAAGCACGAAAGAAAAAAAAAATACAAATATAAGGTATATAAGCACTATGCACTTTTAAAAAAGTCAGCGTTCAGCCGAGCACGTGCAGAATAGGTTTTAGTGGTAAATGGGTCAAATGAGAATTCTTTACAAAGAATATTAAAGTCCTTACTCGCTCGCACCATGTATGAGTTTTGCCTGTAGTTAGAAGAGGAAAAAGGAATGGAAATCGGCGGATTAAATCTAACTGATCTCTGAGGGACATTGAAACGCAGTTTATGCAGGAGATCAGGACAGTCAATCTCGTTAGATATAATTTTTAAAAGGAAAGTGCAATCTGCTAGCCGACGACGATTTATAAGTGGCTGCAGGTGAAATTTCTTGCACAGATTTATGTAATCATCAGAGTGGTATGGTATACGTAGCCGAAAACATAGAAACCGAATAAATCTTTTTTGTATATTCTCAATACGATTAATGTATTTGCCATAGCAGGGGTTCCAAATTTGTGACGCATATTCAAGATGACTTCTCACAAAAGAGCAATAAAGAATCTTAAGGGTTTTGGCTTTCTTGAAACAACCCGCGAGTCTCATAATAAAACCCAATGACTTCGAAGCTTTGGCCACTGTTTGCTCAATGTGCACGTCAAATAAGAGTTTTGAATCATGAAAAACGCCTAGGTCGCGTACACCGTCGCATCTCTGTAATAGCTGCCCTTTAAGTTTATAAGTTGTAGGGAGAGGGACGCGTTTTCTACTAAAGGAGATTACTGAACATTTAGCAGGGTTCAAATCAAGTTTGTTAATCAAGCAATAATCATCCAATCGCACCAGGTCAGATTGGAGAGCATCCATGTCATCATCTGATGATATTGCAGAAAATATCTTCATATCATCAGCAAAACAAAGTAAGTTTGACTTGTGGAAACACGAGTCGATGTCCCCCACATAAATGATAAAAAGCAACGGACCAATCAAGGAGCCTTGAGGAACACCACTAGGAGCTGAAACCCAGCTCGACATGTAATTACTAATAACAACAGCTTGTGATCTGTTTTCAAGGTATGAAGTAAACCAACGAAGTAGATCTCCTCTGATACCGTTGTTAAAAAGCTTAGTTATAAGGATATTGTGGTAAAAAAAAAAGTAAATGATAAATGATTTATTTTCTGTAAGTAGGTTTGCACAAACAAGTCAATCATATTAAACTAGTACGCTCATAATTTGCTCGTCCACTATTTATGCGAAGACACTGCCTCCTAAGATATAGGATCTTCCTAGTTTAGGAGTTAGGGCTTAATTTCTGTATTGACTGTACTTTACCCATCTCTTGTACACTATTTGTTAATTTGTCAGTCCCCTAGTGACTACATTTATGTGTATTAATATGTGTCAAACTTGTATTGTGCTAATAAAAAAAAACTTATTATTATAATTTTAAAAACTAGACGAGGTCGGCGTTTCCTATCCGACTACTCTGAGAAGAAAGACCGAAATAAACATCTCATACATACACCTCACTCCCTCACGTATATACATCGCTTTCCATCAGGCGAGATTAAGGTGAAAAGCAGGCCCATTTTGCAATATAAAAACCTAAAAGAGAATAGAATTTATTTCCAACGTAAGTGTTAACATTGTATACCACAACTTAAGACTAATATAATAACAAAAAATCTGATGTTAGAACTACGTTTGAACAATAATCTGTCGTTCGCGGAGTAATCCACTGTCTTCCAACAGATTGAATCACTCAAATCTAACGACCGTATCCCAAATGATTCATATCCTATGCCCCGATTTATAGAATGTTGGATATCCGTAGAAGACTAGGCAAAATCAAAGCGGTCCGAGTTGCGAGTTATTGTTATTGATGCCGAAGTACAGTCAGCAACAAAAGTCGATTAACACTGTCATTTTTACATGTTTTAAATAGACAACATTTTTTTTCAATAAACTGCTTTTTAGCTTTTCACATAATAGCAAAAAGTTTATATTCTAATAATTTGTTTTCTGCTGCAATTTTGAACAAATATTTTGCTCAATAATTAATATTAAAAAAACTGAAGTGTTAATTGACTTTTGTTGCTGACTGTACAGTCAGCATCAAAAGTCGATTAACACTATCATTTTTACATGTTATTAAATTGACAACAACTTTTTTCAATGAACTGATTTTTAGCTTTTCACATAGCTAATAGACAAGAGTAACTGCAATTTTGAACAAATATTTTGCTCAATAACTAAGATTAAAAAAACTGAAGTGTTAATCAACTTTTGATGCTGACCGTACAAGAAAATCTCAGAAATGCAAAAAAGTTAACCAGAAACTCAGCCAATGATATTTGTTTACAAATCACAACAAAACATTCATGATGCACAGAGTTATAAATAAAATAGAAATCATCAAAGCTTATTAACCGACTGACAGAGGGCTTAGTTTTTGGTGCATGTCCTTGTATGATACATAGTTATGCTCTATGTATGTAGCATTATATTTGTTCTCTCGTAGCATCCATGCCGGTAGGTTTGTAGTGACCGCCCAGCGCAACGTACTTCACTTTCAATAGTTTCAATCGCAATCCCATTTTGAAGGAAATTCCTAATCCAATAGAGTGACAGGGTGTGAGGATTCACAAAAAAATCAACATGGCGGACTTTAGTACGTCAAAATAAACTGGGCCAGACTATCTATCCATGTCCTTTGATGTTGAAATTCATGTACTTATGTATTTTTAAAAACTCTTAATCCGTAAATATTCAGAATATTCATCATCATCATCATTTCAGCCGAAAGACGTCCACTGCTGGACATAGGCCTTCCCCAAGCACCTCCACTTCGACCGGTTTTGTGCTTCTCGCATCCAACGAGTTCCTGCGGCCTTCACAAGGTCGTCGGTCCACCTTGTGGGAGAATATTACAAAAACAAAATTTTTCTTTAAAATGTTTCTCTACTACTGACAACACAATTTAATTTCTATGATTACCATGTTTCGCTGATATCAACAAAAAGTATTTATACCTATAAGTAGTTAAGTTTGGTTGAGCGGCCGTATATGTTTTTTTGTTATTATAACGATGATAAGTTATTTGAAACCCTTGTATTTCCCGAGAGAAATGCTGTGTTGTTGACACCCGTATTTTGCCAGTCAGGGACCGTTATTATGACGTATTATTGACAACATTTTTCTAATGTGAGAGAGAGAAGGAATTATAGTAAGTCGATAGCACAATCTCTTTTGCAATGGAAGAATGATGGCATATACTTCATAATACGGTCCCAGGCCATATTCATTAGTGTAATATAATAGGGGCTATTGCTATTAACTGGGTACCTATAACTCTGCATCGTCCTTACATATTATTATATAATTAATGTACCTATGCAATTTATTGTAAAACATTTTAAATGAGTAAAGGTGGAGTTTCTTGCCCATTCTTCTACATACGAAAACTACCTTTTGGAAGGGGCGAGTAGATTCAATTCTATTTTAATGTACCTAATTTTTGACGTTCAAAAGTGCCTTTTATGTGCCTATTTGAAATAAATGCTTTGACTTTGACTTATACTGCTAAAAATAATTTTCTAGGTACTGGAAAAGGCAGAATAAGATTGGCGGATCTAGGAACCCTTTAGAAGTCGACCTTAAAAACAACGAGGCAGTCATAACTTTTATTAATTTTGACGCTCAAGTTTATACTTTTCAAATGAAAATTAATAACAAAATTATATTGCTTTGTTGAAATATTTTAGCGACGCTTATGACAACAATTAATCAATCTGAACAGGTACCTACAATTGAACATTTTAAACGCGAATAGAAAGAAGAGAAAACCCTTTATTACTCTCGACTAATGAAAGACAGCTTAAAACGAATAATTTACAAGTGAACAACAGATTCATAACAACAAAGAAACGTTGATTAGGAAAATTTTAATTTCTCACGTTGAAGTGAATAATTGTAAAAAGGAGAGGTTTCAATGGCATTACATTTTAACGAGGAAATAAATAATAAGAAAGGAATAAAAGATACCGAATTGACGCATGCGCTGTTATTATTTATTCACACACACAACTTGCCAATGAACAAATTATATTCGTAACTACTTCAATACACGAGTGACTGTTATGACTTCTAAAAGAAACCAAGATTAGAATTTATTTTAAAGTGAGAATTTCAAAATGTAAATATTATAAATCTACTATTACCTAGACTTCCCTTTGTATACAGAAGTTTTTGTTGCAGTAAAAAGCTACGTTTTATTGGGGCCGTGTGTAGGCACGGTCGACAGTGTTGTATGAAACACTATGGCAGCTTGTTGACGGATACGTTTTTTCGTAAAGAAACCGTGCCGTATACAAAGGGCCTTAGATAAGTACCTACTGCCGAAGATTCTAAAGTTTTTTTGTCAATAATAGTAGATACTTCATAAGAATCTTGGATGAGGATAGGGCTGGACAAGCGTTACCCAAGTTTTTATCTGTCGCACAAACTAAGTCGCCGAAATTTTGCAAGAGCAGTGATGGCTCAGTAATGTAATAATGGCAATTAAAAACGGCTTATGTTTAACTTATCACCAGATAAAACATAAAATATAACATCAAAAAAACACTATTACTGCCAAAAATAGTAAATGATCACCAAAATTAAAACTCCATTTTATTGTAAAATACCTAGGTAAAGGTATTTATATTCTCAATTGCTCGCTCTTGCATCCTATGTCGACGGAGCCCCGCGAAGCGGGGCTCCTATTTCTGTGTAAAGGGTTTACAGTAACCTAACCAAACCTAGCCTCGGGGTACCCAGCTAGAAGTATTGTAATTTTAAACTTAATTTTTTGGTGTTCAATATATTTTTTGGTGATCATTATATTTAACCCCATTAATAACAATCGATATCGAAGTCAATCAATCATATCAATAATAGCAATTACAAGTGGTAGATCGTGGGTTCGAATCCAGGCAAGCGCCTTATTTTGTGTAAATAATTTCATCACCACTGCTCTCAAAATGGTGAACGAAAACATCGTGAGGAAACCGGCATGTCCTAGAAACAAAAATTCGAAGTCATGTGACAATTACCAACTGGACCCGCGTAGTAGATTATTAGCCCACTCCTTCTTGAAGAGAGGAGGCCTGTCTTCCGGCATTGGGAACATTATGGGCTGATTATGTAGATATAGCCATTTCAAGCAACTTGCATAAAATGACAGGATTAGAGTGTACGGACAATTTATTGTAAAACAACCGACTTCAAAAAAAACTACTAAGTGATAAATAACTTTAATTTCGGAAGTCAGTGTCGTTGGTTGCGCGTTTTCGTTTTTTGACACCGACTTCCGAAATTAAAGTTATTTATCACTTTGTAGTGTTTTTTTTTTTTGAAGTCGGTTGTTTTTTTTGTAAAAAAGTTTTTATTTTTCAATTTTTGGTTGTACCTACCCCACACAAATTCAATTAAAACTAGTGCATTCAAGAATTGAAGACACCGACTTGAAGAATCATCAAAATTCGCATAGAAATGCCGCAGATGCAGTACATTTATGCATATAACTTCGTACATAAGAATAATTTCCTAACCTATTATATACTAAAACCTTCCAGAAAGTATGTAGATCACATTAGTAAAAGAATTCTTAAAATTAGTTCATTGGTTTTTGAGAAAATCGCAGACATACAAACATACATACGGGTCGAATACAGAACCTCCTTTTTTGAAGTCGGTTAAAAATGGTAATTAATCAATTTGCTGAACAATTAATTTCCCTGACTACCTAAGTTACCCGAATCATTTTCAGCGACAACCGGAGGGATCTCTGAAACAAACTGTCCGTTAGTTACGTACCTCGATAATAGTAGTAAGCTTATCAGCATTATTGATGGCGAGGTCCAGATCATGTCTCGTGTCCTTATGTTTATTGATCTCGTTCTGCAGTTGATGCTTGAAGTTCTTGGCTTCTAGTGCTATGCGACGTTGCAGCATTGTGATCGTGTCGTTCTGTTGTTGCACTTTATAAGTCAGTTCCGTCACTTGAGCTTGAAGTTTCTCCCGTTCGGGAAGATTTCTGGAATATTTTGAAGAAATAAGTGTTGGCAGGGAGATCTGGACATTTACTAGTTAAATCTTTTTGAAGTGAAACTTCTTTACGCACGCTTGACTTGGGGAGTAAGCTGGCGAACGCGTGACGTAAGCGTTACGAAAAGTGTGATCGGGCGAGGCGAACGGGAGTTGAGTGGGAGATACCTATAAGCAAGAGAAAGCAGTGCGCGCGCACATTTTCTTTCTCTCTTCCTCTCATAGCCAAATACGTTTGAAGTTTCACTTCAGTCATGTGGTCATAAGCACACTCGGTTTTTTTTTTTCTTTAGCCTTTACTGTCCCACTGCTGGGTAAAGGCCTCCCCATTTTCTTCCACATTTCCTTGTGCTGTGTTATTGCTAGTAAAATGCCAATTAGTTCTGGTGTGCTGCTGCCTAGATTAATGGGATACCCTCGTGCAAACAGCGGGGTACCTAACCAATCAATGCAGGCAGCTGCTTTCTTACTGTACTTTGTCGTCTGATCCATCATCTGCCTAGCCTTTTCCCAATGTCGGGGTCGGCATCCAGTCTAACCGGATGCGTCTGAATACCAGTACCTATTTTACATAGAGCGACTGCCTTTGTCGTCTCATAAATAATTTATTTTACTTTTATTATTTGGTTTTAACGGTATACGTTAAAACCAAATACTTACAATAATTATACATCTATACTTAATCCATACTACCCATACTAATATTATAAATTCGAAACTCTGTCTGTCTGTCTGTCTGTCCTTTTCTCTACTAAACCGCTGCACCGATTTAGATGAAATTTGGTACAGAGATAGTTTGAGTCCCGGGAAAGGACATAGGATACTTTTTATCCCGATATTCCCACGGGATCGAGACTTCTGAGGGTGAAACCGCGGGGTGCAGCTAGTAATATTATAAAGAGGTAGTACTTTTGTGTGTAGGCGGTAATAAGCTACTGGTCCGAATTTGAAAATTCTGTCTCTAATGGGAAACTACGTTGCCTATTGGCGAGGGTCACAGGATATATTTTATGTTAAAACAAGAAATTTCACACGGACGAAGGCAGAAGCTAGTAACAATAAAAAAAATATAAAGTTGACCTTTCCTTGAACGAAGAGGTCAGAGTTCCAGTACTTACTAACGTCGTTATCGATTACAAAGGCTCGACGTTATATTGTAAGCCTTACAATTTTTATTTCAATGCTGAGCAAAGGTCAAGATGCTGGGTATCAGTCGCAATATTTCAAAAATAAATACGTCACCCGTCACTAACCTTTCGCTATAACTGTGGGCATCACTTTGAGTAATAATCCAATTTATAAAGGCACATAGATACTATACCTTCGTTCGTGATTTTTTCGAATTTCTGACTACGGTAAGGTGAAAGGGATGCAGGGGTGAATCAGGACGAAACTTTAAAAGGGATTTAAAATAATATAGGTTGTTACCAACAGAGACACTTCATTCATTAACAACATTCATTGCGTTATTTACGTTGTTGAGCTGACAAATTTTTCGAACATATGAAGCAATGGATTAGTAATATTCTTCAAAATGATTGATATTGATAGTGTGTTACGCAATTAGGGTGCTGCATCCCTATTCACCCTGTTAGAGAGCCAGCGCGTACTAGCGACTTTTTGTTGACCGATACTTTGATCGTTCAGGGAATTAGTATGGAGCTATATTGAAGTGCACGCGTTTGATCGGCCGATTTATAATCGCCAAATGCGTGCACTCAATTAAGCTCCATACTGGTTCCCTGAACGATCAAACTATCGGTCATCAAAAAGTCGTAGGGCGCGCTGGCTCTTACATGGTAATAAATTAATTTGATAGCATTGAGTTAAAATGTACTACGTACTAGAGGTGACGCCTCAACCCGCTTGTCTGTAACACGAGTTAGAGCGCACGCACTCCAACTCGCTTAGTATGTGCCAAGCGCTTGCTGTAACGTGACACGTTTAAGTGAATTTTTTGTTAACATTATGTCGCATCTGCGCGCATTGATTGTTATCTATGAGAACATAACACCCCCCGCTTGCCCCGCGCATGCCCCGCTGTCATCAAGTGCGCGCGGTAACTTTTGTTTGAAATAGCTTCTCTAGTACGTAGGACATTTTAACTCAATGCTTGATAGTGACTTTACCTATCCTTGCTAAGCTCCAACAGATGTTGGTGTTCGTCTTTCAGCTGCTGTAGTTGCATGTCCCGTTCCTTTAACTTCATCGTCGCCTCTTTGTACTGCAACTTCAGTTGCTTGAACTTCGACTGCTGTATTCTCATCTCTTCGCTGTGCGAGTTCAGAACTTGAGGCAGTTCTGCGTTCGAGTTCTCGTATCTGGTTATGTTCTGTTTTTATTAACATCTTCATCACAGATTTTATGAAGACAAAGACATCCTCCGAAAGACATCTACAGTACCCGGCGATAAATATTGCACATCGACCTTTGGAAAGAAACAGTCGGCTAATTTCGGCTTCGTAGTGCGTTATCTCTGTCGCACACTACCTATGTGACGTTAACTGACGTTTTGTCAGTCGTTGTTCAAGTGCGATAGAGTGCGGTCGCGTCCAGTTCAAAATATATATCTAGAGTTGTTAACACCCCCAAATTTAAATAATTTAAAGTTGTACTATGGCATCTTTAGGAAAAATAGGGGAACCTTTTTATTTTACCCCAACCTAAAGCAATCATTTATAGAAAAATTGGTGTATTTTATATAAAGAATAAAAAGAATTATCAAAAGAAGCAAATCATAATTGTTTTAACAGCTCCTAATAGATACCGGACTGTTTGTATTTCGTGCGACAGAGATAACGCTCTACGAAGCCGAAATTAGCCGATTGTCTCTTTCCAAAGAACGATGTGCAATATTTATCGCCGGGTACTGTACTTCTGGGTCAAATTAAATTAGCTAGCGAAACTAAATCATCGTCATTAAATTAATTTCTTATTGAAGTGAAACTTCTTTACGCACGCTTGACTTGGGGAGTAAGCTGGCGAACGCGTGACGTAAGCGTTACGAAAAGTGTGATCGGGCGAGGCGAACGGGAGTTGAGTGGGGGATATAAGCAAGACAAAGCAGTGCGCGCGCACATTTTCTTTCTCTCTTCCTCTCATAGCCAAATACGTTTGAAGTTTCACTTCAGTCGTGTGGTCATAAGCACACTCGGTTTTTTATTTTATATGTTTAGATATATGTATAGATATCCATCACGTCTGCACAGAGTTCTGATAGCAAATTTAATTTAACCCCGTACATGTCCGCGAGTCGCGAGAACAGCGAGTGAAAGGGTTTATAATAATTAAATTATTATTAATTACTATGTGTAAACTATAGACACTATGTTATGTCATTATCATATAACTCTCATCAGTATAATTGGTTTAATGTCGTTCCAGGCCTCCCCGAAGGGTAGCGGGATTGTCGAAAGGGTTACCACTACCCCGGAACACAAAGGGCTAAGGAAGGAACACAGATGGGTTTTAGTCAGAGTCTAACACTCCCTTCCGCTCCACCCAGAGCGGGAGGGGTCATTTGATGATTTCCCATACTAAAAAAAAAAAAAAAGAGCCTCCCCGAAGCCTTTTTAATAATCAACAGAAAGAGTTAGGAGTTGGGACAACTTTTAGGACATACTAGACGGACGGTGGGGAGCGCCATAATACCCCATCGTCCGCTTTCCGCATCCAGTCTGTCCCAGCCACCTTTTTAAGGTCCTCGGTCCACGTAGGTATAAGCTTGGGAGTTATCGATTTACAGTAAATAAATGCTTACCTCTGCAATGCTGTTTCTTGTTTCTTCTGCATGGCACGTAACACTTTGTTCTCATTACTTAACTCCTGGAAAGTGCATCATAAGATTGAAAATATCAAATTATAAATTGATCACGAGTTTTATTATAGTTTGAAAAGTAATTTTCATTATCTTACTTCAACGTATTTATCTGAATAAGTACACACTTTCGTCACCAAGGACCACGTTTTTTTTTTAGTAAAATCTAGACTTTTATAGTTACCTACCTATCCATTCCATAATAGAATCAGCCAAAAACTTGAAGGAGCAGTGGTGGCTCATTGGTAACGGCCGCGACTTACGATTTGAAGGTCATAGGTTGGAACCCAGACAGGCGCTTTACTTTTTACATAAAGTTTATTTAATCACCAATGCTCTCAAAACGTGAAGGAAAACATCGTGAGGAAACCGGCATGTCCTTGAACCAAAATTTCAAAGACATGCGACATCCTCCAAGCCGCACTGGGCCCGCGTGGTGGATTACCGCCCAGTCCCTCTCACAAAGAGGAGACAGTAGGAACATTAGGTATGAGCTGATTATGAAAAACTTACCTGCAAATGATAATGCGCATCAGACAGCTGATTCTGCAACTGCTTCACCCTGTGTGTCTTGGCCGACAGCACGCGCTGCGTCACGTACTGATCTCCTCTCTTGTTCAGCGATGTGGTGGACGTGTCCATTGTCAGCGGGTTCAGGCGCTTCCGCTTTGTCAAGAGGTTCAAACGAGAGTTGCTGCTGTATACGCTCTCCAACGATTCTTTTCTGGAATTTAGAAAGTTTTGTATTCTAAAGAGAGTGTAAGAATACCCTAAAGTACCTACTCAGTAAGTGACTCTCAGCTTTCTTTAGGGCCTAAACGAAGCTGAGAGTCCCTTGCTCTTCCCGATATTGACGGACCTGTGAACTTTCTGGCTACAGAGATATTGAAAGTCAAGGATCAAATTAAAGGTCATAGCACACGTATCAAATCAGAAAGGGATCGGCCCCGTATCGCCTATCGCCTCGCCATCAAACAGGCGTCAACCTAACGTAAGCACGTAACTAAAGCATGTACGTTTGCCTGGCTAGGCCCCCCGGAATTTGCGATTTAGGTATACACCAATGCAATGTACTCGCCTCTAGGAGTATATGTACCGCTTTCTTTTTCAATGTACAGTCGCCAGCAAAATTGCATGGGTACCTTAGTGTCTATTTTCCCGTGAACGTTTGAATTCAAGTTTTCGAAAATAAACTAGATGGCGTTGGTTTCTTCACAACTATGACTAATTTACGAAACGTAAGTAAGGAGTTAGGAAGAAACGTATTAAGTAGGATTGAGCACAGAGTTACAAGGCTAATACATTTATCTAATTATTACATTACGTTTACCAGCATACGTAGCTTAAATGATAAAAATTAATAAAAGAAACCGATAGGAATATATTTATTAAGCTAACGAGTGGGTATTTTAATAATTAATTTAATATTCGAATTAGTAGTTACTTAGCACCTACTTATAAATTGATATTCAATTTTAACATAGTAGGTTAATAATTAGGAACAATTTTCTTTAAAAGAAACTATTATTTATAAATTGTTTGAATATTTGAAGAGACAAAAAGAAACTATAAAAATATTTTATCATATAAAGCAAAGCAACGCCATCTAATAACAGCATAATTAAATTTTGTTAGTCGTTAACTGTTTTTACGCTAGATGGCGTCATTTCTCGCTTCATACGATTTTGTTTCTGTACTACCCATGCACTTTTGCAGCCTATCGTACCTCTGTACTTTTGAAGAAATATGCAAAAAAAGGGGGCCGTGCCAGCCAAACGTTTTCAGCACGGCCCTCGTGTAACTTGAAAAATATATAGCGTATTAAAAAGTTTCATAAACTCAAGGAATGTACTTTATTAACACGTTCTATGTACCGTAACAGATATTGTGAATTCGTAATAACAAATAATATATAGACGTGGATAGGGGGCCCTGCTGAAAAAAAAAGAAATGAGAAAATATCTAAAAAAGACAAAACAACCTTAGCCAAAAACTATACAGGGTGTTACAGAAAGGGTATATCAATACAAACGGGTTGAAGAGTGTATCTGGTCTAGAATCTCTGTACAAAATTTCAGCTCAAAAGCATTAACTTTGAAAATGCTTAATATTTTTTTATTTCGACATCACGGCGCTGCACTGGCGCGCGGCGGCGTGATGTGCCTGTACTAGGCGCACAGACACACTACAGATAATGGATAATGACCCTCGGAGTGCGGTGACACGTTTCTTATGATTTCAATTTAATAAACTATTGAAATAAAAAAATATTAAGCATTTTTAAAGTTACTGCTTTTGAGCTGAAATTTTGTACAGAGATTCTAGACCAGATACACTCTTCAACCCGTTTGTATTGATATACCCTTTCTGTAACACCCTGTATAAAAGTAATTCATGTTTGGCAAGTAACATATGTACCGCATTGGTTTCTCATACAACTTGCTAAATTCAAAAAATAAACCAATTTTAGTTTATTCAGCACGGCCCTCTACAGTTGCCTATATCTTTTTAAATATGACATGTTTGTTTACAAAATTCGACTTCCTGAATTATGTATAGGAGTACATTCGTTCCAAATAAATTGCGATTATGGTGTATTAGTATTTTAAAAGATAAATTGGATCAAAAATATCCTAACATGCAACTGATGGGGTGACCATGGTTCCATAAATTAGGTACGATAGGCTGCAAAAGTGCATGGGTAGTACAGAAACAAAATCGTATGAAGCGAGAAATGACGCCATCTAGCGTAAAACCAGTTAACGACTGACAAAATTTATTTATGCTGTTATTAGATGGCGTTGCTTTGCTTTATATGATAAAATATTTTTGTAGTTTCTTTTTGTCTCTTCAAACATTCAAACAATTTATAATTAATAGTTTCTTTTAAAGAAAATTGTTCCTAATTATTAACCTACTATGTTAAAATTGAATATCAATTTATAAGTAGGTAGGTATCTGATTTTCTAAGTTTTAGTTTTCAAACTTGAGAGGGTAGGTTGAATATGGATTTATAAATAATTGGTAGGTGGTATGAATAATACTTAGATCGAAGATTTATGACAGCTCAATTGATCGTTCGCTAAGTTCATTTCGATTACCTCGTTCGAGTGCCTTTTGTTCAGTTTTTATTTATGATCAGGCGGATTACCTACTTATTTTACCAAAACGAGCACGAGTTATAATATTGATTTCTTACAAGAGCTCAAATAATTGCTTTGAATAATCAAGCCAAAACTTGTCAGAAATAGCCAGAGACCGATGTAAACGTAAGTAGTTTTATTTAAACACTTTTATATTAAAAACTGCATTATTTTTTTGTTACTATACTACATAATAATCATTATTGGGTATTATATATTTCTGTTTTATTGTTGCAGAGACAAACAGTTGTTCTTTGAGTACGACGATTTGAAGAGGAGGGTTCTTTGAAACACCATCAAAGAACTGATAGACCACGACTTATAAAACACATTGCAGCATCAAACCATGATAAGCGAGTATGAAGAAAATGGATTTCTGCCGCTGAACCACTATGCTGGTTTATTTGACACAAGTTTTGACACTGTCCGTTGTGCTCTTCATAGTGGGCCGCGGAGGCATGCTGTGAAACCCTTGCTCGCGGAAAACCATACTTGAAGGGCAAGATTACAGTTCGCTTTGGATCACATAAACTTCGATTGGAGTAATGTCATCTTTACAGATGAAAAAACTTTTAAGTCCAGTGAACACGGACGCTTATGTTTGTGGCGTCGAAATAATACGCGATACACAAGTGGTTACGTTGCTACGAGCTAAATAATTATACTTAGATAATATTATTTATATTGACTGGAGACCTGGTTATGTGTGTATAAACTATAACATACGTATTTTTAATAATTTAAAAAGTTATGAACACTTTAAGTTCAAACAACATAGTTTTTAGTTTTTTATGTTGCCTACTAACCATTTGATATGTTTTTGTGCAATTTTGTAGTTTTTAGCCTACTTATTTAGTATCCATTTAATCCGTTTGACCTTTGTAATAAAATAACCTGGTCTCCTGTTTGTTTTTATTGAGGTTACATAAGCTTCAATCCTCTTTCCGATTTTGGAAACGAATACTTAAGCTATCGCCTCAATAACTTCATAATATTATAATGTTATACCTATAATATTTAATAAACTGACTATTAAATTTGAATAATAAACTGTAAGAAATAAACCTCTATAAATTTTGTATGGTGCTTTTTTTTGCGAGCCCACAAGGCGAGCCTGTTTACCTGCGATGAATCTGCTCTTTTTTCCTGTTGATAAGTAACTACCCACCAATTCGAATATTAAATTAATTATTAAAATACCCACTTGTTAGCTTAATAAATATATTCCTATCGGTTTCTATTATTATTTTTATCATTTAAGCTACGTATGCTGGTAATTGTAATGTAATAATTAGATAAATGTATTAGCCTTGTAACTCCTTCGTTTCTTCCTAACTCCTTACATACGTTTCGTAAATTAGTCATAGGTGTGAAGAAACCAACGCCATCTAGTTTATTTTCGAAAACTTGAATTCAAACGTTCACGGGAAAATAGACACTAAGGTACCCATGCAATTTTGCTGGCGACTGTACATAAATTCTATACCTATATTAATGAAATTATGTGACTACATTGAAATAAACATTCTTTTTTACAATTTGTTTTTTTTTCTTCAAAATTAATATTAGCGATGACATCTTTTAAGGGAATTAAATCAGTTAAAACTTGTTGTGTGCGGTCGCTATAAATTCACTAGGTAAGTGTGCACGACAGACTGAGGTATGAGGTCACCTCGCTCCAGGGCGGAAGTAGTGCCGGCACCTTTGTGCATTTTTTGTTAACTTTGTGCAATAATTTAGAGTCATGTTAAGTAAATTATGTTTTGTGATAATTCTATGTATGTTATCGTAACGAATTAATGTAATATATAAGCCATAGCGTTAGCCGACCCTCTTGTATTGTTAAAACTGTAAGAAAACTAGTCTCTGTATTAAAATTAAGCCTAAATGTTAAAATTGTAGTTTTACGTAATATCAAACTGAAATTGTCGTCTTTAAATATATAAGTTAGATACTTACTGTTATATACCATGTGTTCCTATGTAAAAATAAACAAGTTTACCGTATTGCGTTTCATTCCCTTGCCTCTACGACGGCCACAATTCAAATGAGAAGCGCGCCGGGGGGCCCGCCGTTTTAATACGGGGTAGCGGGGGGTAAACAATATTTATACCTCGGCGCGCGAAGAATCACATTCCTGTGACATGGGCCGTCGTAGAGGTAAAACAATTAGTAAATTAAGTAGCCGGTGGGCACTTATGTAAATAAATAGTATTAAGAATGAAAATTGTAACGTAGAAATAAGGAAAATCAATAAAAATTAGAGTGCGGGGGAGGGGAAGGGGAGCGACGGGGGCGGTAACGCGTTACTGTATAAAAGAAGGCGCGTTTTGCCGCCCCGCACACTCCGTTCCAGACCTCTACAAGCAAAAGGCGAAGCTCTGTCACTCTGCTTCCCCACCGCCGCCTCGCCTCCCATAAAGAAAAATCTCCGTGTATTTTAATCATCACCCCATCACCAACATTAATGGTCCTTCGGAGTCGGATAATCATCGTAAATCAGCAAGAAAATGGTTTTAACGCGGAGCAAGGACGGGGAGAGAACAAGGCGCCGGCAGGAAGAAACGAAGACGCTTACGGCCACAGAAGAGGCCACGCCAGAAGATTCTTCGGCCAGTGGCGAGACGAATACCGCTACCGACGCGTCGGGCAATAGCAGCGGGAATAGTAACTCGACCGCCACGGAAGAAACAACCACCGGAACGGATGTCACCAGCGCCGCGTCCAATAAGGATCAAGAAGAAACGTCGCAGCGTACTGTAAAACCCGCTGACGTTCGGTCACGCCGCTCAGTAACCTCCCATAAGAAGAAAACGGCTACACTAGAAGCGAGAGAAAAATTGGCCGAACTAAAGCTGAAACAAGCAGAAGCTCAACTGGAACTGCAGAAGATAAGGGTCCAGCGCCTCCGAGCAGAAACAGACACATCAGAAGATGAAGAAGAAGAGATGGAAGACGACCTAGCTTCAGTCCGCATCAGCACGTGGTTAAAACAACCTGAAGCAAGTCAACCACAGCCAACCCAGTGCAACACGCGACAAGAAGAGGCCAAGAAGAAGCAAGAAGACCCCGTAGAAACGACACCAGCGCAAGAAGACACACGTCAACCGTTAATAGACGTGAAAACCCTCGCCGCCGCTCTCTCTCAAGCGGTAAGAAGCACGAGGGAACCCCCGAAGTACATTCAAGAACTACCGCTATTTAGTGGAAACTGTGCAGACTGGCTCGGTTTCAAGGCGACGTACCAAGAAACATTGAAGTACTTCACAAGAACAGAAAACTTAGCGCGAATACGTCGAAGCCTACGTGGGACTGCAAAAGAAGCTGTCGGCTGCCTAATAGTGAGCCAACCAGACCCAGAAGACGTCATGGACGCCCTGCAAAGAAGGTTCGGAAGACCAGAAGCACTCATTCACGTCGAAATGGAGAAGCTCAAGTCACTGAACCGGGTCACAGACAACCCCAGAGACCTGTGTATCTTCGCCGGTCGAGTGACGAACATAGTGTGCACCATTGAAGCATTAAGAAAAACGCAATACCTACACAGCCCTGAAATGGCGCGAATAATAACAGAGAAGCTCACACCTATATTAAAAAGTAAGTGGTATGATTACGCCGCGATGAAAAGAGAAGATACGCCTGAACTAAAGAAGATCTCTGTGTTTTTAAATGAAGAAGCGGACAAGTGTGGTGCCTACGCCCTACCAGAAGTGATCAGTGACGACTCCGCGGGAAAAGATAGAAAAAACAGAAGAGCAGAACGTACCTTCGCTGCGGAAAAAAGAACATCGTCAGACGAACGCTGCCCGCAGTGCAAACAAAACCACAAGTTGCCTGACTGCCAGCAGTTCGTCGCCCTCGATACAAACTCAAGGTGGGAAGTAGCAAAGAGAAACAATATGTGCTACCGCTGCCTTCGAAGCAAACATCGCCGACTGCAATGCAAAGCGTCGCCGTGTGGAAAACATGGATGCACCATGAGGCATCACAAGTTACTGCATCATGAGAAGAGTCAAGATACAGCAAGCAACGCGACCCAGGGGGAGTCAGCAGCACCCGCAGTAGAGGTCACATCGACAGCCAAACCGTGTGACCGTCGACGTGCATACTTGAAGATCGCTCCCGTCATATTAAAGGGGCCGCACACCAGCATTGAAACATATGCACTATTGGACGAAGGAAGCACCGTCACATTAGTCGACGCATCAATAGCTGACGTCATCGGAGCCGACGGTCCAACAAACACTATGTGGATTCAAGGGATCGGCAACGAAATAAAGCACGACAGCAGCAAGGTCATTAACCTCAGTATCAGGGGAAAATACGCGCAAGAAGAATATAAAATAGAAGCAGCGCGCACCGTGGAGAGATTGAACTTCACACCAGAAACAATATACGATCGTCATCTAGAAGACTGCGAACACCTGATCGACATCAAAGATCAGATCGCATACGAACGCGCCTCGCCCAAGTTGTTGATTGGTCAAGATAATTGGCACCTCATAGTGTCAAGAAAACTACGCACCGGGCGTCGTAACCAACCAGTTGCATCCCTCACGCAACTCGGCTGGGTTCTTCATGGCTGTCACAACTCGCACGCAGCCAACGTAGCATTCTGTGGAAAAATCAGAGAAAAAGAAGATGAGTCATCAATGGAAGAAACAATCAAGAACTACTTCAAACTCGAATCCTTATGCATCGAACCAAAGAAACCAAAAGAAGACCCAGAAGAGAAAGCTATACAAATATTAGAAGAAACCAGCAAAAGGTTACCCGACGGCAGATTCGAAACCGGCCTGCTATGGAAGGAAAAAGACTTCCAGATACCAAACAACTACAACGAAGCCGAGCGACGCCTGCGTTCACTAGAAAAGAAACTAGATAGAGACGAAGATTTGAAGCTAAAATACGAAGAAAGAATAGAAAACTTATTTAAATCCGGTTATGCAGAACAAGCACCCGTCCCAGCTCCAGAAGGGAAGACATGGTACCCGCCCCATTTTCCGGTCATTAACCCAGCGAAGCCACACAAACCGCCTCGACTGGTACATGACGCAGCAGCGAAAGCCACCGGCATCTGTCTCAACGACATGCTGCAGTCAGGACCAGACCTGCTGCAGTCACTCCCTGGAGTAATAATGCGATTCAGACAACACGCATATGCTGTCAGCGGAGACATAAAAGAAATGTTCATGCAGGTGAAAGTCAGACAAGAAGACAGAGACGCCCTAAGATTCCTGTGGAGAGGCAAACGGCGGGAGGGCAAACCGGAAGAGTACCGTATGACGTCAGTCATATTTGGGTCTACGTCATCACCGTGCACCGCTCTGTACATTAAGAATAAAAACGCGAGCGAGTACGCGGCCACTTACCTGCAGCACGCCTGGCACACCACACGCGGCCATTCACCTTTACCGGACTCGATTATTTCGGGCCAATAGAGGTCACAGTCGCCCGACACCGAGAAAAGAGGTATGGCGCGCTTTTCACATGTATGACCTGTAGAGCGATCCATATAGAGGTCGTACACTCGCTGAGTGCTGACTCAGCAGTATCAGCATTAAGAAGATTCATGGCCAGAAGAGGATGCCCTAAAGAAATCTGGAGCGACAACGCGACCTGCTTCAAAGCAGCTGAAAAGGAACTCGGAGAAGCCGCACTCGAAGCCCTGCAACACGAAACTACGTGCCATCACATCAAGTGGAAGTACATCCCACCCTCTGCGCCATTTATGGGAGGGACCTGGGAAAGAATGGTACGGTCAGTAAAAGAAGCGTTACGTGTCACACTTACCGAGCGATGTCCGAGCGACGAGACGCTAGTAACACTATTGGTTGAGGTCGAGAACACAGTAAACTCGCGCCCTCTCACCCACGTCTCTGTCGACCCCCTAGAACCAGAAGCGCTGACACCGAACCACATACTCATCGGGCCAAATCCTCACGTTCCGGTACCTGGTCACTTCGAAGAAAAGGACATGACAGCTCGCCAGCAATGGAAGCGAGCCCAAGTGCTAGCAGATGTGTTCTGGAGAAGATGGGTCAAGGAATACTTGCCATTACTGCAACACCGGCGGGAGCCTAGCAGCACAGGTACCCAACCTAAAGTGGGTGACCTAGTCATCATCTGCGATAGCAACCTACCACGCAACGCCTGGCCACGAGGACGCATCAGCCAGCTGTACCCTGGAGCCGATGGAGAGGTACGAGTAGTGGACGTCATCACCAGCGGCGGCCACGTTCTACGCCGTCCCACCAGGAAGATCGTCGTGCTACCAACAGAGTCGCGGCTTCGCGACGGCGGGAGAATGTGCACGACAGACTGAGGTATGAGGTCACCTCGCTCCAGGGCGGAAGTAGTGCCGGCACCTTTGTGCATTTTTTGTTAACTTTGTGCAATAATTTAGAGTCATGTTAAGTAAATTATGTTTTGTGATAATTCTATGTATGTTATCGTAACGAATTAATGTAATATATAAGCCATAGCGTTAGCCGACCCTCTTGTATTGTTAAAACTGTAAGAAAACTAGTCTCTGTATTAAAATTAAGCCTAAATGTTAAAATTGTAGTTTTACGTAATATCAAACTGAAATTGTCGTCTTTAAATATATAAGTTAGATACTTACTGTTATATACCATGTGTTCCTATGTAAAAATAAACAAGTTTACCGTATTGCGTTTCATTCCCTTGCCTCTACGACGGCCACAATTCAAATGAGAAGCGCGCCGGGGGGCCCGCCGTTTTAATACGGGGTAGCGGGGGGTAAACAATATTTATACCTCGGCGCGCGAAGAATCACATTCCTGTGACATGGGCCGTCGTAGAGGTAAAACAATTAGTAAATTAAGTAGCCGGTGGGCACTTATGTAAATAAATAGTATTAAGAATGAAAATTGTAACGTAGAAATAAGGAAAATCAATAAAAATTAGAGTGCGGGGGAGGGGAAGGGGAGCGACGGGGGCGGTAACGCGTTACTGTATAAAAGAAGGCGCGTTTTGCCGCCCCGCACACTCCGTTCCAGACCTCTACAAGCAAAAGGCGAAGCTCTGTCACTCTGCTTCCCCACCGCCGCCTCGCCTCCCATAAAGAAAAATCTCCGTGTATTTTAATCATCACCCCATCACCAACAGTAAGGTTCAATCAATGTGATTTGTTGGAAATGTATCTGTAATTTTTTAAGCCTTTTAAGCTCTGTAGTCAAAGTGAAAGCATTTACTTCAAATAGGCACATAAAAGGCACTTTTGAACGTCAAAAATTACCTTAAAATAGAATTGATTCTAGTCGCCCCTTCCAAAAGGTAGTTTTCGTGTGGAGAACAATGGGCAAGAAACTCCACCGTTACTCTTTTAAAATGTTTTAGGTACAATATTTTGCAGGGGTACATTAATTATATAATAATATGTGAGGACGATGCACCTAAAATAAAATTACTATACCACAATAGGTAAAAGAATTGTAGTGTTTGTGACACATAGTTTTTCTGCGATTATTCCATAGGTAAACGTAACTAATCTGTGAAATGCACCGAAACTGTAATTTTATTGTAATGTACCGTACATCAATCCGTGTGATTTATTGGAAATATATATGTGATTTTTTAAGCCTTTTGAGCTATTTAGTCTTAGCGACACTTGTTGTTTTGTTCGATTTGCGACCTACTACTTACTACTATTATAGTTATCGTTAATACAGATTACGATATTTTTGATTTGTTTATTTTATTAAAGATTTACTCAATTTATACAGAAGTTTTTTTATCCATTCTCACGTGGAATCATGGTCACCCCATCAGTTGTATGTTAGGATATTTTTGATCCAATTTAACTTTTAAAATACTAATTCACCATAATCGCAATTTATTTGGAACGAATGTACTCCTATACAAAATTCAGGAAGTCGAATTTTGTAAACAAACATGTCATATTTAAAAAGATATAGGCAACTATAGAGGGCCGTGCTGAATAAACTAAAATTGGTTTATTTTTTGAATTTAGCAAGTTGTATGAGAAACCAATGCGGTACATATGTTACTTGCCAAACATGAATTACTTTTATATAGTTTTTGGCTAAGGTTGTTTTGTCTTTTTTAGATATTTTCTCATTTCTTTTTTTTTCAGCACGGCCCCCTATCCACGTCTATATATTATTTGTTATTACGAATTCACAATATCTGTTACGGTACATAGAACGTGTTAGTAAAGTACATTCCTTGAGTTTATGAAACTTTTTAATACGCTATATATTTTTCAAGTTACACGAGGGCCGTGCTGAAAACGTTTGGCTGGCACGGCCCCCTTTTTTTGCATATTTCTTCAAAAGTACAGAGGTACATTGAAAAAGAAAGCGGTACATATACTCCTAGAGGCGAGTACATTGCATTGGTGTATACCTAAATCGCAAATTCCGGGGGGCCTAGCCAGGCAAACGTACATACTAAAGCGGATCAGAAGTTCTGATACGTCGACTCGGCTACAGCTAGGCGACGCCACGTTTACGGCTCGCCGACCGCTGGTTGATTGTGCAGCAAGCAGGCCGGAGGGGTGAGAGGGGCAAGGGTGGACGAAGAGACGTAAGCTCGGGTACGGAGAGACGTAAGCGCGGGGACGACGAGCCGTAAGCACGGGGACGATGAGCCGAAACGCTCCGCACCGCGGTTCGTGAGCTTGTCCCGATTTGAGGTGATTACGTTACGATTCCGATTAGTGTGCGTTGCCGTAGGAAGTTTCATACAAAGAATATTGAACGGCTCGAGTTGATACGGTGACGATCCCTTTCCGATTTGATACGTATCTTTAATTAGATAGCGAAACTCGGCAGTCATGATCGGTATCGATATCTAATGACGACAAGAAAGAAAAAAAATTGTAACTGTTAATTTTAAATAACTATAGCTGACTAGGGTCAAGGGGCCGCTATTAGTTAGTTGAAATTATGAGTTTCAAAAAACCTATTTTTTTTTTCATCGTCATTGGATGTCGATACCAATCACCTCTGTGAAGTCGCGTTAGCTAATTCAATTTAAAACTGTGTGTAGAAGTTATCGAACTCTTACGGCAGCCGTTGTTTCCATCTGCTGCCGTTTGCACCGAAGATATTGGGGGAAAACCTCATGGCCTCCCCCAGGGTTTGCTAAGTTGTTGAAGACAGCCACTGTCTGATGCCAGTCGCTAGGAGTTCCTACATACCCCTTTGTTTTCTTGCAATAGGCCTTTTAAATATGTTCAATCGAACAAAAACGGAATCACACTATGTTATGTAAGACACTGCTAGGGTAGAACTGAGGACTGATTCACGAACCACCGAACGAAACCATGACACTTCGCTATTGCAGGTAATAAACTTTATAATACATTCAATAAAATAAAGTAATCATGACACAGAAAGCGAGTCAGAAGCGAGACAGCGGCAAAAAGCAAAACTATTGGCGGACGACTACGTAGGCAACCCACAAGTGGATGCCTCAAACCACAGCAGAGCCTCAAGTGTAGAGTAGGCCTTACTGAATCGATTAGCATGAAAAGGCATCGTATATATTCAAGGATACTTTCGATAAAAATACAACAATTGCCTATGACGTGCAATTCTGCGTAAACTGCTTTCGTACTTAGGTACCTATACCGACTTTCTATAACCTCCCCATCAGTCTGTGGAAGGCTGTCCCTTACCTACACCCTGTATACTCGTACCTACCATCGGGCTTTGTTAAAGAAGTATACAAATATAATAGTCAACACCACAGATATAGATATTATTTACGTCAATATCTGTTACAAGAAAGTATTGCCGACTCCTTTACGACGTGTGTAAAATGTTTAACGAACCATTTGCCCCTGAAGCGAATTTGAGCGAGGTAAAGAAGGGTCTAATGCCTCGCTCAGCATTATGGGTCACCTTGTCAGAGCAATGATTGGCACAGTAAAAGTAAAACCCCTTCCTGGTGCCGAAAGTCGTAAGGGTCCCCGAAACGATAAATTGTAATTGTCAATTGCAATGGTCAATGCTTTGTGTTTATTTTTAATCTCTGCAATTGCATTTGGTAGACGATCAATGTATTTACGAAATACCAGATAGATACAATAGCATAATCAGCGTATGACGTTCCCACTGCTGGGACACAGACCTCCTCTTTGAGAGGGAGTGGGCCGTACCTAATCCATCACGCGGGCCCAGTGCGGGTTGGTAGATGACACATATCTTAGAATTTTTAGTTCTATGACATGCCGGTTTCCTCACGATGTTTTCCTTCACTGTTGTGAGAGAAAAAATGTCATTGCGATTTATCGTTTTGGTGACCCTTTATACAGTAACAATTCACGATGAAACACATGTTCAATTAAGATCATAGCCGTAATTACCACAAAGCAATTTACGCCTTTGTCTCCATTGAGTTACACCATTTTGTGTTACACTGTTACGCTATCATAGTTAGGTAGGTTTTCTACCTACGTATCTAATCTATTGATAGATAACACTACGATTATTTCCATAGAACATAACATATTAACATAGCATCATGCGTGTTTTCCCTGAAGGGTTAGCCAGAAGTGTACACCCTCATTTCTCCTGAACGAAACTATTGCCATCAAACGGGCACAGATCCAGGCTCGACTCCTACTGAGAAATTCCTGACAGAAAACCCTATTTTATTGAAGAATTATGGTGTTAGATTTATGTAGGTATAGGTATACATAGGTAAATAAATACATAAATCCATGGTGGTTCTCCCACCGGAGTCCGGCCGTCAAGCAGCCTGCTGTGTTTCGTCGGTGCATGCGATTTCCAGTGCCTCAGGCATCTTCTGGGCACGGTCAGTGGGTCGTCTTTTTGCTAACCATAACAGAATTAAATCGCAACAACAAACTAAAAAAAATACAAGATGAAAATAGGCTAATGATACCTGCCTACAGCATTACAATGGCCCCTAAATCCTTCGTACCATCATAACTATGACATTTAGGTTGCCCTTTATCAGAACGCTTAGCAAACAGTTATAGTCAATATGGAAATCACAGTAGGACGTAGGTATGCCTACTGTTACCTGCAGAACTCTTCCATCGTCCTCTCCTATTTATGACAAAGCCATCACTATTGTCACTGTCCTAACCCTAAAAACGAGTCTTGCTATTTCCAGAGGAGGTATCAATAATGCAGCATGGACACTTTTTATATTTTATACTTACACAATATTAAACTCCACATGCCTACTTACCGACCTCAGATTCCCGCGCTTCTTTACATCCTGAATGTTAAATTAAAATGGTCAGTCTTCACCACACACCAGAGATATTTTCACGAACGCTGAATGAGAAAAAAACAAAGGATATTCAAAACCTACAAACCTACTGTGGTCTTTACGCTTATCTTCGGGGATCAAACTCAACACTGACATCCTTTGCTTCACATTCAAAATACCATTTTTATACAAAATAGGGACGCTCGAAAAATGAGCAGATATTTATTGTTGAAAATAATCCCGTCGACAGCTGGATGTTGTTACGCTGGTCGCTATGGCAACCGATAACATGTCAATCGATAGATTCGAAATTCGTAATAATGCTGGCATGTTGCGACATGGGATTTCTATTATCTATTATAGATTTGTGTCGATGACTCGTATGTGTGTCAAATGAGGTGGAAACGAATTCGCGATGTCGCCAATCATGGTGTATATTTTGGTACCGGGCGACTTGCGCACTATAAGCCGCAGTAATTATTTAAATATTGAGTTGACACGATAATTATTTTCCATGGTGTTTACTGGAAGTTCTTGACACTGCTGGCACATGAGTAGATATTATTAACTCGTGCTCCTGGTTCGAGTGTGATATTGATAACGCTTCATATTAGCGCTTACAAACAATTAGACCTTGTCCAGAAGGGGCGAATTCGCCGCGAAACGTTTCACGCGAATTCCTTCGTGCGTTAACGAGATACTAGGCGCCAATACATCGCGTCCACAAGCATCGCGCGATTTCAAAATACACGCGTAAATCGCGTGCAGTTCGCCAGAATCTCGACTCGCGCTTGAAGATACTAGAGACTTCTTGTTGCGTCCAGTTGACGCGCGAACTCCAGAGCGTTCAACTACATGTTTTCTACTGACAAATGAAATTCGAACCCAAATGCTCGCGCGTTGGTACGCTCCTTCTGGACGCAACGGTCGCGTATAATACGCACGAGAGAATCGCGGCGAATTCGCCCTTTCTGGACAAGCTCTTAGTGGCGCCCAACAGAGCCAAACAGGGTTTCTATTTTAATAAAATAAAACACGTTATATGTAACCAAAATAATATACTTATTTAACAAGTTACTGTACATACAACTTTATTATTTACATAAACATTTCACAAATCTCAACATTTATTCGTTATAGTCTTGTGCCACATTACCTGAGAAAGAAGGCTTGATGTCCCAAAAATGGCCTGATTCGTCAATACGAATCCAATGATGCTTAGCAGCCATAGTGGGTAACCAATTGACTTGAGTCAACACAATTGTCGACAAGATAGGACGTCGCTTCGATGGATTGACGATTGACTAACTCTGTCAACTATAAACTTTTACTATCAAAAAATTACTGAAAAATTGCTATTTGTGCATATTTACCTCTACTTTAGCCGATTTATAAAGTGAAGGTAATTATGCTTTTTGCAATTACTAGTTTAAGTTTTATGTATTTGACAGATTAAGATCAAAATGTTAGAAATTATACTCAATATCATGAACATAAGGCCAATTTTTCATTAATCAGGAATTTAAATTTTTTGTAGGCTTAAGCCAACAGGTACACATACCGAAATAGCTGTAAAATTAAGGCCTATAACACAACAGCTAACCGCGTACACAATAGCTTACATTACAATGAAAACCTTAAATTAGCTACCAGAGAGTCGTAGGCCTTAATAAATAATAATAGGCAATAAGACATAATAACAGTGTATGTAGATAAGACTTGGCCAAGGATAGACAGAGATGGCGAAACATCGTCAGGGAAAAGTTGTTTTCAAAGGGAGGATCACGACCCTCAGTAATGAGGAGTAAGTACGACTTGAGGAGGAGGAGTAGATAAGACGCGTATTACGCGCGTAATACGCACGAGTCCAGGAATTCGAAACGCCAGTAATACGAGTGTGATTCGTCTTAAAAGAAAGCATCAGTCTAAATTTCACGCTAAAAATAAATTTGGTATTGTTTTTAAATAGATGTGTCAAATTAATATTTTAATATTATTTTAGATATATCCTACATCTTTGGTGTTTGCGTTAAAAAAAAGGATGAACATAGAAGAAATCAATAGTAACATGGTCTATCGAAGTTGTAATACATTTTAAACACTACAGCCTCTGTCTTTGAATTGAATATTAGTGATAAGCTGATTGTTGTGTCATCGCATCGAGTATCACTAACTACCGAGGTACCTACTCACTTCACAAAAAAAAGAGTGTTAAAAAAAATACTGCACTGCTATGACCTCATGTTCATTCGCGGGAGTAGAGTTAGTCAAAGATTTAAATCGTAGATCCACCATACCGCGTCAAGAATTGATCACGTTTCTGTTACGCAGACCTTTCAATAGTATCGTCTCTCTCGCTCATACTGAAAGTGGTATCTATCGTTCCACGGGATGTGCGAGTTCACTGTTCGCGAGCTGCGGCACGTGCACTGTGAAGTGTTGGGTGCTAGTGTTGGCAGCCGCTGTGGTCGCCGTGGTCGTGTGCGTGCGCGGGGGGGCGCGGGATGGCGGGCGGGGGCGGGGGCGGGGGGGGCGCGTGCGGGGACTGCTTCTGCTTGTCCCACAGCTTGGAGTAGAGCGAGTTGGGGTTGCTGATGAGCTGGTCGTGCGTGCCGCGCTCGCTGACGGCGCCGTGCTCCAGCACGAGGATCTCGTCCGCGTCCGCCACAGTGGACAGGCGGTGCGCGATGCAGATGGACGTGCGGCCTACTGTCGCCGCTTTTAATGCTTGAAGGATCGCCTGTAAAGAAATAGTAGATTGTTATGCAAGGGTCGAAAGGAATCAATTCCTATACGAGGCATTTAGACGCCCGAGCGCAGCGAGGGCGGCTATAGCCCGAGTAGGAATTGATGACTTTCACCCGTGTTAAACACTCTACTTTTCATTTCGAATATAAGGAAAGTAAAAAGTAGTAGTTTTTCTAAAATATAATTTATTGATAACAATAACATGCAAAGTTTTTGAATTTCGGTACAGCTTACAGGGTTAGTATCCCGCCAAATAATACTATTGACTTTTTTTATTTTAAATATGGAACACACCGCGTCATCGCCGCGGGCTGTCCCGCTTAATAGGTTTTTTTTTTTTAATTCACACTGGCTGTTTATACACTCACAAGACTGCAGCATTTTTCATAATTTATGTAAAAAATTTCGTAGCTGACTACAGTTCTATTTTTAAAATTCATTCCCACCCTAAAGAGGGAAGTAATTACTATGAGTCTTTCCCGCCCTGTGGTGGGAAGCAGCGTCTTCCACCCGCTATTTGGATCAAACAAACACTACTTTCCGAGTATGAGAAATGAAAAAACATATTTCATTCTGTGCTCTATTGACAGACCGCTACTTAATAAAAATTATTAGATAACCATATTATGGCCATATTCAATGCTCTCCTGACGGTCGAGACTGACGGTCAGTGCGTACGCACGCACTGACCGTCAGTCGGCTTTTTGCATTCAGTGCTCCAATGACAACCGTACGGAACCGCACGGTATAGTTATGTCCGTTCGAGTCCAGCTTCCGCAACGCACTGAATGCTTCGAAGCATTGCATAGCGCGTCAGTCACCTGACGTACGCAGTACCGACGCGCTCGACTGACCGTCTCTGTCTGTGTTGCGTATGCGGATGAATGCACGCATGGTTTCTATGGCGATAGCTACGGCAGACCGACGTCAGTCCTGACCGTCAGGAGAGCACTGAATATGGCCTATATTTTATACAAGTTCGCGACCTTTAAATGGAACATCAAGATTTCAAAATCAAACTTAAAGCACTTATTTCTATTAAACCACTAACAGGCACTTTTAAATTTTCAAAGAGTCGATCAGTTAGGTAGTCAAAAATTTATAAATAGTTGCTACTAATTCCAAAACGTACATCCTTATGGAGAAGAACGAGCAAGAAACTCCATGGACACTCGTTTCAATCAAGATATTTATTATTAGCCTATGACGTCCCACTGCAGGGCAAAGGCCTCCTTACTCTCTTTCCACCTCTCTCTGTTCAAAGCTGCTAAGGATCAGTTCTTGTTGAAGGAGTCCAGCTCATCCCGCCATCTCCGTCTGGGCCTGTCACGATGTCGTTTGCCATTAAGAGGGACCCATTGGGTCGTCAGTTTGGCCCACTGTTCATCTGACATGCGGCAGATGTGTCCAGCCCAGTTCCATTTTAGCGTGGCAGCTTTCCAAGTGACATCAGTTATCTTTGTGATGGAACGGATGGCCGTATTCCTAACCCGGTCTGTTAATTTGATACCCAGAATACTCCGTTCCATAGCCCTCTGGCAAACCTCGAGCGTGGACCTCTGCTGATTTGTCAAAGACCATGTTTGACCACCATATGTGAGGATGGGAAGTATGCACACGTCAATGAGTTTTCTCTTAAGGCGAATGGTTACGCCAAACTGCAAAGTAGACCTCTCTTTGAAGGCCTACTCCTCCCAAATGGATAGCCCAAATATATTTAAAAAAATATATGATATGTGACATATGTTTACAAATATAATTTATGTTTGATTTTTTTAATATTACTGTTAGTTTTAACAACAAAAAATCATATCCATCCTCTTATTTTACGCAAGAATTTTCTTTCTACTTTCAAACGCCTGAAGCGATTTTGATGATTCTTTCACCAAATTATAGCAAATTTAATGGTTTATAAAAATTAAGTTTGTTTTTTTTAATAATTATTATTTAAGTGGGAAAAAATCAATAACACCATGGTTTTACCTATACGGGCGCGGGCAGCAGCCGCCCGGTCAGTCTCGCTGGATCGTTCGCACGGGGAGGTTGTGTCGCATGTCGGCTCGCTCCGATCTGCATTTTTGTGGCAAAGACTAAATAGCGCAGATATTACACTCGGACTGTTCGTTTACGCTTGGACGTTGATAGTATTAGTAGTAGTGATAGTTTGTTTGCGAGTGGACGCTATATTATTGTCTATTGAATACTAATATAATAATATCAATAAAACACGTTTATTCAGTATACAGTTCGTTTATTCACGTATACAGTTTATAAAAAAATACAATTACAAAAAAAAAATTAAAACTAACTTATGACTAATACCGCTCTTAACAGTGGTAGTTTTTAGGGTTCCGTACCCAAAGGGTAAAAACGGGACCTTATTACTAAGACTCCTCTCTCCGTCAGTCTGTCTGTCACCAGGCTGTATCTCACGAACCGTGATAGCCAGAAGAAGGGTTATGTTTTTCGAGAGTATATAATATATACTCTCGAAAAACAATTATACATACATAATAGTAGATTGTACAACTAAGGCATAAAAGAAGCTAGTTTACCCCGAGACGTTTATATCCACCCGAGCCGCAGGCGAGAGTGGATAGTTAAGTCGAGGGGTAAAATGGCTCGTTTACGCCTGAGTTATACACTCTGCTTTAGGTACACTTCGATTGCGAGAAAATGAAACAGACATAAAGTATACAGTACATAATTAATCAAAAATGTTGCATCCATAGCTAATTCCTGCCACCACAGATAATACCGCCAAGAAACTTTTTAAAAGTTTTTTTTTTAATTTTCAACATTTGTCATTCGACTTGGGTACTTCATACTGCCAAAAAATGAAAACGTTTCTTTGCCTTTTTAAATAATAAATGACAACTATTTCACCTGATTTTATTAAATTAACGATAGAAAACACGGAAGTAGTATAAATTAAAGAAAATGAAATAAATCACGACTTTAATCTGCGAAGTTCTATTGTGCGTGTGGCTGTTGGGCCTGATTACTTTAGTCTTAGAAAAAAAAATTACTTTATGCACTAGAACATAAAAAGCGATTTTATGTCGCCTAAGCACATCATAAAGACGGACTTTTAGAGCATGAGAAGTGAAAACACATATTATTATGTATGTATGTATAATTGTTTGGCACGCTCTACGGCCTGAACGGCTCGATGGATTTTAGCTTGAGAGGTGTCGTTAGATTTGTATGTACTGTGAGAGTGACACTGGGTATATCAAAATAAAAAATACAAAATGGCGGATTTTTGGCGCAATATTATTTCTTCAAAAATTTTTTTTTTCTCATAACCTATCGAGTGGGGTATCAAAATAAAAGGTTTTAAAATGTGATTACAAAAATATATACAACTTATAATATGGTAAAAACTAATTCAAAGTGACAAATCGTAAAAAACACCTACCAAGAACTAAATCGTCTGCGAAATCTTTCACATTTGTAAACTAAAAAGCAGTAAAATTTAAAAAACCCGACTGCAACCTTATGCTAAAACTAACTGAAAAGCTAAAAACAAGCCCATTTTAAATTAAATTAAAGTTGGAAGCAGGCGGGACCCATTTGAGTTTGAAACTATAATAATGGTATTCTTCTGGCAATCACGGTTCGTGAGATACAGCCCGGTGACAGACAGACAGACGGACAGAGGAGTCTTAGTAATAAGGTCCCGTTTTTACCCTTTGGGTACGGAACCCTAAAAACTACCACTGTTAAAAGCGGTATTAGTCATAAGTTTTTTTTTGTAATTGTATTTTTTTATAATCTGTATACGTGAAAAAACGAACTGTATATTGAATGAACGTTTTTTATTGATATTATTATTATTTTTTATTTGTCTCTAAGAAAGCAGTATTTTTACTGTACAATAGCATTCATACTCACAACATAAATATTGTACGTATTCTCGATCCATCTACACTCAGTAGGTAGCGTCATAAAACTGCCAAAGACAAAATGCGTCCCACGCCGCCGCATCTGCATGCGCTACGTACGAGTACGACACTCTTTGACATTGGGGAGGTAAGCGGGCGCGCGGGGTGAGGCACTGAGTTCGCCTATGCTCCGCCCAAACGCTCAAGGACATTCGAGGCTATAATCGCCTTAAGGGACAAAGGAAGATCACCCTTCATTAGGTCTTTCATGGCCCAATAGCTCCTCACAATCCCTAAGACAGGCAATAGTAGGTCGTCCTTTGCTTGAAATTCCCTGTTTTGCTGATTTTAAAGATGTATTTTGTTCCAAAGCAATCTTGATGAGGTGTGTATTGTGGTTTCTTAAATATTTACGGATACTACGCTTTACAAGTTTATCTGCAGCGGTGTACGCTATGGTGTACATGGCTAGTTTGTGTCTCTCTTCGATCAGTTGTTTTGTTTGGTAGCTTAATTTACTGTCTGTATATTTGTTTGTTTTTATTTTGTTACTGACATTTATTATAACCTCTTTGATATTGTCATATTGTGTTTGAACATTATCTTCATCTTTTGTTCCTAGTAAAGTAAAACTACTTTTTAAATCAAGAACGAATTGCTCCTGGTTTGCTATGAGTGTGGTTCTGTTTAACTTTTTAATAGAATTTTTGATTATTTGGGCACGCTCTATTTTTAAGTTGAATTTTAGAGTCATGCGCAAAGGTCTATGGTCGGAACTGAACTTGAAATTATTAAGAGCTTCAACATTGTTAATCAAATTTTTAAGTGAAGAGAGGCAAAAATCTATTTCATTTTTTGTGAATTTATCCGGAGACTGCCATGTCCATCGACGATGAGACTTTTTATAGAAGTAGCTATTTCCTACGCTTAGGTTTTGACCAAAAGCGAACTGAAGCAGTCTTGTCCCGCGCTCATTTCACAAGCCTAGTCCGTATGGACCGACTATGTTGCTATTTTCGAGTTCTTGCCTAGCACCAACTTTGGCGTTGAAGTCTCCCTGTACGATGGTCCATCAAGATAAATATAAATAATTAATTAATTTAAATAAAACTTGGGTACATTATTTTTTTCCTTTATTTCATTGAATATATCAACCGATAGCCTAGACCTGAATCCTCCAGCAATGTGCTTGGAGGATTCAAGGCTAAGCAGAACTTAACTTATCGCCTTGAAATATGCCTCGCTCGATCCTTATCGGCTCGCTATTCCTCTGAATATTTCGACATCCTGGATACCGAAGGACCATCCTCCATTGCTGCATACACGACAACAGGAAGGTGCGCAGAGTTGCATCTACATTATATAATTCCAGCACCCTCATGAGCTATGTATGCTGCACCGAGTCATAGGCCTTCTTATAGTCTATACAACATCGCGACAGATCCTTTCAGGAATGACGAACTTGTTGGGAGGAGCCGCTCCTTAGTACCGCGATGCCAGTTCCTACGTCCATTTTGAGAGGCAGACATGATTATGTATTTTTAATTTTAGCTCTCAAAATGGATGTGTGAAAAAAAAAAAAAAAAAATGCGTAAAGGAGCTAACACCGCCTCTCACTAAACTAATAAATATTTCTTTCGACGAGGGACGTTTCCCAGAAAAACTTAAAATTGCGAAAGTACGACCAATTGCGACAAAAGGAGGAAATTCAGAAAATCCTGGTAATTATAGGCCTATTGCACTATTACCCACTATCTCAAAAATATTCGAGAAAGCAATGCCGAATCGTGTTAACACATTTTTAGAAAAATATGATATAAGACAAAAATCAATTCGGTTTTAGGAAAAAATGCTCAACCACTTTAGCGGTATACAACTACGTACAGGAAATTTACAGTAGCATTAATGAACGAAAGTACGCTATTGGACTATTCCTAGATATGACGAAAGCGTATGACAAGGTGTCACATAAAATACTATTACAAAAACTTTATGGATCGGGTATTAGAGGGCAAGCCTTTAATTGGTTCAAATCATATTTACAAGACCGAGTACAATTCGTGGAAGTAGAATATTTTAATAGCGTTAACCAGGAAATAAACAGCATAAGATCAGACATGGCTACTATTAATAGTTCAATACCGCAAGGAAGTGTTTTGGGATGTACCTTATTTATAATATACGTAAATGACTTACCAAAAAAGATAAGTTCGTCGTGTATCTTGTTCGCTGACGATGTTTCTTTTTTATTTAAAACGCCAGCGAATGTTGACCATTTAGCTATTTTTTAAAAATTCACAGAAACTGAGCAGTGGTTAAACGAACACAACTTGGAAATAAACTTATCTAAAACTAAAATATGCCAATTCAGAACTCACCAAAGAACCCCAATAAATCTAAATCCATTAACGCAAAAAATAAAATTAGAAGAGGTAAGTAAACGAATTTACACTTTTAGGCCTAACATTAGACTCAAACCTAAATTGGAAGAAGCACATCGAAAATACAAAAGTAAAACTGTCGCAATTTATTTATGCGCTAAGCATATTGAAACGCAACACGGACTATAAAACTGCCTTATCTGCCTATTATGCGTACGCCTACTCCTGGCTAAACTATGGTATCATTCTGTGGGGAGGAAGTACTGACTTTTTGGACCTATTCATTCAGCAAAAGAAATGTATCAGAATATTAATGAACATAGATCAACGTGAGAGTTGTAGGCCACATTTTATTAAACAACAAATTCTTACACTACCGGCAATGTATATACTACAAAGTTGTTTATTCGTTAGAAAGAATAGGCATCTCTTCAAATCAAATATCGAGCTAAATGAAAATTATAACCGACGGAACAAGAATAGATTAGTACTACCCATCACAAACTTAAAAATTATCGGGAAAAGCCCATACTATAGACTAGTTAATATATTTAATAACCTACCGGAAAGCTTAAAATCCCTACAAAATGACATAATTTTCTCGAAACAGTTAAAATCTCTGCTAATAAAGAAAGGTTACTATACCGTTGAAGAATTCAAAACTGACAAATTGTGAATCGATCGACCTTGTAATAATATGCTTGACGTAAATGTGAAATAATAAATGACTATAGGTACTAATTTACCTATATGACTAAAATGAATGAACAAATTGATAGTACCTACCTAATGATTAATTTTAAAATAATATGTAATAAATTTTTGTAATTATATTTAATTTTTAATGTTTAGTATAATGTAAATTGTAATAATTAGAATCAATATTATAATACTATGTAACTGGATATATGAAATTTGCAGTGCCCTTACAGGGTACATGTTTTAATACTGTGCCATGAAATTTGAATGCATGCCTACTAAACAGTGTTTTACATGTTAGCAAATAAATAAATAAATAAATAAATGTAAGAACTTTATAGACCACCGGTAACATTATTTTTAATTTTAAGATAACATAATAAAGATACAAGTCGCGACTGTTATATTTATATCGGATATTATGTTTTCGATAGAGCCTGTCACATTGGTATGTGTGCACACCATGGTGTGCACCAACATTATAATAATTCAGTTGCGACGTAAAACCCGCCTGCCGCGTGCGGCCGCGCCGCCTGCACACTCGTGTGGCGCAGGTGAGCACTACAAGCGCGCGCATAAATGTACGCGTCCTAATAAGTTTGTAAATACAAGCCATTAAAAACATTTGATTCAAAATTTTCCACATCCCCTTCAATATAAGTGTCGAAGATGACGCTCTTCGAAACCGAACTTCTTGTGAAAGACGTGACATAATATTAGTCGCGTACTGTAATATGAAATGTTATTATGAGTATATAAGGTCCCATTTAAATAGATGGACAAACTTTTAGAAATCATTCAGACCACCAAAATAAGGACGATAGTAAAAAATATACAAGAAAAAAACGCATTAGATACTTACAAGAAAAATAATCAGCTAACGAAAATACACTAATGTGCCGGCACTCCGGCCTCCGAAATAGTGGGTCTTAACGCCGTGTCGACGGCATATGATATTATTTTGCCGTCTTTAGATTACACAAATCGTTACTATAAATAAGAAACAGGATGGGGCCCATAGTACTCCCCTGAGGAACACCAAAACCAGTATTTTTCTGGTCATCGCTGGTAATATTATCTATTCTAACACATTGGTACCGGTGGTCTAAGTAGTCAGTAAAAAGTTTCAGGGGCGTTCCCTCATTCCTATGATTTCTAATTTGTCCAGAAGAACAGACACCGTGTCGAAGGCCTTGGCTAAACCGAGAAAGACTCCCAGTTTTTGGTTTCCTTTGCCGAATTCTTCTGAAATATAAACAGTCAGGCTATGCACCGCATCGGCTGTCGACAGTTTGGCTCTAAAACCAAATTGCGCAGGGGATAAGATGTTGATTTTTCTAGGTAATTAACAAGTCTAGTGTTTATAATTTTCTCTAGTATTTTTTAAATTGACGGGAGTAAGGATATTGGCCTATAATTATTAACTATGTCTTTACTTCCAGATTCAAAGATAGGGATTACAACTGACTTTTCTAGACAACTAGGGAAAATTCCTTCGGAAAGACATTCAATATATTATAATATGCGTTAAGGGAGGTACCAAAATATGCTTAAAGAGTTTTCTTATTGCTTATATTATGCATCCAACTGCACAGTACTCTTTTAGCCCAGAAATGATTCGGGTTATTTCATCTTCATCAGTATCCAACATAGCAAAATATTGCGGGTTACAGCTATTGCTTGAGTTTTGGAAAGATGGTTGGTCGCAGTATTACGGAATCTGTCCGGCAAGAGTTTTCCCAATATTTACAAAAAAGTTATTTACATTGTTAGCTGATAAGGGTGGTGAAGGATTAGCCAGCAATAAACTCGAATTTGATTCACGCTGTTTACTATTATGCAGTTCTAATTATTCTAATTCTTTGTGAGTCATATTAACTGCAAATGAATGTATTTTCTTTCTTCTTTCTTTCTCACGAACCACGCAGAGAATGGCACGATGATCTAGCTAGACAAATGAATAGCCAATGGTCTACACTAGCCCTGGAACAGCTGAAGTCATAACGAGATCCCTTTGGCTAGCAGTGGGATTAAGGCGGCATGTACAACGCCATATGCAAACAATGTATCACACATATTCTGCATCACGCAAGCAAAGTTAGCCGCGCGACTAGCAAATGTACAACATCCTGACAGCAACCGGCAGGCAGTAGCCCACCAGACACGACACCCGTCTGGTCGCAGGAGCCTCCCTTTTCTATAGGCGATGAGGAACTCTCCACTTTGTTTCTCACACCTCTATAGGATGCAGCCAGTAGCAGTACTTGGCAGTGCCGCTATCTATACTTACATGCTCGGTGAGGGAGTCGAGGCTGGAGGTGGCCTCGTCGAACACGATGATGGGCGAGTCCTTGAGTATGGCGCGCGCGATGGCGACGCGTTGCTTCTCGCCGCCCGACAGCTTGAGGCCGCGCTCGCCCACTTGCGTGTCGTAGCCCTGCCGACAGGAACATATCAATTAGATTCAATTTGCGACGATATTTAATAGGTCGGTTGACAGTTTTTGTCGGTCATGTTTGTAATAATTATTACAACCACAATTTTGTTTTTAGTCAAATGACATGTCCAGTTTCTGCCCTCTGGTAATTCTGGTATAGGTAAATGTTCATGATTTAAAGTTTTTCAGTAAGATTTAAAAATTTAGATTTAAATTACTATGGATTCATTAATTCAGTATTACTTGCGTAACATAATTCTCAAAAAAACAGTACTCAATCGTAGCTTCCACGCGCTTTGCCATTTTTAACGGGAAGTACTAAAAATGTTTTTGACGTTCCATTTTATCCCGTAATTATCTTTTCACTTCTCATGCTCTAAAAGTTCTTCTTTATGTTGTGCTTAGGCGACATAAAATCGCTTTTTATGTTCTAGTGCATAAAGTAATTTTTTTTTTCTGAGACTAAGGTAATCAGGCCCAACAGCCACACGCACAATAAAACTTCGCAGATTAAAGTCGTGATTTATTTCATTTTCTTTAATTTATACCACTTCCGTGTTTTCTATCGTTAATTTAATAAAATCAGGTAAAATAGTTGTCATTTATTATTTAAAAACGCAAAGAAACGTTTTTATGACTTGGCCGTATGAAGTACCCAAGTCGAATGACAAATGTTGAAATAAAAAAAAAAAAACTTTTAAAAAGTTTCGTGGCGGTATTATCTGTGGTGGCGGGAATTAGCTATACTTTGCACCATTTTTGATTAATTATGTACTGTATACTTTATGCCTGTTTCATTTTCTCGCAGTCGAAGTGAAAAGCAGAGTGTATAACTCAGGCATAAACGAGCCATTTTACCCCTCGACTTAACTATCCACCCTCGCCTGCGGCTCGCGTGGATATAAACGTCTCGGGGTAAAATAGCTTCTTTTATGCCTTAGTTGTACAATCTACTATTAAATAGTGTGAGCAATAATTGACAACATTTCATATTTTTAACCTGCATGTATTATTACGTTATATAAAAGTAAATTCAAATCTAGGGCACCCATATTTTTTCGTTTTTCGAAATTATGTACTTTTCATTCATAATTTTAACTTTGAAATTCGGTGTATTCTAAAAAGACGTAAGTGCCAGATGACGGTAGAATGGCGATATTACCTTTGCTTTATTGTGACCCGTCAAAAAAACTGTTAGATGTCACTTGTCTCAGTCGTTGTTTTGGTTTCTTCATTGGCGTATATTTTTCATTGGGATCCATTTTGTTGGCGAAATATCAATCAAAAATTAATAATATTAACAGTAAGCAGCGTGTCGAGTTGATAGGAAAAAATATTGTTGAATTCAATTCAGTTTTTTAGTTGTTTTCTAGTTACACTTCTTAGGTGACATTGACATGTCTTGTTTGATGTAATGTTTTCAATCAAAGACATTGGAATGCGCAAAGGTAACTACCTCATTCCGCCGTTTATGTGACGTCATCACATGTTTTTTGATTTTTATTTTTTTTCTCAGAAATTTAGAAATAAAAAAATAAAATAAAAATATATTTGAACTAAGGATACGAAAATAAAGAAATAGTATTTTTGTTTTAAGGTCGTGTCAGGTTTGAAATGTTGTCAATTATAAGCCGCTTATTTTAGATCAAAGGAATATATTAACGTATTTGCGTAAAGAATACGACAATATTACTAAAATATTTTTGTGTACACATCAAACGTGTTTTTCGTTGAATACCCACTTCCTAACATGAAGGTAAGTATTTATTACTTTTTGACATGACATTGACATATTGCGTTATTTTTTGCTTGCTTACTATGCGATTATTTTGTGTTATTGATATTTTCTTTTAATGACCATTGCTATTCTACACGGAGTGACATCATCTAGATACGATGACTATTGCTATTCTTATAGGATTCTGCTTTTACTTTCGATTTGGATATTATGATGAGGTGCATGGCTGTGCTGCGGATTCGCAGACATATCGTGTCAAGCCTGGCGTTACCCCTGCAAGTGAGACTTGCTCGATGGTTAGCAAATCAGGTAGGCCTCTATACTACGACAGTCGCGTAAACCATGCAGGAAAGGCAGTACATTGAGCAGTTGTGTTATAATTTGAAAAATACAATGACATTTCTTATTGTTCCAGCTCCCATTAGATGGATACGCAAGTGTCACGATTGTTATGATTTATTAAATACCGAAGCTGCTGACAATGAAAGATTACTAGGTCATGTAATGGTCTGTCGTATGGTATCTTGGCTGGGCAAGGCATCTAAATAACATGCTAGCACCAGCTACATTTTTGGCCAATTTTTTGGTGTCTCTAGAAGACGGTTAATTTTTTTATCATTTTATTTAAGAATGTATCTACAATAAAGTAATTTGCTTTGCAATAAATACATCCATAGTTTTAATTATTACAATCCCGATTCAGTATCAAAAAGTAGCTACATATAAATAATATTATGGGTATTGAAGATAGAAACCAAAATACGGAATTAAAGATGATGCCAATATAATATTATGTGCATTTATGTGACAAACAATAGGTGTTTAACATTTTTGTTACACAAATAGAAATATCCAAAAAACTGTAGAATATGATCTCAGACCAACAAAATGTTTCATTAACCTCACAAAGACATACCACCAATTAGTACCTGTATTCGCTCACAGATGTCATTATACTAAAAAAAGCTAAGAAAAATCCCTAGCGTATAATCCTTATTTTGACCAGTTTACGCAAGATCCTGACTCCTGAAACTTATTAATTAATAAACTATAAAATACGACGATTATAATAATATAACAATCATTACTGAACATTTTCTTTGACTGCCTAGACATTCGCCCATTGCTCCACCAGACATGTCCTTTAAGATAAAGAAAATATAACTAAGTACAATTAAAAGCTAACATTTATTTTTAGTTAAATTTAACTATTTAATTCATCAGCTGTTTTATTTCATGAATTCAAATACAATTTCGAATGAAAAAGATATCGAAAAAAAATCATTGGCACGGATTTCTCATTGCGTGCCGAGAGTAGCTACCGCGCACTCCGCCGAAAGTGGGAGACTTTTGTTCAGAATATTGCGTTTGTGCCTTCTCCAGTGATATATTATCTAAGGGGGTTTTCTATAATTTAGATACATGCAAGATCTATAATTTCAAAGCCTGTGGGTTAATGATATGTATGTATTTCGTTGTTAAGCCTTTTGTTGAGAGCGCTCCTCTCAAGACACGCGCTCGCGTCACACTGCTGCACGCGCGTCCGCGTTTAGGCCCTGCGCAGACGGCACACTTTTTGTGCGATCGAGTCTGCGGCGCACAAAAAGTCTGCATGGCGCGCAAAAAGTCGGTCGCGGATTTTTCACAGACTCAACGCACACGACGCACATCTTCGATCATTTTGTCGGCAGAGCTGTAGGGACGTAGACGCTATGGAAATCGTGCAGAGATCGCGAAGTATTATTTTGTACATGAAGTACAGAAAAAGAAGAAGAAATAGAGAATTTTGGGTACATCCTATACTTTCGGAAAGATTACTGAAGGGACAACATTCAATTCTGAAACAACATCCGGCAATTTTTTTCAAATTTTATAAAATGTCTGTTACTACATTTGATGAGTTGCTATTTATTTTGAGACCTGCTTTGACTCATTCAGAAAGAAGAAGTATCATAAATTGCTGATCTGTTTTGTATTTCTTGAATTAACATAGTTACATCGACCTCTGGCGCCATGATAATAGATTTACGTCCACCCCTAGCAAATGCAGATTGCCGACTAAAGTGTGCGCCGTCTGCGTTAGCGCGCGTTGAAGCAAACGTTCAATTTTTTTCACACAATTTTTGTGCGGAGCGGCGCGGCGCGGCGCGGTGCGGTCTGCCCGAATTACACGGATTTTTTGTGCGCCGGACTTTTTGCGCGTCGTGTGCGTTACTGCATATAATTGCATAGGTTCTATTTTCACAGACTAAAAAGTGCGTCACGGATAGTCTGTCGTCTGCGCAGGGCCTTATTATTATTTTCTTGTTTATATTTTATACCGACCGTTCCGTCATAATTTAATGTCTTTTCTTACTTCATTATTACATGTTATACTATCTACTATCATGTTATACTGTCTCTTTCATTTTGCTCCACGACAACCTATCGTCGCGTTCAACTTTATAAATAAAGAAATAATACTGTGTCACAATCAATATACCTTGGGCCATGTCTTCACAGAGTCGTGCAGCTCGGCCATCTTACTAGCCTCGTATACTTTCCCGGGCGGCTTGCTCAGGTCGCCGTAGTGCAGGTTGTGGAAGATCGTGTCGTGGAACAGCACGCAGTCCTGAAAAGATAAAAATAAATTTATCCTAATATTTATTCCTCAATTTTCGTTATTGCACCTACCACTGTTTGTCTCTGCATCACTTAAAGGTTGACTGGTAGAAAATGCCTATAGCGTTAGGTCAGCCTATGTATATTTATATGCTTGAAGTATTAAATAAATAAATAATAAAAAAATTACAAATACTTTTGGTACAAGATGTTGATTATCAATTTCGTTAAAATACCATCGATCATACAAATGATTGATGAATGAAAAATCAACAGTCACTCAACATGGAGGACCATTTCGCAATATTTATAAACCTCTGCCCCAACCAGCCAGCAGGCAACTCGATCGACGTCACATAAACCCAAACTAAAGTCGGACTTTTAATCAGCACCGCCAGTGTCATCATCATCACTGTGTATATTATACACGTGTTTTGTAATTTCTTACATCATAACACATCATAATTTCTTTGGTGCACGCTGGGTACATTTACGTCAAATTCATAAGGACGCTTCGAAATGTTGCCATCACATAAAGTGTAAAACGTTTATTGAGGATGATATTCTCATAGCATGTACTGTACCTATGTCTATTTCCTGTTTAGTATAATATTCTATCACTTTTAAATTCAATTATTTTTCTTTAAGTTTACTGTATTTTAATAATTGTTTGCTGCACCGGACGACGTCATTACGTCAGCGCCGGCTGTCGCTGAAAACCAGCGCTGGGGCTCTGTCCTGCATAGGGTCGCAGCATAATGCTGAGCGATAGCCGTTTTGAGTGGATGTGACGCAAGTTTCCCCCTACCTTTTTATTTTTTGTGTTTATGTTCTTTTTTGCGTCATTTTCACCGCAAATAAACGTATTTTCTTTCTTTCTTTCTTTCACATGTATTACTGCACTTGACTGTACATAACAAAGAGTATTCTATTCTATAAACTGACCTGAACGCGGGAAGCACAGAACCGGTCGAAGTGGAGGTGTTTGGGGATGCCATGTCCAGCAATGGACGTCTTTCGGCTGAATGAATGAATGAATGAAATGAAAAAAGCTAACCTGTGGCACAATAGCAATAGCTTTCCTCAAGCTGTTGAGGTCGAAGTCCTTAATGTTCTGTCCGGCCACCTTGATGGTGCCGGACTGGGGCTCGAAGAAACGGAACAGGAGGCGCACCATTGTGGATTTACTGTGAACGAAAATCAGATTATTTATTTAATTTTATTCTATTCGCTAAACTTACAGCTAACTTATACAGTGTTCTTAAACAATATGAAATTGAAGGCCATTTACAAGTTATTGGTATTGTCTATACACCGTGTTCTTCACGATGTCCATAAACTTTGTCAAACGCTTCTATAGCTTTTACAAATTAAATCTAACGAAGGAAGTAGTACTTAAAAAGGCTTTGTTACAAAGATATTTGTAATTTCATTTAGTGAAATTTATTTGAGCTATGCAGTAAGAAAGGGTCTTAACTCAGTTTTGACAAGTTGCAGCCCGCCAAATCTTATGAATGAAAATACGTCATCATTGCTAATTCGGATAAAGAGGCATGCATATCGGGCGATTAACGTCAAGGTATTTAGTTAGTATGATAATTAACAAAAAATAAGAATTCATTAATGTGTCCATAATGAAAAATGCTTATTTCCATGGTCTGAACATCTGGTCGAAGTTTATGTATATCGTCCGGAACACGGTGTTATCGTCATATCTATACAGGGTGGATTAACATATAGGCTATTTTTTATCCCGATATTCCCACGGGATCGACATTTATACGGGTGAAAGCGCAGTGCGCAGCTAGTGTCAAAATAAAATTAATATGTAGTCTATGAAATAACCAGTCTTTGAACGCAAACCAGCGCTGTTTTCTTGTAGTCTTACCCGCTCCCCGAACCGCCAACAATCCCGATCTTCTTCCCCGCCGGTATACTGAAGGTCAGGTTGTTGAAGATCGGCTTCCCGTTAATGTACTTGAAGCTCACGTCTTGGAATTCGATGGTCGCCGTCTTCGCGTCACATACGAGGGCGGGTGCTGTCGGTTTCTCCTGGAAATGGGAGAGAACAGAAAATATTTATGCCTATATAAAATGTCTATTGTAAATGTCAATTGGAATTGACACTTCAAATAGAATATTCACACTTTATTAATTTACTCACTTTATTCACACTTCAAATAAAATCATAATACCTGCACTGAATTTTTACTATTGTGTAAGTATAAAACATTGTTATTTAGAATAGAATACAATAGAATACTCTAACTCTGTTATTTATTTGAAAGTGTGTCACTAACGGGATGCAGCAGAATACCAGCGTCAGGTATTGTACCTGGCATATGTTGAGCTGGACTCCTATTTGGTGCAACCATGAGACACACACCGACCAGTAGTGATCGACCGTTATAAATGTCATATGAGGTGTCTATGGGTCAATTTATCTTTTTATTCTTTGTTTTTTTTTTCTCACCTTTTTTGATGTTTTTTTAATGCCTGTATTGTGTCTTTCGTTGCACTAAATAAACGTTTTATTTATCTATCTATTTATTTAATTAGGTACGCTGATTGTGAAAGAAAATTGTGGTCACATTATCATAGATCATACAGTCGCACACGTTTAGGGGTCTAGCGTAGTAGGTATTTCGTTTATTTTGGTTTGTTTTGACAGTACAGGGAGAAAAAAAACTGTAATTTACGTAGTTTTAATTATTTTGTAACTGTAACGTCGCCAAAGCTCCAGAGCCAAATATGACATTATTATTTATTACTAGCAGCGCCCCGCGGTTACACCCGCATTAGTTTCGATACCGTGGGAATGTCGGAATAAAAACTATCATATGTCCTTTCCCGGGACTCAAACTATCTGTATAGCAAATTTCATCTAAATCGGTTCAGCGGTTTAAGCGTGAAGTGGTAACAGACAGACAAACACACACTTTCGCATTTATAATAATTTAGTGTGATTGTATGGATTTTGATGTAAGCCCTTTGTATATAATTTTAGCGAACTTTGAAATTCTTATGAGAAATAAAATATCTTTAAACCTATGGTCACCTATCCACGAATTGACCGCGATAAGCGAAGCTTAACTTATGATCGGTCCGTACGGCTGTTATCGTTTATCCATGAGCCCATCTAGCGTTGAAATAAACAGCCTTAAATATCTTTACTCGTTCATACCTTTATCCGGGACTGTACAGTCATAAGCGTGAACATGGTCTGCATGTCGATGAGCGCCTGGCGCACCTCCCTGTACACGGAGCCGAGGAAGCCCAGCGGGATGGACAGTTGGAAGAGAAGCCCGTTCACCATCACCAGGTCACCTACTGTCATGTTTCCTGGAAAGAAACGGAAGCTTAGTCAAGACATTTTTTTCACAAAAGAAAAACAGTGGCGCCCCGGGAGTGCCGACAGAAGTGAAAACAAAACACGAACAGAACTTTGCCATCACTCACTGACATATCGGATATACATTAAAACCGAGTACATCCCGAGGACAGCCGAACACATCCGAAGCGGTATCGGTTACGGTAACAGTGGCGCGAATTCAATGGTTTTTTCCCAATTTAAAAAAAAAACCCAACGCGCCTAAGGAAGTTTTCTCTTCAAAAAAAAATCGGATTTGAGATTTGCTTCTTTTATTATAGTTAGTGCCACGAAAGATGAGACTTGACACACCACGTGGTTTGTCACGTCAACTTGGGCAGCCTCTTGCGCCACGTCAACTAGCTTGGGCAGCTTTTTGCGCCACGTCAACTTTTGATTCATTTTTGGGTGTAATTTATCTATAATATGTATGTATTTAGAAATATATAAGTATGTTTATCAGTTGTCTAGTACCCATAACACAAGCTCTGCTTAGCTTGGGACTAGATGGCGTTGTGTGATAGTTGTGGAATATTATATTATATTTTGTGTTTCACTTGTAGCGAAAGATAAAAAGCAAAAATGAAGAAAAAGTGAAGCGGCCGCACGAAAGGCCTGGGCGTCTACGTTTTCATTAACTTTTCGTTAGCATAATTGGGTTACCTTGAGCGATCTGATTAGCGGCCATGATCATGATAATGCTGAGTCCTCCGCTGAAGATGGCGTGTTGTCCGAAGTTGAGTACAGCCAGACTCGACGCGGTCATCAGTGAGGCCTCCTCGTACTTCTTTAGGCTACTGTCGTACTTCTCTAGCTCGTACTTCTCATTGTTGAAATACTAGAAACATTGTAGGTAATGAGTATTAATATTATTTGGAAAACTTAAATGAAATACGACAACTGAACTCAATACAGGGAGATTTTTTTATCACCATCCAAATTTTTACAGGCTGTTCTACCCATGAGTATGAACAACTTTCACTATGGGACCCACTCTGAAATCACGAAAATAAAATCAGCTGTTCCATACATTGTGGTCAAGTAGGTATTAAACTTTTGTATTAAACAGCAGATTTTATTTTTTCGTGATTTCAAAGTTGGTCCCATAGTGAAAGTTGTTCATATTCATGGGTAGAAAACCCTGTAAAAATTTGGATGGTGATGAAAAAATCTTCCTGTATGTTTTAAATGAGTTGTAAAAGTTGGAATATCGCTGGATTTTATATGAGCTAAAGAGATATTATGTGGTCAGATAATTCATTATTTCATAAAAATATTATTTTTACTTCTCGAGAGTCACGGTCTTATTAAACCGCCCTAGTAATCATTACATCATTTTTTTTACTTTGTCTCATTTGATATTTTGTCTTTTTTACAAATTACGTTTGCAAGCAGAGAGAGCAGTTCGTGAGCAGTGATGGCCAAGTGGTAATGGCCGCGACTTACGAGTTGTAGGTCGTAAGTTCGAACCCAGACAGGCGCTTTACTTTGAATAAATGATTTAAATCAAAAAATCAAATCAAAAATCATTTATTTGCATAAATAAGGTACAGAAGGTTGGTAAAATGTAGGTACATAATTTTATTGTTCTCTTATTCTGCCTTTAATTTCGGCGTGCAAATATAAAATAAAGTTACATCTTTTATTGAATTTAATTATTGCTCATAGCCATGCAGTCAGTAAACAGATAATCCCGTTAAATTTGTATCTTTGACTTAAATAAATGTCACTATAATAATGAAAAAAAATAATAAAATAATAATCATAAATGTCAGTAATAATCATGTCAATTATGGAAGAGATTCGCCACACAATAGTAATAAGAATAACAATAATAATTTAAAATAATCGTGCAGTTTATAAAACTTACAATTTATAATCCAAAAACTCATGTACACTATAAAAGCATTTCTCAATTAAAAACCTCGTCAAATTATTTTTAAATCTAGAAAATAGTAGCGTTTTTATAGAATTTGGTATTTTGTTGTACAATTTTATTATAATCATCACTGCTCTCAAAACGGTGAAGGAAAACATCGTGAGGAAACCGGTATGTCCTAGAACCAAAAGTTCGAAGACATGTGATATCTGCCAACCCGCACTAGGCCCGCGTGGTGGATTTATGGCCCACTCCCTCTCATCGAGAGGAGGCCTGTGTCCCAGCAGTGGGAACATTATAGGCTGATTATGATGATGATGAATTGATGACGTTTGCAAGACTTATTAATTACTGAACCTATTTATTTAATTTAAGAACTTATGAATTTGAATTTGAGCCAGACGTAAACAAGCACGCGGGCCCAGGTTTGCCCGAGTTGTTGGATGTCACATAAATTCGCATTTTTGGTTCTGGGACATGCCGGTTTCGGGTAAAATAAATAACTACACAAACCTTAACAGTTTCATAGTTGATGAGCGAGTCGATGGCCTTGTTGCCCGCCTCGTTCTCCGCCTTGTTCATGTACACGCGGAACTTGGTCCGCCACTGTGTGATGGCCAGCGTGAACACCGCGTACACTCCCACGCAACCCCATGCTAGACCTGAAAATATATTTTATTCATTAATGAAACTTTCATAACACCTCTTAGAGCCAATTCTCAAGACATTTGGCAATAGAATGAAAGAAACAAAATAAGTACAACCCAGACGAGGCAAAAAGGCTGCCAAGCTGAAATGGGATTGGGTGAGTCACATCAGCCGCATGCACTGTGACCGCTGGGCAACAGTCTACACACGGTGGTGCCTGAGGAGGCCCAGGAAAAGGCGGCGAGACGACCTAGACGCGTACTGCATGGGTTGGATCGAGGTGGCTCTAGATAAGAATGCCTGGAAGGATTTGAGGGAGGCCTTTGCTCAGTAGTGGGACAGTGTAGGCGTAAGTGTAACTTAAAAAAAAAACCCAGACCAAAGCACCCAATACCAACCTGAAAAAAAGATTATTTTTACGACGATGATGATGATATCTTTATTTGCTAGAATATAGGATGTACATTAGATGTTATACAGTTTATTTGTTACACTATATTCAACCTTACGGATGTGCCAATGTAGTCAGAATAAAATAATAAGGAACCTTGGCATTTTACATTTACAATAAAGCTTCATGCAATTTTAACTTGATTAACAATAGCTTAGTAAGTCATTAAAATTATTTGGGTCTCTTAGCTATACGTTGAGTGTCGAGTCTACATACAAGATCCAGTCAATTCCTAAATGATAACTGCAATACTTTAACATTAGTATCAGATAACAACACGTCGCGTCAGAGGGAATACTCATAGAAACGTGAGATAGGACCTTTATGATTCATGCTGCGCTACAACACCCTGTCCTCCACCTTCCGCATCCAGTCCGTCCCAGCCACCTTCTTAAGGTCAAAGGAATATATTTTTGTAAAGATGACTATCCTATAATTTAGAACTTACCAGTAAAAGCCAATCCTCCTTTGAGTCCCAATATGGAGGAGACAAGCACCAGCTCGAAGATCGTGGGCACGATGTTGAACACCATCGCTGACAGCACGAAGTTTATAGCGCGGGAGCCGCGGTCTATGGTCTGTGGAAAAAAAATCTATTCAGTACAAACACTCGTTGGTGTACTGTTTGCAATGGCGACTGCTCAGCTAGTGACACTTTGGCTACACCCAAGACCCTTTGTCAGTGTTATGGGCCATCCAGAAGTTCTCAATAGCAGACGGAGTTAAGGGTTTGTGTGCGGTTGATAGAAACATACTCGCTGTTAGCGCAGGCGAATTTTGCTCAACAACTTTTTACCCGACTGCGCCAGAAGGAGGGTTATGTTTTTCGAGAGTATGTATGTATGTATAATTGTTTGGCACGCGCTGTGAAATAAAAGTTGGAAGCAGGCGGGACCCATTTGAGTTTGAAACTATAATAATGGTATGGGCCCCGCTATTGCTTCCAACTTTTATTTAATTTAAAATGGGCTTGTTTTTAGCTTTTCAGTTAGTTTTAGTATAAGGTTGCAGTCGGGTTTTTTTTAATTATTTTTTTTTATAGAAAAGCTAATGCAGATTTTTTTTCTTCTTTTTTATTTTATTTTTTTAATTGCTGAATGGGCCTGCTCTTGAACTCACTCACGCCTAAAAGAAAGCGATGGATAAAGAGAAAGAATATGAAAATTTGTATAACGCTCAACGCTCTTTGCTCGTTTTTTGGAAGTCGATCGATAAACGCAAAGCAGATACAGTATCAGATATCGAGTTTAAGTGGTTTTCTTTTTATCAGAAACATAATAAACGAGTGCAGTTAAAAACTGATTGTTAATGTCATCGAAAAGTGTGTTTCCCTTAAGGTTATCCCTGCTCCTCATGGTACCGGTACTGTGTCGGTTCCAGTCCCCAAGAAGCTTCTTTAGATGGCTAGTTTCTAGGATTGCTACACTTTAGCTCGCGGTTCCCCTGGCACCCTTGGAAACTTCGCGAAGGCCACTTATGCAGCTATTACCAAGACCTATGTCTACCTTACTCTGACAAGCGGAGGGACATCGCCCTGACCGCTGCTGGGGAGTTAGTTGCGCCAATTCTTCTTCCCAGCGAAAGCAATAGGAAGTGGTGAAGGGCGGGCGTTTTGGGGGACATGTCTTATGTAATGTTGACGTTCGAAAAGTGCTGATTCTCAGTCCTAATTTGAACATGCCTTTTGATTTTGTTTTTTTTTTTAACCAAGTCACCTTCAGCTGAGTTCAAAGCCTAAACCAATTGTGATAAACTGAAATAAGTGCGACTTCACGATCACCATCCTTTATCTAATTAAACATTACACGCGATAAGAAACTGTTTTACAATAGCCGAGCGAAGCGAAGCGAAATGCAAAATGTAGGATAAATTTCGCTTCAAGTAGTAAGTCTGTAAGCAAGTTTCAACATTCATTGCTAACTTATAAACTGACTGCCTTTTTTACCTTTCGCGACCTAGAGATCGAATCTAGGATCTCGCGTTCATTCGCCACGCTTTCGACTACTAGACCAATGTGGTAACGAGGCAGTTAATAAACGATGCTAATGTTCTAAAATAACTGTAGCCTGGGCCAATGCATGGGTACAATACTTTTATCTCACGAAGCGAAGAGCGCTTTACTTGTGGTAACTAAGTGTTCAGTGTTCACGCTGTGAACGTGTGCGTGGAAAAGAGTAGCGTGAGCACATAATACACACACAAACTGTCGACTTCGAACGATACCGAGATCACAGAATACTTAATAGTACTACGTACAGAACGGACACTCCCTTCCCCGCCCTCATATCAGATACCGCACCTCACCCCGCACTTCGAGGTATTCGTCGCCGACTCTTTAGCAAGGGCGCTCGCAATCGTAGGAACCACAGCGCTGGCTGTATTGTTGACACGAATACACAATTTTACCATTTAAAAGTTTTATTTGAGTTTTAATTACGATGGTTGAATATTGTGATGCTTTTCCGACTTTGTATTTACGTAAACTGTTTGTAAGATTTCGCATTTTTAATACTATGCGATTGAATAACCGATTATTTAGAGATAAGTCATTTAAACGAAAATATTTTAGTGTTTTTATTTCATTACGAACCCGACTATATAAATAAACATTTGAACTACAAGGTCACTTCATAATAATGCACACGTTCGGGGCAGCGCCGTCATCGTTTGGACGCAAATCGCTTTTCGCGCCATTTTTTACGCTACGCACGACAGCCAACCCTACTAGAGTTTACGCACACATTTGCACGTATACAAACGTCATTTGTTTATGTAGTAGTAATAGGTAATTATTTTGTGAGCGTTGTATGGAGTGTCCGGGGTGTGCCGAGATCGAATGCGCTTACACACACATTCACAGCATATTTGTACGCTTGGTTATCTCAAGTAAAGCGCGTGTCGCTTCGTGAGATATAAATACTGTAATGTAATTTTATATCATAACTTTATTTTCAAATACGGACATTCGGCTACATCTGATTAGATCTGGAAGCCGTCCTCAACATCGTTGAGAAAAGATTGGGCAGTTGGTGATGAATTTCATTTTTATATTATTTTTGGAATTAAAAATCATTAACCTGTACATACTACAAATTAAAGTCGCTTTTCGTGTCGGTCTGTGTGATCGTATTGTTCTTCTAAACTACGCATCGGATTTTGATGCGGTTTTCACCATCTTTTAGAAGGTTTATGTGTATACAATTATAATAATTACATTAATTAATATTAAAAATAGTTATAACTAGCTGCACCCCGCGGTTTCACCCACGTAAATGTCGATCCCGTGGGAATATCGGGATAAAAGTAGCCTATATGTTAATCCAGGGTGTTAGCTACCTCCATACAAAATGTTATTAAAATTGGTCCAGCCGTTTGAGCGTGAAGAAGTAACAAACATATAAACACACACACTCACAAACATTCGCCTTTATATTACTAGCAGCGCCCCGCGGTTTCACCCGCATGAGTTTCGATCCCGTGGGAATATCGGGATAAAAACTATCCTATGTCCTTTTCCGGGACTCAAACTATCTCTATACCAAATTTCATTTAAATCGGTTCAGTGGTTTAGGCGTGAAGAGGTAACAAACATATAAACACACACACACTCACAAACTTTCGCCTTTATAATATTAGTGTGATTATAGTGTGATTAAGAAATCACGATGTTTTGTCAAGACGTAAAAACCATACGAAGCAGGGGCGGGTCGCTAGTGTATGTAACTTACTTTCGACAAAGCACCAGTCTGTCTCCCGAGATGGAAGCTCAAGTCCAGATTGTGCAGATGTATGAACACGTTGCAGGCCAACTTCCTAATGGAGTGCTGCGCTACTTTGGCGAACACCGCGTTCCGGAGCTCGTTGAAACATGCTGCTGTTCCACGAGCTACACCGTCTGTAATGAAAAATGTTTACTTAGTCATTTCTTAAGTATGGTACACTGATACAAGAAAATTTTTGAAGTGAAACTTCTTCACGCACGCTTGACTTGGGGAGTAAGCTGGCGAACGCGTGACGTAAGCGTTACGAAGTGTGATCGGGCGAGGCGAACGGGAGTTGAGTGGGAGATATAAGCAAGAGAAAGCAGTGCGCGCGCACATTTTCTTTCTCTCTTCCTCTCATAGCCAAATACGTTTGAAGTTTCACTTCAGTCGTGTGGTCATAAGCACACTCGGTTTTTTTTACTTTTACACATTATTTCCTGTGTTTGAGGATCGCCTGGAAATAATCTGTAAGCTTGCAAAGCGCTGAAGGGCACTATCACAAAATGCTCATATCCAAGGAATTTGGTCAAGTATCGTGGGTGGGTTCACAGAAATTGCTAGTCACAGTAAAAAGATGTTGGTCACCTTAGGATCTATTTTTGTTTGCTCCATGCATAAAAGAATCAGATTTAAATGCAAACAATAAGGCATACTCACATCCAGTGGCGTGCATTGGTTTTCAGAATAGGTAGGCACTAGGCCGGGTCTAGTCTAGGCAAACGCGGTCACTAATCAAAAAAAAAGTGAGGTCAAAAGTGTGGTTATTTGAGTAGGCATGCCTACTTAAGGGTGATAAATTGCGAAGGTCGAACGTCATGGTATTACGCGTGAGACGTTATCATCATCATCATCATTTCAGCCGAAAGACGTCCACTGCTGGACATAGGCCTCCCCCAAGCACCTCCACTTCGACCGGTTTTGTGCTTCTCGCATCCAACGAGTTCCTGCGGCCTTCACAAGGTCGTCGGTCCACCTTGTGAGAGGCCTTCCAACGCTACGCCTTCCGGTACGCGGTCGCCACTCCAGAACCTTTTGGCCCCATCGGCCATCTGTTCTGCGAGCAATGTGCCCTGCCCACTGCCACTTAAGTTTGGCAATTCTTCGGGCTATGTCGGTTACCTTGGTTCTCCTGCGGATCTCTTCATTTCTGATTCGATCCCGCAGGGAAACTCCAAGCATAGCCCTCTCCATTGCCCTTTGGGTGACTTTCAGCCTTCTAATAAGGCCTATTGTGAGCGACCACGTTTCAGTGCCATATGTCATCACTGGCAACACGCACTGGTCAAAGACTTTCGTCTTGAGACACTGCGGTATGTGGGACGAGAAGATATTGCGAAGCTTCCCGAACGCTGCGCGTGAGACGTATGTATTTTTAATTTTGTCGTATTAACTTGAATGAGTAAAGACCAAAGACAATGTGCGAATATTACGGGAGCGGCGTAGGCCGCCCGGCGACTGCCTACTGCCGCGCGTGTTTGTATGAAGATTTTGTTTTTTGTTAGGTATGATAATTTAGTGAGTTTCTTAATTGTGGGGCATACACACTAAAATGTAATTGACAGGCTAATGTTGATATATCGAGGTAGGCACTGCTTATATGCCTATACGCAATGCACGCCACTGCTCACATCTTAGCAGCAAGGAGAATGCAGTAAACAAACATAAACATAAACAAACACAAACAAAAACACAAACAAAAACACAAACATAAACATTTTTCTTTCAGTAGTTCCAAGCGCTTGAGGCGCAGTCGCCTGCAGTTGTCACAGCCACCAACCTCGTATAAGGTGCACTCAAATGGGCGCAATAAGGCATACTCACATCCAAGCAGTAAGGAGAACGCGGTAGTTCCCAGCGCCTGCGGCACGGTCGCCATGCCGAGCAAGGCGTCTCCCGCAGGTGTGACTGTCGCCGCGTTGATCTCGTCTACGGCGAACTTGAATAGGAACGGCACCGTCACATTCACAATTTTAGCGCCAAATAGTAGGCTGAGAGATAGCATCACGCGGCTTCTGATCATCAAGTTGTCCTAGAACGGGAAATAATGGTCAGTATTGGGGTAGGTTAGCAAAACTTAATTTAGTATTTATGGTTAAGGCGGTACTCCGACCAAAACCGCGTTTTTCAACGTTATTCAGAGGCTATTAACTCAATAATTATGAGAAATAAACTACATCTGAAAGCACACTATTAATGTTCGATATCCTATCATCACATTGCACGTTATTATTTGTTTTTATATGATACTAATACATTTAAAATCTCCTTTTAAAAAAGTGACTAAAATTATTGATTGCATTAAATTTTTGCTAAAGTTGAGGTTCTATTAATTTGAGGATTTCACTAATGGATAGATAATTTAAAAATCTAAATAACCCACGTTTTAATTTTTAAAATACTTCTAAAAATTGTGATAAAGTGGCGTGCGCAGGATGCGGGCGACAGTACGCTGCATCCTTTACGTACGAGGAAGTCGTGTCGCTCTCTGTCTCTGTCCCCAGGAAGGAACGAGTGCTCAAGGTTATTTGGTCGGGGTACCGCCTTAATTGTATGTACAAAATATATGATAATAAATCAATAAAAAACATAATGCATTTGGTTAACTATACAGTATACATAGTCAAAACAACTTCATTCAACTACCTTAAACATTGATAATGAATCCTATATGAAATGACATTGCATTTGGAACAAGATTCAACCGTGAGTGAGTATTCAGACTAATGCTTAGAGCTGTGAGCTGTGTGTGTGTGTTGTTTGATGCTTAGTTGCTTGCTTGTTTTTGTTTTTTCAAACTATGTTGTAAGTAAAATGTCTAAATCAACTAAGTGAAAACCACCTCATCATTATGAATATAATTATTGTAAAAGTAAACTATTTTTCATAAATTAATATCAATTAATCATTATTCAAGGCTAGTACTTATTATAACAGCTGCTCCATCTGTCTTACATAAAACCACTACAAAATCTTACCTTAGGCCACACATACTCGAGCATCCCGCGGATCATATCCACCCCGGACACCGGCTTTGCATCCGCCAAGTTTATATCTTCACGAGACAAAACAGAGGCACCTGGGTGAAAGCAGTCTCTTTTTTGGATACCTAAGGAGGGGAGAATATAATCAGGATGTTTTTAGGGATATATGTAGGGTTACGGTAAGGGACAGGACACAAGCGGGCAGGACACATGCAGGATGAAAAGGACATAAAAGGAATAAACAAAGAGCTGCGTTCCAACCAAGTATTAGTAACAAAAAATACACAAAAATAAAAGTAGCAGGTTCAAGTAATGTGTTTTGAAAAGCTGAAATCAATAATGTTTGTGCAAGTTCTACAACTACATACTTTGAAGTATAAAATGTAGCATAGCAGGATCTGTTGCACAATTTAATTGACAGCAGAAAACTAAAGATTGTTACTTAGTGCATGTGGCTATGTGAATTGTTAATAAGTATACATTCACAGCAAGAACGCAATAATAATGTAGTATGAACAAAATTAGAGAAAACGTCACAAGGGAAGTACTTATCTACTCCAGTATGTAAGTTATGCTAAATGTACATACAATTAATGCGATAATAGAAAGTACAGAGGGGCAATTCTCGTAATTTTAAGAACGTTCACAGTCTGATCTCAGTCTCAATCTGTCAAAAATACCCCTAATTTCCCTACATTTTGAAAATTTTTTGACATTTGTTTGTCGCCAAAATGAGACTGTGACTAGATTTTGAACGTTTTAAATTACGAGAATTGGCCTTCAGGTGTTTTAAATAATATTTTTTGTGCAACTAAGTTTTGGATTAACTACTTCTAAAGAGCACAACTTAATTTAAAACATTTCTGTCATTTTTCTGTACAATATGTATGACAAAATATTGCAATGATCACCATGCTCGGAAACCCTCTCGGAGACACACTCCATGGAATACATTGTCTATGTTCCCCAACACCTTTTTTGTCTGGCACAGATACCATGAAAGACATCCACTGGTGGACATAGGCCGCCCCATAGCATGCTATACAACATACCATAGCAACAATCCATCAAATGCTAATAAGTTTAAAAGAGAAAGAAAATGTGTTTATTTGAGCCAGACTAAACAACAAGCAAGCACACCCATTGCTGTCTACACATTATTTAAAAATAGAATTCTTTAAGATTTTTTTAACATGGGATTGGAACCTGTAAAAAAATCAAGTACTTATTCTTTGTTTATGATAATTATCTGATACAATCACATACAAATCATAAATTGTAATGGTGTACTGCAATTCAGACTGTGTAAACAACATTACCCTTGTTGTAGATGCTAACTTTAGTATATTGTAAGATACCGTCAATCAGGGTGAATAGGGATGCAGGGTTGAATCGGGACAAAACTTTAAAAGGCATTTTAACAATTAAAATAATATAGTTTGTTGTCAATAAGGGCATGTTACCATTAATTAATTACAGTAAACACATTAGGGTCCTTTTTGGCCACAAACTATATTATTTTAACTGACTACTGAAAGAGAGAAATCGATGTGTAAGTATTCATCTGATATAATACACTTATTAGTAAGGAGGTAACTGTATTGTTATATTCTGTGTAAATTATGCCTACATGAATTAACAATTACTTGATTGTTTCACTATCAGTATATTGTAATATTGGTAGTAAATAACGTTTATTTTTACGCTAATCAATGTAGTGTGCTTACTTGGTGTTTAGTGATTAAATTAACACTCCAGACAAGGTCATTACCAAATAATATTATGTAACTGTCTCACTTCCTTAAACTTTAACAAGTAAAATATACTTAAATTAGAATTTTATTTGTTTAAATTGTTTCAGCATAATAATAAAATAGATTTATTTTGCTTACCAACAGGAATTTTTCCCGATTTTGGTTTGTTTGCCAACACAGCTGCCAACACATTTTTCGCAGTGTCTGAACCTCCAGCAGGGGTCGGGCTTGACGAAGAGTAATGCTGCAATCAAAGTAGAGTCCAATTAACACCATTTCTTTATACAAAATCTTTAAAAACAGCGAGAATTGTCACCAGATGCAAATGAATTGTTAGACGCAAAATATTACCCTGTAATGGCTCGCGGCTGCACATTGTTGACATAGTAAGTTGAGCGATGGTTTGTTTACAATAGTTGATGTGAAATAAGTTAGAGATTTTGCGAAATTAACGTGATGTCGAATTAATTTGCTCAATTGCTTGTTTGACAGCAGTGTGGCCGCCATGGTGTTAAACTGACAACCACTTACCACTGACAAATCTGTCTGACTGACTGACAGTCAGACAAGCACAGAATTGACAAATGACAGCTGACAAGAAGGAAATGTTGCCGCAACAAAAACATTTATTTGAAAAAGTTGCGTTATTTTTTTTAATCAAAATTTTTCATAAGCTTGTTATGTGAACAACCATTATTTGACTACCTAAATTATTTTATTGGGGTTAATTTATCAGACTCTCAAAACACAATAATCTTCTATTGGAGATCCTTTGGTCAAAAATATAAGTAGTTTATGAGTACAAGAGTTGAAATCACGTATAGTAGCGTTGAGTGGTTTTTTTTTTTATAAAAGTCTGTAAGTAAAAGAGTGATGAATATAAAACGTTAGGTTACATAATGACATTATCACAGTAATATTATAAATGCGAAAGTTTGTGAGTGTGTGTGGTTTGTTACTTCTTCACGCTCAAACGGCATGCAGGACCAATTTTGATAAAATTTTGTATGAAGATAGCTGAAACCCTGGATTAACATATAGGCTACTTTATATCCCGATATTCCCACGGGATCGACATTCACGCGGGTGAAACCGCGGGGCGCAGCTAGTTAGCCACTGCTGGGACACAGTGACACAGACAGGACTCCTCTCTGTGAGACAGAGCAGACCGTAATCTACCACGCGGGCCCAGTGCGGGTTGGTAGATGTCACATGTCTTCAAATTTTTGGTTCCAGGGCATGCCGGTTTCCTCACGATGTTTTTCTTCACCGTTTTGAGAGCATGTGAGTGATGAATTAATAATATTTACACAAAGTAAAATGCCTGTCTGGGTTTGAACCTACGACCTACAAATCGTAAGTCAGCCGTTAACATTGGACCAGCACTACCTCGTTAGATTGAACGGTCTAAATTAAATATTGCTAGAAGGGATGGAGAGAAAGGTCAAAGAAAAGATGAATGGTTTGTGTGAGGGATGACAATGGAAGAAAAAGGAGTGAAGGATAGAATGACGTCTGGTAGGGATGAATGAAAGAAAAAACGTGTTGCGCCACGTCGACCCCAAGTCACAAAATCCAGGAAGATGAGATGATGAGTGCTTTTTTTTTTTAATGTAATAAGGTAAGACGTGAAGAGAAGACTAGACAAAATACCAGCTGCTGTGATTTGTTGCTATTGATTTTATCAAAGGTATACCTAATTATTATTTTTATGTTTGTAGGCATACAAAAAATCCCGAAAATATCACAGTCATAATATATATGTATATTAGCATATACATATATTATGCGGCCGAAGGACGGCTGCGTTTACAAGAAAGTTATTTCAATATTAGATAAATTTGCCTTCAATCGAACAGTAGAACCTCTTTATACCGTTTTGTAGTCTATTTGGTTATTTTATTTATTTATTGAGTTAAGGGCTGATTTTTTCATCGCCTGATAACTTTTATTTGAGGAATAAGATTGACGTTTGACAATTTTTGTATAAAATAACTGTCAATCATCTAATAACCTCGAGGAATAATTTTTAAAATTTTGTCAGTTATATACAAAAATTGTCAATTAATGTCAAACGTCAATTTTTTTCCTTGAAAAGTTATCTGGCGATGGAAAATCAGCCCTTTGTCATGGGACTTCCTAGACATCTAGGGGTTTATTTCTAAGCGATGGTAAAAGTTAAGTGACGTTCAAACGTCAAAAATGTATGCTTAAACGGTCGCTAATCACTAGCCCTGTTATTCATAATCCTATTTTATCTCTATTTTAGCTAAAATAGGTTTATAGAACGTTTGTCTTTATCTGTCACGTTGTCATTCCTGTGTGTAAGAAAGAGACAAACCCCATGTTAACTAAAATAGGTTTGATAAGTTTTATGAATAAGGGGGTAGATATTTAACTTTAAGCAACGTTTACGAATAAAGGGGTTAGAGCTAGGCCAATGACTCCTTTGTACCCATTTATCTCTATTGGTAAGTAATGTCCATAAAACGCGGTCAGCTAAACAATAAAAATGAAGATAAAAATATTTTGACTAAATCCGCAGAGTCCATTATCTTAGAGCTTCTCCCGCTATCATAATATTTACAAAGGTAGATACTAACAAAATATAGGATCGATATCGGAAACGGGGCAAGCGTGAGCGCGATCCAAATAAATGGTTCTGAAGATAGAAATACCTAATTCATTGACAGAGCATCATTTGGTAATAAGTACCTAGTAAGTAAGTAATAAGTAGGTAATCAGAACAGGGTTCTGATAAAAATAATAGTCATGGTGTTGAACAATTTCACAAAATTGTAGTTTGAGGCGCGAATGTCCTTTAATATTGCTATACCTAAGTATGGCCACACCCCGGACACTCCATACAACGCTCGCAAAATAATTACCTACTACTACCTACTACATTAAAAAATGACGTTTGTATACGTATGAATGCGTGCGTGAGGTACTTGTGTTTGCGAGCGCTCTTGTTAAAGAACTGCGACGAATACGCCGAAGTGCGGGGTGAGGTGCGGTAACTGATGTTAGTGCGGGGAAGGGAGCGTCCTTTCTGTACGTAGTACTTTAAGTATTCTGTGGTATGGCCTAACGTTTGACCTCGACCACGCCTAATGGAAAGCGATAGATGAGGTCTATGAGATAAGCCTTCTTTAAGATAAGCTTAAAGCTTTCGTACCTAAGTGTCATTTAGTACCAACTTTTGAATTCAATAAAAGCTGGTTTTTAAAAAGGTTTTAAATTCAAATTTTATTTCATTTTTCCAGCTGCCGCTTCATTATTTTTCTTTCGTTTCGCATCAACGCCACAATCTACGCCAACCACCTTCAGTATCTACCTAAAAACCATTTCAAAAACTAACAAAAAATATGACTCGAGCAGTTTATTAACCTACAGACTACAGTAATCAGTAGGTATGCTCCAAAAAAAGAAAGACTCTTTAAACAAACTGAACCCCAAAACACTAATGGCCGGTTACGTTGTCGACTCGATAAAATATCTATATGCAATAGTCTTCCGCATCCGCGTAATACCCTTTGATCGTTAGCGTTATATTTAGATGGTGTCCTAGATTTTTGAGACATGTTATATTAGTCAGCCTATCGCCAGGTTAGTGTGCTGATCTAAGCGTGGCGTCTACATTCTGTACTGATATTTTATGTTCTATGGGAAAGTTTCTTGGAAGCGTTTATGAATGGCCGGTATCTGCCAAGTGCCTAGAATACGCGAAGTATCATTGGTAAACAGTTTCATGATTATAAAATCGAATCTATGCATCAGTTCTCCATGTTGTTTTTGGTTTCGACAAGTTAGAACGTTATGCTTACTCCAATATTTATCTGTGGTGAAGCCATAATCCTACAGAAGATGCCACAATGATGATAAACTGTAGTTTTAAAAACCAGTGCAAGTGTAACTGTACAGATGCCAGCACATCAAGCTACTACAATATGTCAAATTTCTTTAATAGATTTTCAACTTTATCACTAAAACATAAGGTTCAAAGTTGATTGGGAAAATTTGACAGTTTCGGGTAGATGGATGTGCTGGCGTCTGCACATAGCCACTGTCAAAGATGTTGAAGACTAATAAGATAAAACGAAAATAACCAGCAGGGTAATTGCGTAACACACTATCAATCTTAATCTGAATAATGTTGAAGGTTTACTAATCTATTGCTTCAATTATGTTCGAAAAATTTGTCTGCTCAACAACGTAAATAACGCAATGAATGTTGTTGAACTGTCAAAATGGACGCCATTGCTACTGATAGTAAAGAAAGAAAGAAAATACTTACGTTTATTTGCGGTGAACATGACGCAAAAAAGAACACAAACACAAAAAAAAACCGGCCAAGTGCGAGTCGGACTCGCCCATGAAGGGTTCCGTAGCAGCAAGTAACATAATATAAAAGTTCTTGTAGTTCGTTGTAACTTTGTGAAAGGTAAATTGCGGTTTTCGATTTATGACGTATTAAAAAAAAACTACTTACTAGATCTCGTTCAAACCAATTTTCGGTGGAAGTTTACATGATAATGTACATTAGGTATATATATTTTTTTAATTTTATCATTCTCTTATTTTAAAAGTTAGAGGGGGGGGGGGACACACATTTTACCACTTTGGAAGTGTCTCTCGCGCAAACTATTCAGTTCAGAAAAAAATGATATTAGAAACCTCAATATCATTTTTGAAGACCTATCCATAGATACCTACCCCACACGTACAGGTTTGATGAAAAAAAATTTTTGGAGTTTCAGTTGTAAGTATGGGGAACCCCAAAATTTATTGTTTTTTTTCTATTTTTGTGTGAAAATCTTACTGCGGTTCACAGAATACATCTACTTACCAAGTTTCAACAGTACAGTTCTTATAGTTTCGGAAAAAAGTGGCTGTGACATACGGACGGACGGACAGACAGACAGACATGACGAATCCATAAGGGTTCCGTTTTTTGCCATTTGGCTACGGAACTCTAAAAAAGAAGGTAAGGGAAACATGCGTCAGATTCACGCAAAACGGCTATCGCTCAGCATAATGCTGCGACCCTGTGCAAGACAGAGCCCTAGCGCGGGTTTTCAGCCAGCGCTGACGTAATGACGTGGTGACGGAATCACCCCGCTGGCAAGAGCAACAAGTTTACCAACAACAACAACAACATCAACAACAAGCAAACAGAGCATATCCTAGCAATAAAACATAACACAAATCAGCAGCTCATCATCTAGATATTCAGACGCCTGATGAAAAGTAAAGACTTTACAGCAACAAGCGCAGTCAATACAGATTCCCGCACGTACAACAAACAAAAGAAGGCTTATAAAACGCCATATTTTGACAACAAAGCTCCGTACAGGTGTATAGATGTTCTATTTCTGCCGCACCTACTACCTCGGGATAGCAAATCGGGTCAGCCGTTAACGATGTACTGCTGTAGTGGTTCCCTAACTCTATTTTCGTGTTTTATGTCTTTAAGTTTTTGTTTTGAAGATTATGAGAGTCATGGAGGATGATGGAGGCGTGTCTTTAAGCAAATTGCTGGATTTTAGACACTTAATTTAATAATGGATTGCTTGAGATTGCGTGAGGGGCTTGTGGCTAAGTAATAACAGCCGCACGGGTCGATCGATCAGGTTAAGCTACGCTTGCCGCGGTTGGTCCGTGGATGGACGACCATCTTTACATACCAAGACCCCTCCGTGCTTCGGAAAGCACGTCAAGCCGTTGGTACCGGCTGTCATTCGTGGATCTTTGTCAGTCGTTACGGGTCGTCAGAAGCCCGAAAGTCTGACAACCAGTCTTACCAAGAGGTTTCTTATTACCCAGTAACTGGGTTGTGGAGGTCAGATAGGCAGTCGCTCCATATAAAATACTGGTACTCAGCAGCTGCATCCGGTTAGACTGGAAGCCGACCCCAACATAGTTAGGAAATGGCTAGCCAGATGATGGATTGCTTTCCGTAGCTTGGAGAATTGGTTGTTTTCATTGTTCTAAGGCTGTGTTCTCAGGTTACTTCGATGCACTGGTGACTACACTACCTGATAGTCCTGATACCCCAGCAGAGTAGCCGTGTAACATGCAATCAGTAGCAATAGGTTTCATTTTGACAGTTCAACAACATTCATTGCATTATTTACGTTGTTGAGCAGACAAATGTTTCGAACTATATGAAGCAATGGATTAGAAATATCTTTCAAAATGATTCAGTTTCAGAATGAGTGTGTTACACAATTAAGGTGTTAATATACCTACTCAAGACTGTATCCTTATATCTTCACATTGTGTGTCCCTCGTAAAAGTCACGGTGACACATGATTCTTACAAAGTTTTGTTTCAGACATGTCTTTATTTTTGGTCTTTCAGCTCACTTTAGACATTGGCAGAATAGTCGACATCGGCTTTGCTTGCCATTTATTAAAAATAGAATAGAATGTCTTTATTTTTGTCTGTGCTCGTCTTATCACAAACAAGACAATCATTAATGTCACAGTTAGCTAATCTAACTGTACGATCGTAAATAAAACCTCCATTCACTTGTTTAATAGCAGTAATAAATGTCCAGAATTATGTAGTCTCTGATCATCAAATCGCTTCATTTGCATCTTGCTCCACATGTCGTGGTGGTTTAGGTTAGCCTTCTTGTATAGGTTACGGGTCCAATACCTGACATGAACTCGTATCTGACTTAACAAACCTACTTGTCTATTTATAGACTTCTGCCGGTTGTTCGGATTTTCTTCCGACAACAATTACCCAATGGTATCGAACAGTAGTGGTATCTCAGTGGTATCGACCAGCAGTGGTAGCCCAGTGGTATCGACCAGCAGTGGTAGCCCAGTGGTATCGACCAGCAGTGGTAGCCCAGTGGTATCGACCAGCAGTGGTAGCCTAGTGGTATCGACCAGCAGTGGTGGCCCAGTGGTATCGACCAGCAGTGGTATCCTAGTGGTATCGACCAGCAGGGTAGCCAAGTGGTATCGACCCCGACTGACGAGTTGTAGGTCGTGAGGTCGATCCCAGGCAGGTACTTAACTATTTGTATTTAATTCATCACTACTGCACTCAAAATGGTAAAGAAAAACACCGTTTGAAAACCGACATCTCCTAGAACCAAAAAATTCGAAGACATGTGAATATCCACTAACCCACACTGGGCCCGCGTAGTAGATTATGGCCTACTCCGTCTGACAGAGAGAAGGCCTGTGTCCCATGTCAATAAATAAAAATGAAAAATACCACAAGGTACAGCTGGGTTACTACCCAATGGGACAGCAAAGGCTGGTATAGAAACTAACCCACCATATTGCATTTGCTGAACGAATTCCCAAAATAAACACTCAGAATCATTGACAAAACTGCTCAAGCAACTTGCCCTTAAAATATTTGTGAGTAAGGTATGTGGCCCAGATATCGGGCGGTACAATTTCACTGCGCCCTCTCTTTTAATCAAAATAATTAACTACACATATGATTTATTGCCTTAGTGCGGGGAGGGGGCATGTCTACCCGCCACTTTTTACCTTGCCGATAATGTACAGGCGAGTGCGAAAATGTTTGCGGATTCATATCTCAGAACTGTTCAATATGTTTGTAAACTACAAGCTTGTATTGTCTTGCCAATCATCTATTATCCTTTGACTTCTTGGTCTCATAATTTATTTATTTACAAGCTCGGGTCCACGGCTTCGCCTGCGTCGATGTTGGAAACTATCCCACGGGATGACGGGACCGTGCTACCGGGCCAAAAAAAATCTTCGTGGATCTTTGACAGTCGTTACGGGTCGTCAGAAGCCCGAAAGTCTGACAAACAGTCTTACCAAGGGTATCGTATTACCCAGTAACTGGGTTGTGGAGGTCAGTCACAGGTGTAGGTAGTCGCTCCATGTAAAATACTGGTACTCAGCTGCATCCGGTTAGACTGGAAGCCGACCCCAACATAGTTGGGAAAAGGCAAAGGGGTTAGAAGATTTTTGTATGGAGGGTGGCCCTAAGGTCGGCCGCCATTTTGATTTTTTTTCAGAATCGCGGTGTACAACAAAAGTTATATATTTAGATAGAGGACGCTTATACAAACAAAAAATGTTATATAACATAATATCCTAAAGCGTCAGGTTTCGGAGTTATTCACCGAAATATAAGTCGAAAACAACAAGGATTTTTTTGTTTTTTTTCCCTCCAGGAAAGCATATTGAACTATTGGGGTAATAGAAACGTTATGAAACCTTTATGGAGAAGAAACAAATGAAGAATAGACATTTTTTAAACAAATAATTAAAAACGGCTATTTATAGTTCGTTTTTTAATCCCAGAGACTAACCTGACATTTAAGTCTTTTGTGTTTTCGTTTTTTTTTAGCATAGAAGTTTGACTTTACACTTGTCAGATTAGTCTCTGGGATTAAAAAACGAACTATAAATTGCCGTGTTTAATTATTTATTTAAAAAATGTCTATTCTTCATTTGTTTCTTCTCCATAAAGGTTTCATAACGTTTCTATTACCTCAATAGTCCAATATGCTTACCTGGAGGGAAAAAAAACAAAAAAATCCTTGTTGTTTTCGACTTATATTTCGGTGAATAACTCCGAAACCTGACGCTTAGGATATTATGTTATTTAACATTTTTTGTTCGTATAAGTGTCCTCTATCTAAATATATAATTTTTGTTGTGCACCGCGATTCTGAAAAAAAATCAAAATGGCGGCTGATTTTAGGGCCAAAACCTTCAAACCCCTTTCGCACTCAGACTGTCTTCTACAGTATTAAACCTCTTTCTCCGCATTTTCCGCTCACCAGTACATGTGTTTGGGAGAAAAAAAAACGCCGAATGCCACCAACATCGCAGTACTGTTACGGTGATAAGTCTGTGTAATTTTTTTATCTGCTTCGATATAATTTAGCTTTGCCGTTATTCTTGAAGGGAACTGTCTCAGGTAGTAATTTACTTTCATTTGGTAGATAGAGTAATTGAACTTATTTGTGGGTTTTTAATTGTTTTGTAAGTTTAATATCCTGCATTCCTAAGGTCACGTCAAAAATCTATACACCTAAATAAAAAAAAGTCGGATTGGTTACACCATTTATAACTCAAGAACGGCTGGACCGATTTTATGATATTTTTGATTTGTTGGATTTGTCTCCGCCCCGAATAGCAATAGGTAATTATAAAAATTTTAAAACATGGGAAAATTCACGGGAAAAAAAATTGATTTTGAGGCGATACGAAGTTCACCGGCGGGGCAATTGCGTAACACTTTATCAATCGGAATCGGTTTCATTTTGACAGTTCAACAACATTCATTGCGTTATTTACGTGTTGAGCAGACAAATTTTTCGAACTTATGAAGCAATGGATTAGCAATTGGCTTCAAAATGATTCCAATTCCGATTGATACTGTGTTACGCAATTAGGGTGCGGGTCAGCCAGTCCTACTTCCTACTAATATTATAAACGCGAAAGTTTATGAGGATGGGTGGATGGAGTTTGTTAGGTACTCTTTCACGCAAAAACTACAAAACGGATTTGCTTCGATCACTATTGATCGAAGCGGATTTGGATGAAATTTGACACATAGATAGTTTATTACCAGGATTAACACACGGGATCGAAACTTATGCGGGTGAAACCGCGGGGCGCTGCTAGTATAAAATAAATAGTGGTAAACAAACCGAATTCGAAAGCCTGTTCCTGTCTATGCCTAGAGATAATTAATTTTGGTTTTCTTTTGCAAAGTAGCCCGTTATCGTAGCTTGTGAAATAGTGACGTATACGTAGGTAGTTTATAAAGGGTTGGGATGCATGAAGAAGCCTCCTCGTGTTGCGCAGTTTGTTCCGCCAGTTACTCAACTGGACCAAGCGCTCGGCGCATCCTGGACAGTCACTCCCAACACCTTATTTGACTGGCCAACTCTTCCATTGCGGTGGTAGGGCTAACGCCCGCCTGGTTTGCGAGCACCCTCCCACCGGAGTCCGGCGTCAAGCAGCCTGCTGTGTTTGGTGGATGCGTGGGAGTTCCAGTGCCTTAGACATCTTCTGGGCACGCTCGTTCCATCATAGACTTCCTCCTTCGCTTTCCATCAGGCGTGATCGAGGTCAAGAGCGGGCCCATTCAGAAATAAAAAAACATGACAACTAGCTCTAGCCCTAGGATCTAGGATTATCACGGTGTATGCTTCTATCTAATGGATAGAAAAAAACGGCCATTTTCCTAATAACAGGGGGCCTAAAAAGGCCAGTTTGGCAGAATCATAAAAGGATAACATTATGAATCATAATAAAAGTCGTAAAATGGTCACAAACTGACAATTCATAGTGTTATTTGACATTAAAGCAATTCATATTTTGTGGACCATTTTACGAATCTCCATACAAAACTGTGAAACAGATGAATTGCGTGATATGAAATTGTACGCAAATAATATTATGAATATTGTCAGTTTGTGACCATTTTACGACATTTATTATGATTCATAACCTTATCCTTTTACGATTCTGCCAAAGTGGCCTTTTTAGGCCTCCCGATCGTGGCTTTATAAATCGGGACTACTAATGCACAGTTCCAACTATCAAAAATAAACAAAAACGAATCGTTATGCTTACTAATGGTAGCATTTTGATTGCCAAACAGACCATATAAATAGATTCGTAAGCTAATTTTACATGTGATAGCTACTTCCATAAGGGAGGGTCTACTATGCAAAGCTAGGTCTTTGCTTCATTATTAGCAAAGATACAAGAGTCTAAATTTTAACCAATAACGGTCGACCATAAGCCATGAGTCCTGCAAAAGTGCCAGAAGGATTAATGATCATAACGTCAAAACGATTCGGGCAGATTCCACCTGTGAGGATAATCATCGTGCTGCTTTACAAATACTGCTGTCAGGCGGAGTGAGAACCCTGATCAGGTTTAATTAATATAGGTAGTAGTAACAGCAAGCATCGTTATTGAGCACCAATTGTTAAGAAGTTAATTAGTAATTTTATTTTTGAAAAAAAAAAAAGTAATTTACTTTAATTGTCTGCTCGTATATTTGAATTCGGCTCATCTTTCACGAAGTGAATAATTTGTTAACAACATCTCAACATCTCTCTCCCTTGAATTTGTATGTATATATATATATATTACAAGTATTTATTATAGTAAATAGTATGTGTGTGTATATAACTTATTTATGTATTTATATATAATTTATTTATGTATTTGTGTACCTAATTTTAAGTTTTTTTTTTTATTTTTTATCATTGTTCCTCTCAACCAAAGCACCTGCCATCTAATCTCTTCACCACCCTTGGTTGACTGGTAGAGAATGCCTAAGGCATTAAGTCCGCCTTTGTACCTTTTTGTGCGAAAAGATTAAATAAATAAATAAAGCAGTGCGTCAGCTGTAGACGATTGCCAAAACTATTTATTTTTATATTACCAAAGAATTAGAAACATTTCTCTAGAAAACCCAATTCTCGTACAGCACCTTCAAAATCATCACACTGCATCTTCGAAGTTGGTTAATAAATAAATAAACATACAAGTGATTACCGACGACCGCCGGGGAGTTGCAAAAAGTCGAAAAAAATACAAAAAAAAGTCCGCGAAAGCCGTACAACTCAATTTTGGAGGCACAACGCGATGGAAATAAAGTTGAAAAAAAGTCGTAAGGGTCTTTATTAGTGCGCTTGGAAACGGTACCGCGGATTTCATTATTTTGTTCTTCTTGGAAGCTCTGCTACGGCTATCGGTGTTGTGAACTTGTGAACCTTTATTGAAGTAATACGCATATATGGTATCCAAGATAAGAACGCTTGGAAACATGCTGGTCCTGCTCCATAGGACAATCTAGAGTCTAGACAAAATCAAACTGGTTGCTAATTTAATTGTAAATTTTTTTATTCTTTTTTTTTTACATTTATTACTCACACCCTGACTTATTACTTGTATTTTGTTTTATAATTAAAATCGTTTTGCTTGTACCATGTTTGTAAATATGTGAGCACCATGTATCTATCAGATAATTAATTTATATGTCATGGTTTCGTTTTTAATTCTTTTACCTATTGTGGTATAGTAATTTTATTGTAGATGCATCGTCCTCACATGTTATTATATAATTAATGTACCCATGCAAAATATTGTACCTAAACATTTTAAAAGAGTAACGGTGGAGTTTCTTGCCCGTTCTTCTCCATACGAAAACTACCTTTTGAAATGGGCGACTAGAATTCAATTTTAAGATAATTTTTGACGTTCAAAAGTGCCTTTTATGTGCCTATTTGAAATAAATGCTTTGACTTTGACTTTGATCGAACGATATTTTTTTTTGTTATGTCATATAAATTAGCTGTATACAAATCAAAGTGCCAGTGTTCTCCCGTAAGTCTCAATAAAGCCTTTTTATTATTTAAGTAGATATATAGACAAACTCAACAGCAAGCTTTATATGCTCTGCAGAATCCCAAAACTGCCATAAGAGCTCAACTGTCACTAATGAGACACAACTATGTACTTGTTTTATTGTTACCGAACTTAACAAGCTTGCCTAACAAATGGGGGGACTATACTGATAGCCCCTCGTTTGTTAGGCAAGCTTAAGCTTAAGAGCTTAAGCTCTTCTTGTACTTGAGGCACGTAGAAGAAAATTAAAATAAATGGTATTTGAGCTCAATGAATTGCATTTTATCCCTAATTACACATTTTATTTATTTATTTATTATTAGGTTTTTCAACAAAATAGTAAACTGTTACTTTATAATTTGTACATTGCAAACTTAAGTCTAAGCACCTCACTTACAGAAAAGCATGTGTCATCTCATTAGAAACAGCATTTACGAAGTCGCTGATTTTTTCCAAATATTGACACAGGTTCCTTTAAGCACACGAAAAAAGGCCCTGCGCAAAAGCCTTGCGTTCATATTACAGTGGTCGCGAGCCGCGTGCGCAGCGGTGGTCCTCCCCCCACCCCTCGCGTCGCACCTAACGAGACCCACTGCGCAACTCCGATTAATTTGCTGGACTTGTCTCGCCCGATTAAGGGGCATACCAGAGGGACAATTCCTTTAAAAACGTTCACATTCTAATCCCAGTCTCAATATGTCAAAAATAATGCAAAATTCCTCTAATTTTCCTACATTCTTGACAAGTTTTTGAAACTATCTGTCCATTATAAACGATTTTAATTACGCGAATTGGCCTTCAGCCCCCTTATTCACAAACACTCGATACGCTTCCGTATCGTATCGAACATTAATCATTGTTATCGTAGGAGTCTTCTCAATGCTGTTCATAAGTCCAAAACCCGAAAATTTTGTCAGTTTAAATCAAATAGACGCCCGCTATTCTTCCAACAGCTATTTGCTGTTGAGGGGAAGCAATCGCGTGCATTGCATATAGGCATATAAGCAGTGCCTACCTCGATATATCAACATAAGCCTGTCAATTACATTTTTGTGTGTGTCCCACAAGTAAGAAACTCACTAAATTATCATACTTAACAAAAACCAAAATCTTCATACAAACACGCGCAGTAGGCAGTCGCCGGACGGCCTACTCGGCTCCCGTACTATTCCCACATTGTCATTGGTCTTTACTCGTTCAAGTGAATACGACAAAATTAAACATACGTACCTACGTCTCACGCGTAACACCATGACGTTCGACATTCGCAATTTATCACCCTTAAGTAGGCCACCACCCACACTTTTGACCTCACTTTTTTTTCTGATTAGTGACCGCGTTTACCTAGACTAGACCCAGCCTAGTGCCTACCTATTCTGAAAACCAATGCACGCCACTGAGGGGAAGTCAAATCAGGTTATCGAAATTTCAGGTTTTCGATACGATAGCCTGTCGTATGGTTGTGAATCAGGGCTCTGGTCTACCTTTGCTTTGTCACGTGTTGCCGACCCACCCTACCTAATTCTGCCTGATGGACATAATTTGGAGATTATTATGTCAAGATTATGGGTAACATCTCTCCTTCAAATGTGCGCGTACGGTTGTCATGGGATGTTTACTGGTGAGTAATAAATATCCCGTATCCGAATTTCTGAAAGTACAGAAGAAAAAAAAAAAAGAAGATCCTGTGCGATTGTATTTTTCAAATCATTTAAATATTTTTTTTGGTTTATAAAATAGCACGTCATTACTGTACCTTGGATTCGTAGAGCATGTCCTTTCTTTATATCAAAATTCTTTGTTATGGTTCATCGTGGTGAGCAGGCAATAGAAAAATAGAAAATATTTCGATGGTCCCTATTAACAATGTCGGTTCTGCAAAAAGAGAGTAGAGTAGTTCAGTTTGTTTTGGCCATTCTATATTTTGTCTATGTCAGTACATAGTACATAAAAGAATCAGCGCAAAGAACATCCACACAGTCTTAAAAAAAAATAATTTCAATTTTGAATTCTTTTTTCGAACTTGAACTGCTCCATTGAACAGTAGTCTTTTTGCGGAACCGACATTATTAATAGGGACCATCGATTTATTGTCCAGGTAATACAGTAAGTAGGTCAGCAAGTTAAGACGACATCAGTAGCTTAAAATATTACCTACAGCTAGGTTACAATTAGTATTACTAGTGAGCCCCAAACTAGACAGTTTGTATCTTGGAGACTAGAGAGGTGATTTCAGGTATGGTATGGTACGTATGTATGTGTGATGTTTGTGTGGTGTGTGTGTGTGTGTGTAATTAAGTGTGCGTGTTTGTTCCATTGTGCTTCGTTTGATTTGGTGTCAGGTCAGGGTCGGATCAAATGGATCAAACACATAATGCAAATGTCAACAATATCAACTGAATAAGCAAGTAGCAGTATGAGACAAGTGGTGGCCGAGCGGTGTCGAATCAGCCCCGACTTACGAGTTATAGGTCGTGAAAGGGAACCCAGACAGGCGCTTTACTTTGTATAGCTAATTTCATCACCACTACTCTCATAACGGTTCAGGAAAACATCGTTAGGAAACCTAAAACCAAAAATTCAAAGACATGTGCCATCCACGAACCCGCACTGGGCCCGCGTGATGGATTACGGCCCACTCCCTCTCACCAAGAGGAGGCCTGTTTCCCAGTAGTCGGAACTAGGAACACGATAAACCAATTACGCTATGTTAAAATAACACGCCATTACTGTACCTACATAAGTACCTTGGGTTCGTGGAGCATGCCCTTTCTTTACATCAAAATTTTTTGTTATGGTTGATCGTGGTGAGCAACCAATGAATCAAATACATAGTGCAAATGCAAAGTATCAATTGTAAACAGTATCAACTTCTTCTTCGTGTCGCGGGCACGACTGTATTTTAGATCTTGTTGGCCCAAAACTTTGCCATTTCCACGGTGTCGTCGGTGGCAGCGCAGAGGTCACTTTGACTGCATGAACCGTCTCCAGACACAAGTGGGAAGATGTAACTCCAACTTGGTAAAGTGAGACTACCTCGACGGGACGGCAGCAGAGTGTGGATGTGGAGCTATATCACAAACTATGCTTCCCCTCCTATCCTGCCCTGTGTCCTTATAACATACAGTACCAGCTGAATAACCAAGAAGAATCCATGAGATTTATTTTCGTTGGATCCCACTTTTGAATCCCAGTTTAATATTTTGGCGTTGGATCCCACAAAACATTATTATGTATTTCTGTTGGATCCCAAATTTAAAAAATGCAAGATGATTACATTTTATTGTCGTTGAATCCCAAAAAGTATTTCCGTTGGATTCTAAAACTAGCACTTAGAAAAATGCCGTCTCAACTTCATCAGTTGAAAGATAACCTTATAACCATAGTCCAAAATCTAAAAGAACGGTCCAACAGTCCTTCCTTAACAAAAACAAAAAAAAAAAACTACCGGTCGACTTTCGCTACGATTCCCACATTACGTTGCAGTCAATTCGTGACTTCCGACAAACGGAGTAGCGCCCAAAAAAATGATCATCAATGACAGCCCATACAAACGTGTTCCTGTCGGGGTTTTAATGCAAAAGGTATTATTCGACTTGGGGTGGTTCCCGGTAGTGGGTCCAATTTAATTTTTTAATCCCTTAAAAGCGGGTACAGACACGTTTTGGGTTGTGGCTGGCACTCTCGTACATTCTTAACTCCCTTTATAGCACCTTAATTAGCTTTAAAAGATCATGTGGAATTTGAAATTGAGTGACTTTGGCATTGGTGTTAGGGGAATTATTATCTGCTCATGAATATTAATTGCACTCATATTACTGTTTAATTACGAAGTATCAGTCATCACTTCATCACTGTTATAAGCTTCATTTCTTACTCGCTTATTCATTTGCCTATTTGCATTAGGCACTTCATATTTCCAAGATATATTCAAATATGTTCAATAAGGACTGAGAAAGATGACGCATCGGGAAGAGAAAATTAACATCAAGAGTTAAAGCAATAGTTATTACTTAAATGTAATGAACTTTAGAAGAACCTGAACCAGTACAAGAGACGTTGTTGTCTACCAACACGGATTTGTAGACTGAGAGGTCAGTAATCGAACACAAATTATAACACGACCTATTAGCCAAACAAACAATCCTAAAGTAATGACTACCTAAAAAGAATTGTAAAGCGCATTACCAATATCCGTGGAACATCTAGGTGCGTATCAGAGATAATAAAACGACACACAATACATACGAACCGCGTCCCAGTAGAGGCTGTGCCGCGTCCCAACTCCATTCGATGCAAATTCTCACATCGGCCGTTTTATGGTGCGGTCCAAGGTGTAGGAGTAAGGAATGGTGGAGTTACAAGGATAAGTATGGATAGAATAGTAGTTGATACTAAGAATGTTGAGACAATTATTTGAGTGACCAATAGAGTTCATCTTGGGTTTGAATGTTGTTCATTCATATTCAATTGGATTGGTGTCCGTAAACGCACCAACGATATTGTTGTTACCTATAATATAGCTAACTGCCAGACACAATCCATCCCGCAAGTTTCGCTTACCTAAAATAAATTGCATACCTTCTAGAACTTATTGTTAAATAGCGTACGATCTCCATTAGCTGGCGTCGTTGTTAATTGAATACGTTGACGTCTTCTCTGCAAGAAATAAAAATATCACGTTCAGTATTCAGAAAAGGTTGTGGTCTTGTTTTGGAAAAATGATTTACTAGTTTTCCAAAGATCCCTTCTGCTTCACCAGGTTCCGTTAGGCTTTCTAAAACTACAGCAAAGGTGACTTTACTTTTGCTAAGCCTGTAACTGCAAAAATAATCTAGCGAGCTCGAGGCTTGGCAAATACCATACTAATCATCTAGAACCACAATCCAGCTAACACCGTCCAACTTGCACCAAGCCCCCAGGTATGCAAAGAATGCAATATTCGCTTCTACGGCGTAAGGGCCGACTTTAAATAGCGTCGCGGACGAGTGAAGGATTATGGTATCGTACAGTTCCAAGTACGTGGTGTGTGTGAACAGATTTAAAACGTGGTAATTATATCGATATTACTTTTGTGACGTATGTGTTCACATATTTGTTCCGTTCGATCATTGGGCTAGATGCTCGATGTTAGTAATCGTTGAAGATTGTTGCTGTATTCATGGTCAGGTGTCACCTAGAAGTGTTTCTATGTATGGAGCCATTTAGTTCCCACAGAAAATCCGAGGAGACGATGAGACTAACTAAAAAATATTGAAAACCATTCTGTCTACAGATCATTTCCATTTTAACCAAGTCCTTGACAACAAAACTAGCGGCAGAATGTATGCCTAGAAGATGTCTGGCGATCCTAACAACTCATTCCTAAATCAGCTGTGACAGTTTCAATACAGAACTCGATTTGTATACCTACTAGTGTCTCTGTATTTACAGAATAGCCCGCAGATAGCAGCAATTGAACAAATCTAGAACATTTATAATAATTATTGTAACACAATGACAGTTATTAAACCGCTCTATTTATTGCAATAATAATCAATAATTACGATGTCACTATGGACACCTACAATCACTCTGCCAGTTATTAACTCCCGTATTGGGATTCCACGTCCAAAACAAGAAAGATAAAAGAAAAATCACCTTTATGCACCAAATATAGATTATTATTTTCCATTGTCAATTCTTTATAGGCGTTAATTATAACTTTATGTCATAATTACTTTTTAATTAGAGCATTCACGCAATAAGATTTGCTTTTAACTTTTTATGTTAACTATTCATTAGTAAAGACAATCTTTGTTCCTACTTCACCCTATAAATCGTGCTATAATCTCTTAATGATCTTCCCATAGTATGCGACAGTCTGGTTATAAGCAAAAACAGCTCAAAGACATAAATAAAGTATGCAAAGTGGCGGGAAGCATCGACCGATGGATTAATCTTACGGAATCTGCGAGTTCCCACGCTCGCCCGCGTGGCTTGGAGGGCGCTGATGACTTTCGATTCGATTGCGAATGTGTTATAAGAACATTTTTGTTTAATAGAGAAAGGTAAGGTAAATGGAGTCAATTCTTCAAAATTATGTTTTGTTAATGTTGCAAATGCAAAAAGGATAATAAAGTGAGTATTTTTTAGATATCTGTATTTCGGTAAGCAAAACTAATGCATATAGCATTTGTTGCATAATTTCGAAAATATTTTGAGACATCAAAAACTTGGCGAGAGTTAGCGATTATTTGGTTTAAATTATTACGTTCGCCTCTAAAAATACAGTAATACATTCGCTATCGAACAGCGCAAACGCACCCGGTAGCCCGCCAATAAGCATACGCACACAAGTGTAAATTGCTTGGTCGACCGACACCGGACAATGGCGTTGGGTGGTCGGGCGCTGGCCGTTTCCAGCTTTGCCCAATTTGAGCGTTTCACCGCCACATACGCGTATATAGATGTGGGAAAGTTTAGGTTTTATATAAATTCGTTTTAAAGGGAAATACGGTTGATACTTGTATGGAAGTTGCGAATAGTAATGAAGGGGTGAAAAACGGTGACGGCGAGTGTCGTGGGAAGTTGGGTTTTGAGCCCAGAGGCAGGACTGTGTGTTGAAGACGTAGAGGGAAGCCGGCGTCTACTTTTGTTTTAAGACTGATGCTTTCTTATATTTTACATAATGAGTGAGTGGTCCTATGTGGGATGTAATTAAATAAATCAATGTCTTCGATTGTTATGCCCTTTGATAGCCCGGTGGTACTGAACTATAGTAGGGGAGTTCGATTAGTTCTGACAGCTCCTAATCTTGTCTTCATCTATACAAACAAATGAAATACTTAGAACAAAATACTTTTTTTTCTGTTTGTCTGTTGGTTTCGGCTAATCTCCAAAACGGCTGGACCGATTTTGACGGGACTTTCATTGGCAGATAGCTGATGTTATAAGGAGTAACGTAGGTAGGCTTTATGTCCGGGTAGCGTTCCTTTCAGACATCTACGCGAGCGAAGTCGCGGGCAGAAATCAGTCAATCCGTTCTCGAGATATCATAAAAAAACCGTTCCGTACAAAATTTATGAGAAAAAGTTTTTTTTTATGGATGTTTTCTATGTTTTAATAGTTATTCTGCTATTCGGGACGGAGATAAATCTAACAAATCAAAGATCATATAAATCGGTCCAGCCGTTCTTGAGTTATAAATGGTGTAACTAATAATCCGACTTTGTTTTATTTATAACTAGCTGCGCCCCGCGGTTTCGCCCGCATAAGTGTCGATCTCGGTGGAATATCGGGATAAAAAGTAGCCTATTTGTTAATCCAGGCTGTCAGCTACCTCCGTACAAAATTTTATCAAAATTGGTCGCGCCGTTTGAGCGTGAAGAAGTAACAAACCTATAAACACACACACACACTCACAAACTTTCGCCTTTACAATATTAGTGTGATGTGATGCGATATACATAGAAGATAGATCAGTCGGAAGCAACTACCTACGTAACTGGATGACGACTTCACCAATTTTACACAGGGTCAGTAACTGTCGTCAGTCGACAGCCGAGTCAGTGCTGACCTGGCACTGCCATCGTATAAATTGATTTCAAGTCAGTACAGTACTGTCGCATCAGCACTGACTTCAATATTCCCGGTTCATATTTTCGGCGTCAGTCCGCTCCCCCCGCCACCCGCGCCAGCGCAACTGACGCCGTGTAAATGTCGAAGTCAGTCAAAGTCAAAGCATTTATTTCAAATAGGCACATAAAAGGCACTTTTGAACGTCAAAAATTATCTCAAAATAGAATTGATTCTAGTCGCCCATTCCAAAAGGTAGTTTTCGTATGGAGAAGAACGGGCAAGAAACTCCACCGTTACTCTTTTAAAATGTTTAGGTACAATATTTTGCATGGGTACATTAATTATATAATAACAATAATAACATTAATTAATAATACAGTCGCTGGTCAGTCGCTGCCACTGTATTGTACGGGGACCACACTGCGTCGCACAACTCGCACCGCATCACAAAATGACGCGAAAACTGAGCGACACGGAAAACTTGAAGCTTATTCAACTATACCGCGTGACAAACGTAAATTTTCTCAACAAATTATTAAGTTTTATTTTTTGCTGTTTTCGAGAATTCACTTTTCCGCACTGACTTTACAAACGTGTGTACACCGAAAGAAATATCCTCGACTACCTACTGACGAAATACTGACTGCGTCTAAATAGCACGAGTCAGTTTTCGGCGCCAGTGCTGAAGACAGTTACTGACCCTGTGTAAAGCTGCCTTTAGTCATCAGACGGTTAACTTACAAAGTTAAACATAAAACCAGCGTATTGAGTTGTCAAAACTAATTTGATGAAACATTTTAACGATAGTATCGTTAAACTCGCCACACAGGCAAATCGTTAATGCCGCCAGTAAACTGCCAATATTATGGGCAATGCGCAGGGTATAAAGTTGCTGTTTAAATTCACTATAATGTTGGTTATAACGACATAGATAATCGTGCGGCTAGAAGCGTCCCTCACTCTTTCCGATTTAATTATGAATTCGTATGGAATTGTACCTACAGTTCGTACTTGAACGTCCAAAACAATAATTTTAGCAACTTAAATTACTGGATGCGAAAGGCGGGGGACAGGGTGCTGTGGCGCAGTCTGGGAGAGGCCTATGTCCAGCAGTGGACTGCGATAGGCTGAGTTGAATTTACTAAAATAAATTATTTTAAAACGTATGGAATTGTACAGTTCGTAGTTGAACGTCCAAAACAATAATTTTAGCAACTTAAATTACTAAAATAAATTATTTTAAAATTATGCAAGTCGTTGATCGGCAATTGGCAAATACCTACGATACACTTCGTAACTGGCCTTCGGGATAGAAATTGCTAAACGGTCTGAACAAAAGTTTTCCTGTTTTCAGCGAAACAACATGAAACAAGTTGCTTTTATCCGTAGGTAAAGAAAATATCCTATCTAATAGTTCTCTACTTATTATAAAGCTCAAATATACAACGTGTTTTTTTATATAACTCTAGGGGGTCATTGTACTCATCATTATGGGAACTCAACTTTTACTATGGGACCAAACCTAAAATCGCGAGAAAAAAAATCTGCTGTTGCCATTGACTTATATATTGGCTGTTCCCTACATTTATGTTCGCATAAGGGACTAACCACACTTATTCACCTCTGTTCAGTTTTTGTCCACAGAAAACAAAGATTTTGTATGGAGTTCGTTCAGCTTTCCGCGGCTGAACGGATACGTACGCATCTCATACAAAATCGCTGTTGTGTGTCCGGCACCACACAGACATGTACCTACCTACTTAGTTTTATTTTTGATTTTGGAACGGACAAGGCACTTCCAGTCTTCAGCAGCATTGTACAAAGAGATAGTAAAGCCGCGGCGGTCGCGTCACCGCGGCGCCTGGTTGCTAGGCAACCGCCGGCGCCACGGAGGCTGGCACGCTGTCTGTACCTACATGCTATCCTCTTAGCGATGAACTAGGATGACTAATGGGAACTATGAACGAGCTCATTAAAAAAAATATGTTGACATAAGTTGTTGTTTATCTTTATTTTTGAAGGCCAATTCCTGCAATTAAAATCGTTCAAAATCTAGTCAAATCTCATCTCAGCGACAATCAATGTCAAAACTTTTCATAAATGTAGGGAAATTAGAGATATTTTTGACAGATGAAATTAGAGATATTTTTGACAGATGAAATTAGAGATATTTTTGACAGATGAAATTAGAGGTATTTTTGACAGACTGAGATCAGACTGTGAACGTTCTTAAAATTAAGTACAAGGACTGCCCGTCTATATTTCGTCGTATATATATTTTTTTTTAAATCATCATTATCTGCCTAGCCTTTTCCCAACTATATTGGGGTCGGCTTCCAGTCTAACATCGCAGTCGCTCCATGTAGAATACCAGTACATTACATGGAGCGACTGCCTATCTGACCTCCACAACCCAGTTAGGTACTGGGTAATTTATTTAATAGAAAACAAATAATTCATTTATCAAATTAAATTTCATTCGAACACATCAATCGGTTTCTTACTAAACTTCAACTATATCCGACGATCCTGCATACTTATCTCTTTTGTTGACTGTACATAATTATGTGGAAATTCTAAGGTCACGTGAGTAAGTGAGTTAATACTTATGTCACGTAATTTGTAATCGATTCGGTAATGTATGCCGCGAGAAGGATGAAAAGGGCAGTTGTCTGGCAACGACAAGCTTTTGAAAGTTCATCATCACTGGCTTGACAAGTTAACTCTTCAAATCATTCAAATAAATTTCTAAATGAAGTTACCACAGAAGTATGACCTAGACAATTTTTTTAATTCAATTATTTAGACAATTCGACTACTGTTTTCTTTTTGTTTCTATTTTGCTGTAAATCTTACATGCTGTAATAAATCACACTAACATTATAAAGGCGAAAGTTTGTGAGTGTGTGTGTTTATATGTTTGTTACTTCATCACGCTCAAACGACTAGACCAATTTTAATAAAATTTTGTATGGAGGTAGCTGACACCCTAAATTAACGTATAGGTTACTTTTTATCCCGATATTCCCACGGGATCGACACTTACGCGGGTGAAACCGCGGGGCGCAGCTAGTAAATAAACATAGTAAACTTTGAATGCGTCCGTTTCTAGTACCGACAATATGTGCCTACACCTTCCACGATATTTGGCAACAAGTCGATCGGCGCTAGTTTTCGTAAATACGTAACAAAGCGGTAATAATGCGAAGTAATTTATTATAATTATGTGAAGCTAAATAAAATTAAACCTATTACCGCTTTACCACTTACTATGACGCCAACTATGATGTCATAGAACAACCGTTTTACTAGCCTAGATATTTATACAGTAACTAGCTGCACCCCGCGGTTTCACCAGCAGAAGTGTCGATCCCGTGGAAATACCGGGATAAAAACTATCCTATATCCTTTCCCGGGATGCAATCTATCTCTCTGCCAAATTTCATCGAAATCCGTTCAGTGGTTTAGGCGTGAAAAGGTAACATACAGATAGACAGACAGACAGAGTTACTTTCGAATTTATAATATTAGTATGGAAGTATGGATGTATATCGAAATGCTCTGTTTACCATATTATTATGATTCTGAGCAAATAACAGAACAACTGTCCAGCACCCTGATTGCGCAACACTTTCAATCACAGCCTGAATCATTTTGAAGGATATTGCTAATCCATTGCTTCATATGTTCGAAAAATTTGTCGACTCAACAACGTAAATAACGCAATGAATGTTATTGTACTGTCAAAGTGATAGCCATTGCTACTGTTAGTGATTTACGCAATTACCACTCTGTTTACTTTGGGGGAAGACTATTGGATAGTGTCAATACGGGACATGGACTTTATCAACACAACACCAACAAGTATAGAATAGAAACGAAGAGGCGATGACCAACGAAAGAATCGGATGCTTGAGATATATATCTCAAGCATCCGATTCTTTATTTTTTCGGATATATATCCGATGAACCACTCCGATAAATCACTGTGAAGGCAGGCTTAGTTGATTGATAAATTGACAGCACCATAAAGACAGGTCAATGTATTGAGTGGTGCAATTGTGCAAAAGACGTGCTTTCTGCTATAACTTAACCCGGGAATTTGTTATGGCTCAATTTTATGTCAGAGAATGTCTGACTTACCAGACTCAGTGGGAATCCGCTGCATAAGACCAGTCGATGTGGCGACTTCGCTAAGAGCAGGCCTATGTCCAGCAGTGGCGATCCCGAAAAAGACACTGATGCTGCAATTATTGACGCCACTTTGAAACTTCTTTAGTCGTCACGAAACGAAAAAGTTTTCATAGGTTTTTTTAGAAGGTTCTCATCATCATCAGTTTAAAGCAGTCCACTGCTGGATATAGGCCTCTCCAATTGCACCCCATTTAACTTGATTCTCGGCAGCTCTCATCCAGCTGCTACCTACCACCCTGCGAAGATCGTCGCTCCATCTAGCCTGAGAGCCAGTGGCGTGCATTGATTTTCAGAATAGGTAGGCACTAGGCCGGGTCTAGTCTAGGCAAACGCGGTCACTAATCAGAAAAAAAGTGAGGTCAAAAGTGTGGTTATTTGAGTAGGCATGCCTACTTAAGGGTGATAAATTGCGAAGGTCGAACGTCATGGTATTACGCGTGAGACGTACGTATTTTTAACTAGCTGCGCCCCGCGGTTTTACCCGCATAAGTCTCGATGCCGTGGAAATATCGGGATAAAAAGTACCCTATGTCCTTTCCCAGGACTCAAGCTATCTCTATACCAAATTTCATCAAAATTGGTCCAGTCGTTTGAGCGTGAAGAAGTAACAAACATATAAACACACACACACACACTCACAAACTTTCGCCTTTATAATATTAGTGTGAAGTGTGATTTTGTCGCATTAACTTGAACGAGTAAAGACCAATGACAATGTGCGAATAGTACGGGAGCCGGGTAGGCCGTCCGGCGACTGCCTACTGCCGCGCGTGTTTGTATGAAGATTTTGTTTTTTGTTAGGTATAATATTTTAGTGAGTTTCTTAATGGGGCACACACACTAAAATGTAATTGACAGGCTTATGTTGATATATCGAGGTAGGCACTGCTTATATGCCTATATGCAATGCACGCCACTGCTGAGAGCGTCCTTCCATACGTTTGCCAATTATCGGCAAACGTAAGGCAGAAGGCTCTATCAGCCAAAAATCACCATAGAAACAGCTCAAAACTAAAGCCCCATAAAAAGCTTCAATCAAGTCCCACTTTCACATGCGATCTTGATGCGCGTCACGGTGAGTGCGTTCTACGCGTTGGATGCTATCGCCAGTAATTAGTTCGTCTGGGGGCGAGTGCTGCGGAGCGTGCAGAGGTCGCGACGTGTGACCGGAGGACCGGAGGTGAGGACTCAATGTGAACTGGGAGTGCGATTGTTTTAGATCTGCTGGGTCAAATACAAATAGCCTGTCACAGAACCAACTATTTCTGGCAGGTTATACGTGTGTGTGTGTGTGCTACCACAGATCCAACCATCTGTGGCACGGTATGTGTATGTATTTGGCCCAGTAGCAGTGGCGGATTTACATATTTGCCGCCAGAAGGCTATTCAAATTTTGCCGCCCCTACCGACCTCTACAGTAATGTCCCATGTCTTTTGTATACTGCTTCGCCTTTTCTTCAAAATGCTTAAAATGTTCTCGTTCATCAACTACGAAAAACTTCCAAAGAGATTTGTAAAGATCGGCAACTGTGATAAAATCTACGTTAGAAGCCTTAATTTGAGCATTTGCTTTGTTTATTCTTTCCAAAAAAACATGGTAGATATATTAAATATTTTAATTTCAGTAAGACATTAAAAAAAATGTTAGCCCCCTAAAATTTGCCGCCCTAGGCTCCAGCCTACTCAGCCTAGTAGTTGCTGAATGATAAGAATCACACCTGCAGATCTAATCTGTAAAAATCTCACGATGAAAATTTAGGTGAATTGTGCTGTCAAAAGTGTCAATCCCTTGCATCAGCTCACTTCATCTAAATTTTCACGGTGAGATGTTTACGGTATAGACCGGCAGATGTTGAATGATGATGCGGTCGATAACGGTACAGGCTTGCTCAGAAGAACCAAGCCTTTTTTTTGTGGATGGGAAATCATCAAATGACCCCTCCCGCTCTTGCTGGAGCGGAAGGGGGTGTCAGACTGTTACCGACTAAAACCCACCCGAGTTCCTTCCTTAGCCCTTTATGTTCCGGGGTAGCGGTAACCCGTGCACAGGATGGATGAAAACAGCACATGATGTAATTTCTTGCTCCGTTAGTGTAATTGCTGTATGGCGTTCCAGTAGGAGGATAAATAAATAAATAAATCGAAATAAATAAACCCTTTCGGACAATCCCGCTACCCAAGGACCAAGTCTTCACTCGTGACTTGTAGACGCCCAGATTATTGCCATCAGGAAACATGGACTCTAGTCTAGTCTGTCTTGCATGATTACGTCATCTGCAAGCAAAATAACTATTAAACAAAAGACGTGGAGGAGGACGTGGGTGGTGGTGGTGTGGTAGAGGTGGTGGTGGTGGTGGTGGTGGAGGGTTGGACACCCAGCCTGAGCCCCTGATAACTGATTTGCGGTGAACGAAAATGTTGAGAAAACGCCTAGTGGTCCAAAACGGCTATTACACAGCGTGAAAGTGGAATATCACCTCTCGTTTCTTTTAAAAAGATGTTTTTCTGCAGTAGGACAATTACAGACCAGTGATATTACCATTGCCAAGGTCATTAACGTACTATCTTATTCAGTGAACCCTCATGTTCAGCGGAAGAACGTCTTCATCCGTATAGGTATACGTATTAAGTGAAAGCTCCCTACCCCCAATTGTTCCATTGTGCGAGCTATCTTTATTGCAAATCTACCCCAAGCCGCTCAGCAGACCGTGGCGCCGTATCTCAAGATACCACCGATCTTTATAATCGTTCTATAATTGCTGTGTTTGTTTATTAACATAATAAAATATCGTGGAAGAAAAGCAATATTTTCAAGTTTAATATTTTTTAATTATACACCAGAAAGTTTTGCCATAGAGGCACAAGCAAGTACCCACCTATGAGGACACTCATGTTATCCACTAAAGAGACTTGTACCATTTCTTATATAAAGGAATGAGGGAGGTGTCGATGAAGAGAATAATCACTTATTTTAAATAAATACAAATGAGTCAGACTACGGCATCGATCCGACTCCCACGCATTCCCATCGCGTTTTTCCAAATTTTTATTTTTACCTATTTTATATGCATTTTGTTCTTTGATCCAGCCTTTGTTGTTAAGGCGACGGGCGTTAAAGAAATCCTTTTAACTTTTGCCACTGGCAAATTTTTTAGCTTAGCAGTTAGCACTGAAGTTTTTATGCTTTTCATAGGTTTTTAACAACTTCTCGTGTTCCGTTGTCGACAGTTTTGATTTTGATTCGACGAATATACTTGCTCAATTAACTCACACTTAAATACCCAACGGAGTGACGAGAAACAACACTATAATACGTTTTTAACATAGGTACAAAGATGGATGCATCAAGGAGAGGTAAAATAAAAGCTCCCCCTTAACAGCTACCGATGCATGCATGCAAAAAGTTAAGAACGAAAGATTTATTGCTTAATAACAAGACCTAGTTTTGGCTGTAAAAGAACCCTGATTCCTAATACTATGCCTGGAATTTGCTCATAAATTAGGACCATTCGATAATGTGTAATACATTCCGAATCTTGAAAAAAAAAAAACTTAGGTATAGCTTGCGCACCATCTCATGTAAGTACCTAGTTTATGAACTAAAGCAAAAAAATGCGTTTATTGGCATTACAGCAAAAAGTATAAAAAAATAGAAAACAATGATTATAATGCCAAAAGGGCAGTAAAGCAGCCATAGTCCAAAAGTTAATTCATCAACATGCACCAAGAAGTCGTGAGTTCGATCATTACCTGTTGCGACATTGGCATAACTCGACAATATGTCTGTCACATCAATCTCTAGCTAGACCCTAACCTAGACTAAAAACCAGCATTTTAGACTGTAAATAACTGATACAGACCAGAACCGTGGCAGTGGTTAGATAAATCCATTCTGTGCGCATTCCATCCATGCGTTGCACATCCACAAAGGTATTCTGTAATTCTGCGAATGTCTACGAACTCAGATGTTAGCTTAGAAGGTGCTCACGAAAAGGTGAGATGGTTTAAATGGCTTCTGACTATGATAATTACATAGTTACGTTAGATTTTTCAAGATTTTTAGTTTATAGTTTAAGCAGAAAATTCTACAACCCGGTTACTGGGTAATAGGTACGATCAACTGGTCGTTGGGTACGATACTCCTTGGTAAGACTGGTTGTCAGACTTTTGGGCTTCTGACGACCCGTAACGACTGCCAAAGATCCAGGAATGACAGCCGGGACCAACGGCTTAACATGCTTTCCGAGGCACGGAGGGGTCTTGGTATATAAAGATGGTCACCCATCCACGGACCAACCGTGGTAAGTGTAGCTTAACCTGATCAATCGACCTGTTTGGCTTTTATTACTTAGCCATCAGAGTAAAAATCAAAATAACCATGTAAGAATAGTGATTATTCGTCTATGGTAAAACTTTTTTACTTAAAAAAAACAACCGACTTCAAAAAAAAACGCTACAAAGTGATAAATAACTTTAATTTCGGAAGTCGGTGTCGTTGGTTCCGCATTTTCGTTTTTTGACACCGACTTCCGAAATTAAAGTTATTTATCACTTTGTAGTGTTTTTTTTTAAGTCGGTTGTTTTTTTCTAAAAAAGTTTTTATTTTTCACTTTTTAGTTGCACCTACCCCACAAAAAAGTAAACAAAAAGATCGTTAATGTAGACAATATAGATAATTTTTTAGATTTTTGTTGATTTTTCAAAAACCGCTTTTCCGATTTTGATAAAATTTTCATGGGACCATTTGGAAAGTATACCCTTTCTAACAAAAAAAAAAATTTCAGATCAGTTGGCAAGCGACCGAGTTATGCGCAAACAAACATAAAAAAAATACAAACATCCGAATTGAGAACCTCCTCCTTTTTAGAAGTCGGTTAAAAAACAAACGAATTATCTGAAGTAGTCTTTGGCCCACTTGCACCACGAATGACTAAACACATTAAGGTGAATGTGACATGGTAGACCGCGAAATTTAAATTTTCTTACGTTTTTTGCAATTTGCAGATCAGTGTCAGGTTGTATATTGAACCAAATATGATTCGCGACTATAATAGACATGTATTTACAGAATCATAGTCATTAGAATCATTAATATATCTCTTTAAGTTAGATTTTTTTACCATAAACACTTTTCCATACGAGATTTGTTCTCAACGGTAGAAATCTAACTTAGAAAGATGTATTAATGATTCTAATTATTATAATTCTGTAAATACGTACCGGTTATAGTCGTGAATCATATTTTGATCAAGATACAACCTGACACTGACCTGAAAACTGCAAAAAACGTAAGAAAAATTGAATTTCGCGGGCTACAACTACGCATTCACCTTAAGCGCTAAATGATTTTAAAACATCGTTCTATTTCTATCAGTCGTTTGATGATAACAGAGACAGAATCATATTTTACAATACGTTTAGTGTATTTACACACGAACGGTACGATTCAACGGCAGAGGTAACTGCAGCCGTGGACCCACGTTGACACCCATCGACACACGACGTCGACAACATGCCGCTCGTGTTTTGTGTATGGTGCTAAAATGGTGCACGTTGTCGACGCCTGCAGTTGCCTCTGCACTTAGCGTTATATGCAGGGATTTGTGTTGAGAGTGGACCATAGGTAGTACCAAAAGACCAGCACTGTACTAACTCGATTTAGCACGTGTAAATAACCCGTCAGCTCATCAGGATTAAAAGAAATAATAGACACCTAAACAGCGGTCAGATCGTCAAACTAAGCATTTAAATTCTTAATTTGTTAAAAGCAAAAAATCTATTGCCACCTAAGTTGAGAAGTTCTATATTTTTTGGGATTCTTCACTTAGTTCGCTAAGGATATGTTACTGTTACAAAGAAGTATTTTAATTAGTGGCTAGTGTCAGAATGATGTGGGTTTAACTAACAAACTTAGGTTTTTTTGTTATTTGTATTATTTTTATTGTGGTGGTGATTCATTTGTAAAGTATTGTTAGCGGGCTTTTAATAATTGGCGTTACATTAAATGTGGATATACATAAAATATTCGTAAAGTATTTTATTTTTAAATTCCTTACAAAATCTTTCTCCGACTCTTTTCTGACTTTCTCCTTTCATTTTCCAGCGAAAATGGGCGCCGATTCCCTTGTTCACAAACTATACTAAATTTAATTTCAGTGCATGTTTTTCTTTCTATTTTATTAAGAAAAGGACAGAAGATAAATATTAGTTTAGACCTGTCAAATTAGTCCGTGCCTGACGTAAATTGACGTATTTTTAATAGCCAATTTTTTAATCACATCTAAATAATCTATGGAGTATCTTAATTTCACAGGACTAAACTAATATTTATCTCCTGTCCTTTTCTTAATGACATAGAAAGAAAAAGATGCACTGAACTTAAATTTAGTTTAGTTTGTGAACAAGAGAATCGGCGCCATGATCTGCCAAGTTTAACCACATTCCTAGTAGCCTCTCTCTGCCAATCTTTCAGCTAGCTATGGATTTCTAAAACCTAGACCAGGAGGTCTCAGCTATCGGGAGATAGCTGAAAAGATCTTAGTTTTAAAAGTCCTTACGAAATCTTTCCCCAACTCGTATTAGTAGCCTCTCTCTGCTTATCTTTTTATGTTTTCCTCACTTGCTTTTATGGTCCAAGACATAAGAATAAAAAGTCCAATAAAATGCCCAAAAGTTTGGCCAGAGGGACATTGGCATACTTTAATTAAGTTAAAGACCACACCATTGATTTAACAAAATAACCCCTTATTTTAAACACTTAATAACATCATGTCAAGTATTTGGAGCGAAATTCAACATCGCACATTAAATCGATACGAAATTCAAGTATCGATAAGTTTACACGATATCGATTTTAACAATTTTAAATGTCGATTCGAATCGCCGCGCGCTTATAATCTAAAGTAATGATGACCTCCCAAAATTTTAAGAGGGTGCACACCAAATGCTATATGCTTTAGGACGTAAGCTGTTTTATATTCTCAGTAGTGAAGTGTTGCGTAGAGTGGGACGACCCCAGCTAGGTGGACCGAAGACCTTAAGAAAGTGGCTGGGATAGACTGGATGCGGCTAGGATAGAGGACAGGGTGTTGTAGTGTAGCCTCGGCCTTTCTTCTCAGAGTAGTCAGATAGGAAACACCGACCTCATCTAGCTTTAAAAAAATATGATTGACGTGTAAAAGCGTTTGTACAAACCTACTTACAGAAATAAAATCATTTATCATTTAGCCTGGGAGAGGCCTATGTCCAGCAGTGGACTGCGATAGGCTGATTGATATTTTCAATTTATAAAACGTGCAGCTGTAGAAAAATATACTGAATGCAAGAGTAAGCACTACTTTAAAGAGAGTAAAAAGCACTGACCAGTGACAATTATATAACTAGACACCAATTAATTATTCAGATTAGCCTGCTAAATTCAACACAATATTATGAAGATGGCTAATGAACCGAGTTAAGAAACTGACCAGATGCACAAGGTGACGTATTAGTGAATGTGACCTATTAGGGATAGCGACGAAGTGGCCAATGTGACGAATGGCCATCAGATCCGCTACTTTAATAATCCAACCGGTATTTTCATACTAGTCTTTTTGTCATGAAAAAGTATAAAAATACTAGCTGCGCCCCGCGGTTTCATCCGCATAAGTCTCGATCCCGTGGAAATGTCGAGATAAAAAGTATCCTATGTCCTTTCCCGGGACTCAAACTATCTCTATACCAAATTTCATCTAAATCGGTTCAGCGGTTTAGGCGTGAAAAGGTAACATACAGACAGACAGAGTTACTTTCGAATTTATAATATTAAGTATGGATGCATTTGGATGTGAAAAATTTGAACCTATTTAACTTAAATGTTAAGTAGTAATATTTATCTAAACTCGAAATATTTTATTTAAATAATTTAAACTTTCATTGGAATATCAAAAGTATTTTCAGTCTATTCTGTAACAATCTCAGCGTGAAAACTTAGGCGAAGTGAGCTTAAAGTGAGCTGTCATTCCACCTGATGCTAGGAAGCGACAAACTCAAAGCATTTATTTCAATTAAACCATGTGTACAAGCACTTTTGAATTGTCAAAATTAAATAGTCGGTCAGTCAATCAGAAAGTTGAAGCTAGTTGCCCATTTCAAAACGTAGATCTCTATGGAGAAGAACGGGCAAGAAACTCCATGGACACTCTTTTAAATCAAGATATTACAAAATCCTGGGCGCTTTATTCTTGTTGCTTCTATATGTGAGAACAATGTAAAAAAAAACACAAATGAAGAAACAATTCAAAACATAAGATTAAAAATAAGCCTTGGTAGTTAAGAAATGACCAGTCTCGACAGACGGCGCCCGTTCTCGAACATGACGCGTGGATCAGCACCATCCAGCTCAACCTTTTTGTAGGGAACCGAATGATCCAACACACGCGCCACGATCGGTGAGACATTTAAATGAGACTATTAACACCTCACTTCACCTAAGTTTTCACGTTGAGATTTTTACAAAATACATCAAATCAAATCAAAAACGTTTATTAGTTAGAATATGGTACAATAGACGTTACAATATTGGTTCCAACATATCCTGCCATAATATGGCGTACAAATACTTATATCTATTATATTATCATCATCATCAAAGCATCAATCAAAATCATCGGCTGGTGTAGCAGCTTATATTCGCAAGATATCATAGCATTCAGTGCACACACCCCCAACTCGTATAGCCCGCGGCAGCAGCACCACTGTCCGCTGAATTTATGAAAATAACGTCCGATATTATAAGTATGCGAGTACATTCCAGCCCTCATCATTCAATGTACAGGTGGATTTGAAATCACAGGAATTTATGGAGACGACATGCTTTACTAAAAATTGGGAAAGCGGGGCACATCCATTGGAGAATTTTTTGGAAATAACGCATAAATAAATAGGTGTGACAATCGATTCGAGGCTCAATTCTGGTCAAAACTCATATAATTTAGAATCATCCATACGACGAAGACCCACCTGCACTGGGCCCGCGTGATGTGGTGGATTATGGTCCACTCCCTCTTACAGAGAGGAGGCCTGTGCTGTGCTCCAACAGTGGGAATAGAAGAAGTCCATTCGAAGCTTTTTTGTATCAGTTTATCCTGTAAACATATCCACCTATTACCTATGATCTTCCTTCTTAATTTTTTTTTAATAATTAAAAATAAATCGTTTTTCGCGTTGTAACCTAGTTTTTTTTTAATTTCCTATTTAAAATGAAGATTAGATTAGATTTATTTATTTCTGAGTATATGGTACATTAATATCTTAATATCATAAAAACGTATACTAAAGACGAACGTCACAAAGACACGTATACGTCATAAAGACGTATACTATATTTCATAAAACTACTACATTAATATCTACGTCTGATAATTTAATATTCTAAACGTCGAATCGTTCGAATATAAATGTTATAATAACGAAATGTGTAGAGCAGAACTTTTGGGTTTATTTTAGAAGAAGCAAGTTTTCTTTTGTATCTAGCACAGTAGTAACTTATAAAATAAGTCCCTATATAGGGACTTACAAAAGAAAAAACGTTTTAAAAGTTATCAATCAAAGCAACAGTGTATGGGGCCACTAAAAAACAAAAGCTTGAGTGAAAAATAATTTTTGAACTTTAGGTAACATGTCATCATAACCTTTGAAATTGAGACAAATAGGTTTCATGAAATATCCTTTTTTTAAATACGAGCACATTCCGCGACAACAAACGTCAATGTACAGGTGTATTAAGACCGTTTGAAATAGTGAAATACATTGAGAGGACCACCAGACTAACTAAATATTTTCTGAAACAAAAAAAAATATATACATATCCTGTAAATTAATATCTACTCGTAGAATCGAATGAGACACAAGCGATTTTTATGTGGTTCACTTTAGTTTTTATATTTTGCATGAAAAGCTTACAAATGTCAAAAGATATTTATTGCCTTTGGCGGTAGTCCGATCAAATTAACTGAGACCTTTATTTTACGTACAGGTGTGTGGCGATTGTTTGAGAACAGCGGTGACCATGGAGACTGTTTGCAACTTTTATGGTGTTTTTTAGGAGCATATTTTTCTCTCAAAATCAAAATATTTTATTTCACATATACCTACGTGGGCACAAGAAACATCAGAAGCTACGTGCAAGGTTTCAATAAGCATCGAAAGATGAATGGGAATGCGTATCGATGTCCACATGAAGATCTGCAGGAACGGAGGTAACTGCGGTGACTGCGCCGAAGACTCAATGACGCAGCCTTCGTGCAAATACTTCAGCGTGACGTCATTGAGTCTTCGGCGCAGTCACCGCAGTTACCTCCGTTCCTGCAGATCTTCATGTGGACATCGATACGCATTCTCATTCATCGATGATGTTATCGTCGCATCGAAAGATGAAAAAAGCCACATCGAAGATCTGTTGGTCGATTCCTAGGAAAAGAGCCGCCAAGAAACTCCACGGTTACTCTTTTAAAAATAATTGGCTTTTACAATGTTTTCAAATTACTCTTTTGATCTTCCTAGTTTTAAGTCTTACTAGGTAGACTAAGCTTTGAGAAGTTTATTTTTAGTAGGCTCGTCTCTTTTCAGATCTGTCTTGACCCAGTCTTCAGGTATTCAAATTAACAATTAGCTATCTGAATGTCTAAGCATGATCGTTCTGTAAAAGCTACTGATTCCTGAAAGAATACGCCTAATTATCACCCGAAGATCAATTTATTGCATAACACATCTAATTTAAGCAAAAAAAAGCTTACAGACTAACGAACAAACGAACAGGAAAAGTCTTTAGTCAAAAGTCGTCTCCACACCACTCGTATGGTGGTATCTAATTAAGTCGGCTGGCGAGTGCGACACGCGACCGACCGCAGATGCGCCGCCGCCGCCCGCCAGTAGACGCCCTTACGGTGTTTATTTTTTAATTAAACGCCAGTCTGCAACGACAGACGATTTTTTTAAGACGATATTTCTATATACGGGGCTGTAAGTGGTATTAACTTTATTACAACTTTTGTGGGAGACGAATCTTAACATACTACATATATCGCTATCAATACGATATCGCTATAAACCTTGGTTGGGAATATTCAGGGTCTGAAATATTTTTTTTAATTCCCTTAAAAACTTACATGCAAAAGCCGTTTGGAGACATCCAAGGTCACATACCACGTTCTTGCTTTTAAAGCTCCAAAGCATAAAGAATTTAAGAGGCTGAAAACGAGAGAAACCAAACTCTAGTCCTATTCAAAGATAAAATAGTTTTGAACAAATCCCTTGGTACGAATAACAAATGTTTAAGATATAAAATCTTCTTCTATGTTGACTTGATGTTATAAAATAGGATGATAATGGTCAATCATCCTGAATGATAACCACGGAACTGACAAAGCTATGAAATTCTTTCAATGATAAATTATTTTATATCTGTAAGGAGGTTTGTACAAACACCGGTTTTACACGTCAATCATATTTAAATAAAAGAACTAGAGGAGGTCGACATTTCCTATCTGACTACTCTGAGAAGAAAGGCCGAAACAAATTCAGAGGTCCCTTTAAAGTCCAGACATAATCTTGGTCAGATACCAATACATTTTGCAATTTGGTATTCGCAGGACTGAGCAAACTGCAGTAGTCAATTTTACCTAAAGGATTGAGGAGTACCACGTTGTTAAAGAATACCTACACTTTATTTCTTGTTGCAAGGAGCAGAAGCCGTAACTTTAACGATCAGTAAGTTATGGAAACGGCATTATCAATTCAACTCGTCCAACTACTGTAATACCCTGATATGGCTAACAAATGTAGTGAAAATAGACGTCACTAAGTCACGTGGTAAAGGTGAGAGCAATACCCCTACTATTAGTGTACTGCACTCGAGGCCGTTAATCTTCTATGCTTTGATGAAGTGAAATGATTTCGACATTAATAGTGTGAGCGACGCAACTGCTGTAGGAACTTTTGATAAAGACTTTTTTTTATAGAATGTAAAATACTAGTCTAATAGTCTTTAAAAAAAACTATTATATTTTTTTGTTATATTTCATAATAAGTAAAAGTTATTTTTATCAACCGGTCAAGCGGCGCGGTTCGCCGATCGGCGACGAAACAATAGAAAATCAATTGAGTCTCATTAGCGGAGCTTGACAGATTTAGGGTCAAATCACACCGAGATGGCAGCGAAGCGGCGAGCAGTTTCATTGTCATATAATTTTAGACTTTATCTTCATTACTATAATACATAGTATCGCATGAGAAACTTGAAAGGTCGCGCGGCCGCCCGTGGCGCCGCGAGCACTCCGACGACTCAAGTTTCTCAAGCGATACTATGTATTATAGTAATGAAGATAAAGTCTTAAATTATATGACACTGAAACTGCTCGCCGCTTCGCTGCCATCTCGGTGTGATTTGACCCTAATCTTCCTCATACAATCGTCACTTTTCTTTTCACTTCGAGCCTAAGACCATTACAAATAGGAATGAACTTCTTTACAGTAGCCATTGATGCCCAAGTTAAAGAAAGATTATAATAATAATAATAATAATGAGATGGACTCTGTCTATGAACGAGAACGTCATGCGCGCATATTACGGGTCTACAGAGGGGGGAACTAACCTCACTGCGTACCGTGATAGGATGCTGACTCTGTTCCAGGAACTGGAACCAACCGTCAACGTCTCGGCCCAACGACTGTCGGATCAGGTGCGGGTCATCCAGCGCGATCATAGGTTGGATGATATCGCACTTGATAGGCTGCGCTCAGAGGTACTGAGCAACCATATCGTCTCGACTCCGACACAAACCGCAGCACAAGCGTCAACTATTGATGCCAGCCCGCCGCAGTTCAATCGTGTTGAAGAAGAGGATGATAGGGTTGACACAGTAAGTAGCCAGTGCAACGATCGACTGAGGAGCGCACTGGAGGATGCGTTTCTCGAGTATAGATTCACTCCGACCGAGCTTAGACCCCGATTACCACGGTTACCCATGCACAAAAAAAATAGGGCGTTGGTGTGTGCCTTGGATTCGCAGCTCAAGAATTTCTTCGAGAGCAGCGAGGATCTCGTTGATACACACTCGATCCTGTATTGTGCGGCTGTGGCGGCATGTCGTTTAGCTAACGTCAAGTTCCCAAGTTATGACGGAGCTACTCGACCAAAACCAGCCGTACCAGCCTGGCAGCACAGGATCGAGTGTCGTATCGATGAGACCAGGGTACTCATCGGCAAACTATACTGCTTCAGGGAGGGCAATACACGACCACGAGTGATGCGCTTTGTGAGACGAGCATTCACGGGGACTGGAATCAGCCCTCGAGAGTACATATCCCGTGTCACAGAGCGCATCGACTTCCTGAAGCAGAAAGTTTGTGCATGGGCGAGCCGAATTCGGCGGTATAAGCGGCGGATTGATCGATACACGCAGAATCGCATGTTCCAGAGCGATGAAAGGTGGGTGTATAGAGCTTGGGAGCGACCTGAACAAAATGTGACAGATGTATGCCGCCCGGATGATGCCGCCACGAGTGCATTTTGGCGCAGCATCTGGTCGGTGCCCGTCTGTCACACTGAAGCTGGCTGGATACGGGATGTCGAGCGAGTGTGTGAGACTGTACCAGAAATGGAAACAGTACTAATTACGCCATTAGACGTTGCCAAAGCCGTCCGTCCGTTACCGAATTGGAAATCGCCGGGACCGGACGGACTGCACAACTTTTGGTTGAAATGGCTAATTAGTTCACACACTTGCCTGGCATCTCAGTTCCAGTCATCTTTAGAGTCTGGGTCGCTACCGCAGTTTCTAACAACAGGCGTTACCCACCTGCTCCATAAATCAGGTAGTCCCGCGGAACCCAAGAATTATAGACCGATCACGTGTTTGTCGACGGTTTATAAACTTCTTACATCCATTTTGAGAGCGAAAATTAATACGCACATTGAGAGTAACTCGATTATGTCTGCCTCTCAAAATGGATGTAGGAATGGGTCCCGCGGTACTAAGGAGCTACTCCTCATAGACATGGCCATTAGCCAACAGGTTCGTCGATCCCGCAAGGATATGTCGACATGTTGGATAGACTATAAGAAGGCCTACGACTCGGTGCCACATACATGGCTCATGAGGGTGCTGGAGTTGTACAAGATAGATGCAACTCTACGCACGTTCCTTGAGTCGTGTATGGGGCAATGGAAGACGGTCCTTCGCTATCCAGGATGTCGGCAGATCCAGGGGAATAATGAACCTGTATGGATTAAGCGGGGAATATTTCAGGGCGACAGTTTGAGTCCACTTTGGTTCTGCTTAGCCCTGAATCCTCTAAGTACACTACTGGAGGATTCAGGTCTAGGCTATCGGTTGAGGAGAGGTGGTCAGGTCATATCTCACCTCCTCTACATGGACGATTTGAAACTCTTTGCCCCCAACAAATTGCGTCTGATGGAGCTACTGAAGGTAACTGAAACTTTCAGTAGCGCCATCAGGATGGAATTTGGTGTGGACAAATGTGCAGTCATGCATGTAAAGCGAGGGGAGATTATGGATTCTGAGGGAATTCAACTCTCGGATTCCATAAACCTTAGATCCCTCTCCTCATCTGAAAGCTATAAGTATTTGGGTATGTCGGAAGCGTTAGGCATCAACGATGCTGACGTGAAGCAATCGTTGAAGGAACGCTTCTTTTGTCGCCTGAGGAAGGTATTAATTAGTCTTCTTTCGGGCGGAAATAAGGTGCGAGCCTTCAACGGTTGGGTCATGCCGGTTTTGATGTACTCTTTCGGCATTCTCAAATGGACTCAAACCGAACTCGACGCCCTGGATAGAAGGGTCCGCACACTGCTGACTGCAAATCGGATGCATCACCCACGATCATCGGTGATGAGACTGTATATCCCGCGGAAGTGTGGGGGTCGAGGCTTTTTAAATGCAAAGACCCTCCACAACCGCGAGGTGTGCAGTCTCAGGGAATATTTTTTAAAAGCTGAAGTGGGTATGCACCGTGATGTGGTCGCAGTGGACAAAGGGCTCACCCCGCTGTCCATGGCTAAAGAGAACTGGCGCAAACCTGTAGTACTTACTACCGATGACCGCAAGAAGGTATGGCAAAGCAAGGAGCTTCACGGGCGCTTCTATCGGGCTCTCCATGAGCCCGGTGTAGATTTCTTAGCGTCCGTATCCTGGTTACGTTTTGGTGATCTTTTCGGAGAAACCGAAGGTTTCGTCTGTGCAATTATGGACGAAGTTATCTTGACGAATAACTACCGCAGACATATTATGAAAGACGGGACGGTTGACGTGTGTCGGGCATGCCACCGTCCGGGTGAGTCTATCAGACATATTATCTCTGGTTGTTCTCGTCTGGCTAACGGCGAGTACTTGCACAGGCATAACCAAGTAGCCAGGATTATTCACCAGCAACTTGCTTTGAAATATAAACTTGTGGATTCTGAGGTACCGTATTACAAGTATGTGCCCGACCCAGTTCTTGAAAATGACCATGCCACGCTGTACTGGGATCGGTCTATCATTACTGACAGGACTATTGTTGCCAATAAGCCTGATATAGTGGTGATAGATCGATTAGCGCGCCGCACAATGATTGTCGATGTTACCATTCCACATGACGGGAACCTCGTGAAAGCTGAGAAAGAGAAACAAATTAAATATCTTGACTTAGCACACGAGGTTGTTGATATGTGGAATGTGAGCTCGGCTATCATTGTGCCGATTGTCGTATCGGCCAATGGGCTTATGGCCCAAAGCCTCGACCAACATCTGTCGAGGCTCTCGTTAGGCGGTTGGATCAAGGGCCTGATTCAGAAGGCAGTACTCCTTGATACGGCTCGTATTGTGAGGAGGTTCCTGTCTCTGGAGCCCTAACCACCGGTAGCTTGGACCCTGCTCCCGACACCGGCGAAATACTATTTTTTATATTTTTAAATGTTTTTTATACGTATTTTTTATATTTTAAGAAATATTTAAAAATGTAAATTAATATGTACATAAATAAATAAACGAAATAATAATAATAATAATATTCCACAACTATCACACAACGCCATCTAGTCCCAAGCTAAGCAGAGCTTGTGTTATGGGTACTAGACAACTGATAAACATACTTATATATTTCTAAATACATACATATTATAGATAAATTACACCCAGACACAGAACAAATGATCGTGCTCATCACACAAATATTTGTCCTGGGTGGGAATCGAACCCACGACCTCCAGCATAGCAGTCAGGGTCACTAACCACTAGACCATCAGGCTTGTTGTTTCGGGTAGCTCGGGTTTTGATTTAGAATTAGGTGGTACTTTAACTCGGTACTTTACTTTGACCCTTTGTACACACGACAAAATATCAAGCTATAATTTCCAGTTTTAGCTGATCTCGTATTGTATAGGCTTTCCGTACAATGAGAAATTAGCTTATACAGGAAATGTATAGCTTGATTATGTCGTCGTATCATCGCTATTCATGTGTTCTCAGGTTTTGCACCCAGTATTAGCACTACTCACTTGAGTAGCGGATCTCGTGTCGTTTGGGCCATCACAGCACATAATGTATAAGACCATTGAGTTAAATAACTAGAGAAGCCAACCTCAATAAAATGTGTCAAAAAAGTGTAACCAGTATTTAAACGTGACGACGTAGCTTTGAAACCACTAAACATTTAAAAGTAAACATATATCTGTCTCACTTACACAAGTCGCAAGAATAATACCGTCACATAGATTAGACAAAGACCGCAATATAAACATGCAATGGCGGGATGGGGTTGCCTACCCATGCAAAATTTTACCCAACTTTTTAAACCATAAATGACGTTCAAAAAAAACGTTAGGCCAAATTATTTATAAAATATTTGAATTATGTATTTCTTATTCGATGTGTATTAGAAGTTTATAACTAATGACAATAATTAAGATATTTTCTTTTTAAATATTTTTTATTTATTCAGTTAGTCACTTTTCTCAGCAACCTGATTATTTCCACCCATTTATCACGGCGTGCTGCATCTATAGGCACCCTGCAACGTTGTTATTATTTAAAAAATATTTAAAATCACTTATTCCAATAAATTAAAAACTCCCATAAATGTGGGAAACTAAAACTAAGTTTTTAGTGGTAACACTGAACCTAATTTACAAATTTCTGCAATTTATTTATTTTACGTTGATATAAACACAGAAACAATAAAATTACGTGTGGAAAGTAATTCTGGTTAATTTATTATGTTTTTGTGATCTTGAATCGCACTCTTTCACTACGAATTTACCCATTTTGGCGATATTTTTGTCATGTGTCACTTGGTTCACTTCGGTTGGCGCCACACAGAGCACTGAAGTGACATTAGCTACGCATACGGCTGTGGCCTTATGACAAGTGGCAACGCCTTGGCGCGGTAATTACTGATCTAGTGTAACATATATATCAATGGATAAGACAGAGATTAAAACAGAAGAAGAACTAGCAGGGGATCCAGGGGGGGGGGGGGGGGGGAAGCGGGGTTCAGGGAATCGGACCGGAATTACTCGTTGATTTATGGTTACCTACCTGAAATCTTAAACGAAATTGTTTGTTGTAAGTACTGAATAAGTAATACAAGATATGAAAGAGACATGGACGCGCAAACTGTTTCCATAAATTCAGTACATGATTCTAGACCCACCAGCGTAGAAACCTATTGTAGGTTACGAAAAGAAAAAATTACCGTGTATAAAAGGAATCATGATTGCTAAAGGCCGCCCTCTTAACTGAGACGTTGCCTGAGGTTGCAGCGCAGTGCGGGAGGGGTGTGGTGACGTGATGCGAGAGCTCAGTGATTCGTCTACTTGTGACAACTGTCACCCCTCCCGCACCACGCAGCTACCTCAGGCAACGTCTCAGTGAAGCGGACGGGCGATACTAACTGCAATAACTAAGGAAAACAAAACCGAATCACAAGCAAACACAACGTTTCAAAACAATCTCACTTACTGCGGTGCTATTCTGTAAAAAGATTACCGTGATAACGTAGGTGAAGTGAGCTTAAAGTGAGCTGTCGTTCCACTATTGACAGCTCACTTTAAACTCACTTCATCTAAGTTTTCACGGTGAGATTTCATCATTCATCCTATTGAAACTCCATGAGTTCCAAGCGACTTAAATCTTCCCATGGTAGTGCTAACACCCGTAGCATGCGAGTTATATTTACTCCGTGGCGCGAGAGAAATAAACCACGCGCGACCTACCGAATGGATACTTTGGCGGCCGCCATTCGTGTGCTGCTTACAAACTACTACTGTGATACTAATCATTTTGTTTCTATGCTGGATTATCTAGGACTACCATTATGATTCGACGTATGATAGTGTTAGGAAGATGGACGGCAGAAATTTGGGGAAAATTGATGAAAGGCATTGAGCAAACACAAGCAAGAAAACCACAAGAAGCACAAAACCGGTCGAAGTGGAGGTGCTTGGGGGAAACCTTTGTCCAGCAGTGGACGTCTTTCGGCTGAAATGATGATGATGATGATGATTGAGCAAACTTGGCGATCGATGTGCGATTCTTTATGTAGGTATTATATAAAAAGACCTGTAAAATACTGGTATAAAAAACCTGAACTTGTGATGGTGTAAATCAAAGCAATGACTATGCAACATGTCGTAATACACATGGAGCATTTCATCAGCTTCTACGTAGTCGAAATCACGTTGCAATGATTATCTCATATCGGCTTTAGCTACCAAACTCGATAGTGTCAACAAGAAAACATTACATAGACAATGATGATTAAACGCGCTAGTTTCATCGAAAATTATTGTAGAATTTCCTCTGTAGGTTTCATTTCAATTTCTAGACAGCGCAATGTGTTTGGATAAGCATTGGTAAAATTGGTAAAAATGTGCCTGCCAAATGCAGAATTCTATACTAATCAAAGCTTGATAATAGGAATTTAGGAGGCTCCATCATTTCAGCTGTAACACTCAAACATCTAGGTAAGTAATCCTCTTATTTCATGAAGATATTATTATTTTCTTCCCTGTAACATTCCATGTTGTCTTTCAAGTTTACGAGTATCTACATTGTATGCCTGACTGGACTTTAATTCAAACTCAAATTACGTGTTCCCGCAATAAAAGCAGTAAGGCCACAGTTACGGAGCTCTTAAATCAAGCGAGGAGCGGTGGTCATCAGCAATTTGGTTATCAGTAGTGGGCCGATAAATAAATATTTATGTGGCAACATTATGCGGGCGAAATTATGACAATTTAAACAATTATACGGTTAACGAGAAACGAACGTCACTGAGGGTGGCCTGCCGAGTTGTAGGGGTTTGGAGGTAGCTCTACATGCAAAGAGATTTTTTATTCGACTCAAATAAATAGACCCTTTTTTCCGCTGATTCAAGATTTTCGATCAATTAGGTATTATCAAAGTCAAATCATTTATTTCAATTTCAATGACACATAAAGGACTTTTTGATCTATTTTTTTCATTTTGGTCATGGTTCTGATGCGAAAAAGTTACATCAGAACTGTATGTGAATTTTATTTTAATACGAAAAAAGAAACATCCATTATGTATTTTATTTAAAAAAGCTTAGGTATAAAAGTTAAACAATAAGAAAAATAACAAAGGATTATTTTTCAGTTCATCACAATAAAATTATTGGACTATGTTGAAGATATTTCTTAATTAACTCGCATAATCAGACGCAGACATTAAATCCTTGTTATTTTAACTAAAATTCGTTTTTTTTTAATTATTAATTTAAAGTTATTTTAATTATTCATTCTTTGGTGTAAGTCAAATACCTATCAAAGTATTAATTGTTGCACTAAAATTCGTGAGATTAATTAACTTGTGAGATTTTCCAGAAGAAACTTTGATCCTTTTTATTATGTTATTTATAAATGCATATTAGCTTGTGAAATGTGCTGTTATATCAAAAACATTAATTGGAAACGCGACAAACAGACAGACAGGCAGATTTCGTCAAGTCATTTATTATTTTATCAAGTAGAGCCACTTTTCATCCGTTTCGCCCACCAAATGTTAGCGTTTCGCGCGGGCACCAACATTATAATTTATTTTGTCATTTTTGCATTAAGATGACTTACTACCGCGGGCAGGCTGTAATGAAGACATCACGAAATTCGACCATCTGGACCATTTTACGCGAACTTACAACTTTTTTTGAAGTTTTTTGAGTGAGGTGGACATTGGACGTTTTTGTATGAGGATAAAGTTATTTCTTGCACCAACACGCCAATCGCGTAACACAATCCGTGTTTTGAAGGATATTTCTAATACATTGCTTCATAGGTTCAATGAATTCGTCTGCTCAACAACGTAAATAGCGCAATGAACACGGCTGAACTGTCAAAATGAAACAAATAAAACCTCGCTGTTTGAGAATAGAAGGAAGAATGAACAGAATAACAGTAAATCATTACGACATTGCTTTGGTGACCTAATATTTATGTGCAACAGAATAAATGTTTTCAGCAATCAACTAACAGCAAAACTATGTAATGACCAGGATACACACCATGTTCTTCAAAATATGTATCTAAACTGCTCGTGTGTTTTGTGTTTAGCATAATCCATACTATACTATAATATTATAAATGCGAAAGTGTGTCTGTCTGTTACCGCTTCACACTTACCGATTTAGATGAAATTTGGTGTAGAGATAGTTTGAGTCCCGGGAAAGGACATAGGATAATTTTTATCCCGATATTCCTACGGGAAACTTATGCGAGTGAAACCGCGGGGCGCTGCTAGTCAGCCTATAATGTATAAGCATATTTTGACCCCCAAGATACAGGTAAATAACCTAGTTTGGGGGTCACCGTCCAATCTGTTCTTGTATAATATGTTTCCACAACTGAGACACTGGCCTCCTCTCTTCGAGAGGGTGTGAGCTGTAATCTACCACGCAGGCACGCAGGTTGGTCTCCGAATTGATTGGTTCTAGGACATACCGGTTTCCTCACGATGTTTTCTTTCACCGTTTTGAGAGCAGTGATGATGAAACTATTTACACAAAGTAAAGCGCCTACCTGGGTTCGAACCTACGACCTAAAACTCGCAAGTCGGAGCCGTTACCATTAGACCACCACTGTTTATGTTGAATACATAACAAAATTACAAGTAAGAGAAATCACAAATCAAAGGAAAGTGAACTTCAAATCTATGAATTTACCTCTCCTTAAAAAAAATGCAATCCCTCCACCAAAATCGTAAATTGAAATATAAAACACAATAAAAAAAAAAACACAAAAAAACTGTTTTGGCAAACTGTTTTTGGCGTTCCCACAACAGTAATTACCTACAAACACGTGTTGTCAAACAATACCCGTTTATAACACCTTTACGGCTTTATTTTATTGTTTTATAAAACAGTTCTTTGAAACAATTTTGGGACTTTTGTTTGAAAGGCGAAATTCCCACCTGTTTGTAATTAGTATAGCTTAAGGTAAAACGATTGTAAAGTGCAACGGTGCAACACGTGTTTCGGATTTGGCAAGCTTTTTTTCTCCTTCTCCTAATTTTGTTAGACAGAGATGGGAATATTTTTGTCTATTCGCTGTCTTTTTCTGGGATTACTTTCCCCTGTTCCATATATCCCTACTGATGTATCTCCACTGGTAGGGATTTTCACTTAAGGGCCTGATACTACCTCAGATTGCAAAAATTGCCGTAGCATTAATGGCTGTAGTTTCAACAGGTCTGCAGTATTCACTTTGAAATTAAAATACGATAAAGAGATAACATAAGATACGATAGTAAGATTGTGTTAACTTAGATATTTGAAAAGGAAGATTGTTAAATTGATTGCTTTTTTTTACTACTAACACCAGTTTTATTAGTTTTACTGTACTAGCATTCTATGGATTTAAAAGTCTGAAGTACCTACTTAAAAAGTTTTTATTTTATTTTTTTATTTAAATATATTTTAATTTAATCCAAGTGAATTTAAGTGCAAAGCAAGTGAATATTCATACCTTAGATAATTCTAAGGGTAATTGCAACATGCCAAAGATGCTGATGATGAGAATAGTGGTGGCCCAGTGGTAACAGCTGCGACTTATGAGTCGTAGGTTGCGATATATCGTAGGTTCGAACCCAGATAGAGGCTTTACTTTGTGTAAATTATTTCATCATCACTGCTCTCAAAAACGGTGAAGGAAAACATCGTGAGGAAACTAGTATGTCCTAGAACCAAAATTCGAAGACATGTGACATCTACCCACCCGCACCGGGCCCGCGTGGTGGATTACGGCCCACTCCTTCTCTCAGAGAGGAGGCCTATGTCCCAGCAGTGGGAACATTATAGGCTGCTTATGTAAAGATGCCTCAGTGCCATACCTCGCGGTCGCGGTTCAACTCACTATAATGCGTGCTACGAAAGACGAGACTTGATACACCACGTGGTTTGACTTGCGCAGTACACGATTTTAGGTCTGACCGGACTTCATAAGGAGCGGTGGCAAGAGCGCGGGTGGAGGGGTCAAGTCTCATCTTTCGTGGCGCTAACTATACCTCGATATCACCTCCATGTAAAACAGATGCATACTAATAGACACGGACATCACATGCCAGGCATCGAAGTAAACCTCCAAGCAGCCTGCGATGTATTGCAATGAGGCACCAAACATGTCTTCAAATGTTCCCTTCTGAAAAAAACTGCAGTTTCCACGATCATTTTCTGGGATTCACCAAGCAAGTTCCAATATGGTAGCCACTGTAGATTTTGTCTGGCAGAAGTAACTGAAAATCAGAAGGATGTCTCAAAAATATAAAAAGCGGCACCCCAGACTTGGCTTTGCTTAAATGCTGACTTGTCAAAAAGACGAGATTAAGATTTTTTGTGAAACAGAGGGCGTACTAGCGATGGCAATTCACAAAATACTTCACTTATACTGAATAGTCAATAATCAATACTAAATTCTTTATTGCATTCCACAATGTAGGCTTAGGTGAAAAATATTTGCCAAAAGAAACAGTCATGGACCCTGTCGGATACAGCAAAAGAAAGATATCAGAGTTACAGTCATTGCAGGAAAGAAATATCCTCTACTTGTTCAGCTTGTGGAAGTTATTAGCCAATATTAGCAGTAATTCATCTACAAACGAAGGCCGCCTTCACACCGTAACGCACGTGCTTCGCTCAATGGTACACAACAAAAGGTAAGTTCCGGCCACCAGGGCCACCCGTTTTTGTAAACGGCGTAAAAAATATTTAGAGTTCACTTTGAGAGATGGGTTCTTTACATGACATAAAAAAAAAATTGAGTGTGGATATAAAAAAAATAGGTAAGTACGCCCAGCATGTAGGTACGTGCAGCGGCATTTGGCAAACATAGAAATAAATTCCTTCATGAATTTGTCAAAAGAAAGCGTCCAAAAAATATTTGAACTGTAATAATTAGGTAGGTACAGTAGAGGCTATCTATATAGCCTAATCTTATGTAGTGCAGGCTAGCTATAATTTAGCGAGGGTTCCATTCGAACATTCAAGCAAGCTTAGAACGGGGTGTCAAATATTGTAATAGGGTTTTTTGTCTAGATAAGTCAGTGTTAGTTTAGATGGGAATATGTAACGTTGTTCTATCAACATAAAAAAGAAGTTCTATCGGTGTTTAAATACTTTGACCCCTCTTTAAGTCTCTTACAGTACCTAATCTATGACTGTGCTTGGGGGATACCTATGTCCAGCCGCAGACGTCTTTCGGCTAAAATGATGAAACAGTGCAAAATTCATAGTGAAGGTCAAAGGACGGTCAGCGGGATTGTCTGGTCAGCGGGATGGTCTGGTCAGCGGGATTGTCCGATAGGGTTACCGCTGCCCCGGAACATAAAGGGCTAAGGAAGGAACACGGGTGGGTTTTAGTCAGTAAGAGTCTGACACTCTCTTCCGCTCCACCCAGAGCGGGAAGAGTTATTTGGTGATTTCCCATCCACAAAAAAAAAGGCCAAAGGACCAAATGTGACTGTAAATACTATGTACACATCTTACTCTATTGTCTTTAAAATGAAATAATTCTTCAGTCAAAACTGAAAAATTGATTTTGTATGATACGAAAAACGCACGTTCCTAATCGTAGGAATTTCAAATTCATATTTTTTTAACTCTAGTAATAAAAACATGAAATCGTATTCAGTGAACCTACGGATCTCCAAAACCACCGGTCATTCATAATAACCATTATGAATGGAACCATCTACCTGAGACAGAGTACGACCGAGGCATAGTGTTCACACTATTTACCTTTTTTTACTTTCCTTACCGGATGTGAGGCAATTGGTCGCAAACCGTTAGGTCTCAATCATTCATTCATTCGTCCTGTGGGAATCGGGCATGCTGATTCCAGGTATTACGGATGTGATTGGGCATTAAAGTATTATATTATGTGTGTGTCAGGGTTTTTGTCAGGTGTGGTGGTGTTAGTGATTATTTGGGTAATTGATGTCTTCATCATCGGCAACTTGGGGTAATTCTTGCGGGCAACTACAATTAACCGGTCAAGCCCGGCGCGTACTGCATGTGGCACGATACAATAAAAAATTAATCGTGTCTCATTAGCGGACCTTATTTCCATGATAATAAGTATCAATGGTTGGACAAACTGATAGTAAAATTCTGTGCGTTATCAAATGAAGAGAACTGTAGCCATTCTTTTATCAAAAAATTAATCAAACCTTCGACCTAAACCAGAATTTGTAAGCATAACGTAGTATTCTTTTTTAACCGACTTTAAAAAAGGAGGTTCTGTATTCGACCCGTATGTATGTATGTATGTATATATGTATGTATGTATGTATGTATGTATGTTTGTATGTCCGCGATTATCTTAAAAAACTACTGAACCGATTTTGATAATTCTTTCATTAGTGTGATCTACATACTTTCAGGAAGGTTTTAGTATATAATACATTAGGTAATTATTCTTATGTACAAAGTTATATGCATAAATGTACTGCATCTCCGGCATTTCTATGCGAATTTTGATGATTCTTCGAGTTGTCTTCAATTCTTCAATGCACTAGTATTAATTGAATTTATGTGGGGTAGGTACAACTAAAAAGTGAAAAATAAAAACTTTTTTACGAAAAAAAACAACCGACTTCAAAAAAAAAACACTACAAAGTGAAAAATAACTTCAATTTCGGAAGTCGGTGTCAAAAAACGAAAATGCGGAACCAAAGACACCGACTTCCGAAATTGAAGTTATTTTTCACTTTGTAGTGTTTTTTTTTTGAAGTCGGTTGTTTTTTTTTCGTAAAAAAGTTTTTATTATTATTGTTATTTGATGTTTACGTTTTTTATTTTTTGTATAGGTAATCTTCAACTACGCTAACTGACAGTGCTGTGCATAAAGTAATGTGTTAGTTCAATAATAGTTGATAATTTTATACTAGGTTTTCATTAAACAATATACGTAGAACTTTCCTCATAACTGTGCTTAATTAACTACCGCCGAACAATTGTTATAACAGTGAGTAGAGCTTCGCAAATATTTTTTAAAGCTTTTAATCTTTTTCAACAAATTTTTAAACTCAAAGTGCAATTAATATAAACCAATTGGCTAAAAAATATTTTAAAATCATAAAGAATATTATGAATATTTTGAGACACTACCACAAGGTCGCGGGTCTACGCCTGAGGTCAAAGCTACGGTGCGTCTACGCGCTACAGCGACTTCGTAGACGCCGCTACGAAGCGAAAGTCGTTAGTTGAAAATCTCTGCTACAGTAAGTAACAACTTGTTACTAGACAACTCGTACGTAAGGACCTATGTAAATTTTCACATAAAAGAAAATGGTTGTAGTTCCGTAGCGGCCCCTTGTTTCAGTGTTGTACAGTTTCAACTTATTTAAAGTAAATAAAATAAATTAAGTTAGAATTATTGTAAAAAAAAATATGAAAAAGACCGCAAAACTCTCAATAAAAAGTGTTTTCAAAGTTCAAACTTTCACTCAACTTGAATCAATCGCACCCCAATCAAACAATCGACATGGTACCCACTAATTACATATAACAAGCGCAAATTAATCATCAGACGAGATAAATTAGCGACGCGTGCTCGCTCCGTACCGCGACTATTTCGGTGTGGGCGGGGAATGATTCAGTTGGGGCCAGCCAGTCGCGCGCCGACCGCTCACGGGAGAACATAGGCGCACCGCGAACGAGCAGGGAGTCACCGAGCGCTGTTGCGATGGCGCGATGAAGACAGAAAGGCGCGCGGCGTTGTGGGCTCTGCTGTCCCTGTGCTGTGCCGCCGTCGCCGCGCCGCGCCGCCTCTACTGCGACCGCGCCGACGTCGCGTGGCGGGCCTACCGCGCGCCGGCCGCCTTCGAGGCGCGCGTCCAGTCGCTCGCCAAAGACGCCGCCACTGTCCAGATCAAGCGCGTCTTCCGCCACCAGGGATTCTGGCCCCACGAGAACGCCGTCATCCGACTGAAGCTGCCGCCCGAGCACCTCGACTGCTCCGGGCGCTTCGAAGTGCCTTTGAAAAATAGACGGAACTATATCGTGTTCGCCGAGAGGCGCGGCAACTCTGCCGTCGCCCTCGGCCCGCCCATCAAGAGAACCAGCAAGTTGGTTAAGAGGATTCGTGCTGTCTACAAGCCGCGTTACAGTGAGTGATCAGTGTTTTATTACGACGTGGTGTGATGCGAGCCGCGCGGTCGCATGGAACTTGAAGACACGTACGGAAGGTATAGAATTATCACAAATTTTTCAAATCAATCAGTCAATTTTGAACCAAACGTTCTGTCAAATTCCATGTGATCATGCATGCTACAATAAGTCGCATCGATTCGCGAATATATCATAAGCCGCACCATAGAACTTTATACGAATAATACTGGCAGCAAATATGCGATGGCAGCAGGTGTATCGTAGGAACAAGTAGCCATTATGAGTCCATTTTAGGCTGAGCAGTGAATAGTGGTCGGCAAACGTGGTCGGCTGCAAAACATACTAAGCGCATGCCACTTACTCGTACCAAGCCGGACCTCATTTATGCACCCTTCATAAACGGTCAGGTGGGTAGGAAATAGATAACACAAGCTAAAATTAAACGTTACCTACAACACTTTGAATGAAACTACAAAAAAAATGTTATGAAACATAATCGTGTCCAGTTCCATAAAACTGTTTTTCTTGACAAATCCTTGACACATTTTGTTTATGAAAAACACGAAAATTGAGATGAGTTTCAAAAAAATTACGAAATGGGATTGCAATTAATTCTTAAAAGTAGAACACTAAACAAAGAAACAACGTAGGTAGATACAGGCCGATAAGAATATAGGAAAAACATTTGCACGAATCTAAAACATAAACACGGAATACGAAAAAATAAACATCACAATTGAATCATTTCGACTCTTAGGACCAATCTAATTGCACTCTGTTGTTACGTTAAGCAACTCAAACACAGTATACCATTTCACACAAGCTCAATTTTTCGGAATATGTTCCAAGTCTTACCAGATGCTGCTGATTATCAGTTGCGGTAAATAATTGTCACCTCATTAACAGAATGGATTCCAATAATTGGAAATGATGAGCTAATTGACCTGAAACAGTTTCTGCAAATACCACGATTGTGATCTTGCACAAAGCTGAACCACGTGGATTTGAACGATGCAAATTTTTAGACATATTCACACAAGATATAATCTTTGTCTTGTCTAACAAGTCTGTATTGAACTATGTTTCATCTTCCTCCCACATTATGTTAATTAATATTGCATAAATGCGTGTGAAATATACTATAATATTTTTGGTAAACTTCATTAAAAAGTCCTGAGGAAATTAAAACATGGAAAACGAAAGAAAAATTTTAAAAGGAAGTAAAGGTTACCTTTTTAAACTCGGTCAGGAATTGCGATTTAAGTACAAAAACATCCTATTCGGGACATAAATAAAGGAAAAAGTTAATCAATTTATTCTTACCATTTAGTTTTATTAACGAGTCACAAAACCATACGATTACGGAAACAATGCAAAAGGAAAAAGTCTAATTAATCATGTCCCACTATGTAGGTATTTTCCAACGGCCTTACATAATCATAATACAGAATCATTTAAAACGCTGACTGATAAGAATGTCCTGCATTTTTATGTAAAAAAAATTGCAAAAGAAAAAAAACATGAACTTAAAAAGATGTGAAAGATTTAAAAGCACTTTCAGTCTTTGATTGAACATTGAACTATCTATGCCCTGATAAAAGTTCTGCCTACGCCACAAATCAAAGAGAAGCGTAAAGATAAAAATCCAATAATGGTAAACTGATGATCCGTTGCGCGTGCGACTCAATGGGTGACGTCATTGCACGCTCTAGTTCAGACTTGTCGCTGCCAGTTGCGGTCTCTTACGTGAACTTTTGGCTACTGGTTTATTGTCAAAACTATTGATTTACGCCTCGTTCCGGCAATTCAGTAAGCAGAATTCTGGAGTCCGCGAACCTCTTGCCGCATCTATTAAAATAGGTTCCAGAAGAAGTGATCATGATGATACCACAAATGAAGTCTGAAATCATGATAATCTCAATTGCCAGGCCAACCTCGTCGGGGTCTGTCGTATTTGCACGTCTCAACTAAATAAGAGAAAAAAAGCTGTAACATGTTTATTCACCTGTGGAAAGCAATCACTGATCACTTTTTTGTGAATCATTCGCTATTTTCTGGAAAGTATTTCATTTGGATTTTCCTTACTATAATTCCTCAACAAGACTAAGATCCGTATTCAGTGCTCTGTAAATTCTCCTAAATCATGTATCATCCTCTTACATGATTAATCATAATTCAATATAATTTGAATCCCACGCCTTCACAATAAACTTTAACGTGTAATAGCTTGAGAATTTGCACCTTCTGTCATGTCACGAATGAAATAGGTACCGCTATTCTAGCTTTTTGTCTCTGGGTACTGACATAAGACTTTGTCAACATAATGCCAATTGCATTTTCTGCTTAAGTTATGTCTAGTCTAGAGTAATCCAAAGGATTATTTATATTTTTCTCATCATCAGAGTCTGAATTGGTCAAATGAACAACGTAAGACCAGTTTGCTATGTCACAGGTTACCTTTAGTATGAAGAATTGATGCTAATCACATCGCTCATAGCTGTAGATAAAGACCAACATTGATCATTGGTCCTTCTATCCACAATTGTCATCAATTCCACCTCTATCGGTTTCCAATCGAACCAATTTTGGCTAAATAACTACGGCATTAAGATAATCATTAAAATCTTCATCATTACACTCTACACGTAAAACGTGGCTACTGTTTACTTCGTCGGTACGATGTTTAGCCAAAATGTTTACCTTTCAAGATCCTTCGTTTTTTCCTTTGTTAATGTCGGGAAGTCGGGACTCGGGTGCGATTGTAAATCTTCAGAGCAAGTGTTGTGTGTCTACGCGTCTAAATGGCGTCTGGTTTGCGTGAATCTTTCTCATGTTAGAATTTCAATAGAATGAGAGAAGTTGTGAGCAACTTTGTGGTTGTTCTTAGGACCTTCGTTTAGTTTTCCAAAAATAAAAATGTTGAGTATCACTTGCACTGATACGGATTCATTTGGTATTAAAGTAATTCTTGCAGTGCAATGATTTGTGAATGTTTATTCCGATTGTAAATTTTAACGAGTTGAGAACAAATTGATATTGACTCATTTTATAATTATATGACATATACATTTATTTTCTGGTCCTTAGATCCAACACTGGAGTCCTGGAACCAATAGTAGGTATAAGATCTTCGCGCACTAATAGATCTTGATACAATATAAACACAGGTTCTTCTAAGATGAGATAATGAGATACAATGATAAAAATTAAATTAAAAACTCTCTAACCCAGTGCTACGGCAGGGAGAGTCTGCAAACCTTCCGGCCACCATTGCCTAACTTTTGACAGTGATAAAATTTTAATCAAACATAATCAAAATTTCCACGACAATTGAACGCTAAAACTCCTAGCTGTAAGTCCTATGGCTGTTAACACGCCGTTCCGCCCTGCCACACCTCCATTACCTCGTCGCACTCCGCTGGCTTTACTGTCCTATTATATATTAACATACGTAAAATTATTATATTTTACGACGCTCGCTATCTTTATAAGACTGTACTCGTTAGTATCATCGTGGGGTTATTGTGCATTTGTTGATGTTGGTTGGATCTATCCAGCAAACTGCTGTCTGTGATATTTTTACGAATGGTGTGTAGAATTATAATTGAAATCATCATCAGGTTGGTAAGCTGCTTCATCAGATTTACTAACAAGAGGCTGATGTAAAAAGAGAGAAAAAAGTAAAATAATTTATTTCGGACACACATGAAATACAAATAATAAAAAGGAGCATTTAAAACTAACAAAGTTATGTTAAAAAAAATATTAAAAAAAGACCCATGGGAGGCCAAAAAGGCTCCTATCTCAGCAAAATGCTGTGAAATTTAAAAAATAAATACCGCAGCGCTGGTATTCCGATAGAGGCCGCTGTGATGCCACGGACACAACTACGGACATCTATAAATCCATATAAGGGATTAATTGTATAAGAAAAAAATATAGACATAAAATATAGTTTAGAAAATATAGACCTGTAACTTTACAAAATGGGAAATCATCAGCGGTTCAGGAACCTGCTGCGACCGAAACATCTATTGCAAACTAAAGACTATCCAGACTAGTACAATATTAAGATGATTAAGTTTATTGACACGGAAGAAGAAAGACAGAAGGAGAAAATGTAGCACATTGTCAGATCATCATAAATCTTCCAATAAGTGCTACAATTAGGATTCGTGACGGTTTGCCAAAATCAACACTTGTTTCAGAATGTCGAGCGAAATGCAATGATATTTATAAAATGTCTAGGGACTCAGTCGGCAACTAAACCCATTGCAGTTGCTATATGTTAAAGCTACCTTTTAACATTAGATATGGTATCTGTTTTAATCTACAAGTCGTCTTCAAATCCTCATCAGAATCTGCCTATAACGTTCCCACTGCTGGGACACAGGCCTCCTCTCTGTGAGAGGGAATGGGCCGTAATCCACCACGCGGGCCCAGTGCGGGTTGGTAGATGTCACATGTCTTCGAATTTTTGGTTCTAGGACATGCCGGTTTCCTCACGATGTTTTCCTTCACCGTTTTGAGAGCAGTGATGATGAAATAATTTACACAAAGTAAAACGCCTGCCTGGGTTCGAATCTACGACCTACAACTCGTAAGTCGCGGCCGATACCACTGGGCCACTACTGCTCTTCAAATCCTGGATTACAAAAATTAAAAGACTAAAATATCGTATCTAGAATCTGACTGCATACTTTAGCCTGTATTTTGGGCAAAAATTATCGACAGGTCTTCTTCTAAGTAAAGTAGTTAGAGCTAGGTTTATAGTACAAAATGTTTTACAAAATCGCGCTGTTCGTTTAATTGTAATCATTAGATACGGAGATTGAAGTAAAAACTATGTTTTGTCTTAAGTTATTAATTTTAGTTTGTAGCTAAAATTTGCAAAGATTTTATCGCCTTTCAATGACGTCATTACATTCATTAATACTTTTGCTCTTTTAGTCTTATTATTTAAATATACATTATTAAACATAACTGTTATTTTTAAATTAATTTTGAAACAATTTTGGCATCGAAATTTCAATCTGATTGCAATCCGTTATTAGTGAGGAAACTAATAAAATAAGAAATTATAATGAACGAATAATGTCAATATTCGGATAATTAGCTCATAATTCGAAAAAGTTATAATACCAATGTCCTTATGGGGCATTACACCTGTTAACTCCTCTAACCGAGCTAAATGTGTCTCCTAGTACAAGGACTAGGTTCGCCACAAAATTGATACGACATAGGATTGGTTTTAATTCTCTTATTGGAAAGGTATTGACATGAATTCGTTAGATTTTTTTCGTTTAAACTCTAGATCATGTTGCGTAATTTGACAAGCACCTACATCAACAAGAAAAAGTTTAGCATTAAAAGATACGCGTAATCAACCTGTAAAAAAATATTTATCCAGTACCTACCTACAGTGAAAATATTTTTAAGTTTTAGTGTTTCTAAAACAAAAACATCTACACTGAAAAAGTTTATGAAAATGATTACTATGAGCTAAATATGTTTCGTTAGCTTTAAAAACGAAAGGTATTTGTGCTATTTTTAATGCTCGCGTGCTTAAATCAAATTCCTAGTTTTATTTTAGCATATCTACTAATAGTTTGGTCTAACTAGACGCGATTTCAAAATACGCGCCAAACATCAACCAAAAATAAAATATAATTATTTGCGATTGGTAAAATTAACTTGTACGTTAAAACAACAAGAGTCTGATAGATTCTGATAGACGAACACTACTATTTTCATTAAAAAAACTATAATACAACAATTAGTCTACACTTATAGGAACCTCAAAAGTAGGTATTTTCGGTTTACGGTTTAAGATAATTTATTTCACTCAAAAAGAATATAATTATTCACTCCTATGAGGAAAAGCATAGTAAAAATAGGCGACGGTTTCGCTAGGTTATGAACTAAAATTAAGTTATGTAAAAATAAAAAAAACAGTACAAACATTATTCAGAACGTGGTGCTTCTATAGCCTTTTAAAAGTAGGAAGTGATTTCAATTCCTTAACTACTTTAGGTATATAGTTATAGAGTTGAGCCCCCTCATATACGAAAGTCTTTCTACCATAGTTTTCTGCCAAATTAACGTATCTAATCAGATTAAACCAAGATAAAATTCCCAATAAAAACTGCAGTCACCGTAGCAACAATAGTCTGTCTGCCACATCGCGATCCATGGGGCCCGCGACACGATGGTCGGAGTTCGACAATGGTGTCGATCGATCTATGGGCTCGGTGGCCTCGCAATTAACGCGTATATCCGCACCCGCCCTCCTGGCCTAGGGTTGCCATGGATTTATGGTTTTGGTTATGTCCCAAAAATTTTACAATATTGTAAACGAAAATCAAATCTTTATAAGTACGAATTCCGTACAAATATTTTCCGAGTTACGTAATACAAACGTTCCTTCAAAAGGCCAACTAGTTGTTTCAGAAAATAAAAATGGTGGAAATGAAAAAGAGAGAAATTAAAAAAAAAAACGTGTGCGGTCGGGGAACCCCCGTCACAAACGAAGTTCCTTACGCAATACTCGCAAGCACACACACTCTCGTATAAGACAAATAGAGAGAGAGACATTCGCACAGAGGGGGCATAACGCTTTCCTTTTCATGTGACGATTTTTACCAGTCAACTTCTACCACAACCCTTGTTAAGCAACTCCAATAAAAGGAATCAAAACAGAAACATAGTAAGGGTAAAAAATCTATGGTGACATATGACAAGAACTTTATAGAAGGCGTAAAACAAATAAGTAGTGAAAAAAACCGTGAGACTTTAGTTATAAAGTGGCTGACAAGCCCCAGAATGAACGATATCCATGAGAACATCTAAACACGAAAGAAAAATACCAAAAATTCATCTCACTTTCTCCTAACGAAAATTACAAAACTATGGATGTTCTTTGGGACTTATCCCACCTGAGTCCTGCAAGCTGGCGTCCCTACTGTCCGGTTACATTAATTGTGTGTCATTGGTAGCTAAACCCGCGTAATGAACAGCTGTAATGAAAATGCATCAGATACGATAAGGTCGAGGAGTCCTGCACTTCTAAATATAATGTAAACGTAACGACACGTAGGTAATCGTAAAGTCGGTTTTGAAAAGGTCGGTTGGTTTATATCCTGGCTCCTGAACTTTAACGAAGAAGTGGATGACCATCGTAGAAAAGTTATATGAATTAGTACCTTGATTATGTATTAAAAGTGCTTATTTGTAATAACTTTTTTTTCGGTTTGAATGGAAATTAGGCCCACAATTTAAATAACAACAAAAAAAAAACATAAAAATAATATAAAAATACAACAGTATCAAATTAACAAAGGTCATTACATTAACATTACCTCAAGGACGAACCCATTTTGATCGACAAACTTCTCATTCATGTAAGGATTCAAATCCGACACATCTTGACCCATTTTATATGTAATTTCATAAGTTTCAGTTTCGTCATTCGCCCGTAAGTAGAAATTCAACAAATACGTATTTGTTGTATTTCTACAAACCACCGTCTTAAACAGCAAATACATAATACCGCCATCGCCACCCTTAAAATAGTAAAGACAAATAAAGAAAAGTGTCTAAAATTTTTAAATAGTACAGTAGTCGTTTCAAATAAACAGTACTCCGTAATTTTTAACTGACGCCTCTCTGTACATATAGCGTAAGTTAAAATAAATTAAATTACTTGTACTTACAACAGAATAAATAGCGTATTTTCATTAGGTTTAACTAGCCTGACTAATGTTGGAGGAATATTAAATTGTTTAAGGCGCCTTTTCAAAGGTTTGTTGGTAATAAGAAGTCCGTTTTAGCATCCATGACGAATGGTGCGGGGTTGTTGGCCCTAGGATTCAGCATAGTCAAAATCAATTTGTCTCAGGCGACTGTTATGACTTGGTTAAGCAGGTAATGTACGTACTAAGTAAGTACTTAGTACATACATTACTGCTTGACTGAAACAAATTGAAAGGTGGTAGGTACCATCTTTCAATTTGAACGATTGACAAATTAAAAGATGGTAGGCACCATCTTTCAATTTGTGTCAGGCGACTGTTATGACTTGGTCAAACAGGTAATGTACGTAATAAGTACCTACCATCTTCTTTTAAAGTCAATAACTTTAAAAGAAGAAGGTATTTTACTCTAGAATAGGATAGAATACTCTTTATTATGTACACCATGAATATTACAGATATAAATGTTGAAAAACAAGGGGTGTGACTACAAGCGATCTAACATCAGATGCAATGACTGTGCTTTTGTTTCTTAAGAAAAAGCTACTGTTGTCGGAATTTTCTATCTATTACCTACAACTGCAATACTTCGCTCATTTCCATATAGGCAATCATCGCCGAATATTCCTCCGTGCTGCTAATTTCACCAACACCCATAAATGCATTTTCGTTCTCTTCAACAGGTGCCCATTATTTTTAAAAAGCAATCACGTTTTATATCCTACACACGAGATGAAAAGAACAGAACATTTCATTCGTTTTACTATCAAACCGAGGAGCGACCAGACCAATATATCCAAATTGTGGAATTTTTATATGTCACATAACGTCGTCTAGGTATTTCGTCGGTTCCAATTAGACGGCGCGACGTCTGTTCGGTTCCGACGCTTACGTTTTGTTATTTTTTCGTAACCTCTTTTATTTTTTACGTCACTACTTTTAGTGTTGCGGATGCGATAACTGTATGGTTCTTGTTGACGTTAATCTCATACATCATCATCAGTCTGCCTTTTCTCAATTTTGGGGTAGTGAATAGCATGTCTTCTTCTTCTCATTCTCATCTCACTCACTCATCTCTATAAGCAGCATCACAGCAGCAGCAGCAGCAGCTCATCTCAGTATTTACTACTTCTAGCCATATCATCTCTCACACAATCCATTCGTCCTTTTTTGGTCTTCCTCTTCTCATTCAAATCCAAGCTCAAAATGTTAATCCCATACATCTAAACCTCTAAATTAATTAAAGCTGCGATAAGTGTCGTAGGGCCACCGTTGTCATTATAAGCTCTTAGGACAAATCTATTGTTAGCTGCAGTTTCAGTATTGGGAGCAGCTAATGAAATATTATGGCTGAACATGGATCCGAAGGCTTTCAAAGATCATTCTAATGAATCTTGCATAGCTATAAGCATGAAGTAAGTTAAATTCAAACTCAAAGCATTTATTTCAATTAAACCATCTACAGACACTTTTGAATCCGTCAGTTAGTCAGAAGTTACAGTTAGTTTCCAAAACGTAGATCTCTATGGAGAAGAACGGGCAAGAAACTCCAAGGACACTCTTTTGAATCAAGATATTACAAAACCCTGGGTACATTATTCTTGTTGCTTTTATATGCAAGAACAATGTAATAAAAAAAACACAAAAGAAGAAACAATTCAAAATATAAGATTAAAAATAAGCCTTGGCAGTTAAGGATGACCAGGCTCAACTGACGGCGCCCGTTCACAACTATGACGCGTGGATCAGCACCATCCAGCTCAACCGTTTTGTAGGGAACCGAATGATCCTACACACGCGCCATCATCAGTGAGACATTTAAGTGAGCATGACACATTGTCAACTGCCATGCTCTTTCTAGTCAAGTTCAAAATATCATAATAAACGGGTCCAGTTAGACACATTAAAGGTGACACTTTGGTCCTCTTAATAGCCGTGCGACACTTCGTCAATAACTCATCATCAACTTCATCGTCTACAGCCTGACTTCACCTACTGCAGGGCAGAGGCCCCTCTTTACTCCAGTCAATAACTTTGATACGAAATTTTGGAGATCAGAAACATAAAAAAACACCTATATAACTTGGCAAAGTGACCTCTAATAAAATACTGTAATAAACTTTTAGCTGAATTTAAGTACACCTTGCATTGTGTACTCTCCTGACCCAACGATACATTTAAAGTCACGAGTAGGTCACTAGTTTCCTTACATTATACTCGATGCTTGGTTAAACCAACTGGATATTCGACAATTGTCCTGGGAGACGTTTTTAGTCCAATTTACCCATTAACTCCAATTGACAGGTTCAACAGTGCTATTTATTATCTATGTCTCTATTCTGTCTACAAAAAGTTTGATAACAATCTGACTGTCTTGTTGCGTAATTGTTGGATGGATAATGGTTTATAATAGTGAGCTACTGTTTGATGTTCATCGCTCTTATGAATTAGAAGGTATCAATTATGTGGGATTGTAGGTATCGATTTGTACTATTTCTATAGGCATAATGTTTTTTCCTTTATTTCTATTTTTTTTTATTTCTGAATGGGCACGCTCTTGACTACGATTACGCCTGATGGAAAGCTATAGATGAGGTCTCTGCTGGAACGAGTGTGCCTCGCATCGACGAAACACAGCATGTTGCTTGACGCCGGACTCCGGTGGGACCCGGTCGCAAACCAGACGGGTGTTGGCTCTACCACCGAAAGGGAAGAATTGGCCAGTCAAATAAGATGTTGGGTGTGATTGTCCAGGATGCGCCGAGCGCTCGGTTCAGTTGAATAACTGGCGGAACAAACTGCGCTACACGAGGAGGCTACTTCATGCATCCCAAAACTAATTCTGCATCCCAAAACAAATTAATTTTAAACATAAATTCATCTTTGTTTTTACTTTATACACACTCTTCATTATTTATTAAAAAAAGCTATCTCGAAGTGCCAAAACAGTTTTCCTCATAAGACCGCATCTAGAAGTAACTTCTGCGTTTTCCTTTCAATACCAGCTAAAAAATCATCATTCAAATCAAAACAGTCCACGCAGCGATCATTTGATAACGCTTGCTGGCCGCATAATAATCGTTATCATCAAATATGGCAACATTGCCAGGCCCGCTTTTTGCTGAACGCGTCTGCCACACATACTGGCGCGGTCGAGGCCCGTTACTGTTCGCCATTTTATTACTATAGGCTTTTTACCCCGGATTCACTTGAATACAGATAGGTCAGTGCAAAAGATCATTATAGAGTTAATAAATTGGGATTTATGTTGAAGATAAAGGCTGGTTTGAGAAAAAATACTTATGCGTTATGCAAAAGTAGCAAGACTCTTTTTTTCTGAGGTCTCACTATTGAGGTGATCCCTTTAGGCAATAGGTACTAAATTTTATTGAGTAGAAACAATAAAAATATTATAAATCTAGCTGTGAGTCTCACATCACACACATCTCATTGTTATCACAAATCATGCCTCAAACATTTTCTTGGAAGACATACGTAGATGCTACTATGTATGTATTTTTCTCTTCTTGTTCTCACACACTATTGTCTACATTTATTTTTTACTTCTCCTTTCGCAGGTCTGCAGTAGGTACCTTTGTACTCAAATTACAATTATGTCATATCCCTATGTACTTTGCTGAGTGTACATAAATAATAAAATAAATGAATAGGTATATATGGGCAACACCATAAATCTTGATTTGTGATCCTTCGTCAACTCCTACAGTAGTAAAAGTATCAACAAATCCCATCCCGGGCACAAGTACAACTAACCAGACACATGTCTGGTCTGGTTCATGTAGGCACACTATATCCATGACCGATTCGACCGAGAGCCTAGCGTATCCATTGTCCTGCAAAGCAGTAAACGCCATCTATAGCAACATGATATCAGTAAAGTTATTGGTTGAAACACCATTAAAGTTATAGTAAGACAACAGAAAATATTGCGCCAATACTTCTTTAAAAACACGTCATAATAATGTTTGTTACACAAGAAATTTTTATAACAAGGGGAGTATATAGGAATTTAAACAAAGTGTCGAATTAGAAATGTTAATAGATCACAATTTCATTGTAATGATTGACACTCTGGCTATGAAATTTTGTTAAGACAGATCTAATGAGTGCGGAATTCTTATCGATGTAAACACTGACATTCTTTGGCGATGTCTATTAGATAGCACAAAAGAATCTATCTAGACAATCTACGTTATTTCTGGATTAAAAGCTTTCCAATCATTTTCTGAAAAAAAATATTAGCCAGGATTAATAAATGAGGTAGCTCATCTCATTATTCTACCAAACTAGCATCGTCAATATATCACCCTATAATTGTTGCAAGTCTTTCCTAAACGCAAGGATGTTCGTTATTTTGTTGGTGCGTTTTGTAGAAAAGTTTAGCGGTGTAATTAAAAAAAGAGTTTGCGTCCAACGAATTACTTAATAAAATTGAATCGGAAAAATATAGCATATTTAATTAAAACATGACAAAAAAATTAATGATTCTGAATCATGCAATGATAATATAAAGATCGCCTTTCCATAGACTGACAAGTATGAATTTAATCCAAATCACAATCACACTGCATCATCAGATAAAAGCCAAACTTTTGCTAGACGAGAAACTCTTTACTATAACACTCTAAAATAGATCTTCCTTAAATAAATAACACGCGATTAACGAGGTCAATAGGATTGTGCGAAGCTACTGAAGAGTAAAGCGGACTCACCTTTAATTTACTAAAACAGACAAATATACGTTTATGTTCTTATTCTTTTGGAGTGAGAAGATTTATGAGTCAACGATTAGGACAGATACCAGATTTTTCATGAGACTTTACTATCGGTGTACCTACTTCAGTGCCAAATCAGGTCAAATCGGAGTCGGACTCAAAGGACCAATAAGCTTTATGACTTGCGTGCAGATTAACATCAAAAACTTTAAATATCTCACTGGTCGACTGCTTTCCGATATGCAAAATGTCGGTCATCGCTACAAAATACGTTCTTTCAAAAATTTCTCAAATAACAATCTATCACCTTTTAATTTCATTGAAACAGCTTCAAAACTACTCGTCCAAGCTTTTTTCTTTATTGTTGTCGAAAAGGAAGCGAGCCGTTGAGTGATATGCGACATGTGACGGCACATTGAAACCTAAAGGACATAAATACTAGAAAAGTTCACAGTACAAAATAAACTTTATAATTGAGTAGACAAGGTTGGTATTGCAACAGATGTGGAAGCCAGAGCACGGTCTCTGAACTCCTAAAATAATATTCACTTCAGACCACTCACATGTTACGGAACTCACGTTATAATTAAAGCTAGGACGAAGTTTTAAGGCAAAGTTAACGCGAATCGACCGTTTGATCATCAAACTGAGGTGAGCTTTAAATAGGTTTTTGAACTAGGATTTTGTTTTATGCGTCCACATTTAAAGATGATGAAGAATACGCAGACCGTAGTTTAGGAAAGTCAGTTTACAATTTGCTTACATAACTTCGAAAACTTTCAATCATAAGCCATTTCACTTTAACATACATACCATATGTGACTGTTCCTAAATTACCCTAGGCTGATAAAATTTTCGATTTTCCTAATTGTTAAATATTAGTGTTTGGGTCGGTTCCCCCTAATATGGACACTTTTACTTGGCCAGTTTTAGCTAACAGTCTAGATTAGCGTAAAGTTACTGACTAATTAACGATTCACAAAAATTATGCTGAGTTGGAAACCTATGTATTTGGCCAATTAAAATACCAATATTTTACTGACCTCTATTACTTACTTTATCAACTTAAATTGCTATGACATCTAACATTTTCTTCAACCTCAAACCGTCACATCTAATCAAAAAAATTACCAATACATAAAACAAATTGTGTCTATATACGGATCCTAAGCCATGTATTCCCTCGTACTGACATCTAAGGTGAAGACATTAATTTTCGAATCGCTAGAAAAACCCTGATCCCTTTATGGAGCGGCGCCTACCTGATCTCGCGATCAGAACTACGTGAGCCGCTTGTTTATATATTATTGAATATGGATATTTGCGGAAACTAATTGCGTTTACAATACTGAATTGGGAACGAAAGAATTTATACACTTGTGCAGGATTTTTTCCTCGAGGAGATCTGCTTAGGATAATGCGCTGGAGTCGGTTCAAGTTGTATCTCTTGATATTGTCTTTGAAGAAAATACTGTGGCGCAAAGGTAAATTGAATAAACAAAGCGAGTTCTGCTGTATAACATTGTACTTACTGTCTGAGGAACTTAAAAATTTTAGAAGAGGCCAAAGCTTTGCAATAAAATACACTGCCATAAAAAAATTGTATGCAAGTCGTGCTTATATGACACTTACTTTTTCCACTCTTCTTTGGAAAACCATTCAGATTTCACTATCTGTTAATTTTCCTTATCCAACAAATATTGACAGTATCAATATAGCTTCGCAGGCATAGGATATTACTTCTATAATATATCAAGGGGTACGGTAATACAAGGGACATTAGTGACCACCCGCGTACTATAATGAGAGCCGCGCACCTGTACGCATGCGTAATGGACTTCGGTAAACATCGGGTACACTCGTGTTTAGTTATCATGTCATTTATTATAGCGTTGCATCGGCGCGCTGTTTTAAGATTGGGGTGGGCAGAACGAAAAGCGGACATAATTTTGACCGGTATTGGTATGCTGGTTAATATTAAACGTCGCATATTAGAATATGGCTAAAATATTCACTCTCTTACTACTCAGCCCAAGAACCCTTGCGAAATTTTTCGGTTTGCTGAGCAAAGGCCTTCCCTAAATCCTTCCAGGAACTCTTTTCGCCACACGTTCTACGGTCCTCAGACCTGATCCCGGGACCACACAGAGTCGCAAAAGTTCAGCCTTGGAGTTTGCCAAAGAGCGATGGAAGGCAGCATTCTGGGTGTAAAAAGACAGGACAGAATTCGGAACACTACACTGCGTTCCAAAACGAGCATATTTTATGTAGAAAAGAAGGTTGCTAGGCTCAAATGGGATTGGGCGGGTCACATCAGCCGCATGCAGAACACTTTAGAAGACCAAAAAACGTCGGAGTTTTTTTTGTCTGTAAAGATTTTTTTATGTGTGGTTGCTGCATTATCAAGTAAACGATGTAACAAGGCATTACTACTCCTTCATCAAGACAACCATCTGAAAAACCATTTAGCACTTGCAAAGTTCGTCATAAATCAACCAGCAAATCTTCTGATAACCATCAACCAATAAAGCATTTTCCAAATGAGCCGTCTACAATAAATCGGGTGCACTTTTCCCTCCACAACGAAGTAGAACGATCTTATGCTCGACATATTACGTAACCGCTGACCGGGTTGCAGCTCGTTTCGGTAAAATTTACCACGTGCAAATGTCGAGGGCGAGTTTGTGTGGTGCAAGGACGGAGTGGTAGCGGGAATATTATGTCACCATTTTCTCTACCTTCCTGTAGGGTAACTTTGGTCTTATCTTTATAATAGCTTAGGCGTTAGGTTGGTGGTATTGTAAAAAATATTTGTAGGTTATTCAAAGTCAAAGCATTTATTTCAAATAGGCACATAAAAGGCACTTTTGAACGTCAAAAATTATGTTATAAAATAGAATTGATTCTAGTCGCCCATTCCATAAGGTATTTTTCGTATGGAGAAGAATGGGCAAGAAACTCCACCGTTACTCTTTTAAAATGTTTTACGTACTTACAATATTTTGCATGGGTACATTAATTATATAATAACATGTGAGGACGATGCACCTAAAATAAAATTACTATACCACAATAGGTAAAAGAATTAAAAACGAAACCATGACATATAAATTAATTATCTGATAGATACATGGTGCTCACATATTTACAAATATGGCACAAGCAAAACGATTTTAATTAAAAAAAAAAAATTCATGCTTTCATGTTACCTTTACCAGCCTAATATGTTCTACTTCTGGATATAGTCCTTTCAGCTTAAGCAAAATCCAAAAAACTTGACCTTGACCTTGAAATCCTACGACTATTTATAACATTTACATTTATTAAATTTTAAACTACTTTTTGCACGCGACTTCGCCCGCGTGGATGTCGGATAATATCAAACGGGATCGTACTACCGACATTGAAAGTACCTTAAGTGTTAATCTAGGTTATATACTATCTGTGTGCCAAATTTCATCCAAATCCATTTAGCCGTTTTTGCGCCAAACCGGAACATACATCCAAACAGGCAAACGGATAGAAATTCTAAAAACTATCATTTCGGTACCAGACTCGATATCGTTACTATTTTATTATAATACTAGCTGTGCCCCGCGGTTTTACCTGCGATAAAAGTATTATAGTCCTTTTTCATTTATTCCCTTTACAAACCTCCACCCCTTTTTTACACCCTTAAGGGATAATTTCGGGGATAAAAACTATCGTATGTCCTTCCCCGAGATGCAATCTATCTCTTTTCCAAATTTCATCTAAATCCGTTCAGTGGTTTAGGCGTGAAAAGGTAACATACAGACAGACAGAGTTACTTTCGAATTTATAATATTATAGTATGGATATGCATATCTATATGGACCATGTAACCTAGAAGGAGGACTCGCGGGCTCGCGAAAGATGGAAGGATTGGAGGGAGGCATTTTCCCAGGAGTGGGACAGAGTAGGCAAGTAAAATAAAATGTATACATGAAGGCTTAAACACAAAACTCATTGAAAACCAAATACGTTTGTAAATTGAAAATATCTCTGAAATTAAATACTGCGGGTCGTCACTAAAATGCGCGTCCATTGCAACACGAATTCCCACGATAACCGCTGTCAGTAAATAACTTAAATTAAAATTAAAGTGGGCGATTCATATGACATTTAGAATTAATTGCAGGGCGCGCCGAACGGGTGAAAATGTCGACCGAAATAATAAAATGTCGACGAAAGTGCAATCTCTTTGTAATTAGGGGGTTACCGACGGCGAAAATAGACGTGACACCTGCTGAGATACTTATCTTGTTATGAATTAAATAAAGCGTGCACCGCCGGCGTCCGCTTCAACACTTTCCATCAGGTGACATAGTGGTCGAACGCGAGTCTGTCAAATAGGTATTAAAAATCTATGAAAGTGATAGCATTATTCTAAATTACGGAATATGATTATATCGAATAACGCGAAACAGGGTAGATATTTTCCTAAAACATAAATTATCATTTTATTTTTGGAAAGAAAGAAATAAAAACATTACAAGAAAACGGGCGAATCTGCCCCAGAATAACTAATAGTACTTAGCCTGAAGCCCAATAGCGTTAAGACACATACCAAATGGAAAGATCTCACCAAGGGGAGTATTTCTTGTTGTGACGATTTCTTTTGATTGTTAGTACGATAGGATCTACAGAGCTCTAATCTCAGTAATAAAGTAGGTAATATGGAAATTATGGTAATTTCGTCAATTGACTAATTTTCATCAAGCCCGTGTCTTGCAAACATCGTCTGCTAAGCCTACAAACGGACATTTTAAAACATTGGCCTCCTAGATTCCGTTTTAGGAACGATGTTTTTAAGATTCTGTGGGCCGGACAGAACGCATCCCCCAATAGCGTTAAGATATATGCCAATGGAAAGAACTATCAAGGAGAAGCTTTGCTTCTAACACGACTTTTGCCAATTGTTAGTCAGTACGGAGTGAATGACCGACGCCATGATGTTAAGGAATTCTTGGCGCCCAATGGTCATAAGATATACACCAATGAAAAGAGCTTTTCAAGGGGAACCTTCGCTACTAACACGACTTTTGTCGCACAGAAGGACGCCAAGAACATTCCTAAACTTCGGTGCCCAAGTAGTCACTTACTTCGGTGATTAACTCCGTACTAGCTTCAGGGCAGAAACCCCTAGTACGGTGCTCATTCTCTTTTAAAAACAGTCCTGAGAAAACCGGCATATCCTAGAACCCAAAATCCGAAGACATGTGACATCTACCAATCCGCACTGGGCCCGCGTGGTAGATTACAGCCCATTCACTCTCAGAGAGGGAACGAAGTGGAAACATTATATGCTGATTATGTATTATGTATAGACGAACGTAGATAGAAACAATAGACAACGTTATAATACTCTTTCCAATATAACTCAACTATCGAAAGTGGGTTTATTAGTACCTATGTCATTTATTAACATTAACTTCTGTTGCAACGAATCAATCAATTTTAATGACCGACGCGGTGAACTTCTTAACATCACAGTTATTATTGATTTCAAAGTACTCAATGTAAGCTTATGTATTTATTTTTTTGGATTATTATCTACATAGATACTTTTATAGATAAAAGAATCTCATCATCATCATCATTTCAGCCGAAAGACGTCCACTGCTGGACATAGGCCTCCCCCAAGCACCTCCACTTCGACCGGTTCTGTGCTTACCGCAACCAGCGGGTTCCTGCGGCCTTCACAAGGTCATCGGTCCACCTATAATAGAATCTATCACTAATCTAATTGTCCCTATAACTTCTTTGTCTTGCAATTGGATTTCAATCCATCCAGACTTGTTTGAGCATCAGTAGGTTCGTTAATACCAAATCCTTCCTTAGGTATTTGTCCTTACACCATATAAAATTCGTCCAAGCCATTCGTCTTAATCGTAATCGTAACTGACCGGTTTCTGATTACGCACTTAAATATGATACATATTTAATTACTCCATTAAAATGTCCTGCTATCAATCCATCTCATGCAACTAGGCTATTTGATATCAGACGGACCTTTAAACACATAACTTGAATAGTTCGTAGTATCAATAGTAACTTGTAGCGTTTAAATTGAACTCCAATTTAAATATGATGTCACCTAAATGGCAAATTTTACAATCTCTATGACGTTAACCAGCCGATATGACAAGTTTATAGTTACGTTTTCGCGAATACTGCGTTCTCGTGGAACTTAATCACGATCAATTAAAAAAAATGCAATCGTAGCAGTGGCAGTGTCAACTATACGCCTATTGCAGTCTTCTGCTGGTGTTTGGTCTTTTCCAAGACGCGCCGCAACATTTTATCTTCCGCTTTCTTATAATTGTTCAACTGTCAAAATCATATCTTCTCAATTAGGGAAACTGATCCTTATATCTCTAATTTTTAATAGCCTTCTTGATCAAGTTGTGATATCACTAGTCCAGCTAGACTCTTTACATCATTCCCTGCCTTCAAATAGCTAAATCAAATAGTATTGGAAGTAGTGTATGCAGTAGCTAGTAGGTTTAGTAGTACCTAGTAGTAAGGCAAGTGCTCATTGCTAACGCGCGTCACATAGTCTGACCAGCGCCTAATATGTATGGCCGACCTCGGTCGTGCTTCGCGGTGGTCCAAAAAGAAAGGGGCGGCGATTTTACAAAACTTTTTCCTTTTATGTTAATTTTTATGACCCATATAAAAACAAAATTTTATATTTGATTTACTTATTTTATACCAAAAGAAATCAATTCTAATTAAGAATCGATATTACCAAATAAACAAACTACGATTAAGAGCGTGGTAGCATTTTACAAACGTAAATCGAGAACTTGGGAGATTTTGAAGTGATTTTGGTAATATAATGTATTGTTTTAGCTTCTTTTGACTTCAATCATCGTAATTATCATAGATTTTTGTTTAAAGTCTATTAACAAAAACTCGTCCAAATTGGATTATTGACTATGAAAACAGCAGATTTCGAAGGCGCGATTTTCAGATGACGCGCGAAGGGTCAACTTTGAAGTAATCTTACACTAAATATAATTACTAAGTAAGAGGTAAAAAGGTATTCATTCGAAGAGGCATACCCTGAAATTTAAAATGTATTGAGAAAAAATCGATTTTTCATTCATTAACTTGTAGTTTTATCACGTCAAAAAAAAACAAAAATCGAGAAATCGACTACAAAAAAACACGTCATATCTCATAATATAAAAGTCATTTGGCAACATAAATATTTTTATACGTAAGAAGAAATATTGCACCATAAATGTGTAAAAAATAAAAAATATCTGTCTTCAATAATTTATGAAAATAATTTTTCAAAGTAAGTATAAAATCGGTTGCATCGAACGGCCTAAATCAGTTGCGCTCTGGCGCTCGTCGACGTAGGACCTATGTCAGTTGACTTCCCGCCGCCGCGCAAGCGCCACGCGTGATATATACGTAAATTATAGTGCGACCAAATATTTTTGATCAGTAAGTATTATTTATTTTATTTGTGAATCTGAATGAGGTTGTTCATTTAAGTAATATTTTAATATTTAGGTAAAGTGGAACTATGTACTTAAAACTATTTTCTCTACAATCTTATTATTATTTTAATTACAGAACATGGGTAGAATAAACAAACCATATTATTATGGATCAAAGAAATCTGTTAAGTCACGGAAAAGTAAAATGATTAATAATTTTCAGAAGGCAAGAGAAGCTGCGTAAGTACCTATTTAATTTTTTAACAATACTTTGTGTAATTTATTGTTTTTCTACCAACATAACACTCGTAGTCAGTAGTCAGAAAATATTTTATAATGTATACAGCATAACATGATAAACGTAGTAAAAATGAAATTGTGTTAACTAAATTTAGATTCACTAAAACTAGTAAGACATTTCTTGTAAACTGCATCCATTTTTATAACAAGTTGCCAAAGCCGGTTACAGAACTTAGCGATGGAAAGTTCAAAACCCTCATCAAACGAGTCCTTATCAAAAAACCATATTATAAGATTAAAGACTATGTTGAAGACAAGGTACTTTGGCAATAATTCCTTCTGCACATGTGGCTTCCCTGGCACCTCATTAACGGCATAACTACGTAAATGTCTATTAACTGCTCTCAAATTACGTTTTTTTTTATTTCTTTTTACATACTTCTTTGACATAATCTTTTTATTATTTGACATTATATACAGACAATATTAATTTTTCACCTCTTTATTAGTGGTTGTAATGGCAATCATATCACTTGGTTTTAGTAGACTTTTATATTTTATTTATCCTTTTGATAGATTCTTATTTTGTAAATGTGGGGACTTTGTAAGCCTTGTAGACTTTAGACCTTGTAGACTTTTTTTTATTTTATCAAGTACCTGGTACTTGTCGACAGGCCTACGCTGTCCTCCAATACCTACTGTAATTTGAAAACATTGTAAAAGCCAATTATTTTTAAAAGAGTAACTGTGGAGTTTCTTGCCGGTTCTTCTCCATAGAAAACGACCAATTGGAACTGTGCACCTAGCTTCTGACGTTTCATAAGTGCCTATGTAGGTTTATGTGAAATAAAATATTTTGATTTTAAACCTTTATTTAATTTCCCACCTACTCATCTAGTGCATAAATGTTAAAAAAGCTATTTACAACCAACTGGAAGTAGTCACCAACACTTGAGTAATCTAAATTATTAATATTATTTTTTCTCCTAAATAACTTAATTTTATGTGTAGAGGATTTCAGATTTATTATAAATCATAAGTATGACAAAAAACTGAAGTTGGATTTAAATTCAAATTCAAATAATGCTAAAACAATTATTGCTCTAAAGCGAACGGATCAAAGTGAGTACGTCTGACTATAAGCAGAGCGAACGCGCCAACCCTACGCACACAGTTGCGCACGCGTCTGTGTGAGTGAAATTTGCAAAGAATTACCTAAACTTGACGATCCGCGCTAAGCGATAACGCTCTTAAGTGTTTTAGATACAACAGCAGCTCTTTTATGAGCATATCTTTTAAAAATACCAAGAAAAGGATTTAATACAACAATAAGAGGTTGTAAAAATAAATTAGCAATGTCTAGTATGTTAAAATAGGCAAGTGCAGGCTATTCTTGTTGCATGTTAATCATGCAGAACAACATTAGAAAACGAGACGGTTAAAAGTGACAGGAATTAAAGATGCAAGACACATGCACAAACATCCGGATTCGAAACAAATATACACATGTATGTGAGCCATTAACTTTACATAATAGCGTGTAAGACAATCGAAGTCGTTACTCGTTTCCTGCAAATAGGTACTCACTGAATTCAGAGACATGACATATGTAGTTTATTATGAGCAATGTTTTTGTGGTGATGAATTCTGATAGACAACTTCAATTTTTCCATTTTTATTATTGATTATACAAGTGCTGTGCACACCTATAAGTGACGAGTTCACCGCAAAGCTGTTGATTTAGAATATATTTAATGTAATGTTTTAGTGAATAAGTCGTTGGTGTGACAATAAATAAATAAATAGGCAAGGGACTGAACAACTGTATTATAAATTATAATATTTATAAGGATGTTTAATTGAACTCGTTACCTCTCATAACTTGAGTCACAACCACCCGTCCTAATCAATCTAACGTTTATAGAGTTACAAGCTGACATTAACACATTAATCTTTTATATAAATAAGTACCGTTTATTTGTCATTGCTGACTGATCTTACCGGCAAATTGACGGTTTATTTATTTAACACTGATTGACAGCTTTTCATTTTATTGGGATAGGTTCGTAAGCAAATGTGTGAACCACTTGTTCTTTTACTCACATTGGTTGCGCTGCAATAGAATCAGGATCTAGGGCAAGTCTAGCAGTATAGTAAGAAGACTCATAAGTTGGATGATAATCAGAGTTGCAAGTTTGTAACCCCAATCATAATCAGCCTATAATGTTCCCACTGCTGGGACACAGTCCTCCTCTCTGTGAGAGGGAGTGGGCCGTGATCCACCACGCGGGCCCAGTGCGGGTTGGTGGATGTCACATGTCTTCGAATTTTTGGTTCTAGGACATGCCGGTTTCCTCACGATGTTCTCATTTACCGTTTTGAGAGCAGTGGTGATGAAATAATTTACACAAAGCATAGCGCCTGTCTGGGTTCGAACTTACGACCTTCGAATCGTAAGTTGCGGCTGTTACCACTAGGCCACACCACTGATCTGTAAAACCCCAATCATTAGGTGGTAAAGGTTCACGAATCTCACTATTATTTCATCTGCCAGTAAGTGGTATATACACGACCGCAACCTTCCTTCCTTCCTTGACTGCAATCTTCGATGAATTTTGACAACTGCCCTCAACGCGTGTCGGTGGCAGTCATCGACGGTTGCAGTTGCTTCTATCATTGACACACGTGTCACTAGTGTGTGCCCTAAATAAGTATGCCTAGTTTAATACAGGTCAGTGGTGTGAGCACTAAGACCCAATTTCCACAATGACTAGACGTGGCACCTCCTTCGACAGGCCGTCAAAACACTCAAAACAGACAAAACATAGCGGGAACTTGGTCTAAGATTGGTACTTACTAAATGTTTTGTTTTCTATATCTGTCGGCTTCGGTCTGCCTAGGGATCAACGAAGTTTCAACACTCAATAACTCGTGTAACGATATTATATCGGATCTGTTTGCGCAGTTCATCGAATGTAACCCATTTCCACAGAGACACGCTACAATAAGCAGATAGTACTTGCATAGTTCGCATTCCTTGATTCGGAAACCAAAACAGAGATATTGTTTATTAATACCCTCAAAATGTTTTGGTAACAGGGAACGTAATTTGTAAGTGAAGTATAATATGTATTAGGAACCTCATAAGGCAGAGAGAGTGAATTCAATATCTTCAGCCCAAAGAATCAGCATTGCCATCCAATGTGGTAATGCTGCCAGCCTTTTGGGCACTTATTCCATTAACAGCGATGCGGACGAACTCTTTGATGCCCAATGAGTTCCTCCCTTTTCTTTTAATTTTAGTATATACTTGCACATAATACGTATATATATTTTAGTGTTAGCGTGTATATTGTTATTAAGGCGTAATTTTGTTTGTACTTTAACTGTCTACAGGGGTTGTTAATTACATCTTTTGGTTATACTAAGTCAATGTGTATGCAACAGTAGACTGACGCAGTTCTAAGATTTTCCTTGTCATTGATTGTTTTGAATTTCAAATTCCAACTTTTTGTGTTCCCTCATCACGACAACATTTTTTTTTTTTAATCTGTTTTTAAACACGACAACATTATAGCTGCAGTTTAGCTGGACTTTATTTCTGCAGCTCCACGTTCACACACTGTATACCTACATAACATTTCGCTAGTATTTTATATTAGTCCCAGTTACAGGGAGCGAAAATACAATAATTATTTTATAAACGCTGCCTTCTTAAAATATTCTAGGTCAATTTACGATATCAGTATAGTGATAATTTACAATTAGCAAAACGTTCCTAAATTCACTCTCGGACAGTTTTCAAGGGTCGTTGCAGATGAGAAATCGATAAATTAATACAAACCACTTCTTGGTACCGTGGGTGGCGCTATATATTTTGGCATCTATTCCCCGTGTATCATAGCATATGAGTCATTTACTCGTATATTTATGTAAGTGAATATTATGTATTTCTTAGAAACTCGCCTTTAGACTGTGTTTAGGAAACTGGGGAAATAGGTCTTCGTGGATCTTGCAGGGTGCCTCAGTATAAGCCTCGTAGGCCGTTGATAGACAAGTCAATCGAAATCACTTCTTTATCACATCTCGTTTCGAAACACTATATTATGTAAATGCGAATTTATGACTAGCTATGTTAATTCTTTCACACCGTTTCACAAATAGAACGCAAACTCTTTTTGCAACCTAAAACCATTGAAGTCGATCTGACTCCAAAACTCTGCTATTTACAAGGTGAACAATAAGATATAACGGCAAATATTCCAGAAATTTCTCGAATCGTATCCCCACTTCCTGACATCTAGACTTCACAAAACCCTAGACTAAACAGCCGGCCCTGCTCTGTCTGGACTCACGTAAACAGTTAAAGGGAATTCTTCATGTCTACCTAACGTTATTGAATGGCCTATGCATTATTCGTTTATCTTTTTAGCTGCTCCTAACTGAATATTTGCATATGAATTTGTCTGCATTATCATCGGGAAAGCATGGTCTGAAGTGGTTTTGAAAGGTTTAGATCAGTGCTATTGAATTTATTAAGAGCTTCACTTTTTCTATCTCTTCTTTTTTGCATAGATAACTGTTCGTTTGTTAGTTCGTAGATTCGTTGTTTTTCTTTATTTATTAACTTTGTGCCTTGTTCAAGTTATGGTCTTCTGACAAAATCCTTCTCAAATTTTGGTTTATTTGCTGTACAACAGATTTGCCAATGCTACCATTACCCTAATTTAAATAACCGAATCTGCATCCACCAAACCAGCAGCATGCGGTATTCAAAATTATTCCGTATACACACATAGATATCCCATAAATTTTCAGTGGAGAGTGACGGACCAAAACAAAGCGGTGTTCACGTGTTTACTTTCTGAACTAAACTTATAATAATTGATACGGTTCATGATGTTCTGGGAAACATGGCTCGTTGGCGCCAATATTCTGACTAGTGAAGTAAACAATGAATGAACAGAAGATTCGGCGCAGATAAAAGGTGGGTTCGATAGTTTGAGGTGAAGTGTTTGATGAAAAATTGGGTTTGTTAGTCTTCTTATATCCATTCAAGCGTTACTTTAATGTATCTCCGTGTTATTAAATAATATTTTATTAATAGTAATAAACTCTGAAGGGTGAAGAGACTGACGAGTGACAATAACATGCTGTTCTAAAGCACTTAACTATGCTATTTTCCGTCCTGGCCATAAAAATGTTTTGTTTTATGATTACAGTTTACATTATATTTATAAATAGCACTCATAAGCTTGAATATATAAAGAGAAGAAAAGAAGAGAAGTGAGATAAGCTTACAAAACTCATTTATCACTCAAACGAACGTTTATTTGATTTAAACAAAACGCAATTATGTCATCTATATATAGGGTGCAGGGACACACACATTTTCTATGGGTTCAGTATATGATTCTGAAACGCAGGGGGCGTTGAGAAAAAAGGGGCGTACATTTTGACTTTGGCGCACTTTTCTATGAAACAACATGTGTCTAGAATTATGTGCGCGTCGAAGTCCCGGCCACCAGTTGTTGCCACCAGAAGTTAAAGCCACGTATTCACTGAGCAACAATTGTTTATAAACTCTGTTTCAGAAACAAAATCTACGTGTTTCTGAAACAAATCATTTTGTTTCAGAAACATATAATTTTGTTTCTGTAAACACTACGTGTTTATCGGTATGTTTCGGTGCTCCCCACTTGCGGTGGAGAACACAGAAACAAATCAGTTGCGCAACAGGTGCATGCGAATGTGGACGCGTCTAAACATTTGTTTATAAACATGGCTGTAGTGTGGGACGATGAAACTGTCTTTAAATTGATAGAACTGTTTGAGAAAAAAATGTAGGCACCACATAACAACACTACTTCCTCGGGCGACATGACCTAAGCAACTGACTGTGTGGACGGCAGAGTTTCCGAAACATTGTTCCTGGAAACATTTACGTGATGTTTCAGAAACTGTGTATCCGAAACATTGTTGCTCAGTGAATACGTGGCTTGACAGTAGCATCAGTCGTCAGTCGCTTGTCTAGTTCGGCAACACCTTGGACCGTTTCCAACATGATTTGGACATTTTGCAATTACTAACTTACATGTTTCTGACCTTTTCAGGCGAAATTGGATGAACTTTGATACCATGTCATTTTTGCTTAGAGGTGAGATAAGGTTTAATTACGTGTTTCCAGTAAAACGACTATCGACCTCATCGTAACTACGTCAAAATCACGTATTTACGAAAGTTTCAACATAAAGTTTCCACACTTCTCTCGTTTTAAAGGAAACTTGACAAAAGTTTATATGCAAATCCAAAAGCCTTTGGATTCATTTAGACATGTTTTTCTATAGAACCTAGTTCAAACAAAATAAAAAAAACGTGGGTGGTCGGGGCACCCCCGTTAGGAACGACGTTCCTTTCTTACGCGATAAACGCACGCACACACACACTCTTATATAATAGAGAGATAGAGAGAGATGAAATTTGGCAAGAAGCAATGTCATGTAGAAAAAACCGTAAAGTAGTTATATTCCTACAAATTTGTACGGAATAACGGAACCTTCGGTGCACGAGTCCGACTCGCACTTGACCGGTTTTTCTACTTCAATTTTAGCACTGCTTTATACAGAGTACAAAACTCGGAAATTAAAAATGAATATAAAAATGCAATATGTACTGTAATCTTCAACGCTGACTTTGGATGTGAAGTAATCACACGCTTCGTTCAGAGCTTCTCGTAAAGAAAAATCGCGTAAACTTTTTACATAGCCATTGTTGCTCGTATCCTGTGTGACGTAATATGACAGAACAATATCGGAATGATTCGTTACCTTGATCGTGGCTGAATAGAAACATATCGAGCATAAGATTTAGTATTCGCGGAATCCAACACGCCACAATACGTTGACCCGACTGTTTACATTAGATCAGACCCATTTTTATAGAACTCCGTAGATACTTGTATAAAATGGAGTTTACTTGTCTAGACTATATTATATATAGGTGAACTCATTTTGCGTAATAATGCCCTGGGGAATGGTGGGTGGATTTAAGGACTGGATATCAGCTGTTAACTCCTTGTAATAATCCGACCTCACTTGTCTAAGTAATTGTTACGCAGAGGCTAGGAAAAGTTAGAAGAGAGAAAAATCGTACTGACTTTATTTTGGACAATCTGAAAACAACAAAAAATAAAGCTAAATTGATCTAAACCATGATATACACACTTAAACGCTGAAACAATGAAAGTCAATGCACTGAAACTCAAAAATCTAACTTTATCGTTAATGCTATCTAGGTGGGCGGAAACTGTCAAATATTTGACTTACAAGACTGATCTTTTCTGCCAATACCAATCACAGTAGCTTTTTTTTACCATTCTTTTGTATTCTAAGATCCGGTGATTGACAATCGTTAAAAGCTAGCGAAAAAATGCATTCTAACAACTACTTAAGCTGAAACGGAAAATCTGTGAACGCATAAACATTAAAACTAAAATATATATTTATAATATGTACCTACCTAGGTTTGTGTTTATTCTCTCAACCAAAGTCTATTTTTATGAATTCCGCTTTGTAACCATTGTTATGTTTAATTGGGAAGCAAGCTATCAAGGTTCGGTAAAGAATTAGTTTTAATTAATGTTTATTGGTGCCTTATCAGCTCTGAAACCATAAACTGCGGTTTGTGGCATGTTGTTCCGTCTAAAAATATATAAATAAAACAATCTGAAAAAACATTAAATTATGTAGAATAATAGTCATATTTTTCTATAATTCTAAACTGCCCACATATCGTGGGAACCAAACTAAAACTCTAAGAAAAATGTGATAGAACAAATTGCAACAATCAACAATCTAGCCGCATATTATGTCCATTTACTGTATATAGACAACATACTATTACGCACACCTTACCTACTTATAGTACAAGACGTTTATAAGGTCATTATTTTTCATAGAGCCGTGAAACAAAGGAAATAAATCATTCGGCTGATTGTCTATTTATGTTTATTATAAAGACGTTTGCGAGATATTTACATGGATGATGTAACATTTGAAGAGGTGACAGCCTACAGGTATCGAATGGAAACTAATCGATCTTCATCAACTAGAATTCAGTTGATATTAGAAAAACAATACCAGTAATTGACGATGTTGGTACTTTAAAGTTTTGAAGTCTTATTGACGATCTAATTGATGATATTAAGCACACAGTGTTGAAAATTTTGCAAAGAACAAATCAAAAGGGGTCGCACTTAAACAAAGGGAAATTAAAGACTTAACCGCAATAGACACAGATTTTAAATCTAAAACTGCTACAGACATCACAATCAATCAAAAATCCAAACTCATACTGAAAATTAGGCTGAGAATCAGCACTTATGGAATGTCAAAACTACATATAACAGTCCTCCAAAAAAATAAAAATTACAGCGATGACACAGATAAAGCTAATACAAACAGGGACTACAGAACAATTTATAATTTTACCTGATAACGATCATATTCAAATCAAAGAGATAAATGATCTAAAATCACGTTAACAAGATAATGCGGGGTAATTTTGATGTGTGATGTATTACACGCCTCGTGAAGTGGGTGAAGGTTACGATGCAAAAGGTTAAAGGCTCAATATCCAAGATCACTCACTTATGAGTAATATTCAAGTTGTAGATGAAGTAGACGTTGTGGAGAGTTTTAAGAATGAGTTTTGTGTAAGTAAAATATATGGCAAAATTTATTTTGTGTTTCATACGAAAAGTGGCTTGATTACCATCGTCACTAACTAGCAGAGAAAACCGAAAACTACTATTAGTTTTCGTTTACTTCAAAAAACTTTCTAGTAAGAGTGTTCCGATTTGTGTTCAGCAGAAAAGCGACCCAATTACAAAAATTGCAAAAGAAAGAATCAGATTTATTAGGTACTTCCGCTGAAAATATCAGGTCAACGTTCTCCCAGCAATATTGTTATACAACTTGGATATTATCTTAACTCTAAACGTCCAATATTCAAAACGAAGAGAAGTTATGTTTTGTGCAACAAAATCATGTTATTTTTTTTTTTATTTGAAATGGGCTTGCTCTTGACTCTAGCCTAGGTCAAAGGTGACAGAGACAAAGTCAACGATGGAGCGCGCTTACCCAGAAGAAGCCTGTTCACTCTCACTTTAAAGAGATATTTTGATATTATGCAACAAATGAATAACACTCTAAAAACACGTAGCACAAATTCGTACTCTTGTTGTAAATTCTCAGAAAATCGGAAAATTCCCTGAGCAAAAACGACGATTGATCATGCAGACTGTGCAAAAAATGACATCGAATCTTATTGCCCATGTTTCCAGCTGAAAGTGAGTCCAGACAATTTTTTATTTCGTACTGGAGAGATGCCAGGACCATTTACCGTTAAAAATGAAGATTTAATGCACTATATCTTGGAGATGCATCATAAAATGTCCACCCCGATAATAAAACGTAATACTGTGTAATTTTCCTGCATGTGACATAGGTATTGCACAACGGGATAATAACTTTACACTACTTCCAGAAGAATTAAAAAAAAAATTAGAACAACATATTTATTTTACTACAATTATATTCTAAAAGGTTCAATGATCCTAATAATATGCACGATATATGAATATTTTCCTTATATTGCATCATATGTTATTTTCTTATTTTATAAGATGTATACTAATTTATCGGTAAACTTTCAAGTGCAGAAAATGATTATCATTTTCACAACCTAGATTTCTTTGAAAGCATAAAGTCTACGTATCATTTCAAGTCTAACTGGAAGCTTTTGTGTTGAATACAGGGTAGATACTGATTATATTATTAAAGCTATTAACGAAACTGTTGGAATTATATCTGCCTATCAATTTAAATATGATTAATTACCATTTCAAACTCGACTACCAAGAGACTGGTTCACGTGGTGCGGACTTGAGTAAACAACTTTGTTATCGTTTCTTTAAATTGCACCTCTCGCCAAGAAAGCTAGAAGTAGCCACCGCCAGAAAGTACTCTGATCAATGACATTAGTCACGCCGCTGCCAAAGCAAATGAAAAACTAAAACATTGGCAAGTGCAAATTCAACAATAGATGAGTTACTCAGCCTCGCGAATGACTTGTTAGACTTATTATTAGATCCAGTCAGTAGTAGCTTTAGATGCGTTCGTGTATTTTTAGCTAAGAATGTTGGTTTAGACGTTCGCTATAGCGCTTAACACAACGGAGTCGGTAGTAGCCCATGTGGTAACACGGATGAAGAAACAGCATTGATTCTTGCTCTACTGCCAAGCGTACGTGAGTAGTTTCCAAGTTTCGCACTTCGGCTCAATCTTTAACATCCTGGTTTCCCAACTGTGTTGGGGTCGACTTCCAGTCTAATAATTAACATCCTGGTTGTAGCCAACGGTAATAAATAGCAAACAAAATTAATGGTTGCAAATTCTACTTACAAACAAGACAAATAGATTTCCTAACTTAAAGTGAGGCTGCTGTGATACAAATTGGGATGGGTATATTAAGAGTTGACGATGCTACATGGTTCGATTTTTGCCTAGATAAACCTTGTTTATCTACCAACCCGCACTGGGCCCGCGTGCTAGATTACGGCCCGCTCCCTCTCACAGAGAGGAGGCCTGTGTCCCAACAGTGGGAACATTATAGGCTGATTATGTTATGTAAACCTTGTTAGGAGTGGCCTAGTCACCGTTAAACGTTGATTGATTCACTCTTTAGTGACGATCAAAGAATGCAAGTACAAGTAGAAGTTAGAATATACACCGGAGATACCGACTTCGAATTGTATAGTTTCAGAGCACCCAATCAAAGGCCTAATATTGTTTTTTCATACAGAAACATGCGTATCGGCGTTTTATTTAGTCTGACACCTACTCAGGTGCTCACAAGATCTCTAGGCTAAGATTTTCCTGGAAATATCTCTTACGTAGAAATGTCTGCTGTTCATTTAAGAATAGTAGTGCATCGACTTCTCGACAGCATAAATAAAATTACGCAATTTCATCACTACCTGTTTGTAATCGTTTATATCCTTGGAGTACACCGCGTACCTTAAGTTTTCTTCCTAATTACGTAATTAGATGCTTCAGCTGCAAACCAATGATGTACATGAAACAAAAGTAGCACTTACAGTAATTTTGTTCTTGTCAGCTGAATGAAACCTTTGATAATGTAATTCGGATGTATTTAATTGAAACACCTGTCGATATGTGCCACGTGATCTTTCAGTGCTAATGTGACGTCACGCCGATCGATCGTTACAATAAGTACAGCAGATGTTCGTCTGTTTGTACAGATGTCTTCTACGTGATGTCGGTGCAACTACATTGGATACAATCCCCAAGCATGAACACTGAAATGGAGATGATTGATCTTCCATTATGTTAAGGTTATTAAATGTCGTCTATATAATTTTGTATTGCAATAATTTTAAATTTTACTTAAGATTTCAGATCTTCTGAATCATCAGTATTCCACCCAACTGTAAAGCTTCCCCATAAAATCAATCACACGTACCCATCAACCCGATCACATAAACGTCAAAGCCCATCTAGTCTGAAGCAGTCAAAAGTCAATTCGAACTGCCAAGTAGATGAATGTGCATATATACTGTTTCTTTTTGTTTATCGTAGAAAGTAAACAGTAGATGATGCTTTGTGTTAAATAAATTGTACTGCCACTTAATACTGACCTTCAGAAGAAATTTTTGTAACAACGTATTATATTATCTGTGGTAACAATAACATTAGACAGAGATTTTGTAATAGGTTCTTCAAGTATAATTATTGAACATGCTGAGATTAAAAGCTTCGCAGTTTAACGATTTAGCAATTTTTACAAGCTTTTTTCTGTATTAGTTATTTTTCGATTCTGCATCACTTTACTTATTACTAGCGACTTGGGGACCAACAGATTCAGAAACCCCTTCGTAAAGCCCCTGAAACGCTGTGATAAAGGAGTCTAGGCTGCGCAATTCCGAGCGGAACAGGACTTTTTGGATCATCAAGGGGTTGTTTAATTTCATAGATAGATTGCGATAAAAATGTAGTAACGAATCTAAGATAATAAGTATAGATAGATGTGCTAGAACATTTTGGAAGCGCATGCTAACGCCCGCCCACCTCTCTGAGTTATGTGCTGCCGACGGATCAAAGAGCCGAAGCGATGTGCGTAAGGCGCGTAACTGAACATTCCTAACCTCGTGAAAACCACGTGCTTTGTATGTCGATAAACTCTATACCTACTTGATCATCATCGTTAGTCTAGCCTTTTTCAATTATACTGAGGTCAGTTTTCAGGTGAATGCTAGTTACTCTCTTTCGTTGTTTTAGCTGTCTGTCATCTTCCTCACTTCTTTTGCTAAAGGTATATCTGGCTTTTTTCTATACGGTCTGTCACGTTCTTGAATGGCTATGATGATGGTGCGTGCACTCATTATCTTCTGCCTCTTCAACTATAGTTTACCTGTGGCATACGATAATAATTTATCATGCAACTTATGTCTACTTGTTTGCAAGGCGCTAAATTGTAAATGCATCATCGCAACGGATCATAATTGCATATTTTGATGAACAATTGCACATTTTCTATGCATACCAACAATGGTACCTAATTATCATTATTCGAATGTCTTAACTAAAATTCTATGTTATTCTCATTCAGACTTAATAACCTGTGAATAGGTAAGGAGCAAAAAACATTAGTTCTAAACTTAGGTATTTTAATACAGATTTACTCGGAATCTAGAGATTTTTTTATCGAAATGTCTAAGTTGATTTTGTGGAAACAAAAACTGTTAACTATATGCTATAGTTTTGTGGCTAATTGGCGGAAATTGGGGTACATTTTGATAAACCGTCTATTTTTGATAGTATCATATACAGACGGTTTAGGTAGCGTTGTTTTCGATCATTGCTGCTCTCGCGTTTTTCCTTCAGATCGCTCTCACGAATGGTCTTATTTTCATATTCTTCTGTATAGCTTTCAGAAGTGGTTATAATTAAACCACCTCGTAATTTTAAGAACGATCACAGTCTGATCTCAGTTTCAAAAATACCGGAATAAATCCTAATTTTCCCACAGTTTTGACAAGTTTTTGACATTGATTGCCGCTGAGATGATATTGCGACTAGATTTTGAACGTTTTTAATTACGGGAATTGGCCTTTTACTACGTTACTCACGTGCATGTTTCTACCTAAAGAACATTAGTTCTGACAATCGCATTCGCCCCTAACTTGCACTGCTTGCACAGGCACTGATAGCAAAAAAGTGTTGCCACGCTCCGCTGCATCGACTATCGATTTCGTTCACACCGACGACGCTAATTATGTTCCTAGGAAAAAAAATGAAGCAGATACTTGAAACAATAGGAACATTTATATTTCGTATCTGTTTTAAACAGAGAAAAATGTACTTATGTTAATTTTAGGTCTAAGAAAAACTAATCGATACCGACAAGACAATTTGTGGAAGCTTTATGTAAATTAGCACTAAAGGACCTTATTTACATACAAAAATAAAAATCTTACATAATTTAATTGAGACAAAGATTTATATGATAATATCGTTCAATTGTACTCCTAAGCTGTTTATGATCGCAATTAATCGCCACTTAGAAATACAATGATGGGAATCAAGTTACAGCTATAAAATACATTGTATTTAGATAAATTTAACGTAATACCTAATATTTTGCAACAGTTATTTTAGCCGTGATCTAAGCAAAACTATCCCCAATGCTTATTTAGTAGTTTCATGTGCAGTATGTAGCTATGCTGCTGTGCTTGACAAGAAAATGACAACACGGCACAAACATGATAATACTACAACAAGCACAAAATGATCCCGAAAACGAAGTAACAGTGCGGGATGGTGATGCGATGCAATGGGGTTGGACAGGGGAAGAAGAAAAGAAATAAAATGGTTCATATCAACCAAATTAAGCCCCGCGCGTGACCGATCGGTCACGAAACAATAGAAAATCAATTGTGTCTCATTAGCGGAGCTTGCTTGACAGATTAAATCGTTGACCTTTCCAAACTCGAGCCATCACGTGACTTTGTTTAAGAGGAAACATTATTGCGCAGAGTGTCAGGAGGACGATTCAAAACAAGAGAAGATCATAAGGACCAATTCGTCACCTAGCAATTAGTGCGTCTGTGGCCCACCTACACGCTCAAACCTCGTCAAAATCCGAACAACATTGACTCGATGATATAACATTGTTGTGACGTGTTTTTTCGACGGAAGCGACCGTGACTAGCCGTTGACTGGCGAGCCAGTCGGTCGGCACTAATTACTGCTCCTGCGCCGCCCCGTGGTGGCGCTACGCTGATGATTATGATTTTAATTGACTAACCACTAGTTGTGAATTGTTGAACTTGAATGCAGTGATTTTTGTTTTAATAAGGCTGTCCGTTTACGCTAAATGGAATTAATAAATCGTTCATTATTTTAGTAAGCACACATTGCTTTTGGAATACATATTTTGTGAAAAGAAATATTACAAAAATATTCAATTTAATGTCGTATGATGATGGATGGGTAGACGTAGGCAGCATAAGGGATGTTTGGAGGTACTTACTATAAATGGAAGTCTTCTTATGGGAAATCTGTTCTCAGCCAGCAGCTACACGGCAAATTACAAATCACATGATGTTTTTTTTATTTGTAGACTTTTTGCAGCTAGCAACACAAACAGTGTCAGATTGTTTGATAACTAATATTAATGGCTAGCAACGCTTTGTTTACAAAAACTACTAATGGTTCATGCTAATTAATAGTTTCTTTTTTTACAATCACGAAGTTTGTGAATGTTTGTAAGCACTTGATGGTAAGGACAGAAGAATGCTGATTGTTTGATTTGTGGATTAAACAGTGCGTTTCCATAGGCTATGAAATTTTGCCGCATATTTGAACAGGGTAAATGTTCGAAAATTCAAAACAAATAGAGGAATTATCCATTACTGCTTAGTCATAGATGCCACTGGCAATTATGAAATGTTGTTATTACTAAAACAAAGAAAAAAACGTCCATCATTGAATGATTTATTTTGACGAACGGATGAAGATAGCATAATGAAAGTTTAATTTAAAAGAATTAATTTATTTCTACCGCCATGTATTTAGATGTTTCAGAAAAGGTGATACACCTAGATCTGTAAAGAAAAATGCATTGACACAAACAAACATATTATGTTTGACCAATTTGGTTTCTATTTCATCTCCAAATATTAGCAAATTATCACTCTCAAATCCAATCCACAACACTACTTAAACATCGATACCAGTTTTCAACACAGCACTCGAGACCGCACTACATAACAATATTATCGAATATCATTTTGTCGATAGCGCGCTTCTCTAAACTGCTAATAACAGATGAGTAGCCGACACCGACGTACTTGAGAAATGAATCATTCAACTCATGAAGTGGATGAACGATAGGGGGTCCCTCTATCTGGCAGAATCTTGATGCTCCGAATTTTTTTTGGCATAACACACTTGGCATAATCTTCTTTAAACGAATATTTTTAAGGCATAAAAATTATTAAACATAATTATTGTTTGGCCGAATGTTTATATGTCCGAATTTACGATGGCATACTTTTAAGATGGCAGAATTTTATCTGGTAGTAATTACCTTTGGCAGAGTTAAAATTCCGCATAATTTCGTTTAGCATAACGTTTATTTAGAGCGGCGATTATTTGGTATAATTTCACTTGGCATTCTATGAAGATGGCAGAATTTCCAATTCTGGATGAACCGTCGACCTGCTGACAGAAAACCTAACCCTAGACGGTCGACGTCAGGGGCACCCCGAAGTTCGGTTGGTTAGGTTCCTTTAAACCCTGCAGGCAGAAATAGGAGCCCCGCGCAGCGGGGCTCCGTCGATCTGCTGACAGAAGCCCGTTTCATCCGGTTCATCCATAAGGTAAAAAGGAACCCTTATGGTGCGACTTCGTCCGTCTGTCCGTCCGTTACTACGTCCGTTACTTTCTGAGATATGATAGTTCTGCCTTTTGATGATTATCGATATGAAATGTATGCCAAAAGACGATTCTGACTGTGAACTTTCTGCGATATGATGGTTCTTCTTTTTAATTATTAGGGATATGAAATTTATGCCTAAAGATGATTCTGACTTACAAAATTATGAGTTTTGAATGCATGATAAATGAGTGTATGTCAAACGATTTTCTGCGAAATGAAGTTTATGCTATCCGCTTTTATGCAAAATAATATTATGACATAAAAAGTTCTGCTATAAAGGGTGTACCCGAACGATAGATATAGGGATATCCCTGGAATAGAATTGTATTATACATTAGCTGCGCCCCGCGGTTTCACCCGCGTAAATGTCGGTCCCGTGGGAATATCGGGATAAAAACTATCCTATGTCCTTTCCCGGGACTCAAACTATCTCTATACCAAATTTCATCGAAATCGGTCCAGCCGTTTTCATGTTATGTCGTGACAACGGAAAACGGGTTTCATTTTTATATATATAGATTATATTAACTAGAGGGAGACGGGTTATAGGAAATTGATTAATTGGAGAATGTAGTTTTTCTTTTTGGTGGATTGGTCAAAGACTAGAGAGAGGTACAAAAGCAAAGTATACCTATAGATACATAATCCATTGCCGGAAAAGATTATTTGCGTATATGGTTAAAGGTTGGAGGTGTATATATGAAGTAAAATTACCGTAATTATAAAAGTTCAAAATCTAGTCTCAAGCACATCTCAGCGAAACTTGTCAAAATTGTAGGTAATTTAGAGTTACATAACATACATAATCAGCCTATAATTTTCCCACTGCTGGGACGCAGGCCTCCTCTCGGTAAGAGGGAATGGGCCGTAATCTACCACGCGGGCCCAGTGCGGATTGGTAGATGTCACATGTCTTCGAAGTTTTGGTTCTAGGACATGCCGGTTTCCTCACGATGTTTTCCTTCACCGTTTTGAGAGCAGTGGTGATGAAATAATTTACACAAAGTAAAGCGCCTGTCTGGGTTCGAACCTACGACCTACAGCTCGTAAGTAGGTAGCAGTCGTTATCACTGGGCCACCACTGCTCTCTTAATATCTTAATTTAGAGGTAATTTTGACATATAGAAAGAAAGAAAGAAGAAAGAAAAAGTATTTATTGTGACTCGTACAGGAAGATCACAAACTAAACTAAACACAGTAAAAAATAAAAACCAAGTAAGTAAGTATATTGAGATTAGATACGAACGTTTTGAATACGGGAACTTCCTCTCAGGAGATGGTTTAGAAACCGGCGACAATCCACGTTTGACTTCCACGAAGACATGGTTTCATATGCATATATGCCAAAATGCGTGTCCTTCGAGGTTTGCCAGATTTGGCGCTCAACATATCCAACCTGTGCTTAGAATTGAATATTACGATTATTATCTAATTTGGCGCGGTGCCTATCACATAAGATCTGACACTGCTACTGCGATACGTTACAGTACAAGTCTTCGGAACTATTGAGGCCAAACTGACTTTGGCATTGAACAATTAATAAACTATGAAAGTGAAGCTCTCGGGGACATTTATAAGACAAGCTACAAAACTGATGGCACTAGTAACTTTGTCCAGGAAAAGGACAAAAAGTCAGTCTAGGTAAAACCCAAAGACTCAGCTCGTGGGTAATATAACAAAATATATACAATAGCAATAACCAAAACAGTACGGCGAAAACGCATTAGCTACAAAGTCCCGAATGAAACCCCCGGACGAATCCGGAACTAAAACACATTGTGATATTATTCGCAGGAGTATATCTTTCATTACAGTTTAACACGTGGGAAAGCAAGTGAGTTCACGATATATACTAGATTTTACGACTTCATAGAAACAGATTTGTACTGCATTGAATTGTCTTGATAGTTTTGCCCTGGTAATGAAAAATTAGAACTAATATTCTTGACCTCTTGGGATTATCGCTTATGTTAAAGCTATTAAGTATTCTGTGGTTAAAGGAAGTATTAGGCTTGGTTAGGCCAGTTACTTAACTGGCTCCATATGAAGTATACAAGCAGTACCTTCATCACATCAACACACAGTGCCTTAGGGATCTTTGAATTCTGCACTCAATTAGGTACATTCAAACATTTTCGCACCTCTCAACTTTATTCTGCTAAATCAAATAGTGTCCCAACTAGTAAGACAGTTTCGGAAGTATATCCAGCACCCTTATTGCGTAACACACAATCTGAATTCTGAACCATTTTAAAGGATATGGCTAATCCATGCTTCATATGTTCGAAAAATTTCTTTGCTCAACAATGTAAATAACGCAATGAATGTTGTTGAACTGCCAAAATGAAAGCCCTTCCTACTGCTGTTACGCAATTACCCCGCTGGTTATCAAAATTACGCTTCCTAACCATATTGGTCAACATATTTTTAACAGCAATAAATATTTTAAAGAGTCATATACCACCACACGAGTCAACCACAAGTCATCATTCACTCGATTGCCCATCGTTTAACATGATATCAAGCGGGCCAGAAACTAGTCATCAATGAACTATAATTCGCTTTCAACCTATATAATAAACACTATATCAAATAAAATCTGATTGATCACGAAATAAAATTATTATGAGCTATCAAACATCTCAATTGCATACTTAAATATTATATTTCTAAGTATTATAAGGGTGATCGTAAAATAGGCTATAACTTCTTTATTATGCCTGGAAAATACTCTTGAAAAGTTTAGTGCGTGATAATCAAATGAGGGATGTAAAAGGGTGTATTGTGTAAGGTTATAAAGGGAAAGGTATAAAATATTTTGCTAGGCTGTAATTGACACGTTAGTGTAATGATCCTGGCTTTTGAAGCTAGCGGTTCCCAATTGCATGAGAGTATTGGAAACTAGAAAGCTATATTTTATTTACCTACGCCTTTTGAAAACGGTTCCCTAAAAGGCTTTCAATTGAATCTGTTCACGACCGCCCGATTTGTTATCCTATATAGCTTATTGTAATATTAGAAAATTATAGTTTATCGATCGAATGGTGGAATATTATTTTTTAAGAAAGCAAAAAAAACTATGTTAAAAGAAATGAACTAGACGAGCCCACTACATTGCCAGACCAACCCCAAATCACCCTTACAATGAAACCCAACAAAGAAACCATTAATTAATGAACCACAAACAAATGAGACACATCAAAGGACACTCCCATCACATAAACTCGTTAGCACCGTGTAAAGATTTACACAATTGGGTAACAACAAACAAAAATACTTCCCCGATCGCTGTAAACGTGTTTATCATCGGTGAGGCCGGTTTATGTTAGGCATTAAAGTCGCAACAGTTCGCTGAACTTTGTGGGAAAATTATCTTTAGACTCTTTGGTAGGGTTTCAGTTTTTTAGGCATAGTTTTGTAAATTTTATGAACATCTGAGCTAGATCATTAGATTAGCTAAAAGCAATGACGTGCTTTTCTAGGCGCCTTTTATAACAGCTACGTTTTATTAAGTTTCCACTTTCTGACGATTTATTTATTAACAGTGTCATCCTAGATTTCTGTTTTACACGGCCGATCCTACCTCAATTACAAAAGTGTTTACTTAGGCTAAGGTTTCATAGGAAGGCGGTTCAGTTATATTATAGTGGCCGTCGTGAAAATCTGTCATTTTCACGACATTGAGGTGTCAAGAAGTGCTCTGCATTTCGACAGCCATTATTCAGTGACCGTTCACCGCTTTCTTAGAACACCAAATCTTTACCCCGATAAAAACGGTCAAAGAAATGAAGAATGTTGTAAAAATTACTAAAATATTTGATATTCAATGGTTTTTAGAGGAAAACAGTTGAATGAAACGTTGAGTGGAAACTCTCAAATGTTCATTCACTATGCGTTGTTTTTCAATACAAATAAATTAGTTGTTTACACGAATACTCATAAATTCTTCAGTTTTTCAGTTACACTATATTACATAAATATGTCTGGCACTGAATATCTCTTCATATTTATAACTGTAAACGTCAGGCATTGTAAACAAACATGTCAATACTAAAATAATTTTATAAGAATGTATTTGTTTTTTTTTTTGTACTTTTTTTGTGTCTTTGTGGTTAAGGTTGGTTAAGGTTTCTAATAGCAGAACAAGCACTCATAATATTTTTCTTGTTTGTTTGAAAGTTTTCCTTTACCTGCTCCTAAATGATAAATGATTTTATTTCTGTAAGTAGGTTTGTACAAACACTTTTACACGTCATCGTCAATCATATTTATTAAATTAGATGAGGCCTATCTGAATACTCTGAGAAGAAAGGCCGAAACAAACTCAGAGGTCACAGTATCTTTTAAAGTCCAGACAAAATCTTGGTCAGATCATGTGAAGACCATGTAGATTGGTGTCTGAAATGATATTTTGAGGAAAGAACCACACAGATTGAGTGGGCCTGTCCAGTTAGTGCAGGCATTTGTCAGTAATCGTGCAGCATACCTCGGAACTTAAAGAGCTCAATGATTCGACGAACTACCAAAAGAAGGGACATTTGGGTAGACCGCATAATTTAGACATTTCAACTTTTTCCTGAATCTAATTAATACGAATAGGCTAGGCATGCTCCTATGAAGCTTCGAGATTATGGTTACCTTAATCTACCCTTCAAGGAGACATGGTATTAATATCTTCTAACTTAAGGTAGGTAATTTAAGCATTACAATGCAAAAAGTCCATACATAAACGAAATTTCCGGAAGACAATAAAGATTGTAAACAAAAGCGAAGAATGCATATCGAGTGTCCACCCATCATTGGACACACACAGGGCACAGTCTAGATAAGACAGTAGGTCAGTTTAATTATTAAATTTTGCTAATCAGTCATTAAGGCTAAAGGTAGATTAGCGACGGAAGTAAATTCTATGTCATAAAAGATCTTCCTTATTTTGGAACTTTTGACAAATATGTGCTTGAAGAAGAAAAAAAGAATAAGGAAAAAAAGAATAAGGAAACTGGTTGAAAATAAAAGAAACTTTATACATTTCTCATTAAGGCGCTAGATAACTTGTAACTTATAACTTTCTGCAGGTGCAGAAAACCTCAAACGGCGAAAATATTGCAACCTGGATTGCGAGTTATATGTTCGAGCCGTTTGGGGTTGAAACACTAGGGCCATGGGGTCCGAGTGCCCACTTGGTTTTTCGAGATATCGCCAAGCGGTTATAGTCGACTCTTCACGTGACCAGAGGGCTGGCCTATTTCTTGGCCAAAGAATTAGCATTGCCATACAACGTGGCAATGCTGCCAGCTTTTTGGGCACTGTTCCTGTTGACAGTGATGCGGACGAATTCTTTGATGGCCTATGATTATTTTGTTTATTTTCTCATATAATTGTACATATCCATACTTAATATTATAAATTCGAAAGGAACTCTGTCTGTCTGTATGTTACCTTTTCACGCCTAAACCACTCAACTGATTTAGATGAAATTTGGTATTGAGATAGTTTGAGTCCCGGGGAAGGACATAAGATAGTTTTTATCGATATTCCCACGGGATCGACACTTATGCGGGTGAAACCGCGGGGCGCAGCTAGTAGTTTATATGTTAGCTTATATTATGTAAATATCTATAGGTACAATTAATAAAAAGTTTTACAGTGAATGTTAATAATATAAATATTAGATAACTTTTAGAATCACATTTATGCCATCGACAGGAAAAAATACAAAACCATACGTAGTGACACATTTCAATACCCCGAAAATTCTCATTACTCTACTGTTAATTCTACACTGTGTCGAGGTATCATATTAACAAGATAAATGGTTTGAATGACACTCAGTGATTTCCTGTCTGTCGGTAGTCTAGACATTAAACATACATACAGGCATTATATATACATACATAGTACATATACCTATTGTATATCGGTAAGTAACCGTGAAATTAAATTCTAAACATAGGTCATGTATACTGTATAGGTACTAAAAGATAAATAGGTAGCCGTTTTCCGCAACTTTATTCACATATAACTTTCAAGGACCTCTTGTCTCCTATAGTAATTTTGAAAGTCCTTTCTTAGCAGATGTAAAGATTTTTAGTCTTTGCATCATGCTTTTTTAGTGCTGGAGACACAATTCAGATGAAGCTTTCAAATTTTCTCTTTTAATAAAACCTCTCTTTAGCTACCGATCCGATTCTAATGTAGTGTTTTACAATTTTCCCTTTGATTTTGTAGCGGCCATTTAGTAGGCTCATGTTCAGTAGAAGAAAATTACGGGACAACCCTCAAAAAAGTCCTACAAATTGTCTCAATTGTAAAAAATAACAAAACTTAAACAAAAATACCCGAAGCAAACACGTTTGTTGGCAAAACGATATAATGCAACCTTGACCTATCTAACGACTAATTACTATTGGCAATGTTACCCAAATACACTGTGTAACGTTCAATGGAATACGTGGAAGCAATTTGTTTGTTCTGTCTGTATCGTGTTACGCGATACGCGTCTTTCTCTCGCTTTAACACCTCCAGAAAAAAAGGGATGCATAGACTTTTGATCGTTAGTTTTAAATGTTACAGGTAATGGTTTTGTTCGTGGATTCGCGTGGGTTTATATTGTCTATATCGTTAATGGATGAATGAAGGGATGATAAAAATAGAGTAATGATAGAGACAATAGGTTAATGGTTAAGATGGTAAGAAAGGTGGGGTTGAGAGGTCAAATTAGACACAAACTTTAATAGCTTCTTTACTATTCCTCAATCAATCAAACTCAAAGCATTTATTTCAATAAAACCATGTACAGGCACTTTTGAATTGTCAAAATTAAATAGTCAATGAGTTAGTCAGAAAGTTGAAGCTAGTTGCCCATTCTAAAGCGTAGATCTCTGTGGAGAAGAACGGGGAAGAAACTCCAAGGACACTATTTTAAATCAAGATATTACAAAATCAACTTAGCCTATCAGAGTCCACTGCTGTCCTCTCCAAGGCTGCACCACAAAATCCGGATCCAGTGTCCAGTCTGTCCCAACCACCTTCTTAAGGTCGTCGTTGTATCTAACTGGGGGGCGTCCCACACTACGCTTGCCGACACGCGATAGGTACTATTCATACCTACTTGTAATAGAAATAGGGAAACAATTGATATAGCTTTTCACGCACAATGGTCCATTTGAAGGATTAAGTGCGGAAACCAAACCCATAACATAGATATAGCTTTGGCAGAGAAACAGAAGGCCAATTCTTGTAATTTAAAACGTTCAAGATCTAGTCGCAGTCTCATCTCGGCGACAAACAAATGTAAAAAACTTATCAAAATTTAGGGAAATTAGAGGTACTTTTGACAGATTGAGACTGAGATCAGACTGTGAACGTTCTTAAAATTTCGAGAATTGCTTCTCTGGTGTGCATGATGAATTGATAAACGCTAAGGCGTTGCATATGCAATTTGGTTGAGTAAATTATAGTAAAACTGACCAAACTATACATTTCCGAGCGTGACAAGCTTGTATTTAACCAAAGACCTTTCGACTTCGTGTTTCCCAGCAATGATATTCAACTAAAATAACACACACCTATAAATCCAAGTTCAACAGAACCATCTCCGGTCACGTGAGATCTTGCAATTAAACAAAAATCCTCCTAGAATAATTTAGAAAGATAAAAGAACTTAAAGAACTATAAAAAAATAAATAATAATTTGTATGTACGAGTACGTATATGTGTTGCGGGTCGTGGGAATATAGCCGTTGGCACAATGGCGGCAAGAACTGCTTTGCACCGGTTAGTGCTAATTAACTCAGTTCGTACGATGAGCTCGATTTACACGTTGATGTTGGATTTGAATGCGTTTTACTGATATACTGTACTAAAACGTTCTGCCCGATTTTCACAGGAAACTATTGCATTCAGTAAAATCTGGGATGATTTTCACGGCATTTTACTGCATGTTTCTGGTCTGTGTGGTTTCGTTGCATGGTTCTCCCAGAGCCACTCAACAGAAAACTGCAGGTAATTTGATTTGGAACTCGAATAACTTTGAGTAGCTACTAAGAATCTTCTTTATACCAAGGTCCTGCTTAAGAAAATCTGCCTTTCACAAGTAAATAATGATAATTGAAGAGAACCCACCTAACCTATTAAAGTACAAAATTTATTTCGATGTAAAGTTTTCTGAATCTAGAGCTGCCTTCGAAAGCCTTAAACTAGATGATAACAATACAACATTTAACAAGAAAGAAAAGGTGGAAACTTTAACGTCCCATTTGCTTGGACTTCCTATTGTATAGTAAACTAGCAGCGCCCCGCGGTTTCACCCGCATAAGTGCCGATCCCGTGGGAATATTCGGGATAAAAACTAAGTATCTTTAATCCTATATCCTTTCCCGGGACTCAAACTTAGATACCAAATTTCATCTAAATCAGTTCAGCGGTTTAAGCGTGAAACGGTAACAGACAGACAGATACACTTTCGCATTTATAATATTAGTATGGATAGCCTAGACATGTCAGTGTGAAATAAGGAACATAATCAAGAAAGATAAACTTCAATTTATATTGACTCTCACATTTTAGCCAGCACCATAATTTCCCTTTAACCCACGAAGGCGAACTCCAGCCAAACTAAACAAAGATAAATGTATGATTAGCGTAAAAGTGAATCGTTTACGTTAGTTGGGAGCGCAGGCGCCGGGGGGCGGGGCCACACCTGCGCCACCTGGCGGCGGGCTGCCCTACTTGTGTTTGTGTTGTATAGCGTACTCGTTGGGAATTATGCTTTATCTATGGACTGTTATAAAAGTTCAATTTTGAGACTTCACGTTTGACTTAAGAAATTGGTTTTGTTGGCTGTGAGTACAAAGACTGCCATTAGCTAGTTTAGGATTCGTTGCTGACGATGCTGAATGATGATTTAGTCATGTTTTGTCATTATCTCCCTAAGTATCCGTTATAAATGTTTATATGGCTAAAGCTTTTGGTATCCGAAGAAAGCGGTTCCATCATATTATCACTTCCGTCATGAAAATATGTTTTTTTCGACAGTATTTGACATTATGGTGTCAAAAAACACTATGTATTTGGGCATCCCATATTAACTGACCGTTTAACGTTTTCTTAGAAAATCAAAGCTTTAAGAAATAATCTACCAAGCCGCACTGGGCCCGCGTGGTAGATTACGGCCCGCTCCCTCTCACAGAGAGGAGGCCTGTGTCCCAGCAGTGGGAACATTATAATCTGATTATGTATTATGTAAGAAATAATGACACCGCCATGTATTCGCCTACTGTTACTGTTATAAACGTAAATGCTAAAAACCGTTAAAAAAATACGTGAATGCTTTGCCGTTAAAAAATTTACGTAAATGCTAAAACTCGTTTAAAAATTTCAAGTAGGTTAAAGGTAATCGGTCTTCTTTCTCACGCGTAGGATGATAAGCAGACAATAACTTAACTAATGATGATTCTAACATAAAATCTTAAGTGAATTATTTTTGCAACGCTTAAAATTAAATTATAACTCTAATCTCTATTAAACACGTCAGTAAAACAAAACAAAAGCCTAAGCAAACAGAAACAAACCCCAACGGTCATAACAACATAATTATGACGTCACCGCGGCATCGTTGACGCGATCTCGTTACATTTCGCGAGTCGCCCGCGCAGCTGCTTTAACATCTGCCCTGTGCACGCGACTACTTGTGATGGAGTTTGTGTGTCTGTCTGTAAATGGATCGGAAAGTACGTGTTGGATGGTGTTAATTTATCATTAGTTAGTTTATGCTTTGTTTGGACTTTTATAGTTAACACAAATTGATAACTCGTTTGAAAACAACGAGTTCAGTTTGCATTCTAGCCAAGTAGCCATATTGGCAAAGTGAGATAGGTTTTTATAGCATGGTCTAGGTATGGAAACTAGCCTGGCGTTTGTTTGTCACGGTAGCCTTTTGGGCAAGTCATTTGCTAAAATTTGTCATACTCGTAATATATGTATGCACCATTATTCCCATCCCTTAAATCACCCCTTAGATTACTCATAGAAGAACCACTGGCGTAATATTAGACTAAAAGGTGTACGAGTTCATCTGCTCAAGCAGAAATGCATTTCTTCGATTCTTCGTTACCTTTCTTTCCCACTTTTTCTTGAGCCCCTACCTCTTTTGTAAGACCTTATTTTTCGCATCGCTACGATTTTATACGCGCATACCGACGTGTATAATTAAACTTATTTTGTTTTCAAATATTTTTATATAGCAGCTAATTTAGGTTGCGTTAATACGAATATACAACATCAAACTTTTATAAAACAAACAACTCTTCATCATTTTATTAAAAGAACGTTTGACGTAGGCAACATTGCTGAAAATGTATAGTTACAATCTCATGTGGATAAACAATGTTCGCGACTGTAACTATGTACAAGCGCCTTCTCTAATTGGTTAGGTAGGTACCCCGATACTTATCCAAAGCGCTCTGAAGTTACATTATTCTTTGATTGACTAATTCCAAAAGCTTGTAGCAGGACTTTGTAAGCTTAAATTCGTCATCTTAGCTCTTTCTTCAAGTATTGGCGTTAGGCTTATATGAGTACTAGCTGCGCCCCGCGGTTTCACCCGCATAAGCGTCGATCCCGTGGGAATATCGGTATAAAAACTATCCTATGCCCTTTCCCGGGACTCAAACTATCTCTATACCAACTTTTATCTAAATCGGTTCAGTAGTTTAGGCGTGAAAAGGTAACATACAGACAGACAGAGTTACTTTCGAATTTTTATTATTAGTATGGATGCTGTAAATACTTTCAACAAAACAATGAATTCCTTTTTTTTCGAGTCTATGATCTGCGAAATGTTCTACGTTCTTTTTGGTGCATGCTCGTTGTGCACATTAATGGCGTTGAAATTTTCTATTAGTTGAAAACTTCTGCTTGCCTTCAACATGTTCCATAAGTCACTGAATAAACTGGGGTTCGTTCTATCCTTTACGTGATTGAGAGCTTACTCACTCCCAGCTCCTTCGTCCTAAACGTTCTTATTTGACATTTCAGTTCCGTCTTTAGCAGCGATACGTTTTGCGATTTGCGATTCTCGTTCAAACGCACACAGACAGAGTTCAAACCAGGACAGTTTCTGCGTTTCGTCTGTCTCCAAAAGGCCATCAAACTCAAACTCCGGACCACATATTAGCACGGCACTAGCAAGCACTTCAGCGTGAGGTATTAGCAGTTAAATCCCGGCATAGTATAGCGCGTTAAGTCGTGTCAATAAACTTGGCTGGGCGGGCGTGGACCGAAATAGCGCGGCCGAGACGGCGCGTCGGTGCGATACAGTCGGCACGGAAAACTGTGAAAACTTTAGGAAATGTCGCGCAAGTGGGTATTTTTTTTCCTCATAAGGTTCGGGGTTTTATTGCCCTTATAAGTGAAAATTTATAAAGTGGGATATATGTCGGGAAACAAGGAGAGAGTAAACGATTTTCCTACAAAATTAAGTAGATCCGGCAAGAAAACGAGAATGGTAAATCCAGAGTAATGAGAGTTCATAAATCATGAAGCCTTTACCGACCAAGATACAACAGCAAATGGTTTAAAAAATCATCAGCAGCCTCTTCAAAATACTATTTCCAAAAACTGTTTAAATCAGACATTGAAGATGGAAAACACGTGAAACTGTAACCTAATTAATGCGGTATATAATTTACACCAGTCATTCTTCCAGATTTCTCTGCTGACTCTACCGAACTTCTTTCTTTTCCCCATAGTGCACATTCAAATTGAGACATTACGTGCTTCCATACAAACGTTCGGCTAGTGGGTGTCCCCTTACACCAAGTTTTCATAAGTACCTTCCATTACGTATTACTGAAATCATAACATTTGTACTTCAGTGTGATTGCGTGTAAATGCCACTTTAGAAGTATGATTTAGTTGGAAGGTTCTTTGAACTTGCACTTAACCAGCATGAATTTAGAGGAAAGAGGAATAGACTGTCATTTTTGTGTGATCGAAATAGAATTCTTACAAATCTATGTGGAGTTTCCAATGGAATAGAAAAGTTTGTATTTAAGAAAAAAAAAACAATAATTTATCACGGGTTCCAGATGTCCATTCCTGTCTTCGGATGTCCCCATATATCGCAGCACTCACTGGTTGAAACGTTTTACTGGTAAATGTCAGTGAGGCAGATCAGTGGTCGCAATAATGTTACTAATAAACAGTTGTTTGCCGAAAAGATATCATCAGTTTGATGCAAAAATAAAAAGAGAAAACATAACAAATATATCTTGTTTTGATTACTCCGAATGGGTTGTTAGTTTTCTTACATCATCAATTTACAGATGTAAAAAGAAATATTTCATTCGATTATGACATCATTTAGGCTTCTTAATTATGTTCATACGTGATATATTTGCCAACTTAATAACTCAACGAATACGTCATTGATTTTCCAGAAAAACCGCCATCTTTGCTGAATAAATTGAAAAATCGGGGTCACATTCTACAGTGAGGGAAATAACTTTATACACGTTAAAAATGTCGCACTCGATGATTGCACGAAGTGACATAAGCCTTTTAACACCTGTCAACACATTATTTGCAAGTAATAAATGTTTTTGTATGAAGAATCTGGAGTTATTGATGTCGTTGTACCGAGTGAACTAATGAATAAGGTTGAAGATATGGTGAGTAATATATCAAACGCGAAAACTATGACGTTTGACTAATAAAGAAAGAAATTATGATCATTATAGACTACTGGAGATATGAATTGATACAAAGCTGCGAGAAAATATTTTCGGTGTTTTATTAGTTTCTATTATATTTTTTCTATAGCACATTAATTTAGAAGCATGGTATGACACTATATAAATTATAACGCTGGCATTCTCACTTTGAGTCGAAACGGTATTTTGCAACCAAAATACTTGACGCGACGAAAAAAGTCACTTGGTCTAAATATAATACGTCTGGACGAGCGAGCGAGCGTTTAACGGAATATGAACTGCAGCTGAATAGTTTATGAATGAAAATTTATTGTTGTTATGTAAGTTTTTTCTCTGAGTGTAAGAATGTGGTATATATGTGGTAGCTTTTCGGTATGACATACGAGAATATTAAAATTTAGAATTTTTTGGAAATGTTTGATAAATTTTGAAGAAGAAGTTTATGTTAATATATAGTATAACAATAGTTTAAGAGGGTTAGAAAATAGAAAGCGAAAGTCACTTGACATTCTTGTCCAAAAAAAACAGCAGATGAAGAAAATTGACATGCACTTGATAACACAGAAAGTTTTGAAACCACTGAAAAATAACACAGGAAAGCCTTTATAATAACAACATTAAGCTGAGCTGAATTTTATTGGGAGTGTCACCAGAAAAGATAGTATACCATACTCTATGACACTTTTCATAGTCTAGATTGACATTCTGAGTCAGTTTTCCACAGAACAGAGTGGAGACTGGTGATTACTCACGGACAAAATGCAGACTAGTTAGATTCAAACGGTAAATCTTATTTATTTATTTCTGGGTTTTCTTTGATTTATTGTCATCTGTTTTGCTTTAGTCATGTCTGTTTTGAATTACTAGCTCATGCTTTCGTGGTGCATGTTCCTAGATACATTTAAGGTTAGTTTGTTTGTTACGTGTCATCTATTATAATAATTCTCAATATGCAAATTCATTGTTTTTATTATAACAACCTTGTCTGTCCAGGAATCTTGCTGTATTTAAGCCATATGAAGTACATACTACTGAATGTATATCATCATCAATCCTTTCTTTTCCATACTGATGTTATCTTTCAGTAGATGCTCTAAATTCACAAGCTTTAATTCTATAATCATCAGCTTTAGGAAAAACTCGCACTCGGTTATTTTTAGACAGTCCTCATAGCAACTTCGTCTTGCATTTTATTTTATTTTAAAAACTTGTGTGAAACTATTTTTTACTACTAAAATTTTTGCGTAAGCTCGCAGTGCGTGAGTCAGAAGTAAACACGACACATTTTCGTATTCTCGTACATATTTCATATCAAAAATATTTGAAGTAATAAATGTTTAAGTAAATTATAATAATGGCCACCTGTTTTACTGATGGAGAGATTAAATATTTGACACGCGCCGCCCAACTGCAAAGTTCCTTATGTTATGCCGGCGCAAATCATTCAATTTTGTCACGAATCTTCTAAAAACGTGAGGTTCTTTTTTTCGTTCGTACATCGAACATTTGAAACATCATCAGTGCAGATGGACTCTTATTGTCCATCCATCAGACTATCTGTTTATTGGTAAATGTACGTTTTACATTGTTAAAGACCACGCATTACATCAAGGCAAGTTCAATGCAGCTTTATAATGAAACATCATTTTGAGTTTTATCACGTTTCTTGTCTCCCTTTTAGCTAAACACGTGATCAACGTCATGCCAGTCATTGTTAGTTTCTTTTCAGTCCTCACCTGTTAGTACAAACATGTTATGGTAAATGACATGTTTAACGGTGTTGTGGAACCCATAGACAGGTGCAATAGTATCTTATTCATTAGCAGGACCGATAAATTTCTAGATAGCGACTTTAGTCATTTAATTGTTTTATTTTATTGCAACTTTTTATTGTACAGATGTCTCTAGTGTATTGTGCTGTGTTCTTTGTTTTATGGATTCCCTAGTTACTTTTCTACTTATACAGGGTGTTACGGAAAGGGCATATCAATACAAACGGGTTGAAGAGTGTATCTGGTCTAGAATCTCTGTACAAAATTCCAGCTCGAAAGCAGTAACTTTGAAAATGCTTAATATTTTTTTATTTCGATAAGTTTATTAAATTGAAATCATAACAAACGTGTCACCGCACTACGAGGGTCATTATCCGTTATCTGTAGTGTGTCTGTGCGCCTAGTACACGCACATCACGCCGCCGCGCGCCAGTGCAGCGCCGTGAAGTCGAAATTTAAAAAAATATTAAGCATTTTCAAAGTTAATGCTTTTGAGCTGAAATTTTGTACAGAGATTCTAGACCAGATACACTCTTCAATCCGTTTGTATTGATATACCCTTTCTGTAACACCCTGTAGAATTCTTTTTGTTCCATATTTGCAAAATAATTGTTCATTAAATTTTTTTTGCAAATTAGTGTGGTGGTAATTCTAATATTATTATTAGCCACAAATTATACCAATGTAAAAACCTTATGAAAATAAATACCTAGGTACTATAACAAGTACGTAGTGTTTATTAACCGGTCAAGGACCGCGTAGTGGTATTGTTTATTAAAATACTTTCCATTTTACCGAGCAGAGTTTTGTTCGGATTCCGCTAATTCCGAAAATGTCCTAACCCAGATTTTCACGTTATTAAGTTCATCAAAAAGTATTCAAAATTAAATATTATTATTTCCCTCATAAAACAGAGAAAATCAAACTACATAATATTTCACTGATAAAAACAGAAGAGTTACAAAAGCTTTCATTTCTGTTACTACTCACATCACATCCATCAAATGCAAATATGTAGTTTATTTCTCTTCAAAAAACGTTTTGCGTACCTCTAGGCCCGTGATTTATGAGAGCTATAATGCACTTTCATATGTTTATATACCTAGTTGTAGAAAACTGCCAAAAGCTTTACGCGGGTACTATAACTTATAGGCCATTCGACGTACGTTAAATGATCAAGTCGGATTTAAACGTAGGGCAGTTACAATTTAGAAAATCCTTTTTATTTTTATTGGAACGTTATTTATATTTATTAGCCATATTAAAAATAAAGCGTAGGCAGTGTATGCATGATTCTTACACAAAATCATTTTGTTATTTTTATAGATTTCATTTTCTTAGATACCAAATTTCTACTGGCCTTGTAATAACAGCCGATAGAACTGTCACCAGACCATTACTTTTGGCTTGTTTATATAATACTTACCCATAGATTTTACAAAAATCTTCCGATATTAATAAAAACATTTAGTGACGACTGTACTACCCCAAAACGATTTAGAAAAACATAAATTAGAATTTGAAGTCCATCAGAAAGAAATACGTTGACTAGGTACCTACAAGTTCGAAAAAAAAAACGAATCGTATATTATTTAAAGCTAGTGTGAGTAATATCATTATTCACGTAGTTTAGAAAGGCTGGGCAACACCGCTCGGATGAATCAATTCTCGTAATAATAGAAAAAATATTATCACATAAAATCATTGGCAACGTATGCCGAAAGTTGTTATTAAAATACAAAAGAACGCTGTGTCCGAATCGTATGAGAATCGGGTGATCTGATTTCAGTACCGATGTTTATTTTTTATTGAAAAAGCTGGGCACGCTGATCATTTGATAGAAAACTAAAAACTATAGATCACAAGCCTTTTTATTTCAAAAAGCTTTCGTAGAACTCGTTTCGTAGAATTAGAACAAAGTGTGATAAAAGTAGGTAATAGAACAGTCGAATAAATGTTCTTATGCGATTTTCACATCAGTTTAATAATTTTATCAATAAAATTGATCTACTTAATCCATACTAATATTAGACATTCGAAAGTAACTCTGTCTGTCTGTATGTTACCTTTTCACGCCTAAACCGCTGAACCGATTTTGATGAAATTTGGTATAGAGATGGTTTGAGTCCCGGGAAAGGACATAGGATAGTTTTTATCCCGATATTCCCACGGGAACGAAACTTGCGCGGGTGAAACCGCGGGGCGCTGCTAGTTAAACATATTTTTAGTCATTGTAATCGTGTTTATCCTTCTTATTTTGTACCTATAACAAATTGTAAATAGTGAAGGACTTTCACTTTATATTTTATTTATTTCTTATACAAAAACTCGCGAATATAATGATAATGTATACGACTAATGCCCTGCGTCTAAAAACAGAACGTGCCAAACCTAAGAATCGTAAATTTTAGAATTGCAATGTTTTATTTACAGCACGCTGATTCTGGCGCCGACTTTTTGACAGTCGGCCTCTTTGCCGATTTCAAACTGTCAGAATCTAATTACCAAACTTACGATTTCAATTTGCTAGCAACATGATCTGTATTTTTAACAGGATAAAGCTTACTTTTGGTGGCTCATCTGCCTTTGATTTTGTAAAGAATATTATGGTTTTTGCTGCCCATTCTTTATAGTAGCGTCTGTCGGTTGTTTTTTTTTTTTTGCCAAAATGGGGTGTTGGGGTCAGTGAAAAGACGGCGCCACGGCTCTTTAAGATTGATGACCTGTTTCGGTTCGACTCCTGGGTTGAATATATTGAAAACTAATTAGAATTTCGATTGTTATGTCTCAACTTTATAGTTTAGGGCGCTAAGGCGCTTTGATGGACTGCATTAGGGTATTTTTAAGTGAGGTTGCTAATCCTACAATAAAAATAATAATAAGTATTTTATTCCTCAAGTAAACGTAAGACAGTAAAAATTAAGTACCTTTTTGCTACCATTAAAAAGGAAAAAAAAACAATATTACTGTCACAAATAAAACGTATCGCAAGTAAGCAGACACACTGCATTCATTTTGAATACATAAAATTGCATACAGTTGCGTTCCTACTATAGATCAGACACTAGGCGGCTGTATGTGGTGTCTATTGGTACTGCCTCTGCTAAACCCTTCGGAGATCTAAAAAAAAAAAAACATTTATCGGACTAGCTTTCCAAAACTTTCATGAACAAACAAAGCTATATATTAACAAACAAATGTCGCAACTTTCGAAACTGGCAAAAACAGAAAACAAACAACAGTGTTCGCCATTTACGAACAACCGCGCGTACGCAACTACGACGCAACCCGTTCCTTCTGCGGCGCCTTAGCGGCTCAACAAAGACTCCTCGGTATTTATGTAAATGGCTGAATTCCGAAAATGCCAGCAACCATCGGCCAAAAACAATGTGAGTGTGCAAAAAACCGTGGGAGGGGAAAGTTCGCTTTTTCGGGTTGTGACGCTTTCGCACTTGGACTGTGTTGTCACCTTATGTACTTGGTTAAGTGCACGTACTTTTTGACTTTACATTAATGACGTCTGAGTTTCTGTAATGTTATCTGCATGTTCCTAGAAGCAAGCGAAGGCGTAAGGTTCCTTCCACGACAGAAACCAGCACCCCTATTGCAGACTCTTGTTAAACTTAATGCTTGCTAACCTCATCTCATACATTATCATTATGAAAGTCATTTAAGGTGAATGGGTAGTTGTACCCCGCGAAATTCAATTTTTCTTACGTTTTTTGCAAATTTCAGGTCCGTGTCAGGTTGTATCTTGATCAAAATATGATTCGCGACTATAACCGGTACGTATTTACAGAATTATAATAATTAGAATCATTAATACATCTTTCTAAGTTAGATTTCTACCGTTAAGAACAAATCTCGTATGGAAAAGTGTTTATGGTAGAAATCTAACTTAAAGAGATATATTAATGATTCTAATGACTATGATTCTGTAAATACATGTCTATTATAGTCGCGAATCTTATTTGGATCAAGATACAACCTGACACTGACCTGAAAATTGCAAAAAACGTAAGAAAAATTGAATTTCGCGGGCTACAACTACCCATTCACCTTAACACTTGCAGGGGGTTACCAACTCACTTTTGCAGATCATAACCAAAAAAAAGTTCATCAAATAAAACAAACGTCACAAGATAGGTACTCTCACCGAAAACTAATCATCAGTTTTATATATCAACAGAAGAATAAAAACTACGGCAATGATATTATAGCCCTTATGTACTAAAAAGAAACACTCCTCTTTTAGTTTTGCGAATTTGTGCGCAGGCGCCTCCGGCAAGGACTAACGGAATGCTTTTTGCTCAACTAACAGTATCTCAATTTTATCCATTGCTTTTCGCCGTTTTATTTTGTCTGATGTTCGATCCCAGGGTTTGATTTAGGGATTCGGCGATAAAGATAAACGATTTTATTGTGTTCGTTTTTTTATTATTTTTTCGACGCATTTAGTGTCAATAATTGGATGAGAAGTCGGTGTCTTTATAAAGATAACGATTTGATTTACTTATTCGAATGCATTTATTGAAGTGAGTGCTAATTTATTTTTGGTGGAGTTAAATTCTTCAGGGTTTTGGGTTTTAATTGAAGACAAGACTTTTGGCTGATAACAAGGAAGTAACTGGAGAAGCGACCGTTTTGTACATAAAACAGCTCTTGAACACCAATTAATTTAGACCCAATTACTGGCAGTTAGAACTGAATAAGGAAATAGATTATACTGGACTTACTAGACGACCAATCGACCTATTGGTCGATGAAACATCTTATGAAAGGACCTCTCCCGCTTTCACTAAAACGAAAGGTCATGGACATGTGCATTCTTCCCACCCTCTCCTACGGAGCACAAACATGGTCTCTTACAAAGCGTCAAAAGTCCGCACTTGGAGTCTGCCAACGGGCTATGGAACGAAGTATACTAGGTGTCAAACTCACTGACCGCATTAAGAACTCCATACTTCGTTCCAAAACAAATAGCGGACGCTGGCCGCACAGCTGCTGGATTAAAGTGGAACTGGGCTGGCAATATCTGTCGCAGCAATACGCAAAAGCCACTACTCAGTGGATCCCCAATGGCAGGAAACGACTGCGCGGCAGGCCCAGAAAGAGATGGCGGGATGAGCTGAACTCCTTCTTAAAGGATTGGCCCAAAATCGCGGTAGACCGGGAAAAATGGAGAGAGGGAAGGGAGGCCTTTGCCCTGCAGTGGGACAATACAGGCTTATAATAATAATTACTAGACGATAAAACACTGAAGAAGTTGCAATATTTTTTGTGAGGTCAGGAACTCAGGACTGGGAGACAATGCAAGAAGCAGAGTGTCAAGGTTCCCGCCCACTTGGTATCGTCAGCCATCCAGTGGGTATTGAGGCCACGCCACACTATTTTGAATGAGAGACTTAAATAAAACGTGTCATGTTTTCACCACTTTCCGCTGTTTCACAATAGCCCCAGTTTTATTATGTTTATCGAAGGTTTTCATAAGTGTTGAGTCCACTTTCATTGCATTCTGGTGCAATGTTTCGGAATTTGATATGGTTATTGTTAAAACTTTTTGATTTTCTTTTGTTTATTTTCCGTATTTTTTAATGTAATTCTAGAGATTCCGGTCTAATCCCCTGAGCCCCCCTCCACCCCCCCCCTCCTCGATCCCCTGCTAGTTCGTCTTCTGTTTTAAACTCTGGCTTTATGCTAGGTTACTCTTTTTGACAGGTAAGTACAGTCAAGAGAAAATAAACGTTTCATGTTTTACAAAATTAATATATAATAATTTCTAGATTAAAATTGATAAATAACATTGCAGTCCTGTGAGAATACACTGTCAGAGTAAGTGCGAGGTCTACTGAAAACAGGATTTTTGCAAGATTTCATGCTGGACAGATCCCCTTTGGCAATAGTTGGTAATAATGCATTATCTTCCATGAGCAATGAATTATAATGACATTAGGTGGCATTTAAATATCATCTTTAACGGGTGAAACATTAGAGGTGCTATTGTAATTGAGCAGACATAACAATTCATAGTATTTATCCAATTTGTGTTAGACACCTAATTAGGACATTGCTGACAACTTTCCCCTAACAATAAATAAAATCGCCATACAGCCAAAGTATCAAATTGTGTCTGCGATAGACAAAAATAGACTTTTTAAATTGATTTCGTCCTCTTCCCAAGCCGAGTGATTTCCGGCTGAAATTGTTGCCAAATCTTTTTCTGAATTGAGAAAAAAAAAATAGTGCAATAAAATATGATGTATTGAATGACTAATCGTAATCTTTAAGTGGCACTCGACAATATGAGATAACAACGATGTTGATAAATGCTAATTTGATGATCAATAGGCAGGTATTCAGAAAGTGGTTCTATAATACCAAACACATCAATGCTCTTAGTAACGGCTTTTTTCGAAACCGGAGACCTCATCTATTTCAATAGAATTGAAAAGGTAGAAGAATAGGGAAACACAAGCGACCTGCGAGCCGAATAAGTGGTCCACACATCAATAACAATACCACACGAAAACTATATAAGCACGCAAAAGTGAAAACCATTTACCATTAAATGCATTTCTTGCCAAAACCATATCACCATTTACCGTTCATCAATAAAAAAGGCGAAATTCCATTACCCCTTAGTTTCAGCAATTTGCTAATTCACTTTACTCATGGAAAGTTCAAAAAATTGGCCTCACAGACAGCTTCGTCGTGCTGGCATCTCCCACGGCCGAATCGATAGCAATCGCCTTAATTACCGAACGATTAAGGCCGATTATGGCTTCCCCAGTAAAAAGTTCACGAAACTGTTTAATTAGACCTCTCCGATGTCCTCAAATGCATTCGAATAAGAAACTTCGTTAGGATTAAAGGTTTGTGACTGCTTTTCTTATACAGGCTGTTAGTGTAAACACCGTTGTCACTAAAACCATAGGTAGTTGACTTAATTATAAAAATGTTTATCTGAATTTAAAAATAAATAAACGTTATTTTCTTTCAAAAATGTAAGAAAGTTTCTGTCCGACACCGTCCGTAAATTCATGGATACTATGCGCAAAGGGCGCTGACCTGCTGCACTGGCCGTCCGTTTTAAGTACCTACACAATATTCCAATAAAAGCGCAATACACATAACCTGTGATGTAACTTTCCCATTTTTCCTGGCTTACTTTCATACTTTTCCTGGCTTAGGACAGGCAAAAATACCTACCTTGTGTTGCTTGACGAGTCCAAATGTAAGATGAATTTAACAACAAAGAAAATGAAAGAAAAACAACAACTGGGTAGGTATTTTTGGCGTATTTAAAAGTTAATCACATTTTTATCTACAGTTTCATTAAAAAGTAACCTTTGAGTAGCCGCCAACATCGTTTCCCGGTTTGGCACAGGTTGTCCAGGGAATAGCTCCGCGTACTTTCTTCGAGCCTCGTTCAGGTTATCACCAGCTGCGGCGTAAAGCCGTACCATTTCGGTCCACTGTACGTTTGTGTACGACATAATTACTAATCTAACAGTCTATGAATGTAACTACACACTTGTGCGAGCGCGACAATTCGCGATGGTGCGCGGGCGGCGCGGCACGGCTGCGCGGGCGTTGCTAAAGCGTTACGTGCGCTCGATAGCGAGGCTATAGCCAGACTGAGGGGTGTGTGTGGAGTGTGGACGGTGTGGGAAGGGGCGCGCGCGCCGCCGGCCTGCGGCACGCGCTGCATAGATGGGTAAGTACTGACGACGCGCTGTTTCCCGCGCTCCGTCTACTTTGCCCTTGCGTGCACTTGTATAGGTGAAATAATTTTAAGGAAAAATTGAGACTTTACTTAAAAAAAAAAAAAATTTTTTTTTTCATTGAATTTACGTTCTATAAGTGAAACCAAACCACTGGTTTCAAGGATAACGGTGTTTACACTAACAGCCTGTATGTATTTCTTTAAAGGTAAAGCGGACTTGCATTTACTTTGTTTTCTGGTCCACCTTTGTGTTGATCAGCTATGTAACTTTAGTTTAGCATTCAGTTGATCGCCGATACTGACCTTACATAACGCGTAATAAATTAAACTGACTATTTAATGCAATAAAATTCGAGCAACTATCAGTCCACCTGTCACCTTGCGCAGTTTCACGAGAACATCTAGGATACAGAACGTGCTATCCCGCAAACAGTGTATTATCTCTGACGGTGTGATCGATTCTGCATATTTGCCTGACTATTTATGTACAATTCTGATTTGTAAACCATCCACGTTGCTATTGATCATTAAGTGGCGCCGAGCACCTAGGGTTGACACTTCTTAGAAATAGTATTTAGTTTCATTAGAATCAACATACGGAATGTAGGCTTTGTCTCGTGGAAATAGTGTGCAAAAATTCCTCTCAATTTTTCTGACGTCACTTAAATCAAATTATTTAATAATCAGGTCTACATTTCCAATACGACACGCGAGCTTCAAGCTAGCTCCACATAGCCTCGTCATTTGCATCACTATGCCAACACACCTCTAATTACAGTAATAGCTGCCATGTTCACCTTTTAACCTACTTGTTGCCGTCTCTGGATTCCAATGCATTGTCACCAACTCTCATTTGTATTCTGTCCGTCCTTTCATCACAGACCGCTGTGGTCTCAAGTGTTTCTATCTTGTCTCCTTTTTCATTTTTGACTAATTCTGTATCACCATCCTTGTCTTTATAATATGCCTAATCCACTTGGAAAACAAATACAGCAGGTTCAGTATTGTGATTAAATATTCTTTAAACATCACCATGTGAAGGTTTTCTGTAACAATTGGTCTGTGTTTGCATTGGGAATGTTTTGCCTTTTTGATTAAAGCCGACTACTTATCATGTTTGCGGTATAGTTATTTGAGTTTCTTTATGTAAGTACTTTGTTTATTTATTCAATTGGTTGGTCTACATTCCTTAAATGCGATGACATCTGTATTAATACGCATTTAATTAAATTCGTGGCATATTTCATGGCTTAGGTTGTTACTCTGTAAAAGCTCATACTTTTTCTAAGCTTCAATTTGCCCATGATTTTGACTATATACTTATATACTTAGTACTTTTTGATTTTGCAAGAGCGTTTGTAATATTAGTTTCACAATCTAATTTTAATGTTGTATATGTTTTTTTTTTTTATAAAAAAGTCTACTTTACATTTTTAATGTCCAATAATGTTTGTTCTGTTTCCAAAATCGTATCTCACGATCGTCCCTGCAATAACCGCTGTCATTACACCAGAAACAATCACTTCCCACAGTTTATGTATCACCGCATGTCTGCGCCGCATCTAATTCGCGTAAATTAGGACACGTTGTAAAACTAAAACATGTTATTTATATCTTGGGCGAAGCTTCCAAAATTTCAATAGGTGTTTACCCGCAAGTATTTGTATAATTGAATCATCGATTGATACAAAAGTACATACTCGTCATGGTAGTGATCTACTTAAGGTGACAATACCTTGAGGAAATAATTGTTGACCATTTTGTTCATTAAGTATCAAATCGATGGTCCCTATTAATAATGTCGGTTCCGCAAAAAGACTAAGAGCAGTTCCAAGTTTGTTTTGGCAATAAAAAAAGAAATATAAGACTGCGGATGTTCAAATTTGCACTGACTGTTTTATGTATTGTTTACTATGTACTGACATAGACAAAAAATAGAATGGCCAATACAAACTTTGAACTGCTCTACTGAACAGTCTTTTTGCGGAACCGACATTGTTAATAGGGACGATCGAAATACATATGTTACCTACATTTGGCACTGCACCGATCAAATACTCAGTGGACCAAACCCAAAGGTCCTGTCTCTAAGGCCTGCCAACAGATTCAGCAAACCATTATCAACTATTACCATATCAGACAAATTACCAATGCATCGTCCTGAATTAATTCCAGCCTACCTACTACATCGAAATCAATCGGTCATTAGCCGGAGAAAGGCAGGTGTCTCATGCTATCACCATGATTGGGCTCATCCTGCCCTCTGCATGGCAACCCACCGTGACCTCTAAGCAAGAGTCATCGAACCTTAAAATATTTCCTAAAACGGTTAACGTCCCGAACGAGTTGCCAATTACTAGGGTGCGAACGAATGGACTGTGCTTTGGAAACTCCATAAGTTGAGGTGGAAATGGATGGAAATAGATTTTGGTTGGTTTTGTTTGAGAATACATAATTATATTAAGAGGACTACATGACCTAAAGCGCAGTCACTGTCTGACTGCATAGAAAAGAAAGAGAAGCGCGATGACACAACGCTGGTAATTTATTGCAAAATATGAAGCAATTATCTATTTACGAAAAATCTATTGTTTGGACTAAAGAATTAAAACCTAGAGTTTTAGTATGTTGCTTGTAGAATAATCTGACAAAAAATCATAATGATTGTATGTATATTAGTATGGTTTTTATTGTAAAAATAAAGTTTTTAGAGGTATCTTCATGATTTTTTTTCTATCGCATCAAATAAGTTTCATTATGTTTTCAACACACTGTCTACCTAGCATATATCCTGAAGAATATCATATATTTTTTTTGATTTTGTTTACTGTAGTCGATCATATACTTTTATTGTTTCTAAAACTTGCGTTTTTTTGCGTTTAGGTCCTGTAAGCCCCTTAACTGCTTATAAAATTTTGTGAAATCGATTTTCTAAATTAGTGAGGAAAGTTGTTAACTTATATGGAAGATGTATTGAAGTTACTGAAATTGAAACTGTTTCTTTTCAATTCAGATACCTATGCATGTTTTGAAATAGAAAGAAAGAAAGAAAGAAAAAGTATTTATTGCGACTCGTACAGATAGATCACAAACTAAACTAAACAAAGTAAAAAATAAAAGCCATGTTATATAAAAAAAGTAACAAAAAGAAAAATGAAACAGAAACTCCTATACGAGGCCAAAAGGCTCCTATCTCAGCATGATGCTGCGACATTTAAAAAAACTACTAACTAGTGATACCTGTGTTTCATAGTCTTAGTAGTAATTCATCTATGTAAATAGTGTTTCCGTAGTTTTAAAAGGGTTTGTCTTATACATATGTCTGTTAAATCTACAAAATCCTGGATAATCTTAAACTTTTGGTGGCACTACACTAAAATATCACGCGATCCAAATCTATTCACATTAAATTGCTGGAATCCACAAAAATTATACGAAAATTCGCTACCATGCGTGCCCTATAAATATTTAAATTGTAAACTGCCTAAAGCTGGTATTGTTCGTGAATTTAAAGCATTCCGATGGCCTGATGATTTCGTACGAAATTTTATACGGTTATAATGGTGATAATTTGTTAAATGTGTGCTTTCGTTTTACTTTCAAGTGAATACCAAAAGTAAGAATTAGTCAGAGTCGAAATATCTCGTTATTTGATTGGAATTTTTTGATTTCAGTAGGGTTCGTCTGTCATCTTTTACCTTTTTCGTTTGATATTTTCTACGAATGGTGTTATTTACACAAAGTTATGTGTAGTATCAACACTTTTTATTCTGTTTATGAAAAGATACTCTTCCAAGATAGGTACTTCAATCTCACACTCCAAAAGTAAGGAGCAAATGGTCTACCATTTAAAAAAAATATGGACTCTAGTCCATAATTTTTTTTTTCCTTGATTTTCTTTATTTTCAGCTCTTGTTTCGAAGAAAGGATTCAACAAAGAACGTTAGAGTTCCATTTAGTCCATCTTTAAAGATCAAACACCCAATCTTACTAATATCGCTAAACATCTTAAATGAAATCGTCGCAAAAATAAGGAAAAACGCAAGTAAAAATGAAATAAATAAAAAACAACAATAAATGGATACTTTTACTGTCCTCGGCCGGGATGGGATATGGACTCGCTTATCGTAACTCCGAACCATGTGGGGATGAACAAAAGATTGTATTTATTTGCCGACTGCAGTCCGTGCGCGCGAAACTAGTGCGATCTTAGGATCTGAAGGATTTTCTTCTTGTGCACAGCAAATAGGTACAGGGTGGCATATCGACGGGCAAACTGTGGCCATGAATTCAGCACGTGATTCTAGACCCTAGAGTAGACTTTTCATCGATAATTTAAAAAAAAACGGGTGTTTCATAGAAAAGAATAATACCTACGCGGTCAAAATATATGGAACAGCCATTTTTTGGAAGTTAAAACTTCTTTAGGCGCGTTGGGCATTTTTTGAGATGGGATAAAACTATTGAACTTGCGCCACTGTTACTGTAATCGACACCGCTTCGGATGTGTTCGGCTGTACTCGGGATGTAGGTACTCGGTTTTAATGTATATCCGATATATCAGTGAGTGATGGCAAAGTATTCTGTTTGCGTTTTCACTGTTTTCACTTCTGTCGGTACTCCCGGAGTGCCACTGTTTTTTTTTTTTATAACTGAAGAAAAATGTCAATCATGTATTGAATCTATGGTTACAGGTTGCGCGTCGATGTCCCACCCTGTTTAATAAAGTTTGAGTTTTCCCCTTTTGTTTATATTTCTTCATCAACCTCATCATCAAAACGAAATCTTAAATTAAGCAAGTGAAACTATGTAAAAGAGTACATTTTAACTTTTCAATTAATAGTTCCACATAGTATGACTTTAGGCTTCGATACCTTATACAAGCCAGGAGACACCAGTCATTACATGTACACGTTAAATTCCATCGGCATATAAAATCATACAAAGGACGCACTCTAAAGCAACGCGCGTCGCGTCGTCTGCGCAAGCAGTCGTCATTTAAAAACAATTCTGCGGGGTTGCCTCTCCAGTGTAACTGTATATGGAGTTGCTACGCCAAACTGGGCGCTAACGAAAAAACCAGGCGCTCAAGTCAAAAGGAAACCCGATTGTGGTAAAAAACGAAGTCATCGCCGCCGTAGCGTAGTAGAATGCCTCCCCCCTCCGCGCGTCGCGCATGCGTACTACGTGCTTTTTTCGCCCGCGCCGGCGCAGCGTAAACAAACCGATCGCAACTGCGTTTGTCGTGCGGTTTGTAGTTTTTGTAGAAATGTTTAGGATTAGTAATTAATAGGCTTTCTTTTCTGAGAGATTTGCATTTGATAAATAATACAAGACAAGACTATAATATAAGATAAGATAAGACTTGACGGAAAATGCTATGAAGGTGCGTGATGGTTACGTTTTTCATGAACAAAGAGAGAGTAGCAGGTTTTAAATTATTGATATTCACTACAAGTTTCTGTTTAAACTGAGTGTCGCAATGCTTGCTACACTCAGTAGGTGTGTAGATACGAATGGGTGCCAATTTGTTTTTAAATGGATTTTGACAAATAACAAAGCTAGTGATGTTTTCACACAAAAGGGAAAAATAATTAAAGCAATTCATGAATTACCTGACACTTGACATTATTGAAAACTACACGGTGAAAATCTTTTTCCTCCTTGACTGCTACAAGAGACGATGTTAGGACACCCAATGACTGCATTCGTCCATTTTCAATACCGTCAAACGGGGTGAATAGGAATGCAGGGGTGAATCGGGACGAAACATTAAAATGGATTTTAATGTTGAATTAATATAGTTTGTTGCCAACAAGGGCACTTAATCTTTAAATACAATAAATACGAGAGTCCTTTTTGGCAACAAACTATTATGTTTCCATTTTAAAGTTTCGCCCCGATTAACCCCTGCATTCATATTCGCCCCGTTTGTAGGTAAATGAAATGAAATTTATTTGCATGAATTGTAGTACATTACAGATGGTCCGGTTTTTTTAAGTTTCTAATACAATACGCTAAAACTAGCATACAAAATTATTGATTACATGAATTAAATAAATGAAGCTAATAAAATTGGTACATAAATCAGTTATTAAATAAATATAGATGTCAAGTAGGTATTTGTCAAATTGTAATCGTAACATGTTAGTGTGAATCTTTAAAGTCTAAATACTCCTTCAGAGAATAGGAGTAGGTAAGTATAGGAGAACAGTAGGTGTAGGAGAATTATATCTTCTCCTTCCTTTCTGAAGGAAAGAAAAATAAGATATATGTATCATATTTTTCTTTGGGACATTCAGAAATCAGAAGGCACCTTAATTCCTGGGCGAATACACCTACTTGTCACGTTTACCTTTCTTGTTACTATGCCATTACCAACTTATGAAATTCTTGCGCAGGTACTGTTTCGTTTTCTCTAATGACCAGAAGAATAATAGCCTTTTCGGTCATGGATTAAGTAAGAACCCGAGTACCTCACCATCTCGTAATTTATACCGATTCAATCGAGTCGTAAAATTACGAGTTCATCCTCAATTATCTGCCCTTTCACTAATAAATGTCAACGGCCATCGAAATCGTGGTCATTCGCTAAATTAATAGGGCTGCGAATTTGCCAACTTTTTAAACACTTTTTAAAGACTTGTTGACATTTTTTTTTATCGTGGGTGTGAAAGCGCACTGACCTTTAAATTGAGACATTTTGGATCACTTCTTAATCCTTGTAATGACAGTGATAAATATGTAGTCAAATAAATGTTGGTGCCAACCCTTAATTATTATAGTTTAGGAGCTGAACATTGATGACTATTTATTACCTATTTTCGTGTTATTTGTGTCTGTTAGTCATGTACATAAGAAATATTATTTTCTATTAAGGTAAACGCTTAACTTAATAACTTCCGACATACCTACCTATCGTAAGTTTTTATGATGTTCTTATATCGGAATGATAAGAAATGTGAAGCTTTAAAAAAAAAAAAAAAGATATGTAGGTAATTCTTAAAATACCTACGACAATGCATCATTTCACCAAGATAAGTAATGTCAGGTTAACACAGGTAAGTAAAACCTGAAACTTCAAGAAAATCTGGCTCGTTTAATCCATGAAAAATCACAGCATGCATATTCGCATTTCGAGGAAAACCTGTGACTCAGGGAAACGTATTTTATTGTTGAGATCGTTACGTTTAAATTTACGCACACGACTTACGGCGCTCGTGTCATTTCGGAACTACCTATAGTGGGTGAACTATTTTAAAATGTAAAAAATTGGAACGCCACTCGGTCAGCAATCGGTCACTGTAATTACGAGTGTTCGGAAGACTGAGTTCGTTTATTTGTTGTTGGGAAATCTTCGATGTGTCTTTTGTAAGTACCTAACCCAAAAGTTGTAACCTAATTAATTTAGTTGAATGTTTCTTTTGGACTGTAATGTTTCAATAAGATTAGCTTTTTAGCATACCACTTTCAGATTCTGCCACAATGTAATGTTAATATTTTAAAACGCTTTTCATCACTACTATAAATCAGCTCTACGCGTGCATACAGTTTCAAGTGCATCTAAAAAATTTCCTCAAAAATAACGTATGTACGAGCTAATATTTTAGCTTTTCAGAAAAACATAAATCTACCGCCCAATATCCTTCAAATATGTTCGTCTCAATTATTTATGAAAGCGATATATCAGGAGAAAAGTATAATAAAAATAGTAGACATAATAACCACCTGAATTTTAATGCCCATCCTTCATTTAAAGCTAAATATAAGTATAATGAAAACCAAGCCGCTCCATGATTGAATGATGTTTTTTATTATGGAATTATTACAGAAGCACTTAAATTTTTACGACGAGTCTCCTGATCGACCACCGACGCATTTAATATGAAGACATAACCTGAATCTATCGATGGATATAGACTGCCAAGTAATGTAGAGGAGATGCAAAATGCATTAAAGTTGGTCTAATTTCAATGTTGTTTTGAAGTTTGTAGGTTAGGTTAGATACAGCGAAAGTGGGAACTTAGATCCCAGGGTATATCATGGCGGTAAATGGAATGTTTGCCTGCTGACCAGAGATTGGGTATACCATCGATATTTTGTTTTATTGTGAGAAATTCAAGTAATCTAATTATTGTTAGGTACTGAGTTTTTATTTCAATTTATTTAATTAAATAATTATATAAATAAAATTACTGAACTAAGTAGGTACTTCGCGCTAAGTCAGCTCCATTTGTCTGTATATATTTCTGTCATCGTAACCTGCAAAGTATAACAAACTACTCTAAAACTGTGAATTAGCAATAAAGGGAGCCCTCACACCCGATCATCCCGATGAAGATATAAACACACGTTTTTATGGCGATTGTAACGCAATTTCTCGAAGGAACACACACGATGCCACCACGGTAGGTGGAGATTGGTTCGGATCCCCAGTAAAACATAAATTGCTGTCGATATTATATTATGTGGGAGAATTAACTGCAAGTAGCATTATGAAGATCGTTTGTATTGATGTTTTGAGACTATTCGTTTTAATGTTGAAGCAAGTGATATATAGGATGTTGGAAAGCTATAGGTATAAATCAAATTTATAGAAATAAAATTGACTATTAATAAAAGTAAGTACCTATACAACCTTAGACAAATTAACAAGAAAAGAAGAGGAAGTGGCTCATTTACTAAACTAATAAAGCAATTGATAATAGAGTACATAGTAGCAATTCATCAATGCTTGAGATTCATTTGTTAACCCATTAACATCGAATTTGTTGCATAGCTGGTGAGCAAGAAGTGCCAGTTCTTATCAAGGCTAAGAGTAGTTAAGACCTTACATTATTGTACGTAGGCACAGCAAAATTATCAGAATTGAAACCTGGTGCCAATACGTTACATGAGTCAGGGTTGCTCAAATACATACTTTAATTGATATTAAATAAGATTTCATCCAATGTCCATCAAGATATAGATAGTGAGTATCTAAATAAATGATTATCAACAAAGATATACCTAAACACTCAAACTAAGCTGCATCTATTGTGGCTGCAGAGTTAAAAATAAAAAGCAGTTTATTTTGAAACTGTCGGCCCGTCTGCGCTGTCTTTAATTACCACTGGATATTTATATCGGCCAAGCACACTAACGCTCCTTATTTTCATTGCTGGGTAAACAATTTGTTTTATAGTTTCTTTTGATTTGGATAACATATCAATCTGTGATTAATTTTCAGCTGTTATTTTGTGTGGTGCGTTATTTCGATGTTCGGTTGTTGATAGTAACTGAGTAGTTGGCGCCATCTGTTTTTGAGTAGTAGCAGCTACCGGCAAAAGCCTTTTTTGCTTTATTTGATTTTGATTGAGATATCAATTCTATCTAGAAAGTGCTTTATATTTGGTTTAATGAGTTTTTTTCTGTTTTTGAGTAGTAGCAGCTACCGGCAAAAGCCTTTTTGCTTTATTTGAGTTTGATTGAGATATCAATTCTATCTAGAAAGTGCTTTATATTTGGTTTAATGAGTTTTTTTATTTCACTTGATGCATCGTACAGGTAGTTAGGTACTACCGATTTAGTATAAAGAAACAATGCCACGACCTCTGAAAAGTCAACACTTCGCAGAAGTCATGACAAGCTTAACGGGCTTCTGAGTCTTAATCAAGTGCATCCATCTTCTTATATTGCCAAATGCCTTTCAGCTTAGCAATAGCAATTACCAGTACCAAAGTCGCAACAGGTAATGAATCTCCGACCTTCGGCTCTTCACATTATTGGACAATTGTTTGTCATTCGGTCGTCTCCAACGACACTGTTCTGAGTCACTTGGCTAGTAGCCAGTTCACCTCACCTGTGATGTTCCAATTCAGTTTCCGTTCAGGATGTGGTCCCTAGCTCCCAGACTATTTATATTAGGTGACGATGTATTTGATTAGCCACAGTCTACGCTCGTAGACTGATTTTTTTGTAGGTGTTTTGGTAGGAGTGATGCAATCAGCACCTGAGGTGACATGCCGATCTATCTTGAGGTGTTTTTGAGGAAATTGGAAGACTGCACTGAAATTAATACCCACCACTAACAACAAAAAATATAAGTAGGAAAAATCAAGAATCGAGGCAAATCAGTAACTATCCGACGCCATATGTCCTGCCTGCGCACCAACACCTCGGTACCTAATGTATTATGTGAAGCCTTTTCAAAAGATGTGCCTATTTACCTTGGCAACTCTAAGCTACTTTCTTTAACCTTAATTGCCCACTTTCGTCAATAGAAATGGCGTAAAAATCCCATTCATGAGCCGAAAACTACTGGTTCTAGACCTGTGACGTTAGGCCGACAAGCGTGGGTGGTAGGATTGGCATGAATGTCAATGATCCTCTATTCATTTGGCTTTATGGCATTTCATTCAATTCAAACGTCATAGACGCTACTGAAATGCTACGTTACGCCTACATTCAGTTTTGGCAAAAAACGTGAAGTACCTATTTGGATTGGCATCAACAGAATAGTAGAGAAATGTGCATTAATGACACCTTGAAGAACAGATATACTAATTGCTACTGAAGAAACTGGAATTGTAGATATTACCACATTACTAGAATCAAATACCTAACGTCCCAAGGGATGAAGCACAAGCGGTTTCGCGAACATAAGTAAACCATATTAGAAGTACCTATAATGCAGACAACAGAAAGTCTAATTCTTTATCCGTAGGTACTAGTTGCTAAGGAAAATCTTGAGCTACTTTGCACAATTTTACCTGAAGAGACCTCCATTCAACAGGCAGGTGGAACGTCTTACCAAAGTCTTTAATCTCATCGTAGTTGAAAACTATCTTAACATGCACATTTCCTATCACAAAGGAAACCCATATTTCTAATGTGTTTCCAGAAGTATCAATAAACACTTCAACAACAAATTGCAAAATGATATTGATAATATAGCGATCAAAGAATACCATAAATCTGGGAAGTCAGAGTTATGAATGAAATAGTGAGTGAATGTGAGGTTGAATTAGTGACGTCAATATGATGAGCTCATAATGGCATAGTATGGGGTGTCAAATGATGGGCATCCGTTAAGGGACGTGGGAGGTTTTATGACGATAGCTGTGGCCTATTTCTCTGCTAACGCAGTCTTATAGTTTATTTCGAAGAAAAAAAGACTGGTTTAAGAAGAGGTGTGGAACCTTGGTGTTCCTGAACGGTTAATTACCGCAAGTGAACAAAAAGTCATTGAGATTTACTTTATCAGTGTCGAGACTTTTTTTCAAGCTTGCACAAAGTCATTAAAGGTCTATCTATATGTTTTTTATTACAACCTAGACTGAATCTAATTGTAGTTCTGTATGAACACACGCATGCAGCTGTTACAAAACTCCACGTAACGCGGCGCTCTGCCAAACTTTGTTAACGTTTGGTCAAAATTTACAATATCGTGTCTTATAAAGTTTTCATCCGGCGGGGCGCCTGGAAGTTGAATTCATATAAAAATATAATATGTCCAACATGAAATGCGTTCGAGCTTTCGCAATCCTATCTATTCCGACCAGACATTAAGGGTGACACATCCTAAAGAAATACCTAGTTAATGATTTACTACTAGCGCTTTCGTTTTTTTCGCTTTACACACTGAAACACAGCCAATTTTTTTTCCGTCGCCCGTGGATGGGATGTTGTCCAAACGAGTGAGTCCCGTTTAGATAATACGAGTTTATTTCGGTTCTTACATATGTTACTCGTCACACAAAATAATAAGGCCATTGGCCTAATGACAGCGGCTTATTTTTAGTTCGGGACTTTTGAAGGCGACTTGCTTAAGTGTTTGTGTGGAGATAGGGATTTTTCCAATTTCCTCAGAATGTTTTGCTTCGAACTGCAGTTGTGTGTCGTCAGTTTTCGCGATTGAATGTAGGATTCTGGATCACGCCTACTGGGATTTGGATTAACGACGACGTATAAAACTGAATTTGCCATCTCAATTAGTTAGCCAAAGATTTTCAGGAATACCGCTAAAACCGATCTGGATATGTTACTTATTAAATTGTACATGTAGGTAAGAGTCCTAGATTTAAGTTCTTTTTTATCATGTCTAGTCTTTGCATATCTTGAACTTCTACCCTCAAAATCTCTAATAGTCCAACCTTGTCTCCAGGTAGCCCAGCGCGCGTGGAACCAATGCAGTCGGTGCGGACGACACGAGGCAATCGGGTGCGACTGGAGTGCAAGGCAAGCGCACGGCCGCCCCCTCGCATCTCATGGTATAAGGACGGGAAGCCCGTCGCCGATATCGCGTTAAGGAGATTCCGGGTGCAGAATTTTAGGTGAGATCCAAGTTTTAATCTGTTGATAATTTTTGGAGATAACTTTATGATTCAACGTGGGTACTTTCCAGACATGCGAGCTTACGAGTCTCCAAAATAATAACCCAAGTCAAGAATTAAACTTGGGACATTCTTATTACCATAATAAATCTACGCAGCAAAGCGACATTTAAAGACAGATACGCTAATATTCCCCTTACTACAGCTATAATGATGACCATTAATAATAAATAAACGCATATTAAACCTACGAGTATTTATCTTCCAAGTTGCTACCGTAATGACCCAGTTGACTTCAAGCAATGTTGATCTTGATCCAAAATGGGAGCATGTTTGTGTATTAGAGACGTATCTGCTTCAGCTAAATAGTAACAATGTTGTCTGCAAACAAATGAGGCATGCACTCATATGGTGCTAACATTAAATGCAACGATTACTACACTAATCGCAACTGCAGACAGCTGTCATTGACCGACCTGGAAGTGCATCCCCAAATACTGTTGCTGCTGAATCAAGCAAAAATAAACCTTGAGTGGAAGTTATAGAAGACAACACAATACCTTAAGAAGTTAAAATGGATGTACAGAGTAATTATTATGATTGAGCGTCGCGGACAATTTCATGGGTCGTTGAGCGTTTTGATGATGATTTAGATATTTTGCACAAGAGGACTGTTTGCCAAATGAATGTTACAACGTCTTGGTGTAGTCTTGTTTACATGGTTTAAAATTAAGGACATTTAATTAAACTACAAATGTGCTATCCTTAATGCACTCGAGTAGTGTAGTAGTGAGGTATTTACTATTGAATAGTAAACCGGCAATTTCCTTCTTCTTCATAAATTAATGTTCGTATTGTTTTGTCTTGTCTTGTGTCTTCATATTTTCAACATCTATTGCAACACATTTCAGGAGGCGCTCGGTATTAGTGATAAGGCACGCGCGCAGTGAAGACTCCGCAGCGTACGAATGCAGGGCTCAAGGAGCGGTGGGGCCTCCGGCCGTCGCCAGCGCCAACGTCAGCGTTCTACCTCCAGTCACAGCCGCGCCTGATGACTCGAGTGAGTATCTGCTTTATTACTTTGGTCTATTGTGGCCTGAATATGTGCTATGTGCTGGTATAAGCATGAGGTCGAGGTTACGGATGATGGCATACTTTTGGGGAGGTTGATCTTCTTTTTGAAGAAGGTGTCCCACAAGGTTTAATACTCGGACCAATGCTTAGTTTTGAACATTTGCATCTGCTTACGAATCATGAAATTAAAAACGTTCAGCTATTACCTTATCTAATATACGCAGTCTTTCTCCATAATTATTCTTGACAAATTCGCAGCTTAGTTAATTAACACAGAGAGCTTCATTCTAATAACGACTATCAAATCGAGGTACCCTCACCTTGATTCAACAGTATCGATACATAAACAAAGGAAGACAACAAACTATGTCACATTGTTTACCGATACTCATACCGTTGTACTGGGAACACTTGGGAAACTTACTGCTTCTTCCGCGAATGTCGCTCAAACAATGTCTGTATACAGGCCAATAGGGTGATCGGTTACATTGTATAATGAGTTTGTTGTATCATTCGTTTTTGTATCGTGTTCTGTTAGGGACGAAACGGATGATTGTAAGATGCGACAATAGGATTTATAGAATATGGACTCTAATGTAAATAACCATTGACACGAAACAGGAGGGTTTTTAATTCATTGGAAAATCCTGAGTCCAATGAACATGTTTCTTCCAAAACTAGTTTTTTTCTCTGTTAACTCTTTGGGTTAAGTACCTACCTACCATAAAATGAGCAATTTGAGGTTGCTTGTCCTGTCATGGCAATTCACAGGGCTCTTATCGCCATTTTAGATAAAAGCATTGTATATTGTTGGTCTATATATTACAATGTCCTTTATTCTCTTTTCCACAGCGACGCTGGGCTCGCCATGTCCGATGCCCGACCCGTCGTCCTACTGCCTCAATGGAGGCACCTGTTTGTTCTTCGAGATAGTTCAGGAGCAAGCTTGCAAGTGAGTATCAAGTTTAATTGTCTTCCATGATTTTCATTTTACAGTGGCATTTTGTTCAAAATTGATTTGAGCTTCTGTGTGGCTCAAGTCATCATGTGAGTTGCTTTTGTGAGAGGCAGAACTTAGCACATGGGTTTTATCTCATGAAACGACAATCCTATGCCATATTGTTTATTTTTGACCACTCGTCAAATAAGCTCTAACAAGGTTATTTTTCTTTGTCTCAGATGTCCGGAAGGCTTCAACGGGCAGCGTTGTGAGAACAAGGATATATCGAACAGAAGCAGTATGTCCCATTCCTACACATGTAAACTGGGCCTCTCGAACACGTACTACTGTTAGCCAGCGAAGCGCAGGCGCATAACCCACCTCGTTCCAATTTTAAATTTAAAATTTTTAGCTCGCGACTTTCCGACGCACTCGGCTGGACTGTGAAAACTTTACGTTTTACGAGACAGATATCTGCATCTATTTGTAGATTTAAGTACATTCATATACCTATCTTCAAATTATCAATGTAAAATACGTTTTTATTTGTTTTATAATTTATACTAATGGCATCGCATTTTTATTTGGTATGCTACAATTTGTTTTATGATTACAGTTTTTATAGTTTTCACAGCCCTAAAGCCCAGTGATTCCATCGCGAACGCTTGTAGGAAAAAATACGAGAATATATTGCAAATACGAGCTGTCACAAATGTTGCGACAGTGTATTATGCTGAATACTTAGGATTTTTAGTAGCCAGCCGTGCGTATGGCATTTGTAAATAATTAAAAAAACATGTTTTTTATGAACCTCAAGTCTGAAAAATCGATTTGAAGATTCTAACTTATTATTTTTTACTCGTTAATATCTATCGCTTTTATGTAGGTATATTTCATTTGAAATCGGTAACATTTTAACTTCACGGAGCTTTAAATTATTATTAAATTATTTATACTAATAGCCCAGTGAGATTATAAACTTTTAAGTATATTTCCATTTAACAGTTCCAACAATTATATTAACTATAATTATAATTGAACTGATTTTTCTTAACATTTCACGAGTTTTATCGATTTTTTTTGGTGATAACCGAATTAAGTCTATTGTAAGACTTAACTTTTATATATTATTGCAAAAAGTGCTATTTCTTTAACTTTTACTATGAGCGATAACTTTTGCAATCCATTTTTTTCTTCTATTATTGAAGATGTAAATATTTTAAACATTATTTGTAATATTTGCAATTTATTATTGTTATTATTAACTGTAAGGTTTGATAACTAGTAGTATGTAATATTATGATAAAGAGACTTGCAACTTATGTACATATCTATTAGGGTAAGGGTTTTTTTTACAAAAATACAATTTTGAAAATAGTATAGCGTGCTTGCTATGCGATTGACTCTCTAATTTATCCATTAATTATCGTAATAAAAACAAAAAATAAAATAAAAAGTGGATTTTATTTTAGTTCTCTAACATAAAACAGGTCTAGTACTTACCTAATTAAAAAGCAAAATATTACTAGACTTGCAGGGTTTTTAAATAGACAATTTTAATTTTGTAAAAGCATAGCAAGTACAGCAAAAAACGTAGTTAAAAGGCAATTCCCATATTTTCACCGGTCCGTTACATCACCTAGTCAGATACCAGTTTTAACTATAGCTAGGTAGCAATAAATAAATTAATTTATATATAATTATACGAGTGTGTCTAATTGGACGTATGGTTGTGGATATAGCGATAACATTTTTTTATTTCTCTGTTTTTTTCTAACTCGCTATATGGGACCGAAACTTGCACAATAGTTTTACAATTCTTGTTTTCTTTTTTTTTTCTTTTTGTATAAAGTTCTTACGAATTTAAGTTCACTATTTATATTATGTAATTAAAGTAGAAAACTGACTATTTATTTTTAATAAAATTTTGAGGATTTTTAGGGCATTAATTATACGACTAAAATGAAATGGCGTCGTTTGGGAAAATTCTGGACTCGTCAGCAAATATTTAGAGGGTTACGTTAATAAAAGTCAAGTACTTAAAAGCTTTTCAATTGAATAAATACCACTTAGTACGGCACTTGCATCATCGACCCGTGTCAGTATTTTCTTTGAGTGACGTCATTCCATTTTTAACTTGAGTTTTTTGTATTCTCACAACAAATATTAAGGCGCGAACATCATGTCAAGTCAATGTAATGGATATACCAAAACCACAATAAAAGAATGAGTGTTGGAATTAACAGAAAAGCGACAATGTTATGTTTTTATTTTTCATTTGCATTTTCCTTTAATCCTTAAAAAAAACGCAACGGAAAGAACATGGGGATTAGAACAATCTGAAATGGTATGTATATTCGAAATTTATTTTATGTCGTGCACTCGTTTAACAATCCGCACTCAACTTCGACGAATGAAAAAATGTAACTTCCAGTATTTCCAGCATTTTCCTTTTTTTGTTACATTTTTTCATTTTCCTATCCTCACGGCCTACTAATGCTTTTTATGTACGTGGGTACTAATAAACAAGGGTCAAGCATGCAGAACGCATGTTTCTTCTTTAAACTTACTATTTGTTGTGAGATAACAATAACTTGTAGGTATAACATTGCATGCGAAGAAGGTTCATAATCAGCCTATAATGTTCCCGTTGCTGGGACACAGGCCTCCTCTCGCTGAGAGGGACTAGGCCGTAATCCACCACGCGGGCCCAGTGCGGGTTGGTAGATGTTAGGACATGCCGGTTGCCGGTAGCGAAGAAGGTTACTTTTAGGAAAATTTATAACATTTTTTCTGTACACAGGTAAAGGCGAACCACTGTGGTGAAAAGAGGAGAAAGAGGAGCAACGATAAAGAAACGAAACGGTACGACTGAAGCGAAATGGTATTTTGGCATTTTTATATAAAATATTAATAAGAAAAAAGCATTCCTGCATTTTAATGTTATCCGATGTAGGTAATACTTTGCGATTTGTTAATATTTTTTTTTTTGCCTATGAATATTACAAAGCATAGCAACTAAAGACACGATTTCCCACTGCCTATTTATTTTAAATATACTGGAATGTTAGTGCAAGCCGGTAATGTAGGTAGGTAGTCAATATTAGAGGTTTTTGAAGTGAAACTTCTTTACGCACGCTTGACTTGGGGAGTAAGCTGGCGAACGCGTGACGTAAGCGTTACGAAAAGTGTGATCGGGCGAGGCGAACGGGAGTTGAGTGGGGGATATAAGCAAGAGAAAGCAGTGCGCGCGCACATTTTCTTTCTCTCTTCCTCTCATAGCCAAATACGTTTGAAGTTTCACTTCAGTCGTGTGGTCATAAGCACAATCGCTTTTTTTTTTTTTCAAAAACACTTGTTTTCGTGTAAAGTCTACATGTTTTTTTTAATAAGATAAAATAACATGATAGACTAGCATACCTCTTGCTTGTGACTTGCAAAGGTTACGTGTTGCCTACTGGATTTTTGGGCTTGCAAGACTATATTGCGGCTTGCACATATAATTATGTAGAAATATACGTTATGTATACCTACCTATATAATAAATATCATGTGCTTTAGATAAGCTAACTTTTGTACTACATTTTGTACGATATCTAGATTTAAGAATATTGTGGTGCTTATGAAAATGTGCGTTTTAACTAAATTAATTCCATTTTATGTTCCTAATACTTGAACGGTACACTTAGATATTAAGAGGACATCTTCGTTTCAGTTTCCAAACACCAGTTGTTTTAAATAAATAGGTACAAACGCCAGCACATCAACCTACCCGAAACTGTCAAATTTTCCCAATCAATTTTAAACCTTATGCTTTAGCAATAAAGTTGAAAATTTATTAAAGAAATTTGACAGATTGTAGTAGGTTGATGGGCGTCTGTACTTTAAAATAAACGCACAAAAACTTGCTTCTTAAAAATAAAAATGTGCTACTTATACAAATAATTATCTATATGTCAAGTAGCGACATCTACGAGGAAAATTAAGGCAACAGGTGATAGGAAACGTAAAACAGAAGACTGATAGCAGAGTGACAATAGATTAGATTATAATATAAAGTCCTTTCTCAGTTATGTTACCTCTGACTGCAGCAATCCAAAAGCGACCTTGTTTTAACGAGAATAAAGATCACTTTAATTGTGACAGACTTGTCAGTGGCAGCAACCCAATAGCAACCTTATTGTAATAATAGTAAAGATCACTATGATTTTGACAGTGATGCAAATATCAGACAGAGGTCAAATAACTATGAAAGTACTGTAGGTACCTATTTCTTGAAAATGTCTAAACAATTCCTCATAACAAATAGATTTGTACTTAGATATAACTTTTTCTACAAAATTTTGATATTTACAGCACAATGCAATGTGTAGATCACCGCGATTGGTTGATATTTTATTTTTATGCTATAAGTTATGACATTTTATGACCGATTTCGCGCTATGAACCTCAATATCATTTTTAGGGTACCTTAGGTACCCAAAGGGTGCCAACGGGACGCTGTTACTAAGAGCGTTTAGACATGGCGCCGCAACGGCAGCGTTTTTCGCCGCCGCGGTATCAAGCCTTATCAAAACTCGCCGCCGCAGCCGCGGCGCCATGTGTAAGGATTCATACAAATACAAGGGTAACTAATACAGCGGCACCGCGGCGGCGGCGGTGCCGCTGCAGCTGCGGCATAATGTGTAAACAGCCTTAGGGTCAGCTCACACCGCGACGCGACGCGGCGCGCAGTTTTCAAGATAGCAATACAATTAGACCTTATCTATTACACAAAAAAGTACACAATTCTGTGTGTATACCTACTACGTCAAGCTACGCCGCGCGGCCCTCCTCACTGATGTGTACCTTTTGTGTAGTAGATAAGGTCTATAATTGTATTGCTATCTTAAAAACTGCGCACCGCGTCGCGTCGCGGTGTGAGCTGACCCTAAGGCTCTGCTTTCCGTCCGTCAGTCTGTCACAGGGCTGTATCTTTTAAATTGTAGGTATTAGGTAGACACTTGTCACAGTGTTTAATACTGTGGCCGCTATAACAACAAATCATAAAAATATAATAAAGTTAAAAATTAAAGGGGGTCCCCAGTCTCCAAACAAGAAACATGTTTATTTTTACTTAAGTACTTATTTTTTTTTAAATATGTAGTTATTGAACAGTGGTACGTAACCCTTCGTGTGCGAGTCCGACACGCACTTGGCTGCTTTTTTTTGTAACAGCGGGGTAATTGCTATCAGTAGCAATGGGTTTCATTTTGACAGTTCAACAACATTCATTGTGTTATTTACGTTGTTGAGCAGACACATTTTTCGAACATATGGAGCAATGGATTAGCAATATCCTTCAAAATGATTCACATTGAGATTGAAGAGTTACGCGATTAGGGTGTAGGACGCCTATCCTCATTTTGTATTTAATACTTGGCAAGTGTAAAGTACCGACGCCGGCACATCAAGCTACCCGAAACTGTCAAATTTTCCCAATCAACCGTGAACCTTATGCTATAGCGATAAAGGGGTACATATTTGAATTTCGAAAATTTAAATATCTACGGTTAAAATGTCAACGTTCAAAACATCGAAAATTTAAATATCGAACGACCATAAAACCGAAAATTAAAATAACGTAAGTTTATATTGTCGAATGGTTAGATAACCTACGTCCAATATATCTAAAATCTAATTTTATCGACAAACATGACATCGAAAGGCTTAAATATCGAAGTACAGATTATCTAATGATGTAAATATCGAAGTACAGAGTATCGAATGGCCTAAATATCGATATTTATGTATATGTTGTGCTACAAAAATTAGTGACAGAAACAAATCGCTGCAAAACCGACTCCACGTGGTCTTGTCTGCCCTACCCCTAGAGTGTAATTTAAGCCCGCGTAGGCGCAGAGGGGCGAGGCGGCCCGCGAGCTGAGGCGGAGGTGGCTTTAAGCCGAAGCTGCGGTGGTGAGCGTTAAAACCATCGACGACGATAAGCTCGCGTGGGACCGCCGGAGCCCTGCAGCGCCGGAGCCGTGACAAAAACCATGCCTGCTGCATGATGCATGCTCGCTTGCATTCTGCATGCTTAAGTAATATTATTTTCACATAATAAGTAACTTAAAAAAAAAACACATTTGTAGGCCGCGCCCGCTCTTGCATCTTATATCGACGGAGCCCCGCTACGCGGGGCCCCTATTTCTGTCTAAAGGGTTTAAAGTAACCTAACCTTTTTTTTTTTTTTTTTTTAACGTGGAGAAATGCTCATGCATTCTGCACTACCACGGGGAGATAGTGCAGTTATGTGGGACTCAAACCCACTAAAACTCCACGGTGTCCTCCTCTGCCGCTTACGGCGGGAACACGGGCACGCGTTAGCACTCATCCGTGAACCCGCCGCGGCTGTCCGTCACCGGACCCTCCTCTGGGGAGTATTCCCCATCTCCGGCGCACTAGAACACATAGCACGCCGTGACCACCCCAGGGACCAAACCAGCACATGGGCGCCAGACGACCCCGTGTCTGGGCACCCTTGGTCCCCCTGCGACGGGTCAGGTCATTGGCCCCGCCGCCTGCCAATTTTCGGCCGCAGAGGATAGGGAGAGCGGCTAACGTCATACCAACACTCCTCCTCCTCTGCGGCCCCACCGCGTCCGCCATCGGACGGTGGCGACCCCGTCAAGGCCGCGGAAGGTAGAGAGAGCGGCGCACCGCAATACCGGCACTCCTCTCCCACCGCGGCCTCCAACTCTCAGCCGCGATGCCTCCGATACGACATCGCGGCCCGCCTCAGCTGCGATGTCGCTCAAGCGGCACCGCAACCTACTTGTTGGCCTCTACGTCGTCGGCTTACCGGCAAAAGCCCTGACGAGCGGCCCCTCCTCGGGTTCCACTTCGCTTCACCGTGGGCGTCCAAGCCACGGCTACTGAGCCCCCCCGCCTCGACAATGCGGGAACCCACCGGGGGGGAAAGTAACCTAACCTAACCTAACTCCGGGGTGCCCTTCGCTCTCTATTGCATCCTGCAACCATGCCTGCCTGCAAGTTCGATATTTTAACTAGTAGGTATTTTTAACTTAAATATAATGAACTAAAGTGTAATGAATGTTGACAATTTGATCTTAGGTATAATGATTATCGATGTTTTTAATCATTAGATATTTTTATAACTCGGCATTTCAATGTTAGACATTTTATGCTTAGGTATAACAATTTTCGATATTATGATATAACCGATATTTAAATTTTCGATGTTTTGAACGTTGACATTTTACACGTAGGTATTTTAATGTGCGACATTCAAATATGTACCCCGATAAAGTTGAAAATCTATGGAAGGAATTTGACAGATTGTAGTACCTAGCTTGATGTGCTGGCGTCTCTGTAAAGTAAAAAGACGTGTACAACCTTTTTTAGAGATACTTAATGTCAGCCTGACGCAAAATCTAGGGTCATTGGTGAATTTTGGTGTTGCATTATTTGCCTAACCTTCGAATGTAATGCAACATTGAAAAAAATATCTACCCTGTACCCAAAAATAGCCCAAACTATTTTATGATCCGACACAAAAAAAAATTGTTCAATAATTCGTATTCTGCCTTTTGAGTTGTGACTATATTATCGATTAAGCCAATATTAATAAAAATGTTAAGTTATATTAACAGTCATGTACAGTATTATTTGCTGATTAGGTGTTATTTATTGTAGCTTGTAACTGCTATGTTTAAGTGCTTTGTTATATAATAAACGAAATGTGAATATTGTATGGATTTTTTTTTCCTCATTAGTTTAGTTGTCGCAAGTGCTACTGCTGAGCACGAGGTCATGGGTTCGATTCCCAGGTCGGGCAGTGTTATCAGGTTTTTTCCACCTGGAACTTCTTAGTAGCAGCCTCAAGTCTGGATTTGTGCCCGGGTAACCAGTTGAGTGCCGTAATTACAGAAACAATTAACCTTTTAACCGTCCGACTTCATATCAGTTGTCGTGCCTCCAGCGCCCGGCACAGTGAATCGAAACATAAATACTTGATAGAATACAGCCTAAGAACGTCCGATCCGAATCCGAGAAATAGTCCATCGTCCTGTTTGTTCGGATCTAGTACGCAACCCCTCATAACTCTATCCGTCAGAATTTAGAACAATTTCCAATTCGGATTGATTTCTCGGATTCGGATCGGACGTAGTGCGAAACCGCTCTAATTAAATAAAAAAGCAGATTTAGCGAGCTGTAGCATTTGATCGTAAATATACGACCTTGGCGAAATGGACACGAAAATATTTGTCAGATAAATCCGGCGTAAACGGTTAAAAAGCCATTGTGTCTCCTGTATCCACGTTCGAAGGGTTAATGGCACTAGGCTCGTCCCTTATTACATGCGACTTGTTGACATAACTGGCGAAATGTGGGTACATGTACTATTGGTGCATCTCTGCCTAACCTTTCAGGACTACAAGTTATGTTATCTTAGTACAACAACAATGTACCTACGTTGTAAGTAGGAAGGGGACTTGAATGCTCCAGGTTCATTTTAATAACTCATATTAAAATTAAATGTAGGTAGGAAGGGTCCTCCAATGCTCAGGCCCGGACTCCACCGAAGCGGAGCTGGGCGAAACGGAGCGGAGACGTGCAGGAATCGACAAATCACAATGGTTGAAATCCTCATCGCGTCATCCGTCTCGTCTGTGATTGGACGATTCCTGCACGTCTCCGTTCGATTCCGCACAGCTCCGCTTCAGTGGAGTCCGGGCCTTAAGGTTCATTAATCCATACTAATATTATAAATTCAAAAGTAACTCTGACTGTCTGTCTGTATGTTACCTTTTCACGCCTAAATCACTGAACCGATTTAGATGAAATTTGGTACAGAAATAGACATAGGATCGATATTCCCACAGGATCGACACTTATGCGGGTGAAACCGCGGGGCGCAGCTAGTAACTCATATTTTGGCAACTCTTTCTTTTGTCATGGATGCTGAAGGGAAACTATTTAAATGAACTTTTAGTAAGTAAACATAAGGTAACATAAAAGAAAAAAATATGTTTAGTCTTATTTTATATTAAAAACCACCTAAGTACTACATATTAATAAAATGAAAACTACAATGCAGTAAAGAAATGTACACAAGCTTAAAGACTTACTTTTCTACAACTTAACATAGGGTGTATGTTTCAAATGAGAATTCTTGGACGAGTCACTTCATAGGGAACACTTTTAAAAGGCTCATTGTACTCTGAGGAAGTATCTTCAAAAGGCAAAGTTATAAAATACATAATCCAATTATTTACACTTAAAAGTCCATACAATACTTGGATAAAATTTATAAAAACAGGAATGTAAGAGCTGCTCTTAGGCCCGACTGCAGGACAAATTATTTTATAGGTACAACATCAACATCTTCATATAGCACTACAAGTATCAAAATCAAAATATTTTGTTTCACATAAACCTACATACCTGGGCACTTATGAAACGTCAGAAGCCAGGTGCACGCATAGAGTGAGTAATGTTCATAGAATAGAATACTCTTTATTATGTACACCATAATTATAAATTACAGACATAAATATAGAAACTTTACAATGGGTGACACAATGGGCGGTCTTATCGCTAAGAGCGATCTTTTAAAGACAACCTTTGGATGGATTAAAAACGGGAAGGACAGACAAATACAATACTGTTCATTATATGTAAGAAGAGACGGGTCCTATAGAAAAAGATGAATAGAATAGAATACTCTTGATGTAAAACGTTGCTTGTATGAAATTTGTACTAAAACTGAATACCAACATAGCAAAAATGACACAGACTATGCACAGACTGCAGATGTTAAAGCGAGACAGCGATAGCCGCCATTATATTTAGTACATGTTTCATAGTTTCTTTTTTTATTAGACAGTAGCGTCAGACTGGGTGCACGGTTCCAACCGGTCGTTTCCTGTGGAGAAGAGCCAGCAAGAAACTCCATAGTTACTCTTTTAAAAATAATTGGCTTTTACAATGTTTTCAAATGACAGTGTTAACAGGTATGGGAGGACAGTGCAGGCCTGTCAACAAATACCAGATACTTAACAATATATAGGTAAAATTGTCTACAAATCTACAGTCTACAAGACCTACAACATTCTTAAAATATAGAAAAATCTATTTAAGAGATAAATAAAAATAAAAAACCTATTTAAACTAAATAGGTGTAGGATCTTATAATGCGTGGCCAAAATTGGAACAAACCATTTTGTTATTTCAATACATTTTACAAGCTATATCACAAAAGATCCTTGTAGCACTCGAAGATAGCTTTACCAAATAAGTATTCCAATTTAAAACAATTGAGAGTAAAGCCAGCATGATAAGATTAATAAAAAAAAAAAAAAAAAACTGTCATGGCAATATGTTTTTCTATTGCTGGTAATACTTCATACATGCAGTGTATTCACCATGTTTACAGCAACAAAATATCTACAGGGTGGCAGGGAAGGGACATTGATGCAACCTGTTACTATGGATTCAGTATAAAGATTCTGAACCCACCTCAGTTGAAATTTTCCATTGGTAGTTTTAAAAAAAATTTGCTCTTCCATACATTATGACCATGCAGGTATTGAAGTTTTCTATGAAATAGCAATTTTATTTTGGATAACCAACATACAATTTCTACATTAGTGGTCTACAATTGTGTGCTAAAATTATGGTTACAGTTTGCGCTGCGATGTACAATGCGTGCCATGAAAGATGAGACTTGACACACCACGTGGTTTGACATGCGCAGTACACGATTTTAGGTCTGAGCGCGGGATGGAACCGGGCATCATAGGGGCGGCGGAAAGAGCGCGGGAGGGGGTCAAGTCTCACATTTCGTGACGATAACTATACCTGCCATCCTGTATAGCTACAACAATCGAAACATAACTGATATTTTTCATGCAATCAGGCCTTAGTGGTTTATTAATAATTACACAAATAAATTAGAAACTAAAAAACAAAGTATTAAACAAAAACTTTGGCCAACAAACTTCCAAAAATCAAATTTAATACTGTTAGTACCATTGCTCACATAATCCAAGCAGCATAGTAAAATTTTGTAAAATCATTCAGGTAAAAATTCTACAAACAACACTATTCTAAAATCCTACATTAATCTACAAGCTTATAACTAACAACAGTTTCCATTTTATGAAGACTAGTGGAAAAGGTTTTTAATTGCACATTTTGTGCGTTAGCTATCGCTATGGGCTCTGCTTCAGCCCATTTCTCCGGGACATCGCAATCCGTTTTAGCATGAACTAATACGTCAAAAGAACACCTACAATCTAAGAACGGTAAGTATGATATCGTAGCAGCTACCTGCAACATGACATCTCTAATTTCCTGCTGGATTTTCTTCAAGTCTTTACTGCCTACGGTTTCATTTTTCTCTTTGGATAATGTGGGGTCTCCGTCTTCATACTGGACATTGAAGTCCCAGCATTCTAGTACTTCTTTGTTAGCTACGTTGAGGATGATGAGGGACAGCTTGCTTACTTTTTTGTTGACTATCCATTCTGGAAATTTACAAGAAATTGGATTGTGTTAAATTTTAAGCTATTTATCAAAAGTCAAAGCATTTGTTTCAAATAGGCACTTTTGAATGTCAAAATGGCATGTTTGATTAGTACAGACGCCAGCACATCAACCTACTACAATCTGTCAAATTTCTTTAATAGATTTTCAACTTTATCACTAAAGCATAAGGTTCAAAGTTGATTGGGAAAATGTGAGAGTTTCGGGTAGGATGATGTGCTGGCGTCTGTACAATTACCAGTTGACAGCGATGCAGAAGAAGTTTTCAAAGCCATATTTTAATTTATTAACAGTTTTAGTTTTATAGGATATTAGATTGTTATTTTAATAGTTTAATAAGTATTCACATAGACCTTCCGGAATAAATTCCCTTTGTAAGACAGCATTTTATAAAATATGACTGAAGACAATCACAATACTTACAAGGTAAATGAAAGTACTACCTATTTACATTGTACAAGGTGCATTTACAGTATTGTTGATACCCAGCTACAGCAAGTACCTACTGCAAAGCAGCAGTTGTATAGTTTGCTTTATGAAATGACACCACAAACAAAAATGCTTGATTTAGCCTACCCATCCTAAACTATTACCGAAATAAGTAATTAAAAATACATAAGTTATGCGCTTGGTCTTTGAGAGATAAAACTGCACATTGAATTTTAAAAAATACATTATTTGTTACCTTCACTCTGTGTGAGAAGATTGGTCAGGAAACTCTTGATCTGTGCGTCTTCTGATATCAACAGTGTAATGCCGTATTGTTGTTCCGCCTTAAAAGATTCCGGTGGATATAATCCTCTTTGGAACAGCACTGAATTTATGGCGAATTCTGCAAAAAGGTTTGACTATAATTAACTTCATATTTACACATCATGCAGGCCGATTATAAATACCTACGTCAAAAATAAAGAAAATAACATAAACCCCGAAATATCTTTTGTTTTGTTTTTAGTGATCCCTTGTTACTTACTGAGATATTCGCAAATAATTTGTGCCGATCCTCGGAGTGTTATACAGTTTTTAGTTTGTTGTTGAGACATCGTGGGATAAAAACAGTTAGGTAGGTAGCTAAAATAGCAGCTGTAACTGTAATCAGTAAACTTTAGGCAAGTTCAAACTTGTTTATTGAATTGAAAATGATTTCAAAGAAAGTTGAAAACACAAAAAGCGGAACCGTTTGGCTGTTGGAATTCGAATGTGAAATGACAAAATAATGACAAGTAAAGCAACGTTTTTGAACGAAAATGTAGATTCCAAAAATATTTTTATTGATGAAGAGTGGTTATTGAAGCAGTAAGTACGTTTTAGTTTGTTTGAATAAATTATAAATTTCAATGAATGTATAGTGTAAAGCTATAAAGTAATATTTTATTAGGGTAAAAACTGAAAACTCATGATAGGTGTCAGCACTTCTGTTAGTGCAGAAACCGTCAGTGTTTTGTATGTGTTTACTTGATAAATATGTATGCGACTTCCAGTGTAGCACCATTAGAAGACGAGTTAAGGAAAAGGAATGCGTCTACCAGCAAAATTTGATAATTTATTTTTCTGTTGATAATCTATACCTATTTCTGAACGTATACAATCTGTTATTGATTCTACGTTTTGTTATATCCCGTTTACAAAGATGGAAAACAACAGTGACCAACACTAGTGATCGCGACTATTATAAATAAATATCTAATTAGATACCGCAGAATGTATTCTATAATTTTGTGCATAAATATAAATTCATTATTAAGAGTTACTATAAATTTTTGGTTACACTAAATGTTTAATAGGAATTGAAATGAACTTATACGAACGTAAATAAAACGCTGGACGTCATATCATGCGCGAGCGAATTGCGTTCGTGCTTCGTGCGAGCGTGCGCGAGTGTCATGACAACAAACAAATTCGATTTAATTTTATTTATTATGTACGAAGTTCTGTTTTAAAGTCTAATTTCATTATTTGATTAGTCTGAACTGGTGTATCATTTTAATGAAATTGAAATGTGTGCCATACGTTGAAGTCAGCTATGGGCCGAACTCGGCGGAAACGAAACATAAGAAAAGCGCGCGACTTTTGCGTTTGTGATGATAAAGAAGAAATACTTCAATTGAACTCTTGGCTGTCTGAAAATGGCATTGGTCGCAACGATAAGCTGTACCTGGCTGTATTCCACGATACAGGCCGCGGAGTCTTGACAAAGAAGAAGATACAAAGCGGAGAGGAACTTATGAATTTACCCCTAAACTTAACTATCAATGTCACGACAATTTTGATGGACAAGTTATTTTATAAAATATTTTTAGAGAATTCCAAACGTTGTTTAGTAGAATATAAGCAGTCCGTTTCCTTTCAGTCTTTAATGGCGTTTTATCTCGCATTTTTAAAATTCCAAAGTGACAAAACAAAGTGGCATATTTACTTAGAAAGTTTGCCAAAAGAGTACTCTGTTCCTTACTTTTTGCCAAATGAAGTGAAACAAAATATTGATAGTGACATTCTGTCTGTGATCCTAAAGCAAAAAGATATCATTGATTCCTCCTATAGTATTTTTGAAAATATTTTATCAAATAATGTTAGTAAAGATAATACAATCCAAGATTTCAGAAAGTCATTTTCCTTGGCTGGATATGAATGGGCATATTTCACAGTAAACACTAGATGTGTGTTTATGGATCTGTCTAAAGTGATTGATTTGAAAAATGTGGAAAACTCCATTATTACCCTTATAAGTGATAATACAAAAATATCATTATGTCCGTACCTAGATATGATTAACCATAGTCCAAATGCAAGAAATGAGACCAAGTTATTGGTCAGCAAGAATATAGAAAATGTTAATATTAATAGTTTAAGTGAAGACTTATTTTCAGATGTACAATTTTCAATATACACCAAAAATGATTTTGATCCCTATACACAAGTTTTCATATGTTATGGAGACAGTCATAATTTAAAACTGATCACAGAATATGGTTTTTTCTTACCGGCAAATGACTTAGATTATGTGTCATTTACCTTCGAAGAAGTGGTATTATTTTTGAAAACAAAATCTATCAAATTATCACAAGATCAGATTTCGTTTATTAATAACCATGGATTAAGTAAGGACCTCTACATTGATTGTAAAGGGCTTAGTTATAATTTCTATGGTCTATTACTAGTAGTGAAGTACTATTATGATCAAAGTACCGATGTGAGTAGATTGATATACTCGGCTGCCATCTGTTCCAATGATAATAATCTGAATATTATTGTTGCACCGATGGTAAGAGATAAGCTAGAGAGTGTGAAAGAGTCGTTAAATAAACTAAGCAATGTCAATAAATGTGTTATTTTAAATAACTGTGTAGAACTAATGTGTCAATATGTTAGAATATTGGAGAAGTTTATTAAATGTTAGATGCATAGTAACTGTTTTTAATTTATTCTATGTATTGATTAGGCAGTACGATAATTAATTCTAATCTTTGAGGAAAAGCGGTAGTTTTATGCTTGAACAGAAATTGAGTCGAGGCCGCAGTAAAATTTGTTGACAGCGCCATCTAGTAGTCAATATAAAAAGTAGTACATGGACCCACTTCTGTTGTATCGCATTGAGGTCTTAGTTTAGCAAAACTGAATATAGATGGCAGTTTTATTTTGTGTTTTTGATCTCGGCAAAGAGATGGAGCTCTCAGTCTATTAGATCTCAGGCACGTGTCTCAGGTGAAGTTTAAACTACCTAGGATTATTTTTAATATTGAGGTAATACTGCGCCTTAAATGTATAGGTATTCGTTCTCAATAGTTTGAATACCTATGTATTACTGAAAAAAAAACTTATGATGTAGAGGCGTTTGCAAACTTAGATGACTCTCTGATGAAAACTCCAGAGTATATTCAACCTTAGAGACTACTATTAAGCATCTAGTAGATAGCAACAATCACTTATAAAAAATTAGGTACGACTATTAAGTCAAGAATATTTTACAGAAGTTTTTGTGATTTTGTATGTAGGGTATAATCTTCGGAATTACTGATCCGATTTCGACAATTTTTTTACTACCTAATGGGAAGCTATTGTAGCCTAGTGTCATTTAAAATATATCCTACTTAGCTACATTTTAAGTTAAACCAAGAAATTTTTACGCGGATGAAGTCGCGGGCAGAAGCTACCTCTATTATTTACTACCCAATACCTAATCCTGCCAAAAGCCACCATCATACCTAAATATTTTACCCTCCCATTTAAAATTAAGGCAAACTTGTTTACCTATCTCCACAGAACAACACAAGAGATCATAATCGTTTACTGGCGAACAAAAACAAGCGCCACAAATAATGCGAATAACAACAGTTTCTGCGCCAATAAGTTGTCAAACAAAACACATAGGTTTGTTCCGAATATTCACGCTTTGAGAATTTGATTCAGGGTCGTTTAGAAGAAGGGGTGGCGATGCGGGTACGGGACGACGGACGACATTAAATAACTATCTACCTACCTTGTTAGGTAAGCGAGAGGGTAAGTAATAATAGCAGCACGGGTCGATCGATCAGGTTAAGCTACGCTTGCCGCGGTTGGTCCGTGGATGGGTGACAATCTTTACATACCAAAACCCCTCCGTGACTCGGAAAGCACGTTAAGCCGTTCGTCTCGGCTGGCATTCGTGCATCTTTGACAGTCGTTACGGGTAGTCAAAAGCCCGAAAATCTGATAACCAGTCTTACCAAGGGGTAGGTATCGTATTACCTACTAACTGGGTTGTGGAGGTCTAGGGAAGTTATAGGTCAATCCTGTTTGTTTTCTATTAATTAGGTATATTAAATTGTATGTAGATATCCGAAAACATCCATCGGTTTCTTACTAAACTTCAACTACTTACATTAGATGGGCAGGCGCTCATTCTGATACGTACCTGTATATCTGACGACCCTGGTTGCTTATCTCCTTTGGTATCTACTGTAGGAGAAGAAAGAAATACGGGTTTGCAGTGAAGGTGCAGTCACTGAAAGAGACAAGGTTTCTGTATTGTAGTAGGTACCTAGATTTAAAAAGTCGCATGGTATAAAATGCTGAAAATTTTAGACTCTCGCTTGAATTCAAAGCTGTGAATAGTGTTGCGAATCGCGTCGATGATTTCATTATTGAAGTTTTGATACCGTTTGCTAAGTTTTAAATAGATTTTAAGTTAGTTATAGGTACCAAAGTAAGTGATTTTGTGTGAAGCACTTAGCCCAAAATTTGTTTTTGGTCTGTTGAAAGCAGTTTTCTGCACACGTAGGTATAAAATACCTAGTATTAAGTCCTAAAAATCATTGCCCTCTTTACCATAGACTGACCGCAGAGGCACTTTCAAGGAATGGATTCGTACCTGCTTAGATGATTAATTGATTAACCGTGATCGTAATCCGACATACCTATATAAGTTCAGTACCTAGAAAAGTTAGTCTCTTTCCAGTCCAGACTAGACAAGGAAGTCTTAAGACGAACTGAAAATGCCTGGAAGAGCTATATGTGCATCCTTCCCATTTCATATTTGGTCTTCGACAAACATTCAAAGTCTAAACTTACCGGTTGCTAACGTGCAATAGAGCGTAGTATTATTGACAGACCATATTCGCAATCGCAACACAACACTGCGCTCCAAAACACAGATTACTGACGTTGCTCAAAAAGCCGCTAAGCTGAAGCTGGGCTGGCCACATCTGCCGTATTAGCCAGTATAACCACTGTAGAGCCCTGACACGCTGGCGGCACTTTAGCACCTGGATCGAAAGAGCTGGAAGTCATGGGGAGAGGCCTTTGCCCGGCAGTAGAACGATGCAGGCTAACAGTAGGTAACCTAATACCTTTTTATTTTGTTACCATCTTATCGACTAAAAGCTCACCCTTTTTTTTTGTAGACCTACGTGGTCCTTAATCCCATATGGTTATTCTCTAACAACTTCCAAACAGGTCGGTTATTTTTCTTTTTTCTTCAAATATGGCCATAATCGTATGTCCAGACTGGTTCTAGAATTAAAAACGCTGTTCCATCGACAAGTTCCAACAATCTCCCTACTGCTGCAGTTGGCGAGGATCGTTTTACGACGATCCCAATCAAGAGGCGACGCCGCGACTAACTGCCGCTCTCTGGGGAACCTTATGACGCCCGATTGCACCGAGATCGCCAGATTTGAATCATAGTTAAGAGATCCATGTTTTTTTGTTGCTTGTTGCTAGGGACCGCATTGCTACGACAAGTTAGTGGACTCGTTTTTCCAAACCCATGGCAGCTTCCGTTACCTATCCATAGTGGTAATTATAGTATAGTAGTAATAAAAGGCTTTTGTTGGAGTCCTCCAAATTATTTGAAGTGTCTGCAATGATGAAAAATGATTAACCATAGGTAAATGCGTCTGACTATACGCAGCGGGTAATAATTAGTTACCTAGGCAAATCTTTTGTTTGAACAGACGACTAATTAAAAACTTTAAACTTCAGATTAACAAATGCCCCATGGTGCAAACCCCTGCCAAAATTCCGTCAACCAATATTGGTTAATAAAACCATGATCATCAAAACTTGGCGCCGATTCCAACACCATAATGTGAACTGTTCCTGCAGACACACACCATCAATTTTCGAACACAGTGTTCCTCTCTACTATAAAATCATTGCTAAAAATATTACACAGAAAAACACAGTGGCATGTTTTGGAAAACATTGTAGGGGATAAATAATAAGGAACGGAATGTCTGTATACTAGTTGTAAAGTTAATTTTTGTTATCTGTTTATTGTTGAGACTTATTGTATCGTTTTGTTTAACTAGTTTTTGTTGGGGGGCGAAAACATCATATTTTCGTGGTTGGTCCCGAAAAAACGTAGACTGTCGCTTGTTATACGGGCTGTAAACATTTTATCTTGATTTGGTTGAAACGATTTCACGCAATTTCTCTTTGTCTCTTTATGTGGGTTGCCACTTACAGGCTTCGGGCAATTCTGTTTCTATATCTACCTAATTTGATATTATCTAGTAAGTTACCTTCGATTGTCATTTGTTCCGACGGACATTAACTGGTTTAAATATTGATTTTGGGTAGGTACCTAAATACAAACAATATTAAGGTGAATGCGTAGTGGTAGCCCGCGAAATTCAAGTTTTCTTACTTTTTTTGCAATTTGCAGGTCAGTGTCAGGTTGTATCTTGACAAAAATTTGATTCGCGACTATAATAGACATGTATTTACAGAATTATAGTCATTAGAATCATTAATATATCTCTTTAAGTTAGATTTCTACCATAAACACTTTTCCATACGAGATTTGTTCTTAACGGTAGAAATCTAACTCAGAAAGATGTATTAATGATTCTGATGATTATAATTTTGTAAATACGTACCTGTTATAGTCGCGAATCAAATTTTGATCAAGATAAAACCTGACACTGACCTAAAAATTGCAAAAAACGTAAGAAAATTTGAATTTCGCGGGCTACCACTGCGCATTCACCTTAAGGCTGCGTTTCCACCAGAGATGAGCAAGGAGTAAGCGTAGCGAGGAATGTGTGTAAAACTAACCAATAACATCGCTAACTTAGTTCCAGCTATGAAAATGAAGCGATGTTATTGGTTTGTTTCATACACATCCCTCGCTACGCATCCTCGCACATCTCTGGTGGAAACGCAGCCTTAACCACGTGTGTGCGTTGGATTGACTAGGTGGAGCGACGGTCTTCGCAGGGTGGCTGGAAGCAGCTGGATGAGAGTGGCCGACAATCGAGCTCTAAATAGCGTGCAATTAGAGAAGCGTATGTCCAGCAGTGGACTGCTCTCAGCTAATGATGAGGTACAGTTCACAAAAGAGATAAGTAAGCAAGATCGATGGATATAGTTGAAGTTTAGTAAGAAACCGATGAATGTTCGCAAATAAAATTTAATTTTATTAATAGAAAACAAACAGCTCATTTATCAATTTAAATTTCAGTCGACAACATCCATCGGTTTCTTACTAAACTTCAACTATATCCGAAGATCCTGCACACTTGTCTCTCTTCTTGACTGTACATATCTACTTAGGTTCATTTTAAAGTGGTTTTTAAAACCATAATGAAGAAACCTCTACGTAGTCACAGAATACTAGTTGAAAGTTTTAGGCATTTTTAAGTCAGATCTACATTCAATTACAGTAACAACATCAACAATGCTAATCTAGAACATGAAAATGTTTCCATTTCCATTCTGCTAACTATTTTTCCCCAAAGACTTACTAAAAACAAAGTTGGAAACCATTATCCATGAGTAGGGTAATATTAATAAAGAAAATATGATATAAGGCTTATTTGCGGTCGTATTCTGCAATAATTCATCGATTGTTTTCGTCGCATACTCAATAAGGCAGAACGTAAGCTTTGCTTGCAGAATAGCCCGGCATAATTTATAATCGTCGTAAGTAATACATTATTGCCACTGCCTACTCGGAATGTGATATTAGGGTGTAAAAAACACCACTTTCTAGCCTTGTGTAAAGAATACGGTTTTTTCATGAGCTTATTGAAACTAGAGACAGAGACGAGAAGAAAAAGAGGTATGTTATTTTTCATGTAGAAAAACTGGTTTTCTTATTTCAATATGTACTTAAGTAGGTACGGTCAGCACCAAAAATTGAGTAACACTTCAGTTTTTTTAATCGTAGTTATTGAGCAAAATATTTGTTCAAAATTGCAGCAGAAGAAATTTTTTTGGAATATATACTCTTGTCTATTATGTGAAAAGCTAAAAATCAGTTTATTGAAAAAAGTGGTTGTCAATTTAATAACATGTAAAAATGATAGTGTTAATCGACTTTTGATGCTGACTGTACCTACCTACCTTTCTTGAGCTTTGACTTTGATTATTATTTCTAAACAATTTAAACACACACTTTTAATTTGTTAGTTTTTATGATAAGGGGTAGAGCTTTTTATTGGTAAACAGCTTTTGGTTAAGAGAAAGATCAATTTTAGAATTGCACAAATATGAAGAAGGTAGTACAGCGATGCGGACGAGTACTTCGACGCCTACCTAAGTGTCCTATGTTTTTGTATTTATTTGTATAGTAAGTTAGTAAGTCATTTAATTTAGTATCTAGTGTAAATAGTTAGTTACATTTTCTCCAAATAAAATTTCATTGATAAACAATTAAAAAAGAAATTGAAGAAGGTAAGTAGTCGTGTCAAAATATTTTATGTGCGATAAAATATTTTGATATTTTTAGTTTAGCATGTTTTGGTCCTTTGTGTTGATTCGTGGCTGAACTAATTGGCAACATTATTTATTTCAAATAAAGTGCCAACTATTTCACATTTTTGCAATTCTAGAATTTGGTCTACAACCAAAAGCTGTTTACAAATAAAAAGCCCTACCCCTTATGATAACACCATCAATCATAATCGGACTTTTCTTATTACTCCGTCGAGTTTTTCCTCCATTAAAGAAAAACTGTGAGTCCATAGATTTTATCTGTCAATGGCGAAAACACTGTATCTACTGATTGACCATATAAAAAACCGGATGATTTATCATTTTTATTGCGACAAAAACATGTTTATGAGCATCTTAAGAGGGGTAGAGGGCGAGAGGGCGCGTATTCTGTGAGAGGTGGATTGAATTTGGTGCGAATTTTTAGTCGTTTAGTTTTAATGTTTTGGTATTGAAGCTTGGCAAGTTTTTTTATAGAACCAAGAGCACATACTCACATATTGTTTAAAAACGATAACAAAAATCCATCTTCAATAACCTAATAAACTTAATGAAAAATGTCGGTTTGTTCGACAAACCGACATTTTTCATTCCTTGAGTTTGTGTGGTTGGTATAGCAGGTAATAGAATAGAATAGAATACTCTTTATTATGTACACCATATAAATTACAGAAATAAATAAAGAAACTTTACAATGGGTGACACAGTGGGCGGTCTTATCGCTAAGAGCGATCTTTTAAAGATAACCTTTGGATGGATTAATAAGGTAATGTTATAATGAATGACAAACGGTAGGTAACTATGGTCTATGCAACGCGTAAATGTAGGTCTTATTTTAATGCAAACTTCACCGCTTTTTCAGGCCTTGATGCATGAGTACGACAGTTTATGATACAGCCAGCATTAGTCTTACTTAAAGCAGTAAACCTTAAACCCGAAATATGAATTCTACGAAACCGGTCACACTCATAAGTACTCAAAATTCAAGATATATCTCTCAGAGAAAATAGCTTACAAAATATGTAAGGAACAAAAAGTACATTTAACTCCTCTGCAGCTACCAGAATCGGACCCCAAACAGCGAAACAAAATAATCATTGGCTAGTTATAATGTCCCCGCGGGACTTTTTCTGTAACTATAAACGCGATATTGCCTCGGCTCGGATGGGGTGACAAACTTTGATCGCTTTTTGCTTATTATTTTTTCGTCACTATTTATGTTTTGTTCTTTGGTTTTAGTTTGGGATTGATTTTGTAGGCATTCACTTTAACAGACCTTAGACCTTTTTATGTTATGTTCTCAAATCTTTGTGAGGTTTGTATTGTGTTGTGTTGTAGTTCTATTCCACACAGCTTCTTTGGAAAGTTACAAATAAAGATAACAGAAACGAATAGTATTAGTAATTGTAAAGTTAAGTAGGTTGAAAAATACTTCAAGGGTAAAACTGAAGTAAGTAAATAACAATGTAAACCATTTTATTTAATTATTTATTTTGTTATTTATGTACACACAGTAAAATACAAAAGATATGATATAAGAGTACTGCTTATTTTTAAAAAAATTCTACCAGCATACCTGTGAAAGGAGCAGTAAAAAAGAAATGTAGACAATAAAAAACAATAGTAGACAAAAGAAATGTGGACAATTTTATCTACTTACAATTAAAATTTCTACCGTTTACAGCACCACGATATATTGTTAAATGAATATTTTAATTGATTCAATATTAATTAACAAGTTTTACCATGATACCGCGAAATTATTCGAATTCGAAAGAGTAGATATTAAATTTTATGGTCCCTCCAAATCAACGCAAAATGGTTTCAATTAACCAACAAGCTAGATAACTAAGAAATTCTTTGTGGCCTTGAAATAGGCGAATATTTGCACCGCTCATAACTTTCGCTTTTTGAAGCATAACACTGATTTAAGCTTAGCATCTTCTCACTGTTTATATCTACCTACTGGTGTACTATGCCCTCCTTGTACATTGATTTTTAATTGTCTTAGTAGCTTGGCATTTGGATAAAAATTGCAGTAAATGCAGATGAAAGGGTATAGGATAATCCACAAACTCTCAACCTACCCTTGTCACGTTTTAATTGACCATACATTTCTCTCTGACAATTTTAACCCTATCTAGGGTTTCAACGTTACCATTTTCGGAACTCGCTGCCTTCAAAGCCTCCTAACTAAGTACACAGAGCGCTGTAACCACCAAAATCTCTGTTCCGCGCAATTAATTTATATAAAACGATAAGGTTTAAAGGCGAGGAATATGCAAGGCGCGAGCCCGATCCACGTTACGTGATCTAGATAACACTGGAGTACGCTTCTTGTGTTCCAGGGGTGGTAAAACTAGGGTTTGTTTGGACTAAGCTTGTTCAGGTTGATGTACATTGTACCTAATTACTGGCGAGTTGATTGTTGAGGCAAAAGGACAGGTCAATAAAAGGATTGGGAACAAAGAACCAGAGCCAAAGCCGTTGAACCTGGATAAAAACTACAAATGTCAAAATTGATAATTTTTCTGCAATAATAATCTTTGGCCCTTACTGGAGTCCAAGATTTTCCAGATATCGTAAGCGTGGTCCTGTTTTTATTCTCTCGAATATTTTTATTGGTCGTTCACAGTCCAATCGCTTCAATAATTTAACTGGCTTTTTCAATAAATGTGAACAAGGGCTCCAACAATTCCCGTCGTCTTTCATAAGTTTAAGACCAAACATTCTCGTTTTCGCGACAGTCAACCCTGAGAACAGCGCGTTCTCCGCGAATCTTGCTAATAAAATATTAAATGCTCACTTAAACATCTATATTGCCGCGAGTAATGACTGGCAACACCTTCTGAATACGAGAGAGGATTGAGGTACCCACGCAGCGATGTAAAATAGCACTTACTGATAAGAAGGAGTTTTTAAGGAAGAAAAAGGCTGTATAGAGCAGAAGATTTGTCTTGGTATTCTTTAACAACTTGCTGCAACTGTTATATCTGTTTATGAATATACAAAATAAACTTAGTTAAAGTATTATGTATCCAATGGAATAGCAATGATGGCCATGCAATTTGAGTGTTTAGAGAAAAGTGATATTTGGTGACGAATTCTGGGAAATTTACAAAAAAACATGGAAATTGCCTTTTCTTGAATTCCATGCATTTTCGCATAGGTTTTATGGAGTACTTATTGTTGAAAATAGATCGCCCTGGAAGGAATACTTACGTCAAATACAAGTCATACTGTATATATAAATAATGCGGATAAACGATAATATTATTTAATAGAGTCAGTTTTTTCAATCATTAGGTTTCGAACTAAGGGTAATTTGTTGGTTTGGATGCCATTTTCCAAAATTTTCGTCACTCTCCGACGTCATAGGTAGAAGCCACAATACATAAATAAATTATACAAGAGAGATTTGAAATATTTTACCAACCTCGCATGAAATAAACAAAATCCCGCATAACGCAGATATCTGTCAAATCTACATACGTAACATCTAAACTCCGCAAATCTGATACACGCCAAACATACCTATTGTTTATCACGAAAAAGTACGCCAGAAAACAAACGTGCAATAACATTATTACAGTCAATAAATCTGGTTGATAGTAGAAACGGAATCAGATTCGCGGTGTCGGCCCGTATCTGTTGAAGTTTCACGATAAATACCGAGCGAATCTGCATAACTCCCATGTGAGTGGCGGCGGTGGGGCGCGGGCAACGATGTGGGAAAGGATTTGAATTGTTGCGGTATTTTCCTTCTGCTAGGTAGTGCAGAACTTGGAATTGAGGAATTTTATCATCTCCATGAGCAGTGTTTATGATAAATTAAACAAAGATTTCTTGATAAAAAAGTTTGCTAAGGATTTTACAATTTTTAGAATACGTAATGAACAGAGAATTTTTTTGGACAAAGATTTTGAACGAACGTAGGAATGAATGTGAGAATGAAAGTTAATTTGAATGAAGACTATTGAGCGAATGTGTCGTAGACAAGCAGTGTTGATGAAAAACATTTCAGGGATTTCGCGACTCGGGCCACAGGTACGCAACCCAGAGCAAGAATAAGTTTTTGGAGCGGAAACTATCTCAGGAACTTTTCTTCTGAAAATGTTTCTAACTCCAGTTGAATATACTATACGTAACCTTTTAATTAGTCAGACTAAGAGCTGAGTATATATTGGTGAAATTAACGCTCGTATTCACTGACATTAGGCAATAAAAATTAATTCCTAAATAAAAATCTAACAGCGCGCTTTTATTTAGGTTTTTGAAGTGAAAACTTCTTTAGCGGCGTTGAACACTTTTTGTAATGGGTAAAAAATGTTTAACTCGCGTCAGGGCATCGCGTCAGGACACGTGACCGTCAGGAGAGATTCCCCCCCCCCATCTCTTTCTACGGCGGCGCCAACCGAAGTGAACCAAGTGAGACACGATAATGGATGGATGGATAGATGGATGGTGATGGTGATGGCGATGGTGATGGCGATGGTGATGGCTATGGCGATGCGATGGTGATGGTGATGGTGATGGAGATGGGGATGGAGATGCTATGGTGATGGAGATGGCGATGGTGATGGCGATGGTGATGGCGATGGCGATGGCGAAGGTGATGGTGATGTGATGTGATGTGATGTGATGGTGATGGTGGACGCGGACGTGGATGGACAGCTGATGGCTCGACCGTCTGTGTAGTAGCCACACTGCTGTGTATTCGTAAAATTCGTGTATATAGTGTTTCAAAAAATAGAAATTGAACAAAGTGCATCGATTAATGAAAAAAGCGACGCAGAAATAGTGAAAAAAACTTATTTATATTAATTCAATTAATAATTGATTTATTTCAACGTTAATATTCAAGTTTTCACTTCTGCCGGCACTCCCGGAGTGCAACCCGTTTTTTTTTTATTGCAGAACGGGCCCGCTCTTGACCCGGGTCACGCCTGATAGAAAGCGTTGGATGAGGTCTATGATGGAACGAGCGTGCCCAGAAGAAACTCCCACGCATCGACGAAACACAGCAGGCTGCTTGACGCCGGACTCCGGTGGGAGGATGGTCTCAAACCAGGCGGGCGTGTTAGCCCTGCCACTGCAAGGGAAGAATTGGCCAGTCAAATAAGGTGTTTGGTGTGACTGTCCAGGATGCGCCGAGCGCTCGGTTCAGTTGAGTAACTGGCGGAACAAACTGCGCTACACGAGGAGTCTTCTTCGTGCATCCCAAAAAAGGTGTCGCCTAGGGTAAGTGAAAACAGGCATGAGCCAATCATGTCTTGCTTTGAGCTAGCTTGCATATACCTTCTCCGTTGCCGCGACATTCGCACCTCCAGCCACATCCAGTCGGGTGAACATAAGACATTGTGTGCGGTACCACACTTCCTGCGTTATACTCGCTAGAACAACTGTTTGTTTGTACGGAGCTCATATAACATATATTATTATGCATATTCCTCGCTGCCTTAATTTATAGGTATCTGGGGTGAGCAAGACTGGTATTGTGTAGGTGGTAGGTATCTGAGCTGTTTTCCTACCCAGTTTTCTCAGTTTGGGTTCAAGCTATTGTGGGTAGCTGTGTTAGTTTTTCCTGTCGCCCTAACATAGTACAGTCAGCATCAAAAGTCGATTAACACTATCATTTATACATGTTATTAAAATTGACAACAACTTTTTTCAATAAACTGATTTTTAGCTTTTCACATAATAGACAAGAGTATATATTCTAAAAAAAATCTTTTGCTGCAATTTTGAACAAATATTTTCCTCAATAACTAAGATTAAAAAAACTGAAGTGTTAATCAACTTTTGATGCTGACCGTACTTACTAAACCAGAAAGTCCTGTTGTATAATATTATTTGTTCCTTCATTTATAAATTATATTTTTAAATATTAGAATATAAAAAATATAAAAACATATAAAAATATAAAAATTAGTAACCCATCGGTATCGGGAACAGGGTTCAAACTACCGGCTCAGGGTTCCAGAGAGAGGAACCTCCTAACAATGCGGGCCGTGTCCAGAAGTATCGCTTTCTGAATCAAGCCGTTGATCCAGCTGCCCAACGAGAGCCTCCTCAGGTGTTGGTCGAGGCTCTTGGCTATTAACCCATTAGCTGTTACGACGATCGCTGAGTCCACATCCCACATGTCGACAACCTCGCGAGCCAAGTCAAGATACTTGATTTGTTTATCTTTCTCGGCTTTCACGAGGTTCTCATCATATTAATATTATTATTGCTGGGGTTATTTTCTCTCGCTCCTTACTAAAGGGTCTTAGAGCCCAGTTATAGTAGTAATTTGAACAAATAATTATTGATTAGCATAGCATAGATTCATCAGCCTTTAGCGTTCCCACTGTTAAGACACAGGCCTCCTCTCGATTGCTTATATATGTCAGTTTAATAATTTCGTTCTCATCTATCATTCTTGGTATATTCTCTTCTGTTTCTATAACAAAACATCTTTAAAATCTTATTTGTGTAACAAAAAATATTCAATATCATAAGGTAAGATTGTGCATAAATTGGATCCGGAGTGACCCCTGTCCGTTGTGCCCCTGTCCTTTGGGAAAACAGTTATGGGCTCATTTTCATTGTGTTTTTTATTTAAAGAGTGTAAAGAAAAAACGGCGGATTTTAATATTATTTTCAATGTGCTCGAAAGGTATCACGACAGTAACTCAATTTTATCATTTCAATCACTGATGGTCACTAGAGGTCGTCGCTATCTGAATTATTTAGTTTAGACGATATCGATTTTTCTCCATTACCTCACCTCGTTACTGCCAATGTTCTATTGTTCTACTTGAAGTCGTAATTCAAAATGTATTGTTGCCTTTAAAACAAAAGTTATAGTAATTCTAATGACAAGATTGCGTTATCGCTATTGGGTGAATGCAATCTTCTTCTTCGTGTCGCTGACACGCAAATATATAAATTGTGTCGACCAAACAAAAAAACTTCGCCACTTCCACGAAGATCATCATACATGTGGGATCAGGGTATTCAGTGAAGCGATTTGTCTTAAGTTTGAAATCTTCTATTTTATTAATTTCGTCCTGCGCCTTAACTTATTTATATAATTACCTACTTCTTCCTCTTGCCGTCATTCGTCGTCTGTCACTTCTACTTCCACTCAGTGTTGTAAGACCTATTGTCTCTCATTCCCCATTCTAATAATGTTGCCAGTCACTTAAACCAAATTTCCTACAAAAATCTGCAAAATAGAACTATCTATACCATGCATCTACTATATGCCACCATTATTATACTTACACACAAATCCATTTTCTCTTTCCTGACGACCACAGAACTATTCTGAAGTATATCAACTTATACAGTAGCAGGCCATCGGCGGACCGCTCACTCAATATGGCCGCTCCGCCGCTGCCAATATGTAAGTTACATATTTTACGCTAGACCTCTTCCTATTTTTTATCTTGCACACCGGGTTTACAAGGAGTTGTGTTTACTGGATACGTTGCGAATATATTTTGTTAGCAGACTTGGTGACATTGGAATAAATAAATAAGATGTCATTGCTTGTTGATCTAACAGAAGACAGTTTTTTACTATCATTGAACGATTAGATTAGTCTCAGAGTCTGCTTACTACGGCGGGCTACCTATTATTTTTTTTTAAACTTCAAGCACAGAAATGCACAGAGGCGGACTTAATGCTTTAGGTATTTTTTACCAGTCAACATTTGGGTGACGCGGAGACAAACGGGGTGGTAGGTGCAATTACGAAAAATTGAAGAATAATATTTATTTAAATATAAAATACATATATACCTGTTAAAAATATATATAAGTACCTTATTAAGTAAAAGCACAAATAAATATACATACTTAAATACACGAATATAGAAAAACAAACAATAGAAAACATTAACGTTGCGATGATAATGCCAGCTTCTTACGAATCTGCTCGCGAACTTTATGCCATCATTACCTAAGTATTATGCTAGCCAACACTGTTAAAATTTATAAAAGGCAGTCTTATTCATTCTTCAGCCGTTTCTATATTAATTTACCTGTTTAAATCACTTTTCGCTCACGAAAAACTGTTTTAATTAACCAAATGATAAGTTTCGTTTGGAGGTCTCACATTATGTTGCAAAATATTTGTTGGTCCTTGGTGTCTCGGTATATTTGCTAGCAATTCCTTTCCTCCTATATCCATGTGATGTTTCCTAGTTACCACAGAGCCGCGGGCGGCGAGGTAATGGGAAGGCGGAGTCGGGGCGTAAAACTATACTACGGACATCTCATTCCTTGCAACTTGAATATGATAATAACATATTTCAGGGTCCTGTTCTGGTAAAACAACCTGTGTGGAGAAAAAATAGGAAAATGTATGTAGGTAGATACACCAGTACCTGCCTTACGATATAGTCTTAAAACTATAGAAGATCAGCTGCAAGTTTGCTGTTGCTATTTTAGAGTCCCAATCTTTAGTTGTATCAAATATTGAGAAGGTTTTCTATAAGAAACAATGCATTTTTGATGCACGTGAGAGAATCTTTCCAAATGGCCCCAATAACGAACAAACCAAAAGAAAGAAGGCTTAGATACATAATCAGCCTATAAAGTTCCCACTGTTGGGACACAGGCCTCTTCTCGGTGAGAGGGAGTGGGACGTAGTCCTCCATGCGGCCCCAGTGTAAGTTGGTGAATGTCACATGTCTTCGAATTTTTGGTTCTAGGACATGCCGGTTTCCTCACGATGTTTTCCTTAAACGTTTTGAGAGCATTGGTGATTGAATAATTTACACAAAGTAAAGCGCCTGTCTGGGTTCGAACCTACGACCTACAACTCGTAAGTCGCGGCCGTTACCACTGGGACACCACTGCTCACGCTTAGATGGTACCACGTAATGCGAAGAGATGGTAGTTTCTTAATAAAAAGCCTTTAATATCCTTATAAAACACCTGGGAAGAGGGAGACCCCGCTACTTAGTGGTTCTGTATTGAGAAGGAGATGAAAGCGCAGACACTAACTCCTATGACAACCCAGAATAGGTTGTCCTGGCGCCTGTACAGGAAGACCCGACCTCAGGTAGAACTAGGATTAAGGGATGGAATAAGAAGAAAAAGATCCAAGGTTTGTGTTCCTTTTCGCGTTCTAAAATATCTCTAACTAAAATAACAAAGTCAAAGACAGCTATAGGTAACAAAAACAGAAAATGTTATCAAATAATAAAAAAAAAAAACTTTCATGTCTTTTCCAACAAAAGTTTCCACATAAAAATTAAAACCAACAGTTATTATAAGGCAATAAACATGTCGTGGCCGTTGAAACGAAGTCGGTATTAAATCACATAAACAAGTGGGTATCTACGAGTCGTTACATTTACATACGGGGCGCGGGCGCCGCGGCCCCGCTCCGGAAGTGAGGGCGGCACGGAAGTGGAATCGGCACGTGCTTTATGGATGTGTGGAACAGGTACACTTGTTTATTGCGAATTTTGAGGCTTATATACTGTTTGATAGGTAAGTAGGGTAGGTAGGGAGTATCTACTTGGGCTTTATTTACTTTTTAGAGAAGATTCGTGTTTAATCCGTGTCTTTTCTGCTAATCTTCGGGCAATGGGGTCCGAGTGCCCACTTGGTTTTTCGAGATATCACCAAGCCGTTAGTCGACTCTTCACGTGACCAGAGGGCTGGCCTATTCCTTGGCCAAAGATTTAGCATTGCCATACAAAGTGGCAATGCTGCCAGCCTTTTGGGCACTGTTCCTGTTGACAGCGATGCGGACGAATTCTTTGATGCACTATGATTATTTTGTTTATTTTTTCGTATAATTGTACATATTATTATAGTTTATATGTTAGCTTATATTATGTAAATATCTATACAAATAAAATATAATAATTTCATCTTGGACATTAAATTTGAAAGTGGTCAAGTAAATTGGAATACCAGAAACAACAAACTTGAATTAAGTATGTACGGTGAAGGATGTGTCTTATTCATGAGTTATGTTGTGAAGGTTCAATTTACAGGTTAACGTAAAGAAAGTGGGACAGAGTGTGTTTGGAATTGGCAAGTGAAATAGTAGTGTTCGGCTTCTCATTTGACTAAAGTTTATGAGGGCGAAGTTTTTTTTCTTCTTCATCAAAGAAAATATCAACAAATTCATCTTAAAAAAATAATCAAATCCGTATCCTACTTTCTTGCTGTCTTTCTTGTTTCTAGCAAAGGAAGTAAGGATCCGGAACTGGGTTCGACAGTTTTGCGCATTATTTTATGTGCTCTATTTCTATGAGCCAAGGTATATTGAGGTACCTAACTGAGGTCCTTTGGAATTGAACACACAGTGCATTGTGGTATCGTATTACCCAGTAACTGGGTTGTGGAGGTCAGATAGGCAGTCGCTCCATGTAAAATACTGGTATTCAGCTGCATCCGGTTAGACTGAAAACCGACCCCAACATAGTTGGGATAAGGCTAGGCAGATAATTATGTGTTCGGGATTGGGGTGAGATCAAGATAAACTAAGATTAAAGATTATAAAGATAGGTATATTTCAGTAATACAAATGGGATAAAGATTAAAACTAATGAGGTGAATGAGATGAGATTGAGTCGCGCCCGATATGCTATCCGAAAACGTACTGACTGTTTTACTTAGGTAATACATAAAATATTCAAGGCATAAAGCGCGGTGTCGCAATTACGCTGACATGTTTATTATTGTTCGGTGGTTGACCCGAACATGATGAGTGCGTTGTGGTAAGCGCATTTATTACTAATGCGTATTTTTGGAAGGTTCATGGTAAAGAATAATCAATACTGAAAATATTAGAGTATATAATATTATAATTAGCAATTATTTTTTTAGAAAACGTAAACAAAAACCAAACGACCAAACCAAACAGTCAAAAATCATCTGCTTTTCTTGCACCCGTAAAACCAGTCAATAATCTTTTGGTATTAAAAGACAAAGTAAAAAAAAAGTTTAAACTGTCGACCAATTGTACCAAATCATAACAAAATTAAGTTCTCTTTGTTGAATAACTTACTCCAAAATCTAAACCAGATTTCTTCGGCAGTAGAAGTGCGTCTTTTATTTTCCATCTCGCCATTCAATTACTTAGCTATAAGGAATGCGTTATACCTCGGACACGGCCATCTTTATGTACATATGCGAGCATACGGAGAGGCTTTTACGTAGGATTGTTCTCGCATATTGTTGCCAAAGTATACAAAGATATACGAAACAAAAAATAAAATTTTCGTTTGTACTTGTATATATTTCCCACATTATTGATTGTCAAACAATGTTTATTGATCTGTATAAGTATTGCATTGTCGTCGCCTTACATAATTATGGATTTGTTAAATAGCATTTTTTTATAAAAAAGGACTTCTCTTTCGTTTTTGTAGCTACCGCGTACCCCGCCAAAAGTAACAGACTTTTTTGTTTAGAATATTGCGCATAACTTCAGTGTTCTATTCTCTAAGGTAACTTTAGAAGCTGTTTTAAATAAGTTGATAAAATTAATTCTATTTGCGGGCTAAACCGCCTACCACAAAATTCCAAAATGCATTCACTGATGTTTTATATCTACTTAGCCGATGAACGATTTTATTCTGCAATTCATTCGCAAATCTTACGGGCAAAAATAGCTTTTGATTTTTTTTTTTTTTTTTGTAGACATTTCTCTTTTCTATAGATCCACCCTAATTCTACACTTTCAATCACAATCTGAATCATTTTGAAGGATATTACTAATCCATTGCTTCATATGTTTGAAAAATGTATCTGCTCAGCAACGTAAATAACGCAATGAATGTTGTTGAACTGTCAAAATGAAAACAATTACAACTGTTTAGTGTGCTACGCAATTACCCCCTCGACCATACAATTGTCACCTCTAGTTGTGCCTACATCGCAGTTTCAGCGTATTGTCGCCTACCGTACTTTATAGCGAAAACTCTTAAAGTTATTGGCCATGTTTTAGTGAAGCTACCAGCAAACTGTTAGCCATTACAGTTGGGCGAAAAAACTGCTGTATCATTGTATTATTTTGTTTATTTCTGATTTAGGTGCTGTGAGTTCGGCAAGATTGTTGACTTGGTGGATATGTTATTTAGTTTCGGGTAGAGTTATATTTTTTCAGATCTGTGCTGTTGTCTCTTGATAATTTGTCCTCGTTTTATATGATACTAGCTTCAGCCCGCGACTTCGTTCGCGTGAAACTTCTTATTTTCCCCGAGCCACCCCGTCGTATCGCATCACTCGCCCGCGCTATCACTTAACGTCCTTTTTGCTCGGCTCCTAAGGGTCATAGCGTGATGTTAGATAGCCTATAGCCTTCCTCAAGAATTGGGCTATCAAATGCAAGAAGAATTTTTCAAATCCGACTGGCAGTTCCAGAGATTACCCCCTACATACAAACTTACAAACAAATTTTACCTCTTTATAATGTTAGTATAGAAGAAGTAGATAAATTAAATTATCTACTTGTATGTTTTAAAGTGTTAAATTATCTATGTTCCAGAGCAGTGGTGGTCCAGTGGTAACGGCTCCAACTTACGAGATGGTCGTGGTGGTTTGAACGCAGGCAGGCGCTTTACTTTGTGTTAATAATTTCTTCACCACTGCTCTCAAAATGGTGAAGGAAAATATCGTGAGGAGACCGGCATGTCCTAGAACCAAAAATTCGAAGACATTGTGACATCTACCAACCCGCACTGGGCCCGCATTATTATAGCCCAGCCTGTGTCCCAACAGTGGGAACAGTATAGGCTGATCATGCTGTTTTAAATCTTTGCTAACCAATCATTATCGGCATCCAGTGTCCAATGATATACTTTTAAATATATATTATATACACGCAGTTCTGCAAATTGCCATTTTTAATCCGTAACTGCAAACCAAAACATTTTTACCGGCACAAAAAAACGCAACCAGACGAAACGCAGCGCTGAAAAAACTGCTTTATTCACAACAATTTTTCATACAACTAAACTGATCCAAACTAAACAGATAATCCGTTTATCCGTATATTATATAGGGTGTTAATATTTTAAAGTGTCGTGTCGTGTAGTCTCTGCTCGACACGGGCCGCATATTTCATCTACCCGTCGCCGCCCGCCGGACGGCAGATTCTGCTATAATATTGTTGTATTCAGAAATTATTCTGAATGGAGTGGAGGATTTCTGAAAAGGAAAATAAGGTGAATTTAGGGAATTTTACGGGAAAATGAGACACGGTATGAATATAGAAATATTGTTAATTTGGTCTTATACAAATTAAAAACGAAGTCAACGTTAGGTACGCCCAAGAATACTGATTCAATATCTGTATTTACGCAAAAGGCCAAAAATAAAATCATCATCAAGAACATCATTATATGACCGACAATATAAAATAGTTGCTGCACCCTCAACAAATACGCTTATAGCTTCACATTTGGGACTTGTAAACCACTCGTTCTACCCATTTTTAGAATTGCGTAGAAGCAGTTTGAGGTTTATATTCAATTGGGTCGTCAGGATTGATGGTTGAGTTAACAACATGAAATATTTGAAACTAAAGATCATTATAATATACAGCCACAGTCAAAGCGATATCGTTTCGACATCTCCAGCCAACGCTAGAATCTTCCCGGCCGTCCGTCCGGCAGTTACCATCATTTTGATTGAAATTTACTGCATCGCAGTGAGGCAGAGGGCGTCGTAATAACGTTACTGCAATAAGCTACTTCGTGATTAAATGGAGCTATTGTAGTCAACGTATTGTTTACTGTAGACGGTGATTTACATCCTGGAGAAGAAAAGGTGCCTTTGGGCCTTGGCTGACATGAGTAAGGAGCTTGAGAAGAGGATGTTGAGCATCTACCTGAGTTATGACAAATGATGATGCCTACATAGGATTAGACTCGCATAGACTAGGGAAGCGTGGCACAAAAGGAAGGAGAGCTATGCGTCAGCAGTGGTCGGAGCAATGCTGCCAATGATGATGAGGATAGGCAAACTGGAGACCTCTCCTGACAGTGTTAGCTTTGCTTAGGACAGACTCGTATCTCTTTGTAGACTGGCAAAATAGTAACAGTTCTATTCCTAGTTTCACAAGGAAAGATATGTTATTTTTTTAGCAATATCCGTCATCAAAAGATGGTATAATTCTGTTTTTATTTTATTGCTGAATGGGCTTGCTCTTGACCTCCATCACGCCTGATGGAAAGTTATAGATGAGGTCTATGATGGAAAGAGCGTGCCCAGAAGCCTGTTCACTCTTGTTTTGAAGGGAGATGGGTTAAATGATGCTGATACATATTTGGTTCTCAAACTCAGTTCCAAAGCATCAGCAATTCAAAACCCAGATTCTCCTACCAATGCAATATGGCACAAGATATATAATCCTGAAAATGGTCCAGCCTGAAAAGTCTGTCTTCAAAGCAGATATAACTTTTGGCAAGCGCTCCACAATACGTATGCGTCAGGACATGAGGAAATATTAAAAATGGCTGGCGACCCGACAAATATAATTAAATTGGACAACGGAACGCAGTGGACCTGTCAAATCGTTTGATGAGCTTGGAAGGAGGTGGTGTGGATGTGGTATGTGAATCCATACTAATATGTACGTATACGTCGCGCAACGAGTTATGAGCGCTGACCTTGAAGAAAACAGACGCCACAAACCCTTATGCCTTAGTAATAAGGGTTCGTTTCGCTTGTTTTTTTTCAAGGTCAACGCTCATAACTCGTTGCGTGACTTGTAGTACATTTTAACTCAATGACTAATATTATAAATTCGAAAGTAATTCAGTCTGTCTGTCTGTATGTTAACTTTTCACGCCTAAACCACTGAACCGACTTAGATGAAATTTGGTATAGAGATAGTTTGAGTCTCGGGAAAGGACATAGGATAGTTTTTATCCCGATATTTATGCGGGTGAAACTGCGGGGCGCAGCTAGTTTAGAAATATAAAGTCAAAGTCATTTATTTCAAATAGGCACATAAAAGGCACTTTTGAACGTCAAAAATTACCTTAAAATAGAATTGATTCTAGTCGCCCCTTCCAAAAGCTAGTTTTCGTATGGAGAAGAATGGGCAAGAAACTCCACCGTTACTCTTTTAAAATGTTGTACAATATTTTGCATGGGTACATTAATTTTATAATAATATGTGAGGACGATGCACCTAAAATAAAATTACTATACCACAATAGGTAAAAGACTTAAAAACGAAACCATGACATATAAATTAATTATCTGATAGATATATGGTGCTCACATATTTACAAACAAGTGGCTTTAGCATAATTGCATTAATTACCTTTTCTTTTGTTAAAGACATAAGTACTTAGGCCTTCAAACTCGTTGTAAAATTTATGGTTTTCTCTTCAGTTTGGGAAACTATCTACTATTCAGGGTTATTGGAAAAACACCAACAACATCTTAAAAGGTCATTGTACTCGTCATTATGAACAACTTTTATTATGGGACCAAACATGAAACCACGAAAAAAAATCAGCTGTTCCCTACATTTTGACGAATAGGTAAATGTAGGGAACAGCTGATTTCTTTTCGCGATTTCAGGTTTGGTCCCATAGAAAAAGTTGTTTATAATGATGAGTACAATAACCTCTTAAGAGGTTGTTGGTATTTTTCCAATAACCTTGTATAGCTAAATAGCATCCAACACTGTCTTGCAAATAGGTAGTCTTTACTGCAAGACTAGCCTTCTCTGCGTTTTCAATATTTATGATTTATTTTCAACAGATACCAAAAGTTTGGCGGTCACGAGATCCTTTCCATCCTTTTTAAATAAAAGTTTATTTCTATTCTTAACTCCATGTGAACCATTTACTAGATTGCACTGTGACGTCAGAGCCATCACATATGCGGCCGACAAAGTTGTCATCACAATATGAACACAGCGATACGTCGGGACCTACATGATCGATCATACAGTGATATCACAATATTTTCAACAAAATATTGGAAATGTCACTTTGCTTTTTCGAGGATTTCTTGATTTTTTGGATTTACGATGTTATTCTTGGCGGTTCCATATTTCACTGTAGTAGTTCACTTTAACCTATAAAACAATCCAACTAACGTTTCGCTACTATCTGGCAAATGGAAACTGCAGTTTATTTAAGCATTAGGAATATTATACAACGTGGAGACGACAATACAACAATAAATGAAAACAATGGCAACACTAAAGCAGGAGTATTTTGGAACTATCAAATAAATCCTACCATCGATATTAAAAAAAAAAATAAACAAAAAAATGGCCGACTATGGGTTTGCTAATCTTTGACCTGATCTATTCGATATATTTTGTTGAATTTTCGTATGCAGGTTGGGAACGTCATTAGATATACGAAGTTTAATGTATTGTCGTCACCACCTTGTATAACTTCAATACTTAGTCAATCAATCAACTCAGCCTATCGCAGTCCACTGCTGGACATAGGCCTCTTCCAGACTGCACCACAGCACCCTGTCCTCCGCCTTCCGCATCCAGTCTACCCCAGCCGCCTTCTTTAGGTCATCCGTCCATCTAGCTGTGGGGCGTCCCACATTACGCTTGCCGGTATGCGGTCTCCACTCCAGGACTCATCTTCTCCACCGGCCATCGGTCTTTCGACAGACATGGCCAGCCCACTGCCGTAGCATTTCTGTCCGATGTCATCTCTTATTTGTTAAACACTTTTGATCATCCTATCTACTACCCATCATTGGTTGATTATTCTTGCTACCCATACAACACTCAAAGAGTAAAATAATCTTTTATGGAGCCTCTCAGGTTACCGTTTTTTTCTATAAACAAGCTTAGGGCTACCATAAAAATCAGAAAATCCTACAAAAATTAAACGGTGACCATGAATGAATGAACACTGGGCACTGGACAGTGGTAGATAATGGTAATACTTACGGGCAATCTGCGCCGAGTGGTGGTAATGAATTGGCTGTGCTATGATTGATGCGCTAGTATCGTCATTCCCTAATGGGTGGACGCACTGGGTGCGCGAAACGCGGTACTTTTAATCACACTATAATAATATATTATATATTATCACACTAATATTATAAAAGCGAAAGTTTGTGAGTGTGTGTGTGTGTTTATATGTTTGTTACTTCTTCACGCTCAAACGGCTAAACCAATTTTAATAAAATTTTGTATGGAGGTAGCTGACACCCTTGATTAACACATAGGCTATTTTTTATCCCGATATTTCCACGGGATCGATATTTACGCGGGTGAAACCGCGGAGCGCAGCTAGTGATAAGATTCAGCAGTTTGATTGCTTTTTATATATTTGTAGAAATCAAACTATCCTTTAATGTAGGTATGACCATTTTCACAACAAACTACGTGAAAATGTGAAAAAATATCTTTAAAAAAAAAAAGCTGTGTAGGTCCTGAAAATTGTAAATTCTATGTTTCTGCGTTCTGTATTGTCTAATTTAGCTGCGTCCATACTGATATGCAGTTGATATACCAAAAGATGTATTTTTCTGTGATCTCAGTTAAGATTGTAGACATTAGGTAATCGTATGAACATTTACTTAAATGTTCTGCTCAATTAGTCGCGGCGTTCATTCGCCTCTGTGCGTAAATTATGTAGGGTGTCCTCCGCATTTCATTACACAACAAAATATGATTCAGTGTTGCCCCCTGATTCAGAGAAGACGTTTAGCCAATGACACTACGTTTCTTATTTTGATTGCTCATGATAGATAGCTTCTTAAGAATTGTGGATAAACGATGAAATGTTGCACCATAGAAACCAAAGTCATCTAAAATGTTCTGAATTATGGTGTGGTACAAAAGGCTGAATTTAAAAAAAGGAAATCAACTTATAGGTGACAAACAGGAATAAAAGGAAATCAGGATGCAACCAGCCGATTATCCTTTAAAGTTAAGGTTCGCGAGCACATTCGCAAGAAGCTGGCAGTATCATCACAACGGTAATATTTTCTCATTGTTTGTCTTATTTCTTTTTAGTAAGTATATATTTATGTATTTATGTATATTTATTTGTGCTTATATTTATATGTAATTAGGTATATATTATATTCAAAGTTTTAATAAGTTTATGCGTATCTTTATATTTAAAATATTTATTCCTCAATATTTATGATTGCACCTACCACTGTTTGTCTCTGCATCACCCAAAGGTTGACTGGTAGAAAATGCCTATGGCATTAAGTCCGCCTCCGTACATTTATGTGCTTGAAGTATTAAATAAATAAATGTAAATGATTTCAGAAATCTTTTTATGTGATGATTATAAATTGTATGGTTAACAGACATGTAATAGTTTGTCGTGAACTAAAAGACACCATCACAAATTAATCTAAACTTCTTCATCAGACTCGTATTTTGATGATATTTCGAATAAGTCAAGGCCAAAGTCATGATATTATTTATTAGCTGTTATCTATTGGTTTAGTATGTCCAGCCTATAATTTTCCTACTGCTCGGACACAAGCCTCCTCTCTGTGAGAGGGAGTGGACTGTAATAATGCGGGCCCAGTGCAGGTTGGTAGATTTCACATGTCTTCGAATTTTTGGTTCTAGGACATGCCGGCTTCTTCACGATGTTTTCCATCACCGTTTAGAGAGCAGTGTTGATGAAATAATTTACACGAAGCATTGCTTTAGTATGTCTTAAAGCCTTTACAACCACTTATCCATACTTACTATACTTACTAATAATATTATGAATTCGAAAGTAACTCTGTCTGTCTGTCTGTATGTTAACTTTTCACGCCTAAACAGCTGAACCGATTTAGATGAAATTTGGTATAGGGATAGTTTGAGTCCTGGGAAAGGACATAGGATACTTTTTATCCCGATATTCCCACAGGATCGAGATTTATGCGGGTGAAACCGCGGGGCGCAGCTACACAAATAAAACCAGTCCCACGTACCCCACTAATCGTGCGAAAACAGAGCCAAAGCCTCAACCCATTCTAGCTTATTTTCATGCAAATGTTACCACAATAAAATCAAGCTAAAGCCATGTAAAACTGTTTAATTGGCAAACCCTTCCGTTAATGGCCTGAAACGGAAAGTTAGGGCGGCGCCCAACCGGCGGGCGGGATGACGTGACGGTTATAGGCGTTTTACTGTATGCAGGCTATGTAGGACGTGGCAGGCTTTTGAGTGGTTATGTATGGTTTACTTTCCACAAATACCTTTTGAAAGAGTGAGGGGTTTCTAAAGTTAAAAGCTGTTAGAGTTTAAAAAATCATGACAGTTGGATTCAAATAAACCATGTTCTGCTTAAATGTCGGGGTTTAAGAAGTACCTAGTAAAGTAGCTAATATTTTTTTTATATTTCTTATTGTGCTATTTATATCTCATCGTATAGGTACTCCACCGGTGATGTCATAACGTCAGCGTCGGCTGTCGCTGGAAACCAGCGCTGGGGCTCTGTTTTGCATAGGGTCGCAGCATTATGCTGAGCGATGAGCATATTTTCCCCAACTTGTTTTTTACCCATAATAGAATAGAATAGAATAGAATACTCTTTATTATGTACACCATATATAAATTACAGACATAAATATAGAAAACTATTAATTAATTATTATTATTTATAATATTAGTGTAGGAAAGGTCATTTCCAGATCGATCACCTTTTTGGAGTATCTGTTTAGATTGGCAGTATGCATAAGACATTCTGACAGCATTCGTAGGTAGTAAGTACATCAATATACCAATTTCTAACAAAGATGTTGCCTTGTATACTATTTTTTTTTCGGGTGAAGAAAGGTATCTCCTGGCAGTGTTTGGGGGAGGCCTATGTCCAGCATTAGACGTCTTTCGACTGAAGTGATGGTGATGAAGGCATTTTCATACTTCATCCAAAAAACAATCATTTCAAATTCCAATAGGCTTAGCTAAGTCCTAAGGCTTTTTCGCCTCTTTACCAAATCATCATCAACGTCATAGCCAAAGTCTTTTATATCCCACAGCAGGGTCTTAAACCCTTTTTTACAAAATCGCACAAAATATAACAGCCTCACACTAAAACCACTAACAAGTGATATCAAACTTCTGGCTTCACATTTTTCGGGCCGCCTCAACGAAAGCGTAGCGGGGCTACGTAGCGCCGTAGCGCGTAGCCCGAGGCTCTACGAGATTGGAATATGCAAATACCAGATCCGTTTTAACTTAGACAACTGTTGTGATGTTATTTAACCTGTTATACAGTGTAATGGAAGTGGTATACTGGTAGACAGTGTATTTTTACCCGACTGCGGCGGAGTCCAAAAGGAGGGTTATTGTAGGTATTTATTTATGAGAAAAATATTTGGAAAAAAACTAGGAATATTGAATGTGGATTAAAATTTAGACTACGCGTTTCAATTCATATTTCAGTGTCCAAATCTCAAACTATAGCCCAATTCCTTACTGCCTCTGAGATTGCCTCATTCATTCAATTCAAATTGCGAAGTAGTAAATTATAAACAAAATTCCAAATCTTTATAATATTAACGGCTGATTTTTTTTTTCTTCAAATAAAAGTTTTCTGGCGATGGGAAAAATCAGCCCTAAGTCTTAGATTTCTTTAATCGAAATAGGCAGGCGAACAGTGCAAAGGTCCTAGATAGAACGAAGGTCTATGGTCTGTACTAAAATAATGATCTTCGTTTCTTTGGTGATAGGTGTTTGAAAAAAGTGTCGATATCAATTGGAGTATAAATCAGTTACAGAAGATTGTGTTGGAAGATGACGGTATAACGCGGTTTGAGCGGGTACGCTACCGTTTAGCGCCCGCAAACACTACCTGTAGGGCTGACACGGGAGGAATTTATTTTAGTTATAGCGATACTCGATATTAAATACACATGGAGGTACTTAGTATTGGTAGTTTTGTTCCCAAATTGATTAGACAAATATTTTTAAATTGTAACTAAAATGGAATAGATACGGAATGTTGAATATTTCATACCAAGAACCTTGAAAAGGCTAGTAATGTTAATTTTTGTGATGGTAAACCACAAATAAAAAAAAAATGCTTGTTTATTAGGTATACCAGCTACATATTTACAATAAATTTTACAGCATCTGGTTTTGGCTTCAGCAGATAATTTTGAAGGAAAGAAAATACCTTTATTTGAGGTAAATATGACGCAGAGAAAGAACACAAACACAAAAAGAATAAGTTAAGGAAAAATATGCGTCATAATGCTAAAACCCTATGCGAGACAGTGCCCCAGCAGAACTAATAAGCCTTGGCACTATAAAACTCTGCACAGAATTTAAACATAAAAAAAATTACCGTTCTCTTAAGCGCCAACCCTACAGCTCCCCAGTTATAGCCTAAAGGGTTTCTCTCCCCGTCAAATAGTCGTTTAAAAACAACGCTATTAAACAAACCGCACGCTGATGCGTTTTGCGAAACTCATAAATATTAAACAGACAACGTTCTACAGTGTTGATGGTGCCCTGGTACTTGGTAATTTAAACATTTTTTTGGTAGAGAACGAAGGTATATGAGTGGACTTCGATACTAGGTCCAAAATTCTAAATGATTTTATAGCACAAGCATTCAAACCCAAATATTACCTTTTGTATTTTGTAAAGCAACATTACTTTTGAAATGCCACACACCTGACATGACTGATGCGATCGCTTAAATCATAAATCGTCACGTATCATTTATTTCAGTATTTTGTGTCAACATTTTTCTCAGTAGGATTATAGGTATCTAGCAATATCAGTTCGGCAAAATTGTTTTCGGTATATTCATGTATAACTGCGAATTAGTCGTCAAGCAGGAACAACAGTTCGGTGGTCTTAGTATCAACTAGATCTTCACAAAGGCCACTGTCAACTCAACAATTCGTTAAAGTAAGCTAGACAAAAATTTCCCGAGTTTTAAATATGATTATAGCCATATGAATAGAGGGGAGTATGTCGATTTTACTTCCATCGTAAACGTTTACATTATTTACACGACTTTTGGAATGCATGAAGAAGCCTCGTGTAGCGCAGTTTGCTCCGCCAGTTACCTACTCAACTGAAGAGAGTGCTCGGCGCATCCTGGACAGTCACACCCTATACCTTATTTGACTGGCCAATTCTTCCCATGCGGTGGTAGGACTAACGCCCGCCCGGTTTTCGACCACCCTCTCACGGGAGTCCGGTGTCAAGCAGCCTGCTGTGTTTCGTCAATGCGTGGGAGTTCCAGTTCCTTAGGCATCTTCTGGGCACGCTCGTTCCATCATAGACCTCATCCATCGCTTTCCATCAGGCGTGATCGAGGTCAATAAAGGGCCCATTCAGCAATAAAAATAAAAAAAACTTGCCAGTGATTCCCCATGATTCTATTGGTTCTTTCTTTTATCACAACCACGATGACTGCGGTGTGCATGCCGTCTGTTGGATAGGTCAACTCAAAGCTGCAATGGCTCTTTCTTCAAAAGGCCCTTCTAGACATGGCCCTGCATTGTTAGACACACATAAAGTTCTTATAATATAATGTTTGGAGTTTAATAGAGACTTTTTAAAATACTGACCAACAAAATATTAACGTGTCAAATTATCTTAACAGGAAACGCGGGTGGTCGTTTCTCCATAGAAACGCTCTCGCCTGTTTTCTTTCTGGTTCATGACCATAAAGCAATGATTTTTTTACAGAATAATAAATATTAACTACTTGTATGTTCCTATGTTTTCGTTTTTTGATGATACATTATTTTTATAAGCATTAGAACCCTCAAAAAATGCCGATTTAAACTGCTGTTCACAGGAGGCCTAGTGTACGAATTTTACAACTATTAATGAAAAAGAAAAACATAGGGACACAGTATATATCCTTCTTATTCAGTTTATGACGTATCTTTCAAATTTGTCCAATATTGGAGGAGAAAATAGGTGAGAGCTAAACCTCGAATTACGACTTTTTACTCAGGCTTTTTCAAAAGTCTCTCCGACCGCATTTCCTCTTAACAGATCTACTTAAAATAAACATTTCACTTTATTTCACGTGTTAAATGTCACCTTCCTTTCCATAAACAACCACTCCAGAACGCTCCTAATCACACGCACATTAGAATAAAAGAACTGGAATCGTTCCGTGCCATTTGTTTCAACGTCATTACGATATCTGGTTTAACACGTCGACACACTCGTTCCAATGTTAGCTGTAGGACTGTTATGTGACGATTAGCAGGTGAGCTTGTTAAGGGGATGTGAGGAAAATTCTGGAAAATGATCACCGCATCATGAGTCTTTGGTCAACTGGACCCACTCGAACTGGACCCGCGGGTCCAGTCGACTAAATCAAATTTTGAATTGGTCGACTGGACACAATGTCGTAGCCACGTGCATCTCAGAAATTGAAATCTGAAAGTTGTTACATACATACATCCATTATCGGCCTATAATGTCCCCACTGCTGGGACACAGGCCTTCTCTCTATGAGAGGTGGGCCATAATCCACTACGTGGGCTCAGTGCAGGTTGGTGGATGTCACATGTCTTCGAATTTTTGGTTCTAGGAGATCTCAGCAAAAAGGAAGGGGCCTGCCAGGGCCGAAGCCTGCCGGGGGTGCGGGATTGTCCGAAAGGGTTACCGCTACCCCGGAACATAAAGGGCTAAGGAAGGAACACGGATGGGTTTTAGTCAGTAACAGTCTGACACTCCCTTCCGCTCCATCCAGAGCGGGAGGGGTCATTTGATGATTTCCAATCCATAAAAAAAAGGACATGCCGGATTCCTCACAATGTTTTTGTACACCGTTCTGAGAGCAGTGGTGATGGAATAATTAAAGTTAAACAAAGTAAAGTGCTTGCCTAGTTTCGAACCTACGACCTACAACTCGGAAGTCGCTGCCGTTACCACTGGGCCACTACTGCTCTGTTGAAAGTTGTACCTTGTGTGAATTGCTGGCTTCCCTGATTTAAATTTTGTTAGGTGAGTAAGGGTAAGGGAACCTATGACTAAGGCCTAGGTTAAGGGTACCTATAACTAAAAGTTAGCAGACCACAACTACCTAGGTTCATCATCATCATCATCATTTCAGCCGAAAGACGTCCACTGCTGTACATAGGCCTCCCCCAAGCCCCTCCACTTCGACCGGTTTTGTGCTTCTCGCATCCAACGAGTTCCTGCGGCCTTCACAAGGTCGTCGGTCCACCTTGTGGGAGGCCTTCCAACGCTACGTCTTCCGGTACGCGGTCACCACTCCAGAACCTTTCGGCCCCATTGGCCATCTATTCTGCGAGCAATGTGCCCTGCCCACTGCCACTTAAGTTTGGCAATTCTTACTACCTAGGTTATAATAAAAATATACCATAATCTAAAATGGTCCTACGCGGACAAAAGGATCTAAAATGTCACCACAACAATATCTGTTAAGTATGTCACACAAAAAGCTTTTCTCCTCCGATCTGTTTTTAATAACCCTTTTTAAAAACAAAACCAACAACCCCTTAATAACAGTTTTTAGAATTCGAATTTTGAAACGTTTCCCTCGCCAAAGTTCGGCGGCATTCGGCGACGGTCGTAACTCGCGTGCCCACTGATTCGTTGCGCGTTCGATAAGATAATGGCCGAAGTGCCGCCTACCGCGATAGTTCGTTCGGATTTAAGTACATAATGTTTCGCCGCTGCCTTTGTAGATTTGTTGATCCTTATTTCGATCGTTGAGGAAGTTGATGCTGCTTTGTAGTTGTAAGTTTTTAGGGAAAACAAATGGAAAGATTAGGTTCTGCATTATTAATAATCTTTTGCCAATTATCAGCAGAAACAACTAGGTAACTTAAAGAAACAAAACCTCAATTGTGAATTGCAAATTTTTTATGATGCATTTAATAAATACTAATCTGTCATTAACACATTCTCTCTGTATTCCTGTCAATGACATTGTTCATGACGCTTATCTTCATAACCATGCATAGAACCGTCTTGATGAATTTTCTGTATCTTGATGCAAGAGGAATCAAGATAGCTCATTTTTAGGGTATCGTACCCAAAGGGTAAAAAAGGGGCCCTGTTACTAAGACTCCACTGTCCGTCTGTCTGTCCGTCTGTCTGTATGTCACCAGGCTGTATCTCATGAACCGTGATAGCTAGATAGTTGAAATTTTCGCAGATGATTTATTTTTGCTGCCGCTATAACAAAAAATATTAAAAACAGAATATAACAAATATTTAAGGATGGATCCCATACAACAAACGTTAATTTTAGTTACATTAAAAAATGAAACTCGTGATAAACTATTACCTACGAATTTGTACGAAACCCTCGTTGCTCGAGTCCGACTCGCACTTGACCGGGCTGCCTATGATATTAAATCGACATTGTTTTTTGAAAGACATAACACCTTAATTCACATAAAAACACAATCACATTTAAAAACTACCACGAACGCGAACGTAACCGAAAATTTAAGGGGAAGCTTTACCCAAAAACATTTAAAGTGCGTTCACACTCCACCGGCATAAGTCATTAACTCTCTCAGCAGTTATTAGACTGGGAAAGTTTCCGGGTTTTGTTCACCAATGATGTTTTTATCTAGTTACAATTTTGTTCGTGATTTGTGGGGACTGAGACTCTGTTCGAAAAGTTTCCGTTCAGTGTTGATTACCTCTCGGACGATTTAGTACGATTTTTAATTATTATTGGGCGGTTAATTTTGGGATTGTAGAAGGAAAGATGCTTGTTATTGTTAGTGTTTGAGACAGGTTTGTTTTAATCATTATGTTGAAAATAATCTTTTGATAAGGTAATAAAGTTTTAGAGGCTTTTCTTGTGTCTGTCTGGAAGAAAGAAGAATCAACAGATTTTTTTTCGTTTCCTAAATGCAACGAAGAATTCTATTTCAATCATATTATGGTTGAAATTTCACTAACTCATCCACCGCCCTGTAAACGTTCACACTGCTAAGCATTGGCATAAATCATACCATTAAACAACCTATTTTAATTTTATGAGTATTGCATCACATCATCTTCCAGGGAATAATAAATGACTTCATAACATAACAATTAAAGTAACAAAACAATACCTACAAAATTGATAACCAAACATAATTCTAATCTAATATCTCTTCGTAATGGCGACCAAACAAAAGGCGCTGCCGTATCAACAATTAGTCGTTACATCGGCCGCCGGTCCGGAACGCGTAATGATCGGAACGGTTCTGTGCGCCATTCTAATTCCGATCACCGGACGCGCGCCGGAACGGACCGCGCTAATCACGACCGTGGATTAGGTAGCTTCACTTCTGATTCTGTTTTTGAAAAAGAGATTAGAGACTAAAGAATTTTAGAGGCTTTTCCTGGCAATGGAGGTTTTTATGAAAATTCACGCCACCATTTGGCGCCACTTTGATAAGAACTCTTTCATTTCGACAACGAATATAAAATATTTGATGACGTTCATCATCCGTTTTATTTATTCGTTCATCATTCAGTCGCGACTAAAGAAAATATAGGTGCTTTTACAATTTTGACATGTGCGCGGACCTGAAGGCCAATTCTCGTAATTTAAAACGTTCAAAATCTAGTTGCAGTCTCATCTCGGCGATAAACAAATGTCAAAAACTTGTCAAAATGTAGGTCAATTAGAGGTATTTTTGACAGATTGAGACTGAGGTAAGACTGTGAACGTTCTTAAAATTACAAGAATTGCCCCTCTGATGTCTCAGTCCTGCCAACTAGTGAACGTTATTTCAGAAAACCCTCATTCATATTCATCTTTAATTGTAGCTGGTGGTCTAGTTGGTAGTAACAGGATGTCAAGGAACGAAGTTGTTGTCTTTAAAAGGCCCTTGCCTAGAAAGCAACCTGCTGCGATGAATTGATAGCGATTTGAACAAAAACAGAAGAAGAGCTAAGAAGTCAAAGAAAAGCGTGATTCAGGAGTTTGTAAAAAATAGAGATGGGAAAACTTAGTGCAATGGCTATACAGGAACAAACTAGCATACCAAACAATTCTAACTCCAAACTTCAAACATAAGTAATAATTAGTTTCCTGCTAAAAGAAGATACGGTTAACAAATTATGTAAACAATTCGTTGTCCTACAAATCGAACCGGCCATCCTACCGATTGTAATGACGGGTAGTATCGTATAGAGGTAATATCCGCAGGTTGGTCCGAACGAGCGACGCATCGTGCGCTTTGTACCAACACAACCATTGTTTTACTGAAATATTGCTGCGGCCAGGGGTACATAACGTGGACAGAATTTGTAATATATATATATATATTATATATATTATTTTTATTGCTGCTTTTGACCTCGATCATGCCTGATGGATGAGGTCTATGATGGAACGAGCGTGCCCAGAAGATGCCTGTTCCTCTTGCTGTGAAGACAGACGAGTTAAATGTGGAAGGGGACACAGATTATTTCACCAAAAATAATACAACGGGTTACACATACTTAATAGGCTAGTATAGCTAGCTATAGTACTTGGGAGTATACAAGGGGTCGGACCCGTGCTTCACCCAGTTTCTCCACCTTAACATCATGGGAGCATCTGTAGCCAAACTAAGAAGAGTCCTGTATGTCGGCCTACAGCGCCAGACCCCTCAAAATATTATCCCAAAAGGCATGCAAAAAGATGCATCAATAGATGATCTTAAATAAGAAAAAACAGAAAAAAATACAAAAATATGATTGTTTGTGCGAGTGATTTTGTGTAAATGTAGAGTGGTGTGAATTCATGATATTCAAAAATAAAATTGCTGCGTCTTTTTCTGGTTTTAAAAGATTTAAATGTTCACTGAATACTTCATTGAGATAAAAAGATTAGCACTAACAGCAGCTGTTTGGTAATGTTGGGAACTAGACAGTTTCTAGGGACATATCTTTTCAATAGAATAATTTGGACTTATAAAGTCATCTTTAGGCAAGGCAATAAGGTCATCTTCATATTTTTTTTTTACTTCAAGATTTGTTTGATTACATGATAATACTTAGGTACAGACGCCAGCATATCGAGCTACTATAATCTGTCAAATTTCTTTAATGTATTTTCAACTTTATGGCTAAAATATAAGATTCAAAGTTTATTGGGGAAATTTGACACTTTTGGGTAGCTTGATGTGCTAGCGTCTGTAGTTCTGTACATTTTGCTTTGCTGTTGCTGAATTCCAATCCAGTATATCAATGACTAACCTCCTGATTTCTGCTACTAAGGGCGTATTCCACCAAACTTTTATTCCTAGAATAAGTCTTACCTATACTTATTTTTTTTTCTCGGTGGAAATTCTCATGGACTTCCTCTATAGTGAATAGAATAGAATAGAATATTTATTTGCATAAAACATGGTATACAAGGGTGTTAAATACAAATTGAAGCACAAGCATGTTTAGCTAGGATAAAACATAGCATGCAAAATTTTAAAGACAAGACAAGACACACAAGTGGGGGTGACAGAGAGGAATGCGGCGACTCTTACCGGCTAAAACCACCGCGGTGTTCCACCTCTACCTATGGCCGGGTGTGCGGGATTCGCATAAGCATTCACCGCTCGAGAGTAAATTTCGAATTTTTGACAATTTTTCCATACTAGAATCGTGTACTAAAATTGTCGTCTGACAGCGAAAATTTTATTACACGATTAAAATATATCTGACTTTGGTAAAATCAGCCCTTAATCACCTAATTTCAAATCCTAAATAAGCATAAACAAATTAAAGACACCAAATTAAAACCACTCATCTGCGCACCCCTGCTTGTCATTAATTCACCGAATCGAGTATTGTTTCCTGCGGGGCCATCGTCAACGATGCCTCTCTCAATTTGTGCTTTAAAACTCTCTCTGTCCCACTCTTACGCTGTATACCAGAAAGAGACAACACTCGTCAATTGGTAACCCGTCACCGTAGCGATTCGGCCGTTTCCGCCGGCCGGGCGGCCTGTCCGGTGACAACTGAAAAAAGCTTTCAGCAATGTATTACACCTTTTTGTATGAGATTCATGATGGGCTTTTGTTTATTTTACAGGGTTTATTGGTTATGGTCCTTTTTTACAGTTATGAAGTGAAAAGGGAGTAGGTAATATATTTAAAGTAGGTAAGTTTTTGACGAATAACACTTGACTTCAGGCAATTTTTTTGTGTTTTGACTCAGTAGCAACTGCCGTTTGACCTCTGAGGGGCAATTCTCGTAATTTTATGAACGTTTACAGTCTGATCTCAGTCTCAATCTGTCAAAAATACCTCTAATTTCCCAAAATGTTGACAACTTTTTGACATTTGTTGAGACGACGACTAGATTTTGAACGTTTTTAATTACGGGAATTGGCCTTCTGATGAATGATAACTGATGATAAATGAAATATATTTCTGTAAATTGGTTTTCGGTAAAAACTAAATGAGGTCGATGTTTCCTCTCTGACTACTCTGAGAAGAAACAAACTCAGAGGTTAAAGATTTTTTTTTTAAGTCCAGTCATTATCTTGTTCATGAGCATGTGTGGACCTTGTAGAGATGGTCTTTTACGAAGTGTCTGAGATGGTCTTTTGATGACTGTAAAAGTCTAATCGACGCGTCATGTTCTTGGATAGTTATTGGCTTTGACTAGGTATCCCTGAACTATAGGTATTATTCTAATTCTGCCGTTCATCAACCATTGGCAAAAACGCTTCCACCACTTTGCAACCGTTGCTGTTTATATAGCAAGATTGTCAGGGCAGTAAAACAAACTCCGAACTTATCTTCAATACTACAAAAAGTTACTACGAAGCCATACTTAAACAAAATACATTTAAAATCAAGTCGAACAACGACAGACCGATACTCCCTCCAGCATATCGGCATTTTTATTTCATACCACCAATATTTGCATGGCGGCTGTCAATATTTTACGTCGCTATCGTGACGGCCCGCTGGTTTTATGGCCCCACACTTGTATGTATTTGTTTTTACTCTAGCTTTTACACACGACTTTTGTATATGGAACTTTAGGTTGCTACATAAAAATAACGCTGCGTTTGGTTCATAAAAATCAGCAAGGTGAATCATGTACTGATTATTGTAAATCCGGCTCGAAGGACCAATATTAAAAAATCTAAAAATGCTGAAACTCATTACTTTTGTCTAATGCTTTAAGTCGTTGAGTTAAAGCTGCTTTTCGAAGATATCAAATTAGGTTTCTACATTTTTGGTAGAACAATGAATATTGTAGCTAGAGTACTTTTAGGGCCTTATCATTTGTGACGTCTGTAACTCTTGTGTCCAAATGGCAAAAAGCTGTTATTTTGTGTTTCTTAGAACTTTTCAGTACTCTAGCTGTTTTAGGTTCTCTAACTTTTTATTATTTATTTATTTAATACTTCAAGCACATAAATGTACAGAGGCGGACTTAATGCCATAGGCATTTTCTACCAGTCAACCTTTGGGTGATGCAAACAGTGGTAGGTGCAATCATAAACATTGAGGAATAAATATTTTAAATATACTTACTCGTAAAGTTACGCATAAACTTATTAAAACTATTAAGAAACTTATTAGAAATACTAGCTTCTGCCCGCGACTTCGTCCGCGTGAAATTCGTACTTTCCTCTAAAAGTTTCGAAAATGTATGTTGGTATGATCTTTATAATTAATTTAGATAAATAAGTATTCGGGCCAATTTTTAAGTTTATAGAACAAAGGAATCGGATTTTTCAAATAAACTGTATCCCCGCTTTTCACCCCCACAGGGGTGGAATTTTATAACTTGACTCAGTTTATTTATACCAATTTTCGAGCTAATCAAGCCACGCGGTAAAATCCTCCCCTTTAAAATTAACAACCTCTTTTCACACAGTTAGGGGTAGATTTTCGAAAAACCCTGATACATGTTATTAATTATTTTTAGTCCTTAGTATAAATACTGAGTTTCAAGTTAATCGGACAGGGCGTTAAAATTCTTCCATACAAATTTTGACACCCCCCAATACCTCTTTAGGGGGTATTTTAGAAAAACGAAAAATTCCAAACTTCATAATTTACTTAGATAAGTATTCGTGCCAAGTTTCAAGGTTATTAACTCAAGAAATAAGATTTTTCATACCAACAAAATCCCCCCTTTTTACCCCCTTAAAGGTTTAATTTCCAAAAACCCCTTCTTATTCAACACCTACTCTTCACAAAGAACACACCCTCCAAAATTCATGTCCCTAGGAAGGACCAGCGATTTAGACTGTGCGTTGATATTTCAGTCAGGTCGTTCATCCCCCTTTTGGGGGAGAAATTATCAAAAACGCTGAGACACGTATAAATTAATTTTCAATCGTTAGCCTAAATACAAAATTTAAAGATCCTAACTATTAAACTGACGGACTTTCATACACAACTTCATCCCCCCTTTTAACCCTTTGGGGGTAGAATTATCAAAAACGCTGAGACACGTATAAATTAATTTTTAGTCGTCAGCCTAAACACAAAATTTGATGATCCTAACTTTAAAACTGACGGACTTTCATACAAACTTTCATCCCCTATTTAACTCCCTTAGGGGTTGAATTTCAAAAAATCCTTCCTTATTCCTTGTCTACACAACAAAAAAGAAATGAAAATAAAGCTGAAACGCCTGTGCAATACTATCTACCTATACCTACTTCACTTAAAAATAAATACTTATAACTACTTTAATTAATAAAAGTACCTACGCTTAATAATTTTTAATTTGAACGAATATTTAAACACTACCAAAACAACTCATACAACCTATTTTACAAAATAACAACAAAAGAAATTCAAATAAACTATTTAAAGACTAAAAGTCGCGCTGATAAGCACGGTTTCTCAATATCAATTATTGCCTGTCAATAAGGTCGAACGCTCTGAACGCATCAACAGTCAAATATTGAATGAAGCTCGCTCTTTTTTTTTTTTAACAATGGCATCTCGCAGTTCAGCCTATGAGGTTGTCGTCTGCTTAACCGGGCTTGCCTGTGGATGCCTCAAAATTAAGGCCTCCAGCCAGGGCTTGAAGCTCGCTCTCGGACCTCCCGCCTTTTTATACCCTACCGACCCGACCCGTGTCGAGCGCGGCAACCGTTACACAAAAATAATCCTTATAGCATGATTCAGACGTGCGACGGCGCGATGGCTTATTTCATGTATAAGTTTGGTGTTTCTATACCGATTTCTATGATTCTTTTTTTATTGAATAGGTAATAATGTTAACTTTTTCAAATTAGGGATGAGTGAGAGTATTATAAACGTAAGAGTAAACAAATATAATCAGAATGCTCCGAACTGCTAAGCTATCAGGAGTTACACGTGTTATTGTGAGTCAACCATAAAAGATAGACATATGCTGTTGCGGGATATTTTTTAGACAATTTTATGTAGAATATTTCCGTCATACATGATTTCTATGTAACTTTAACCATTAAGGCTGCACACGCGACGGAAGCTTAAAAAATGGAGTAACTTCTCCCGTTTTCCCAACATTTCCCTTCACTACTCTGCTCCTATTGATTGTAGCGTGATGAAAAGTATACTATAACCTGCCCAGGAGTATGAAGAATAATTGTACAAAGTTTCGTTAAAATCCGTCGAGTAGTTTTAGTTTCTATAAGGAACATACAGACAGACAGACAGACAGACAGACAAAAATTTTACTGATTGCATTTTTGGCATCAGTATCGATCACTAATCACCCCCTGATAGTTATTTTGAAAATATATTTCATGTACAGAATTGACCTCTCTACAGATTTATTATAAGTATAGATGAACTATGACTTTTTCTGTAGCTTCTCTAGCTCTGTTTCTTTGCTTTTCAGGTTATATTACACAGGTTGCCGAAGAGTTAAATCAGTTTACTGCAGGTACACGAACTACAACCTTTCTCCATGTTTAGTAAAACCTTTTAAAAATAAATAAACGAAAATGCTCTAAAAGTAAGGGACAAATAACATAATTGCGCAAAACACTCTGTCTCAACGAAAGATTTCTTCCTCACTAAGAGTAATGTGTAAAAAACTCAGCAATTATTTCCCGAAGGCGATATATTAGCTACTACGGGTCCTCTATCAAACGCACAATCAAGTTGAGCACATTCTCAGTAATATATAAATCATGGATCAGACGACATCGCGAACGTTTGACAACTAGTAATCATATTTTTATTTAAGGGTCAGCGATACGGAAGAATTATTTAAAGGTATGATTCCGATCTCGGCAACACGCAGCAGTGCTGCCGCGGCAGTGCGGTCGCAGCACTACTGGTCCTCATACATTTTCTATGGGTTCATATGAGATTACATTCCGAGCACGGCAGCAATGCTGCGCGACATTCCTACAGAGAATATATGAGGACCAGCAGTGCTGCGGCAGCACTGCTGCGTGCTGCCGAGATCGGAATCATACCTTAAGATTGAAAATAAGGTATAATTGAAAATTACTGTTCCGTAGGTATATATGTCCCCAAAATTCTAAGCTTAATCAAAAGGATTTCACTTATTTTTAACATGTTATTAATGTAATTGAGTGTTTTAAATTTAAATTTTCTGGTTTTTGAAAATGTAGTACATTAGGTTGGTAAGTACACAAATAAATATAGACTTGTAAAACGCAATAATAAAATTATCGGACACTTCTCAGTTGCCTCGTGCAATTATTTTGTGTTATTTACAATTTTTTAAATGGCTATTGTGTCCCCATTGAATAATTTTAGAACTAAACATAGTGGAGTTTATAAACGTTGCTTACAGTTAAGATACGTTTAAACGTCATAAATGGTTAAACAGTTGCTAATCGATACTTCAATTTAAGCGACGTTTATAAATAAAGGGGTTAATCTATTTTTTTTAAAGATTTTATACACCGTCAAATTTTAATCACCGTTTTCCTCCTAAGGGATCATTGTATTCATCATTATGAACAACTTTTACTATGGGACCAAACCTAAAATCGTGAAAAAAAAAATCAGCCGTTCCCTACATTTATGTTCGCATAACTCGTCAAAATGTAGGGAACAGCTGATTTAAAAAAAAAATTCACGGTGTATAAAAACATCGGTAATTTTCCTCACATTCTTAAGAAATCACACATCGCCTTAACACCACATATAAGTACACCACGTCACTCCATGCATCAAGCTAATGTGATATCCGATTTACGATCCCAAATCGAACCTTAATGGATCACACTAGATTCAATTTTATAGGAGCGACGAATTTGTAACTCATTCATACCGGGGACTTTTTGGAAGATTGTTCGATTTAAAGTGGCACTTTGTTTTCAAGTAAATTGAGTTTGCTTTCAATAGGTATTGAAAAAGGTGTTATAATTTTTTTATAATTTGATTTACTTAGATAGTAATTACACGATAACTCACAAGTCAAGTAATGATGTTTTGTCGTTCAATAATGGTATTACCCAAATGTCCTTTCTTTGGTATTGTTCGTCGAGTGGTTGAGCTCCTCAAATTCTGAGTTGGGCTACACGATTACTGACAAATGCTTGCCATATAGAACAGCGGGGCAATTGCGTAACACATTATCAATCGGAATCGGTTTCATTTTGACAGTTCAACAACATTCATTGCGTTATTTACGTGTTGAGCAGACAAATTTTTCGAACTCATGAAGCAATAGATTAGCAAATGGCTTCGAAATGATTCTGATTCCGATTGATAGTGTGTTACGCAATTAGGGTGCTGGTCCACTTAATAAAATCTGTGTGGTTATTTCCTCAAAAGACCACTTCAGGCACTAATCTACATTGAAAGAGACTTTAAAAGAGACTTTGACCCTTGAGGTTGTTTCGCCATTTATTCTCGGGGGTAGGCAGATATAATGTTGAAACCATCTAGCTTTTTTATTTTTTATAATCATCATCATCTGACTAGCCTTTTCCCAACTATGTTGGGGTCGGCTTCCAGTCTAACCGGATGCAGCTGAACACCAGTATTTTACATGGAGCGACTGCCTGTCTGACCTCCACACCCCAGTTACTGGGTAATACGATACCCCAATGGTAAGACTGGTTGTCAGATTTTCGGGCTTCTCATTTTATTTTTTACTAGCTGCGCTCCGCGGTTTCACCCGCATATGTGTCGATCCCGTAGGAATATCGGGATAAAAAGTAGCCTATATATTAATCCTTTACTACTTTAATCCATACTTTTTTTTAAAATCAAAATTGGTTCAGCCGTTTGAGCGTGAAGGAGTAACAAACATATAAACACTTTCGCCTTTATAATATTATATAGTGCGATGATAATATGGCGTGCAAAAGTGATTACATATTTACAAAATAAACAATTTCACTTCACTAACGTTAAATGTAGACAGCTATTAGAAAATCCTGTATGATGTTTACGGCAATCAGCAAAAAGGGTGTTGCTTTGCCTTGTGGAAGATATTAATTACACAAAGATATTTAAAACATTGATTGCTACCTTTTCCTTCCACACAATGTTTTCTTTAGGCGTGTTTCCAAATAATCCTTCACGAACTCACACACATTCTGATATTTACCATACACCACATAAGAGTTATAGTTACCTAAGTACGACCCGTACAGCAAGACAAAATATAATGTATTCAGTGAATATTGTCGCGGGAGCCCGCTTATTACTTTCGACTTACTTTCAGATGGGTTCCACTTACGACTTTATTTTATTCGCACCTGTAAAGTCGAGCAAGTTCCTTTGGTCGAGCAAGGTAAATACGTAACACACTTAAAATGGCAATTGCTTTCAGTTTGACCTTTTAACAACAGTCATTGCGTATTAACGTTGTCGGGTACACGAATTTTTCAAACCAATGTAGCAATGGATTAGAAATTTCCTTTCCCTCGCTTTGGGGTGCAGACAGTCATCTAACATGATTGTCTTCATAGTTTGTATTTAGTTGTACTTGACATTTTTGTTCGTTTACTAACCAGATATTGGTTGAGACCAGTTTATATTCAAACCAAAACTCGAAGCATTTATTTCCATTAAACTATGTACAGGCACTTTAGAATTGTCAAAATTTAATAGTCGGTCAGTTAGTCAGAAAGTTGAAGCTAGCTGCCCAATCCAAAACGTAGATCTCTATGGAGAAGAACTGGCAAGAAACTTCATGGACACTCTTTTAAATCAAGATATTACTAAATTCTAGGCACATTATTCTTGTTGCTTCTATATGTGAGAGCAATGTAAAAGAAACACACAAATGAAGAAACAATTTAAAAAATAAGATCAAAAATAATCCTTGCCAATTAAGAGATGACCAGTGTCAACCGATGGCGCCCGTTCACGAACATGACGCTTGAGATCTTTAATTGAGAGTTCTTTTATTGAGATCTTTAATTGGGGAGGCATTGATTCTATGTTGAATGCTGTTAACATTATAGACTTCGCAAGGAAATCTAATAGTTTATTTTTCATATATTTAACGCAACTTGCTATTTTCATTAGGTATTTACTAAAATAAATGACTAACTACAAATAAGTACAAAAACAAAAAGGACACTTAGGCATCGAAGTACTCGTCCGCGTCGCCGTCATCCGAAAACGTGCCCAGAAGGTAGGAGCATTCAACACAAGGAAATTGAATCCCAATATTTTCGCAATTTACATGTGTTAAATCTAATTTAGTCGCAGTCTTTCTAGAATAGGGTTCATCCAATTATGCGAAAAGTCTATAAAACCGTCTTTTGTTTTAGATTTCTCATCAAACTGAGTACCAAACGAACCCCACCAGCAACAGCTCTGCGCGACGGCATATATCCATATTAATTTAAACCATATTTCACCGTATTTAATTCATATGCTAAATAGATGCGGTGTTTTGTCAACCGTTCGCTATTTCGCTACCAACTTTATTGTTTTGGTGTTTGGAAACGATTATTTATAAATTGCCAGCAAATGTAGGGTTATTGTGGGCTAATTTTATAATGATGCAGGTTAATTTCATGATGTATGAATAAACATCTATTTTGTTGTATCTCTTGCATAAGTATGAATCTAAAATGCAACTAATTCTATCCCGTAGATATTGAAGAAATCTGCTGAGCTGACAGGGAATATTTGCTTATACGGTTGGTCAAAGTATGGAAAAGGGGCCCGTGGCTAAATAATAACTGCCGCACAGGTCGATCGATCAGGTTAAGCTGCGTTTGCCGCGGTTGGTCTATGGAGAGTGACCGTCTTTACATACCAAGACCCCTCTGTGCCTCGGAAAGCACGTTAAGCCGTTGATCCCGGCTGTCATTCGTGAATCTTTGACAGTCGTTACGGGTAGTCAGAAGCCCGAAAGTCTGATAACCAGTCTTACCAAGGGGTATCGTATTATCCAACAACTGGGTTGTGGAAGTCAGATAGGCAGTCACTCCATGTAAAAATACTGGTATTAAGCTGCATCCGGTTAGACTGGAAGCCGACCCCGACATAATTGGGAGAAGGCTAGGCAGATGATGGTTGGCTAAAATATGTAAACCTTTCATCATCATTCTCCTTTCCTCATCATTCTCCTTTCCTCATCCCAATTTATTTGGGCATGAATATTCCTTGCATACCTACTTACATTAGTCGCCATCTCAGTAGTCACTTTCTTTCTAGCCATATCATCTTTCACACAGTCCATCAAAACTAAAAATCAAAATCAATATATTTTATTTTACATAAACCTACATCGGCACTTATGAAACGTCAGAAGCTAGGTGCACGGTTCCAATTGGTCGGTCGGAGAAGAGCCGGCAAGAAACTCGACGGTTAATCTATTAAAAATAATTGTCTTTTACAATATTTTTTTAAATTACATCCATTGTCTTCACCTATTCGTTTAGCTATCCACATTCATAGTCAACTTAAACCTTTATTACATCCGATTTATTCTTATAAGTATCCATTTCTCTTTCCAGATTTAGAAGACTAAAAGTAATTGCTACAATCACTTTATCGTCATTATGATAATCAACAAAATAATTGAATCTTTCCCATGATCAAGTTTCACCGAGGAATCGGTAGATTTAATCATACTCGTAACTGTTATATTTAAAATATTTTCTTATTTATCTTTGTTATTTAGGTACAGTTGTTTATTTCAACAATATAATATTACTCTGAAACTATTATTTAAAAATATTCTGGCCTCCATATTCCAAGATGTAGTCCCGACAAAATGTAAATAAGGTGTTATAAATCAGGTTTATTTTGAACAGTATCCGTTCCAAGCCAACCATCTGCTAATTCAGTGAAAACAGTCGCTGCTTTATATTCTAATTTATTTGTATTATATTCTATTAAATTCTATGCGAAATACTATATTCAGGGTTATTTTTCAACGACCTGAAAAGACTTGGTTTCTTTCAGTACCAATTTTAACAAAAAAATTGGAAGAATTTGTCAGACGTCCGTCATGAAAACAAAGTATTTTTTTTTACAACACAAAAGTGAATCAGTTTTATTACATTCTTAGTTGTTTGGTTAGATTTAAAGTAGTGTTCTTTCTTCTTGCTTTGTAATAACTTTCAGTTTCTTCAAGGCTACTGTAATACCTACATGTGAAAACTGGGTAATACATCTGACTTTATATTGGCTGAAAGTTTTTGGTCTTTCAGTTATGTAAACTGACTGAAATTGCTAGAATAATTCATTGATCATGACTTTAAATCCTATAAGGCCCAATATTTGCTCCTTGCAGGTATAAGATAATCATTTATTTGTTCAAACATGAGTACAATACATACAACACAAATTGTCAGCATGCGAGATGTTAAAAGTAGGGATAAAACAGATCACGTTTGCCTTAAAAAATGGCATGCAAAAATTAATAAAATAAAATATTACGTCACTCCGATTGTAATTATTTAAAAAAAAATGTCATGATAATATGAGAACATTAAAAATATTATATTATACATAATAAATTAGTAAAACATGATCAAAATCTCTCATAGAAAAATGAACTTAAATTATAATAAGCTTTATCGGCTAGAAAAATTCTAATTTTCTTCTTGAACGCTACGTCAGTTAACTGCTTCCAGATTTTAGGTAGTTAATTATAAATTTTCGTAGCCATAGTAACAGTTTTCCAGAACACGTAAGCATAATACACACTGTAGGTAAATAAATAGTTCCAAAACAAATAAAAGCCTGAATAAAGGACCGTGTACAATGAAGTACATCGGAAGGTCCCAAATATTTAGCGCTATTGTTAGTTTGTTCGTCACGACGGATAAGGAAGTGCGTTAGTTCCTCTTATTTACGATAGGCCTTTGTCTTGTGGGTATGTGAAAGGTAGGGGGATAGTTAAGGTGTACCTTGTAAGGTTTTGGGGTGAAAAATTGGTTTGTTTTCATGGTGGGAGCGGCAGTTATAGTTCCTGCTTTGGAAAGGAATCACACTTAATATTATAAACTAGCTGCGCCCCGCGGTTTCACCCGCGGAAATGTCGATCCCGTGAGAATATCGGGATAAAAAGTAGCCTATATGTTAATCCAGGGTGTCAGCTACCTCCATACAAAATTTTATCAAAATTGGTCCATCTGTTGGAGCGTGAAGAAGTAACAAACATATCACACACACACTCACAAACTTTCGCCTTTATGATATTAGTGTGATGCGAAAGTTTGTGAGTGTGTGTGTGTGTTTATATGTTTGCTACTTCTTCACGCAGAAACGGGTAGACCAATTTTGATAAAAAAATTTATGGAGGTAGCTGACACCCTGGATTAACATATATGCTACTTTTTATCCCGATATTCCCACAGGATCGAACTTATGCGGGTGAAACCGCGGGGCGCAGCTAGTACTATAATGAATGACAAATTATCTGTCCAAATTGAGAAGAATAGCAGTATCCAGGATAATATTTGTTTAATTGGCCCGTTTCTTGTCTTTTCACTTTCAGAACTCAAGATACATCATCCCTGTTTTAAAGAATGGCTTAAAAGAATTTCAACCATAGTATCTTCCCGATGTGAGGGGCCCGTGGCTAAATAATAACAGCCGCACAGGTTGATCGATCAGGTTAAGCCACGTTTGCCGCGGTTGGTCTGTGGATGGGTAACCATCTTTACATAACCAGACCCCTCCATATCTCGGAAAGCACGTTAAGCCGTTGGTCCCGGCTGTCATTCGCGGATCTTTGACAGTCGTTACGGGTAGTCAGAAGCCCGAAAGTCTGACAGCCATTCTTAAGAGGCATCGTGTTACCCAGTGACTGGGTTGTGAAGATGAGATAGGCAGTCGCTCCCTGTAAAATATTGGTATTCGGTTGCATCCGGTTAGACTGGAAGCCGACCCCAACAGTTTCCCATAGTTGGGAAAAGGCTAGGCATTTTGATAGCACAATTATCTTCGATGTAAACAACCATCGTCTTCCCAACATTCCAAGCTGCCCATACATTACAACATTACCCTAACAATTACATGACAACAGTATCTTGGGTCCGGCGAGCGTGTCCAATGTTTTCCGTCTGTTCTTGCGTTGTTGCTCACCCTATGTCTGCATAGGAAGTATTCACTGCCATTGTTCCTCTTAGTTATGATATCCTGGTACTATTCCGTTGAATAATTAGAGAATATTTTAAATTGTAAATGTTCGAGAGAATATGAACATCGAAATCTTTGTTGAAATTTTCGTTACTAGCTTTCAAAATACTTCGCAAAAGGAAAGAGTGAATAGCTCTAGCTTATGAAAAGTTAATTGAACATATAATTACACTAGCTGCGCCCCGCGACTTCACCCGCATAAGTTTTGATTCCGTAGGAATATCGGGATAAAAAGTATCCTATGTCCTTTCTCGGGACTCTAACTATCTCTATACCAAATTTTATCTAAATCGGTTCAGCGCTTTAAGCGTGACGAGGTAACATACAGACAGACACACGTTTGCATTTATAATATTAAGTATTAAGTATAGATTACAACATCATACGTATTTATACCAAGGTACTTTGTTTGCTTCAATATGCACCGAAAGAAAATGTTAAGAAATCAATTATCTAACTTGCTTTTTAGGTCCATTTTGTTAGAAATGAACCAGCACTTAGTAAAAAAGGAAATTTATTCTAATGCCTATTACGTAATTTCTTGCTTCTGATGACTTAGAAACAGGGAAGAAAAAAAGCAAAGAAATCCTTCATAAAAATTACTCTTTTTTTCTCACACAATAATCACAACAAAATTCTCCAATGAAGGGACACATTCATCGAAACAATCACTAAACGCCAACACTTAATTCAATAACAGAGATCCCTATCAAGCACGCCCGGTTATCTCTTCACCCCACGCACCAATTTACATACAAATACATACAAATCGGGTACGGAACCATAATCGGTTCCGGGTCACGTGGCCTCCGTGGTGAATCGGTTAAAGAGACCATTCGTTCACGGTTAATAAAGTCACAATCTTCTCACAATACAAAACAGGCTGCCTGCCGCCTTTCCCTTGCCTCGAAAAAATATTCGCGAGGGTAGAACAGATTCGAAATTAGAATTTGATTATCGAAGTGTGCCGACTATTTATCATTTGTAATGACGCGTTCGCAGCGCGAGGACGTGCTCGCTAATATTGTAATCTTGTAAATGCGTTCAGCAAAATACATATTTATTATTTTTTGTATTCTGTGTAGCTATTTGAGTGGAAAATATTGCTTTTGCATTGATTATGCATGACGGTCTAATGTTTTGAACGATTCGTGTAGCTGTCTAGTCATTTATATCCATCTGTTGGTAGTTTTAGGTTTTATTTGCTGAGTTTGACCGACGATCGAGAGGTCGGGAGTTCAACTGCTTTGAACTATTGCTCTGAACTAGTTCAAAACACAAACAAATAACTTGCTTACCTGGAGAATTCATGAGGAATACAACAATTTCACTTGTTTTGAGTTTTCAGAAATAAATATAATGCTACTAACAATGAAGAGGTATGTAGGTAGTCTGTCTATGATTGTAGGTATTAAAAAAAATCCTCAGTAAGATTACATCATTGATAACATTTGCATAGCAAATTAGGGTTAATAGCATCAACAAAAAAGCTACAGCATCCAAAATTGTTAGTCCTTCCAGCCGGTTACAGATTAAAAAATACTCACCACAGTATTGAACCTACCACTGTTTGCATCACCCAAAGGTTGACTGGTAGAAAATGTCTATGGCACGGTAAATGTTCAGAGGTGGACTTACCGCTTCTGTACATTTGCGTGCTAATGATTTTAAATAAAAAAGACGGGTTGCACTCCGGGAGTGCCGGCAGAAGTGAAAACTTGAATATTAACGTTGAAATAAATCAATTATTAATTGAATTGATATAACTAAGTTTTTTTCACTATTTCTGCGTCACTTTTTTCATAAATCGATGCACTTTGTTCAATTTCCATTTTTTGAAACACTTTATATACACGACTTTTACGAATACACAGCAGTGTGGCTACTACACAGACGGTCGAGCCATCAGCTGTCCATCCACGGCCGCGTCCGCGTCCGCGTCCACCATCACATAACATCACCATCGCCATCACCATCGCCATCGCCATCACCATCGCCATCACCATCACCATCACCATCGCCATCGCCATCGCCATCACCATCACCATCCATCCATCCATTATCGTGTCTCACTTGGTTCACTTCGGTTGGCGCCGCCGTAGAAAGAGATGGGGGGGGGGGGGGGAATCTCTCCTGACGGTCACGTGTCCTGACGGGATGTCCTGACGCGAGTTTAACATTTTTTACCCATTACAAAAAGTGTTCAACGCCGCTAAAGAAGTTTTCACTTCAAAAATCTAGTAGAGTCATCATCCAGGAAAGTAAAAACTTTAACTGTTTAAACAAGACATCCTTTAGGTAAGAACCCATAGTCCACATTCAATAATCTCGCGAACTGTTCGGGTCATAAGGACCGAGTCGGTTCTAAGCTAGCATATCTTAGAGCGAGGGCACCGCGTATTCAAATGTAGCTATGTGTTACGCGACCCATCCGTCTCACTGCTGGCGTCTGCTAACACCGAGTGTACAGGATGGTTGCAGAACTGACGATGGTAATTTTTGATACGGAAAAAAGGAACCAACTTTTTCGGTTTAAAAAATGAATTTTGAAAATTATAAAAACCGCCTGCTACATTATTTATTACATTACTGACCTTACTGAATGAGACATTACAAAATGTGACCAGGAGAAATTACAATTTAAGTGCAAATAGTTGGTTCGTGATATTATGTATGCGAAATGGAGACAATTGACAGAATACCGTGCTCTTATAATAAATAGTAAAATGTTAATAACTTTGACAAAACTATACGACATATACCGGGCCTTCCAAGTTGCTGATGTATCAACGTTGGATTAATATAAATGATTATACACTAATAACTCGTACTCTTACTTACTCTTGGTATTGTCGGTGAGACGATTTAAAACTCAAAAGGCATAATTTCCTGCCCCATTTCCTAACCAAGCTCTTGCCTAAATTGCCTTGTATACAAGGTTATTAGAAAAACACCAACAACCTCTTAAAAGGTCATTGTACTCATCATTATGCACAATTTTTACTATGGGACTAAACCTAAAATCGCAAAAAAAAAATCAGCTGTTCCTTGCATTTATATTCACATAACCCGTCAAAATGTGTTGAAGAGGTGATTTTTTTTCGTGATTTCAGGTCTGGTCCCGTAGTAAAAGTTGTTTATAATGATGATTACAATGACCCTCCCATGAATTCAATTTCATCCTGTACATTTCTAAATACTTATACGTTTTGTTCAAAAAAAAACAACACGCCTTACAATCGTGTAAAGGGGCGCCGGTCTCTGTCCCCAGTATGAATATCTTCTATTGAATTACTCTCGCTTCGGCAGACCACCAAAAATATTGTCCTCTTCGCACTTACGTGGACACCAAAAAGTTTCCACATTACGACGCACAGATGTACTTACTGGTGCATGTTTGTTTCAAGTTTTTGAAATTCGTGTAATGCGGGCGTTGGTCGAAATAAAAGTTGAGTTAAGGATTTTGTTTTTACATGGTTATGTATTTTGGTAGGTTGAAGTTTGAAGGGTTGTATATTTTTCTTCGTAGGTAATACTTTGAGACCGTCAAAATCGGGGTGTCCTAAATGTATTTTCAAGTTGACAACGCTAGGTTTCATGATTCCTGTAGTAAGCAGTGGATCCTCCAGAAATCGCACCATTTTATGGTGGACTAGCTGCGCCCCGTGGTTTCGCCCGCATAAGGTTTGATCCCGTGGGAATATCGGGATATATACTATCCTATGTCCTTTCCCGGGACTCAAACTATATCTGTAACAAATTTCATCTTAATCGGTTCAGTGGTTTAGGTGTGAAAAGGTAACATACAGACAGACAGACCGACAGACAGAGAGTTACTTTCGAATTTATAATATTAGTATGGATTTATGGAATCCATCACCAACAGCAACCACTCCATCATTGCAAATTCCGTTTCTCCATGCCCCACAATCACCAAAATCTGGTCCTGATTTCCCATAGCGATTCGGCACGGTCGTCCCACCATCGAACCGGACTAACCTACATTGGTGCTAACGTCCACGACACATGGGAATCGCACTGTTCGCAAGGAATTCGTCACGGGTCCTTAGTTCCGCCACAACACTACAGAAGGGATGTGACTTTTCTATAGAGTTATTGGGTGGATTGATGTGATGATGAATTTGATTATTGATTATGAATGCGATGTTACTTTTAATCGGGTGGATATGGGAATGGGTGAAAGATGGGATGGGGTGTAATTTGTCTGTCATCTAAGGTTGTAAATTATTGAAAATTTTCATACTGTTGAATACTTAATAGTAATTTTCTAACTGTTTTTTGATTCGGCTGTAGTATTGCAGTACTTGTACACTGTTAGGTAGATTAGAACGGAAGGACAATTCTCGTAATTTAAAACGTTCAAAATCTAGTAGCAGTCTCATCTCGGCGACAAACAAATGTCAAAAACTTGTCAAAATGTAGGGAAATTAGAGGAATTTTTGACAGATTAAGACTGAGATCAGACTGTGAACGATCTTAAAATTACGAGAATTACTCCTCAGATGTATTGTGTGTGATCTAAAGCAATTTGAGTTTTCCGTTTGAGTTGTTGGGGTCGGCTTCCAGTCTAACCGGATGCAGCTGAATACCAGTATTTTACATGGAGTGACTGCCTATCTGACCTCCACAATCCAGTTACTGGGTAATACGATACCTCTTTGTAAGACTGGTTGTCAGACTTTCGAGCTTCTGACTACCCGTAACGACTGTCAAAGATCCACGAATGACAGCCGGGACCAATGGCTTAACGTACTTTCCGAGGCACGGAGGGGTCTCGGTATGTAAAGATGGTCACCCATCCTCGGATCAACCGCGGCAAGCGTAGCTTAACCTGATCGATCGACGGGCCTCTCCCTTGTTGATGTTGTTAGAGGTAAGGTCTAGTAATTGGCATCAAGTGGAAAACAGCGTCCATAATCGAAAACTCATTGTAGTTGATGTATCATCATTCTCATCATCCGCAGCCCGATTTCATCCACTGCTAGACACAGGCCACTCTTTTCTTATGCCAATCTCCACGCTCCTCCTATGCCAGCCACATCCAGGTTTTTCCCGCGATGGCAACAATGTTGTCCACCCATCTCGCCGCAGGACGACCGACGTCTCGTCTTCCAGTCCTTGGACTTACATGATTCCATACAAATACTATTTTATTTCTCCCCTCCCAGCTGGATACAAATGCCTAGAGTAATGTGATGGCCAACCTTCAGCAATTGGGGTTTCACCAGACGAGGAGGAGGTTCGAAATCAAACAAAAGCAGATAAAAACTCTCGTTAAACGTCCAATGTATACGCTAAAGGCAGTGACGTTTAACTGTAGAATCAGCTAATTATCAAAAACTTGTTAAAAAAGACGTTCTGTTGTTTCTGTGTACCCCTACGGGAAGAGGGGGCAGCTTATGAGTGTAGGTATATTGTTAAAAAAAAAAACAAAAAAAATATACGCGTCGAATTGATAACCTCCTCCGTTTTTTCGTCGGTTAAAAAACACTTCTAATTTTAAATTTTTCAATGATTCTATAAGTAAGAAAAAAGCTATTCTATCTCCGTTACTCCTTGATTAATGATACCTCTGAAGACCGCTACTCACCCTAAACAGAAATAAAATCATAAAGATAACCAAATAGGACATTATTTTAAATCAAATCAGCCAAAACAGGGGTACAATGACGTCTATATCTGTCGCCCCACGCATAAATTCGCTACGCTTCGCCCTGTTAGCGAGTCTAGTGCTGGCAGGGATGCTATGCATCAAATATATGTCATATTGAAGGGAGTATGGAGGATAGTAATTGTTATAATTGTGGAAGCTATAAAGAAAATTGGATTTTGTTGTACGGAGTGGTTTGATTATTCTCACGAGTCCATTTAGAGTTAGAATCTAATTAGATGGATAGTATTATAGAAGTTTTAAAGGGTTTTGTTTTATAAAAATCCAATCAAGAAAATTTATTGAAAGTGATATTAAAATGGATTGACTTGTAGTATGTTTGTGATTTAGATAATTATGTATACCTACTGTATTTCCAATTATAATGCAGCTATGTGATTCTCCATTAAAAGTAACCTATGATTAATAATCATGAGTTAAACTATGTGCAAAGACATTAAATGAAAAGAAAAGGATAACAAAATAAAATTCAAAGTAGACTTTTAAAACTCTGTAATTAATGATCCGCTACTATAACTAATATTTACAAAATAAATACTTAACAACTAATATTGCACATAGATTAGGTGATAACAACAATTATTAACATTATCGAAACAATGGAACAGACTCGAACTTGGCATATTCCCCTATTTATAGTCAAACTAATTTTAATACAATTTGTCCAAACATTAGCGCCGAAACACTAAAAATAATTCATACTAAGCCTTCGGCAGTAGAAGGAATTTCATCCCAAAATTGAACACTAACTTTTTAATACATTCAATTTTATTAGACTCACTTCTCGTTGCGCAGTTTCAAAGACATTAATTTACAGTTAACAGTTAAGTTTTCGACTCATGTGTTTCGGCACTTAGTCCATGAAGATTATTTTATTTATGTATGAGAGAACTACCGTTGTGTGAATAGAATTGTTTGCTCTTCTTATGCCCAGCTGGCACCTCGTCTAAATCACCTTCTTTATCCTGATGTGCTGTCATGTGTCTGGTCAGGTGGTGCCTTTCACGGAAACTTTCGTTGCAAACGGGACATTTCAATTTTTCTTCCCGTTTTCTTCTGTGCGGATCGATTGCCGACTCGCTCTTGTGATGAGTACGCATGTGGTACACCAGATCTGAAGTCATCCGAAAGCTGATGCTGCACTTAGCACAAACATTTTGCGACGGCAGAGAAAATGCGGCCAAAGTTGGAGGCAACAATGTACTCAGGATGGCCGCAGCAGGATTAGCTATCAAAGGATTCTCCCTCGGCGGCACCGGAAACTTCATAAAATCAGGATTGGGTGACTGGAAGTTCTGAACTCCGAAGGGATATGATGACCCGGCTTGAAGATACGGTATCTCCGGTCTAAATGGCAGAAAGTTTAATTTATTTGGTGACATTTGAGATGTCTTTGTATCGTGTTTATCTTGGTACTCCATATGATTTTTATTAAATCCTGAAGATCGTTGGTTTATCGCTGAGTCTGGATAGTTTGGCGAAGATGACGGCACATTCTGGCCTTTGAAGAAGTGGCTGCCATTTATCAGATGAGCTGGTGTGAGAAGATTATTAAAGCCTGCTGTCTTATTGAAAGAACTGGACGGAGGGCTGGCAGCAGAAAGCGGTGGACTTACGGAGTTCTGGTATAGTAGATTGTCAGGGCTGACCGAAGAATTAGGTGATCTCATTGAGTAGTTTGAAACTTTTGTAAACGCACTTTTTGGCGACATATCTGTCTTATCCGAATACCTCTCGTACCTCGCTCTTGACTGCATGCTAATCAAAGTTGGGTCATCGAATATTTTGTTTTTATATTCGGGAAGAAACTTCGGTTGACGCGCCGCACTTTCATTGGAATTCGGCCGACTCCGTGACCGTTCCGAAGTATCAGAATCACTACAATACATAGACTTGCCAGGGTACTCATCTGTTCCGACGTCAATGTTAATATCGGATCCGAAGCTCGGGGATATGTTGTTGTTGGCACCGATTCGGTCGTCATCGTGGTCCTTTAAGTCCATCGTGTTATCACTTGAGTAATCACTATGCTTGTAAATTTCAGGCATCCTCTTAGGCACCTGCTCCCACTCTTCATTGTGAAAAAGCTGCTTAGATACTCTTAACTGCCTTTCTGGTGGTTTGGGTCGTACCTTTTCATCCGGCATCATCAGAAATGCCACATCAAACGATCTCTTCGAAGTTTTTCCAGGGTTTAAAACAGTTGACTGCATCTCAGGTTTTATTTGTGAAGTTCTAGCACTCTCAATATTTAAATTAGTTTCTTTAGAATCAGGAGACGTCTCTTTATAATTTTGATAGCTATTTTGAACGTCCATTGTCATCGTTTAGTCATTTAATTAACAGCACACGAACTCGAAACTTTTCGCACTTATATCGCGGCGATACAGAGAAGACGCGTGCGTACTACCCGACGGCCACAATACGAATGTGAGGAACATAAGGGTGAAAAATATATAAGTGGGGTTTTGAACTACCCTTAACAGAGCGTTTGAAGTTGTGAAGGCGTGGCGAGACGGACCAATAAGCGCCGACCGGGAGGCGTGAAAGGAATCGGTCGGCCAATGAGAGAGCTTTACGACGATAGAGAGCAGGAGAGCTCAATCACCAGGTCAAGATAATAATAACTGCTGTGAATTGAGAGCGCATTGAGTTGTGGTAGGGTCAGCTTGACAATAGCGGCGCGATATTGAAAACTGTGGTTTATTTCGCTATTCACTGTGTACGGTCAGCAAAATTATTGCCTTTATCATCTTATGATAGGTTTTGAACTCTTTGATTTGTATTCGTATGTAACAAATGATCGGCATTTTGACGAAAGAAATCGGTTATTGATTTATGCAAATAAGTGTAAGAAACAAATGGATTCTTATGGCTTATTTTTAAGATGAGTCCTCGTAATAATACCACTAACAAACAAAAAATAGGTGAACTAAGTTCATCAATAAAAAAGTTTTCCCAGCCATTATCTTCTATTTATCTCACCCAAACATGGCACTGGAGAAACTGAAACGATTATGATTGCAATAAATATGTTTTATATGTCGCATAAAAAATGATACTTCATATAGTCGGCCTAACCCCCGACTGTATAGATGAGATTGCGAATAATGCTATTAACACAGACGCTTCTCCTCAAATTGATATCATACTCGAATGCTACAGACAAAATTGAGCTCAAACAAGAAAAGAATAAAAACCTAAATCCTATGACGGCGATCGAAGCTAATACAGTAAAAATTGCCAAAGTAAAATCGGTCATAAAAATAAGAGTACAGGGCATAAATTCAATTGATGGGTAATATATAGGAAAGTTAAAAGAAGACCCAAATGAGTTCTGTTCGGTAGTGGGTAACGATAATAAGATGGGCGCAGACGTTAAAGGAAAACCATTTGTCAGATTTTAGCCATTTTTTTCGCCATTCGTTGGCTCTCAATGAAAATCTGTTACATTTATTTTGTTCGGCGCGTTAATGAGAAAATTTTAAGAAATATTGTAAGGATTAGCTACTGTTGTGAGCCGGCATTGAATATCGTTTTTCTTGCTGTTGAACTTATATTAGTGTAGTTTTATATTTGTTGAAATTATTGCAGGTAGCGATTCAATTGTTAAGTACAAAGACGATCAAACTGTAAAGTATTTTTGTCCATGACATACTTAATATTAAAATTGAATTCACCTGCTTTCCCATACCTACGTACAAGAATCCCAACATCATCTTCCAATTTTTTATTCAGGTACATTGTTACTCTGCAACTGTGGTAAAATTACCTCCTATAATTTCCTAGATCAAAATAACCTAACATATCATTATGTTTTCAGATCTCAACATCTTTATGATTAATTACAACATTTTTATCGCAAAAATCCAAACAATAAAGCTTTTTTATTCACCCATTGTACACAGATTGTATAAAAATGATAAGAAACAAGTAAAAAATGTGTTTGCGATGGACGGAGAGAGAATCAGCCACGCTTGCTAGTCATTTGTCTTCGCCGCCACAATAAAAGTGATTCGTAAGCTAAAAATGAGGATCTTTTTTTGGAAAATAATATGTTTTTCCCTTAATATACTTTTGATGTTACAGAGGTTTATACAGCTGTGAAAATATTCAGCGTTATGTTGGAAATTATACTTTTGCAGGTTTTATGAAATGTATAGATGAAGAGGTAATTTATGAGGTGCATGAGGTTGGCTTAGAATGTGAACAGTGAACTAAATGCTCATTGTCATGGACATCATATTGTTTTGAGTTGAAGATGGACAAATTATTTTCCTTATGTCTGGCTCCTTAGAATGAAGTAAGGCATAGCGTGCTAAAAATAAAGCAATACTCAATACTAATGTTTGAATACATAGAAACAGCGAACATGATCGTGGTCTTTAACCACAATAATGACGAAAAACGACAAAAAACGGACGGTGGACAAAGAACGTAAAGAATAAAACAGACTTTTTGGTTTTTAATCAATTTTAGGATTTGTTTTAAGCTTTTTCGTGTATAATCAGGTGTGCCTTTCACTCAATTTTAATACCGATTTTCCAGTTCACATTACACCACTAGCCTTCTTCTTTCGCAGAAATAACGATTTGTACAAGACCTCGACGGACGGACGTTCCCGACCAATCTTCCGGAGGACATTTGACGGTGTTCACTACTAATAAGATGTCAATGACGAGTCAGCCTGTTACAGAGATTGATGGAAGAATGGCTCCAGGAAAAACGACTTGTACTGTTCGTGAGAAGATGTACAAGTAAGATTGTCGCATATCCATGTTCATCTATGATGATAAAGAAAATAAAGGATGGACTTTAAAAGTTGAGCTATACTAGCTGGAAATTAAAATCGAACTATACATACAGGAAACTTAAAATAAATATAAGTGCGTCTGTGGTTTGCTTTTAAAAAACTGGTAGGAAACTGACTACCTTCGTGAATAACATGACAAAAATAAAATAATTGTTAGAATGAGAATGCGATAAAGAAGATTTCTGGTAAACTATCAGTACAAGTTTCAGTTTCCCCCAACATAAAATGATACTGTAAATCAACATAACGTCAAATATCAATAAATTGAACTTAAATAGTTTATCAATAGAGGTACCCCGAAATTCCTTGATAAGTAATTGTTGGCACACGCCACGGATATTCTCGCACGTGTCAAATAATATGAGGGAAAGCAGCCCAGGATTTGTGGATGTACCGTTTTTGCGCCAACGTAATCCTATTTTATGATAAATAACAGATTAGAAGATTATTTATTTGGAATATTGAATAAATGGGTGTTAGGGTCGAAAGGGTGATACGAAATATGAAAATGTTTTCATTTATGGCTAACTTGTAGCTTTTAGATTTTATATTTTGCTTAAAACTAACCAGGCGTTGAATTGCAGCATATTACCTACTGAGATGAAGATGTAGAAGAAGATGAATGTGTTGTATTGCAACTTGAAAATATTGATTCTGATACTATACTTACCGCTATTTCATCCAAACTTCCAAACTATAATATTATAAATGCGAAAGTAACTCTGTCTGTCTTTTCTTCACGCCTAAACTACTGAACCGATTTCGATGAAATTTGGTATAGAGATAGTTTGAGTCCCGGAAAAGGACATAGGATAGTTTTTATCCCGATATTTCCACGGGATCGAAACTTACGCGGGTGAAACCGCGGGGCGCAGCTAGTCTTACAATAAGTTTAAAAAGATTTGTGATTATAAAACTGAAAGACTCCCTTCGCCTATTCAGATATATGGGTAGCATACTGGCATATCAGAAATAAATACTGAAATTGTTTTTGCCCATCCCGTTGAGGAAAATCTTCACAGAATTAATTCCAAGTCGTGACGGATGATGCTAGAGCAAAGTTCACATGTGCAAGTTTGATTGCGATCGGTCCTCGGACAGGTCCCGACAGATTAGCTGCTACTGCTAATGTTGTTCCGATTGGACGATCGGTCTGTGACGCGTCCCTTAGGAACCGAGTCGATTGTATCCAGACAATGATGAAGTGGGTGTGAATGTGGAAGTATTGGCTTTGGATAAGTTTGTTTTTGTTGGATTGCATTTGGTTTCTTTTGGGGAAATAGAAAATAAGGAGTATAAATAAGATAAGTAATTGATTTCATTTGAAACTGAAGTCTATTCGAAAATTAATGAAGGAGAAAGTTGTTCAACTTCAAAATATCATAGTAATAACTTACAATCATACTAGTCTATGAGACAGCTGCAGTCTCTACGAATTAAAATTTATTATGCCTAAGCTAAAATTTTATATTGCCAAATGAATAAAAAAAATTGATTCAAATTAATAGAACTTGAATTTTTTGTGACACTCCATAACAATTCATTCCGTGCCATCCACAAAGCAAACAGCGACCTTGCAAATCAAAACAACACCTGTACTACTTATTAAAATATGCTCAGTTTAATCCCCATAATACAGAACGCTTCTAATACCAACCTGCCATATGGTGTCCTGATCACCAACAATATAGCCCTGCTACGTAATCATCCCTTTTGTACTCTCAATGGCCTTTGGATCATTCACCCTATTAATTGTGGAAATTCTTTTATTGTTACTATCAAAGCAATTTGAACTTTATTTTTATGAGTCCTGGCGTTACATTCGTGTAAAGAACGTTCATTGACAAGCTCGTTTATAGTAGTTTTGTCGCGTTTAAAACTTGCGCTCAATACTTTTGTATTTGTGTTTAGCTTTGCTTCTGTTATTTTGAATCTAACTGCTTCAATGTTAAGGTTGATATTAGAAAAACGTATTTCATTAATCAACTATGCATTAGTTTCAAAACTATTTTCAACTTTATCACATATCAACAAAGTTCAAGTTTGCGCTTTATGGTATTTGAAACCAAACGTATGAGTGATCTCAGAACATTAAAACGGGATTTTGCGAGTACTTGTTTATGAATTTTTGGACCATATGGACCATATGGTGTAGAAGCCGACTTGGACAATACGCCCCCATGGCAGTACCCCATTACCATATGGGACACGTTAAATACGTGTTTCAAGAGTTTCGTATTGCGTTGAGCTTAAAATCTGGGAGATCGATAAATATGAGTGTATGATGGATGGTAGTAAAAGCTTGTTAAAAAAATGCATTTTGTATAATTCATCTGCAGAGTCTTGTATGGCTGCTGCATTACTACACCTAAGTAGCATAATTATGTATTTTTTGTTATGTTGATGCTATTGAACACCATCGACGTGGCGTGATGATGATCAAGCACTAAGGGTTTATTTTTTGTTTCTATTACATTTAAACACAAAATTACCTATTCTTGAAGGGCTTGTGGCTAAATAATAACAGCTGCACGGGTCGATTGATCAGGTTAAGCTACGATTGCCGCGATTGGTCCGTGGATGGGTGATCATGTTTACATAATATCAAGATCCCTCTGCGCCTCGAAAAGCACGTTATGCCGTTGGTCACGGGATCTTTGGCAGTCGTTACGGGACCTCAGAAGCCCGAAAGTCTGACAACCAGCCTTACCAAGAGGTAACGTATTACCCAGTAATTGGGTTGTAGAGGTCAGATAGTTACTTGCATCATATAAAGTACAGGTATTGAGCAACATCGGCTTTGACTGGAAGCCGATCCCAACATAGTTGCGAAAAAGGCTAGGCAGATGATGACAAAATACCTATTCCTAACTTACATCCCGTAGGTTGTAGAATACATGTAGTTTATCGATGGTCTCAAAACGAAATCAATGTTAATAAAGAAATCAATGTTAATATAAGCGACCATCTCAATACAGAAACGAACTTGCTTACAAAACGTTAGTCTCCATTTAATAATAGACGAAAACCATCAATTATAATAATTATCAACATGAATGATAATGTAGGTCCACTTGTCGAGTAGCAACGTTACGGTGCGCTTGCGCAAATAAACAACATTTTGGACAATGTGCCGCAATAATGCATATTGTATGCCCTGACAGTAGTGAAGCAGTGACAAAGAATGATTTTGATACTTGCAGTTATCAACCAAATTTAAATTCATAACTTTATTCATTTGTTTTATTATATTTGTTTGGTTTTACTAACATTAGCTCTTAAGTATTTTCGTGTTACTAACAATTTATATGGAGAAATCTGAAATAAATTATTATTATTCAGCAAATCAATTGTGGAGCTGGAATGGGCAATAAATATTCCTGAATGGTCATACCTTCATAATATTTATCAGAAAAATCTAGCATAAGTAATCAGTTATGTTTTCATTTAATAACATAAGTCATTAAAATGGCCATCGACTGTAATTTTCTACAAAGAAAATACAACTACATATTTTTAAAACTACAATTAGTATATAGGAGTAGTATAATATACATATAGTAGGTATTAGATTTTAGATATTGTTGCAGGTAGCAGGTACACTTTTACTAATGATATTAGATTTAACATTTTCGTCAAAACCACGTATCAAAATCATCAATCGCCTATTCTATACGTTACGATCACACAACATATGCGCTGGTGTACTGCCATTTGATCACAATAAGTATAATGGTCGGTGAGCATCCCCCCGGGCAGTTATCATTGCAATCGGAGCTCGGGTTTGAAGTAGTCCAGATGAATGCTTTTAGGTTTGGCTGTAATTGTTTTGGATTTGTGGAAATCTACCTACTACATTGATTTTGGTAATAGGTATCTATTTCATCAATTTTAAAATATAAATTGGTTAGGAGATAAAAATCTGCACTTTTTGCTCTCTGTTCTTTGTAATTTTGGTAAATAAGCTTGTAATTGTAAAAAAGAGATAGCATTTTGACGCTAGTTTTGTTTTTCAAGATACATAGTTCTACTTTGGTATATTGAAGGTAGATACAAAGGTAGGTACTTTTCCTCAAAGGCTTTTGTAGAATTTGTAAGATTTTCCCAAATGAAACCAGAATACTATCTTGGACAGTTGAACAATGAGACTTTCTCTACTAACCACGATTTGCACCCTTATAACCGCTACACACTTCGAAAAATCCACAATAACATTGTACAACAATTTGCAACCGCATCAATATTTTTTAGGGCCTCCAGGGAAGGGCTGCTACTCAATACGAAGAGCATTTACACGCCATATGTACCTTTGGGCTTAAAGGCTCTAGGGACGACGCCCTACGCTAATGAAAATGGAGTAGAGCTTTTAATATCGTCAAATGATAGTGGACGCTTTTGCAATTGTAGTTTTTGATGTAAGGATTATTCCTTATGTTTCTGTACGCATGTTTTTGGGATAATGAAGAGACCAACATAGGCTATATCAGCCATATTACTTTCCTTATACACCAACCTTGTTGCTTAAAACCTATAGTTCGTGGAGATTGTTATTCAGTTATGATATGCTATTATTTTTAAATGAGAAACCGTGGAATATCTAGCCGGCACTTTTCTATAGGAAACGACCAATTGGAACCTTGCGCCTGGCATCTGACGTTTCATAACTGCCCATGTACGGTAAAGTCAAATTCAATATTTTGAATTTAAATTTAGTAGTATCCTTTGGCCTCATGATACATGATATTTAGAGTTTGGCCCTTATGATATTATATTTAAATATAAACCTTGTTCTGAGTATTGTTGAAGTATTTGATGATAAATTATATAGCGGGTCAATGTTTTCCAAAAGTATTCCATTTCTCATCTGGCAAGCGTTTGCGGCAAAGTAAACCCCAAACATTCAAAAAACATAAAATCAATATCAAAAAACCATACAACTTCAAAATACTCCACTCATTCGTTCATCGTCGGCGTCGTTTAGAAAGCGCTCCACCCTACATTGCAAGCGCATCTACCGCCATATGTCGCGAAAAATTCAGCTGTAATTGCATTACGTTACCCCAAGTCGAGTGCAGCTTTTAATTATGACGACCCACTTAGGCATATGTGGTGTTTAGGGATAGTTGCTTATGTGTCATGCTGGGTTTTGGGGATCAGCAAAATTCTTAGTAGGATGAGCTTTGGCATAAGGCTAGGTTACCCTAAGCTATTCCGAACTTCGTTTGACAGATTGTTCCCCAAAATTGCCGATTTTTGCGATTTTTGTTTTTTTTTGTTGTTTGTTATTCACATTTATATATTTTGTAATTTTAGAAAATTAAATGTAGAGTAATATGACGTCTTTTTTTTTTTCTCGCGGTGGATATCCTCATGGACTTCCTCTATCGTGGGGCTGACAGAGGGGCATGCCGGACTCTTACCGGCTAAAACCACCGCGGTGTTCCACCTCTACCTATGGCCGGGGGTGCGGGATTCGCATAAGTATTCACCGCTCCCAGAGTAATATGATGTCTAATGAAACAGAAATATCAAGAAAAAACTTGTTAGCCACTACAAAGAATCTCCTTCAAACAAAAAAAACAAAAGAACTCAATAAAAAACCACGAACAAAAAAGCTTCTAAAAATGTTACCTTTAAAAAGCAAAGCAAACAAACTCCAGAGTCTAGATGCAAATTGGGGACAATATGAGCGTGAAATATGGGTTCAAGAAATCCTGAAGCTGAAAAAAAGGGAAACAAATGAAGAGAAAAAGTTCCCAGGGAAAAAATACAATGCCTCTGAACACAGGGCAGGAAACGCCGCGTGAATAAGTGCTCCCCATTGTACAGGAAAGGAGGGTAGTGGAGGTTTCTTTTGTTGATAATTTGTAATTAGAATGTTTACCTGCTTAAAGTGTTCGTTGAGATGGTGGAGTAAATGGAGATGAAGGCAAGCTGATATACCTAGTGATACTCATTGTTCCGGAATTGTGTTGAGTTTTAAGATTCAAGAACTGCAAAGCTTCCTAGAAGAGCGGTGACCGCCCCATAGCATCCGCAATTTACCGGTGAATGACGTCACTGTAACGTTGTTTATGAAAGTAAGTTGGTGTTTTCCTAAAGTGCGTTTTTTTGATACTGTAAAGTCAAACCCCGCTGCCCAAAGATTTAAATCGCTAGATTTACCCTCTTCGTATTTAGTCACGCAAAAAAGTATCCACACTGAGAAAAGTGAGCTCACACATATACAGGGTTACTTGTAATTCGTCGTAGGTATATCCGTCAGGAGCTGATCTCGAAAACTATTTAATTTCGGCCACACATATGGGGGTTCAATTTGTTGCATTTTGGGCCCCTGTCAGCTTCTGATGGATATACATCGAATTGCAAGTAACCCTGTGTAGCTTTTCATGACAGTCAAGTCAAGTCACTACGTCATTGTGTGTGGTGTGAGGTGTCTAAACGAAACAGAAACGCGACTATCTTTTGCCGCGGTATTAAATCTTTGCCGCTGTCATCATTTTCATGATAACCGTTACTGTGGCCGTTATGTGCGGTCACTTTATTTTTTCTCTAGAAAACCGTAACCGTTTGTGCAGTAAAAAGTTTACAGCGTCGATGAATGCGGACCGTATAGAGTCAAATGTGGCACACATATTCGTTCACTTGTTTTGCAAAATTCAGCAGCGCATGGAAAGTACTTAAATTAAATCACAAAAAGAAAATATCCAGTCCTATTTAAACTAGGTACTATTAACATATATGTTTTGTTTTCAATAATTTTTTTAATGACATTGCACTGTTATTTAATTTAATCTGTTAAGCTCCGCTAATGAGACACAATTAAAATTTTCTATTGTTTCGTCGCCAATGGGCGACGCGCGCCGCTTGACCGGTTAATATAGCCAAGAACGGAGTTACAATCTTCACCAAAATAAGATTTGTACCTTAGGTAGCCATCACAGCGTAGAATTGCCAAAATACCTACATAATATTTTTCACAAATCGCGAAAAAATCCATACGAAACGATAAAAATGTGGCCGGTAACCCTCAAATGAATGGTAGCTCATTACGTATTCAGAATCCTCTGCCCGCCCGTCTGCCCGCTATGATTTATGAACTATTTTTTGTTGATTTTCTCCTCCCTCCAGCCAAGACTCTGAACTCTGCCAAGTAATGTGAGAGCATATTGATAGAACTGAGTTAATTAATTCTGCAGTTTTTGGCGCCAAGTTTTTTGGTTATTGCCAAGTTGGTGTTGAATGATGCTCATTGCTGTGAATCTGTTTTTTCGTCTGTATTTTTTTCACACTTGTTTTTTCGTATCATAGTGAATTCCATGATTAATAGAGCTACTTTTTTAGGGTAGGAAATCGTTTTAGCCATAAGCAAAGATCACTAAAACATAATTATTATGCAAACTATATCAACATATGTACTACTTATAAAAAAACAAAAGCTGTATTTTAAACTAAGTTGAATTAAGCACGTCAAAATATGTCAAAAGCAGCGTCAAGAACAGCTATTGTAATATGTCCGCTTAGCATGTCAGGGTTAACACGATTTGACATGTAACAAATACATTAAAACCTTAACGCTGATTTGGCTCACATTTCAACCCATCCATATCCTTTAGACACAGTTCCGTATTTATCAAGCACGGTGTCATCCGTGTTAACCATTAACACAAAAGGCTCTCAATGTTAAATGTCTCAATTTAATGTAACAACCGCGTCGCCCTCTCTGTGCGGTCGTTATGACCCACAGTCGGTTTTGTAGGGTTAATTCGATGGAAAGATTCTCGCTAACCGCGCAGTTGTAAACGGGTTGTCTTTGTTTAATAATATTAATGGTGGTTGAAAATGTTGGGACATATCGTATGTGATAGATACTGCGTGTACAAAAGACCTGTATTGTTTAGAGCAAGGCAGATTTAATTTAAATTCGTGCAGATTTGGGAATAAAAGGGACTCACAATAAGCCAGGAAAAAACTAAAGCAGATGGGTGTAAAGTGGATACTTTAATCTCAAATCATAATAGGATTTATAGATAATATGAATTAGCAACAAAGAAATAAATTGGGTATAAATATTGGTAACACCAGTCTAGATCAAACTCTTGAAGGAACGAATAGTATAATTAAAGCAGTTTTTAAAGGTTTCCGCTGACAGGCGCGACGCGACGACGATAGTGCGACGCGATTCTGGTAGAGCAATTTCTATGACGTTTTCATAGAAATTGTTTTGTTAGAGTCACCTTGCGCCTAACTGCGGGAGCCATAAAACGTATCTTAGTCAAAAATAATTTCGTAGTCAAAGCAAATAAAAATCAAAGTTCTTTGATTTTTTCACTTACGAGTAAGTTTCATAAGGTATTTATGTGGCTTTGGAAATCTTGAATGCAAAGTGATGAACAGACTAGTCAAATAGTAAATCACGTTAGGGTGGGTCCACATGGCTGGTACCGACGCCAGCACATCAACCTACTACAATCTGTCAAATTTCTTTAATAGATTTTCAACTTTATTGCTAAAAACTAAGGTTCAAAGTTGATTGGGAAAATTTGACAGTTTCGGGTAGGTTGATGTGCTGGCGTCTGTACATCACATAAATAAGCCTATAACAGCTTCGCATACACATTCACTTGACACATCAGCATTCTGTCTCCAATGAACTGAGGGCCCATGAATCATGGTTGAGTTACGTCTTATGTCTGGGTGAATATGAATTTAGGAAGACAGATCGAAATATTGAAATGATCAAAGCTTTTAATAAAGAAGAAGGGTCACGTCCCATAGAAAATTTACCCAGGCCCGACACAAAAGGAACGCATCTCAGTTATTTTGTTATATTAAATATAACAGAAATAAATTAACACTATTCTGAAAATCAGTGGCTATCACCCATATATTGCCATTTGATTTTGGTAAGGCAAAATATTTTAAAATATTTTTTTTTAATGAATAGCAATTATATCCATTTAAAATGACGCCAATTTAGATAAAAATACAAAAATAGACAGCTGGAGGCATTCATTTATTGAGGCCTCCACAGGCAAGCCCGGTTAAGCAGACGATAACCTCAAAGTTAAACTGCGAGATGTCATTAAAAAAAATATAAAATAAAATTGGCTTTCTGTGTTGAGATCCGTGCTTTTTTTAACCGACTTCAAAAAAGAAGGTTCTGTATTCGACCCGTATGTATGTATGTATGTTTGTTTGTATGTCCGTGATTTTCTCAAAAACTAATAAATCAATTTTGATAATTCTTTCACTAATGTAATCTAAATTCTTTCAGGAAGGTTTTAGTATATAATACTATAATACGGTAATTATTCTTATGTACGGTGTTATATGCATAAATGTACTGCATCTCCGGCATTTCTATGCGAATTTGGACGATTCTTCTAGTCAGTGTCTTCAATTCTTCAATGCACTAGTGTTAATTGGATTTGTGTGGGGTAGGTACAACTAAAAAGTAAAAAATAAAAACTTTTTTACAAAAAAACAACCAACTTGAAAAAAAAAAAACACTACAAAGTGATACATAACTTTAATTTCGGAAGTCGGTGTCGTTGGTTCCGCATTTTCGTTTTTAGACACCGACTTCCGAAATTAAAGTTATTTATCACTTTGTAGTGTTTTTTTTTTTGAAGTCGGTTGTTTTTTTCTAAATTGTTGTATCGTCATTGAATTACATACAATTACGAATTTTGTAGGTAAATAGGTATTAGAAGAAAATTGTATATCGCCTGAACAAAAACACAAGGCAATATTTTGGTGTTAGCCATTGATTTGGAATATAAAAAATATATATTTTAGCTATATTTAAAATAACAAAAAAACTGAGATATGTCTCTTTCGTGTCGGGTCTGAGTCATAAATGACCGTTCTTCTTTAAGAAGGCAATATTCATCGAAAACTATAAAGGAGTCTTTTTGTTTTAATTTATCTTCAGCGTCTATAGCCTGTTCTTTGATTAATTTCAGTATAGTGTCTTGACCGTTATTCTTGGTTTTCCATTATTTCATTTCGTTGCTTATTTCTTTTAGTTTTTTTTTCAGTTCATCCATATCTATCTATATATCCATATCTTCAGTGCACCTTCTTTTGTTTTCCACATCACAAGCTTTCATGTCCACATACAAATATTTCTTTATAATCTTCACTTACATAACCCTACCAAACACAAATGTTCAACCCTTCACACGTTAACCAGTCGCATCCGGCAGTAACTCAGCACAACGTAGCAATCCTGCTGTCCTGTACTAATTAAAGGAAATGGCCCAGAAACAAGATTGCGATATTGTTCTCTCTAAATTTCTACCCGTCCTTTTCTTGCTAACAGAATCCTGTATCTATCCCCCTCGTTCTCTCTAAACGGTGCGTGGAATGTCACTCATTATGCTAAGTATCTTCCCCCCTTTGTTCGTTGAGATTGGCGATAAAGCTTTAGGTTTTTTTTTTCTTTTTTTAACTTGACAGTTGGTATATGGAAGCAGATTAAGATAATTCGGTCGAGGTGTTTTTATAATGCTTAATTTTATTGTTTCACTGATTCGTTTTTGGCGGGGTTTTCTTTTCTTTAGAGAAAATGTGGCGGTTCTTTGCAAGAATTGCAAGATTTGAATAGGTCAATAATTTTTTTAGAGAATTTAAAGTAAATTAAAGCTTGCCTAAAGAAAACCGTCCATATTCATTGGGTTTTTGTGCACTTAGTTCATTATTACCTACCCAATCTGAAAATAATTAATGTAGGTACCAAAATAATTCACGAACATTTTGCATTAGCAGTGACACTTAACTTTTGCAATTAGCAATCAGAATTCCCTTCTCAATTAGAACAGCTAAAATCGAACACGAACAAAAATAAAGCAACAGATTCTGAATCACAGCCGCATATTGAAAAACGAGCGATTTTTTAATAAATCGTCTCGAACATTCTCCATTACGAGCAGAAATACCTTATTTCATTACGCCAACCGTTCCATTAGTAAGATACGCCAAATTCTATTAAACTCTTTTTTGTAAAAACAGCGCTTGAAGCGGATTCGTCGCTTGAAAATGTTTAAAACTCACAACCTTCGGACGTTGCCCGCTACGAGTATCGTAGTAATAAGATCGTCCACATAGACCAGTTACTATTCCATTGCGCGGTCAGTTACAGATTTCTAGCAGTTTCTCTGGTCTCAACCTTCAATGGAACTGCAAATAAGCAATACCATCAAATACTTTGTAATTACTAGCTTGCTTGATCTGTTGTCGCTTACACCGCTTGATTTTTGAAACACAAAGGGTTTACACCCTACGTTTCTAAATTAAAATTTATGTTTTGTTAGATTTGATCGCGTTTAGCGGCATGCGCTGGTCCAAATGAGCCGATAGGCATTTTTTTTAAATATGATTTATACGAGCAAAGGGTTTTTTTTTTGTATGATTTGTTTCGGAACAAAAGTTTTTCATAATGTCTTATAGGACAAAAATGTATCCTACGGCATTGACTGCTATGCTTTCGAATCAACAGGGAAATAGTGGTTTACAACACCTAGTGAATCCAACACAATGTTTCAGAGGACCAAATATGGACGATTGAGGCTCAGCACACAGATCCTTTTATGATTTAAATGAGGAAAAGGAACTAGCTCTCAATAGATAAAGGTGGAAATTGTTGCACCGAACCTAAGCGATTGAGAAAATGTAACTTGTACTATTTCAAGTTATATTTGCTTTAACATATAACATAACAAGCCCACGCCTTCTTCCCATGAGGGTAAGCAGATACTTCAGGCCACCTACTACAATCTTTACATACTCCTTTTGCCTCGTTTACGTTTTAATACATTGGTCATACACGGTCATTTTTAGGATGCATGAAGAAGCCTCCTCGTGTAGGGCAGTTTGTTCCGCCAGTTACTAAACTGAACTGAGCGCTCGGCGCATCCTGGACAGTCACACCCAGCACCTTATTTGACTGGCCAATTCTTCCCTTGCGGTGGTAGGGCTAACGCTCGCCTGGTTTGCGACCACCCACCCACTGGAGTCCGGCGTCAAGCAGCCTGCTGTGTTTCGTCGATGCGTGGGAGTTCCAGAGCCGTAGGCATCTTCTGGGCCTTGTTTTAAATACCTTGGACACATAGTAGCCGAGGATCTTAATGATGACCAGGACTTAGAACGGGAACGACGGGCATTGTCGGTCCGATGCAATATGTTGGCCCGTAGGTTTGCAAGATGTACGAGACCGGTCAAGATCATCCTTTTCAGGGCGTATTGTCAGTCATTTTACACTTGCTGCCTGTGGATCAGGCATACGCAGAGGGCCTACAACGCTCTTCGTGTCCAGTACAATAACGCCTTCAGGGTGTTGGTGGGGCTACCGCGATTCTGTAGCGCGTCAGCCATGTTTGCTGAGGCTAATACCGATAGCTTCTCAGCAATCATGAGAAAAAGAACGGCATCATTGTTACGCAGGATTCGTGGGAGTGCCAATGGCATCCTGAAGGTGATTGGGGATAGGTTAGACGGCGTTTTCCTGAGGTATTGGACCCGTATGGATATCTACGGGTCTGATACTGCGGGAAAATACATGAATTAATAGAATTGTAGTTTTTGTATTTTTATTTTATTTTTAGTTTGTTTTTATTTATTTTATTTTGTTTTTTAATTAAATTTAAGTACTAACATAGTTATGTAAGTTGTATCACTAACAAAGATCTATGGAGCAAGTCTCTGAAATAAACGTTTATTATTATTATTATTATCCTTTATTTCATTATAATACATATAAATTATATTTTTAAATATTAGAATATAAAAAAAATATAAAAACATTTAAAAATATAAAAAATAGTAGCCCACCGGTATCGGGAACAGGGTCCAAGCTACCGGCGGTCAGGGCTCCAGAGAGAGGAACCTCCTGACAATGCGAGCCGTGTCCAGAAGTATTATTATTATTATTATAGATCTCATCCATTGCTTTCCATCAGGCGTGATCGAGGTCAAGAGCAGACCCATTCAGCAATAAACAAAAAAAAAAATACGCGCCGGTTGCGAATATCTGAACTTTCTGAAGAACATCACCAATAAATAATACTTATTATGATTTTTATGATCATAATTTTTTTTGGAACACTAATCTAACATCCATTCTTTTTTATTCATGTAAAATTTTTTAAAGTGAAAACTTCTTTAGGCGCCTTGGCCATTTTTTGAGATGTTACCGTAACTGACACCGCTTCGGATGTGTTCGGCTGTCCTCGGGATGTACTCGGTTTTAATGTATATCCGATATGTCAGTGAGTGATGGCAAAGTATTCTGTTTCTATTTTGTTTTGAGTACTGTGGGCACTCCCGAAGTGTATTTTTTTTTAAGCTACATAACTTCTGTAGATACTTAGGTATCTAAAATATCCAATCGTAATAAAATCTAAGACAGTCATCCAATTCAATCAGGAAACCCATTGCGAGTACTCGTCAATATTTCCCTCACTTCCGAACAGTTGTTCCACACATTCGTATAATACTACCATTAAACCACGCTCCATTGGACAATGAACTCGATACTTACAAATTCAATAACGATTTTAATTCGATTTCATATCGATATGAGAACATTTGCGCGATCGAGCTGTAATGAACGGTGGTTTCAATCGGTTCTGATTTTTGGTGGTCAGATGTGTAATGTGCTTTTGAGGATAGAATTTTTATTTTAATGGTAGTGTTTCAATGTGACTTGCGCGTCACTTTTTCTTTTGTTTACTGAAAAGAAGACAAAAAATATTTCATGATTGTACCTACCACTGTTTATCTCTGCATCACCCAAAGGTTGAATGAATGAATGAATGAATGAATGAATGAATTGCACCGATCCCAGCATGGTTAAACCAGACTCGATTAATCGAATGACCCCAAGATTCGCACTAGCTCCTGTAGCCTCATGTTCATGGTGCTACAGCGACCATTGCATATCAAGGAATAGACCGGGGGGCGCGGTAATGGTAGGGAAGACGTGCCCGAAGGATAGGTAAGGATTTAAGAGCCTACCGGATATGAAATGCCTATGGCATTAAGTCCGCCTCTGTGCTTTTCTGAGTTTAAGGTGCTAAATAAATAAATAAAAAGGACCGTAAACCATGGTGCTTCTTCCTAATCGCTCCCTTGTGGTTCATATTCTTCTAAAATACTTTACCTTAGGTACAACAAAAGTCTTAGGTGTTGCAAGTGAGCCTAAGTATAACTCCTTGGCAGATACTTACCTTTCTTCATTTCAGATTCGAATCTTAGATACACGTTTGGTATAAATTGTAATACAAAATGTGTACCAAAAAAGTATTTGAAATCATACAAGTTTTCCGAACCGAATCTGGACTAAAAAGTTCTTATTAACAATTTTGATTATAGTATAATAAAGTACTTTCTAAAATAATAATATTAATATTAATAATAATAATATTTCACAACTATCACACAACGCCATCTAGTCCCAAGCTAAGCAGAGCTTGTGTTATGGGTACTAGACAACTGATAAACATACTTATATATTTCTAAATACATACATATTATAGATAAATTACACCCAATGAACACAATGATTACATATTCGTCTAATCTTCAACAGAAACAGATTAACACTATGTTTAATTAAGACTAGGATTATACAGAGTGTGTTGGACCGTCAGGTGTGGGCCGACATGTGGCTCCCACCGGCTGAGTTTACATAAACCGGTGTATCTGTGTCTTGTGATATACAGGGTGTTTGGATTCGTTAATTTTTTGCTTTAAGTACTACGTGTATTTTTAGAATAACAAGCTGTTAATGCTGTGCTGTGTATAATTATTCTATTACTTTTAAATTCAATATTTGTTTCTTTAAGTACACTATACCAGTACAGTGTTTTAATAATTGTTTGCTGCACCGGGCGACGTCATTACGTCAGCGCCGGCTGTCGCTGAAAACCAGCGCTGGGGCTCTGTCTTGCATAGGGTCGCAGCATAATGCTGAGCGATAGCCATTTTGCGTGGATGTAACGCATGTTTCCCCCTACCTTTTTATTTTATTTTTTGTGTTTATGTTCTTTTTTACGTCATTTTCACTGCAAATAAACGTATTTTCTATCTTCATTTCTGTTTTCACAAAATAGTATTCCTACTTCCCAAAAACGAGAGAAAAATGAGAGGTAGAGGCGGTCGCCTTTGGTCCAATAAAAAAAGAGACCTCAAGAAAACCCAATGGCCTGAACCGACAACCCAAGACAGAATAACTTGACAAAGAAAAGTGAAAAGACCCGACCCCAAATAACGGAACCAGGGACGAAAGAAGACTTCCCATTCTTAGCTTACGAGAAAAAAAGTATGCTTAGTCGTCTCGTCAGCGATAGACTATGTTCACGTATAGTGGTTCTCCCAGAGCAGTTTTTACCGTAAAGCGTAGATATTCCTCCACATGTGATTAGGACGGCCACAATACGGTTTAAGCCAAATCAAGACGTTACTGGCCTTCCTTGAGGAGCTGGAGTGTATCGAATAATCGATTCGAGGATTGCCGTCCCATCGGACTATGAGAGCGAGTCATAAGAGAGTGCACCTGTGTCTGCGTACACACTTGTGGACTTATCTCCCCGGCAAAGGCTAGTTTCTGTTGAGATTGGCTGCCATGGCCGAAATTCGTCCTGGAGGACTATCATTAATCTATCAAAAAGTATTTTATTAAAAAAAAAATGTATTTTAAAGATCGGTATTAACGCTAAGACCGCTCATTATGTCACCCCTACATAATATGTGTAATTTACATGGTATCCTAACTAATATTATAAATGCGAAAGCAAGTTTGTTTGTTACCTTTTCACGCCTAAGCCACTGAACCGATCATCCTGAAATTTGCATATACGTTGTCAGATGTACAGAAACGGACATAGGGTACCTTTCATCCCGAAAAAGAAAAAACCGCAATAATGTTATTATGATAATAGATGGCGCCACGTGTCTATTGAACTTTGTCACATTATTTAATTCTGAGGCGGTACGAATTTCGCCGGTTCAGCTAGTACATAATAAACAGTATTCTATTTTATTCAAACTCGTATGATATTTAGATCACACTGTACTCCTGCATACATATGCGAAGGAACCGCTCAGACTGCGAACTGAGAGCCGTCTACACGATATTGTAATTCAATCTAAGATTAACATGTTGAATATTGAACTATTGCGAATTGAATATTATGGATAAGTACCTATATCCTTCATCTAAGGATTTGTCCCCGACGAATGTCAGATGAAATAAGTAGATACAGTATACTTCTTCAAAGGAAAGGCGACTGTTTTCTAACCTGTGTGGCTACCACACGAAGCCACGTATGTAGCTTAAATGAGCGAAAACGCTCGCAAGCTTATTAAGCTTATTTAGATAACACGATATATGAGTACTAAGCACCAAGCTCTGTGTCAAACTTGTAGTGACAGAAGAAAGATATTTGGCACATGTCATGTCATATGTACACCACAGAATATAAATTGAGGTAATCTACTCACACACACTGCACTGATTTCAACGGCATTTGACCCACAGATTACTAATATGTAGATTGGACCGAACTGCATCCTCAGATGCGGAAGCGCTCACCAGACAAAGAAAAAATTATTAAAAATAAAAAAAATATGTGCCTCGCATCAAATAGGCTCCAGTTCAGCAAAATACCTGACAACTAGTGCCTGACGCAGGTTTTCAACTGGACCTTATGTTTTAATTATTTTATAAATATGGGATTGTTTTTTTGTTGTTTCTATATTTGCTGTGCAATATAATAATAAAAACATTCTGTGTAAATTCTATATGGGTGTATTCCTGAAATAAAAATTATTTATTTGATTTGATTTGATTAATGAAGTAACATATATTTTAGTAAATTTAAAAGAGTATCCATTTCTTGCCCGTTCTTCTCCATAGGTACCGACTATGCCTTGGAATGGGCAACTAGCTTCATATTTCTGACTGACTGACTCCTTGACAATTCAAAAGTCTCTGTAAATGGTTTAATTGAATAAATGCTTTGAGTTTGAGCTGAGTGTAGCGGTATTGCTTAGGAATTTAAACTACCGTCAGTGTAAATGCAATACTTTAATAATTCATAATCAGCCTATAATGTTCCCACTGCTGGGACACAGGCCTCCTCTCAGTGAGGGGGAGTAGGCCGTAATTCACCACGCGGGCCCAGTGTGGGTTGGTAGACTTTAATACCAACCAAAATACCCAAGACTCCTTTGACCCGCTTACTTAATTACTCCCCAAATAATTAAATAATAACTCCGCAAAAGAATATCCGCACATGTCCGCTGGCCGCAATAAATTATCCGCGCGGCGCTAATCCGAAGTTTTGCGGCGGTCCGGCACTATCTGTTTGCCGCACGCCGCAACCTTCCGCGCTTCGAGCAGAATACGCACGCCGAAGTACTGGGGGCAAAATAAAAGATCTAATTTAATTTATTTATTGTTATTGTTATAAAGTTTATGATTTTACATGTTGTTATTGTTTTTTGGTCTAACCAAGGGGTATCGTGTTCCGTATTGTCGTATAAAGAGAGAAAGAAAGAAAAATATTTTATTTGGGACAAAGGAAAACCAAACAGTAAAAAAGAGCGTTTAAAACTAACAAAATTACATTAAAAACAACAACAACAAAAAGCCAGAAACGATCTTATCTCAGCATTATGCCATGTGGAGGTCAGACAGGCAGTCGCTCCATGTAAAATACTGGTATTCAGTTGCATCAGGTTAGACTGGAAACCAACCTGAACATACTTGGAAATATGGTAGGTAGATGATGAATAATATTGCTGTTGAGAAACTGAATATTATCAACTTGAAGTGAGACGTGTGAAGTTATATCGTTAAACAACGTGTCGCTGAAAATTAAAAAAGTGCAACAATTAAACTAAAAAAAACTGGTTAAAGGTTGATAGGTAACTGGTTTAACAGATTTCACCTGATTCTGGTTCCGAGTAGCTGACTTACCGTGGTGAATATGTATCAAAGGGGAATTAAGGAACGGCTATCAGATTTTTTTACTATCGGTTCCGCCAACGTACGAGTACTTAAGTTATTATATATTATCTAAAATTAAATTACAAAAAAAAGGTTCTTTCTTCTTTTGTACCCAACCTTCTTTTTTACATTAAGAATAGAAAGGATGAAAAAAGATTAAAAAATTCATTTATTGTACCCAGGTTAAGGCACACATTATTCACACAAAAAAAAAAAAAAAAAACATTACCCTCCTTCTGGCGCAGTCGGGTAAAAAATCTTAAAATGCTATTGTGTGCCTCACACACGGCTGCGCTAAAATAAGTGAAGTACAAAGATATTAAAACAAAAAATGAAATCAAACTCGCACTCTCAATAAATATTGTAACTTAGTCTGCGGACGGTACAGTCCGTCGGCACGACTATTAATCATGGTTTATCGAGTGCTAATCCAGGTTTAAACAGATAACTATTCAGTCGGGCCATTGTCACGTTGAACGCACGGTTAGGGATGTCCAAAAGTTGTAATGATTTAATGGTAATTGTTTTTGTGGGCACTGAAATGTTCTTTGATGGATTGCTGAATATTTAGGTCTTTTTTACGAGAAGTAAGCGATGGAAGCAGAATTGTGATAAAAATCCCGAATCAGGTGTTATTATAATGGGGCTTTTAATACTCATTCGACACGAATGAATAGATCGGTTCCCAGATTTATTTAAATGTTAAGCTCAAATTGTTTTGTAAGGTATCGAAAAGATTAGACGTTGACTCTCACACAATTCCATTGAGTTGTGTGTTATCATTATAGCGTCTCAAGAGAGTCCTGCTTGGTCCCCTGTGGCGACTAGACGTTCCTTTATTAAATTTTTGTGTACTCCCTGATTATTCGGTGGTTTTACTCTAAACCCCAAGCCCCTATATAATTAGCGGTTCTAATGAACACCATATTGACAGACTCCAGAACTGGAAACAAAAAAGTTACAGATATCAAAATATTTTTTCATAATTCAATTTCACTGGAGCGAAACGGGATACTAAAGAGCATTACCTACAATTATTCATCCACAAGTAACCCACAGCCCTAATACGTCTTCATTGGCTTAACAAAGCGATTGTTTAGCGCCCTTCGTGACATGCTCGTTAACGATAGTGCATTCGGCGCTATTTAATTCGTGGTTTTCCGTTTAGAATATGTTTATTTTTACAGTACACTATGACCTATTTAGATACCTGTTCAATATTGTCAATAATATTTATGATAAAATAAAACATACAATAGTTTTATTTTACACATGATTAAGATTTAAAAGCTATGGAACGAACTATGCTTGGAGTCTCTTTGAGGGATTGAATCCGGAATGAGGTGATCCGACAGAGAACCAAAGACACACGAATGATCATAAAGGTTTCGTTTTTTCATTCAGACGTACGGAACCCTAAAAAAGACAGGCAAACGCATTTAATAATTTTGCACCTTCTTTGAAGAACGGGATTCTAATTAAATTATGCTCCTACTGTAATCTAACGGGCGTACCTTAACTAGAGAGAGAACATTGGGGTCGGCAAATCGTCTATCCCTGAGGTGCTTTTGTTTATCTAACTCATAATATATGACATCATATTGTGTGGGACAACCCTGATGTTTCAGGTGCATCATGCCGACAACAGAAGACCTATTTCCATAATTAAAAACGTTCAAAATCTAATTGCTATCTCATCCCAGCGACAATCAATGTCAAAAGCTGTCTAAAATGTATGGAAACTTGAGGTATTTTTGACTGTGAACGTTCTTTAAATGACGAATGATGATAATTGCCCCTCTGGTTTATTATGGTGCTAGAATTTTTGTACAGAGGAATATTTATATGCTACTGTGATATTAAAAGCCGTCATGATCTTTTCCTACCCTGTAATAACAAATAGCTTCTTTTTTTTGCAATATGTAGTTGCTTTTTTTGTAGGGAGGCCTTTGCCCTGCAGTGGGACGTCACAGGCTAATAATAATAATAATGTATTGACGCTGAAACGATGCTTGAAATCAGGGAAAAGTTAAAGAAAGACGCAAGGACCAAAAATAACAATGTTAATTCAACCAAGACATTTCAACTTTCTCTGTAACATTGATTTTAAATATTATACTTGAAAAGCCCTCAATAAACATACCGACCACATTTCCTCTAAGCCTCTTACCGTCCGCCATCTTATTCGGGTGACGACGACAAAATGGCGACGGTCTCGGCGCGCCGTTCAATTTGAATATAGAACAGCGTATGTCGCGCGCGCTCTGCGACACTAACTCATCGGATTGAGTGTGATGGCGTGGCAATCGTAAAAATATATTCGTTCTTTTTGAACAAGAAACGAATGGAAACGCTCTGGAATCGACTATATTTTTTTAGAAATGCTTTGTCTAATGAATTTGTGTAACTTTACTTTGTGTTTAAAGACTGTATTGATGTTATAAAGTGGTCTTTGGTCGCGGTACAAGCTATATCCGATCTTCTAAATACTGAGAATTGGATTGAATTCAGGATTTTTGTGTAGACAATCAACAGTTATTAAATGCACCACGATACTGTTAGAAAGGAACAGTTGAATGTAGGGCAATTTTGTTCTAAAAATCTTCTTGTTCGATCATAACAGTCTCAGGTGTGCCGTTTTTTTTTCTCTCTTCGTTTTCTTCATCGGTGTTGATTGACATGATTCTTTCGCTTGAGAGCTTTATAAGACACATGATGTAATAGGTATATACCATCAAAAAATAGTGGTTCAGCCGACTCTACACTTCTGTGCCAGGGTTCGTAAGGCAAGCGCTAAGAATATGTCGGTCAAACCACGGCCGCTGGAGATAGCGAGAAAATCCGACACCCTCGAATGTTCGCTGCCGTAAAATATATACCTTATTAATATCTACTGTGCTGGGAGCTGTTTTGATACCGATTTTATATACTGGATGTGATATACCTTGTGTTTATATTGTATAATGTACGTTGAGGGCGTGGAAAGCCTTGAGTAAAATTGTAGCACTGTTATAATGATATGATTTCTCAAACCGTCGCGTTTCTGCGGCTTGTACAATTCACTTATTGATGCACTTCTTCTTAAATGTGAATAAACGGCTTTTTGGGCTGTGATTTAATGTCAAGTAAGGGTTTGATGTTAATCAGCATTTATTTGAATCACACGAATCAAATTCATTGTAGGTACGTTCGTATTTTTGGATTCTGAAATCTATTTGATCGCTTCTTCTATTATCATTTTAAAGCCCTCAAGAATCGTTTACTTGTTGTACGTATTTTTCTTTCACATTTACCTTCAAATTGTCTTTGAGTTTATCCAGGCATGAGTCGCCCACACATCGAACTTTTTTCTCGAAGACATCAACACCCACTCAGTGTCATAATAATATCATGCCCGTTTTCACCATCGTTCCCTAAATTTAGGGAGGCCCTTAAGAAATTTTAAGTGTTAGTTTCGTTTTCACCATCACCTAAGGGACACTTATGGTCCTAAGGGATCTCTTTAAATACAGGGACCCGATATTCGGCATCTTAGCGCTAAGTGACCGTTTATTTTGTTGTTGAAAGTTCATAATTGCTACGAAATGGAAGATTTTATTGAGAGTTTAGAAGCTATCGAAACTGTGGACTTAGTTACGAATCAAAGTTTATTCAAACGGCCACATATTAGGTCCTTACATATGAAATTGGCGTTTTGTATGGAAGGAACAAAAAGTCGAATATTTTTTAATATAATATATTTAATTAATCAAAGTATGAACCATTGTTTTCAATGCACTTTTGCCATCTTATAGGTAGTTCATTGATCCCTTTACTAAAAAAACCAGTCGGACGGGAATCAATAAAATCTTTGAAGGCGATTTGGACTGCCCCATCGGAGTTGAATTTTTTCCCTTGCAAAAAGTTATCCAAATTGCGAAAAAAATGGTAATCTGTTGGAGCAAGGTCCGGGGAGTACGGAGGATGTCTAAGACATTCCAATTCAAGCTCTTCTAATTTGGTAGCCGTCTGTTGCGCAGTGTGTGGTCTGGCGTTGTCGTGAAGCAGCAGTGGCGTGGAGCGATTGACCAGCCTTGGTTGTTTAGCCGCTAGCTTTTCCATCATGGTTTGTAATTGCTGACAATAGACATCAGCTGTAATAGTCTGGCCAGATTTGAGAAAACTGTAATGAACAATACCGGCACTAGTCCACCAAACGCTTACAAGTAACTTTTTTGGGGTTAATTTTCGCTTGGGGCAGGATTTGGCTGGCTGGCCAGGATCCAACCATTGCGCTGAGCGCTTCCGATTATCGTAAAGAATCCATTTTTCATCACAGGTAATGATTCGGTTTAAAATACCTTCATTGTTGTGCCGGTTCAGTAATGTAACGCAGCAGTCGACGCGCGTTTGCCGGTTTGCTTCAGTCAATTCGTGAGGTACCCACCTTTCAAGCTTTTTAATCTTCCCAATTTGCTTCAAGTGAATTAAAACAGTTTTATCACTAACATCGAAGCCTGCAGCTAACTCGGACGTGGTTTGCGATGGGTCCGCTTCCACAATAGCCTTCAATTCTCCATTATCAACTTGGGTCTCAGGCCGTCCACGGGGCTTGTTCTGCAGGTCGAAATTTCCAGAACGAAAACGTTGGAACCAAAAACGAACTGTGTTTTCTTTTGCAACATGACCGCCATACACATCATTCACCCTTCGAGTCGTTTCCGCAGCACTAGTGCCACGGCGGAACTCGTACTCGTAAATAATGCGATATTTTAAATATTCCATTTTGTAAAATGAGTGACGCAAACAGAAAAAACAGAAGAAAAAAAACAAATGAATGACGGTCATCGAAGCACAAATACATGAGTAAATAGCTGTACAAAGAATTTGGAATTCCTTACCAAAGAGGAGAAATTCGTGATTAAAGTGGCCAGTACGAAAAACGCCAATTTCATATGTAAGGACCTAATATTTATCGTGAAAGACCGGATTTTTTCACGAAATAAGTGGCCCTTACATAAATATAATAATCTCGTGAAAACAAACTTAGGTAAGGGACTGATTTAAGGAGTCTCTTATGTTAAGAGACCCTAAGGTAAGGAGTGTTTGAGGGAACGATGGTGAAAACGGGCATCAGTCTCATAAAACACCACAAAAGCAGCAGGCGCACGTTGTTAACTAGATATATTTTATGAGTCTTCCATTCTCACTATGTTAACGGATTTGTTGATATCTGAGTCTATATACTCCAAATTATGTACTAAGATTGAGTATCTTCTAGGAATGTTGTTTTTTTAAATCCTATAGCTGTTTTTTCAACTCAACTCAAATTCAAAGTATTTATTTCAATTAAATCAATTGCAGGCACTTTTGGACTGTCAAGGGGTCGGTCAGTCAGAAAGATGAAGCTAGTTGCCCATTCCAAAGCGTAGGTACCTATGGAGAAGAACGGGCAAGAAACTCTATGGACACTCTTTTAACCTTTTAACCGCCCGACTTTATATCAGTTATCGTGCACCAGCGCCCGAAAAAAAAAAAAGAAAAATAAATACCGATGAAACGAGCTGTGATGATGTAATAATAATACAGATTAAACGAGCTGTGTTATTTGGTCGTATATATACAACTCTGGCGGAATGGACACGAAAATATTTGTCGGATTAATCCGCCATAAGCGGTTAAAAGGTTAAATCAAAATAATATGGTTACAAAGTCTTGGTTATATCATTCATGTTAAAAATTATACATGTGAGAACGATGCAGAACGTTACGTTTTTAAACACTTTTCGTTTATCGCAAATTTTTAGATAAGTAGTTATTTAATAATTTGGTCAATTCCGCAAATAAACCCACTCCTGTAAATAATTCCCACAAACAAAACTATTAAACAATACCTCTTTTGTTCTACAGTAATACCGAAATCGTGTCGTCTTGCAATGAGAACCTCTCGACCAATATTTTAAGAGTTCTTCAAAAGCCATTTTTCCAATAACCACTTACACACCCCATACCAACATATATTTGCCCCTCGATATCTGCAATGTGACCCTTCCGTCTATAGGGATAAAGTTAAGAAAGGATTTGCTGATGTGTAAAATAAAGCTGTAAAGTTTTCAACCCGTGCAATGCGATAGGTGCTTGACTTGAATTGATCAAAATAAATGAATAAAAATGTTCTATAATTGTAAGAGATAACGGCCCAGTGGTTTCAGGAGAGTTCGTATTGTTTTTTTTATTAATTTTTCCGACATTTGTCGCTGAAGTGCGGGTCATTGTCGGGTTTTTTCCTGTGAGAATATTGGTTTTGAGTGCCTTTTGTGTTGAGAGCAGAAGTTTTCGGCAGATTGTGCGAAATAAACTTTAAGGACTTTAATTGCACTTACTTTCAAATTACCGACTAAGGCTTTATATACTAATTTTAATTATTCTTAAAAGTTCTCTTTGCAACAAAATTTTATTTTAATATACTCATACCACCTTACTAATAAACGTTGTATAGCGTCTGTATAGTTACACAACGCTTTGTCATCTTCTTTCGAAAGTCAAATTACTGACGACTGAAAGAGAGAAATCGGTGTGTTCATTTGTTATAATACGTTTATTAGTAAGGGGGCTTGACTATAAAATTTACTCTACGCTATCAGCAGGAGAGCAGTGGTGGCTAAGTGGTAACAGCCGCGACTTACGAGTTGTAGGTCGTAGGTTCGAACCCAGACAGGCGCTTTACTTTGTGTAAATAATTTCATCACCACTGCTCTCAAAACGGTGAAGGAAAACATCGTGAGGAGACCGGCATGTCCTAGAACTAAAAAAAGACGGGTTGCACTCCGGGAGTGCCGGCAGAAGTGAAAACTTGAATATTAACGTTGAAATAAATCAATTATTAATTGAATTAATATAACTAAGTTTTTTTCACTATTTCTGCGTCACTTTTTCATTAATCGATGCACTTTGTTCAATTTCCATTTTTTGAAACACTTTATAAGTATACACGAATTTTACGAATACACAGCAGTGTGGCTACTACACAGACGGTCGAGCCATCAGCTGTCCATCCACGTCCGCGTCCGCGTCCACGTCCGCGTCCGCGTCCGCGTCCACCATCACCATCACATCACATCACATCACCATCACCATCACCATCCAACCATCCATCCATCCATTATCGTGTCTCACTTGGTTCACTTCGGTTGGCGCCGCCGTAGAAAGAGATGGGGGGGGAATCTCTCCTGACGGTCACGTGTCCTGACGCGATGCCCTGACGCGAGTTTAACATTTTTTACCCATTACAAAAAGTGTTCAACGCCGCTAAAGAAGTTTTCACTTCAAAAATTCGAAGACATGTGACATCTGCCAGCCCACACTGGGCCCGCGTGGTGGATTACGGCCTACTCCCTCTCACTGAGAGGAGGCCTGTGTCCCAGCAGTGGGAACATTATAGGCTGATTATGTGCTATCAGCAGGTATAATAATGTCATCATCTGCCTAGCCTTTTCTCAAGTATGTTAGGGTCAGCTTCCAGTCTAACCGGATGCAGCTGAATACCAGTATTTTACATGGAGCGACTGCCTATCTGACCTCCACAACCCAGTTACTGGATAATACGATACCCCTTTTGGTAAGACTGGCTGTCAGACTTTCGGGCTTCTGACTACATGTAACGACTGTCAAAGATCCACGAATGACAGCCGGGACCAACGACTTAACGTGCTTTCAGAGGCACGCAGGGGTCTCGGTATGTAAAGATGGTCACCCATCCACAGACCATCCGCGGCAAGCATAGCTTAACCTGATCGATCGATCTATGCGGCTGTTATTATTAGCCACGGGCCCCTCCATAATAATGTGATTCACCTAAAATGTAATAGAAACGCACTTTTAGTTACTCCATTTCAAAAAGAAGCACTAAAAAAAACACAACATGTTTTCTTTCACCCCTATACAAAACCCTGCTTAAGTAGGGCACGATAGTAGTCCAATCAAAAAATCAATCATCGCCCACATTCGCCGGTAAAAAGGTTCCGTACCCAATATTTTCTGTTATCGCACGACAGTTGAGCCTGCGAGCACTAAAAACTCAATACAGTATTGCTTTCACAGCGAAGTAGCTGTGTTGGACTTAATGAAGATACGACGGCCATTTTTGTTACTTTTAAACCACCCAAAATCATGAATCCATCTTTTTTACTACAACGGTTTTTTAAAATAAATGATTATATAGATTTGGCGTCATTAGCGTATGCTGTAAAGTATAGTATTGTAGTATGTTAAAATTGCAGTACAAAATGCACAGTCCATGAAGGCTTTACCAGTTCACATATTATCTACACAGAACAGTTGTAGATTCAAAGTTATCATCTATTTTAAAGATCAGCTGTTTAATACAAAAGTTCAATACCTACTTGCGTTCGAATATAATCCAGCATGAAGCATTGACACTAACAACATTATACGTATGTCTTAGCAATGTAATTTTTATTTAAGCAAAACTGTACAAATTTTCATGACTAATAATTTTTGAATAAATATATTATTATTATATTATTATTATCACTAGATACTAAATTAAATGACTAACTAACTTAGTATATAAAGGAAAAGTGTTTTTTCAAAAGAATAAGTCGTTTGGAAAAACACTTTCCCTTCAAAGGGTTTTGCAGTTCCATAACTTTTTCTTTAATTTATCTCCTCAGCATATTTATTTCCAAAAAGTTTGTAGTAACCAGAAGATCGTTTTCTATCGATATCGAAGGTCGTGTTTTTAAATCCAAAAACTAATTTTTCTGAAGCCATATCCATACTATTCCATCTCCTGCTAGGTCAGCGCTACAAGGCGAGTCGTGGACACATAACGAGTTTAACAGAATATGATTTTCCCACTCCAAGCGAATGAGAGACGTTTTAGCGTCACTTTTTATCAACCCTCATGGGATCGGGCTGCAGACTGCTGCGAAATATGCAGCCTTTATAAATTTTAAGAGGAATTATGGCACGAATGTTTTTTTGTTGATGGTGGAAAAGTTCATGTAGGTATGTAGAGGTTTTGGTCATTCGAGTAAATTATGAGATCTGTGTACATGGTTGGCAAAGCATTTTTATTATGTCCTCTTATAAATTGTAGTAAAAGAAGCCCAAGGATTATGTGAAGATGGTGCTCCAGAAGACACAAAATTGAAACTCTTTTAGTCTCTCTTTCTTGCGTCATTTCAGAAAGCCACCATAGGCTGCTTGTGTATGGCGGGATGGCTGAGGGAGAGAGAGACTCACGTCCCAGCCGCCGCGGTAGACGCTCCGGGCGTCGGGAGCCGCGTGACGACTCCCGGCCACCGTAGGCGCGGGCCTGCGGACGGAGAGTAATGGGTAGCTCACCGTACGATCAGGACCAGGCCTGTGCCGGACGGCGCGTACGTGTTCCACGCGCGCCTCAAAGAGATGTCAGCAAAAAGGAAGGGGCCTGCCAGGGCCGAAGCCTGCCGGGGGTGCGGGATTATCCGAAAGGGTTACCGCTACCCCAGAACATAAAGGGCTAAGGAAGGAACATGGATGGGCTTTAGTCAGTAAGATTCTGACACTCCCTTCCGCTTCACACAGAGCGGGAGGGGTCATTTGATGATTTCCCATCCATAAAAAAAAGGCTGCTTGTGTAGAAGGTCTGGCATTGAGCCTTAAACAACGTAATTTTACTACAATACGCAAACCTGCGAACCAGCATATTGCTTCTCACAGCAAGAGCTCTGCGCTCTGAAACGCTTTCAGTCTCTCATTTCAGAGGGGCAATTCTCGTTATTTTAAGAACGTTCACAGTCTGATCTCAGTCTCAATCTGTCAAAAATACCTCTAATTTCCCTACATTTTGACAAGTTTTTGACATTTGTTTGTCGCCGAGATGAGACTGCGACTAGATTTTGAACGTTTTAAGTTACGAGAATTGGCCTTATCAAAACTGACAGTGTAAGTCTATTTTATAAATGCTTTGGAACTCCAGGAGTTCTTGTCATTAGTAATACAACATGATTTATGAAATAATGTAGAGCAAAGCAAAGGAGATCTCCCAATTTGGGGTCACTTCAATGAGGATTTATGATGAAATGAGGATGATTTGAACTCAACGCCTTTTTACAAAATCTGATCTACACCATTAAACATTATAAGACAACAATACAACATTTACCCAAAAACGCACCTGCCCAAAAAATCCTCTTAATAAATCCCGTAACATACTTAAAGCGATAATCGCTCCACAAATGCCACAATATCATAACACGGAGATTTTCTCCTAAGCTGCGTTAATTTGCCGGCTCTCCCCGCGTCCGAGCGAACGTCAAATACAATTTTACGGTGCGGTGGACACTGAGCCGATTGTGAGAGACAAGAGACAAGCCTGCTGGGGGCACGGATGGCGGGGTGGCGGATGTGGCATAAAATGTCAATTGAAATAGTTTGGTTGGCGATTGGCACAAATATGAGTACAGTAATGGTGTGAACAAAGCGTCGCGGTCGTGAGATTTCTTATTTTCAAAATTAGAAATGTAACGCTGTATCTGTCGCTGATGGATTGCTTAATTAGCTGTTTTACAAAGAAGCTCCGTTATGTATATTAGCTGAACAACATTAAGGTGGATAGCCTTTGCTGTAGCTACACACGTTTAGACGTAATGCCGAATGAGTGGCAGTCACTAAGCTAGGGCACCCTGACCACTTGGTTTAGGTTAGGTTAGAACTTTGATCAATCGCGCGCGTGCCGAGCGAGCGAAGCAAGTGGAGCCGCGGCAGCGGCCGGCGAGTGCTACTTCCAAGTTGGTCGCAGCTACTTGGCTATTTAGTAATTTTAGGACTAACTTTCATAAAACTCTGGTCATTTTATATTAAAAATGTTCTTAAAATGACTGTTTGAAGTTAATGTGACGCAATTTATTGTTGTTATGACACACAAAGCCACGGGCGACAACATTTTATACAAAAATTTACAATCTGACGTTTTATTTCACGCTGTTTTACATAATTTCTAAACGTTGACCCTTTGCAAATCGCTAAACATCGTTCAGCTGTTTCACATAACGCAGCTGTTTTGTAAAACGGCTAGCGGTTATGTAAGACAGTAGATTCGACAAATTATTTGCGACATATCTATTTAATTTGAAAAGGAAAAGTTTAGTGCGTTCGTCAACCTTCCCTAACGATTTTTTTTCTCGTCTTAGCTAGTGTCTTGCAAGAAAAGGTTATCTATTCAGCAAAGTTTTCGAGATGGCTTTTCAGTATTCACTATGTGTACTAGGAGCTCCACTCATGGCGACTGTGTTTCAACAATGCATTTTTAAACGCAAAACATCTTTCATGATCAGGAGTTCGAAGAAAAATTCCTTACAATTAAAAACAATCAAACTCAAAGCATTTATTTCAAATAAACCATTTACAGGCAATTTTGAACTGGCAAGAAGTGGGTCAGTCAGAAAAAATGAAGCTAGTTGCCCATTCCATAGCGTAGGTACCTATGGAGAAGAACGGGCAAAAAACTCCATGGACACTCTTTTATATTATATTTTTACAAAAATATTAGTTTCATCATTCATGTTGAATTTATAATAATATGTGAGAACGATGTAAAAAAAAGACTTACGCGTTAAAAGCGTCCAGAGTACAGCAAATAATAAAAAAAAACAACAATCCAAAAATAAAACAATGACACCACATCCAAATCTTCCCACATCTTGCCACATAATGCTTGTGGTCACGTATTGGTTAAAGGGTAGGGCGGGGTTGTTCGAGGATTATATCCGTAGCTCACAGCTCAAACGCGATGCTATATCGGTTAGCTGCCGCAGGATTACTGCCTTACGGAGCTTGGTTTTGAAATCTATTTTGTGCACATAGGTCAGTTAGGTTTTGGAGACGATGGTATTGTATTTTTAAAACAAATGTTTATTTTTTTACAGTCATGGCAGTCCTAATGTTTTGTATTAGAACCACCGTGACATAAAAGGTCACGGTACTCGCTTAAATATTTTAGTGGTGTTTTTTTTACTATTTTCATTTGAAATCTTCTTCTTTCTTCGTAAATTGCAAATATTTAGGAGGAATGTATACGTTAATGCCATTCAGGTATATAACAAGTTACCAAACGCATTTAAGGAGCTTCCCATCCTCATGTTCAAGAAAAAGCTGACAAGTTGGTTATTGGATAACTGTTTTTATGACATTGGTGAATATATGGAATATTGTAAAAATCTAAGAGGACATGTTCCTAATTTTGACATAGATTTTAAAGTAACGACTACCTAATAATTATTTCACATTGGACTAATTATAAATCATTACATATTAACCGCTCAAGGACCGCGGGATACCGATCGGTGACCAAACAATAGAAAATAAATTGTGTCTCATTAGCGGAGCTTGACAGATTAAAATTAAAATTAATTGGTAATTATATAAAATGACATTTGAATATTTGTACACCATATGTTATGGTAGAGTGTATAGAACTTAAAAAATATTAACACCATACTATGTAAAACTACATTCTTACAAATAAATAAAATTCTAATTCTAATTCTAGGGTCAAATGTTGACGATAATATTATCAATTACTAGCTTCTGCCCGCGACTCCATCCGCGTGGAAGCTAACTATACCAAAAAAAAACGAGAATCCTATCGCACTCGGAGATAGTGTCGCTTTCTACAAGTGAAAGAATTTTTGAAATCGGATGAGTAGTTTCGCGACAGAATACTTAAAGTACTACGTACAGAAAGGACACTCCCTTCCCCGCACTAACATCAGTTACCGCACCTCACCCCGCACTTCGGCGTATTCGTCGCCGACTCTTTAACAAGAGCGCTCGCAAACACAAGTACCTACCTCACGCACACATTCATACGTATACAAACGTAATTTTTTAATGTAGTAGTAGTAGCTAATTATTTTGCGAGCGTTGTATGGAGTGTCCGGGGTGTGGTTTCGCACATTATCTCTATATCCAAACTTACAAACTAACCCCCTTATTCATAAAACTTATCAAACCTATTTTAGTTAAAATGGGGTTTGTCTCTTTCTTACACACAGAAATGACAACGTGACAGATAAAGACAAACGTTCTATAAACCTATTTTAGCTAAAATAGAGTTAAAATAGGATTATGAATAACAGGGTAAGTATATACCACTTTATAATAAAAGTATGTGTGTATGTGTGGGGGTGTGTGTGTGTGTGTGTGCGATATTCATACCCAATCTATAAGCTGATGATTTAGATGAATAAAGAAAGAGGTTATGCCACTGTTGTGATACATGCAATGATTTGTGTCTGTCGAAGACCGTATTAATTTTATAAGCGGATTAGCAGGCGTCCGAGTGTGCCCATTGGAGTTGTCCACATGAAGCAATATTCAACGATAACAAAGCTTACAAAAACCCATCACATAATAATCAACACTTGTCCCAATAACTTCGTACACCTGTGGTCACCAAAAAAGTCATATTCAATTAAATAGTGCTTTATCAAAATGAACATCACTCGCCAAAAAATGAAACGTTCATTGAAAATCATTGCAGCGTAAAAACACATCAGCTTACTGAACGAACGAAAATAATACAATTATTTTATTTTATTTATTACTGCTCCGAAAAACCGATAAAAGATAATCAGATAAAGGTTTTAATTCAACGAGAAAAAAACAAATTAATAAAGTTCGCGTATAGTCTGTGGGAATTTTGACAGTTGTGTGCGAGCGAGACGCAAGATAAAATAAGTTGGGATGACACAAGTGGCGGAGATTAGGAAGGATTATCAACGTGATTTTTTAATGAAACAAGAGGAGTTTGTTCTAGTTTGAGGCAAATAAAACAAAACAGGGTTAATTTAAACTGTTTTGTAATACAAGCACATTTTTGATAGGTAAGTATGAATAATCTTACATTTTTTTACATCAAAGTAAATATTTTGTAATATTTTATGATTGTTGTTTTTATACAGGGTGAAATTGAATTCATGGGTATCCTTTTAAAGGGGTCATTGTAATCATCATTATGAACAAATTTTACTATGGGAATAAATCAGAAATCGCGGAAAAAAATCGGCTTTTCCGTCTTTTCCGTTTTTCTTTCATTTTGAGCTGATTTGTTTGCGCGATTTTAGGTTTAGTCCCATAGTAAAAAATGTTTATAATGATGAGTACAATGACCTCTTAAAAGGATGCCCATGAATTTAATTTCACCCTGTATAGCGGTAGAAGGGTTAATCACTACGACACCTAATAGCAATCATGTTCAAATCATAACAAGGGACCTACTACCTCGCATTGTTTACCTTAGTTTTTCCAAAGTCCGTCTCGAACTGACCGACTGACCTGTTCGTACTTCGTATGTAGAGTGGTACCTACCATCAGCCTAGCCTTTTCCCAACTACGTAGGGGTCAGCTTCCAGTCTAACCGGATGCAGTTGAATACCAGTACTTTACATGGAGCGATTGCCTATCTGACCTCAACAACCTAGTTACTGAGTAGGTAATGCGATACCCCTTGATAAGACTGGTTGTCAGATTTTCGGGCTTTTGACTACCCGTAACGACTGTCAAAGATCCACGAATGACAGCCGGGACCAACGGCTTAACGTGCTTTCCGAGGCACGAGGGGGTCTTAGTATGAAAAGATGGTCACCCATCCACAGACCAACCGTGGCAAGCGTAGCTTAATATGATTGACCGACTCAAATAATCTGCCAAAATGATCGTGGGCCTGCAACAACTTACAAAACAGCCACTTACCAATCTCACCCACACATTCGTCCTAATCACTTAAACCTTTCTCTAGGCTAGCAGACCATCCAACGTGGTATCGATCTCCAATCAGCCGTGAGCCGAAAAGTGCGGCCTGTAAGCGGTTTATCACTTGGCAACTAAACCCGCTTGATCGAGTTAAGCTCCAAGATTCGAACAATTGGAGACGCGTCGTTGTCGTCCCGCATTCGTTTGCAGCACGTGACGTGGCTGCTAAACAGAATGTAGAGGAAGATATACAAAGTTGACGGTTGGGAGACGTTTAGGGTAGAAGAGACGGGGACGATACGATTCGTCATGAAAGAGTGGAATGGGGAGATTTCATAATTTACGCCATTAGTTGGCGAAAGCTCTTCCATTTTGACAATGAATAAAAATATATGATGATGTTCATCATTAATTTCATTCATTCGTTCATCATTCAGTCACGACTAAAGAAAATATCGGTAGGTACTTTGACACTTTTGACAGGTGCCCGGACCTGACGTCTCAGTGCTAATTAGTGAACGTCATTTCAGAAAACCCTCATTATATTATTATTTAAATGGGGGAACAGGCTGAAAATTAAAAATCAAATTTTGATAATTTCCCTGCAGAACATGATATGCAAACATTCTACTTGATGGTACTTACTGCTTACCATTAGAAGAACTGAAAGCGCCATAACGTGGCGTTTAACAACTTGACAACCAATAAGAATGCCAAAAAAGTAATTTCGAGGAAGAGTAAGAACAAACTCAACGGTAACCGCTTGTGCAATGTCAACACATTTTATTTTAACTTGATACTTTAGCGGTCACTCTGGTTGTCTTATTCTCAAAAACTAAAACTTGAACAATTCAACGATTTAGAATGTGTTCTTTGATCCGTCAACACACTCTGAGGATGAATTCTTCACCATGAGCACATTCCTAAGAAAGGATACATAATTTTTCTTGCTATTTCTTCCGTGCAGTATAAAAGTCTCAGGCACTCAAGCGGCTCACTACAAACTCGGCTGGAGTGTCTCTAACAACCGGCCGCGGACCCGCAAATACGGATTTACTTAAGTTTGTCCATTTTATCCACTTTGCGCGCTAAACTATTATGATAATCGGTTCCAGTGGCTAGTAGTTTCGATATTATTTTCGGGTTATTTTTGGAAGAGGATACGATAATAATGGGTTTGATTGGATTTTATTATGATCCCGTATTATCAGCATCTTGAAGTCGTTACGTATGACGGTGTGATGCCGGTCTAGCATTAGAACCTACAATCACAGGCAGGTTGTATAAGTTTAAGTTGGTTCGAAGTGCCATAGCATTCAAGGCAAATTCGAATCAATGCAGACCGTTACCTTCACTAAAAATTTTTCATGTAAATGTGAAATATTCCAACAAACTCAAAGCTTTCCGTAAAATAAGTAAACCTTTGATATTTTTATTGATTGCTCCACCTTTAAAGGCTCATTATACTTCGAAATTCAGCGGAAAGGCGAGCCAACCCGTCAAATTTGAATTTCCGTACCGCAAATTAAGAGAAGGAAAAGAGATGTTCTTTCAAGGGGTGCGAGCGACATAGAAAATGTTATTCGGAATAAAAATGTGACTGACGAATTCAGCTACTTACATATTTTTGCGCCATCAAAAGGAGTCGATGGTTCTCGAATAATTTTGAATTGAGAATACGCTTTGGCGCCAAACGCCTTTTGTGCAATCAATATTCAATGTTGGCAGCACTAGGTAGTCTTCCAAGTTTGAATTTGAAATCTATCATTTGAATTTTCTATCGAAGACATTTTTGTGTAAATTGGTTGGTACCTATGCAGGGTCAAAGGTTTTTAGTGGTAATCTAAGTTTTTATTAGAGTATGACATAGGTAGGTACCATGTTTAATTCCTAAATCAACCGTAACTAGTACCTTACCTTAGGACTAGATTATTTTAATATTCTAGTAATTTGACGAAACGACACGATTTCGATTTTTCGTTTCTATACTATTTCTGATGAAAATCTTCCTGTATGACATTAAATTAGTGTCGTAATTGCTATCAGATTTAGGTAAAGCCATACACAATGTCATGATTTTCAAATATTAATATGATTTGTGGTGATATTTTAATTTTATATTTAGTCATGAAGTTTAAAAGTATCTCTAAGTTAAATAGTTACCATATAATATAATAATATTGCACAACTATCACACAACGCCATCTAGTCCCAAGCTAAGCAGAGCTTGTGTTATGGGTACTAGACAACTGATAAACATACTTATATATTTCTAAATACATACATATAATAGATAAATTACACCCAGACACAGAACAAATGATCGTGCTCATCACACAAACATTTGTCCTGGGTGGGAATCGAACCCACGACCTCCGGCATAGCAGTCAAGGTCACTAACCACTAGACCATCAGGCCTGTCAAAACCATAAGAGTACTCTTTTTTTTAGGGGAAAGGAATGGCAACATTAATACATTATGTTTAGAGCATCGCCCAGTTTCTAAGTTAGTTCTCTTTGTGTCTCGAAACTTTGTGATTCGGAGACCCTAAGCTCATACGTTTTTATACATTTCCGTCGATTTTGTATGAAATGCGTGCATTCAGGGTCTCTGAATCTAATTTCCTGATCAGGAAACCGTGATGGTAATGGTTGTCTTTAAGAAGTCTATACTGTTTTATACTGAGTACTGTAGAGGCGGACTACGAAACCTAACCTCTTTTTGGGTCAGGCTGGTTATAATTGAAGGCGTGTTCCATTCGAACGTTCAAGCGTGTGTCAAATATTCTGTTAGTGTTTTTTTTTTGTATTTTGAAGCAGTGCTAGTTTTATCGTTGTACAGTAAGCTTCTCTTAAAATAAAATTCGATGGTCCCTATTAACAATGTCGGTTCCGCAAAAAGACTACTGTTCGGTAAAGCAGTTCAAAGTTTGTTTTGGCGATAAAAAAAAAATTATAAGACTGTGGATGTTCAAATTTGCACTGATTGTTTTATGTATTGTTTACTATGTACGCCACATAGACAAAATATAGAATTGCCAAAACAAACTTTGAACTGCTCTACCGAACAGTAGTCTTTTTGTGGAACCGACATTGTTAATAGGGACCATCGAAATGCTGGTCAAAGCTTAACGCCTTTTAATAATATGTCCTAAGCACACATTCTTGCTACTTTCCCCTCTACAGTACTTAATTAAATAGTTTGTTAAATCTATATTATGCCAAGTTTGTACTTATGTATGCAAGTATTTAAATATCTACTGGAAAAGCTGTGTTCATTTCAACAAGAACATGATGATCTTCTAAAGTATTGGGTTCCTCAGAAAGCGGTGAATGATTACACAATAACGGTTGTTCAAATAAGTATAGAGCGTTTCTTGACATAACATAACATAATCAACCTATAATGTTCCCACTGCTGGGACACAGGCCTCCTCTCGGTGAGAGGGAGTGGGCCGTAATCCACCACGCGGGCCCAGTGCGGGTTGGCAGATGTCACATGTCTTCGAATTTTTGGTTCTAGGACATGCCGGTTTCCTCACGATGTTTACCTTCACCGTTTTAAGAGCAGTGGTGATGAAATAATTTACACAAAGCAAAGCGCCTGTCTGGATTCTAACCTACGACCTACAACTCGTAAGTCACGGCCGCTACCACTTGGCCACCACTGCTCTTGTTTCTTGACACCTTAATGTCAAATATTCGTTTTTTTTTTTTTTGGTTACGGCCTTTATAATATGACGGAAACGCTTTGCTAGAAAACCCAAGCTTAAGTTGCACAAAAGGTTAATATTGTATCATAATGACAATATAATCCCACAGTTTAGCAAACTAATCCTTTACTCCAACCAACCTCGCTTGTCTTGTGTTGCTGATCCCGCCATTTGTATAGTCCGAGCCCAAATTACCAAACTGGCACTGGTTATGACAAAACCGACCTAAACATCCCAGTACTGCCATCTATTCTATCAGAACCGTAGCTACCTCTAAAGATTGAACCGTAGTTGACTAATAATGGACTAAAATATTAGGTTCCACCCTTTTCACCGAACAGCCCCTCGTTGCAACGTTCTCACCACGATCAGTAGATAGCGTTATTCACAAACATTTCCAAAGCGACGTCTGTCGAGCTGTTTCTGAACTATTATTCAAAAGTTGCGGACAGCGCAGCGCCATCTAACGTTCATGATTAGAACTACACACGTTGTGCACTGAGCTTTTTGTTCGAGCTTTTGAAACCCTGTCGTTCGCATTGGGTCGGATCGGACTTTTGTCTTGTATCATTTATTCTGTGCTTTCGTTGTGGGGTTCTGAACTTGAAGATAGATGGCGTTGTGTGTCTTGATGTTAGGTTGTTTTTAATTTTTAGAGCTTTTGTTTTTCTATATTCTTAACTTGGATGTAACTATTAAAATTATTGTTTCATGTTTTCTAACGACACGCTCAATGGTTTTTGTTAAGTTTTAAAAGTTATTTCAGTTTAAATTTTTACCTACTTAATTAATTTAATATTTTCATTGATATTAAAATATATTAGTACCTAGTCGATGAAAGGCAAAGTACGTTTACAAGTTCTATTAAAAGTTGCGTTTCAATAAAACTTTTGTAATTTTTACTAATAATTATGTATGTAGTTTAATTTCAGGATTTTGCAGATTCTATTATTGTTTTAAGTTACCAATAGGTCATGAGGCCGATTTTGCAATTTTTTGTTAATTGCCTACTTACATAGTTTCCAGCGCGTATATTATTTTCCACATAACAAGACCTAATTTTTTTTTCCAATTAACGATCTTCACACGCTAATTTCTCTCTAAACACATTTAAAACATTCTGTTTGCTCATCAATTGTTTCAATTTCTAGTCTCATTAGAACAAAAAAATAAGGAGGAAACGTAATTAATATTAATTGGTACGCATCCTATGGCTCCGTATGGCCCATACCATGTATCACCATGATGTATGGGGGTAGCTTCGTTCTCCAGTAGCCCGCGGACTGCCGCGACGCGCGCACGTTCATTCCCATTCGTTCGTTTTTCAAAAAACATCGCGATAAACACTGAATGAAGTTTTAGTGAATTTTTGATCAGTGATGATTTTGAAAAGGACTTTGAGGATTTTGTTCTTTCTTGTCATGTGTGCGAGGAGTGTCATGAATGGAGGTGAGATCAGTTTTCTTTGTTATTTATCGGATTATAAAAATGTGTGATTGATATACTGGTCATTTAGTTTTTAAGGGGTGCTTTTTGTATCAACCCTTTGACCGCTTGTGTCATACGTGAGGGGCGATTAAAGGATAACAGCTGCTTAAAAAAATATCATTGTATATTAAAATTCTCTAACAATAATTGCATTGTGTGTAATTTGAACAAAATTACAAAACAATAGTCGAAAGCTTTTTAATGAGAAACTTTTAGAAGACTTGCTATTGGCGGTCGAAAGTGCGACTAAGATTTAAACGCTCTACAGTTTACAACGACACATCTTCAACATGAATACATTTTCCCCGCATAATATTACATCCTTCTTGCACTATAGTAATAATTAATTTACACAAAACTTATTGGTTTTTCAACTCTGTTGTCTCAAACTGTTATTAAAACAAATAGGTACCTAAAGTAGTAATATTTATGAATGATACCTATTCAATTTATAACTCAAGAGCTCTATTTAAAACACATACCTAATCATGTATGAACGGACGTCTAAGTGTGTCTGTAACAGGCCATTGAGAATAGTAGCCACAAGATTATACCACTAATTGAATCGATTACCACTTGAACTCATCCAATTATAATGTGAAGGATGTATGCTTTAATTATAACTGTAGCGGCGCGGCGTAGCAAAGATCGTTTAAGAACAACTCCTTTATATTACACTAGCTTCTGAATGCGACTTCGTCTGCATATTGTTGTTACCCGACCCACCCCGTTGTATCGTTGTATCGCATCACCTGCCCGCGCTATCACTTGGTTTTAGCTTAAAGGCAGAAACAGACTTATAATACACCACGTTACGCGACATCAATGAAGCTTACTCATGCATACATGTTATTATATAATTAATGTACCCATGCAAAATATTGTATGTACCTAAAACATTGTTAAAAGAGTAACGGTGGAGTTTCTTGCCCATTCTCCTCCATACGAAAACTACCTTTTGGAATGGGCGACTAGAATCAATTCTATTTTAAGATAATTTTTGACGTTCAAAAGTGCCTTTTATGTGCCTATTTGAAATAAATGCTTTGACTTTGACTTCAATGGCTACTTTTTTCATCTCGTTGAGCTATTTTCTTAATTTGGCCAATAAGTAAGCGTGGGATGGCGTCGGGTATTACAAGTGTGCTGCGGCCTTTACTTTTTTTCTGTTTTTTTATTTTGCTTGTCTGAGTCCTAGCGTGATGTTACATACGACGCTCATCTATATCCATACTAAAATATTGTAAATTGGAAAGTAACTCTGTCTGTCTGTATGTTACCTTTTCACACATAAACCACTGAACCGATTTAGATGAAATTTGGTATAGATATAGTTTGAGTGCCGGGAAAGGACATAGGATAGTTTTTATCCCGATATTCCCACGGGATCGAAACTTATGCGGGTAAAACCGCGGGGCGCAGCTAGTGTTGTTATAAGCAGAAGATAGCAAGACGCTGCAACTCCTTATGCGATGATTCAATGGTCACCTTTAAGTATTAGTTTTAGTATTAGTAGTGGTATTGTGTCACCCATTGTAAAGTTTTCTATATTTATGTCTGTAATTTATATGGTGTACATAATAAAGAGTACCTATTCTATTCTATACCCACGACTAACGCGTAACTCAAGCCTTCTACCCATGTGGGTAGGCAGAAACCTCAAAACGTCATCAGCATAGCTATTCACAACCATACGACAGGCTATCGAATCGGAAACGACACATTTCGATAACCAGCCCCCTTATTCACAAACACTCGATATGCTTTCGTATCGCATTTGTCATTGTTATCGTAGGAGTCTTCTCAACGCTGTTCACAAGTCCAAAACCCGAAAATTTTGTCAGTTTAAATCAAATAGACGCCCGCTATTCTTCCAACAGCTATTTGCTGTTGTGGGCAAGTCAAATCAGGTTATCGAAATGTCAGGTTTTCGATACGATAGCCTGTCGTATGGTTGTGAATCAGGGCTCTGATTTGACTTGTTGGTTTGAGGAAGTCAAACCCCCATATCAATAAGGGTACTTAAAAAATTCAATGGTCATAAAGACCAAGCAGACACTCTGTGTTAAAGCTAATTTCTGACTATATCCGACTAAAATGTAAGTCGAACGTTACAATGAGGAGAAAAATCAATAGGCATGATTCAGAGATACAATATCAACCCGGAGATTCACAGCTGAATATGATGCTTGTCAAAGTTACAACGAATCTCGGGGAGATAAAGGCCTGATCCCCTCGTTGACAAGATTTGTAATTTGAGCAGGCTATTGTGATGAATGCAGCTGCCCATCCACCTGTAGTACACTCTTATTTCATGTACAAACGCCAGCAAATCAAGCTACCCGAAACTGTCAAATTTATCCAATCAAATTTGAACCTTAGGTTTTAGCAATAAAGTTGAAAATCTATTAAAGAAATTTGACAGATTTTAGTAGCTTAACGTGCTGGCGTCTCGTCTGTACTTAGTAGCGTACAATACAGTTATCTTTGTAATCTCGTTGTTCAATTTTACGTTTCTCAGACTTCAGTTTTTTGTAGAGACTATATTATTATTTTGTAGTGTATTTTGTTTTGTGTGTGTGTTCGAAAAGTGCTGATTCTCAGCCTAGTTTGAATAAATGACTTTTGATTTAGTTTTTTTTTTTGTGTGGCTTCTGGAATAGGTCTACGTCTGAAACGCGAAAAGCGCCTTCAGCCTGTATCATTTGTAGTTTCGAATCAGAAGGCCAATTCTTGTAATTTAAAACGTCTAAAATCTAGTCGCAGTCTCATCTCGGCGACAAACAAATGTCAAAAACATGTCAAAATCTAAGGAAATTAGATGTATTTTTGACAGATTGAGACTGAGATCAGACTGTGAACGTTCTTAAAATTACGAGAATTGCCCCTCAGTTATGTGTTGGGCGAGTTCAGGCAGTAGGAGAATAGCTGACTACTCTGAGAAGAAAGGCCGAAACAAACTCTGAGGTCACAGTCTCTTTTAAAGTCCAGACCAAATCTTGGTCAGATCATGTAAATTGGTGTCTGAAATGGTCTTTTGAGGAAAGAACCACACAGATCGAGCGGACCTATCCAGTCAGTGCACGCATTTGTCAAAAATAATAAAAAAAATATATATAATAATCAAAAATAATCATTAAAAAATAAAGGAGAAAATCGCCTTTGAATAAAGCCAAGGGTGACGGTACATGATTCTCCCGCCCTTATCCCTATTTATTTGGGGTTGGCGCAACATGTCTTTTTCTTCCATACTCTCTATTAGTCGTCATCTCGGTAGTTACCATATCACCATTCACACAGTCCATCCATCGTTTCCTTGGTCTTCCCCTACTCTTATAGTCTAGATAATTAATACATTTATACAGTGGCGTGCATTGGTTTTCAGAATAGATAGGCACTAGGTCGGGTCTAGTCTAAGCAAACGCGGTCAGTAATCAGAAAAAAAAGTGAGGTCAAAAGTGTGGAATTTGAGTAGGCATGCCTACTTAAGGGTGATAAATTGCGAAGGTCGAACGTCATGGTATTACGCGTGAGACGTACGTATTTTTAATTTTGTTGTATTAACTTGAACGAGTAAAGACTAATGACAATGCGCGAATAGCACGAGAGCCGAGTAGGCCGTTCGGCGACTGCCTACTGCCGCGCGTGTTTGTATGAAGATTTTTTAGGGTTCCGTAGTCAACTAGGAACCCTTATAGTTTCGCCATGTCTGTCTGTCCGTCCGTCCGTCCGTCTGTTCGTCCTCGCTTAATCTCTGTGACCGTTAGCACTAGAAAGCTGAAATTTGGTACTAATATGTATATCAATCACGCCGACAAAGTGGTAAAATAAAAATTGGAAAAAAATGTTTTATTAGGGTAGCCCCCCTATATATAAAGTGGGAAGTGATTTTTTTTTTAATTTCAACCCTAACGTGTGATATATTGTTGGATAGGTATTTAAAAATGAATAGGGGTTTACTAAAATCATTTTTTGATAATGTCAATAATTTCGGAAATAATCGCTCCAAAAGTAAAAAACAATGTGTCCCCCCCCCTCTAACTTTTGAACCATAAGTTTAGAAAATATGAAAAAAATCTGAAAAGTAGAACTTTATAAGGACTTTCTAGGAAAATTATTGCAAACTTGATAGAAACAACAGTTTTTGTACAAAAAAGACAAAAAGTTGTACAAAATCATTTCTGGACTAAGTTCGTAGTATAATCGTATATGCAAGCATTTTTTTTAACTTCGTTTACATATTTTATTATCCTGAACGTATCTTTTTCAACCAAAAAAAGAATTATTAAAATCGGTTCTCGCAATCCAAAATTACCACCGAAAACTTCTGGCACGTCTATGTATTAATTAGTAACCCAATTCCCCGAGAGATGGCGCTGTAGGTACTTATTACATTGGGTCGGGTATTATCGAATTGTACGTGGGAACACTTATTGTGACCGACGGGAAACTACGGAACCCTACACTGAGCGTGGCCCGACACGCTCTTGGCCGGTTTTTTTGTTAGGTATGGTAATTTAGTGAGGTTCTTTATTGTGGTGCACACACACTAAAATGTAATTGACAGGCGTATGTTAATATATATCGAGCTAGGCACTGCTTATATGCATATATGCAATGCACGCCACTGCATTTATAACCTCTTAAACCTTAGGCTTGGTACTAAACATAACGTGAATTTTCTCACGACAAGGTACGCTCCTTGCCAATCATATCACCCGTAACATACCATGCATAACACAAGTACTGGAGCTGATACTGACAGGATGTCAACCCATTGCTTACGCGCGTAGTAACCTGTTCCTCTTGGGACCAACACTTGCGCGGAATAATAAGCAGCAGATACATTCCATATTTTCATTCATATCGGTGATGACGTACTGTGAATGTAATCAACAGGAGAGCTGTGGCGCTGACATATCGGATAGGGTTCATTTGAAAATTTTATCCTTTTTGTGTGCTTATATTGTCTATTATCATCTTAATAACTTACCTTCTACTGTATTAGGATGATAGATTAGATCATCAAAATGATCATATTTATGTGATACATACAATACATAATCAGCCTATAATGTTCCCACTGCTGGGACACAGGCCTCCTCTCGATTCTAGTGCGCGGGGAAAACGCGCCATTGCAAACCTGGGCTTATAGTCTAGTAGTTCTAAAAAGTATATCTGTAAGTAATATGGTATCTTTATTGGTTTCTTCCCATCAACCTCTTTCTCAGCCCTGAAAGCCTTAGCCTTTACTGAGCTTTTCCAATTTTCTTTCTCAATATCTATCATGTTTTTTTTTTGTACCTAGCTGTCGTGTGATCGCCTCAATTCGAAGGGAGGCCAGATTTTCACAGTATGGAGTTATTACTGTGATGGATACTGCTTATCCACTTCATATAATCCCTGAGTCGCCACTTATGACGCCCTAGGTGGCGTTAAACCAAAGAGCGGAGGAAGGTTGAGGGGAAGGCTGACGAAGGGTCACACTAAATACTATACTTTTAGATAAATAAGTATAATCAGTTCAGGCTAATATTGGGTTTGAAATTAATTTGAGTATGTTTTTTATTTCAGAAAGTTGTGTTTGCCAATTACAACAAAGGTGGTTAAAACAAAACTTTTTTTATCCTTTACTAGCTGCGTCTCACGGTTTCACCCGCATAAGTCTCGATCCGGTGGGAATATCGAGATAAAAAGTATCCTATGTCCTAATCCAGGTCATGGTCATGGTCAGGTATTTGGTAAATTTCATCAAAATCCTTTCAGCCGTTTTAGCGTGAAAGCGTAACAAACAAACATACAAAAAATCTAATTTTTTCTCTTTATAATATTAGTTTTGATTATAAAGAAGCAAATTCTTAATAATTAATTACAATATAGCCTATAAGATTAATAAGCAATTTTAATCTTACTTAAATTTTTACGTAATGATTATTTTTTAAACAAAACTAAGACAGAATGGAGAGCAGTGGTGGCCAAGCGGTAACGGCCGCGACTTACGAGTTGTAGGTCGTAGGTTCGAATCCAGACAGGCGCTTTACTTTGAATAAATTATTTCATCATCACTGCTCTCAAAACGGTGAAGGAAAACATCGTGAGGAAACCGGCATGTCCTAGAACCAAAAGTTCGAAGACATGTGACATCTGCCAACCCGCACTGGGCCCGCGTGTTGGATTACGGCCCACTCCCTCTCACCGTGAGGAGGCCTGTGTCCCAGCAGTGGGAACATTATAGGCTGATTATGAAGACAGAATGACCATTGCTTCGGACAATTTCGCACAGCTTAGTCTATTAGAACCCTCAACCAATGAATATATTGATCTAAATCGGCGGGGTCAACTGAAAGTTTATTATATTAATTCCATCACATTAGAACCTTTCAATTTCTTCTAAAAGTCAGAAATAAACATAACTGGTTCCAATATAACTACTTACGAACTCCATCTAATTTGCCAAAGGTAATAAATTCTAACGTAATATCCTGTATTCATAATCCAACACGGTTTAAAAGGAAGTTACGCAAGAAGCTTTACTTACTTACATGGAGTTAACATCCTAAATTTATTAAAGCCAATTACGAGACGAGTTTCATCCTCTCTTATTAACAGCAGTGGAAAGATGTGTACCTAAACAGTTAGCATAGCCGTTTTTGTCTCTTCGTTGCCTTAAATGTCAATTTGTACTTTAGTTCGCTTGACTGTTGATAATGCTTCTCTTGTATGGTTGGGACGACACATTACTAATCGTATTGATCATATCAATCAACCCAGCATATCGCAGTCCACTGACTATTATCTGGTGTGTATTTACTTGTGACTGGACATAAGAATCTCCTGGGCTTCCACCTTCCGCATCCAGTCTGCCCCAGGCACTTTCTTAAGGTCGTCGGTCCATCTAATTGGGGGACGTCACACGCTACGCTTGCCGATACGCAGTCTCCGCTCTAGGACTAGCCTGCTCCACCAGCCATCGGTCCTTCGACAACTTGGCCAGCTCACTGCCACATCAGTTTGATTACTCTGCGAGCTATGTCGGGTGTTTACAGGGTGTCCCTGGAAGTATGGATCAAATCGAATAGGGGCGTGGGCCAAGGTCATTTCCAATCGTTTTAGCAAAAAAAACCAAACTAAAAAAAAACAAAAAAAAGGAAAGATAAATCGAATCGTTTTAAAAAAATCTTTAAAAAAACCTATCAGGGCTATCAATTTATTTTTTTTAGATAGCCCTGATAGTATTTTTTATGATTATTTTCTTTGAGCACTATGCGAAATAATTGAAAAAAAATAAATAAAAACCGGTCATAACTTTTGAACCGTAAAAAATTCACTGACATTCTCAGGGTTAAAAAGTTTGGAAATGACCTTGCCCACGCCCCTATTCGATTTGATCCATAATTCCAGGTACACCCTGTATATTGATCGGATGTTAAAACTTTTGGCACCATTCAATCAAAATAGCTTCATCTGACAATGTTTCTTAATTATGCAAGCCGGAAAGTTATGACAAAAAAAACAGGATATAGATAAACACAATAGGTTATTTTGCGATACACCTTCTTGGATACTAAATACTAGGGGTCAAAATCAAAAGTCAATTATTCAAACAAGGCTGAGAATCAGCACTTTTCGAACGTCAAAATTACAAAAGACAGTCCCCCAAAACGCCCGCCCTTTGCCACTTCTTAGTGCTTTCGCTGGGGAGAAGAAGTGGCGGAACAAGCTCCCCAGCAGCACAGCTGTCTGTATCCTTGCTCAATTGATTCCGACATAAAATCCCGGAATTAGGTACAAAGAACTTACTGATTACTGAACTTGTGTAACAGAAAGTATCGACGACCGATGTTCTGATCTTCCTGCTTAAGCACTATCTGATTATATTTGGTATGGTAAGTCATATTTTACGTAAACTTTATCGCTTCTCAGTCATAAAGCTCGACGCATAAAACTCCTGAAATCATAACTTATTTAATAGCTTTGTTTACCTCGTAAAACTTCATCTTGAAACAGGTTGACATCACTCTACTCAAGTACCAATTACACTAACTTTTTAATAGTCGTCAGCTTGTTTATTGGATAAACATAAAATTACATTGTATGAGTGCTTCAATTACGTATCTTAAAATAAGTCAAGACGAGCGGAACGACTGCTGTGACCAGTCGCAGTTTTCAATTACAGGGCTCGGAGTGCTGGGACACGCAGCCGCGATTATTTTCATTACCTCATTTAAAAATCGTAAGTGGTTCGAAATTGTTATGGTAATCGGAGTATTTTTAGTCTGTTGACAACTTTGTGAAATGTTAGTCATCGCTAGTACCTCCTGCTTGTCAATGGCAGGATGTCTAAGACCATTAATAACGGCTAAACAGATTTATTAAATAGTTAACTCGTCAAATTCCACTACCTAAGTATGTTTTGATTTGTGACAAAACTTTAAACAATGATTCCTTCGCGATTTTTGACAATGTTTAAACAAAACGTCATTCACGTAACTTATTATAATAAGCTCTCAAAAACCCACCTTATCAGGAACAAAGCAGTCTTCACACTACGCTGGCTCCATCTGCATAATCATTTTGAGTCGTGGTTCGTTTCGATGCGTTCCGGGGTGCGCCGTTCAAATCACTTTAACCGTACACTTCATTCACTGTTCTGCCACAATGTGCGCGCACTCTAACCGCAGAATAGATCGGTACAGAAGTTCAGCTCCATACAATGAGCGGAAACACACGTACGCTTTGACACGGGTCACGTACATCGAGCGGCATTTGTTGTATGCCTACACCCAGCGGCCCCCAAGTCCTAGCAGAGCCCGGGTGGTTCCAAATTAAATTTGTTCATCGTCATTTCTTTCAATAAATGGTTAATATGTAGTAAAACGAGTAGCACAAAGTAGAACTATAGTTTAACCTTTGAAAAGTAGAACTATAGTAAGTTTATACTTTGTAACCATATTATTTTGATTTAAAAGAGTGTCCATGGAGTTTCTTGCCCGTTCTTCTCCATAGGTACCTACGCTTTGGAATGGGCAACTAGCTTCATCTTTCTGACTGACCGACCCCTTGACAATTCAAAAGTGCCTGTAATTGGTTTAATTGAAATAATTGCTTTGAGTTTGAGTTTGAGACTAATCTGAGGAATATCAGCCTACACCAAAAACATATATGTTATGGTTTTGGGGCCGCTGGGTGTAGGCATACGCATTGGTTTGATGAGACAGTTTGAGATCTCCGTACGTTGGTACGCGTCTGCGTGCGTGCGCCTGTTTTCGCTCCTTCTATGGTCCTGGCCTTCTGTATACTATCTATTCTGTGTCCTAATACTGTTTGTGGCAAGTCTGTGTACGATTATAACGCGTCGTTGATTTCTGTGTGTATCCGACCGTTTCGGATTGACAGGTGGTTAAGGATATTGGGTTGTTGGGTTGGATAGCGATAGCCTTTAGTGGTAATGGTGAATTTAATGATATGATTGGGCTTAGTATGTTTGATATGGCAGTATTATTACTGTTTGATTCTACAATCACTTAATCTATAGACCTACCTAATTGTACCATAATAATAATAATAATAATAATCGCCATAACGCTTACGTAGGTAACGTAAGCGTTATGGTACAATACATTGTCTTCCAAATTTCCTGTACGACTATTGTTCAGTTTTCTAAGTATTATTTTGTAAACAGTTGTAAGTGTAATAATAGCAGCAGCAGTGTAATATAATTCCAACAATGAGCCCACCTAAGTTACACAACGAGTGTAGAAAAGAGCGACTTTATAAATAACATAGTATCGAGAAAATATAATATAAGTCATCTTCTGTCTAGCCTTTTCCCAACTATTTTAGGGTCGGAGTCTAACCCGATGCAGCTGCATACCAGTATTTTACATGGAGCGACTGCCTATCTGACCTCTACAACTCAGTTACTGGGTAATACGATACCCCTTGGTAAGACTGGTTGTCAGACTTTCGGGCGTCTGACTACCCGTAACAACTGTCAAAGATCCACGACAGCCGTTACCAACGGCTTAATGTGCTTTCCGAGGCACGGAGGGGTCTTTGTATGTAAAGATGGTCACCCATCCACAGACCAACCGCGGCAAGCGTAGCTTAACCGGATCGATCGACCTGTGCGGCTTTTATTATGTAGCCACGGGCCCCTCCAAAAAATATAATATAAGTATGTATATTTCGAAAACTGTTTCTAATAGCAGTTCTTACTGGTCATTCACACTAACTAGGATCAAAACAGTAATTTATTCATACATTTTAACTACGATATCATGCTCCATGAATCATCTATGGGCATCCTTGATTACGCCATTATCTAGTCTATTTCCATAGCACAGATATGCGCGTTTCAATATTTATGATCTTAGTTAAAACATGCAGTAGCACCGACTGGTCTTACTCGCTGTAATCTTAAATATTTATCAACGAAAAGACGGTTACCTGATGTGGGTTAAATGCGCTCTTTGATATACCGACAAATGAAAACTAAAATGTTCAGTACTTTTAATAGAATCTTTATCTAATTTGTGACCTGTTTACCGAGTGCTTGTACCATCACCATTCCTTATGGCATTTGAATGCGCGTAGCGTAATTCATCATCTGCCTAGCCTTTTCCCAACTATGTTGGGGTCGGCTTCCAGTCTATCCGGATGCAGCTGAGTACCAGTTTTTACATGGAGCGACTGCCTATCTGACCTCCGTAACCCAGTTACTTGGTAATACGAAACCCCTTGGTAAGAATGGTTATCAGACTTTCGGCCTTCTGACGACCCGTAACGACTGTTAATGATCCACGAATGACAGCCAGGACCAATGGCTTAACGTGCGTGAATGCGCGTAGCGTAATTACGAATAGAAAATATGTTCCCTCTTAGCATTAAGAAATAGTCAATAATAATTATAAAACAAGGGCTTATGCCCAGCCCAGCCCACCAGTGGGACAGTAAGTGCTGTAATTAGTATTGTGTGAAATATTGTGTGGGGTCTTATACAATGTTATAATTACTACGTTTATTCCAAGCGAATGTGTTTACATGAAAGCGCTTATACTATCACTGGTTTTTACAAACAAAAACATTATACAAAAATTTTAACGCTTTTTCTAAATTTTCTTGACTGTTCGAATGCAACCTCAAAAGACCATTTCAGACACCAATCTACATGGTCTTCACATGATCTGACCAAGATTTTGTCTGGACTTTAAAAGAGACTGTGACCTCTTTGTTTGTTTCGGCCTTTCTTCTCAGAGTAGTCAGATAGGAAACGCCGACCTCAACTAGCTTAAAAAAATATGATTGACGTGTAAAAGTGTTTGTACAAACCTACTTACAGAAATAAATCATTTATCATTTAACCAGAGATATTTTACTGTCAGCCTGCACAACATAAGGTCGCCTTTGCAGACAGCCTTTACAGTACCTATGGCTTAACAAACTAAGATTTCAGTAATAACCTATTCACAACAAAATTATCAATTTGTTTCAGACCCAGAACACACAACAAAAGAAACGCGACCAGAATACATACACCCTGATGGTCTGTTAAACTTCGATCCATACCTCTCCGACTTCAAAGCTGAGGCTGAGGAAGAAGATGACTACATACCGTTACCAGAAAACGATGAAACGATAGACGGACTACCAATATTCCTTTTAGAACCTAAAAACTCTTATGTCCTTAGAAATAGACCAGCTAATCTACTTTGTAGGGCAGCCAATGCTCTTCAAGTGTACTTCAAATGCAATGATGTAAGGTCTGATAAAACTGTTCAACTAGAACATGTGGACCCTCATAATGGAGTCAGGGTTGTAGAAGCAGAACTCAATGTGACGAGAAATGAGCTGGATGGAGCCAATAAGAAGTATAGCTGTGAGTGTTATGCGTGGAACAGTAAAGGCAGGATAAGGAGTCAGGGTGTTTTGATTGAATTTGCTTGTAAGTATATAATTTCTTTTTTTTTTTAAGGTGCTGTTCAAGTATCACGTAAGCAGATTTTCTGCAATTATTAACCCCCCCGTCCCCCTCGTCAGCAAAAGTAAGCAAAGCTCTAACCCCCCCCCCCATGTTTACGTAAACATTGGTACATGCATTTTTCAATGTGTTGGATAGATAAACCGTTTATTTGACGCACACAAAAGACACAAAATACCAGACAAAAGATACCAAGACACAAAATACCTCTGTTCTTTATTGATTCATGAGCAGCAAATATGATGCGTTTCGTTTTCAAGCATAGACAAGTAGGGATGCCATATGTGTTCAAACCGAAATCGACTAAATTTTGTAGAAAATCCGAAAAAGTTAAATAAATACTGCTGACGTAATCACCATCCAGACCCCCCATCCCCCATTTCATCAAAAATAAGCAAGGCAAAGACCCCCCCGCCCCCCTGTAGTGCTTACGTAATACTTGAATGGCCCCTAACTATGATTGCAAGAATGATTGTTCATTGTGGAGTTCCATATATTATACGAAAATTACTTGATGAGAAAAATTTAAAACCAAACTGAACCAATATTGCCATTATTGCTTTACATTATTGGAATCTGCAGTCTTTAAACGACACAGTGCTACTACTGATATTATAAAACAAACCTATTATCACTTTAAATCGATGCTTCAACTACAGTTGGTCCTACTTTTAACCGCCTCGTATATGCTATTCACAATGTCGTTTGGCAAATTCTCCCGCCAAGAAGTGTTTTCCCCAGCCAACTGGGTCTACGTGCCAAGTTAGCTGTAAATTTGAACACTAGACTTTAGTGTATTGTTTTCCAAGTTAAAACTTTGAGGACACTGAAGTTTAAGCTAAGAAGTGCCGTTTGGAATTTTAAATTATATGTTAGTTTTTTGGGAGTGGATAGCAACTAAAATGTAACTCAAGCCTATAATTATAACAGAAAGTTATTAAAAATCTTAATCTCATGAGATAGAACATAATTGAGTCTCAACAAAATTTAATAAAAGTTATTTATGGCTTAGCAACCTACTATTAAGCGTAGGATTGACACTACTAAGCGGTGTCTACGCATGCTTACGTTATAATGAGTTTTCAATTCATGCAAACTAACTGCCTTCAGTCTGTAGGGACACCAATTTCAGAGAACTATAAAATTTTATCAGTATTACTGTTTGGTTCTCATACATTGAAAAAAAAAGTTAAAGTTGGATTCTATATCAACTCCCAAGGTGAGATGAATTTGGGAACACACAGAATTATGATTGATCACAGTCCTAGTCGCATCGAAAAAAATATTTTTTGTTTCCTCTTTAAAACATTTACCGCTAACCGGAGCATGCCCTTTCTCATAAATATTCCCCATCCAACAGGTAAAATTAAAAACTTTACGATCATCATAAGTAGAACTAAGAGACATGCCGCGTTCAGTTTTGTTTTCATTAATATATTTTGTTTCTACAAGTTAATAGTTTCCGCTGCTTAACGATGTTCTCGTTGATATCATTAACATTTGAATGTTTCTATTATTTAGTAAACGATATGCCTGGAGCAGTTTTGGGACCAACATTTTTCTAAATTATGCTAACGAGAAGGTTTATCAATTTTATAGAAATGTTCTGGTATTGAAAGTTATGACATAATCTTAGGGCCGCGGGCAGAGTTATATCCATTGGAATAACTGTAATCGAAACACGACAGCTATGATTAAATATTACCAAAACGCGTTTTTTTAAACTAAACTGACGATAACATTCGTATAAAGCCTGAATGCGTTGAATGAATAGCCACCAACACTAGTCAAACAAGACGACTTTGAATCAATATTCTCTACATCAAATCCAAAGAACAAGTTATCCGCTGCTGTGAGACTAATTTAATTTAATTTACCCTTCTTAGCCTTTGATGCAGTGAACTGAATTGCAAGCGGTCACACGAGTTATATAAAAGAAGACTCGTATAACAGTATCGTGTTAGGTTTACAGGACAGGTTGCGTCGCTTACTGGTACTTAAACTTGTTTTTGTCTCTTAGAACCTGTGTATATGTCTTACAGTTTAGTACTATGTCTATTATAGACCATCTTTGTAAGTAATAGCTGTGTTTCTTACTGAGAGGTTGCTGATGGAACTGATATTGTCCTCAGAAGCATTTGTAACAGCTTTTTCATCAACGATATGGCATACTTGTGCTTCGAGTTAGGTAATATGTATGGCTTTCCTCATATACTCGTGCAATAGCAGATTTCCTTGATTGTTATAATACGAGACTTGAATTTGAAATTTAATTGTACTTTGTCGCACGAAATGATAATATAATGAAACTCGCTCATAATAACTTCATAATTAAATCTCGACGGTGCTTCGAAAATAAAATGAAACAAACAACAGACAACGTAACACAAAACTCCGAAAAGTAACGCATAAATTGTAACAATAAGAAGAAGGACGAAAATAAAGTGGAGTGCAGACAATTAAGGGGCACGCCTATTGTCTAGAAATAAACACCCCATGCCACGACTCGACACGCCATGTTAACGAAAGAAATAATCAACAAAATGACACTTCAGAAAGCTGGAATATTTTAACGACATTATTACATTTCAATGGAATTGAAGATGTGTAGGTTTGGACGTGTGGAAAGGATGTGGGAGGCAAGGGAGAAAATAGAAAGCTAAAGTATAAAATTAGAAGTGAAGGTAAAATGAAATTGAAGAGATGAAATATAATAATGCAGCTTCTTTTATTTATAAATTCGATTCAAAATTAAAGCAATTAGGTACAATTGCAAAACTTATAATGGAAAGGAAGAAAGTGTTTAGAAACATTTTGAAAAGTGAGACTTCGATAATAGTGTATCGCCCTCAGCAACAGTTTCGTTTACTTTTAATTATTTTCAGACCGTTGTGTATCCATCGAAAAAACGCAACTTTTAACGATACAGCTCCAAGTTAGGTGTCCAAATTTTTTTACGACTATTTATATTTTCATCCCTCGTTTTTTCAAGAGGGTGGGTAACGGAACCATTATGTGGAGGAAACATTATTTCCGCTCGTTAACTCGAGCACTTTGCACTTTGATGAATGCTCACTAGCTTTCTATTTGTGATACGAGGGTGGATCTACGTTTGTTCTAGTGAAAGTCTCGAACGAAAGTGGTTCGTCAGTTTTCTATTTGCTAATGATTTCACTTGACATAGAAATCCATGAAATGCGAGTTTTCATGCTCATGTTAGTTGTTGATCGATCTGTGTTTGTCTTTATGAAAGCGATCGGTTTCTCTTATCTTGTGGTCCTGAATCTACCTAAATGGTACACGAATATTTGCGATGCTTTTCAGATTTCAAATTTATTTACACCCACAGGTGGATTCACTTTAGTAAATACATATTCATATAAAATTAACCTTTTTCCTCCAGACATAAAGAAGCAATTCCTGCAGCAACCTCTATCCTCAACGATAGAGGCTGGCAGAGGAGTGACCTTCAGATGTGTGCCACCACCTGCCGCTCCACCACCTACCATTAAGTGGACTAGGAATGGAGTTACAATTGAACCTACTGTTGAAACTCTTGTGCTGCCAAAAGTCAGTTTACAGGTAAGTTCTAATAACTTTTACAGTATTGATTTTAAGTTAGATTATTAATTAATTCTGTGTGAATCTTTTATACCTACACTACAAGGATGTGAACTACTTTAAGTATATTGCAATCTTTCTAAGATTGCTTGTACAAGGAAAAGTTTGCATTGTAAATTGTATTGTATTGTACATAAAGACTTCCCAGAAACCTACTGATAAGGGGTCGTAGGTGTGATTCTTACAAAGAGTTTAGTTATTAGCGTTTTATAATTATTACGATACTCATAAGTATGTGTTTTCTGCAGCTTGTAAAGACATAACATAACAAAACATCACGCTTTGTTGCCCCGATGGGTTGGGCAAAGTGTACCATACCATATAATATAGGCATATAGTTTGTCTTAACTGCAATATGATTACATGAACAGACTTTTGAAGTTGATTGATCATTGGTTTACATAATGTCTAGGACATGGCGAACTACACTTGCGTGGCGGAGAACATCGCAGGTCGGCGGGAGTCCGACGTCGCTGTTTTGTCTGTGTACGGTATGTTGTCATAACTTTTATATTATTAGTTATTATTATCAATGTTCGAGCCATTGTGATGATCTAACTTATCTCAACATTTTTTTAAAATTAAACTGGTGCCTTGAAGAGACTCGTTAACAAGGACATCACTTTGAGAAGTGCTACTATAAAGATTATTTAATATACAACGTGGTAATGCCGCCAGACTCTTGGGTACATTACCAGTCGACAGCGATGCGGATGAATTTTTCGACGCTATGTTTTAGTTTTTGTATAGTATTAGTTGAGTTAAGTTTTAATTTAGTTATTTTTGTTAATTAAGGATATATGTATTTAACCACGAATATTTAATATATTTTATAATATTTATACGAGTATTAAATCGTGGGTGTGTTTACTACAGATATTCATTCGTCATGTAGAATTACCCAGACCAGTTCACTACCCCCTGAAGGGCTGATTTCCACAATCGATTTAAAATCGATTTGTAGAAACACCGGAAAGTCGACTTTCTAACTTCTATACCTACAGTATTTTATGTTGATTTGTATTTCTGTCATAATTTACGTGAACACTTTTTATATAGTAAACGGCGGCTGGTCTGAATGGTCAGGCTGGGCTCCTTGTCGGTGTGGATCTGCTACGAGCGGTCGTCGGCGCTCACGCAGCTGTAGCGAACCGCCCCCAGCCAATGGCGGGGCGCCGTGTAGGGGTCACGCCTCACAGAGCGATGAGGATTGTGTTTCATGTCAGAATAGTAAGTGTTGAAGAAATATACGAATTTTATTAAAAAAACAAAGGCTCACAGACAAGAGATGATAGGAAGGGACTAACAACGGTGGGTGACAGACCTTCAAAGGACAGCCGATAAGCTCTGAGTGAAACTAGCATTATATCAGTATAGCATGGAAAATGAAAGGAGGGCTAAAATCAGCAGTGCGTGGGTAAAACAGGGTTGCCATTTCCGTCATATTTCCCAATTTGTATTCCAGTTGTTATCGTACTGATAAACTTTGTCAGCGTGTATATGAAAATGAGGGGCCCATGGCTAAATAATAACAGCCGCACAGGTCGATCGATCAGGTTAAGCTACGCTTGCCGCGGTTGGTCTGTGGATGGGTGACTATCTTTAAAAATGTAATAAATTCAAGAAAATTAAAATATTTCTGTTAGTTGTACAAGCCAAAGCTATGGAAGTGCGGAGTCTCCTAACACAGGCGTCATCATGCTTAAAAGGAGGCTCCAATCATAAACTAATGGATACTAGTTGGTACAGAAATAAACATTTTGTATTGTATTGTATTATTATACCGAGATCCCTCCGTGCCTTGGAAAGCACGTTAAGCAGTTGGTCACGGCTGTCATTTGTAAATCTTTGACAATCGTTACGGTTAGTCAGAGGCCCGCAAATCTGACAACCAGTCTTACCAAGGGGTATCGTATTACCCAGTAACTGGGTTATGGAGGTCAGATAGGCAGTCGCTCCATGTAAAATACTGGTATTTAGCTGCATCCGGTTAGACTGGAAGCCAACCCCAACATAGTGGGGAAAAGACTAGGCAGATGATGTGTATCTGAAAAGTCAATTTATAAATTCATGTATAAAAACAGATGATTAAGAAACTTTTTCTTTAGGTGGTTCCTGGTCATCGTGGAGCTCGTGGTCTGCCTGCAGTGGAGACTGCGTGAGGATAAGAAGGAGAGAATGCTCTGGCAACAACTGCCAGGGGTCTACACTTCAACACGCTGCCTGTGTTGACGGCCTGTGCACTAGTGGAATGAGTAAGAAGCTATTTCCAAATGTCCATAGACGACGTTAATATTAGTTAAGAATTATCATTTTCGCAGAAAGTTTTAAAATTGTCATCGTCAGTAGTTGTTTAATGTATCCATACATTACATCCATGATAATATTAGAAATGCGAAAGTGTGTCTGTCTGTATGTCTGTCTGTCTGTTAACTCTTCACGCTTAAACCACTGAACCGATTTAGATGAAATTTGGTATAGAGATAAATAGACGTTCTGCTATACAGACCATTTGATAGTTGGACGTTTTGCTACATGGACATTTTGCTAATTTAGACTTACTGCTCATTGGACATTTCGCGCTGTCGGACATTTTGCTACTTAGACTTTCTGATCAGGAGGGGATAGTTTGACTCCCGGGAAAGGATATAGGATAGTTTTTATCCCGATATTCCCACGGGATCGACACTTATGCGGTCGAAACCGCGGGGCGCTGTTAGTCATCTATATCTAAGTAATGTTAATGAAGTTATTTCAGCCAATTCTGAATGAGGTTTTGCTATTTCCATATTAGCTCAACTGTGGCTAATGAGACACAATTTTATTGAATTTCTATTGTTGTAAATCAAATTTTGATTTTTCAACACTTATTCTTTTGACTGCTATCTACTTTTACTCTCTCTTGCTTTTCTTTTTCTCTTTTTTTTTTACTCCAGTTATTATTGTTTACCACCATTAAGTTCTTCTATTGTTTCTCAGGGCTCTACACCAATAACACGACGTTATACGTCGGTATCGGCATCACAGTGGCTATGCTGATTGCTGGAGTCGCCATCTTGTATGTGTGGTGCAAGTACAGAAGCAGACCTGGCTATTCTGCTGGAAGAATAGGTATGATATCATTAATATAAAAAAGAAAGAAAATACGTTTATTTACGGTAAACATGACGCAAAAAAGAACTTACACAAAAAAAAAAATACGAAAAGGTTGGGGAAACATGCGTCACACATCCACGCAAATCGGCTATCGCTCAGCATTATGCTGCGACTCTATATATCTTTTATTGTTTCTTCTATTACTTATAAACTTCCGTTTTTCTTACGTCAATCTATATTAAAGCGAGACTTTAGTTTCATAATAGAAATACCACCATCTGGATCTGGGTTCATCAATAGTCCGGGAAATACATTACCTACTTAATCGTAATGGACTGACACACCACGTATCTGTGCCGTGTTTTATTCATTGCATACGATTGATAAAATAACGGTATTTTGATTTGAATATGAGGACATTTAAGTCAGTTAAGCAATTTGCCAAAGAATCCATTTCCCCCTGTTACTTATAAACATCACACCAAAAGAGAAGTTACATTTATTTACCCTTAAGCAATTCACACGATATTTAGGTATACCAAAGCCACATTCAGGCAGGGACAAGACCACGGCGGGGCCCGACTTAACCAGGACCTGCAACGAGTACTGGATGCAGGGACCCGACAACCACTACGACATGCCTCATGTTAGAGACAGGTTAGTATATAATCATGTTGTAGGACATTGCTCGGCTTAGTTGTAGTTTTAGCATTCTAGTCTGTGATGATTTTGGATCCTAATGAGCAGGGCCGTCTTAACTATATTGGGCGCCGGGGTGCGAAAATTAGCCGGCGCCCCAATTTTTGTGTTTTTTTATTTATTTAAATACTCTAAGTACAATAAAATTAGATACATTTTCAAACATCAACTTTTTTCCGGCTTTAAAATCGGCAATCTTTTTTATGAAATCGTCTGTTTTATAATCAACTTTCAATTCGATAGGTATACTAATATATCCAAATTTGTCAAATATATCTTGGCTTGAGTCGTAGTTAAACATAAGTAGTTTTTTATTAATTTTAATTTCGGTCTACGCATGGTACGTGTAGGTATAAGCATAGGCTTGCGCCCCCTAAGACCACGCACCCCTTGCACCCCCGGGTAAAGACGGCCCTGCTAATGAGTATTCTATCTTGATTATAAGAGTCTGCTCCTAAATAAGAATATCTACATTAATTTTGTTCATTGTTATAAAGATGACTTACGACTGTTCAATACTTATTTTATCTGTAACTAGCTTCTGCCCGCGACTTCGTTCGCGTGAAATTTCTTATTCCCTCGACCCATCTCGTCATATTGCATCACCTGCCAGCTTCTCCTGCTCTATTGCTTCGTTCACTTCGTTTTCTCATAGCGTTTTTGCTCGGCTCCTAAGGGTCATAGCGTGACGTTAAATGGCCTATAACCTTCCTCAAGAATTGGGCTATCAAATGCAAGAAGAATTTTTCAAATCCGACTGGTAGTTCCAGAGATAACCCCCTACATACAAACTTACAAACAAATTTTACCTCTTTATAATATTAATAGTATAGACTATCTTGACAATTAGTTTGTTTGGACGGTTTTCCTAAATTTGGTAGTTGCCGGTATCTTGGGGACTGATTTTACGTACCTACTTCATTTCAAAGAGTTCTGATTTTTGATACCCTTTTCAGAATTAAGTTGTGTTCATGATTTTGTCTTTGATGAAAAGAAAGTGTGTGTAAGAACATACTAGTTCTTCTCTTTATATCACCGTTAAGAACATTTTACCATAGCAAATGTCTGTATCGGTGAACCAACGAACGTTCTAACGGAACGTCCAACAATCACATAAGTTTCCCTATCTGGATTTCCAACTAGGTAATAAAAAGCAATATCTTCACATAAGCGTCCGAATTCAAATAATATTGCACAATCTATTTTTATAGTTCCGTATTTTTCTAATACTTCCCTTTGAATAATACGTAAAGGTCTCAAGTCCTGCTCACCGTGAAAGAAAAAGGTCGTAACATAAAAAGTGATGTTATGAGATATTGTTGTTTGTATAGTAATAACTTTTCACATCCATTTGGTTTATGCGCCATTATTCTTCCACCCCTAGCTATTCGTCCCCATTCGGGAACCGGAGTAGACATCAGTCGTCAGCCGGGAGTAACCATTACGAGATGAAACCTTACAGCCCTTCCGGGGATTCGGCGTCCAGTTGTTATACCAATTGTGAGTATTTTTGTGCATATAAATAAAGAAAATGAAGGCAATATCAACATTTGAAGCTAGGAATACATTATAGAAAGAACAAAAAAAGACGGGCTGCACTCCGGGAGTGCCGGCAGAAGTGAAAACTTGAATATTAACGTTGTGCATTTTTGATATTTTGGAATCTTTAGGGAATAATTTTGCACGAATTGCTTTAATTATCAGTATAAAAGTACTATCATTTATGTGGTAGAATACAATGTTTATTTATTGCGCTATCCTACACAAACATGACAAATAAAGTAAAGTTGCTATTTTTTTGTTTTATAATAATTTTACGCAGTGTGGCCACTACACAGACGGTCGAGCCATCAGTTGTCACCATCCATGGATGCGCGTGCCACGCTGTAACATAAACACATACGAACATTCGCGCAAGCGCCCTGCGTCGCCTAAACGAAACAGCAGGCATACATTTTCGCCGCGCCGTAGAAAGAGAGGGGTATACTTCCTCTCCTACGCCGCGCCGGCTGTCTACTCTCCATCCGTGTTACGAATTTTCGATCAGTGTCACGTGTCCTGACGCGAGTTTAACATTTTTTACCCATTACAAAAAAAGTGTACAACGCCGCTAAAGAAGTTTTCACTTCAAAAATGTCGGTAATTTAAAAAAAAATACTCATCATTGTGTCATCCATCACACTAAACGATTTTTAAATCCACTTAAAATATTAAAAAAAACATATTTACCTGCATCTTCAAAAGTTGAAACTTGATATTTCTTAAGAACAGCTGCACTCTTTGACGACACTCAAATATTGGACCCCTTTTTAAAAAGGCAGTAGATCTTTACAAAGTTTTATATTGGTATTAGTTATCATCTAATCGGCGATCAATTCCGGTGAAAATCAAATATGTAAGCACGCTTGGTTTTAAATTACCAATACGGGGTCTCACACTACCATAGCAACTCTTGTGAACAAACCGATATTTTGTACTGAACCTACAGTCATTACGTAGGGCTGGGTGTATTGTATAATAGTTAGCAGGCTGAGTAAATCACAGTTCCTGCCCCTTTTACTTTTTTTTTGCTGGGAAATTATCAAAAAAATTCTCCCGTTCTGGGTGGAGCGGGAGGACGTGTCAGACTTTTTAACCGACTTTAAAAAAGGAGGTTCTGTATTCGACCCGTATGTATGTATGTATGTTTGTATGTCCGCGATTATCTCAAAAACTACTGAACCGATTTTATAATTCTTTCATTAGTGTGATCTACATACTTTCAGGAAGGTTTTAGTATATAATACATTAGGTAATTATTCTGATGTACGAAGTTATATGCATAAATGTACTGCATCTCCGGCATTTCTATGCGAATTTTGATGATTCTTCGAGTTGTGTCTTCAATTCTTCAATGCACTAGTGTTAATTAAATTTATGTGGGGTAGGTACAACTAAAAAGTGAAAAATAAAAACTTTTTTACAAAAAAAACAACCGACTTCAAAAAAAAAACACTACAAAGTGAAAAATAACTTTAATTTCGGAAGTCGGTGTCAAAAAACGAAAATGCGGAACCAAAGAAACCGACTTCCGAAATTAAAGTTATTTTTCACTTTGTAGTGTTTTTTTTTGAAGTCGGTTGTTTTTTTTGTAAAAAAGTTTTTACTGACTAAAACCCACCCATGTTCCTTTAGCTGCCTGTGCCAGAAGGCACGGTATCTCTTTCGAACAAGCCGCGACCCTACATTTCCTGCCCTTACTACCTGTAATTACTTCCGTCTAATAATTTTGACAAGTCGGGCTAGCATATTGCCTGCCAGGGTCGCGGGTTGTTCGAAAGAGTTACCGCGGCCCTGGCACAGGCAGTTGCCTGTGCCAGGGCCGCGGTAACTCTTTACTGACTGAAACCCACCCATGTTCCTTCAGTTGAAGGAACATGGGTGGGTTTCAGTCAGTAAAAGACACACCCTCCCACTCCACCCAGAGCGGGAGAAGTTGTTTGATAATTTCCCAGCCAAAAAAAATGGCTAGCATATTCCCCGGACTTAAGGCCACCAATTAGTCGTAAGAACCAACATTCTAATACAAAAATTCTAACCCACGATCTCTTTACAGCCAGAACAATGACATCCAGATCAAGTGAGTGCTCATCCGCGCTTGCTGAGCTGGTCACAGCATCACCTACATCTATGTCTAAGGTCGATGTAGCAGTAACGTTACCAACAGGACACCTGGATACCAGCTATAGAGATAAAATATGTTTGACTATTGTCAAGTGATTATGTTTAACGTTGATTTTGAAGGAACTAATGGGAATTTTACGCCGCAGTTAATATTTTGAAGTGTTTTAATAATAAACTTGCCTTGTGGAACTTGAAGGAAGTTGGTTTGACAGCTGAAAGGTGTATATAATAATGGAAGGTTTATACTGTTCTGATTTGAAGCTATTGCATAATCAGCCTATAATGTTCCCACTGCTGGGACACACGCCTCGTCTTTCTGTGAGAGGGAGTGGGCCATAATCCGCCACGCGAGCTCAGTGCGGGTAGATGGATGTCCTATGTCTTCGAATTTTTAGTTCTAGGACATGGCGGTTTCCTTACGATGTTTTTCTTCACCGTTTTAAGAGCAGTGGTGATGAAAAAATTTACACAAAGTAAAGTGCGTGGTTGGGTTCGAACCCACAACCTACAACTCGTAAGTCGCGGCCAATATCTCTGGGCCACCACTGCTCTCCTAATTCTGCCCTTCGTCAATTGTTTCTGCAATATTGCTTCTTTTATTTATCATCATTCTTTCTTACCAATCGATTGTTCAGGCTTTCCTGTTAAATATTTTCCATGTATTGCTGTTTGTTGTTAGATTGTCTATAAATGGAACAGTAATGTCAATAACATTTTCTTTAATGTATTACTGGGCATTACAAAATGTGAAAATTAATTATGGCCACCTATACCACATTTATAAAATGCTTGATATTTAATTGCGTAGTGCATCTTTATGATAATTAAGATACCTACTATGAACACATTGCAAATATTACTAAGTACCTATTTGATATGCATTTATGTAAGAATGTTATTCCTATTAGTTCCAGAGGATGTGCCTAGAAACAGTTCAGTTTGAATGAAAAAGGTTTTATTAAAACAGCTGTTAGTTACTTTAAGTTATTTATTTCTTTCTTTTTGTGGATATTATTAGCAATTATGTTTTGAATTTTGTAGTGATTCTAAAATAAAATTTCGTAAATTAGCTAAAGAATTGGTACGGGTGTTATAAAATAGTAATTGGAAATAATGATAATCGAATTAACGGCCTAATTTCAACGTCCATCGAAGATTATGTGAAATGCATTTTGATATAAAAATAATCAGTGAATGTGTGTCTTTTAGATTCCAACTTTACAGAAGCTATATTATCTATAGAAATATGTAAAATCAATGCTTTTCTTTCAAAGACTGAACGAATCAATTAATCAACTGCCAACCTGATATGCATTTAATATTATTGTTTTTTTTTATATTTTAAGGTTTTTATAATATTATACAAGTTGATTGTAATAAATGAAAATATTACTATTCAGACACATCTGATTAGAGTAAGAACATGACCATAAGTGAATGTAAAAATTCAAATATCCCACCAAGTTTTGCAAAAAAGCTTTCTTTATTTTCATGGATCAAAAAATTTTACATTTATTTTTTAATGGAGCGCCGAGGGAGTTATCCATGCTTTTCTCTTTTTATTAAAACAGAATGTTAATATTGAAATAGTTCGCAAAGCTTGTAATATTTTCATTTAATTCATTAAGGTCTTTAGTTAAGTATGTAGATACTAACCGAATGTAAATTTTATATTTAAATCTGTGATATTAAATGAATTAATTTGTAACATTTAAACTGTTTCTTATTCATGTCCTATATAAATAAAATAAAGTCGGGTTAGTTACACCATTTATAAGTCAAGAACGGCTGGACCGATTTTTTATATTAAAACAATGGAAAAATTTACGCAAAAAAAAATTGTGAAGATAGTTAATATTTTCATACATTCATTCTTATTGATTCTGAGGCGGTACAAAGTTCAACGAGTCAGCTAGTAATACATACACCTTTCTTACTTCTGGTAAGTAGGTGAAAAACCTTATTTCTGTTTTAATTATAAAAAAAAAACAATTCCATTCCAAGAATCTGATAACATTAAAAATAAACGAGCTATGTAGTTCAGTCAAAGAGATGTCTGTCTCTACTTCCATCACCTTTTATACCCTGGTTTTGTCCAGACTGTAAAAAAAGTCAGCCTGTATATAAAACCAACCAATCCAAACTAATATTATTATAAATTCGAAAGTAACTCTGTCTGTGTGTGTGTGTGTCTGTCTTTTCACGCCTAAACCACTGAACTGATTTAGATGAAATTTGGTATAGAGGTAGTTTGAGTCCTGGGGAAGGACATAGGATAGTTTTTATCCCGATATTCTCACGGGATCGACACTTATGCGGGTGAAACCGCGGGGCGCAGCTAGTAGGTTATAAAGATAAACTGAAGTAAACTATATTACAATACAATATGGATTTACATATTAAAAAAAAAGACGGCTTGCACTCCGGGAGTGCAGGCAGAAGTGAAAACTTGAATATTAACTTTGAAATAAATCAATTATTAATTGAATTAATATAAGTAACTCATTTTTTTTTCACTATTTCTGCGTCACTTTTTTCATTAATAGATGCACTTTGTTCAATTTATATACACGAATTTTACGAATACACAGCAGTGTGGCTACTACACAGACGGTCGAGCCATCAGCTGTCCATCCCTCCATCCATCCACTTCCACTTCCACTTCGACTTCCACTTCGACTTCGACTTCCACTTCGACTTCCACTTCAACTTCCACTTCGACTTCCACTTCGACTTCCACTTCGACTTCCACTTCGACTTCCACTTCGACTTCCACTTCCACTTCCACTTCGACTTCCACTTCGACTTCCACTTCGACTTCCACTTCCACTTCGACTTCCACTTCGACTTCGACTTCCACTTCCACTTCCACTTCCATTTCCATTCATCCATCCATCCATCCATTGTGTCCGTGTGTCACTTCACTTCGGTTGGCGCCGCCGTAGAAAGAGAGGGGGGGGGGGAAATCTCTCCTGACGGTCACGTGTCCTGACGCGATGTCCTGACGCGAGTTTAACATTTTTTACCCATTACTAAAAGTGTGCAACGCCGCTAAAGAAGTTTACACTTCAAAAATCAAAGAATCAGTACTTCTAATATAACTTTTTCACTTCTTCCCCACTGCACTGATTTTGGCATCGATTCTACCTGTAACTTCCCACGAGTATCCAATTTCAAATGACAAACGAAAGATCCCTTATCTCGCAGTAACAGAACATTCAACTTATTATATTGATCTCTACCCCTCACTTTGCCACGTGGCTTTCGATGCTTGCCATTAGCACCACGGATGTCACTATAAAATGGATAGAAACAGAAGGATGGCTCCATACAAAGGGCGAAAACGCACGCACACATAGATCGGCTCACCTACAGCGGTTGCAAGCACACACGTGGCTGTCTTTTGTAGGTGGATTTAAAGTTTAGATCAAAGGAGCGAATGCATGTACTATCCCCTCTCTGTCAAAGTCTTTGCGCGATTTTCTTTACATATAATACAAAAATGTCAAGACAACCGAGAAAGAAATAATCTTACGCTTTTCTGGTTCTATGTTCGTTTGTTTTAACTCGGGTTGCAGCCAAAAAGCTTGTATTTTATCTACTGGTATAAGCTTCTTGGTTCGAGCGTAACAAAAGGTGTGAAAGGAGATTGGAACGTTTTTTATTAATTTTAATAATTTATTAAAAACTAGTAGCGCCCCGCGGTTTCACCCGCATGAGTGTCGATTCCGTGGGAATATCGGGATAAAAAGTATTCTTTATGTTATTCTGACGTATAAGCTATATTACTGCAAAGTTTCATCAAAATCCGTTCAGTAGTTTTTGCGTGAAAGAGTAACAAACATCCTCACAAACTTTCACATTTATAATACTAGCTGCGCCCCACCGTTTCACCCGCACAAGTTTCGATCCCGTGGGAATATCGGGATAAAAACTATCCTATGTCCTTTTCCGGGACTCAAACTATCTCTATACCGAATTTCATCTAAATCGGTTCAGTGGTTTAGGCGTGAAGAGGTAACAAACATATAAACACACACACACACACACACTCACAAACTTTCGCCTTTATAATATTAGTGTGATAATGTGATTAGTAAGATAGTAGGATTATGACTGATCAAACGTCTTATAATTTATTTTTAATACCAATTTTAAGACTGTTTGAGATCTCCGCACGTGCGCGTCTATAACTGCGTGCGCCTGTCTTCGCTCGTTGTATGAGGCTTCTGTACTTTGTATCTTGTGCTTGCCATTAGCACCACTTTGATCGCAACCATTCAACCGTGGAGGCACTAAGTACATACAGTAGCCTGCCTTAATGGCCGGTTATTAATCGTACGTATCTAATTACTGTGGTGGAACTCAGCGGGATAGTCCGGTCAATGTATGGGTTTGGATGAAATGAATGATAGTTACAGAAGGTGTATTTCATACAGTGTATGACTGAAAGATCAAAAATTATTTACAGGATGAAGTTCAACTCATGCATCCTAGTATTCGTCTCTAAAATTATATGTTTACTAGCTGCGCCCCGCGGTTTCACCCGCGTAAATATCGATCCCGTGGGAATATCGGGATAAAAAGTAGCCTATATGTTAATCCAGGGTGTCAGCTACCTCCATACAAAATTTTATCAAAATTGGTCCAGCCGTTTGAGCGTGAAGAAGTAACAAACATATGAACACATACACACACACACACTCACAAACTTTCGCCTTTATAATATTAGTGTGATGTGATATAGTGTGATTAATAAGTACGATATAAAAAATTCTAAAGGTTGGCTTATATTTTGTATGAACTCATGATCGGAGATGGTCATCCTACACGCAGTCCTGTACACCAGACGGTCATAATATACAGTAAGTACCTACATGTCATAATATCAATACTGGTAATGTAACAAAACTATAGTTACTAAACACACGGCAACATACCAACCTATACATATTACATATCCAGATTTAGCTAACCTCCCATTGTATAGGTTTCTCATTGAACCATAAGTCAGCTTATACTGGTTATGTATAGCTTGATGTGTAGCCGTGCGTACCTATATGACTGCAGTTTTTCAAGACTGTATAAATCTAAATATTTTCACGAGTTGTTCGTAGTGGGTTTTCTGTGATGGGTAGTTAATACGTCTGTAACACGATTGTATGTATGTTTGTATCGTCAATAACCGAACGCTTTACAACAGTGTTCGATCACCCAATAAAAATTAAGCATTTAAAACAATTTTTAAAACCCTTTTAAATGATAGATAAGAGCTATTAATAAAAATAGAGAAGCGTTTTATAGTCCACGACATTTCATCACCAGTTGGCCTGATTCAATTCTAATAGACGCCATCACTATCCTATTATGTTATTTATTATAAGCCTGTGTTGTCCCACCGCAGGGCAAAGGCCTCCCTTCCCTCTTTCCACTTTTCCCGGTCTACCGCGATTGTGGACCAATCCCTTAAGGAGTCCAGCTCATCCCGCCATCTCTTTCTGGGCCTGTCGCGCGTTCGTTTCCTGCCATTGGGGATCCTATAATAGGTACCTATTAAATGATTGTAGATTATTGTTTAACTGAAGTGGTTCGTGGATAAATAATAACTCTCGTACGGGTCGACCTTCAAGGTTAAGCAACGTTTGCCGAGGTTGGAGCTGGGATGGTCACCATTACATACCGAGACCCGTCCGTACCTCAAAAAGCACGTTAACCAGTTGGTCACGGCTGTCATTTGTAGATCTATGTATGACAGTCGTTACGGGTAGTCAGAAGTCCGAAAGTTTGACAACCAGTCTTGCCAAGGAGTATCGTGTTACCCAGTAACTGGGTTGTGGAGGTCAGATAGGCAGTCGCTCCATGTAAAATACTGATATCCAGCTACATCCAGTTAGACTGGAAGCCGACCCAACATAGTTGGGAAAAGGCTAGACAGATTGCTTATTGTGTGATTAACGATAATTATATATCATTACAGATTCTACTGTGTTAAGAAGATGTGGTTAAATACTTCTATCAGATTTCAGATATTACATACTAGCATTGCCCCGCAGTTTCACACGCATAAGTGTTGATCCTATGGAAAAATCGGGATAAGAAGTATCCCATGTGTTATTCTGATGTATAAACTATATATTATTGTAAAGTTTATCAAAATCCGTTTAGTTGTTTTTGCGTCAAAGAGTAACAAACATCCATCCATCCCATCTATCCATCCTCAGAAACATTCGCCTTTATAATATTAGTGTGATTATACTAGGATTCAAAAAGTAGTCATCAGGGTGTTTTTCGTTTAGAAAGATCCAATCAAATTTTTCCTTTAAAAATCACATATCTACCTATTACATTGATGCAGTCACGTAGCGCTAGTCGCATCGTATCCGTCACGTGACAACAAAGTGGGAGTCCTCTCAAGTAACAAATCAAAGCTATTTTTGTATGAGCCCATTAGTCAAATTGTATGACTAAAACAAGTTCAAAGTTCCTTTAACTGCTCACATTTGTCACTTAAAACTCACTAATTGGGACACTTTAAGTACTTTAGTGTTATAAACGGAGTTACAGATTTTTCATTTTTTGGACACCCTGTATTTATTGCGTGTTTGAGTTATTTTAATTGATTGAGTTTTCGAAGAATTCAGAGGTAGGAATTTTTACTTTAATAATAATAACACATTTATTTCAGATTAAAAATCCATATGTTGTTAGTAAAAGTCTTAACCTAATGTTAGTAAAAAAACACTTTAGGAAAAAACTTTAGGATTACTGTAATTTTTTGGCTGTCATTCGTGGATCTTTGACAGTCGTTGCGGGTCGTCTGAAACTTAAAAGTCTGTCAACCAGTCTTACCAAGGGGTATTACCCAGTCACTGGGTTGTGGAGGTCAGCTAGACAGTCGCTCCATGTAAAATACTGGTATTGAGCTGCATCCGGTTAGACTGGAAGCGGACCCCGACATAGTTGAGAAAGGGTTTGATGATTAGAGTAGTTTCTGAAGTGAAACTTCTTTACGCACGCTTGACTTGAGGAGTAAGCTGGCGAAAGCGTTACGAAAAGTGTGATCGGGCGAGGCGAACGGGAGTTGAGCGGGGGATATGAGCAAGAGAAAGCAGTGCGCGCGCACATTTTCTTTCTCTCTTCCTCTCATAGCCAAATACGTTTGAAGTTTCAGTTCAGCCGTGTGATCATAAGCACACTCGGTTTTTTTATGTTTTTAATTATGTATCAAACAAGAAAAGTCCGAAAACTCTTTGAAACTTTTCTTGGTGGTAGGTTTACTGGATAGGTCCTGCTACCATACAGGATCCGTATTTTTTATGACAAAACTGTGGGTGTGTTTGGTTCCCGATATGCTCTTATAGTTGGTTGAGTTCGGACTCCCACAAAAATATGCGTTTATAGGCAAAAGAAATAAATCATCATCATCATCATCAATTCATCGGAAAAACGTCCACTGCTGGACATAGGCCTCCCCCAAGCACCTCCACTTCGACCGGTTCTGTGCTTCTCGCATCCAACGGGTTCCTGCAGCCTTCACAATATTGTCGGTCCACCTTGTGGGAGGCCTTCCAACGCTACGTCTTCCGGTACGCGGTCGCCACTCCAGAACCTTTCGGCCCCATCGGTCGAAAACAAATAACAGTAATAAATATATAAATGATTATACTATTTGGATATGAGTCACAATACAATAGCAATATGCATAAACAAACTAAATGAGCTATCCTATGTCATGTCCATCCCCGAAATCCAAAAGCAATTTCGCAATCTGAATCAAGGCTGAGGAATGGCCATGTTACTAGGAGCATATAAACATAAAGGAGGTTACTCATAACCTACTTGTAACTATGATTCCGAGGAAGAATGAGTAACACTAACAAAAATATCACTCGGATTGGTATGACTAAGAATTTTCCGGGGAATAGTGTATGCTTCATGAAGTCTATCATAATAGCTTTGTTTTTATCCTTACTGGTTAAGTTTTCCAAGAAGTGTCCTTGATTATTAATTGTAACTTAAATGCATTTTTAACCGACTTCAAAAAAGGAGGTTCTCTATTCGACCCGTATGTATTTGACATTGAAGAGTTGAAGACACCGACTAGAAGAATCATCAAAATTCGCATAGAAGTGCCGGAGAAGCAGTACATGTACATTTATGCATATAACTTCGTACATAAGACTAATTACCTAAAGTATACTGAATATTTATTCCTCAATTTTCATGATTGCACTTACCACTGTTTGTCTCTGCATCACCCACAGGTTGACTGGTAGAAAATGCCCATGGCATTAAGTCCGCCTCTGTACATTTATGTGCTTGAAGTATTAAATAAATAAATACCTACTTCAGGTACTTACCTGAAGTCAGTATTCTGAGCATTTATTTTTATATTAATATTCTGAAGTATTATAATATAATTATATTGGAATATTTCGCAAAATTATAACGAGGAAAAATATTGTTAAAGTGTTCTTCATCACAAACAAAATATTTAAATCAATTTCAAAACTTTCACACTGTCCAACGATACATTAGAGTTATTCCGGTGGTTGAGACCGTAGCTAGGTAGGTACCAACATTAGGTAGGTAATTGCTGCGGACGTATCTAATGGAAACCACTAATCAATCAATCAGACAATAATTATGTCGCATATGCGTGATTGCTAGCTGCGACGGTAGACATCGATTTATTGAATTACTGGCCAGTGAGAATTCTGTTTTGGTAGTATTTATATCTACCTTTTACTTTATAAAAGGACAAATGTGGGCCTGATAGGTAATTATTTTTGACCGACTTAAAAAAAAAGGTTCTGTATTCGACCCGTATGTATGTATGTCCGCGATTTTCTCAAAAACTAATGAATCAATTTTGGCGATTCTTTCATTAATGTGATCTACGTTTTTCAAAAAGGTTTTAGTATATAATACACTAGGTAATTATCCGAACGAAGTTATATGCATAAATGTACTGCATCTCCGACATTTCTATGCGAATTTTGAATCGAATCTTCTAGTCGGTGTCTTTAATTCTTCAATGCGTTAATTGTATTTGTGTAAGGTACCTAGGTACAACTAAAAAGTGAAAAATAAAAACTCTTTTTTTCAGTTTACGCAACAACTTCAAACATTTTTATAACTTTTTCAATAGTGCTAGTCACTGAAATCAACTTAATGGTCATTGAAATAAAGTTAAATATTTGTTTAACTTGAAATAGGGTCGGGATGTGCAGCACTACATACGTACTTTTACTATAGTTACACTAGCATAAAACTGCACACCGCATCCCTACCTACCTCCGCACGGTCGAGACAGACGCACCGACTGTTTGCTCACAACTACCCGCATATTCATTAAGCTAATTGTTCTGTCAGTTCCTAGAAACTATTACCTTAATAACACTTTCCATGCTTCGCTGCTAATAGGCAAATTCGTAGATGATCTGCTTTCAATGCAGATTTTGGAATGGCTGACGTTGTAAAATGTAATGCAGCTCATCAAAAGGGTAATTACATGCCGACACTGCCTCATTGCGATCGCAGTTTCTCTACCTCGACGGCACCTCCATGTATAACAAACTAGCTGCGCCCCGCTGTTTCACCCGCATAAGTTTCGATCCCGTCGGAATATCAGGATAAAAACTATCCTATGTCCTTTCACGGGACTCAAACTATATCTATAGATACCAAATTTCATCTACATCGGTTTAGTGGTTTAGGTGTGAAAAGGTAACATACAGACAGACAGAGTTACTTTCGAATTTATAATATAAATTTACTATACGGGGTGAAATTTAATTCATTATGAATAACTTTTACTATGGGACCAAACATGAAATCGCGAAAAAAAATCAGCTCTTCCCTACATTTTGACGAGTTATGTGAACATGAATGCAAGGAACAGCTGATTTTTTTTCGTGATTTTAGGTTTAGTTCCATAGTAAAAGTTGTTCATAATGATGAGTTCAATGACCCTTTAAAAGGATGCCCATGAATTTAATTTCACGCTGTAGAAATAGTGAGTATCGACATCGAAGTATCGAGATAGCGACCGCGATTGCCAGTATCTTCAGCATGTAATTACCCTAAGAAGATCATAATCTGTTACAGTGCGTGCCACGAAAGATGAGACTTGACACACCACGTGGTTTGACTTGCGCAGTACACGATTTTAGGTCTCTTTAGCGGTATCAGGTCGGAGCGCGGGACGGGACCGGACGTCATAGGGGCGGCGGAAAGAGCGCGGGAGGCGGGGTCAAGTCTCATTTTTCGTGGCGCTAACTATACATTTTGCGTGTGAATAGCCAGTTAAAGGAACAAGGTACCCCAAAAATCTTCAAGTTTTACTAAATCCCTTAATATACGCAGTCCATTATCAGTCTACTAAAAAGTAAAATCAGCCTATAATGTTCCCACTGCTGGGACACAAGCATCCTCTCAGTAGAGTGGAGCTGTAACCTACCACGCGGGCCCAGTGCGGGTTGGTAGATTCCACATGTCTTCGAATTTTTGGTTCTAGGACATGCCGGTTTCCTCAGTGCAGAGATGATGAAATAATTTCCACAAAGTAAAGTAAAGCCTGATTGGGTTCGAACCCACGACCTACAACTCGTACCTATAAGTCGCAGCCGCTACCACTAGACCACCACAGCTCTTAAAGTAAATACTTACTCGTATGCAAAACAATAATAATAATTATTTTATGTAATATGGGTCTTGCCTGAATTAAATGAATTTTAATTTAATTTAATATAGTCAGGTTTTAGTTTTTAATATAATTTGATTTGATTTATGTAAATTTTAATTGTAAATTAATTTTGATTGAATTTTGACTGTTATTTTACTTTATTGAACTTTGAGTTTCATTTCAATTTTTATTCTAACACTAATATAGATTGTAAGTTCTAATACTAATACAATATACAGGGTGTTACGGAAAGGGTATATCGATACAAACGGGTTGAAGAGTGTATCTGGTCTAGAATCTCTGTACAAAATTTCAGCTCAAAAGCAGTAACTTTGAAAATGCTTAATATTTTTTTATTTCGATAGTTTATTAAATTGAAATCATAACAAACGTGTCACCGCACTACGAGGGTCATTATCCATTATCTGTAGTGTCTCTGTGCGCCTAGTACACGCACATCACGCCCCGCCTCGCGCCAGTGCAGCGCCGTGATGTCGAAATAAAAAAATATTAAGCATTTTCAAAGTTAATTCTTTTAAGCTGAAATTTTGTACAGAGATTCTAGACCAGATATACTCTTCAACCCGTTTGTATTGATATACCCTTTCCGTAACACCCTGTAGATGATTTCCGAATTAAATGATTGATTGAAAACTCTCTTGAAGTGCACACTCCAACATTTTTCTCATGATTTTCAAGCCATCAGAAAAGATCGTTCTATTTCTTTTCAAAATTCATCTTTTTGAAAGTTGCTTAACTAATTTATTTGTTCTATTCAATCGTGCCTAATTAGTAGCTTTATTTACCGAACAGTTATTGCCATCTCGGTAACACAAGAATCTTTACGCAGAATATCCAGAAATGATGCTCCATTCACAAGTATGTACCGACGCATTTCTCCTTGCAAGCTTCCTGATAAATGCCTATGTTACACACACGACTTTGAACCCTACATCTTTAGAACCAGGGGCGATTGTTGCTTGGTTGTGTTTAAAGGCAGTTATCTGTTATTTGGTAGTATAAGCTACAGAATGTTCCGGAGATGTTCGATTGCAGCGGACTCGACGTGCCGACTGCGAGTTTAGGACTGGACGCCGCTAAAATGCTGCTGTGTGCAATTGAAAATTTAAATAATTTAAAAAGGGTAAGTACTGACTAAAAAATTCACTCCAAACTAATTTGACTTCTTAATAAACCTACGCTGAAAAGCATGTTAGTGCAAAAACGTTGATGTTAAGTTATTATTAGTAATCGCAAACCAGTGAAGTCAATGGCTAGTATCTACAATATGAGTAAAAAAAAATCGGAAGCCTTCCGGCTATTGACCACCCAGCGTCGTTTTATTACTCCGCGTGTCGGTCGTGGTATTGTCAGACATGCACGTCGTCGGATGTCGTATCCGTCCAACACACACGCGGAATTCACGAGACGTGTCACACCGATACCTAGAAGTACTATAATACTTAGCGGCCAGTTAATGTCTGGTTTTTCGCCAAGAATGGTTTTGGGTTCGTGATGTCATGAATACATTGCTAGATCATGCCGATTGTATGTGGCAATATCGCTTAATTCTTTATTAACGGGTTATATCGTCGACGCGAGACAAAATTGCTTTTAACCGTTTCTATATTTATGGCATTCAACCGGCTAAATCGCTTTATGAAAGTCCACAATAGTACAAAATTTGATACATTTTTTGTATTTTTAACTTAAATTGCTATGCCCTAATAGGGCATCATCTAACTACATCAACTATAAACCAAGCCGTAAGTAAGCCAACCGTACTTTAGTAGCATCTTATAAATAACGTGGAGTACGTGCGCCAGAAGACGAGGTACACGCTGAGGGTGCAGTTACTGGAGTCGTACCGCAACGTCAACTTCAAGGCGTTCGTGGTGCGCGTAGATACCGAATTGTTATCTGCCCGTCGTCATGGAAGAAGACTTTTGGCTGCAGGACGTGGTGATTCCTCGCTTTCGCGGACAAGTACCACAGAACAGCATTAGAAAAAGCTAGTGAAGTGAAGTTCTATTTTATAATAAAACAAAAACATGTATTTTTAGCTTAAGGTCTATGGGCCTGCGTGACCTGCGTCGTCTGAAATAAATAATATCGAATGCTTCTGGAATGCAACAAATGAACATGATAAAGGTCATGCTGTATTCGTACACAGTATTCCATTTTTCCGTTTTCCAGCGCCATTTTAGCAGCCCGTGTATATGTCGTGGTATAGTCAGACATGCAAGTCGGATGTGTCTGCGACAAGCGCGCGACACGCGGTATGTGCGCGACTTGTCGCACCGCAGCCATAAGATACAATACAAGATCCATTGTGCTACTACCTAATTATATTTAATTTGGGGCTACATTGAAAGCCTCATTGTGCCACTAAACAAATGTATGTCTATGCTCGGAGGACGGACAAATGATACGGCCCCTTTTAAGTAGTTGATCCGTTAAAACATGAGAAAAAAAAACAATTTTTCGGACGAGCAAAAACACGTCCAGATTAGGGTCAACTAGGCGACTGTCAAATCGGGTTGAAATTAATTCTTAGTTCGGGCCCCGAACTTATCTCAAGTCCGTAAGTGACACGGAGTAGGAAACGCCCGTAACTTCGATCGAACCTGCGTATTTAGTGCCTAGGAAGTAGACCCCCCCGGGTAAGTCAGTCCCGCTATCAGACTTAATCGATCTTTCTTCATTCATTAATAGAGCCCCAGTATAATAAGAGTATTTAAAAGAATATTTTTTCTAGACGTAATGATATATTTGGCCATGGATAACCAGCATATAATAGGCCTCTTCTCTTCGACAAAGATTGGGCCATAATCCACCATGCGGGTTCAGTGCGGGTAGCGGACATATGTATGTTCGAATTTTTTTGTTCTAGGACATGCCGGTTTCCTCAAGATGTTTTCCTTCACCGTTTTGAGAGCAATGGTGATGAAATTAAATACATAAAGTGCCTGCCTGGATTCGAACTCATGACTCACAACTCGTAAGTCGAGTGCGATACTACTGGGCCACCACTGCTCTCTAGGAGGAATAATAATAATTATTATAAACTAGCTGTGCCCCGCGGTTTCACCCGCATAAACGTCGATCCCGTGGGAATATCGAGATAAAAAGTAGCCTATATGTTAATCCAGGGTGCCAGCTACCTCCATACAAAATTTTATCAAAATTAGTCTAGCCGTTTGAGCTTGAAGAAGTAACAAACATATAAACACACACGCTCACAAACTTTCGCCTTTATAATATTAGTGTGATTATCATTTAGTAAGTAATGAACGAAAAATCAGCCTTCTATTTTTCTATTTGTTTTCTCATTCTCAGAAGAAAATAGGTAATCATAGCGTGGGTTTCAGTTAATAGCTTGCCATTATCGGATGAGTCATATTATAGCTCTCATGGCGTACTCAAGATATTTGTGTTTCTTTGTCGGAACGTAGCTTTTGCCATATTATTCATGAGTGACTATACCTAGAGAATTTTGAGATGTAAATGATTTTATTTCTGTAATAAGTTTGTACGCACACTTTACACATCAAGCATATTTCAAATACTAGATTAGGTTGGCGTTCCCAATTTTACTAGGTACTCTGAGAAGAAAGGCCGAAACAAACTTAGAGGTCACAGTCTCTTTTAAAGTCTAGACATAATCTTGGTCAGATCATTAACCACTTCCACCTATTTGAAAAACTGCACAGTTTGCGACATAGAAATAAAATAAGCAGCAGGCAACACAAAAAAGCAGTATTCCACAAAAACCTCTTAGGAATGGCATATTTATAATAAATTACCTAATGCTTTGTTATGTATTACAGATATCAATGTATTTAAGAAGGAACTCAATAATCTACTGATAAGCAAGACATACTACACAATTAATGAATACCTGTCAGATAGAAATTTGTGTGTATAATAATAATACATAATATAGGTACTCGTACTCGTAATTATGGTGAATACTTGGGTCCGATTTATTTTATTAAGATTATTTTTTGTTTTTATTGTAATGTGTTGCCTGTATTAGACATTAATTGATTATGATGACATTATATACTCTGATATTACTTACTTATTAATTTGAATTTATGATATTACTTATGGTATTATTTTGAACTAGCTGCGCCCCGCGGTTTCACCCGCGTAAATGTCGATCCCGTGGGAATATCGGGATAAAAACTATCCTATGTCCTTTCCCGGGACTCAAACTATCTCTATACCAAATTTCATCGCAATCGGTCCAGCCGTTTTCATGTTATGTCGTGACAACGGAAAACGGGTTTCATTTTTATATATATAGATTAATTAAATTTTATAACGTATTAATTTGAATTTATGACATAGTATAATTTTAATGATAATTTTGCATGCCTGAATTGGTGCAACACAGTGGACTGCGCATTCACATGACATCTAGAAATGTATATTATGTACTGAGTTGAGCAATAAACAATTGAATTGAAATGAATTAATTGAAGTCCATGTAGATCGATGACTGAAATGGTCTTTTGAGAAAAGAACTATATTACACAGATTAAGTGGACCTGTCCAGTCAGTGCACGCATTTGTCATTAATCGTGTAGCTTAGAACTTAAGGTACAAAATTGGCATAGAGGTTTTGCAGCACTCGATACGGCGGAAGATTGCAAGTCAACGTGTTAGAATAGTAGATTGTATCATAAGGGAGCAAAATAATATTTTTACGGCGAGGGTGCTTTTTTGAATCCAGAGCGAAGTGAGGGATTCTTTGGTAAAATCCTGAACGTAGCGAGGGATTCAAAGTACGTCGCCCGAGCCAAAAATATTTGCGCCCGAGTACACTCTACTTTTCATCACCCACTATGAGAAAATAAAAGGCGCCTCATATTTTTTTGTAATACTATTATTTAATAAAACATAGAGTAACAACTAAATTGATAGTTAATTCTATACTTTCACTGTCACTTGAAGAGCTAATTTTTCAAAACAAAACCATTACCCCCTTATTCATAAAACTTATCAAACCTATTTTAGTTAAAATGGGGTTTGTCTCTTTCTTACACACAGAAATGACAACGTGATAGATAAAGACAAACGTTCTATAAACCTATTTTAGCTAAAATAGAGATAAAATAGGATTATAGAATTATAAGGGGTTAGTTTCTAGCAATCCGTGAAAATTGACGAAAACGCGGGTTGTAGTTCGCGCGTTTTAATTTGATTTCTTTTTTTTTATTCAGCCGGCGGCGTGACCATGGGCCGTCGTACCAGCCAGTCTTTATTCAAACAATATTTGCGTTCGATTTCTTTGGCGCTAAACACTAAGATGTTCCAAATTCAATGGCTATTTGACAGTTTTCGAAAAGATATTTTTAAATATACGTAGGTTTATTTTATACCTCTTACAATTATTTTTTTCTTAAAAAAGCGTTGTTTATTCGAAAAAAAATGTTTTTTTTCATTCCGTATTTTGAAATTCGCGCGGAAACAGCCGATCACGTGACATTTATGGCTGTGACGTCACATTTCAATAAACTAAGTAAAGCTAACTACGACGCTTCAACTCTTAAACATATTTTGTGTGGAAAGTTTGCATAAAAAGTTTCTATAGGCTTAGGTGAAACCTCTCACAATCAGCAAACTGCCAACGATGATAAAACACAGTAACACACAACGTTTTATTTATTGTGATGTGACGTCATACGATGCTCGATCATGGCCGTTCGCGTTTCAGTTTTTGTAATCCACAGATAAAAAATCTCTAATTTATTTTTCAAAAATAAAATATTTACAATTTATTTTAATGCATAAAACCTATTGTATGATTATTGTGAACCTATATGCTACTATATCTAACATATTATATATTTTATCGTTACAACTGTCAAATAGCCAATTGCGGCGCACTTATACAGAGGATTAAAAACTCTTTACTGCCCGCTAAAAGTTTCTTATAGAAAACACCACCTTTGGGTTCACTTAAAGGCGAACCAAGTCGCCCTTTTCGAAATGATGGGATGTAAAATATCCTAACAGTTTTGACCCATGGTGACAACGATAGGCGTTTCTTGTTCCAATTTGTAAATAGGCTAAAAAATCTTGATGAGTCTCTGCATATCTAATAGACGAATTACCATTTCTTTTATCTAAGTTATTTTGATATTTTTTGTGGATTTATTGTGTGCCTTAACCTGGGTCTTTATTTTCATAATACTCAAATCCTTCGTAAGACACAGGAACAAATTTATATAGTTACTAGCTGCGTTCCGCGGTTTCACCCGCATAAGTCCCGAATATCCGTGGGAATATCGAGATAAAAAGTATCCTATGTCCTTTCCCGGGACTCAAACTATATACCAAATTTCATCTAAATCGGTTCAGCGGTTTAGGCGTGAAAAGGTAACATACAGACAGACAGATAGACAGACAGACTGACTTACTTTCGAATTTATAATAATAGTATGGATATGGACTGCCATATTATTATACAGAATAAGACAGATCCAATATCACTGCCCTTATCTGAGATTACCTAATACCCAGTATAACCTCTTCAGCGAGATAAGCAGCTAATATACGGGTTATGATCTACAAGTCAAACGCAGCTTCAATTACAGCCCCGGAATAGCAAACAGCGGCAAATAACGTCATTGCAGTGAGGACACAATGTTTGTTGGACTCTTGTGGCAACATGGTGATCGTACAACCTAACGGTACGTGGAAATTGTGCTGTAAGTTGCCTAATTATGAGTTTGTAACTGTCCCAGTGAAAGCCTTCCCTCATACCTACAAATAGATATTTTGAATTCGTACTCGTATTACTTCTACAGGTCCTGTGAGGGTATTATGGGTACTGAACACGTTCAGTAAATAATAATCACATTACACTAATATTATAAAGGCGAAAGTTTTTGAGTGTGTGTGTTTGTATGTTTGTTACTTCTTCACACTCAAACGGCTGGACTAATTTTGATAAACTTTTGTATGGAGGTAGTTGACACCCTGAATTAACATATAGGCTACTTTTGATCCCGATACTTCCACAGGATCGAAACTTATGCGGGTAAAACCGCGGGGCGCAGCTAGTGATTTATAAAATGACAATGATGATGAAAAGAAAGTTTTTAGAGGTATCTTCATGATTTTTTTCTATCGTATCAAATTAGTTGTATTATGTTTTCAACACACTGTCTAATTAGCATATATCCTGAACAATGTCATATATTAATCTGATTTTGTTTACTGTAGTCGATCATATACCTTTAGGCATTATGAAACTTGCGTTTTTTGCGTTTCGGTCCTGTAGTCCCCTAAATGTTGGCCCAATACTTCGCCAATTCCACGGCGTTATCGGTGGCAGCGCAGACGTCACTTTGGTTGCATGTTTTTGGGCACAAAGGAGGTGGAGCATAATTTGTGACACAGCTCCATATCCACACCCTTCTGCCGCTCCGTTGCGGTAGCCCCACTTTACCTTTACCAAGGATAGGAGCCTTTTGAATATATTTAAACCTGAACAGAAACACATCCTCTAATGAAACACCGATATTCCAAACCCTACAACAATGTACGGGCACCGCATTGGATGCCGATGCGCGCAATGACGCCTAATTAACTGCCGGTCATTACCCGCTATTGATATGACGTATTACCGTATGGGAGCGACGCCGAATTCAAATGATGAAGTGTTATTTTGCACGCTCGATTGGCGTTGAATGCAGCGGCCGTAACTGGTGTTTATTTTGTTTCGTACGGTTCGCTTGGTTGTATGGTGTTTGGTTTTGATGTGGATGGGTTAGAAGGGACATAGATGAATGAAAAGTGTAAGTACTCATGCACCCGAGCGACACACGTCAACGACAGAAGTAACTGTAGCTGTCGATGCGTCGGCGGCTGCCGTCGACAACATGGCGCTCGTGTGTTTGAGAACCGAAGTGCTTGAATACGTTTTCTCGCGGGCGCGGTGGCGGGCGCGGTCACGAAATATCAAAAACACAGCATATTATGCAGGGGATGCGGGATTGTTCAAAAGGGTTACCGCCACCCCGGAACATAAAGGGAAGGAAGGGAAGGGAAGGAACACGGATGGGTTTTAGTCAGTAAGAGTCTGACATTCCCTTCCGCTCCACCCAGAGCGGGAGGGGTCATTTGATGATTTCCCATCCGTAAAAAAAGCATATTATGCAAGTGTTCACGTACAAAACGCAGGTGCGGCGAACCAAGTAAAACCGCGCCCGCCCCCGTCACCGTTCCTACGTGAACAAGCACATACCTACTCAAATACACGAGCGGCACGTTGTCGATGGTAGTCGCCAACGCATCGTCGACTGCAAATTCCTCTGCAGTTGACGCGTGCCGTTCGTGTGTACGGACAATAGCGATGAAGTTAACATTCTGAGCCAGAGAATCGATGATGCAGTATACGCCAGCCTGCTCTAAAATGTACCAAAACAATCTTACTGATACTATACCACCCAGTACATCTCCCCAAACATTAGTCTAACACACAAGACAACGCCCGAACAATTCTAATATTGAATCAGTAATCGTACCGATTGAATCGAATACCGTGGTCGACTCGATTCCCTAGTGCATTGCGGAGGAATATCCAATCGATTATCGAATTGTTTCCGAGTAGAACTGTATCGAGATGTTCCGAATATTAGATGGGTTTTAGATAGAATGGTTTGATTTGATGGGAATAGTTTAGTGAGGTGGAAATTATGTGTTTGAATTGAGGCTTTTAGATTTGGCAAAGGAAGATACAACGTTCTGATTTTTATGTCTCGATCTGCCTCTGGCATCAGTTCCAACTTAATTTTTATTAGATTTCGATACGTCCGAATGAAAAAACGGAACCCCTTATAGGATCCCTTGTGTGTCTGTCTGTCCGTCTGTCACAGCCAATTTGCTTCCAAGCTAATGAACCGATTAAGTTGAAAGGTACACAAATAAATTTCTGTGACCCAAACATGGACGTGTAACATAAATAAATGCATTTTGAATATGGGAGTCACTTTTGGGTAACTTTTCTGCAGAGAAAATAATTATGGTAAATGGTAATGAGTTACTTTTAACCATATCTGTTTCGAAATTAAGCCATGTTCTAGATATTTGCCATGAGCCCTGAGTCAACAGAACAGTTGAAAGCACTATGCATAGCTAAAACAAAATTAAGCAAGTATTAAAATTTTCCACGTTTCCTATGTCGAAAGAAAAAGGAAAAACAACAAGGAGAACAAGTTATTCAGCAAGTTAGAACACGTCATAACCCCGCAGAACCACATATTTAACTCAACTCCAGACTAGTAACAACCCTTCAAAATATTAAAATCTAAGACATATCAACAGACAACTACCACAAACGAAGATATTCGCCAAACGACCTCATAAAGTTCTCATAAACTGTCTAATTTACGAGAGCGTTTAGCAAAGTTCGGATGAAGCTCGTCCTACTGACGTTTATGAGAACATAAACCGTTTATGGTGGTCACTAGACGGTGTCATGGTATGTGTGTGCCTTTATTTGCTGGTTTTGTTTTAATTAAAATAAAATATATCTTCTCTTGTCTTTCATTGAGTGTGAGGTTTGAGTGTTAATGAAGCTGATGTGTCATTCTGAGACAATGCATTAGGTTCATTGTTTATTAGGTTTTGATTTAATTACCATTATAAATGTGGTTTTTATAGTTATAAACTGATTTCTTAAAGAGGAAAAGGAACATAGAAGCATAGAGAATAATACAATTGTGGCTAAGTCAAAGAAATGATAATTTTTGAAGTGAAACTTCTTTACGCACGCTTGACTTGGGGAGTAAGCTGGCGAACGCGTGATGTAAGCGTTACGAAAAGTGTAATCGAGCGAGGCGAACGGGAGTTGAGTGGGGGATATAAGCAAGAGAAAGCAGTGCGCGCGCACATTTTCTTTCTCTCTTCCTCTCATAGCCAAATACGTTTGAAGTTTCACTTCAGTCGTGTGGTCATAAGCACATTCAGTTTTTTTTTTTTACTAGCCTGCGCTGTCCCATTCCTGGGTAAAGGCCTCCATCTACTCTTTCTATCTTTCGCAAGCATTGTGGCTGAGTCAAAGAAATGATAATTTTTTGTTTTACTAGCCTGCTCTGTCCCACTCCTGGACAAAGGCCTCCCTCCACTCCTTCCATCTTTCGCGAGTCCACGCGTCCTCCTTCCAGTTTTGACGGAACCTATCCAGCTCGTCCCGCTATCTCCTACGTGATCTCTGATCATTTAGAATATTTTTAAATAATTGATATCAAAAGTGAAATGATGTGATAATTAAGTTATTTCTGGATCTTTCTTACCAACTAGATACACTATGCGATCTTCATGGAAATGCAACACGTTATACTATCGACATAAAACACCACAAACTCAAATAATACAATTTGCAAACCACATTCAATCTTCCCCCAACCAAGCAACACGTTACCCTTCTTACATCGACTTTTAATTACCCCAATTTCCCTCAAAGGCAATCAAAGTTTACACGCCCATAATAATAACATCTTCATTACAGGCCCAATAGGAAGAGCATCCCTATTACGGAACACAGTCACCTTCATTCGACAATAACAGCATCCATTAGTGCATCTGTTTGCAAACAGTGGCACTCCAGAAGGCCAATTCTCGTCATTTAAAACGTTCAAAATCTAGTCGCAGTCTCATCTCGGTGACAAACAAACGTCAAAAACTTATCAAAATGTAGGGATATTCGAGGTTTTTTTGACAGATTGAGACTGAGACCAGACTGTGAACGTTCTTAAAATTCTGAGAATAGCCCCTCAGGTGTGCCGACAGAAGTGAAAACTTGAACAATTACGTGTGTATTTTTGAATCGTCTTACTCATATACAGATATGTCGGTTACGGTAACAGTGTCGCGAGTTCAATAGTTTTCCCATCACAAAAATAGCCCAACCAGGGGCGTAGCTACCGCCGTATCGTGGCCGTATCAATTATACGGGGCCCCCGGGCCACGGCGGCCCTAAACGTGCGTAAGCAAAAATTAATAAAAAGTTCCCAATTTTTTTTTTATTTCACTAATGACAAAAGTTAAAAAAAGCAAATCAGCTATAAATGATTTAATAAATCAGTTTGCCGAAAAAAAGGCAAGGAGTATACATATTTAATTTGATTTGATTGTAAAAATTTTGGAAAAAGTGACAGATACATAATTATGATGAATAAATATTTCTTTTAATTTTATGCAAACTTTTTTTTTTCTTTTGTGAGAAATCTTTACCCTTCCTATGGGCCCCCAAACAAATTTTTAAACGGGGCCCCGCCAAGGCACGCTACGGCACTGAGCCCAACGCGCCTAAAGAAGTTTTCACTTCAAAAATCTACTTGACAACGTAAATAACGCAATGTATAATCAGCCTAATTGTGTTTCCATTGCTGGGAGAAAAGATTCCTCTCTGTGAGAGGGCTGTAATCCACCATGCTGGTCCAGTACGGGTTGGTGGACGTCACACGTCTCCGAATTTCTGGTTCCAGCGCACACGCAATGAATATTCATCATCATCATTTCAGCCGAAAGACGTCCACTGCTGGACATAGGCCTCCCCCAAACACCTCCACTTCGACCGATTTTGTGCTTCTCGCATCCAATGAATCACACTATTACACTTCACACTAATCACACTAATATTATGATGGCGAAAGTTTGTGAGTGTGTGTGTGTGTGTGTATTTATATGTTTGTTACTTCTTCACGCTCAAACGGCTGCACCGATTTCGATTAAATTTGGTATAGAGATAGTTTGAGTCCCGGGAAAGGACATAGGATAGTTTTTATCCCGATATTCCCACGGGATCGAAACTTATGCGGGTGAAACCGCGGGGCGCAGCTAGTATTGTCTATATTATATTACTAGCTTCTGCCCGCGACTTCGTCCGTGTGAAATTCTGGTTAACCTGACCCACCCCATCGTATCGCATCGCCTGTCCGCGCTATTACTTCGTTTTAACTTAGCGTTCTTTCTGACTGTTTTTCTATTAAGCAATGTTTTCAGATTTATTATTAGTATAGATATAATTAATTATGTAGGTTGTATTTTCATAGCATTAAAAAAAAAAAAAAATTTAATTCAGACAAAACCCATATTATATAAAATAAAAATATCAACATGCCTACTGCCACAGTTAAAAATTTCTCCAAATAAAAACCCTCTGAATAAAATCTCAAAAATGCATACAAATAAAACAAATTAACGAAAACAAAATAAAAAAAAAAAAATACCTATCGCCTTTGTGTTTTGGAAATTAAGTTATCATTTATTAAATTGAAAGGGATTATGATTGCGAGTATGTTACGCAATAAGGCTGCAGGTTTACCCCACAAAGTCGATCCCTTTAATCAATCCCTAGACGTGAATAAGGGGAATGATCACCTTCCCCTCAAAAACTTCAGAACTGCAATTATGGTGCAACCATTTGCTCTTGAAAGCACTAATTTCGTGATTTTCAAATTGCTGGGGGACATTCTGTATATGTGATTAGGTTGCTTGTTTCTTGTGGTTTTGTGAAGGAAATCCGAAGTATTTTTGTCGTAGACTGCTTTGTGTCATGAAAGGAATTTTTGTGAATCATGTTTGGGATTTAATTTTATGTTTTGCAGTCGGAGAAGGCTATATCTTTCTACCGATCATCTATCACACTATAATCACACTAATATTATAAAGGCGAAAGTTTGTGAGTGTGTGTGTGTGTGTGTTTATATGTTTGTTACTTCTTCACGCTCAAACGGCTGGAACAATTTTGATAAAATTTTGTATGGAGGTAGCTGACACCCTGGATTAACATATAGGCTACTTTTATCCCGATATTCCCGCGGGATCGACACTTATGCGGGTGAAACCACGGGACGCGGCTAGTTGAAAATAAAACTTTAACCATGAATTCAGCACATGATTCTAGACCCCCGTCATCCGTTATAAAGAAAAAATCTGCCTTTTCATAGAAAAGTTCTACCCGGTCAAAAGTACTGAACAGTATTTTTTTTTTTTTAATTACCGACGAAAACTTTCAACCCAGGGGTATGCGTCGGTGTTCCAATCACCCTGTATGTCATAATAAGATATTGTATCTGTTTGAAAACCTTAATATTTTTTAAGGTAAGGCCTTTGGTGAATCTACATAGTATGTAGGCACTTAAAATCTTCGGTGACAAGCATAGATGTTGTAAAAATTCATCAATTGTCCTCCATGTTTTTAAACAGAGCTACCTAGATTCTCTGTACTGTTTCATTCAAGATAAACTTTAAACTAATTCGCACTCCTTGATACGAGGAGTTGTGTTTCGCCACTAGGGAAATATGGTGAAGATACTAACATACTTACGAAGTTCGTGCTACAGTTTGAAACTAGGTTGATAGTACATTGCTCATCAGATGAGTGGTATCCAGTTATGACTATACCACTTGAACTGCATAAGGGTATCGTAAAAGGCGAATAAAATCATATTTCATACTGAGGAAATATACAACTGCAAGTGAAGTTCTAAATGGGTTTTAATTTATCAATTTGCATTTTATTCTAACGCTTTCAAATCGTTTAAGTTATTTGAGCAATGAAACGTTGGTCCTAAATAGCCTTAGATTGAAAAACCTCTGTGAAAATCTTAGGGCTGAAAGCAGAAGTAGCACTAACTTACGCAAAAAGTAGCCAATGCAAAGTACTCCTCGAATTAATAATTCCGTCAAAGAAAAAGAAAAGGCAAAGAATCCTCAGGCTTTCTCCCCCGAATCGATTAAAAAATAAACAGCCAGCCCTGAATCCAATCAAAACGAACAAATAAATAAATAAGAAAAAAACACTTAACAAAAAAAGCGAATCAGAATGTTTAACAACAGGAAATCTTGGTGCTCAACTTAAATCACATTAAGTCGACAAGGCTTTTTAACCTTCCCTCGTCGCGGGGGTAAATAACACCGCGACAGCCGACGGAGCCGTGGTCGCCAATAAAACACTAATTTTTCCCTGCAGGGTCTGCTGTACAGCGAAAGCTATAACAAAACATGATTCTTCCAAGGCGAATTTCACCAACGAAACTGAATTAGAGGTGGTAGTTGAATCAATAAACTGTATTTTTAATAATCAATAAAAAAACAGGCTGAAAATATTAGCTACTAGCTGCGCCCTGCGGTTTCACCCGCATAAGTTTCGATCCCGTAGGAATATGGGGATAAAAACTATCCTATGTCCTTTTCCGGGACTCAAACTATCTCTATACCAAATTTCATCTAAATCGGTTCAGTGGTTTAGGCGTGAAGAGGTAACAAACATATAAACACACACACACTCACAAACTTTCGCCTTTATAATATTATAGTGTGATAGTGTGATTAGTGTGATTAATTTACGTCAACGCACAGGACGCATTAGTTCAAAGTCATTATTTTACTCAGTTCCAAAAAAAACCAATTGAAAATAAAATGCTGCTAATGCTGTTAATTTACGTCAACGGCTCAATAGATTATTTTAATTATTTGCAACAAAATTTTGTTGAATTAAAAAGTTAAATTACATTAACCAAAAAACCGTCAACGACCCACCTCTAAACTGAACGCGATCAGCACAACTAAACCGCTTTCAAGACCTGTCAGTATGAATACATAACATACATACATAATCAGCCTATAATGTTCCCACTGCTGGAGCACAGGTCTCATCTCTGTGAGAGGGAGTGGGCCGTAATCCACCACGCGGGCCCAGTGCGGGTTGATAGATGTCACATGTCTTCGAATTTAATTTTTTTTTTGTTTCTGGGACATGCCGGGTTTCCTCACGATCTTTTCCTTCACCGTTTTGAGAGCAGTGGTGATGAAAACATTTACACAAAGTAAAACGCCTGTCTGGGTTCAAACCTACGACCTACAACTTGTAAGTTGCGGCCGATACCACTGGGCCACCAGTTTGAATATTGCACAACAATTATGACAATGACAGCTCCAAAACGCGGTTTAGATGGGCTTATCGCGACCAGTATCATTGGTGAAATCGCGCCCAGTCGTTGTGGCGTTAAAATGAAGGCATAAGCATTTTGCCGTTAACATGCTAAGCACATACCATAATCGTTTGATGTTTATTTTTTCAAATTTTAAGATAAGAAGTTTAATTAAATCATCTTTCACCTCTTCAATTCCACATCACAAAAAAATTATACAAGATGATAAAAATAGGCACGGTTCCATCACGTCAAGACGTAACACAGTTATTGTACAGACGCCAGCACATCAAGCCACTACAATTTGTTAAATTTCTTTAATAGATTTCCAACTTTATCGCTGAAGCATAAGGTTCAAAGTTGATTGGGAAAATTTGACAGCTTCGGGTAGCTTGATGTGCTGGCGTCTGTACTTCGACTTCTTTGTGGGTTTAATTTTTTTTTTTTTTTTTTTTATCTAGCCTGCGCTGTCCCACTCCTGGGCAAAGGCCTCCCTCCACTCCTTCCATTTTTCGCGAGCCCGCGCGTCCTCCCTCCAGTTTTGACGGAACCTATCCAGCTCGTCCCGCCATCTCCTGCGTGGTCTGCCGCGACCCCGCCTCACTGTCTCAGGGCACCAATTCTGCGTTATTTGGGCCCACAGTTTGTCCGGCATGCGGCAGACATGTCCTGCCCAGTCCCATTTAAGTTGAGCAGCCTTTTGAGCCACGTCAGCTATCTTTGTTTTGGAGCGCAGTATTGTGTTTCGAACACGATCCGTTAATTTAACGCCTAGTATACTGCGCTCCATTGCTCGTTGGCAGACCTTGAGTTTGGACAACGAGCAATGGGTTTAATATTATAACAAAAATGTAATAGACCTAATCCTATTCCTACTGATTTTGATAAGGAATTCGCGAAATAAAGCTATGCTATAATTTATCGCGCGCCTTGCACTGGTCAAAGCCCTGTCTCCTGGTAGATTGGACGAAACAGGAAATTAACTTTCGCCCTCTCGCGTGACAAGTTTATTAAGAACAATTTCTCTGTTTATTCTTTTTACTTTTTTTTTGTTTCATTAAACACGGAGACGCCGGTTTGGGCGGTACTTGCATTTTTTAATTAACTAATTTTCCCTTTAAATGTTTACGGGTATGTTTGATCTAGGTGGACGTTAACGGGTTAGGTTGTAAAGTTACCGTGATGTTTTTATGCTGGACGTAACTTTTGTAGATCTAAATGCAAAATTAGAAAAAAAATTGGTTGTCCGTAAAGTCGGTTTACGGACGATAATTTTCCGTGATAACGTCATAAGAAAACTGCGTCACAAGCTGAACGCTTAGACCGATCGTGCCTCTCTATCGCTTGTTCCGCGCTCTCGCTTGCACGCTCGACTCAAGCGGAACGTGGAAATGAGTCATGCTTTTTCGTGCGTGCGTTCTTATCACGTCAAAAGTAATATCAAGCAAAAAGGTAATTTCAAAATCGGTCAAGGTTGTTTGAAAAACTCTCAGGATGACCGTGAGAAATTGCTAAAAAAGTGCTAAACTTATTTCATCGTTTACTAGCTTTAAAAGAGACCACGATCTCTGAGTTTGTGTCGGCATTTATTTTCAAGGATCAGTCTGCAAGGAAATGCTGACGCCATGCGCGCCTTAGTTTTTGTTGACCAAAAATTGTTGTGTCGTAGAAGATCTTCTTACATAAATACATATCATTTCATTTCAAACTTTTGAAAAAAGAAACGTAAATTGCCCTCATGACTAATCTAACTTCTCGATGCTAGAAACACCATCTAGGTACCTTGAAATCGGCACAGCATCCCATTTTTACGACAGCAGTTACAAGAATTCAGTTTCTGACACTGATATCACTTACCCAATTTAAAATACAGAGTATAAAGGTAAAACCTAATATCACTTACTCAAAATTTAAAACGCTAAAGCATGCAGTTCTCCGTAGATCTTAGAATGAGACGCTAAACTGATTTACGATGCGGAAGCGAGGCCGATTCTCACAATTCTGCAGAGAGCCGTCAAAGATTACAATATGATTGAAGACGCGATGCTAATATGAAAATTGAGATGACTTGGAGAAACAGTTATGGATTTATGTATTTCTCGGATTGGTTGCTTATCAAATGAAGTAGAGACCAATGATCTATTCTGCATGGATGCGAATATTAGTATAAATATATAGAGGTATGAGGAACAGGGTGTAAAGTTCACTCATACTCTATAGAAAAGGGAGGATCCTCCGACCAGACGATGTTGTGTCAGGCGGGCAACTGCCCAATGATTCATGTCGGGCCGTTGTATCTGTGCTAGTTGCGCGGTAAACTCTGCTTGCGAGATGCAGGATTTGCGTGACGTCAGTATGACGAGTTGTTCGCATGTGGCGTTGTAGATACCGCTACAAATACAATACAAGTTCCGACAGTAACTTCGAGGATATAATCGAAGGTGCAAAAATACTAAACCAAATAAATAATCAAAGAAAATAGTGCAATATCGTTGAATACGACGATGACGATAGCCCAGAATTTGTATATATGTCGCAGATTCGGATGGATTAGCGTCCACGTGTCGCTGTTGGTGATGACCATGTCGCATTTTTATCAATCAGTGCGCACAACTGGCACAAGCGCTGTCTCGAGACCAAGATCACTCCAATGTAAAACGAACGTACTACTGATAGATACAACTTACATACAACTGACAGCCCAACACTGACAAGTCCGAAGTGTTGCCGCTCGAACAAATTAAATAACCATTAGAAAAGAGTCTTTATCTCTACCATATATATCAATGAAAATCACGGAGGATCATAAAAGCGACCTCGTACAATTAGACAATATCAGTAACATAGAACATTTATCACACTTCTCTTTCCAAACTCAACGCTACATGGTCAGCTTCGGATTCTTTCAAGTATTTTTTCGTCTCTTCGTTTTCTACCTACTTAAACATCTATGAATACAAATACACATACAAATTGTAAGGTCTACTTGGAATGGAAAGCTTAGAACTGACGATATTCAGAAGTGAGTTCAAATCGCGCACACACAGAAACATTGTTGCATTGTACAGACGCCAGCACATCAAGCTACCCGAAACTGTCAAATTTTCCTAATCAACCTTGAACCTTATGCTTTAACGATAAAGTTGAAAATCTATTAAGGGGCTTACAGGACCTAAACGCAAAAAACGCAAGTTTTCGAAACAATAAAAGTATATGATCGACTACGGTAAAGAAAATCAAACAAATATAATAATTATGTTATTCTTCAGGTTATATGCAAGGTAGATAGTGTGTTGAAAACATAATACAACTTATTTGGTATGATAGATATATCATGAAGATACCTCTAAAAACTTTCTTTTTACAATAAAAACCGTACTAATATACATACAATCATTATGATTTCTGTCAGATTATTCTACAAGCAACATACTAAAATTCTAGTGTTTTAATTTTTTTGTCCAAACTATAGATTTTTCGTAAATAGATAATTACTTCATATTTTGCAATAAATTACCAGTGTTGTGTCATCGCGCTTCTCTTGCTTTTCTATGCAGTCCGACAAAGACCGCACTTTAGGTCATATAGTGCTCTTAAAGAAATTTGACAGATTGTAGTAACTTGATGTGCTGGCGTCTGTACTTGGGAATATTTACTTTATGACTTCAAGTACCTATGGGTTTCTGCACCTATATGACCTATTGAGTGACTTTGTAACTTTGTCACCTTATAATAGGTAATAATAATAATAACATAAAATTGTAGAAAGTTATTGGTGCTGCCGCAGACGGTACTCATCATCTGCCTAGCCTTTTCCCAACTATGTTGGGCTCGGCTTCCAGTCTAACAGGATACAACTGAGTACCAGTATTATACACGGAGGGAACGCCAATATGACCCCCACAACCCAGTTACTGGGTAATACTATAATCCCTTGGTGAGAATGGTTGTCAGTCTTTCGGGCTTCTGACGACCCGTAACGACTGTCAAAGATCCACGAATGACAGGTACTAAGGTTCATACGTCTGTGATTTTAATCTTACGGGGAATAACGCAATTTAATTAATGTAGCTGTGTTACATATGAAAATCCTCTTTTCCTAATGATAGTAAGTGACGAAACTATTAGAAGACTAACGTCCGTACAACAAACGGAAATTTTCTCAACACCCACTAAAATACACCTACAAACAAATTGTCCACAAAAATTCTTGTCCCAGTAACCAGTTTCCAGATTTTTCCGGCTGTCCCACTGAGCGAGACAAAGTGGCGCCATCTGTCCTTATTACGAAAACTCACCGATATTAATTCTGGTATTACACCGACTTTGTTTTATTGTGAACATGCGTCAAAAGTAGACGTAATTTGTTATTTTTGCTAAATAAATAAAGGAAGGCTCACATTTTACAGTAAAAGATCAAGTCGTGCTGAGAGCTTTGCCCTGGTTAATGTCCTTGTTATTAATTTTCATTAAGTGTCATTGTCTATATTGATCTGACGACACATTGTGGAACTAGAGCACTCTAAGGCATTGTCCGGCGATCGTCGCACTAGTACACGATCGTGGCGTAATTGCGCGATCAATCAAGTTGCGTATATTCAAGTATATGATCGCGTATTCGAGGTATTCCTCGAAAAGCACCTACTTTGAAACGCACCAAATAAAACGTCTATCGATACAATTTATTACGAATCCTTCAAGCTCTTCTGTATGTTTCAACGTTGATGCATTTCGAGGAATTCAATTATAATATTTTTTTTTTTTTGGGTATAGTATACTTTTGGTGCGTTTCGAGGAATACCACGCGTATTCGTGCGACAGTTAGGTACTGTCAGTTAGGACGCAGGGTAAGAAATCTTGGGCCATGAGCTTGAATTTGAATTGTTTATCACATTCCTGCTTTTAATAAATGAAATAAAAAGAATGAATACTGAAATAGAAATAATACTAAATGAAGTACGGAAAAGATCGCGTATTCGTGCGACAGTCACTATCGATTAGGACGCAGGGTAAGAAATCTTGAGCTGTGAACTTGAATTTGAATTGTTTATCACCAATCCAGCTTTTACTATCATAGTTTTGTCAACTACTTGGTCAAAGAATTTGTGATCAACAGCAGCATATTTATCTTTCTCACAGATAATATAAAGATATTTCTTATTTCCATAATCATTATCTTTATTTTCTTTTTCTTGTACCTTAATACTCCGATATTCACCAATTTTCCCAAACGAGTGTAATCCACTAGTGACGTCACACGATTGATTAAAATAATGAATATGATAATCTGTGAAGTTCTGTCGTTAGAGCCGCGGGTAAAGTTTCAAGTGTATTCAACATCAGCATGCTACGCTCGCTTAAACTTGAAGTTTCAACAACACTGTCGATCGATTGAGACGTTGTGGCTGAGGGATAGTGTTTCAAGATCTTCAGGGAAATTTGCTAAGTCAGGTAATAAAGTATGGGTTTGTAACTTTCTAGTTAATACACTCGGGGTATTGCTTTGAAGAGAATACGCTATTGATTCTATTTGTCTTTTAAAATGGTTGTTATAGATGCATTGTGTGTCGTTTGTTTAAATAGTTTTGTTTCGCCTGTCCTTTGTTAACTTTAGGTAAGTACATAGCCTTTTGTGGAAGATTGTAAACGGCAATGGTAAGCGCTAGTTGTATATTATTAACCTATGTAGATCGTAAGTATTCTGAAAAATAAATAGATTAAAAAAAACTGCTCGATTTTGTTGTAAAACATGAAAAGTTTATTTTCTCTTGACTGTACTTACTTGTCAAAAAGAGTAAGGTGATCAGACCTAGTTATAGTGGATAAGACAGAAATTAAAACATAAGAATAACTAGTAAGGGATCCAGGCGGGGGGGGGGGGGCAGGGTTCAGGGGATCGGCCCAGAATAAATAAAAAAATGAGGACGAAATACTTGATAAACTCCAAAAGTTATTTCTAGCTACTCCTGCGGGGCAATTGCGTTCGAACTTACGAAGCAATGGATTAGCATTTTTTTTTTAAATGATTCAGATTCGATTGATAGTGTGTTATGCAATTAGGGTGCAGTTTCTTTGTAATAATTATGTGATCATCATGGTCAGCTTCAATTAGTTATATTTTAAGCATACAAACTAACCCAACGTACAGAATCAAGACCCTTATGACCTTATCATTAATATTGCATAGGCAATTAAATTAAATATTTGTTCAGTATAAGCATAAAGTTGTAGCAAACAGTCCGTCAGCTATGCGTCGACAATATCACTGTTTACCTATCCTTCAGAATGCAACGAGCGCGAAGACTCGGGACTTGAGACAACAATGAAAAGAAACTGATAATACTTTCTTGGTTCATCATCATCATAATCAGCATATAATGTTGCCACTGCTGGGACACAGGCCTCCTCTGTTCGAGAGGGAGTGGGTTGTAATCCACCACGCGGGCCCAGTACGGGTTAGTAAATGTCACATATCTTTGAATTTTTGGTTCTAGGACATACCGGTTTCCTTCGCCGTTTTGAGAGCAGCCGCTTTGGTTAATTACTCGTAGCATGTAATTATTGTAACTAGCAATGTTACATTTAAGATACGATTCAGCTGCTTTTTAATGGCCATTAATTGAATGATTAGAAAACATAGTTCAGCTCGACCCGTCAATTCCAGCGGGTTTTACAGTATTGATCGACCTACAATGGCTATTCATAGTGTTTGTACAACAAATCCAGCAGAATCAGAGTAATTTTGGGTACCTACAAGAAGGAAGGCCCAATTATTAATGATCCAGCATGATAATATATTATTCTACCTAAGTGTCTTGTGCATTATAAAATCTTTAAGCCAGTATAATTTTGAAGCCATAAGATGTTTCCCACCGAAATTAAAAAAACACATTTAAAAGATTCCCAACAATTTTTCACTTAAAACGTTTTCGCGTCAGGTGGTAGCATCAGTAATCAAACCCCTAGCTTACTACAGCTGGGGTAAATTGGTAAATTACCCGCAGTGGGCCCCCGCTGTTTACCTTGCGAACCCCTTGGCCTTTTGAAGCTACCTTGCATTTTAGTTCAAACAGTATTGATTGACGGCATTAAACTTTGATGGGTGTATATTGTTATGGATCGATTTTTTGAGTGGCGGTGAGGGGTTTTGAGTGTTCTGTTTGGTAAGTGGTAGTCTAGTTTCTGTGTTAAATCGTTGGAAGTTTTGCCGAAATTTCATTTTTATCGTTATTTTGTATTGGTGTTTCTTAGTTTTATCTTTTTGTTATGAGTTGGGTTAAATTAAACATAGGTACCATAAAAGAAAACAGTGATAACAGTGCACGTCTATGTAGCTCGAATTGGTTAATTTTATATTGTTCTAAATTTGGGTCAGTAGATCTAAAGGAGATGTTTGATTTTGGGCTACCACCGTGTACACTACATAGATAAATAGGAAAAAAATAGGGGATTTTCATAAAAATACAAAGAAATTCATTTGAAGTAAAGTACAGGTGTACAGTAAATAATTATTGGGAAGTTTTTTAATAGGATAACCCTATTTTTATGGTAGCCACGGGTAGCCATGACAGTTGTTTGACATGACGTTTGACGACTTTGACAGTTTGACTTTGTCTGTCTTTGAATCGTTGTGTTCGCGCGTGTTGTATTGGAATGGTATTGGATGTGTTTCGGTGTTTTTAATGTTTTTTTTTGTTTTGCGACAACAGTTTGCTACTACGGACATTGATTGATTGCTTCCCTGTTGACCTCAGCTTTGTTAAATGGTTTCTGATTCGCCTGTGATTTCGATACTAATACTGAGAACTAAATATCATAGAACTTGTCTGAAAAACTGTTACTGCCTAGTTGGTTGGTTGGTTGGTCGTACTTCTTTGGTTGGTTGTTGCTGTAATATAGTTGGTTTTTTCCCAGCTATTTCTGTGTAATAGGAATAGTCCACCATTCTAACAGTAACTTGCAGTTGTCAGGTACTGCACAGCTCACTACTCTCCTATGAATTATAAAAGTCCAGGGTATATTAATAGGCATTAAAGAATGAAACACCAAGACAGTTTGATCAACAAAACAACGTTCAAGCCTTCGTTTCTTGCTCCTCTTGACACCGATATGACCAATAGTTTAAATAGGTAATATAACTTGTACTGAAGCAGTCGAGTAGAATATTCTGTAGTCCTATTTTATTATTAAGTAACTATAACGAAACTCAAGTATTTTCAGAATTCGTGTTTTGTTTTTTTTTTCGCAGATATTATATCGACCACAGAGCATGTAATGATATAGACACCATCAGTTAAACGTCATTGTCATAGTGACATTTCGCATATTGCTGATCCACCATATTTATTTTATGTTGCTCTCCTTGGCCGAGTGAATTTTAATGTACATTAAAACGAAGTCAAATTATAGAAAATTAATATTAAAAAACGGTTACTATATTGTACAGCGATATTTATATTTAGTGTACATAGTGCTAGCCCAGGCTCCATACATTTTTAGAACATCTCCTTTAGAACAATAAAATATCTGTCTAGTAAGACATATATTTTCTTCTTTGTTTCTAATATTCATATGTCAATCTTATGCAAATATGCATAGTTTTTATTTGCATGGTTACTGAAATGCCAATGTTAGATGTAAATTAATTTGAATTGGTAAGTGAGATTAGGTACTGTTGGTGGTATGCTTATTCTAAATAATTAAAAAGCCCCATCCCTGCCAGTGATACAAATATTTATACCTATAGGTAATGCTTAATTGGTTTTATTTACTCCGGTTTTAAAATTCAATTGCAATTAAAACTAAAAGTAGGCATTTTTATATGAATTTATTTAAAAGAAGATAAATACAAATATTTGTTTGGGTGAAAAGTAAATTGTAAATTCCTCATAGAAATTGCCTCTGTAACGAGTTGAAGAAAAAAATTGTGCGCATTTTGGACATCAAAATAGGTACATAGTTCAGTATTGGTCCGACAATAGTGCCTTGACGAACGCTTAGGTTCAGTCACGTGAAAATAATCTGGAAAATGGAAAAATTTATTCTATGCCATAAGCGATCCGAGTTTATTGGATTATTGGGTGATTAGAGGACATTGCCCAAAATCAAAACCGCTTTAAACCAATAGAGAATGGTCATAAAAATATACTCATAAATTATAAAATATTTTTTTAACTATTCTGAGTTCACTTGATCGAAATCGTATGCGGGGTTAATATTTTGTATTTAATTAGTTATTTATTTGATTTTATTACATACTTTTTAAATGGAGTATTTTAGTAAAAGTAAGCAACTGACCAATGGGTTCCTGTAATTAAAAATTAGATTATAGTTAAATAAATGCAGACAAGCGAATATGAAACGTATTTCTGCAGTTTGTGAATCCATTAGCACTACTTGTGGGTTACTGAATGAATGTTCGTATTTGGTTTCAATGGTGAAAACTTTTGCTCTGTGTGGCATAATTAAGACAGTTAGTTTTATTTAGGTTTTTTAAACAATGTCGCGCTATTTGTGTTTGACTTCTAAACTAACATAGATAGCGCTACAGCTGGCATAATTTAGTTAGGTTGTGGACAAATAAACAAACTTACTTAGGGCTTATGTTCATAAAAGCATGTGTTTGAATTTTCGTCACTCCATCACCCTGTGCATAGCAACAAAGCTAGAGACGACTTTCTGATTTCTTGCAGTTAAGTTGAAAAGTAAAAAAGAAAACAATTATAACACCTTTACATACTTATCAAAGGCTATAATTACACTGATGCTATAATTTGAAGAATCAAAGGTGTTGGGTGTGACTGTCCAGGATGCGCCGAACGCTCGGTTCACTTGAGTAACTGGCGGAACAAACTGCGCAACACGAAGAGGCTTCTTAACATTTTAAGCGCTTGGCTAAATACTCGTATCAATTGCCGTGCCCCTAGCGCGCGGCTACAAATCGATAAAATACTATAAAATAATACCTACAATTAATAAGGAGGAGCAATCGTTGCATCGATTAAAAAATAGTCAAAAAGTTTTTATTTCTATCTAATAATGGTTTTAGTTGTACCACGCAGTACGAAAATAGAACGAAACAATCATACATGTTCTCTGTCGCAGAAATACGACACAAGCGGTATGGGCACGGAAATATGTGTCGCATAAATGCGACACAAGCGGTCAAAAACTACTAAATCTAAAGTCTAGGACTAAAGTCACATGGAGGAAGCAGTTTAACAGTAGGAGTGTTACTTGAGATTGTTACACGAACCATCCACACGCTTCCATTCTTTTGGACCACAAGGTTTAACTTCAACGATACAATACCTAGAAATATTGGATTTATTTCAGATGAAAAGATTTTTTTTTAAGGGCTTTATCGCTGAGCGATAACCTCGCCCTGTAACGTCAACACTATTATTAAAAGTAACAACAAATAACAATCGGTTCAACACCAAAATACAAGTTTGTATGAAAAGGTTGGTTTTATTACAATTAAAAGCTCGTCTTTCCTCGACTAAAACATGTGGGTAGGTATAAAAACAACAGCTTTACACGTTATTTTGATTATTAACTCTTAACGTAGATCCACGCGAGACACAATAGCTTTTTAATTGTTTCTGTAATTACGGTGTTCAACAGGTTAATGAAGTCAATGTTAACATTATGACATTACTCTTCATTCTACTAGAAAGCCATTAAACCAAAAACGTTCAATAGAATATTTTTCCAATAATATCTGGGATTTCCTAAATACCGGAGGATTGAATCGCTTCGTGTCATACTAGGCAGCTGGTGGATTATCGAAAGGTAGGACAACAATATCTGTGTAGATACTGATTCTACAATCACAGATCTCAAAATATAAGCTTGGAGATTGTGATTCTTTCGTCAAAAATTTGGAATTTAATCTATACATATAAAATTCAAAGTCCTGACTGACTGACTGATATATCAACGCACAGCCTAAACCGCTGGTCCTAGAGACATGAAATTTGGAGGGTGTGTTCTTTGAGACGAGTAGGTATCCACTAAAGGGGTTTTCGAAATTCCACCCCTAAGAGGGTGAATAGGGGGAGGGTGAAATTCCATGCGGACGAAGTCGCGGGCAGAAGCTAGTTAAAATACGATAGAGCTTGTCCCTCGAAGAAAGGAGGCCTGTGATCCAGCAGTGGGAATATTAAACTTACTGATGATGCGTGGGGCCTATGCGTGGGGTTATAAAAGTGAAAAGTGCAATACCTACGTGGTTATTTTGTATGGAACAGCTTTTTTTTTAAATAATAGAGAGACGAAAAATTTCAACGCAGGGGTTTCAGAAACGTGTGCTAAATCCATGGTAACACGTTGTGCGTCGGTGTCCCTGCCACCCTGTATACCTACTCATTATTTTCTTCAAAACCCATACCAGCACTTAGTATGAACATGAAAACATAATCAAGGGCTTAGAAGCCGGCTTATATTCCATAATCTGGGAAACCGGAGACTATTGTTTACGGGTAGGACGAAGCAAAAATAAACAAAACGTTATTCAATCTACCCTCCTACTGTAAGCAATCACTTCATGGTAGGGAAGACGGCGGAGTTGTGAGCCATGAGGGAAGCGTTTAAATAGTAGCGTAGACATACATAAATGATGAATTATATCTGATTAAAGGAGCCATAATAAACCGTCAAGAGGATGCGTTCCTGATACCTTGGCAGGTGCGACAATTCCAGTTACTAATAAAGATCAAATTCGCAAAACACATATTCGGTATAATTATGAAATTAACGGGTGTCAAGAACGCATTCTCTCTACGGCTGGACTGTACCGAATGACCAATCACGACCGTTTCTGCTTTTATTACAGATGTGTAAGCTCATTCATATTGCACAAAAAATGATGGTGATATCCTTGACTGTAATTAAAACACCGAAAAATATTTCATTAACCCCGATTTCATATTACTTTGCAGCCGTATTAAGAGCAGCAGGGGTTATTGCGTTACACACATTAAATGGCAATCGATCGCAATGCATTTCATTTTGACATCCATTGTTTCATTGATTAAAAAAATTCGTCTGCTCAACAACATAATGAATGTTGCTGAACTGCCAAAATGAAAGGCATTGCGATCGATTGCTATTGTAACTGTGTTATGCAATTACCCCACAGTTTGATCTAACTTGATTGTTTAATAGAACCACCAGAAGATCACTCATCATACCTCACCTTAAGACCATGGTCAAAGTCAACTGCATTGTCCCAACCCGCTCATTTCTTGGCCCCCGTCTCCCCAACACTCTGCCACATGACGTGACAGGCGGCCGCGACTGACATATCCGAAATCGCTGCGACATTCTTCCTAAACGTCTTCTCAAACAATGCAACGAGGGTCCACTGACATACCACGTCTTATTTATCATCTTGAAACACCTTAACATGCTCACAAGAAAGACTAATTTGAACTGCTTCAGCTGCTTGATTAACTTTGTGTGATGACCAATTTTGTTTACAGATTTAATATATTTTATTTTAATGGTAATAAGGGTGTTATTCGCTGGTTGAAGGATAGTTTTTAAGTTGTGTAGGTATCAGGGGTGTGGCGTAGAGTATTTGAGAAAGTTTTAGATTTGCAATGAGGTGATGGATTCGATTTTAAATGTTTGTTGTTGGATGGAGTCTCGTTAGGGGAGATAAATTTTATTTATCTGCCATTTATCTACCAAAGGCACCAAATAAGGAGGGATATGTCTGACTGTGCTAAAGTCCAATGTCATTATTAAAACAATACAATGTCATTGTTTTTCATTTGAAAAACATCTTATAAACAGAGAAGGGCTAAGAATAGAGCCCAGAGGGAAACCAATTTTGTTTAAAGTTCAAAAGCAACTTTTAAAGTAAAAAATAAACATAATTTACTTTTATATCATTGTTCTTTATCTCGAAAATCTTAGGTACTTACTATCTTTTCAATACAATGTACTTTGATATTTATTAATGTTGATATTTCCAACCGAATGCTATTGGCGATGTTCTGGGACTAATAAAAAAATAATGTGTGTATATTGTGTTTACTTGTTTCTCATTTATAACCTAAAAAGTAAAATCTCAATAAATATGCATAACTACAAATCGAGAATTCCAATTATTGTATTTTAGATCCCTTATAAATTTCATGCACGTTACCCAATTCATTACGAATACGACGTCTAACATTTCCTACTCCATCCTGTTACAAGAAAACAAGTATCAAAAACTCCGTAAATTTAGTAGCAAATGGCTAGAGCACGCGATTGCTCGCATATTGAATGCAGCGAAATGCATACAAATACTGTGTTTACTGTCTACCCCCTGATGGATGGTTCGGGCTACTTTTTGTGGACGCCTCGCTATGAATTTTGGATTTCTATCTCTATTCATCGTGGGAGCACTTCTCTTTAAGAATTTAGGGGATAAAGATGCTAATATAGAAAGAAAAAGGAAAACATTGCATGGCCATGGTGTCATGCTTGCTGAAGATATTAGGAAGACTAATTGATAGAAAACCCTTCATTGCGCACTAAACAAAGGGATAAAACAAAAGCAACAAATCGAAGAAGATTTAAACTAATTCAGTTAGATTTTTCTCAGAAATATAAAAACTTGTAGTTCTCACTACTGAAAATTATTCGAAGAATCATCACGTCTTTCAGAACCAGCAGTACGTTATAAGAACCAAAAGGACGCTGCTTCTCATCCTCTCAAATTATCTTCTTAATTAAAACTGTCACCAATTACAAATAAATTTCGAAGCTCGCAGTCTATAATTTATGTCTAATCAAATACCTCGTCAATCCTAACGACAAATTGTTCATTTACCACATTTCATAAAAGCACAAACTACATAATTGACATAGCAGCCATGGTACCGATCAGGCCTCACTCAAACACTGACTCAGTCAGTCAATTTGAAGACCGCTAATTGCCGCCTCTTGCTAATTAAGGTTTGCCGTGCACCAGTTTGTAAGTGGCTATGAAGGGAGCGATTTGGATTGCTAATATTTGATTGATTTAATGACTTGCTGAAATCCGATGAAAGAGGATGGGAAGAGATGCCTAGTTTTGTTTTATCTGGCACTTAATGATTCTTGTTGCAATTTAAGAGAGATGGTTGCATCTCTCTTGAACATTAAATATTTGTTTTAAAATCTAAAAGTTTATTATGATTTAGACGATTATTTGGTTAAGATATTTTTGTAGAAATATATAACGAAATGACATGATGTGTTAAATGAATAAATGATGAGGTAAGAAAAATGAAATTAGTTAACATTTATTTAAGGACGTATGAATCGCTGATGAATATGAGAGACAAATGCAATATTATGACATATACATATGTCGTTAAGCAGTTCCTATCAATACCTTTTGATAGGAAACAAAATACCCAGAACAAAGTCCGCCAACGTAGAAGCCTTAACCACCGCAGTGCAACAATAATTGATAGTTTCCAGTCGCCGGGACATTCCTACTCACTCGCGCTGTTATTTAGCACCGACATGTTGACAGTAATAACAGTGGCTGACCTATGTTTATTTACATAAAATTGACACCACACTAGTGTGAAAAGTAGGTAGGTATTGCTATTGAGGACTTTCTATAGGTGTGCTATTATGTATTTGATTGACTGGTAAATAGAACCCGTTGGTGGCAACGTCGGGTATAATTTTCTTGTATCGTATTGTATGGCAATAGTGGTTTTCTTGCAATCTTGATTTTGATTCGAGTTACATGGAAAGTTTTGTTTATGTCATACAAACAATACTTTCTAGAGCCTATTTAGTCAGTAGAAGATGTTTGAACAGGGAAGGACTGCCTTAGCCTCTTCATATCTCAAAAAGCATGACTCTTTTCGACTATTTCTTACTGCTTTTAAAAATAATGTAAATGGGTATGGGATGAAGGATAGGAGATATGAAGAAGACAGCGTTGATGTCAATATAGAGACACCATCCACCACTAGTTAGATAGTTCGGAATTTGACGAAAGATATAAATATAACCATAATAAAAATAAAGGTACTGGTTTTAAATGTAAAGATTCACGAGCCATCACTTTCAAATATTGTTAGAATGTATAATATCAATGTTCACTGACTATATGTGAATTGTAATCGATACGCACAAAGAGCGACAACAAACAGCAATTTAAATCGCTCATCGGATTGAATCGGAACAAGAGGTCGTGTTGCATCAATTAAAGGATTACCGCCTGCTGTTGATTCGCTACCTACCGTTGTTTTGTAATCAGAATGAACGTCTATGTTGTTTGTTTTCATTAATATGTACTGATGTTATCTACTGAGCCATTAGATCATTATATTTATTATTAGTATTTAATTATCAGGTAAAAGCATTGCTTCCTTCGTCAGAATCCATATTGAAATAGATTTTTCCATATTTGCTTTGCGTAGTGATAATTCTGGCTGTATCTGTAATTTGATTAAGGTTCAAGATTTTGCAAAAGAATTTCAATATCAAAGATAGCTTTCTATGTCACAACATGTAGACGGATTTTAACAGTAGGTCTACTTAATTTTCATTGACAGAATCCCAATTTTTTTGAGCTTTTTTATCTATATAAAACTGTGTACTTTCACAATTCCATCGTTCGCTTCAGCTCAGCATTACCATGAGAGTATGCGACAAAGCGGAGCATCGCATCAATTAAAGGATTAACGAGATGGTGCGTTAAATGTGTGCAGTTGTTCCGTCCGCTGATTGACCGTTTGTATAGTCCGTTGTTTAATCTTTCAATTGATCTGATTTATAGATTCAGAGATTTAGGACTATATGCCGTTTAGAACTATATGCTTTTTGAGATGATCATTGTTAATAAGAATTCCATCATCAAAAGTCTTATGTTGGTTTTAGACGAATTGTCTGCATTGGATATCCTATCTCACTATTATTTTAACTATCACTAGGTACGTCTGATTAGACAGGATTTATCATTAAAGTACTGCGCAACCCAACTTTGTCTGCCGTTTGTAACATTATGTTTAACATTTTTTGGTGAATTAGATCTTCCATATCAAGTGAGTTAAGTGCAATTCCTTGAAAATAACCCACAATATTCACAGCACAGTAAGATCTATTTGTACCCAACATTAACTCTGTTTTTATTTGTTCAGTCCGCAATCATACGGAGATGCCCCGTTGTGACGGGTGACTTGAAGTATTTATTGCACACTATAAGATAACGGAAACTGCGGAGGAAATATCAGGCGCGGATATTTTAATGTTAAGGAGTTGGTACATTAGTAGAGGTTAAAGTTGCTGAGCTTTATTGAGTCAATCATCATTTTTAATTTTCGGACTACGGTGACTAAGGTGACTTGTTTATGTTTTACTAGCTGTGCCCCGCGGTTTCACCCGCGATAAAAGTATTATATGTAGTCTTTTTTAATTGATTCCATTGATTCCCTTTACAAATCCCCACCCCCCTTTTTACACACTTTTTTTTTCTTTTACACCCTTAAGAGATAATTTCGGGGATAAAAACGTTTCTATATCCTTCCCCACAACTTAAACTATCGCCATACCAAATTTTATCTAAATCGGTTCAGCGGTTATTGATTCCCCATACAAACTTCCACCCCCTTTAATGATGATTTCTGGGATAAAAACTATTCTATGTCCTTTCCCGGGATGCAATCTATCTCCCTGCCAAATTTCATCTAAATCCGTTCAGTGGTTTAGGCGTGAAAAGGTAACATACAGATAGACAGACAGACCGACAGACAGAGTTACTTTAGACTTTATAATATTAGTATGGATTTCTATACAGGGTGAAATTGAACACATGCGACAAATCGAAATGGGAGATTGTACTCATTATTATGAACAACTTTTACCATGGGACTAAACCTAAAATCGCGAAAAAAAAAAATCAGCTGTTCCCTACATTTATGTTCGCATAACTCCTCAAAATGTAGGGAACAACAGATTTTTTTTTCGCGATTTTAGGTTTAGTCCCATAGTAAAAGTTGTTCATAATAATGAGTACAATCTCCCATTTTGATTTGTCGCATGTGTTCAATTTCACCCTGTATAACATAACCCAGTCTATGTCTTCATGGATACGCAGAGGGGGGTCTAGCCAAATATCTGTCTGAAGTATTAATTCGTATCTCATTTGCCTGTTTGTCACTAATTATTATCGACCATAATTTCTATATTGATATAGGTAAGAAATCCGACTGACTAACATCGTACTTAGTCAAGACCAAGGAACCTATCGAAATAGCTAGCTATATAATTCTAAAGTCTTTTTGCTTTCAACATGCGACTATTTATCCAACGCCCATTCCTTTCCCACAACTTAATTCCTGACGTGAACGTAAATTTAAAATCTTACGCTCTTGTTTAGAGGATACAGAATGTAGTCCATTCAATAAAGTGAAAACTGAATGTGTACGATCCTTAACGGCGGCTAAAAGACGAGCACAATTCAATGTGTTGTCTTGCCGCGCGATTTATTCTCATAACAAGGCGCTCTCGTACAAAAATAGTCAACTTTAACACTGCAGCTATGGTATAACAGTTGCCAGTTAAAGGTATTGTATTTTGTGTGGGTTCTGTTCTACTGACTTTCTTTATGTAGTCTTTAGTGTATGTATGCATTGCAACTTTAAGAAGTTTGTGATCATATAAAACAATGTTAACTTAACACCTTCAAAAATATAATCAATCATAATATCAAAATAGTCAACTTTAACACTACGGGATAGCAGTTGCTGGTGAAAGGTTTTGTATTTTGTAAGCGGGTTTTGTTCTTATGTGTTAATGTCTTCTTATGGTTCTTATGGACCTTTAGTAGCTTGTGATCATCCTCAACCATTTTTGGACATTCAGGAATTTGATCGTGACCTTTGAGTTTGATCTTTATACTGGTGAGGGTCATACTGAAAAAGTTAGCCTGCTTTTTCCGTGTCATCCTCTCCAGCACGACCATGGATGATTACCTTAATTTTAATGCGGTACATATTCATGAAAAAATGTGTACTTTATTGTACTAACGACTTTAAAAAATGTACTCACATATGACACATATGAACAAGACGTTAGGAAGAAGAAGGGAAAGAACTTGACAGAGATTATAGTCAGCACCCAGTATGATTATTTGATACTTTATAAGTTTTGGTTAACTCTTGTTACAACAGGAGTTAACTAAAATTTTTAAAGTTAAGACTACTGGCAGCGTTGCTGAAGGGATAAAATATAGAATTTATTAGGTATGTGTTTTACTGGTGAGTATTTTAGAGAAAAACAATACCAACAACCTCTTAAGAGGTCATTGCACTCATCTTTATGAACAACTTTTACTATGGGACCAAACTTGCAATCACGAAAAAAAAAATCAGCCGTAGGGAACAGCTGATTTTTTTTCGCGATTTCAGGTATAAGAGATAGGGCACGAAAATGTCAGAGGATTCCGTGGCAAATACGACATCTAAAAATACGAGGAATCTAACAGTAATAATGTCATCGATTCCAACTAAATAAAAATTCAATTGCAGAAAAATATTCTTCCCATAATAAAAATATCCTTGCGAAAGCCCGTTCAAAGGAGACCCAACCTTATGTTTAGAGAAAGAGAAATAATTGTCGTTCAAAAATATTTGGAAAAATGCTTGGACAATACCCGTTACCATGGAAACGGCACGAACGGTGCGCCAAATTAATCTTGCATCTGCAGAATGAAATATGCCTTTGATGCAAGTATCAAAATCGTTTAGCAGGGCAGTAAAAAGTAAGATTGTTATCGAGTAACAATGTCGAGTGAAGTGGACAATGGAGTAAAACTGTTTGCCTCACTCTTAAGGGCTATTAGAAATGTCTACGAGTTCCGTAAGGGTCTATACGATTTTGTTCGCAGGCTATTGTTGGCCTCCGAGATGTTTGCGCTATGTTTTACGATTGTTTGCACTGAAAGTTGGGGATTATCTGGTGCAGATCGTCATTGAAACAGTCGAGTGTCCAAGAGAATGGTGGAAAATATAGACTGAGTATATAATGATGGACTTTAAAAATGTTGGTAACGGATCGAATGGTATTAAGATTTCCACTTAAAAGTGGAGCCACTACTCAAGCTATTGTTGTTGTTAGTCTGAAGCTAAGTTAGTAGTCAGGATGCTGTTGGGACTGCCACGCTTTTGTAGTGCATCGGGTATGTTCGCGGAGGCGCAAACGGACGGCTTCGCTGCGATCAGACGCAAGCGTGCAGCATCCCTGTTGCGCAGAGTGCGTGCTAGCTCCAACCTCCAACAGTCTCCTGTTTGGTTACAAGCAAACTAGATTGTCCTATCATTCATTATCTAAGCCAGCTTCATGTACTTGCTAATAGGAACTAAGTTGTTTAGACCAAATGTTTTGTAAATATTACTAACATACATAGTTTGAATTGTTTCTAACATTATCCATACTTATAATAATAATAATCCACAACTATCACACAACGCCATCTAGTCCCAAGCTAAGCAGAGCTTGTGTTATGGGTACTAGACAACTGATAAACATACTTATATATTTCTAAATACATACATATTATAGATAAATTACACCCAGACACAGAACAAATGATCGTGCTCATCACACAAACATTTGTCCTGGGTGGGAATCGAACCCACGACCTCCGGCATAGCAGTCAGGGTCACTAACCACTAGAACATCAGGCCTGTCTAATATTATAAATTCGAAAGTAACTCTGTCTGTCTGTCTGTATGTTACCTTTTCACGCCTAAACCACTGAACGGATTTCGATAAAATTTGGCAGAGAGATAGATTGCATCCCGGGGAAGGACATAGGATAGTTTGTATCCCAATATTCCCACGGGATCGAAACTTACGTGGGTGAAACCGCGGGGCGCAGCTAGTGAGTCCATAATACTAGGACATATATATGTAGGATCAGGAGTAGGTTACAGGCATCTAGTTATTATCAGGCATATTTGATTAACTAAAGTGGGCGTACTGTGGGTAGTGTTGGTTATTGCGCAATAGAAAAACCGTTTGCAGTTCAAATCAAATTATAATATCACGAACAAATTAATCACACTAGCAAATCACACACTGTAGGTTCACGACACAACTAGATACACAGTAAAATAATAATTATGTACAGTAACAAAGTAATTGCGAACAAATCGTAGGATCGATTACTGTTCGTATAGTGACAGGGCCACCCAAGTAAACCGACAGGTTTGTCGGGAGCTAGTGCTCTGTCAGGAGTCGAGTCCGAACACCGACTGACTCTCACTAACTGTCACTGACTGTGACCGACTGTCACTGACTGTTATTGACTGTCCAGCACAAACGAGTGCGCTCAGTTATAAAGGTTTGTCCCCACCACGCACTCGCCCCACAACAACTCTGTCCAAATGGCGTACGGAAATACGTCATCGTGTTTACTTGATACAAAATATTAAAATGTGCTAAATCAAATAGATTCACATTATAACTCGCATTATAAATCGAATAATACAACAAGAATAACTGTCTTAAATAAACAATAGTGATTTCACAAAGTAAATCGTTTTAAAATCAAAGTAACATGTCATCAATTGGTTTGAACAAAACCATCGGTTACAATTATCAAAATAAGTTGCTAAAATCAATTAGCGCGTACACTGAGTACTCAATAAATTATGTTCCAATTTATTACACTATAATGGATAGTAAAATCTCTTAAATTAATAAAAGAAAACAAATCATAACAAATTCTGTTGACTACAAATGTAGTCGACAACCGTCTCCGACACGGCCAAAACTGACGTTCTACACGTCCTCGTGTAATCTTGGGATAAAAAAATCTTTAGGTGAATATCGATCGGCCTTTCTGACCAACAAAAGCACAAATCACAAAATAAAAATCCTGAATTAGTCAAATAAAATTATTATCAAAAGCAGTTGCATCGCAACCATTTAAAATGACCATACTGTTGCAGACAATACATAGCTCAATTAAAGTAGAGACATAGTCTCCCAGCCGAAATCACACCATGGGATTCGATAAGTAATTTGGAGTCAACCAAATCCAGGCGTCAACATAGACAACCAAACAAGAGTCAACATAGACAACCAAACAAGAGTCAACATAGACAACTTGTCAATTCAGCTATAGTATGTCAGCAGCAGATGAATCATCATCAGTGTCATCATTGACATCATCATTAACAGTAACTAGACATTCAGGCATTTTTTGTACACAATTATGTGAGTACTTAATTCAAACAGAACCATGTAAACAGAATTTTAATAATAAATTTTTGCTATCAAAAATCATCTACAAGACAATCATCAACAAACTTGACTATCTAGCCAAAACGAAATCATCAACCAGAGCCATGTACCATCGTTATTCACATTAACAATCACCTTTTTCACTAAGAGCCTTAGACACCTGGGAACCCACATACGAGTAAACCACTCTAACGCCACGGCTTTCTAGCCAACCAGCAATCACATTGCTGTCACACATCCACCACATGGATCCGTATGCATCACCCTGTGACTACACACAACTTTACTACGGCCGATAGAGTACTCGAGTGGTTACCACTACTTAGGCTTGCTCATCACTACTGTGACCACCATCTACTTTGACTGGTACATGACCTACTGGTATCATTCTTAACTTATCGTTAAACCAGATTACGCTATAACTAACAATGTAATCATTTTTGCTTTTGTTTACCAGGGAAGCACTCAGTATTTGAGTCAAACAAAATGAAAACGACTCACCAGATTCGGTAGACAATAGATCTATAGCTAGCTTAATAGTACAGACATCCACTCGCTGTCACCGTTTCCTTGGCAGAAGTCGCTAAACTCCCTGCTCGAACAGCACCGTCCTTGATCAGCGATTTTTCATACAGGAAATCCAAAGAGTGCAGCGCTGTCCGACACTGCCATCCTGCTTGCACACGTCCTTGTGTGTTAACCTGTAACCAAAAAAATCAACAGCAGTGCCTGTTCCACTCGGCCAATTCTGACCACATTGTAATCGAAACACATAATAAAAACAATAGCAATCATCGACAGCAAAAGATTCCTCTAAGCCTTAGTAATAATTGCCATAATTAGTCAGGATCTATATCAACTTAGATCACGTACAACAATCATGAGCTTGCTGCCGCAACAGCTAATGATAGTGTTACAAAGGACTCGAGCTCTCATGTAACATTCAAGAGCTCATAGAGAATTTAGTTCTCTAGTCTTGGAGTCCTGTTGTAATGAGTCGAGTCTTGTAATTTATCACTCGAGTCCGTTTATACAGGACTCGAAGACTTGAGCTCCCTGAAACACTAGCTAATGACACTTATGCCACCCATATCGTCATCACCTCAAGTGATACGATAAGTGATAACCCTTAAACGGACCTCTGAACTTCCGATTTAACTTAGACTGATAATCTGATTTCGCTATTACTTCTTTAATAACACGAAATCGCCAAACCTAAATTTTGTTATATGTAGTTGCGTATGTCGCATCAAATGGAACCTTGTTATTGTTAACTGAAAACTAATCGCAAGAACTTTATGTAACAAAAACTCTAACGTAGTCATATTAATTGAAAAGCCTAGGTTCAATATTTCACGTACTATCATATTACTTTGCAAGTAAATTTCGGGTAGAAATGTAATAAAATCTCAATTTGTTGATCGCTAATCTCAATGCTACATATGACTTGTTCTGTGCTGAGTACACGTGTTTGACAAATACAACGTCAACACAACAACGTTATTAACTCGGCTGCTACTTAACCTCTCAGCTAGCGATTGGCGATTGTGAACATTATTCGAATGATTCGATTGTACAAGTCATTCAAATTATTCGAACAACCTTACAATTCATTCGAATTTGAAAACGAATGAGAAATAAGAATGTATTGCGTTGTGTCATTCCTTCCGATTCAATTTTCATTATTGTTACTAGTTCATACATTCGAATATCCGTAACTTCATCTAAAAGTAAACTCTATGAATTGAGTAATAAAGCTCAATTTTGTATGACAAACTGAACGAATGAACTAAAGGTTCGCAAATCAGTTACTTGTTGCTACGAATATCAATTGAAAATAGACTTTATTGTACGTATAAACAGCCCAATTTTGTATGGCAAGGGTAAAGTAAATGAATGAACTAGCGGCTTTATTCGAATTTGAAAACTAGCGATCGATTGTTGGAATCAGTAACAATCGCCCATCTCTAAGTGCTCTCCTTTACTAACAAGCATTCAGCACCAGAATGGTAAACAAAACAATACAGCTCACCTTTATTTTCTAAGGTGTCCGAGGGTAGGTGTAAGACACAAACATCCACTCGCCATTGCTGCTTCCAGCACATGCTCCACCTTCACCATCTGCTTGGCTGCTACTGCTCATGGAGGGCAGCGATATGTCCTGGAATCCCTCACTAGCAGCACATGAAGGGCTTCGCTGACGGCTGCGTGGCTGCTTGGGTCGATTCAATCACTCCACGTCACTGGTAGCTCCCCGCCACGTCCTTGATTTGCTATTTACGATAGCCACGTTGATGCTGCTCCTCTGTCCACCTTGCAGTGAATTTTCAGCAAAACACATCACCAGTTGTGCACTGTTATGTTTGCGCAACAGACACGTCACTAGGCAAACGTATTTCTGCATACAGCCTATGCCGAAAACAACATGCAACATGATCGCGCATCCGTATCTGCTTTGTCTGGGTCGAACTTGGATAGATCCACACGATTATTTAATAAACGTTCACATGTTTAAACTTTGTTTTTCAAATGTCAACGGTCATTTTCACTTTTAGCGTTCTCATTTTGCGCATGAACCAACACAAATTATATCCCACTTCTGATGTAGGATCAGGAGTAGGTTACAGGCATCTAGTTATTATCAGGCATATTTGATTAACTAAAGTGGGCGTACTGTGGGTAGTGTTGGTTATTGCGCAATAGAAAAACCGTTTGCAGTTCAAATCAAATTATAATATCACGAACAAATTAATCACACTAGCAAATCACACACTGTAGGTTCACGACACAACTAGATACACAGTAAAATAATAATTATGTACAGTAACAAAGTAATTGCGAACAAATCGTAGGATCGATTACTGTTCGTATAGTGACAGGGCCACCCAAGTAAACCGACAGGTTTGTCGGGAGCTAGTGCTCTGTCAGGAGTCGAGTCCGAACACCGACTGACTCTCACTAACTGTCACTGACTGTGACCGACTGTCACTGACTGTTATTGACTGTCCAGCACAAACGAGTGCGCTCAGTTATAAAGGTTTGTCCCCACCACGCACTCGCCCCACAACAACTCTGTCCAAATGGCGTACGGAAATACGTCATCGTGTTTACTTGATACAAAATATTAAAATGTGCTAAATCAAATAGATTCACATTATAACTCGCATTATAAATCGAATAATACAACAAGAATAACTGTCTTAAATAAACAATAGTGATTTCACAAAGTAAATCGTTTTAAAATCAAAGTAACATGTCATCAATTGGTTTGAACAAAACCATCGGTTACAATTATCAAAATAAGTTGCTAAAATCAATTAGCGCGTACACTGAGTACTCAATAAATTATGTTCCAATTTATTACACTATAATGGATAGTAAAATCTCTTAAATTAATAAAAGAAAACAAATCATAACAAATTCTGTTGACTACAAATGTAGTCGACAACCGTCTCCGACATATATATATGTACATATATGTCGGATCAGGAGCAGGTTACAGGCGTCTAGTTATTATCAGGCATATTTGATTAACTACTGTGGGCATACTGTGGGTAGTGTTGGTTATTGCGCAAAGGAAAAACCGTTTGTAGTTCAAATCAAATTATAATATCACGAACAAATTAATCACACTAGCAATTCACACACTGTAGGTACACGACACAACTAGATACACTGTAAAATAATTATGTACAGTAACAAAGTAATTGCGAACAAATCGTAGGATCGATTACTGTTCGTATAGTGACAGAGCCACCCAAGTAAACCGACAGGTTTGTCGGGAGCTAGTGCTCTGTCAGGAGTCAAGTCCGAACACCGGCTGACTCTCACTGACTGTCACCGACTGTGACTGACTGTCACTGACTGTATTTGACCGTCCGGCACAAACGAGTGCGCTCAGTTATAAAGGTTTGTCCCCACCACGCACTCGCCCCACAACAACTCTGTCCAATAGCGTACGGAAATACGTCATCGTGTTTACTTGATACAAAATATTAAAATGTGCTAAATCAAATAGATTCACATTATAACTCACATTATAAATCGAATAATACAACAAGAATAATTGTCTTAAATAAACAATAGTGATTTCACAAAGTTAATCGTTTTAATTTCAAAGTAACATGTCATCAATTGGTTTGAACAAAACCATCGGTTACAATTATCAAAATAAGTTGCTAAAATCAATTAGCGCGTACACTGAGTACTCAATAAATTATGTTTCGATTTATTAGACAATATTTGATAGCAAAATCTCTTAAATTAATAATAAGAAAACCAATCATAACGAATTCTGTTGACTATCGCTCAAATTTAATTGACAACTGTTTCCGACATATATATAACGGAGAAGGCATGTGAGTCTCGTTGTTATCAGCCATATTTCAACTACTGTGGGCGAACTATGGGTATGTGTTGGTTATTGCGCAATAGAAAAACGGTTTGCAGTTCAAATCAGATTATAATTTCACGAACAATTTAATCACACTAGAAAATCACACACTATAGGTACACGATACAATACAACCAGATACGGAACGCGGGACAGTTTCTAAGCGCATGTTGTTCGTTTGATGTCCGATGTCCAAGAGGCTCCACATCGTTCTTTCGCGCTGTTGTCGACCCCCACGAACTCAGGCTAGACTCTGTCAAGCGCCGCCAGATGGCGCTGGCGTTCCGAATAGTCAAACGAATGACCGGATGCGACATATATATGTTTAATAGCCATAGAGAGAGAAGAGAGAACTAAAATATGAGTGACACCATCAGAATGTTGATGTGGCGAAACTTTGCAACGAGCGTTTAAAGAAATCTAATCCATAATTATTTCTTAAAAGAGCATGAAACTAATTTACTCCAATTTCTACCTACACTACTTGGGTTGATCATGATTGTACTGATAACCCACCCCTGATTCCCACGGTTTTTAAGGTTTGACAAAAGATCGAAGTTTCTCTATTATACATTGTGTCCCGTAATTAGTGGATAATCTGTTTAGGGAATCTTGTTTATTTACCTGAAATCGTGATAAAAGAATTTGCTGTTTTCTACATTTTGACTAGTTATGTGAACATAAATGTAGGGAACAGCTGATGTTGTTTCGCGATTTCATGTTTGGTCCCGTAGTAATAGTTTTTCATAATGATTATACAATGACCTCTTAAGAGGTTATCCATTAATTACAGGACACCCTGTATGTCAGTTTCCAATGTGTATTAAACACATAAACCTTCCGAAATAAATTCTCAAAATTATGGTGAAAACCGCATCAATATCCGTTGCGTCGTTTTGAAGAAATATGCGGTCACACAGACGATCACAAAAATAATTTATAATATAGATAATGACAATGAGCGACAAGCTTCACCAGCATTGGTTAAAACTGTTGTGTTTTAATTTACGAGAATTTTGATTTAACTAATCAATGAAATACGACTGCTAATAACAAAGATTTTGGGGACATCAAGATCTCAATCCTTCTTAATGAATGAACAGTTGACTGGTTTCCTCCCAATAATCCCTTAGTCCCCCCAAACGATAATTGCATTAGAACATAACTGGAGTATTGTTTACCGTTCGTCTACTATCACCATAGTAACATGATTCCCCTAATCGACTCGGATGTCGCCAAGAAAATGGGTAGCAATCAATCAATACTTGAGAACTTTGGAGAAAAACGATTTGTCAGACTTCTCTATTTGGAAAAAAATATTAAGGAGTTTGTACAGAATTTACGTGATTTTCATGGTTCTGTAGAGGTATCTACAAACGCCACATGCGAACAACGCGTCATACTGACGTCACGCAAATCCTGCATCTCGCAAGCAGAGTTTACCGCGCAACTAGCGTAGATACAACAGCCCGACATGAATCATCGGGCAGTTGCCCGCCAGACATAACACCCGTCTGGTCGGAGGATCCTCCCTTTTCTAATTGAGGAGCTTGTACAGAATTTTTGTGATGTTCATGGTTCTGTAGCGGTATCTACAAACTTCACATGCGAACAATGCGTCATACTGACGTCAGGCAAATCCTGCATCTCGCAAGCAGAGTTTACCGCGCAACTAGCACAGATACAACAGCCCGACATGAATCATCGGGCAGTTGCCCGCCAGACACAACACCCGTCTGATCGGAGGATCCTCCTTTTTCTATAGAGTATGAGTGAACTTTACATCCTGTTCCTCATACCTCTATAGTTCTATATAATGTTCATAGTATCGAAGTTTAGTAACCATGCAACCGCACTGTGAAAAATTACTCATAAGCGTAGAAATGTTGTGCATAACCATTACCAAAACAGAATAGTACACATTTATCTCGCTTATTTTGTTACTGAAATAAAATTATCCGGAGCAAAGAACCGCAGAATATGCTAAGCAGATTAAAATAAAATAAAACAGTTTGTCAACAACAAGTCTGCAATAGTCACCCCAGAGCAACCCAAGCAAACAATTCGAAATTTTCAAACTCTGTTTTAATTAGCAAAAAGAAATCGGAGGAAAAAGTTTTTAACAAAACTCCCTCCAACGAGAAACTGAATAATACGATTTTAATTGAACTTAATTAAAAAAATTACACAAAAACGTTCCTGAGATGAATAAAAAAATAATTGGAACAGATTGTCGCGGAGTTGTTATAATTTTGTGACTATCAAAGAAGTGATGTTGTGAAAAATTCCTCTTTGTAAAATGGTTGGCATTGGGTCTTATGTTTATTTGATGAAGAAAAAGTAATTAATAAAGCTTTGTTAAAAATTACATAGTAGAGTAAGAAAAATCAAAGACTTGGATGAAAAGGATTTGGCAAAGATTTGGGTTTACAAAGATGATAGAAAATGTATTGGATGAGCTACTGCTAGGGCAGACGAAGATATGTCGCACTGGGCCCTCGTGGAGGAATTACAAACTCCAAACTGCCTGCCAAACTGTTGCAGTTTTTAAAAGAAGAGTGAAAGAACACTATCTTTCCACTTTATCATAGTTGTGTATGTATTTATAATTATTTTTTTTTACATTCTAGTGATATTTATTTTAGAAGTATGTATGTTTATTTATATGTATGTAAGTATATTCTCATATTATTTGTTTAGTTTTATTAGGTGAATTGTTTTTAGATTTTTTTTTTGTCTCCTTTACTCTTTAACACGCTGTCTACATCTCTCTATTTCTTGTCCTATCGCAGGTATGCCGGAAGAGATTTCTTGTGAAATAAGTATCACCTTTGTACCTATTTTTCTGTTCTGTTTTTTTCTTGTCTGTTTATATATGTGTGTACATAAATAGTAAAATAAATAAATACATTAAAGGCTGATTATGCAAGGTACCGCCAAAGAATTAAGGGAGAGAAAAATAGTACCTAAGGCAACGCTGATTCCGCCTGCATTATTACTCAATCTCCAAAAAACAAAAAATAAACAAAATATAATCCAAGAAATAAATTATTACAATCCAATATTACTATAATGAATTAATGAAACTAGATACAGACATATAAAAATGCTATAGAGAGTTATGCCAAAGACGGGTGTTTGATTTATCACCACGAAATTCAATCTCAACTTTCAAATCCATCTTATATTATAATTTACGATATATTTTTCTTAGCTTTCGCACAATAATTCATCCAAAAACACAGAATATAATTTACAACCACTCTTTGAAGTTGATAAATTCCCAATACTCTGGTTCTAAGTAAATAAAATCTTGGTGTTTCTCATTAAGACATCCGTGTTTTTAGGTATGTTAAATTAAACTTAAATGTCGCGTGCCGTCTGTTGGCTTGAGCTGGTACAGTGCAGCACATTAGTCAAAGTAAGCGTAGCATGCTGGTACATTCGAGAGCAAAACGCTTTGATGTTTGTCATCGCAAATGAATTTTACAGTGGTCCGTCAAAATTTGCTTTTTGGATGTGGTGAAGATGATTCATTTAGTGGCAAAAGGAATCAAGGCTAGCTATTCTTTTTTTTTAAGTCCTAGCAGCGCCGTGCAGTTTTACCCGCATAAGTTTCAACTCCGTGAGAATAACGGGATAAAAAGTATCCTATGTGTTAATCCTGATTATAAGCTATCTGTGTGCTAAATTTCATCTAAATCCGTGTAGTAGTTTTTACGTGAAAGAGTAACAAACATCCATCGATCTATCCTTACAAACTTTCGCGTTTATAATATAAGTATCCTCCATCATGGCATGAAATGACCCTCACTGCCTCACAGGTACGTATCTAATGTGAACTTTCTCCCAGACATAAGACAGTTCTCGTAACTTATTTTAATGTTCTATACTTTTCATTTGTTTCTTAAGTTTCCTATTTTTCACAATCCTAACTAATTCCGTGTTTACCAGTACACCGCGTCATCCACATTTGTCAGTGGGCTGTTATAATTGGCACCAGACATGCGCCACTCCTGCACATTCAAATAACTCGAGTTTATACGAAGTGATACGAGTATTTCCGAATTTCTAAGTGACAGGACGAAGCGGAACTTACATTGATTGGTGGGTTTTGGGAATAAATGAGGTTTTCTTTGTTTTTAAATACATAAGTGGTTTAGGGGAAGATTTGGAGTTTAAAGAAACAAATCCTGGTTCTTGACAACATACTCGTACAAGTTTCAATTTCTATTCAGACAAAGTTGTACGTAATTAATTTACGTCATTCATTTAATTTATATATTTTATTATATTAGTTTATTTTATTTCTTGAGAAAACTTACAGCTAGGATACAGATAGTTGACAGTTAGTGAAAGAAGGCCAATTAAAAGTTTTTACTGACAATATTAGGGTAGCACAAGAAACAGTAGACAGGTTACGAAAGCAACCCAATGATGTAAAACTTCACTCTTGCATAGTCAGGTCTGACATAACGTCACTAATTGTATATTATTAGCACTAATTAAAATACTACGAGCACTACCTACTGCGCAACTCATTAACACGTAACAGTTAGTACATGCCTAGAATAACATGACCTATTCAGTTAGGAACAAAAAGTTTACTTTACCTAAGTAATTATGTTTAGTTTTAAGGAAAAACTTTGAAAGTTTTGTGTGCGGTTATTCTAAAAAAACTCTTTCATCTGTACTGAGGGTGTATTTCACCAATAAAACTCAACTTGATCAGCACCCCTAAACCGCGTTTTAGAGTTGTCAGTGTCATCATTGTTGGTACTCGGGGCAGTCCGTTCGGGAAGCTACGTAATATCTTCTCGTCTTATATACCACAGTGTCACAACACGAAACTCTTTGACCAGTGCGCGTTGCCAGTGATGACCTATAGTACCGAAACATAGTCGCTCATAATGGGCCTCATTAGAAGGCTTAACGTCATCCAAAGGGCAAGGGAGAGAGCTATGCTTGGAGTTTCCTTACGTGATCGAATTATAAATAAAAAGATCCGTAAGAGAATCAAGATAACCGACATAGCCCGAAGAATTGTCAAACCTAAGTGTCAGTGGGCAGGGCACATTGCTCGAAGAACAGACGGCCGATGGGGCCGAAAGGTTCTGGAGTGGCGACCGCGTACCAGTAGACGTAGCGTTGCAAGGCCTCCCATACGGTGGACCGATGACATGATGAAGACCGCAGGAATCCGCAGGAAGCACAGAGCCGGTTGAAGTGGCGGTGATTGGGGAAGGCCTATGTCCAGCAGTGGACGTCTTTCGGCTATAATGATAATGATGATAATGACTGACACTGACAGGTCTAAACAGTGCTGACCGCGTTCAATTTTAATCGTGAAATTCGCCCCAAATAGATAATGCCTTATTTCTTCTTCCATTAAAAAAGAAAACTGTGCATTTTGGCTATTACGGCTCAGAAAAGCTTCTAACAGGCAGTTTTGAATATTTACTGAATGCAAACTTCCACAAAGCTGCTCCTTATTAGCATCACAATATTTCAAATGAATCATAAACAAAAACTAAAACTTTACCGCTTAAATGAGGGACAATTTATCATTTGTGTACTAACAAGCCATGTAAGTCCATACTAAACATCCTGTTTTACAAAATTTATGATAATTTGACGTCCGAGGGAAGCCGACAATTGCCGAACTAACCCGAAAGCCGGTTCGTTACTGCACCCACTACGTGCACTAATAATTGATGTGAACTAGAAATCAATTACTACCAACATTAGAACAAAAAGGGGCCGGTAGCAGAAACGTGATATCTCTGAAATTTGATAATTTGGTTTAGAACAAACGGGCAAACATGCCCGCATATTAGTGCCAAACTCAGCTACTTCCAACCTTATTCTTTTCTACATACAGCCTACAATTCTTTGCCTTATATTTTTATAGGCATAGAGCTGTAAAGGCCCTGTTAGCCTTTCCCACGTTGCTTCATTACATCAAACATTCTGCCACGCGTATTATGGTAATAGAAAAAAAAATAACTTGGCTACTTTGCATAATCCGTGAATGACAGCGTGACATTAAGTTGTCTGTTTATTTCGCCAAGATTATGACCTTTGGCCCACAGTAAATTGTACTCTATCTTTTACAAAATAAGGTTGATAATAAAAGTATGTAAATATTTGTAGGATGGTAACGGTCAAAGTGATGTGACAGTGGTGTGAAGCGAACGATTTTGTTTGTTTTCTTTTTATTAATGTTTAGTCGCCATGTTTTTTGTACACAGTCAAGTGCTTATTTTTAGAATTATGTTGTTTTATTGAAAGAGTTAGCTACTGCAACAGCAGCAAAATTCCTTCGTGCTTATGAAACTAACCTGAGTGTATATTCCAAGAAAAACTGTGCACATAGGAAAGTTCTGGTAATTTCGTGACACATTAAAGCCCTTTTGACAATTCAATAACATTCATTGCGTTATTTACGTTGTCGAGCAAACGAATTTTTCAAACATATGAAGCAATGGATTAGCAATTTCCTTCAAAATACTTCGGACGGTGATAGACAGTGTGTCGCAATTATGGTGCTGGTTACTTAGGGGTTTATTTATAATCTAAGATTAAAGTTAATTAACGTATGTATATTTAAACAGTCGCTAATCAATACTTAACTTTAAGCAACATTACCTAGTTTCTTATCTAGGGACTGATGTGTTCCGCCTAATGATTTCGCGCCACCTACTCCGATTTTTGGTATTTTTTGTGAACTCATACAAGGGATATAATATAGAGACAGCATAATCATCATCTGCCAACTATGTCGGGGTCGGCTTCCAGTCAAACCAGATGCAGCTGAATACCAGTACTTTACATGGAGCGACTGCCTATCTGACCTCCACAATTCAGTTACTGGGTAATACGATACCTCTTGGTAAGACTAGTTGTCAGACTTTCAGGCTACTGACGACCCGTAACGACTGTCAAGATCCACGAATGACAGCCGGGACCGACGGCTTAACGACAACGGTTTCACTTCCATATAAAATGTCAAGTCAAAATAAGAGCAATCTATAAATAAAAGGCACATTCATTCCTTACGTTTGGAAATCCCTTTTAAATACTTAATGCGTCTCTAATGGGTGAGATAGTATTTATAGTGACGAGTGCTCTGTCCGATTTCATTTGACAGGTTTTAAATATATGGGTCACACATGATCTGGTTTCCATTATAAAGACTTGCTTTGTTTAGGTTTGTAGGTGGGTAAGAAATCAAATAACGTTATGATTTCTTTACGTTTATTCCAAGCTTTTAACACTGTTTTCTTCCAAACAAAAACCTCATACAAATATTTCAAAGCTCATCCTGAACTTGCTTGACTGTTCGAATGCAACTAGACTTATTTTATTGTCAGCCTGCACTACATAAGTTCGACTTTAGGAGGCAACCTTTACTGTACCACAGAGAATGCTATGACAATTTTTTTTTTTTTTGTTAAGATGTACTGTCCGACTGCTGGACAAAAACTTCAATTTCATAAATTAATATTGAAGTTAGTGTTGCTTTTTTATTTATAGTAAACACTTATGTTAGCATACCTATTATCATGATAAGTGGAAGAGCGGAGTTCACCTAACACAAGCATCTTCTTGCTTAAAAGGTGATCTCCATCTAATGTGTTTTTCACTTCTCATGCTCTAAAAGTTCGTCTTTATGTTGTGCTTAGGCGACATAAAATCGCTTTTTATGTTCTAGTGCATAAAGTATTTTTTTTTTTCTGAGACTCAGGTAATCAGGCCCAACACCACACGCACAATAAAACTTCGCAGATTAAAGTCGTGATTTATTTCATTTTCTTTAATTTATATCACTTCCGTGTTTTCTATCGTTAATTTAATAAAATCCGGTAAAATAGTTGTCATTTATTATGTAAAAACGCAAAGAAACGTTTTTATGACTTGGCAGTATGAAGTACCCAAGTCGAATGACAAATGTTGAAATCAAAAAAAAAAAAACTTTTAAAAAGTTTCGTGGCGGTATTATCTGTGGTGGCGGGAATTAGCTATGCTTTGCAACATTTTTGATTAATTATGTACTGTGTACTTTATGCCTGTTTCATTTTCTCGCAATCGAAGTGAAAAGCAGAGTGTATAACTCAGGCATAAACGAGCCATTTTACCCCTCGACTTAACTATCCACCCTCGCCTGCGGCTCGCGTGGATATAAACGTCTCGGGGTAAAATAGCTAATTTTATGCCTTAGTTGTACAATCTACTATTTCATTTGTATGTAATTGCAATAATTTTTTTTATTTTTTTATGTACAATACGACGTTCGAAAACGTTTTACTGTTACTTAATTTTTGGTGGGGAGTATGTTTTACAATGGGCATATCCTTATACGATGCGCTTCATTCAGAGTATGCAAGGATTGTGGCAGGTGGCGTTCTTAGTTTCTGCCTACCCATGGGAGGATGGCGTGAGTTTATGTATGTATGCGCCTGTTCCAGTTAGATAGACGGACAGATCTCACATTTGGTGAAAGCCAATTGTTCAGTGGTGCCGGTTCTCTTGTTCACAAACTAAACTAAATTTAAGTTCAGTGCATCTTTTTCTTTCTATTTCATTCAAGAAAAGGACAGAAGATAAATTTTAGTTTAGTCCTGTCAAATTAATCAGCGCCTGACACTACTCCATACAAGTTTAGACGTGATTAAAAACTTGTTTAACAAAATTACGTCAGTTTACTTCAGGCGCTGATTAATTTGACAGGATTAAATTAAAATTTATCTTCTGTCCTTTTCTTAATGAAAAAGAAAGAAAGAGATGCACTGAACTCAAATTAGTTTAGTTTGTGAACAACATAATTGCCACCAGTAACTGTAAGTTTTCTTGAAGATGAGTATAATATGATTTTTAGTTTTCTTTTTGAAGTGAAAACTTCTTTAGGCGTGTTGGACATTTTTTGAGGTGGGAAAAACCATTGAATTCGCGCCACTGTTACCGTAACCGACACCGCTTTGGATGTGTTCGGCTATCCTCGGGATGTACTCGGTTTTAATTTATTTTCGATATATGACAGTGAGTGAAAGGCAAAGTATTCTGTTTGCGTTTTGTTTATATGACGATTCAAAAAATACACACGTAATTGTTCAAGTTTTTACTTCTGTCGGCACTCCCCGAGTGCCACTTTTTTTATTAGTTCTCAAATTGGAGGAAGAAGATATGAAGTTTATCCTTAGATGTATTACATTTCTATGAGTTTATCAAATGATACGTCTTACCTAATTCCCAAATCTGTTACCTCTTCACGCTTAGACCGCTGAACCGATTTAGATGAAATTTGGTATAGAGATAGTTTGAGTCCCGAGAAAGGACATAGGATACTTTTTATCCTAATATTCTCACGGGATCGAGACTTACGCGGGTGAAACCGCGGGGCGCTGCTAGTACACTTATAAATGAAATAAATGACTTCCCATGCATTAGGTAACATCATCTATTATGTATTTCTTCTAAGAAAGTTTGCTCAATGCGTCCCTAACAGGGGATCATACCAATTTCCTTAAGAAAACAAGGGGTTGCAACGAATGACGTTAATTTTTAATAAAGTCGATCGCTTTTCAGGAGTTTTTTGGAGTATTATTGTATTTTGATCAAAGCTCTATGTGACGATAGATATGCGATCAAAGGACCAAATTTTAATTCAAGCAATGTTATTAACCCTAACTAACTTTTTTTAAGTTACACAACATATCAGGTGTTAGTTTGTATAACTAAAGCCGAAATGAAAATGAGTGAACTTCACTTGAGAAAAAAACTGTTGAAACTGGGAGTAAAATTGACAAAAATAATTAATTGCATTCGCAATAATTAACATGACTAAGTTGAAAAGAACCATCACCCACCACTTTGCTAAAGGTCAACGTTATTTTAACATTTAAAAAAAAACTGAGACATTGAAAGTATGTACAAAGTATCTTTTAGTTAGACTAGAGTTTAATTTCTGCGGTTCTATAAGTCTAGGAACAGTGTTCATGTACAGTCAAGAGAAGAGATATATATATGCAGGATCGTCGGATATAGTTGAAGTTTAGTAAGAAAAAGGTGGATTTTGTCGACAGAAATTTAATTTGATAAATTATGAGCTGTTTGTTTTCTATTAATAAAATAAAATTTTACTTGAGAACATCCATCGGTTTCTTACTAAACTTCAACTATATCCGACGATTCTGCATACTTATCTCTTTTGTTGACTGTGCATACTAGACTAAACAAAAAAGGTTGTCTAACTTTCCCAGACAGAAAGAAGACTCGACTGTGTAATGATATGCGCAAACATTCCGAAATTGTAGGCAAGTCGTAACTCATTTACAATTAATCATTCCGGCTTTAGCTAATGTATTCAGGGGTTAAAACTATTTGCATACAGTTACATATCTCTACATTAACAAGCCTTATGTAGTTGAGTTATGTATAGCCAATTTGGGGTTTACAAAATGATGCGTCTGGAGGACTTAATTACCTAGAGTATATTTTCCCATAAACATAAAACTTAAGCTAGGGTTTGCTAAGGCTGTGGCAGCTGCCACATAGCGTCCGCAATTCGAAGAACCAAGACCGGAATGAGAATGCTTATAGTGGATAAGACAAAGTTTAAAACAGAAGACGAACAGGACAGGCTGAGGACTGACTGGACAGGTCCGCTCAATCTGTGTGGTTCTTTCCTCAAAAGACCATTACATACAGCAATCTAAATGGTCTTCACATGATCTGACCAAGATTTTGTCTGGACTTTAAAAGAGACTGTGACCTCTGAGTTTGTTTCGGCCTTTCTTCTCAGAGTAGTCAGATAGGAGGGAACGCCCGACCTCATCTAGCTTAAAAAAAAATATGATTGACGTGTAAAAGTGTTTGTACAAACCTACTTACAGAAAATAAATCATTTATGAACTAGCAGTGGATCGAGGAGGGGGGGGGGTGGAGTGGGGGTGGAGGGGGGAGTTCAGGGGATCCGGAATAAGTAAAAATTCGAAGACATGTGACATCTGCCAACCCGCACTGGGCCCGCGTGGTGGATTACGGCCACTCCCTCTCACTGAGAGGGGGCCTGTGTCCCAGCAGTGGGAACATTGTAGGCTGATTATGTTATGTAAGTATCAAAAATATAAGTTTGCATTCATATTCTAATTACGTCTTATATGTAATTAATACCCATAGAGCTACCTTATTAATATCTACGAGTAAACCAGTTTGAGGTACACTTTTATCATATAATCTTTTTATAATAACACCTCTAATGTGACGATCAGCCAATCATCAGTAATCATGCTCATTTATTTTGACAATCACGACACTTTCAAATGTAATTGGATATTGTATAGGATATATCAAATTAAATGTTACTTGTAACTACAACTTTTACTAATGATCTAAATATTTCTGGTAGGTTCCTTTTTAAGATTATATATTTTTTATTCTATTTCAATGAAACTAAAAAATATGGCCGGCTCGGAAGACATTGTACAAGAGTGGAGATACTTTTAGAAATTACAAAATAATGATTACGATAAATGATTTTGTAACTGTTAGTAGGTGTGTACAAAGACTTTTACACGTCAATCATATTTTAAAAACTAGATGAGGTCGGCGTTTCCTATCTGACTACTCTGAAAAGAAAGGCCGAAACAAACTCAGAGGTCACAGTCTCTTTTAAAGTCATGTGAAGACATGGAGCACAACAACCAGCGTGAAGACCATGTCGATTGATGTCTGAAATGGTCTTTTGAGGAAAGAACCACACAGATTGAGCGGACCTGTCCAGTGAGTGCACGCTTTCAAAGCTTAAATAAGATAATAATTTTACATAACTATTTCTAGAGAAAATACCATGACTAAAATTTGATATAGACATGAATGTCACTCAATCATAGATAGTAGCTAGAGCCACCCAGCTAATTAAAATATCAAGGGAGCAATTAAAGGCAATTTATTAGAGATTCATAATTATTATTACGACTTCACCCTCGGGTGCAGTACGATTTATAACGATCAACAAGTGTTCGATCGTATGAGATATTCATTCGCGTGATTAATACAGGTATCAGCGGGTTAAAGGTAAGACTTAGAAAAATAAAGTATATTTTGTAAGAAATTCTCATTTATATTTAGTTGGTTGGACGAAGAATCAAACTTAGTCTTGGAGTGTATGGTCATGGCAAAAAAAAAAACACATTAATAAAAAGCAACATTTTTCTTAAAGTGACTTGTCCTATATTATCACTGTGTATGTTAATTGTGTCATCAGCATGATTATGTTTAATAATATTCGCAGTGGCTTTAATTATTAATGTTGATGATGATAAATTGTTCATACACTTAGTTAAACTAAGAAGAACGATGGCCGCATCATACGTCCCTGTGGCATTCCAAAATGAATAAGGAGTACATTCACGCTAGAATTAATTTTAAACTTGTTTGACGAAAGCCATTAGAAACCGAATACTTAACGAAGACTTTACTGAAGATTTAAGTAATAAAATGCTTTCAAAAGAAGCCTCCCCTTAACATCAAAATATCATTCACGACGATGATATTTATATCATATTTTACGACACACATAAACACGGGATGGGCGGTGACGACTGTATTCTGTTTACAACGTCGATCGGTATCTGGACGTCAAGATGTTTATCCATAAATGTATGGAGATGTATCTTTATATTGCAGTCGAGATACGAGAAAGTAATTTCTATTTTCATTCAAGTTGTAATTATGATAATAACATTTTTTTTTCTTCTTATTCGTCTACCTACAAGTATTCTTTTGCAGTTGCTTCACCTACTACACTATAGATAGAATTTGTATATGTCTGGACATAGCAGCCGTAATTCCTCCACGAATAACATATGTAATGATAAAACATTCGATCAAATCCTTCAGGCTTTCTTCAGTATCTTTCCCGGCATCACTTTGATCACACTGAATAACTGGTTTAAGAGTTATAATCATCAATACCAAATGCATGACGTTGATTCTAGATTAAAGAGGTGGATTTTGGATTGACTAGGTTTTAACTGGCAAAACATCGAGATTTCTATAGTTTAATATTCATGTATATACAGAAAAACCTTTCGAAATAAATTCGCCAAATGTTGGTGAAAACCACTTCAAAATGATTTTTTTATAAGAACAACGCGGTCATACGAAAAGCAATTTTAATTTATAACATGTACATAGATTTTCTGACATACCTGACGTCACATTCAACACGAGATGTGGTGTTATATATAGGCCAGCTAAAAATACCCAGATTTGTGACTGAATTTACCTTATCTGAAGAGTTATCAACAGTTTAAGTTTGTTATCTAATAATTCTTGTTCTCAGCATGAAAATGTAAGACAAATGTTAAAATTAATATTTCAACTTGTTATGAGAATCGCAATACATTAATCTCTCGTGAATGTCATACACCAAAAGGAATGAATGATTGCTATATTACTTGGAAAACTGGCAGCAGTGAGCGAATGACCGGTCAGGTAATTGGTCTTCGTTAACAAGCGATTATAAACCTTACGTCTTTCCGTCAGGGTTGAAATTGAGCTTTAACTGACTGTAATTGAAAAGGAATTTCACTTTGCAGTAGTCTGGTGCCCCGCGGTGATTCCTGCAATTTTTGGAATATAATTTATTTGATTAAAATTTCTTTGTTCAGAATAAAATTTATCAAGGTGCCGAAATATGATACCGTGGGTAACCTTAAAAGGTAAGCTGTTAATAATATTAATTCGGATTTTACAAAGATAAATGCTTTGACATGCAACACCCATGACCAAAACCTTGTAGCCGTGTACCAACTATACCTAAACATTAAGTTGTGAACACTTGTGATGTGTTCACAAAAAATTGTGACTGGAATTTTTGATTATAGGAAACACATGGGAAAGATTTGGAGTAGGTCGAAGTTAAGGAAGATGCTACAATATCATCGTCGTGTCATTCCTACTTGTACAACATTTGGAAAAACTATACCAACAGTTTGTGAAATACAGGCTTGGTCGTCATACAATGAAGTAAACAATTATTTCGCACCGTTTTTATAAATGCAATTATTAAAAGAACAAAATGGGCAATAAAACAATTCTGTTCCACAAAATTAAATTCATTGCTTTTTAAGTGTTCATGTGATGTTATACCTACTTATTAATATACATTGATGTGTTATTTTATTTTGCTCTTATTTACAACAAAGCTAGAGCAGTGGTGGCCCAGTGGTAACAACCGCGACTTACGAATCGTAAGTCGTAGGATCGAAACCAGACAGGCGCTTTACTTTTTGTAAATTATTTCGTCACCACTGCTCTCAAAACGGTGAAGGAAAACATCGTGAGGAAACCGGCATGGCCTAGAACCAAAAATTCGAAGACATGTGACATCTACCAACCCTCATTGTGCCCGCGTGGTGGATTACGGCCCACTTCCTCTTACAGAGAGGAAGCCTGTGTCCCAGTAGTGGAAACATTATAGACTGATTATGGTTGCAACAAAGTTTATGCCTTTTTTGTCTTGTATGATATGAATAAATGTTCATCTTTAAGCTCGATTATCGAAACATTCTCAACACTGACATAATCTCTATTATGATCCGCCACAAGCATGACGTACACAGCACACAATGTCGCGAAATTCAAACCACGGACACCCAAACTCAATTCAACTAGACGCTCATATGTTTTAATTAGATAGTTACAATCGTTCAAAGCGTACGTTATTTCCATCTTCCATTTAAATGAGTTATAACTGTTTCTGAGAAGCACTTAATGCTGTTATGACGTGTAATAAATTGTCAAATCTACTTGTGTTCCAGCTATTTCCAGAGGTTGAATTTATATGGGAATTTGTATGTTTTATTTAGTATCCTCTGTTGAGTTCATGACTTTTATTACGTGTCTGAAGTGAAGGGCTATTGCGGGATTTAGAAAAGGGTTACTTTGTATTTGTAGCGTGTTTTATCAGTCTGTTTGTGTCATGTTCTGATTCAATAAGTATCTATAAGGTAAAATGCTAATCACTTTTTCTAGCAGTTTAATTTTATACGCCCTTATGGAGCAACATAGTCTTGTTGACCAAGCTACCAAAATAAGAAAAAAAAACATAAGTACTTAAGTTTTATTTTTTATTGCTGAATGGCTAAAGCCCTGCTTTTGACCTCGAACCTAATAATATCAAAAAAGAGCTTACTCCTCATTTTTATTAGTTCTTCAGAATATAATCCAGATCTTATCATCTTTATCACCATTATCATCTGCCTAGCCTTTTCTCTGACCTCCACAACCCAGTTACTGGGTAATACGGTACCCCTTGGTAAGACTGGTTGTCAGACTTTCAGGCTTCTGACTACCCGTCACGACTGCCAAAGATCTACGAATGACAGCCGGGACCAACGGCTTAACATACTTTCCGAGGCACGAAGGGGTCTCGGTATGTAAAGATGTTCACCCATCCACAGACCACACAACCACACAGGTCGATCGATCAGGTTAAGCTACCTTAACCTGTTCGATCGACCTGGGTGGCTGTTATTATAATATGACCGCATTCCATATATTATGTGGATTGTGGATATGGTCAGATAGGCAGTCGCTCCATGTAATACTGGTATTCAGCTGCATCCGGTTAGACTGGAAGCCGACCCCAACATGTTTGGGAAAAGGCTAGACAGATGATGATGATGTGGATTGGGGTCATATTTCCTAAATTAAATCAAACAGTCCTCCAAACATCTTTCAGTAACGACTTGTCTTACGTTACAGGAACTGGTCAACAAGAACCTCAATACAAACACTCCAATACAATTACCAAGCCCAGCATCTCCCCTTATAATCCACAACACACATGCACAACCACTAACAGTCTTAGTCTAAGTCTGTCTACACACTAGCGAACATCCTCCAATGTATGAATACCCTCAATTTGCGAACTTGGCAAACAGTTTGCGGCTGAATCGGCCGCAATGAGCTCTTAATCGCCGATAAACATGTTAAGCGTGAATAGGACTTCTATATTGATGTTATGAAGAGCCCCAAGTTCTGAAGACAAGTTGGTAATGTTTGAAGAAGTTCGTGGTTGGAGTTTGTTTGTCAGGTTTCTTTTAAAGTTCGTATTGTATATTGATCATCAGTCGGACGTGGTAAGTCTCGGTACTTCTATTTAGTCTATGATGTTGGATTTTGAATCGGAAATCAAGTTAGATAATCATAACAATAGAGACAAGAGGGGCAACTCTCGTACTCCAAACTCAGTTTCAATCTGTCAAAAATACCTTGAATTTGCCTACATTTATGACATTTTTTTTAATGTTTTTATTCAAAATCTGTATTAACAATAGTATACATAAAGTCTGCCAAACTGCATAACAGTTTGTCGGCAGTTGTTCTCGTCTAACAATGGATTACAAATTTTTAAATTTAAAAAGAAAAAATAACAAAAATGATTGTGCTAAAACTTACTTATGCTAAGTAAAACTATCAAATAACATACCTACCTACAGTCGAGATCAAATATAAAATTAAAAGAAAGACATAGGTACATTTAACAAAAAGCATTTCATAGATCGTTGCCGAAGTACCTAACATTGTGACTAGATATATATAGACCGCTTTTAAATACGGGAATTGGTTTTATTTAAAAAAAAAGACACAGAAACACAGAGATATTGTTACATTTCGTGAATGAAGAATGATATTTTCTCTGCATACTGTGAGTTTATCAATTTATTTGGAATAAATATGAAGAAGTTAAAAACAAACTCCATGTTACTGGTAGCCAAACTGACATTTACAACAACGTTGTTAGCCACTCTTGTCTGTATACCTAAAATACATAGTACACAACATAGCTATGTCTAAAAGCTCTTAATAATATGCGAGCCACTTATTATTTCCATTTCAAACAATAAAACAAACTGAATTGTTCTCCATCACTGACAGCCGTGCCGTTGTCATGACAACCACCCCCCGACCTACCCTACACTAGAAAACCTAATAAAAATACATGGGGGTTGCAAATTTACATGTGCTGGTCACTTCAACCTTAAGTTCATGAAGACAAGGCTTAAATTTGAAGACTGTAAATGTAGGAATGTTGTTCATACTAAACGTATAAACAGTTTGGTCCCTCGCTTATTTAGTAATACAATACTTTTTGTATTTCAAAAAGGAAATGTGTGATCACAGTTTTATTTTGTTTGATGTATTTTACTTTAGTTGAGAAAACTTGGTCTGAGGGTTCAAGTTGGAATATGGATGAAGAAGATTATGATAAACCAAAAGAATTTTTAAAAGTGAGTGGTATTGAGGAAGGAATGGAAGCAGTTTCCAGTTTTATACTTACTTCTACAGGGTGGCAGGGACATCGATTCACAATCTGTTTCCATGGATTCCGTACATGATTCTGGACCCGACTGCGTTGAAATTTAAACACATTTTTAAAAAAAATATTGCTGTTCCATATATCGTGTAGGTTGCACTTTTATAGGAAGCAACAACGCAGGGGGTCCAGGGTCATGTACTGAATCCATGGTACAGATAGTGCCATCCACGAAGACGCGCCCCATTCTTTTTCCTAATGCTTACAGCACAAGTGCGCAACATTCCGCTAGTGTTTTAGTTTTGTCGATACACGCTAATTATTATTAGTGGGTAATGAGTGTGTCTTGAAAAACAAAAGCACTAGCGGAATTACCTAGCGATAACCACTAACGATTAGGAAAAAGAGTGGGGCGCGTCTTCGTGGATGGCACTATCTGTAACCGGTAGTGCATCAATGCCATGGAACTCTGTATATTACCTAATTGTCAACTTTGCACGTTTGCCTCGACAGAATAGAACAGAATAGTCTTTAATCTTTTTTTATCTCTTTATTGTATTATTTTTCTCTCTCTCTTTAATCATGTCTTGAAGACTCCAGGCAGGGATTAATTAGGTATGTAGTAACTATACGATATAGATATCTACGGCAAGGAAGTCTCTTCGTGGAGTTCTTCTCGTCTCTATACAGGTTGTCCCTGGAAGTATGGATCAAATCAAATAGGGGCGTGGGCAAGGTCATTTCCAAACTTTTTAACCCTGAGAATGTCAGTGAATTTTTTTACGGTTCAAAAGGTATGATTTTAATTTTTTTTCAATCACTTCGCTTAGAGTTCAAAGAAATTAATCATAAAAAAATACTATCAGGGCTATCTAAAAAAAAAAAAAATAATAGCCCTGATAGTTTTCACGAATTCGATCTTTCTTCTCTTTTTTTTTGTATTTTTTTTTGCTAAAACGTTTGGAAATGACCTTGCCCACGTCCCTATTCGATTTGATCCATACTTCCAGGGACACCCTGTATACATACATTTAAAGGTAAACCACAAATTATTTAAGTAAATCCTGCGATCAACTTATAACGTTCATCAACTGTTTTCTGTGTTATATTTTATGCTACTGCTTAGCAATAATTTTAATGGAATCATACGACAGCTGTCAACCGTATGTTTCCATGTCGTGTACAACGCTCGTGTGTAAAAATCAGAATCTAATTTATCTATTTCCTATTCATAGGACAGGAAAACCATTGTTTGAATATTAATTTGATTTGTGAATTATTAATTAGTTAATAGGTGATTCATTGATGTGAGTATTGATTACTTAATTATGTGAATCACCTTTTGTGTTTGTCTCTTACATTAAAACTATCAACAGCGTCATTTAACTCATTGTTATCATCATCATTCTATTGATTTTATCCTAATTATTTTGGGTTGGCGCAATGTCTTTTTCTTCCGTACTTCACTATTAGTTATTAGTCTACCCTTTCTAGACATATCATCTTTCACACATTCTATCGTATTTATTGGTCTTCCTCTACTAAATAGTAATAAAAAGTTGACATAAAAAAGGTGTTACATTTTAATTTGAAGCCCTGACTCCTGAGCTAGGTGTTACCTGTGTTACAGGAGTCAGCATCTTCACCCTACTCTATTAACCATCCACATTCATAGTCAAAACTATGCTCGCTAGAATTTTCAACTGTAACTTTTTAATCAATAACTTTTATGAATATATCAATCAAAGCGATAATCCCAGGATTTCCAATATGATACATAAGGAATTCAATTTGAGCGGTTGTCAAAACTACGACAACATATAACTTTTTGCTCTTGGTTAATAACATCATCACGATAACAGCTTAAATGGCTTTAATATAGTTATAGGCTATAATGAATTTAAGAAACAGTTCATTAGGCCATGAGTAAGTACTTCTGGTACTGTTAGATCGGGGTGGAATAAAAGTGGACTGTATTACATAGGCAATGGTTTATTGCCGTTCTTATTTACAATAATATTATAATTTCTCCAACGAACAATTAATAAATAAGTTTGAGAGGAATATCTTTTATCTTGGGCGCCGGTTGGTCAGCCTCATTAAAAGCCTTTATCACTGTCTAATATTTTCACCAAAGCTTGAACTAATTGAGAGCAGTGGTGGGCCAGTGGTAACGACCACGACTTATCTACAAGTTGTTGGTGGTAGGTTTTAACTCAAACAGGCTTTGTGTAAATTATGTTATCACCACTGCTCTCAAAACTGTGAAGGAAAACACCGTAAGGAGACCGGCATGTCCTAGAACCAAAAATTCGAAGAGTATGATGTCCGCCAACCCGCACTGGGCCCACGTGGTGGATTATCCACTCCCTCTCACAGAGAGGAGACCTGTGCCCCCACAGTCGAAACATTATAGGCTGATAAGCTTATACTTGAACTAATATCATAAATTTACCAACAGACTAAGAACCGGTCGAAGTGGAGGTGCTTGGGGGACGCCTATGTCTAGCAGTGGACGTCTTTCGGCTGAAATGATGATGATGATGATGACCGATGATGATGACAGACTAACAAAGACACAGTGACGATTAGTAATGACATATTTACAGACAAAATGACACACATTATGACCCCAATACAGGACGTGTTAACATAAAAAAATATACAGGATGTGCAGCAATTGAAGGTGCAACGATCTATGTAAATGTCACTGATAGGAAATTCGCCAGACTAAAGAATGCGCAGATGTAGTGTAAATCAGATAAAGCAATGCCAGTGTCAAACGAGCTCGGGGCTGTGGTGTAGACTAGTGTGTGAAACGCAGCGGTTGAAACGCGAAAATAGAAAAAATATTCACTTGATAAAGCTACTAATATACGCAACATATAAAGTCGTGTTAAAAAACTATCATCAATAAAAAACATACCAGTGTATTTTATTTATGTTGCAATTAAGTTTTGTCAGTTTCCATTAAAAAAAGACGTGTGGGATCGGGAAACCCCCGTCAGGAACGAAGTTCAAAATTAAAATCGAAGATGGCGGCTTCAAACATTATAAAATAACTTAAAAAAAATTTTCATTCGCCATCTTGGATTTTCATTTTGATCTCACTATTGGCACACTCGAAAACCATAAAAATCATCTCTCTCCCTCTCGGTCTCTTTCTATTATTTATAATTAAAAAGTCGCATAACGCTTTTTAGTTACGTGACGATTTCTACTAGTTTACTCCTACCATAAGCTGCTTTTAAAGAATTTCGTTCCAAAAAATAATTAGGTACTCGTTTTGACTTTGCCTACAAATCGCTCCTATAAAATTAATAACAGTAACGACGTTACTTTTCGCCAACTTCATCATTCATTCATTTCATTCTTTAATTGTCTAAGATTCTATGTTTTTTATTGCTTCATAATAAGTTACTAACTATATACACTAGATACTAAAATAAAAGACTAACTAACTTACAATACAAATAAATAAAAAAACAAAGGACACTTAGGCGTCGAAGTATTCGTCCGCATCGCTGTCATCCGGAAACGTGCCCAGAAGACTGGCAGCATTGCCCCGTTGAATGGCAATGCTAATTCTTTGGCCAAAGAACGACCCGGCCCTCTGGTCACGTGAAGTTTCGACGAGCGTTTCGACCTCAAACGGCTCAAAGGTGTAGATTGTCTAAGTAAAAACATTCAGTGGCTCAATACCTTTACGATTTCTGTCCAAAAACTTACTAGAAAGCCCGCTCGTCTGCACCACAAATCTCGCACGAGCGATGCATGTAAAACGGTCAGCGATTGAGTCAGCGATCGCCGACGGAATTCTGAACGGTTCTGACAATCGCGACTTTATTGACTTTTATATCGGCATATAAACTGCTGGACATCCGACGGCCGTGTGTCCTGCGTTTATCGCTGTCGATGATATTTTGAAAGCCTGTTTGGTGAAGCTGTGACTAGAATTTAAGTGGGGATAAAAAAAAAATGGTTTCTTAGAAACTAGCTGGATATTCCATGTTAATAGCGTATCGCTGTGAACGTGTCAAAAGACTGTAAGGTGTTAGAAGACTTGAGTGAGGTTATTTGGTGAATAATGTCTAAAATGACGTTTGATGCCCGTTCTTCTTTTATAAGGGCTTGTCTTAACTTTCGGTAATGGTTCTTAGACTGTCCTATCACTAGCAAGGACATTGACGACGCGCAAACTGTAACCATGAATTTTCAGTACATGATTCTGGACCTGGATTTTTCCACGGTTATTAAAGAAAGAATTTGCTGTTCCATAAATTTTGAACGCATAGAGTATTGCAATTGTCTACAAAACAGCTGATTAAAAAAACAAAACTACAGGGTGAAATTGAATTCATGGGCATCCTTTTAAGGGATCATTGTAATCATCATTATGAACAACTTTTACTATAGGACTAAACCTAAAATCGCGAAAAAAAATCAGCCCTTCCCTACATTTTGACGAGTTATGTGAACCTAAATGCAAGGAACAGCGGATTTTTTTTTCACGATTTTAGGTTTAGTCCCATAGTAAAAGTTGTTTATAATGATGATTACAATGACCCCTTAAAAGGATGCCCATGAATTCAATTTCACCCTGTATAATTTCATAGTCCCCTAGAGTAGAAATTTTCGTCGACACTGAATTAATTGTTTCAGTTTTCGCATCAATGTCCCTACCACCCTGTATACCACACCATCCTTCCATTCAACGATTTGTCTAACGCCATTTAAATTTTTGAAGTGAAAACTTCTTTAGGCGCGTTGTGCATTTTTTGAAATGAAAAAAAAAAAAACATTGAATTCGCGCCACTGTTACCGTAACCGACACCGCTTCAGATGTGTTCAGCTGTCCTCGGGATGGATATCTCAGTGAGTGATGGCAAAGTATTCTGTTTGTGTTTTGTTTTCACTTCTGTCGGCACTCCCGGAGTGCCACTGTTTTTTTTTTATTGCGTTTACAGATGGCGGGAACCACTCTCCATAGAAATGTTATGCCAATTAATTAAATAGAGATAGATCACTTCAGAAAACAACAATCTAAACATAATTTTAAAATCAATTAAAACAATAATGGAATCAAAACAACTGAACGTACTTTAAATAAATTAGTTACACAGCTATGCACGTTGCCTAGTGCTTTCCCCTTGTTGCGTTGACAGCCAATTGTGGTGTCCAATTAGTAGATGTTTGACCACAAACTGTAGCTGAATACATTGATGGTATAGCAGGATTATAGTTCAATGAACTGTTAAAGAATTAATTAGATCGGTGTATTGGAAGTGCAATTAGAGAGGTGCGAATGGTATAAGCTGAATTAACTGTTAATAATTATAACACTGCAGAATATCTTAAATTATACGTCTATTGAGATTCTTTTTATCCAACGGTTGTCTGGAAGAAATTGCTTTTAGCGATTAGACCGTCGTTTGATGAATCGCCAATGTTCAATGTTATTTCCTATTTATTACTTTAAAAAAAGTATTATTAGTTTAAATTATTGCGTTTCTACTCTCCAGCCTGGCGAATTAAAGGAATACGAGTACGTTAGTTTGGGCAACAACCTCGCTCTCGGTATGCAAGAATCAGTTTCAATGTGATGCAAAGTCAAAGCATTTATTTCAAATAGGCACATAAAAGGCACTGTTGAACGTCAAAAATTACCTTAAAATAAAATTGATTCTAGTCGCCCCTTCCAAAAGGTAGTTTTCGTATGGAGAAGAATGGGCAAGAAACTCCACCGTTACTTTTTTAAAATGTTTTACAATATTTTGCATGGGTACATTAATTATATAATAACATGTGAGGACGATGCACCTAAAATAAAATTACTATACCACAATATGTAAAATAATTAAAAACGAAACCATGACATAGGTAGGTATAAATTAATTATCTGATAGATACATGGTGCTCACATATTTACAAACATGGTACAAGTAAACGACGTCAGGTTGTGAGTAATGAATGTAAATCAATGTAAAAAAAAAAAAAAATTTACAATTAAATGTGCAACCAGTTTGATTTTGTCTAGACTCTAGATTGTCCTATGGAGCAGGACCAGCATGTTTCCAAGCGTTCTTATCTTGAATATAATCTTCTAATTTATAGTATGCTTGTTTACAAAGTGTACGTTTAATGTGAGTTTTAAATATCACAAGGTATTTTATTGTAACATTTAACACAGTACCCCATATGAAGATGTATGTACTTTGGCTAATCTGAAAAATGGTTGATGTATTTTATCTTTAATTTTATTTTTGCTGAGCTCTGTGATTCTAGTAATTAAAAAAAAAAATTAGGTAGTGTTTGACCAGGAGTTCATATTCGGCGGCCCCGGAGAATGTTAGTAGGTACCAAATTCTTGAAAGGTTGGATATAATTATTCCACTGTCGTTGCTAACTATTCAAAACACCTCTATAATTAAAAGCAGGTAAGAAAAAAGAATTAAAGTATTTGTGGAACCTTCCTATTATTGTATGCGCAACACTCCCTATGGAAATATAATACCACAACAGATAATAAGCAAGTGAAGCGATGTAAAAATTGTAGCGTGCGTCTGACAGCTCTCCGCAGTAGCCATGCTGTGAACTGACAGTATACAGCGTGGTTTCATATTTTATATTAAAACGTTTTTATTTCTGGTTGGGTGTAATAATACTTGTCTTATTTTCGCTTAAGAAAGAATGCTCCAACGTCTACCATTTCACAGGAGTTTACGCTTAGAACAATGGAATTTTTCTAAATAATGCATGCCTATGCATGATCTGAAGTAACTAGGCAGTTTTTTGTGTGTGGAAATTATAAAGAAATCGATCTAAAAAAATGCGTGACAGTTGAAAATGTTACTATAATGTTGGAAAAAACCTTGAATAATGAAAAAATAGTAACAACTCCTGCGGCTCACTTGCCAAAATGGACGGTACAATTTTAATCTGTCAAGCTCCGCTAATGAGACACAATTGATTTTCTATTGTTTCGCCGCCGATCGGCGAACCGCGCCGCTTGACCGGTTAATGAAGCGCAGCACAACAGCAGCTCAAATTGCTATTCATTTTATACAATGGCTATATTATTATTATTACGATATTTTCCAAACAACCTGTAACAAGTTGATCGAGATACAAGTGTCCAGCTTCCCTTGACCTCCACTATATCAGCGATAGGAACAAAATTGCAAAGGCTATCAAAGATTTGAAGTCCAATTTAAATTGGTCAACGTTTCGGTAGATTGAGCGTGAAAATTATCAATTTTCTGGCGATGACGTGTTAAATCTTCATGTCAATATTTTTTTTATTAGGTAGGTTCTTAACAAGATTTGGTTTTAGAGATGATAGCTAATCAGGCTAAATGTGAACTATCTTGTCCATTGAGATAAAGACAGGGTTCTTGATCATTTTAAATATACATTTTTACCATCTGTATTTAGTGCCATGCATTATTTATTAAGTTTTTTTTTAACTAACATGATGGGCCCTGGTTGTCTGAAATAAAACATTTATTATTATTATTATAGACGAACCTGACAAAATATAAACAAAATAGTTTTTTTACCTAAAACTTACCGCGAAAATATTGTGTGACAAAAAAATTCAGAACACCGTTTATCATAATTATCGGCTTGTTAAAATGAAATATATCTAGCCGTTTACGAAAAACTACGTCAAATCTCCGCTCAGCGCAATATAATGGTACAGATACACGATTCAACAAAATATTGTGGATATAACTCATCAGAATACATTGTCGCGACGTACCTAACCGACGCACACGAACACACACTCCTTTTTAAATGTTTGTTATAGGTAAATCACTTTTCTTCTGAAAAGTACACATGTTGTTATAACATGGAATTCAACGTAAATAGCAAATGGTTAATACCTGCCATCGTCAATACCTAAAAAATGGGATCTAAAATTGGGATCTAACGAAAATAAATCGTAGTTATTAATAGATAGATTTTCGTTTTTCTAATAACCATAGCATAATCATAATCAGCCTATTATGTTCCCACTGCTGGGACACAGATCTTTTCTCTTCGAGAGAGAGTTGGATGTAATGTAGCACACGGGCCCAGTGCGAGTTGGTAGATATCACATTATTTTTTTTGGTTTTTGAGAGCAGTGGTGATGAAATAATCTACACAAAGATCCCTCAACCAACAATTAAAAAAAAATTGCTGAATGGGCCCGCCCGCTCTTGACCTCGATCACGCCTGACGGAAAGCGATGGATGAGGTCTATGATGGAACGAGCGTGCCTAGAAGATGCCTAAGGCACTGAAACACCCACGCATCGACGAAACACAGCAGGCTGCTTGACACCACACCCCGATGGGAGGGTGGTCGCAAACAAAGCGGGCGTTAGCCCTACCACCGCAAGGGAAGAATTGGCCAGTCAAATAAGGTGTTGGGTGTGACTGTCCAGAATGCGCCGAGCGCTCGTTTCGGTTGAGTAACTGGCGGAACAAACTGCGCTACACGAGGAGGCTTCTTCATGCATCCCAAAACAATTCGTATGTCGGGGCTGTTACTACTGGGACACCATTGGTCTCTACTCTATCAACCGTTAACGGTAATTGGACGCCGTACAACTGACACATTCGTAACCAGAATTACATTCAGATTTTGCAAATCAGCATCAATTTCTTTGACATCCACCGACATTTTCGAGCAGGCACCCCTACAGGGGGTCACGTGTCGCGATCATTAGAACCAGATGCTGTAGGGTCGGCCGTGTGTGAATAATAATCACAAGGGCGACTAATTGACGGGTAGCCGGGATATGACAGACGCGGGTCTCTAACAGAAACCGGTGTAGGTACATTATGTTAGTTTTTATAAGGATGCCAACAATTTGATTGATGTTAGGTGGTGGGAATTGTTTTAAACAGTCAGTCTTTAATTGAGGGGCTTATGGCTAAGTAATATCAGTTAAGCTACGCTTGCCTCGGTTAGTCCGTGGATGGGTGACCATCTTTACATACCAAGACCCCTCCGTGCCTCGGAAAGCACGTTAAGCTGTTGGTCCCTGCTGTCATTCGTAGATATTTGACAGTCGTTACGGCCGTCGGACAGAAGCCCGAAAATATGACAACTAGTCTTACCAAGGGGTATCGTATTACCCAGTAACTAGGTTGTGGAGGTTAGATAGGCAGTCGCTCCATGTAAAATACTGGTATTCAGCTGCATCCGGTTAGACTGGAAGCCGACCCCAACATATTTGGGAAAAGGCTAGGCAGATGATAGTCAGTCTTTAATTACGGACGTCAGATGTAAGTAATTTCAACTTAAATACTGATTATTCAGCTGCAAAACGAGATGAATTGCTGTGAAAAATATTCCTAATTACTTACCAAAGCGTGTCTGCAGTGTGCAATCACTATTAGTTTATAGCAATTAATTTGGAATCAGTCGTTCCGAAGTTTTCGCCAATTAGACCAACTTCATACGATCGATTAGTAGATTTTAAAGGGCCGCAACACATGCGATAATAGCGGAGGCTCTAATTACATTAATTTGAAGTTGGTATCTTTGCCAATAATTAATTTATACCTAGAACTAACGTTTGTTTTGTTTTTTTATAATGATGTAATTGGTGGTAGATTGGCGATATTCTTCGGAAAGGTCAAGTAGTATTTGCAACCGGCGTGCGTGTATGACCAGCATAGCTATTCACAACCACTCAATACACTTCTGTACCGTATCGAACATTAATTAACGTTGTCGTAGGAATCCTCTAAGGTGCGGGATTGTCCGACGGTACGGGATTGTCCGAAAGGGTTACCGCTACCCCGGAACATAAAGGGCTAAGGAAGGAACACGGATGGGTTTTAGTCAGTAAGAGTCTGACACTCCCTTCCGCTCCACTCAGAGCGGGAGGGGTCATTTGATGATTTCCCACTCTAAACGCTATTCACAAGTCCAAAACCCGAAAATGATATAATTTTAAATCAAATAGAAGACAACTATTCTTCCGACGGCTGTTTGCTCTCGGGGCAAGGTAAATCAGTTTATCGAAATGTGTCATTTTAGATACGATAGCCTGTCGGATGGTTGTGAATAGCTATGCAGATGTATAAACATAATCTAAGCAAAAGGAGTATGTAATGTAGGACATTTAACAATCGACGTAAAACCATTAGTAAGTCATTGCAATGCAACTCCTATTTTGGAAGGTGAGGTAAAAAATTTATTAGACCGAGAGACCGACCGAGAGTAGTGGTGGCCAAGTGGTAACGGCAGCGACTTACGAGTTGTAGGTCGTAGGTTCGAATCCAGACAGGCGCTTTACTTTGTGTGAATTATTTCATCACCACTGCTCTCAAAACGGTGAGATAAACATCGTGAGGAAACCGGCATGTCCTAGAACCAAAAATTCGAAGATATGTGACATCTGCCAATCCGCTCTAGGCCCGCGTGGTGGGTTACGATTACGACCCACTCTCTCTCACTGAGAGGAGGCCTGTGTCCCAGCAGTGGGTACATTATAGGCTGATTATGTATGTATGTTATGTATTACCGAGCATAAGCATAATCAGTCTACAATGTTCCCACTGCTGGGACACAGGCCTCCTCTCTGTGTGAACTTTTTGAAGTTCATGATTCTCAATGGTCCATGGATTCACTCTGACCACCCCCATAGAGTAAGTAATGTTCATTATATATAAGAAGAAAAAGATGAAAAACGTCCCTCGTATGAAACTTGTACTAAAACTGAATACCAACATAGCAAAAATGACACAGACTATGCACAGACTGCAGATGTTAAAGCGAGACGGCGATAGCCGCCATTATGTTTAGTACACGTTTCATAGTTTCTTTTTTATTAGACAGTTGCGTCAGACTGACCAACCCTATGTGCTGATGGCGATCACCGGGGTGGTTTTAGTGAGGTAAAAACCCCGCACTCCTTGACCTCATTCCCCGGAGGTCGGGTGCCTTTTGAAGGTTTCCCCCCGAACACAAAAACAAGAAGGTATTCTCATTGTTAATAATTATTCACAACATACCTAGTATCTATTTACCGGATACGCTGATCTTGTTTTAGCTGCCGATACCTATCGTAATTTTAAAATTATGTAAATTATAATTATCTACACGCAACAACTGTTTTTGTTTTAACTTGCCATAGATATTTGCCCATATTTATCTATCTTTATAAGTATTATATACCGCCTGACTTTATTACCGTCTGGACCAAAATAGGGTATAAAAGGTGAACGGAGAACCCTATGGCACGGAAATCTCTTTTTTTCATTAACCCAAAATGAAATTAACCTACCAATTCCAGTTTTCAACATCATTTAATTAGATTAGAGATTTTTTTATGTTAAACATTAATATTAAGCTTACATATTATAATAGAGATATATCGATGATTTTTAAGACGTAAAAACTGTACAAATCAGGAGCAAGACGCTAGTTGTTTATACCTAAATATTAACCGTTATGCGGGCTTTACACAGGTGACTATAGCCGCACGATTTTCACTGTACCGCGAAAATCTACTTTCTAAACTAAATGGCAATTCTGCTAGGCCGCAGGTGACTAAAATCGCAAGTTCCAAAATAGAGTAGGTTTCGATTTTTTTTCCTTTTGACGTCAAAACCGACACCAAAATACAAAATGTTTATTTCTGTACCAACTAGTATACATTAGTTTATGATTGGAGCCTCCTTTGAAGCATGATGACGCCTGTGTTAGGAGACTCCGCACTTCCATAGCTTTGGCTAAAAATGTTCACTCTTAAGGGATCGACCGATGAAGGTTGCCATTTTGATGCAAAATGAACTAGTCACCTGCGATTATAATCAACCTCTGTAAATAGGTTGGCGATTTGGCTTGTGAGGCGATTTGGTAAGCAACCAGTCGCACGGGGAATATCGACCTAGTGTAAACCCCTATTACCGTCTTAGAATAGAATAGAATACTCTTTATTATGTACACCATATAAATTACAGACATAAATATACAAACTTTACAATGGGTGACACAATGGGCGGTCTTATCGCTAAGTTGGATGGATTAAAAAGGGAAGGACAGACAAATACTGTAGGTAGTCTGTGGTGTACCATTTACACACTACAATATACAGGGTGTTACGGAAAGGGTATATCAATACAAACGGGTTGAAGAGTGTATCTGGTCTAGAATCTCTGTACAAAATTTCAGCTCAAAAGCAGTAACTTTGAAAATGCTTAATAATTTTTTATTTCGATAGTTTATTAAATTGAAATCATAAAAAACGTGTCACCGCACTACGAGGGTCATTATCCAATATCTGTAGTGTGTCTGTGCACCTAGTACACGCACATCACGCCGCCGCGCGCCAGTGCAGCGCCGTGATGTCGAAATAAAAAAATGTGAAGCATTTTCAAAGTTAATGCTTTTGAGCTGAAATTTTGTACAGAGATTCTAAACCAGATACACTCTTCAACCCGTTTGTAATGATATACCCTTTCTGTAACACCCTGTATATACATAAAGTATATTATACTAATCTAAACTAACTAATCTAATCTTATTTAACTAGACCCTTCTACATCACACTTTCTGCGTAAAATTAATAATGTTTAAACCCGCTTTCTCTTATGACCTACCACCCGCCACCGGTCAAACCCGCTGCGTGAACATAACGCGGTACACGTGTCGACATCATCAGTTTGTTACTGTAATTAACTGTTTGCGTCACTCGCAGTGCGACGGACTGCAGGACCACTGCGAGGGACAGGAAGGGTTGTGGCTAGAGAAGGTATAGATTGATGGAGGTACAGTCAGCATCAAAAGTCGATTAACACTATCATTTTTACATGTTATTAAATTGACAACAACTTTTTTCAATAAACTGATTTTTAGCTTTTCACATAATAGACAAGAGTATATATTCTAAAAAAAAAATTTCTGCTGCAATTTTGAACAAATATTTTGCTCAATAACTAATATTAAAAAAACTGAAGTGTTAATCAACTTTTGATGCTGACCGTACTTAGTTCATTTTTATAATTATTACTAGCTGTGCCCCGCGGTTTTACCCGCGGTAAAAGTATTATAGTCATTTTTTATTGATTCCCTTTACAAGTCTCCACCCCCCTTTTTACACCTTTAAGGAATAATTTCGGAGATCAAACCTATTTTATATCCTTCCCCACAGCTCAAAATATCTCCATACCAAATTTCATCTAAATCGGTTCAGCGGTTATTGATTCGCCATACAAACTTTCACCCCCCTTTTCACCCCCTTAAAGGATGATTTCTGGGATAAAAACTATCCTATGTCCTTTTCCGGGACTCAAGCTATGTTTATACCCAATTTCATCTAAATCGGGTCAGCGGTTTAGGCGTGAAAAGGTAACATACAGACAGACAGGGTTACTTTTTAACCGACTTCAAAAAAGGAGGAGGTTATCAATTCGACTGTATTTTTTTTTTTTTTTTTATGTTTGTTACCTCATAACTTGCGACTGGGTGAACCGATTTTCATGATTCTTTTTTTATTTGAAAGCTGGTGCTTCCCGTGTGGTCCCATTGTCACCATTTCAATATCTGATGATGGGATCTTAGAGAAATCGAGGGCAACCCTCAAATTTTATAGGCTCACTTATTGTTTTTCGCATATTTTATGAAGTATCTTGTGTATTTGCGTATGGTTGTCACCATCTCAGGTAGCTGGGCTGATGATGGAAGGTACAACTCCTTAACAGTAAGAAGTTACTCGAACAGGAATGGACTGTTTTAGTAAATTGTTTTGATGTTTGATAGGGCATTTGCCACATTTGGTCTCATGATCATCAAGTCATGATCTGATGCTGCAGTCAGGATAGTCTGCAGAGTACCTAACTCCTCGACAACTAACAGCAGATATATCGTGTTTAGGCTCATTGAAAAGGGCTCGATGTGTGGATTAACGTACTGTTAATGAGGAACACCGAAGTACATAAAGACCTGATGCTGAAGCCAGGAGCATCAGAAAAAGTACCAACCTTGAAATTACAGCACCGTAGTCGTGTTTGGGGTCATTTTAAACAGGACTAAATTTTAAGTTCAATGTAATGTTGACATAAGTCTGGCCTGATGCTGCAGCCAAGATTATCAGCATCTAGTCTAAAAGCATCCTGTCAAGATTTGATGATGGGATCCTGGAGAAATCGAAGGAACTCTTCAAATATTATAGACACACCTATAGCGATTTGGGTATTTTTTATAGTAACTCGTGCATTTGCTCTCGGAAAGCACTATTTGGTGAAGTGGAACTGATGATGAAGACTACAGATGGCCATCGGAAGTACTCAATAATATCTAAGTATTTCACGGGTTGCAATTCGATTACTTTAATATGGTTGCTAAGCAATTTATGCTCGTCACAATGTGAATGGTGATATGGAGCTGATGGTGGACCTGGAGAACTCCTCAACAATTAACTTCCCTGCATCGGGAAAAGCAATATTTTGTTTGTAAAAGACGATAATCACAAGGCTATTGTAACTTAGATAAATTATAAGCAGACCCACTAAAAAGCGTGAAATAAAAACTTTTTAAGAAAAAAAAAACCGACTTCCAAAAAAACACTACAAAGTGAAAAATAACTTTATTTCGGAAGTCGGTGGCAAAAAACTAAAATACAGATCCAAAGACACCGACTTCCGAAATAAAGTTATTTTTCACTTTGTAGTGTTTTTTTGGAAGTCGGTTTTTTTTTTCTTATTCACTTTGTAGTGTTTTTTTGGAAGTCGGTTTTTTTTGAAGTGAAAACTTCTTTAGCGGCGTTGAACTCAAAACTCAAACTCAACTCAAACTCAAAGCATTTATTTCAATTAAACCAATTACAGGCACTTTTGAATTGTCAAGGGGTCGGTCAGTCAGAAAGATGAAGCTAGTTGCCCATTCCAAAGCGTAGGTACCTATGGAGAAGAACGGGCAAGAAACTCCATGGACACTCTTTTAAATCAGAATAATATGGTTACAAAGTCTTGGTTACATCATTCATGCTAAAAATTATACATGTGATGAGAACGATGCAGAACGTTAAAAGCGTCCATAGTGAAAAGATGAGAAAAAAAAAACAATTCAAAAATTAAATTAAAATAAGCCGTGGCAGCAAAGAGATGACCAGTCCCTACTGACGGCGCCCGTTCACGAACATGACGCATGTATTAGCACCATTCAGCTCAACCATTTTGAAGGGAGCTAAATGATCCAACACATGCGCCACCATCAGCGAGACATTTGAGTGAGCATGACATACTCTCAGCCGCCAGAGCACATTCAAGTCAATGAAAGACGTACCCAGTAAATGGTAGCTTTATAGTCTGTACATAGTACTCACACATATGCTATGCAATTATACAATACTAAGAGATTGAATTTATATAATGCAAAAGTAGTATTTTACAATCTTCAGCAGCTCCAACAGTATTTTCGAATGCTAATCAATTTATTTGTGCGTCCTTATGGAGCAGGACCAGCATTTAGCCACGCATTTCTATCAGTGATGTAATCCCCCAATTTATAATATGCCTGGCTGCATAGTGTGCGTTTTATACAAGATTTAAATTTCGTTTCATTCAGTTCAAGTATGTGGGTAGGTATTTTATTGTAACATTTTAAACAGTAGCCCATGAAAGATGAGTCTACTTTAGCCAGCCTGAAACCTGGTTGAACTAATTGGTCCCTATTTCTAGTGATATAATTGTGTCTTTCACCTCTTTTACTAAAAAGATGTAGGTTTTTCCTTACGTACATGATATTTTCATAGATATATTGACAAGGTACCGTCATGATGTTAATATCTTTAAACAGTTTCCTTAGAGAGTCACGCCGGCGGAGATTATATATGGCTCTGATGGCTCTTTTCTGCAGAATAAAAATAGACTCGATGTCTGCAGCCCGTCCCCATAGTAAAATACCGTACGACATTATACTATGAAAGTAACTAAAATAGACTAGTCTCGCGGTATCAACATCAGTAAATTGACGGATTTTTCTCACAGCATATGCTGCTGAACTTAGCCGTCCTGCAAGGGATGTTAAATGAGGACCCCATTGAAGCCTTGAGTCGAGCGTGATCCCCAGGAAAACAGTTTCATCGACGAATTCGAGTTTCTCTTGATTCAGTACTATCTCACAATTACTACTTTTGACATTTGGTAAAGAAAATCTTATGCACTTGGTTTTTTTCCCATTTAACACTAAATTATTAGCAGTGAACCAATTTTGGATCTGCTGTAGGGCGTTATTTACGTCGTCAAGATTTGATGCACGTCTATTAATTTTAAAAATCAAGGAAGTATCATCAGCAAATAACACCATTTGAGGGTGGGTTTTTAACAAATGGGGTAGGTCATTAATATATACTAAAAAGAGGAAAGGACCTAATATCGAGCCTTGTGGTACACCCATTTTTACTTTTAAACCGAGTGAATTGACACCATTTATTTGAACTTGCTGTTGTCTATCATTTAAATAAGATTTTACTAAACTGAGCGCAAGTTTTCCAAGTCCGTAATGTTCAAGTTTTAAGAGTAAGGTTTCGTGGTCGACGCAATCAAAAGCCTTGGAGAGGTCACAAAAAATTCCTATGGCGTCTTGAGACTCTTCCCACGCCGTAAATATGTGTTTTAATAAGGTGACACCGGCATCAGTCGTACAACGTCCCTTGGTGAAACCATACTGTTGGTCGTGTAGTATTTTATTGGTGTTAAAATGATTGAGCATTTGGTTCAGCATCACCTTTTCAAAGACCTTGCTGAAAACCGGTAACACGGATACGGGTCTATAATTATTGGTATCTTTACTGTCCCCCGATTTGAAAAGTGGTATTACCTTACTGTATTTCATTAGATCCGGGAAGACTCCTTGATCTACACACAAATTAAATATTAATTAAGGCTAAGTACGGCGCTATAGTCTCAATAATGGAGGTACAAACTTTGATAGACATTCCCCATAGATCTTCGGTTAGTTTGATCTTGATTTGCTTGAAAGCTTTTATTACTATTATGGGGTTTATATGCTTGAATTTAAATTCAATCTGGCAGGATGAAACGTTTGCTCTTAATAAATCAATAGAACGCAAGGGCGAGGAATTTAAGACTTCAGTAGTTTTATGTGGGATACTGGTAAAGAAATTTACAAATTCTTGAGCAACTTCTTTGTTAGTGCTTATGAGTCCACGCGAAGTCTCTAGTGTGAAATCATTATTATGTCTTTTATTCCGGTTAGTCTCGTCATTAATAATTTTCCAAACCGTCTTTATTTTATTATCGGCTGATTTGATCTTGTTGCTAATATACAAGGCTTTAGCTATCTTGCAGGTATTTTTAAAAGTTTTAGAGTAGGTAGCAACATATTTATTAAAAGTTTCAGAGTTAATATAAGGCTTAAGGCCATACAGCTCAAACAATTTTTCCCTACTTTTTCTAATACCCTTAGTTGCCCAGTCACTGAACAAAAAATTTTTGCAAATAGTTTTAGTTTTCTTTTTAAAAGTGTTATTGAATTCGGTGCGCACTATAGAAAAGAACTCCTCATATAATTCATTTACATTGTTTTTAATATGGCCTGGTACACTTAACTTACTAATTAAGTTATTATTAAATCTATTTAGATTGCTTGGAGTTATTTGTCTTGTTTGTATCTGATCTTTTTGTAATGGTGTATTGGACTTGAACGCAACGGTTTGACCGCTGTGATCAGAAGGGAGATAGTTTACTATGGCTTTATCTAAGTAGTCGCAGCAACAAAAAACATTATCAATACATGTAGCAGAATTTATAGTTATGCGGGTTGGTTCTGAAAACACATTCGACAAATTGAATGATTTAAAGAGACTTAATAATCGACTGCTATTTGAACTATTCTCTAAGATATTAATATTGAAGTCACCACAGATAATTAGCGATTTTTTACCAGTTCCAAGTTTTGCTAGAACATCTTCCATTACTGACTCAAATATGGAGTAGTTTTGATAACACTTTTTATAATGGGTAAAAAATGTTAAACTCGCGTCAGGGCATCGCGTCAGGACACGTGACCGTCAGGAGAGATTCCCCCCCCCCCATCTCTTTCTACGGCGGCGCCAACCAAAGTGAACCAAGTGAGACACGATAATGGATGGATGGATGGATGGTGATGGTGATGGCGATGGCGATGGTGATGGTGATGGCGATGGTGATGGCGATGGTGATGGCGATGGTGATGGCGATGGTGATGGCGATGGTGATGGCGAGGGTGATGGCGATGGTGATGGTGATGTGATGTGATGGTGATGGTGGACGCGGACGCGGACGCGGACGCGGACGTGGACGCGGACGCGGACGTGGATGGACAGCTGATGGCTCGACCGTCTGTGTAGTAGCCACACTGCTGTGTATTCGTAAAATTCAACGTTAATATTCAAGTTTTCACTTCTGCCGGCACTCCCGGAGTGCAACCCGTCTTTTTTTTTCTTAAAAAGTTTTTTAGATAAAGACTACACATTGTAAATTATATTCAAGTTACACCGGTTGATCAAGTTATGCAGGATGTGGTAGCATTTTGCATTTCATGATATCAATTAGATGGAATAGATGTCGAATTGTTATCACACCAATATTATAAAGGCGAAAGTTTGTGGGGGTGTGTGTGTGTGTGTGTTTATATATTTGTTACTTCTTTACGCTCAAACGGTTGGACTAATTTTGAAAAAAAAAATTCTAAGGAGGTAGCTGACACCCTGGATTAACATAAAGGCTACTTTTTATTCCGATATTTCCACGGGATCGACACTTATGCGGCTGAAATCGCGGGGCGCAGCTAGTCACAAAATAATTTAGGCAACTGTAATTTATTATGCGCACGGCCAAAGTGTGGTACTCTCTGCCAGCGTCTTTGTTCCCCTTCCACATATATCCCATCAGCCTTCAAAGCAAATAGACATCTTCTGGGCTTACTCGTTGGTAAAGAAGAAAAAGAATTTAAAAAAAAGAATGAAGAAGACCTAAAAAGGTGGCTGGGAAGGACTGGATGCGGAAGGCGGAGGACAGGGTGTTGTGGCGCAGCCTGGGAGAGGCCTATGTCCACCAGTGGACTGCAATAAGCTGAGTTGAATGGTGATGAAATGACGTTCGCTTGAAAAAAATGCAGAAAATTTGGCGTTGTATGAGTTTAACACGCAACACATACTACAGTACCAACAGAAGTGAGGCCTTCCATATTTTAACGTTTGAATTATGTACAATCAAGAAAACATTTTGGTGTACGAGCAATATACAATCGTCTTAGCGCTAAGTTAACAATATAATATTAAATGTTAAGGTATGACGTGAAACCCTCCGTTCTTTCCAGACGGAGGGTATCCATGAGGATTTCCTCATGAAAAAAAAAAGGTATTTGAGTTTTAAGACCATTCGCAAAATGTTCTAATAACTATTTACAATCTCAATTCTACTCTATGAGAGGTACTCAACTTCACCCCTTACTCGCGATACCGATCAACCTTTCCTGAACAGTCAATTCAATTTATATATACACACACACGCTTAATACACGCATACACATAATCACCCAATCACAATTACATGCTTTTTATAGCTAATTTTTATTATTTTTTTCTTCCTTCTTAATCTTATTGCACAAGTTTATAATAGCACTAGCTGTTCCCTGCGTTTTCACCCGCAATAAAAGTATTATAGTCCTTTTTTATTGATTCCCTTTACAAATCTCCACCCCCTTTTACACCCTTAGGGGATAATTTCGGGGATAAAGACTATTCTATATCCTTCCCCACAACTCAAACTATCTCCATACCAAATTTCATCTAAATCGGTTCAGCGGTTATTGAGTCCCCATACAAACTTCCACCCCCTTTTCACCCCCTTAAAGGATGATTTCTGGGATAAAAACTATGCTATGTCCTTTCCCAGTATGCAATCTATCTCTCTGCCAAATTTCATCTAAATCCTTTCAGTGGTTTAGGCGTGAAAAGGTAACATACAGACAGACAGACAGAGTTACTTTCGAATTTATAATATTACTAGCTGCGCCCCGCGGTTTCACCCGCATAAGCGTCGATCCCGTAGGAATATCGGAATTAAAAAGTAGCTTATATGGTAATCCAGGGTGTCAGCTACCTCCGTACAACATTTTATCAAAATTGATCCAGCCATTTGAGCGTGAAGAAGTAACAAACATATAAACACACACACACATACACTCACAAACTTTCGCCTTTATAATATTAGTGTGACTAGCTGCGCCCCGTGGTTTCACCCGCGCAAGTCTCGATCTCGTGGGAATATCGGGATAAAAAGTATCCTATGTCCTTTCCCGGGACTCAAACTATCTCTATACCAAATTTCATCTAAATCGGTTCAGCGGTTTAGGCATGAAGAAAAGACAGACAGACAGACAGAGTTACTTTCGCATTTATAATATTAGTTTGGATAGTTTGGACTAGCTGCGCCCCGCGGTTTCACCCGCGTAAATGTCGATCCCGTGGGAATATCGGGATAAAAAGTAGCCTATGTCCTTTTCCGGGACTCAAAGTATCTCTATACTAAATTTCATCTAAATCGGTTCAGTGGTTTAGGCGTGAAGAAGTAACAAACATATAAACACACACACTCACAAACTTTCGCCTTTATAATATTAGTGTGATGTGATACTACTCGTATGGATTTCCTCCAAGGAAAGGGTTGGCTCTTGTAACGCAGGTTATCCGCCTAGCGTTGTAGGCCTTGTAGATTGTAGATGTGTAGACCATTTTCAGGGTTCCGTAGCCAAATGGCAAAAAACGGAACCCTTATGGATTCGTGTGATCAGTGTTACAAATCTAGAGAAAATAAAAAGTCTATTGGCAAATAAAAAACGTGAAATGTTTTTAAATTTTCATCTGCGAGGCCTGTATTCGTCAGAAAATTTTAACACTGCGGTGTATAGTATTGCAGTTTTAGGTCAGCGCCATCTCTTGACCGACAGTGGAACTAATATATTTTTTGTTGATGATTTCTGAAAAAGTGTGCTATTTAGAGACATCGTTTTATTTTTCCTGTAATCTTTACATAAATTTCTATCACATAGAATAATTTCAGTTTTTCTATGCAAACTTCGGATATAGCGGGGGCGGTATTTTTTTTATATTTTTCATCAAAAGTCGAAACCTATGCGACTTAAAAAATATGTTTGAGAATGTGCAAACAGCGCTCCTTCATATGCCTCACATGCCCTAGCAGACCCACTTCGAATTTTTAAGACCACCTTTTAACTCTCTTGCAAAAAAAATATACATGTTTTTATTTGCAAAATAATTGGGCAAACGTCATCTAAAATAATCCCAAGTTGATTTGCAGTTCTTGATATATCCAGCTATGACAGACGGAGAGACAGACAGACTGAGTCGCACCTCAAGGGTTCCTTTTTACCATTTTGGTACGGAACCCTAAAAACAGGAGACAGAAAGACTGAAAAAAGAAATAGGACCTGCAAAGGAGTGCAAGGCATGGATTGCAAACGCAAAAATATTAGAGCAGGCTCAAGATTCTCGTTTTTGGGCAATGATTGATTTCAACACTTTTGATTTTCCTTTGAAGAAAACCATAACAACGCAGTTGTCCGCAGAACCACTTTCACAATTCCTCTAAGAACAAATACATACAAAATGTGTGTCTGAATATAATGAACATTTTCTGTTACAGACTTTGAGCCGAAGAAAACAGCATCTGGCAACGAGATGCCCCTCGCGAGGTACCTCAGGACTCGTCTCTACTCAGTAGATCGTGTGCCCAGCAAGATATTCACGACACTGGCTATACATTTCTTTGTCTTTATGTCTTCTGATGTCGTCTCCTTGCACGATACAGGTATGGCTTTATTAAACTTTTTGCTTTTTAGTAGATCATCCGTCCTCGGAAAGCACGTTAAGCCGTTGGTCCCGGCTGTCATTTGTGGATCTTTGACAGTCGTTACGGGTAGTCAGTAGCCCGAAAGTCTGACAACCAGTCTTACCAAGAGATATCGTATTACCCAGTAACTGGGTTGTGGAGGTCAGATAGGCAATCGCTCCATGTAAAATACTGGTATTCAGCTGCATTCGGTTAGACTGGAAGCCGACCCCAACATAGTTGGGAAAAGGCTAGGCAGATGATGATGCTTTTTAGTAGATCATTAATTAAGTACAGAATCAAAAAGAAAAGAAAGAAAGAAAAAATATATTTTGGACAAATAAGATGCACATTATAAAATACATACACAGAAAAGTCGTCGTTGACGTCATGATAACCCTCATTTGGAGAAACATTGACGTAAACGTATTTTTTCCCAAAAATGAGTTAAATATGCCAAAGCACTTAGAATGCGTATTTACGTTAAGAAAGCAGACTTCCAAAAAAAAGTAGCAGTTACGTCGTTGTTTCTCCAAATGAGCGATATGGCTGGGTTTTCTCAATGTTTTAAATTTTCGCAGTTTTGTGATAGGTGTTATTTAAGTAAAGTCAAGCTATTTATTTTATTTAAAAACGTACTACTAGGCCTTTAGTACGTACCGACACGCAGTGGCGTGCATTGGTTTTCAGAATAGGTAGGCACTAGGCCAGGTCTATTCTAGGCAGACGCGGTCACTAGTCAGAAAAATAAAACTTGTGGTCGGGGGACCCCCGGCAGGAACTAAGTTCAAAATGAAAATAATTTAGTGAGTTTCTTAATTGTGGGGCACACACACTAAAATGTAATTGACAGGCTTATGTTGATATAGCGAGGTAGGCACTGCTTATATGCCTATATGCAATGCACGCCACTGCCGACACGATAAGTTATAGGTATGACCTAAGAACCTTGAAAAAAATTGTAATTAGTTTAAATTAATCCAGTTTAGCAGCTAAGGTATCTTTCCTTTCGAAACCGGATTTCATGGGTACAGTATAATATGTATGTAATGTATATAAGGAAGTCGTAAATGTAAGGAAATGTAACTTCAAACTTTGACTTTTGTCTTCAACACGTATGTAAATTAAAAAAACCTAGGAAATGAACTGTTCTTTCGTTATTCTTTAAACTTTTTGTTACGAGAAGATATAAATACACGTAATAAAAATATCTTATAACATTCTGCTCCAGATAAATAAACTTTACCTTCAACCGAAACACACGAAGATCAACTTGACATTACCTTTCCAGTAAACTACATAGCTTGGCGGCCATACTGCTGCGCCGAAAGAGGCAAAACGGATTACATGTGCGTTCCCAACAAGATTCCTGATGATGACCCGGTGCATCGCTTCTCTGGCGTCCGTTGTGTTAACATGACCAGGCCAGAAACCTTCCAGACCATTGGATGCATCAAGAATGATACTGCACCTGAAAGAGTAAGTACTGTGTATTTATATCTTTCTCACTCTCTCCTCTTCCTTTTGCTTAATTTCTTTTCCCTCTTTTTGAATTCTTGTGTTCTACTTTCTTCTTTTTTACTTTTAGATATTGCTAATCCCTTATTATATATCTTTTGTTAGACTTTATTTTGCTATAGCTGATATTTTGCTTAAAGAGATAATTATTGTTTTTTTTTTCTGATAATTAGTTGGTAGTTACTTTCTGTTCCAACTATGACGTGTGTAATGTATTATGAAGTGAATAAATGAATAGAATTATGATCTACGAATAATTTACCCACGATTTTAACGTTTTTTTTTTTTCTTTAAACACATAATTAATATAAAATGCTGTTATTTTTTGACAAGACTTGTCTTGATATTTATATTTTAATTATGTTAATTTAGACTTTGGTTGATTCTTAGAGTTCAGCTAAAACTTTTTACTAGAAACTTAGTTGGTACCTACAAAAAAAAAAACTAAAATAACAATTCAACAAAAAAAATATGATATTGTAATCACAAATGAAGTTTAATGTTGTTAAGGGGACTACAATACCTAAACGCAAAAAAACACAAGTTTTATAATGCCTAAAAGTATATGATCGACTACAGTAAACAAAATCAGAAAAATATATGTTATTCTTCAGGATATATGCTAGTTAGATAGTGTGTTGAAAACATAAAACAACTAGTTTGATACGATAGAAAAAAAATATGAAAATACCTCTAAAAACTTTCTTTTCACAATAAAAACCATACTAATATACATTTATAATAATTCTGATTTATTGTCAGATTATTCTACAAGCAACATACTAAAGCACTAGTGTTTTAACTACTTTTTTAGTCCAAACAATAGATTTTTTGTAAATCGATAATCGCCACACTGTATAGTATCCTTATGATTGTATGTTCTACACGCTTGACATCTATTAGATATCATTTTATTGATCCAACCATACGTTTCAGATAACTAAATAAGTAATTAAAAATGTTATTAATTTTAGATCGTATCATCAACTCCGCTGTTGGACCTATCTGTGATATACGGCAATCAGTTAGCAGCTTTGAATCAAAGAGGGAGAACATTCCAAGGAGGTATGGTGAAGACTGAATTGGATGACAAAGGCAGGATATGGCCACCTAGTACTAACACCACTGCCAACGTCTGCTTCTTGAATCAAAAACCACAGGAGACCAGGTGTCATGCGATGCGTGAGTCTTTAACGTTTCTATATATTTTATCTACTCACACAGTATTTACATTTACAACAAAGATTTTACCTACAGTTTTTGTCAGACACGTTAATTTGATTTATGTTTTGAGGTTATTAATCCATCCAGGGTTTGCCCATCTATTTATCACCTGTCTCGACATTGAAATACGTCAAGCGGTCATCCCTCAAAATTATGAGTAAGATCTCCGTTTGAACATTAAAACATATGAATATTTTATCATGGGTAGACCTATTCTTCAATAATAAATTCATTATAATTAACATTGAACTTTATAAGGCCTGTACAAAAATAACGCTCATTTGTATTATTTCAGCTGAGGATGGTGGAAACACTCTAGCAGGCATCAACCTCTTGGTGGTATGGTTTTGGAGGAATCACAATTTTATAGCCAAAGAACTAGCTTCCGTCAACCCCTGTTGGAATGACGACAAACTGTTCAACGTATCAAGAGATATTAACATAGCGATATCACTACAACTTTATTACTATGTGAGGTTGGTGGTGAGTTTATCTTCAGATTTTGTCTTCTCTTGTATCGACATGGACAATATCAGAGGGACTAGACTAATTGAAGTTCTATTAGAGATAGCATATGGACCTATAATGTTCCCACTGCTGGGACACAGGCCTCCACTCTTCAAGAGGGAGTGGGCTGTAATCCACCACGCGGGCCCAGTGCGGGTTGATAGATGTCACATGTTTTCCAATTTTTGGTTCTAGGACATGTCGGTTTCCGCGCGATGTTTTCCTTCACTGTTTTGAGAGCAGTGGTTATGAAATTATTTACATATAAAAGAGTGCCTGTCTGATTTAAAAAAATGCCAGTTACGAAGGTGGCAACGGAGACAACTGCCATATTTTGAATAGCTCCACTAGAAAAACTTAACGGTTTATAATAATTTCATGTCATATTTTACAGGATTCGACAATATGGTAAAAGATGGAGTGATAACACCAACAGGCGGATTCAAAGATAATTATGATCCTCGCTTATATCCTCAAGTTTCTCCGGAATATCCATTTGCTTTGAGATGGGTGCATACTATCCAAGATGGTCCTTTGAAGTAAGTATTGCCCCCTTTGTCAATCCCCATATACATATATGTTTAGATTTAATTATTTGACATACCTATATAATAACGACAACGAACGAGCAATTCATAATTAATCCTCAAAGTAAATAGCTATTGTTTAATATACTTAACCTTGATTGACACAAAAACAGAGACTTCAAGATAATGAGACTATAAAAAGTTTTATTTGGCGTTTATTTTTCTATTACTAATTATAAATCTAATTGTAATGATGTTTTTAGATTGTATGATAAAGATGGCTACTACTTGAAACAAGTTCCCATAGTAAACCTCACATTGAGAACCGGATACTTCGGTGTAGATGACAACATGGATTATTTGACACAAGGCAGCTTTAGACAAGGAAGTGCTAGTGAAGATTATATTGCTGATCCTGATGTAAGTCACAATTTTAAAATTGAATGCAATTATTTCACCTTTGATTTGAATCTAAATGTACTGTAATAATATTATCCCGTCTTCTAACTCCATGAACACAGTTGTAGTTCAATGTAAGTGCCTTTAAATACACCATCATAAGTTTTTGTTCAACCATGTCTATCAGCCTGTATTTAATTTCTATAATTTTATCGTCTTTCACAGAGTCTAATCAACTTTTTGTAGATCTGTCTCCTTTCCTATAGCCATTTTTAGACATTCTTTAATCTTCTCCATATCATTGTATCCCATACGTCCTGCACCAAACCGTTGCTACCATGCCTTTTTGTAACTGCTGCTTCTATCATCAAACCCCATATCCTTGTCATTATTGAATTTAAATTAATAATTTGACGTACAGTCTTAAGTTGACTATTGTATGCTATTTCAGATCACAGAGGTCGGTCTGGGTCCCCATCAGTATGTGTCAGACTTGATGACCAACGATTTGGCCAAGAACCGATACTTTGGGTTCCCACCTTACATTAAATACAGGGAGTTCTGTTTCGGCAAGCCTATTCACAGTTTCGAGGATCTGCATGGCTTTATTGATCCTGAGGTAATTATTAAAAATTATATTAAAACTTGGAAGACTTTATTATTATGAGGTTCAAGGTGGTTCTTTTAACGCCTGTTATTCGATGAATCGAGTATGCATATTGCTGCATTAAATAACTATCAAATGAAATAAACTTATTTTAGCTTAGATGTTAAGACAATGTTTTTTTTTACATTTCGGAGGATAGAAATTCTAAGAGAAGTATACGAAAAAGTAGAAGACATTGATCTATTGGCTGGTATCTGGGTAGAAAAATCGATACCAGGAGGTTTCGTACCTGCAACGTTCTACTGTTTGGTCATAGAGCAACTGAAACGTAACACGGCTTCTGATAGACATTGGTATGAGAGACCGCACCGACCTAATGCATTCACCTCTGGTAAGTGCACATGATTATATAACTAATACGTTGTTCAATGTTACAATGAATGGCATAATTTATTCGAACCGCACCGTTCCAATGAATTATGTCACAGGTTGCATAATTTTGATACATAGTATACTGTACCTTCTTGTAGTCAAGTATTTTTGAAGTGAAAACTTCTTTAGCGGCGTTGAACACTTTTTGTAATGGGTAAAAAATGTTAAACTCGCGTCAGGGCATCGCGTCAGGACACGTGACCGTCAGGAGAGATTTCCCCCCCCCCATCTCTTTCTACGGCGCGCAACCGAAGTGAACCAAGTGAGACACGACAAAGATGGCCGAAGAAAATGACATTTGACGCCATGATTTGACGTACAAATGTTTGAAAAGTCAGTTTCGTAAACAATAGTACTTCGAGGAGCCGCAGTTGTATTTAATTTATTTTGAACTTCTGTTTAAGGCGAATGGGTAGTTGTAGCCCGCGAAATTCAATTTTTCTTACGTTTTTTGCAATTTTCAGGTCAGTGTCAGGTTGTATCTTGATCAAAATATGATTCGCGACAATAACAGGTACGTATTTACAGAATTATAATAATTAGAATCATTAATACATCTTTCTAAGTTAGATTTCTACCGTTAAGAACAAATCTCGTATGGAAAAGTGTTGGTGGTAGAAATCTAACTTAAACAGATGTATTAATGATTCTGATGATTATAATTCTGTGAATACGTACCTGTTATAGTCGCGAATCAAATTTTCATCAAGATACAACCTGACACTGACCTGAAAATTGCAAAAAACGTAAGAAAAATTGAATTTCGCGGGCTACAACTACCCATTCACCTTAACCAATTTAGTTTATTATTATATACCTACCTACAATACAAAATAGAAGCGACGAAAAATATAACGAAGCACATTATAGCAACAAGAAATACTGTCGGACATTGCTGCTTTTGTGTGAAAACAATGCTTCCGTGTCGACCACGGAAGTTTACACCCTGCAGGGAGATGCTCCAGTAGGGTGTGGCTGTGAAGCTATGTTGCAAAACATGCTCCACTTCCTATCCTGCCTTATTTGTCCTACCCAAAACATGCAGTCAAAGTGACCTCTGCGCTGCCACCGACGACAACGTGGAAGTGGCAATATTTTGAGCCAACAAGATCTAAAGTAAAAGAGAAGAAATTTAGGGAGTTGTTCATTAATAAAAAGCTTGTATACAAATATCAGTTTATTTTTATAATACTTGTACGCACTGGGACTTACAGCTTAGTACGGCTGTTATTCCAAATGCATACAGTGTAGCTAAGTTTGTAACAATTGAGCCTGGTATCTATGGTTACCTCACCCTACTGATTATAAACCTACAGCAACTACTTAACACCCTAGTTATCCTAACACCCTAACCTATCATACAAGCCTACGGGAGACCTACGGGAACATACAGAATTTGGGTAGGAATAGGGGTTTGTGTACGTCGTGCAATGTGTACACAGGAAATAGTTTTGTCATTGCCGGTCCCACAGACTCATAGAACTGGTGATGGCTAAAGGTGTCTTGGCCATAGTGAGAGGAATTATGGAAGATGAATCAAACTCTACTCCAGCTTGATGACTAATTTATTCATTTACTAATTACTAATTTATGTGGAACGAATGTATGTCGCTCTTGATGCTGACGCTGGCATATGTAACTCTTGCCTGTTCACGGCTGAACAATACTCTAAACTCCAATTTGGCTTCTAAAACTTGTGCAAGCAGAACAACATTTTTAAAATGTTTGCTTTTCATTTGCCATCTATGCCATCTCTTCTGTAGGCCGTTTCATTTTCTGCTATTCGTAGTGAAGCACCATCCTTACTAGTCCTATTGACCTGAAATACAAAACTAATGTTATAAATTCTTTCTCTTCATTATCTTATTTATACTGATTTAATTATTCAGTAGCGGCATCAAAATAACAGTCATTATTATTCTTATGGCGGGTTTTTTTTTTGTTACAATGAGTTTTTTATTTTTTTCTTTATTGCAACTAGTCTCCGGTCTTAATTTCATTTATTTTAAATACAAAAAAAATATTCAAAAGTTTTTTAGTTTGACACATACAATATCAAATTCATTCATTGACATATTCATATTGTTTCCATGACGACCATGACGTTATCGCGTCAAAACTGTTGAAACTGTAGACAATAAATTAGTTTTTCATACGTAATAATGTCTATGGACACAAATATTCGGTTCGTAGACAGATATTCTCGTATGCCGATTTAATGTGTTGGCCAATTTGTTGGATGACTTCATTATAATGGCAACATTTAGAAGTTGTAGGATATTCTAGTTATAGAACGTTTATGAAGCGTTTATGAATACAAAATTTTATCGAATGTTTTAAAGGCCTATTGAGCATTTTAACTAATGAATGGTTTAAACCTTCAATAGGCTTTTTTTATGAATAAGACCGAATGTGTTTAAAATATGGAAATTGAACAAAGTGCATGTATTAATGAAAAAAGTGACGCAGAAATATTGAAAAAAAATGAGTAATATTAATTAAATTAATAATTGATTTATTTCAACGTAAATATTCAAGTTTTCACTTCTGCCGGCACTCCCGGAGTGCAACCCGTCTTTTTTTACGTGATGACTATTGAAATATTTTTTATTATCTGCTTTTACAGAGCAACTAGCTGAAATTCGAAAATACACGATCGCAAGACTTCTTTGTGACGTCGGAGACACAGTTGAAAGGATCCAACCTCAAGCGTTCTTGAAAGCTGGATACGAGTAAGTGCGCTTTCTTTATTATGATTAATATAATCATCGTCATTGGCCAGTCTTGTTCCATCCATTGCTAGCCTCCGTTTTGTGCCATTCTTTTCAAATGATTGTGTATTTTATAGAACTTCTTCGTAGGTGTCCCAGCACTATGTCACTTCGGGAAATGATTATAATATTCATTAGTGCAAATTGGATTGGATTGGTGCTTCAGCAAATTGGTTCTTGCTCTAAGAGTTATTTTCGCCTTGTGAATCACTTTTATGAAAAGACCTAACCTCTTTATTTGATGCGTTTTATATGACACACTTTTGAAATAATGATTGTTTTAAAATTGTTCAACAACAATATTGTTCATTTTCATTATCTATATTTACATTATGATCAATTTTAATTTTTGTTTCAGTAACCGAATGTGCTCTTGTGACCAAATAATCAAAATAGATTACTCTGCTTGGAAAGATGCGAGCTGTAACCCTCAAAAGCCTTGGGCGACATATGTCTCATACTAGAATTTAGTGAAAATTAGTTACGAATTATAATATGCTAATAGAAATCATGAGGTCTTTGATCTAATAAATGGGAACCGGTTCAAGTTTGCGAATGGTTGTCTAAGACGAATATTTTCTATCTGACCTTCAGATTAATGTTTGTTTAAATAAAAACTAATATAATTTATAATACTGCAGTGTGTTTCATTACTATTTATTACTGTTTTAATATTTAGATTGTAACAGCTCAGTACACATATGAATAACTATTAGTGGATATGCATTGGAGTGGTGCATGTCGTAATGCAATTTTAGAATCGGGTATTTCATGTTGCTCAATTTTTACCGTTGTTATTTTTTCCTGGTAATGTCATGATGAAACTTGTTCCTGACATATCGATAAATATACAAAATACGTTGGTATTTTGTTGTTCCCTCTCACCGAGAGGAGGCCTGTGTCCCAGCAGTGGGAATATTATAGGCTGATTATGTATTTTGTTGTTCAGTTACTTCAACATTTCTATGTATATTCGATATAAAAACTAATTTAAAAATTATAACAAATCATTTGCAGTTGCATAAGGTTGCAAGAGAACTTCACAAGAATACTGATGTAGGAAAAATTATAGGTATGAACGCATCATGATTATGTCGAATTTCATCATCAAACAGCAATAATACTTTAATTGTATCATTCAAAAACATAAAGCATAACTATAGACGTCATTGCAACCGAAAATAACAACACACCGATATCACACTATCACATCACACTAATATTATAAAGGCGAATGTTTGTGAGTGTGTGTATGTAGGGGTGTGTTTATATGTTTGTTACTTCTTCACACTCAAACGGCTCGACCAATTTTGATAAAATTTTATATGGAGGTAGTTGACACCTTGGATTAACATATAGGCTACTTTTTATCCCGATATTCCCACGGGATCGACATTTACGCGGGTAAAACCACGGGGCGCAGCTAGTTCTTCATAAAGCTTACAGTCTAATATAAATAGATAAATAATGTACAATTACCGCTTACACAAACTTTCGCCTTTATAATATTAGTGTGATAAATATATAAAAAATATAAATAAAACATAAAGCAATTAGGAACAATAATAATACGATACAACTTAAAAAAAGGAATCTTCATCTTAGCGTGTCGTTAGCAATTTAAATGGAGTCGGCCTAGAATTCGGCTACTTGTTTGGCGCCATCACCAGCGTCCATCAGTTCCTATAACGTGCAGCTGACAGGACACGCAGGACACGATATTAAGTACCTATCCCATCGTTTGTGTAACAGCACCACATTTACACTCCAAGGCGGAGTAGTCTATGAATCTCCACCTGAACAGGTTTTCCTTGCTTCGGCCAACCTGGGTTCAGAGTCTGTTTAAAGACTTCCAAGTTACCCGTGGTAACTCATGTCCAGGTGGGAGGTCTTCAGCGGGTGAAAAAAATTGTTTGGGTTAAGAAGCACCGGCTCACCACAGCTTCAGTCTTTCTTGGGATCGTTCTATCGGAAGGAATAGTATACCTATTATGCCATCTTTTGGAGTCACCTGGCAACAATACATGCACTGCGCGCAGGTGCCTCATCAGGTGGCTTTCTGTCTTGCTTACCATAATGCTCAGGAGATAATAATATCCTTTCATTATTGTATAGTTTCGTCGTTCTCTGAAAAATGTTGACTATTTTATGCTTAACTTAGATAGTAGAAGATGTAGGGACAACTCTTTTATCACTAGATTTTGTATTATACAATATATCAAAGTGAGTATTTCACATTTCTTCCCTGTTCAATTCAGGTGGTGCGTAAACGACATTATGCCATATGATCTCTTCGAAGGAAGACGATTGGATGGCCCCTGCAGCAACTTGAAGAATCCTTCCCGAGGAGTGAGTCAAACACCCTTCATAAGACTGTCGCCACCATGTTTTGAAAAAAAGTATAAAAATTAAGTAGTAATTATATTATTTAGTATATTATTATCTGCTTTTTTATGTCATACAAATTCACGCGAAGGCAATGAAAGTACATTAAGATATATGTATTTCGTGTTTGTATGATTGCCGTAGACCATTAAAAAAATCTGCCATATATCGTGATGGGCTCTAATACTCGAGTCATTTCATAATTTAACTGAAGCTTGTGGTTCAATTAATGTTTTCAGTTCACGTTATTCAAAGTTTTATTTTGACAAAACAGTGTTCACAGAAACAGAGGAAAAGTACCACTACGAGTATAAATAACAAAACCAAACCAATAACAAAAGAAAATTAATAATGTTTGATATTCGCAACACCGACCTCCTTTAATTTTCGCGAAAACAAATCCACGTTATTTGCACTAACTGTATTGTATGTACAAGTGAAATTTATGTGTAGTCGTACAATGGTTTGGTGAATGTCAACAGTTTAGTTGCGTCAGTCAATACTATACAGCAACAGATAAAAACAGTACGGTTAGAATAAATTGAACAGATAAAGAATAACAAGGATCCTATGCATGGATATAAAGTTAAACCGTCCACAGAACAAATAGCTGCTCCTAATCAATGGGTTACCAACCCGAGAGTTATTATTATAGACGTCATCGATATCCAGTTTCCCTAAATCGATATTTCTACATTTGAGAGAATCCGGTCATTTTTCTACAACACCTTGATTAGTAGATACGTTAGGATGTTGTCTCCTATTTTGCTCCTTGCTGTGTTGTGCGATGTGAATGCCGCCTTGTTCTACGATTCGTATCATGGAGTTCCGATTGATGACTGTGAAGTGAAACTCCATGATAAGAGAAACACGACTTTGTGAGTACCTGTCTGTTTTATTTGTTTTTAATTAATTATTTGTTATTTACATGACATAATTATTTATTAGTTTTATTAAGTGAATTGTTTTTAGATTTTATGTATTTTTTTTTGTCTCCTTTACTCTTTAACACGCTGTCTACATCTCTTTATTCCTGATCCTGTCGCAGGTATGCTGGAAGAGATTTCTTATGAAATAAGCATCACCTTTGTACCTATTTTTCTGTTCTGTTTTTTTCTTGCCTGTTTATATATGTGTGTACATAAATGGTAAAATAGAAATAAAATAAATAAGTAATTATTTATTTGAAACTAGATGTGCCCGCGACTTCGCCCACGTGCATACTGAATTGCATGGGTGTTTTTTTTTTGCGTGGAACCCTAATTCTTTTTTTCAAAATTAAATTAGCCTAAGTTACTCCTTATACTCGTAACTAACGTAATAACGTCAGTGGTAGAATTAATAAATTCGTATACGCCTTGAAACAAGTCAAAAATGTAACAAACATAAAAACTGCTGTTATATCCTACCATGCATATGTTGAATCGTTACTACGCTATGGTCTTATAATATGGAGTAATAGCACTGATCTAAATAGAGCGTTCATCGCCCAAAAGAAGTGCCTAAGGTCAATTTATGGACTTCAGCCGGATGATACATGTCGACCAATATTTAAAAAACTTGGTTTGTTACCGCTTCCATCTCTCTATCTAAAATATAATAAAAGCTGTCTAGCAATTTGTGTGCGTGTTTATAATAAAATACCAAACGATCTCAAATTATTAAATGTAAGATTATTTAAAAACAAATTATACAAATGGCTAAATGAATGTAGTTTTTATAGTTTGAAAGAATTTATGGATAAAAAATATTGACATTATATTCTAACATTAATGCACTTAATTATAATGACCCTGTAACCTTAAAATTTTGCATGCTATGTTTTTACTCAGAACAGAGTTACTTTCGAATTTATAAAATTAGTATGGGTTGCGAGGGAAGTACGTCTATAAAATATACCTATATATCAGAATTTTACAGGCTGGCAAAAAAGCGATCACTAATGCTTGTACCAATTTGCAATACCCTAGGCATCGCAGATGTATTACTATCGTAAAGGTACTTATTGCAAAAGCGTTGTCATAGCATCGCCGATGTCTTGAGATCCCTGAGGCAAAATTTAAATATCTCAACCGTGTCGTTGTAACCCTTCTAACCGGACCAGTACCAAAGACACGCAAAGAAAATATTATTAATATAATGAAATCCAAGGAAAAATCATAAGGTCCAAGGTAGCAAAGGTGAGTTTATCGCACACAGCAATTGCGTCCAGACAACCTTTGTAATGTTGGGCTTGTACCAAGTCAAAAAGAGGGAAGATAATAATGAAGGTATGACAAAATCATGTACAGTTAAAAAAAGAGACAAGTATGCAGGATAGTCGGATATAGTTGAAGTTAAGTAAGAAACCGATGGATGTTCTCGAATAAAATTTAAGTATATTAATAGAAAACAAACAGCTCATTTATCAAATTAAAAGAGAACGGGCATTCTAGCCTACGAACCAATAACAACATGCGATATATCATTGGAAAGGTTTTTTCACGTACTTTAACTATTGTTCTGGTGGAAAGTCCCAAATCGCTGTGTGGAAAAAGTTATTGCACAATAAAGCCAGACTTGAGCAAAAGTTTTGTTTTTTAGCCTTTTATCATAAAATGGTATAACAACAAGCAATACCATCTTTTATGTAGGTACAGGCAGGTAGCTAGTACCGACAAAAATATCAAACTGTGTCATTAAGTCAAAATCTAAAACTGTCTGTGTCAAAATGTATTCTAACCGTAACTTGTCTGTACCACTGGTTTCTTGTGTTTTTCCATACCGCGTCGTTTTCCACCATTTTCATTTGTCATTATTATTATTTGACTACGACCTTTGGCTTTGTTCATCTCTTTTTATGATGTTTTAATCCTCGATAGAGGTTTTCGTGATTGTGTTCCGGGTTTAGAAGCTTGCGGTTATGAAGTTCATTTGCCACCAACAAAGGACAGAAATGACACTCAACTGTCTACCGAACAGGCCAACAAATCGAGACTTGTTACTTTGTGTCGGTGGGTAGTTGAGGTCATTAACGGTCGTTTTAAACGCGACTTCAAGTTACTGCGTCAAGATTATTTTAATACAACACTACGGAATCTGTTTCCCGATTTTAAAATTGCAGGTGCCCTTATTAACTCTTTTCGTGAACCTGTGACTGATAATATAGACGCAGAAATGATATTAAATTCAATTAATCAAACGATCAACATATCAAATCTTTTATATAATTACGTAAATGACAAGAATCTTAATAGACAAAGAATTGCGTTTATGGCGATAGATGCAAACCAACAATTAGATGACTTTCCTCGTTTGACACCAAATAATTTAAAGCTTTTCACTCTGGGATCATATCAGCTTAAACTAGCCAAATCATATTGTGCAGAGCATTTGCACAATAGCCCATTATAATTGAAGTGAAAAGAGACAATTTAATTGGGGATTTGCAACGGTGCAATATGCCTCAAAATGTCTGGTCGCTAAGAGGCCGTATACCTACAGTCTTGCCATGTAAGGGCAAAATATATTTATGTTACCTTTTGGTTATTAGAGACGTGATTGGTATTAGTGCGATAGCACAATATTATTGCACTTGCTTAATAGGGCGCCGGAAAATAGGGAGTTGTGCCCATATAACCTCTATTGACTGATATCTAGGTGTAGGAAGGCATGAGCCGTTTAATTCTCCAGCTGGAGATTTAACTAGTATTATAATTGATGAAGATTGAAAAGGAGTTTTGTTATCTTACTGTAAAACTTTAGTATTATCTGACTAATAAAAATTATTTACAAAAAAAAAAAAACAACCGACTTAAAAACACAGTACAAAGTGATAAATAACTTTAATTTCTGAATTCGGTGTCGTTGGTGCCGCATTTTCGTTTTTTGACACCGACGTCCGAAATTAAAGTTATTTATCAATTTGTAGTGTTTTTTTTAAGTCGGTTGTTTTTTTGTAAAAACGTTTTTATTTTTCCCTTTTTAGTTGTACCTACCCCACAAAAATTCAATTAACATTAGTGCACTGAAGAATTGAAGACACTGACTAGAAGAATCATCAAAATTCGCATAGAAATGTCGAAGATGCAGTACATTTATGCATATAACTTCGTAAATAAGAATAAATGCAAACCCCCTTATTCATAAAACTTATCAAACATATTTTAGTTAAAATGGGGTTTGTCTCTTTCTTACACACAGAAATGACAACGTGACAGATAAAGACAAACGTTCTATAAACCTATTTTAGCTAAAATAGAGATAAAATAGGATTATGAATAACAGGGCTAATGTTTTATATACTAAATCCTTTCTGAAAGTATGTAGATCACATTAGTGAAAGAATTATCAAAATTGGTTCATTCGTTTTTGAGAAAATCGTGGACATACAAACATACATACGGGTCGAATATAGAACCTCCTTTTTTGAAGTCGGTTAAAAATAATATGTATTTGATTTATTAATGTATTTTTATAAGTATGTGGGCGCGATGGAGTATTAATACTTTTGTCTTCCTTTTAAATCCTTTTACTTGTATCTATTGTCACTAATGACCGTCTCAAATGTTTCTTTAGCCAAGTTTAATATTATAAAACGTTTAAATTCATTGTTATTGATGATAAATCTCATAAATGATTTTTTTTCCACTTTTTTGTTTTATTTTGTAGAGCAAGATCTTAGGTCCCCCAAAACTTACTTAGTTTCTCAGAAATAAAATGTGTGGGATAAAGAAGTTTTAGTATGTAGGTATGTAGGTAGATACTTCGAGTGTAAGCATACCAGCACCTGTAGCATGAGAAAAGTGAGCCTTGGCCAAAAGTATTAGGCACCCCTATAAAACACCTGCAAATAACAAAGTATAACAATAACAGAACTATCTGTTAAACAATACTCCACGCTTTGGTCGTTGCTCCACGCAGTGTATTCAAACATAGATATGGTATTTTGAGGTGCCATAGAACACCTGGTCCACAATTAATGAAACGGAAATGGAAATGGCATTTTTGCATTTTTGTGAATTAAGTCGAGCTTTGTTGCGCCATAACTTTGTCCACACAGCGATTTGAGACTTCCCGCCGTAACATTAGTTGAAGTACATAAAAAAACCTTTCCAATGATATATCGCATGTTGTTATTGGTTCCTAGGCTGGCTTCCATACATTCTTGCCCGTCCTCCTTTCAGTCGACAACATCCATCGGTTTCTTACTAAACTTCAACTATATCCGACGATCCTGTATACTTATCTCTTTTGTTGACTGTACGTATGTACCTGAGGTCCATTGAAATTCATTTTCCAATTGATGTTATTTCAAGTTAAACAAACATTAACTAGTTAAAAAAAATAAGTTGATTTCAAAGTGACCAGTGCTATTGAAAAAGTTATGAAAATGGTTAAAGTTGTAGCGTAAATTGAATTTTATTGTGTAGGTATTAAAGTAATTTTTCTAACAACTCATAGGTATTTATTTACATGTTTGGAAGCTTAGTCAGGAATGCAGATATTATGTAATCTGCATTCGCGACCTACACCTTTTTTTTTTGTGAACTTGCATTGTGTATCACTGTTGGGCATAGGCCTCTGTTTGTAAATACATATGTGAGCACCATGTATCTATCAGATTTTTAATTTATATGTCATGGTTTCGTTTTTAATTCTTTTACCTCAATAGGTATAGTAATTTTACAATACAATTACAATACAATTGGTATAGTAATTTTATTTTAGGTGCATCGTCCTCACATGTTATTATATAATTAATGTACCCATGCAAAATATTGTACCTAAAACATTTTAAAAGAGTAACGGTGGAGTTTCTTGCCCATTCTTCTCCATACGAAAACTACCTTTTGGAATGGGCGACTAGAATCAATTCTATTTTAAGATAATTTTTGACGTTCAAAAGTGCCTTTTATGTGCCTATTTGAAATAAATGCTTTGACTTTCCCCTTTTTTCTCTATTTTGTGCGGTCTGGGGCCAGGTTGACCCCGACAAATAAAAGAAAAAACCTCGCTCTCACAAGAATGTATCAATTTAGATTTTCGTCAAAAGCTCTTCTGAATATATTCCCCCGCGTTTCTTTTCTCAATTTACTTTTATTTCAGTCACTGCACAATAAAACCGGATAAATAAAATTGAAGAAACAATACCCTAAATATTGTTGTATAGAAACTCTCGACGAATCACGACAGGAGGTAATATCCGCGGTACATAGCCACCAGAAACGCAATATCATGCAAATATTAAACTAGGTACAGGAAACTTTCTGACGTACAGAACTTACTGTTTGAGCGACTTTCATAACTTTCTTTATATTGTATCTATTTCCCGGATATCGAGGAAAGATTGTAAAGTGACATACTTAAAAATATAGGTACCTACCTTTTGGCTTTATGGCCGAAAGCCTCGATCAACATCTATCGAGGCTCTCGTTAGGCGGTTGGATCAGGGGCCTGATTCAGAAGGCAGTAGGTACTCCTCGATACGGCTCGCATTCTGAGGAGGTTCCTGTCTGAGGAGCCCTAACTACCGGTAGCTTGGACCCTGCTTCCGATACCGGCGAACTACTATTTTATTATATTTTTAAATGTTTTTTATACTAATTTTTTATATCTTAAGAAATATTTAAAAACGTAATTAGATATGTAAATAGATAAATAAACGACACAATAATAGGTACTTACTATATATAAAATATAGAAAATGTTGTCATATTTTTAATCCCACGGTTTATCCTATCACACGGAATCTTGAGTCAATTTATTTAATTATTGGTTTATCTACAACCACTGGGCCACCTGGTGGCCCAGTACTAACGGCCGCGACTTACGAGCTCTAGGTCGTAGATTCAAACCGCGACAGGTGCTTTATTTTGTGTAAATAATTTCATCACCACTGCTCTCAAAACGGCGAAGGAGACCGGCATGTCCTAGAACCAAAAATTCGAAGATATGTGACATCTGCCAACCCGCATTGGGCCCGCGTGGTGGGTTACGACCCACTCCCTCTCACTGAGGAGGCCTGTGTCCCAGCAGTGGGAACGTTATAGGCTGATCATGCTTATGTTATCTACGATCGTTAAACTGTTCAACCAATTAACATAAGCCAACATGCAAGCCAAGTGCACAATATTAAGCAATAGACACAGCATACAAAAACTATACTATACAGAGTGAAATTAAATTCATGGGCATCCTTTTAAAGGGTCATTGTGCTCATCATTATGAACAAATTGTACTATGGGACTAAACCTAAAATAGCGAAAAAAATCAGCTGTTCCTTGCATTTATGTTCACATAACTCGTCAAAATGTAGGGAAGAGCTGATTTTTTTTCGCGATTTCAGATTTGGTCCCATAGTAAAAGTTGTTCATAATAATGATTACAATAGCCCCTTAAAAGGATGCCCATGAATTAAATTTCACACTGTATAAAAAAAAAGTTACAAGATGGCAGGGACAACGACACGCAAGCCGTAACCACGAAGTCAACACATGATTCTAGAACCCCTGGTGTGGAAAATATTCATGGGTATAAACAAAACAGCAACAGGTTTGTGGTTCAATTATAACAAGAAAAAAAATGTACCTACGTGGGTACTTCTCTCAGATACAATTCAATTAATTAAAAAAAATAATATTCCAAATACATATTTCTAAAACCTTCCTGTACTAAATCTGTACTCTAACCTCTTAATCACTAGTCCGGAACCGAGAAAAACATGTCTGACGTCAAACTAATATCACTTAGTGCGTTTATCCACCGCAGCCATCACCGAGACGTCACCGAGAACGAGATGACGGTGCCAAAGTAGCGATACATACATTTGCGAGTACTATGGCCGCGCGTCAATCTCACATCCGACCGGCCAGCTGAGCATCGGCTGGCATCTGACCGCCGTCATCATCCCGACCGCCTAAGTTTCTAGTAATTCGTTGCGACTGCTAGACCTCGATCCGAGTCCCGTGACGAGAGTGTGACGGGCCGATTTCCAGGCAAAACAAAACACGTTTGATCTTGTCCACACACTGATGTCGCACCAGCGCTGCTGTTCGCCCGGCTTTTGTTTTGTCTATCATAACATACTGAATCGACAAGTGCAGTCGCAGTGGACAAACGATCGCCGTCACCGGGACATCAAGTTCGGTTCGAATAATCTCCTTTCTTGGTCACGTGGGAGGTGACGGCTGCGGTGGACAAACGCCCTAAGCAATTATAAAAATGCTTTTGTAACAAAAAACAAATTTGTTTACAGGCGTAACTTTAATTAAATGGCCAAAATGAAGGTTTACTAAATGATTTAATGGCTATTAAGTTCCAGAGTCTTTAAGCAATAATGAATTGTCTGCTTCACACGTATAACAAAGGCTCTCACACATAGATTTGAAATGTCGCACGACCTTATGTTACGAAATTTGTCCCAAGTACGTTTTCTATGAAGCCACGCGCGACTACACCCTCAATCTTGACGCGATATAAGAAGGACTTGTTGTAACTTAAATGTTGTTCGATTTCCTTATTTACTAATTTATACTTGACCGGCGCGAATAAAGCGCAGGCCATACCTACCGGACGGACGGGTTGGTATATATGCTTTGTTAAAAGTTGACTAAAATAGCCGTTCGTATATTGTGACAAAGGTGAAACGATGCTCGCCCGCCAAAGCGCCCGCCCGCCAGCGCGCAGTGTGGCCTACGCTTTATTCACGCCGGTATGGGAGGGCCTTAACAAGTATAAGTTAGTAGATATATAAGAAAATCCTAGCGAACAATATTTAAGTTACTCAAGCTGCATAGAATAACATGATTTTACAAAGCCTTCTGTGTTTTAGTTGCGTGTTTTGTGTTACCCTAGGGATTGTGTACGATTCGTTTGATGGAATTGCTATAAGTAATGAGGAGGTTGTTCAACATAGTATACATAATACCACTTTGTAAGTATCTACCTAAGTTTAAAAAAAATATTATTTTATAGTTCATTTTTATGATATTTCTAAAAAGCGTCAAAAGAAAAAAAATGTTTTCTGCATGGCGCCAATAATTATATTCAGTCACATTCTATATACAAACTATTTAAAAAACGATTAAAAAAGGTGATAATACAAAAAAAGAGCTAGGTATTATATTTTATTTATATAATTATACTTTATTGTACACTAGAAAATACATAACAGTTTTGTTTATTATTAGATTTCTATTTTATAGTTCATAATTAATTAATAAATTTATATGTATTTAAGTGAATAAAGATAAATAATTAATGAATAAATTATGTTTACTATTAATTAATTAATAAACAATATATTTAAAAAATATGAAATGGGAAAAAAACTAAATGCATAAGATTTGTTTTACCGAATGTTAAAACCCGGAAACATTAGTTCTTCACACAATCGTTATGATGAAGTGGTTGTCACAGACGCAGGCGCGCACCATATTCTTCCAATGTTCGGTCATCGCTTGAAGAGAAGAGTCTCACAGTTGGGTAGATTTTCGTTATTTATCATCATTTCATCATTCATCGCACAAATTTTTTTTTGGTTTTCTTGTTCACTTACATTGGTTTTTTCACTTACATTGAAAATATAGTATATTGGTATTCGTTTGTTATTTCGTTTGACACAATATTTATGTTGGGATGGTCACGTGTCAACGTGCCGCGGTTGTGGTGCGGTGCCGTATTATAAATAATATAATATTAATAACACCTGTAAATGACGATAAATAACGAAAATCTATCCAGTTATTGTTTACAGCAAATCTTCGGGATTTAAAGAGAGAGCAATTCCCGTAAATGAAAACGTACATAATCGAATCGCAACATCGTCTCAGAGACAATCAATGTCAAAAACATGTCAAAAATGTAGGGAAATTAGAAGTATTTTTGACAAATTGGGACTGATATCTGACTGTGAACGTTCTTAAAATTACGAGAATTGCCTTTGTGTTCTCATTAAAAAATCTCATAGAATAGTTCAGTTGCCGTGATTTAGTTTATTCACAAATTCTCGTTTAGGGCATTGACATGGAGTTGCGGACACCAGCCCGTATTACCCATTACCCCCCATTAGGGCTTGGGCTACATTTGCTGCCACCGAGTGTAATTTTAGTATAGATTGGTGAAACAGAACCTAAGTACCAAGTAAAATACGTTTTATTCTTCCAGTTAGTGCATCAACGACATTGAGCCCTGTGACCCTGCAGAATGGAGACGTCTGGATGGGTCATGTAATAACCTGCGACATCCAAGCAGGGGAGCCACACATACACCCCCGTATCGAATGCTGCCAGCTGCATATGATAAAGGTAGACTCATTCTAGGTGTCACTATAAGAAACTAAGGAAATGTTTGCTTGCTTTGCGTAAATGGTTTCAATGGTTTTCTGAGGTCGACAATATGGGAGTCATTTTCGCAAACACCAATGAGGAAAATGACGTGAAAAAAGTTTTGAGTAAGAATTTGGATGGCTATCAGAGTAAGAGATTACCAAAGTAACGATGGATGGACTGTGTAAAAGATGATATAGCTAGAAAGGGGGTGACTACTGAGATGACGACTAATATAATTTTAAAGATAGACTAGCTGTTACTCGCGACTTCGCCCACGTGGAATTTAACAAAAAAGTTAAATTGTTCGTGGGAACCCATTTTTTTTCTTATAAAAAAAGTAGCCTAAGTTACTCCTAATTAGATCAGCTATTTGCCAGTAAAATTTCCGTCAAAATTGGTCCAGCCGTTTCAGAGCTTCAGAGATTAGCCGGAACAAACAAACAGACAAAAATTGTAAAAAATGTTATTTTGGTATACGAGTATGTGCCGTGTATACATCCATATGCATTTAGTAAAAAACGGTTATTTTAATACAGACACTCCAATTTTATTTATTTGTATATGTTAGTGGCTGCCAGGAATCTATGTGGTGGGTTCGAGTGATAATATTGCAAGGAGTTGGGGACAATCGACGAAGCTATTGGTGATATTTAACGGGAAAGTAATATTATTAACATAGCAGCTGTTTTCCAGCGGTAGGAAATGGTATCTTTTGCAACGATAAGAAGAAGAAGTAAATAGCGATTTTCAAGTAGAAGTAAATAGCAATTTTCATCTGTTTCGAGAGCAGTGGTGGCCCAGTGGTAACGGACACGACTTACGAGTTGTATGTCGTAGGTTCGAACCCAGACAGGCACTTTACTTTGTGTAAATTATTTCATCCCCACTGCTCTCAAAACGGTGAAGGAAAACATCGTGACGAAACCGGCATGTCCTAGAACCAAAAATTCGAAGACACATGACATCCACCAACCCGCATTGGGCCCGCGTGGTGGATTACGGCACACTCCCTCTCACTGAGAGGAGGCCTGTGTCCCAGCAGTGGGAACATTATAGGCTGACTATGATCAGTTTCGTGTGTTTCAGATTTCGAGCCAAGGAAATCAAAATCAGGCGATCTACCTCTTGTAAGGCGACTGCGTACAAGTTTTTTGTCAGAGACTAAAGTATCAGATCAACAATTTACAATACTGGCCACATATTTTCTCGTTTTTATCTCATCTGACATCGCCAACCTTCATGATACAGGTATCTGTCTAGAATCATACATTTTTAAATTATTATGCAGTTAGTCATTTTTGACCAAGCGAATTTTAAACTCCAGTGCCACTGCGCCACTTCTAAACCTAGAATAGGGATGGAATGAATAAATAAAAGAAACATCCTTTATTAAGCGAGTAATTTGAATGTATTTTAATTTTTATTTAATTTTAAATCGGACTGTATGGATCAATTAGTTATCTAAAATATTTTTTTTTTCGTCAAAAGTCTTTTTATTAAAGATTCAGCTAGCAATCTTAAAATCATAATATGTACAAGTATATAAAAAGGTAGGTAGGGAAAATACATTTTTTAATTTTTTTTATTAAATGTTTTAGTAAACTACATATTGTGGAAGCCCTACTGCTGTACCACTAAAGGTAAAGACGATCAAATGTGCGCCCCTATAGAAGTACCAGACGACGACCCGGTTCATCGGTTCACTGGTATTCGATGCCTGAACTTGACGAAACCTATGACGTTCCAGACAGTGGGGTGTCGAAAGAAAGACACACCTCCTGTGCGGGTATGTTCTATTTTCTTTTTGTTATTGACAGGCTCACGTTTTAGCAACTATCTCACCTGATTATAAGCATAAGAAGTCTGCAGTTCATAAATTGTGAGATAAAGATGAACTCTCGGTTTGCATCATTTAATAGTCCTCCAGACCGTATTTACCTTCAGAAACTACCCTTCGGCGCAGTAGATATTATAGTGCGCAAGTGTGTGCGCAGACACAGGTGCACTGCCTCTTCCTTAACTCTCATAGTCCGATGGGACGGCAATCCAACACGACCGGAGAGAGATCAGGGGCAGGATCAACGGTTAAACGTGCTTTCCGAGACACGGGGGTATCCACCGCCAATATCCAAACTCCGGACTGTTACTAAGAAATTCCCAATGGAAAGACCCAATAACACTTTGCCCGACCTAGGACTAGAACCGAGGACCCCACGCTCAGCAGTAGCGCTTGCGACCACGAAACCAACGGGGTAGTCATTACGGGGCATCACTTATCACCCTAATATTATAAAGGCGAAAGTTTGTGAGTGTGTGTGTGTGTTTATATGTTTGTTACCTCTTCACGCTTAAACCGCTGAACCGATTTAGATGAAATTTGGTATAAATATAGTTTGAGTCCCCGGAAAGGACATAGGATAGTTTTTATCCCGATATTCCCACGGGATCGACATTTACGCGGGTGAATTCGCGGGGCACAGCTAGTAGAATATATATTTAAAAAATTCAAAGTCCTGACTGACTCATATATCAACGCACAGCCTAAACCGCTGGTTCTAGAGACATGAAATTTGGAGGGTGTGTTCTTTGTAAAGAGTAGGTATTCACTAAGAAAGGGTTTTTCGAAATTCCACCCCTACGAGGGTGAATGGGGAGGGTGAATTTTCACGCGGACGAAGTCGCGGGCAGAAGCTAGTTGATAGATAATATTCATATCATTAATGTTGCAGATACAGTCGGCCACGCCTTTATTTGATTTGTCAACTGTTTATGGAAATACTCTCGATAAAGCCTTAGAAGGAAGGAAATATCAAGGTGGACTGTTGCAGTATGAAATAGAGGATGGCAGAATTTGGCCGCCACAGGACAAAAACAATTCGGATTGTTTTCTGAACCGAAAACCTCATGAGACAAGGTGTCATAACACACGTAAGTCAACAATTAATTCCGACTTTATAAAAATAAAGGTTTATGCAGGATGAAATTGAAAACATGCGACAAATCGAAATGGGAGATTGTACTTTTCATTATGAACAACTTTTACTATGGGACCAAACATAAAATAGCGACAAAAAATATAAGCTGTTCCCTACATTTTGACGAGTTATGCGAACATAAATGTAGGGAACAGCTGATTTTTTTTTCGCGATAGCAGGTTTGTTCCAATAGTAAAACTTGTTCATAATGATGAGTACAATCTCCCATTACGATTTGTCGCATGTTTTCAATTTCACCCTGTATAAATGGCATCCTTACTTACATTCTTATATTGTAAGCATGCAGGGTCCGTGGCTTACGCCCCCAGTGGTCGAGGCACCTGTGGCCGACGCCCCCGATTCGATTAATTTAATTTAAAGCAATTTTTGATCAAATGTACTGTCAGGCACAACATTTTTTTCACCAATTCTATTTTTAACTATATTGTAATTATTTCGCACGAGCCCTTGGGAAGGACCTTCCCTCGTCATTGTGAGATGACAAACTAAACTTTCTTATCTGTTGCATATTGCAATATTCAATAACTTGACTCTGGTATGAAAGAGATAGATATAATATTTATTCATACTTCCTTATTGTTTTCAATTTTGTGAACAAAAAGACGGACTTTTTATTGTTACCAATATTTGGTTTGGCTCAGTTAGTTGACGAGTTGGTTGAAGTTGAAAGATAAAATTTCCATAATGGTACCTAATTTATTATAAATGTTTATTAACAACATTCACTAACATTTTATATGAAGTACTTATTTTTGATTTTTTGGATGTTTGTACATAATAAATATGCTTTTAATGGAGAAAAAGGTGTGTAGGGTTAAGTGGCGATCTATTCTCTCTGCTATTTGATAGATAGCTTTTGTTTAGCAAGGCAAAATACTTTATTATTATGATGAAACACTTTTCTCATTTACTATACTAAGTGGAAAAGCACAAAAAAATAAAGATATTAAATTAATCGAATCGGGGGCGTCGGCCACAGGTGCCTCGACCACTGGGGGCGTAAGCCACGGACCCAGCATGCAACCTTTGATTGTGCTGTACGCATATGAAAAGTATTTTATTTAAAAATGTCGGTAACGATAAATAGCAAGATGCCTTTAAGGCATCAAACTAACTTTATTATCTCATCTCGCGGGGCTTGACCAGTTAGGTCAAGCCCCGCGCGTGCTACATTGGTCACGATACAATAGAAAATCAATTATATCTCATTAGCGGAACTTGATCAGTTAAAATCATTTCATACATCATTATCACTATCACCCTTTATAGTCCACTCTTGATTCTATCAAACCTGAAAAAAACGTCGGGGTACCTCCGGCAGGAACCTCATTATTAGCTTCAGCACCCTCGAAAACCATGAAAACGACAACCATCACGAAAAATTCAAAAATGTTTGCAGCCGCCATATTGGATTTTGATTTTAACCTATCGATTTAAGTACCCTCAAAAACCATAAAAGCGATACCCATGGCGAAAAATTTAAAAACTTTTCCAACCGCCATCTTAGACTTTCATTTTGGGTCCGTGGCTTACGCCCCCAGTGGTCGAGGCACCTGTGGCCGACGCCCCCGATTCGATTAATTTAATATCTTTATTTTTTTGTGCTTTTCCACTTAGTATAGTAAATGAGAAAAGTGTTTCATCATAATAATAAAGTATTTTGCCTTGCTAAACAAAAGCTATCTATCAAATAGCAGAGAGAATAGATCGCCACTTAACCCTACACACCTTTTTCTCCATTAAAAGCATATTTATTATGTACAAACATCCAAAAAATCAAAAATAAGTACTTCATATAAAATGTTAGTGAATGTTGTTAATAAACATTTATAATAAATTAGGTACCATTATGGAAATTTTATCTTTCAACTTCAACCAACTCGTCAACTAACTGAGCCAAACCAAATATTGGTAACAATAAAAAGTCCGTCTTTTTGTTCACAAAATTGAAAACAATAAGGAAGTATGAATAAATATTATATCTATCTCTTTCATACCAGAGTCAAGTTATTGAATATTGCAATATGCAACAGATAAGAAAGTTTAGTTTGTCATCTCACAATGACGAGGGAAGGTCCTTCCCAAGGGCTCGTGCGAAATAATTACAATATAGTTAAAAATAGAATTGGTGAAAAAAATGTTGTGCCTGACAGTACATTTGATCAAAAATTGCTTTAAATTAAATTAATCGAATCGGGGGCGTCGGCCACAGGTGCCTCGACCACTGGGGGCGTAAGCCACGGACCCTTCATTTTGACCTCATTATTAGCTTCAGTACCCTCGAAAACCATGAGAACTATTTCTCTCTCACTCTCTGTTTCTTTCTATTATGTATATTATATTTTAAAAAAATTGCATGGAGGGTGCATAACGCTTTTCGATACATATGCGTGACGGTTTCTCCCAGTTTACTCCTACGGAAGGCTCGGTTAAAGAACTTCGTTCCAAAAACATGAATAATATCAAAATCTGCCTTTATTTCAGCATCAGGCGAAGTCAACACATTAATGACAATAAACATAGTATCCATTTGGTTTTGGAGGCTTCACAACCACATAGCTGATAGACTTGCCAAAATAAATCCATGTTGGGACGACGAGAGACTATTTTATACCGCAAGAGATATCAATATAGCTATTGAGATGCAAATTTTTTTATACGAATTATTGCCTATGATGATGGGTAAGTTAAGTGATTTTTAATAGTAAGTTCCCGTTCAAGAGTTAAATGACTTTCTCGTTAAAAGCCCATACTACCTCAGTTAAAATTCACTCTTTATCTCGCTCATACGATACTGCTCGCGGACTGAGTGAGAGCGAGATACAGTGCGGTGTTGGGCGGCAGGCAGCGCCAATAGTTTAGGTATTTGCTTTTTACAGTGAAAATAATGGTAATTATAAAAAAAAAAAATAACATTAGACCTGCTTTAAAGTATGTTCAGTTAGTATGCAAAGTTTCATGATCTAATTTGAAGTATTTTTTGAATACCAGCGGTTTATTGTTCGGGTTAGAGGTAACTTTGGATTTTTTTTCTAATGAGAAAATATTATTATTATTATTATTTATTGAAACAGACTACAATGGTCTATTAGATAGTGTTAGTAACAAAATAGCTTAGCCTATGTTAGTACTTAATAAGTAAAACAGAACGGGTCCGGTTTGTAATCGCCCACACTAGCGGGCTATCTGCCCGGGCGGCTATTGATTGCAGCATAGTGTTGGGACTGCCACGCAGCCTCCGGAGAAGCGAAGCAGACTTCTTACGCCACAGTGCATCAAAACCGTCAGTGCGTGCGTCTGCAAACATTGCCGAGGCACTACAGAAACGCGGCAGTCGCAACAATACCCTGAATGCGTTATTATATTGGATACGCAGAGCATTGTAAGCCTTTTGGGTATATGTGAACCACAGGGCTCCCGAGTACAGTGCTGTACAGTATGCCTTAAAAAGGGTTATTTTAATTGCGTCTGTACATCGAGAAAATCTGCGGGCCAGCATATTCGCCCTAACTGACAATGCTCTGCGCTCCCTCTCTAGGTCCATATCGTCTTTCAGGTCATCAGTAACCAGGTGGCCCAGGTATTTAAATTTATACACCCTGTTAATCGGGTGACCTTTCAATAGGAGAGGAGGAACCGTAGTGGGACACCTGGTGCCAGACCTGAAGACTATAAATTCTGTCTTACTGCTATTGTAAACTAGCCCATGAGTCGCAGCGTACGACTCGCACACATTGAGTAGCTTACGGAGAGCGCCGATCGAGGGAGCCAGCAGCACCATGTCGTCTGCGTAGCTAATGTTGTTAAAACAAACTCCATCCACGTAGCAGCCGACACGTGTGCTGCTGAGTCGCTCAATCAGAGCATTAATATACAGACCGAAGAGCAAAGGCGAGGACAGACCCCCCTGCCTCACCCCGCACTCCGGCCGGCACGGCTCCGACAGCTTTCCCGCCCACCGCACCTGAGTCTTCAGGTACCAGTGCTTGAGGAGTAATACGAACTCCGGAGGCATCGCTGTTCTTCTAGCTTTTATGGAATCGTGTTTTTGTCTAACATAGGACTTAGCATTAATCCTCAACTTTACCATATATTTATTTCAAAATTAATGGTGCAGTATTTTAGACACACCTAACGGAGGATCACGCTAAGCCATTTGAGGTAGTATAGGCTCTTAAAGATAAGTAGCCCAAAAGCTAATTATAATAAGGTGTACGGGGATATTGTGTCCGCCCTCAGTGAGTCTGCGACTGTGAGTCGAGGGGGTGTGCGACGCAGGGGAAAGTCGCGATGCGTTGTTGGATGGAACAGGCATGTAAGTGAGGCGTACGGGGTGGCCCGGTTGAAGTTTCATGATTGGCAACGATGCGGGGGGCCTTCTGCCGGTCCTGCTTATAACAAGATGTGCCAGAGTAGAAGGACGTTTAAATCAAGGCTTAAATGGTGTCAAGACCATCAGCACCAGATTAAAATGGATATCCTTGCTTCACATCATTCTAAAAAAGACTTCCGAAATTTCTGGAAAGGCACTAATAAAATGACACTTCGGCCTGGCCTCCCAGTGGGCGTCGATGGTGTGAGTGACCCTAAAGGCATTGCTAATCTCTTTAGAGAACAATTTCATGTGAAATCACCCCTGGGGTCGCCTTCACTGGAGGTGCTTAGTGTTGAGACATGTCATGGTCAAGTGGGTACAAGAATTAGCTCAAAAAGTATAGCATGTGCTGTTAAGTCAATGTCCAGAGGCAAGTCCCCTGGCCATGACGGTCTCAGTATTGAGCATCTTCAGCAGGCGGGACATCACCTACCGAGAGTGTTGGCAATGCTTTTTAGCCTCTGCATCAGTCATGCCTTTTTGCCCTCTGACCTTGTTAGAACAGTAGTAGTGCCAGTTGTTAAAAGTAAAACAGGGGACCTGTCGGATAAAAATAATTATAGGCCCATCTCATTAGCGACTATCATTGCCAAAGTGCTTGACGGTTTGCTTGACACACAGTTAAATCAATACCTACATCTGCACGATAACCAGTTTGGTTTTCGGCCAGGACTCTCCACAGAAACTGCTATATTGTGTCTCAAGCATGCCGTCAGGTACTATACGGACAGGCATACTCCTGTGTATGCGTGCTTCCTCGACTTGTCCAGGGCTTTTGATCTGGTCTCTTATGACATTCTTTGGAAGAAGTTGAAGGAGATTAACTTTCCCAAAGAACTTATAAACTTATTTAAATGTTGGTATGGAGGCCAGGTAAATAGTGTTAAGTGGGCCGGGTCGCTGTCGGAACCTTATGGGTTGGAGTGCGGGGTGAGGCAGGGGGGGTTGAGCTCCCCCGCACTTTTTAACCTATATGTGAACGCTCTGATTGTTGCTCTCAGCAGTCATCATGTCGGCTGTCATATTGATGGAGTTTGCCTAAATAATCTTAGCTATGCGGACGACATGGTGCTGCTGAGCGCTTCGGTTTGTGGCATGAGAACATTGTTACAGATTTGTGAGGCATATGCTCGAGAACATGTCTTAAATATAATGTGGCGAAAAGTCAGTTCATGGTCTTTGAGGCCGGCTCTAAATGTCCTATAGCAGTACCTCCCATCAAACTATACGGGGTTCCCTTGGTCAGAGTGGACCATTTCAAATACTTGGGGCATGTAGTAACATCCGGTCTCAGAGATGATGCTGATATCGAGAGGGAGCGGAGGGCCTTGGCTGTAAGAGGTAACATGATAGCTCGCAGGTTTGCGCGTTGTTCAGGGTCGGTCAAGCAGACCCTTTTCAGGGCTTATTGTACCTCTCTGTATACGTGCAGCCTGTGGGTGAATCACACTCAAAAAGCATACGAAGCCCTCCGCATCCAATATAACAACGCATTCAGAGCGCTGATGGGGCTGCCGCGACATTGTAGTGCCTCGGGCATGTTCGCCGTCGCTAGCGTCGATTGCTTCTATGCAACGATGCGTAAGCGAAGCGCGTCCCTGGTACGCAGAGTTCGCGGCAGCTCCAACAACGTGCTGGTGATGATAGCTGGCAGGCTCGACTGTTCATATATCAGACGCTGCAGTGACTTGCACGTCACCTACAGTCGTCGGCTGACAATATAAAAATGTTATGTGTGGTTATTGTTTTGTGTTGTACCTATTGTAATGTAATGTATAATGTATTCAGTGTGTTAGATTTGTGTTATATTTAATTTATGTGTATTTAATGAGTCCTCGTTACTTGAAATAAATTGAATTATTATTATTATATTTCCAGAATTAATTGCTAGAAGCTATAGAAGTAAAATTAATGTGTGCTGAAGTGTTAAGTGGAAAAGATCCAATTTTAATTGTCAATTGGAAAAAAAAAAATAATTAAATGAAAATGTGGATTAAGAAAATACTACAAGAAACCAATAATTTGAACCACAATTCAAATCTCTTTTCCAGGCTATGATAATCTTGTCAACGATGGAATCTTGTATCCAGCGGGATTCAGAGATTTATATAACGACACATTATTGCCGCAATTGTCAATGGAATTTCCTTTAGCCCTACGGTGGTTACATAAAATGCAAGAAGGCACATCGAAGTAAGTATAAATATTTGGTTATACCTAACAGAATCCAGCACAATTTATTTCACGTAAAATACTAAAATTATAGTCACTTTCGATATTCAAAAGACGTTGATTCCACCGAAGGTAGAAAACATTCAAATCGAATAGGATGTAGAAGATGCTGGTACTAATGTTGCTTTTTTCATTGTGAAGACACCAAAAATTATCAATTTTCTTTTCTCTTTCAGAATGTATGACGCTGATGGCAATTACGTTAAGAAGGTTGAGTTAGTCAACCTTACTATAAGAACAGGCTATTTAGCTGTGGATAATAATATAGATTATTTGACGCAAGGAAGTTTTAGACAAGCTAGTGCCAAGATAGATGATACTGCTGTGGATCCTGATGTAAGTGTTACTTCGGTTGTTTTGTTTTGAAGTAATTAGATAATAGGTTCTCAACCTTACTTTGAGATTTTTTTTTTCTAGAGCCCCCATTTTTATTTTTATTTTCGATCTGTCACGAATCTGTAACAGGCCATGATTATATTTAAACGTGTAATATTATGTAGTCGTAAGGTAGGATATATAATTTTCTCAAAGTCTTGTACTGCCCCCCTGAACGTCACAAACGCCAACGAAGAGGTGTTATCGACGTTGACAACCAATGAATTAGATGAAGATGAAATCTTGTTAGCATTGGTGTTAAGATTTAATGCTCTGCTTTAGTAAATTAGAGCCGTTAGGTTGTTTATATTACATTATTTTTTAATATTTTTTGCAGAGCTTAAATAAGTAAGGTCATGATCCAATTGTTTAAATAAAATTTTAATGAATCATTGAATACGATATTTTCAAAACTGACATTCGCAAAGTTGAAAATAACCACGTTGACACATTTCAGATGGCTGAGAAAGTACTAGGAGTAATCCAACCATCGCAGGATGTTTTCTCAAATGATTTGGCTAAAAATCGCCTCATGTTTATGCAACCTTACGTGAAATATTTAGAATACTTTTCCGGAAGAAAAATTACCTGTTTCGATGATTTAGTGGAGTTCTTCGAACCAGAGGTAAGACCCAAATTACTTAAAAAAAAAAAACGTGCAGATTAGTACTCTAGATATAAACCTGAATACAGTAGATGACAACAATAATGTTGTATTCAGAATATCCCATATTTCTCTATAGCCTGAATAAACAGCTCTCTATGGGCTGAACCCAGGTGTTAATTAATAGAAATGGGGAGTTAAAATGTGAATCTAAAACATTTGACATTATCTCGTCGGTGTTGGGTTTCTTCATCAAAGTTATACTGTTCTTTCTGTTAAGATCAGAAATTGATTGCTGTACAAACATTAGTGGTTATAAATTGTAATGAATTAAATTGCCCATTTTCATTGACAGATATTGGAAAAGCTGTCAGAACTATACGAGTCTGTAGAAGACATTGATCTTCTAGCAGCGATGTGGGTAGAGAAGTCGATAGAAGGTGGTCGAGTGCCACCCATGTTCTATAGCATTATTGTTGAACAGCTGATACGGACCATGCAGTCTGATAGACACTGGTATGAGAGGCCGAACAGACCACATGCCTTTACGAGAGGTGAGAATTGTTTGTGTATTTAACTAATTGGAACGAAGTTCTTTCTCGCACGTTATACTCTGCACACCATTGAGAGCTGTGTGAAAAACCATGACATTTTGACTATCACGGCACTTTTTTTACGTACCAAAAGTGTCATGACTTTCAAAGTGTTAATATCCATACTCCTGTTCAAAAATTGTATTGCATATTTAACATTCAGACAAAGTGTGGGAACAAATTGCACACTGACACTTTTTTCACATAGCTCTCATTCGCCAAGTTAGCAAAAGCGAAAGGTTTGTTCCACCGGGTGTTCCACAACACCGCTCGATTGTTTTTTTTTTATCTTACCGATCGTTATTGATTAAAATAAGGATGTTCTATTAAACTATACAGGGTGTCCCTGGAAGTATGGATCAAATCGAATAGGGGCGTGGGCAAGGTCATTTCCAAACTTTTTAACCCTGAGAATGACAGTGATTTTTTTTACGGTTCAAAAGTTATGACCGATTATTTTTTTTTTCAATCACTGCATAGTAATCAAAGAAAATAATCATAAAAAATACTATCAGGGCTATCTAAAAAATATAAATTGATAGCCCTGATATTTTTTTTTTAAGATTTCTTTAAAATGATTCGATTTCTCTTCTCTCTTTTTTTAGTTTTTTTTTTTTTTTGCTAAAACGTTTGGAAATAACCTTGCCCAGGCCCCTATTCGATTTGATCCATACTTCCAGGGACACCCTGTATATTATATTATTATATGTATACTAATAATAAAGCTAAAGAGTTTGTTTGAACGCGCTAATATCTGGAACTACCAGCCAGATTTGAAAAAAAAAATATTTGCAATTGATAGCCCAATTCTTGAGGAAGACTATATTATTATGCTATTTGAGCTGACCAAAAAGAAAAAGAGTCAGAAAAATTGTTAAGCGAAAACGAAATTTCACGCGGTTGATGCCGCGGGTAGAAGCTAGTTAAGAATACACGTCTTCCTTATTAAGAATAATTTTAATGATGCTTTGTCTGTGTCCTGACTCCTGATCCTTATTACGCTGTCTTCATCATTAATGACAGCTTTGTTCATCCCAATACTGAGTTCAGGCCCCCTAGTTTTGTGCCATGCTTCCCTGATGGCGCACACCATATTAAACGTCTCTTCTGTTTTGCAGATCAACTGCAAGAAATAAGGAAGGCTTCGATAGCAAGACTTTTGTGTGACGTTGGTGATACTGTTACTGACATACAACCAAAAGCATTCCAGAGGATTGGACCAGGGTGAGTAATTAAACATAGATATTTTCTGGAAAAAAGTTTGGAAAATGAAGCCCCATTTTATGTTTTATTTCTATACCTACATATTTAGCATATAAATCACGCTGTGTTCTCTAGAGGGTCAGGCACAGGTGTAGGTACACCCATTTCGCTGGTTATGTTGAAGTCCTATGTCATCAACCAGGAACAAATCCAGACTACGGGCTGCCAATGAGAAATTCTGTTGAAAATACCAACTAACACCTTGTGCTACTTGAGAATCGAATCCAGGACCTCATAGCGCTAACGCACGAGGCAGTGTTCTTCTGAAATCTGAAACCTATAGACTTTGCAGACTACCTGATCCTTCTGGCGATTGAACCTGCGAGTTTTACATTAGTATAGTTATATATGGCAGATATATTTATTTATATTTTAGTTACTGTGGGCGTACTATGGGAAGTGTTGGTTATTGCGCAATAGAAAAACCGTTTACAGTTCAAATCAAATTATAATTTCACGAACGAATTAATCACACTAGCGAATCACACACTGTAGGTACACGACACAACTAGATACGGAACGCGAGACAGTTTCTGAGCACATGTTGTCCGTACGATGTCCAATGTCCAGGAGAAGCTTAACACAGCTCTGTAGCGCTCGCGTCGACTCCCACGAACTCAGGCTAGACTCTGTCAAGCGCCACCTGGTGCTGGCGTCCCGAGTCATGAAACTAATGACTGAAGTGATTCCGAAATATACATAATTATCATTGTTTTTTTTTTTTATTTGCAGGAATGTAATGTGCAGTTGTGACGAAATACCGGACATCGATATAGTAGCTTGGAAAGACGAGAGTTGCTGCGAATTTTAGAATTCACCTTATCTTATGTACATATACTAATAAAAAGAATTACAATTTAACATAAGGTTTAAGTTATAAAAGATAAAAAAAAAACAACTTATTTCTTCTATTACCTACCTTCTTCTAAGATATCTACATTGTACTATATCTTCTTTGTTATCAGGCATTGTATTGCATTTGCATCCCAAAGGGTTGTTGAAAAGGCTTACATAATATTTATTTATTTAACAGGATGAAATTGAATAGGTATGCCAAATATAAAACATCTTATTCAAACTTGTTATAAAGAAAATTTAGAGCATGTGATTAAGGAAAGTGATGCACATACGTGCGCGTAGGCAAGTGATTGGACAATGTCGTCGCGCGCTCTTTTTTTTTCTTAGGAACGGTTAAAATTAGGCAAACGAGATTAGAATGAGCTTAAAATTTTTTTTAGTAGGTATTTTTTGGAAAAACGAGAAATAATATAGCCGCGTTGATATTAAGACGATCGCGTGGAATAAACGCAGAAAATATAACGTTTTATAATTTTAACACAATATAACACGAGACACATATATCTCCTACAGTACCACTACCTACTATACACCGTGTTCTTTACGATATCCATAAACTTTGTCAAAGGCTTCTATAGCATTTACAAATTAAATCTAACAAAGTAAGTAGTAGTTAAAAAGGCTTCGTTACAAAGATATTTGTAATTTCATTTAGTGAAATTTAATTGAGCATGCAGTAAGAAAGGGTCTTAACTCACTTTTGACAAGTTGCAGCCAATGCAGCAAAGCAGCAATGAAAATACGTCATCGTTGCCAATTCGGATAAAGAGGCATGCATATCGGGCGATTTACGTCAAGGTCTTTAGTTTATATGAAAATTAACAAAAAATAATAATTCATTAATGTGTCCATAGTGAAAAATGCTTATATCCATGGTCTGAACATCTGGTCGAAGTTTATGTATATCGTCCGGAACACGGTGTATAATTTCATTTCAATTTATTTATTCAATAGCATATAGACATGCTTCACAAACACACTTGTTTGTCAAAATTAATTAGGTACCTAAATTATTATGACAAAGTTATTTGGTCATAAGAAAAAAATATAATATGTAATATAATAATATGTATATAAACAAAATGCTTTGTAGGGCACTGGAACTGGAAATTAATTAAGTCGATTGGTATCAAAATTGGTCAAATCCATGATAAATTAATGGAATGTGACCAATTTTGATACCAATCGACTCAATTAGGTACCTAAATTATTATGACAAAGTTATTTGGTCATAAGAAAAAAATATAATAAGTAATATAATAATATGTAATATAATAATATGTATATAAACAAAATGCTTTGTAGGGCACTGGAGACAGTATTCAATGACAACAGAACTATATATTATGCAGCTGGGTGTTACATCAACAATCCTTTTATTAGTTCTGCTATAATATTACTAAACAAATAAATACTGTGCAATAATATATAAGCCTGTAACAACAGAAAATGTAAACATTCTTGTTGTATTAGCGTCTAAGAAAAGTGATACAGTTAAAGAATGATTCTTAATATAATTGTAGTGTTATTATTTTGTATGCAACCAAGTAATGCGTTGGTGTTTGACTATTATTCTGGTAAAATAGCATCGAAGCAGCTTATAGCTTATTACAAATCCAAGGGAATTTTAGAGTAAGTACCTAAATAATATGTATTATTAATAACATGCATGCAAAAAAAAAAAGATTTATTCATTAATGAATAAATCTTTTTTTTTTTTAATATACATTTAATATACATTTTCGGTTAAAAATATAGAAAACTATGTTTATAAACATAGTTTTCTATATTTTTAACCGACTTCAAAAAGGAGGCTCTGTATTCGACCCGTATGTATGTATGTTTGTGTGTCCGCGATTTTCTCAAAAACTAGTGAAGCAATTTTGATAATTTTTTCAGGTTTTAGTATATAATACATTAGGTAATTATTCTTATGTACGAAGTTATATGCATAAATTTATATGCGAATTTTGATTATTATTCTTCTAGTCCGTGTCTTCAATTCTTCAATGTACTAGTGTTAATTGAATTTGTGTGGGGTAGGTACAACTAAAAAGTGAAAAATAAAAACTTTTTTACAAAAAAAACAACCTACTTCAAATAAAACACTACAAAGTGATACAACATAATCAGCCTATAACGTTCCCACTGCTGGGACATAGGCCTCCTCTCTGTGAGAGGGAGGGAGGGTTACAAAGTGATAAATAACTTTAATTTCGGAAGTCGGTGTCAAAAAACGAAAATGCGGAACCAACGACACCGATTTCCGAAATTAAAGTTATTTATCACTTTGTAGTGTTTTATTTGAAGTCGGTTGTTTTTTTTTTTGGAAAAAAGTTTTTTTCTTAACCAATGCATCATATCCACAGTGTTTGTACGACTGAAATCGAACCATGCTGCGCTACGGAGAGAAGACGAGTAGATGGTTCCTGCAACTGCATGCATAACCCAACTAAAGGCACCTACTTCGTACCACTCACAAGAGTACTACCTGCCCTTTATTATAATGGTAATAAGTACCTCTAATTATGGAATTCTTTATATTATTAGTGTTTCATTCATCATCATCTTCATCATCTTCCTGCCCGTATCCCATGTTACTTGGTGTCGGCGCAACACGTTTTCTTCTTCCATTCTCCCCTGTCAACCGTCACGCTATCATTCACTCCCTTCTCTTTCATATCATTCCTCACACAATCTATCCATCTTTTCTTCGGCCTTCCTCTCCTTCATCATCCATCAACATGTATATTCATCACTCTTTTAGTCACATGCGTTTCGTCCCTTCTCATCACATGCCTATACCAAGCCAAACGATTTCCTTTCAACTTTTCTGTCACTGGCGCCACTTTCAAACTTCCTCTTATATACTCATTTCTTACTTTATCCTTAGTGTTTCATCCTGCAATGCAATAATCTACATACTGTAGACTCTCTCTGTCCAGAGCTGCCAAGGACCAATCTTTATCAAAGCAGTCCAGCTCATCCCGCCATCTCCGACTGGGCCTGCCGCGATGTCGTTTGACTTGATTTGATTTGACAATTATAAAATAGAAATACAACATGCTTCAGCAGTTTTCTGGTTTTAGTGCTTAATTAACAATCTTAAAATAATAATATGTACAAGTATATAAAAAGGGAGGGAAAATAATCAAAGGGCATCAAAAAATTCGTCCGCATCACTGTCAACGGGAAACGTGCCCAAAAGGCTGGCAGCATTGCCACGTTGTATGGCAATGCTGATTCTTTGGCCAAAAAATAGGCGAGCCCTCTGGTCACGTGATGAGTCGACCAACCGCTTGGCGATGTCTCGGAATACTAAGTGGGCACTCGGGCTCCATGGCCCTAGTGTTTCAACCCCAAACGGCTCAAATATGTAAGTTCCAAAGAGATTGGAGTATTTGCGCCGTTTGAGGTTTTAATTTAATTTTATTACAGGTTCTTATTCGAGAAAAGCTGAGCCTGGTAAAGAGCTACTATGGCCCAGACTCATTAGGAGAGTTTTGCTTCCTGAAGGTAAAGCGAGTGATTGCCACTTCACTCAGGCTATGACCAGTTATGGAATCTTTACGTTTGCTGATATCGCATCTGTACATGATATTCGTAAGTATTTTAAATTATTTATTTCTCACCGAGAGGAGGCCTGTGTCCCAGCAGTGGGAACATTATAGGCTGATTATATTATGTTAATAAAACTATATGCAGAAGTAAAAAAATGCCGTAAAAAGATGGACTTAATGCCTGAGGCATTTTTTATAAGTCAATCTTAGGGCCTGCAGAGAGAGGACATCAGGTACAACATAAGGAGTAGATGCCTGATTCTTAAGCCGATATCTATAAACGTTACTTAACACGTCCTTTGGTTAAGCGTTTTTCCTTTCACTGTCGCACAACTGTCAAGTTAGTGCAAGAGTGAGTGTTAAGGGGTCGAGTATTAGTCATCGCACTTGTTAAGTAACGTTTAAGGATCTCGGCCTCAGTAACTCACGAGCTGTTTTGGTTAGAAGTAACACATGTGCCATTAGAAGCTGTTAACTATTTGTCTAAGTCACATTAAAACGTGAAATTGTCTCCAGAATCTATTCAAAAGATCAACTAAATATACCTATTTCAGAAACTATAGAAAGAAGAAAAAAGTTTATTTGTTTAAGCTTTTATATGAACTTAACACTAATGGTCGTTTTTACTGACTGTATGCGATACCTAACCACACAACTTTCGGCCCTGAGCCGAGAGTTAAAAATCTAACATCACGCTTTAATTTAGGCATTCATTTAGGTGGCGCTTAAAGTTAGTGAAAACGGGCATTATTCCAAGATTTTAAGCGACATTTAATTTTAACATTCTATTTTAAGTGAGATTTCAGATAAATAAAACTGATTGCTGTACAAAAAAGGGTGAGAAGGATTATATGTCTACACCAAATTTCGTACCCAAAGACGACTCCTTGAAAAGACTGTGTGGCATCAAATGCTTGAACCTGACCAGGCCACTTACACATCAAGGGTATGGATGCACTAACGATTCGATACCTTCTCCAGTACGTATTATTAAGTTTTTCACTGACATTTATTCACCTGCTAGCTTGTTTTTACGTAAAAAAACATAAATCAATAATAAATCCTTCTTAAAAAATCAAAGCTACTATGCGCTACGTTTAAAAGTTTTGAGAAGGCACTGTGACAGACGGGCAGAAAAAAAAGTCATCTTATATAGGTTCAGTTTTACCTACCCCATACATACAAAAAATGAGGTGTGACTGTGTCTTGGACACGGCTGTGTTTTGTACGTGAATACGTTTACGTAACGGGGTTGATCCGCTTGACCACATTCATTCTTTTACGTTCCCGGCACTGTTTGACTCGGTCATATGGTGTTTGTAACCATTTGATTGCTCCTGAGAAGCCCTTTCCAACCGTATAGGATCTCTGTACTTGTATTTAGCTTTTTGACACGTATAAGCCGACAATATATATTTTTGATATTATTTTTCTTTTTATTTAAACACATTATATTTACTGTCACTATTTTACTATAATGTTTTCTATACAATCGATAGATTTTGACGAGAGCTGACGATTTAAACTTAAACGAATGTCGTAGCTTTTCCGAGTCAAAAGTTTTGCTAAGTGGAAATCTCGATACGCAGCAAAATGACCTCAAAATGGCAGCGCTAACCCCTCCACCGCACGCGATGCATCACAGTTTTCACTTGGCGTAATGACTTCTTTGATCCTTTAACTATCCAATGGTGTAGTTTAATTTAGGATGAAGATGATAGATATGAAGCTGCAACACCAAACTGTATCCCCCGATTTTGTTATCATTGTTTTTTTGAAGTGAAAACTTCTTTAGCGGCGTTGAACACTTTTTGTAATGGGTAAAAAATGTTAAACTCGCGTCAAGGCATCGCGTCAGGACACGTGACCGTCAGGAGAGATTTCCCCCCCCCCCGCCTTTCTTTCTACGGCGGCGCCAACCGAAGTGAACCAATCACACGACAATGGATGGATGGATGGATTGGATGGAGTGGAAGTGGAAGTGGTAGTGGAAGTGGAAGTGGAAGTGGAAGCGGAAGCGGAAGTGGAAGTCGAAGTCAAAGTCAAAGTCAAAGTCAAAGTCGAAGTCGAAGTCGGAGTCGAAGTCGGAGTCGAAGTCAAAGTCGAAGTCAAAGTCGAAGTCGGAGTCGAAGTCGAAGTCGAAGTCGAAGTCGGAGTCGAAGTCAAAGTCGAAGTCGAAGTAGAAGTGGACGTGGACACACTGCTGTGTATTCGTAACATTCGTGTATCTCTATTTTAGCTAAAATAGGTTTATAGAACGTTTGTCTTTATCTGTCACGTTGTCATTTCTGTGTGTAAGAAAGAGACAAACCCCATTTTAACTAAAATAGGTTTGATAAGTTTTATGAATAAGGGGGTAAGTGTTTAAAATATAGAAATTGAACAAAGTGCATCTATTTATGAAAAAAGGGACGCAGAAATAGTGAAAAAAAATGAGTTATATTAATTCAATTAATAATTGATTTATTTCAACGTTAATATTCAAGTTTTCACTTCTGCCGGCACTCCCGGAGTGCAACCCGTCTTTTTTTTTTACTTGCCTTCCACTATGGAAGCAATTTTAAAGACGTATTCACGTCAAAAGCAGCCAGGCTGAAGTGGGAGTGAGCCGGACACGTCTCACGAGAGATGGGCAAAAATCGTCACTCACTGGACGCCTGTGGCAGGACTTCGCCGTCGAGGTAGACCAAGGCAAAGGTGGTGTTATGATCTAATATCATTTGCAGGGCCAACATGACCAAAGATTGCAGAAGACAGGGAGGTTTGAAAGATAAAAGGGGAGGCCTTTGCCCAGCAGTGGGACACGAAATAGGCTAACAAAAAAAATACATAAGATCACGCCTTCTTTCCATGACGATAGGCAGAAATTACAGAACATCATCTGCTACGATCATTACATACTCCATTTCTGCTTCGTTTACGTTAATTCGTTCGCCGGTGGCGAGTACTACGCGTTTGACCTTTCTGAAAAACTGACGATGTTTTCCAGAACAGTCAGGTACGTAGTACATTTTTAATTGCTAATTATCTTTAATTTTTCTTTTCCAGGTCGTACTGGCGACATCAACTTTCGACCTGTCTCAAATATACAATTTCCATAACAGAGGTGAGAAAGCGATACGTGCCTACCATGGTGGCCTGGTAATAATGGAGGTAGAAAATGGGAAGGCTTGGCCTCAAAAAGGACCAGGCCTATGCCCTCTTAATAAACCTGACGAAACCAGGTCTTTTGTAAGCCGTACGTTTTTTTAATATTAAGTTTTATTCTTCAGACGATTAGTATTAAAACAACGAAAACCCATGTTGAGTGAATCCACTTTCGCGAAAGGACGGTTACACGGAGAAGTTGCGGAAATGAAATTTCTTCATAGCATCATGCCTGTATTCTTTCAAAGGGCTGGGCAGCGGTGTATTGTGCACCCACAATTCGCCAGTATTTTCTTTTATTAAATATTTTGTTATTTTTATTGTATAGTAGGGTCAAAATGAAAATCCAAGATGGCGGATGCGAAAATTTTCAAATTTTAATCATAGGTATCGTTTTAATGGGTTGCAAGGGTATTACAGCTATTACTGAGGTCAAAAATCCAGATGCGAAAATTAAAAAGAAATCATAATGGGTGTCGTTTTCTTGGCTTTCGAGGGTGCTGCCAATAGTGAGGTCAAAATGAAAATCCAAAAATAGTGGTTTTCTAATGTTATAAAAATCCATGATGCTATGCATCATCATGCTAAGGTCAGCAGTAGACTGCGATAGGCTGAGATGATTTATTGATTATGTACCTTTACTTTTCAATCTGTTTTGTTTTCAGATCCGAACATATTAGTGACACAAGAACTATTTGTGGTGTGGTTCCAGAGGTTACACAACTACTTTGCAACCCAGTTGGCTATTGTCAACCCATGCTGGAATGATGACAAGATATTTTATGTAGCTCGAGACATGAATATAGCTTGTGCTATGCAAATGTATTTATATGAATGGCTTGTATCGTTAGAAGGTACTTGACAAACAAGTTTAACTCATTTTTTTAAGTTAAACACGTTAAATTCTATAAAGCTGAAATAGGCGATTAAATGTATAATTCATTCACAGGGTTCGAAAATTTGGTAAAATCTGGAGTTATATCTAAAAGTCCTGGATTCCGAAAAATACACGATGCTACCAAATGCCCATCTACAACTTTGGAATTCACTTATGTCAGCCGTTGGTTTTATACAGCTCAACATGTCTTGGACATAACTGCGAGCGATCTGGACAAGGGCCGTCTTTTTGGCTTAAGACCTTACATTGACTATGTCCACTACTGCACTGGCCACAAAATTACCTGCTTCGATGATTTGCGTCGACATATGGATCCATGTGTAAGATTTTTTTGCCAACTGTCTTTATTACATCTTCATCTGTCTAGTCTTGTCTTTGCTATGTTAGGGTTGGCTCTCTGTCTAACGGGAACAGGCTAAATATACTAGAATTTTACATATTATATGCTCCACAACTTAGTTACTGGGTAACACGATACCTCTTGGGACTGTCTCATCATCATCATCATTTCAGCCGAAAGACGTCTACTGCTGGACATAGGCCTCCCCCAAGCACCTCCACTTCGACCGGTTCTGTGCCTCTCGCATCCAACGAGTTCTTGCGGCCTTCACAAGGTTGTCGGTCCACCTTATGGGAGGCCTTCCAACGCTACGTCTTCCGATACGCGGTCGCCACTCCAGAACCTTTTGGCCCCATCGGCCATCTGTTCTGCGAGCAATGTGCCCTGCCCACTGCCACTTAAGTTTGGCAATCCTTCGGGTTACATTGGTAACCTAGGACCTTGGTCCTTGGGACTGTCTATATTATACATATTATTTTAATATCTGAAAACTTTAAAGAGGTGGTCTCTGGAGGTCTTCCTCCAGAGACGACCTCTTTAAAGTCAGTCGGGGAATTGAGAATAACTTGCTTGCTCGTACCTGAATAACAAATGCAATATTATACGTATACGTCCAGAAAATGTACCAAAATGGTAGAGGTGAACCGAGAGCGATTTACGAGTTTTAGGTCGTGTGTTCGAACCCATAGTAGGTATGAACGTTTTGTGCAGGTATTATTTCATCGCAACTACTTTAAAACGCTCAAGGAAAACCATGTTATTAAACCAGGAATTTAAAGACGTGTAACACCCATCAACCCGCACTAGACCCGCGAGGTGAATTACGCTGCACTCCAGGCCCGTGTCCCAGTAGTGGGATTGTTGATGGCTCATCGTCTGCGTAGCCTTGTCCCAACTATGTTGGGGTCAGCTTCCAGTCTAACCGGATGCAGCGGAGTACCAATATTTTCATGGAGCGACTGCCTATCCAACTTCCACAACCCAGTTACTGAGAAATACTATATTGTTGTAGGCTGATTATACATTATGCTTTCAGAAAATCAAAGAAGTAAGGAAAGTATATGAACATGTACAGGATATCGATCTCATGGCTGGGATGTGGTGTGAGAGGAAGTCCATAGGGGGCTGGTTACCCCGAACATTAACGTGCTTGCTAAATGATAATCTCTTGAAGGCTATCATAGGAGACAGGCATTGGTATGAGAACGAACACAGGCCGTATGCGTTTAAAAAAAGTAAGTTGTATTTTTTAAAGTGCGAATGTAAGATTATAGTATGGCATTGGCATTTAATTTTCATTAGGTCTACCTAACATGGATTGGACATAGGTGTGTTTGCGCTTTTTTATGGTTGGACATATAAACAGTAATTTAATTGATATTTAATTTTCAGTTGATTTACGTAAAATTGAATAGACATGGTTGTTTTTGTGCTTTTTATGGTTTGACATGTAAACGGTTTTTGATTGATGACAAAGTAATATATTTTTTTTAATTATTTGATTATTGCTTCAGTTAAGATTGAAATGTAATTATTTTATGAAATTCGAACACAATGTAAATTGTTTGATGAAATAAATAAATAAAATAAATAAATAAATATAAGTATTTTGATTAACAATAATTAAAGTCACAAGTGTCTAGAAAATAGTGAGTTTTAAAATCATAGAGGTTTAGTAGATTTTTAGCTTCTAACAGAAACATCTGATTGATACTATAATTCACCTAGGTACAAAACATTTTAATTTGGTAGGTGAAAATGAATTTGAAAACTACAAATTGCTGTAAAGAAACTTACAATTAAAAAAAAACTAAACAACACAATACACAACAACAATTAAAAGCTTGGTTAGCACTCTTGTAAAGTCAGGGAATTAATTGGATTCTGAAACATTTCTCCGACATTCGTTTCGCCGTTGAACGGTTCACCGATAGAACGATTCACTTTTCATTGTTTCATCGATAGAACGTTTCAATGACGAACGATTCGCCGACAGAACGATTCACTTTTCATTATTTCACCGATAGAACGTTTCAACGGCGAACGATTCGCCGACAGAATGATTCACTTTTGAAAATTTCGTCGATAGAACCTTTCACCGGCAAACGATTCGCCGACACAACTGTTCGTCTGTCCCTTTTTTTATTTTTTTTTTGTGGATGGGAAATCATCAAATGACCCCTCCCGCTCTGGGTGGAGCGGAGGGGAGTGTCAGACTCTTACTGACTAAAACCCATCCGTGTTCCTTCCTTAGCCCTTTATGTTCCGGGGTAGCGGTAACCCTTTCGGACAATCCCGCACCCCCGGCAGGCTTCGGCCCTGGCAGGCCCCTTCCTTTTTGCTGCCACGTACACGTACGCGCCGTCCAGCACGTGCCTGGTCCTGATCGGACGGTGAGCTACCCATTACTCTTCGTCCACAGGCCCGCGCCACCCTACGGCCCGCGCCTACGGTGGCCGGGAGTCGTCACGCGGCTGGGACGTGAGGCTCTCCTCCTCAGCCGTCCCGCCACCTCCTTTGCTAGCATTACTGCTTCGCAGAAGGAGGTGACTGCCTCCCACTCCCTCTCGCCCCGGACCATGGCTTGAACCAGGGCCGGACGCAAGAGGTCACCGCCGCTGCCGATCGCCTCTACGAGGGCACGGCGGTTCTCCGCCCATGCGGGGCAGACCTCCACCGTATGCTCCACCGTGTCCTCTGAGCGATCCTCGCAATGGTGGCACCCGGGAGTCTCCTCCCGCCTGATGATGTGTAGGAACCTCCCAAAACATCCGTGCCCGGTGAGGACCTGCGTCAGGCGATAGGTGAGGATGCCGTGACGCCTCTCTAGCCACTCCTCAAAGAGGGGTCTTATCGCCACTATCGTGGCGTGCCCTGCGCTGGGTTGCGAAAGTCGCTCCTTCCATGCCACCATGAGATCGCGTCGGAGATCCGTCCGCTCCGCCGCGACGTGCCGCGGAAGCGGAGTTTCCCCCGGCGTAGTGCCTCCGCGCGCCACTCATACAGGCGCGCGAGGACTATCGCCTCCAGATCCCATGGCGGCAGTCCGGCAAGGAGGCTTGCCGCCTCGTCCGAGATCGTGCGGTACCCCCGGATCAGCCTTACGGCTACCACCTTTTGAGGCGCGTTCAGATAGTGGGCGGCTTGCCGCCGCAGAGAACGCACCCACACCGGGGCCCGTATAGGGCCATGGACCGTGCGACCCCCGCGTAAAGCCTCCGGCAGGAGGCGTTTGGCCCCCTCAGGTTGGGCAAGAGCCGCTCAAAGGCGGCCCCGGTCCTTTCCAGTTTGGGGGATAAACGGAAATAAGTCTACATGTCGAATACCTATGTTTTATACCCCAGGGGCAGACGAACAGTTGTGTCGGTGAATCGTTTGCCGGTGAAAGGTTCTATCGATGAAATTTTCAAAAGTGAATCATTCTGTCGGCGAATCGTTCGCCGTTGAAACGTTCTATCGGTGAAATAATGAAAAGTGAATCGTTCTGTCGGCGAATCGTTCGTCATTGAAACGTTCTATCGGTGAAACAATGAAAAGTGAATCGTTCTATCGGTGAACCGTTCAACGGCGAAACGAATGTCGGAGAAATGTTTCAGAATCAATTAATTGTCCATCAAACTGACTACCAATTTAATTTGTCCGTACATTCAAATCACAACTGTCATTCTTTGACAGTTGTATGAAATGGATATAACACGGCATATTTACGTAAGGTCCGGCCGCGCTAAATTTGCCAAAGATGTGAACAACAATGACAGCTCGAAATTGAATAAAATCGATATACAAGAACATTTATTTTAAGTAATGTTTGTTTTCATCTAAATCTCGAGCTAACTAGACGAAAACAAACTACTTAAAATAAATGTTCTTAAATATCGATTTTATTCAATTTCGAGCGGCCATTGTTGTTTACATCTTTAGCAAACTTAGCGCGGCCGGACTTTAGTGCATCAATTTTGTAAATAATTTTCCTGACCGTATTTGTAAGTTTATATTTAGCATTATTCTGTACCTTATAATTTACTTTAATACTTTGGTTTTTCTAGGGCAACTGCTGGAAATCAGAAAAGCAAGTCTAGCTTGGTTGATGTGCACAGTCGGAGACGGTGTCACCAAAGTACAGAGACATGCCTTTCTCACCATAAGTCCGAAGTAAGTATTTTAAGCATTATATTATTTCAGAGGTATTTTAAGGGGAACAGTGGTAGCCCAGTGATAACGGTCCGACTTGGGTTTAAACCCAGGCAATCGCTTTACTTAGTGTAAATAATTTGGTCACCACTGCTCTCAAAAAATTGAAGGAAAAATTGTGAGTGTAGAACCAAAAAATTTGAAGACATGTTGTGACATCTGCCAACTCGCACGAGTTCGCGGGGTGGGTTACGGCTCTCTCTCTCTCTCACCGAAAGGAGGCCTGTGTTCCAGCAGTGGGAATACCTATAACAGGCTAATCAGACTATAATGTTCCCACTGCTGGGACAGAAAGTGATCAGTATATTTAAATCGCTTTTAAGACACATTGACACTGACAGCTCCTGCACTTGGTTTCGATAAGCTGATCCAGTTCAATTTCATTGGTAAAATTCGCCCTTAGAAAATTAATAATTACTAATAATAAACAAAGCGTGTATAGTTAAATGTATTTAATTTTCTTTCAGGAATCCGTTACTGAAATGTAGTAAAATCCCCGGTATTAACTTCGAGGCCTGGGCGGACCCTGCGTGCGCTACTGACTACTGTGGATGTCGCGATCATGAATTTTAACAATATTTAAAGAACCCTAGTTTAATGCTCATTTACAAAGGGAAAATAATGTCTGTTGTTAACCTATAAGGTTAAGTGTTTAAACAGTATTGATTACGTATGTTACATTGCTTCCATTTTTTTTTTTTAATTGATTTAGACTTAAGTCAAACGTGACATTATCCATTTATTAACACGCTCATAACAAAGGTTCACCTGAATGTGTGTTTATTTTTTGCACGTCATAAATAAAACAGAACAAAGACTGTCAAAAGAAATGTGTTCTATGTAACATTTTTCATAAATACCATTGTAGGTTAGTTGAGAAAACATTATTATTTTAAATAATGCAACACGCCTGTAGTCCTTTTTTATTTGTTTTAGAATATTTTTTTTCATTCATAAATATTGTAATGTAAATAAAAAGATTGAAACAGGTGTATTAAATACTTGTTTTTGTTCTCTTGCTTAGGTTCTTACTGTAAATATTATTATTCTTTTTTATGACACTACATAAACCCAATAAGCATTATAAATAGATACTTACGTAAAAAGTTGATAATATTATATTATTAACTCGACAATTCAATTAAAATATCTTTGTCTTCATGAGTTAGGTAATTTTAATTGATTGAAATACAATCCATATATGCTAGTAGGTATCTAGAAAATATAGGAGAAAAACTGTACATAAATAAATAGTTTGTATAACTAATAGAAGTAACTAGAGAATTTAGGAGACAAATTCGTAAAAAGAGTATTTTGTTACTCGTTTTACATGGAGTTTCTTATCCGTAATTTTCCATGGGAATCTACGCTTTGTAACAAGACCTCTTTTCTTTATTTTCTCACATTCTTCATAATCACCTACCGTACCCTTTTTGCCTTAATAGTGCCTAAAGAAGGTTCGACTAGCGATATTTAAAAAAAAAAGCTTGCCGTGTGAGTCGGAATTATTAATTAACTTACGGAAAACTAATAGCCAATAATGTCTTAGAAAGGACGGAGACAATGTTCAAGAAGAAACCACAGAGTTATGGCCTGTTCATTATTTCTTAGACACTGTGACAATAGTTGGGTTAAAGCTTTAATGAAGCAGGTGATAGATACTTAGGGGGGCAGTAAAAATATAGCTTGGACCTAACACTTTTACTAACACAAATTCTTCTTATATTTAATTATTATGTGAATATTTTATTATTCTTTAAGAGCTGAAAGCATACTCAAATAAACCGACAGGCAGTAAACTAGACCGTCCGCAACACGGAACGTAGCGAGAGCCATAAAACTTACTAATAAATGACGTCACGGCAAAAGTTGAAGTGAAAGGAAGCGCTATTTCGCGTCTCCTAGCAACCGGTTCCATGGTGTAATGGTTAGCACTCTGGACTTTGAATCCAGCGATCCGAGTTCAAATCTCGGTGGAACCTAGTTTTATATTCCATTATAGCCTATAATTATTATTATAATGATGATCAAGCGCAAGATTGATTTTGAAAAGTAAAAAAATCGATATGCGCAAGCGCAGGGCGAAGAAGTTTTGATTTTTATTAATTTAAATGTAGATTTTAGATAATGCGACAAAACGTAATTAGCAAAAACCTTCTTCCTTAGATAAATTAAAATGATGAATAAAGAAAAAAAAAAACAAAAGCTAACCCATAATCATAAAATTATATTGAATTTGAAAATAATAACAAATTGAGGTCGATGTGTCGACTATTGCTAATTGCAACCAGTTTCATTAGGTCAACCACCTCATATTAAAAAAATTCATTCGTAGATAAATATCACTTGAAATTATCTTGACCGTTTTGGGTCCAGTATAAAGGCAGATCACAAGTTAAGTCTTCCCATGCTCCGTAGTCTATTGAGGGTATATTGATACAGCTGTCAATTTCGTTGCTGAAATACAAAAGAAATAAGTATAAATGAAACAAGAACAATAGAATTCACAAACAACAATGAGATGGCAGATGCTAGAAGTGTGATAATACATATACCTATCTTAAAAAGTGGAGGTGGAAATGTTTAGTAAGACCCTAGCTTCTGCCCGCGACTTTGTTCGCGTGAAAGTCGTGAGACATCACAATATACAGGGTTATTGGAAACACACCAACAACCTCTTAAGAGGTCATTGTGTTTGGTTTGTGTGTATATTCCTCCATATTTCGGCTACTGCGGCCAATCTCAACGGAGACTAGCCTTCGGCGCGGGCAATTGTTTCTAGTTTACAAAAACTAAAATGTGTGGGTAACTAATAGACTAACCCCCTTATTCATAAAACTTATCAAACCTATTTTAGTTAAAATGGGGTTTGTCTCTTTCTTACACACAGAAATGACAACGTGACAGATAAAGACAAACGTTCTATAAACCTATTTTAGCTAAAATAGAGATAAAATAGGATTATGAATAACAGGGTTAGCGTAGGGCTGCACGCTCGCATTTTCTTTCTTTCAACATTTTTATACCCGTCTTTTAGTAAGACTTAGACAGAAATTGTTAAGAAAGGGAAACAGACATAAAAAGAAGATAAATAAAGGCTAAACGTAACAATAAAAACATATCAAAGTTATGTAGTAAATGCAAACATACCTCATTCCAGCTTTTAAGAAAGCACGTGGTTGAATCTTTGTAACAGTATCTCCAACATCGCATAGGAGTCTTGCGATGGTATATCTTCTTATTTCAGCCAGTTGAACTGTGAAAAAGAAATTGATATCAGCATTTCAACTATGACCAACATTCACATCCTAACTATCCTAATCCTAACTTAATATTATTTATTTATTTATTCATCCACTTATTTCAGGCATCAAGGCCCACATAAAACACACAAAATACAATATTAATATACAAGAGTACAATATTATTATTGTATATTATAAATGCGAAAGTAAGTTTGTTTGTTACCTTTTCACGCCTAATCCATTGAACCGATCATCCTAAAAGTTTTCATATACGTTGTCAGGTCTACAGAAATGGACATAGAGTACCTTTCATCACGAAAAAATGTGCTGTTCCCGAGGAAAACAACACTAACGTTATTATGACAATAGATGGCGCCACGTGTTTATTGAACTTTGTCACATTATTTAATTCTGAGGCGGTACGAAGGTCGCCGAGTCAGCTAGTTTTATTATGAAGAATATTGCGTATTATTGCGTAGTCACTGTCGGACTGCATAGAAAAGAAAGAGAAGCGCGATGACACAATGCTGGTACTTTATTGCAAAATATGAAGAAATTATCTATTTACAAAAAATCTATTGTTTGGGCGAAAAAATGAAAACACTATTGCTTTAGTATGTCGCTTGTAGAATAATCTGACAAAAATCATAACGATTGTATGTACATTAGTATCGTTTTTACTGTAAAAATAAAGTTTTTAGAGGTATCTTCATGATTTTTTCTATAGTATCAAAAAAGTTGTATTATGTTTTCAACACACTATCTACCTAGGATATATCCTGAAAAATATCATATATTTTTCTGATTTTGTTTACTGTAGTCGATCATATACTTTTGGGCATTATAAAACTTGCGTTTTTTTGCGTTTAGGTCCATTAAGCCCCTTAATGTGTTACGCAATCAACCCGCAGGACTATAATGTTATTCAATTATTTCATATTGTACTAATTGCCTCCAGATATTGTATACTTACACATAGTGAACGCATTAGGACGATTCTCTCTCTCGTACCAATGTCTGTCAGATACCATGTTACGCTTCAGCTGGTCAATCACAAGGCAATAGAATGTCGAAGGAACAAAGCCCCCATTGATTGGCCTTTCTACCCATATACCAGCTAAAAGGTCAATATCCTCTACTTTTTCGTACATGTCTCTTAGAATTTCAATTCTCTGAAATATTAGAAAAGCATTAAAGCATCAGCAGCATTTAAGTTTTAAATATCTTTATGTCATTCTATTATTATTTGTTTAACATAGGCGCGAAGAGGGAACGAGGAAACAAACGTCCGGTGGTCCACTTAAGCCCTGGATCGAAAGAGCTGGAAGTCAGGGGAGAGGCCTTGCCCATCAGTGGGATGATGCAGGCCAACAGTAACCGGAGCGATGTATATTCTTTTTTGTTACATACTTTATATAAATTTTACATCATCGTCATCATAATCAGCCTATAATGTTCCCACTGCTGGGACACAGGCGTCCTCTCTGTGAGAGGGAGTGGGCCGTAATCCAATATAATACATTTCACATATATTATATTTATTATGCCAAGATATAGGACTCGTCCTAATTCGGCTACAGATGCTTCCAATGTTATATACTCCCAAGTACTAGCCTATAAGTATGTGCAACATGTTTTATTATTTTTGGTGAAATAAATAATATTATTATTATATTAAAATAATTAAATTATTATTATATTGAAAAAAACAAGCTGTAAATAAAAAAATATTTTTTACCTCAGTATCTATAATTCCATAAAGATCATTAAACGTGCGTACTGGATTTCCAAAACACGCCTCTCTGTATTTGACGTAAGGTTGGAATCCAAAGTATCGGTTCTTGGCCATATCATTGGTCATCAAATCTGACACCTTTTGATGGGGACCTAGACCTTGCTCTGTAATCTAAAATATAACAACCATTATATTATTATTATTATTTATCATGATTTGGTTACTTTTGATTTTTGTATATATTTCACTGGTAGCTGTTCCCGTGGCTTCGCTCACGTGACTGTATATCCTATTGGCATTAGAAGTTAATCGGAATGTGAAGTCATAGTATATATTCGTAATATGTAAAAAATCAGTTGGTTTTGTTAATTTATTGACTCATCTAATTTTTAGAAGGAAGTTCTTTAACGAGGCTTGCGGTAGGAGTAAACTGGTCAAAATTGTCAAGTAACGAAAAAGCATTATACCTCCTTCATGAGAGAGAGAGAGAGTGAGTGAGAGTCATGGTTTTCGAGGGTGCTAAAGTCGATAGCTATGTCAAAATGAAAATCCAAGATGGCGACAACTTTATGAGAGCTTCATGGCTCTGTATTAAAACTCATGTTAAATTCAAACTTTTTGTCTCTCTCTTTATCTTTAGCTATTCTATACGAGTGTGCACGTGCGAGTATCGCGTAAGGAACTGCAGTACTGAAGGAGGACCCCCGATTGCACACGTTTTTTTTTTTTCACTATAGGTACTTACATCAGGATCAGCAATATAGTCAATGTCGGCGCTTCCTTGTCTAAAGCTGCCTTGAGTAATGTAATCAATATTGTTATCAACTGCCATGTAACCGGTTCTCAGAGTAAGGTTCACGATGGGAAACTGTTTCACGTAGTAACCGTCTTGGTCGTACATTCTGAAAATAAACATATAAATAGAATAAGGATTTTTAACACAGTCACACATCAAGTTTAACATTTCCGGCTTTACTACAAAACAAGAATTTTCTTTAGACTGGCTTAAACCATAGCCTTGCTTGAATTTTGAACATTATCTCGACAAAGCTATAGTTCAAATTACAAAATCAGAAGGCCAATTCTCGTAATTTAAAACGTTCAAAATCTAGTCGCAGTCTCATTTACGCGACAAAAAAATGTCAAAAACTTGTCAAAATGTAGGGAAATTCGAGGTATTTTTGACAGATTGAGACTGAGATCAGACTGTGAAAGTTCTTTAAATTACGAGAATTGCCCCTCTGATGTTAAACCCGAGTCTAAGTTGTCAATTTTTTATTAAGAACTTTACTCCATAGATTCCAAAATACAATAATTGGCTCGATTGTTTTTTAAAGTTTGAACTCGTTCGGTAATAACTTGATAAGACAGTTTTATTATAAGCTGACATCGTATTGTAAATAGGTTTTTCAGCAAAAGGTTAGCTAATACTGGATATATGGTTGTAGCTTGATAATGTCTTCATGTATACAATTGCATTACTGTTGTATGTAAAACTATCTGCGCCCCGCGGTTTCACTCGCTTAAATGTCGATCCCGTGAGAATATCGGGATAAAAAGTAGCCTATATGTTAATCTGGAGTGTCAGCTACCTCCATGCAAAATTTTATCAAAATTGGTCCAGCCGTTTGAGCGTGAAGAAGTAACAAACATATAAACACACACACGCACACACCCCCCCACAAACTTTCACCTTTATAATATTAGTGTGATTGTTGTACGCTTACTTTAAAGAACCTTCCTGAACAGTATGCAGCCATCTCAACGCGAATGGAAATTCCAAAGACAGTTGAGGCTGCACATTTTCGTTATAAACGTCTCTGAATCCATCAGTGGGAGTAATTACACCGTCTTCCACTAGGTTGTCATATCCTGCAATAGGAGTTTCAAATTTTTTAGGAGGTATTTATTCATAATTATTATTATTATAACAATGTAATGTTTTTTTTTTTTTTTAACAGGACTGATCCAAAATAATATTCAACATAATCGAATATTTTCAGACTTTTTTTAGTGCGCTAGTATTTTATCATGTTCACTTCTCTTTTAATTATTATTATCTTAACATAACTCCAAAGATCCTTACCCAAAAATATTGGCAATAATTCATAATAATTTATCTGAATATAAAGAGCAATATTTATGTCTCTGGCAGTATTAAATAGTTTTTCATCATCCCAGCAGGGGTTGACCTTGGATAACTCCATGGCGATAAAGTTATGATTCCTCCAGAACCATACAGCCATCAGGTTTATACCTGCTAAAGTGTTTCCTCCATCTTCAGCTAAAATAGAAAAACATAGTTTAATATAAATTAACCGTCATAAGCAATATCTTTAATTTTACAGTACCTAATAGTCTTTTTGAGAATTTGTTTACTAAATTGGAAAAACATGTTACCTAGTTTAATCCAACTGTGTAAACAATAAATTATAATCGATACTCGATTTTTTTTTTCCAACCGATTGTTATTCGTGATATAATGCCATTTATGTGTCATCATAATCATTCTCTTGCCCTTACCTCAATACTAGCTTCTGCCCGCGACTTCGTCCGCGTGAAATTTCACCCTCCCCCCATTACCCTCTTATAGCTTGTGCAGACGACGGATTTTTGTCCGCGGCGATAGAACGTATGGAAATCTATGCAATAACGCACACTAAGGACAAGTAGACTGCTAGGATTTCCGTACATTCTATCTTTGCGGACAAAAAAGTCTGCGGACAAAAATCCGTCATCTGCGCAGGGGTGGAATTTCGAAAAATCCTTTCTTAGTGGATACCTACTCTTTACAAAGAACACAACCTCCAAATGTCATGTTTCTAAGACCAGCGGTTTAGGCTGTGCGTTGATATATCAGTCAGTCAGTACTTTGAATTGTTATCTCAACATATATGCAGCATGTCTCCTTCTGTCGTAGTTCTCTATTAGTCGTCATCGCAGTAGTCACCGTATTTCTAACCATATCATCATCATACACACAATTTTCGTATATAGTCATTAAAATTATGCAAGGGAAAGTCTATGAAGCCAAAACCACTTCAACCAAATCCTTTTGGGTAAAATTTTGCTTTTTTACTAAATTACAAGAGAGATATTAGATGTAAATGTAGCGATATCTACAACGCCACATGCGAAAAACGCGTCATACTGACGCGGACGTCACGAAAATCCTACATCTCGCAAGCAGAGTTTACCGCGCAACTAGCATAGATACAACAGCCCGACATGAATCATTGGGCAGTTGCCCGCCAGACACAACACCCGTCTGGTCGGAGGATCCTCCCTTTCCTATAGAGTATGAGTGAACTTTACACCCTGTTCCTCATAGCTCTATATAAATACTTACGCATATCGTGACATCTCTTTTCTTGGGGTTTTTGATTCAATAAGCACACGTTAGCTTGTGTCTTTGTGCTTGGTGGCCAAATCCTTCCCTCGTCAAGTTCATACTTTAACAGTCCACCTTGAAATAGACGCCCTTTTTCTTGTAAGTTCTTCAAAAAATTGCCATACACAGAAGATAAGTCTAGGAGCGGAGTTGATGAAATAATCTGGGGAAAACGAGATACAATTTAATGTAATATTGATAAATTGTGGTATTGTAATACTTTTATCAACAACGAGATTAGTCAGTTCGAATAAAAAAAGGAAACCAACTAGTATTTATTTACACTAGGTCCTTAATTAAAGTGGTTTTACTTTTTCCACAAGTTTCGGCTATCATTCGTGGTTCTTTGACAGTCGTTACGAGTAGTCAGGAGCCCGAAAGTCTGACAACCAAAGTCTTACCAAAGTGTAGGTATCGTATTACCCAGTAACTGGGTTGTGAAGGTCAGGTAGACAGTCGCTCCATGTAAAATACTGGTATTCAGCTGCATCTGGTTAGACTGGAAGCTGACCTCAACATAGTTGGGAAAAGGCTAGGCAGATGATCACTTAATTACAGTGCGGCCGATGAGAGAATGCGTTCTTGGCACCTCACAAAAATGAATAGAATAGAATAGAATAGAATAATTATTTATTTGCATAGAAAGTAGGTACAAAAAATGCAGATGTTTTTATAATTAGAGATCCTTATACATTCTACCTTAAATTAGGCATGCAAACATTTAGCACAAGTGCTTAATAGTCTAAAATACTGTCAAAATTCTGTGAAAACTGTGAAAATTCTTACAATATGGTCAATAAAATAAAATAAAGAATTAAAGATGTCAGGATTAATTAGATTAATTAGGTAGATAACTAAAAAGTTTTATCATTTAAAAATTCACTAATGGAGTAATAACATTTATCAATTAATAAGACTGACAATTTCTTTTTAAACAATGGAATGGCCTCGTTTTTTATTCCATCAGGTATTTTGTTAAAGATAATCGGGCACATACCTAAAACACTTTTCCCAAATAATGAATACATGTTTTGCGAATTTGATGTTTATTAGTTAGGTAGTAGAGTTGACGCACTGATAGGTGTCAGCTTTCGACAGCTGGAATGTAAATAACTAACTATACATAATATACAAAAACAAAAGAACGCTTAAGCATCGAAGTACTCCTCCACATTGTTGTCGCCAGGAAACGTGCCCAGAAGACTAGCAGCATTGCCATTGACAAACGGAAGAGCGAAAGGGCCAAAATGGTCTCCGACACACGACACCCTTTGCACGACAACACCCTTGTGCCACAAAGGCTGAAAAGCCGAAATAGTTTCTTAAAGTGTGTCGTCCCACTCACTGGCGAACTACCACAAGAAAGACTGAGGCTGTGGCGAGACAGTGCCTCCTTACCCAAACCGTTCGTTCCACCCGCTGAGGACCTCCCACCTGGACATGAGTTACCTTGGGTAAACTGGAAGTCTTTAAACAGACTCCGGACCCAGGTTGGCCGAAGCAAGGAAAACCTGTTCAGGTGGAAATTTATAGACGATTCTGCCTTGGAGTGTAAATGTGGTGCTGTTCCACAAACGATGGGACACTTAATATCGTGCCCTGCGTGTCCTGTCAGCTGCACGTTACAGGAACTGATGGACGCTAGTGATGGCGCCAAACAAGTGGCCGAATTCTGGGCCGAGTACATTTAGATTGCCATCGACACGCTAAGAAGAAGAACGGAAGAAAAACCATGATTAAATTTTCACAAGATGTATTAAGACAAACTGTATTTGTGAAATCAAATCTAATGACATGTGGCAATGATGGAAAAACAGTAAAAGTGCTTACTCTTTCTGGAGTGGTACCATTTGGCACGCATCCTATACTTTGGAAAGATTCAGGTCTGGTCATGTTCAAACAGCGGATTCCTGAGAAACGGTGCACCGGGTCGTCTTCGGGTATCTTGTTAGGGACACAGTAGGAATCGGTTTTTCCTTTTGAGGTACAACAGTATGGCCTCCATAATATGTAGTTTACTAAAAAAGATTTATTTGGTTACAAGAAAATCATGGTTAAAATTTTACATATTTTCAATGTTATAAAGGGCGATAAACATAAAGTTGTAAATAGTTATCTTACTTGTATCGTGTAAAGAGACGACATCAGCAGACAAGAACACGAAAGCATGAATAGCTAGCTGGGTATATGTCTGGCTTGGTACTTTACCAACTGATATAAGACGGGTCCTAAGAAACCGAGCAAGAGGCAAATCATTGCCTGATGCCGCTTTTTTGGGCTCGAAATCTGTGGAAGAAGTTAAACCACTGTCATTATACAGGGTGAAATTGAATTCATGGGCATCCTTTTAAGGGGTCATTGTAATCATCATTATGAACAACTTTTAATATGAGACCAAACCTGAAATCGCGAAAAAAAAATCAGCTCTTCCCTACATTTTGACGAGTTATGTGAACACAAATGCAAGGAACAGCTGATTTTTTTTTCGCGATTTTAGGTTTGGTCCCATGGTAAAAGTTGTTCATAATGATGAGTACAATGACCCCTTAATTCACCCTGTATATGATACAAACAATTTTTTAGTTTAAAATGAAATGACGAAATCAAGTTTTGGCGTCTGTTAGTTTTTCAATTTGGTAGACAGGGATTTTTCGTACGCCAGCACATCTAGCTTCTACAATCTATCAAACTTTAAAAAACTTTATCACTAAAGAATAAGGTTCAAAGTTGATTGGGAAAATTTGACAGTTTCGGGTAGCTTGATGTGCTGGCGTCTGTACATTATGATGGCTCCGAGTAAACGGGCAAATTGATGTAAAGTTGTAAGATAAAAACTTCACAAAAATAAAACTTGCTTACCTTTGTCATAAATCGGAGGCAATATTCTGGTAAAAGGAGTGTGACTTGCACCTCGTGACGGGTACTTCATGTTATTGCAGGAGCCATCGACTCGTCTTCCTTCGAAGGGATCACATGGCTCAATCTCATTCACGCACCAGCTGAAGACGACAAATTAACATTATAATGCTAACCATGACAAAATCAAACTGGTTGCTAATTTAATTGTAATTTTTTTTTATTAGTTTTTACATTCATTACTCACACCCTGACTTATTACTTGTATTTTTTTTTTTTTATAAAAATAGTTTTGCTTGTACCATGTTTGTAAATATGTTAGCACCATGTATCTATCAGATAATTAATTTATATGTCATGGTTTCGTTTGTAATTCTTTTACCTATTGTGGTATAGTAATTTTATTTTAGGTGCATCGTCCTCACATGTTATTATATAATTAATGTACCCATGCAAAATATTGTACCTAAAACATTTTAAAAGAGTAACGGTGGAGTTTCTTGCCCATTCTTCTCCATACGAAAACTACCTTTTGGAATGGGCGACTAGAATCAATTCTATTTTAAGATAATTTTTGACGTTCAAAAGTGCCTTTTATGTGCCTATTTGAAATAAATGCTTTGACTTTGACATGACAGAGATGTTAAATGAATTGTTATTTATAGATCGTATAAGAAATACGCCGACTGCATAAACGTGAATAAAAATTTTAGAGAATAAAAACTTCCGTCAATAAAGAAAGCAAAAAAGAAATATGAAAATAATTAAATAACGCGTGGTATTGGTTTGAAAGCCTGTAACAATGATGGAAATCGGAAATAATCATACATACAAATGCACACATCCATATATGTATATACTACATAGAATATATAAAATTGAAGATACAAAAAAAAATAGATTTAATGTCAAAATAACAGCTTTTACTAAATTATCTAAATTTCTTGTTTGTCTGTCTGTTTGTTCCGGCTAATCTCTCTCTCTAACGTCTGGATCGATTTTGACGGTTCATTAGCAGATAGATGATGTTATAATAATAATAATAAAATAATTTATTTGCGTAAAACATGGTATACAGTGGTGTTAAACATAGGTCAGAGTAGCACAAACATGTTTAGCTAAGATAAAACATAGCATGCAAAATTTTAAGGTCATTATAATTAAGTGCATTAATGTTAGAATATAATGTCAATATTTTATATCCATAAATTCTTTCAAACTATGAAAACTACATTCATTTAGCCATTTGTATAATTTGTTTTTAAATAATCTTACATTTAATAATTTGAGATCGTTTGGTATTTTATTATAAACACGCACACATTGCTAGACCGCTTTTATTATATTTTGTTAGCTTTGGCAAATCATTTAACACCAGTCCATAAGGATCACGTCTGCTCCGAGGATATACCTCGCTTACTGTCTTGAATAATTGTTTATTCTTGGTCACAAATACACATATTTCGTAAATATAGAGAGATGGAAGCGGTAACAAACCAAGTTTTTTAAATATTGGTCGACATGTATCATCCGGCTGAAGTCCATAAATTGACCTTAGACACTTCTTTTGGGCGATGAACGCTCGGGCCATTCCGCTCAATTAGGCCGACTTTTATTTGCAAATGGTTTATGACATTTGGTGCGTGTTGATTGCAATAATAAATTAAATAAAGGTGTTATACTTTTTTAGATAGCGGCGCCATACGTAAAAACATGTAAGAAATGTCATATAAAGTAAAAAAAGAATGCAGCTATGATATTTAATTTATTATTAGCATATATTCGCCGTTAGTGGATTTCCGCGGATTGATCCGCTCTATTTAGATCAGTGCTATTATCCCATATTATAAAACCATAGCGTAGTAACGATTCAACATATGCATGGTAGGATATAACAGCAGTTTTTATGTTTGTTACATTTTTGACTTGTTTTAAGGCGTATACGAATTTATTGATTATACCACTGACGTTATTTACGTTAGTTACGAGTATAAGGAGTAACTCAGGCTAATTTAATTTTTGAAAAAGAATTAGGGTTCCACGCAAAAAAAAAAAAAAAACACCCATGCAATCCAGTATGCACGTGGGCGAAATCGCGGGCACATCTAGTTTCAAATAAGTAATTACTTATTTATTTTATTTCTATTTTACCATTTATGTACACACATATATAAACAGGCAAGAAAAAAACAGAACAGAAAAATAGGTACAAAGGTGATGCTTATTTCATAAGGAATCTCTTCCAGCATACCTGCGACAGGACCAGGAATAAAGAGATGTAGACAGCGTGTTAAAGAGTAAAGGAGACAAAAAAAATACATAAAATCTAAAAACAATTCACTTATAAATAATTATATCATGTAAATAACAAATAATTAATTAATAACAAACAAAACAGACAGGTACTCACAAAGTCGTGTTTCTCTTATCATGGAGTTTCACTTCACAGGCATCAATCGGAACTCCATGATACGAATCGTAGAACAAGGCGGCATTCACATCGCACAATACAGCAAGGAGCAAAATAGGAGACAACATCCTAACGTATCTACTAATCAAGGTGTTGTAGAAAAATGACCTCAAATGTAGAAATGTCGATTTAGGGAAACTGGATATCGATGACGTCAATAGTAATGGCCCCCGGGTTGGTAACCCATTGATTAGGAGCAGCTATTTGGTCTGTGGACTGTTTAACTTTATATCCATGCATAGGATCCTTGTTATTCTTTATCTGTTCAATTTATTCTAACCGAACTGTTTTTATCTATTGCTGTATACAGGGTGTTACGGAAAGGGTATATCAATACAAACGGGTTGAAGAGTGTATCTGGTCTAGAACCTCTGTACAAAATTTCTGCTCAAAAGCATTAACTTTTAAAATGCTTAATATTTTTTTTATTTCGACATCACGGCGCTGCACTGGCGCTTGGTGGCGTGATGTGCGTGTACTAGGCGCACAGACACACTACAGATAATGGATAATGACCCTCGTAGTGCGATGACACGTTTGTTATGATTTCAATTTAATAAAATATCAATGACAAATATCATATGACAGGCCTGATGGTCTAGTGGTTAGTGACCCTGACTGCTATGCCGGAGGTCGTGGGTTCGATTCCCACCCAGGACAAATGTTTGTGTGATGAGCACGATCATTTGTTCTGTGTCTGGGTGTAATTTATCTATAATATGTATGTATTTAGAAATATATAAGTATGTTTATCAGTTGTCTAGTACCCATAACACAAGCACTGCTTAGCTTGGGACTAGATGGCGTTGTGTGATAGTTGTGGAATATTATTATTATTATTATATTATAAATAAAAAAAATATTAAACATTTTCAAAGTTACTACTTTTGAGCTGAAATTTTGTACAGAGATTCTAGACCAGATACACTCTTCAACCCGTTTGTATTGATATACCCTTTCTGTAACACCCTGTAGTATTGACTGACGCAACTAAACTAACTGTTGACATTCACCAAACCATTGTACGACTACACATAATTTCCACTTGTACATACAATACAGTTAGTGCAAATAACGTGATTTGTTTTAGAATTAAAGGAGGTCGGTGTGGATTTGTTTTTGCGAAAATTAAAAGAGGTCGTAGTTACGAATATCAAACATTATTAATTTTCTTTTGTTATTGGTTTGGTGTTTATGGTGGTATTTTTCCTCTGTTTCTGTGGACACTGTTTTGTTAAAATAAAACTCTGAATAACGAGAACTGGAAACATTAATTGAACCACAAGCTTCAGTTAAATTATGAAATGACTCGAGTATTAGAGCCCATCACGATATATGGCAGATTTTTTTATCGATCTACGGCAATCATACAAACACGAAATACACATAAATGTACTTTTATTGCGTTTTCGTGAATTTGTATGACATAAAAAAAATTGATAATAACATAATAAATAATATAATTCTACTATTATATATCATTCTACACGTACATTCTTTGGGCCGACTATACTCAAAAGTCTTACAGTGCCCTCCGAGTCCAATTTAATAATGCGTTTAGGGTGCTGATGGGGCTGCGGCGATTCTGTAGTGCATCAGGTATGTTTGCTGAACATCGCGTAGACTGCTTTTACGCTACGGTGCGTAAAAGATGCGCATCCCTGGTGCGTAGAGAACGCGGCAGCGCCAACAGCATCCTTAGCACGATCGCTAGTCGCCTGGACTGTGCTTACATCGGTCGTTGCCGCGCCATTTGTCATGAAATGGCGCAGTAAATGATTGTTGAGTATAGTTTAGGTACTTACTTTTCATATGTTTTGTGTTGGGTAGTTTTAAATATTACTAACACTAGTCTATAAGAACGTTGTTACTAACAAAATGGACACCATCCATGGTCTAAAATAAAGTAATTATTATTATATTATTATAATTACTAGTTTTTATATTTTTTTCAAAACATGGTGGCAATAGTCTTATGAAGGATGTATGACTCGCTCCTCGGGACGGATTCTTCAAGTTTTTGCAGGAGCCATCCACGCGTCTTCCTTCGAAGAGATCATATTATGGCATAATGTCTTTTACGCAACAACTGAATTGAATCGAGATGAAATATGAAAGACTCACTTTAATATATTGTATAATACAAAATCTAGTGATGAAAGAGTTATCCCTACATCTTCTACTATCTAAGTTAAGCATAAAATTGTTAAAATTTTTTAGAAAACGACAAAACTATACAATAATGAAAGGGTATTATAATGAATGGGTCTCCTGAGCATTGTGGCTAGCAAGACGGAAGGCCACCTGATGAGGCACCTATGCGCAGTGCATGTATTGTTGCCAGATGACTCCAGAAGATTTTCCCGCTCACTGGCGAACGATCCCAAGAAAGACTGAAGCTGTGGTGAGCCTATGCTTCCTTACCCAAACAATTTGTTCCACCCACTGAAGACCTCCCACCTGGACATGAGTCACACCTGTGCGCAGTGCATGTATTGTTGCCAGATGACTCCAGAAGATTTTCCCGCTCACTGGCGAACGATCCCAAGAAAGACTGAAGCTGTGGTGAGCCTGTGCTTCCTTACCCAAACAATTTGTTCCACCCACTGAAGACCTCTCACCTGGACATGAGTCACACCTGTGCGCAGTGCATGTATTGTTGCCAGATGACTCCAGAAGATTTTCCCGCTCACTGGCGAACGATCCCAAGAAAGACTGAAGCTGTGGCGAGCCGGTGCTTCATTACCTAAACAATTTGTTCCACCCACTGAAGATCACATGATTCCATGTGAAGACCTGTACATGAGTTACCATGGGTAACTTGGAAGTCTTTAAACAGATTCCGGACCTAGATTGGCTGAAGCAAGGAAAACCTGTTCAGGTGGAGTTTCATAGACGACTCCGCCTTGGAGTGTAAATGTGGTGCTGTTCCACAAACGATGGGACACTTTGTATCATGTCCTGCGTGTCCTGTCAGCTGAACGTAACAGGAACTGATGGACGCTGGTGATGGCGCCAAGTAGCCGAATTCTGGGCCGACTTCATTTAGATTGCTAACGACACGCTAAGATGAAGATTCCTTTTTTTAAGTTGTATCGTATTATTATTGTTCCTAATTGCTTTATGTGTGTAGTTATATTTTTTATATATTTATCACACTAATTTTATAAAGGCGAAAGTTTGTGTAAGCGGTAATTGTACATTATTTATCTATTTATAGACTGTAAGCTTTATGAAGAACTAGCTGCGCCCCGCGGTTTTACCCGCGTAAATGTCGATCCCGTGGAAATATCGGGATAAAAAGTAGCCTATATGTTAATCCAGGGTGTCAGCTACCTCCATACAAAATTTTATCAAAATTGGTCCAGCCGTTTGAGTGTGAAGAAGTAACAAACATATAAACACACCCCCACACACACACTCACAAACTTTCGCCTTTATAATATAAGTGTGATGTGATAGTGTGATATCGGTGTGTTGTTATTTTCGGTTGCAATGACGTCTATAGTTATGCTTTATGTTTTTGAATGATACAATTAAAGTATTATTGCTGTTTGATGATGAAATCCGACATAATCATGATGCGTTCATACCTATAATTTTTCCTACATCAGTATTCTTGTGAAGTTCTCTTGCAACCTTATACAACGGCACATAATTTGTTATTTTTTTAATAAATTTCTTTTTCTGTTTGTATCGAATATACTTAGAAATGTTGAAGTAACTGAACAACATAATACGTTGTATTTATCGATACGTCAGGAATAAGTTTCATCATGACATTATCAGGAAAAAATAACAAAGATACAACCAAAAGAATCGGGTATTTCATGTTGCTCAATTTTGTTGCTCACAAAATTGAGCAACATGAAATACCTGATTCTAAAATTGCATTACGACATGCACCACTCCAATGCATATCCATTAATAATTATTCATATGTGTACTGAGCTGTTACAATCTAAATATTAAAACAGTAATAAATAGTAATGAAACACAGTGCAGTATTATAAATTATATTAGTTTTTATTTAAACAAACATTAATCCGAAGGTCAGATAGAAAATATTCGTCTTAGACATAACCATTCGCAAACTTGAACCGGTTCCCATTTATTAGATCAAAGACCTCTTGATTTCTATTAGCATATTATTCGTAATTTATTTTCACTAAATTCTAGTATGAGACATATGTCGCCCAAGGCTTTTGAGGGTAACAGCTCGCATCTTTCCAAGCAGAGTAATCTATTTTGATTATTTGGTCACACGAGCACATTCGGTTACTGAAACAAAAATTAAAATTGATCATAATGCAAACATAGATAATGAAAATGAACAATATTGTTGTCGAAAAATTTTAAAACTATAATAATTTCAAAAGTGTGTCATATAAAACGCATAAAATAAAGAGGTTAGGTCTTTTCATAGAAGTGATTCACAAGGCGAAAAGAACTCTTAGAGCAAGAACCAATTTGCTGAAGCACCAATCCAATCCAATTTGCACTAATGAATATTATAATCATTTCCCCAAGTGACATAGTGCTGGGACACCTACGAAGGAGTTCTATAAAATTCACAATCATTTGAAAAGAATGGCACAAAACAGAGGCTAGCAATGGATGGAACAAGACTGGCCAATGACGATGATTATATTAATCATAAAGAAATCGCACTTACTCGTATCCAGCTTTCAAGAACGCTTGAGGTTGGATCCTTTCAACTGTGTCTCCGACGTCACACAGAAGTCTTGCGATCGTGTATTTTCGAATTTCAGCTAGTTGCTCTGTAAAAGCAGATAGTAAAAAATATATCAATAGTCATCACGTAAAAAAAAAAACTTGACTACAAGAAGGTACAGTATACTATGTATCAAAATTATGCAACCTGTGACATAATTCATTGGAACTGTGCGGTTCCAATAAACTATGTCATACATTGTAACCTTGAACAACGTATTAGGTATATAATCATGTGCACTTACCAGAGGTGAATGCATTAGGTCGGTGCGGTCTCTCATACCAATGTCTATCAGAAGCCGTGTTACGTTTCAGTTGCTCTATGACCAAACAGTAGAACGTTGCAGGTACGAAACCTCCTGGTATCGATTTTTCTACCCAGATACCAGCCAATAGATCAATGTCTTCTACTTTTTCGTATACTTCTCTTAGAATTTCTATCCTCTGAAATGTAAAAAACATTGTCTTAACATCTAAGCGAAAATAAGTATATTTCATTCGATAGTTATTTAATGCAGCAATATGCATACTCGGTTCATCGAATAACAGGCGTTAAAAGAACCACCTTGAACCTCATAATAATAAAGTCTTCCCAGTTTTAATGTAATTTTTAATAATTACCTCAGGATCAATAAAGCCATGCAGATCTTCGAAACTGTGAATAGGCTTGCCGAAACAGAACTCCCTGTATTTAATGTAAGGCGGGAAGCCAAAGTATCGGTTCTTGGCCAAATCGTTCGTCATCAAGTCTGACACATACTGATGTGGACCCAGACCGACCTCTGTGATCTGAAACAGCACACAATAGCCAACTTAAGACTTTACGTCAAATTATTATTTTAAATTCAATAATGACAAGGATGTGGGGTTTGATGATAGAAGTAGCAGTTACAAAAATCTACGGTTTGGTACTGAAAGTTTGGGATACAACGATATGGAAAAGATGAAAGAATGTCTAGGAATGGCTTTAGCCAATTATGTTTTCGTAGATCTGTCTCGTTTCCTATAGAAAGAAAGATCTACGAAAACATAATTAGACTCTGTGAAAGACGATAAAATTATAAAAATCAAATACAGGCTGATAGACATGGTCGAGCAGTGGTGGCCCAGTGGTATCGGCCGCGATTTACGAGTTGTAGGTTCCAACCCAGACAGGCGCTTTACTTTGTGTAAATTATTTCATCACCACTGCTCTCAAAACGGTGAAGGAAAACATCGTGAGGAAACTGGCATGTCCTAGAATCAAAAATTCGAAGACATGTGACATCTACCAACCCGCACTTTTCTCTCTCTTTTTCATTACAGCCCACTTCCTGTCACAGAGAGGAGGCCTGTGTCCCTGCAGTGGGAACATTATAGGTTGATTATGATTATGAGACATGGTTGAACAAGTATTTATGACGGTGTATTTAAAGGAACTTACATTGAACTACAACTGTGTTCATGGAGTTAGAAGATGGGATAATATTATTATAGTACATTTAGATTCAAATCAAAGATGAAATAATTGCATTCAACTTGAAACTTGTGACTTACATCAGGATCAGCAATATAATCTTCACTAGCACTTCCTTGTCTAAAGCTGCCTTGTGTCACATAATCCATGTTGTCATCTACACCGAAGTATCCGGTTCTCAATGTGAGATTTACTATGGGAACCTGTTTCAGGTAGTAGCCATCTTTATCATACAATCTGAAAACATCATTACAATTATTAGATTTATAATTAGGAATAGAAAAATAAACGCCAAATAAAATTTTTTATAGACTCATTATCTTCAAGACTCTGTTTTAGTGTTAGTCAAGGTTAAGTATATTAAACAATAGCTATTTACTTTGAGCATTAAATATGAATTGCTCGTTCGTTGTTGTTATTATAAAGATATATCAAATAATTTTATCTAAAACATATATGTATATAGGGATTGATAAAGGGGGCAATACTTACTTCAAAGGACCATCTTGGATAGTATGCACCCATCTCAAAACAAATGGATATTCCAGAGAAACTTGAGGATACAAGCGAGGATCATAATCATCTTTGAATCCGCCTGTTGGTGTTATCACTCCATCTTTTACCATATTGTCGAATCCTGTGAAATACGACATGAAATTATTATAAACCATTAAGTTTCTCTACTGGTGCTATTCAAAATACATTTATGTCAGTTGTCTCCGCTGCCACCTTCCTAACCGGCAATTTTTTGAATCAGACAGGCGCTCTACTTTGTGTAAATAATTTCATAACCACTGCTCTCAAAACGGTGAAGGAAAACATCGCGCGGAAACCGACATGTCCTAGAACCAAACATTCTAAAACATGTGACATCTATCAACCCACACTGGGCCCGCGTGGTGGATTACAGCTCACTCCCTCTAGAAGAGTGGAGGCCTGTATGCCAGCAGTGAGAACATTATAAGTTCATTATGCTATCTCTAATAGAACGTCCATTAGTCTAGTCCCTCTGATATAGTCCACGTCGATACGAGAGAAGACAAAATCTGAAGAAAAAACTCACCCATGTATAACGGCAACAACTCATAGTAATAAAGTTGTAGTGATATGGCTATGTTAATATCTCTTGATACGTTGAACAGTTTGTCGTCATCCCAACAGGGGTTGACGGAAGCTAGTTCTTTGGCTATAAAGTTGTGATTCCTCCAAAACCATACCACCATGAGGTTAATGCCTGCTAGAGTGTTTCCACCATCCTCAGCTGAAATTATACAATTGAACATTATTTTTGTTCAGACCTTTTAATGTCGAATGTTTTATAATGAATTTATAATTGAAGAAAAGGTCTACTCATGATAAAATATTCATATATGTTTTAATGTTCAAACGGAGATCTTACTCATAATTTTGAGGGATGACCGCTTGACGTATTTCAATGTCGAGACAGGTGATAAATAGATGGGCAAACCCTGGATGGATTAATAACCTCAAAACATAAATCAAATTAGCGTGTCTGACAAAAACTGTCGGTAAAATCTTTGTTGTAAATGTAAATACTGTGTGAGTAGATAAAATATATAGAAACGTTAAAGACTCACGCATCGCATGACATCTGGTCTCCTGTGGTTTTTGATTCAAGAAGCAGACGTTGGCAGTGGTGTTAGTACTAGGTGGCCATATCCTGCCTTTGTCATCCAATTCAGTCTTCACCATACCTCCTTGGAATGTTCTCCCTCTTTGATTCAAAGCTGCTAACTGATTGCCGTATATCACAGATAGGTCCAACAGCGGAGTTGATGATACGATCTAAAATTAAGAAGATTTTGAATTAAATTATTTAGTTATCTGAAAAGTATGGTTGGATCAATAAAATGATATGTAATAGATATCAAGCGTGTAGAACATACAATCATAAGGATACTACACAGTGTGGCGATTATCGATTTACAAAAAATCTATTGTTTGGACTAAAAAATTCAAACACTAGTGCTTTAGTATGTTGCTTGTAGAATAATCTGACAATAAATCAGAATGATTATAAATGTATATTAGTATGGTTTTTATTGTGAAAAGAAAGTTTTTAGAGGTATTTTCATAATTTTTTTCTATCGTATCAAACTAGTTGTATTATGTTTTCAACGCACTAACTAGCATATATTATCTTGAAGAATATCATAAATTTTTCTGATTTTGTTTACTGTAGTCGATCATATACTTTTAGGCATTATAAAACTTGTGTTTTTTTTTGCGTTTAGGTATTGTAGTCCCCTTAACAACATTAAACTTCATTTGTGATTACAATATCATAAATTTTTTGTTGAATTGTTGTTCTAATATTTTTTTTTTTGTAGGTACCAACTAAGTTTCTAATAAAAAGTTTTAGCTGAACTCTAACCCCCTTATTCATAAAACTTATCAAACCTATTTTAGTTAAAATGGGGTTTGTCTCTTTCTTACACACAGAAATGTCAACGTGACAGATAAAGACAAACGTTCTATAAACCTATTTTAGCTAAAATAGAGATAAAATAGGATTATGAATAAGGGGATAAGAATATATATTCTTAATCAAAGTCTAAATTAAAATAATTAAAATATAAATATCAGACAAGTCTTGTCAAAAAATAACAGCATTTTATATTAATTTTATGTGTATAAAGAAAAAAAACACGTTATAATCGTGGGTAAATTATTCTTAGATCATAATTCTATTCATTTATTCACTTCATAATACTTTACACACGTCATTGTTAGAACAGAAAGTAACTACCGACTAATTAACGAAAAAAAAAAATCTGTAATTAATACCTAAAACAAAATGTCAGCTATAGTAAAATAAAGTGTAACAAAAGATATACAGGGTGTCCCTGGAAGTATGGATCAAATCGAATAGGGACGTGGGCAAGGTCATTTCCAAAGGTTTTAACAAAAAAAAAAAACCAAAAAAAAAAAACTAAAAAAATACTAAAAAAAAAAGAGAAGAAATATCGAATTCGTGCAAACTATCAGGGCTATCAATTTATTTTTTTTAGATAGCCCTGATAGTATTTTTTTATGATTATTTTCTTTGAGCACTAAGCGAAGTGATTGAAAAAAAATATTAAAATCAGTCATAACTTTTGAACCGTAAAAAAATTCACCGACATTCTCAGGGTTAAAAACTTTGGAAATGACCTTGCCCATGCCCGTATTCGATTTGATCCATACTTCCAGGGACACCCTGTATAATAAGGGATTAGCAATACCTAAAAGAAAAAAGAAGAAAATAGAACACAAGAACTCAAAAAAGAGAGAAAAGAAGTTAAGCAAAAGGAAGAGGAGAGAGAGAGAGAAAGATATAAATACACAGTACTTACTCTTTCAGGTGCAGTATCATTCTTGATGCATCCAATGGTCTGGAAGGTTTCTGGCCTGGTCATGTTAACACAACGGACGCCAGAGAAGCGATGCACCGGGTCATCATCAGGAATCTTGTTGGGAACGCACATGTAATCCGTTTTGCCTCTTTCGGCGCAGCAGTATGGCCGCCAAGCTATGTAGTTCACTGGAAAGGTAATGTCAAGTTGATCTTCGTATGTTTCGGTTGGAGGTAAAGTTTATTTATCTGAAGCAGAATGGTATAAGATATTTTTTCACTTCTCATGCTCTAAAAGTTCGTCTTTATGTTGTGCTTAGGCGACATAAAATCGCTTTTTATGTTCTAGTGCATAAAGTAATTTTTTTTTCTGAGACTAGGTAATCAGGCCTAACAGCCACACGCACAATAAAACTTCGCAGATTAAAGTCGTGATTTATTTCATTTTCTTTAATTTATACCACTTCCGTGTTTTCTATCGTTAATTTAATAAAATCAGGTAAAATAGTTGTCATTTATTATTTAAAAACACAAAGAAACGTTTTTATGACTTGGCAGTATGAACTATGAAGTACCCAAGTCGAATGACAAATGTTGAAATTAAAAGAAAAAAAACTTTTAAAAAGTTTCGTGGCGGTATTATGTGTGGTGGCGGGAATTAGCTATGCTTTGCAACATTTTTGATTAATTATGTACTGTATACTTTATGCCTGTTTCATTTTCTCGCAATCGAAGTGAAAAGAAGAGTGTATAACTCAGGCATAAACGAGCCATTTTACCCCTCGACTTAACTATCCACCCTCGCCTGCGGCTCGCGTGGATATAAACGTCTCGGGGTAAAATAGCTTCTTTTATGCCTTAGTTGTACAATCTACTATTTCACTTCTCATGCTCTAAAAGTTCGTCTTTATGTTGTGCTTAGGCGACATAAAATCGCTTTTTATGTTCTAGTGCATAAAGTAATTTTTTTTCTGAGACTAGGTAATCAGGCCTAACAGCCACACGCACAATAAAACTTCGCAGATTAAAGTCGTGATTTATTTCATTTTCTTTAATTTATACCACTTCCGTGTTTTCTATCGTTAATTTAATAAAATCAGGTAAAATAGTTGTCATTTATTATTTAAAAACACAAAGAAACGTTTTTATGACTTGGCAGTATGAACTATGAAGTACCCAAGTCGAATGACAAATGTTGAAATTAAAAGAAATAAACTTTTAAAAAGTTTCGTGGCGGTATTATGTGTGGTGGCGGGAATTAGCTATGCTTTGCAACATTTTTGATTAATTATGTACTGTATACTTTATGCCTGTTTCATTTTCTCGCAATCGAAGTGAAAAGCAGAGTGTATAACTCAGGCATAAACGAGCCATTTTACCCCTCGACTTAACTATCCACCCTCGCCTGCAGCTCGCGTGGATATAAACGTCTCGTGGTAAATTAGCTTCTTTTATGCCTTAGTTGTACAATCTACTATTATTTCGTGTATTTATATCTTCTCGTAAAAAAAGTTGTTTAAATAATAATGAAAGAACAGTTCATTTCCTAGGTTTTTTTAATTTATGTACCTACATACGTGTTGAAGACAAAAGTCAAAGTTTGAAGTTACATTTCCTTACATTTACGACTTCCTTATACCGTACTATACCTACCCTAGAAATCCGGTTTCGAAAGGAAAGATACCTTAGCTGCTTAACTGGATTAATTTAAACTAATTGTAATTTTTTTCAAGGTTCTTAGTAAGTCATACCTATAACTTATCGTGTCGGCAGTGGCGTGCATTGCATATAGGCATATAAGCAGTGCCTACCTCGCTATATCAACATAAGCCTGTCAATTACATTTTAGTGTGTGTGCCCCACAATTAAGAAACTCACTAAATTATTTTCATTTTGAACTTAGTTCCTGCCGGGGGTCCCCCGACCACACGTTTTGTTTTTCTGACTAGTAACCGCGTCTGCCTAGACTAGACCTGGCCTAGTGCCTACCTATTCTGAAAACCAATGCACGCCACTGCGTGTCGGTACGTACTAAAGGCCTAGTAGTACGTTTTTAAATAAAATAAATAGCTTGACTTTACTTAAATAACACCTATCACAAAACTGCGAAAATTTAAAACATAGAGAAAACCCAGCCATATCGCTCATTTGGAGAAACAACGACGTAACTGCTATTTTTTTTTGGAAGTCTGCTTTATTAACGTAAATACGCATTCTAAGTGCTTTGGCATATTTAACAAATTTTTGAGAAAAAATACATTTACGTCGATGTTTCTCTAAATGAGCGATATCATGACGTCAACGACGATTTTTCTGTGTGTGTATTGTAATGTGCGTTTTATTTGTTCAAAATATATTTTTCTTTTCTTCTTTTCTTTTTGATTCTGTACCTAATAAATGATCTACAAAAAAAAAAAACCGAGTGTGCTTATGACCACACGACTGAAGTGAAACTTCAAACGTATTTGGCTATGAGAGGAAGAAAGAAAGAAAATGTGCGCGCGCACTGCTTTCTCTTGCTTATATCCCTCACTCAACTCCCGTTCGCCTCGCCCGATCACACTTTTCGTAACGCGTTTGCCAGCTTACTCCCAAAGTCAAGCGTGCGTAAAGAAGTTTCACTTCAAAAAGCAAAAAGTTTAATAAAGCCATACCTGTATCGTGCAAGGAGACGACATCAGCAGACATAAAGACAAAGAAATGTATAGCCAGTGTCGTGAATATCTTGCTAGGCACACGACCTACTGAGTAGAGACGAGTCCTGAGGTACCTCGCGAGGGGCATCTCGTTGCCAGAGGCTGTTTTCTTCGGCTCAAAGTCTGTAACAGAAAATGTTCATTATATGCAGACTTGAGAGTGTATGTATTTGTTCTTAGAGGAATAGAATGTATTAAAAAAAGTAACGAGTAGGTTGGTTCTTCGGACAACTGCATTGTTATGGTTTTCTCCAAAGGAAAATCAAAAGTCTTGAAATCAATCATTGCCCAAAAACGAGAATCTTTAGCCGGCTCTAATATTGTTGCGTTTGCAATCCATGCCTTGCACTCTTTTGCAGGTCCTATTTCTTTTTTCAGTCTTTCTGTCTCCTGTTTTTAGGGTCCTGTACCAAAAAGGTAAAAAGGAACCCTTATGGTGCGACTCTGTCTGTCTGTCCATCTGTCACAGCTGGATATCTCAAGAACTGCAAATCAACATTAAATTTGGGATTGTTTTAAATGACGTTTGCCCAATTATTTTGCAAATAATAACAAATGTATATTTTTTTTGCAAGAGAGTTAAAAGGTGGTCTTAAAAATTCGAAGTGGGTCTGCTAGGGCATGTGGGGCTTATGAAGGAGCGCTGTTTGCACATTCTCAAACATATTTTTTAAGTCGCATAGTTTTCGATTTTTGATGAAAAATGTAAAAAAAAATACCGCCCCCCCTCCCTCTATACCTACGTACCTAAGACCTAACCGTACTCTGTACCTAAGTTTGCATTGAAAAACTGAAATTAATCTTTACATAATATTCTATGTGATAGAAAATTATGTAAAGATTACAGGAAAAATAAAACGATATCTTTAAATAGCACACTTTTTCAGAAATCATCATCAAAAACTACATTAGTTCCACTATCGGTCAAGAGATGGCGCTGACCTAAAACTGCAATATTTTACACCGCAGTGTTAAAATTTTCTGACGAATACAGGCCTCGCAGATGAAAATTTAAAAACATTTCACGTTTTTTTTTTGCCAATAGACTTTTTCTTTTCTCTTGATTTTTAAAACTTTACTGAGGGCATTATAATCAGCCTAAAACATTTTCACTGCCGGGACACAGGCCTTCTCTTTGGGAAAGGAAGTGGGCGGTGGGCCAATCAGTCAGTCAGTTCCTGGCCAAGTTGGTTCGATCTTTTTCTTCACTGTTTGGAGAGCAGTGGTGATGAAATAATTAACACAGTGTAAAGTGCTTATCTGGGTTTGAACCTGCAACCTACAGACTTTAAGACGCGGCCGTAATCACTAGGCTACCACTACATTAAAGGCATAATGTAATGTATTTCATCTATTCTCGTAATTGTAACCGAACGTTCACTTACTTTTACTATACACTGGAGGCAATACCCTCGCAAAGGGAGTATGTGTGGCTCCCCTCGGAGGGTGTTGGAGATTGTTGCAGGAGCCATCCACTCTCCTGCCTTCGTGAGGATCACATGGTTCTATTTCATTCACACACCAGCTACAGAACAATTAGTACTAACATTTTAGCTACGACAAGTAAAATAAAAAAAAAACAACAGTCGCATAAAATAGTCGTCTTGTTATTCACAACAAGAAGAAAGAAAGTTCGATTTATAATTGAACATTGAAAATATATGAAGTATCTACTCTATGTGTTAATCCAGGTTATAAATTATCTGTGTGCCAAATTTCATCCGAATTCGTTTAGCCGTTTTGGCGCCAATCCGGAACATAAATCCAGACAATCAGACAAACGGACAAAAAATGTAAAATCTATATTTTGTGCATCAGATTCTTTGCCATACCTCGTACCAATGTATTACTTTATTCAAAAATATTCATATCACAGATTGGCTACGTTACTATTTTATTATAATTATGTATAGGTAGTTGCGGATGAGATGACATAGATGAAGGTGCTACTGGAGCCACAAAGAACAAAATGTTTTTTAAATGTGATAATATTGCTGGCTGATAATAATAAAATTTAACACTTCTTGAACAAACAAGGATTCGGGGCTGACTTTTTTAAGAATAATTTATGAAGAATTCGAGGATTCAAAAAAAGAAATAGAACTTTCTTTTCTTTTTTTCGTCAGTTATTAAAATAAACTGCTTTTTCATAGAAAAGTGCAAGATAATACCAACACGGTCAAAATGTATGGAACAGCTAATTTGTTTTTTAATAATAAATTAATCAATACAGAAAAGGCGGCTAATTAAATTAGTTATGTCCTAAATAGAAATCACTAATATAAACAATAAGAAAAAAACTCACAAAGTTGTATTGGCCTTATCATGCCTCCTCACATCTTCCCTAGTAATCTCAGTCCCATAATACGAATCATAGAAAATGGCCGCCCTCGCGCTACACAACACCGAAAATAAATAAACTAGAATCAACATTTTACATGACCGGTCTCATTGGAGTACAAAACAAAACAAAACACAAATACAAAGAATTAACTCAACTGGTTTGATTATTCGACTTCTTGTAACTATGTTGATATTGTAATTTAGTTTGTACGCTTAGCAAGGACATTTGGAAGGGAGTTAACGGAAGTTGGGTAGGTACAGTTAACAAGAGAGATATGTAAATAACATGCGCATAATTTTACCTTTACAGTATAGAATTGACAGTAATAATCTTTATTACATAAGAAAGTGGTTACAAATTGTGTGAACCCTGACACTTGTGCTCAAAATCAAAATATTCACATAAATCTAAATGGACACTTGTGAAACGTCAGAAGCTAGGTGCACGGTTCCATTGGTCGCTTCCTATGGAGAAGAGTTGGCAAGAAACTCTTTTAAAAATAATGGCTTTTACAATTTTTTCAAATCACAGTGTTAACGTGTTTTAAGAGGAACCGGGACCACCCCTATGTGCTGATGGTGACCACCGGGGTGGTTTAATGAAGTAAAAGTCCCACTCGCCCAGACCTCCCTTCCCGGTAGTCGGGTGCATTTTGAAGGTTTCAGCCGACAAAAAAAGAAATAAGGGGTGACAGTGTAGGCCTGTCAACATGTACCAGAGGGGTAATTGTGTAACACACTATCAGTAGCGATGGGTTTAATTTTGACAGTTCCAAAACATTCATTGCGTTATTGCAGGTACTTAAAAAAATTGAAAATGGTCTACACATCTACAGTCTACAAGGCCTACTACGTTAGGCGGATAACCTGCGTTACAAGAGCCAACCCTTTCCCTGGAGGAAATCCATACAGTAGTATAATATTATAAATTCGAAAGTAACTCTGTCTGTCTATCTGTATGTTACCTTTTCACGCCTAAACCACTGAAAGGATTTAGATGAAATTTGGCAGAGAGATAGATTGCATACTGGAAAAGGACATAGGATAGTTTTTTTATCCCAGAAATCATCCTTTAAGGGGGTGAAAAGGGGGTGGAAGTTTGTATGGGGACTCAATAACCGCTGAACCGATTTAGATGAAATTTGGTATGGAGATAGTTTGAGTTGTGGGGAAGGATATAGAATAGTCTTTATCCCCGAAATTATCCCTTGAGGGTACACCCTCAAGGGATAATTTCGGGGACAAATCTCCACCCCCTTTTGTACACAAAAGGGGGTGGAGATTTGTAAAGGGAATCAATAAAAAAGGACCATAATACTTTTATCGCGGGTGAAACCGCAGGGAACAGCTAGTGCTATTATAAACTTGTGCAATAAGATTAAGAAGGAAGAAAAAAATAAAAAAATAGCTATAAAAAGCATGTAATTGTGATTGGGTGATTATGTGTGTGCGTGTGTGTGTGTGTATATGTAAATCGAATCGACTGTTCAGGAAAAGTTGATTGGTATCGCGAGTAAGGGATGAAGTCGAGTATCTCTCATAGAGTCTCATAGAGTAGAATTGAGATTGTAAATCGTTATTAGAACATTTTGGGAACGCTCTTAAAACTCACGTCATACCCTATTTTTTCGTGGAAATCCTCATGGATACCCTCCGTCTGGGAAGAACGGAGGGTTTCACGTCATACCTTAACATTTAAAATTATATTGTTAGCTTAGTGCTAAGACGATTGTATATTGCTCGTACACCAAAATGTTTTCTTGATTGTACATAATTCAAACGTTAAAATATGGAAGGCCTCACTTCTGTTGGTACTGTAGTATGTGTTGCGTGTTAAACTCATACATCGCCAAATTTTCTGCATTTTTTTCAAGCGAACGTCATTTCATCACCATTTAACTCAGCTTATTGCAGTCCACTGCTGGACATAGCCCTCTCCCAGGCCGCACCACAACACCCTGTCTTCCGCCTTCCGCATCCAGTCCTTCCCAGCCACCTTTTTTAGGTCTTCTACATTCTTTTTTTAATTTTTTTTTCTTCTTTACGAACGAGTAAGCCCAGAAGATGTCTATTTGCTTTGAAGGCTGACGGTATATATGTGGAAGGGGAACAAAGACGCTGACAGAGAGTACCAGCATAATAAATTACAGTTGCCTAAATTATTTTGTGACTAGCTGCGCCCCGCGATTTCAGCCGCATAAGTGTCGATCCCGTGGGAATATCGGGATAAAAAGTAGCCTTTATGTTAATCCAGGGTGTCAGCTACCTCCTTAGAATTTTTAGAAGTAACAAATATATAAACACACACACACACACACCCCCACAAACTTTCGCCTTCATAATATTGGTGTGATAACGATTCGAGATTTATTCCATCTAATTGATGTCATGAAATGCAAGATGCTACCACATCCTGCATAACTTGATCAACCGGTGTAACTTGAATATAATTTACAATGTGTAGTCTTTATCTAAATTAATAATGTAGGTACAGTCAACAAAAGAGATAAGTATGCAGGATCGTCGAATATAGTTGATGTTTAGTAAGAAATCGAATGGATGTTCTCGAATAAAATTTAATTTAATTAATAGAAAACAAACAGTTCATTTATCAAATTAAATTTCAGTCGACAACATCCATCGGTTTCTTACGAAACTTCAACTATATCCGACGACCCTGCATACTTATCTCTTTTGTTCACTGTACCTACATTTATGTAACCTGATCAATTAATTAAATACTGTTGGCAGGAAATTACATAAAAATGTTGATTCACAAGGCTGTCTCCAAAACCGTGCGATATGCATGCACTAGCTTCTGCCCGCGATTTCGTCTGCGTGAAATTTCGTGTTTCCCCGACCCACCCCGTCTCGCATCGCTTACCCGCGCTATGTCTTCGTTTTCTGTTAGTGATTTCTGACTTTTTCTTTTTGCTTGGCTCCTAAAGGTCACAGCGTGATGTTAAATAGCCTATAGTCTTCCTCAAAAATTGGGCTATGTATTATGTGACCAATCCGACCGGTAGTTCCAGAGATTAGCACTTTGAAACAAACAAACTCTACATATTAATTATTAGTATAGATTTGTTTCTATTTTAAGTACGTTTCAGATTTTCCTATTTTGTAATCTGTAATCCATTGCGTGTCTGCAGATACTGTACGTGGAATTACGCACGATGCGTGACCGTGATTAATACTAGCGATGCTAAACGGAACAACAACGTTGCATCAACTACAATTATACCTTGGTAAAACCAATTTATCTTACGCTAAATGCTAAATCGCAAATCGTAAATGCACTGCTCTATAGCAGTGGTGGCCAAGTGGTAACGGCCGCGACTTATGAGGTCGTAGGTTCGAACCCTGATAGGCGCTTTACCTTGTGTAAATTATTTCATCACCACTGCTCTCAAAAACGGTGAAGGAAAACATCGTGAGGAAACCGGCATGTCCTAGAAACAAAAATTCGAAGACATGTGACATCTGCCAACCCGCACTGGGCCCGCGTGGTGGATTACGGCCCACTCCCTCTCACTGAGAGGAGGCCTGTGTCCCAGCAGTGGGAACATTATAGGCTGATTATGTTAAGTTATATAAACTGTCGGTTTGTGGGAGTAACACTGCATTCAGGAGACACCTATGGGGTAATTGCGTAACACAATTACAATGGCAATACCTTACATTTTGACAATTCAACAGCATTCATTGCGTCATTTACGTTTTTGAACAGACATATTTTTTAAACATGTGAAGCAATGGATTAGCATATACCTGAACGCAAGGGCCGGCTGGCGGACGGCAAGCCATGGGCAGCTCGCTGTCCCGTAAGGACCAGGCCCGGGTCGACGCCGACGGCGCGTTGTGTTCCACGCGCGCCTCAAAGAGATATCAGTACTAACTGACGGGGTCTGCTAGAGCCGATGCCTGCCGGGGTCGCGGGTTGTTCGAAAGCAATACCGTGGCCCCTGATAATTTCCCACCCAAAAAAAAAAGGTAAAAACCTTACTATCTTACCCCCTTCAATGATAAATTTAATTTGAACAAAACATACTAATAAATTACTTATACATAAGTAACGGAACCTCAGTGCACGACTATAGGATCAGATTTCATAGCCTTTCTAAGCCAGGTTCACCACAATGTAGGAGCAAGGTCAAACGGATGCAAAATGTAACATAACCGCAATTACTTATACCTACTCGTTGATACATTCACGTACGTGATTTATATTATAGCTTTGCCGGATTTCTGAGGTAGATTCTAACCAGAGGCGTGCATTGATTTTCAGAATAGGTAGGCACTAGGCCGGGTCTAGTCTAGGCAAACGCGGTCACTAATCAGAAAAAAGTGAGGTCAAAAATGTGGTTATTTGAGTAGGCATGCCTACTTAAGGGTGATAAATTGCGAAGGTCGAACGTCATGGTATTACGCGTAACACGTACCTACGCATTTTTAATTTTGTCGTATTAACTTGAATGAGTAAAGACCAATGACAATGTGCGAATAGTACGGGAGCCAAGTAGGCCGTCCGGCGGCGACTGCCTACTGCGCGTGTTTGTATGAAGATTTTGTTTTTTGTTAGGTGTGATAATTTAGTGAATTTCTTAATTGTGGGGGCACACACACTAATGTAATTGACAGGCTTATGTTGATATATCAAGGTAGGCACTGCTTATATGCTTATATGCAATGCACGCCACTAGTTATAACACAAACGCGCGACGTAAACATTGCGTGAACTATTTTTGAACCGAAAAGCATTTTGGTTAAAATTTTGCGATTTTGTTTTATTAGTTAGTAACTTAATTTCACCCCTAGATATGAAACAGTCATAAAGCAAGCAAAGCGCCTGTCTTGGTTCGAACCTACGACCTAATTTCTAGTAATAATCGCTACTTATATTATTTGGGCATAAAAAAATCGAAGTACAGACGCCAGCACATCAAGCTACCCGAAAGTGTCAAATTTTCCTAATCAACTTTGAACCTTATGCTTTAGCGATAAAGTTGAAAATCTATTAAAGAAATTTGACAGATTGTAGTAGCTTGATGTGCTGCCGTCTGTACCTACCTGCCTACGTTGTATTGTTCAAGAAGTTTCCTTTCGGTGTTAATTGCAAAGTTTCCGAGATAAATGTTTCCCATCGTCGTTAATAATTTACGCGTTAAACTTCGCCATTTGTATTCAACTTATTAATAATTATGATTTATTATTCGCATTATTTTATGTCTTCACAATTCCTCCATCTTTTAGTACTTAGGTAGGTAATAGCCTAAATTGAGTTTCATAATATTCATTTAGAAGTTGATGTTGGAAATATTTCAAATATCCTATAACGGCTGACTTTTTTAATGCCTGCCTGTACGTGGTCGCCACTCCAGAACCTTTCAGCCCCATCGGCCATCTGCACCCTAATTGCGTAACATACTATCAGTCGGAATCAGAATCGTTTTGAAGCAAATTGTTAATCCATTGCTTCATAAGTTCGAAAAATTTTGAGAAGAATGGGCAAGAAACTCCACCGTTACTCTTTTAAAATATTTTACAATATTTTGCATGGGTACATTAATTATATAATAACATGTGAGGACGAATGCACAATACAAATATCGAATGAACAATACAAATACATAAAATTGGTGCAGTCCCGTTAATTAAGTTGTCTAATCATAATCGCATTTGTTCGAATATTTCATTTGTGTTTCAGTTAGATAAATGATTTGCCCTTAACATAGTATGGTACCTATTTGGGGCACGCATATCAATTTCTTGTTCATTGAGGTTAATCGCGGAAAAAACCACTAGTACCTAGTAATTTTGTAGATGTTCTAGTAACACCTGCTCGCATGATTTATAGGTAAAAAATAGCAATACTTTTATGTATTTTTTTTGTGTGCATTGTTGTCACTATGAATTCCTGACGTCAAGCATTTAGTAAGGTGAATATTGTAACTATGGTCATAAATCATTACTAAAATTGCTTACTAGTCTTATAAGCTAAATAGTAATCAATTACTAAGAACCAGGTTTTTTAATTTATATACATAAATAACATTCAAAGTCCTGACTGACTGATATATCAACGCACAGCCTAAACCATTGGTCGAAGAGACATGAAATTTGGAGAGTGTGTTCTTTGTGAAGAGTAGATATCCATTAAGAAAGGATTTTTCGAAATTCCTTCCCTAAGAGGGTGAATGGGGGGAGGGTGAAATTACACCCGGATGAAGTCGCGGGCAGAAGCTAGTAAAGAATAAAAAATAGCTATACTTAGTAACTTGTTATTAATAAATGAGATCTCTTACAAGATAAGGAGCGTGTTTAAAATGCCGAATGTAGTAGTTTCCAAGGTATTCAGTTCATTTGTCAAGGTTCACCGGTAATTAAATCGCTTGCTGTTATAATTACTCACACGATTTCTTGTATAATCTTTGTTGGTAAAGAGACAATGAAACCATCGTCAACGTATTGTAAGCCCCCGTTAGGCAATCTCTTGACTGACAGGATCTATTGACGTGTTGACGACTTTGGAGACAAAGTTAAAACACTATCTGATCAAAGTGTATGGGTTCCTGATGTGAGTGGAAGCAGGGAGGAGACGCCTTTTTTTTCTTTTTTGTTGAGGGTGGGATATCATCAAATGACTCCTCCTGCTCTGGGTGGAGCGGAAGAGACTGTCAGATTCTTACTGACTAAAAGCCACTCGTGGGACCCCGACGCCTTAGGATGACATAATTATAGTGACCGTATTGGTGATGGTCTTTAGAAAAGTCAGGTGCGTAGTACTCGCAACCAGCGTGCATGTACGAGCAGAGATATGGACGTAAACGAGGCAAAAGGAGTATATAAGGATCGTAGCATATTAGGTGTCTTTACGGGTACTCAGAAGTCCAAAAGTCTGAGAACCAGCCTTACAATGTGGTATCATGTTACCCTATAACTGGGTCGTGGAGGCCAGATAAGCGTGTTGCTCCATGTAACTGTAAAATACTGGTATTGACCTGCATCCGGTTAGGCTAGAAGCCGACCCCAAACTAGCTAGGAAAAATCTAGGCAGATTGATTTGGTGTGATTTTAGAATGACCGGCGAAGAGGCGTAGTTCATACAAACGTAATACCAAAATAATTTGTAAATCAAACATATTTTTAAGGTAGTGTGTATTTATTCCGATTGGATTACAGAATATCTAGGTACACAAATATATACCTACTTTGAACGGACACTGATTTAAAGACGAGTTATGAGAAAAATAAGTTTTCTATAAAGGTATGGATGACCATTCGTCACATTGGCCATTTCGTCGCTATCCCTAATAGATCACATTCACTAATACGTCACCTTGTGCATCTGGTAAGTTTCTTAACTCGTTTCATGTTGTATTTCGACTCATTCCCAACTCGTCCGATGGATATGTACAATTAAGCACAAAAACAAACATTTTCAGTACAACAAAATTTTATTATAAATTAGGTAGTACTCGCGCAATCTTGTTTGAATTTTTACTAGAAAGACGATAAAGAAAAAAAAATAATAAACTCAATTTAAATAAAAATGGACTCTCTCGTAACATAAATAGATAGGTACCTAAATAGCATTTTAATTTACACAAAATCCCCTAAAGGTAGACGATTAATTTGAAAAATGTAGGTTCTGGAATTTTACTTCCGCCTTCTTTGATTTCGCTTGTAATAGTTAAAATTTTGTAATCTTCTTAAGCATTCTGACAAGTCAATCGCATGTTTTTCAACGCAGTCATCCACAACGCACTTAAGTCTTTTATCTAATAAAGCAGCACGCTTTTTCCGATTTCTTTGGGGACAGTAGATTAACCTCTTTTTTACTTTGAAATCTATAAAGTTCGCCTCTCTTTTAATGATAAAAAGAAAATAGTACAAGCCTGGTTTCTTTATATTGACTCGCTTATTAATCCTGTTATGCCACCCCTCTACTGTATTTATCGTGCGGTGGCGCTGATCATAGCAGCTAAATAGCAACAATGAGTCACAGGTTTTTGAAAAATAATCGTTAAACGACTGAAAGTTTTCTGCTTCTGGTGAACTATTTAAAACAGTTAACCATCCTTCTGGGATGTGATTCTTGGGAAGGTGAGCAAGAGCTGTGCATTTTGCAATGTGCGCACGTCCTTCTTTCGTATCGCTTAGCTTTATTTGTCTGGCTTTGCGCCACAAGCATTGATAAAAGTGAAAGAAACATCTAACTACTTCAGAGCTTGGAAAGACTTTTGAAATAGCGTTTATCACCGCTTGCTCAAAATCAATGTGAAATTTCACTGGATCGAAAAGATTAAATTTTGATTTGATCAGCCTTAGCAGTCGAATGTAAGTTTCTTGATGTTTGTCTGGCAACAAGCAGTAAATCAAGGGTACCACATTTGTTTCTTCTTCTGTACTTCCTATATCAGCACGGAATGTGTAAAGCTGTACAAAAGGCGGTGGAACATACTTGAAAGTTCCATCGCCAAAAAATTCACGTCCATTCTGTAGTAATTCTTGAGCATCTTTCGCCATAAAAATTAAAATTATATCACTTCTGCCGTCTTCAAGAATCAAAAAGTCATTACACAATACTTCAGGTATTACTACCTCCTCTGGGCTTTTGAAATCAGTTTTAGGAACATTTAAAGCTTTTTTACGAGCCCGATATAAACAAGTCTTCACTGAATTAAAATCAGGTACATCATCTACTAGGCTATTATCATCTCGTAATGTCTTCGTAGCATCTTCAAAAATCTGTTTTACTGGTCTAAAATCAGTACATACTTTTTGCTTGCACTGATCCAATACTACATCAACAGCATTTGTGGCTAGATCTGGAGTATGTTTCCCTTAATACAACGTCGTAAGAACACAACGCCACCTTGTAGACCCGTTTTTATTACTTTTCGCTAAAGTAAGTCTATGTCCGGCCATAAGCAGTACTTGTTTTCCTCTTTCACTTGAAAATAAAATTTATATTATTACAATTATTTTCCATCATAATGAATTATTTACGTACAAAGACATTATAGTACATTATGATACATGTGTGCTATATTGATCATTAAACTCGAGGCGGTATTATTCGCGCGAGCCGTAGGCGAGCGCGATAAGGTAGCCGAGAGTTTAATTATCAATGCACACGCGTATCATACGACGTTTTTCAACACACTTGTGAGGAAAAAAACAGACTTGTATTGTTAAATATTAACTTGTATGGATAATGGCGGGCTTGGTTTGTCATTCCGTGCGCGCGCAGTGCGCGCGCAGGTTTACCCATAGAGTAAGTAATGGCGCGAGTTTATTTATTTAAAGGCACATACAAAACGTATGTCAAATTGTAGTTTAGTTAGTATGGAATTAGAAAGTACTATTGGCATACAGAAATATACATTAATTCAGTGAGAATCCGCAATAATAGAACGCCAGTGGTCTTTTCCGTTTGGTTACGGGAGGGACGACGGAAAATTATAAGGTGCATCCAGACAGAGCGAGCCATGCGCCGCAAGTGCTTTTTTTTGTATGTTAGATGCCTCAGCCTGAGGCAACCATACATATAAAAAAATCATTTGCGGCACATGCCTCGCTATGTGTGGATGCACCCTTAGGTGAATGCGCAGTGGTAGACCGCGAATTTTTTTTTTTTTTTAATTTTTTACAATTCGCAGGTCAGTATCAGGTTGTATCTTGATCAAAATGTATATTTATATAATAGATAGGTATGTATTTAAAGAATTACAGTCATTAGAATCATTAATATATATATTTAAGTTAGATTTGTTCCCTAAGAATTTTTCCATAAGAGATTTGTTCTTATGGAACAAATCTAACTTAGAAAGATGTATTTAATGATTCTAATGATTATAATTCTGTAAATACGTATCTGTTATAGTCGCGAATCATATTTTGATCAAGATACAACCTGACGCTGACCTGAAAATTGCAAAAAACGTTAGAAAAATTTAATTTCGTGGCCTACAACTGCGCATTCATCTTAAGGTAAATAAATTTTAGTTCATCTTGGGACCAAGGACAATTCAGACTATTTAAAAAAAAAAAAAGTAAAATATGGCTCGCGGATTCTTTTTGGCATGAAGTCTCTTTGATGAGATTAAAAAAAAAACGCACTTCTCCGACCTCCGACTAGTAAATTAAATAGTTATCTGTGGAAATAAAGCACAAGTACCGTAACGTAAAGAAAAAGCACGCGTTTGTAATACACTGCATTATGGATCTAAAAGCTGTGCATTAAGAGCCATTTTACGAGCAAGTGTGTTGAAAAATTATTTATTTACAACTATCTAAAATCTCTTTTTTAGGTCTCAATAAAATGACAGTGACGTAAACAAACGAAGAGAAGATAATATCGTTATAAATACGCTGGCCACACGGGTATAACATCCTTCTTTATTTAAGACTCCTTTACCTCGATGCATCAGTAATACGCTATAAAAGATACCTTCTTCTAGCTTCTGCCCGCGACTTCGTCCGCGTGAAATTCGTACTCTCCTCTAAAAGTTTCGAAAATGTATGTTGGTATGATCTTTATAATTAATTTAGATAAATAAGTATTCGGGCCAATTTTTAAGTTTATAGATCAAAGGAACCAGATTTTTCAAATAAACTGTATCCCGGCTTTTCACCCCCACAGGGGTGGAATATCGAAAAATTGTTTGGGACGTGTTCATAATTTGACTCAAAGATTATTTATACCAAATTTCGAGCTAATCAAGCCACACAGTAAAATCCTCCCCTGTAAAATTAACTACCCCTTTCCACACAGTTAGAGGTAGATTTTCGAAAAACCCTGATACACGTTATTCTTTATTTTTAGTCTAAAGTATAAATACTGAGTTTCGAGTTAAGCGGACCGCGCGTTAAAATTCTTCCATACAAATATTGACACCCCCCAATCCCTCTTCAGGGGGTAGTTTAGAAAAACGAAAAACGAAAAACGCCAAACTTCATAATTTTATATATATAGATAGACAGATAGTAAGCGTCAATAATATCGGGACAAACAGACTGTTCAAAATTATCTAAACAACTATGAACACTTAACTTTAACCCAATGATACAAGGAATGTTTTAGAATGAACACAGTATCCAAACAAAATAAAGTTTAATTTTTTATTAGGTGTTGAGATCATTGTGAACAGTCTGTTCGTCCCGACATTTTTAACGCTGACTGTACGTTGTACATATCCATCGGACGAGTTGGGAATGAGTCGAAATACAACATGAAACGAGTTAAGAAACTGACCAGATGCACAAGGTGACGTATTAGTGAATGTGACCTATTAGGGATAGCGACGAAATGGCCAATGTGACGAATGGTCATCCATAATACCTCATATCTCGTCTTTATATCAGTGTCCTTTCAAAATATATATTTGGGAACCTAAATATTCTGTAATCCAATCGGAATAAATACACACTACCATTATGTTTGATTTACAAATTATTTTGGTATTACGTTTGTAGGTATGAACTACGCATGCTTCGCCGTCGCCTTGGGGCAATATTGTTTACAAAGATGTCTATAGAATAAACGATACCATTTCACCATAAACCGAATGACTTTACGTAAAACCGTTTCACTGCTACTGAATATTAGAGACCGAACTCCTAGTTAATCCTAAAGATAATTACTAAACTTTATAGTTTCCTTAGAGTCGTGAATGATGTAATTGCCAGGCCATTAGCATTTTAAGTGGTCTAATAAAAGTTTGTGATAAAAGTGTGATAAAAACTTCGCGTCTTTTCAACTGATTTGCATTTCAGACGAAGATTACAGTTTAATAGACTAGTTTTTGCGCTTTTTTACAGGCGCAGACTTTATTTCAGGACCTTTCTATTAGATGTGATTGACATAACTTAAAACTACGAATCATTGTTGTCATCATCTGCCTAGCCTTTTCCCAATTATGTTGGGGCCGGCTTTCAGTCTAACCGGATGCAGCTGAGTACCAGTATTTAAATGGAGCGACTGCCTATCTGACCTCCACAACCCAGGTACTGGGTAATACGAAACCCCTTGGTAAGACTGGTTGTCAGACTTTCGGGCTTTTGACGACCCGTAGCGACTGTCAAAGATCCACGAATGACAGCCAGGACCAACGGCTCAACGTGCTTTCCGAGACACGGAGGGGTCTTGGTATGTAAAGACGGTCACCCATCCACGGACCAACCGCGGCAAGCGTAGCTTAACCTGATCGATAGACCCGTGCGGCTGTTATTACTTAGCTGCACGCCCCTCTATCATTATGAACAACTATTACTAAATAATGGGAACAACTCTGAAATCGCAAAAAAAATCCCTACACTTTTTCACGTTCTGCGAAGATAAATGTACTGGAGGAGTGCTAACAGTAGAACAATTTTATGTGGGTATATATTATATTTATTTCAAGAAAAAGTGTTCACTTCACGTCTAATATCCTTCTTGTTTTTTTAAAACAAAATCCTAATAATTTATTTTAAAAGCTAATTCCATATTCGCTTGAGTGACCGAATGGAACCAGTTATTTTTATACCTGAACGATGTAACGTCGCCTTTTGCAGACAACCTTTACAGTACTTAGTGAAGCGTTGATTCTTTTTTTCGCGATTTCAGGATTGGCCCTTAGTACAGTTCTGTTTGTTCATAATGATGAATATAATGTCGGGTTTTATAACAGATATTCAGTTATTTTAAATTACAAACAAAACATTTATTTCAATTAAACCAATTACAGGCACTTTTGAATTGTGAAGGGGTCGATCAGTCAGAAAGATGAAGCAAGTTGCCCATTCCAAAGCGTAGGTACCTATGGAGAAGAACGGGCAAGAAACTCCATGAACATACAACTTGTATTAATACAAAATGGATTAGGTTTGACTTTCAGATCACTGAAGATAAAATCGTTTACTTTTGAAGATAGTCTTTACATTATGGGTGCACGAAAAATATATTAATCGAAACTCCACCCATACATACCTACAAGGGATAATTTGTATGCAAACTAAGTCGTGGTAACATCGCCTTGCATAAAAAAATAGAACCCCTGTCAGGTCCTAATTTAGAGCAACCTATTACCTAACAAGCGTAGATATTTTCGTTCCTAGGCTATTTGTAAGGTTTCTTTTCTAACTGAAATTGAGCCTGAAGATTGACATTAAGCCGCAATCGTTGGATCTAAAAGCCTTACGTAATTGGCGTAAGTACTAGGTATTTCTGGGAATATGTTTTTGAAACTCACAGACTTGAAGTATTATCTAGTACTATTATTGGAATTGCTTGTTTCTAGTTCCTATTCATTCAAGAGAATGTTCGTTTGGTAAATGATAAGTCCGAAATCTACGTTGATAAAAGTTGGCCCTTAAAAAGTACATGACATAATTTTTCTGCTTTTCGGCGGTAGGTGCAGCCCGATGCAAACAGAAGATGAAGCGAGTCGCTGCGCAGTAACAAATTCACGTGGCTGTGGGGGTGAGAGGTAAGGTACTGCGCAGCAAGTTGCGCACTTCAGAGCCACCATAAAACTCAATTTCAAAGCATTTGTTTCAATTAAACCAAAACAAAAACTTAAAACAAGCACTTTTAAACTGTGAAAATTAAATAGTCGGTCAGTTAACCAGAAAGTTGAAGCTAGTTGCCCATTCCAAAACGTAGATCTCTATGGAGAAGAACGGGCAAGAAACTCCATGGACACTCTTTTAAATCAAGAATATTACAAAATCCTGGGTACATTATTCTTGTTGCTTCTATTTACGTGAGAACAATGTAAAAAAAAAAAACACAAATAAAGAAACAATTCAAAATATAAGATTAAGAAAATAAGCCTTGGCAGTTAAGAGATGACCAGTCTCAAATGACGGCGCCCGTTCACGAACATGATGCGTGGATCAGCACCATCCAGCTCAACCATTTTGTAGGGAACCTAAAAAAGTTTGTCATAAAGTTTGACGCTAAGTATTATGAAAAATCTCTCACGAAAGAGATAACCTAATTATCCTGGAATTATGTTTGTAAATGAAAAATAAGTGGTTGTTAAAGGATATGTATTAAGAATAAAAAAATAAAATTATGTGAGAAAAACGGAAGAGATACGATTGCCAAAGGAAGAGGAACTTATCATTATATGCCAATAACTTCTCCGTTCTACACTGATTTCAATAGCGTAGAATATAAATTACAGCTAAAGACAAATAAATCAACCCAGACTACCGTCAGTTAGTTAAACCCTTATGTAAACCTCTTACACTTCCGTTGCAAAAAAGTGGTAGCTTTCAAACTCGCAAATGTTGCCATTTATTTTGCAAACTGCGGGTACTCTTTTTTGCTCTTTTTTTTTTTTTGCGGGTCCTCTTTTTTATGCTAGCAACATCACCTGAAGTATGGTCTTCATAGGATGACAATTAAAAAAAAAACGAATCATGTTCTACAAAAGCGAAGAGCATCTAAAATGGTGTTGAGCTGTAGAGATTTTAAAATTAAACCTTTGTGCAGGTATAGCGTGGATGTGGATGTGGTCATATAGCGTGACCAGTTGCTTTATAAAATGTTTTTTTTTTCATGTGTATATTTAGCTACGAGTGTCATGTTTGTACATACTCTGTACGTTATCTAATAAAATATTACAATAAAAGACTGTGAGATTTTTTCCATTGAAACCAAAAAAAAATTCGCTAGTTACATAACCTACTGCTTAAGTTTTAAATGCTTATTTTAAATAACAAAGGATGACGTAGCTAAGTAAACAAAAAAATATGACAAATTAATTATGTTTTTATGGGATAAGTAAACAATTATAAAATAAAAATAAACGAAGGAAGATGAATTAATATTGTGTTTATAGTGAGTTTTATACCTATTGAAAATTAGGTCTGAATTAATAACATATTTATCATTGAAATAAAATAGTTTTTTTAACAAAAAAAATTTTGTTTGTTAGTTTCCAAGTGTTACATGTAATTCGTTAGGTTAAAACTAGTTACTTATTTGTCTACGATAAATTTGTCTTTTAAGATATAAGAAAATTTAACTATATTTATTAAAATAATACCTAAATACCTCAAACATTTTTTTAGGTATGTGAATTTATGAATTTATCGACGGTATATTTTAGTTTGTGTATAGTTTTAGTTAAGTTAGGATTTAATTTTGTTGTTTTTATTAATTAATTAGGTATTAGTTATTATTTGCTTAAGAAAATTGAAGATTTTGTAGAAAAAGTGACCTAGTTATTCTGCACGGTAGTGTACAGAGTAAGCGGGACAGTGTTGACATCGAGTTAATCCTGCGGTTACCGCGCAATATATTTCTTTAGACCAACTTTAATATTTGGTCCTCACTCTGATGATCCCGACGCTAAGCAAACTCTGAATTTAATAACTGTATGTTTGCCAAAGGATTTTTGTTTCAAATTGCTATTTTATTGGGACCACTGGTGCTGTGTGAATATGAGACTTGAATAACATTTTGAGCCTTCGTTGCAAGTCATAAGGATTATGTTAATGTTTGTTTAAATAAAAACTAGTATAATTTATAATAGTGTACAAATGTCATTAATTAATTTACAATAAACTAATACACTGTACTGTCTTTGATTACTGTTTATTACTGTTTTAATATTTAGAGTGTAACAGCTCAGTACACATATTGTCGCACATATTGTATAGTAGCGAAGAGAGTTTGTGTTTTTTTCCTTATTTATTCCTTAAGAGAAAACTCATTGACGTGTGCATACTTCCCATCCTCACATATGGTGGTCAAACATGGTCTTTGACAAATCAGCAGAGGTCCACGCTCGAGGTTTGCCAGAGGGCTATGGAACGGAGTATTCTGGGTATCAAACTAACAGACCGGGCTAGGAATACGACCATCCGTTCCATCACAAAGATAACTGATGTCACTTGGAAAGCTGCCACGCTAAAATGGAACTGGGCTGGACACATCTGCCGCATGTCAGACGAACAGTGGGCCAAACTTACGACCCAATGGGTCCCTCTTAATGGCAAACGACATCGTGGCAGGCCCAGACGGAGATGGCGGGATGAGCTGGACTCCTTCAACAAGAACTGGTCCTTAACAGCTTTGAGCAGAGAGAGGTGGAAAGAGAGTAGGGAGGCCTTTGCCCTGCAGTGGGACGTCACAGGCTAATAATAATAATAATTCATTTTTCATTCGCTACAATATGTATGCTGAGCTGTTACAATCGAAATATTAAAACAGTAATAAATAGTAGGTAATAAACCACAGTGCAGTATTATAAATTATATTAGGAACTTTTTATTTAAACAAATATTAATCTGAAGGTTAGATACAAAATCTAAATATTAAACAGTAGTAAATAGTAATAAAATACAGAATTATAAATTATATTAGTTTTTATTTACACAAACATTAATCTGAAGGTCAGATAGAAAATCTTAATATTAAAACAGTAGTAAATAGTAATAAAATACAGAATTATAAATTATATTAGTTTTTATTTAAAAAAAAAAAACATTAATCTGAAGGATAGATAGAAAACCTAAATATTAAAACAGTAGTAAATTGTAATAAAATACAGAATTATAAATTATTATATTAGTTTTTATTTAAAAAAACATTAATCTGAAGGATATATAGAAAATATTTGTCTTACAAATAACCATTCGCAAACTTGAAACGGTTTCCATTTATTAGATCAAAGACCTCATGATTTCTATTAAAATTCGTAATCGTTCGAATTCGTAATACCATTTTGTAATTCGTAATTTATATAATGGAAATAAATTATTTATTTATTTTTTGAATTTATTGGAAATGTGCGACATATTATGTCGCACAAGGCTATTGAGAGTAACAGCTCGCATCTTTCCAAGCAGAGTAATCTATTCTGATTATTTGGTTACAGGAACACATTTGGTTACTGAAACAAAAATTAAAATTGATCATCATGTAAATATAGATAGTAAAAAACCAATGTGTGAACAATATATTGTTGTTGAACAATTTTAAAAGAATAATAATTTCAAAAGTGTGTCATATAAATTTACGTATAAAATAAAGAGGTTAGGGGTCTTTTCATAGAAGTGGAACAAAAGGCGAAAAGAACTCGGAAAGCTAGAACCAATTTTCTGAAAGAAAGGAAAATAATTTGAATAGAATAGCACAAAACGGCGGCTAGCAGTGGATGGAGCAAGGCTGGCCAATGTTTATTATTCTAATAATCATAAAGAAAATGCACTCACTTGTATCCAGCTTTCAAGAACGCTTGAGGTTGGATCCTTTCAACTGTGTCTCCGACGTCACAAAGTAGTCTTGCGATGGTGTATTTACGAATTTCAGCTAGTTGCTCTGTAAAAGCAGATAATGGTGCCGATTCGGTTGTTCACAAACTAAACTAAATTTAAATTCAGTGCATCTTTATCTTTCCGTTTCATTAAGAAAAGGACAGCAGATAAATTTTAGTTTAGTCCTGTCAAATTAATCAGCTCCTGACACTACTCCATACAAGTTTAGACGTGATTAAAAACTTGCCTTCTAAAATTACGTTAATTTACGTCAGGCGCTGGTTAATTTGACAGGACTAAACTAAAATTTATCTTCTGTCCTTTTCTTAATGAAATAGAAAGAAAAAGTTGCTCTGATCTTAAATTTAGTTTAGTTTGTGAACAAGGGAATCGGCACCAATGAAAAAGAAATCAATAGGTACTCGTTACGTAAAAAAAAATTGACTACAAGAAGGTACAGTTTACCATAGTAAACTGTACCTTCTTGTAATCAAGTTTTTTTTATACATAGGTATATCAAAATTATGCATATCTATTAATAACTGTGACATAATTCATTTGAACGGTGCGGTTCAAATAAATTATGCCATACCTTGAACAATGTATTACATAATCATGTGCACTTACCAGAGGTAAATGCATTAGGTCGATGCGGTCTCTCATACCAATGTCTATCAGAAGCCGTGTTACGTTTGAGTTGATCTATGACTAAACAGTAGAACGTTAGAGGTACGAAACCTCCTGGTATGGATTTTTCTACCCAGATACCAGCCAACAGATCAATGTCTTCTACTTTCTCGTATACTTCTCTTAGAATTTCTATCCTCTAAAATGTAAAAAAAAATTGTCTTAACATCTAAGCTAAAATAATTTTATTTCATTTGATAGTTATTTACTTCAGCAATATGCATACTTGGTTCATCGAATAACAAGCGTTAAAGGAACCACATTAAACCTCATAATAATAAAGTCTTCCTAGTTTTAATGTAATTTTTAATAATTACCTCAGGATCAATAAAACCATGCAGATCTTCGAAACTGTGAATAGGCTTGCCGAAACAGAACTCCCTGTATTTAATGTAAGGTGGGAATCCAAAGTATCGGTTCTTGGCCAAATCATTCGTCATCAAGTCTGACGCATACTGATGTGGACCCAGACCGACCTCTGTGATCTGAAATAGCAAATAAGAGCTAAGTTAAGACTTTACGTCAAATTATTGTTTTAAATTCAATAATGACGAGGATGTGTGGTTTCATGATAGAAGTAGCAGTTACAAAAAAGCAGGGTAGCAACGGTTTGGTACAGGAACTTTGGGATACAATGATATGGGAATGATTAAAGAATGTCTAGGAATGCCTATATGAAACGAGACTGATTTACGGAAAGATGATTAGACTCTGTGAAAAACGTTACTGACAAATGCGTGCACTGACTGGACAGGTCCACTCAATCTGTGTGGTTCTTTCCTGAAAAGACCATTTCAGACACCAATCTACATGGTCCTCAAAGATTATGTCCGGATTTTTGTATATACACATTGACATTCATGAATTTTATATTATACAATGACATGAATATTTACTTTGTTAAGTATTTTTATTTTATTTAATTATTGTGAATTTGAGGACTATATGGGTCATTTCTTTTTTATGTTTTCCTTCTTAGTTAGTTTTAATCATGATCTGGCAGTTTGAGTAATTTACGCGGCCTACGCAAATGTTCTTCCTTTTGTATTGTTCGTCGAATCGTTTTGTTCTGAATTGAGCTGCACGATTTTTGACAAATGCGTGCACTGACTGGACAGGTCCGCTTAATCTGTGTGGTTCTTTCCTCCAAAGACCATTTCAGACACCAATCTACATGGTCTTTACATGATCTGACCAAGATTTTGTCTAGACTTTAAAAGAGACTGTGACCTCTAAGTTTGTTTCGGCCTTTCTTCTCAGAGTAGTCAGATAGGAAACGCCTACCTCATCTAGCTTAAAAAAAATATGATTGACGTGTAAAAGTGTTTGTACAAACCTACTTACAGAAAATGAATCATTTATCATTTAGTACATTTAGATTCAAATCAAAGATGAAATAATTGCCTTCAATTTGAAACTGGTGACTTACATCAGGATCAGCAATATAATCTTCTCTAGCACTTCCTTGTCTAAAGCTGCCTTGAGTCAAATAATCCATGTTGTCATCTACGCCGAAGTATCCGGTTCTCAATGAGACGTTTACTGTGGGAACTTGTTTAAGATAGTAGCCATCTTTATCATACAATCTGAAAACGTCATTACAATTAGATTTATAATTAGGAATAGAAAAATGTATGCCAAATAAAACTATATCTCTCAGTCTCATTTCCTTCAAGACTGTTTTAGTGTTAATCAAAGTTAAGTATAATAATAGCTACATATATATATTTTTTTTAATCTTAATTTATTAATTGGGGTTGTTATCCCACTGGATACGCCAACCCCATCATGCCTTATACAAACTACTACGATACAATGCTTTAAATTAAAATTAAAAGGAGAATCTTAATCAATATGGTACACCAACTCGCTAAATCTTTTCGCCACATCTGACTTCGGTTGTGCTAAAATTGATTGAATTAAACCTACCTGTGATATATTCAAATTAAACTCATTGAGTAAAATTCTCCTTTCCTCTTGGTTCTTGACGCAATCCATCAGCAAATGATATACATCCTCGAGAGCTACATATTTACTATTCAAAATTAACTGAGCATTGATTATGAATTGCTCTTTCACTTTCGTTTATTATAATTTTTCTGTTATTATTAGCCGTTAAAGTCCGACTGCTGGGCAAAGGCCTCCCTACTCTCTTTCCGCCTCTCAAATAGTACATATATATTTTTTTTGTTGAGATTTTGATATAAGGAGACAATACTTACTTCAAAGGACCATCTTGGATAGTATGCACCCATCTCAAAGCAAATGGATATTCCAGAGAAACTTGAGGATACAAGCGAGGATCATAATCATCTTTGAATCCGCCTGTTGGTGTTATCACTCCATCTTTTACCATATTGTCGAATCCTGTGAAATACCACATGAAATCATTATTAAATATTTAATATTGGACTTTATTTCCTCTAGTGTGTCAGTTGTCTCCGCTGCCATCTTGATTACTGGATTTTTTTTTATCACAGCTTGAGCTATCCTGAGAGCTTTGACAAGTGGGAATCCCCTTCCAAAGCGTTTCGTATTTCTACGAATTTCAATGGGATTGACATTAGCTTTTCGGTTGAGCAAATATCAGTCCTAAACATTTTTTACTGTTCCATCATCGTTATCGCTAACAACAGATCATTGGTGGCCCAGTGGTAACGGCCCGGACTAACGAGTCTTAGTTGGATTCGAACCCAGGCAGGCGCTTTACTTTGTGTAAATAATTTCATAACCACTGCTCTCAAAATGGTAAAGGAAAACATCGCGTAGAAACGTCCAAGAACCAAAAATTCGAAGACAAAATTCGGCCCGCGTGGTGGATTACAGCCCACTCCCTCTCGAAAAGTGGAGGCCTCTGTCCCAGCAGTGGGAACATTATAGGTTGATTATGCTATCTCTAACAGAATATCAATTAGTCCAGGCCCCCTGATATTGTCCGTGCCGATACGCGAGAAGACAAAATCTGAACAAAACTCACCCATGTATAACGGCAACAACTCATAGTAATAAAGTTGTAGTGATATGGCTATGTTAATATCTCTTGATACGTTGAACAGCTTGTCGTCATCCCAACAAGGGTTGACGAAAGCTAGTTCTTTGGCTATAAAGTTGTGATTCCTCCAAAACCATACCACCATGAGGTTGATGCCTGCTATAGTGTTTCCACCATCCTCAGCTGAAATTATTTAAATGAGCGTCATTTTTGTACAGGCCGTATAAAGTTCAATGTTAATTATAATGCATTTATAATTGAAAACAAGGAGGTCTACCCATGATAAAATATTCAGAAAAAATTACAGTTCAAACGATGATCTTAGTCATAATTTTGAGGGTTGACCGTTTGACGTCTTTCAATGTCGAAGCAGTTGGTTAATAGATGGGCAAACATGAAATAAATACGTGATTAATAACCTCAAAACATAAATCAAATTAACGTATCTCACGAAAACTGTAGATAAAATCATTGTTGTAAATGTAAATACTGTGTGAGTAGATAAAATATATAGAAACGTTAAAGACTCACGCATCGCATGACACCTGGTCTCCTGTGGTTTTTGATTTAAGAAGCAGATGTTGGCAGTGGTGTTAGTACTAGGTGGCCATATCCTGCCTTTGTCATCTAACTCAGTCTTCACCATACCTCCTTGGAATATTCTCCCTTTTTGATTCAAAGATGCCAACTGACTGCCGTATATCACAGATAGGTCCAAAAGCGGAGTTGATGATACGATCTAAAATTAAGAAGATTTTTAATTAAAGTTATTAAGATACATATCTGAGTGGTATGGTTGGATCAATAAAATGATATGTAATAGATATCAAAGCGTGTAGAACATACAATCATAAGGATACTATACAGTGTGGCGATTACGTTATCACATTTATTGAAATGACGTATGTATAATACAATTTAAATAATTAGTAACAATTAACATTCTAGCCGTGGGACCGCTTTTTTAACTAAGGTATTTAACAGTATTAAACTTAATTTGTAATTATTTCATTCATTAAAATTTATAAATTTCAGATAAGTCTTGTTCAAAAATAACAGAATTTTATACTAATTATGTGTTTACAGAAAAAAAAACGTTATGATCGTGGGTAAATTATTCTTAGATCATAATCCTGTGCATTTATTTACACCAAAATGCATTAAACACGTCATGGTTACGACAGAAAGTGACGAAGCACTAATTAAAATAACTGATAAAATTCAGTTATACAAGCAAAATATCCGCTATAGTAAAATAGAGTCCAACAAAAGATAATATAATAAGAGAATAGCAATATTTAAAAGAAAAAAGGAACAGAAGAATTTAAAAAGAAAGAAATGAAGTAAAGCAAAAGGAAGAGGTGAGAGATAGAGAAGGTAACAAATAAACAGTTCTTACTCTTTCAGGTGCAGTATCATTCTTGATGCATCCAATGGTCTGGAAGGTTTCTGGCCTGGTCATGTTAACACAACGGACGCCAGAGAAGCGATGCACCGGGTCATCAATAGGTATCTTGTTGGGAGCGCACATATAATCCGTTTTAGCTCTTTCGGCGCAGCAGTATGGCCGCCGAAGTAATAAGTTTACTGGAAAGATAATGTCAAGTTGATCTTCATGTATTTCAATTGAAAGTACCGTTTATTTATCTGGAGCAGGATGTTATTACAGATTTTTGTTTCGTGTATTTATGTCATTTAACATAATAAACGTTGTCTTATTCATGTACCTAATAGCTTGTTGAAGACAAAAGTCAAAGTTTGAAGTTAGAGAGGATTTCCACCAAACGACTGGCATCGCATCGGATCGGAACAGATTTTACAATCTTTAAACGATATTAACTCGTATGCACAGTATTTAAAGTCCATATTAACAAACCGCGCACAGCAACTTGACCGCGGGCGTCTTCCGCGACACGCGATCGTAGCCGAAAGTATGCTGCGAAGCGCGATCGGCTCCGTTCGCCAGTCGTCGTATCCGATCGAATCCATTCGGCTATCGTCTAAATTTTTTTTTTTCTTCTGTGTTTTATGATTATTTTCTTCTTTTCCTAAAGCACTTCAATCATTTTTAAAAATTAGAACACGTCGACACGGTAGGAATGAAACTATTTGACTAGGCGCAGAAACAGATAACGTTCGCAAGCGACGGTACGGAGCCGATCGTATGCGTCGACAAGCTGCCGGACGCGATCGGCTGTCGCCGCATCCGTTCGTATCCTTTCCGAGCTGTTTGGTGGAAATCATCCTTTACATTTCCTTACATTTACGACTTCCTTATATCGTACTGTACCCAAGAAATCCGGTTTCGAAAGGAAAGATACCTTAGCTGCTTAACTGGGTTAATTTAAACTCATTGCAATTTTTTTCAAGGTTCTTAGAAGTACGCCGACTGTAAGTCACACATATAAATTATCGTGTCGGTACGTACCAAAGGCCTTAATTAAATAAAATAAATAGCTTGATTTTAATCAGATTAGGTACACAAAGAAAAATATATGTTAATTACTGCCTATCACAAAACTGCGAAAATTTAAAACACAGAAAATCCTGCCATATCATGACGTCAGCGATAACTTGCCTGTGTGTGTATTTTATAAATATATTTTTTCTTTATTTCTTTTCTTTTTGATTCTGTACCTAACTAATGATCTACTAAGAAGCAAAAAGTTTAATAAAGACACACATACATGTATCGTGGAAGGAGACGACATCAGCAGACATAAAGGCAAAGAAGTGTATAGCCAGTGTCGTGAAAATCTGGCTGGGCACACGACCTAATGAGTAGAGACGAGTCCTGAGGTACCTCGCGAGGGGCATCTCGTTGCCAGAGGCTGTTTTCTTCGGCTCAAAGTCTGTAACAGAAAATGTTCATTATATTCAGACTTAGATATTGTATGCATTTGTTACCGGACTACGGCGAACCAAAAAGGAGGTTTAATTAATAATAATAATAATAATATTCCACAACTATCACACAACGCCACCTAGTCCCAAGCTAAGCAGAGCTTGTGTTATGGGTACTAGACAACTGATAAACATACTTATATATTTCTAAATACATACATATTATAGATAAATTACACCCAGACACAGAACAAATGATCGTGCTCATCACACAAACATTTGTCCTGGGTGGGAATCGAACCCACGACCTCCGGCATAGCAGTCAGGGTCACTAACCACTAGACCATCAGGCCTGTCACACACAGTGTGTGTGTATTAGCACATTTCAAAAATATAAGTTTTACTGAAATAAGCCCCAAAATAATTAAATTAAAAGAAAAGGATGAAACAAGAAAGTACTTTCCCGTGGTCGCATGCCGCTGTACTAACATACGTAAGCTATGGTAGCATGCGACCACGGGAAGGTACTTTCTTGTTTCATCCTTTTCGGTAGTCGGGTTTTAGTTTTTAAACTTATTTTTTCATCTATTCTCGTAATTGTAACCGTACGTTCACTTACTTTTACTATACACTGGAGGCAATACCCTCGCAAAGGGAGTATGTGTGGCTCCCCTCGGAGGGTGTTGGAGGTTGTTGCAGGAGCCATCCACTCTCCTGCCTTCATGAGGATCACATGGTTCTACCTCATTCACACACCAGCTACAGAACAATTAGTACTAATATTTTAGCTACGACAAGTTAAATTTAAAAAATACTTAATAACAGTTGCATAAAATAGTACATTTTCTTACTTACTTTCGTCTTGTTATACACAACAAGACGAAGGAAAGTACGAAAATGTTATAATTGAACATTGAAAATATATGAAGTATCTACTCTATGTGTTAATACAGGTTATAAATTATGTGTGTACCAAATTTCATCCGAATCCGCTTAGCCGTTTTTGCGCCAATCCGGAACATACATCCAGACAATCATACAAACGGACAAAAAATCTAAAAACTATATATTCTGCAGATCAGATTCATTGCCATACCTCGTACCAATTACTTTATTCAATGAAGTCGGTTAAAAATATTCATTGCACAGTCTGACTTTGTTACTATTATATTATATGTATAGATATAGGAGAGATGAGATAGATGAAGGTACTAATGAAGCCATAAAGAACAAAATCATTTTTAATCTGTCAAGCTCCGCTAATGAGACACAATTGATTTTCTATTGTTTGGTCACCGATCGGTGTCCCGCGGTCCTTGAGCGGTTAAATATGATAATATTGCTTATAGTAACAATATAACATTTCTTGACCATGTTTTCAAGGATTATTGGCTGACTTTTTCAGGGAATAATAATTATGAACAATTCGAAGATTAATTCAGCAATGAAAAGAAAAGAAATAGAAAGTGGTGCCAGGGTGGCAGAGACATCGACGCGTTAGCTGTAACCATTAATTCAGCACATGATGACGTTTTGCGAAAGTGACATTGTGAGAAAATGACGTTTTGATAAAATGACGCTTTGAGAAAATGACATTTTGCGAAAATGACATTATGTGAATGTGACCAAATTTTTCACGATGACATTTTGCGAAAGTGACGTTCTGCGTCAAGACCGATTCTAGACCGCCCCTAGCGTAGAGCTTTCGTCAGTTATTAAAAATAAACTGCTGTTTCATAGAAAAGTGCAATCAAATCAACGTGGTCAAAATGTGTGGAACAGCTAATTTGTTTTATAATAATCGACGAAAAATTTCAACGCGCTTGCGTTAATGGTAACTGGTTGCACATCAATGTCCCTGCCACTCTCTATTCTATTTCAATAATCCTCCCAAAATATGATACTAGGGAATTGACAACATTTCAAACCTGACACGACCTTAAAACAAAAATACTATTTCTTTATTTTCGTATCCTGAGTTCAAATATATTTTTATTTTATTTTTTTATTTCTAAATTTCTGAGAAAAAAAATAAAAATCAAAAAACATTTGATGACGTCACATAAACGGCGGAATGAGGTAGTTACCTTTGCGCATTCCAATGTCTTTGATTGAAAACATTACATCAAACAAAACATGTCAATGTCACCTAAGAAGTGTAACTAGAAAACAACTAAAAACTGAATTGAATTCAACAATATTTTTTCCTATCAACTCGACACGCTGCTTACTGTTAATATTATCAATTTTTGATTGATATTTCGCCAATAAAATGGATCCCAATGAAAAATATACGCCAATGAAGGAACCAAAACAACGACTGAGACAAGTGACATCTAACAGTTTTTTTGACGGGTCACAATAAAGCAAAGGTAATATCGCCATTCTACCTTAAGCCTGACGTCATCTGGCACTTACGTCTTTTTAGAATACACCGAATTTCAAAGTTAAAAATTATGAATGAAAAGTACATAATTTCGAAAAACGAAAAGATATGGGTGCCCTAGATTTGAATTTACTTTTATAGAACGTAATAATACATGCAGGTTAAAAATATGAAATGTTGTCAATTCCGGAAAGAAAAGGCGGCTAATTAAATTAGTTATGTCCTAAATAGAAATCACTAATATAAACAAATAAAAAAAAAAAACTCACAAAGTAGTATTGGCCTTATCATGTCTTTTCACATCTTCGCTAGTAATCTCAGTCCCATAATACGAATCATAGAAAATGGCCGCCCTCACACTGCACAACACCGAAACTAAATATATTAAAATCAACATTTTACATGCCGGTCTCATTGGAAGTACTAACCAAAAATACAAAGAATTAACTCAACTGGTTAAATTTGTACGCTTAAAAAGGACATTTGGAAGGGAGTTTACGGAAGTTGGGTAGGAACAGATAATAAGAGATATATGTTGCTGCGCCCCGCGGTTTCACCCGCATAGGTGTCGATTTTATTTTCATCTTTTGACATTATTATTTATTATTAAACGATTATTAATTTTATTATTGTAAAAATTAGTTATTGTTATTATTATTATTTTTTTCTTTATTTTTAGCATCATAATTTTTCTACACAATGTATTTTGTTAAGAAATAAATTACTTATGACTTACTTATGACTTATGATCCCGTGGTAGGTAATATCGGGATAAAAACTATCCTACGTCCTTCCCCGGGACTCAAACTATTTCTATACCAAATCTCATCTAAATCAGTTCAGTGGTTTAGGCGTGAAAAGGTAACATACAGACAGACAGACAGAGTTACTTTCAAATTTATAATATTAAGTATGGATGCACGGTTCCAATTGGTCGCTTCCTATGGAGTGGAGAAGAGCCAGCAAGAAACTCCACGGTGACTCTTTTAAAATAATTGGCTTTTGCAATGTTTTCAAATTCTGATATAGGACAGTGTAGGCCTGTCAACACGCTATCAGTCGCAGTGGCTTTCATTTTGACAGTTCCACAACATTTGTTGCGTCATTTACGTTGTTGAGCAGACAAATTGTTCGAACATATAAAGCAACTAGCTTCTTCCCGCGATTTCGTCCGCGTGAAATTTCACCCTCCCCCCATTCAACCTCGTAGGAGTGGATTTCAGAAAACCCTTTCGTAGTGGATACCTACTCTTCACAAAGATCACACCCTCCAAATTTCATGTCTCTAGGACGAGCGGTTTAGGCTATGCGTTGATATTTATCAGTCAGTCAGGACTTTGAATTTTATATGTATAGATAGATGGATTAGCAAAATTCTTCAAAATTATTCAGATTGTGACTGATAGTGTGTTACGCAATTAACCTTTTGAACGCCATTGTCACATATATATGTGACAAACGAAATCTTACCCTGAACGCCAACGTCACAAATATTATGACAAAATACACGTCGCACGGGTTGCACCATATTATGAAATAAACAATTTAATCATTACTTTTGTGTATTTTTATTTATATAATTGAAAAGTTTAAGCTTCCGTCTATATTGTATTGCATGAAACTAATATAAATAAACCACCAATATCGAGAAATTTGTTGTTTTAAGTGTGTGTGTTGTTTTGTGGCATCAGGGGTACGGCGATACGTTTATACTCTGGCGTTCAAAAGGTTAAATAAAAAAAAAATGGTCTACAAATAAATCTACAATCTACAAGGTCTACAACGCTAGGCGGGATAACCTGCGTTACAAGAGCCAACCCTCTTCCGAGAGGAAATACTATTATAAACTTACGCAATAAAATTAACAAGGAAGAAAAAAAATGGTTATAAAAAGCCTGTAATGGTGATTGGGTGATTATGTGTATGCGTGTAGTGTATTGTTGGTACAGTCATCATCAGTGTGAAGACTGGTTACAGGTGAGTTAAAGGTTTCCGTTGATAGTCAAATGTTTCGTAAGGCATAAGTTAGAATTAATGCAAAGAGTTTGATCAACTTCTTAGCATTCATTCTAATTTATACCTTAATACAATGCTACTTTAAAACAACTTAGTTTAAACCAAGTTAGATAAAGAACGAAAATGAGTTGAGTTTACAAATTGAATTTCGTTTATTAAAAAAAGAAAAGATTATTAATTTGAAACCAAGTTCTTTTGTAACTAACAGGATGCCTAAACACTACCCAGTGTATAGAGTCCTTGTGCAGAAAAACTTTCACGAACAAATTCATATTTATGAATTCGCAGGAATGCATAATACCAATGACTCAGGTACTTCCTATGCTACAATCGCAACAAATATTTACAAGCGAAACTAATAATAATAATTAGTTTTCATCATAAGTGCTAAAAAGGATGTAATTATTTGTATTAAAAATATTTCCTCTATTTTTGGACGTTCAGGATTCATCGCTAATTGGAATGTATACACAGTTTTTAATGAGTCATCTTGGATAAAACGGTGTGCAAAAATATAATAAACTAGTTTCTGCCCGCGACTTCATCCGCGTGAAATTTCACCTTCCCTCAATTCACCCTCTTAGGGGTGGAATTTCGAAAAACTCTTTCTTAGTGGATACCTACTCTTCACAAAGAACACACCCTCCAAATTACATGTCTTTAGGAGTAGCGGTTTAGGCTGTGCGTTGATATATCAGTCAGTCAGGACTTTGAATTTTAAATAATATATGAGATAGATATATAAGACTGTTATTAAGTAGATAATTATGTCACAATAAGCGAATCGCTGAATGGTGGCCAAAGTTAGGCCAAAGAAACGAGAGGGCCTAGACTAGATTCTATTTCTACAATCGCTACAGCTTCAAAGTGAAATTGACATAATCACGTGACATTTCGATAGCTTATGTTCAACCCCATACATTTTTCTACTAGCGTCATAGCGATGACGCTAGTAAACAAACAAAGACAAAACAAGAGCGTTGGGTTGACGATATCGTTAAAGTCGCAGGAAATACCTGCCCGAAAGCCGTAAGTACCTATGGCAGAAGGAAAGGGAGGCCTATACCCAGCAGTGGGTGATTTTGGCTGAAATGATGATGATGACATAACAATAATGTCAAAATTTTACGTTTTTTGTTATATTTGGGAGTATCCCCTTAGGGTAGATGGATGGATGTGATGGTAACTTAAGAGTTAGCTACCTTTCACACTTTGGAATTAGGTACGGTCAGCAACAAAAGTCCATTAACACTGTCAAGTTTATACATCATCAAAATTGACACAAAATGTTTCTACAAGCTGCTTTTCAAAATTTTGTATAATAGCTAAAAGTTATTATTCTTTAAATTTTACTTGTGTTCCGATCTTTTTTTATTTTGCTTCGTAATTAAGATTTATTAAACTAAAGCGTTAATCAACTTTTGTTGCTAACTGTACCTACATAATAGATACTAAAACTAACCTTAAAAATATCCTCGGTTATTCTCGACTTAGCCAAAAGTTTTTTTGCCTGATTTCAAAACAACAAGTGCCTTCGTAAATGTACATTTTTACGAAAACAGCTATCTTCAATGCCCACGTAAAATTGCTATTAACAATCCCATCTTCCACAATCCCACTGAAAATAAGGGCCACGTTAATGTGCATACGGTTCCATAATACATTAGAGGCAAAAAGCATACACGACATACGAGACAATGTTTGGTTGTCCCCTTAAAATTCAGAACACAGCGTATGGAAATCGATACACATTTGGGGAACATAGCTGGTCTCTACGTGAGGGGGTTTCACAAATACGCGACACGAATGACCTTTATAGCATAGAATGAATTTACATTTAGGAGGTTAAAAGGGTGTTTCAATTTGTATGGAAAATTATCGTCAAATTTATTTGTATTTTTTTTTGGTTTAAAATTTGTAAGCACATTATCAAGCCTCGGTGCCTGCCTTCTGCGTGAGTCTCAACAAATAACAGAGTGATTATGTCTAGTTTTTAACGAAAATAACTATACTTATTTATTTACATTTAACACATTTTAAAGTGGTGGAGAGTCCTTACTCCCCTTTTCTGAGGCATTATGTGGGGAGAATGGTCAGGTAGTTAATTATTTGTGTTATCGTTCTCTGCACATCCTGCCTCTGTCACCTACTATTATTCTCCTTAGTTATTTTCTCCTTGTTTTGTGTACTACTAACACTAGTTATAAGATATTTTACTAACAAAATGGACTATATTGTTGTCCGAATTAAATTAACTCTAAAAGTATGAACGATACTTTTAAATGTGTTGGCAAACATGTCAATTTTAGTAAAACAAACACACCAGCTCTCCCTCTCACAGAGAGAGAGAGGAGGCCAGTGTCCCAGCAGTGAAAACATTATAGTCTGATTGTGTTTTTGATGCTGAATTACACCAGCTGACTTAAAAATCAAAGAAAAAGATCAACTGATTAGGCATGGGGCTTGATAAACCTTCCTGTAATTGGGTGCTTTAATCACCGGTATTGTTTAACCTGTATGTAAACCAGCTGATCGAGGAGCTCAGCAGCACCAGAGTCGGATGCCAAGTCGGCGGTGTGCGTGTTAATAACCTTAGTTACGCGGACGACATGGTGCTGCTCAGCCCGTCGGTCAGCGGCCTCAGAAAATTAATAGACATCTGTGAGAGATATGCAACTCAACACCACCTAGCATACAATGTAAATAAAACGGAAGTTATGATTTTTAAATATAAGAAAGGCCCTGATGTAATACTCCCTATTAATTTAGGTGGAACTAATTTAAAAATAGTTAAAAAATTTAAATATCTCGGGCATATTGTAACAGACAACTTATCGGATGATGATGATTTGGAACGACAAAGACGCAGTATCGCTTGTAAAAGCAATATACTAGCTAGACGTTTTTATCACTGCTCGAATCAAGTTAAGGTGACGTTGTTCAGGGCCTACTGTCAGTCGTTATACACCAGCCAACTTTGGTACCGGTACACGAGGAGTGCGTATAACACTCTTCGTGTACAATATAATAATGCCTACCGGGCTATGATGAACTTGCCCTGGCGGAGCAGTGCGACTGACATGTTCGCCGTGAGCAACGTTGCCGGCTTTTCCACACTGCTAAGTAGGCTCAGAGTGTCATTCTACACAAGGGTTACCCTGAGTAGGAATGATATTGTAAAAGCTGTGTACCGAGTCGTCCATCTTGCAAGAGAGGTAAAAGACTTTTAATATTATATTTTTAGTTATTGTATTTATGTATTTTAATATTCTAAATGTGTTATTATATTCTATCTGTGTTATTGTGTTGTTATTATGTTATGTGAATTTTATAATGTTAATTGCCTATAGTAGTATTTAAGTGTATGTGTCTGTATGGTATGGGTTTAATAATTGCCTGAAATAAATGATATTTAATTTAATTTAATTTAATTGTGTGCCTTATTTTTTTATCTACTACCTACTAACATAGTTTTTTAAGTTACTTGTACACACACTCGTCCAATGCGAGCGTTCCGCGGTCGCGTTCCGTCGCGGTATCGAGAATACGCGCTTTCCCTCGCCTGGCCGTTGCGATGAAGGCGCGTGGAACGCGCGCCACTCGCGCCAGGCCGCTGCCCATACGCATACTGCGTAGACGCGTATTTTCTTGTACGTACCGCGCCAGTCCTTCTTCGAATACTAACACGCTGTGGGCCTACGATGCCTGCCAATAAAAGATTTTTATTTTATTTTTATTATTAGGGACTGGAACAACCTTACAGAAACCTAATTTAATTTAAAAACAGATTAAAGTAAAACGAATACAGAGTTAGTACCATGTATTAAAACATTGATCCTCTAACACCAAACGCAATAACCACGTAAAGGACATAATTTAAAGAAACACGGGACTAAGGCGTCCTGACACGGACACATATCTGACCAGACGCCCAACGGAGAAACAGCGGGGCTTCATATATCTCTATCGAAACACCATCAGACGTAATGTTAGTATATTTCATTTGTCAGGAACTTAGGAGTGTCTTGAATGGGAAATAGTGTGGTTTTATTTGAAGTAAGATGCTCTTTCTTCACTATAAAGTATTGTAAAGAATATGAGGTAAATAGAAAATTACTGCCTCATGTGTATGTATGTAAATATAAAAACAAATGACAGCTGCGATGTTTAAAATCAAGCAAGCACGCTTTTTTTTTGGTGCGCGGTGGAAATCCTCATGGTATTCCTCTATCGTGGAGGTGACAGAGGGGCATGCCGGACTCTTACCGGCTAAAACCACCGCGGTGTTCCACCTCTGCCTATGGCCGAGGGTGCGGGATTCGCATAAGCATTCACCGCTCCCAAACACGCTTGGTCATAGCAGCACATTATAGAAGAATATAAAATTAGACATACGGACTGTATGTCTAATTTTCAGTTATTTTAGGTCTGTTTTTGCATGTGTTAATATTACAGTGATCTTTAATCTCGTGACAATAAGATTGCTGTAGGGTTGCTGCAAATGTCAAATCACAGTGATCTTTATTGTTGATATAATTAGGTTGCTTTTGGGTTCCAGCTGTCAGAGTTAAAATAACTGTAAAAGTACTGTACGTATTGTAAAAGCAGCCAGCATCAAATTCAATAAAAACCTGCAGGAAACTTCAAATATAAAAAGTTTTTTTTTGTGAATTAATAAAAACCCTCACTATGTCAGAGAGGGTTTTAATAAATAACTCCCTCTATAGTTGTTTTTGAATTTCCATAATGTTAAGAAACAATATTTTAGCAAAAAAAAAACTACCAAGACTCTTCTTTTTCTTAGCGTATCGATAGCAATCTAAATGCACTCGGCCCAGAATTCGGCTACTTGTTTGGCGCCATCACCAGCGTCCATCAGTTCCTGTAACGTGCAGCTGACAGGACACGCAGGGCACGATATTAAGTGTCCCATTGAGATTCACCATGACTTATAGGTATGTATGGCATATAATATAGCAAAATTTTTTGATTATGATCGACCTTTCGACCCATTATTGTTGTTTGGAAAACAATTTTTTTCTCCTCAATTGATGTATACAAATTAACTTCGCTAAGGATCTATTAGGATACGATTTAGCTTCAAAATGCTGTGTCATAGCACAGATAAATGATCACTGGCGATAACATAAACACTTCCAGCGTTCGCCACACAATTTAGAAATATGCAAATCTGCTGCAAATCCCTTAGGGCAAAGATTAAGATAAAAAGAGCAAAACAATGTTAGAAGTTTTGTGCCTACCCAACATTTCTATTAAAAAGATGATTATCTCCAGTACATTTTCGCGCAGCCATAATATAAAAGACTTTTTGCTTTCACACCATTATTTTTTAAAATTTTTCTTTGATTTTTTGTGTTTTGAAATATTTATTAAAATAATGAGGATATTAAAGGCAAATAATGGTGTCGTCAATTAGGATGGAGTTAATAAATTGCGTGTTTAACATTATATTCGAAATCCAATTTGGCGCCATTGATCTTTGTTTAGTGATATGCTATTGAGTGGCTAAAACAATCAGTATCATGCTTGCTGGATTTTTCTCAAACCTTACTTTTTAGGCAAAGTTCCATAAAAATATGATCGTTTTGGATTTGGAAAAACAAACACTGACACAGTTTCAATTATCTAAACGTAGCTTACCCTTAGCGTAGAAATTTTAGTTGGTTATCAAATAAAAACTGTGCGTCAGAATCATGTATTGAATCCATGGTAGCAAGTTGCACGTCAATGTTTTTGCCACCCCGTATAAACGAACATAAGCACCAAAGAGTTTCGAATCAAGTAGGCATTTTCAGAGCGTAGCGCACGTGCGACGCACAGTGGAACGAATGTATGGGAGCGGTTGGACGTAGACATGTCCGAAAAAAAAGAGTAAAATTATGCCAAACTAATGATGCCATCTTATTCGATTACTTAATGCCTTCATAACTTGTGGTGATGAATTTCTTCATAACTCCCATATTTCGGGAGTAATTTGAGAAAATGTGAAATTTTACTATGAAAATGAGTGTATCGAGCTCTCTCCCTCCTGATTCCGGGCTTGTTTCAAGTAGCGGTCTCTAATATCGTAATGCTATTACTAAGAGCTATATTTAATACTAAGACACATAGTGCGCCAAATGTGCACTTTCTGGGATAAAAGGAAATGAAAATTTAAAAAAAAAAAACGTTTTTTCCCCATTTGTATTTACTTTAAACCGCAGACAGACTTATTAAGAGGTCTATAAATATATTATATATATACAGAAATATATATTAACAAAAATATTCACAAGAACTGATGAGAGTATGACTTTTAAGTAAGTTGATAATAAATTACCTAGTTTCATTAAAAGTACAATAAATAATTAAGATGTAAGCTCTAATTTACTAAGTTACACATTTTAAAACAATAACATCATTTAATTATCTTCGTCATCATCATCATCATCAATTAATTCAAATTCAGAATCGATGTCCGCTAAATCATTTATGTTAACAAATTCGATATCACTTTTCTCAGAATCCGTAAGCTCATAAAATTCCTTAAAAGAAGATTTTTTTACAAACTTATTTCCTTTTGGACGGATACTTGTAACAAGTGGATCAGAAGACAGTAAAAGATTGTGCATAATATCTTCATTGCATGAGATACTGCTATGCTTTCGAGAATGCCCCTCTCTATATTTTCTAAAATCTTTATTTCTAGCCTCAGATGCCTCTTCGGATAGAAAACCAATGGGCACAATTGACATGTTCTGAACTATGTCTGGCCCATGCATTAAAATTTTATGAAGTGAAGAAGGCATATAATACCATGGGTATAACTCCACGTAAAGCTTAGCAGTATCAAAGCAGAACTCTCGGAATTTAGTTACGTTGATCTTCTCTCCTGATGAAATACACTGCAAGATCACACAGATTTTTCTTAAAAGCATAGCATCTATTCCGGTCAGTTCAGCAGATTTAGTGTAGTTTTCAAAAAATCTCCTTGCCGAGTTGCCATTGTTGGTGGATCCACTGCCTTGTTTCACAACATCGAGAAGTAAGCCCGTTTCTCTTCTTACAGCCTCTTGAACTCTTTTCTTCCTGTCATCAACTTGCCTTTTTGCTATATCACCCCTTACTTGCCATGATTTTATGTCTAATTTGTAGGAAATGTGTAATAAGCATTCCATTGAGCGAATCCAAGCGTGAAGGGTGCTTAAGCCATATTTATACATGTCCTCGTTTGCGTGTTTATCTTTGATTAACTCTAAATTATTCATTTCTTTAGGACAAGCCTTGCATATGTCACACACTGAAGCTGCTGTATTGGATATAATGGAATGAATTTTACCATCAATCATTGTCAACAGCAGTTGGTGTTTGACACTAATTCCATCAGTGATGGTGGATGGAGTTAAGGCTTCAATCTCTGCTTCGATTTCAGCCATCTCTCTCTGCACATTTTCTTTGGTTTCCTTTATAAACTTAAACAATATTGGCCGGCAAAATGAAGTGGAAGATGGTCGCTCGTTTTCCCAAATTGTTACACCTTTTGAGACGAGCCGCAGTGGTACAAGACTAATCATAAAATTACTAGCAAGATCGATTTGCTCATCTTCACTCGTCCTTTGATGATAAATGCTTTGGCTAGATGATCCGTCAAAACCCCATTTGCTGGTCAATACGAGCTGTTGATTGGGATCAACAGGGGTTTCTAACGACCTAATAAGTCTTCTTGAGGTTAAATCCATCAAGGCTTGTAATTTGATTTTTGCAGAGCTCTCTGTAACTGTGAGATCTTCTTTGGCCGGATAGCACTTAATTTTTTCTTTAACCAACATGTAGTAACTCGGGTATTGAAGAGCTCCTTCTTGAGTGTTGAAATCCCGAAGAGTGTTATAGCGCCATTTCGATAAGTTCATCGATACATAAAGAGCCAATGCCTTCAAAGGGGATATTTCCCGTACCTGAATTGATTTACCTTCAATGAAGGCTTTGATTTTTGAGGCCTCTTCTGGATTCTCCGTCAAGTATTTCATAACATAAGCTGTATCGCTTTGTCCTGCCTTTTGAAGCGCCCTTTCGGCCGAAAACATAATTTCAGCGCTGCTACTGCTGCATGAAAGACTATCTTCAGTGCGTCTTCTTTTTTGCCGGTTACTAAGGTCCTCAAAAGATTTACGAGGACTAGGATGTGTACAAGTTGAAGCATCAGATTTAGCAGGAGAAATTATGGGCTCGATGACGTCACTTATATTTTCTGTAGAAGGTTCCATATTTTCATTCTGTAATTCCGGCCATTGAATTGCAGCCTGTAGCCAAATCTCATGTTTCTTCCGAAACTTATCTGTGCTTCTTCCAGACTGTGTCCATTTTGCATAAATGCGGTAGCAAAATCGACGACACCAGTCTTTTAAACTTGTTTCAGCACTTTCACATAACTGAACACAACTGTTATCTTTTAAAACACTGAACAAATAGTTAAAGTCGCGTAAATCTTTATGTGCGCGTGCGCATAAAGCAACGTGAATATCAAGATTTGTATTAAAATTTGGAAAATACATTGCGAGATTAGCTTGGATACAACGAGGTGTAAATCAACACTGATTTTAAAGTTACTAATAGTGACCTATTTATATAAAATCCAGGTATCCCAGGTATCCTTTGTTAAATATTGCAAGGTAATTAGTTATTGTGATAATTAGTAAATGATGCATGCTAAATTAGTGTATTAAGAGCCATTTAGTAATTAAATAATAGCAATGTTCTTATCAGTAATCATTAGTGCATCAGTTTTATATGTAAACCTTAAGTCCCTAATTATATATCCTAATTAGCTTATATCTTCTCTAATTGGCTGCTCAGAAATGTTATTGTAATAAGGTAAACCTTTAGAAAAACGGTTTTAATCAACAAAATAAACAAAAAATAAAAAAATTGTGTTATAAAATAAACATCACTCTTTATCCCAGAAAGTGCACATTTGGCGCACTATGTGTCTTAGTATTAAATATAGCTCTTAGTATAAGCATTACGATATTAGAGACCGCTACTTGAAACAAGCCCGGAATCAGGAGGGAGAGAGCTCGATACACTCATTTTCATAGTAAAATTTCACATTTTCTCAAATTACTCCCGAAATATGGGAGTTATGAAGAAATTCATCACCACAAGTTATGAAGGCATTAAGTAATCGAATAAGATGGCATCATTAGTTTGGCATAATTTTACTCTTTTTTTTCGGACATGTCTACGTCCAACCGCTCCCATACATTCGTTCCACTGTGCGACGTTAGGACGCATCTCACCCGGTCTGCTCTATGCCCCCCACCGAGGGTTTTAATTAATATTTCTACACAGTTTCCGTACTGCGCGAATTAATTCCTAGTATAGAACCCACGATGAAATATGCTAATCTCGCTATGATTATGTGTGGCTGTTTTGGAACCAGAGAGATTTCACCTTTAGAAATTCTCACTTTCATAACTAAGGTTATGAGTAATATCCGCAGAAGTCTAGACTATTTCATCAGCATTGCAAAGGGCGTTAGTCAAAGTAAAACATTACTATGACAAAGGTAATAAATAATGTTAATTAATGCTTCCGTTTGCAGTTTGTCTACTCCGTTTGCTAAACATGAGATATGAACGATTTGAGAAAGTTTAACGCAATAAATAATAATACTGCTGATGCTGAAGTTAAAATTGTAGAAAATGCAAATAATATTGAAAATTTTGTTAATTGTATTAGTAGTCAACACTTTACTAGTGTTATTATAACGTAGCTCCAAGAAATTGGCTTCGATATTGACGAAGCGATTATAATATTATAGATTTTTTACACGCCAAGATGAAAAAGCGGGCAACATGTAATTTCTTAGTAAATTGCAGCGCTGTGGCGTGAAATTGAGGATGAGAAAATACTTAAACGTCTTCATCCATATTTAATATCAAATATTAAAAAGCAAAGCCCGCTTCATAACGACCCGTGATGACTGCCCGGCAAACTAAGAAATATTTACTATAAAACATTCATGAAAACATAAATTTCATGTGAGCACCATTGCAAATATCTCTTAATGACAAACCGAAGAGCCGACTTTACTATAAATACATTCTTTTGAAACCGCAAGCAAAAACTTATTATAAAAACACCTTACACTGAACAAGATAAGGGTCAAAATTGTTAATCAATGGTTGGTGTAACTGCAAAACATTTGGCACCTTTTTGCAAACTTTATTTGCGGATCAGAAAATTTTGGTAAGGTTAATTTGAAACTTATTGCTATTGGAATAAAGATAGTTGGTAAGATATTCTAGTATGCTAAGTGCATTAGCAATGTTGTTAAAAGCTTATGAATAGGCAATAAGTTGTCTTCAGGCGCCTACCTCTGTGCACAGGTTAATGACAGTTGTATAGGTAAGTTATGTAGATTAATGCCAATTTTGTGGTACAGTTAAGGAGTTATGTATATCATGTAATGGACTATTTTAGTATGTAATGTCGATCGGGATTTGATTGTAGGAAAATTAATGAACTTAGCTTTGCATAGTAAACAATTTATTTGTGTTAATAAATATGTCTGTGTTAGATAAATGGATAGATAAGTGAAAACATGGTGTATATCAATCAGTTACGTTTTATCTCACGCAAGTTAGGAGTCAAGTAGGATAATGGATTGATCTTGTTCTAGCGATTGGTTAACTAACTTACACTGCATTTACATAATCTAGACAATTGTGCCGTTTTATAACATTTGCTTTACCATTCCTCTACAAACGATCAAAGAAATATTTGTCTTTACTGCCAAGCAGGTTTTTTCTTGCCAAAATTGTTATGATTTTCTCGTGATCAGAATCCTTTACATTTTGGATGACATTCTGATTAAATACAAACAGAATATTACTCTGACACTTTACAAAAAAGAGAGACAATCTTTAATAAACGTAGAACTCTAACAATGCTATAGGAAATGAACAAAGGCCACAATAACAAAAGACTCGAAAATCTAAAATAAGCTAGACACATCATAAATAAGAACAGCAGAGCATAGATCGGAACCACAACGGAACGTTTGACGTCACAGACCATTGCTTACAAGCGTCGGACGAACGTCTCAATTCACTTTGAAACGGTGCAGTACGTTCAACTTCCTAGAGCATTAGAAGACAAGAATATTTAGTCTTTTAGTGTCTATTTCTATCTCTATTTCAATGGCTGTTTTCTAATGTGTTCAAATAAAATGACAACTGCATTCATTGAAAACAATATAAGAATGAAAGGCCTCCCTGAGCGACGTATCTACAGAATCACTATACGTCCGGCACACCCTGAGGAATCAGCAAGTTTCCACGCTGATTGGCTAATCCTTTCACCACGATGGAATCGACACGCTAAGAAGAATATAAAAATAGTATTTAATTGGTTATTATCATCACACTAAACGTGTGCTTCTTTGCGATCTACAACAATTACCACTACGGAACAAATGAAAAACTGCTGCGCAAATATCAAAGGTCAGTACAAGAACTACTATAATTGGGACAAACTCGCAAATACCTTTAAAAAACCTAGAGAAAGAATCAGTGTGGAAATCAACAATTTATAAATAAATCGTATTTCTAAAGCGAGCAATTCAGACAGTTTTAATATCGGTGTGGATATTAAAATGGACGGCTATTTTAATTTCGTCGTCTCCTGTAATTTATAGCCAGGTATAGCTCACAATATGGCCAGTACTATGCCTCTTTCGCTAGAGGATTTATGAGTGATATTAATTGGAAAATTGAGATACCTATCTGGAATTTGGTGAAAAGAAGGCAAAGGAGGAATAAGGAAGAAAACTTCATTGAATGATCCTGTATCTGACCAAACATTGTTTGCTAATACACTGGTATTGAAGTTTTTCTTCTATATCTTTACATACTAGATAGTTTCTGCAGTTTGGATATCCCACTGAAAACATAGGCAATCATGAAATTCATTAATCCGTTATAAAAAACTTGTTAATTTACCGGCATCATGTTAATTTAAGAAAACTTATTTTTGTTTTTAAAACGATCAGTGCTTGTAATGTAACAACTGTTATTCCTGTAACAAAATTGGTTCTATCACATAATCTAATATTCCAGTTTCAATCAAGTTAGCAGCACAAAGTAAGGTTTCTAGCGTTACATATATTGAACGCAGGGAAGCCGGCAAATTAATATGCTAGCTGTAATTGATGACAATTAGTGAAGCGACGCGGAACGGCCATACGTTGATTGTACCATGAATGTGTGATTTCCACAGTATGGAATTAGATAGTATATTGGATTGGTATATTGATATAACGTAAACGCAGCTGTGTTTTGGTGGTGAGTTTTCTTCTTATTTTCTGTATAATATTTGAGTAAACATTATCATGGGAGTATTCAATAACATCTTGCAAGCAACGGAAAAATAAATAAGATCTTAAAAAAGTCAAACATTAATATATGAAAACAGAAAGATGTTCAAAATTAATAATGCAAGAAACTAAACATGACAAAGGAACTTATGGAATTGGAAGCCGATGATACTTTGTTACAAACAACAAATGAGATAATGACTACTCTAAACATAAACAGGCAAGTAACAGCAAAATCCAGAATATGAAAACAAGAGTAGTCCCAAGACGAACGGTTCCATGTTTAATCAAATATTCCCGGGTGTAGGGATACCAAATAACATGCAAGTGCTGACCAACGAGAGACCGCTGAAATATATTAAACGCAGGGGTGGTACAATTGTGACAAATTGTGGCGGTTGGCTTGTCGTTTGTGAAAAAATGTGACGAAATACAGAGGGAAGGGCCGTCAAAATACTGCTGTTTGTGCATGATGAAATGGCTGTGTCTGGATCGAATATTATTCAAATTTTCGAATTTTCTGTCGGTTTTGAGAGTCAAGAGCCAAAAGATATCGTACATTTGAATACTTTTACGTTCGTTAAAATACGTCTTACTGTGACAAAACGTTTTTAAGTGATATAAGGATTGGCCCCTTAGCCTTTACTTTTCATACCTGTGTGAAGAACGGTTTCAAACTGAAGAAATGTGACACAGTATGATTACTATTTCATCGAATAATCACCGAAATCCTATGTAAGTCATCTACGTTTAATCAAACGACAACCACTCGTGTATAAATAAGGATGAATTTGTCATAAGCCAGACTCACAGCACAATCCCCTAAACACACATGATATTATTAACTAGAAATAAATATTCATAAGTGTTTATCCGCATCAAAATCTTACTTGTCATTTTCATCTGATATTAATTCATCTACTGAACTAGGAAATATCTGATAAACCTTCTGAGCACATGTCAAAGAGATTTGAACTTTGTCGTGAAGATGGAGAGAGTAATTCAGGTTGGTGATGAAAGGATTTTCGAGGGCAATAAGTGTGCGATCAAATTGAGATACGAGCCAACACGTGCAGGTTATTGGCACACAAGTGTTTGGACAAACTACGATATTGCTTATTTGTGCGGAAAATCTTTAAGGTCGGGGTGATATTGGGCTAAAGCACTGTAATGGTACTGGTGACCGAGCGGAAACTTATTGATTCTGATTTTTGATTAGCTTTCAAGTGCTAGGGTATTTTTTTTCTGCGTTGGTAGGAAATTATTTGTTGTTGAGTACTTTTTTCGTTGCAATAAGGAATGTTAAGTTTAATCAGCCTACAACGTTCCCACTGCTGGGACACAAGCCTCCTCTCAGTGAGAGGGAGTGGGAAGTAATCCACCACGCGGGCCTAGTGCGGGTTGGCGGATGTCACATGCCTTCGAATTTTTGGTTCTAGGTTTAGGTTTCCTCACGATGTTTTCATTCACCTCACACCACTAAAGAATGTAGCAAAATTAATTTTCGAAAAGCTGCTGCTGATGGAGAGACTTTCCTGCCAGTAATTCGAGCATATACTGGTACAATTACATTCTAACGGAAATCAAAGTTTTGATTTCTTGTTTTAACGGAAAGTCAGGTTTTCACAAAACATTGGTTTACAAAATGTCAGGAGTGTTTGATAAATAGATACTAATAATAATCTATGATAGTAGTTAATACAAAATAGAAGTATCTTCAGAAATTATTTACAAGATAACAGGCCAACGTTCACTCTTTCTTAATCAGGAATATGACTCAATTTTCACAACATCAGAAATTTTATATAGAAACTAGCTGCGCCCCGCGGTTTCACCCGCATAAGTTTCGATCCTGTGGGAATATCGAAAGAAAAACTATCCTATGACCTTCCCGGGGATGCAATCTATCTCTCTGCCAAATATTGATATCCGTTCATTGGTTTGGGCGTGAAAAGGTAACATACAGACAGACGGACAGACAGTTACTTTCGAATTTATAATATTAGTATGGATAGCTGCACCCCGCGGTTTCACCCGCATAAGTGTCGATCCCGTGGGAATATTATGATAAAAACTATCCTATGTCTTTCCCCGGGATGCAATCTATCTCTCTGCCAAATTTTATCGAAATCCGTTCAGTGATTTAGGTGTGAAAAGGTAACATACAGACAGACCGACAGATAGACAGACAGAGTTACCTACTTTCGAATTTATAATATTAGTATGGATTGTAACAGTGCCTTGTGAATGGATTTGAAGCAAAACAAGAATCTTCACAAACGTGAAGATGAAGACATGAGGATTGAGCTAGCACGAAACACGTTACTTTATAGTTACAAAGGACTGTACATCAAAAATTTTCTATTAAAGGAACCGATCCCCACCCCCTAACTGTCCATATAACCCTTATCAACATTACTTTTTCCATCGCACTAAACGTCTGTCAACTTCCAATGATTAAACATACGACTTATAAGGAAAAAGTTGGACAATAAAAAGTAATAAGCCATGAAAAATGACACACCGCTCGCCGTTAGCAAGTCATCATACAGGACAACCATTTATCATTATTGAGGGCGATGGATATATTGATTTTGTTGGCTATCCGACCGTATCACTTTGTGCTTCTATGCATGGCTTAGGTAAATAGTTTGTTGCTAAATCTTGGTCTTGGTCTTGGCTTTTGGATATAATGTAACTATAAATCTTTTAAAGCTTTTTTAAACCAAATAAGTCTTTTTTAACCGGTCAAGCGACACACGTCGCCCATTGGCGACGAAACAATAGAAAGAAAATCAACTGTGTCTCATTAGCGGAGCTTAACAGATTAACCCACTTCAAAAAAGGAGGAGGTTCTCAATTTTGATGTTTTTTTTATGTTTGTTCGGGCATAACTCCGTCATATATAGTATAGACAGATTTGCAAAATTCTTTTTTAGTGGATAAGGTGTCTCAGGGGTGGTCCCATATAAATTTTATCAACTTTTCTTGGATAGTTTGGGTAGTTGAATTAGCTTTTCTTGGGTAGCTTTTGAATTAGCTTCAATAATACGATTTTTGTCCACTGTTTATATACAATATATTGATGATGTTTTAATAACTTCCTGTTACAGATGTTTACATAGCAAGTTGTGTTATAAAAATTTGTGTGGGGTAGGTACAATTATAAAGTGAAAAAAATATAATTTTTTTACAAAAAAAAAACAACCGCCTACCAAAAAAAAAAAAACTCGATACCTAAAGTGAAAAATAATTTTAATTTCGTAAGTCGGTGTTATAAAACGAAAATGTGCAACCAACGACACCAACCGCTTTTTTAAACAAATAATATCATTTTACATAGTTTCTATCTTATGTACCTACTATGTTTCCTTATACATATAACATTGAATAACTTTTGTACATGGTTACGTTTTCTGTGAATGTTCGTTTATTTATTTTCTTATTACTGTGCACCCAAAAGTTATGTTGTAAAGATACGTTTGAATTTTGCTAACTAAATTTGCGAACCACCTGTAGCAACAAATATATCTAATTCTACAATAAATATTTAAAATCAAATCTAATAGTTTCTACAAACACAAATCTAAGGACACTTTATAAGTAGGCTTAGTGCCTAATGTTAAACTAGCATAATCTTTCTAACATATAAGAAAATTAAAACAATATTCAAAATATTTGGATTCTCCTTTAAATCTCCAGAATGGCGTAAAACAAAACAACAATAACAACAAGTCACATACCTACACCTACACATCTGAATATATTTTTAAAAACACAACTTCCTTAGAAAATATCCGTTTCAAAGAGCGTCTTTCAACATACATTGTGAAACAAAAGAGCGTTCAAAGCGACTGTCGACTGTTTGAAATCATTTTTCACTTCATTACCGTTTCAGTTTGCGCGTAACGCTTTGATAATGTACTGTGACTTGCAATGACGTGCATCTGAGTATTCTGAGTCATTTTCTCGCGAATAGACTGAAATGTCTTCTTTATTTATGTTGTCCTGGTATTATTAGACGTAATAGGGGTCGTGGAGGAAATTAAGAAAGTGTTTTTGGTCAGTTTTCGATCGAATTTAGAAACATTCCAAACGATTTTCGTTTAATCCGAGGACCAACTCGCAAGAAGACACCTTTAAAAAATAACAAGTATGTTTTTTATATCTAATTAGTGTTATTTTTATTAAAATTATTTCTAATTAAAACGCCCCGCTACGAAATACTGCTTTGGTCAAAAAGATCACGAGAATATTGAGATTGCCAAAAGAGTCTTTAGGACCAGAACGTGTCGCTGTAAGTTTTGTATACAACCCTGAGACGTCCTAATAAACCTCAACAACAACACCCACGCTCAAATGAAGGTGGCAAACAAAAAACCTCTCCGCCTACATTAATCATATGAAGATGTTCCCAATACAATTTTTCCGTCCTCAATTGATTTAGGTCGCTCCTCTTTACGCACTGTTTTGCCCAGGAAGAACGCTCCATTCACGAACCCTTTTGATGTTGGACTACTTCAAGTAATGTCAGACACAGTCTTAATACGATTTGCGGTTATATTCGCGGCCGCAATATAGTTCAGGGAACTTCTCACGTAGTTTTTTTAGGGCAGTCTGTAAGTGGGTTAGTAAAAGCACTTATTGATGTGGATTATCTTGTGCGTCACGTTTGTGTCCCTGAAGGCTGTAGGCGATTAGGTTATTAAGTCCATCCGAGACGAGGCTGTTTTCTATATTCGGATGCGCGTAATTATTTCCCTGACCTTGGACTAAAATCTAGGACATACTTTTGCGCAGCCACACTTTATATTGGGAGTGAAGTTTCGTTTTGATATCTGAAACGAACGCGTTCGGTTCGATATCTTTCACCACTAGTGTTTGAACGCTATCGTGGAGAACCATATTAGTTACTTTTCTTGTGCAGAATAGGGAAAATTTTAAACCTTGAATAATTATTTTCTGAATACTTTTTCTCTTCTGTACACTTTTTATCCATACCGTTCCTTTTATTATTATTATTTATTTCAAAAATCAGATAACAGAGATCCGTAGTGTTAGTAAAGTACCTTATACCTAGTGTTAGTATATACATAAATAACAATTAGGGTATGAGTCACCTTGTAAAGAAGACGAAACCATTTTCTCAACCGGTCATCTATTATATCTCTATATATGTATATCTCTTTTAGCCCCACTTATGTATTTTTGAAAAATGGCCTCTTAAAATAAGATATTGTTCTGGTAGTTTGGTATAGTAAATTATACTTTGTTATCAACAAGAGTTCAAGACAAGAAATATTGAAAAAACGAATATTATACAATTTAATTTTTACATGCCTACTTGAGAATCGAAATAAAGGTGTAAAACATCCATTTTAAAGATTGCCAAAGCAAACTCAAATGTACCATATCGCCTATCATAATGATTTCGTCAGATTCACCTATAGATGATTGCTTGACAGTACAATTTTTCCGTCGTCAAACAAGAATATTTGCATAGCAACAGGAGTATGTTATTTCGGGCATCTATCTGTTGAGTGGTGTACCTTTGCTATGAGTGAGCTTGAGTGTGTACCTTACATCTATCCCTTGTTAGTGGCAGCCTTTGAACTTTTTTTATCTCTTTATTTTTCTTTATCGTTTTCCGTCTGTATTGTTTTGTTGAGTTTTATAAATCACTTAGATAAGTTTGTTTCTCTTTGATTTGGCGTAGAGCAATAAATTGATAAAACATTTTTTTCTTAACAATTTCGTCATTATTTTGCTTAAATGTATTTTTAAAGTAGATACTTCATCGTTTAGTATCGGCAAAAATAATGATTTTTTTTCTAGTTTTTTTCTATTCCTGCTAACGTTGTCACAAACAACAAGTCCATTTATTTCTTCTTTTACTCCATTTTTATTATTCTTTTATCCTTTATAAAGAATGTAATATTTATAATGATACCGGCTGCTCAATAGATAAAAGCAACATACACAACGAAATTCTCAACAATGACAATATTCTTGAGAATCCTTCTATCCTCATAATTTGAAAAGCCAATTCCGTGGCCTCCCTCGAAACTCGTTTCATCCATAAAATTGAGTTAGCCAGCCGCTTAATGTATTTGGCAAACATCTCACATATACGTATGTATGTATGTATAGCAGTGTAGGTATGTATAGGTATCTCACGTGAAATGTTCCGATGAAAAATACTTTGGGAATGATTCGCAATTTTGTATCTTCAGATGAAATGGCTTGTTAGAAACGAAGGTATGATGTGTAATTTTATTTGGATTTCAATTTGCGGAAATATGTTTCGTGTGTTATCATTTTTTGAGTGCGGTGAAATTGCTTTGGTTTAATATTGCCGATCTTTAAGACCGGCTTTGTGGTTCTGTAGGCTGAACATGACGTGACTTACTCACACGTTATTAGTAAGGTTGTGATTCGTTGCGTTGTGTACGGACCGCCATTGAAATACTAGTGCCGTGTACTAGTGACGGTCTGGCTACTCATTGATGATTTTTGAAGTGAAAACTTCTTTTGGCGCGTTGGGCATTTTTTTTAATGGGAAAAACCATTGAATTCGCGCCACTGTTACCGTAAGCGACACTGCTTTGGATGTATTCGGCTGTCCTCGGGATGTATTCGGTTTTAATGTATATCCGATATGTCAGTGAGTGATGGCAAAGTACTCCGGCAATTAAGTATTATGTTTGTGTTTTGTTTTCACTTTTGTCGGCACTCCCGGAGTGCCGCTGTTTTTTTTTTAGTAATGCCTTGAACGACGGGCTTTAGAGTAATCTGGGCTTGTTCCTAGTCAAAAGATACCTATAAGTTTTTGGACACATGAGTAGGTTTCTTTTAAAAAATAATACAATCTAATCCTGAGAATGTAACTTATAGGAAATTAAGTAATTTTGACGCTGCTCATTTTGCAATTTAATCAATCATCATAATCTGTCTAGCCTTTTCCCAACTATGTTGGGGATGGCATCCAGTCAAACCAGATGCAGCTGAATACCAGTATTTTACATGGAGCGACTGCCTATCTGACCTCCACAACTCAGTTACTGGGTAATATGATACCCCTTGATACGACTGGTTGTCAGAAAATACTGTGACTGGTTCTTAATCAATATCAACAATTATTTGATAAGCAAAATATTACACACATTTATCGAACATCGAATTCAACATACATAATGCGGAAATATCAATACAGAATCACCAAATCGAATGAACTGAAGAGAAAATTTCATTAATGCGCTCTCACAGTCAGCATCACAACGCAATACATGTTATCAAACACATTAATCTCAAAATGAAACGAAAAATCTTTTAAAGCCCATCACAGACGTAGCTATAATATATATTAATATAAATCATCACTCTATATTACGATACTTTTTCAATACTATCTTTGAGTAACCGCACAAGCAGCTACATATAATATACCGAAATATTTCAATGTCCACCATTTCTTGGGAAAAGTTGTTGAAATTGTTATTGGGTTATTAAAAAAATATTGCTGTTAAAAAATATTGTTGTGTGTGACTGCGTGGATATTGCACTTTTGTATGAAACAGCAGATTTTTTTTTATAACCCAAGGAAAATTTCGACCCTAAGGGGTCTAAAATCATGTTCTGAAGTCATGGTTTCAGTTTGCGCGTTGACGTCCCTGTCATCCTGTATATTTCTATGACGTCACTTACCTATAATGTAATTTATATTATTGAATATTAATACATTATCCCCTTACTAATAAACGTTGTATATCGTCTGTATAGTTACACAACGCTTTGTCTTCTTCTTTCGAAAGTCAAATTACTGACGACTGAAAGAGAGAAATCGGTGTGTCACTATTCATGAGATAGAATACGTTTATTAGTAAGGGGGATAGTATATTATGATATAGCAAGACGCTAGGCCGAGTATTAATGAAATGAAGGCAAAATATATATTTTTCACTTCTCATGCTCTAAAAGTCCGTCTTTATGTTGTGCTTAGGCGACATAAAATCGCTTTTTATGTTCTAGTGCATAAAGTAATTTTTTTTTCTAAGACTAAAGTAATCAGGCCCAACAGCCACACGCACAATAAAACTTCGCAGATTAAAATAGCTTCTTTTATGCCTTAGTTGTACAATCTACTAATATAATCGTCTCCATGTTATAGCTTGCTATAAAATATACATATTATTGCACAGCATATTAATATCTGTTATAGCTACGTCTGTGATGGGCTTTACACTCATTACAATATTCATTTTCAGTATTTCGAATCAATTTTACAGCATACCATCACAATTCAATCCGATATCACTTAATCGAATCACTAATTAGCATGTTACTCTTACAAACAGTTGGGATCAAACACTGCTGATTAATAATGGACAATTTCATAAATGTACTATTTGCGAAACGTCTGTGTTTATCGTTTTACGGTAACTTGATGATGGGGCATGTTATGTTATTTGGAGAGGATTACAAGTTGGATGTGACATGTTTTGTTTCATTTTATACCTAATTAAAGACACTTAAACGATTTCAAATAGGGCAATATTTAATTGATCATCCAAAAACTTTTTACACTTCTAATGATGCACACTTTTTTGAATTGTTGAGCCTTTTTTAAACTTTCTGGCCTTTTAAGACAGTTGATCGAATTAACTAAGCTAGAGTACCTCGACTAAACAACCGCCAGACACCAAGCGAGCGCTTCGTCCAAGTTGTTCGCAATTACTTGACTATTTAGTATTTTTAGGTTCATAAAAAGAGGCGCGAGAGAAAATGGAAAGAGGGAAGGGAGACCTTTGCCCTGCAGTGGGACATAACACGCTCATAATAATAATAATAAATAAGAAGAGGCGCAATCATTATATTTAAGTGTTTAATAATATTTTTAGGACAGCAAAATGGGAATTATTTGAGATTGGATTAAATACATCCCTTTAAAAAAACTACAAATATAAAAACAAATAATTATTACCAGTAAAGTACTTACTGTTTTGTTGAATTTGTTTACCATAGTATTATTGACAATAATTTTTTTTTTTATTTTTTTTTATTGCTAAATGGGCGCACTCTTGACCCCGATCACGCCTGATGGAAAGCGATAGATGAGGTCTATGATGGATCGAGCGTGCCCAGAAGATGCCTGTTCACTCTTGATTTGAAGGCAGACGGGTTAAATGTGGGAGGGAACACAGCCGGCAGAGAGTTCCACACTTTGGCTGTGCGCATAATAAAAGTGGAGGAGAAGCGCCGAGTACGACTCATCGGGATATCAACCAAGTGCGGATGGTACGCTGCAGTACGTCTGGTTGTCCGTTGTTGTTGTTTATTTTGCTGGTCGCTACTTTCAGAATTTCAATTTGCTAGGTACGTACTTTATATTTAGATACATATGGTTTATTATAATTTTCACTTTAATCCTTATAATAAAATATTACTTTTATTTTATATTTTCTTTAACTTCTACAAATATCAAAGTGGAAAGTAACAAAGGTTTTAACCAAATAATAGTCATTATCATAACTGTAATTTATCGGAGTTAAATTATTTCACTTGCTTTCCCTGACCGATCGTTAATTAAAGGTACGGGCCCTTGCTAAAGGCCTTATACACTGGATGAGAGTTTTGCAAACTGGGATACAACTTTGGAGTAGAAAATAATAGAATTAAGTTGTAGTCTGAGAGGGATACAGTATTGCTGATAAATAGCTCTTATTCTGAAAATTAATCCCAAGTATTTAAAAAAACAGTGACTCCGGGAGTGCAGACAGAAGTGAAAACTTGAAGAATTACGTGTGTATTTTTTGAATCGTCATACTTATATACAGAGGTGTCGGTTACGGTAACAGCGTTGCGAGTTCAATGTTTTTTTCCATCTTAAAAAACGCCCAACAAGCCTAAAGTAATTTTCAATTTGAAAAAAAAATTAAATAAGTTTGACGTCCATTACCTGCATTAAATCAAAATAAAAAATCGTTTATTGAAAATAAGCTGAGAATCAGTACTTTTCGAACGTCAAAATTACAAACACACATACTGTCACTGTCTTAGTACATAAGACAGTCCCCGAAAGTCGCCCTTCACCACTTTCTAGTGCTTTCGCTAGGAAGAAGTGGCGCAACAAACTCCCCAGGAGGAACACGCATGGCACTTATACTCCATAGGCTTAGGTAGTTAAATAAAGGTAAACAAAAAAACCACGTGACTTAGTTAACCGACTAAACGTAACACTCGTCTATTCAGTTGTAATGCTACCTTACAGTTGTACTCTTCAATTTAGCAACGTTATAATTCATTAGTAACTTGTTTATGACGAAGTAAAATTGTTTGTTTGTAAGAGGAAGTAACTGATGCAATATAAAGAATTGCTTCTCCGATAAAAAACTGCAATATTAATGAGTGGTATACTTGACTTCCACACTGGACGAAATCAAGAAGATAGTGTTTTAATAATACATTACAAGAAAGAACGAAAAATACAAGCAGATTAAACACTATGACTTAATTAGACTTAGAGATAATTGGTTACTTTTATTATAAACGAAAAATTTTTCATCAAGAAACTTAAATTAAACATTAAAAAGACGCAATTTCAGTAAAATTAGATTTGTTTATTTAAAATCAACTTGACCTTGCTATGCCCTTGATGAAGAAGTCGCCTAGGCAGACAGGCTGTAATTACATTGCTAAGTACATAATACTTAAAATGCCTGCCATTTGTACAAAGTTCGCCTATTAATAATTCATAAATAGGGTTCAGACAAATCAGAGGGGAATAAATTCTAGGCAAACGAATTTACCTACTTATAAAAGCTTTAGTAAAACATTAACAGACGAACTTTTATAATGAAGAAGACACAATTTTCGTCCCTTCTTTACTAATAACGTTTACTAAAGTGCTTAAATTAATAAAGGAGAGAAACATACTGTAATAACGCGTAGTCTTTTCTAATTCAGATTGATATTTAACATCGCTACACAGCGGCTAAGATAAAGAAAATCAGTAAATCAAAAATCAATTAATCAAACTAGGCTAGCACTTTTTGAAAGTCAAAATTACTTAAGACAGTCCCCGAAAACGCCCGCCCTTCACCACTTCCCAGTACTTTATCTGGGAAGAAGAAGTGACGCAACAAACTTTCCAGCAGCACAGCTATCTGTTCAGTTAAAAGAACTTGATTCTGTATAATTTTAAGTAGTTAACTTTTTTTTTTGTTAGCCTATTTTGTGTCTGGGCAAAGGCGGGAGGCCTTTTTTCTTCCAAACCTCCCTGTCTTGTGCGATCTCTGGTCATGTTGGCCCCGCAAATTATATTAAGTAATTAACATTATGAGACATGTTTTTTTTTTGCCATATGTCATATGCCAATATACCAACAAAAACAGGACAAAGATCCTAGCCGTTAAAAGCTAAAACAGAAATATTAGCTCAAGTTATCACAGACTAAAAAACAACATTAAAACCGTTTTGCTAATCCCTTCTACAAATAGCGCTTTAGCCCCCTAGTGCTCAAAAACGATGCTCCTAAACAAAACACAATCGCTACTAAATGTGCACACCACTTTAGGCCGACCGCAAACGATGCCTTTATTCCACTCCATTACTTTTCAAAAGATTAGCTGATTAGCAGAACCTAGTGACCCGGCGATATCTCTGCCTACCTATGTTACCGAAATTAGGGGAAGGATTTGTATGGCATTTGTAGTTTTCGAAAACTCTGGTTTGACTATGGTTTTTGAATGGTCAGCTATATATGGTTTGAGTAGTGATAATATTGGTAGTCTTTCGAATAAGATTAACGTAAGAATAAAAAAAAAACGATTATTTTGTCGCAACCTGAGGAAAGAACCTACATATTTATTATGCTTGTACGTATGTACATATTTCACGTTTCTATGAAAAAACTAATGCAGTTCTTAGAAATTCAGACGATAATACTGCAACGACGACGTATATTGTGGTTGAAACTGGCAAAGGGTTTACTTTCCTTTACAAATTCTCTGAAATCGAATACTATCATTATTATAATTCCAATAACTTCCAAGCCTATACAAAGAACACAACCTACAATTTGAACAGTGACTTCAGCAAAAGAACACATTTCACACACCCCATTCACATTGAACACTCACTAAAAAAATTCAACAACAAAAACACAATAATACGGAACGCGCAAAAAGACTATCAAGAAACGCCTTCAAAAATGGCGGATGTGAAAAAATAACGAATAATTACACACGCGAGGCAAAGGGGACGCGCGAGGGGGCTAACAAAAGAGTTTTGTTTTACTTTAATATCTCACTCCTGTCAGGACTAGGGCTAAAGAATCTCGGTATGATTAAAATGCTCCCTTTCTGCTGTACGTATTGCTTATGAAGAAGAGAGAGTACATTTTGTACTGTACTAGGCTTTTTCTTTGATTTCGCTGTAGTTAAAACACTGTGTACTTAGTGGGTGGTATGAAGATTGTGGATGGAAAAATTGTTCACGAAATACCGTTACCAACCAACCGTTGAAATATTATACTGTTCTCTCTCACAATAATCAACTGAAATTCTACTAATAAATGAACAAAATTAAAAGTTTAGTGTTATTCTAAACTCAAATTACTTTATGATAGTGGCGATGCGTCATACATGTTAAACAGAACAGAGATAATAAGCAACCATACATTTTAGTGTCACATTACACTCTGACTGAAGCAGATTGGCATTCATTAACATACCTCGGTCGCAACATGTCACCAATTGTGGTCCTACAGTGTCTCGCTATATTCGGCACAACTTTAATATCAGCGGCAACTGTCAAGTGGCTTCCAAACTCAAGCTTCAAGTTACCAGAGAACTTCAAAGACAAAAAACTTCCGTGTTCTAAACAAACAGTCGTGTTTCCACAATCGATTGCCGGTTCAGTCAAAATTGCACCTGGAACTGAAGTTAGCGGATTCATTTTGCCAGAAAATGGCGAATTGATTTTGGAAGGCTTGTTAACTTTTGGAGACAATCCCTCGGATACCAACTGCACAGAAGGAAATGCTTATTACTTGGATAAATCAGTAACGTCTTGGAACCAAGCCGATGTTTGGAGCTCGTCGAAGTTCAACAAAGCTACTCCTGACTCAGACAGGGTACCGTGTTTCAACGATGTAGTGGAGTTTCCAGAAGATACTAAATTTACCCTACAACTGCCAAATCTGCAACAATATGTCAAAGAACTCAAAATTGGAAACCACAGTTATACTACTACTAGATATTTCTATAGGCGTGTATTTTCACAAAAAACTGATGATACAAAACAATTTATTTTAACCGAATATTTGACCAATGTCAAGATCGGTGAGCCAATGCACTGTTCGCAGTTCGGGTGTGCATGCCAAGTCAGTCCTATGACAATTGATTGTGCTTCAAAGTTTTGTCCGAAGGCTCCGTGCGTGCATCCTATCAAGCCTCTTGGTTTCTGTTGTGAAATATGTGGCGGATACTTATTATTTGATGCGGATGAAGGATTCGATATGAAAACTTTCGGTGAGCTTGTTGAAGATACTGTCAATGAGTACGGTAAAGACCGTATTGAATATTATGTGGGGTTTTCTCCAGAAATAGAGTTTAGAAGAATTCAACTCGTAGTAGTTGACAAAGGTGAATACGAAGGTTTAAGCGCAGCAACGATCAATTCTATCAGCTATGCTCTCCGCGATCATTGGGTCAAAGGGCATAAGGTAGCCCAGATAAGCGGGAGTCCTTTGTCGAAGTCGGGTTTGGGCGGAAAAATCTTTGTATCCGTGTTTTTCGCGGTGATTTTAACATTGGGGGCGTTGTACGTGTACTATTATCAGATTCCAGATCTAAGGTTCCCGATAGTTTCTAGAAATATGACTGGCAGTATATTTTCGAGGTTCGAGAGGAGGTCGGACAGTGTCGTGAGTTTGACGAGAAGAGATTCAGTGATCAGTTCTAGGAGTAATACCGGTTTTAGGAATCCGTTGTATAATTCTAAAAGGGGGCGTGTGCAAGTGACAGAGTCTGTAGCGGAGGAATGATAAACGTATATACAGTTTTTTCTAAAATAAATATGTATGTTTTAGGTTATAGTATAATTTTTTTATTGGAATATTTTGCTTAGGGATTATTTTAACGCAAAGAACACGATAATTGTAAGGATTCTTATACAAATAATAAATCATTTCTCTAACAGGATTTTATTTTCCCCAAGAAATACTTCAATAATTTGTTATCATCAAAAATAATTTTATTCAGGTTAACTTTAACGAGCATTTTCCTTACTCATCCAGCAACTTGTACTAGATAATGCTGTGAGCCTTAAGGCTCCTACAGATAGGCACGACGCCACTCTAGTAGAACAATTTCTATAAAAACTTCATTGAAATTGTTCTAACAGAATTGCAACGCACCGTCGCGTCGCGCCTGTCTGCGGGAGTCATAACACAAACGCGTGGTGTAAACGTGACTAAAATTAGAACTATTCAAAAAAAATACCTGCATGTTTTGCTGCCTTTCGCATATAAAATTACTTTTATTTTATTACTTTTGTTTTTTTTTATCTATCGGTGATAGTTATTTTGTTTGTCCCCAAAATGAATAAATAATATTAGATGAATTTTGCATTTTTTTTTTTTCAAATTTACGTTACGTTTACATCAAGCGGTCGTGCTAGGGCCTCAAGTCCTTTCGGTACACACTTGTACACTATAATATCTCCCGCGCCAAAGGATGGTCTCCGCTGAGATGGGTGGCCATGGCCGAAATGCGGTCTGGAGGACTTTATTTAAATCCACATTTTTCCATATTATCAGAGGATTGCCTATTATTTCTCTAGAAGACAATATAATATAACATTACGCTCTGTTTAAAAGACACAAAATTTCCTTTGATTACTATCATGAGCTCGCTTACCTTCAAGGCTCTTCCCTAGGAATATTTAAAACTGTTTGGATAGTTGGCTTTAGAACTGCAACGTTATATCGATAACTTGAAGGAAGGATTCACATCACTAACCTCGAAAATATGATGTTGGGTGAAACTTCTTTTTGGGGCTCAGCATTTATCTTATTAATGGACAGAAGGATAGTAGAAATATCCTACTTGACCTACCCGTTGATAATATCATCATCATTTTAGCCGAAAGTTGTCCACTATTGGACATAAGTCTCCTCCAAGTACCTCCACTACGGATTTCACAAGGTCATCGGTCCACCTTGTGGAGCTACGTCTTCTAGAACGCGGTCGCCACTCCAGAACCTTTCGGCCTCATCGATCATCTGTTGATAATTTAGTTATAGTAAAAAGCTCACTGAATCTTTTTTTTTTTTGCTAGTTAATAGCTTTTTTCTCTCAAGTTTTTTCAGGGAAAATAAATAATTCTGGAAATAACAACAGCAACATGAAAAGGTACCTAAGGTTACAAGTAGACCCATTCTGGAATGAAGGAACATCCTGTGTAGGGTCGAGTTCATTAATATATTGGCAGTGACAATGTTTCAAAATATTGTAAGCATTAAAATGATCATATAATTCTATACAAACTTAGACGTCAATAAAATGTTTTAATATAAACTGTTCATAAGTATGCTTCGGTAGTGCAGTCAAAAATATCTGACTACTCTTCGGAACATAAATATCTAAATACTCTAGATTTCAATATATTTGTTGCAACCTAGGATTCATAAATATCTATACAGCTTTGAATATTCAACTAAATGGCCTTTACCATTAAATTTATTTTTGCTTGCTGGAGCAGACGTTCGAGTAATAATGCAATATTGCCGTTGAAGGATGTCATAACTGACAACATCAAATTGATTTTGTTTCAAGATCTTTTTCATAGAAAAATAATTGCATAGATATTTGTGAACCTAACTTTGCGCTAAATAATATGAACAAGGGATTGCGCACAATTTTTAGAGTCTTTGTCTGTAGTAATATTATTGTTATAATGTAGTCATATATTTATGATGTCACAGATTGTTTACAATTTATTGTACGGCAAAGCTGTTTAGAGTTTTATGAAACTTACCAATGCAACTAACAAATTCATTAATCAAAAATATATATATTTTTGATTAATGAACATGCTCAGATATTAAAGAACTCGACTGTACTGTGTTTCTAGCAAATAAATTACTTTGACTTCGATTTAAGTTCAAGACAATTCATTTACTTAGATTTTGTCGATGTTCTTGTCGTACAAACGCCAGCTCATCAAGCTACCCGAAACTGTCTAATTTTCTCAATCAACCATGAACCTTATTCTGTAGCGATAAAGTTGAAAATCTATTATAAAAATTTGACAGATTGTAGTAGCTAGCTTGATGTGCTGGCGTCTGTACAATATAAGTAAAGCCTTGATAGCTTGTTTACGTTCAGTTTCCTTTGAAATAACGTACACTACAGACACAAACTTTTATCTGATTCGAAATTCTTACTTATTTCTTTACTAATAAAGTGTGTTTTCGCAAGTTCTTTGATATTTTTAACGTTGTCTAGCCCCAGTCTTTGTTAGGTAACTCTTGAAACAAAGTGATGTGCCTCACAACTCACAAAAGGCGATCCTTTCAGTGTGTCTCTTTTATACTGAATTGTTAGTTTTACTTCGAAAATGTTTGATGCAATATGAATTCTTGCGATATTGCCTTTGTGAGTTAAAATGGGAAGGAAAGATTTACTATAAGGAGTAGGTACCTTTTACATCAAATGCTTTTTAGGGTTCTGTACCCAAAGGGTGCTAACGAGACCCTATTACTAAGCCTCCGCTGTCCGTCTATCTGTCAGCGGGCTGTAGCTCATGAACCGTAATAGGTAGACAGTTGAAATTTACAGAGCGTGCATTTCTATTGCCGCTATAACAACAAATTAAATAAAGTTAAAAATTAAAGGGGTCTCCATACAAGTAACGTTTTTTACGGCGTCTTTTGCATTGTGGTGCGAAACCCTTCGTGTGCGAGTCCAACTTGCACTTAGCCGCTTTTTTTAAACACCGACCTCGTCTACTTTAAAAAATGTTTATTTTTGACGGGTTCATGTGTTTTTGAAATAAATTTACAGAAATAAATATAATTTTGATATAATTTAACGATTTTTTTTCCAACAATTTTGAAAAAACCTTTACGATCATCAATTGCCATTTTGTCAGTAGTCCTAAATCAGATGTAAATAAAAATTAATTTCCACGTCGGTGTTAATTAAAGCAACATCCATTTTAACTCATAACTTAACAGAAAATCAGAAACATAATACCATTCCGTTTATATTTGACTTCTAAAATTCAAAACAGGCGCCTCATGAACCCTATATTTTCCTTTAATTTCGAGATTTGAACGGGAATATTTCAGGTGTGTTTAGTTAAAGTAATGTGCCTCCATTATTATGAACCGAGGGGCGGCAACTCCAAGTCTGTGGGATTCCCGGTAATTACCGTAATACGTAGCTTTGTAACAACACTGTCCTGATCAAATATTTATGCGACAGCCGGTAGAAAGTGAAATTTAATATTATTTGGACAAATAGGTTTTGATTGTGGTCTTGCTTGTTGTTTTGTTTTAATGGGGTCATTACATTTTAACAAGTTTTTTTTGTTTATACAAAACTAACTGCACCCTGCGGTTTGACCCGCATAAGTTTCAATCCCGTGGAAATATCGGGATAAAAAGTAGCCTATATGCTATTCCAGGGTGTCAGCTACCTACATACAATTTTTTTTTTAAATTGGTCTAGCCATTTGAGCGTGAAGAAGTAATAAACACATAAACACACGCACAAACTTTCGCCGTTATAATATTAGTGTGATGTGATTTATTAGTGTGTTTTACTAGCTTTTAGGATAAAAGCAGGACAATCATGAAGACTGCTAGCTTTTGCTTCTTCCCCGGGTAGACATCGGAAATAACCAAAAAGGAACGTACTACCGCGATAAAAAGTATCCTATATCCTAAGGGCGGTTTCGCACTACGTCCGATTCGAATCCGATCCGAATCCTTCTTGGATTCGTATGCCTGTCCGAAGTGACCGTACTCCTTTTTCTATGAGGAGTTGCGCACTACATCCGAACTCTATCCGTCAGAATTTAGAACAATTTCCAATTCGGATTGATTTCTCGGATTCGGATCGGACGTAGTGCGAAACCGCTCTAACTCGCGCCATGGTCTGCTTGTGTGCCAAATTCATCGAAATCAATTCATCTATTCAAACGTGAAATAGTAACAAACAAACGAGAGTTACTTTCATTTATAATTTTATTATGGATAGATTTTTTACGTCGACACTTTATAATAAATCTGTAACCGAATTGAGCATAACCAGTGAAGCTAATTCAAAGTATACAACAGTATAAAATAAAACTCGATCAAGAAGAAACGTATAAGACACGACAAATCACAGTATATGGATAAGTAATGACAATTAATTACAAGACTACGTACAAAATTATTTATACGGAAAGTTTGGAAATACACGAGCAGACATTCATTAAAATCTAATTCTACGTATTTGCACGAGTAAGAATCAACCCTTTTGGTTAGGGGTCGTGAATATTTTATGCGGGAAACGTTTCATTCAAAAAACATTTGTAGTTAAGAAGCATATATTATTAATTATGCCAAAAATATGGCTAGTTCTAATTACAGCCACCAGGTGGAAATTACTGTAAATGTACCTACATATAATATAACAAAATAGTACCGATGAATTTTGGTCTGTTTGTTTGGATGTATGTTCCGGATTGGCGCAAAAACGGCTGAACAGATTTGGATGAAATTTGACACACAAATAGTTAATAACCTGGATTAATACATAGGGTACTTTTAATCCCGGTAATACAGTGAAGTTGTAAAAGCTAATCATTCTTAAAGACAGTTTGACATTCATATTATTGTCCACGACAATGTTGTTATTGTTGGTAGGTACGATACGTTTTAGGAAATTCTATTAGAAACGAGTCTATACTTTGATGTAATTTCTCGACACATTTATCAAAGAAACGCCACTATTATAATCAATCAACTCAGCCTATCGCAGTCCACTACTGGACATAGGCCTCTCCCAGACTGCGCCACAGCACCCTGTCCTCAGCCTTCCGCATCCAGTCTACCCCAGCCACCTTCTTTAGGTCGTCCGTCCATCTAGCTGGGGGGCGTCCCACACTACGCTTGCCGGTACGCGGTCTCCACTCCAGGACACGCCTGCTCCACCGGCCATCAGTCCTTCGACAGACATGGCCAGCCCACTGCCACTTCAGTTTGCTTACTCTGCAAGCTATGTCGGTAACTCCGGTTCTTTTCCGGATAATTTCTATTATAATAATATGTTAAAAACCAATGGGAATAAAAAGTTGGTATGTTTTTACAATGGGCTTTATTAGAAGGCTGCAAGTCATCCAAAGGGCAATGGAGAGGGCTATGCTTGGAGTTTCCCTGAGCTGCGTGATCGAATCAGAAATGAAGAGATCCGCTGGAGAACCAAGGTAACCGACATAGCCCGAAGAACTGCCAAACTTAAGTGGCAGTGGGCAGGGCACATTGCTCGCAGAACAGATGACCGATAGGGCCGAAAGGTTCTGGAGTGGCGACCGCGTACCGGAAGACGTAGCGTTGGAAGGCCTCCCACAAGGTGGACCGACGACCTTGTGAAGGCCGTAGGAACTCGTTGGATGCGAGAAGCACAAAACCGGTCGATGTGGAGATGCTTGGGGAGGCCTATGTCCAGCAGTGGACGTCTTTTGGCTAAAATGATGACGATGACGATGTTTTTTTACTCAACCAAATATTTACGACTTAAAAAAAATTAAAAACAAATAAGTACTTAGTTACTTACCTGCTAATTTATCAGCAAGCCCAAAAAACACAATCATAAAAATATTACTAATGCAACTTTTGTCAAAACAAAGGGTTTGCAATCAAGTCTCAGAACTAGCAATCAAGAACCATGATTCGTACTTAGACAACTCAAGTAAAGTTGTGCACGACTTCACCAAAGAAAATACCAATTTGTTTTGTACTACCCTCCAGAACTTTCCCGCGAACATTTTTGCCTCTGATAATATTTCATGTTATTTACTCTTTTAAGGGACAGAATAAATTTGTCCTCTTCCAAAATTTCTTCGTGTTGTGTCCGTAACAAATGTTACGGAATTTTTTAGAGAATTTTTATTTTCACTTCCTACTGAATTTATTTCGATGTACTTCGGATTTGTTCCGAAGCTTTGTTTGAAAAAGATTTGGAATTGTGTCAGCGTATTTTAAATCTTAATGTTGTTGGTTAAATTGTTTTATGTTAAAAAAAAAAACAATTTGATTATTGAATCTCTGGCGATTTCAGATTCCAGATTTCCACACGACATTTTCCTTCACCGTGTGAAGAGGCCTTACGCGGTGTCCTGCGTAAGCGACGAATACGACGCGACGCAACACGACGCGACGTAATGCGACGCGATGCTACACGCGACAAATGTCCTACATGATTTTGGTCATTACTTCTCGAATCATGGAGAAGTACAGTACAATTTTGCTCGAAAGTTCATATGTAGTTCGTGGTGTAGCGTCTAGTCGCCCTCAGAAAAACAAGTGCGCGTTACGTCGCGTCTCGCCGCAGACTGTCATATAGGCCGCAAGCAGGGTATGCCGTTGAGTTGATCGCGTTCGCAGCGTTCGCAGCGTCGGGTCGCGTCATATTCGTCGCTCACGCAGGACACCGCGTTAGCCCTGCAGTGCGACAGTAATAGGCCGATATTATTATTATTTCAATAACATACCTAGGCATAACCTAACCTACACTAGGCATGAAGTTTCTAGAATTGGGAAAATCTTAAGAAGAAAGTCTGAATTTAGTTAACGCTGTCAAAAAGTCTTTACAGACCCACAACCTGCTTGTGTGTAAATATCTACTGTGAAATACACAACACAAACCGAGCACAAACTTCATCCACCAGTTGCTTCAAGATCTATTGTACGAGAACGTTATCCCTTAAGCTACATCAGTTGACTTGAATCTTTATGCAGCATTTGCTCAAACGTGTTTAAAGAATATAGAAGTGGTCGTATCTCCAGATGAAGCATAATAATTGATGAACGCTATGCCGGCAGTCTTCGTTTTCACTAAAATGAGCAGCTTTGAAACGATACACTTATATCTTACAAAGGAGCCTCCACGAGTAAACATATCTAATTATACAGGATGGAAATTTTAATCACCGTTTTCCTCTTAAGGGGTCATTGTACCCATTATTATGACCAACTTTTACTACGGGACCAAACATGAAATCGCGAAAAAAAAAATCAGCTGTTCCCTACATTTATGTTCGCATAACTCGTCAAAATGTAGGAAACAGCAGATTTTTTTTTTTGCTATTTCATGTTTGGTCCCGTAGCAAAATTTGTTCATAATGATGATGAGTACAATGACCCCTTCAGAGGAAAAAGGTGATTAAAATTTCACCCTGTATATATAATACTTAAATATGCATCAAAAGCACCCTGCGCATTCAGCTTCGCTACTATTTTGCTAACTGACTAATATTTTTACCACAAATGAACTATCCACCATCACTCACTCATACACGCCTTTTTTTTATGGATGGGAAATCATCAAATGACCCCTCCCGCTCTGGGTTGAGCGGAAGGGAGTGTCAGACTTACTGACTAAAACCCATCCGTGTTCCTTCCTTAGCCCTTTATGTTCCGGGGTAGCGGTTACCCTTTCGGACAATCCCGCACACCCGGACTCATACATGCCTATGAGGTATTGAGGGAGAAGAAAGGTATTCTGTATTATATATACAAACAGTAAAAGACAAATATGGTGCTAAAGAATTTCTTGAAACAAGATCTAGGACTATTTCTAATTACACTACTTTCCAAAACAAAAATGATGAATCCGTACATAAAGCGACTATTCAGCCATACAATAAACTTGATGGTACATTAAACGCATCCTACCCACTTTGATAGCAGCGCTTCCTTGAGAGTCGGCTAAAGTTTCTCAAAGTGTAAGCGACGAAGGCATCCGATAGAAGGTTCTCGTTAGAGCAGCCACAAAGGCTCCATTGTGCTCCGCAGACGGTTCCAAATGAAAAATATAACTTGTTACCGGAGTGTTTGAGTAATGTTTCGAGACAAGATGTCATGGATACTTTTTAGTTTTCCAGTATTGCTGTCGTTCCCTTAATGTGTTTGTTCCTTTGTTTTTTTTTTGTAGCTGTGTTGTTATCAATTATATTTCCAACAGTTCTATTACTTTTAGTGCCATAATTGTTTATTTCATTTTTGTTATTATGACTGCCGTGATTTAGAAAAATGTTTTCTCCTAGACCTCACAAAATTTTTAATATGCTCTGTATATTTTAAGGACAGAAGAATCCCGTCAACAACAACAACAACTGCCCGTCTGGTCGGAGGGTCCTCCGACCAGACGGGCAGTTGCCCGCCAGACACAACACCTGTCTGGTCAGAGGATCCTCCCTTTTCTATAGAGTATGAGTGAACTTTACACCCTGTTCCTCATACCTCTATAAATTTATTCGTCAATAGACAATTTCATTGGACGAAAATGTACTTCGATTTGAATTTTCACGTTACCGTTATGATTTTACAAAACGCTAGTCACAATTTTTTGTTCTTTTTACCAAATTAGACTCTATCGTAGAAGAAAATAGTTTCTATAGATAGGCCAAACAAGACTGAGTGTCCGGTGTTTTTTTAGCGAAACTTTTTAAACAGGGTCCGTTTACAAGGTTAAAACACCGGGCAACTTCATCGTCTTAAAGCTGAGATGGTGAGCATCACTAAAAATTCAAAGTAAGTGAAGAAAAGACAGAGAACTAGTCTCATAAAACAAAACCTCAGCAAGGAACCAATAAACTATCCAGACTAAAGTTTAATTAAATTTTGTATTGTCTTTAAACTTTTGGTGCAAGTTATAAGCGGTTGAAGGGCAGTTTGTCATACTCATTGTTACTAACTTGGATGGGTTAGATGAGGTTGCAGAATAAATGGCAAAAAGAGGAGAAGGAGTCGCAGGAAGTGATAAGGCCACCAATTGTATATTTTGTAGTAGTTAATTAATTCTTCTGTAATGTATTGTAATGTGAACAGAAATGTATAATTTATAAATAAATAAATGGTTCATTTCTATATTTTTACGTATCAATTTTACATTATACAACGCAGGTAACTTTTACACTTTGTAGTTTTTATTTTGGAAGTCGGTTGTTTTTTTTTTTTTTTGTAAAAACGTTTTTTCTTTAATGGTTTTTTTTTTAGAAACGAAATTAACTTACGTTTTTTGAGTTTGTGTGCTTTATTTTTTTCTTGAAGCTTTATTATTCTTTTTATTCAAACTTACTTCAATTGAGTTCCATCTTTCATCAATATTTCAACTATTTTCATCAATAGAAAAAATAGAATAGAATAGATTCCAACAACAAAAACGCTTTAAATTTATAGCTTGCATCAAACTGTAAGTTATCGCTATACTTCGAAAAGTTTGAAGGAACTCTTCGGCTTCAACACTCCGCTCCGACAGAAAGCGTTAAAATTTAAATTTTATCATTAATAATAACTGTGAAAGAAATCTATCCGCTTGTCCATGATTCATAATGGAAAAGTTTTCTTTAGTAGTTCTGGTAAGTTTGACAATGACGTTGATGCGGATTCAACATATTGGTTTCGAAGGTGGATTTAAAACAGCGAACCTAAATTAATTGCACAGTCATTCGATTATTATAAACAATAAGAGATATTAGAAAACTCGTAAATAAAATTGAAAGCAGAAATATTATGAACACAATCATTATCCTCCTTTTAGTAATCACCAGAGTAAAAAGATTGAAGTATTTTATTTTTTCTATATTTGCGGTGTTTAAACTTCAATTTATTGCGGTTTTCGAAATTCTTGGAATCAGCCTCTCAGGTCCGAACCACAAAATTTTATCATATCAATTCTTTGGCCACAAAATATGCCAGCCCCCTGGTCACGTGAAGAGTCGACCAACCGCTTGGCGATGTCTTGAAAAACTAAGTGAGCATTCGGACCTAGTGTTTCAAGCCCAAACGGCTCAAACATTTATGTAAATTGAGCAGTATACCTATCTACATATATTTTACACTGTGCAGATTTCCAGGGTTGACTTATACAAAGTTAACTAATATATCGGTCCATGTAGTTACAACTAACACCAGGCTTATCTTAGTTTACGGGGCTTTACGACGCCCTCCTAGCTTATGGGATCATCAAATATGCATTTCGTGTATTAAAGTCACCCTTTTCGCATGTCCCATAAGGGGCTTATGTGGGTCACGCCCAACTGACCTCCGAATGTACACGAAAAATCTGTTAAATGTCACATGTAAAGGTTTTTTCGTTACACCAAGGATGTGGCCGCACACGTTCGACCTTTTTTGCTTTCTAAATGTTTCTTTTACATGAAAATCATGTTCACACATTTTTTTGTATGTATAAAAAGGTGCATTAATGGACTCAAGTGTTACGTCAAAGGGATTAGTAAGGGAATATATTCCGTGATACCTATCCATCAGAATAAGTCCAACCACAAAATATCCTGGTTATTAAAAAAATCTCTCTGTGTGACCGCGTTGGTCTTCTAAACTATGCAATGAATTTAGATTTTGTAAAGGTTTATGTGTATAACACATTTAGCTAGCAAAAGTGCATCAAGTTAGCAATATGCTGAGCGATGGCCGTTTTGCGTGGATGTGACACATATTTTCTCTGATATATTATTAGACCTATATATTTTATTTTCGTGTTTTTAGGGTCCCGTACCTCGAAACGAAAAAACGGAACCCTTATAGGATCACTTTGTTGTCCGTCCGTCCGTCCGTCTGTCTGTCTGTCTGTCAAGACCCTTTTTCGTAGGAACGCGTGGAGGTACTCGTATCAAGTTAGAATTTATATCAAATACTCAAGTCTACTGTCCCTTGGAAATGTGAAAAAATCAAACATTCAACGCAATCAAAAGATACAGCCGTTTATGCCGCAAATTTTCGACGCTCGCAAGGGAATCAAAACCTACAGGGTACTTCCCGTGAACTCAGAATCTTGAAATTTGGTACGAAGCAACGTCTTATAGCACAGATATAGGAAAAATTGCGAAAACCGTAAATTTTTAGTTACATCATATAATAAACATATTTAAAATAGGTTTGTACGGAACCCTCGGTTCGCGAGTCCGACTCGCGCTTGGCCGGTTTTTTTCTCTGCGTCATGTTTGCCGCAAATAAACGTATTCTTTTTCTTTCTTTATTAATATTGAAATCACGATGTTTTATCAAGTTATAAAAACCGTGCGAAGCAGGGGCGGGTAGTTATTGTATAAACAAAATATCCTTCACTGTAAGCCACTATAAAAATAAATAATACTTCAATCCCTTCCACTAATACTATCCTTTTAGTACTAAAATTACAAAGACAGCAATTTCTAGCTAATATACTCGTAATAATAAGGTTGGCTACCACGAATCCGTCGCTACAGATATTATGACAGGGTTCCCTGAAGCCGTAATTACGGAAAGACAGGCCAAATATATTAAATGCTGTGACGTCAGACATGACAGCACTGTCATTTGAGGAGGCGTGGCAGAATATTGTATTAACAAATGTTGCGACAAATCGGTTTCACGTGTCAATAATTTATTTGTATTGTTTTGTAGGAAATTGATATTATGGAAGAGTTTTTTTTTATGTGAGTTATAGATTTGGTTTTTTTTTTTAATGAGGTTAGTTGTCCGTACAAGGTTTTCAGGGAAAGAAAAAATTGAAAAGTTGCCTGTATAATATGAAATTGGGGAAAAATACGTAAAGTGCTTTTTTATGGAAATTAAAATTTGGACAGGGCAACGTCGATTGGGTCTAGGTTTTTTACTGAATAGTTTAATAACAAATATATCTTAGTGTCTTGTAAGAACTTAATCAATACCAAACCAATGATTTTTAGCCTAAACAAAGAACCGACCCTGACATAGAAAAGGCCAGGCCAAAGGTGATTGGCTTATTAAAACGACAAGACAAAATTTAAACCAAAGTTGTATCGAAACTCGCAAATTCATAATTATTTCTATAAAAAAATATAGAAAAAGTTAGGACCGATTCAAAACAAACATTTTCAAGGATCTCTGAAAAACAAGATGGACGGCCACTGGAAAACAAATGAAGACGTCACTTGATTCAAGTCACGAGCTCTGCGAGGTAAGAATACGAATATTCAGCGTTCCCTGGTTAACATCTCCTTTGTTTTCCACCTCTCAATCATTTTTGAAAACAGTCCTCGTAAAGTTGGGATTTTCTAGTTCTGAATTCATGGTCGTGTCGACAGTTTTGTGATTTGTTATTTTTGAATCTAGGTTTTTTCTACCGAAAATCAGATAACTTATGCTAAATAAAAACATTGTTTTGAGGTAATCAAAGAAAAATGGCCACTCTTCTCACATGCTTGGAATAGAAAAATCTAATTAAACGTAACTTGATGATACATTATATATTTATGTCGTTTCGTTTGCCAAGGATTATCCACTATTTCCTATGTTTTAAAAAGAAATTAATATACAATAAAAAAATAATATATAAATGATAACATTAACAAATTCTGTTTTATCCTAGTCGAAAATGTTCATTGTCCTTTCCTTTATAAATACTCTTCCTCAGCCACATTATATCTGTACCTACCTGTGTTTATGCCACGCAAATGGCTTTGGGGAGGCATAAAAATCTCGCAAAAATTTAACACATAAAAATACCACACAGATAAGAGTTATGTTTCCTTCAACACACCTCACGGGATTCTATTCCAGAAAAACATAAAAAAAAAACAATGTAATAAAATTCTCCACAAAATCAACGGCGGGTTACAAACGATACCCGAACTTGTTTGAACTAATTCAATCACGCTAGTGCGAGGTATCCCTAAGGATAGAAAGTTTGTAAGCCGCTTTATTTCTTTATACTTCCTTAGTTTATGTGCGATTGATACCAATTGCTTTGGGGTTTGTGGGCTAATTGTGTTATTCGCGGTTTTCCTTATTAGGTAAGAATAACTCTAGGTTTTCTGGTCAAGACCCGCGCGTACTACATGTGGCAAGATACAATAGAAAATCAATTGTGTCTCATTAGCGGGGATCAAACGATTAATAAATAATAATTTATTGGCATAAAAATGTGCACAAACAAAGTGAAGTCCAGACCCCTGCGCTAGGCGCAGCTGTTATAGGAGCCAGTGTCTTCTCCCGATCAGTAGCTAAAAGTTAGTATTAAAATAGCTAAATAGTAGTTACATTATTAAAGTTAATAATAATAAGTTTGCTTCTCCCTTTGAATGGTTTCAAGTGTTATAAATCTGTGTACCTATGTATTCTCAGTATGAACTCTAATTCATCATCAACATCAGTTGCAGTTTACATACTGCTGTAGACCTCTCCAGTCACACCTCATCCAGCTGCTATGTCATTACTTCGCAGAATTCGATCCTTATTAGCGACACTATCGAATGGTATAATAATACAGTGTCTTTTTTTTTTTTCAAAATCAACGGGTTTTATTCCTGGCTAGAAATATTGATTTTTCAAAAATCCAATGATGCAGTTTTAGTTTTCATCAAAATCGAGCCTGTGACTCCTTTGACTACTTTTCGCTATTCCTCGTAGTTTCGGACTTGGCCATCCTCACCCACTTGAAAAATTCAGCCTGTATACGCACCTAACCTTTATGAAAAACATTACCAATAAAGTCACGGTATTTTATGTTCTTCTAGGACGTCCTTAGCGGCTCCCGGCGTTTCTTTTGTAATCCTTTGTAGCTATTTAACTAACTTACTCCAATATAAATCGTACAGTCAGCATCAAAAGTCGATTAACACTATCATTTTTACATGTTATTAAATTGACAACAACTTTTTTCAATAAACTGATTTTTAGCTTTTCACATAATAGACAAGAGTATATACTCTAAAAAAAATTCTTCTGCTGCAATTTGGAACAAATATTTTGCTCAATAACTAAGATTAAAAAAACTGAAGTGTTAATCAACTTTTGATGCTGACCGTACAACAAAACACAAACGGTACTTCATCGAGTAACGAGATGGCGCTAGTAGCACGATTGGGACCATTTATTTTATTGATTGATTTACTTCAATCGATCATAAAACAATTGAATAAATAATATAACATCAAGTAACAAGATGGCGCTAGTTGCGTGGAATTTGTAAACATGCATTCATTAGTAGATACCTATATGTAGAGTATAATAACAGTGATCGTTCTAACCTAACCAACCAACATAACATAACATACATAATCAGCCTATAATGTTCCCACTGCTGGGACACAGGCCTCCTCTCAGTGAGAGGAAGTAGGTCGTAATCCATCACGCGGGTCCAGTGCGGGTTGGCAGATGTCACATGTCTTCAGAATTTTTGGTTCTAGGACATGCCGGTTTCGTGACGATGTTTTCCTTCACCGTTTTGAGAGCAGTGGTGATGAAATAATTTACACAAAGTAAAGCACCTGTCTGGATTCGAACCTACGACCTACAACTCGTAAGTCGCGGCCGTTACCACTTGGCCACCACTGCTCTACCCAACCAACCAGCCAACTGTACGCGTATATTACTACGCGTATGTAACTTGTTTGTAGACGCCTTGGGTTGAACTGGTAAGTCTACAAAATGTTTAATAAATAAATAACCTTTCCCATTTGGTCGGGATGCCCTAGCTTAGTTACTGCGACCAACTGTGCAAGAAGGCGAGGAAGTTAAAAAGAGGCACATTTAATAAAAAAAAGTGTGCATGAATAGAAGCACAAATAGTTTTTAAGCGTGTCATTAATTTAAAAAACCGTACAACATTAGAAGGTCAATAAGTTATAAGAGGATCAGTTAAATATTTCCTATATTATATAGGTAATTATTTACTATTAATCATGGATTAAATTAAATATTTCCTATATTATATAGGTAATTATTTACTATTAATCACCAGACTCAAGTGGGACTGGGCGGGTCACATCAGCCGCATGCAGGATGACCGCTGGGCAAAAGTTTCCACACAATGGGTGCCTGAAGATGGACGGCGCCGCCGAGGTCGGCCCAGAAAGCGATGGCGAGATGACCTGGACGCGTACCGCGAGGGCTGGTTTGAGGTGGCGCGGGAAAGGAGTTCCTGGAAGGACTTGGGGGAGGCCTTTGCCCAGCAGTGGGACAGTACAGGCTAAACAAAAAAAAAAAAAAAAATCATGGATAACCCCATAGTCCAGACCTGTGCATAGCGAAACTAAGACGATACTCATACGACGGTACGTTACCAATTTTCTGTAGTTTTTTAATTTCTCTTTATAAAGCGATTTTTACTGTTGTCTTTCAATAAATAATGAGACCGCATTTTTACTCTGTAAATAACAAGTTCGCAGTTTCTTTATAAATTCTGATGCGTGACATATTTTGAGCATACAACAAGACTTAATTCTTGCCAGGGTTCTTGAGACATGTATATTTTCAAAATAAAAATACACCATCCTCTGGCGGATGGGGATTAAGCCAAACTCTGATGTTTCAAAGTTTGGTTTTAACATATACTTACAGTTTTTTTAAATAACCGACAAATGATTTTTTTTTCCGAATTATGTATTTAATCCATGGTAACAGGTTGCGTTTCGATGTACCTGCCACTCTGCATACCATACCTACCTGCAGAGAATGGGCGATGAAAAACTGAATAAAACTAAACCACGTTTTGTTAACGTTTCTCATAGTTGTTTAGACAGTAAGAAAAATACAAAAATATCCTAAACAAATGCTTTTTATTTCCTCTTCTTATTTCCTAACTAATAAGGCTCGTTCTTTTTCCCGTCAATCACATAAGTAATTGAATACAACCGATAGAATTTCCCACAATTCTACCCCAAGGGAAATAGTTTCACCCTATCTCTTAAGGGGAACAAAGAAACAAAAAATAGGTAACGTTAATTGGTATCATTCTTATTTCTCGTCGAATAAGACATTTGATGTTGCAACCAACAACTGAGGACCAATCATTCCCGTTATTAAAACGTTTAAAAATTTAGTAGCAATCTCATCTCCGGGACAATCAACGTCAAAAATTTGACGAAATGTTTTGAGAAATTTGTGGAACACTTACAGGTTAACTGTATTTTATATCTCCATTATTTGCTATGATCGGATGGGAATTACTATGAAAATTGAATAAACAACTTTTTCTTTTTTATTACAAGGTGTGAAAAATTACAAACTAGAAATTAAAAACTTTGAGAGGTGCAACTTTCACTATGGGACCAACTCTGAAAAAAAAAAGACGGGTTGCACTCCGGGAGTGCCGGCAGAAGTGAAAACTTGAATATTAACGTTGAAATAAATCAATTATGAATTGAATTAATATAACAAATTTTTTTTCACTATTTCTGCGTCACTTTTTTCATTTATCGATGCACTTTGTTCAATTTCCATATTTTAATATACACGAATTTTACTAATAGGTACACAGCAGTGTGGCTACTACACAGACGGTCGAGCCATCAGCTGTCCATCCATCCATCCACATCCACGTCCACCATCACCGTCACCGTCACCATCCCCATCCCCGTCCACGTCACCGTCCCTGTCCACGTCACCGTCCCCGTCCCCGTCCCCGTCACCGTCACCGTCACCGTCCGTCCGTCCGTCCGTCCGTCCGTCCGTCCGTCCGTCCGTCCGTCCGTCCGTCCGTCCGTCCGTCCGTCCGTCCGTCCATCCATCCATCCATCCATTATCGTGTCTCACTTGGTTCACTTCGGTTGGCGCCGCCGTAGAAAGAGGGGTCGGGGGGGGGGGGGGGAATCTCTCCTGACGGTCACGTGTCCTGACGCGAGTTTAACATTTTTTCCCCATTATAAAAAGTGTGCAACGCCGCTAAAGAAGTTTTCACTTCAAAAATCAGCTGTTTAATACAAAAGTTCAATACCTACTTGGCCAAAATGTATGAAACAGCAGATTTTTTTTCGTGATTTCAGAGTTGGTCCCATAGTGAAAGATGTTCAGTTCGTTGGTCTAAAGCACCTCTTAAAGTTTTTCGGGTTTATATTTTTAACGCACTTTGTATGACCATTGTTAAGTTTTGGCGTGAGGCAGCCGATTACCTTAAACTAGGAACCAATCCAGATTCACTAACTACTGAGAATTCTATAAGGCACAATGAGATCGACAGCAAACCATTATTATCTTAATCTGCCAAGCTCCGCTAATGAGACACAATTGATTTTCTATTGTTTCGTCACCAATGGGCAACCCACGCTGCTTGATCGGTTAAATAATTTTAACTACGTGGGGCATCAACAAAATTAAAAAAAACCATACAATATGTTTTCTCTACTATATTTTGCGATCCATACGAAAAAATCTACACACATTTCTTAGACCCGGAAAGAAATCTTACATCCAAATCCTTTTCCATATGCCATCGATTCCCGAAGTTGGGGCAAAAAGTACGGATATCCGATAGCGGTTAATTTATTTACTCGCAGTGCCCGGAGCAATTGACCCGGATATTCCCACTCTGGGGAAGTTTTTTTTCCGGATATAACAAGGTTCTTTGGCAAAGATGTTGTAAAAAGTGGGAAATTGATTGTAAGAAGAAGCGTGGACTTGTTGCTTGTACACTGGTCAGAGTAATTGTAAAAAAAAACTCCTTACGTAGATATAAATATTATTGAATCTAACAATCTTTACAGCTACAATAATTATTTAGAATTCGCAACCCAGTTAGGTACATGAATTTGTCCAACCCATAGATCGCTCCAAAATCAAGTGAACGAATCGATTGCCGGATCGCGCCTTTCTTGACCACTTGTCAACCGTCACCGCTTGGTGTTGCTACAAAACATAAAATATAATCATTCTCAATAAACTTAATATAATCTGCCACTTAAAATTGCAAAACTTGCAATAAATTAGTATAAGTTGAGACAAGTGCCTTTAGCTGTTTATGATAATTATTTTAAAATAAAATTAAAAAGAATCTTTTTTTATTGATATTTTTTAAATCGATCTCTAAAAAACTTGGAACACAAAATTTAAAAGTGATCAAGCGTTTATTAACCGAATTCAAAAAAAGGAGGAGGTTCTCAATTCGACGGTATGTTTTTTTTTTTTTTGACTTTTGTTTTTAATACTATCTTGTTAATCAAAAACAACATACTTATTCAAGAACAAACATTAAAAAAAACACAAGTAAAAAAAAATTGAGTCACTTGTTATTTTTTTAGAAGGTACTCTTGTTGGGTTGTATTAAAAAAAATCTGAAGAGTACCTTTTATTTTATTTTTGTATGAGATAAAGGTTTGCTTTTGAGTGCTTAGTAATCAGTTTGAAAGTCACTGTTTATTTTTTAACATTGTTTAAGTAATTAAACAATGGTAAGTTGGTACTCTTGTTGGGTTGTATTAAAAATGTTTCTGGAGAGTATCTATTATTTTATTTTCGTGTGAGATAAAGGTTTTCTTTTGAGTGCTTAGTAATCAGTTTTTCTTTGTGATTACTACAGTGCGGCCAACGAGAGAATGCGTTATTGACACCTGTCAGTTTCACGCAAACGAATACGTGTTTTGGGAATTTGAAAGACAGAAAGAAGACAGAAAGCAAAATGCGTTTATTGGCATACAGCAAAATAAATACACCTTAAAACTATAAAAACAGAAAACAAAGACTATAATGCCGAAAGGGCCTCATCATCATCATCATCATTTCAGCCGAAAGACGTCCACTGCTGGACATAGGCCTCCCCCAAGCACCTCCACTTCGACCGGTCCTGTGCTTCTCGCATCCAACGAGTTCCTGCGGCCTTCACAAGGTCGTCGGTCCACCTTGTGGGAGGCCTTCTAACGCTACGCCTTCCGGTACGCGATCGCCACTCCAGAACCTTTCGGCCCCATCAGCCATCTGTTCTGCAAGCAATGCCCTTTGGGTGACTTTCAGCCTTCTAATAAGGCCCATTGTGAGTGACCACGTCAAAGGCCTCAAACTCAGGAAAAGGGCCTCAGCTCAGCATAATGTCAGATGACATCACAAGGTGTACCACCTGACGCTGATTTTCAGTTGCAACCCACGAGTGCCATACGCTGGATGGAATAACAATTTGGTCTTTTTTGGTGTGCTACATTATTTAACTGCTCTTGATGGAAATAAAAAAACAAATAATATTTTAAATAAGAAAAGGCCTCCTCCGAGGCAAAAGGACATTTTAGTGAACTGCATTACTTAAAAAATCAGTTCAAGACAAGGGAAGGGCAGAAAAATCAATCAAATTGAGCTTACATCTAACAAAAGAAAAACATGAACATACAAAAATACAAATACTTGAAACTCCTTTGATCTCGACAATAGGTACTGGCCAAATATAGAGATGACTGTTACATTCACCATAGATTAAGAAATCTTATAGAAGTGAAACTCATAACATTGCTTTATCCGCACGATCTCCTTACGAAAACGTTGACCACGTTTGAAGTTTGTCTCAAGAAGCTCGTTTACTGTCAGTGGTTACCTGCAGTACCTATTGCTTCTCCTTCTCCCTTTAAATCCATCTAAAGTTTGTCTTTAAAAGATCGCTTGTAGCGAAAAGACCACCCATAGTGTCATTCTATAGAGAAAAGATAATTTTATGAAATGCAACAAATACCAATGAAGATAGTTTCGTAAGAATAAAATGTTCCTAATATGAGCATTTTGTCGTCCACATCACATGTCTACAAGTAGTATGAATGGTATGGAACGCCCATTAATATATTTATCTTTCTCTATGGTCCACTATGGCGGACGTTGACAAGCGGTAGGTACTTTGAATTCATCTTGCATTACTAAATATTTTGAAATAAAAACTGACAAGTTCAGAGAGGTTAAAAACTACGTATTAATTCATTTTTCTATTTTTAATATACAATATTATTTACTATGTATGTGTACTTGGAATGTACTTTTTTTGTCCATGTCTTTTTTACTTTTTTATTTGTAATTTATATGGATATCCCATATACAGGGTGCCAGGGATATCGACGCACAAACAGTTACCATGAATCCAGCACATGATTCTATACAAAAAATCTTCTGTTTCACAGAAAAGTGTGATACCTATACGGTCAAAATGTATGGAGCAGCAATTTTTTTTAAATAACCCACGTCGAATTTCGCAGGAAGGTTTAGAATCATGTACAGACGCCAGCACATCAAGCTACCCCAATCTGTCAAATTTCTTTGATAGATTTTCAACTTTAGTAGAAAAGCAATAAGGTTCATCGCACAGCACAAAAAGCACTTTCTCTCTCCTTAAACATTGTCATTGTATTTTCTTTGCTCCTGTTTCATGTTTGTTATTATGTATATGTATATATTTATATAGATTAATAATACTTTATGTATGTATTTATTGTATTGTGTAAATGGTACACCAGAGACTACCTACAGTATTTGTCTGTCCTTCCCGTTTTTAATCCATCCAAAGGTTGTTTTTAAAAGATCGCTCTTAGCGATAAGACCGCCCATTGTGTCACCCATTGTAAAGTTTTCTATATTTATGTCTGTAATTTATATGGTGTACATAATAAAGAGTATTCTATTCTATTCATATTCAATTGGGAAAATTTGACAGATTGGGGTAGCTTGATGTGCTGGCCTCTGTACTAAATCCATGGTAATAGGTTAAACGTCGATGTCCCTGCCACCCTGCATAGAATAGAATAATCTATATCATGTACAGACGCCAGCACATCAAGCTACCCGAAACTGTCAAATTTTCCCAATCAACTTTGAACCTTATGCTTTAGCAATAAAGTTGAAAATCTATTAAAGAAATTTGACAGATTGCAGTATCTTGATTCGCCGTCTGTACAATAATAAAGAGTATTCCCTGTCATTCCACCTGATGCTAGGAATTGACACATCACGGTGACATTTAACAGAATAGATCGACTGTAGGCATTTATAATGTGCTTCGATTCCATTCTATACATAATATTTATTCTGTGCTTTCACACACCGTTGCATCCCATTAAAACCACGACTCTTCTTTAATTTGACGACAAAATTACGATTCTGTGGAACCAAAAGCGTTTTAGAGTTCAAAAGTTATTTGCTGTTGACGCGTTGTCGTTGTACCGTTAAAAGTATGTTTTCAGCTTTAGCGTGTATTTTTATTACGTGTTAGGTGATTGTTAAAGCTTTGTTGATACAATCTTTCAATTCTTCTTCAATTTCAATTTCTTTTTCTTTTCAATTTTTTTTTTTGTTGAGCTTTGAAAAGTACATTCTGGTTAATTAGAGGTTAATTTGTTTCAAGATTGTTTTGCGAACGTCCATGAGAGTCGTTTAAAAAAACTAAGTACTCTTTTCTGTTTAGCACAATCAGCCTATAATGTTCCCACTGATGGGACATAGGCCTTTTTTCTGTGGCCCTCCCACAGTGTGTGAGTGGGCTATAATGCACCATGCGGGCCCAGCGTGGGTTGGGGGATGTTACATATCTGTTTTGAATCGCTGAATTTCTGATGTTTTGGTTCACCGTTTTGAGAGCAGTGATGATGAAATAATTTGGCTCGACCTATGGGCCAAACTTACGACCTAATGTGTCCCCCTTAATGGCAAGCGACATCGTGGCAGGCCCAGACGGAGATGGCGGGATGAGCTGGACTCCTTCAACAAGAACTGGTCCTTAGCAGCGTTGAACAGAGAGAAGTAGAAAGAGAGTAGGGAGGACTTTACCCTGCAGAGGGACATCACAGGCTTTTAATAATACTGTAAGTTGCAATACGGAGACAAATTGATAGTCAACACAAAATGACTGATCATTTCAAAATTGAAATGGTCGTTATAGCATAATTTATTTATTTATTAAAACTTTATGCACAAGTAAAAAACAAATACTGTACAAAGGCGGACTTAATACCTGAGGCATTTTCTACCAGTCAACCATAAGGTACTGTTACGAGCTTGGGGTTCGTGACAGTAAAAACTGCCGATTTAATAACCAAAAATAGACACTTTATATAAAAACACCAATTGCATCTGTAAACACACTAATTATAAAACACAATCGCACTACAGATCACTCTAGTCGCACTTGAAGATCGCTTCGATGTTTTCGCTTGTATCGCTTTTCCAATACTGATCCCGGGTCGCGGTCACACCGGCCTTATATAGGCCTCGGATAGTTCCAGAACCTTCTACCGTAGAAACATCTAGAATGTTCGAGTACATACCGGTCCCGACCGACCAGACGTCGATAGTTCTGGAAAGTTCTAGCATCAAAGTTTCTAGAACAGTCGCGACTATTAGTTCTACTACTCGATGCTAGATGGCGCTAGTGGTAGGCATTAATTGTGGCGCGCAACAGTACTATTTGGAACCGAGCTGCCAACTGCAACTGCCGACAGCACGTGCAGCGGCTTCATATAAATACATACAAAGCAGCGGCCGATTGTATGCAGTCGCTGCACGTGCTGTCGGCAGCTCGGTTCCAAATAGCACCTTTAGGGTGATGCAGAGACAAAACATGGCAGGTGCAACATACAGGATAAATAGCAAGGAAATGACTATAAAATACAAGAATAAATACTAATACATACATACTACATACGTCATATAAACCAAGTGAACTAAATGCTTGTAGCTAAGTAATACCAGCCGTACGGGTTGATCGATCAGCACCCTAATTGCGTAACGCACTATTCAATCACAATTTGAATCATTTTGAAAGATATTGCTCATCCATTGCATGCTTTATTTATGTTCGAAAAATTTGCCTGCTCAACAACGTAATTTATAACACAATGAATGTTGTTGAACTGCCAAAATTAAAGCTGTTGGTACTGATAATAATATGTTACGCAATTACTTCGCTAGTTAAGCTATGCTTGCCGCGGTTGCTCCATGGATAGGTGGCCTTCTTTACATACCAAGACCCCTCCGTGTTTCGGAAAGTACGTTAAGCCGTTGGTCCCGACTGTCATTCGTGGATCTTTGAGAGTCGTTACAGGTCGTCAGAAGCTCGATAGTCTGACAACCAGTCTTACCAAGGGCTATCGTATTACCCAGTTACTGGGTTGTGGAGGTCAGATAGGCAGCTGCACCTGGTTAGACTGGAAGCCGACCCCAACATAGTTAAGAAAAGGCTAGGAAGATACTGAGGTAAAGGTAAATTAAGGTGTTCTGATTTGGAAAGTTAAGCACACATAAATAAACCCACGCCTACAAACCCCGAAGGGGTAAGCAGAAGGGTTTTCCTTTAACAAGAGTCTGTTGGTACACCCACGTGATAATTAAAAGTTTCGTATAATTTAACCTAAAGCCTATATTCTTTACACAAAGAGGCATATTTCAACCAAAACCAAGAGGGAATTCTAGCCTAATAAATAAAGTTGGCTGATGCCGCGACAAACTGTAAGCTCGTCTGATCCCTGCAAACTCCTTAACTCCGGGTGCCACGTAATTAAATGATTACCCGCCTGTACCGGCTTTGGGAGTTTACTGGCTCACTTTCTCTGACTGTACTTTTTTTGCTAACTCTCTGTTTGCAGTTGAGTGATTAATTTGAAGTAATAATGTTTACTCTTATCACACTAATATTATAAAGGCGAAAGTTTGTGAGTGTGTGTGTGTGTTTATATATGTTTGTTACTTCTTCACGCTCATACGGCTGAACCAATTTTGATAAAACATTTATGGAGGTAGCGGATACCCTGGATTAACATATAAGCTACTTTTTAACCCGATATTCCTACGGGATCAACATTTACGCGGGTGAAACCGCGGGGCGCAGCTAGTTAGAAATAAAAGCCAAATTAATATAAAGAATACAAAAAGAATGGGCTGCTTTAGTATTTCTTTATCTACTTTTTAATGAATTGTCACACTAATACAATTAAGGGCTGATTTTTTCATCACCAGATAACTTTTATTCGAGGAATAAAATTGACGTTTGACAGTTTTTGTATAAAATAAATGTCAAAATCTCAAAATTATTCCTCGAATAAAGTTATCAGATGATTGAAAAATCAACCCTTAATCCAGTTATTGGCTTGGTTGGCAGCACGAAACTAGTTTAAAATTATTTTTACTATAATGAACACTGATTAAAAAAAAAAAACTTCTTCCTTCTCGTCAAGAAAGTCGAGAGCAAATTGATGACAGTAAAAAAAAAGTTCGTGACCGCGATAGAAGTAAAAAAAAACTTATATGAGCCGAGTACATCCGATTCAGCGTCACCGACCACAAAGGGCTAAGGAAGGAACACGGATGGGTTTTAGTCAGTAAGAGTCTGACACTCCCTTTCGCTCCACCCAGAGCGGGAGGGGTCATTTGACGAATTCCCATCAAAAAAAAAAGCTTCACCGAACCGAGCGTGATGTGCCGCCTAAAGAAGTTTTCATATCAAAAACTCTAAGTAAAATCAGCCTGTTACTTATTATGTTCATAGCTCATACTGGCCTTTTGAATTGCACGGCAGCTCGATTCTCAACTCTCATCCAGCTGCTACCAGCCACCCTACGAAGGTCGTCGCTCCACCTAGCCTGAAGGCGTCCTACCTTAAGGCGGTACCCCGACCAAATTACCTTGAGCATTGCGACAGAGACAGAGAGCGACACGACTTCCTCGTACGAAAGGGATGCAGCGCACCCTGCGCACGCCCGTTTATCATAGAACTCGCACAATTTTTATGAAATTATTTTAATAAAAAAAGAATAGCGATATTTTTAAATAAATAAAAAATGTAATATTTAGATTTTTAAATTATCTATCTATTGGTGAAATCCTCAAATTAATAGAACGTCAAATTTACCAAAAGATGCATGCAGTCAATAATTTTAGTCACTTTTTTTAAAGGAGATTTTAAATGTATTAGTAACATATAAAACCAAATAATAACGTGCAATGTAATGATAGGATATCGAACATTAATAATGTGCTTTCAGATGTAGTTTATTTCTCATAATTATTGAGTTATAGCCTCTGAATAGCGAAGAAAAACGCGGTTTTGGTCGGGGTACCGCCTTAAGCCTTGTACGGAGTAAGCGTTCTAATGTACGCGTAATCTAGGTGTGTTGAATACGCGTACAGGTGTAGTTGCAAGTTGTAGTAGCAAATTGTATACGATTGTATACGCGTACTGCAGGTACGTACTATCGTTCCTGTGGACGCGTAACCGACTACGCGTACATTGGAACGCTTGAAAATCTTGTCAGTCGTACCACTTCAGAAATGCATTGTAATATTTTTTTAATTATTTATGTTAGTTTGCTAATTTAATTAACTGTACAATATTATTATATTACTGCATGTTGTTAATACCTACCTCATGTATTAAATATTTGCATGCCATCATTACATGGCGGAATGTGTCTTAGCGCTACAATATTACGTTATCATCTTTTGTACCACATTTTGTGCAAATAAACGATTTTGATTTTGATTCGTCCGTACAAGGCTTCATGCTGACGCCTCACATTGGGCGTATTGGCTGCAAGTTTTAGTCTTCGATCCAATGCACTAGTGTGTGTCTTGGACATATCAATATCTGTCCAAGATCGATCTACACATTGGTGTGTTGGATCCAAGACTGCAGCTTGTGGCCAATATGCCCAATGTGAGGCACCGGAATTACGTTTGCCAATTCGCGGTCTCCACTTAAGAACACATCTATCCTAACGGTCATCGGTTCTAGGGCTAAGAAGCTCATACTGTGTTACTTAAAAAACAGCCACTTTTCCAAACCAATCAAAGGAAACTCATAAAATACAAACAAAATAAGGGACCTTCCTAATCTTAATACGAAATATTAATCTTCCTTTATTGCGTAGTCCGCAGTAGACATAAAAATATATTTCTTAGCCGTTCGTTGTAGGGGAAACTCGCTCCAGTGAACAAGAAAGAATATTAGAATACTCACATTGAAAAGCTGGGACGAATTGAAAAATAACGGTTGGATATTGTATTTTTCTTTTTTTTACAGAAATTACTTTTTATTGTATTGAAATACTTTTTGCTTGATTGTAGGTATATTTCCTGAACATACCAATAAAGTTGACTTTTGGTTTTGTAGATAAAATCTATCTACAGGGTGAAATTGAATTCATGGGCATCCTTTTAAGGGGTCATTGTAATCATCATTTTGAACAACTTTTACTATGGGACCAAACCTGAAATCGGGAAAAAAAATCAGCTGTTCCCTATATTTTGACGAGTTATGTGAATATAAATGGAAGGATCAGCTGATTGTTTTTTTCGCGTTTTTTTGTCAAGTCCCATAGTATAGAGCGACTGCCTATCTGACCGCCACAACCCAGTTACTGGCTAATACGATACCCCTTGGTAAGACTGGTTGTCAGATTTTGGGGCCTGTAACTACCCGTAACAACTGTCAAAGATCCACGAATGACAGCCGGGACCAACGGCTTAACGTGCTTAAGTATATTATGAATTAGCTTACAATTTATTTGCATTAGCCTTTTTTCGTTACTTTATTGGAATAAACACAATAAATAAAATACAATATTTTATTATTTGTCGTCCCCAAACAATATTGCCGACAGTACTTTCAATAAAGTGAATGTGACACTGAAAAACGTCATATAATTGAAAGGCGTATTTGGTAAATGCCCGGTTCTTTAAAATAGGTACCTATAACAAAAGTTCTCAGCTTTTGCAACAAGTAAATCTTTTGCTATTGAATTCACTACGCCTGTAATACGTATTACCAATCTTCGTTCGTCCGTAAAAACAAAACGGAATTGATAAAAACAGAAAAAGAAATCTTCCGTAGCTATAGGAAAATCCCATCTATTATAATATCTCATTCCCATTGCACGATCTAATTTCCTATTCATCGAACGCCATATTTCTGGCACCCCATTGTAAAACTAATTTACTTCTTCATTTAAGGTACACTTTGTCTTCATAGTTATAAGGGAGGTTTTTGGTTGTCTCCTGTTGATAATAAGTTTGTAATCTTTTAAGAAATTTGATACAAAGTCTACAAATATGTATTTTTTCCCTCGGTTTTCAGGAAAAACTGCGCGCTTTCGTAAGCCAATACGAAATATTGGATTAAGATAAAAACATGATTTACAGTCGATTTCGTAATGAAATGTTTTGCAAAAGGATTGTGTTTGTTTCAATTTACAAACATTGACAGGTGGATGTAGCTAGGTATATTTAGAAATGATTAAACAGGGTGAAATTAAATTCATGGGCATCCTTTTAAGGGGTCATTGTACTCATCATTATGAACAACTTTTACTATGGGACCAAACCTGAAATCGCGAAAAAAAATCAGCTCTTCCCTACATTTTGACGAGTTATGTGAACACAAATGCAAGTAACAGCGGATTTTTTTTTGCGATTTTAGGTTTAGTCCCATAGTAAAAGTTGTTCTGTTATGATGATTACAATGACCCCTTAAAAGGATGCCCATGAATTTAATTTCACCCTGTATATTTTGTCCTTCTAATAAACTCAATTTCTTGTTAGATATAAAATAAAAGGTACAAGTCCGTAGCCGCCTGCAGACGACAGCGCAGTTGTCGCCGCGACGCTCCTGGTTTCATCGTTCGTCACTCTGATATACGTGACAGACGACGTGTCGCCTTCAACGGAAGGTATTTCATTGAAATACATAGGAATCAATAGTGTCGCGACGACACATTGCCTGCTGCTGCTGCCTGCAGTCGGCGCATAAAAGTCTCCAAGTTTGCCGACTCTAATTTCTCCGATTTTAACTGGCACTAATTTTGAATTTATCTAATCGTTTAAAAAGTCGATTAGTAAAGAAACAGCTTTTATTTAAAAAAAAATCAATCAAAAACAAAATAGGACCAATAACAAACAAAACACATCGAAATAAACAGCACTCCAAATCAAAAACGAAGTCCCCACGTGACTCACTCATATTCCAACAAGTCAAACGCAGGAAATGGACTAGCAAACATGTTTAATTAACACGTACCTACGTGTAATTGCGACCACAATTTGCCACGAGCCGTTACGACTTCTAATTCATTAGGTTCGACCACGCGAGAAATTCGAAGGCAGACTTAGATGTCGCGGGCGTATTCTGGTACTTCGTGGAAAATGTAAAGGAAACCGTTGAGGAAGGCAATGATTTATAGCTAAATTGGTATTTTTGAGATATTTGCTAGAATCGTTGCGGTGATAGTTGTGGACTATGTTTGGGAGTGGATGTTTTGATTACGATGAAGGAATGATAATGATTAAAGGGCGACAAACACATGTAAAAACAGAGACAGGGCAATACAGAAGATACTGATGATAAGAAATTATTCATTACACTGGATGATGAGATGGAACGGCTAAAGTGTGGAGCTCTCTACCGGCGTCTGTGTTCCCTACCACGTATAACCTGTCAGCCTTTAAACCAAGAGCGAAAAGGCATCTTCTGGGTTTGCTGGTTTCATCATAAACCTCATCCATTGCTTTCCACCAGGAGAGATCGCCCAAGAGCTGGCCCATTTTGCAAAAAATAAGATAAAAAAACGAAGATTCGAAGGGCTACTGTCATAAATAAAATAAAATTAGAAATTATGTCTAGACGAAGTTGCCAAATAGTTATGAATGATGATGTTAGTGATGATGATGGTTCCCTGGAAGAGATCGCAGAAAGCGATAAGGCCGCCCATTGTATATTTTGTAGCGTTTGATGTATTTTTTATGTTATGTATTTTTGTGGTGTACAATCTATACATATAAAATTCAAAGCCCTGACTGACTGACTGATATATCAACGCACAGCCTAAACCGCTGGTCCTAGTGACATGGAGTTTGGAGGGTATATTCTTAGTGAAGAGTAGGTATCCACTAAGAAAGGGTTTTCGAAATTCCACCTCTAAGAGGGTGAATGGGGGAGGGTGAAATTTCATGCGGACGAAGTCGCGGGCAGAAGCTAGTAAAGTATATACTTAATCCATACTATCTATACTATATATAATATTATAAATTTGGAAGTAACTCTGTCTGTCTGTCTGTCTGTCTGTATGTTACCTTTTCACGCGTAAACCGCTGAACCAATTTAGATGAAATTTGGTATAGAGATAGTTTGAGTCCCGGGAAAGGACATAGGATACTTTTTATCCCGATATTCCCACGGGATCGAGACTTATGCGGGTGAAAACGCGGGGCGCAGCTAGTTATAAATAAATAAATGATATCTAGTAACAAATTCCTTTCACTAGACCGAGCCTCAAGCTTGGTGATTTTGCCAATATGAAGAACTTTCTGAACACATAAGATGAATTGGAGAAAAAAAAAGAGAATAGGTAAATAAAGACGATACACAATCAGTATTCATGATTCCTACAAGTGACTTCGGAACGATATCGCATTTTCCAATCAAAATAAGGCGTAGAGCGAGTGCAGTGTGAAATGCGGCAATTACCTCAAGAGCCCGTGTCACATATCCTGCTCGCTCTTTAGCTAGGCACGAGAAAAGTTTTCTCGTTTGAAGATTGTCGATACTTTTAAATGGTTATGGTTTTATGGAGAAAAATCACAGCCCGACAAACCTTTATGGTGCTTAACGTATGAATTTTTTTTAAGCTATTGCATAGCTTTTATCACGGGCTTTAAGCGCGGCGACCGAATCAAGAAATTCCGTAACGAAAATAAACCTAACACCCCCCACTCCGAACGGCACAGCGGTGCGGCGTTGAAAGCCATGCATCGTCTAATGTCGTTTCAGTTCGGCAGACTTCGGCACGGTGTTTGTGTGCGTGCGACTAGACGTATGCGTGTAGACTGTACGAAACTCGCATAAGTTGTTTCGCTATCTAGTGACGTTACCCAAATGTACGCTTATTACACCCGCAGACGACAACAACGACGTCAACAGACGAGAAGAATAATTTGTTTATGAAAAAAAAAATATAAACAGGGATATGTTACGTAATATTATTCGGGACCTATTTACACAAAAGAGAGTAATTTAATCTGACTACTATTTATTATGGTTCACACAGACATAAAAAACTTCTTAATGAAAAACAGTTTCATCGATATCTCAACGCACATCACTAAATTGTTCAGAGAGTGTCGGACACCGATGTCGGAACAAGTCTCACGCTTCTCAAACAGCGCTGGGATTTAACGCTTGAGTATTCCGACATTCGTAGGACGTCGGATACGAAATCAATATCTGATAGGTACTAGAGTATTACAATAGATATACATAGACATTTCTGGAAGGAAATGAAGACATTATTTATCATCATCATTAAATGCCTAAATACTTTATTCTATACCTACAATACTAGTCATCATCTGCCTAGCCTTTTCCCAACTATGTTAGGGTCGGCTTCCAGTCTAACCAGATGCAGCTGAATACCAGTATTTTACATGGAGTGACTGCCTATCTGACCTCCACAACCCAGTTACTGGGTAATACGATACCCCTTGGTAAGACTGGTTGTCAGACTTTCGGGCTTCTGACGACCCGTAACGACTGTCAAAAATCCACGTATGACAGCCGGGACCAACAGCTTAACGTGCTTTCCGAGGCAAGCAAGGGTCTTGGTATTTAAAGATGGTCACCCATCCACGGACTAACCGCGGCAAGCGTAGCTTAACCTGATCGGTCGACCCGTGCAGCTGTTATTTCTTAGCCACAAACCCAACTTCTATACAATACTAGTATTGTATAGAATAAAGTATTTTGAAAAGGTAACAAACAAACTTACTTTCGCATTTATAATACAGGGTGAAATTGAACACATGCGACAAATCGAAATGGGAGATTGTACTCATCATTATGAACAACTTTTACTATGGGACCAAACGTGAAGTCGCGAAAAAAAAATCAGCTGTTTCCTACATTTTGACAAGTTATGCGAACATAAATGTAGGGAACAGCTAATTTTTTTTTTTGCGATTTCAGGTTTGGTCCCATAGTAAAAGTTGTTCATAATGATGAGTACAATCTTCCATTTCGATTTGTCGCATGTTTTCAATTTCACCCTTAGTTAGGATTAGAATAATTAGTTAGCAAGTTAGGATAGCATAAAGCCGTCCTCAATAATAAGGCTATCAAATTCAAAAATAATTGTTCGAATCCAATCGGTAGTTCCGTTCCGGGGATTACCCCTACCTACATACTAACTTAGAACTAAACAAATCTTACCTCTTTTATTTTATTAACCGACTTTAAAAAAGGAGGTTCTGTATTCGACCCGTATGTATGTATGTTTGTATGTCCGCGATTATCTCAAAAACTTCTGAACCGATTTTGATAATTCTTTCATTAGTGTGATCTACATACTTTCAGAAAGGTTTTAGTATATAATACATTAGGTAATTATTCTTATGTACGAAGTTATATGCATAAATGTACTGCATCTCCGGCATTTCTATGCGAATTTTGATGATTCTTCGAGTTGTGTCTTCAATTCTTCAATACACTAGTGTTAATTGAATTTATGTGGGGTAGGTACAACTAAAAAGTGAAAAATAAAAACTTTTTTACAAAAAAAAACAACCGACTTCAAAAAAAAACACTACAAAGTGAAAAATAACTTTAATTTCGGAAGTCGGTGTCAATAAACGAAAATGCGGAACCAAAGACACCGACCTCCGAAATTAAAGTTATTTTTCACTTTGTAGTGTTTTTTTTTTTTGAAGTCGGTTGTTTTTTTTTTGTAAAAAAGTTTTAATATTAGAATTCATAGTTTGCTTATCATTCCCGATTCGTCTTTATAATAAAAATGCTTGTTGCAAAGTACAAATACATAAAAGTTTCAGTACGTTAAACTTTTAAGAACAACAAAACACTATTATTTGTTAACATTATAGCGGTCAAATGCAAAGTTAGCCTGTTTCATCTACAGGGTAATTATTATAATAAGCTTTACCGTTGCCTAGATCGTATATTTACCAACTAGTACTTGACCAGCCATTCATTTATATCAGTTTATTTCATCGTTCCTGTCCCTCATAAAGTATCCTACACAATTTCTAGAGTTTCTCTCATCTTGCTTCTAATGAACAAGTACCATTACAGTTATTTCTATATACAATAAAATTAAGGCGACTACGTGACCACTGCGCGGTCACTGTCGTACTGCATGGAAAAGAAAGAGAAGCGCGATGATACAACGCTGGTAATTTATTGCAAAATATGAAGCAATTATCTATATACAAAAAATCTATTGTTTGGACTAAAAAATTAAAACGCTAGTGCTTTAGTATGTTGCTTGTAGAATAATCTGACAAAAATCATAATGATTGTATATATGTCACCGGAAGATAATAAGATCCGCAAATTTATAAATTTCCTAGGAAATTTATATTTTTTTTTTTGTGGGCGTAATATAATACAATTCATCTCTCGTTTAGAATCCTACGGAAGTTTATAAATTTCCTAGAAAATGTATAAATTTGCGGTTCTTGTTATTTTTCGGTGACATACTCGTACTACACATCAAAAGTGTCTAGGGATCAAGCATTTTTATGCGGATTTCTTGAGATTGAGATGTGGCTTTGTAATAAATTTATGATTTTATAAATTTATATGGATCCTTTTTGGTGCATTTCATAATTTGAATCAGGAACTGTGAATCAAATTCGAGTAAAAGATGAAAATCAGCTGTCAATATTTTCCCTATAAAAACATACAACGCATTGAAGACATTATTAGTGCTACTGTTTCCCTACCACTGATTAAAACCAACGTTATTATGGAGCGGCGACGTCATTTAAGCAGGGAAGAAATGCTCAGAGCCGTGGGAATGATAGAAGCTGGTTCCCGGCAACGTACTGTGGCTTTAGCTCTGAATACAAGTCAGAGTGTTATCAGTCGACTTTGGACACGTTACCGAAGCACTGGTACCGTGGCTGAGCGCCATGGAGGACGGTATCGCTGCACCACACGGAGACAAGACCGATATATTCAAATCTTAACTCGAAGAGCTCCAACAATAACCGCCATGATGTTAGCCGTGAGGCTTCATCACTCTTCAGGGAACTTAATTAGCGACCAAACAGTCAGAAACCGCTTGCATGAAGTGAACCTTCATTCCCGAAGACCGCTACGGGTACCACCTATAGCAATGCACAATCGTAGGATTCGATATCAATGGGCTCTTGAACACAGAAATTGGGCAGAAGAACAATGGCGTTTCGTGTGCTTTTCTGATGAGTCTCGTTTTGGTATGAGACCGGATACAAGACGTATACGACACTGGAGAACCCCTGGACGCCAACAGCGATTAAAATCCTGCCAGGAAGTCCATCCTTATAGTGGTGGAACCATCATGGTATGGGCGGGTATTTGGATCGGCGGAAGAACTGAGTTGATTTGGATCAGAGGCAACCTCAACGCTCAAATTTATGCTGAGACGATTGTATCAGACGTCATCGTTCCTCTACAAGTGCAAATCGGTCCCTTATTTCAGTTAATGCATGATAATGCACGACGTGCACCGCAAGAGTTGTAAGACAGACTCTCGCCGCAGCTAACATCATTGTCCTGCCCTGGCCTGCTCAGTCGCCAGACTTGAACCCGATTGAGCATGCATGGGATATGCTACAGAGAAGAGCTCTGCCGAATATGGAGGGTATCCAGTCGCAAGAAGACCTTTTTTTGTTGTTGCAACGAACATGGGCGGCCATTCCACAGCGTGATTTGGATGAACTCATTTTGAGTATGCCAAACCGATGTTCTTGTGTTGTTAGTGTTCGCGGTAGAAACACGGATTATTAATTGTTTAAGTTACCCAATAAAATTTTAAAGAAAACTGTTATTTCAGTCTTTTTATCGAACTTTTGTGTTAGTGGTTCAAATGTCAAAAATCCCTTTATTAGGAAAATGGCAAATTTCTTTATTAATGCAAAGGTGACTTGGTTTATCGTTACTGTGACAAACGAAAACACTTTATTTGATGAATCCTTAAAGAAAATTTTAATTAATATCAATCAGGAGAAAAGTTATTGCAAAAATATATGTTGATCCCTAGACACTTTTGATGTGTGTATATATCAGTATTGTTTTTATTGTAAAAAGAAAGTTTTTAGAGGTATCTTCATGATTTTTTTCTATCGTATCGAATTAGTTGTATTATGTTTTCAACACACTGTAGGTAGTGTGTTGAAAACATAATAATTATATCCTGAAGAATATCGTATATTTTTCTGATTTTGTTTACTGTAGTCGATCGTATACTTTTATTGTTTCTAAAACTTGCGTTTTTTGCGTTTATGTCCTATAAGCCCCTTAAAGCTTGCTTGTAATCTCCTTTCTGCTTACGAATACTACATTTTCTGTCCGTTCTTTCTCTTTTATCGGATTTGGATTACTGACTTCAGACTACTTATTTTGTTGATGTCATTTTTTTTTTCAAGTAAAGTCGCAGAATTCAGATGACGTGCATGTAGTAAATAAAATATTGAGTTATGGCTACATAAGATTAAAATACTGTTTCATGCATTAAAAAACTTTACTGAAACTAAAAATACAAAAAATAGGTCAGTCAGTAATTTTTGTTGATAGTTTAGCAAAGTTTAATGTGGCAGGGACAGACGTCGACGTGCAAACTGAAACCATGAACTCAGCACATGGTTCTAGACCCCTTAGCATACATTTTTCGACGGTTATCAAAAAATAAAAACTTTATTACAAAAAAAACAACCGACTTCAAACTTCAAAACAATCGACTTCTTCGTAAGTCGGTGTCTTTGATTCCGCATTTTCCTTTTTTGACACCGACTTCCGAAATTAAAGTTATTTATCACTTTGTAGTGTTTTTTTTTTGTAAAAAAGTTTTTATTTTTCACTTTTTAGTTGTACCTACCTCACACAGATTGAATTAACACTAGTGCATTGAAAAATTGAAGACACGAGACTAGAAGAATCATCAAAATTCGCAAAGAAATGCCGGAGATGCAGTACATTTATGCATATAACTTCGGACATAAGAATATTTACATAATGCATTATATATTAAAACCTTCCTGAAAGTATATAGATCACTTTAGTGAAAGAATTATTAAAATCGGTTCATTATTTTTTGAGAAAATCGCGGACATACAATCATACCTACATACATAAATACATACGGGTCGAATATAGAACCTCTTTCTTTGAAGTCGGTTAAAAAAATCTGCTGTTTCATAGAGAAGTGCAATACCTAAGCGGTCACCCTGTACATTTTTTACTAGTATTTTAGAAGAACGCCATTAAGGCAGTTGGTCACACAAAGGTTAATTCGTTTTTCTCCTTACAACAACGACTAAATCCGCATGCATTTCTAGTGTCTTCGAATCGGACCGTTAATTGATTACTCCTCTGTCTAATAAACCCAGTGACCCCAGTGGATTCCTAGTAAATATGTTCTGTCGAACGAGACAAAACATAGTTTTCACTGTACCATTTGTGGCAACCGTTATTGTGGTGTTCACTGTAATCTACCATTAGGGGCTTAGGGTTTAGGAATAAAACGGCCGAATTATCAGTAAGTATACACAACCACCCAAAGGGAACGTCCTGTCGCCAACGGCTAAAGTAAGTGACAGCTCCAGTGTTACCAGTAAGTTGAGTGCTACATTTAATAGTACATCACATCTCTTCCTTTTTATATAAGTTAATTAAGTGATTTAGATGTTAACTAATGAAACGTCAGAAGCTAGGTGCACGGTTCCAAATGGTCGTTTCCTATGGAGAAGAACCGGCAAGAAACTCCATGGTTACTCTTTTGAAAATAATTGGCTTTTACAATGTTTTCAAATTACAATAGGTATGAGGACAGCGTAGGCCTATCAACAAGTAGGTACCAGGTACTTGATGAAATAAAATGTCCACCGATCTAAAGTCTACCAGGCCTACCAAGTCCTCACATTTACATTTTTAAGTACAATACAGTAATAGCATTTATACTAAACTCCCATATCTGAATTTTCGTTATCTTTAACTTTCCATTTACCTTCCTTCCTTTCCTTCCTTCTTTATTTCCTTTTCCTTATTTTTTGTTGAATTGTGTTGTCACTAAGTTTTGAATTTCGTAGCTATTTTTGAGATCTGTTAATCCATTTGTGTCTTGCGTACAGGTAGATTCCATGATTTCAATCTCTTTGGATCGATTACAATAATATTATTAATGATCACGGAAAGATTTCGCCGTCATTGTTTATTTTCGGCCACCAGACCTTAGTGCGTAACCTATCCTTCATGTTGACAGTGCTTGGTTGGCGTTGCCCTTCATGAGCTGCTTCTGATAGGTACCTGTTTTCTTAAATGAGTTAAATGACTTTTTAACCGGTCAAGCTCCGCGCGGCGCCTATCGCCGACGAAACAATAGAAAATCAGTTGTGTCTCATTAACAGGAGCTTGACAGATTAATTATATGTTTGTAATCTAAGGATTCATCACTTGATTTGCGTGCGAAACCATGATTTCGTGTCAAATATAACGTCTAGAGTCCGTCATTGTTTATTATGGAAATGGCAATATTTGTTAAAACAAATGCGAACTTATTTACCAAGGTCTCGGACACCAGAAAAAGCCCCGTGAGAAACCAATATAAAAACTTTTTAATGTCGGTGGCTACAAAACTGCACGATTAAGAAAAAGTGTCATTTGTATGGGACCAATCATGTTTAATAAATTACCGAAATATTTAAAAATGACACATTTCAATATTTCAAACACAAACTTAAGGCTTTTCTAGGGGAAAAATGGTATTACTCCATTAATTATTTTCTAAATGACCGATTATTATAGACCTTGAAATTTGTTTAATTAAATCAATTGAATTTTGAATATTTTCAAGATTTAAATATTGTACTTGACATTTTAGGTGTATTTTGACATTTTGGTCTTATTTTGACTATTATGTATTTATTGATTGTATTGAACTGTTATTTTATTTTTATCTGATAATTGTGTTTAAAATATTCTTATCTATTATTAATTTAAGCATCGTATTCATTCATTTAAATTTTGCATGTCGCATCTTAGGCAGAATGTATGGCTCAACTTTAATTCTTCACGACCTTATTTGTATGCTAACCTGCATTCTAGCAAATAAATAATTTGATTTGATTTGTTTTGAATTTATTCGATGGTTCCCGGTAGTCTACATGTCTCAATTGCTTTGATGTATTTGTCAAGTGGTTTAATGCTCGATGATGAAAGCTAGTAACCCAGAAAATAAATAGCTTTTAGATAAACATTTTTTTTTTTTGTTTAGTAAACCATGTTGCCTTCGAGCTCTGTTAATAATACGTTTTTTTTAAGCACCTGGCATCATGTCCTTTTTATCACATCCAACACAATTAAGACGTCATCTACTATTGTCATGCGAACGCAGAGTGAGCATGACAATAACCATAACGGAAAATGATCAGCTCACTGAGATCTTTTGATTGATATTATCTCAGGTAATAATGCTTTATTGGCAGTACGTATATCTAATTATACCAACAAGTACGAATATCATCATCAGGCTTTAGAACCGGTACCATCGGAGAAATCGTCGGTGTTATTAGTTAAGTACTAACATAGGTTAAGACTATTGTTACTAACCCAATGGATCTCTGTTATCTGAATAACTAATAACAATAATAAAATCCAAGAAGATGGTTTATTTACAGGTTCAGTTATGTATAAGTCCGCCTAATTTTTTATTTAGCTTTGGTTCCAAAGGCTTGCTATTAGGCTGACTAACTGAAAGAGTCATTTTATCAATTGTGGTATCTTATTGAACATCATTAAACTTGGCAAACTTTGTTGTGAATAATAAATATATTTGCGAGACGTTAGAGGTATTATTTTATTTGCCCTTCATCTGCAGTTTTTTAGGCAGGGACTTGAAACGATTTATCACGCGAACTTGTTTTATCACGCCACCTTATTTTATCACGCTGCTAAATATAAGCATATTTTTGGCATCATTTTGATAATTCACACTTGATGTCAGCACTAACTGCTGACTATTTGTGCCTCACCACACACAAATATATATATATTTTTTAACGTTATATTTTTTAGTATCATTACAAATTTTTTGAACTATAACATTAGTGGTAACGGAACGAAATTCATTTCGTTTTCGTTTTTCAAGTCTGTACACACACACGTTTCACACGTTGTTAGATACTATTTTGGATATTAATATAATTATGTACTTGTATGTGTTTGCGTATCACAAGTAACTCTGCATCTAAGCAAACTAAAAGTATAGGACCGGGACTAACCCTGATTTATTTTGTTACATTGCATATACTGGTCGGTTATACAAATGTATACAGTATTTGATGAGTTTTCACCCATTGATTGCATATACTAGTCGGTTATCCAATGTATGTACTTGATGAGTTTTCACCCATTGATTGCATATACTGGTCGGTTACACCAATGTATGTACTTGATGAGTTTTCACCCATTGATTGCATATACTGGTCGGTTACACCAATGTATGTACTTGATGAGTTTTCACCCATTGATTGCATAACTAGTATAGTTTTATACCAATGTATGTACTTGATGAGTTTTCACTCGTTGATTGCATAACTAGTATAGTTTTATACCAATGTATGTACTTGATGAGTTTTCACCCATTGATTGCATAACTAGTATAGTTTTATACCAATGTATGTACTTGATGAGTTTTCACCCATTGATTGCATAACTAGTATAGTTTTATACCAATGTATGTACTTGATGAGTTTTCACCCATTGATTGCATACACTGTGATTCGTTCCCGACTTGGCTAACGCTTACAGGCAGTATTTTTTGTTGTTGTGTAGTTGGTAATTCACATTCAATTCTGACTCGTTTCGAAGAGTTTCTTTATTTGCGAAGTTCTATCAAGCGGCCATCTCACTTATTTATTTATCAGTATTTTTTGTTTATTTTTGCAATGTTACTCAATATCATACTATTTATACCTATTCGTATTTAATTTTTTATTTAAGTATGCATACACACTTCACGTTGCAGTATAAAACTGATTTACATCCGTCACCTCACACACCAGGTCCAGTTGAAAACTAGCGTCAGGCATTAGTTGTCTGGCATTTTTGCTGAACTGAGCTGTGAGGCGCACTTTCCTGCTTATTTTTTTTTTTTTCTTTTTACATCGGACTTTATACTGTTTATTTGACCTTTATTTTTTATTTTTGTTTTTATCTTATGTATGTATCTGGTGTATTGTTTGTCTTTTAGTTTGTGCTAAATAAATGTATTTTCTTTCTTTTGTTTTTCAACATTATAATAGCAGAAAGCCGTAGAAAAATCCAATCAAGCTGTATTATATTAAGCAGAATAATTAAGTCAAGTCGCAATGATAAATTTAAAGAAGCATACATACTATGAAATTATTTTACATAAACAGTTGGTATTTACCATTTACTCATAAAATGTTCATATTTAAATCCATCAGCTGGTTTACGATCGCTTACTCTGAGTGTGCGGTATAAGTAGAACATTATGTAGGTATTTTTATTACAATCGACCAACTACACAACAATGGAACATTTGTATTGGTAAGCGTTAACTGGCACTGTTTTTAAAGACTAATCTAACCGAAGGTATCAGCCTGCTTACTTGAATTAGATTCAATAATTTATCGAATATATCAAATATTATAACATTGTTTTCGTTTTCAACTTGTTTCACTTGTGCTCTGGCTATTGTTGAACTTGTTCGAATGCAGTTCTGCAGATCTTTGGAAGTTTGCTTCTGCTACGATTTATTTTTTATTTTTTACTCTTGCTGTTGAAAATATTATTTCTTAAGTTTAGTCAAGCTGTAATGAATTCTATGAATTCTTTTGTTGATTGCAATTGCCAGTGCAAAATGCATTTGATTTCACTAAAATTAGTTCAATCATTAACCTTTTCAGATTTTATGACACTAGTTACTTTACTTCGATTTTATCGAAGTGAAACTTTTGTTAAAACTGATATATTACGAAATTTCCGTTGGAACATTTTTTATAACACTAGTTTTAATAGTAAGATAATAATTGTTCCCTTTACTTCGATTTTACCGAAGTGGAACTTTTGTTAAAGCTGGTACTTATATAGACGATATTTGTAGTTAGAAAATCTTTATTTACTCAAATGAAATTTACTACAAATTCCACTTAATGAGAAATATTTTCACTACGTGTAATGGTGACATTCAAGAGCAGAGCTAGTATGGACCCACACAAATATTAAAAGAAGACAGCAATAATTTGAAGTACATAACAAGACATTGAAGGTAATAAGTAGCATAAGATGCATACGAAACAAAAGTAAAATTTTGTGGGTAAATTATTATTTTCGTTGGAACATTTAATTATTTGATTGATTAATATTTTCCGAAGGTATTATACTATTTACATACGGATTCAGTCAACAATACATATTTGATGTGGGTATTTAGGTATATATTAATTATTAAGATATCGTAACCAGTTGATTTACGAGTTGATTGATGTATTTAGTGACTCATTTCATCGATCTATGCAGCACATTCTCGTCTCAGCTGGTTACCAACGCAGCTTGTGCATAGATAGGTAAGTAAGTAAATACACACATGAATGTAAATCGAAATTAAGTATAGCAAACACGTTTAGTGATTTTCGCTTAGATCATGGTCACTAATTTCGTCTTTTTTTTTTTTTTTCGGAATTTGAGCGATTACTTTACTTACTGCGCTTTTACTCGTCGCCAATGTGGTGTTCACTGTAATCTACCATTAGGGGCTTAGGGTTTAGGAATAAAACGGCCGAATTATCAGTAAGTATACACAACCACCCAAAGGGAACGTCCTGTCGCCAACGGCTAAAGTAAGTGACAGCTCCAGTGTTACCAGTAAGTTGAGTGCTACATTTAATAGTACATCACAGTTATGATTCAATCAACTTAGGTTTAACTGTATTAAGAAGGTACTTTCTAAGACTATATACATACATAATCAGTCTATAATGTTCCCACTGCTGGGACACAGGCCTCCTCTCGGTGAGAGGAAGTGGGCCGTAATCCACCACGCGGGCCCAGTGCGGGTTGGCAGATGTCACATGTCTTCGAATTTTTGGTTCTAGGATATGCCGGTTTCCTCACGATGTTTACCTTCACCGTTTTGAGAGCAGTGGTGATGAAATAATTTACACAAAGTAAAGCACCTGTCTGGGTTCGAACCTACGACCTACAACTCGTAAGTCGCGGCCGTTCCCACTTGGCCACCACTGCTCGCACACTAGACTAATAAAATGTAATAGTGTTGGAAGAACAATGAGAAATTCTTTATTGTAAAGTAAGCGAAATTAATTTTTAAGCAAATTGACTCATCATCATCATCATCTACCTAGCCTTCTCCCAACTATGTTGGGGTCGGTTATTAGTCTAACCGGATGCAGCTAAATACGAGTATTTTACATGGAGCTACTGCTTATCTGACCTCCATAACCCAGTTACTGGGTAACACGATACCCCTTGGTAAGACTGGTTGTCAGTCGTTCTAGCTTCTGACTACCCGTAACCACTGTCAAAGATCCCGTAATGACAGCCGGGACCGACGGCATAACGTGCTTTAGAGGCACGGAGGGGTCTCGGTATGAAAAGATGGTCACCCATTCACTGACCGACCGCGGCAAGCGTAGCTTAACCTGATCGATCGACCCGTGTGGCTGTTATTACTTAGACAGGAGCCCCACTGTCAAGCAAATTGATTACCAGCTTAATTTGTTCGTATATTTACATAACAACAGACTGTAATGCTTTAACAATTGTATAAAATGGCTATAACACGAATTAACGTACGGTGTCAATATGCTTGGTAATTAAGTTCTCCGACTGTATACTGAAAATACGAACAACTGGTCATAAGCCCTAAAGTTTCTAGTTCTGATTCTATAAACGTGGGCTCTCAATGACAGTACGAGAAATTAATTCCTGCACCCTAATTGCGTAACACACTATCCATCGGAATCAGAATCATTTCGAAGCCAAATGCTAATCCATTGCTTCATAAGTTCGAAAAATTTGTCTGCTCAACACGTAAATAACGCAATGAATGTTGTTGAACTGTCAAAATGAAACCGATTCCGATTGATAAAGTGTTACGCAATTGCCCCGCTAATCGCAGATTGTTGTTTAATAATAACATTCTGCAATCAGTAATTAATTTGCAATGCACATGGGAGGATATCCATCTCATAATAGTTTAATAATAAATGATTTTATTTCTGTAAGTAGGTTTGTACAAACACTCTTCCACGTCAATCATATTTTAAATACTAGATGAGGTCGGCGTTTTACTTTTTACTTAGACATACTCAATCAACTCAGCCTATCGCAGTCCACTGCTGGACATAGGCCTCTCCCAGACTGCGCCATAGCACCCCGTCCTCCGCCTTCCGCATCCAGTCTACCCCAGCCACCTTCTTTAGGTCGTCCGTCCATCTAGCTGGGGGGCGTCCCACACTACGCTTGCCGGTACGCGGTCTCCACTCCAGGACTCGCCTGCTCCACCGGCCATCAGTCCTTCGACAGACATGGCCAGCCCACTGCCACTTCAGTTTGCTTACTCTGCAAGCTATGTCGGTAACTCCGGTTCTTTTCCCTTACTTAGACATACTAGACGTCTTTAATCTGTCAAGCTCCGCTAATGAGACACAATTGATTTTCTATTGTTTCGTCGCCGATCGGCGAACCGCGCCGCTTGACCGGTTAACAATCGAAATTAACATTCTTTGTTATCACAACATAACGAATCGCTTCGTCAATTTACAGTCCACGGTCGCTCATAATAACAACAAAACCTACTAAAGATCTGGTACAAAGTATAACAAACAAAAGAAACTAAAGCATTTAGGTACAGATAGCATCGATTTAGATAATAATCAACACTGAGCTCCCATACCAAACTCTCCATCGTGGCCATCATTCAAAAACGATCAAAATATTTGAATGGCGCAACCCGCTCCGAAGTACAATGATAAGAATCTGAACACTTGATAAACACCCCATAAATAAGATTAGGCTGCTCACAAAGAATGCTGTCCCACGCTTTCGAGATAATGAAATTGATAGCAAAGCACATTCTAGTGAGATAAGAGCCTAATTAGGTTATTTGTATTAGGTGATTAAGATTTCTTAAGTGTCGGTTTAATACTACTACGGCGATGGGAAAATGAAAAGGTATTTGTTTCTGTGTCATAATGCAGATAATGAGCTGGTGCTGTAATTTTCTTGATGCGGATGTCCAGTGGGTGTCCTAGAACCAAAAATTCGAAGACATGTGACATCTACCGACCCGCACTGGGCCCGCGTGGTGGATTACGGCCCATTCCCTCTCACCGAGAGGAGGCCTGTGTCCCAGCAGTGGGAACATTCTAGGCTGATTATGTGGGTGTCCAGTGGCAGATTTCAAAGTTTGAACCAACGTGATTTCAAATCGTTCAAGAATTACACGATTCAGTCGATCTGTGAACGCGTTTTTAAAAACATGCCTGCTAGACTTTAAGAGTGTGTGTGTGTGTCTCCATGGTCACCATTTGGAGAACGTGGTTTTCAAAAAATAAAATCCGCGTTTATTGTTTTTAAATAACAATAAACATTATTTGTATCATAGGTGTAGTTTTTTTTTTTTTCTAACTTTCAATTCTGCCACTGTGGACACTGTATTTGAGTATAGACAGTATTTTAGAATCTCTTCTAAAATCTTTCTTATCTTATGCTAGAGTGGCCAGGCAACTGAGACCGGTCAAACTAGGGCCGCGGTCACAGCGTATTGTAAAATGCACAAGTTGACAGGTTTTAAAAATATTCAGAGTAGAATTGTTGGTACTAGAAACTTATTTACGTGATCATTAATTTACAATATACATTTACAAATTGTTTTCCACGTTCTGGTTATCGTTTCAAAAGATTAAACGTGAATTTTAACTTAATCTGTTTTGGTTTGGTTTGTTCTTATCAGATGCAACCTCCAATTTACTTAAATAGGTATTTTTTCAGTATGTTTAAGGTATATACCTAGATCCGTTTACCGTTTATTTTGAAAACTTGTTAACCGACTTCATTTCCCAGAATATCTTGATATTTTTATAAAAATCAGCATAACTTAAAAAAAAATTACTTGAAGTTAGAAAGCACGAAATAAAGAGACAGTAAAAAACACACGTGTGACGAGCAGAACTTCTAGTCTTCGAAATTACAGCTTGCTTTCAAAATAGAACATGACAACACTTCAGTTTTAAATACCACTGTCTCACCTACAAACAAGTAGTCATTTGTCGCAGACTTTCACGACAAGCCACTCGTTAAGGAGTATCAGGCACGAAACCCTGAGGCCAGTGTCACTACAAAATAGTATTTATCGTGATTGATACGGCATGTCTCCCTACTCGCCACATGCTAATTTATGCTAAAGTTCTGCAAGAATACAGTATAACGAAACATTGGATTTTGAAGTTTATCGCGTAAGGAATAAAGTTCAAGGCGATTGCAAAAGACAGCTAATTTGTGTTAAAGTTACTACCAATCTGTAAAAAGACGTCGATGAAGGTAATTTCAACCTTATTCCATGTTGAAAAGGTGGAGGGTGGCGGTATAGAGTAGTTTGGTATAACAGTAATCTAAATGCCGCCTGACCGTTTAATGTAAGCGTTAACTATGTAAAAGCTTTTTTTTTAATTTTCAATGTTTTTGTTTGTTTTTTTTTAATTGTCGGTGTGTTTGTCAACGTTGATAGTGAATATGATGAATATGTAAACCGTAAGGAAACATTACTTATGCGTGTATATTTTTTTGATACTGAATTAAAATGCTGATGTTTAAGTTAAGTACGGAAGAAATTTCAATTCGCGTAACCTTTTAGTAATCATTTATGATAAGTAAGAAGCATATTCAGGCTTTGAAGAAACAAAGAATGAATTTAGAGTGGTGATTAGAACATGATAGGAAAACTAGTCGAAGAACCGGCAGCTACTTGACCACATGGTATAGAAGAGATTGCCAAAAACTGGGGAAAAAATAAGAAATGAAGAGAGCTTGGTAAAGCCACTTATAATATTGAAAACTTCTAAGAAGGAATGAAAATTACGGAAGACACTGAAGTGCCAAAAAAATCCCCCTGGGGGTATTGTTTATCCTACAAAGGAAACAAACCCAAAAACAAAGACCATACTCCTGTTGTCCTTTTCAATTACAAGAACTCATCACTATTAACGAGTCCAGACCAAAACTCAGATTCAACCTCTTTAGTTCCTTATTTTTTACTTTACCTTTAATTTAATTGAAAAAGGTTGAAGAGTTGGAGCATCCTTTATCTGTTACCAATCTTGCAGTGTCCCCATGTAGCGTTACACATAAGAAAGTTACATGAAAGCATTAATTACTTAGCCATTGGACATTGCAGGGGATTGCGGGTTAAGTTGGCAGTGACAGCGGTTTGCTGAAGTGGTTTGAATATTTCGCTATTTTATTTGTGTTTGAATACTGGCGATTTCTTCGCGAAACCACCTAAATGTGGAGCAGCCAAAATCTGTAAATATTTTTTATTATCACGACAATAAAGAAACGTGGTGACTATTTGCAAACACATGATTTTATTGAAGTGATAGGTACCTAAAGAAAAAAGAAAAGAATGAAAGAAAATACGTTTATTTGCGGTGAACATGACGCAAACAAAAAACATAAACACAAAAAATAAAATTTAAAAAGAAGGCCCACCCACCTACCTACTCCCCACTCACCTGCCTGGACCTGGACCTACTTAATCTCAACTATAAAAAATCAAATATAATTCAAATTGGTCTCATTTAATTAAATCAACGCATGATTCAAACTTTAAAATATTTTTTGTTGTTAACTTATTTATGTCTGTGATAGAATAAGAAAAGGCGTTGCGCCGCGCCGACTCCAAGCCACATGAGTCAAGGTCATGAAGATGATGATAATGTCTGACATCACTACATACTTAGTAAAATATTTCAAAGATTCTGATTGGTCAAAGCAGTGCAGCAGCAAAGTCACAAAACGCATTTCGCTCACCACTTCTCCCCACGGTCAGCATCAAGACCACAAATGGATGAACCATTTCATTTCGGCGAAAATTTCAAAGCAACACAGAAAGTCAATCGAAATTTTCGCTAAAATAAAAAACAAATGCATCCACGTTGAGTATGGAACACTTCATATTGGCAGTTTTTCAATGCATCGCGTCAAGTCGTGGGTAATGCTTTGTTCACACTGGGAATCAATGGAATATTTTGTAAACATGAAGTATTGCTGATGTTATTTATTTTGTTTTTTTTTTATTTCTAATTGTGCTATTTATATCTCATCGTATACTGCACTGGTTGACGTCATCACGTTGACGCCGGCTGTCGCTGAAAACAGCGCTGGGGCTCTGTTTTGCATAGGGCCGTAGCATTATGCTGAGCAATGGCCGTTTTGCGCGGATGTGACGGTTATTTACCCCCAACTTGTTCTTTTTTGTATGTATTTCTGCGCCATGTTTGCCGCAAACAAACGAATGTTCTTTCTTTCTTTCTGTCTCTTTGAATTAGGTATATACCTAGAGTTTGAAAAATGTTGGTTTAAAAAACAAACTACTGAACCGATATTGATGAAATTTCTATGGAACCAATCTGAAAATATATCCTTTCAAATAAAAAAAAGAATTTTGCAAATCGGCTTATAAAAATAACAGAGTTCTGAGGTAACAAACATAAAAAAATTCAACCGAATTGATAACCTCCTCCTTATTTTGAAGTCAGTTAAAAATGATGACTGTCATTCGATTAATGAATAGGTACAATTATATTATAGGATATAATTTTTTATTCAATAATGTAGTAATAGTTTTGGGAAGTTGTAGGTAGAATATTCGAAATTCTAAAAACCGGGACGAGGTCAACTCGTAATATTTTATGTATAAGCAAAGATCTCGTCTAATCTTGTGGGAATCATTAGTAGCTAGAGGGCTGTTGAGTTTCGTCACCGATGTAGAAACCGAGCTTACAAACTTATGAATTTGGTGGGTTAAACAATTAATTATAAACTTTCTGTTATAAACTCTTATGATTCTGTGGTATGGACCCATGATTTTTTTGCTAGAGGAGACTAATGCAGAAGTATGGAAGAGAAATACATATAACAGAATTTTTTTTTAACTAGTGCGCAAACTCTTACTTTGAATTCAACATATAATTCTAAATCCTCTAGAGTAGAAACATTTTTTTATTTTCTGTTATTGCACCTACTGTGTATTTTCTCTGCATCACCCAAAGGTAGACTGGTAGAAAATGCCGCCTTTGTACAGTTTTTACTTGTGCATAAAGTTTTAATAATAAAAAAAAAAATATTTCGCCTTTAAAAACAAAAACAGCTGTTTCATAGAAAAGTGCAATACACAGTCAAAATGTATGGAACAACTAATATTATTTTTTTATAACCAAAGAAAAATTTCTACACTAGGGGTCTAGAATCATAATTATTATTATCCTGAATTCAAGGTTTGCGCAGTAGTTAAAAAAAATCCTGTATTTTGCGCCAACCCCAAAAAATTGGGATAAGGTCAAGAAAATGATGATTATGATTTTTTGATAGAGCGATATAAAATAGTACTGTAACGTACACATTTACAGTTCAAAATCGAATCACTGATATTTTTCCCCAAAACCGTCTCAAACCTAAATTGATATGTCAAATACAAGTAAACGCACCTCATGTGCTCCCTTTACTACTAAACGTATCACGACTAATGCAAAAAAAAAAACAGAAACGGTGTTGAAAAAGAAACACCTATCTGATACTTGCGAAATTGGATCGCCCGAGTTTTTGAGAGTAAAGGGAAAATTCTGTCCAGATAAACAGATTTAGATAGGTCGGTAAATGTGAATGGAGTACTTACTGCTGTTATTTACTTTAATACTGTATAGGGTTTATTCAGTGGCGTGCATTGCATATAGGCATATAAGCAGTGCCTACCTCGAAATATCAACATAAGCCTGTCAATTACATTTTAGTGTGTGGGCCCCACAATTAAGAAACTCACTAAATTATCATACGTAACAAAAAACAAAATCTTCATACAAACACGCGCGGCAGTAGGCAGTCGCCGGACGGCCTACTCGGCTCCCGTACTATTCGCACATTTTCATTGGTCTTTACTCGTTCACGTTAATACGACAAAATTAAAAATACGTACGTCGTACGTCCTGGGTTCGATTCCCGGATCGGGCATAATATAATTGAGTTTTTCCATTACGAATTTCTTAGTAACAGCCTGGAGTTTGGAAGTTGGCGGTGTGATACCCCCGTGCCTCGGAAAGCACGTGAAGCCGTTGGTCCTGCGCCTGCTCTCTCTCCGGTCGTGTCGGATTGCTGTCCCATCGGACTATGAGAGTGAGGGAAGAAGGAGTGCACCTGTGTCTGCGCACACACTTGTGCACTATAATATCTCCCGCGCCGAAGGCTAGTCTCCGTTGAGATTGGCCGCCGTGGCCGAAATACGGTCTGGAGGACTTTATTTTTATTTAATAGGGGGGCGAGCCTATTCCCATCAAATTGGGTAGGTACACAAAAAAATATTTGTAATACAACTTCTTTTTTATGTGAAACAATGTGATTCCACACTTTCTTACCCTTAACTTCCTTATTCAAAGATTCAAAGGAGAGGGGAAATCCTGGGCCCAGCAGTTAACTAGTTGAAATGGGTATTAAAAAACCGTTATATTTTTCTAAAGGAAATCACAAAATACAGTATCATGTTTCTATCTAGGAAGCGAGAAAAATTAAATAAAGTTGTGAAACTAAATAATCGATAAAGTACATGCCTGAATTCTAAGTAATCGATAGTGAATAAATCGGTAAAATCTCAGAATATGTATGAACATCGAGTGACAAATGCTTATCAATCTTTTCGTGGAATCGATTCAAAGCGAATCGCGTTCCATTAATTTTTCTTCTGTTAGCAACACTGTTCACTCAGTATAGTCTAAAGTAATCTGTGCTGGTCACCGACTGACAGATGACAGGTAGAAAAAAACCGGCACCTATCAAAAAGTACTCTGTGTGTTTCTTTCGTTGTGAGTGCGCACGTATTTTCCGTTCTCAATCTAAACGTGTCAGTATCTTCAACACGTCGGACATAGAGGCTCTCTACTTGCACTCCATGCGTAAAACCATTATATTTAAATTTTAATCAAAAATATTTCGCAAATAACATCAAAAAACTACAATGTTATAATGTAACCTCACTTTTACTATATTTCATATAACTTGATTCCTGGATAGCCAAATTTCACCTTTTCAGGGAGGCCTTGTTATTATATCCACTTTCAAATAAAGCTAGTTTGATTGAGTTAACACCTGGGCCCAGAAAACTATGGAGTCTTTCCCTTCTCCTAAACTTGTCCAAAAAACTATTTCCTTAATAATTCAAAAAATATTCTTCGTCAATTTCTCACGGCCGTTAAATGTGAGGAGTAATTGGAGACACATGCAAACATCTACATCCGAGGGTGTGTCTAATTACACTAGAAATATGCCCCGGGGATATTGTTAATTAATATAAATAGTACGCACGTGTGAAACCACGGTATAATTATGATTTATGTATTCTACAACTTTTCTTCTAGTTTAAAAGAATTTAGTGACGGGTTTTTGTAAAATATTGTTATGAGCTGATTGTGGACAGGTTGTTACGGGGAGTTTGATGTTACTTTTTTGCTTAGTTTCGTTTTTCAATTATTTTTTTTTAGGCCATAAATAACTTACATGAAAGTGTTTTAATAATAATCTGTAGAACGTAAAAATATTTAAAAACTAGCTGCGCCCCGCGGTTTTATCCGCATAAGTGTCGATCCCGTGAGAATGTCAGGATAAAAAGTATCCTATATCGTATTCTGATGTATAAGCTATATTACTGTAAGGTTTCATATAAATCCGTTTAGTAGTTTTTGCGTGAAAGAGTAACAAACATTCTCACAAACTTTCGGGTTTATAATATTAGTAGGATAGTAGGATAAATCCTTTAATTTGACTATAAGTAAGATGGCATCAATGTAAGCCAACGGCACTACGAAAAGTATGATAAACAATTTTGCAAAGCTATGTGACCAAAACAAATCCAACCAAAATAGAATGATTGTGCCTAAATTATGAATTGTGACGCTTGACGTTTCGCAAACATGACCCACGTATTTGCTCTGAAACCCTAACGACATTTTGACTAACACCTTTTTCGTGAAAATATCCTATCAACGTACCCAAAATCATTCTTTTTTCAGTGTTCCAGATGGACCAAAAAACATAATGTGGCCAAAATGACCCACGTCAACAATTTTGCCCCTAATTTTGCTCGTAACCCTTCCGTGATGCGGGTCACGGGCGCGACACAAATTAATCCATTTAAAATACATGCACAATTCGGTCCAACATACCCATGCGTCCTACGTGAATAAATAAAATCCAGTGTCGAGCCCATGCTGGTAAGGGTTGGTTTTTGGAAAAGTCCAATTTTGGTTGCGGTGAAAGGTTTAAGGTTACCTTTTGTTATCTTTGTGAATGTTTTCATAGATTTCCCATATCTAGGGGAACATGGTTAAGTTATAACATACTTTGGCGATACCAACTGCTCTGTGTGTAAATTTTATACAGAATGAAATTGAACACATGCGACAAATGCAAGGAACAGCTGACTTTTTTTTCGCGTGTTCAGGTTTGGTCCTATAGTAAAAGTTGTTCATAATGATGAGTATAATCTTCCGTTTCGATTTGTCGCATGTTCTCAATTTCAACCTGTATTCAAAGACAAATCTTTAGGCGAAATCATGTCATATCAAGGAAAAAAATCCAAAGTTAAATAAAAATGTTCAGGCTTTGGATAGTAACAATTTATAAATATGAATGAAAACCCCATTAAAAATTTACATATCAATCTAATCAAATGCTTGACTGAAATCTAAATAGTTTCTGACAAGCATTTTAATTCACTCCGATCAAATCGGAACGTCAACAAATCAATAATTTCCACACACCATACGATCGTTATCTGATCGCTACTTCCTCATCAGATAGCTTATCTGCAGCGATCGCCGGCATCGACACTTCGCCTATTTGCTTATCTAACAGATAAACACAGATAAAACCAGTGATTTCGATTTTACGGTTTATAAATTGATAATTTCGATGTAATCGGTGTCTAAAATCTTTTTATGGGGAAAGTGTGATGTCGTGTGAAGCATTTGCGTTGTTTGGACATGATTCTGAAGAGCAATTACTGTATTTTTATTGGTTGAATAATAATATTCGAATTAGATAAAAGCTAGCATGGAAATGAGTTTCTATAAAAAAAAATGACTCATTCCAAAAATAGCACAAACAACCAAAATAAAGTCAAACAAAAACCATTCCATTGATTTGACTCACCCCAAAATCTAAGCATACGAAGATCGATGAAATGTCAATCAAAATTATAAAGAGCGGTAATACGATCCCGTGGGCTCTCATTATTTCATAATAAAAGGTTAAAACCAGACAGTTCAAAGAAGCTTTTGAAATCCGAAACCTATCCTGTATATAGAAAATGCAAAATTAAAAAGACGAACCACGCTTGAGAACAGGAATAGTCAATAGTCACTTCATATTGTGTTTACTGTGTAAACCGCATGAGGTTCCGTGGTATAGCGTTACTGATGCACCACCGAGCCAACATAAATAAAGTGGAAACGGATGTAGACACATCCACTGCTGCTTTTAATATAAACGAATTATTAGACGACGTAACTAAACGTGCAATGGAAAGAATAGAAAGTGGTGTAGTAGATACGGTAAGTCACGAAATAGATAACTTAGTAGATAGCGAAGGGATTGTATATCCTGCGGGAGCATGGGCCGGAGTTGAGTGAACTTGCCTAACCTAAATTGTCGACAATAGTGCCATTGTCTGAACGTTGAGAAATTTTCTTGATGGCTTTAAATTTGTCATAGTGGCGGAGATAGTAAGTGGGTAAATAAACTTGAAAGGGTTTTAAGCTAAGTGGAGTTTTATAAGTGATTACAGGATGTTATTTTATGTTATACGATGTAACGAATAATGATTAAAAACTATAAGCATGAGCTGTTATCCTTCGACACCTACTTGTAGCAGTAATTTCTCGGAAACCTTAATTTTAGCATTAACTAGTTAATGTTTTACATCTGAAGACCTATTTCAACAAGAAGTTAAAACTATGAAGTTATGATATATAACTGTAGCCATTTAAATGCATCTTGGTAGAAAAACACGAATCGGAAGTGACATTGCACTTTTACATCAATAATCTATAGAATATTATATAAAATCTATTGGGCACATGAGTACTATTGGCTAAATCTACGTATAAACATTCCGATCAACAGAATCGCTGGATTAGCCCCTCAGATTGGGCATCTGTGTACATTCCCAAGAACCAAGATTAAAGACACAACTCCACCTAAGGTTCGTAATTAAGGCTGCGACAGCCGCAAATTGGTAGTCATCAATAAGACAGCTTATCTGTGCATAGTCAATTAAAAATCGCTATCTTGGTTACATCTCGGTTAAGGCGACGGTAAAAGCGGGATATAAATATGCTTTAAAATGTGGCTGAAGTTTTTATGAAATAGGGTCACGTTGTTCTAGATGGACCAATTGTTTCGATCTACGCTTGCTGATTCTTTATCAATAATATAGTAACTGCCACTAAACATAGATTTCTAATATAAAATTGAAACGATTTGTTTAATAATTAAAAAAGTATCTGAATGGTTTATGAGAGAATGCAAGATTCCATCCTTAGCATCTTTTGAATAGTTAAGTAAGATATCGATTACCCGATTGGCAAAGTAGCTGAACGCTTTGCACCCTACAGGCTACGCTGAGATTCACCTGTTCGAGCGCTGACCAAAAATAGTGACCTATTATTAGTCCTGAGCTTTCCAAATTGGCCTTAACGAAGGGTTCTTTTCTAAGAAAAAATAACAATTCAACAAAGCTTAAACATTCAGTATTGTCTACACTCTCCACAATAAACACGCTATCACCTTTCCTAAGACCAAATCCTTAACTCAGCGTCCTAATTAAGCAAGTGCTAAATTTTTACGACCAACATAAGTTCCCGTAAATGACACACGAATACCCCTAAAAATAAAACCAGGACAATTGTCCCAGTTGACGCGACAATTGTCGCGGATTCTGGACGCGATCCAACTTAACACGAAGTCACGAAGTCAACATGGCAGATGTCACGGCGCAGGAAATCCTCTTTTTTTGGAATATTTTTTGTCAACAAGTTGGTGATGGTTTTGTGAAAGTAGAACGGACTGGATATAAAGTTCATTGTTTTGATGTCAGCGGGGGTAACTGAAAACTGTCGGCGGTTTATTTTTGTGAGGGAATTGAAGTTGAAATGTTAATGAGTTTTAGTTACATTGAGAATTGAAATGACGTTGTGATTTTAGTAGAGGGTTAAAACGACAAAACAGTAATCTTGTAACTCACAGTGAGTTGCAAGATGACTAAAATTGTGATTGACAAAAGTTTGATGGCGGTATTTGCTAATGCAATACACATGTGTACCACTTGTGGTACACATGTGTACCTCTCGTCCTTATAATGATTAACTATGGCACTAAACTACAAAAGAATATTTCGTGTTTTAATAACTACAGAGGACATAGTGTCTTTATAATAATCTTTCGCATTCAACCATCCATTCAGTTTTATAATCTAACCAATTAGGATCCGTTGTTCTATCTAAATGCACATATAGACAATTATTCTACCTACCCATTACGAAACTACCCAGAAGTCACCATCAGCATTGCAGTAAAAATACTCTAAATACCAACTGGGCACAGACAGATATTATGCCGTCCCGACATTGGTATCTCCAACCGATCTGCCGCGTACAGATGTAATCAGGGCAGCATCCGTCATGTCATTAATGAGAGTTTAAAGAGCAAGAATGAACAATTTGGAGTGCAGTTGTAATATTTCGTTGTCTGATTAACATTTTACTGGGTTATGTAGTGTTGGGTGGTCCTTGGATATAAATAGAGCCGCGATCTCTATATGGTTAACTTTGATACTACTTACGAATTGTAGGATGAATGAAAAGGCAGCGTTGTTGGATAAGTAATGAGTGGAGATGCTCGAAATCAAAACGATGTGTACTCGGGGAGTAATCTGATAGAATTAGCTATATTTGGCTATGTCATACCCAAAAAAGGGGATAGTTTTTTTTTTTTTTTTAATGGGCTAGCTCTTCTAGGTCAAAGGTGACAGAGACAAAGTCGACGATGGAGCGAGCTTACCCAGAAGAAGTCTGTTCATTCTCACTTTGAAGAGATTCGGGTTGAACGCGCTTGGAAAAACAGACGCAGGTAGAGAGTTCCACTCTTTTGCTGTGCGCATTATAAAGGACATTTGCAAACGCTTAATGAGGTAATTAACATAAAATGATCTACGTAGCGTATACCAATACTTAATTTAGAAGAATGTGTGTGTGTTCTTTGTCCAGGCAAATCAGTCCATTCCAAGGTCGCGAAGGAAGAGATCGCAGAAAGCAATAAGGCCGCCAATTGTATATTTTGTAGTGTTCGATCTATTTCTTGTTATGTATTTTTGCGGTGTAGGTACAATAAAGCATATATAAATACATAATTTTTACGCCTTCTCAAGTATTAGTAATGGAAAAAGTAATAGAATCGATCAAGACTGCATTTTGTATCAAGTCTAAGGATTGTATTATTACAATATTTAATGGAATACAGAAGTGTCGTTTTCCATTAAACATATTATTATGCATCCCGTCTCGTGTTCCGTCTGAACCAACACTCGCAAGCTCTGTGTGTATCGATTCAGAATAATGACACTTGGAGTAAAGGGGACTGTACACTGTTTTGTTTAGTTATAATATGTGTCGCTTACTAAGATCTTATTTACTTTCCAAAACTTTATATAGAAAATCTCTAAACAAATTAAAACAAACAAGATGAATCTTCTTGGAGTTTTGGCAAAATGTTATTTGTTGATTTGGTAGAAATCACATGCGTATGTCCATAATGAATTGCTCAAATCGACAATCGCATGTTTGTGTCACTAACAAAAATCAAATTCTGAAGTGGCTATTGTGATAAGTGCCATTAATTGCGTGTCGTTGTAACAACAGAAAATTTAAGTAGGAATGATCAAGACACGAGCGGACTAAATAACGTGTTCCGCGCGCGTCTCTCTGTAGATGAATGGTGGCCGTTTACGGCCGCTGAGGGTGACCGGGTCCGCATGGATTCATGCAGACCATCACCTGGCCCCCGGAGCGTGACAAAATGCGCAAACACTCCAGCACCCCGGCTAAAGGTAGCATCAGGACACCGAGTGGTTTTAGTCAGTAAGAGTCTGACAGACCCCTCCACCCACCCCGGGGTGGTGGACATCCATGAGGAGTTCCACACGATAAAAAAACGGCTTTTGTATTAGGTGCCTACCTATAAAATGTCTCTTTCTTTCTAAGCTTTTAAATAGGTCGTTGTGGGTAGAACCTCCCTAACAATCCGTTGCAATGTACCGCATTTAACACATGTATGCAATTCAATGTAGGAGATGCAGAAATAGTGCTGTTCTATTATATGCAGCGCTTTACAGCGCCTTATTGCGTATGCGTGACTTCAAGATTGTGTGAGAACAGTATTTCAGGCTCAGAAAACCACTAGGATATGACCAGGATTTGAAATGATGAAAGAGTGAAGACGTTCTTCAATTGGAAAGTATTCCAGTAAAGAGCCTAGACAGTGGATCGCATTGGAGAAAATGTTAGCTGTCAAGATACTTTTGAAGATAATTAACCGGTCAAGCCCCGCGCGTTACCGATCGGTGACGAAACAATAGAAAATCAATTATGTCTCATTTGCGGAGCTTGACAGATTAAGAATAACCAGAGATTTGAGACAAAAGAAATCTGGAAAAGTTTCGCTTGCTTAGTATTAAATAGACCGAATTCAAAATTAGTCATAAATGAGTTAGATACACCGTCATCATAATTCAACGCCATCTGTGAAATATGTGGTTCATATTCTATCATAAAAAAATAACAATGCAACTAACATCTTGTGTCTAACATTTATGTCCAAATAAACAATCGAAGTCCTAATGGTAAAACGTTTTTTGCGATTTGCCAAAAAACTAGTTTTTTAATTCGGTCACTTTAATAATAAGCGTGCGGTTTATTTGTTGCAGTATCTATACCAGACACAGCACTCAAGAAATCATTTTAAACTTGTAGGGCAATATTCTATTTCGTGTCCCACTCAAGGATATACAGGGTGTCAGACACATCGACGCAAAAATTGTAACCATGAATTCAGCATACTTAATTATGATTCCAGGCATAGAAATTGTTCGTCGATAAAAACCAGCCGTTTCATATTTGGTGGTGGTGGAGTTTCTTGCCCATTCGTCTCCGTACGAAAACTGCCTTTTGGAAGGGTTGACTAGAATCAATTCTATTTTAATGTAATTTTTGACGTTCAAAAGTGCCTTTTATGTGCCTATTTGAAATAAATGCTTTGACTTTGACATAGAAAAGCGCAATACCCACGCGGTCAAAATGTATGGCACAACATTTTTTTTTTTTAATAACCTATGAAAAATTTCTGGGTCTAGAATTACGTGCTGAATTAACGGATACCGTTTGCACGTCGATTTCCCTGCCAGCCTGTATATGACATTTATAATTTATTCAGTTTCACTTCTAGCTTAATTCGAATCATCCCACTTTCGTTCACAATAATGTTTATCTCCAACACTCAACATTTCTAATTATTGTTTACCCTCACAAAACAAACGTGATTTTCTCAACACAACACCTACCTATTGTCGTATAATCGTTTCCTTGTTACTAACAACGGTGTCCTAATCTAAGCCATCACATTGAAACGTCGACAAATATCGAGCCGCGCGAGTGTACGGCAAACAGCGATGCGTTTTACTTAATTGAATGCCTAATGACTACGGTATGAGGGTTAGGGTGTGTCCTAGTTTGGTGGGTGTTCGTTGCGAGCGCGAACGTTTGTTGTTCGATTTCGATTGCAAGTTTCCATAGTGACTGGTGAAGTAAGAAATTGCCTAATTCATGTAGATTGAATTTATTGTAATAATACATATTTTAAATACTATTAATGTCAGAGGGTCAATAATTATGATTGCTATTTATTTTTTAACCTGTTATTAAATATGTCGTCTACCGAGTAGCATTATTTCCCCAAACCAAACTTTAAAACACTTTGAAAAAATAAATTAACTGGAAAGATTTGCTTTTTTAAAATAACTCCGGGTGCATTTTGACCTAAAAACGCATTCAAAGATATACAGACTCGGAAGGGTTAGTATCTTGAACTTTTTGAAAAAGGGTTTGCAAGATTCCCGTGGGCGTGGGCGTTCCTATAGCGTGCATTTTTTCTGTGCGATGAACACTCCCTGACTTTCTGTTGAGTCACCCCATCCCGTCATAAAACGAAACAGTATAATTTAATACTGCGGATTTCAAAGTTTGTTTATCAACAGCAAATATAAAAAGTTAATAAAATATTTACCTTAACTAGCTTTCCATATCAATTCATGAATTTTCAGATAGACATGATTTTCCCACTTTCCCAGAAAAACTGGAACCAAACAAAACCAGTATTGTTTACCTACCGAAACAACGACATTAGGACACACCCTTACTCGTTTATAGTTATGCTTGTGTCGGCTGAGGTAAATATTGTGCCCGTTTAATTGGATTTTATATTTGGTCTCGCTGAAGTTTAAGTGTTTTTTGGTACTTTTTCGGCAAACTCTGTAGTGTATGGTGCAAAATTCGCGTATTTTGTGCGTCTCTTTGAAGTAAATGCAACGATGTCGTAATGTTTAGGAAACTGGAAAAATATTGAGCAGACAAACGTGGTAGCATTCTGTTATTACTTGCGCAAAATCTGATTAGAAAGTTTTGAAGAAAATTTTAGAAAATAACACCGCTGTTACTCAAGCCAACTTCAACATTGTTCAAAATAGTAAAACCCAAGTTTTTATTTTGCATTGGTTTATGACTAAAAGACAAACAGTACACCAGATACATACATCAGATAAAAAGAAAAAGAAATAAAAATCAAATAAAAAAGTGTAAAGTCCGATTTAAGAAATTATCAGGAATGTGTGCCTCACGGCTGCGCCAAAAAAGCCCAGTTCAGCAAAAATGCCTGATGCTGGTTTTCAACTAGACCAAATACTTAATAATTAAGAAAGTAATGATTTATTTTGAGTTAACAATACGACAGAACATTTTAAACCAGAGATACCTACATTCAACCATATAATAATTTTCCCTAACCAAGAACCAAATAGGTACCAGAATTCGACAAAGAAAAGTCGAATAGGGGAAGAAATTAACACAAGTCATTTGAAGTTCAACTTATTTCCTTCGCTTCCTTATTGCGTACTTATCAATTGACATCTGTCCATTATCCTATTTTTTTTTATATAGGTACTGATGTACCTGACAGCAGGATGTTAAATATATTTTATTAGGTAGATGAATTCCTTGGATAGTCTTCTTATTTTTCAGAAAATAATATAGACGTTTAAAAAAGGGTTCATTTTTAAAAGGTATAATAAATTGATACAACTCAGTGTCTCGCTGACGGTGGCGTGTATGTTGGATCATTTAGCTCCCTTCAAAATGGTTGAGCTGAATGGTGCTGATCTATGCGTCATGTTCCTGAACGGGCGCCGTCAGTTAAGGCTGGTCATCACTTAGCTGCCTCAGCTTATTTTTAATTATTTTATTTTTGGATTGTTGTTTTGTTACTATTTACTGTACTCTGGACGCTTTTAACGCGTACGTCTTTTTTTTAAATCGTTCTTTATATAATTGAAATAAATGCTTTGAGTTTGAGTTCAAAGCCTAGAACTAATTTGCTTAGAAGCGTGGGCTGAATTGATAGCTATAGGTTTATTTGACCCAAAACAATTTTTATAGAATTTATGAAAATAATTAATAACCACATCAATCACTTTCTGCAAGGCAATCCATGTATGAGCTTTTGCTGACACGTTCTCACTCCATAAATTCAAGAACTTCATTTCTAATCAAAATCATAAAATCATTACCACTTTATCATAATAAATACTACCATTTACAGTCCAGATAATTGAATATCACTTACTTTCACTCCATTTTATTTAACGTACATTATTTATCACAGACCCAATTCATCTCAGACTTAATTTTTTAAAGGCACATTACTAAGATTTATTAAAGGCGCCATTTAGCGAGTAATTAAGAGGTTCACCGTTACTTTTGAAGGGAGATAGATGGTTTAAGAGTAGAACAGTAATCTATGGGCCCGGCGTATGAGTAAGTACGGTTCAAAGAATGTTGGTATGAGAATGCAGTAATAGATTAAGTGGGTGATTGATTTAGGTGCGTAGAATGATGATTTAAAAGCAATGGAAGTTGGTAATGAATTAAGAACTTTTTGTGACACTAATAACAATAAGAATAGAAGAAATTCGAACCATTCATTCCTTCTGCAATCTCTATCTAATGAAGAAGGAATTAATGGGTGGAATTTAGGATGGCGTTTTGTACCTACGAAAAACCATAAATTAGCAACCAGTTTGATTTTGTCTAGACTCTAGATTGTCCTATGGAGCAGGACCAGCATGTTTCCAAGCGTTCTTATCTTGGATATAATCTTCTAATTTATAGTATGCTTGTTTACAAAGTGTACGTTTAGTGTGAGTTTTAAATTTTCTTTCATTTAATTACAATATATCACAAGGTATTTTATTGTAACATTTAACACAGTACCCCATAAAAGATGTATGTACTTTGGCTAATCTGAAAAATGGTTGATGTATTTTATCTTTATTTCTAGTATTAAAATTATGTCTATCGCTTATTTTATTAAAAAGATGTACCTAGATTTTTTCTTACATACATAATATTTTCATAAATGAATTGGCAAGGTACCGTCATAATATTAATCCTTTTAAATAGTTCCCTGAGAGATTCGCGGCGACGTAGATTATAAATGGCTCTGACAGATTGAAGTGAGTAACATTTAAGTAGAATACGAGTACATACATAAATACATGGACATATTCCATAAATTCGACTGCTTATCTACTTAATTTTCAATAAACTCGAAAAGAAATGAATTTTCATTTCACATCACGTATAAAATTAAATAGAAACTCTTCCTTTTTCATCACACCATCTGAAACCCCATTTCGCGTCACAACACGTTTATCAGGGTTCCACAAAGCTCTTAAGAAAACAGTTTTATTCAAAGCAAGGTAATTGCGACGTACGGAACCAAAGCAGCTGCGTCCCTTTGACTCCCTCTTGAAAGCTATCAGTGATATTACCTTTTTTCGTTCGCAAGGGTTCCGCGATATTAAAATTTATTGAAATTATCGCCATTTTAGAAATTCTCAAAGGAGTTTCTGAAGTATCGCGGTAATAAGCAACGATTCTTATGTATTGAATATCTTTTTGTTAATTCAAATTAAGATTTGGAAAATGTCTAAAGGATTTTTTTTTCGTATAAAATTTGGTATTAATTGGATTTTATATCAGAAAAGTTTTGACCGAAGTCGGCCGAAGGTTTGCCTTCCAATACGAGTGTTATACATATTTATTTAACTTCATAGCACGTTTGTACTGTCTTTTTCAAAACTTGTCATGTAAGCCATGGGCAATCTATAAACAAACTTTGGATAACATTGAATAACTCGACAATTGTTGCTTTGAACATTCAATTAATTATTTTAAAACTTATTTTCACTAACAGCGCACTTAAAGTGCACAATAACCTTGTTGCACTAAGCACAATAACATTTCCTATCTATGGTTGATTGACAACACAGAAGCGATAAAGCATAGACAAGCAACTAATAGTTATAATTGAAATACGGATACATTGAGATTAAAAGATAAGCGAGATATATATCGCGATTGTGTATTATAACCGTTTCTATTTTTAATTACTTGTTGGTAATTGTATTTTGGCTTATTAGTCGATTCGCACGAATTTGCTCACCCAAAACGGGCGAGTCGCACGAATTTAATTTATTTGTGGGCAAGTCGACGACTTCAGAAATATGTTTTAGGTAATTGGCACATTTTGAATTTTATGCAATGACGTAGAAAAAAAAATTAAAAGTGACGATTCGCGCGTTTCGGGTGAGTAAATTCGTGCTAGCATAAATAGTCAATGCTACTCAGATATTGTCTAGTGGTGGTCTAGATTTTTAACAACAATAGCTATCGATAAATCTCAAAAGTATAGACTTGAAATAAATGAATGGCCAAAAGAATACTTATCAAAAATTTCTTCTATGACTCATATTGTAGAAAGACCGTTCACTACTTATTCAATGCATACGTCAATCGGATCGTTTTATACAATTATCTACTTTTGCTCGACAAGCGGAACGAACTCTTTCACTGGGAAGATTGGATCTAATTGGATTGGATTCCTGGTAACTGAAACTTCTCAAAAGAACTTGATACCTCCTTATAATATATAATAATATAATATTCCACAACAATCACACAACGCCATCTAGTCCCAAGCTAAGCAGAGCTTGTGTTATGGGTACTAGACCACTGATAAACATACTTATATATTTCTAAATACATACATATTATAGATAAATTACACCGAGACACAGAACAAATGATCGTGCTCATCACACAAACATTTGTCCTGGATGGGAATCGAACCCACGACCTCCGGCATAGCAGTCAGGATCACTAACCACTAGACCATCAAGCCTGTCAATTTTATTAGAACTAAAAAATATCCTTACACAACCTTAATCCTACTAATATTATAAATGTGAAAGTTTGTGACGATGTTTGGAAGTTTGTTACTCAATCACGCAAAAACTACTAAACGGATTTGGATGAAATTTGGAACACATATATATTATAACCGGGATTAACACATAGGATAGTTTTTATCCCGATATTCCCACGGGATCGACACTAACGCGAGTGAAACTGCGGGGCGCTGCTAGTTATACATATTTACACTTAGGGCGAATTCCATCAAACTTTTATACCTGAATAAGTCTTATTGAATTTTTGTCATTTTTTCCATACTAGAACTGTCATACCTACATCAATTTTATTCAACGGATAAAAGATAAATGACTTTTGGTAAAATCAGCCCTTAGAAGACTAACCTTGGTCACAGATTAACTAATAGTACTTCCTTGGTAACCTCCAAATCCTTATTCAACCTTTCAGTTATTCCTAACTGCGTAGGCGAAAAGATCTTTCTCCAAGATACGTAGTATATATATTATTAACCCATTGGCCAAGTAATCATTTATCCATACATTGGCACACGTACCACCGACACAGCCAATATTAATCTGGCTGAGTATTCAGGCCTGGATTCCAATTACCTAAAAACGCAGGGCCATTCAATTTGGCCCTCAAGGCGCGCGCTTGTAGGCATAAACTCGCTATGAAGTATGTATGGAAGGTGGGCTGGGAACGATAGGTTGGCTGTTCCGGTAAGGATAATAGATTCGGTACTGAGGAAGATGTATCTAATGTCCTTTGTATACCAAGGTCATACTAATCATCTGCAAAAATGCGGTGATCTGCTTGCAGATTCATATAGATTAATCATTTTTATTTATGATCACTTTATGAAGAAAAATACATGAAAAAAAAAAACAGTGGCACTCCGGGAGGTGCCGACAGAAGTGAAAACAAAAGACAAACATAATACTTAGCCATCACTCACTGACATTCGAATATACATTAAAACCGAGTACATCCCGAGGACAGCCGAACACATCCGAAGCAGTGTCGGTTACGGTAACAGTGGCGTGAATTCAATGGTTTTTTCCCATCTCAAAAAATGCCCAATGTGCCTTTAAGAAGTTTTCACTTCAATAAAAGTAAATATTCGTATTCAGCTGCATCTGGTTAGACTGAAAGCTGATCCAACTTAGTTAGGAAAAGGCTAGGCAGATGATGATGAAGATAAAAGAGGACAAAGGTGTTGCTTTTTCAATCATCTTAGTCTATTAGTTAGTGGACTGCTAGTTGTACCTTTCTTCCTTACTATGTATTTTCTCCTATGTCACTTTAAAGGACACGATTATTTGTCACCAACATTCATTTTGCACTTGCTTTGTTCTTCGGATCACTGTAATAATATCACGTTTTTCAACAATAATTTTGTTAGGTTCGAATATTTGGAAAAAAAAATTCCTTTGAGAATCCGTAACCCATAGCTTTGAGAAAATATATTCGGCGGTACAAAGCAACAACCATAACGGGAGTTCCCAAATTCTGTGTTCCTACGTTTCATATCGGAAAGTGACTTATCAAGGTCCGAGTTTCACGTGAACGTCGTTAGAAATTCACATTTTTGGATACACGGTATTTTGTGTACATACCTGTACTTTTTATTGCAATGCATCCCTGTGAACCGTTTCATCGTAAATAATATTTCTTTCATGGCCTTGGGACGGCGCGATGGCAAATATTATAGTGTAAATAATATATGAAGACACGAATTTCTACCATGTAAATGGACAAGCGTTTGATTTTGGTTGTTTGCTCTTTTCATAGAACACACAGTACATTATAGCGTTTATGTAGTGCATAGGGTTTGTTGATATTAATATCACATTAATATTATAAAGGCGAACGTTTGTGAGTATGTGAGGGTGTGTGTGTGTTTATATGTTTGCTACTTCTTCACGTTCAAACGGCTGGACCAATTTTGATAAAATTTTGTATGGAGGTAGCTGACACCCTGAATTAACATATAGGCTACTTTTATTCCCACGGGATCGACATTTACGCAGGCGAAACCGCGGGGCGCAGCTAGTTACTTATCATTCCAAGTCTCCTTTATTACGCTGTGTATCTATCTTCAATATTTTGTCTAAAATATCTTGAATTATCTATGGATCATCATAATTTCAGCCGAAAAACGTCTAATGCTGGATATAGGCCTCTCCCAAACACCGCCACTTTGACCTGCCCGCCCTTTACTCATTCAATCGTACCTTCCTGATCTCCAAGCACAAATCAAGATGCAAGTCCTCTGAAATTTCAGCAGCTCCTTTAATCCAGTTGTACGTAAACCAATTGTGTGAGTATGGCGGTCACGAACGCTTTACTATGCAACCGCCCGGGACAATGGCTGCCAATTAGTGAGGCGTGTTACAGTGTACCGAGACTTGGATGCACTGAGGGGTTTTTTGATGTGCCTAGTGCCTTTTTTTTGGGTTCCGTATCCATTTGTATAAAATTTTAAGACCTAATATAACATGGCATACTTTTGTTTCTCCTAATTATATTCTTGCATTATATTAGGTCCTTACATATGAAATTGGCGTTTTTCGTACTGGCCAATTTAATCACGAATTTCTCCTCTTTGGTAAGGAATTCCAAATTCAAATTTGTACAGCTATTTACTCATGTATTTGTGCTTCGATGACCGTCATTCATTTGTTTTTTTTCTTCTGTTTTTTCTGTTTGCGTCACTCATTTTACAAAATGGAAAATTTAAAATATCGCATTATTTACGAGTACGAGTTCCGCCGTGGCACTAGTGCTGCGGAAACGACTCGAAGGGTGAATGATGTGTATGGCGGTCATGTTGCAAAAGAAAACACAGTTCGTTTTTGGTTCCAACGTTTTCGTTCTGGAAATTTCGACCTGCAGAACAAGCCCCGTGGACGGCCTGAGACCCAAGTTGATAATGGAGAATTGAAGGCTATTGTGGAAGCGGACCCATCGCAAACCACGTCCGAGTTAGCTGCAGGCTTCGATGTTAGTGATAAAACTGTTTTAATTCACTTGAAGCAAATTGGGAAGATTAAAAAGCTTGAAAGGTGGGTGCTTCACGACAACGCCAGACCACACACTGCGCAACAGACGGCTACCAAATTAGAAGAGCTTGAATTGGAATGTCTTAGACATCCTCCGTACTCCCCGGACCTTGCTCCAACAGATTACCATTTTTTTCGCAATTTGGATAACTTTTTGCAAGGGAAAAAATTCAACTCCGATGGGGCAGTCCAAATCGCCTTCAAAGATTTTATTGATTCCCGTCCGACTGGTTTTTTTAGTAAAGGGATCAATGAACTACCTATAAGATGGCAAAAGTGCATTGAAAACAATGGTTCATACTTTGATTAATTAAATATATTATATTAAAAAATATTCGACTTTTTGTTCCTTCCATACAAAACGCCAATTTCATATGTAAGGACCTAATATTATTTACGCATAACAGTTTACGCATAATTTCTCTAAACCTATAAATGATTAAGCATAACATTCTGAAGCATAAATTTAGCATGCTTATTTTATTTAGAACGACGTCAGGTCAACGGAGCCCTGCTGCGTGGAGCTCCAATTTCTGTCTGCAGGGTTTAAAGGAACCTAACCAAACCGAACCTCGGGTTGCCCCTGTCGTCGTTTAGTATTATGCGAATTAAATTTATGCCAAAATAAATTAGCCTTCAAGATAATTATGCCAACATAAACTGTATGCCAAAAAAATATGGCAAAGTATTATTATTCCAAAATATGTAGTTATGCCAAAGTATATTAGGAAAACGAATATTATGCGAAAAAAGGGATTCCCTTTATTTGTGTGATATTATTAGTGTTGGTTATCTTTTGTTCTAGGTACTTTTGAACAGGTAGATATTAGAAGTTTTATTGTTATGACGATTATAGCCGTATAGTATACCCTACAAAGTGTTAACGATATAATTACATTTTATTATATACAAGGTGGCAGGGACATCGACGCGAAAACTGAAACCATGAATTCAGCACCCCATTTTTTTTTTTTAGGATGGGAAATCATCAAATGACCCCTCCCGCTCTGGGTGGAGCGGAAGGGAGTGTCAGACTCTTACTGACTAAAACCCACCCGTGTTCCTTCCTTAGCCCTTTATGTTCCGGGGTAGCGGTAACCCTTTCGGACAATCCCGCACCCCCGACAACACCCGTCTGGTCAGAGGATCCTCCCTTTTCTATAGAGTATGAGTGAACTTTACACCCTGTTCCTCTATCTATCTCTATATATGTATATATAGAGATATCTATCTCTATATATGTATATATCTATCTCTATATATGTTTTTTCTAAAATAAATTTATTATTATTATTATAAGATCCTTTTAGGTACGTTCAAAAGCATGCCAATTGCAACATATTGAACTACAAACTCTTAGAAGTACGAAATCGAGATGCAAAGTCAAACTGTTACCATGGGCGGTTGATTGTATAGATACAGGGATTGTATAGGTACAGGAAGAGTAAACCGAAGACATTACTTACTTAACAGAGATAAAAATGAATTAAAACATCTCACATTTTCCTTGAATTTTATCAGGTTAAATTAATCTAACTTTCCCAATTACTTACACCAAAACAATGTTAATTTCTCGTGAAATTCTGACTTCGGAAACGATAATAAAAACAGATGACTATACTAAACCAAAATTAGTATTCCGCCAACGAAATTCGTTCGTGTACATCAGAATGCAAAGCTCGGACAATTCTGTCCGTCCAATTTAGTTATAACAAAATGGTAAGACGTTCATCTTGGTGCCTAAAGATTAATTAGAATTGTAAATTATCCGGCCGTTTGGTCCCCTCGATCCTTCAGTTAACTTGGAATCAAAACGTTTATTGTAAACAATCCTTTTGAAGATTAAATCTGTATAGGAACACAGCAGGAATATTAAGAAATATTTGAGGTTGACGACGACTGGGGCGTAACGAATATTTGTATCGAATTGGGTGCACGACCCATCACGGGACACTGCTCGCTGAACTAACACTTCCACACTATAGGCGTAACGGACAGTCCTGTGCAGGGCTTGCATGGAGGCTGATGAAACCGCTGCGCATGTGCTCTTTGAGTGCACAGGCGTTACCCAGATTAGATCAAATCATACACAAACATTCTCAACAGACCAGGAGACCTAGTCATCTTCTGGAGGGAGGTGGGCTGGTTGGAATAACCACCGACGGCCGCCATGGCTCACGCACAATGGTCCACTTGAAGGACTAAGTGCGGAAACCAAACCCATAACATAGAACATTGGGTGCACGACTGCATGTGTTACTCAGTTATTTAATTTTGTGACAGATTTATTTGCTGACATGAAACATTAATTGCATTGAACTCCTTAAGTTTTGGGTTCAGCTGCACGATTACTGACAGATGCGTGCATTTACTGTACAGGTCCACTCAATCTGTGTGGTTCTTTCCTTCATCGCATGATCAGACCAAGATTATGTCTGCAGCCTAATTGCGGAACGCCAAATCGTCAAATGATTCTGATCAGTTGGCTTCATTTCTATCACAATTGGCTTCATTTTACGATTTTCGAATTGCGAAACTCTAGTTTCTGCGCAGGGCCTTAACGTTCATAATTGATTTCATAATAAACTAGAGTTTCGCAATTCGAAAATCGTAAAATGAAGCCAATTGTGATAGAAATGAAGCCAACTGATCAGAATCATTTGACGATTTGGCGTTCCGCAATTAGGCTGCTGGACTTTAAAAGAGATTGCGACCTCTGAATTAGTTTCAGCCTTTTTTCTCAGAATTGTCAGATAGGAAACGTCGACCTTATCTAGTTTTTTTTTTTTTTTTAAATATGATTGACGAGTAAAAGTGTTTGTATAAATCTGGTCACAGAAATAAAATCATTTATCATTTTAATCATAATAAAAACAACTATAGGAAATATTGGGAGCAAAGATATCGGTATCAATGTATTAAAGTCTTTTGTGTACTATGTAATTTTTTTGGCTTCGGACTATGAGAGTGAGGGAAGAGAGAGTGCACCTGTGTCTGCGCACACACTTGTGCACTACAATATCTGCTGCGCCGAAGGCTAGTCTCCGTTGAGATTGGTCGCCGTGGCTGAAATACGATCTGAGCCCTGATTCACAACCATACGACAGGCTATCGTATCGAAAACCTGACATTTCGATAACCTAATTTGACTTGTCCTCAACAGCAAATAGCTGTTGGAAGAATAGCGGGCGTCTATTTGATTTAAACTGACAAAATTTTCGGGTTTTGGACTTGTGAACAGCGTTTAGAAGACTCCTACGATAACAATGATTAATGTTCGATACGATACGGAAGCGTATCGAGTGTTTGTGAATAGCTATGCTGGAGGACTACTTGTATATAATTGTTTGAAGTGAAACTTCTTTACGCACGCTTGACTTGGGGAGTAAGCTGGCGAACACGTGACATAAGCGTTACAAAAAGTGTGATCGGGCGAGGCGAACGGGAGTTGAGTGGGGGATATAAGCAAGAGAAAGCAGTGCGCGCGCACATTTTCTTTCTCTCTTCCTCTCATAGCCAAATATGTTTGAAGTTTCACTTCAGTCATAAACACACTCGGTTTTTTTTTGTACTTATTCAGTTAGGCAACCTCTAGAACTAATGCATTACACTTTCTAAATGAATTAAGATCGTAACATTTTTTACTTTTTATTTCTAATTACTATCGCCAACAAGTTACAAACATTTCTGATCCAAACGTAACTGGCCCTCCGATACGGCTTAATTGAACGATACCCTTACCAAAACTGGAGGCCTCCGACTTAATGCTTTACCGGCAGGGAAAATTATCTTGGAATTTTTGCAGGCAGGCTTCGGGAATCTGTTTATTGTTTTTGAGTTTGGCTCCTAGCAATGTTTTGGGATCAGCGATTCGAGAAATTACTTTCACTTTCAGTTCAAAAACTTTTAAAATGTTGATTCTCTTTGAAATTGTTGTACAGCGTTTGAATTGTAGACAGAGGATCAAAAATGATACGAACCTTTTGCGAGTTGCGGATTAATTTGTTTAATTCGGCTATTCAATTATTTTGTGTAAAAGTTGGACGTTTTCGTGGAAAATAACGTTTCTGTAACTCTTCATTGCTTGTCAAGAATTCTAACAAGTCAAGGGTTAATTTTCCGTCTTGCAATTTCGTCTTAAGTGATAAATCATAATGATAAATTCTTCAACATCGTTTTCAATTCAAACGCTTTATTTCCGATATTGTTTTAAGTATTCTCTATGGGGTACAAACAAAAGTGGGCTTTATTTCCATTTCGTATTTTCCTATTACGTCTAAACGATACTACAACTCACACATTTCCCCCTTAGCCACATGTAAACTATTTGCAACCGTCATTGAACAGAATTCCGATATTCGTGCAGTACACAAATCAGATAATAGCGTCTAGCGCAAGTTTGCGCAGTACTCGAGACACTGTTCAATATTTACTCGCATACTTGCCGGAGCGTGCGTGACGTCATCGGTAATCGCTGTTTGTAAAGTTGGCTTTTGTTAGGCTTTATCATTTTATTTTCTTCTATCAAACGGTGAATTTAGAGTTGGATGGTTTAAAATGAATTTTGTTAGTGTCTCTTTTGGTTTTCTGTTTTTATGCTTACGGCCACATATTTTTATACGATCATTATCTCGGAGAAGATTACCCATAGCTGGATATATCCTGCATTCTTTACTTGCCTTGCAGTACCCTCGTTTTTGTTCGTTGCGTATCTAGGCTTTTGTATCTTTTTGAAGACGTCAAAGTGAGAGGAATTCATATAGATGCCCAACATGTTGAATTACATTGCACGTTTAATGCAAAGAAATTCAAGTTTCAGAATTGAATGTTTGTCCAGATAAAGGCTATGATGATGTTGAAAGTTGCAATATGTATATAGGAAGTCTTTTTTTAAGATCCAATAATGTTAAACATTCCTTCAATCACAGAGCAAAATTAAAACAAATTCAAACACTACGTCATACCAAGACAGAAATACACACAACGAGGAAGAATGCATATTGCATAATTACGAAAACAACATGTGAATGTACTAATGCAAACAAGTCATAACATTCACACAAATTTCAACCCAGATTAACTACAAAAACATTTAACACGAACATGTGTACATTTGTAATTGTTTGCGGACATTCAAGTGCTGTATTATGAGTGCTTCCAACTCTCTCGTCTATTATTATTGCGTGTAATGGAACAACATGCTCTCACACACTTGCGTCTGTTATTTTGTAGTTAGTGCTTAGTTCAGTGAGGTGAGCAGTGTCTCTTATTAGATGATGAGTATTAAGTGCTTGCGTTTTGAAGTTAAGTGTTTTAGCTTGTTGTAACTTTCTGTAAGGGAACTATTTTTAGTACGTATTCGTTTACCGGTTCATGAGTTCTGAGTACTATTTTTGTAACAAAATCTTGGTTATGTGTTGTTGTTTATTCCTTTATTATTTACCCTGAATATCTATCTATCTTTCTTTTATTACTCTTTACTCAAAAACGTGAAACATCAATTGGTAATCTCACTTAATTTTTATTTAAATTAGGACAGAAAGCCAAGTTATATTCTTAACTGGTCAATCACCGCGCATCGCGCGAAACAATAGAAAATCAAATTGTGTCTCATTAGCAGAGCTCGACAGATTAACTAAAAAACATAGTAGGTACAATCTTCACACATCGTACGACATAACACCACACAACCCTTTGGGAATCACCCACAACACAACACAGGAAAACCAACTAGAACATTACAATTTACTCAAACCAACAGTACAGCTACTGATACCCTATAATTTCATTCTAACTTATTCAAAGAACACGACGTACAAACCAAAGCGTCGCAAAGGAAAATAATAACACATCAAAGTGCCGCGACAATTGTCCAAGAATCTTGGAATAGAAATTAAAAGACGGCGCCTATCATTTTGAATATGGAATCATGTGAATGGAGCATATGGTGGAATACACATATGAGTAGGTTGTGTGCAATTTGCAAGCAGTATGAGGTTCTTGAACTGAGCCAAGAATAGATGATGATATTCATTGTTTTCAAAGTTTTATTGATATTAGAAAGGTGAGGTGTGATTTAATAATCTGTGTTTGAGGATGATTCAACTGCGATTGATTCAAAGAGTAAAACTTGCGTAGTTGGGTTGTTACCCGTTGAAAAAAAAAAACTAACGTTACAAAATTTTTAAACATAATATACTAAAGAACAAAAATTCTATCTTTATTTTCATTGGATACTTTTTTTGTTGACGCTTGGCACTTTGAGATTGAAAGATTAAGTCATCGTAAAGATGCAATTGCAGCCGTTATATCCCAATGTCTCAGGTTTTGAGAAGCAGAAGATATCATAGAAGATGGCATAGAAGGAGAGGTGAGCTGGTGAATACAAACCCTAACCGTTGTACTCTTAACGTGGTCCTACACGAAGCACAAGCTGAGATGGTAAACAGTAATATTATATTAGTAACAAAAACATTCTTGTTAACATATTACAAACTTTCAAAGCTTTTTCTACCATTGTTCTTTCTACATACATTTTCTACCAATCATATTATACAGTAGACATAAAACTACTACAATGAACAATATCCCTTATGATTCGATCGTCCCCACATAAACACATAAAAGTCTTTACTGTATACTAAGTCTGTCTTGAAAATGACAGCGTGGATTCATGCAATATTCAATAGATCGGCTAGAATGGCGAGTCAAATCGATAGCTTCTGCTATTTGAGGAGTTGATTGTAGTGTTATACGATTCTTGGCTCCAGTTTCATTGTGTGAGTTTTTGTTATTGTTTTTGGAGTTAGGTTTTTGTACCGAGTATATTATGTGTGAAATTATTTAGACATTTGTTGCAGGTGGGTAGTTAATTATACCTTCCTACGTATTTATGGTCTGGGAAATTACTTTCTATTCTATATATTTTCAAATCTGATGTAGACTATTCTGCAAATGTTTAAAGTAAATTGAAAAGCTTGTTTATCAAATCGACACACTACGTCAATTTGCCGTGGTCTAGAAATTTCATGCTACTGAATTAAAATGACAGTTGTGATTTAATTACTCGGACAAATTAAGTTGGTACGTCAATTTGATAAATAATTTTCCCGGACTTTACCTAAAATGTTTTGTTGATAGTACCGCTATTGGATTAAGTAACAAAAATTGTATCTTCGTTAGACCAGCTCAGCTTAGCGGTCATATTTTACAAAGAGTAATTTACATCTTTGCATTTCTTGTGGGCTTTAATAACAGAGAGAAAGGTATTTATTTGTTGTACAGTCACGAGCATAAGTACACTTGGCTTTATTTAAAGGCGATTTTCTCCTTTATTTTAGAATTAAATTGTATGTTATTGCGAACACAGTATTTTCGAACCCATAGGCTTATGTAAAGTGTCGTATTTCAACTTTGCATTCGTTATTTCACGAAAAAATCGCAATTGAAAGTTGCCAAGTGTTGACATTTTAGTGCTCGTGACTGTACTCGATAAAAATGGTTGCAAAAATAGATAAAAAATCTTAGTGGCGAAGTCTTGTTCATTGTATTTTCTTCCTTTGATTATTTTATCAGCTTCCTGCCGTGGCTTCCTTGTTCACGTTGTTAGCACCCGACCTATTGTTAAACATGTTCTGTTTGCGGGAGCTGTGAACATGTCACCGGTTGTCTCATTACTGCTCTGTTTCTACAACATGTTGGCACCAATAATTTGTGGTGCTCTGTGCTTGATATAGGGTTGCTACATTTCGATGTAGGTATCATGTTTTTTGATGTTGGTGTTTTTAGGGTTCCGTACCTCGAAAGGAAAAATCGGAACCGTTATAGGATCACTTTGTTGCCCGTCCGTCCATCTGTCTGTCTGTCAAGACCCTTTTTCTCAGAAACGCGTGGAGGTATCAAACTGGAATTTATATCAAATATTGAGGTCTACTGTCCCTTGGAGCTGTGAAAAAATCAAACTTCTAAACCAACGCAATCAAAAGATACAGCCGTTTATGCCGCAAATTCCCGCAATTTTGGCCGGTTTTTTTTTTAATGTATTCTCTATGCATACTTTAATACAGAAACTTGTGTATGTTATTGAGCCAGTGGCTATACTACCTAACTGAGAATAAATAAATAAAAAAGTAATTAAGTCATTCGTTAATTAAGTTGAGTGGGTTAAGCAAAAAAAAAACCGGCCAAATGCATAACCTCCTCTTTTTTGAGGGCAGTTAAAAATGGTCCTCTAGGTAAGATTTCGAACGTATTATGATCAGAATATATGAACATAAACCAACATGTTGTATCTTCGTTTAGACAACCCTGCACAGCTGTCAATAGAGAAACAGTGCGACTATTGTTTTGAATTTTAACACGTTCCAAAATAAACCTCGGTTACTTTGTACCCCGAGATTTACTGGTTTCAACAAAATAACTTTAGTCCTAGAATTCCGTGGAAAGGGCTAACAATTTTTAGTAGGTACGTACTTGAAACTTGAGAACGTCTTCAACGAATTGAAACAACTAATATTTCTGTGGGGTCTTTTAAGGAGGACATTCTACTTGGCTGAATCAAATAACTAAGATCTGAATTTAGACGTCCTGTTGCATAATTAGCCTATAATGTTTCCACTGCTGGGACACAGGCCTTCTTTCCGTGAGAGGAAGAGGGCGGTAATCCACCACGCGGGCCCAGTGCGGGTTGACGGATGTCCCATGTCTTAAATTTTTGAAATGAAAACTTTTTTAGGCACGTTGGGCATTTTTTGAGATAGGAAAAAGCATTGAATTCGCGCCACTATCACCGTAACCGAAACGGCTTCGGATGTGTTCAGCTGTCCTCAGGGTGTAATGTATATCCGATGTAGTGAGTGATGGCAAAGTATTCTGCTTGTGTTTTGTTTTCACTTCTGTCGGCACTCCAGGAGTGTTTTTTTTTTGTTCTAGGACATGGCGGTTTCCTCAAGATGTTTACCTTCACCGTTTTGAGAGTTATCCTTTTAGGTAAAGAATAATTAGAAAGCTTCTGTACACACTATACTGAATCAAAGTGCGAACGAGACGAACGCATCGCGACCTTTCTCCTTTCTTACCTTCTGTTTAGGAGACTAACTTGCTCAAAGCGACTACACTTGTCTGAAATCAGTGACTGAGCCATTAAGGTACGATTCAGACCAACCGGCTCGCATCGCGCCGGGCCGGGCGGCATTTTACAATGCGGTAAAGAACATTGAAATGTATCAACAGTAATTACAGTTCATATTTGCATGCAACTTACGCATATTTACCTCTGTCGGCATTACGCGACGCGTCGCGACGTGTCGCGACGAGTCGCAGAATGCATTCGGCTGTCGCGACGGCCGACCGGCCCCGACCAGCTCCGAACGGCGCCGAACTGCGCCGTCGGCATCCAATCGGCTGCCGTCGGGTCCGTTCGGAGCCGGTCGGTCATGCGTCGTGGAATTCGAACGGAGATTACGGTGCAGCAACTAGCGAATCATTCAAGTTGTGTTCTTCAAGCGACTGTTTCAAAAATGGATACGGAAGAAAAACTAGCATTTCTGGGCGCTTGGAGTGCGTACGGATTTCAGCGGACGCTGTCGGCTGCCGCGGCACGCGTACGGCTATCACGGCAGCCAAACGCATGCCACGGTAGCGGTACGGCTCCGACGGACGCGTTCGGCTGCCGCGGCATGTGTACGGCTCCGTTCCGATGCGGCACGACGCGAGCCGGTTGGTCTGAATCGTACCTTAGACGACTAAATTCAGCCATGTGGAATTATCATTATCATCATCAGTCTACAGCAGTCCACTGCTAGACTTAGGCCTCTCCTATTGCACGCCATTCAACTCCATTTTTAGCACCCCTCATACTGATGCTACCATGTGAAAATACTATGTGAATCGCTTGTATGTGTGTCTTGGTAGGTGGCAAAAATGTAGGCAACGAAATATGAATTTACCGTATCTTACAGTTTGTTAAGATCCCAAGCAACGGCGCTATGAATGGTCAGAATTATAATACACGCCTTTTATCTCTTCTTGTGGGTGTCGTACAAGATAATAATCATATTCTGGTACCGTATATGCTACGAGAAATCAGATAATTTTAGGGAAATCATTATTAATTTATTCATATATTACTATTAACAAGACCGGTAGGGTACCTATATGTAGATAGTGTCATCCACGAAGAAGCGCCCCAATCTTCTTACTAAGCGCTAGTTAATTTGATACACACTAATTTGGGTAATTAGTGTGTATCAAAAAACTATAACACTAGCGGAATGTTGCATACTTGTGTACTGTAAGCGATTAGGAAGAAGAGTAGGACGCGTCTTCGTGGATGGCGCTATCTGTAAATGCGTTACACAGCCGATCAAGCTCCGCGCGTCGCCTTTTGGTGATGAAAAAATAGAAAATCAATTGTGTCTCATTAGCGGAGCTTGACAGATTAACAGTAGCCATGTCTTTGATTTTGACAGTTGGACAACATTCATTGCGTTATTTACGTTGTTGAGCACATACATTTTTCGAACATATGAAGCAATAGATTAGCAATATCCTTCAAAATCTTTCAGATTCTAATTGATATCATCATCATCATCATTTCAGCCGAAAGACGTCCACTGCTGGACATAGGCCTCCCCCAAGCACCTCCACTTCGACCGGTTTTGTGCTTCTCGCATCCAACGAGTTCCTGCGGCCTTCACAAGGTCGTCGGTCCACCTTGTGGGAGGCCTTCCAACGCTACGCTAATTGATATCGTGCTAAGCAATTAAGGTGCAGACCAGATCAGACGACCAGAACAGATTTATGAACATAAACAAAGCAGGAGTATGTAAGGATCGTACAGAAGGCGTTCTGCAGTTTCTGCTAGCCCCATGGGAAGAAAACGTGAGTTTACATTATGTTTATATTATTTAAGTTAAAAAGAATTTTGTAAAGCAATTTAAAACGGGTTTCAAAGATACAAATGGTTATTTAATTACCAAAACATGCAAACTACTCACCTATTTAGTTGTGTTTTCTTCTCATTTATCAAAGAGATTAATAATTATTTACTATTTTTATTTGCAAACTAGCTGCGCCCCGCGGTTTCACCCGCGTAAATGTCGATCCCGTGGGAATATCGGGATAAAAACTATCCTATGTCCTTTCCCGGGACTCAAACTATCTCTATACCAAATTTCATCGAAATCGGTCCAGCCGTTTTCATGTTATGTCGTGACAACGGAAAACGGGTTTCATTTTTATATATATAGATATACACACGCGACCGTCACATTTGCTTAACCGAACCAATAATTCATTCACTAGCTGACATTATGCTAACTTATTGCTTCTTTACATTCGTAAGTTATCGTCTTAAATGACATATTATAAAATAAATATCACAACTTTTTATCCCGATGTTAATGACTGTTCAAGTACAAGTATATTTACGAACTATAACAAAGGGTGGATATTTTTCGTTAAACTAAGTTGTTTGACTATCCGGAACAGAATTCCTTGTGGTCAAATCAGTTTGACCATTAAGTTTGACCACGAGGAAGGTATAACATCGCTAAGGTCCATCGCGCAACAAACCAATAACATCGCTTCATTTTCACAGCGTGAATTACTCGTAAGTTAGCGTTTTTATTGGTTAGTTTTACACACATTCCTCGCTACGCATCCTCGCTCATCTCTGGTGGAAACGCAGCATTATTGTAGTGTAGCAAGTGTCAGATGAATAAATAGATGACAGGCAGTATCAATGTTGCCAGTGATGGAACAATAGTTTTCATAACTAAATGTGAATTTTTACTTATTTGTATAGATTATTAGATAATGTAAGCTAACATATAAACTATAATAATAATTATGTACAATTATATGGAAAAATAAACAAAATAATCATAGGGCATCAAAGAATTCGTCCGCATCGCTATCAACACGAACAGTGTCCAAAAGGCTGGCAGCATTGCCACGTTGTATGGCAATGCTAATTCTTTGGCCAAGAAATAGGCCAGCCCTCTGGTCACGTGAAGAGTCGACTAACCACTTGGCGATATCTCGAAAATCCAAGTGGACACTCGGACCCCATGGCCCTAGTGTTTCAACCCCAAACGGCTCGAACATATAACTCCCAATCAGGTTGCAATATTTTCGCCGTTTGGGGTTCAAAAAAAAAAAAAAAAACTAAATGTTGAGTTTCCAAAAAACGAAAATCATACATACACATAAGAAAGTCTAATATTTAATCATGTAGTATCGATTTTTTTGTCCAGTCCTATCTCAACCAAAATACAGCACGCCTGCTGTATTTCGGTTGAGATACTTTCATAATAATACTTAGGTTACTTTCATAATAATATTTTAGATACGAAGGAACGCCTTCCTTCGTATCTAAAATATTATTATGAAAGTCGTAAATAAACACGATCATACAAATACAGGGTAAAATACAAACAAAATGCAATCATATACAAAATGTACATAATAGTATCCGATTGAAAACCGGGCCAATAGAAGTGCACACAAGGAAATAAAATTGCTTACAGTAAGAGCAATGCTAGACATCTTTATAGACTGACTGGACGGAAGAAACGAGTAGAAAGATGCTGTTTCTTGTGTTGATATTTAAATGTAAAAATTTCGTTGCATATACACTTGAATAAAGAAATAACTAACTGCAGTAGCAGTAAAAAAAAATGACAAAAAATAAAAAGTGTTTATTCACAGAAATCATTTTACTGCCAAACTGCAAAGCAGTTTGTTGGCAGACGTAGCTCCTTTTTTTTGTACATATTAACAATTATTATATATTTTTTATAATGACACTTTTTCACATACAGGTTAATGAAACTATTTATTTATTTAATACTTCAAGCACATAAATGTACAGAGGCGGACTTAATGCCTTTGGGTGATGCAGAGACAAACAGTGGTAGGTGCAATCATAAACATTGAGGAATAAATATTTTAAATATAAAGATACGCATAAACTTATTAAAACTATGAATATAATATATACCTAATTACATATAAATATAAGCACAAATAAATATACATAAATATACATGAATATACATGAATATACTTACTAAAAAGAAATGAGACAAACAATGAGAAAACATTAGCGTAGTTATGATACTGTTGGCTTCTTGCGAATGTGCTCGCGAACCTTGACTATTCCTTCATTTAAAAAGTCCTTAAAAAAAAAAACTCTTAAATTTAAAAAGTCCTTTATGGTTTTGTCTTGAGTTCTGTGTGTGTGAGCGTTTGGTCTATGAGTCCTATTATAGTACAATATTTACTTTATGGATAGTGTGCTGTTTCCTTCTTAGATCTTTCCGAGTTAACCTTTGTATTTCCATTTTCGTGATTTACACGGCTGTCGTGTTTCATCCTTAAATCATATTTAACATTATCCTTTTAGTTTCGGTAATTAAAGTGTTTATATTGTGAGTCAAATTGTAAATGACCAGTCAGGTAAGTAGACATAACCCTCCTCCATTCACAAAGGATCAACGCTTTCACTATAAACACTGTTCTTTCTCCAATTCCCATTGAACCTATGCACAGACTCCCGCTAACCGTGTGGGCGAACCCGCAAAGTTCCACTAGTCCTATCAAATATCAAGCGGTTTGGCATGCAAATGAATATGTGAGGTTTATTATTGTAGTGCAAACTTGCCCTTAAATGGATAAGTATTAAGGGCCCTATTTTGTAGAATAACGTCAGCATGGTAGATATTGGCCACAGATTATATTATTGATGGGATTAGATTCAATCTTGTAAGCTGGTTGGTTAGGCAATACGTGTAAGTAGGTTTCATAAATGGGATAGGCGCCTTATTTGGAGGAGCAAGAACGTTTTGTGATGTGTTGCATTCCTAGAATGCGATGAAGATATTGAGTTTCCTGGAAGTTAAGGCTGCAATTAGCTGAGTCTGTCACTTTTTTTATCGAGTCTATAGTAATACTCGTAGCATCATCAGCAACACTCGCATGCTCACTTAAATGTCTCACTGATGGTGGCACGTGTGTTGGATCATTCGGTTCCCTACAAAATGGTTGAGCTGGATGGTGCTGATCCATGCGTCATGTTCGTGAACGGGCGCCGTCGGTTGAGACTGGTCATCTCTTAACTGCCAAGGCTTATTTTTAATCTTATTTCTTGTATTGTTTCTTCATTTATGTGTTTTTTTTTTACATTGTTCTCACATATAGAAGCAACAAGAATAATGTACCAAGGATTTTGTAATATCTTGATTTAAAAAGAGTGTCCATGGAGTTTCTTGCCCGTTCTTCTCCATAGAGATCTACGCTTTGGAATGGGCAACTAGCTTCAACTTTCTGACTAACTGACCGACTACTTAATTTTGACAATTCAAAAGTGCCTGTAATGGTTTAATTGAAATAAATGATTTAAGTTTGAGTTTTGAGTTCGCTAAAGGTTCTAGTTTCTTCTTGTATATTGGCACCTTGTTTATATTTTTTTTTCCGTTAGCTTGTACTGTCTCACTGCTGGGCAAAGGCCTCCCCCAATTTTTTCCACATATCCTTGTGCTGTGCCTTCTTCGTCCAGTCGGCTAGGAATGAGTCTAAATCGTCACGCCAGCGTTTTTGAGGCCTGCCTCGGTGACGACGCCCGCCTCAGTGTTTTTATATATATTAACATAATTTGTTATCATTTATTTATGCTTTTGTGCGTGGTTCTAAGTCTTTTGTGTGCATTAAGTAAATGTTTCATTCTGGTTCAGTATGTAAGTATATTACAGTAAGGGTTTGTGTGTTTATATTGTCATTGAATGGATCTACCATATACAGTGTCTAACCAGCATTCGAGTTCTTCATGGTTTTTGAATCCCGTCCTTATATTATCTATCTATCTATTTACAGTATTGACCACTCCATGGAAGTATCATCAAATGCTCTGCAACTATCAACATTTAAGAACTCCAATCCAAGGAAAGCGGTTAGAAGAACGTTGTCCCCTTTGGTCGCTTATTGTAGTAATCACTGAGAAGCTCGGGCTTTCCAGTGGATGTTTTACAAGCAGTACATCATTCAACTTTATCCATTACACCCCTTATTTATCTTCTAGCATGACGTCATACGAACCCGTCGTTACTTCTACTTCAAGCCTAGTTTCATACTATGACTCATCGTTCAGAAAACCACCCGTTATTCACTATACCAACTACCATTATTACAGCATTATGCTAAGTAGTCTTAGAAAGATCGCCCACATAACGCCTATACCATTGCTGATCTGACTTCTCTCGTGACAAATGAACATCTCTATGAATACACCATGTTTGCCGTCTTTATTATTACAATAAGGAATATACCTGTAAATAATTGCGGCTTGGAATAGCTTATAACTTTAACACTAAAACAATTCAACATTCTAGGGATTCAATTATCTCAACGTAAAAAAAAACAGTGGCACACCGGGAGTGCCGATAGAAGTGAAAACAAAACACAAATAGAATACGCCATCACTCACTGACATATCGGATATACATTAAAACCGAGGACAGCCGAACACATCCGATGCGGTGTCGGTTACAGTAACAGTGGCGCGAATTCAATGGTTTTTTCCCATGTCAAAAATGCCCGACGAGCCTAAAGAAGTTTTCACGTCAATTACAAGACTGATGTTCCTCAGCAAAACATTAAAACTATGCCCGAACTTGCACTAAACGACCTCCCAAAATTCTGGATGATACAGTTACCAAAATAGCAAGGCTCAATTTGAGTAGCATTAATTTATGGTTGAAAAATGATAATAATATTATATTAACCATAGAAATCTTCTTTCATATATCTATGATACTAGCTGCGCCCCGCGGTTTCACCCGCGTAAATGTCGATCCCGTGGGAATATCGGGATAAAAAGTAGGCCTATGTCCTTTCCCGGGACTCAAACTATCTCTATACCAAATTTCATCTAAATCGGTTCAGCGGTTTGAGCGTGAAGAAGTAACAAACATATAAACACACACACTCACAAACTTTCGCCTTTATAATATTAGTGTGATTAACCATCACAAAAGTTAGTGAAAGATTTTTTTTTATTTTTGTTTAAGTAGGTATACTGTCCCACTGCTGAGCAAAGGCTTCCCCAAAGTCCTTCCAGGAACTCCTTTCCCGCGCCACCTCGAACCAGCCCTCGCGGTACACGTCCAAGTCATCTCGCCACCACTTGCTGGGCCGACCTTAGCAGCGCCTTCCATCTTCAGGCACCCATTGTGTGAAAAATTTTGCCCAGCGGTCATCCTGCATGCGACTTATGTGACCCACCCAGTCCCACTTGAGCCTGGCAGCTTTCTTGCCTATGTCTATTATACCTGTTTTGGAACGCAGCATGGTGTTCTGAATTTTGTCCTGTCTTTTTACACCCAGGATGTTTGAAAGAATTACATTAAAACATACGGGACGGATACAGAACCTCCTTTTTTGAAGCCGGTTAAAAAAAAAGACTCCTTCTAGACTCCAAGCTCACATTACATGCTAAAAGAAATCAGAATATTATATCAACTCACATTATTCGCAAGCAATAATAATAGAAAATAGTAGATTGTACAACTAAGGCATAAAAGAAGCTATTTTACACCGAGACGTTTATATCCACCCGAGCCGCAGGCGAGGGTGGATAGTTAAGTCGAGGGGTAAAATGGCTCGTTTATGCCTGAGTTATACACTCTGCTTTTCACTTCGATTGCGAGAAAATGAAACAGGCATAAAGTATACAGTACATAATTAATCAAAAATGTTGCATCCATAGCTAATTCCCGCCACCACAGATAATACCGCCACGAAACTTTTTAAAAGTTTTTTTTTTAATTTTCAACATTTGTCATTCGACTTGGGTACTTCATACTGCCAAAAAATGAAAACGTTTCTTTGCCTTTTGAAATAATAAATGACAACTATTTTACCTGATTTTATTAAATTAACGATAGAAAATACGGAAGTGGTATAAATTAAAGAAAATGAAATAAATCACGACTTTAATCTGCGAAGTTTTATTGTGCGTGTGGCTGTTGGGCCTGATTACTTTAGTCTTAGAAAAAAAATTTACTTTATGCACTAGAACATAAAAAGCGATTTTATGTCGCCTAAGCACAACATAAAGACGGACTTTTAGAGCATGAGAAGTGAAAAGAATATTATTATCTAGAAATCTCCGACAGATATTTATAGACATGTTTTCTTCGCATAAATTACAGCAAATTCACTAGTTTGACTGTTTATCGGTATTATAAACAATCGTGTTATTCGCAATGGGTCAGGGGGGACGTAAAAATGCTATCTCGATGTAAGTATTGGGTTCACTACGAACTTACAACTTAATCTGAAGACGAAAATAAGGTGCAAGTTGAAAAAGTCAAGCGATTTTTTACGAACTTTTAAGGGCATTGTTAGCTTAGGTACAAATACAAACGAATAATGTTTGTTAGTTCAAATGAATTTGATGTGGTTTCAAGATTTAAGAATCTACTTCTCAAAGACGAGGGGTTTAATATGTCTTGTACAAAAGTACCTACCTTTGAATGGAAGAAATAATTACATTAGCAAACTACATTCAGGAAATGCTATCCCGACCACCGGCACGAGTATTGATAAAATTTTGTCTTTTGTTCCAAAATCCAAGTCAAAGGTGAGCCATGTTCACATACTCACGTATAACACATAATTATCTACTTTTGGTAAAGTTGTAGAATTATAACTTACAAAATCAGAAATTCGAACTTTCAAACTATAGGCCGACCGCTTAACTGAGACGTTGCCTGAGGTAGCAGCGCGGTGCGGGAGGGGTGTGGTGACGTGATGCGAGAGCTCAGTGATTCGTCAACTTGTGACAACTGACACCCCTCCCGCACCGCGCACCTACCTCAGGCAACGCCTCAGTTAAGCGGTCGGCCTATAGCATTATAGAGACTAAGCAAGAATTCAGAAAGTTTATCCTCCACCAAACTCCACGACATTTATCATGCCTAGTTGACATCCCAAAATTCACTACCGAAAATATTCCAGCTTCCCTTCACCAATCAATTACGGATCACTCCGTTTCAAATATTCGCACGACTCCACGCTACTTGGACCATATTACAAGCCTCATTGCACACGCCCACGACCCTAAGAAATGTCTTACTTAACGAAACAGGACACTTTTGCTCTTTATTGATTGAACTTGGGTTTTGCTCAGCTGTCTTTTAATATTCCTGTTTACTGGGATACTGTTTTTTGTGACCTACAGTCAGACTAGTGCAAACCACAAATAATAAATTTGCTTTTATATAAGGTGTCAGGTTCATTGAAGCGCAAACTGTACTCATGAATTCAATACATGATTCTAGACCCCCTAGCCACAGAATACTTAAGGTGAATGGGTAGTTGTATGCCGCGAAATTCAATTTTTCTTAAGTTTTTGCAATTTGCAGATCAGTGTCAGGTTGTATCTTGATCAAAATATGATTCGCGACTATAATAGACATGTTGGTTGGTTAAATAATAGTTGTTCTGTGTTATTGTTATGTATGCGATTTAGGTATGTATGTATGAAATTTAGGATAGGTAGTATGTTAAAGAAGTTCCTTATTAGGTTAATTTAATATTGTAAGTATATAAATACCACACCATCGCATTAGGTTAATCCTGTAATGATAGTTGTAAAGGTAATTATAAATAAGTAAATAAAAAAAATGTATTTACAGAATCATAGTCATTAGAATCATTAATATATCTCTTTAAGTTAGATTTCTACCACAAACACTTTTCCATACGAGATTTGTTCTTAACGGTAGAAATCTAACTTAGAAAGATGTATTAATGATTCTTATTATTATAATTCTGTAAATACATACCCGTTATAGTCGCGAATCATATTTTGATCAAGATACAACCTGACACTGACCTGAAAATTGCAAAAAACGTAAGAAAAATTGAATTTCGTGGGCTACAACTACCCATTCACCTTAATAATACTACGCACAGACGGGACACTTCCATCTCCGCGCTCATATCAGATACTGCACCTTACCCCGCACTTCGAGGTATTCGTCGTCGACTCTTTAGTAAGGGCGCTTGCAAACCACAGCGCTGTACTGCTGATACGAACACACAATTTTGCGATTTAAAAGTTTTATTTGAGTTTTAATCACAATGGTTGGATATTGTGATGCTTTCCCGAATTCGTATTTACATAAACTGTTTGTAAGATCACGCATTTTTAATACCATGCGATTTAATAACCGATTATTTACAGATAGGTCATTTAAACTAAACTATTTTAGTGTTTTTATTTCATTACGAACCCGACTATATAAATAAACAATTGAAGTACAAGGTCACTTCATAATAATGCACACGTTCGGGCAGCGCCATCGTCGTTCGGTTCCCCGACACAAATTGCTTTCCGCGCCATTTTTTTTACGCTACGCACGACAGCCAACCCTACTAGATTTCACGCACACATTTGCACGTATACAAACGTCTTTTGTTTATGTGGTAGTAATAGGTAATTATATTTTGCGAGCGTTGTATGGAGTGTCCGAGGTGTGCCCTAGAGTAGAAATTTTTAATCGGTTATAAAAAAAAATCTGTTGTTTCATAGAAAATTGCTATATCTACGCGGTCTAAATGTATGGAACAGCTAATTTTACAGTTCAGAATCATGCACTGGAATCCATGGTTACAGGTAGCGCCTCGATGGCCCACCGGTGGTAGCGTGCCACCCTGTATGTACAGACGCCAGCACATCAAGCTACCCAAAACTGTCAATTTTTTCCAAACAACTTTGAACCTTATCATTTAGCGATAAAGTTGAAAATCTATTAAAGAAATTTGACAGATTGTAGTAGCTTTGATGTGCTGGCGTCTGTAGCTATCAGTCTAGTTTTACCTTGGTTTTACCTTGGTTTTCTTGTAAGTCCTGTGGCTGACTTGCGTACTAAAATAATTTGAAACAGTGCAATGTTTATGCTAAGATCCTTTGGAAAATCTCTTCTTGTATAATTTTTCATTTTGATGTCAAAATGTACTTTGTTTTGTGTATTTTTGCATTTTTGATCGGTATCGCTCCTAAAGTGCTTTACTCTGTTCAAAAAAATCAGCGTCCAAGTATCAAACATAGTCTTATCTTAAACAATAAAAACTTATGTATTATGATTATTCTTGGACCACATAATAAGCCCCACTGCACTCGCCCACGACCAGGCGCGGTCCAACAGCGAAATGTCTCACTTAACGAAACAGGACACCTTCGGTCTTTATCGATCGCGCTCGGCCCTGTTCGGTGTGGGATTTAAATGTTATTTGTTGTGGTTTACTACAAGTAATGTGGAGAGAAATCAGGAGCAGGGGCTTTGTTTTTTCCGTTGAAAATCTGTTTAAAAAAAATTCTTGGTGAGAAATTCAGACACAAGTATTACACAAGTACCTAACGGATTAGTATTGTTCCTAACGGACTATTAACGATGTGAAATTAGTAAGTATATTCTTCAGGAGTATATTTTGTTAAAATATACCCGCAATGACTTCTACAGTGTATCACATTAATCTTTTTATTTAAACCCGGAAAAATAAGAAAAAAAAAAATTATTTAGTAAAATTAATTTTTAATTTCGGATGTCGGAGTCTTGGGATCTGTATTTTAGTTTTGTTTTTGCCACCAACTTCCGAAATTAAAGTTATTTCATAATTTTGTCTTAACTTCTTCTTAAAGTCGATTTAATTTTTTTATTAAATTACTTTTTTATTTCGTAATTTTTAGTTTTAAGTAAAAACTGGAATATTTTTTTTTGTTTTGTTGTAAATATTGCACTAGAATTTGACCAAGGTTTTGAGATGTTTTCCCTTTGACACTACACCCGTAGCTCGTATCAATAGGCGAGGCCGTCACACTTACACGTATTAGTCCATATCTTGAAAATTACTGAATCGATTTTGATAAAACGTCCACTGTGACCTAAGTTGAAGTAAATTTAAGCCAATAAAAAACATGGTTACGATTCAAACAACAGTTGCGGAGAAATGCGTGGACAAACATACATACATACATCTATGAAATTTTGTATATTTGTTTGGAAGCCCTAATAGATTGTCATATGTGAATATATTGCAGTTCCAATATATTACATACATACGTGTCGAAATGATAAGATAAGCTCCTTTTTTTAAAGTCGGTAAAAAGCTTGAATAAAATTAAAACGCGCTGTTGAATTTTCAACTTTCGATGCTAAGATACGGGTATGTTAGTGAACCGTTTTCGCTTACCCGGATCAGTAGGCCTTACAAAGTATTGTTTCGTGCATGATTGAACCCACGAGTATGTAGTGCAGTTTATCGTTTAGCGAACCAAGGCAACCTGACTGAATTTGTCCTTCTAAAATTGTATTGTTGTCAGTTCAAACAAGTTAACTAACAAGAGCAGCGGTGGCCCAGTGGTGGTGGTAACGGTCCCGTCTTACGAGTTGTTGGTCGTGGGTTTGAACCCAGGCAGGCGCTTTACTTGGCGTAAATAATTTCAACATCACTGCTCTCAAAACGGAGAAGGAAAACATCGTTAGGAAACCGGCATGTCCTAGAAACAAAAATCCAAAGACATGTGACTGAACATCCAGGACCCCCGTGATAAAGAAAGAAAGAAAGAAAGAAAAAGTATTTATTGCGACTTGTTTAGGAAGATCACAAACTAAACATAGTAAAAAATAAAAAACCAAGTTATGTAAAAAAAAGTAACAACACTGGTTGATACAGCCCACTCCTACTTGAAGAGGGGAGGCCTTTGTCCCAGCAGTGGGATTATTATAAGCTGATTATGAAACAAATTAATATTTTTACACATAAGTTTTTTTTTTAATCACCTTTAGTCAACCTAAGAAAGAGCGGCGTCTTCTAACACAGGCATTGGTGTCGATTCTGTTGTTCACCAACTAACCTAAATTTAAGTTCAGTGCATCTTTTTCTTTCTATTTCATTAAGAAAAGGACAGAGGATAAATTTTATTTTAGTTCTGTCAAATCAATCAGCGCCTGACGTAAATTGACGTAATTTTAGTAGGCAAGTTTTTAATCATGTCTAAACTTGTATGGAGGAGTGTCAGGCGCTGATTAATTTGACAGGACTAAACTAAAATTTATCTTCTGTCCTTTTCTTTATGAAATAGAAAGAAAAAGATGCACTGAACTTAAATTTAGTTCAGTTTGTAAACAAGGGAATCGGCACCATTATCTGCTTAAAAGGAGGCGCCATTCACCAACAAAATGTAAACAACTTTATATTGGAATAAACAATTTTGTATTTTTTTGTATTTGTATTTTGTATATTGATAGAACCATGACACACAGTGTCATGCTTACTTGTCCACAACTAGTAAACTGGAGGTAAATGAAAAGTGAAAATTTTAATAATCCAGGTGTTGATATCACCTGGATTATTAAAATTGATTCACACAGCAGAGTAAATTTTTAGTACCTTATTTTAATATCTGTAACTACATATATGCGTCCATCAAAAAAGAAAAAGCCAAGAACAAGATGTTATCAATTCATGCTTGCTCCCCATTATCTCATGATTTTATCAGCGAAGGCTAACGTAAACGCAAAAAAGGGCGGCTATGTAAATTGTAGTTTTATTTAATCAATTTGCATCGGTCAATTAAAAACAAGCAGTAAAAACAATTGCAATGCAAATACTTGCCTTATTAAGTCGACAGATAAACGGAAAACAAGACTGGTTTAAGTTGTAAGCGGTAAGCGGTTTCAGTTGAAAAAGAAAGCTGTCATGGAAAACTGGATTCAATAGCCAAAGAAAATCTTTCTCTCGACTACTATTTTGCTGTGCCCGACAGGGTCCACACTGATCATATATTATTATAAAATTTTAAGTAACCACTAAGTAAACTTTGTGAAATGCAAAATAATTGTGGTTTTCGTAGTATTTGTTTGTTTAAAGTTTTTGCGAGAGTCTGAAACCGAAGTTTGCTCTAATCCAAGGTTATCGCTTAAGAAAAAATGTAATCACGTGATCATTAACATTCATACCATACTAGTGCAAATATTTTTTAGAACATAATGTACTATATCTACCACTGCCGTATACATATGTATGCTTTGTTTTTAGCGTAATTATATTAAGTAATTTTAGAAAAAAAAAAAACCGCCAACGACCACGTGACCGCGTTTCCTCTTCATAACTTCAATCGCGTGTATTTCACACCTTGCACCGCTTTAATGCGATTTGTTCAGTTTTAAAAGCGCCACTTTACAATCGCAATGCTGCAGTGACGTTTATTGCTTTGACTTTAAAACCAGCTACGAAGTGTACCTAGATCTGTGCTCCGTTTGCACGGCTTAGTTGACTAGCTAGGGTTCTTTCTCCTTTACATTGTAGTAGTTAGTGTCAGCTTTGATTCAGAAACATATAAACGGAACTTCTCATTGCAAATAGTCTTCAGATTTGTAACTAGAGTACTCATTATATTTATAGCTGAATTTTTCAATTTTTTGGCCAATGAATCAGCATTGCCATACAACGTGGCAATGCTGCCAGCCTTTTGGGCAAGTTTCCTGTTGACAGCGATGCGGACGAATTTTTTGATGCCCTTTGATTATTTCCCCTCCCTTTTTATATACTTGTACATATACTCGTAATTATTTTAAGATTGTTAGCTTTTTAAATTATGTAAATATTTGAATCTCTAATAAAGAATATTAGCTGAAATTTGTATTTAATTATTTGGTTACAGTTACTTCTATAAAGTACCAAACATTGATCAAGTTTCTGACCACGACCCCCAGCATTTTTTTTGGTGCAAACTTCGAAGACGATTTTGCAGAAATTGAGAATGTGGAACAAAAAACCTTAATCACTCTTTTAGATAATTTACAATCTACATAAAAATTTTCTTTAGAGTAAGTACTTTCTTTTCTTGCCATCCAACGTGGTAATGCTGCCAGCCATTTGGGCACTTATCCCATTGACAGCGATGCAGACGAATTTTTTGATGCCCAATGAGCTCCTGTGTCTTTTTTTATTTTTATTATACATTTGTATATAGTAAATATATATATACTCGTATATATATCAGTTTGTGTGTACATAAATGAGAAAATAAAATAAATAGATCTTTTCTTAAACCATCTCAAACTGAACACGCCGTACTAAACAGGTCTCCAATCGCTAATCGACATGGGTTGTACAAGCCGCTCTAACTAACGTCACTGTACTAAGTTCTTTCCTTGGTTTTATTCAGATCCTATGTGCCTGTAATGGATTTGTCAGCGACTGATTTATCTAGCGTATTTGCAAAGCGTGTGCGAAAGTGTTGGTCGTTTTTTGTTTTAGTTTATAATGTCTTGTTAGTATTGATTTGTACCTGGAGCTTACACTAATGATTCAACATTTGTGGTAATTGTATTTTTATTTTAAGTAAGTCAGTTTTGTTTTTCAAAAATTAAAAAAAGGCCTTGAAAAAATATTTAAAAAATTACAATAACGAAATAGTGTTGTGCGTAGTTTATGTATAAAATCATAAAATAGTTTACTCTAAAAATAGACCATAATTCATTCCAACGACATAATTAACACACTTCCTCAATAAAACAGCAATATAACTTTATAAACTGCAACAAATCGTTATTACCCAAGTATTAAACAAAGATATCAGTGAGCTTACTTTCATTATAGTGAAGGCGTATTTACTACCATTGCGAAATGGTACGTTATCTTTATGGTTATCATAGACATTAATGGGTTTCGTGATGGTCTAGTGATGGGAACAGTCTGGGATTAATGTGGGGAATGGAAGGTTGTGTCATTATTATTGATGGTGGTCATGCTTCCAGTTGATCAATTGCCGAAATAGAAGACAATCGTTTCGTCGCATCGTCTATTTTTGGTTTCAGATTAAAATACTGCTGAGGTGTAAATGATTTCAATCATTCTGTTAGTGGTCGTCTGACAGGGGTCAGCAGGGGTCAGGGCGCAGGGGCGAATAATAGGAATGACCAACAGTTTCAAAAATCTTATATAAGGTCCCATTAAAATAGATGGACAATTTTTTAGAAATCATTCAGACCACCAAACTAAGTAACGATGGTAAAAAAATATGTAAGAAAAACGCATTAGATACTCTACAAGAAAATAATCAGTCTGCAGCTAACGAAATTACACTAGTGCCGAAAATTTATTATTTTAGTTCAAAATAAAATCAATTTAATCAGTGATTTTTGTTGCTTGGATATCTTTGGTTAGACGTAATGAGCGCTGTGTTAAAATTTATAAATCTATTTTACTGGGACCCTGTATTGTATAAAATTCAAAATCCTGACTGACTGATAAATATCAACGCACAGCCTAAACCGCTGGTCCTAGAGACATGAAATTTGAACAGTGTGTTTTTTGTGAAGAGTAGGTATCCACTAAGAAAGGGGTTTCTGAAATCCACCCCTAAGAGAGTGAATGGGGGGAGGCTGAAATTTCACGCGGACGAAGTCACGGGCAGCAATAAGACTGGTCGTCCGGTTTTCTGGCTTCTGGCTACCCGAGACCAAGAACCCGAGAGAACAAACAAACTATCAGTGGACTTACTTTTCTATGAATCTTAATTAAAGCCTTCACGATCTCGAATTGTCTAATATCAAAAATATCAAGCGTAGACTACTCCGTCCCACCATATCACAAAAACCTCACTTCATATACTCGTACATACGCTATGAAGGACATCCCCAAAACTCCACCGTCTGCCTTTTTCCAACTATGTTGGGGTCGGCTTCAAGTCTAACCGGATGCAACTGAATACCAGTATTTTACATGGATCGACTGCCTATCTGACCTCCACAACCCAGATACTGGGTAATACGATACCCCTTTTGGTAAGACTGGTTGTCAGACTTTCGGGCTTCTGACTAGCCGTAAAGACTCTCAAAGATCCACGAATGACAGCCGGTATCAACGGCTTAACGTGCTTTCCGAGGCACGGAGGGGTCTCGGTGTGTGGTCACCCATCCACAGACCAACCGCGGCAAGCGTAGCTTAACCTGATCGATCGACCTGTGCGGCTGTTATTTTTAGCCACGGGCCCCCACATCCCCAAAACTATTTATCGCAATTTAAACTCAAGCGCCGCCCATCACTACCACTAATTCAATCAAAACAAAACAAATATCCGTATTTACGACTAGATGTCGAACAATACGAGTTAAAGTGCGTCGTAACTTAACAATTGACTTAATTCGATAACACCGTATCCGGATTACGGCGTAACAGCCTTATTGTAATGTGCGGTGATAGTTTTCAACTTGGCTGAACAAAATATCTACTAACATATTTATAAACGGTTAAACCTAAAGTCTATTCAAACTAATGTTTAAAATTGATGTTATTTCAAGTTAAACAAATCATCATCTGCCTAGCCTTTTCCCAACTATATCGGGGTCGGCTTCCAGTCTAACCGGATGCAGCTGAATACCAGTATTTTACATTGAGCGACTGCCTATCTGACCTCCACAACCCAGATACTGGGTAATACGATACCCCTTTTGGTAAGACTGGTTGTCAGACTTTCGGGCTTCTGACTACCCGTAAGGACTGTCAAAAATCCACGAATGACAACCGGCACCAACGGCCTAACGTGCTTTCCGAGGCATGGAGGGGTCTCGATATGTAAAGATGGTCACCCATCCACAAACCAACCGCGGCAAGCGTAGCTTAACCTGATCGATCGACCTGAGCGGCTGTTATTATTTAGCCACGGGCCTCTCTTCAAGTTAAACAAATATCAACTTTATTTCTATGGTTATTAAGTTGATTTCAGAGTAACTAGCACTATTGAAAAAGTATTAGAAAGTTGTAGTGTAAACTGAACTTTATTGTGTAGGAATTAAAGTTATTTTTCCATAAACTCATATTTGTTTAAATTTTTGACAAATAAATCACGAATGCAGATTACATTATTTGATTGTGAATTTTTGCTCTTGTTGTATAAGTATTTAGGTTCATTTTCTTCTATACAAAATCTCTTTCAGCCGTCATCTCGGCCTTTTTTTCCTTCCTACCCATACTTATTTATCATCTTTTTCGCCATCTAACAATATATTCTTTGATCTGCCTCTTTTGTATAGCCATCCATCCACATTTTTAATTAGCATTCAGTGTATAGACAAACCTAAGGTATATTGGATAAAATTTTATAATTAGTTCTAGGCTGTATGCTACTCTTGTTGTTTGCCTGTTTACTTTTATATTGTAACGCCAGATGGCGCTACTTTGTATGCGGCTGTCAGTGTCATGTCGTTGTAAAACTTTCTGTGCAATGGGTGAACTAGCTAATAAAAACGTTTATTAAGTTCAAACTAAAAGAAGTCTTGTTTATTAACCTAATCTCAGTAAGGTAGGACGTTCTTAGGCTAGGACAAGCGACGATCTTCGCAGGATGGTTGTTAGCAGCTGGAACAGGGTTGCTGAGAACTAAATCTTTTTATTTTCTGTTAGCCTATAATATTGTGTCCCACTAATGGGCAGAGGCGTTTTTCCCTCCTGACGTCTCAGTTTTGTGCGATCTCAGGCCATTTTGGCCCTTCAATCGTTGCCCTGGTTCAAGCCATGGTCCGGGGCGAGAGGGAGTGGGAGGCAGACACCTCCTTCTGCGAAGCAGTCATGCTAGCGAAGGAGGTGGCGGGATGGCTGAGGAAGAGAGCCTCACGTCCCAGCCGCTGCGGGAGACGCGTGACGACTCCCGGCTACCGTAGGCACGGGCCTGCGGACGGAGAGTAATGGGTAGCTCACCGTCCGATCAGGACCAGGCCCGTGCCGGACGGAGCGTATATATTCCACGCGCGCCTCAGAGAGATGTCAGCAAAAAGGAAGGGGCCTGCCAGGGCCGAAGCCTTCCGGGGGTGCGGGATTGTCCGAAAGGGTTACCGCTACCCAGGAACATAAAGGGCTAAGGAAGGAACACGGATGGGTTTTAGTCAGTAAGAGTCTGACACTCCCCTCCACTCCACCCAGAGCGCGAGGGGTCATTTGATGATTTCCCATCCACAAAAAAAAGACCATGTTGGCCCTTCAATCGTTTAGTTTCCTGAAATCTTAGATACGATCAAGTACTAAGTAACTCTAGCCTACTCGTGATCGCAATATTTCATTGCGTTTGTTAAACTATTGTGTCTGCTTCGCGGACAGAGAAAGTGTTTCTATTACAACTAGGTAACCTATTCAGAGAGTTGAGTTATACCACAGAATACTTAAAGTACTACGTACAGAAAGGCCACTCCCTTCCCCGCACTAACATCAGTTACCGCACCTCAACCCGCACTTCGGCGTATTCGTCGCAGTTCTTTAACAAGAGCGCTCGCAAACACAAGTACCTCACGCACACATTCATACGTATACAAACGTCATTTTTTAATGTAGTAATAGTAGGTAATTATTTTGCGAGCGTTGTATGGAGTGTCCGGGGTGTGGTTATACCAATCCTGTGCAAGTTGCAAAGCTTTGAGGTTTGTTGTTACGATTGAAAGACTTGTAAAGCAATTCTTATTTACATACGGTATTGTAGCTGCGGTTTGATACCGCACCTAGTCAGTTGTTGTTAGCTTTGAGTAGGCACAGACGCCAACACATCAAGCTACCCAAAATTGTCAAATTTACCTAATCAACTTTGAACCTTATGTTTAAGCGATAAAGTTGAAAATCTATTAAAGAAATCTGACAGATTGTAGTAACTTGATGTGCTGGCGACTGTACAGCCACAAAAGTGTTTTTCTTGTTTGTGACAAAAATTTTGCTGCAAAATACGCAATAGGCATATTGCGTATTTTGCAATACAATTTTTAAGACTGCTCGATGCTGAAACTCTAGGTGAATAAGAGGTTCTTCGACCATCCATTTGAAAGTTACATTACGCCGCTGTGTACTCAAAAAAAAAAAAAACTTTATCAAAACACTTTCTCCTCAGCCAGTCAGCAATGTCTCACGACCAGAGCACCTATTTATATCCATTTATCATATTTCCTAATATTATTACACCTACCTAATCAATGAACGCGTATTTCATACCAACAGTCCATTTACAACAGCAGCAACCTGTCGCACAATCCATCAGAAACCATTACCGTTATCAACGCTGCTTTGTCTCCTACAAACCAAGGCTGAATTCCAGCCACTAGCTACATTTATAACAAGTAAACCGTCAGTATAAAGTACCCATAACTAGCGTATATTATCAAAGAAAATGTAACGCCGTGACCGAATTCCTGCTACCGACCGCAATAAAAGATAAATGGTTGATCAAATTGGAATAACATTAGTTAGGTATTCGTGTTATGTATTTATTGAGCTTAAGATGTGATTTCGTGTTTTAACATCGATTTCCTCTTAGAACATAAATGTTGTGCAAAGGTAAGGAGCGTAGTAAACGACACTGTTACTGATGTTCTTTTTTTTTTTTATTGTAATGGGCCCGCTCTTGACCTCGATCACGCCTGATGGAAAGCGATGGATGAGGTCTATGATGGAACGAGCGTGCCCAGAAGATGCATAAGGCACTGGAACTCTCACGCATCGGCGAAACACAGCAAGCTGCTTGACGCCAGACTCCGGTGGGAGGGTAACGCAAACCTGGCGAGCGTTTGCTCTAACACCGCAAGGGAAGAATTGGCCAGTCAAATAAGGTGTTGGGTGTGACTGTCCAGGATGCGCCAAGCGCTCGGTTCAGTTGAGTAACTGGCGGAACAATGGACGGAAAAAAACCTGATCGATCGACCTGTGCGGCTGACGATGAATGATTAATCATAAATATTTTCACTAAGAAGCTAACAATTTTATGAACCGATGATACGTATGAATATTCTAAAGTGCAAATAATAAATACAATATTGTTACAACTTCAACAGTTAAATTTAATAACCATAAACGAGCTACGGTTGACATGAACGTTTCCTTGTAAACGTTTGACATAATAAAATGATATATGATTTTATTTCTGTGAGGTTTATACAAACATTTTTACACGTCAAACATATTTTTAAAACTAGATGAGGTTGGCGTTTCCTATCAGACGACTCTGAGAAAAAAGGCCGAAACAAACTCAGAGGTCACAGTCAATTTTAAAGTCCAGATATAATCTTGGTCATATCATGTGAAGACCATGTATCTACATTAGTATCTGAAATGGTCTTTTGAGGAAAGAACCACACTGATTGAGTGGACTTGTCCTGTCAGTACACGCATTTGTCAGTAACCGACTCAAATCTGTAATACATTTCAATACATATAACAAACTATCTAGACGGAACCACTTACCTAATCTAATGCCGTGTGAATTTGAACCTGCAGGCAAAATAGACTAATCATAAAATTATTAACAAAGATAATGGCACTGATAGAATTTTAGTACAAGGACAGGCTACTGATCAGAAAGGAATTGGTCTCAGTAATATTGTGGCAAAGACATACTCGCAATATAACTTTATTATCTGACCGTAAATAATAACTTTAAATGGTCTTTGAATATTTATTTGTCATTCGTGTTTTGTACAGAAAAGGGTTTCGTAAAGTAGTACTTAGTTGCACGTGGTCTGAAGATTAGGTTAAACAAAATGCTGTTCTATATATTTTGACCGCATTGGTAGGTATTGCACTTTTCTATTAAACAGCAGCTTTTTTTTATAATCGACGAAAAATTTCTACACTAGGGTGTTTAAAATCATGTACTGAATCCGTCGTAACGGCTGCGCGTCGACGTCTCTGCTACCCTGTATATTATGATATCTGCATCTGTTTGCAAAAATCGTGATAGTATAATGGTATAATTGTGCATTAAAAAAAACATAGGATTTCTTCTTGTTGAAATTCCTATTTGCTAACATGGCAGTTTCATCTTCATTTAAACTTGAAACTCTTTAGAAAGCAAAATATATAAATCAAACACTGTATTACACTTATAGCAGTAGGTAGCTCCTGATATAAATGTAGTCAAGTGGCTACATAACAACCGGAACCAATGAAGTTTTCCAACTTAATCAAGATCAAATTCCGCACTAGCTAAAGCTAGATAAACTTTGAGTAATTTATATCTAGCTACGACTTTAATCTTTTCAAATTCATTCACGAACTTATCAACAGTCATTTCCACTTCAGTATTTAAGTCATTCTACTTCTTCAATTGAGTTGTCACTTCGCGACTTCCCTAGACGTTACATAAGGTGCCACCTACATAGCATCAGATATCGTAAGTAAGCCACTTAACTGAGATTACGAGTGAAGTGAATTAATCTCGGCGTGACAAAACAGGATGCTGAGCCTTATCTGAGAAATAGCGATGGTGGTATTGAGGGGAGCGGGTTTAAAATGTGGTGTCGATATAGAAAAGCAAATAAATTTAACTGCTAAGATCGAAAGAATTACGAAGGTGTTTGAAGATGTTTCTACTGTTAGAGAAATACTAAAGTTAGGCAGCGTTTAAATAATTTGCCATTTTACATACAGCAGAGGTAAAAACCTAATAGAATAGAATAGAATATTCTTTATTATGTACACCATATAAATTACAGCCAAAAATAAAGAAACTTTGCAATGGGTGACACAATGGGCGCAATAATAAAACCTAAAACCTAATGATATAGTAATATTGAAATTTCTCTTTTCTCTCTATAGAAAATTAAGACAATTAAGAAAATATTGATGCAAAGGCAGCTTTATCATATTTTATTTTAATTACATATTATACTTTCAAGCAAGAGTGTAGGTAAATTAATCAAAATAGTCGTTACAACAAACATATTAACTATATTACAATCAATATAATCCACAAATCTAGCTATCGAAACCAATTTTACAGCCAAAATAATACGGATGAATTCGAGATTCAACTGATAGGAGTAGCAACAGGAAACTGCGACCAACATACATATAACCAATACAATACAATGTGCTGCCGATACAATTATATCATCGATACTAAACCAATTCCAAATTACTCGGAGGCCATTTAATAGTCGTAAACACTAATTCAATTAATTTCGATGTTAAATTCCGTATCGTTTTAATTATCGTTCGCGCGAATAGGCCATTAGCGCGAACGCGGTGGAACTACAAAATGGATTGAGGATTTTTTAATGTTGTTTGAAATTGTAATTTTAATTGTTGTAAAGGAATTTTGTGGGAATAATGTTGGGAGGCATAGACATAGCCCGAAGAATTGCCAAACTTAAGTGACAGTGGGCAGGGCACGTTGCTCGCAGAACAGACAGCCGATGGGGCCGAAAGGTTCTGGAGTGGCGACCGCGTACCGGAAGATGTAGCGTTGGAAGGCCTCCCACAACGTGGACCGACGACCTCGTGAAGACTGCAGGAACTCGTTGGATGCGAGAAGCACAAAACCGGTCGAAGCGGAGGTGCTTGGGGAAGGCCTATGTCTAGCAGTGGACGTCTTCTGGCTGAAATGATGATGATGATAATGAAAATTTAGTTATCACAGTTTTTTTGGAAATTCATCCCCTAAGGCTTCTGAGAAGTTTTCCATAAGAAATTCCTTCGTGCAAACGGCTTTTTTTCTAATATTGATACTAATGAATTTATTTTACTCACGGATACATGAAAATGAAAAATGGTTTATTATTTTAACTAGTAAACCTTATAAACTAGTGATTGGAGCCTCCTTTTAAGCAGATAAGCCTGTGTTAAGAGACTCCGCTCTTCCATAACTTAATAAGTATCATTTAGGTACTTATTTCATGCAAAACTAAAGGGAATAATAATACATATAGATAGGCCATATATTATCATCATTATATCCATCTGTACATACTGAATTATTTATTTAAGTTTGAACAGCTGGCAAAATACATATTATTTCATATCTTTCGAGGCTGTCTTGATATGCGGGTTCCTTAGTTATCATAGGACCGACAGTTATGTATATCGTTAAAATGGACCACATCTAACAAGCCTATCATTCAACAAGTATTCTCATACACAAATCGCAGACGTGGGCAACACAGCCGCCAAACTAAAGTGGAATTGGGCAGGCCACATCTGACGCATGTCGCAACAGAATATGGCAAAAGTAGCCACTGACTAGATTCCGAATAACAGGAATTGGCGACGCGGTAGGCTCAGAAAGAGATGGCGTGACGAATTGGACGCATATCTAAAGGATTGGCCAGATGTAGCAAGAGACAGGAGAAAACGGAAAGACGGAAGGGAGGCCTTTGCCCAGTATTGGGACATAACAGGCTCATAATAATAATAAATAAAAAAAACGAGTGTGCTTATGACCACAAGACTGAAGTGAAACATCAAACGTATTTGGCTATGAGAGGAAGAGAGAAAGAAAATGTGTGCACTGCTTTCTCTTGCTTATATCCACCACTCAACTCCCGTTCGCCTCGCCTGATCACACATTTCGTAACGCTTACGTCACGCGTTCGCCAGCTTACTCTCCAAGTCAAGCGTGCGTAAAGAAGTTTCACTTCAAAAAAACATAATTCTCCGGCGCTTATCACAATTTATTTGCGGTCGGCGCAACATGTCTTTTTTCCATACTTCTCTATTAGTCGTCATCCGGTAGTCACCCCCATTATCAGGCAAAATATAAGAATACTATATTTATGGATATATGTATATATATCTTTTGATCTTGTCGTTTCCTCTTTCTTACCATAAAGCTCAGTCACATAGTATTCGCTTAGCATGCATTATCAAAATAATCACGAAACTTCTATTGGCGACATTTACTACACATATCCATGTTCCACGTTCCAGCATTTCATCATAAACGTCACAAATGAAACAAACGTTTATTACATCCCATAATGATGCCGCAAACATCAAAACATTACAATTCATCATATCATACATTTTTTATTGCCCCATATAATTTATACTACAAATTACACATTATAATTTACGCGTTCTACCTTAAAAGTCGTTTACGCCCGCGTGGTTTACGCGGCTGTGGTAGTAATATCGTAATGACTGTAATTAAAGCGCTAAAATCACGACCAGTGTCTAGTTACTAGGTATATGACTGTAAAATAGAGCTGTTCAGAAAGTTAACTCATCATGTCAGACTATTAATTTCTACTACTGACGATGACGCTGCGGTTATACCGTTACAAAGTAATGTATGAGAGGATCGACAATTTTTTCGTACGAAAACTGGTTTGTGATACCAATATAGAGGTACTTATACCTACTCCTATCATATGAACGGAAAATAGGATTCCAATACCCTTCTTACTCAATCCCTAACCCACTTTTAACGACACCCGGGTGACAGGTGATGACGACACAGGATGGTATTCTTATAAGGGCATTATACATCAAGGTCTTTCTTAGAGAACGTATAAAACTCGCTAATTAAAGACAGTCTCGGTGATAGCAAAGTAAAGCGCACCCTGTTCAGATTTGGTCGACGGCTTAAGTATATGAAAACCAACGGATTTATTCAGGATCTCGATACGGATTTGATACTAACAAGCATCGTATGCAATGATACTTCTGCACCAAAATTTTCGATTACAAATATTGCAAGTGGATATTATGAGTAATTTGTTTTGGCGCCACTCGTAATAATTGTCCCACCATTAATGTATGCGGTTTATCGATACGTGTCGATTTTACTTTACCGCCCTATGTAAAGAGATTGATTATGACACGCACCTAAGTGACATAAAGATTTATGCTGGCAATGTTGATGGAGTTGCAAATTATAAGCAGTTAAGAGCAGGAATGTTGAAGTATACCTTTGATAAGACTTTAGTTATGCCAACAGAATTTATGATAGTAACATATACGGTAGTAGTATAAACTTGTTGTAATGAATATTTAACTAGCAAAAAAGATTTTATCACCAGTTTTATCGTTTTTTAAAATAAATGTCTATTCTATTCTATTCAAACAACAGTAGTTTTATCGTTACTGTTGTTTGAATAGAATAGAATAGACATTTATTTTGAAGCTTCATCATCGCCATTGGCATCGTTGTTCATTTCTATTTCTTTGCTTTTATAATTATACCTTTTTCTAAAAGCGATGTTGTAACATGCTCTGGTTGTATCATCATTCGACGATATATCAGCAATTTAAACGGTAGCGTCATTTACTTAATTTGTCATCCTACTTTGCCCATTTCATTTTGGACGGCTGATTTGGTTCGATGTCAAAGTAACCTTTCTCGTCGTCATCCTCTTCACTAGCTTCTTCGTCTTCTTTATTGAACGCTTGATTATCATCATCAACTATGTTCACAAAACACATCTCGAAAATCATCAAATCAATACGTTCTCACTGTACACTTTACATTGTCAGAACATGGGCAGTAAATTGTTCAATCGGTCTGACTACACGATGTGTATTTTCTATACGCTATTCAATATTCGTGCGGCATAATGAGGTACAGGTAAGGGGCGGGGTCCGGTGTATTCAATTTAGTCGATGGTTAGAGGCGCTTGCGGCTGTGGTTTGCAGGCTTTTTAGATATTTTAATCTTATATTATTAAATAAATTTTTGCAGTGAAATTGGTAATGTAAAGGACCACCGTATGAGTAATATATAAAAGCAACAGAAAACTTTTTTTTTTATGATACATACATTGCGCGTTTAGACTTTCCCCCTTTTTAATTCATACTATACGTCTTGGTCGTGATAAAGGTTTAAGACATCACTTTTGTTATTGACCTTCGCCAAAACGTAGGTTAATTCTAATGAGAATGTTCATAAAATATTTGTAAATAACATTTATTTTCCCAAAACTAGAATGGGAGAAATCTTACAGCCAGAGCAGAGGGGAACATAACAGAACGCACTTCGACATATTCACAGGGCACGCCTTCCGACATAGGATGGACAAGCGAAACGGTAATGTTGGTGCTATAACTTATAAAGGGAATTGTTTTATCAGTGCAGTATCTTATGGGTAAGCCATTACTGTAGTATTATTTAGAGAGATGATCAATGATCATTAGCTTATAAGAAGACTGAACTGCAATGAAAAAACATAGTTACCAACAATACCTATCATATTATCAATAGGATTAGACATCAGCACGCAGTGCTGTATCAATCCATACTATCCATCCATACTAATCACACTAATATATCACACTAATATTATAAAGGCGAAAGTTTGTGAGTGTGTGTGTGTGTTTATATGTTTGTTACTTCTTCACGCTCAAACCGCTGAACCGATTTAGATGAAATTTGGTAAAGACATAGTTTGAGTCCCGGGAAAGGACATAGGATACTTTTTATCCCGATATTCCCACGGGATCGAGATTTATGCGGGTGAAACCGCGGAGCGCAGCTAGTCCATCCATACTAATATTATAAATGTGAAAGTGTATGTGTCTGTCTGTTTGTTTGTCCGTCTTTCACGCCTAAACCGCTGAACCGATTTAGATGAAATTTGGTATAGAGATAGTTTGAGTCCCAGGAAAGGACATAGGGTACTTTTTATCCCGATATTCCCACGGGATCGAAACTTACGTGGGTGGGACCGCGGGGCGCAGCTAGTATTTCTATAAATCACAACCACAGAAAGCAAAAAAGATTTTAGACACTTGCCATATTTCTCAACTTACCTCTATAAATTCAATAGATTCTGAGAATACGCACAGTAACTTAAAAACCCATAAAACATAACACAAAACGCATTTACCATTCATACACATTTAAAATCGACATTCGATTTCTGAAGCACTTAAAAATTCACAACTTGGAAACCCCACAATAGTTTCTATAAAGAAAAACCACTGCTAACCAAAGGCTACTGTGGAGGCGTGAATTTTTTATGGCATGGGGCGCTATACCCCTTAGAAAAACACCGCCTTCCTAGGGAAAAGACTAATAAACGACGGCCTCTATCGCCATACCAGGATCGAAGAAATTATGATATGGCATGAAGTTGTGTGAAAATGTGAGTTCAGAAATTGGCTAGTAAAGTCGCTTGCAAGATCTAAGAATTGCCTGCCGGGGGTGCGGGATTGTCCGAAAGGGTTACCACTACCCCGGAACATAAAGGGATAAGGAAGGAACACGGATGGGTTTTAGTCAGTAAGAGTCTGACACTCCCATCCGCTCCACTCAGAGAGGGAGGAGTCATTTGATGATTTCCCATCCATAAAATAAAAGATCTAAGAATTAGCTCAATGCTGCCATTCTTCTGGGCACGTGTCCGGATGACAGCGATGCGGACGAATACTTCGACACCTAAGTGTCTTCTTGTTTTTGTATTTATTTTTATAGTTAGATAGTCATTTAATTTAGTACCTAGTTAGTGTAAATAGTTAGTAAAAACAGTATAGTTGCCAAAAGCTTTCTTTCTCTTGGAAAAAGATGCAGATAAACTTCACCTGATGGATGCCTGTTCGGAATAAAATTACTTTTTCGCTGCTTATAGTTATCTCAATTATAAATTCCATTAAATACACATCAGCCTTTAGTAAAAAGATTCATTTGTAAAAAATGGAGAATGCCAACAAAATAGGGTACGTAGCAAAAGACAAGTTTTTTGATATACAGGCTAATTAAAAATATCTCCAGATATTTTCACTATTGTATTAAACTTACTCGTCCATCACATCCTACTTCCGGAACACAACACAAGAACCATCTGTGCGTTCTCAAGGGTCCTACGCGCAAACGAAATGTTAAAACCTGCAACGGTAAGCCAGGAAACAGCCCGAGGCCTTTAATTTGTACGGAACACCATACAATATTTATGGAAATATCGATGTCTTTGTTTAGACATTCTGTGGGTTTTATGACGAAGTAGAGTTATGCAGAATGTCCACTTCGATTGCGAACCTTTTGCAAGGACAGCACAAAGCAAGAGCATTCTCAATTTCTCATACTGCAGGATGTAAAAGATTTGTTTTGTTTTCACTCTTGCGTAAATTTTCGCCATCTTGTCGGCAAATAGTTTAATTAATGGCTATAGTCGTTTCGCTTATATCACTGAAGGCTCCATATCTGGAAACAGAGGCAACTTATTTAACTTATTGTGGTTCCAGTTGTCATGAGTTAGCCTTCTGCGTTTTTGTATTCTATAGGTTTACGAGGGAAGTTCTGACAAACTTTTATTGGTTTGTATTGATGTTGTTTTTTATAGGTTCGGAGGGTAAAGAATGCCTTGGGCTTAGCAGTGTACTTGTTGAAATTGAGTTTACAATGTAGATAAGTATCGTTTGTGGGATTAGGGTTGTGATGATAAGCGGAAGGGTCAGCAATTTGTTGTTGATGAACTACTGCCTGTCCGACTAAAGTGTGCACCTCGCTGGAATGCGTTTATGCGCGATATGTTTATATTTAATAATTTATCATTACGATAAAAACTATACCTATGCATGTTGAAAAAAAATTCGTAAATAATATTTTTACGAAGTTAACTTTTTTTTTTCAAACAGTACGACAGAGTAACGTCGCAGCGCTAGGTGCACAGTTAAGTCGGTCGGGTTGTACATATACTTTGCATGTACCATGTCATTTCAAAGTTTTGGTTTTATATTTTGTGTTTTAGGATGTTGATCAGTATTTCGGTTGTTTGTTTTAGCAAAATGATGTTTCTTTTTAACGTATTCTATTTTAAAGCTTCATTCTTCATGCTGTGTTCCTTCTTCTTGTCTCGAATCTACTTGTAATTAGTTTAGTATTATTATTTCTTCATTTATATACGTATTTTTTATGGTGTACATAATAAAGAGTATTATGTCTATCTATGTAATATTACTGCCCGAAATTCATCTTTAAGATCAAATTATTTTTGAAAATTTGTAATTATACCATCACAGACATTATCTATGTCAAGATGAACATCGAACTCGACCTAAGTAAACTTTGTCACTTCTCTATTCAATCATGTTTTAATTTTCTTGTCAAGTTAAGTTAATCTTGTTGTGTTTGTGAAATATCTTGAAACTTTTTGTAAGCACATTGACGACCTTTCATACCGTAATAATCAATATTTTAATTGTTGCTAGCAATACATCAATATAATTCACCACAATATCATCTTCCAATGATGATGCAAAAAACAAATGCGTCTTATTCAGACCCTCCAGCTGTTCAATTATCAACCTTATGTCTTTCACTTAGGGGTTTATCTAAAGTTTCTGTTGGCAAAGGTTTCATCTACCCGACATGGAGTAAGGTGAGGCATCATCAATCATATTGCTTGACACTTCAATACAGTGAGCAAATACTTTGAGTAACTGGTTCCAGTAAGAAATAGGTATAATCCTATCAGATTTGTAAGCATGTAATTTATAGTATGTCCCCTGATGTTCAAGTGTTGAAAGGGTTGGCGTATTTATGTTTTGTGATGCAGTAATTAGTAGTGGAATAGTTGTTTAAAAAAATACTCTGTTGGCTATTGTTGATAGAAGTGCTCATAATAAACAGGGAATCACATCACAGGCAAATGTTTAAAAATCGTAACACTATTTTTTCTTTTGATAAATTCTTATAAGAATCCACTGTACCACAGTGTAATAGATGTTCATACTAATTGAGACGTCAGTTTTAAGAACGAATAGTGCTAGAAATTCATTGCGTTGATCGGTTTAAGCGTGAAAAGGTAACAGCCAGACACACTTTCGCATTAATAATATTAGTATAGATGAACCAACAGTATAGTTTTTCAGTACCCAAAGGAACCAACGTTACCCTATTACTAAGGCTCCACAGTCCGTCCGTCCGTCTGTTACAGGATTTAACTTTTGAACCATATTAGGTAGACACTTGCAATTTTCACAGGGTGTGTACTACTATAGCTGCTTTTATAACAAATAATAAAAGTAAAATTAAGTTAATGATTAAAGGGAAGAAGGCACTTAAATATTGTACGTTCGTACAGAACCCTTCGGTCTTTTTTTACAAAATGGACTCGTCTTCGTGAAAGGTACTATTCACGTCAAAAACGAATAATTAATCTCTATAACATAATGCCTATTATATTTCACCCAAGCTAGGCCATACTGAACACTATTTAAAAATTCTAGCAAGGCATGCTTATCAGCAAGGTATTAACCTACTTTCTCCGCTTGACTTAAGGCTTGTAGGTAGATAAGCGTTTGATACACAGCTGTTCGGCTTCCTAATCCATCTTTTAATATTAACTAACCTTTGCAAAGTGACGATTAGCTAAAGTATTTGGGCTTGTGTGTTAAATTACACAGTTAATATGAGACTAGAAAGCAGTTTCCAGGTCATTTGCTTCGACCAATAAAGATACGAGTATATCCACAATAATATTAGATCATCATTCTCCTGACTGCTTGTCGGCGCAACATGTCTATTTCTTCCATAAATGATTTATTTTCTGTAAGTAGGTTTGTACAAAGACTTTTACACGTCAATCATATATTCTTTTTAAAGCTAGTTGAGGTCGGCGTTTCCTATCTGACTACTCTGAGAAGAAAGGCCGAAACAAACTCAGAGGTCACAGTCTCTTAAAGTCCAGACAAAATCTTGGTCAGATCATGTGAAGACCATGTAGATTGGTGTCTGAAATAGTCTTTTGAGGAAAGAACCACACAGATTGAGCGGATCTGTCCAGTCAGTGCACGCATTTGTCAAAAATCGTGCAGCTCAACTCAGAACTTGAGGAGCTCAACAATTCGACGAACAATACCAAAGAAAGGACATTTGGGTAGGCCGCGTAAATTACTCAAACTGCCAGATCATGATTAAAACTAACTAAGAAGGAAAAAAGAAATGAACCACATAGTCCTCACATTCACAACAATTAAGTAAAATAAAAATACTTTACAAAGTAAATATTCATGTCATCACAAATATAAAATTCATAAATGTCAATGTGTATATAAAAAAATTCGGACATACCTAATGTTTTTTAAAATACTTCTCTATTAGTCGTCATCTCGATAGTCAACCCCTTTCTAACCATAATAATACCATCATTGACACAGTCCATTCATCGTTTCTTTGGTCACAATAATATTATGATATCCACAATAATGAATATTTATAGATCTTAGAAAAGAAATATTTTTTGCCGCCATCACTTTTTTAGGAAAATTCAAAAGACATTTTCTGAAACCTTTTCTGGCACCTGAAGATGGAATAAAAATAGTAATCACGCTAATATGCTATATGTATGAACTATCGTACATATTTATCTAGACAGCTATTACTGTGGCTATTGTCATGGTACAAAAAGTAAACACACTGAGTTAAGCACATAAAATCTAATAATTTTTCTCTTTAAAAATGACAAATAACTCCTCGTGGGAACTCGATCATTTTCTATGATCCAAGTTCTATTACAAGCAAAATTTTTTACAATATCCATCAGTGTTTTCGTTACATCATTGTCTTGTCCGATAAGGTGCTCCTCAATCTTCCTTAGCAGACTTTAATTCTGTAAGTAGGCTGGCGTCGTCATCGCCGTAATAGCTAAGGTGCATTAAAACTGGGAGACATATATTCGTCTCTTTCTTCCTTATAGCTTTAGGATTATGGATGAGAGGGAGAAAAGTTTCCAGATTAAAATTGATTGCGCGGACATTGCCTTTATCTGCGGGACATGCCTCGATTGATTCTTCATCAATCTTTATTCGCGGTGTTAAATGTTTTTTTTTACTCATTTTAGTGAATTACGTTTTTGGGTTATTTCGGTATTAAAGTTTTTTAGTAAACGTTTTTGCCGACCAAGCTTATGCAGCCGGTGTGTGCTTTATAAAGTTATAATTATAATGGATGGGTTTTTTGTAGGCTTAACGAGCTTTTGGTTTTTCAGAGGATTTACGTTGACTTGAAACTTCATAGTTGCAACGTTTTGTCTGGCATTTTATATTATATTGTTTAATTTGAAAAACAATATTCCATCTTCTTCCACGGACATCAAATAACAATATCAATACCTATGTCTAACAAGCACATCCTATCCATTTCATAACCACCTTTATCAATATTCTATCCAAGATCGTTCAAACCACCATTTTTACAACAACCAATAAATTCAGAAACTTAAACATGGCCGTATCAATTTACGTAAGAGGCCACCGTGCCTTATCAAAAATTTATTACTTCATAAATTTATAACAAGTTGAGTGCACTTTGTAAATCTTTACAATGTTGAATGATGGAAGAGGTGCATGGAGCTCAAAGGCTCAAATATTTGAAAGGAAATTGTGTGCTTCGGTGAAATATCTTTTCAACTCTAACACTAGGACAAACGTACAATATTACTAACCACCTTTATTCTTTTTAATATTAGGTCCTTACATATGAAATTGGCGTTTTTCGTACTGGCCACTTTAATCACGAATTTCTCCTCTTTGGTAAGGAATTCCAAATTCAAATTTGTACAGCTATTTACTCATGTATTTGTGCTTCGATGACCGTCATTCATTTGTTTTTTTTCTTCTGTTTTTTCTGTTTGCGTCACTCATTTTACAAAATGGAAAATTTAAAATATCGCATTATTTACGAGTACGAGTTCCGCCGTGGCACTAGTGCTGCGGAAACGACTCGAAGGGTGAATGATGTGTATGGCGGTCATGTTGCAAAAGAAAACACAGTTCGTTTTTGGTTCCAACGTTTTCGTTCTGGAAATTTCGACCTGCAGAACAAGCCCCGTGGACGGCCTGAGACCCAAGTTGATAATGGAGAATTGAAGGCTATTGTGGAAGCGGACCCATCGCAAACCACGTCCGAGTTAGCTGCAGGCTTCGATGTTAGTGATAAAACTGTTTTAATTCACTTGAAGCAAATTGGGAAGATTAAAAAGCTTGAAAGGTGGGTACCTCACGAATTGACTGAAGCAAACCGGCAAACGCGCGTCGACTGCTGCGTTACATTACTGAACCGGCACAACAATGAAGGTATTTTAAACCGAATCATTACCTGTGATGAAAAATGGATTCTTTACGATAATCGGAAGCGCTCAGCGCAATGGTTGGATCCTGGCCAGCCAGCCAAATCCTGCCCCAAGCGAAAATTAACCCCAAAAAAGTTACTTGTAAGCGTTTGGTGGACTAGTGCCGGTATTGTTCATTACAGTTTTCTCAAATCTGGCCAGACTATTACAGCTGATGTCTATTGTCAGCAATTACAAACCATGATGGAAAAGCTAGCGGCTAAACAACCAAGGCTGGTCAATCGCTCCACGCCACTGCTGCTTCACGACAACGCCAGACCACACACTGCGCAACAGACGGCTACCAAATTAGAAGAGCTTGAATTGGAATGTCTTAGACATCCTCCGTACTCCCCGGACCTTGCTCCAACAGATTACCATTTTTTTCGCAATTTGGATAACTTTTTGCAAGGGAAAAAATTCAACTCCGATGGGGCAGTCCAAATCGCCTTCAAAGATTTTATTGATTCCCGTCCGACTGGTTTTTTTAGTAAAGGGATCAATGAACTACCTATAAGATGGCAAAAGTGCATTGAAAACAATGGTTCATACTTTGATTAATTAAATATATTATATTAGGTCCTTACATATGAAATTGGCGTTTTTCGTACTGGCCACTTTAATCACGAATTTCTCCTCTTTGGTAAGGAATTCCAAATTCAAATTTGTACAGCTATTTACTCATGTATTTGTGCTTCGATGACCGTCATTCATTTGTTTTTTTTCTTCTGTTTTTTCTGTTTGCGTCACTCATTTTACAAAATGGAAAATTTAAAATATCGCATTATTTACGAGTACGAGTTCCGCCGTGGCACTAGTGCTGCGGAAACGACTCGAAGGGTGAATGATGTGTATGGCGGTCATGTTGCAAAAGAAAACACAGTTCGTTTTTGGTTCCAACGTTTTCGTTCTGGAAATTTCGACCTGCAGAACAAGCCCCGTGGACGGCCTGAGACCCAAGTTGATAATGGAGAATTGAAGGCTATTGTGGAAGCGGACCCATCGCAAACCACGTCCGAGTTAGCTGCAGGCTTCGATGTTAGTGATAAAACTGTTTTAATTCACTTGAAGCAAATTGGGAAGATTAAAAAGCTTGAAAGGTGGGTACCTCACGAATTGACTGAAGCAAACCGGCAAACGCGCGTCGACTGCTGCGTTACATTACTTGAATTGGAATGTCTTAGACATCCTCCGTACTCCCCGGACCTTGCTCCAACAGATTACCATTTTTTTCGCAATTTGGATAACTTTTTGCAAGGGAAAAAATTCAACTCCGATGGGGCAGTCCAAATCGCCTTCAAAGATTTTATTGATTCCCGTCCGACTGGTTTTTTTAGTAAAGGGATCAATGAACTACCTATAAGATGGCAAAAGTGCATTGAAAACAATGGTTCATACTTTGATTAATTAAATATATTATATTAAAAAATATTCGACTTTTTGTTCCTTCCATACAAAACGCCAATTTCATATGTAAGGACCTAATATTAAAAAATATTCGACTTTTTGTTCCTTCCATACAAAACGCCAATTTCATATGTAAGGACCTAATATTATATCGTAATATCCCAAAACTCATTCATAATCACTCAAACTCAAACTCAACTCAAACTCAAAGCATTTATTTCAATTAAACCATTTACAGGCACTTTTGAATTGTCAATAAGTCAGTCAGTCAGAAAAAATGAAGCTAGTTGCCCATTCCAAAGCGTAGGTACCTATGGAGAAGAACAGGCAAGAAACTCCATGGACACTCTTTTAAATCAAAATACCTAATGTGGTTACAAAGTCTTGGTTACATCATTCATGTTAAAAATTATACATGTGAGAACGATGCAGAACGTTAAAAGCGTCCATAATGAAAAGATGAGAAAAAACAACAATTCAAATAATAAATTAAAATAAGCCATGGCAGCAAAGAGATGACCAGTCCCTACTGACGGCGCCCGTTCACGAACATGACGCACTTTCTCTGTGTTCTTATAAAAACTGTCATTTGCCATTGGCAATTTGCCTACAGCAAATATTTGATTCCCAAAAGGATTACAACACCAAAAACCAATAATCCAACGTTACAACATTGAAAAGATTTATAAATTTTGATCTAGGAGAGAAATTTGTAGTAGTTACTACAAATAATACTATTAAAACTACACTTTACACTGCTAACAAAGTAAGGTTTGAAAGAAATAACTGAACCAGCGAAAATGTCGCTTTAATAACAGCACGTATAGAAAATAAAAGCCCTCAAGCACAAACGGACAAACAAGAAAATGTCTTACAAGAACCTCGGGCACTTGTTAATAGATTTCTTGCGGAAATAGGTACCATCGTTAAGACAAGTAAACGCTTAAGCAAACTGCTGCTATCTTTTAACCCAACACGTTCAACACTCGTTTTGCGACTGGCAATGGCACAGGTATCTAATGCCTTGGGCTCGGAACAGACGGGCAGTTACTTACGGGTAGATTTCAATGGGCCTTACATGTTGTTAGCATAAACTTGGTAACAGCAGCTATGAATTGATCTACAAATTGGATTCTTAGTATGGTGGAGGTACTTAACCGGTGAGATGGAAATTATTAATCCTTGTTCATGAGTCTAGAAATTATAATGACAGTATTCCTATCAAGGAGAGAATCAATGTAGGAAGACGTTTATCACAAAACAGCCAAATGAAAAATGTTCAATATCAACTTGCAAGTTACCGGTCGATGAATGCAGCAAAAACCAGCTCGTCTATCGGCTCTCAGATCTAAAGTTACAAGTGATAAAACCATCGCTAAAGTCGTACTTTACGTTCATTCTGTGTCTTCAAACAATTAATTAAGGTCGTATCTCCGAAGAATGATATCTAATAAAATCTTATATTCGTTCGAAGGTGTTCAAATAACAATAAGTCTTGCTGTAAAGCTGTTCACTCATTAACAGCTTTGGTGTCGCTGAACCGAAGAATTTTAGGGTTGATTGGGTGTTTTAATTTGGCGATTTATTTGTTACCATTAATTTTGGGAGATCAAAGATTATTCAATGAAAACGATGGATTTATTAATTTTACGAAAATTCGGATTTAAGCGATGCGTTTAAAACATATTTTTTCTGTTCAGTCCAGTCAAAATAAATGTGAACCTCGAATGCAAAAACATTCCAACTTTGTGGAAGAACATTTTTCAGCAGACGGAATACCGAGACCCAATGTTTTTTATTGTATTGCGATCATCGGTAGGTCGAATAAAACCGTCATTGACAAAGCAGAAATGCACAGTAAAAGCATGTCGTACAACGAAAACAAATTATGAACTTTAACCTAAGATTCAACACACTGTTGTAATCTGTTGTTGTTTTTTCTTCCAATATTGTTCCTCATTTTCTCATAGTGTCATTCAATATGGACAATTCTTAAGTTGTAGAAAGGATTTTGACCAACAATGTGTAAATCTGTTAGCTCCTTAACGGTTACCTTTGAAGCGGTAAACTGTGAAGCTTTAAATACTTTACTTTAATTTGACGATTTATCTGTTTTCAGTTAACTCCGGATGGGCATAGATTAAGGCGCAGATATACGACTTCTAATGATTTTAAATTCAACATCACGTCTAATCGACCGGACTGATTTCTTTGAAAAAAATAAATGTTATACTAGACCATTTGCTTCGTAATTTGATATGTGAATATTTGCAATTATATTTTTTTAACATAGTGTAATTAATTTGTAAAGTAATGTCTACCGCGGACATAAAAACGACAATCACGCAAACACTATCGGGTGTATTTTCATAAAACTTTCACCATCTAAAAGACAATTTAATTCCCCGAATTTTAGTATACGGTTTTTATTTGTTTGGTGTTTGAGAGTTTTTGTAAATAGATAATTGCTTCATATTTGCAATAAATTACCACGGTTATGTCATCGCGCTTCTCTTTCTTTTCTATGCAGTCCGACAGTGACCGCGCTTTAGGTCGTGTAGTCGCCTTAAGTTCAAGAATTGAATTTGAAAGATGATTTAGTGATGTTATATACGAGTAGTAATGTTAGTGAAGAACATAAAAAATAGAAGGTCAAGTTATACAGAATGTTCAAAAAGTCGTGGATCAAACTAAATAGGGAGTCAAAGAAAGTAATTTCCAACGCTTTTAAAGTGAGAAATAATATATTTTAACATATTTTCCAGTGGGATATTTTGTGTGAAAAATTACATGTACAATTGTAATGAGAAAAAAAAAAAAACATTTTAGATTTAAAAGCTGACTGTTATGTGTGACAGACCAAATTAAATCAAATAAAATCAAAATTCCTGATGATCCTTTATGATCAATAGGAATTTTGATCTAGCGTTACTGATATCTAGACCGTGCAATATATCTTTCTTCGAAGCAATAGGTAAAAGTTCAATCTTTAATTTTTTTACTAACTAAACTTAATCTTTGCCCCAAAAAGATACAAAATCGGCTGTTTCTCGACACACTTGATTGACATTTTTAATTAACAAATCCCGTTTGGGACGTACAGTACGCACATTATTTATTTAATGGTCCCGCTGAATGATCGATTGTCTGCGTTTGGGAACAGTCACCAGATTCGGCAATCGGACCAAATGCTCCGAACCCATGTTATAAATTATTTTCCTCTTTTTTTTTTTCTTCGTCGTTTAGTGCAGTCAGGTTCTTAATTTGAACTTTATTATAATTTATCTTCTTTTTCTGTAAAACGTTTGGCATTATGTTTAGAATAAAACCTTATTGTTATTTTCTTTTTATTGACAGTTGTTTAATGTTGAAAAGAAAGTTGTAAGGCCCAAAACGAAATATTTAGTTGAATAGCCATAGTAATAGCCTCATTCTATCCATCTAAAACATTTTATACGTCACCAAACTTTCCTGGTTTTTCTTACAACGTACATTTACAAATCTTTACAAGAAAAAAAATTTACCACAAGGTAAACAGTTCCCATGTTCTATGGTAATGCACCTATGTCCGGAAGGTACCAGCCTTGTTTTATTCAAATAACCCGACCAACCCATGACATGTACTATGATTTCCCAACTAATGAATACCAGCATTCTAAAACTCTTTCCACTGATGCGTTGATTTGTAACTTTAGTTAGTTTAATGAGGAAGAAAGGCAATGGATCGTGTATTTAAATATAGAATGGCTTGTAAATTTCCTCAGTACGGATCAAGATCTTCCAACAAACATATCCCTTTTGGTATTATTTTAATTCTCTCATACATATTTAGTGGTACTGTAACGCGTTGGTCACGATTCGTTTGACGTCTTAAATTATACGTACAATTATTTTTATTTAAGTAATTTCGAGTGGATGCATTCGTAACGTTTACGTTGGGTTAACTCCGATTAATAGGCTGTCTTGGGTTAGTTATGTAAGGGCTTACAGAATGATTTCTTTAATAAGTATTGGGAATACTTTCTCTGTCAATGTTACCTGTTTTTTGGGACAACTTATCGCTTTCCACAGTCTTGTATAAGTCTGTGACATCTGTGCTAGTTTTAGGATTGTTGTCTTTTCTATTGCTGACAGTAATGGTAATTTATACTTTCTTTGTTTGTCTTTTATCTTCAGTTTGCGTGTTTAGTTTAGGTTATTCCCGGTTCTAGGGTCTAAGAACTTTAAAAAAGTTTTGTTTTATAACAGCATTTCATACAATCATGACACAATACTACCCGAAATATTGCGGATATTGGTTCAAACAGAATTGAAGTAGGTACAGAAAATAGATATAAAACAACCCACGCAAGTCCATAAGCACAAAAAAATAATTTTCTTGTCTAAATACCGTGTCAAGTTAGCAGTTAGCTAGTTCAAAGAAAGGTTCCACAGACTACATATTAAAATGAATCGTATAACTTACTTTCTTCAGTAACTGCAGTTTAACTTAATATAACTTGCGTCTAAGTTGGGTTTAAGTAAGTAATCCTACTGCTTAATAGTGGGTAATTTTTCGTCATTTTATTCGACTTTGAACGTTAAACTTTAGTAAGAATATGTTAAAGCTTAACTTTCTATGCTTAATGTTAATAAATGTTAATCTTGTATCAATGAAGTTTCGAATTTAAATGAACTACGTATTTAAATTAACTGATCATCCAGTTTATTTTTTCAAGATAAAAATCAAACATTCCAAATAAGTAGCAATATTATGTGTTTAGTTAAAGAAATATTTGGATCATCAAGAGATCTTAAACCTACGTAATGTGAAACATTACGATTGAATATAAAAATATACTGCCCAATAAGAACTATTCAGGTTAAATATGTGGAATCTAAAATGATAGTAAGAGTAGTAAGAGTCGTAGATCGTATAATAATAATAATAACAGTTCTCGAAAATGGTAATATCACATTGTACTGGGATCGATCCATCATCACTGACAGGACTATTGTTGCCAATAAGTCTGATATAGTGGTGGTGGATCGATCAGAGCGGCGCGCAATGATTGTTGACATAACTGTCCCGCATGATGAGAACCTCGTGAAAGCCGAGAAAGATAAACAAATTAAGTATCTTGATTTGGTTCGCGAGGTTGTCGACATGTGGGATGTGGACTCAGCGATCATTGTGCCGATAGTCGTTGCAGCCAATGGATTGATAGCCAAGAGCCTCGACCAACACCTAAGGATGCTCTCGTTGTGCAGCTGGATCAAGGGCTTGATTTAGAAAGCTGTACTTCTGGACACGGCCCGCATTGTTAGGAGGTTCCTCTTTCTGGGCCCTGACCGCCGCTAGCTTGGACCCTGTTCCCGATACCGGTGGGCTACTATTTTTTATATTTTTAAATGTTTTCATATATGTTTTATATCCTAATATTTAAAAATATAATTTATATGTAAATAATGAAATAAAGGAAATAATAACTTTATTTCAAAGAACATCCATATTTGTGTTAGTAAGTACTTAAGAACTAAGTAAACAAACAATAAAAGTAAGTAATAAACGTATTTTCTTTCTTCCTTCTTAAAACACAAAAAGACAATTATTATTATTATGAGCCTGTTATGTCCCTCTGCAGGGCAAAGGCCTCCCTTCCGTCTTTCCACATTCTCCTGTCTCTTGCTACATCTGGCCAATCCTTTAGATAGGCGTCCAATTCGTCACGCCATCTCTTTCTGGGCCTACCGCGTCGCCGATTCCTGTTGTTCGGAACCCAGTCCGTGGCTACTTTTGCCTAATTCTGTTGCGACATGCGGCAGATGTGGCCTGCCCAATTCCACTTTAGTTTGGCGGCTGTATTGCCCACGTCTGCGATTTGTGTTTTGGAACGAAGTATACTGTTCCGAATGCGGTCTGTGAGTTTGACTCCAAAAATACTTCGTTCCATTGCTCGAAATTAAATACACACGTGGAGTGCATGAAACGTTTATCTTCTCTTGACTGTAGTTACCTGTCAAACAGAGTAACCTAGATAAAGCGGATAAGACAGAGATTAAAACAGAAGACGAACTGGCTGGGGATCCAGGGGGGCTGGAGGGGGGGTTGAGGGGATCATACCGAAATAAATCGAGTAATACAGTGTCTAAGAAAAGGGCCGTCTAAACGGTCCCCTAGTATAAGGACATACTAATATGATGACCTCATAGGTGATGTTCTTCAGAAAGATCAGGTGCATAGTACTCGCGTGCGTGTGTGACCAGATTTGTGAATGTAATCAAAGCAAAAGGAGTATGTAAGGACCGTAACCAGGTGGCGTTTTGTTTCTACCTATACCCATTGGATGTAGGCGTGAGTTTAAGTAATCTGCAATCGCGATTTTTTTGCCAAAAATGTAAACAAATATGAGTTTATGGAAAAATAACTTTAAATTCTACACGATAAAGTTCAGTTTACGCTACAACTTCTAACATTTTTATAACATTTTCAATAGTGCTAGTCACTCTGAAATCAACTTAATTACCATTAAAATAAAGTTGGTATTTGTTTAACTTGAAATAATATTAATTTGAAACATCATTTTGAATGAATACCTCTCTCAAATGTAACATTTTAAGAAGAATATTGCTGATTTGTAGCAAAATAGTCGTTACGGGTCGTCAGAAACCCGAAACTCTGACAACCAGTTTTGCTAAGGGGTATCGTGTTACCCAGTAACTGGGTTGTAAAGGTCAGATAGGCAGTCGCTCCATTTAAAATACTGGTATTCAGCTGCATCCGGTTCCACTGGAAGCCGACCCCAACAGAATTGGGAAAAGGCTAGGAGAATTATTGAATGCTGATTTGTAGCAGTACGAGTATCATCTTGCTACACTGTAATTCACCTAGAAAGTGGTATTTACTTAAACAATACTTAGATATTTTAAAGATCTAGCTAATCGGCCTAATAGATTTTTTAGTCTAATGTTTCAAAATAGAATCTTTCTACTTAACATCCTGCTACATTTGTAACAATAAGAAGCCGATCTATTTGCAACTGCGTGACCGAAACTATTATACTTTTTTTCTCGATTCGCCACGCGCAATAATTTGTGACCATCGTCTTACTCCGGCGGAACAAAGTGAGCCTTTTTTACATATCTCTCTAGATCAAAGTCACCGAACGTTTTGGGTACCTGCAGTAAAAATGGATGCAGAAGGCCCAGTTTTGAAGTGAAACTTCTTTACGCACGCTTGACTTGGGGAGTAAGCTGGCGAACGCGTGACTTAAGCGTTACAAAAAGTGTGATCGGGCGAGGCGAACGGGAGTTGAGTGGGGGATATAAGCAAGAGAAAGCAGTGCGCGCACACATTTTCTTTCTCTCTTCCTCTCATAGCCAAATACGTTTGAAGTTTCACTTCAGTCGTGTGGTCATAAGCACACTCGGTTTTTTTTTTACATTTAAGTAACATTCAGAAACAAATGCTACGGTATAGAACAAAGTTATATTGAAATGGTAACCATTAAGTATGTAAAATAATCAGTACCTAAGCAAAATAAAATCGCCGTGGAATTTGATTCTGGTTTTCTGTTCTGGTCCCAAAGATACAGGCGCCGCCTATTTTGGGGACCGCCGTAAATATCCAAATGATGTTCGCTAACAGCTACAAGCCGACGTTAACTTAATTATAAGGTAATATTTGTAACATTGGTTTGTAACATTGGTTCAATAAATCTTACACAACACGACACGACAGAATAACTTATTTTTGTTTGCATATCTTTCAGATTCTAAGATTACTACGAAGCTTATACCTAATATTTATTTTCTACCTCCATAAGGCTACCACTGCAGCACTCCTGCATCCAACTGCATGTCAAAGTCAAAGTCAAAGCATTTATTTCAAATAGGCACATAAAAGGCACTTTTGAACGTCAAAAATTATCGTAAAATAGAATTGATTCTAGTCGCCCATTCCAAAAGGTAGTTTTCGTATGGAGAAGAACGGGCAAGAAACTCCACCGTTACTCTTTTAAAATGTTTAGGTACAATATTTTGCATGGGTACATTAATTATATAATAACATGTGAGGACGATGCACCTACAATAAAATTACTATACCACAATAGGTAAAAGAATTAAAAACGAAACCATGACATATACATTAATTATCTGATAGATACATGGTGCTCACATATTTACAAACATGGTACAAGTAAAACGATTTTAATTAAAAAACAAAATACAAGTAATAAGTCAGGGTGTGAGTAATAAATGTAAAAAAAAAGAATAAAAAAATTTACAATTAAATTAGCAACCAGTTTGTCAGATTGTCCTATGGAGCAGGACCAGCATGTTTCCAAGCGTTCTTATCTTGGATATAATCTTCTAATTTATAGTATGCTTGTTTACAAAGTGTATGTTTAATGTGAGTTTTAAATTTTCTTTCATTTAATTGCAATATATCACAAGGTATTTTATTGTAACATTTAACACAGGACCCCATAAAAGATGTATGTACTTTGGCTAATCTGAAAAATGGTTGTCTGCTGCAAAAATAATTTTGCTTTTATGGTCTATTTTGGTAGTGAGTGAGCCTTCTGAATTTCCTTCATTGCTATCTTTCGGTAGAAAAAAGTCGCAAATGCGATTTAAAATTTAATTTGAGCCCGGGGTTTTTTGGAGGTACGCCTCCTCAATCTATTATAATTCGCCGCGTGGTAGGTCGTCATTATAATTTAAATGATTTTCGGATTCTTGTTGTGAATAATTAAATTATTACTTACTTGCTTTTGAGTGGTTAAATATAGACTTTGATTTGATCTATTTTTGATGCTTAGATGAAGAAGAAGCAAAATATATGCGCCCGTGTGTACATAAAACCTAAACAATTTTTGAAGGATGTAACCACCAGGCACCGATGGTTGCGACATTTAATTTTATTAGTTTCGACTTAACTAAAATGTTACGTAAACGAGGAAAAAGGAATAATAATAATAACCGATTGTCGTATCGGCCAATGGCCTTATGGCCGAAAATCTCGATTAACATCTATCGAGGCTCTCGTTAGGCGGTTGGATCAAGGGCCTGATTCAGAAGGCAGTACTCCTTGATACGGATCGCATTGTGAGGAGGTTCCTGTCTCTGGAGCCCTAACCACTGGTAGCTTGGACCCTGCTCCCGACACCGGCAGACTACTATTTTTTTATATTTTTAAATGTTTTTTATACTTATTTTTTATATTTTAAGAAATATTTAAAAATGTAATTAAGTACGTAAATAGATGAATAAACGATATAATAATAGTTCTTTAATTCAGATAATTAATATCCAATGTGTTAGTAATTACAATAATCACTTACAACTTTTGTTAGTAAAGAGACAAAATATTTATATTTATAAGGAAGGATCGTAGCAGGTAGCGTTCTGTAGTTTCTGCCTACCCTCATGGCAAGATGAATGATATTAGAAATTAAAAATGTAAATGTTAAATAATGCATAAATAAAAACCGTCTTTGATAAGTAAATGCTAACAATTGATAAATTCCTGAATGAAATTCCGTTTTCAAAATCAATAAACACCTACATCCAAACTCGATTTTAACTTAATTACAAAACACACCTCTATCCCAAAAGCAGTCACTTAATTACGAAACAAACTTTTAATTTACAACCTGCATCCAATACCAATCGAGCTAATTAATCTAAAACTCTAAACCTTGGCTTCGATCGTTGGAATAATCAAAAGCCGCATTCCCACCCACTTTGTGGTCTTAACTATATCTCGATCTTATTATCAAACCACACACTTTGTAATTGCGACCACCGGAAAGACAGAGCGACCACACCTGGTTTTATGTGAAAAAGATAGTTTCGACCACACTAGGTTTGTGTGACAAAGCTTAAGTTGTTCCGGGTGATAGTGTAGTTGTTTTAGTGATAAGAATCAAAGGATGTTTGGACCACCTGTTTGTAATTAGACGGAGTCTTTTGATGTTTGGTTTTATGGCGAATTGTAGTGTTGCATAAGTGAGTACTTAGTGTTGCATATATATAGACCTCTTCACCGTATTCTCTTCATGAGATCTTTGATGACTAGCAAAACCAAATTTGGTCTCGAACACCCGGTCACACCGTATACAGAAGAGCTGATCAGCATTGTTGCAAGTAGTAGTTGACATGGCAGTGAGCCGGCCAAGTCTATCGAAGGACCTATGACCGTTCTTGAAGAAGACAAAAACTTGAGTGGATACCGTGAAACAGCAAGCGTGACATTGGATGCCCCTATGCAAGATGTATGAACTTAAGATAACCTTTCAGGTAAAGGCGGCTCAGAAAGACTAGATGTGGAAGACGGGGAACCAAGTGCTGTGTCACAACCTAGAAGATACCTTTATCCAGAAGTGGACTGTGATAAACTGACTTGAAATAAAGAGGAAAGTGAGAAATTAAATATTGGAATGTGTTTTTGTGTAAATAAATAGATTGATTTTGATTCAGTAAAAGGAATTCACTGTGATTTGATCTCATAAACAGTATATTTATATTGAATAGTGATATAGGACTCCAAACATCAAACAAACAAAATATCAATAGGTATTATACCTACTATATACAACAAAAACAAACATAAATTCTCTAAACGATTCTCAAACACATAATATACAAACAAGAGACCAAAGGACACATAATCTTAGTCCAATCCAATAGTAAGACAACGGCTGGTACTTGGGATGCGAGTCAATATTGAGTCGGAACGATTAAACACAAAACAAACAGGTTTGCGAGAACGTGCCGAAGTAAGTTTGGGCTCTCAGCTGTCCTAAGGGTTCTTGGGGTTGCTGTGCTAGAAATATTAGTAGGATCCTTTGAAGATGATGATAATATGATCCATGACTATCGACAAATATTAGAAGTAATTCCAAAAAATAGATTTATAGCTTTTAGAAAACTAAATCGAAGCTGTAGAAAGATAAGCGTTGCTCAATGCTTATTCATTTGATCTTCAGTAACGTTTTCAACGTCTCTCAGTTTGACTTTCATTGCATTTTCTTTAAAGTTTTTTCTTACGTGGCAAGTGACGTCTTCATTTTTTTTTTCTTTTATTTCTTCTTTATTTCAAAGTTCACACTAGTTTCAATGACGTTCTAAATCTCCCACAAACCGAGTCAAATCCTAAACGCTGCAACACTATCCCCCATCCCTTTCAACTCATTAATACATTAAACACACATTAAGATGTGATTGTAGATGTTTGAGACAATGTCCTATTTGCCGAGCGTCCTCTGTAAATGTTGAATAAATTTAATTTTAGGGGCTGAGCGCACCCTTGCGGATTGCGGTTGTAGTTAGAGGAAGATTTGGTGTGCTGTGATGATTTTGGGATGTTTTGTTTATATTTTATTCGTACACTATTCACTTTCCTCTAATTCTGTTTAAAACCTAGGATTTAGTGAGTGACAGAACAAATGACAAATGGAATGTGTGAAAGATGATATGGCTTCAAAGGGGTAAAAGAAAAATAAAGAGATCATGGATGGGTTGTGTAAAAGATTGGATAAAGGGTAAATACTAAAATGACGGCTGATAGAAATGTACCAATGAAAGAAGAAGACAAGCTGGCCGACTCTGAAAATGCAGAGAAGGGTAAGAGAATTATGATGACAAAATAGTTTTGAACAAGAAGATATAAACGAAATCATATGTTATATAGTAGGAGTAGTAGAAGGTAAAATAACTCATCATCATCATTTCAGCCGAAAGACGTCCACTGCTGGACATAGGCCTCCCCCAAGCACCTCCACTTCGACCGGTTTTGTGCTTCTCACATCCAATGAGTTCCTACGGCCTTCACAAGGTCGTCGGTCCACCTTGTAGGAGGCCTTCCAACGCTACGTCTTCCGGTACGCGGTCGCCACTCCAGAACCTTTCGGTCCCATTGGCCATCTGTTCTGCGAGCAATGTGCCCTGCCAAATGCCACTTAAGTTTGGCAATTCTTCGGGCTATGTCGGTTACCTTGGTTCTCCTGCGCATCTCTTCATTTCTGATCGATCACGCAGAGAAACTCCAAGCATAGCCCTCTCCATTGCCCTTTAGGTGACTTTTAGCCATCTAATAAGGCCCATTGTGAGCGACCACGTTTCAGTGCCATATGTCATCACTGGCAACACGCATGTAGAAGGTAAAATAACTAAAGTAAGACAATGTAAACTCTGAGTAAAATACCTTTTTTTTATTCAAGTGGAACAGCAAGCAGCTACATACATACTATAAAAAAGAGATACACATAACATAAGCTGGCTAATCTTTGCTATAGTTAATTAATTCCGAGAAATTGCTGCATTAACAAAAACATGGCTCTTCATTATACAAAGAACTGGTTTTCAGATAATAAACGTCAAATAAACACACCATTTCTTTTTCACAACTGCAACGAAGTAAAAGAAACAAAAAAAACAGCTTCCAAGTTAGAAAAATTATACTATCAATAAAACCGTACCGTTATTCAGAATCTACTAATTGGTCTTTGAACAGAATTGACATCAATCTGTATAGAAGACCCGTGTGGGGGCTTTGACACAAACCAAAGATGTTTTAATGATATTATTCAGTTTATTAACAGTTTCCACAAAGCGGCGACATTTCTATAAAATGACATGCGGACTTCCGTCACGTTTATCACGACTGTGGTGGTCATCGGTAGAGTAAGTCGATGCAACAGATAGACCGAGATAACGGAGGAACGTTTTGTGCCTACATAGTTATGGAAATTTTGTTAGAATTGCAGAAAATTAAATATTGAAACGCTGTGAAAAAGCCTGCATTTTCCGCGCTGAAAATTAAAAAGAAAGAAAATACGTTTATTTGCGTTAAACGCGACGCATAAAAAGAACGCAAACACAAAAAAATAACATGATAGGGAAAACAACAACAACTAAGAACAACAACTTTCCTAGTAGATTGTTGTCTTGACATTTTATTTTACTATGGTATACAGATTTTCAAGGAGTGCTAGTGTGTGAAGCTTTGAGTTTTACTCTGTCGTTATCGATTATATAAAAAAAAAAGCTTTAATTATTTTTTTCATTAAATATTACTAGCTTTTACCCGCGGCATCGCCCACGTGGCGATCAGTAAAAAGTACCATATAGAAATACATATTACATATTGTGACAACTTTCATGGTGATCCGTCAAATGAAATTGAAGTCTATTAATCACACTTCACACTAATATTATAAAGGCGAAAGTTTGTGAGTGTGTGTGTGTGTGTGTGTTTATATGTTTGTTACTTCTTCACGCCTAAACCACTGAACCGATTTAGATGAAATTTGGTATAGAGATAGTTTGAGTCCCGGAAAAGGACATAGGATAGTTTTTATCCCGATATTCCCACGGGATCGACATTTACGCGGGTGAAACCACGGGGCGCAGCTAGTTAAAAATATATACTGATATACCAACATTCATTTCTATACCTATATTTTATACGATAGACTTCTAGATCTAATTTGTCACATATTTAAAGTGGCGCATCTACCATTCTTAGTTCGACCTACTCTATGTGTTTGTCGCCGTGTTGCCGCCAGTGCAGAACGCCGCTTCTTTTGATGTTGGATCGGCGCGTGCGCACGGAAACCTACAAATGTTAACGATTATTCAAAATTCAATAGTTTTTTTTTAGAAAATTCAAATACAATGAGCTCGTTAATTTATTTAGTTTGATTGTTTTACGTTGTTTAACTTTTCTTTGTGTGTTGTTGCCTTATAGGTGAAAACGTGTGATTAAACACGCTAACGGGTCTCAAAGCACTGGGTTTGATTTCCTAATCTATACTAATCACACTATCACACTAATATTACAAAGGCGAAAGTTTGTGAGTGTGTGTGTGTGTGTTTGTTACGTTTTCACGCCCAAACGCCTGAACTGATTTAGATGAAATTTGGTATAGAGATAGTTTGAGTCCCGGGGAAGGACATAGGATAGTTTTTATCCCGATATTCCCACGGGATCGACATTTACGCGGGTGAAACCGCGGGGCGCAGCTAGTATTATAAATGCGAAAGTGTATCTATCTGTCTGTTACCTCTTCACGCTTAAACCGCTGAACCGATTTAGATGAAATTTGGTATAGAAATAGGTTGAGTCCCGGGAAAGAACATAGGATAGTTTTTATCCCGGTATTCGCACGAGAACGAGACTTATGCGGGTAAAATCGCGGGGCGCTGCTAGTCAGCTTATAAATATGAACCTTCCGTGATCTACTTGGAAGTCCTTGAACCGTCTCCGGACAAAAGTGGGAAGATGTAACTCCAACCTGGTAAAGTGAGGCTACCAGTAAGTAGGGTGTGGTTGTCGAGCTATGTCGCAAACCATGTTCCACCTCCTATCCAGCCTTCTGTGCCCCAAAACATACAGCCAAAGTGATCTCTGCGCTACCACGGAGGACACCGTGGAAGTGGCGAAGTTTTGAGCTAACAAGATCTGAAGTAAAGGTGTGCCGACACGATAAACAAGATTGTCAAAATAATATTGTTCAAGAAAATCAAATTGTCGTAGGTTTCCTCTAACATAAGGTACCTTAGCATGCTTATTATCTTTAATGAAGCAAAACCTAAATCAGACGCACAAACGAGTAATTGTTGTGGTAATCGATTGAATGAATATGCGGATAATTATATTATGCGGATGAATTTTTCGACGCTATATTTTAGTTCGTTTATAGTTTTAGTTGTTAGGATTTAATTTTGTTATTTTTATTCATTAATTAGGTATTCGTTATTATTTTAATTTGTAATAATAAACAATATTGATCCAATTTAAAAAAATCGATTGATAACTTTTTGTTGAATTATTTTCTGATCAAAATAGCAATTTATTAACTTAGAAAACCAACAGCTACAGAAACGATTGATCCAATTATTCCGTTCCCACCGATATCCAAAACGCCCTCACTCACATTGGGCAACTTAATCTTGTTAATTGTTAAACATGGTGTTAATAGTCGATGACAATTGTAATAGTGCTGCCCGCCCCCATGCGGGTGAGGCGTAATGATGTCAGTAGTCTTTTGTGTTATGAGAAATTAGAGGCGGGGTGTTGTTTTTTTAATTTGGATTTATTTACTACGGGTAACACGTAGCAAATAAACGTATTTGTACACATATAGTACATACATACATAATCAGCCTATAATGTTCCCACTGCTGGGACACAGGCCTCCTCTCTGTGAGAGGGAGTGGGCCGTAATCCACCACGCGGGCCCAATGCGGGTTGGTAGATGTCACATGTCTTCGAATTTTTGGTTCTAGGACATGCCGGTTTCCTCACGATGTTTTCCTTCATCGTTTTGAGAGCAGTGGTGATGAAATAATATACACAAAATAAAGCGCCTGTCTGGGTTCGAACCTACGACCTACGACGACGGAGAGCAGTGGTGGCCCAGTGGTATCAACCGCGACTTACACATATAGTAAATAAAAAAAAAGCAGTGCCACTCCGGGAGTGCCGACAGAAGTGAAAACAAAACACAAACAGAATACTTTGCCATCACTCACTGACATATTAAAACCGAGTACATCCCGAGGACAGCCGAACACATCCAAAGCGGTGTCGGTTACGGTAGTAGTAGCGCGAATTCAATGGATTTTTCCCGTCTCAAAAAATGCCCAACGTGCCAAAATAAGTTTTCACTTCAATAATGACTGGATTTTTAACGATACTATTGCGGAAAATTGTGAAAGAGCTTGTCTTTTATAGACAAGAATCAATCAGTATCAATTAATGTCAACATAGAACTTCATGCAAAGTCGGTTCACAGTTATTTTACTGCTGACAGCAGCAACCCACCAGCAAGTGTAACGAGAATAAAGGTCACTGTGATTTTGGCAGACTTGTTAATGGCAACAACTGAATAGCAATCTTATTCCAATGAAAATAAAGATCTATGTGATTTTGACAGAGATGCAAAATCAAAGGTAAAATAATTTTGGAAGGACTGTCACTATACCTACTCCTTGTCTTGTATGTGTTTTTATGGAAAACAACCAAGAAAAGCCTAAAGTTATTTTCAATTTTGACGTTCTTGCACATTAAATAAAATTATATAAAATAAAATAAATAAAAATAGCCTTTAATTCTTGCTATTATTAGAGTTTAACATAATATTAAACAGGTTTAAATATAATAGGTATTTATAGTTACTTACATGTATACATCATCATCATCATCATTTCAGCCGAAAGACGTCCACTACTGGACATAGGCCTCCCCCAAGCACCTCCACTTCGACCGGTTTTGTGCTTCTCGCATCCAACGAGTTCCTGCGGCCTTCACAAGGTCGTCGGTCCACCTTGTGGGAGGCCTGCATACATACATATATACATGGCATGTATACATATATAAAGTTATCTTTTATTAGTAGCAGTCGCCTCAGCGGCGTAGGCCTCTCCTAAACCTTTCCACACAACTCTTTCCCGCGCCTTTCGCTTCCATAAGGGTCCACATCTTTCTTTAAAAATCTTGCACATTAGGTCTTAGCAAAGAACAACTTTGGATTTCCACTAACTGCTTATGAACGGTTTACTAATTCCATCGATAGTTATCGCGACATATTTTACCCAATAGATATCAGCCCACCCCTATTTTATGGAAACAAGACCAACAAAACAAACAACCAGTCTATAATATTAATACAAAACAAAGTTTATCAATACTACAATAACTACTCAATTACTGTCACAGAGCGGCTTTTGATATTTTTATCAATCGCACCATATTTACTGAGAATACAAAATGATTGATCGATGTCAAACGAGCATGACAATAGTGGGATAATAAATCGATTTATGGAATCAATTGTGTAATCGATTATGGTACAATGTATTAATAAAAGGTTGTGTGTTGGTACTTTTTATAACATTTTTTTTTAGGGATTTTGGGGCAAGAGGAAACAGCGTTGGGATGAGTCGATTATAGTGATAACTTATTTATAGCGAGAATTAAAGACAAGGTTTTGTTAATGATAGATAATACTAATTACGCTGAGGTTGCATTATTAACCCTAAATAAAAGTGAAGTAATGTTTATTTCAACAATTTAAATCAAGATGGCGCCCGCGTTTCCCAGTTGACTAAATTCTTGTTGAAAAAAAGGAAAAAAAAAAAGTGTGGCTTCAGAAACGAAGTTTCTTACGCTATACTCGCTCGAAAGCACACTCGTATATAATAGAAAGAGACAGAGAGAGAAATTGTGAATTTAATTCGCGTTCTTAATCACATAATCATCTCATATAAGTTTTTAGAAGCTCTCATAAAGTTGTCGCCATCTTGGATTTTCATTTTGACCTCGCTAGCACCCGCTAAAGCCAGTAGCGAGGTTTTTGAGGGTTCAAAAACCATGAAAACGACACCAATGACAAAAAACTTCGAGGGTTTTCGCAGACACTATCTTGGATTTTCATTTTGACCTCGCTATCGGCTTTAGCGTCCTCAAAAACCATAAAAACGACACCCATGACAAGAAATTCGAAGTTTTTCGCAGCCGCCATCTTGGATTTTCATTTTACTTCACTATTGGCTTCAGCACCCTCGAAAACCATGAAAACGACACCCAGGATGAACTATTTTAAAAAACCGCAGCCCCATCTTGGATTTTAATTTTGACCGACTACTTAATTTTGACAATTCAAAAGTGTCTGTAATGGTTTAATTGAAATAAATGCTTTGAGTTTGAGTTTGACTTTACTATTGGCTTCAGCGTCCCTTTCTATTGTAACGCTTTTTCATTACGTGACGGTTTTTGCCAGTTTAATAATAGTCCTCCAGACCGTATTTTGGCCATGCCGGCTAATTTCAACAGAGACTAGCCTTCGGCACGGGAGATATGGGGTGCAAGAGTGTGAGCGCAGACACAAGTCCACTCTCTCTTCCTTAACTCTACCAGTTTACTCCTAAGCCAAGACGCGTTACAGAACTTCGTTCCAAAAACTGAGCGAAGAAAGTGAGTCTATTATAAAGCACAAATTCAAACTCCAGCGACAGTCCCAATTTATACATATAACCTAATTTCGCATGACACATAAATCGACCTGCAAACCTTACGTTCGTCGACACTTCCAGGTACCAACAAACACAAGTACCCCTACAGATGTCTATAAACTTAGAACCTTATTCATTATGCCAAACTAAGTTTCAAGTAGCAGCAAAGTTTAAGCGTACTTGAGCCCAAGTTTGGCATACTTGCATTAATTGCGACAACCTAACCGGTTAGGTATCATTAACTTGATCTAATGTATGATTAATGACACCAGGATCACTGACACTGATATGAATTACGGTTAAAATGAGATGCAATCATACATTACAAATTGATACTTAAGCAGTTTTACCTAGTATAATATATTCTATAATCGTTTTCAATTTCGTAAATTCCAACGGAATGAACCACTTTATTTTGTGGTTTACTAACATAGTTCTTAAGTACATACTTATGTTCAGAAATATGGATGTTTTTATATAGAGATTTATATTATAGGTGTACATATTACATACCACTTTCAAAAAACAAAAATTTGGTTTGAAACCGTCGAAGCATTCTCGTAATTTAATGTTAACGTTTCATGCTGGATTATATTCGAACGCAATGTGAATTGTTACTGAATGAAAATTTGAATTAATTTAATTGAATATCTGTCTCAATTCCCATACATTTTTGACATTGATTGTCACTGAGATAAGATTGCGATCAGATTTTGAACGTTTTTAATATTATGAAACATGGCCTTCGGACTGTGAACGTTCTTAAAATTACGAGAATCATCCCTCTAACAACACCTCATGTCGTGACGTCACTAGGTTCTTATATTAAAACAGTGTTTTGTTTCTTACAACCATTTTATCTATTTTATCATTTTATCTGTAGAAGTGAAAATTCTGTACATTGAAAATATCAAAAAAATAAATGGCAGGGGGTGTTACTAGACCGACACCGAACCCAAAAATGTCATTAAAAAAATTTTTGTCTGTCTGTTTGTTCAGGCATCACGCAAAAACTACCGGTTCGATTACGATGAAACTTGGTATAATTATTCTTTAATATCCTGGGCACTACACTAGGTACTTTTTATCCCAGAAAAGTATCTATCTATATAAATAAAAACAAAAGGCCTGACTGACTGACTGACTCATCAACGCCCAGCCCAAACCTTTGGACATAGAAAGCTGAAATTTTACACAATGGTTCCCTTTATAATATAGACAAGGAGTAAGGAAGGATTTTTTGAAATTCAACCCCTAAGGGAGTTAAATAGGGGATGAAAGTTTGTATGAAAGTCCGTCAGTTTTAAAGTTAGGATCTTCAAATTTTGTGTTAAGGCTGACGACTAAAAATTAATTTATACGTGTCTCAGCGTTTTTGATAATTTCTCCCCCAAAGGGGGATGAATGACCTGACTAAAATATCAACGCACAGTCTAAACCGCAGGTTCTAGGGACATGCATTTTGGAGGGTGTGTTCTTTATTAAGAGTAGGTATCGAATAAGAAGGGGTTTCTGGAAATTCAATCTTTAAAGGGGTGAAAAGGGGGGATTTTGTTTGTATGAAAAATCTTATTTCTTGAGTTGAAACCTTGAAACTTGGCACGAATACTTATCTAAGTAAATTATGAACTTTGGAAGTTATCGTTTTTCTAAAATACTCCCTAAAGAGGTATTGGGGGGTGTCAAAATTTGTATGGAAGAATTTTAACGCCCTGTCCGATTAACTTGAAACTCAGTATTTATACTAAGGACTAAATATAATTAATAACGTGTATCAGGGTTTTTCGAAAATCTACCCTAACTGTGTGAAAAGAGGTAGTTAATTTGAAAAGGGGGGATTTTACTGCGTGGAAAATTGGTTTAAATAAACTTTGAGTCAAGTTATGAACACATCTTAAACGATTTTTCAAAATTTCACCCCTGTGGGGGTGAAAAGCGGGGATACAGTTTTTGAAAAATCTGATTCCTTTGTTCTATAAACTTAAAAATTGGCCCGAATACTTATTAATCTAAATTAATTATAAAGATCATACCAACATACATTTTCGAAACGATTAGGGGAAAGTACGAATTTCACGCGGACGAAGTTGCGGGCAGAAGCTAGTGCCAAATAAGATTGTTACTCGTATTATCACTTATCCTCAGTGCGTTAGGTATAATTATATATCTTACATAGACATAGGATTCTGCATAGGACTATCATTCATCAACAGACACTTGCGACTATTCACCTCTACACGACATGATAAAAATGTTATTGGCATTAACAACAGAAGTAATAAAGAGATCAGTGAACTGCTTACACAATCTCCTTTTACCATTTCTCCAATAGCAATTACCTATTAACTGTACAAAACTCCTATACATTTCATCCTCGATTTACTTTTTTTCATAGTACCTTGGATGCAATAAAATCCGTACTCACAATAGGTGATCGGGTTCCAACAAAAAGTATTCTGAAATACGCTATCACATTTTAAGTAGGGCTTATGAAATGGGATAAAAAAGTGTTAAAATACATTTCGCTTTTTTGTCCGCTGATGTTTGCTGGTCACGCCTTTGACCCCGCGATGGGCATTGCGCCGTGAATTCTTTATTAGTTTTTTTATCAGTTTGGGAGATAGGGAATGTTTGTGTTTGGTGAAGGGCTTGTAAGTAGCAATCATAGCATAGTGAGCCAAAAAAAATCCGTGACCACAATGATGGTTTAGGTTTATTTTAATGTTGAGAATTAAGGGGGAAGGTTATAACTACTCCCAATTATCAAAACAAAAGAAACAAAAGGAGTATGTAAAGATCGTAGAAAGTGACATGTTGTCATTTCTGCCAGAACTAGAATCATACTCCGCATAAGTTAGTCAAGCTTATGGCTACGACTACATCAATGAGGCGGTTTATTTAAGTGTCATCCAACCATACTAATATTATAAATTCGAAAGTAACTCTGTCTGTCTGTCTGTATGTTACCTTCTCACGCCTAAACCACTGAACCGATTTAGATGTAATTTGGAACAGAGATAGTTTGAGTCCCGGGAAAGGACATAAGATAGTTTTTATCCCGATATTCCCACGGGATCGACACTTATGCGGATGAAACGGCGGGGCGCAGCTAGTTATAAATAATCGCGCAATGAGGTCACCTTTCCTTACAACGTGACTTTAACGAAATCACATAACATAACATCACGCCTGCAAACTCTGAAGGGTTCGGCAGAAGTGTATCACACACCCACACTGTACACCCATATTTTCCCAGTTATGTTCAAATCCCATGTAAGAGGGGGCGAGCCAATAACGAAATCATTGCAACTAATAATAGAGTTCAAAACCTCATAAACATAAAGTAGCTTTATACAGGTATCCTATTTAATTGCAGCACCAATTTACTTATGGAATTTCACAACAAAAACAAACCAATAAGGAAACAACAAATAACCAAACAATTTACATGCAACATAACTCCACAACAAAAGCCGAATGCCGTCAGAAATTTAATTGAAAACCGACATATCTCCAGGATTTGTAACAAGGAATAAATTGGCGTTTCACATTTGATAGAAACGGTCGGCTCAATCGAGATTTATCTCGATCAATATCCACTGACGTTCCAATTACATAGTACAGGTACAAGTTGTACAGTCATTCCGCTTTAATGTTAAAGAACGGAGACATTTAACCGTGTGACTCATAATTCTTGAATAATTGGATTTGATTTAATATTTGTGAAGGTTTCCTTGTTTATTTTCACAAAGAGCACGGGTAGGCTTAGCAAAGATGACAACGTTGATTCTATGAAAGACGATACTTGAAATTCATAAGTATTACAAGTATCGGCCTCAAGATTTAGGATGAAAGATATGAAATTAATAAAATATACCAATCAAAATGATTACCCACCCTCCTTTTGGGTTAAAAACAGCGGGTAGAAAGGATGAAAATAATGAAAGAATTAAAACAAGAAATAAAGAAGAATTTGCACTGCTTACACATCGACAAAACAAACAAGATGTGTTGCTTAAGGATGTATGGGACCAACTCTGAAATCACGAAAAAAAATGAGCTGTTTCATACATTTTGGTCAAGTAGGTATTGAACTTTTGTATTAAACAGCTGATTTTTTTTCGTGATTTCGGAGTTGGTCCCATAGTGAAAGTTGTTCAGTTCGATGGTCTAAAGCACCTCTTAAAGTTTTAAGGGGTTAATTTTTTAACACCTTATATAGAGCACCCAAAAGTTTAAAATTTAAGGAGTATTGACACAGCACAAATCACTAGCAATGCTAAATTTCCTCTCAACATTTCATTATATCTCTTTACAGTTCTAGACCCAAACCAAGCTAGACTAGCCACTCCGTACAAATGCAACAAGCCCCTAACAGAACACTCGTTTAATTGTAACACGTACAGATTTACGACGCATACGAAATCGGTTATCTTGTATCTGTCGCGGCATGATTTGTTTTTGTTACGCTTATAATATATGGAGCCGGTATCGATCTAAGATACGGACGGTATTGTAATACAATAGTGAGTAATTATGATTGAATGTAACTTACTTTCAATATGCTTGTTGAAGAGGTCAATGACTCTTGGTTTTTTTTTTTTTTATTGCTTGTGTGATTATGGTTTGTATTGAAGGCCATAAACAAAAAGTTATTTTTGAAATAATTGATAATTTTTCGCCATTCTTGGCAGTTTTCTTCAAGCTTTATCATCTGCCTAACTATTTCCCAACTATGTTGGGGTAGGCTTCCAGTCTAACCGGATGCAGCTTAATACCAGCATTTTATATGAAACGACTGCCTATCTGACCTTACCAACCCAGTAACTGGATACTACGATACCCCTTGGTAAGACTGGTTGTCAGAATTTCGGGCTGTTGACGACCCGTAACGACTTTCAAAGATCCACGAATGACAGTCGAGACCAACGGCTTAACGTGCTTCCCGAGGCACGTAGGGATCTTGGTATGTAAAGATGGTCACCCATCCACGGGCCAACCGCGGCAAGCGTAGCTTTACCTGGTCGATCGACCCGGACGGTTGTTATTACTTAGCCACAAAACCCTCCTTCAAGTTTCCTTCCAGCTTGCAAAAGTCAAAATAAATAGACCAAGAAAGACAAACATTTTGAAAAACATACAAATGCTTGGGCCTGATCAAATTATGAGATCTTAACAACAAATCATGCTATGTCTAGTAAAGAATGAAAGCCTCGATGTAGTGACGTTATTAGATGTTCATAACGGCGTGACGGTAGCGCCACCTTCAATTTCTAGACGAGAATGACAGATTAAATATTGTCATTCTGGCGGAACGTCAAACGGGCAACCATCTTGTGACGCACCTTTCCAATGGAGCGCGACAGAGGTTGCACGTCATCGACGAATCGCCTTTAATCTGCATCAAGTTACGTATACAAGTGTTAATCGATTTAGATTGATTAAACAAGTGTGTAAGAATCATATTCCGCCTTTATTCTAGATCTTACCTGCCCATATACCCACGCAAGATGGACCCGCCTAAGGATGACGGTACAGAATTGCCGTTATACATATATAGATATTTGCCTAAAGATGAGTCCCATAAGATCTTGACTTTATTCCTCGAAGAGTAAGGTAGAGTTGCACCAAAAGTAGGTATGCCCATTACGACAGTTATGTGAAAGTCCTATGTAATAGGCTCTCGCCTATTGCCACCAATTGGGTACAAATCTAGACTCTGGGCTGCTTTTGAGAAATTCCAAATGGGAAAACGCAATAATACTTGCGCGACCAGGAAATTAAATCCAGGACCTCGTGCTAAGCTATCAGCAGCAGCGACCACTAGACCAACGAAGCAGTTCCATGTCATAAGAAAAATGTTATCCAACGAATAAAAACATCCGCGTACCGGAAGACGTGGCGTTGGAAGGCCTCCCACAAGGTGGACCGACGACCTTGTGAAGGCCTCCAACAAGGAGGACTGACGACCTTGTGAAGGCCGCAGGAACTCGTTGGATGCGAGAAGCACAGAACCGGTCAAAATGGAGGTGCTTGGGTGAGACCTATGTCCAGCAGTGGACGTCTTTCGGCTGAAATGATAATGATGATGAAGAATCAAATCAAACGCGAATCTACAAACAAACTAAAGTTTAGTATAAACTCACAATACCAGCGAAATAGTACCTTTTGCATACCTAACTTGACGATAAACTCCATTTTCAGCAATTAGATAACTTGGCTGCTTACTAATGCACGGTTCGTGTTTTTAGATTGTGTTAAATGTCTGTTCAGTAACTTTAGATAGTATCTTCAAGTTACTTAAGTAAATGATTGTAATAAAGGGTGAATGAATATGGATATAAATACTCCATTGTAGAAGCTGAGAGAGTTCGTACATGAGTCGGGGTTATAGCCTTATTGTAAAGGTCATAGGAGATAATATAGATGTATTTAACTTCAGGCTTAATCTTAATATCTATAGGGGATAATCCTTACCTTGTGATCTTTGTTTTTTTATTGCTGGTTGGCACGCTCTTGACCTCGATCACGCCTTATGGAAAGCGATGGAACGAGCGTGCCTAGAAGATGCCTAAGGCACTGGAACTCCCACGCATCGACGAAACACAGCAGGCTGCTTGACGTCGGACTCCGGTAGGAGGGTGGTCGCAAACCAGGCGAGAAGAATTGGCCAGTCAAATAAGGTGTTGGGTGTGACTGTCCAGGATGCGCCGAGTGCGCTACACGAGGAGGCTTCTTCACGCATCCCAAAATGTTTAGATTATCAACCAGTTTCTGAATTGAGAATTTCAAGATCAGAACTTGATAAACTTACCCACTGCTCTATATACCTCTCTCTTTCTCTCTTATATGCCTCTCTTTTCTTATGCCAATCCCCACGCTGTGCCAGCATCACCCAAACTCTGCTTACATATTCCTTAATTTCGCGGGGTACTCCTTCCTATGCAGCAGCGAAATTAAACATTACGTAAGTTATTTTGCAAATTGCAGCGGTGTTTTATGTTGTGTGTTGAAGAAAATTTAATAAGCGGCAATTCATATAAAATGATCACTTCAATTTATAATAATTTGAAACATCAATAAAGCTCTCGAAATTATATTTGATGGAAATCTTTAAATTTTTACGAAATCATCTTCAATCAATCAATCAACTCAGGCTATCGCAGTCTACTGCTGGACATAGGCCTCTCCCAGACTGCGCCACGGCACCCTGTCCTCCGCCTTCCGCATACAGTCTACCCCAGCTACCTTCTTTAGGTCGTCCGAATGAAATCATCTTATTTCTACGAAATATTATTTCGCGAGCGACTCAACTTCTCAAGAAAGCGGATGTCTGTCGTCTGTTACCTATGATTAAAAAGTAACGTTATTAATTTAAAATTAATACTATTCACATGATATTATTTATGATAAAGGAAAACTGTAAATATCATTCTTCGTACCACGTTCGTCCATGTGACTTACTAAGTAATTGACATGAATCAGAATCAGAATATTTATTTGTGAAACATAGGTATTTATATAAAGGTCTTAGGTTAATAACATGGGCGCTATGTTTTGCCGTGAAGGTGTACAATTATTGAAGAAAATAAAAGCAAACAATAAAACAAAAAAAAAACTAACAGAAAAAACGAAATTAAATAGGTACATACAAGAGAAAAAGAAAAAAAAACATTTTCAATTTAATAAAATCTACTATTAAAAATAACCTAAAAAAAAGAGAAACAGATTTCTTAAACAAGTATTGCACTCGAAATATTAAAAATTATCATGTAGATATTGAAAAATGTAGTCTTTAGGCAGGTAGTTAGAAATATTAAACGGTAACTTATAAAATCATTTTAAACATAATAGCATTTTAATACTCCGGTTATTTTTAAAAGGAAAGGTTTTTAACGTTTCAGGTAACTTCATTATTTACATTTCAACCTTTTTGACCCGTAACGTAGGATGAAAAGGCTATTTACTTAACCTACCCACAAGTTCATTATCCGTCATGTTTTTCGTATTTTTTTAATGCTTTCAAATTATACAAATATTGAAAGAAGTACGTGCTTCTATTATTCTGATTTGTAAGGGTTATTCTCTTTGTTTAATGATTGGTTTAAATTCAATTTTTTTTACTGATTTTTTTATTGAAAATTTCTTTACAATGTTTGTATGCTTAATTTAAGGTAGATTTTACAGGGATCACAAAGTTTTACACCTTTATTTTTATGTAATTTCTAAGCAAATAAACGATTATGATTTTGATTAATGGTGATGGATTAATTATTACATTTAAGTATAAAATGTTATTAAACATTGTTTTGAAGAGCTGTAAGTACCTAATTACAGTTATTTATTTCCCTACATTTTGACGAGTTATGTGAACATAAATGCAAGGAACAGCTGATTTTTTGAAATGAAAACTTCTTTAGCGGCGTTGAACACTTTTTGTAATGGGTAAAAAATATTAAACTCGCGTCAGGGCATCGCGTCAGGACACGTGACCGTCAGGAGAGATTTTCCCCCCCCCCATCTCTTTCTACGGCGGCGCCAACCAAAGTGAACCAAGTGAGACACGATAATGGATGGATGGATGGATGGTGATGGTGATGGTGATGGCGTTGGCGATGGTGATGGCGATGGCGATGGCTATGGTGATGGCGATGGTGATGGCGATAGTGATGCGATGGCGATGGTGATGGTGATGTGATGTGATGTGATGGTGATGGTGGACGCGGACGCGGACGCGGACGTTGATGGACAGCTGATGGCTCGACCGTCTGTGTAGTAGCCACACTGCTGTGTATTCGTAAAATTCGTGTATATAAAGTGTTTAAAAAAATGGAAATTGAACAAAGTGCATCGATTAATGAAAAAAGTGACGCAGAAATAGTGAAAAAAACTTAGTTATATTAATTCAATTAATAATTGATTTATTTCAACGTTAATATTCAAGTTTTCACTTCTGCCGGCACTCCCGGAGTGCAACCCGTCTTTTTTTTTCGCGATTTTATGTTTAGTCCCATAGTAAAAGTTGTTCATAATGATGAGTACAATGACCCCTTAAAAGGATGCCCGTGAATTTAATTTCACCCTGTATATGCTAGTCGCGCGGTTAATTCTGCTTGCGCGATGCAGGATTTTGTGTGGCGTCAATGTGATACGTTGTTCGCACGTGGCCATGTAGATGCCGCGAAATATCAAATACATAACTCTTAAACTACGATATCATTCTTCACTAACACCTTCTTTATCAACTCACACCCTCCTTCAATCAAGACCTAACTCCAAATTGGAACTTTCCCGATCGTTTTTTCATCCACCTCTGTACACCTGCATCCACCCCCTTTCATCCACCCGTGATAGAGCCAGCTCATCAACTGCGACCCTACTCTACAACGTAACTGGCTCTACAAGAGGTCCCGACTCTTTGGAGAGCGACGAAGCATTAAATAACTGGTAGAGACGTGAGCATTCATGTTGCGATTTTTTGCGTTATGACTTGTGAGTTGTGTCGCAGTTGTATGGGAGAGAAGGGGTCGTGAAAATGTTGTTAGGGGGATCACATGCATCTTTATAAAAGGTGTTTTATTTTTGTTGGTATTTTTGGAATGATTTGATGAATATCATAAATTATATGCATTGAGTAACAGTGAGTAGGTAAGCTGCTATGGTGTGCATGAGATGGTTTTTGTGTTTGTCCGATATAGAACAAAGCATGCAAAAGTTGATAATTGCATGATCATAAGTACTATGTGTCTGATAATCATTAAACATAAAACTACTCACAAACAGGGCTTAATTTTTTTTTAAAGTAATAAATCCTGAGAAATGGGTACAGTAAATCCTTTGGGCGCATTATGTCCAATTCGCAAAATGTCCAACTGTCCAATTCTTTTTTCTTCTGGTTTTGTGTTTGGTTTTTTCTACCTAAAGATACCAAAAATAATTAATGATAAAACAGTTCAAAATAATATGGCTTTGTATAAATCTGCGCGATACGCATAATAATTTTACACAATCACTGGGAAACCTAATAAAATAATTGAACTTCATGTTCGAACAAAACAACATTGCAACGGCGCGGCGATACCATGAAAATGCACCGACTAAAACCTCGCTTCAATTTTCCCGCAAAGTGAATGGGAAACCTTAGTATATTTGAAACACCATCTATTAGTTTTCTACAGTTCTCACATCTCGCGGGCCAGTATTTACCAGTTTATTCTTATTCGCAGGAGAAATGTCTGGTACCGTGAAATAACGCCTAGATTTAGTTGTTGGCCGAAATGGGTACAACACTAGCAAATTGTGTAGTCATCTGACATTTATTTATTAAGTGCTGTTCTTGTCAATATGCCTTGTTTTGGTTTTGGTGGAGATCTGTGGTGACTTGTTGTCTAAACTTGTTCGTTGTAGTGGTCATGTCGTGTCTCTTGGTTTCTCTAAGATAATTTACTACCCTTTCATTGTTGACATAAAAATGACTGCAGCCTGATTTCTAAATTCTATTTGCTGTCTTCGAATTTTATAGTTCTAGGACATGCCGGTTTCCTCACGATGTTTTCCTTCACCGTTTTTTGGAGAAATGGTGATGAAATAATAAACATAAAGTAAAGCCCCTGTCTCGGTTCGAACCCACGACCTACTACTCGTAAGTCGCAGTTGTTACCACTTGGCCATCACTGCTCACGCACCCTGTATACCTATTTTAAAATAAGGTCGATTGCCAATTTTATTGATGGGCGAAACGAGATAATAAAGAGAGCTAATAAAAATGTTAATAAACGCTTGATTGAAGACGTTTTTATTGGTTACTAGCTTTTGTCTTCGTCGTCACTTGCATATTACAACAAGGTTTAACATTTCCCTAGTCTTCAGAATTCTTAACTGTGAAATGCACTAATCATCATGTGCCTTAATCATGACGCTTAGAGACAGATTGATGTCATTAGACGACAATAAGACGTCCCAGCGAATCAATCAATCAACTCAACCTATCGCAGTCCACTGCTGGACATAGGCCTCCCGCAGACTGCGCCACAGCACCCCGTCCTCCGCCTTCCGCATCCAGTCTACACCAGCCACCTAATTTAGGTCGTCTGTCCATCTAGCTGGGGGGCGTCCTACACTATGCTTGCCGATACGCGGTCTCCAATCCAGGACTCATCTGCTCCACCGGCCATCGGTCTTTCGACAGACATATCAGCCCACTGCCACTTCAGTTTGCTTACTCTGCAAGCTATGTCGGTAACTCCGGTTATTTTCCGGATAATTTCATTCCTGATTTTATCCTTTAAAGAGACTCCAAGCATAGCTCGCCCCATAGCGCGCTGAGTGACCTTGAACCTGTGGACCAGCCCGACCGTCAGTGTCCACGTTTCAGCACCGTATGTCATGACGCGCAGGACGCACTGGTTGAAGACCTTAGTTTTGAAAAGCCAAGCCCAGCCAATGTCTTGACCGAAACATCTGTGGAACTTCTTCTTCATCTTCTTGGTCGTGTTCTTCATTACGAAGTTCATGTAGGTTGTGTCCCTGAAAGGTCTTCGTAGCTTTATGTACGATGTTCTCCCACTTCGTTCGGTTCTTGACTTCTCTCAGGGCCGTCGTAAAAGAGAGTCCAGTGAGTGCGGTTACTTGGTTTGACCAGCGGTTAGGTTACCCGCCGCGAGGTCTTTTCCCATCTACCTTGCCCGGCACCACCAACTTGTCAAAATTATCTGGTTCGAAACGGGCAATGTGACCAAAGTAATCGAGAATCCTTCGGTATCAGATCGTGGATAGTCTTCTTATATCTCTTATGCGTAGATGTTCGAGGATAGATTAGTTGATCTGTGAAACTAAGACACTAAGAAACATTATGATATTGGTTTATAAAATAACTATTTATGTACAGTATTGAACATCAATAACTTAATCAAGTTTCCCCTTAAAACAACGTTATTTTACCATTACTAAGAATTGTTAACAGTCTAGGAGAAACCAATGTTTAGTGCCGATTTTAATTACCTAAATTCATAGTCCCCGTCCTTTAGAACATAAACGTTAATGGCTCACCTTCTTTGAAATAACAGAACCGAACTTTCGTCTTTCCATATCAAAGCTCACACCGCGCACGCGCCAAACGGCGGTAAAAACATTGAACACTGCGTATTCCAACTGGAGACACTGTGTCATATTTTCAAGTTTATTTTCTTACTATTGTTAAAGAAATTTATGTTCTACGAAGTTCTGTGTTAATTTTGAAATACAATTTTATTGTAAACTCCTTTTTGAATTCTTGTTGCTTATTCTATTTTTGGATTGGATTATTTTTATATTTGTCACGTACTTTTGTATGGACACGATTTTTACCTTTTGTGGTCGATTTAGGTGCTATTTGAAGTCTGTGTGTATCTATAATATTAACTTGATGTGCAAAGTATTATTGCAGGTGGTCCCACACAATACCTATAGCCTTTTTCAAATTTTTTTTTTCATGTTCGTCAATTGTTATTGGATATCAGACAACAAAGGCTTTAATTCATCAATCTTGACAGATTATCTGACGTGCAATTTATTGCAATCATTTTCAGATCGTAACATGAGATGTCTGAACTTTAACATTTTGCTGAATAACACTTAACCATTAATACCTTTTTTATTTGTAGTTTAATGTTTGGCCAGACCTTACTATAAAATTATAATCTATGTATCGTTCAAACACTCAAAAACCTAGCGCAAAAGTTCGAAACAGTGCCAAAGAGAAACACAGTGCGACACAGAGCCCAGTGTTTCACAAACCGAGGTGCATTCGAGTTCCACGGAATCGCCAGTCGTTTCCTAGCTTCTGTCGGCCGAGCCCGCACGAGCACCTTTTTGCTCTGACTTTGGATCACGAAAAACATTCTTTTTTTTCACAAGTGTCAGTGTGACAAAAAGTATTTAACTGTATTATCGTAACAAAGTGGAATAGTGTTGTGATTTTTTTTTTTGGCGGTAAAAGTTTGAGGATATTGTTGAATGAATGGTGAATGTGAGTATTGGATTTTGTTATTTTTTTAAGCTTATAGCTCCTCACTTTACACATTTCAAACGATTTGAAAAGGAACGGTTCTACATATTAACTTTGCTGTGATAAGAAAATAATCAAAGAAGTCCTTTGTAACGTTATTATGTTGTTATTTTTTTACTACCTCTGAAGTTCCAGTCTCGTTGTCTGAATGTTTGTTTATTTTTTTGTAAACTTCTTCTTTATTTTAGTCAACATAGGAGTTTACACACAATTAGATGGTAGATTTACGGATAGGGGGACATGATCAGAATCCATTCTGTTGTTTATGTCTGTTTATTTCCAGTACATAATCAGCCACTAGGGATATTCATGTGGGTATTGGTTTGTACCTAATATACATTGTATTACAAAGATGTTTCTTAAGCTTGGAAGCATCCCTTCTAATCTATATTGTCGTGCTTTGACGTCACGATTTTTTCGTATTGTTTACAAATGAACCGATGACTGTTCAAGTCTCATCAGTTTTTTAACAAGTTAACAATGGCTACTCCATTGTAAACTTGCTCAGAAAAATGAAATGAAATGTTTATTTTGTAAATAAGACATTGGAATAATTTTTACACGTCACATTATAAAAAAAATAAGCTGGATGAGTTTGGCATTTTCTATCTGACTACTCTGAGAAGAAAGGCCGAAACAAACTTAGAGGTCTATTTTAGAGTCCAGACATAATCAAAGTCAAAGCATTTATTTCAAATAGGTACATAAAAGGCACTTTTGAACGTCAAAAATTACCTTAAAATAGAATTTATTCTAGTCGCCCCTTCCAAAAGGTAGTTTTCGTGTGGAGAAGAATGAGCAAGAAATTAATGTTGGTCAGATCATGTGAAGAATTACAATGAACATGTAAATTGATGTCTAAAATGGTCTTTTGAGGAAAGAACCAGACAGATTTTAAGTGGACCAGCCCAGTCAGTGTTAGCATTTGTCAGTAATTTTGGATTCTCGACTCAGAACTTAACGAAAGCATCAACAAATACCAAGTGTTTTTTTGTACTAGATTTTTGTGAGTTAAACGTTACTGACTTGATAGATAGAAAAATATGCTTTATTGTTACCAACATTTTTACACAGCTGTTATTGTGAATAATGGTAGTGAGGCTTTAAAGAAAAGTGTCGTTGACAATTCTTTTGAAGCGTGAATTCCAATTTCTTGCTATTGAAGAAAAACTGACAAGAATTTTCATTTTACTCATGCAGAATTTATTAATATTAGAATTTTAACGTAATTTCGTTGTAAAAATCTTAAAATGAAATAATAGCTTAGGCAGAGAACCAGATATACCTCTGTAGTACTTACCTACTTACTGCAAAAGTCAAAGTCAAAGCATTTATTTCAAATAGGCACATAAAAGGCACTTTTGAACGTCAAAAATTATCTTAAAATAGAATTGATTCTAGTCGCCCATTCCAGAAGGTAGTCTTCGTATGGAGAAGAACGGGCAAGAAACTCCACCGTTACTCTTTCAACTCTGCAACATAAAAGAGGCTTTTGTCCAGAGCGTACTGTGCTAGACTTGATTGATTTATAGAAGGTTGACTGACAAGAGATTCGCTACGTAGATAATACCATGACAATACATTGTCTCATTATTATTTGCAAAGACACCTACAAAGAGTTACAATGAAATTCAATAAACTATAATATGTAGATAATATGCCTAGTTTTAGATAATATGTATCATGACAATGAATAACAGAACTGCCTCGTAATCCATACTAATATTATAAATTCGAAAGTAACTCTCTCTGTCTGTCTGTCTGTATGTTACCTTTTCACGCCTAAAACGCTGAACCGATTTAGATGAAATTTGGTATAGAGATAGTTTGAGTCCCGGGAATGGACATAGGATACTTTTTATCTCGATATTCCTACGGGATCGAGACTTATGCGGGTGAAACCGCGGGGCGCAGCTAATAATCTATATGACAAAGTGGGGTTAGTTACATTATTTATAACTCAAGAACGGCTAGACCGATTGTTATGATGTTTGATTTGTCTCCGCTCCGAATAGCAGAATAACTATTAAAACATGGGAAAATATCACGAACAAAATAATAATGGCGATAATTCATTTTCTCATACATTTAAGCGGTACCTACAAAGTTCGCCGGGTCAGGTAATAACCTAATAAATACTTTTTCTTTCTTCTCGTGGCTGGTCTAGTGATAGCAAGCGCTACTACTGACCTTGAGGTCCTTTTTTTTTTTTTTATGGATGGGAAATCATCAAATGACCCCTCCCGCTCTGGGTGGAGCGAAGGGAGTGTCAGACTCTTACTGACTAAAACCCATCCGTGTTCCTTCCTTAGCCCTTTATGTTCCGGGGTAGCGGTAACCCTTTCGGACAATCCCGCACCCCCGGCAGGCTTCGGCCCTGGCAGGCCCCTTCCTTTATGCTGACATCTCTTTGAGGCGCGCGTGGAACACGTACGCGCCGTCCGGCACGGGCCTGGTCCTGATCGGACGGTGAGCTACCCATTACTCTCCGTCCGCAGGCCCGCGCCTACAGTGGCCGGGAGTCGTCACGCGGCTCCCGACGCCCGGAGCGTCTCCCGCGGCGGCTGGGGTGTGAGGCTCTCTCCCTCAGCCGTTCAGCCACCTCCTTCGCTAGCATGACTGCTTCGCAGAAGGAGGCGACCGCCCCCCACTCCCTCTCGCCCCGGACCATGGCTTGAACCAGGGCCGGACGCGAGAGGTCGCCGCCGCTGTCGATCGCCTCTACGAGGGCACGGCGGTGCTCCGCCCATGCGGGGCAGACCTCCACCGTATGCTCCACCGTGTCCTCTGGGCGATCCTCGCAGTGGTGACACCCGGGCGTCTCCTCCCGCCTGATGATGTGCAGGAACCTCCCAAAACATCCGTGTCCGGTGAGGACCTGCGTCAGGCGATAGGTTAGGAAGCCGTGACGCCTCTCTAGCCACTCCTCAAAGAGGGGTCTTATCGCCACTATCGTGGCGTGCCCTGCGCTGGGTTGCGAAAGTCGCTCCTTCCATGCCACCATGAGATCGCGCCGGAGGTCTGTCCGCTCCGCCGCGATTTGCCGCGGAAGCGGAGTTTCCCCCCGGCTCAGTGCCTCCGCGCGCCACTCATACAGGCGCGCTAAGACTATCGCCTCCAGATCCCATGGCGGCAGTCCGGCAAGGAGGCTTGCCGCCTCGCCCGAGATCGTGCGGTACCCCCGGATCAGCCTTACAGCTACCACCTTTTGGGGCGCGTTCAGATAGTGGGCGGCTCGCCGCCGCAGAGAACGCGCCCACACCGGGGCCCCGTATAGGGCCATGGACCGCACGACCCCCGCGTAAAGCCTCCGGCAGGAGGTGTTTGGCCCCCCCAGGTTGGGCAGGAGCCGCTTGAAGGCGGCCCCGGTCCTCTCCAGTTTGGGGGCCAAACGTCGGAAGTGTTCGACGAAGTTCCACCGGCTGTCGAGGACGAGACCCAGGTATCTCATCGTTGCCTCGACGCCGATGTGAACCCCTCCCACCGTTAGACCTTGAGGTCCTGGATTCGATTCCCAGGTAGGGCAAAATGTTATTGAATTTTTTTCAATTTCTCAGTAGTATTTGGATTTGTGGTTACATGCGACCATAACAGGCGAAATGTGGGTATACCTACTATAGGTACGTATACCTCAGGGGAGACCCCTTTACAGTCTCCCCAGGGTATACGTCAGTATACCAGGGGAGACTGGGTATATCCCAGTCGCCTTACAGGCGTTGCACGGGGGAGTTCCCGAATTGGTCTTTTATGGTGAACCAAGACCACCCCTATGTGCTGATAGTGATCACCGGGGTGGTTTTAGTGAGGAAAAATCCCACACTCCCCGACCTCCCTGGAGGTCGGGTGCCTTTTGAATGTTTCCCGGCGAAAACAAAAAAAAAATGGGACAGTCAGCAACAAAATTCGATTAACACTGTCATTTTTACATGTTATTAAATTGACAAATTTTTTTTTTTTTTCAATAAACTGCTTTTTAGCTTTTCACATAATAGCTTAAAGTTTATATTCTAAAAATGTTTCTTTTGCTGTAATTTTTAACAAATATTTTGTTCAATAACTAAGATTAAAAAAACTGTTGATCGACTTTTGTTGCTGACCATACGTCTGCCTAACCCTTCACGGTATATAGGCGTGATGATATATCATGTGAACAACAGGTAATTTCAAATGCTAACAGCTTTACAATTCATTCCAAAATCTAAATTACCATACAGGATGTTGCTGAAACGGCTTACAAGCTTAAACATTAATACTGGCAGTTAACAAATAAAACATTGGCAAATAAATGTTAAATAGTCGTGCTGTTGTAAAATGCCTCACCCTGTAGGTACAAAAACATTAATGTTGTGTTACAATGTAGGTACTTTGGTTCATTCTTTAGATGGGCACTAAAATAGGTATTTATACTTTAAGATTCGTTGACACGGAGTACTTTAATTGTGTGTTGAATGTAATAAACTGTAGCTTTACTTAAAGTTTGACTGTGTAAACATTGTTTCCAAGGGTCGTAAAATATTAAGTTGGTTCTTCGGGAATTTGGGGTCCCGGGTGATTAGAGTCGGGACTCTGTCGGCGCACTGAGTGACCTCACGGAAGACGGCCCATAGTGGTCATATCGCACACCTAGATCAAAACAGCGATTAACTTCAAAAAAAAAGACGGGTTGCACTCCGGGAGTGCCGGCAGAAGTGAAAACTTGAATATTAACGTTGAAATAAATCAATTATTGAATTAATATAACTCATTTTTTTCACTATTTCTGCGTCCCTTTTTTCATTAATAGATGCACTTTGTTCAATTTCCATATTTTAAACACTTTATATACACGAATGTTAAGTACGAATACACAGCAGTGTGTCCACGTCCACGTCCACTTCCACTTCCACTTCGACTTCCACTTCCACTTCGACTTCCACTTCCACTTCGACTTCGACTTCGACTTCCACTTCGACTTCCACTTCGACTTCCACTTCGACTTCCACTTCCACTTCCACTTTGACTTCGACTTCCATTTCCACTTCCACTTCGACTTCCACTTCCACTTCCATCTATCCATCCATCCATTGTGTGTCAATAAACTTTGTTCATTTCGGTTTGCGCCGCCGTAGAAAGAGGGGGGGGGGGCAATGATTTCAAAAGGAGTAATTGGGGGGGGGGAAATCTCTCCTGACGGTCACGTGTCCTGACGCGAGTTTAACATTTTTTACCCATTACAAAAAGTGTGCAACGCCGCTAAAGAAGTTTTCACTTCAAAAAAAACACTTTTTTCAGAAAAGATGAAAAACTGATTACCATCTCCCTGTGCACTACAGGAATTTGCTGTATTGATCAATACTTTTTAAATGCAGATAGAACAATGATGTTATAAGTTTTTGCATCTGTTTTGTTGGTCGCTAGGTAGGTAGGTAGTGAGTTAAGGAATTCGATTGTATGCATACCTCAAATATTTAAATTTTAGAGTTAGCTCTCTTAAGATCTAGGTGTGTGATATGCTGCCTTGCTCACTTGCTTACTTGAGTTTCGGGGAAACCCCTTTACAGTCTCCCCTAAAGATGTGCTCTTACAGGCGTTGCACAGAGGGGGCTCCGGGTTGGTCTTTTGAGAGGTAACGATGTTCCTTCCATGACTTCCGTGACTGGGTAGATTTTCGTTATTTATCATTATTTCATCATTCATCGCACAAATTTTTTTTTGGTTTTTTTTTTCACTTACATTGGTTTTTTCACTTACATTGAAAATATAGTATATTGGTATTCGTTTGTTATTTCGTTTGACACAATATATGTTGGGATGTGACACGTGCCGCGGTTGTGGTGCGGTGCCGTATTATAAATAATATAATATTAATGACACCTGTAAATGACGATAAATAACGAAAATCTACCCGGGCGGTCCCACACTTCCAGGTTTTATCCCCAAAAAACGGGGCGCCTTTTGAAGGTTTCCACACGAAAACAAAAAAAAAAAATGTCATAATTATGGGTTCGCTCCTTATTATATGGGACTCGAACATAACTGGCGAAATGTGGGTGCACTATAAGTACACCAGTGCCTGACCCTTTGGGTACCTAATACTGGCGTGTTTTTTTTTATTTTAATTTTTTTTTGTGTTTCATACCAGGGTTGCGACATTTATTTTCTAAATGTCACAGCATCATGCTGAGATAGGAGCCTTTTGGCCTTGTATAGGAGTTTCTGTTTTATTTTTCTTTTTGTTACTTTTTTATATAACTTGGTTTTTTATTTTTTACTGTGTTTAGTTTAGTTTGTGATCTTCTTTTACGAGTCGCAATAAATACTTTTTCTTTTTTTTTCTTTCTTTCTGTCTATGTGATGTGTGTAATGGAGATGTTACAATGGCATACAAGCCATATTCATACTTTTGTGCAAGTAACTGGCATATGTATTCCTAGCTATAGTCCGGCGTTTCTAAATTTGCCAACGATGTAAACAACAATGGCCGCTCGAAATTGAAAAGAACCTATATACCAGAACATTTACTTTAATTAATGTTTGTTTTCGTCTAAATCTCCGAGTTAACTACACCACATCTTTGGCAAATTTAGAAACGCCGGACCTTACATACTTTTGTGCAAGTTACTGGCATATATGTATTCCTAGCTTTAAAAAGACTTTACCGGAACATTTCATAGCGAACACGAATACCTACCTAATACTAGCAATCAAAGCTTTTTATATTAACACATTTGGCAATTAAAAATATTCGTACTATTAATATTTTTTACTCTACAACTTGTATCACTAATTATATCTATAGTTCTTTGGTGAAGAAGTGGCGAGTCATGGGCCATTGTGTGGTGGGCACATATTATCTGATGGTGGGACATGAAGGCTAAAGATTAATTATGTGTGTTTGTACTTTGAAGAACTATGTACGCTTTTCGATGTGTTTTATGAGAACGAAGTTTGGATAATGTCTCGTGATTTGCAAAAAAAATCTTTGTAAAACATTCTATGACGCACGAGGAGCTTTGCTATAGAATTTCTTAGTAATAGGTACAGTTAACACATGCAAATATTCTATCGTCTAGACTATGAATAAAACTATGTAAGAAATAAAATCAAAGGATATTTACATAATATAAGCTAACATACAAACTATTATAATATGTACAATTAAATGAAAAACTAAACAAAATAGTCATAGGGCATCAAAGAATTCGTCCGCATCACTGTCAACAGGAACAGTGCCCAAAAAGCTGGCAGGCTGGCTGGCCACGTTGTATGGCAATGCTAATTCTTTGACACGATTGATTCCCAGGTCTTTCAAAGTGTTATTGGGTTTTTCCATAAGGAATGTCTCAGTGGCAGCCCGGATTATAGATTTGTGACCGGTTGATGGCATTTGGGCGATCCTATTCCGATTCGCGGTCTCCACTCAAGAACACGTCTACCCCAACGGTCATCGGTTCTACGGCTAATATTACCGGACCATTCCCACTTCAGCTTGCTTATTCTGTGAGCTATGTCGACAATTTTGGTTCTCTGCCGGATCACCTCGTTGCGGATTCGATCCCTCAGAGAGACTCCAAGCATAGCCATAGCATAGCAAGCGTTCCATAGCTCGCTGAGCGACCTTGAATTTATGGACCAGCCGTACCGTGAGTGTCCACGTTTCGGCTCCGTAAGTCATAACTGGCAGGACGCACTGATTGAAGACCTTAGTCTTTAGGCTTTGTGGAATACGCGACGAGAAGACTCGACGAAGGTTCCCAAACGCTGCCGCTGCCGCTGTTGTATTGTATTGTATAATTGCATAGCACATGTGTGAGTACTATGTACATACTATAAAGCTACCGTTTACTGGGTACGTCTTTCATTGACTTGAATGTGCTCTGGCGGCTGAGAGTATGTCATGCTCACTCAAATGTCTCGCTGATGGTGGCGCATGTGTTGGATCATTTAGCTCCCTTCAAAATGGTTGAGCTGAATGGTGCTAATACATGCGTCATGTTCGTGAACGGGCGCCGTCAGTAGGGACTGGTCATCTCTTTGCTACCACGGCTTATTTTAATTTAATATTTGAATTGTTTTTTTCTCATCTTCTCATTATGGACGCTTTTAACGTTCTGCATCGTTCTCACATGTATAATTTTTAACATGAATGATGTAACCAAGACTTTGTAACCATATTATTTTGATTTAAAAGAGTGTCCATGGAGTTTCTTGCCCGTTCTTCTCCATAGGTACCTACTCTTTGGAATGGGCAACTAGCTTCATCTTTCTGACTGACCGACCCCTTGACAATTCAAAAGTGCCTGTAATTGGTTTAATTGAAATAAATGCTTTGAGTTTGAGTTTGAGTTATGTGTTCGTAACTATGTATAAAATAATAATATGTAGTGTTAAAAACATAACTCTCGCGTTGCACAATATCATCGAACGTTATAAGAGACAACAGCTTGTGAGGGATATTTACATCAAAAAAGTTGATTAAATGATTGATTGATGTGACAGCTACATATGTAGTTCGCCGCTTTGTAATCGGTCCTCCCAAACGAACAGGGCCACGATAACAGCAAACTTTTAGATAATATTAATTATTTTATAAATTCTGTTTCCGACCGTCCATAGTTGTATTGGGTCAGAGCAGCACATGCAAGTTATTACAATAAAATTTATTACCATCCATAAATCTTCATAAATGTTTCCTGATAAATCGTATTTAATTACGAAAATTAGGGCGCTGGTGTACTTACACGCGGTTACATGTACTTACGTGTTAGTTTTAATCGATATTAAATCTTGTGGCGTCCACATACTGTCGATTGTTCATTAGAGATGTAACATAACATACGTCACGCTGCATCCCCCAAAGGGTTAGTTAGAGGTTGTACCAGTACATCCAGATTTCACCAGTTATATTTATGTCTCACGTAATCAAGGGCGAGCCTATTGCTATCAACCAGGCACAAACCCAGACTTCAGGCTGAGAAATTGCTGATGTAAAAATCCTGAGATTACCTGAAAATCGAACCCCGGACCTCATGCGTACCGCTTGCGACCACTAGAATAATGTGTGAGCCAAGAAAAAGGTATTATTAGAGTTTTAATAGTTAAAATAAAAATATAAATGTTTTATGTCACATAAACCTACATGGGTACTTATGAAACGTCAGAAGCTTGGTGCACGGTTCTAAACTGGGTGTGTCCAGTTGGCGAAAACATAAAAGTGATTTAATTTAAGTTTCACTATATGGATACGCGTAATAATCTTGCCGTGTCCAGATGACGAAATTATAAGTGATACTAATTTTGAGTTTCACAGTGAAAAACCCCCAATTGGTCGTTTCCTATGGAGAAAAGCCGGCAAGAAAAGACACGGTTACTCTTTCAAAAATAATTGGTTTTTACAATGTTTTCAAATGACAGGTTTTTGCATTTTATTAATTACAGAAGGAATGGCTACCTTCCTAACCTCCTAGTAAGCGATGTACCACCTTCCAAAGCTTTTGGTATCTCACAAACATCTACCAGACCTCTCAAACAGGCAAATATTTGCCTTGACCGATGTCACTCGTTAAATCTAAGTGCTTCGTCTACGATAGAGCATAAAGCTAGAGAACTTGGACATTCATCCAGTATAAATTCTCAGTGATCGTAGCTTTTGTACACGACGACGAAGACTGCTCTAACAGAGATGCTCTACGTGATATATATCTATATTTCTTTTACGGAGAACAGTATACACGAATCGAGAGGGTGAGTCACATCATTATCATCTGCCTAGCCTTTTCCCAACTATGTTGGGGTCGGCTTCCAGTCTAACCGGATGCAGTCGAATACCAGCATTTTACATGAAGCAACTGCTTATCTGACATCCGCAACCCAGTTACTGGGTATACCACTTTGGTAAGACTGGTTGTCAGATACCCCTTGGTAAGACTGGTTGTCAGAATTTCGGGCTTTTGACGACCCGTAACGACTGTCAAAGATTCACGAATGACAGCCGGGACCAATGGCTTAACGTGCTTTCCGGCATTATCGAGGCATGGAGGGGTCTTGGTATGTAAAAATGGTCACCAATCCACGGACCAACCGAGAAAAGCGTTGCTTAACCTGATCGGTCGACCCGTGCGTCAGTTATTACTTATCCACAAGCCCCTAGCTGTTATTGCATAGGCAAGCCCAAATCCACTAAACATAAAATTTTCTAGGTATTCCGTCATTCAGGACGGCCCTAAAATAGCATTTAGCAATATGAAGAGGTGTATTTGTTATTAAATTTTACTGTTAGTTTATACTCATTCTCATTTATTTTATGTATCCCGTTTTATTACAAAAACTAGCTCCGCCCCGCGGTTTCACCCGCATAAGTGTCGATCCCGTGGAAATATCGGGATAAAAAGTAGCCTATATGTTAATCCAGGGTGTCAGCTACCTTCATACAAAATTTTATCAAAATTGGTCCAGCCGTTTGAGCGTGAAGAAGTAACAAACATATAAACACACACACACACACACACTCACAAACTTTCGCCTTTATTATATTAGTGTGATAATAACTAGTTACGCATGAAATCATTCATGATTTATAATAGGCTACCAAAACAGGCGTAGGGAAGAAAAACAACACCCTATGGCATCACAAATCAGCCTATGATGTCCCCACTGCTGGGACATAGGCCTCCTCTCGTGGAGAGGGAGTAAGTAAGGCTGTAATCTACCACGCGGGACCAGTGCGGGTTGGTAGATGTCACATGTTTTTAAAGATTTGGTCTAGGACATGCCGGTTTACTGACGATGTTTTCCTTCAACGTTTTGACTTTTATATTATTCGCTATACAGAAACTTACTTTTAACACAATATTAAAATATCTCCTTTAATTATTATTCATCTAAAATATCAATTTCCACTCTCCACACACAAATACCGATAGAATCATTATTTCCAACAAAAGGAACGGTTTAACTTGGAGTTAAAATTAATTTCCTCCCTTCATTAGCGCGGAGTCCTGGGTTCTAACAATTAACCGCCTACGTCGCGGATCTGGTAACTTCTAACGAACGCTCGAACGACTCAATACTTCAGCAAGTTTAGAAGAATTAGTTGTTAAATGTCCCTAACGAGCAATCGATCCCGGTTTACTGTCATTATAGAATTTGTGTCTAAGTTTGGGTTGGTAATTTTGATAATAACTCTTTATTTTTGATGAAAAAAGAGATTGATTAGTCTTCGGTTTTAAGAATTTATCGTAGTTGCTTATGTACATACTCGTATAGTGCTTGCCGTATTAAGGCTCCCGCATACAGGCGCAACGCGACGCGGGACGCGATTCTGGTAGAATGATTTCCATGAAGTTGACATAGAAGTTTTTGTCGTCTGCGGGAGCTTGAAGTCGCTGAGCACAACTTTATAGTTTCTTCCAATAATACTATCGACGTACAGTTAACAAAAGAGATAAGTATGCAGGATCGTCAGATATAGTTGAAGTTTAGCAAAAAACCGATAGATGTTCTTGAATAAAATTTAATTTTATTAATAGAAAACAAACAGCTCATTTATAAAATTAAATTTCAGTCACCAAAATCCATCGGTTTCTTACTAAACTTCAACTACAGGGTGAAATTGAATTCATGGGCATCCTTTTAAGGGGTCATTGTAATCATCATTATGAACAACTTTTATTATGGGGCGAAACCTAAAATCGAGAAAAAAAATCAGCTCTTCCCTACATTTTGACGATTTATGTGAACATAAATGCAAGGAACAGCTGATTTTTTTCGCGATTTTAGGTTTAGTCCCATAGTAAAAGTTGTTCATAATGATGAGTACAATGACCCCTTAAAAGGATGCCCATGAATTTAATTTCACCCTGTATATCCGACGATCGTGCATATTGATCTCTTTTGTTGACTGTGCATGTTAAATACGAAACACGCTATTACAAATAAAACAAAATTTGTTGATGACTACACTGAAGCAGTGGCTCTGTTCAGCGGTTCTTAATTTTTATCAGTTCATAAGCTTTATGCAGAGTTGTTCAAAATGACATGTTAAGTCAAGCGACTATTGTTGCCACTCATATCAATTGTTCTTAGACCACACCACGTTGCTATTCCGAGCACTCAATGTCAGGTGTACGAACACTCATTTCATCGCTAATGCTCAACTTAAGTGCTCAGCTCAAAGATCTATTACGCATAACTTGAGCTCCATTGTCTAAGAGAACAAACAATAGACACTTTAATCCCTTCCACTTGATTTGTTAGACACTACTGTTTTGAATTTTACTACCTTTTACGCAAGTTTAAGGGTCGGTTCACATCTGACGGAAGATGCGTCGCGTATTATCGGTCGCGTTACGCCAGAACACACAATTATACAGGGTGGAATTGAATTCATGGGCATCCTTTTAAGGGGTCATTGAACTCATCATTATGAACAACTTTTACTATGGAACCATACCTGCAATCGCGAAAAAAATCAGCTCTTCCCTACATTTTGACGAGTTATGTGAACATAAATGCAAGGAACAGCTGATTTTTTTCGCGATTTTAGTTTTAGTCCCATAATAAAAGTTGTTCATAACGATGAGTACAACCTTTAAAGGATGCCCATGAATTTAATTTCACCCTGTATAATAAAACACTCAACCTTTCACACTCAACCGATGATGTGTTAGTGCGTCGAGCGAATAAATAAACGCAATCGAAGTTACGCCCGACGCATTTTCCGTCAGACGTGAACCGACCCTTATACTTAGAAAGGGTAAGCAGTGATTGAGGGAATGTTAGAGCAACGATCGTAAACTGAGAAGTATAAAGATAAATGTGCCGTAGTTCCCTAAGCCTAGTATTAACCTGTACTTAGAGAAAACGGTACCTACTGGAGCGATATTGTAATACTAAGGGCAAGATTCACAGATCCCATTTTGACTTTACTGTTTTAAGTAAAGTTAGCCTTATTTTTAACCTGATAAGGTTCATATACGAATACGAACCTTATGTTAAAATAGAATGCCTAGCAAAAAAGTGTAAAAATGTGTGCTTCATACGAATAAAGCAGACATTTTTTACATTTATGCGAATATAATATAAAGATTCGTTTAAGAATATGGTTCATATTAGTGTGGAACATTTGCTTTATTTAGCAAAGCAAAATTCTAAGTGCGATCTATGAATCTTGCCCAAAATGATAATATATAAAAAATGTGAGCACCATAAGAAGCATCGTCTTAGTAATTTGTTCACATAATCCAACTGATGACTGTATTAACCACGAAGCCAATCACTGAATTGGAAACTTTTAAAAAAGATTACCTACAGATCGATACCAAGAAGATACCATCGCTGTCACTGTGGCGAAGATGTCAACAGCCTCGGACACCACGGCCTGTCTTGCAGCCGAAGTGCGGGTCGCTTAGCGCGCCACGCGAACATTAATGACATCATCCGACGAGCTCTTGTTACCGTCGGCGTTCCAGCTGTATTAGAACCCAATGGCTTGGTACGCGACGATGGCAAGAGACCGGACGGTATGTCTCTATTTCCTTGGAAGGTGGGTAGGCCTTTAGTGTGAGACGCAACTTGTGTCGATACTCTAGCGCCATCCCACCTTCCTGGATCGGCATGCTGTGCTGGCACTGCTGCTGCGGCAAACCTCAAGCGGCGAAAATATAATAACCTTATCGGAAATTATATTTTCGAGCCGTTTGGGGTTGAAACCCTCGGGCCGTGGGGTCCGAGTGCTCATGGTCTTTTTATAGAAATTTCAAAACGGCTGGTTGACACTTCGCGTGACCCAAGGGCTGGCTTTTACCTTGGCCAAAGGCTAAGCATTGCCATACAACGTGGCAATGCCGCCAGTCTCTTGGGTACATTACCAGTCGACAGCGATGCGGATGAATTTTTCGACGCTATATTTTAGTTTTTGTGTAGTTTTAGTGAAGTTAGGTTTTAATTTTGTTATTTTTGTTAACTAAAGTAAATGGTTAAACAATAAATAAAAGGTGTGTTTTCACTATGTATTGAAAGAAGATACAGAATAAAATAATAATAAGGATAAATTCTGTGCATCAGAAGTGCATTCAGACCGCAGCAGGAGCGAGTTGGTTACAGCTCAGTTCAAACCAAAAGAAAAAAAGTTAAACATGACAGAAATAAACGAAATTTTTTCACACCAAAATGCTCCAGTTGAGTCGTGATCTCCATTTTACGACCCCGAAAGTTCGTTCTGTGAATAAACAAATTACTACAGTTAGAACAATGATGCATTGTGAACCAAGGGCGATGGCGTATGTGTTAATTTGTTACTACATCGACCTATATGAGCGTAGCGGAAAGATTATATATAGACGATATTAAATGAGTGGTGAATTGGTGATGTGTGATGTAAAGTACGAGTAGGCTATTGTTATGATTGTAAGGACATCATCAAATTAAAAACAAAAGTAAAATTGTATGGACGTACGTACAGGGTTATTGGAAAAAACATTAACAACCTCTTAAGAGGTCATTATACTCATCATTATGAACAACTTTTACTATGGGACCAAAACTGAAATCGCGAAAAAAAATCAGCTTTTCCGTACATTTTGACGAGTTATACGAACATAAATGTAGGGAACAGCTGATTTTTTTTCGGGAGTATTAGATACCAGAAGTTGTTGCGCGTTAACGACGATAAGAAAGAACTGTGTCTCGTGTCATCTTTTAATACATTAATATTGAAGTCACCGCAAATCCATACTTCCATACCGCTCCGTCGCTGTATATCATATTCTCAAAAGACCACATTCGTAAAACATCACATTCGTAAAACACGATATTCGCAAAACATTATAAATTCGAAAGTAACTCTGTCTGTCTGTCTGTTACCTTTTCACGCCTAAACCGCTGAACCGATTTAGATGAAGTTTGGTAAAGTAATAGTTTGAGTTCCAGGAAAGGACATAGGATAGTTTTTATCCCGATGTTCCCACGGAATCGATTCGAAACTTATGCGGGTGAAACCGCGGGGCGCAGCTAGTTATACATAATTTATTGAAGAAATGCTGTAACAGTTTTTCAAGCCTATCCATGAAGTTATCAAAATTACTGGATCCGCAAAGGGTCAAAGAAATCGGGAAAATAACACAGCAAAATTAAACTCATAACTTAACATCAACTGACTAACAATACACCTCATATTCACACTTGAATTCCCATTAAAAAACAACAAACCAGACCATCACACAACGATATCTATCATCTACTCAAACAAAAACGCTTCAAGCGAACCTGACACAAAAGAAAAAAAAAACCTTTTAACATGCATGCCACATAGTTAACAGGCATCGAACTTCGATCAATAAACTGTGTTGGTACTGTCTTCCCATGGCGATAATTAACATTAACGCTACACGACTAATTACACCTCCTATGGACTGAATGGGAAAGAGGTTTTATTGTTTTTTTGTTTCGTGACTAGCTACTTCCTCTTTACACTTCGATTTTTAATAATTATAATGTATATACATTCGGTGTCGGAAATCGTAAATGTGCAGCTATTGACAAGTGCTAAATACATCAATTAGGAATACAATGGACAGCTATTTCCATCGACATATTTAAATGTGTCTACATTGAGGCGCCACTACCATAAAAGTATGCAAGTAATGCAAAATACGTCCCTAGTTGTAGAAGGAATCAATTCTAGAATTTGCAAATAAAATATTTTGGATCGGGACGCCATCGGTGGCTATTCAGTCTGAAGCTGCATTGCGAAACCCATAAGTGCATCGGAATCTATTAATTGAACATTGGCCCTGTTTTAAATAATCTTCAACTTGTCTTATCAAGCTATTGTAAACCGTGATCCCGTTACAAAAGTAATAAAACCGGCCAAGTGCGAGTCGGACTCGCCCATGAAGGGTTCCGTAGCAGCAAGTAACATAATATAAAAGTTCTTGTAGTTCGTTGTAACTTTGTGAAAGGTAAATTGCGGTTTTCGATTTATGACGTATTAAAAAAAAACTACTTACTAGATCTCGTTCAAACCAATTTTCGGTGGAAGTTTACATGGTAATGTACATTATATATATTTTTTTAATTTTATCATTCTCTTATTTTAGAAGTTAGAGGGGGGGGGGACACACATTTTACCACTTTGGAAGTGTCTCTCGCGCAAACTATTCAGTTCAGAAAAAAATGATATTAGAAACCTAAATATCATTTTTGAAGACCTATCCATAGATACCCCACACGTACAGGTTTGATGAAAAAAAATTTTTGGAGTTTCAGTTGTAAGTATGGGGAACCCCAAAATTTATTGTTTTTTTTCTATTTTTGTGTGAAAATCTTACTGCGGTTCACAGAATACATCTACTTACCAAGTTTTAACAGTATAGTTCTTATAGTTTCGGAGAAAAGTGGCTGTGACATACGGACGGACAGACAGACAGACATGACGAATCCATAAGGGTTCCGTTTTTTGCCATTTGGCTACGGAACCCTAAAAAACAATAGAAGGTGCAAACACTATAATCAATCATGAAGCCGCAAACATTGGCAAAACACATTTTGATAAAATAAATAAAAGCAATCATGTTTCTAATTTCAGACACGTCAAATTAACAAATGGACACACGGGAACTGAATACATTGAAACAGAAAAGATTATTAATGATAGCATTCATAGAATGAATAGACCATTGAACAGATGCCGCTTTCTATAAGGTTTATTAGTAAATTGTGTTCTACTGAAACTAATTTATAATTGAAGTTGTGTATTAGCTTGTTTCTTGTATTGGCAACATGAGTCTGGTTGTCGAGACATGGGCATTCATAAGTAACTTACAATTTATAGTCAATTGATGACTGAAATTTAAACATGAATAAATTATGATTCTATCTATTCATTAAAATCAATAGTGCCATAATAGCAATAAACTTGATCGTTAAGCTGTCTATTCGTCTATGAAATTATAGCCTCTTCGACTATCGTCTGGTCTGATCCTTTGCAGTGCAGTCTTTAGGGAAATCAGGTGCGCAATATTTAGTTTTCTGAATACGTGTGAAAAGATCTTCAAAATCTACTTTAAGCTCATTTATGACTCAATCAATAACGAGAACTTCAACAGAAACTCGATATCTATCAATTTCTAAATGAAAACTGTTCTATAAAAAACTCAAAATTTTAATTTACTGTTGATTTGCATTTTCTGTATCAGACTTCTCAATCTGACGGTGCTAATTTTGGGGCTGTGTTTGGAGGCTAGACAGATTTAGGTGGTTAAATCTTGCAACAATGTTGATCAACTTCAAATAATCCAATTCTCTTGTACTATTTCTGTTCAAAATGAATTTGATTTTTCATATAAATATCAAACATGAAAATATACAAGAATAGATTACCCAGAATTTCCAATTTGTTTTGTTCCAAATTCTAACAAAAATATGCTTTAGCCAAAAAAAAATAAGCCATGTATTACAAATTAATTACCATGAAAATTCGGACAGTTATTCGCGAAGACTGAGACGTCCGCACCGCAAATAAAGAGTTTCCTTGAAACGATCAAACAGAAAAAATCTTTGTCACCAACATGATTCATTCATGACTCAAGTAACATACTTGCAAATGAGATCATGTAAATAGCTTTAACTATTATAAAGACTGCCATATCAGTACTAATAACAATATAAGTTCGACGCCCTTTCCGATATACGTGAGGGAAATAACTATGCATAGCGAACCAAGAGTATATAAACCATTGAAGCGGTCACCATGACCAATGAAGTAGGAACTTACGACCGATCAATAAAACCTCTTAAAGCCAAGGTAATGAAGAAAGAGGAAGCTCAAATTAAACTGGCACTAGAAATACCCATAGTCGAACGTGGATTTATAACGATTGTGTGCAACGGAGACGGTTCTACGAAACAAAATAACTTTGAAATGTGTCGAAGCATGACATAATGAATTCTCGTTTGTAAAGTGGCCATTTGAACCGTATAATCGAATAGAGTAATGTGAGAAATATAAATGTTAGATGTTTTATTTTTAGACGAATATTTAGTGTTTTCGTTCACCACTTTGAATATGTATAGGAATTTATTTATTGTGGTTTTCATATTCATAGATTGTGCGTTGTTTAATTTCTTGGAATAAGCACAACCCGCACTGGGCCCGCGTGGGGGATTATGGTCCACTCCCTGTCACAGAGAGGCGGCTTGTCTCAGTAGTGGGAACAGTGTAGGCTCATTATTATTTAAGCATTTATTTCAACATTCCACTAACATAATTAAACAAGCTGATTCTGTTTTACTTTCATATAAGAATTGCAATGAAATGCATCATTACTTTTGTTTGTGACGCCAGTCAAAACACACCGCGCCGCACCTCACCACACCGGTTGCGAAAGTCATTTAAGGAAAATGGATTGTGCTCTCTGCTTATCAATCCTTCACTTACAAACGATGACTTAGCACCCTGCCAGCACTTATAGACAATCATAATCTGACAAACTTGGAATGTCGATCATTCAACGATTTGTATCTGCTTAGAACCAATTCCGTACCTATAATATATAGTTTCAGTATGATGCATTTTGTTTATCAGCAAAGAATAGTTGATGAATTGCTTAGCGACATAAATGTGTCACCGAGCTCGCCCTCTATCATGCATACGATGCGCTATTGACCCTAAAAGGCTCTAAAACAATAAAATATATAAACGGTATATTAGTTCTTGACAGCAGGACATTGTCGCTGTGTTGTCCGTAAAGCGCTTACAGCGTGCGGTCAATGTGGTGACAGCTTGGATTGAAGCGATGTTGATCGCTTTATGGTCAATATATAATCCCTAACACTGATATGTATTAGGTTATTATATGTGTTGAAACATGGATCTGGGTGAAGCTTTTGACTTAGTACTGTTTGAGGTTGAATAAGCAGACTCAGTATACCAGTTTCAGATCCTATTAGCAACTATTATTAGCCGTTTTGAAATATAGATTATTCACACCCCACAATTTCCCCAACAAGCCTCGTAAATTCTAACTATTATAAACAAATTACTATCAATTTTCACTCCTTTATCTTCTATTGCTTAATGTTAAAGCGTTATTGTTTACGATAATGCTGGACCGGACAAACATATTGCACCTTTATCTCCCAACATTTGACATTTGACATCGCTATCTCCGAGAAAGTGTCATACAAGCAGTTGTTCATTATTATCAGTTGAATTTGCAATTAATGCTTGGCCATTTAACGTGAATGGCGTTCTTACAATGGTTTCATTGTTCGATCTTGGATGCTATTGTCCTTATATTATTGCTTTTGTACTGTCTTGTACTATGTTCTGTTTTTATTTTGTGAGAGTTGATGGTTCATCTTTTTCTTCTTGAATAGGGCTTTATGCAGCAGTGACTTCATGTTATCGCTCCTGTTTGTAATTGATGACGTTGACCTTATTTCAACGTTTGGCTGTTGCGAATTATCATTTCACAATTTCTGTAATGTATTACAATTTTTAGGGTATCATTTTATTTGTGATAGTATAAACAACTATGTGTATGTCTTACTCTTTATCTTTAATCGTATGTAGCTTGCGTTAAATTTACTGTATCTTCTATCAAGTCTGTAACCAGCCTATCCAGAGGTGTTAAAAATACTGATCATAATTCATTATTAATTCTTGTTGCCTTTGCTTCGTGCTAATTAAGTGATTGGTGCGAAGATAAATTAGTATTATAACGATTATTGCTTATTGATTTATTTCATTGACATATCTAAAGCTACAGAGATCAATTAATTTATGAAGTGGAACTATGGCCGAGAAGCTGTACAAATGCGTAGAGATGCAAATATTGACGCCTTGTTGAATGGTCAGTTATTTTCAACAATTTTTGTTCTTAGTATTTCTAAGTGAGCGGGGAGTTCTGAGAGAGAAAACGGTGCAGTAATGGTGGCTTTTAAATTGGTTAAAGTTTTGTTCAGTTAATGCTACATGATTTTGAGATTTTGAGTTTATTCGGTATCAAAGACATCACCAGCCGAAGTAGCAGCAAATATAAATTATGTACTTAAGCTCTATTTGGCCACCAACCACGATCATTTCAATTGATGTGTTTTGCATTTCATCATGGCTACATGTATTTACAAAGTCGATTTGAAAACATTGTTCCAAGAACGCGGCACAAAGACTGCCGCTATTCGCATTGACACGATCTTAGCAATTCAAAATAGATAAAACGGGAAAATCAACAACCAAATCATGTAGATTCAAATTTTATCGATTGGAATCAAACATTCCCCGTAACAGTACCTATGTTTATTCAAATCACATCGATCCTTTACAAACGTACCATTTGGAACTCAAATATTGATTCTGGTCAAAGGAGATTATTTGATCTCCACTCGGTTCGTTCGGAAGTGATTACTTTCTTAGAATGGTGTTTGACAAAATATTCGAGATGAAATTCGGTGGGCGTTTTTTGTGTCCGCAAGTGTCAATCCTTGCTGCAAAATGTTTGCGTTGGATCTGTGCAAATAGATAGGATATCTTCACAGGTGTAACCCAAGGCTGAATTGTTTTTAAATTTAGCTATAACCAATTTACTTTACATAGCTATTGATTGATTACTTAATAATAAATCAACTCAGACTCAGGGATAGTAAAAACACTATCAAGGAATTGTTAAAAGTAAAATTTACTATTACTTGTAATTTTTTTTTTAATTAAAATCGTTTACTTGTACCATGTTTGTAAATATGTGAGCACCATGTATCTATCAGATAATTCAGTTATATGTCATAGTTGCGTTTTAATTCTTTTACCTATTGTGGTACCTATAGTAATTTTATTTTAGGTGCATCGTCCTCACATGTTATTAAATAAATGTACCCATGCAAAATATTGTAAGACATTTTAAAAGAGTAACGGTGGAGTTTCTTGCCCATTCTTCTCCATACGAAAACTACCTTTTGGAAGGGGCGACTAGAATCATTTCTATTTTAAGGTAATTTTTCACGATCAAATGTGCCTTTTATGTGCCTATTTGAAATAAATGCTTTGACTTTACTAATACAATTTCATTCCATCTCTCAACACCAAAATATACTTTGTGAAAGAATTAATATTTAATTAGCTTTCTCTTGGCCCTTCATACTTCAAGGCCAGCGAGTTCTCATAATTAGCCAAACTGTTCCAACAAAATTACCTCAGCTTAAACTCGAGCATTAGGACTGGAATTTTATAATCAAATTGTCCTCCTTGTAACAAAACAAGGACGAGACGCTTAGGCATTGTAATCTCAACTAACTGATTCACTCGACCCCTAACAAGATTCCTGAGAGCACCCACACAGTACTGTTGCCATTTGCTAATTTCTGCTTTGTCTAATTGCTAAGAATAGCCACGTTTACGCTGCGACACAACTTTAATTTCTCTTGACTGTGCTTACGAATCCATTGCCAAGTTCATTACCATCTTCGTTCTCTAATTTGGTATTGAACGAGCGATGTAGAGGTTTGAAATCGAGATTCACGTCTGTGATGGAATCGTTGCGGTTCCAATACGGGGTAGGGCCTAATTGAAAGTTACTTGGTGGAGTGACAGGGGCCGTTAAGTCAGCCAGTGGCCACAGCTCTGTGTTGTTGCTTGTCAGATTAACGTGCCTCCCTTGGCGCCTTTGCGTTTAACTGTGTAACAAACTAGCATTGTCTAAAGGACAGGATTTCTGGAGTAACGAGGCTGGTTCTATCAGTGATTTTGTTAGTTATAGCTGCTGTTTGTTCACATCCTCTTGGACTGACTAATTCAACAGCAAACAATGGGTTTTGTTCCTTGACATTTATTGATTGAGATGTTTCATATTTTAAACTCCGTGTTCTGGTGTATCAGCTCCTAAATTCAGGCCCTCGTCTATTGAAGTTGATAAGACATACCCACGTTTGTAATAATCGTTTATTTGTATAGATATTTACATAATATAAGCTAACATATAAACTATAATAATATGTACAATTATATGAAAAAATAATCAAAGGCCATCAAAGAATTCGTCCGCATCGCGGTCAACAGGAACAGTCTCCAAAAGGCTGGCAGCATTGCCACGTTGTATGGCAATGCTAATTCTTTGGCCAAGAAATAGGCCAGCCCTCTGGTCACGTGAAGAGTCGACTAACCGCTTGGCGATATCTCGAAAAACCAAGTGGGCACTCGGACCCCATGGCCCTAGTGTTTCAACCCCAAACGGCTCGAACATATAACTCCTAATCAGGTTGCAATATTTATATCATCACGTTTGGATTATTGATTGGTGATCTCTTTCTTCATGGTTGTAAGGCAAAGTTAACTTACAATTTACGTCAACGACTAAATTGAGACGTTGTCGTGCATTCAATGTCACGAACACGCATTAAAATACTTAAGCTACTGAGCTTAGCAGGCAGGCAGGCGGTCAGGAAGTAATAAGCTGTGCAGACTGATGCCGAACGTTTTAAACAATGGAATAGGTCTGACCGTTATCTTTAGCGGTATCACAGGTACCAAACTCTGCTCATTATAAGCAAAATGATTGAAAACTAAAGCTGTGAAGTGAAAACTTAACAGACAAGCAATCAAACTCAGATTCAAAGCATTTATTTCAAACTAGCTGCGCCCCGCGGTTTCACCTGCATAAGTTTCCATTCCGAGGGAATATTGGGATAAAAAGTAGAGGGAGAACTTTGTATGCCTTGATCTGATCTGTCACTCAGACAGATGAATCTAGTTGCCTATTCCAAAGCCAAATAAGTACCTATAGAGAAAAACGGGCAAGAAACTCCATGTTCAATCTCTTAAATCAAAATATTAGTCATTCATGTTAAAATTAGACATGTGAGAACGTTGTAGAAAAACGTTAACGTTACAAGCGTCCGAAAAAAAAACATAAATTAAAATAAGCCGTGGCAGCTAAGAGATGACCAGGCCCTATAGACGGCGCCCGTTCACGAACCTGACATATGGATCAGCACCATTCAGGTCAACCATTTTGAAGGGAACTTAGTGATCCAACACCTTCACATATTGTGAATGAATATTGGAACATATTTATTACATTATCAAAACTTGCTGTGTTGAGGCTCAGCATAAAAACCAACCAAGACGTGACTGAACATTTCTCTTAAGACGCTCCCTCACCGGGAGCATTGGCCTGTAATGTAACGTTACAGATTCGAACATTACATCAGTGAGGGAGGAAAATCGAGTATTACAGCGCGCACCTTGTAATGATACAAAACGAGTATTACATCAGTGAAGGAGGAGAACCGAGCATTACAATGCGCACCTTGTAATGATACAATGTGTAATACCTTGATACAACTTGTAACATCAATGCGCTCCACTAGTAAAAAGTCAAATCTGTAATGTTACATTACACTCGAATGCATGATGGTAGTATTGTAATGTAATGCTCAAAGTCGAATCTGTAATGTTACATTACACGCGAATGCTCGTCAGTCAGGGAGGTAGTATTGTAATGTAATGCTCCAAGTCGAATCTGTAATGTTACATTACACGCGAATGCTCGTCAGTCAGGGAGATAGTATTGTAATGTACCTAACGCTTAAAGTCGAATCTATAATGTTACATTACACGCGAATGCTCCTGGTGAGGGAGCACCGTTACAAATAAAGGACGTTATAATTTCCCCCAAATCAAATTCTTCATTCACCGAATCACTCGTAACTCCCAAGATCGATATGTCAGTCGTTTTATAACAAGTAACGACCCACTTATCTTGGCAAACTTTCGTTCGTTAACTCACAACCGACAGTGTTCCGGTGTAGTTATGCATTAAAGTTTCCACAATGAAGGCGAGTTGACAATTTAACAGTTTAATGACTTGAACAAGTCGCGGCAAAAGTTTGGAGTTAGCGTTTGTTTTGAGCGATTGGGTAGGTTTTGAATTGGTTGGGGTATCTGTATTTGTTGGTATCATTTTTAGGATTTAATTTTGTTTTTCGTGTAACTTGTTTCTTGCTGCAACCTACATCATCATCTGCCTAGCCTTTTCCCAACTATGTTGGGGTCGGCTTCCAGTCGAACCGGATGCAGCTGAATACCAGTATTTTACATGGAGTGACTGCCTATCTGACCTCCGCAACCCAATTATTGGGTAATACGATACCCCTTGGTAAGACTGGTTGTCAGGCTTTCAGGCTTCTGACGACCCGTAACGACCGTCAAAGATTCACGAATGACAGCCGGGACCAACGGCTTAACGTGCTTTCCGAGGGACGGAGGGGTCTTGGTATGTCAAGATGGTCACCCATCCACGAACCAACAGCGGCAAGCGTAGCTTAACCTGATCGATCGAACCGTGCAGCTGTTGTGTCTTAACCACAAGCTGCAACCTACAAAGAAACTAAAATGAAAATTATTAATTACAGCGCTACTTCGTTGATCTAGAGGTCGCAAGCGCTACTGCAGAACAAGAGGTCCTTGGTTCGATACCCAGGTCGAGCAAAGTGTTATAGGGTGTCTTCATCAGGGATATCTCATTTATGGCAATAGGCTCCCCTCGTATTACATGGGACGTAAACATAACTGGAGAAATGCACATGACAGACATGACATGATGATGATGACATGTACAGATGCCAGCAAATCAAGCTACCCGAAACTGTCAAATTTTTTCAATCAACTTTGAACCTTATACTTTAGCGATAAAGTTGAAAATCTATTACAGAAGTTTGACAGATTGTAGTAACTTGATGTGCTGGCGTCTGTACAATACGTAGGTACATATCTGCCTAACCCATCGGGAAAATAAAGGCGGGATGTTATGCTTATGTTAATAACAACGCTTAGTATTTCTATAATTTACTCAAATCTATAAAGATTTAAAAGTTAAATAAATGTGATAAAGGATAACCTTTATCACATTTATTTAACTTTTAACAGAGCTTTAAAAAGTAATACTAAGTAAGTAAGTAGTAGTAGTAGTAGTACTAAGTAAGAAGTACTTCGTAATCTCATATCATTAAAAAAAAAAACCGACCAAGTGTGTGTCGGACCACGCAAAATGGAGGTAAAATTATGAAAAAAATATATTTGAGATCATCACAGTAAGCCCTTTCATTTGACATGTCACACAGTACATACTGCGAAATTTTTTTTTTAAATTTTCTATTTGCCTCTCAAAAATTTACCCCATATTCAAAATTCATTTATTTTCGTTACACGTCTGTGTTTGGGTCACAGAGATTCATATGTGGTGTAGGTACCAAATTTCAACTTAATCGGTCCATTAGATTCGGAGCAAATTGGCTGTGACAGACGGACGAACCGACAGACACACGAGTGATCCTATAAGGGTTCCGTTTTTTCCTTTTGAGGTACGGAACCCTACAAAACTAAGTCTAAAATCAGTAATCAACCACATCTGTATTAGATAAGGAATTTAGATTGCATTGAGACAGTTGCAGACTAATATTATTAGCCGTTCTAAGCAGTTAATTTAACAAAACTATTGTTTTGCCTACAAACGACACTTACGCCACCAAAACAGCAAATAATTCGCTTGATACGCGTGGGCTTAGACAACGAACTGCTAACAAGTTAAATAATCATTACAACTAATGCAGCTGATAGTATTGCATTGGATATGAATGAAATAGTAGTTATCTACATAGTCTATATATATAAAAGGAGAAACTGACTGACTGACTGACATATCATCGCACAGCCGAAACTACTGGGACTAGGAATGTGAAATTTTGCACACAGCTTCCTTTTATATTGTAGGGGAGCATTAAGAAAGGGTTTTGGAAATTCAGCCTTTAAGAGGGTGAAAAGGGGGGATTTTGTTTGTATGAAAAATCTTATTCCTTCAGTTTTTAAACTTGAAACATGGCACTAATAGTTATTTATCTAAATAAATGATAAAGATCATACATACATATTCGAATTTTTTAGAGGAAAGTACGAAATTCACGCGGACGACGCCGACGTCGCGGGCAAAGTGCTAGTTTGTACATATTTTGTCATTCATTGACGCCAGAATCTAATTGTGCACTTCTAAACCTGCAAGAATATTTTTTTAAAGTAGTGAAGTAAGTATACACAACCGTCTGTTGATCAAAAAAAATCTAGCTCCCATGCAGTACGTGTCTCATAATATGTTATATATCCCTTTTACGAAAACCATAAGAAATAACTTTAGACAAGACCACACAGAAATCGACATCAATAGAAAAATCCACAACCAATAAAACTCTTGGCTATGAATTTATTATAATACTTACAGACTACACCCATAAAACCATATATTTCTTTCATTCCTCTAAAACAAACTAACAAAATTATTTATGTACATCCAAAATTATATTTATCTTTTCCATAGGCTGAGCAACAAACTCTCTCACAAAGTTCAAGCGCCATTGATTAAAATAAGTATCTTATATCTGATCGTATAGCGTTTTTCTGTAAACAGTTTCCTGGCTGTTTAGTTTCAGATCACGATCAAAGAACAGGTGGCTTCACCGGCCACCTTGTATGTATCAACTTTCATGGCTTCCACGTCCCATACAAAGGGATAAATTATTTTTCTATATATGATAGCAAAATTTTTGTCTTTCTTCACTATCGGTTGGGCGAAATTGTTTTTTTTTTGGGGGTGGGTGCTGTTCGTTTTGCTAAGTCGGTTGGTTTTGTTTTGGTGTTATGATTAGATATGTCTTTAAATGTGGCAAAAACGCTACGAATTTTAACTATTCTGCTGTATTCACATCCAAGTTATACACAATAATATATAAAATTCCAATAGATAGTACATTACCAGTCGACAGCGATGCGGATGAATTTTTCGACGCTATTTTTTAGTTTGAATATAGTTTTAGTTAAGTTAGGTTTTAATTTTTTATTTTTGTTAATAAAGGATATATGTATGTATTATTCAAATGAGTTTAGAGAAAAATATATAGTCAATCATGACAAAATAACGTCAAAATTAAGTAATAACTTTACGTCATCTGAAAAGCCAAGTATAAAGTATTACAAAGAATTATTTCAAACAAAAGCAATTGAACAAATGGTCGCTATATTCGCTCACTAAAGAAGTATTAGCGAACAAAGCCGAAACATAACTCCATTACAATCCTTCAATCAAAACATCATACAGGCTAATTCCCGATCATTTAGTCCAACGGCCAATAAATAAGTCAATCAACCCGTCCTCTTAACAACACAAGACAAACGATAACTGACATGACGGAATTACTCAACAACTTTATTTGGACACAATTGTTAATTTCCTCCAATGAAATAATGGGCTAAATCCTCTCCGTAAAGTTTTATAATTGGTTGATTGGATGCTGCGGAGAAAGCCGTTGGTTAGTCGTGGTAGATTTTTTTGCTTCTAAACATGGTTATCGTTTGATCAGGATGCAGTAGTTAAGTCACGTTTTGTTTTGGTTGGTTTGAAAGTTTGTTTCCTTATTTTGAAGTGATTAAATACGATAAAATTTTATGAAGATTTCTCGTGTTGGTATTTTATTATGAACATTTTGTTCTAGATTACGGCGACCAGAATCAATTTTATTTTATATAAATTTTAACGTTCAAAAGCGCCTTTTATGTGCTTATTTGAAATAAATGATTTGAATTTGAAGCTCTCAAAATTGAGTACCTAATACTTGAATATTATAAGCTAGGAATTTTATCATTGCCAATCTTATTTGCTTCTATATTATCAACTTTTACTTCACAATTTTAAGAGAAAATTGTTCAACGAGGTATAAATACATCGTTAACTTGGGATAACGGAATAGCTTTTCGTAAAATTCTCAATGGAGTAAGCGTCTCATGTTTAACAATTTTCTCATTCCCCTAGAGTCAACTTTTACTAATAATATTTTCTAAATTTAGTTTTAGAAGAACATCCAAAGAATTTGTATAGATTACCTTGATATATGTACTTAGTTCTATTTGTAATTTGTAACATTTCATCAAGTTTGAAGTTATAGCTACTGTCACTAACTTTTAATGCCTAATCATCAAATTGAAATTATTTTAAACCTTCATCTTGGCTAGTTTTGGTTTCTAAATTTATTGTATTTCATGATTTTCCTGTGAGGCCTGGACTTAATCCTTTGCCATTTACATATACTACTATTATAAAGTTGTTTGTAAGTATAGGAGGTAATCTCCGGAACTACCTGTTGGATTTGAAAAATTCTTTTTGAATTTTGAATGCCCAATTTTTGAAGAAGGCCTATTTAACATCACGCTTCGCCCTTTAGGAGCTGTGCAAAAGGAAAAAGTCAGAAAGAATGCTAACTGAAAACGAAGTAGTAACACGGGCGAGCGATGGGATGCAACGCGATGGGTTGGGGCCGAAATTTCGCGCGGACAAAGTCTCTGGCAGAAGCTAGTGAATGATAACATTAGGTCACCTTAATCAATATAAGATCTAATACTTACTAAACAACACCTAATTTCAATAGCGTTAGTAAAAACGTTGGCCAAAACCTTGGCTCCAATATTTGATTCAGCATCTGACCTTTAACCATTCTCATTATCCGCATTAGGAATTAACAGTTCGGAAACCGGTTTCCAGCGGTCCAGAAATTCCTTTGTAAGCTCCGTTTGTTTCGTCTTTTACTATCTTTTAGGGCAATGATAATGCGAAACCGGGGCCATCTCATTAATTTGATATGTTGACCGTGAATCCTTTATCTGATTAGCATCGTAGGTTTTCTTTGTGATCTATTTTGGACTGTATGTATTTTCTTTTATTCAAAGATATTTATTTGTTATTTTGTCGTTTACTAGTTATAATCCGTAAAATTAATTTTAGTTTTTATTAGTTTTTACAATTTAGGTATATTATAAGTACACTTAAACATATAATCGTAACATTTTATTGACACGGCAAATTTTTCTATATGACAAAGTAAACGCGACCTTATTAAAAATGTAACATTGCAAAAATCATAACAGAAAATGGTTGCAAAACGATAATGCAAAAAGTAGCATACTATTTTGCTCAATTTAAACGTAATCATAATAATTAACATGTAATAAATTATTTACTATTTTGAGGAATTTCAGATACCTAATACTTATGTATACCTATAAGCACTTGAGTGAGATACCTGAGATACAGGTTTATTCCTAGTTCAGCTAGAATCCAATCATTTCTTACCTACCTCTAGTGTAAGGCCCTATTTTGTAAATATTTATGTAAATCAATTGTTTCAATAAAGAATTTCAATTTCACAAAAAAAAGAGAGAATATTAGGTATATTGAGAGTAAATTATATTAAAATACTTTATCAATCAAAACATAGATTATTTCATTTTGTAGACTTCAGAACAAAAATTACATCAAAAACTAATCTTATCAGTCGCATAATCAGCATAAAATGTTCCCACTACTGGGACAGCCCTCCTCTTGGTGAGAGGTAGTGAACCGTAATCTACCATGCGAGCCCAGTGCGGGTTGGTAATGTCACATGTCATCGAATTTTTTATTCTCGGACGTGGCGGTTTCCTCACGATCCTTTCCTTTTGATTTGAGAGCAATGTTGTTGAAATTATTTACACAAAGTAAAGCGCCTGTCTGGGTTCGAATTCACGCCCTACAACTCGCAAGTCGGGGCCGTTACCCAGTAGTAACGGGTCCAACTTGCAGACTTATGTAATCTACATAAGCACATCAACACCTAAACTTGATAATAGTGCTGTTAAAAAAACCACTTCGTATCCAGTATTCCAGTACCCAGTATCCATATTAATATCCTTTCCATTCCTTATACTAACTAAAACAACCGACGCGTGTTGCAGACTAAACATGTAACCGAGTTCCATTTTAAAAAACAGCGTCATCCATTTTTATAAGCCAAGCACTGCTGCAACGCGCCGAGCCTCGGTTCAACATGAAAACAAGCCGTAAGGAACGGGTTAGTAGGTCACTATTAATGCAATGCACCATGTAAGTGCAGTATTATTTGAATATTTTTGTATTGATATCGTTTCTCTTTCGTTATTGCTCTGAATATCTGAATTGTAGATCGAAATGGAGCAAAGGGGATCGTCCGCTTGTGCTATCGGGACGGTTTTCTTATCGGCGCAAAATTTATAAAGCCTATAGATATTGTTTCCGGGTCTATGTTTGTGCGTTAGATTTGTCTAATGGTATTTGTGAGACAGAGATTTCTGGGCGTCGGACGAGGAGTACGGATAAAAATATGAAGATTATTGTATTTTGTATCCACCTCTTCATTTCCCTTTGCAATAACATTCTGAGTCAATCTCATACATTCAATATTGCGACGATAAACAAACAGAAATGACGGAACAAACAAAATATGCACATAAGAATACTTCAGCTTTGAATCTAAACCTTTGTAGCAAATGCTTGAACTAAAACAATCCGGGCTGTTGCGAAGAAACGCATTATCATATGCAACTATTCTCGAACAGGAAACTTGTTATGCAATTTTTGTTGAGAAACTATTTTTGAACAAGCGCTAAGCTTTTGTGCTAGTTGGGATTTTGTTCCGTGGAATATCAAAGGAGAAAATACGATTAAACAGTTCCAAGTTGTTTGAAAAACGTGCCAGGATATTTGAAACTTTGCTTTTTGAATTATGGGTGGCCATTTTGTTATGGGCTGACAATGTGACGGGATACGTTGATCCTGTTTATAGCTCTGGGGATTTAAAATGACAATTGAAGAGCGCCGCGCTCATTTGTTTCTGTCAGCGAATTTTTGTTTTGCTGATGAATGCAAGGATTTATTTTTATCATTGCATTTTGTTGGCATATTGCCAAGATGCATTTCGCATTAGAAAACTGTTCACTCTACATTGCGCTGTATAGAGTTTGTTGGATTCTTTTACCAATTTTCTCGTGGCACGAAATCTAGTAAAGAGAAAATAACAAAACTGGATTACGGTACAAATTTAATTTTGTGGGCCAAGTGTAAAATCTAACTAATATTATACATGCGAAAGTAAGTCTGTTTGTAACCTTTTCACGCCTAAACCACTGAACCGGTTATACTGAAATTTTGCATATACCTACGTTGTCAGATGTACAGAAACGGACATAGGGTACCTTTCACGCCGAAAAAAAGTGCAGTTCCCAAAGAAAACAACAATAACGTTATTATGATAATAGATGGCGCCACGTCTTTCAAAATCATGATTGAATTATATTCGAAACTCGAAACTCACGCGGGTGAAACCGCGGAGCGCAGTTAATTATACATAAGATAAAAAATTAAAACTGCCCGCCTTTCTAACATGCATATTGTATCACCTACCTACAGCCGTTGCATAATAATTCAACTCATCAAATAATAAAGATATGGTAATGCGCCACTCCAAAGGCTACATACTCGTAAGAACAGAACACACGAATATTTTATTCTGTACCCGAGCTCAGAAATTCTGGCAGAATTTCCATGTGAATTGTAGCCAGGATAATACAACGAAGTCTGTCAAAACCCTTCAGGCCACGCCAGTTGTTCTCATATTCAGGGACCATGATCGTAAGGTCACATGTATTATGCATTCGACTCGACCTGCTACGTATCCGAATCAATCCAGGAATGTTTGGCACAATGCCCGGAATGAAATACGTTTGTGTAATGAGGGTAGATTTTCGGTTACGTGTGCTGTTCTGCTTCGGGGATAATTGGTAATAGTTTTGTGTTTTATTTAATATCGGGTCTTGTCGTCTTCTTTTTAGTGTGCCATTTTCTTTAATAGTGCTTACCACAGAGTATGTTTTCATTTTTATGTGTTTCGTACAGTAATGTAGCAAGGATGAATGTACATAATGTAGTGAATTGTAGTGAGTGTGGTGTGTAGTGTAGTGTTAGTGTAGTGTGCGTCGGTATCGATAGTCAAAGGATTTATTCAAGTCCTATTAATTGTAACAATATAATGAAAAAAAGGTAAAAATCTCGATGATTTGAACCGCCTTCAAAAAAAAGGAGGCATCAATTCGACACGTATGTATGTAATATTATTGGAACTGCAAGATATTCACATATAACAATCGATTAGGGCTTCCAAACAAATATACAAAATTTTATAGACGTATGTATGTATGTTTGTCCACGCATTTCTCCGCAACTATTAATCGGATCGTGACCATTTTTTTATTGGCTTACATTTACTTCAACTTAGGGAACAGTGCAAGTTTCATCAAAATCGATTCAGTAATTTTCAAGATATACTAATACGTGTAAGTGTGACGGCCTGGCTTATTGATACGAGTTACAGGTGTAGTGTCAAAGGAAAAACATCTCAAAATCTTGGTCAAATTCTAGTGCAATATTTACAACAAAACTATTACCTACTTATTACAAACAAATATTCCAGTTTTACTGAAAACTAAAAATTACGAAGTAATTTAAAAAAATTAAATCGACTTCAAAAAGAAATTAACTCAAAATTATGAAATAACTTTAATTTTGGAAGTCCGTGGCAAAAAACTAAAACTAAAATACAGATCCCAAAACACCGACTTCCGAAATTAAAGTTATTTCATAATTTTGAGTAAATTTCTTTTTGAAGTCGATTTATTTATGTAATTTAACCTATGTGGCTACCAAAATTCAAACTATCACCAAAACTACTAAATGTTGTTAATTCCCATAACAACAGCATTATATTCATCGTCAGCATTCAAATAGCAATCCCAAATCTCGAACGCATTTACGTATTACGATTATTCAGTTCCTGCTTACGCAGCGCACTAATATTCTAAACACCATACCGGAATCCCACATCAGATCTGCTCTCCATAAAATGTAACCAATTCCATTCACCGTTAAACCCCTTTATAGGAGCTATCTTATTTTAGGCTATGGCAAATTGCTCCTAATCTGCAACTCCCTTCGAATCCGGATATAAAACCCTTAGGTTATTATCAATGCTGGCATCTATGGGGAGTAAAGCGATGAGGCGATTAGCGAAGCTCCATGGTGCGTATGTAAGCGTCAGATAAGAGCGCGATAACATTCGCATGGAAACATACGCGATTTGACGGTTGAGTTGCGCCGGTTACAATACTAATTAAAATTTAATTATTTACCCGCATATGGACTTGAAAAGGTAGATGGTCTATCCTTAACGGCTAAATTAGGATAATGTACAGTCATTTTTTAACCGACTTCAAAAAAGGAGGTTCTGTATTCAACCCGTATGTATGTCCGCGATTTTCTCAAAAACTAATGAACCAATTTTAATAACTTTTTCATTAATGTGATTTACATACTTTCAGGAAGGTTTTAGTATATAATACTTTAGGTAATTATTCTTATGTACGAAGTTATATGCATAAATGTACTGCATCTCCGGCATTTCTATGCGAATTATGATGATTCTTCTAGTCGGTGTCTTCAATTCTTTAATGCACTAGTGTTAATTGAATTTGTGTGAGGTAGGTACAACTAAAAAGTGAAAAATAAAAACTTTTTTACCAAAAAAAAAACAACCGACTTCAAAAAAAAAAAACACTACGAAGTGATAAATAACTTTCATTTCGGAAGTCGGTGTCAAAAAACGAAAATGCGGAACCTACGACACCGACTTCCGAATTTAAAGTTATTTATCACTTGGTAATGTTTTTTTTTAAGTCGGTTGTTTTTTTTTTGTAATTTTTTTTTATATAACAAAAATTCAGCACAGTATCATGAACATTGAAAAAAAAAAACAAACTAAAACAGAAACAGGACGGTGAATAACACACTCCGAATATCTATTACTATTTTAACTGTTTCGTCGAATCGTATTTGCCTGTCTTTAATGAAGATCACTTGATTAACAATCCTTTCATTCCTCTACATAGTATTTTCGCTTATGAATATTCACGAATCGAGCCGCCTCTCTGAACAACATAGTTCATTGATTACCAATAAAATACAGACGATTCGAGCAACCTTCCTTCTTACTATGTTTTCGCATTAATGCAGATGCTTCCCGTTCCAACACTACCACTCGCTGAAATCCAACCTCATTCACAACCGAACCGGCTTGTACAACATACATTGCTTCCTCGAAACTGATAAGGGTGACATGTGAGCGACTAAAAACATTAATGGATTTCCGTTTTAGTAAAGTTGCGGTTCTATGGCGGTATCGCGTGCCAGGATAACGTTATGCAAATGTTAGTGCTGTGAATAATTATTTGTTGAGTTTTATTGCTTTTGCTGACCTATAGATAAATAGTTTGCAACTGTTGTACAAATGCTTGGTTCGATGGGAATCTTGTGGGTGTGAGAGAGCATGAAGATCGCTTATTATTTAACTTAATACATTCAAGCTGGAATTTGCATGTTTTCATTTCGTCGAGCAATTGTCACTTTTTTGGCAGTGTCATTAAAATAAAACTGTCACCATAATAAAACATTTTAGATGGTAGTTTACTTATTTTTAAGAAAAGTTGAATTTTTATTTAGCTTTTGTATTTGGCATCTTGATCAGTTGCAATCATAAATCAATAATTTATGATAGCAGGGGTTGTTTTAAGATTTAAAAAAAGCCTGCCCAATCTTTTGTACCATCGATGGGAAATTAATTTTTATGCTTGAAAAAATTTACATCCATATTTTTTCCGTTATCCTGTACTGTCCCACTGCTGGGCAAAGGCCTCCCCCATATTCTTCCACATTTCCTTGTGCTGTGCCTTCTCCGTCCAATTGGTTAGAAATTTAGAATCCTATGTCTATACTAATAAATAAAATTGAAGTAAATGTTTGTAATGTAAAAAGAACAACTTTTTACTTAATTTTATAATATGATATTAAAAACATTTTTTTTTATGTCTGTTTGTTGGTACCGGCTAGTCTGCGAAACGGCTGAACCGATTTTGACGGGACTTTCACTGGCAGATGTTATAAAGAGTAACTTAGGCAACGTTTATTTAAAAAAAAGAGTTAAAGAAAAATACCCATGAAATCTATTTTTTCTCCGACATGCTCACGAACGAAGTCGCGGGCACAGTTTATAATATCCATACTAATATTATAAATTCAAAAGTAACTCTGTCTGTCTGTGTCTGTATGTTACCTTTTCACGCGTTTTTAGATGGGTATAGAGATAGTTTGAGTCCCGGGAAAGGACATAGGATACTTTTTATCCCGATATTCCCACGGGGTCCCGACTTATGCGGGTGAAACCGCGGAGCGCAGCTAGTTTAAAAATATAATCAACCTTTAAGCAACAATCGTACAACTCTCGCAGTTGCATAACATCGAAGTCTCTCAAGTCTCAATGTTTATTCATTAAACAGCTACAAAATGCTGATGTTTTCACTGTAAATACTTAACAACTCGCAACTCTGTTTTATAGTTTCTTATTTTACACCATAAGCCCATGTTTGGGTGTCGTAAAATGTCGCTAATTCTTATTATTTGTTCGCGAAACTTTCAAAGAAGTTTTCCGTTTTAATACCTTGTTTGTGGTTCGGTTCGTGACTTTGTATTCAAGTATTTACTTCTGTGGGATGGTCTAGATCTTTGTTTTTCTTTTTGTTAATTGCTACAGAATTATATGCCTTATTTGTATGTGCACAAGGAAGTTTTTAATCTTCTTTGACGTTCACCAGAATTCTTATGTTCAATATGTCTTAAGGGATAACCTCAGCTCACTTATACCTAGTGGCATAATGATAGTCCTAAGTGAATACTGAATAGACAAGTGACAAACGCATTCAAAGCAGTCCGTATTTCTATAACGACTTTAAACAGAATTGACACAACCTTTTCGGTAGCATATGTCTATCCAATACATTTTTGACATTCCTATCATCATTATCGCTGATATAATGTCACTATGTCTAGGCAATCTGGTTGCTAGTTCATTAACCCTGGTAACATTCACGCGTAATAGGGAATAGACGATCTAATAAGACAGTATAACAGTTGCATTGCTGCCAAATGCCTGTCCATTGCCACAATTAGCCTTACATTTCAACGGGACCACCGTCAAACATACTATTCGAATATCTAAATACAACGTTGACATCTTGATAATAAGTCCCTAGAACTATAGGATTATTTAATAGTGCATTCATTGTTCATTATAAAACAATGCGTTTAAGAGTTATTGTTCCGCCGTATATTTATATTTTTATTGCACAAAGCTTAGCTCTTTGTTATGGCGATTTTCATTATAGATGCTTGGTGCAAGTTGTGAGAGACGTGATTGTATTTGCAGTTAAGTTACTTTGCTTTGATTAAAGTCTCATTAGACAACCCTTATAGTAAAATAATAAAGTCAGAAATCGGGGTTTAAACACATGTAGCCCGAAATGAACTGTTGGTTTTTATGTTCTTGGCTCGCCAGGTGATAAAAGATAACTAATTACAGAAGGTGTAATTGAAATAACTGAAGGCCTGCTAAGTTCGTTGTCTCATAACGAACAACTTGACCAGGGACCAACCCAGAAAACGTGAATAAATTACAATCAGCTGTACTCCTACAATTTATCGAGTTATGCGAACCTGCGGGGCAATTGCGTAACACATTATCAATCGGAATCGGTTTCATTTTGACAGTTCAACAACATTCATTGCGTTATTTACGTGTTGAGCAGACAAATTATTCGAACTTATGAAGCAATGGATTAGCAATTTACTTCAAAATTATTCTGATTCCGATTGATAGTGTGTTACGCAATTAGGGTGCTGTATGAAGCAGCAATTTTTTGTTCGCGATATCAGGATTAGTCCAATAGTAAAAGTTGTTAATAATGATGATTTCAATTAAGAGGTTTCCAGTCGTTTTAATTACACCTTGTTAGAAGAAGTTTCTATTTGTTCATAAGTCTTTGTTCTGTAGCATATCAATTTTCTAGCCCGAGTTAGGTTCATGTTTAAGTAATTTATTTATTAAAGGAATATTTAGCTAACTCGTTTAAAAAATCTGTCAAAGGATTCTCGCGCACCTCTCATTCCTCAAATGAAACGAAGCGGATGCTTTTGTTATAGCGATTTTCATTGTTATCGATTCAATGAACGTAGTTTTTTGAATCGATTCGTTGCGAAGTGTTGAGTGTTATGAATGATTTATTTTTATTCTGTGCTTGGTACAGCACTAGTCCATTTAATTCCCTTTGTGTTGTGCCCAAATATGTCGGTGTTAAAATGTTTGGGAGATGACAAATGGTGTTTTAATTGGGATCGAGAATATTTGAGTTAAGAGTTTGTTCCGAATTTTGTTAACGTTTCCATTTTATTTCGTTAGGTATGTTTATGTAGGAAACCTTTTAGGGCATGGGTATCTAAATTTGACCCGTTTTTTATTGTTGTGTGTGTCTTTTATTTTATTGATTGACAGTGTTTTTGTTTTTTAAGAAACTAATCAGGTATGAATGTAGCGGAATATTTCTAACAGTAGGAAATACCATGAAACATACGATAATATTTTTTTATGTTTATTTACTACTTTTATTTCCTTTATTTGAGCCCGCCTGTCGTCTACTTCGCGCCTTATCAGTTACATGAGAGTGTTAGCTAGATAACGACGGGAGAAAAGCTATGTTGGCCTATTTCCGGTCATTTTAGTCGGAGGATTAGTAAAATATCGATATTTTTAATCGATTACAATTATTTAATTGACATAGTATAGTCTGTCGTCTGGCAACATTCAAGTTAAGTTTTAATGGCGGAACTGATATAAATTCAATAAAATAAATATTAATTTTGTTTTCCAATGCTAGGGTAAAAGAAATGTCGATAAAATAAACATAAACATGTAAAAATGCGATTTAATTTTTGAGAAGTAAATAGTCTTGACACGGCACCAAAACTAGGGGACCATTGGTTGTCATTCTCCTTTGTAAAAAAAAATATTTTTTAATATAAGAAATATCAAAAAAAAAAAGCAAAAAATGGTAGCTCATAATCTACGCAATTAAAACAATAAATTAATCAATCAAAAATAGAAGTAAATTCGAAAAAAAAGCAAAAATTGGTAGCTCATAATCTACGCAATTAAAACAATAAATTAATCAATCAAATAGAGAAGAAAATTCATAAGAGCATACTTAATAACAAAAATACTAATGCGATTAAGAAATAGCGTTTGTAAGATAGACGGGGCTTAGTGCAAATTGATCAAGTGATCAAACGAGGATTAGGGGAGACCATTGTTCGGCTTGAAATTCGGACGCAGGCGAAATTTCTATTAAGAAGCTTTACGGGTAAAGCCTTTGCAGAATTAAACTGTCTAACTAATATTATGTAGTAGCAGATATTAAATTGTGATGCCTTTTGTTAGTAGTTTATTTCCAAATCACATAGTATTCTCAATTTGAAAGTAGAAGTTCAGACGTCAGCACATCAAGCTACTACAATCTGTCAAATTTCTTTAATAGATTTTCAACTTTATTGCTAAAGCATAAGGTTCAAAGTTGATTGGGAAAATTTGACAGTTTCGGGTAGCTTAACGTGCTGGCGTCTGTACTTGGATTCTATTACGAAAGTTACCTTCACAGCCACAGTATATCTGTGGCTGTGAAGGTATGACCTAGATAACGCAAGTATCACGAACTGTATGAAAACTAAGCATGACACTTTTTGACTACCTACTATGACGTCACAAGCTCATGCTCTCTCGCTCACGCTCACCCAGCCAGCAGTACGCAGGACTGAGCGCGAAAGTGGCGGCTTATGATTTTCGAACGTAAGCTGGTGCGATTTTTGGCACGCGAAGTAGTTGCTCTTGCGTTATCTAGGTGTATCTATATCTGTGTTCACAGCACTTATTGATTGAACAGACTAAAATGAGATGTTTGCAACAATTATTTATTTAATAAGATTATTACTAAAAACTAAGTAGAACGTTTTTTTTAAGCCTAGGCGGTTTTTCAGACACTGATATACACTAGAAATAACACACTTCGGTAACCAAAAAGTAGAAGAAGAAGCCAAAAATCAAGCCACTGCACCGATTAGACTACAAATAGTGTACCAACTGTTTATTTTTATATCAGAATTTCCAATATGTTTACAACATTCTATCCGTTTGAACCCCGGACAGTCTCAACCCAACATGAATAGTTTGACACCCTCTCATAAGACTATTATCACGGCACTAATCGATTTGAACCCCGCAGCACCGTATCGGGCTATTCAACCGTTTTATTTTATTGTTCGTACCCACATTTTTCATATCGAACCCCTGTTTGACAGTACAATACCATAAAAACCCTTTACCCACACTATATTAACCCTTATGATACAAAAAATTAGGTTCATATTTAATACAAAAATTGTAGATAGAAAAATTATTTGAGAAAAGGGCCCTGATTGTGTCATGTTTGTTAATTTAGAAAATGGAGTCATCGTTTCGAATTACGTTTAAAAAACTGTTAGGTTCCCATGATACGGTGTGAAGATAAAATGTTTACAAGGGGTAATTAATATTATTTTGCAAATAAAGGGTGAAAAAATTATTTACCACTTTTATATGGTTGGTTGGTTTGTTTTGTAAATTTTGTGAAGTTCCATAATCAGCTGATAGCAGCATTTATAGGCTTATTAGTCGATCCGCACGAATTCACTCGCCCGATAAGGGTGAATCGTCACTTTTTGATAACATTACTTTTTCTATATGTGACTCGTACGAATTGGCACATTTTGAATTTCATGCAACGAAGTTAAAAAAAAAAAAAAAAACATCCTTAAAAGTTTGCAAATCCCACAATCGTTTGCTTGTCTTTCTCATCTAACTGCGGTTTTTAAATAGCTTCTACATCCTTAAATTAACAAAAAAACATACTGCTAAAATCAGTTCCACACACCCGAAAACCCATAACTAGCAGGCTAATTGCCTACAAAATTAATACCCTGGCCCGCCCCACAAAACCAAATAGACCAGAATAAAAAAAAAACCACAGACATCAGGCCATTAAAACGAACCCCCGCCAAGACATTTGACTAAACTAACGCTATTATTTTTATTTCAATGAGAATGGCTGGCACGTCATTGGCAGAGAAAAAAAATCCACCAATAATAAAATTATCGGGGAACCGGGCTATTAAATGCAGACCGCCCGTGAAATATACCGGCCTCGAGCGAGCGTAGGCGAGATGGTGGCCACATTCAAGGGAGGCGCGTGATGATATAGAAGATTCATCGTTAAAAACTAAAGATTTATTTTGGGGAGTCGAATTTGAAATGGGTTTTAAAGGAGAATTTGAAAGCGATTTTCTTGAAATATGAGGAAGATGAAGCAGAAGAAATGGCTTCTAAATTATTTTAGGAAAATTAAAAAAATCCATTGCAATGAGAGCTCTAACAAGATTCAGATACTAGATTTATGGCTCGTAAACATTTAGTAGAAAGCAGACAGCACTATACATAAACAGATAACTTAGAAAGTCATACAATCCAACAAACTAGAAATATATTCTAATCTGAAACAGGAACACAATGAAACAAAAAAGCTTATGATAATCACTACACAGTTAATAGGTGATAAATAATTGATTGATGAGTTAGCACTAGCATTGTTCTCCCAAGAACACAATGGGAAAGATTACGCCTCAAATGGCGTGAGACTACTCTCAGCTTATCAATGAATTCTCATGCTTCTAATGAATTAAGTACTTTCTTATTTACTGTTCCTAGTTCTAATGTTATGTCTTCATCGGCAGGTACGAGAAACGTACTATTTTAAATATTACTATTATGTCGAAGGAAATCATTGTCTTCATCTTGTGATTCGATACAAGTTCTGGAGTTGTCATTGCACGTGTAAATGACTTTTGTAAACATTCATTCATTTCACTTTTTGTTTTTTATTTCATTTGTTTTTTTTTTAAACACTCTGGGTTTATTTATAAAGTTGCTTAAAATTAAGAGACGTTTGATTGTCAAAAATGTATGGTTAAATAGTAGCTAATTATTACTCGCAACGTAATAAATAAAAGAGTAAATATTTATTAATGATTGTTACTAAATGCAACGGAAACGAAATAAAATGTCAATATAATAATATTCATTGCGTTTGGGGAAAATTCGGTAATGGTGGATAATGGAAAATTGAAAATAACTTTGGACAGTGACATCAAGCAACTAGTCACCCTCAATGAACGGCTATAACATCAACTAAGTGAACTGAAGTCCTTAATATATCAGGTTTAAATCATAGTACATATAAAGCATTTACATAAGTACTCTACAACGGTGCAGCAATGTTACAAAACAACTCAAATAAACTTCTACACGTAAATTGCAATTGTTGTTTGAGTTCTCAAGTAACTTGTATTGTAGTTGACAGCCTGCTCTATTTTCTCGTCAGTTTCAAAAGCAAGAATTAAATGTTAAATGACTTTATCTTTAAAGTATTATGAAATTAGTTTGGTTGTACTTGATAAAATTGCATGAATAGAGTAATTTACATGTCTGAGAGCAATGATAACAGTATTGTGTTTATATTCTAGTATGAAATTATCTATACCTTAAAGGTTTTCTCAAAGAGTTGTAATAGCTTTAGCTTCCTTATTTATATTTTACCGCTGTTCTTCTTCTACAAAGTTCACACCTTTATCTATAGACCTCCTGATATTTGTGCTTACTTTATGCAGAGCGGTTGCAGCATATCCCGTAGCTGCAAAATTCACCGGGATTAATTCATTTAAAGGTTCAAAAACTAAGTTACTGCAGGCACAGGTACACGTGTTAGTTGCTATGCTGAGGCCATTTTGGACACGGTCTATTTGAAATGTTATATGTGATGAATGTAGGTCCAAAATGTGTTTGTTAGTATCTAACTTTGGTAGATGATGTTAATAAACCGTGGTGTTACTGGTTGATTTGAATTTATATTCACTGCAGAATCACCATACTAATATGGGATGACTGTAGGTATCTTATGTTAATCAAAATTAAATGGATGGTTACTGCAATAAAGATATACCATTACTGGAGACGATGAAATAATAATAAACACCGAGGTCATTTCCACCACAAAATACAAAATCCAACCCAAGAACAGCTGACTCACACAATTCAAAAAACCTTTTACCATAACAATCAGTGTTGATTGTTTTATGCTACCCAAAACATCCCCTAAGGGGTGAAATTGCACCCGGCCACGTGCACGATTTTTACACCCTCAGTCTTGCAAAGGTGACTCCGGCTAACGATGGATTCAATCGACAAATGAAAAGGCTCTTTCAATTAATTAGCGGTGGAACCCTTACGGTCACGTGTGAGAACTGGTTTTTGGTCCAAGTTACGAGAGTGGCTTATTATTATTATTATTTACTATGTTAATCAAAGACTACATCAAAAATCAATCACTACATCCAGAAATCAATAATATTGTGGATAAAATAACGCCATAAAAAATAAGTACGGTAATATGTGAATTAATACATTCGATTTACAAGTGTTTATAAATAAATAAACCAATTGTGTTAGTCAGCAATTTTGATAACTAAAATTATGTCTATGCGAGATGTGACGAAAATAGAAAAACATGTTAAGATCAGAACAGTTTAAAAAGCAAAACCAATATCCACTCGCTTTTGAATTGTACCACAAATTGGCACTTTTCGCAACTTTATAATGAGTTCATTAAGTCTCGTTCAATCTTTTCGATAATAAAAAATTGGATTTTTTCCAGCAGAAACTGTTACGTCAATATTGTGTAGTTTTACAATCTGCAGACTTTATTTAATATTGCAGATTCCATGCAAAAGTTGGAGAAATATTTTTATCGAAGTAAGAAACTTTGTGAGGTCTTCAGCGAGTATCGTAGTCAAAACATTTTTCAAGATAGATTGGAAAAAAGAAAATAATTTATGATTGAAACTTGTTTTCTACTAGATGTTGAAAACTGGTATCATCAATATGATTGCTGTACCTAGATGATACTCATATAGTGGACTCACTATAGGAGCATACTATACAAACGAAAACCTACAACCTTATGGATGACAAAATAAATGCAAAATATGTCAAAGGGAGTAATATACCCACCACATACGGAATATTTAAGAGCAAACCTCACTACGGTACAACATATGATATCTAAACTAAACGAATTAGCTAACGTTACGTCCACATATAGCAAATCCAATTTGAACATATTAATTCACAAGCTGATAGCGCGCAGGTGTCTAATATTTGTAAACGTTATCTTTAAATAAATTTACGTTTTAATAAATGTGAATAAACATGTGGGTGTAGCCTTAGGGATATAGGGAATAGAGATTTAATGGTAATTTTTAATAGAAAAGAAGAATTATAAAGAAATATAATTAGATTTTTAGACAACATAATTATAAAAACGGTTACATACGCTTGCTTAGTATTAAAGTGACCGAATTCAAAATTAGTCATAAATGAGTAAGATGAACCGTCATCTTTAATTCAACGCCATCTGTGAAATATGTGGTTCATATCCTATCATAAAAAATAAAAATAACAATGCAACTAACATCTTGTAACATTTATGTCCAATTATGTGCAAAACGTTTTTTGCGATTTGCCAAAAATCTAGTTTTTTTAATTCGGTCTCTTTAATAATAAGCGTGCGTAGATGCAACTTTAATTATTCTTTTTAGAGAAAAGATTTCAAACTAAAGTGTCAACTTAAACTTCTTTTACCACGATAAAATATTTTTAAAAGAATATTTAAGAGCATTTTCACTGTCAGCGCCGCCGCTCCGACATTGATGCAATTCAAATTTAGTTTCATAAAAATTGTATCAAAGTGAGAAATCGTTCCGAGTCTCGCGGTTGAATTTTAAAGTAGTATCGATATTGGTTATTTTATGTCTTGGATTGCCATCGCCCTTCATGGCTCACACGCAAACACATTAAACGCACACATAGACAAACTTTTTACTGTTACCCCACCCACTACTTGAGCCTTGTCAAAAAATTTTACAAAACATTTCACAGGCTGTTCTCATTTCGCACTACATTTAAAGGGTGTTTGTTAAGTCAGAAGCACGTCACGTGTTCCTAATCGCGTGCCACGCGCCTCGACAGACGACGTGACGATTTCGAGACGAGCACACATTTTATTTCTGACAAGGGCGGATGCTTCAATTATTTGCATACGGCTCTCGTTGGGGGGATATATCAAGTATTTCGGTGTTCGAAGATGACAGTATGTATCTGATACTTGTGCTAAGGACTTGTGATGAGGCTGTGGGTGACGGGCGTTAAGATTTTCGCTTGATACATCAGAAATAGAAACATAAGTTTCAACGGATGAATCCAAATCCATGTAAGTTGTTTTCATTCGCAGTTAATTTGAAGAATTAAGCTTACTCAAAAGCATTCATAATACAATAAAGTTAAATAACAACACAATGACAATTTGCCGATCTATATTTCCTACTCTATTTCGACAAATACAGGGTGATAAAGGCGTTTTTTTGTCATAAAATTACACTTTTTCGTCAAAAACCGCAGCGTGGATATAATATTATCAAAAGCAATCATGTTTGACATTATTTACTTTACACTTCAAACCCCAAATCATCGCAAAATTAATTTTCGATACGACGTTATCAAACCTCCGACACATCTGTCAAAAGTGTCACAGATTTAATAAAAAAAAAGTCACACGCCAAAAAGGTGGCAAAAAAAAAAACAACATTATCGATATTGATACAAGCTTCTGTGTGATGATTATCTTTGTTCAAATTACAATGATTTCCTAGAAGTGTTAATATTGGGGTAACATTATCAGTTCGATCGAGCGTACCTTCATGAGTATCCGTTGATTACACGGTAATTTCGCGCCGGTCTTTATCTAGGTAATTGACCTAGATGTGCCTTAATGTGCGGTTGGGGACGCTAACAGATCTATTTGGACATAATTTGCGGGACTAATTTATCGGTGTTTACTTGTTTTGGGTTAAGGGTGCTGTTACATGTCAATATAATTTATGGTTATAGGTAAGATTGATATAAGAAAGATCAGCTGATGTAGGTAATTTGAAGATTTGCTTGTTATACTACAGAAGAGTCGCATAATTCTTATCGTGATTTATTTAGCATCACTTTTTTATGTATTTTTTGTTCTTTTCTTCTTCTCTGTTTATAGTTCATACTTCATTTAATCCATCCATACTAATATTATAAATTCGAAAGTAACTCTGTCTTTTTGTCTGTCTGTCTGTATGTTACCTTTTCACGCCTAAACCACTGAACCGATTTAGATGAAATTTGGTACAGAGATAGTTTGAGTCCCGGGAAAGGACTTAGGATAGTTTTAATCCTGATATTCCCACGGGATCGAAACTTATGCGGGTGAAACCGCGGGGTGCAGCTAGTATTTTATATTGCAGAAAACTTACAATTATTACACAACTAACTTTTTACACTGGGTAGTTACTGAACATACGAGAAATTTTTGAACATAAGAAAAGTAGTACATCAATTTTTTATTATATTATTATATTTTCTTATAATAATATTATGTATTTTGCAATTTCCACTGCCGGACAAGATTTCCTTCTAATAATGATTATCACAAACTTTATCTTAACATTGTTTTGAAATATGATATTTCTCTATCGTTCTATCCATTTCCATCAATTTAACAAAGAAAAGTATCCTAGAAACTTGTCCTCTACCAAGATCGAAGTAACATGCCTCTAACTGGACCTCGAAGTGAATGATCACTTTCAGATAAATAGAATACACGAAGTGATTCATATTCTAGATAATAATACATTATTTGAGATAATAAGCAGGACCTAAGACCACGACCTGAGTCAACTTCACTCGTATTAGTATCGGAAGATGTCAGTCAAATGATATAATATTATGAAATGGTAAATTATGCACATTTACTATAAGGAACTGGTTATGCTTACGAGTTCACGTTTGTAAGTAGGAGATAGATTTCATGACGCGCATACCTATGCCCTGATGTAAGACCAAAATTATATTGGGACATAACGCCTGTATTACCCGAGGGCTCAAGCAGAAGTGTAACTATACAAAAACGGTGAAAGAAAACGTCGTGAGGAAACCGGTATATCCTAGAACCAAACATTCGAAGACATGTGACATCATTCATAATTATAACACTACAAAAAGGGACCTATTAGTTCAACCAGGTTTCAGACTAACTAAAGTCGACTCTTTTTTACATCGTTTTCACATATAATTATAAATTCAACATTAATAATAATAAATTGTTTATTTCGACAACACAGAATCATAGTAGGCACAAAAAAATTACAAAATTTTAAAAATTAAAATAAAAGCACATACAATATTAAAAGAAAGACACAAACCATAATCATTATTACATACTTCGATAATGATTTAACTCATATTTTAATAAAAATACATATAATTTAAAAGAGTGTCCATGTTTCTTGCCCATTCTTCTCCATATGTACATAATACGCTTTGGAATGGGCAACTAGCTACACATTTTCTGACTGACCGACTTCTTGACCATTCAAAAGTTCCTGTAAATAGTTTAATCGAAATAAATGGTTTGAGTTTGACATCTACCAACCCGCACTGGGCTCGCGTGGTGGATTAAGGCCCACTCTCTCTCACTAAGAGGAGTTGTAGATCCCAGCAGTGGGAACATTATAGGCTGATTATGCTGTACCTATGTATAGAACACCAACATTTCGCAAGTTATATTTAAGTCCCATTTAATAGGGGGCGAGCCTACTGCCATCAATCGGGCACAAATCTAGACCCCAGGGTGCAAAGAGATGTCAGCATAAAGGAAGGGGCCTGCCAGGGCCGAAGCCTGCCGGGGGTGCGGGATTGTCCGAAAGGGTTACCGCTACCCCGGAACATAAAGGGCTAAGGAAGGAACACGGATGGATTTTAGTCAGTAAGAGTCTGACACTCCCTTCCGCTCCACCTAGAGCGGGAGGGGTCATTTGATGATTTCCCATCCATAAAAAAAAAAAAAAAAGGAAAGAGATGTCAGCATAAAGGAAGGGGCCTGTTAGGGCCAAAGCCTGCCGAGGGTGCGGGATTGTCCGAAAGGGTTACCGCTACCCCGGAACACAAAGGGCTAAGGAAGGAACACGGTTGGGTTTTAGTCAGTAAGAGTCTGACACTCCCTTCCGCTCCACCTAGAGCGGGAGGGGTCATTTGATGATTTCCCATCCATACAAAAAAAAAAAAAAAAAGGGTGCAAAGAGATGTCAGCATAAAGGAAGGGGCCTGTTAGGGCCGAAGCCTGCCGGGGGTGCGGGATAGTCCAAAAGGGTTACCGCTACCCCGGAACACAAAGGGCTAAGTAAGGAACACGGATGGGTTTTAGTCAGTAAGAGTCTGACACTCCCTTCCCCTCCACCTAGAGCGGGAGGGGTCATTTGATGATTTCCCATCCAAAAGAAAAAAAGTGTGCTACTGAGATATATACTGCTACTAATAATACCAGATGGAGAAAACATTGGATTGATATCACCAGAATATGGATGCTTTTATTACTATTACCACGCCTCCCGGTCTATTCCTTGATATGCAATGGTCGCTGTAGCACCATGAACATGAGGCTACAGGAGCTAGTGCGAATCTTGGGGTTCATTCGATTAATCGAGTCTGGTTTAACCATGCTGGGATTGGTGCAATTCATTCATTTTTTCATTAATTAAAGCACTAGCTCTATCGATGTGACGGCGATTCTGATATTATTAATGGATAAAATTGTTTCAAAGCTGCAATGTATATCGGCTGTATAATCTAAATTGGCTACTAGCTAATTTCCTTTAAGTTTTGCATCGATAGAAACTTCTCAAGTGATTTTTACATCTATAGCGATGGTACTTTATTCAATATATATTCCTATGTACTTAAATATTTTATTATTGCCTACAACGAATTTCTTATTCTTTCTTATAACATTATTATTCTAGACATACACTTTATTCCCACCCATATATTCCTCTGACACGCCAAAATAAGATTAACATCTTCCACAAGAATTACATGTCGCGTCACCCAGTTAGTTGTGTCGTCACGTCGGTAATCAACGGCGTGTCACGTGTCACGTCGCATATCAACTGAGACAGGCAGCGTGGACGATGCTTATGTTCTTGTTTCAGTTTTTGTAAGAAAAGAAGCTCCATTTTTAAAGCATTTTATGATAGGTACTGTTTTTGCATAGGTTTTACTTTCATCTCTTAGATAGTGCCTGACGGTATTTATTTTAATTGTTGTCTGAATAAGCTTTTCTCTGAAAAGTGTAATTTTCATTATATTTTATCGTATCATGCAGTTTATCTTTATATTTTTCTCAAGCAGCTAAAATATTAGGCCAGCTACCTTCCTTCGTCATTAGCTGAAGCCAAATTTGATCAACATCTCACACATTAATTACACATGCCGTCATCTAGTCAGTTGTCACGCCAGTAATCAACGGTTTGTCGCGTGTCACGCTGGCATATCAACTAAGACGAGGCACTTTAGATGATGCTTGGCTAAGCGTAATTATTTCTACTATCAGACTTTAGTCAAAAGATATGTTGAATTCATGAAGACTAAATCAGCTTCCCTTTAGCAGTAATACCTATACAGAACAATAATAATAAAAAATCCCTGTTTTCAGCAAAATCGACGATCCATCATGTATTGTTGTACACCTGAAATCGTTTCAATAAAAACAAAAGGAAAAAAGCGCTGTATTGCTTTAAAGCTTTAGCAGGGAAAAGCAATAAATCCTTTTCATACAATATAATTCAGGTGACATAAAAAGTGGAATTTATAAAAACATTAATTCAGTACAAACTGCATTCGTTTTGGTGTCACTCGTGTGGAATGAAATTGAGCAGCAGGATTGACTGCCGTCACATACACAATATTTATTCTTTTACTAACGTCCATTGTAGTGGAAAATTCATAGTATTTACTTGGGTACATATTTGGTAACTTTTTTACAAAGAACTAGCATTTTTAATGATTATTGCTTGGAGCTGCAAAATTACACAAATAAAAGCGATCTATTTCACAACCGTACCTCGTAGTTCCTTGTAGTTGTAGTTTCGTGTTTAGTTAGATTTTAGTGTAATTATAATGTTGTATGTATTTATACTATTTTTAAATTATATTAATATTCTATTGTATGTGTTTTATATGGGCCTTGATGCCTGAAATAAATGGATAAATAAATAATCATAAACACTAACTTTATTATATTTTTAAATGTTTTTATACTTTTTTATATTCTAATATTCAAAAATACAATGTATTTCAATCAATCAACTCAGCCTATCGCAGTCCACTGCTGGACATAGGCCTCTCCCAGACTGCGCCACAGCACCCTGTCCTCCGCCTTCCGCATCCAGTCTACCCCAGCCACCTTCTTTAGGTCGTTCGTCAATGTGTTTGTATTTAGTTAAATAAAGGAAATAATAACACTAACCAAACTTCTATGTTAACCATTACCAAGCATATTCAATTAAATCACTAATGATCTCTAACTAACAAACCTTATCTACACCCACACCTACCCATGCCTACATCAACATGACAGACACACAATTAAATTCCCCACGTCCAACTGAACACGCAAAACAATTGCTAAAACCATATCGCGATACAGAATACCGAATACCGTACTCAGTTCGATTTGTTACAAAAGCTGAAGGTCAGGACTGTCGCGCGCAACGCACCTAAATTACGAGCGGTCCTATTCTACCGTGACACTCGATTTGATATGACGCGTGACAGCTTATTTCTAGCGTGTCGCAGCCCTAACGCTGTTTGGTGGTACTGTCATGATTAAAGACCGGATTATATGCAACATAAAAAGCTTGAAATATGCATGCAAATATGCATGAAAAATGCTTGAAATATGCACGAAAACTGACAGAATATGCAACATTAAATGACTAAATTTTTTTTTTGTTTTGGAAATATTATTTCTTTAGATTTAAGTTTATTGTTAGTAAATACTTGTTTTAAGTTTTACTTTATTAAGTATGTATCTTTAAAATTTATTTTTAATAAAATAAAAAACTATTAAGTTTTAGATTTTTTATTACAAAATCAGCATACATTTAGTAAACTGGTATATTTTTTAGTTTATGGAGAGGAATATTACTTGAAAGCAATGCTTCACATAAATCCATGCTAAACTGGTTGTTTTGTTTACATTTAGAGCTAGAAGTAGATGCGGTTATAAGCTGTTGTCGTGGACCTTTTTTCTGCAATCCTGGGACGTGAACACTTGTCTTGACATGTTGGTCTATTTGAAACTTTTTAGTGCACGAAATATTTTTCTCGCAAACTCGACAATACCAAACAGTTCCGTTGTAAGTAAATGTTTCAGGAAAGTCACTTATCCACGAAGACACTTTTTTTTTCGGGAGGCATTGTAAATTATAGCGATAATATGCATCATCACTAGATCTTAGGAAAAATATGCTATTAGCGCTGAAAATGGCTTAAATATGCAAATGCATATGCAAATATGCAAATGCATATTATCCGGTCTCTAGTCATGATATTAATAGCTGCGAAATAATTATTTTTTGGTCGTACCGTCCGGGTTTGGTGGAAACGTTTGGTGTGGATTAAAAGTTGGTGAAGTTGGATGTTTTGCGAAATAATAAAAGGGAAAATATTACATTTCGATTATAAGTGTTTTGGAAAGGTATTGTCGTAATCAGCAAGTATGTAAAGCTATAGGTATTCATTTTTTGAGAAGATGATACTGACAACATGGTTAAAAAAAACATACTTATAGAAATAATTAGAGGCGACTGTTTCACCTAAAATGTTAACCAACAAAGTTACGCATTAAACAAGTCTACCTCAGCTCAAAATAACGGTCAAACAAAAATATTGTTCGTGTACTTGTATGATATATTCGCTACAGCAAAACGCGAGCCCTGACCATAAATAAGTGTGCAAATAAATGTAGGAGGAGACATAAAAAACAAACACACTTAAAACCAAGGGGAAACACTAATTTGCATATGGAAAACGGCCACATGTGACGTTCGTGCTGCAAAAATTCACTGGATCGATATCTGTCCAGTGTCCGAAGGGTGCCATACTAACGCCCCCGCTGAATAAATAGGATTTATATGTAATGATATGTGTATGTAGGGAGCTAATTGTAGTTATTTATGATCGGTTTTTAAGGGTTCGTTTTAGATTTCGTTTTTGAGTGTATTGATTGTGGCCATTATTTGAAAACGTTTGAATTTTATTTTTTGTCAAGTGGTTTTGATATTTTGTGTTTTTGGCTTCTATTTGGGGACCCAACCTCGTTTAAAAGAAATTTTGTAATCAAAATATGTATTTCAAATACGACATTATGTATTTGTATTAATACATTTCACCCAAATACTACTTAAACCTGACGGTGTCTTTTAAACAAATCCTTAAGTTTAATCCTAAGAGATTTTACTAAATCTTTTAAATAAAGAGTAACAAAAAACGAACTTAAACGCTTACTGCTTAAGTAAGCAAATGATGGGTGTTTATTCAATCCTTCCGAACTTTTTCTGCCCTTAGGCAAGCTACAGTAACGGTACTAAAATTGTAACGTTCAAGTTACACAAGTTTAATGAATATTCAAACACAAAGGCATTCCGATCAAAACATTGCATCGGTTGAAACAGGAGATCTAAATAACGACCGCGCAAATCACAACAAAACATAAAATACACAATTACAACCAGATCTATAATTACTTAAAACTGTAGCAGTACTAAATCAATTCTTTATAACAGAGTCAAAATCATGAGGGGTAAGCATAAAAGCAACACTTCATATTTGTTATTACGAGCCAGCGCGGGAGGGTGCCCATTCATATTCAAATCACTTTCAAATCTACAACTATTATTATGCCCAAAGCATTGTGTGGGTCCTTTGGGACCTACTTTATACAGGGTCCTCCAAATCATGCTCCGTGTAAAAGTATTGTTGGAGAGACATCGACCATACAAGACACCGCGTGGGCTAAAAAATTCTAAGGGCTGCATTTACAACCATTTAAAATATATTTACCATTCATAACGTCACCACAGAGAGTTTTACGATTCCCGTAACCATAATAAAAATCAAATTACAGATCGTCTAATAAATTATCTAGAATTACGCAGTCAATAGACATCCATTAGTAATAAAACATTAGTGGTGCGGATCTGTGAAACGAATCGGCTCCTTTAGTTAATAATTTATGTGACGCTAAACATTTTTATGTTTAGTTAATGTCGAATAAGATTCCGATATCGGATTGTCTAATGCTTGTGGCGCCTGGATTCCGGACCGTGGGCGGACGTCCCGATCGTAAAACTATGTCCCGCACAAACACAAACTTTTAGCACCCACCCCTAGTATTGTTTTTTAAATAAACATGTTCAGTTTTGTTGAAATTAACTTCGGTAGTTTCATAATATTGACTCGTTTTATGTTCATCGTTGATGGGTATATTGCTGTTGGAACGAACTGTGTTTCTTTGAATATAACCTTTGATTCAGAAAGTATCGCTCCATCAGCTCCGTGGTAATGTTCAACGTTTGACAAAAGCTTGTCTTCTTTAACAAGTTGTAAAAGATACGATGCCCCTTGTGAGTCAGCAGATTATTTGTTATGATGAGTCACACAGATATTTTTTTTAAGGACACTTTGATGTTGTTCATATTTTTAACCAAATTCTTGTTGTCAGTTACCAGTAAGTGTATATTTATTAAATTCACTTGTTTATGCACAAGGATATGAAAAGTCATTGGCGTAGGTGGTACGTTCGTAGGCGTTTATGATAAAAGAAGTTTTCAATTTTAAATGGGCCATAACAATAATTTTCATATTTCTATTTAAAAGATTTTACGCTGTCATAATATCATTAAACTTAAATTTATAGTTTATAAAAATCCCATTTGAATTGACTTTCAACAATAAAAATTGGTATATGGAAACGGGTGTCAAAGATCAGATCCATTTATTTTAAAACGGTTTTAGGTACTGAGACAAAACAGTTCTTCTTTATTTATTCTTTGTTTTACCTACGTAAGATATAGTTGTTTTATGTCAATAATGTGACTATTTTAATAGCCTTTTATTAAATCTCGCTTGTTTTGTTTCAGGTTTTTGTGGTGGTGTGTGATCGAAAAGAAGACACATTTTTGGATTTAACTCTCTGAAAAGTACGTAATCTTAAATTTTCTATGATATTGTTTGTACTAAATACCATGTATGATAAAAGTAAATATTTTCAACATAATCAACAATTCTTCTTAAGGTTCATGGTTATGAACGCCATGAAAGTTTATTATATTTCATACAATGACAGATTTATTGCGATAAAATCAAACAACAAAGATTCCCATCTTCGAGACCACACCATACAAAGTATTTAACGATCAGTATGCGACCCAAGTACAAAACAATCACTTACATCATTGTTATGGTCTATACAAACATTTATAGAGTAAAATAGCCATGATACTCGCCTTGATTCCACATTATAAACACATATCAACCAGCGTTTCCGTTGATGGTGTTAGAATGATAAATTCCGGATAGCAAGCCATTGTTTCAGCCAACAATGCTGGCAGACAAACAAAAAAGGGAACGACCAAAGATGAATAAATGTAAATCGCATTTGAGACACTCAAAAACTGGTCTAAGCGCATTTTTATTTTGTTTCGTCATGGGTCAGGAAGGCACGGGGTGTTCGATGTCGGTAATAGCAGTCCATTGATATTATAGCTGTTTTTCCTCCTTCGCCTGTTAACTCTGTGTTCGGGGATTAAGAGAAAATCTTACCCAAATTTTGTAAATCGTCTGAGAAAAACAACGTTGTGTTCTTGTAAGTAGATGACTACAGAAGCTTATCGCTGAGTATCCTGTCGTTTTCTGCTTCATCTTTTTAAGGCAATATAGCTAGAGGTATGTATATTTATATTAAGTTCATCTTTATAGGCTTGAATCTTTTAGCCTCAATATCGGGTACATGTTTGAATATTTCATGAAGATATTTCAGAGTACTTTTAATTAAACCGTTTCACGTAGAATGTATCCAGGTTACCCCGCAAACTTCGTTGTTTTAATGAGAAAAATTGCTTTATTCAAAAGCAATATTGGTATAAAAAAAAAATTACTAAAAATGCAAATTATTTATGGCAAAGTATGAAAAAACGTGTAGAATTTAATAAAGCGTAGAATTTAATAACAAACTTTATGAGGATGGTCATTGAAAATATTGAATTTGTTGTCCAAATGAGTCCCTCGACACGCGTGTATGGTTACAAAGGGACATACAACAAAATTATTGCTGCCTGCGTTACATAAAATTGAATTTGATATGTCAGTGTTAATTTCGTCAAAAAAATTGGACATTTATTTTTATGTACAGTGGATTTATCTGCAATTCGATGGGCCTAAGTATTGGTAACCTTAGATTTGTTGACAGCCATAATGTTGGAATAACTTCAAGGGTATCATGAGATGGTATCATAAAGGCGATCTTCAAAAAAATTATAGTAATACACAAAATCAATATACGTACTCTGTCAATAAACCATTTATAAACCTTATATACCTAAGATTACTGTCAAGCTTTCATAGTAGGCACAGCTATGACTGCATGAGTCACATTATGTCATTCCAGTTGTAGCAAGCACGAGTGAGGACGGATATCCTTTGAACCCAACTTGGCTAAGATTATAGCAAAATAAATCAGGTATGGGTTTGGAGCTGTGCCCAAATGTATTCTATCACAAAGTTCCCTAAACAATAGCTATCAATTCAGAGAGTGGTAGACAAATAGTAGGTACAGGACAATTTCCGCAAAATCTTTGTAAGTCAGCATCACATTGCATGCAGCTTATCTTGTAAATCACAGTTTGTTCTTACTAGATTTTATAGATTATAATAACATTATAGTGTGAGAGAGAACATTTTCACGTCCTGCCAAAATTGCAGAGAAGACCGTCATAAAATATCGTTACAATAGCAAAACTAGGACACCACTAAACGAGACTCTGTTGAGGCAAGCGGAATTTTAAGAAATTCAATTTCTCGCAAATAGTAAAAACCCAACAACGCTATAATATTTGGCAAGATACCAATGAAAAAGGAAATAATATCGCGCTGCGGAGAGGTCGTTGTAACGATGGTATAGAAAAAGTGGTTGTTCCGGATTCTTAATTAGAACACTAAATTGGAGAATTTTAGGAAGTCGTTGCACAAGAATAATAGCTGGACAAGTAAATTCTATTGTTCTATAATTAGGTATGTCTATATCCCATTTCTCTTCACGTGGGTATCGTATTAAATCTCGAGGGGATTATCCCACACTGGTGAGCGGTAGTGAGCCAAGAGTAACGCGATTATTTAGCACCATCTGCACAGTATGTGGGGCCATCTCATTAAGTTTGTTCAGGTTCATCCCATCACAAGCCGCTAGTTTAGTATATAAAAGGAGACTAGCAAGGCTTTTACATTACTATTTTAGTAAAATTTTGTAACATTGAATTACCAAAATCCATTACCCGAATTGAAATGAGAAAGGTCTGTATCCAGCAACATTCACGAGCCGTTACATTACTAATTGTTATCACCCAACTCACATCCAAAATCCATTTATTCACACACTGTAAAGTGACACTTTATTTCACCACTATTTTTCGCGTACGATCTTAATTAAATCTGTAAACTGGTGTTGTGTTGTTTTAGCACCCTTTTAACTGAACGTGCCTTATCAAAGGAAATGTCGAAAGTGACGCTATCGGCTAAAAGCCATCGGCGTAAATGCGTCCAATTAAGCCGCGTGCATCATAAAGACCTAAACCAGGCCGGTGTTAACGTTTCTCTTTTAGTGCGAGAGTATTCTGTTTAAGTCTTGTGGCGAAAAATTTCATTATTGTTTGCGTTTGAAAATTACTCTTCTTTGTAGTTCGTCGAGATTTTTGGCTTATGTACATTTTAGTCTCTACTGTTTTTGGTTAGTTGAATGTTTTCAACATTCCAAACTAGTAATGGATTTCGTTCCTAAAATTCCTATCTCCATCGACGGCTTTACAAACAAATATGTTCTTCACATCTATACTATGTGAAAAGGCAGTTGAATCTTTGACACAGTTAAGTGCATCAACTCTGAATAAGCCGTTTGAATTGGCAGTAGCAAGACATGATTTATAACTACCATTGACAGATTGGTGTGTGTGGTGATTGGTGAACCTATCACTTATTTAGCTCAAAAGCCAAGTCACGATGACTCATACAATTAGTTCGATGAAAACTAGTCGATAGATTCTAATTTCCTTCTCCATCAGTACTGAACTGTAATTACAATTAATCTCCATATACTACAAGCATCCAATTAGCTTCAAATTTAATTACCGCAAGCTCTTCTAACCCTTTGACCTTTGACGTTGACTGATTCGCCGATACATCATCCAGATACGCGACACCAACAATTAGGGCCTGTACGTCGGAAGTAATTACGCCATAAAGTGTCAACCCAACACTATGTCTATAAAACAGACAGACCATGTTTGATTAGGGTCCGGATGATGATAAAGATGTTCCCGAGAGTTTTTTTTCCACACCGTGATTTGGTGAAAGCCGTTATTTAGGTCTATAGAAATATGGATAATGATTGGATGTAATGTGTGTTTTTATCTTGAAAGGGAGTATCCGGAAGCTGACTTTGATTAAGAAGGATACTATTAAGGTTCAAAATCGGTTGACAGAAGCAACTTTCACCTCGATTCACTTGAAGCTCGAACACCTTTACATTGTTAAGAAATTATCTCTAATTCCTGTAGTTTCGATTCAAGTAATGGTAAACACTATTTTATTGCTGTAATAAATCTGATACGCGATTTTGTATGTTATTTATTATGAAAACAATATGAATGTCGGAGTTGGCAAATTACCAAAAAAATAAAAGTACACAACATGGGAAATGGAGAAAGTAGGTATGTATAAAAACACTGTTTCGTAGAAATACGAATAATGTTGAATCATAGTTAATTCACGATCTAGATCCCTTCCGGGGTCACCAGACAGAAGGGGCGTAAATCTCTAGGGACCACATTCAGTTAGAATTTTCATTGCCCCGGTCTCGTTTTTTGTCAGTGATGTACATATTCATCATTGCCGTGATTATCCAAATAAATATACATATTACAAGTCACGTAGACTACCACTGAGCAGCAAATTTCAAATATTTTATAGAGTTTATCCCCATAAAACAAAAACCAAATTAATATTGATCCTTTAGAAGCCATAATCCTTTTTAAGGACAAAGGTAAAAAGCACACTCAAGCCTAAATGGAAACAATGACGTTCCGTGAGATAGTGTAGTGGGCACAAAAACTAAGAGCCCGAGATGATCTGATAACGAAATTATAGGGCAACGCGTTCGGCGCCGTCGCCCTATGTTTAAATGTCATCACTATATACAGTGGGAATAGTTAATAGTGAGATATTTTTGAAGTGGAAGTAACGGGACTTTGGATGGGTGGATCTGTTGTATATATCATTGTTGTGTTTTTTTTTTCTGTATGTACCTGTAAGAGACTTAGTTTTTTTGGTCATTTTTAAAGTCGTAAATTTTTTTTCTACTTTAACAGACAGCTGTGTGCTGCTGAGTAGTTAATTGCGCCTCTTCTCCTTTCCAGCTAAAGCATTAGAAAGTGGTGAAGGGTGCACGTTTTGGGGGACTGTCTTATATGTATGTAATTTTGACGTTCAAAAATCAAATGATCGATTCGATGTGTTTTGACTGTTGTTCGATTCTCAACCTAATTTGAAAAAAAAAATTGATTTTTAACGCTAGATAGGTATGTCTTCCGTCAACATATTGTTTTTACTCACAAAAAATGTAACCCGAGTCCCGAAGTATTAATCCAATAAAATATGCTTGTTGAATAGCTAAGTAAATAATTACGTGAGGATTTATGAAATCTTCGATGCCTACAATTACAAGTACCTACCTGAATCAGAAGAGCAGTATCTTTAATTTCAAGACGCTGACAAGAGCCAAATAGGCTTGTTTCGAACAATTTTTTAGCCAAATCTATACAGTTTGACACGGCGGAAAAAATATATGTTAATCTTGAACATATTTCTGAGAACCCTGTTGTCTTCAAAACACGATTTTGAAAAATTTTCTCGATACAAAAAAAATGTAAACTAACCTCTTAAAATGACCTTCCAACAAAAATATCTGTATTACTGATCAACGTACGTTGGTAAAATTTATAACAATAACGTATCATATTTAAATACAAAATTTGGTTGTTTTTTATTTTTGATTACTCAACTTATTTTTAAGAAATTAATTATTTTATGGTTTGTAACAACTTACGAGTGTCGCGTCATCGCGCTTCTCTTTCTTATGTATGCAATCCGACAGTGATCGCTTAGGCGCGCTGCTAGACGGACGTATGTCGCTTTGCCCCGCTAACCGCTATCCGTTCATTTTATTTTTTGTTGATTGACAACTTCAAACATACTTATAATAATATGTGCATATTTTATTTTTTCCCTAAAACTACAATAAGTTGTAAAAATATTAACACGTAAAGACATTAGTAAATATAGTTTTAGAACTATATTTACTATTATTTCATAACTTAGGTTATGAAAATATTTGCTGTGCAAAATGGGAAACAAACAAAAATGTCGGAGGCCAGCAAAAATGTATTATTATTCTATACTAACAAAAACATCTAATGGAAGTAGTAAAGTATTTTTTTATATTGTAATATTGACAAAACAGGTACACGAACAGAAATGAAATTATAAATAAAAGTACTTATAGGCTTTGTACAATGCGTAGCGTAAATTCGGCTGCGATAAAAATGCTCAATTGGTCTAGTGGTATTTACGTAATATCTGAAATAGCAAGATTCGAGTTCGAAACCGTGCTGATTTTTATTCTTTTAATTTATATAACTATATTTTTTCTTTATTTATTTAGTTTTTGGAAATTTTCATTGTTTTTTATTCATTTATTTTGTATATTTTTAGAATAATTATTAATTTTCTTTACAAAAAAAAAGATGTTTGGCGGAAAGTTCAGAAGCAGGCGAAGCTTCGTTTTTTGCATAGATTCTGAATAGCGAGTTTTGAGTTCGAAACCAAGTTGATTCTTATTAGGATTTTTTTTTTTTTTTTTTAATTAATTTTAGCAAATTTTCATTGTTTCTTTTTAATTAATTTTGCATATTTTTAGAATAATTATTAATTTTCTTTACTGGAAAGTAATAATTGACTACAAAAAAAAATATTTACAGTAAAAATAAACGTTTGGCGAACAATTCAGAAGTAGGTGAAGCTTCGAAAATTGTTTTTCACCAGTAAGTTTGTAATACGCGCATACTAAATATAGATAACAATTTTATTACTTAGATCATAGAAAGAAAGTCACAATAAGTCCAGTGATAAACACTATCGAATTTACATAGACCTATGACTATCTTAGAACTGGACTTATAGGAAAATATTCGTAGCTTTGTCCATTGTTTCTTGCCCACTCTATATAAATCATCGTGTGAGACTTGGTATTTTTTTAAAGACGTAATTGGTAAGTTTAGTGCCGAAGAAAGTTCTTGCAAGTTTGAATGTTTTATTTTTTACCCGACTGCGCGACGCAAAGGAGTGGTAATGTGTTTATCAGCCTTTGTATGTATGTTCCTTTGAAGCACTATACAGACCAAACGCCTGGGCCGATTTTTATGATTCACACGTCAATCGATTCGAGAAGAAGTTAAATTAAAGATAAAATTAATAGAAAAAGATGACCTATTTTGGGAACAGAAAATGAAACAAAAATTAAAATCATTTTACTTAAAACACCTACTCCCTGAAATAGTAGACCCGAGATTCACACGGAACTGCTTATATGAGACAACATTAAAGTGCATGAAATAGTCCTTCAGTCACCAATCGATCAACCCACATGTTCCAGATACCTCAGTAAAAAAACCTATGTACATCCAGTCTAAAAAGTATCGGGAATAATAGTAGTGGGTCTGTTTATAATGTATCTAAGTTACAATAGCATAATGTCAACTTGCTCATCGCCTTATACAAAATATTATTTTTCTCGATGCAGGGAGCAGTGGTGGCCCAGTGGTATCGGCCGCGACTTACGAGTTGTAGGTCGTAGGTTCGAACCCAGACAGGCGCTTTACTTTGTGTAAATTATTTCATCACCACTGCTCTCAAAACGGTGAAGGAAAACATCGTGAGGAAACCGGCATGTCCTAGAACCAAAAATTCAAAGACATGTGACATCTACCAACCCGCACTGGGCCCGCGTGGTAGATTACGGCCCACTCCCTCTCACAGAGAGGAGGCCTGTGTCCCAGCAGTGGGAACATTATAGGCTGATGATGATGATGATGATGCAGGGACGTTAATTTTTGAGGAGTTCTCCTGGTATACCACCATCAGTTCCATTTCACCATTTGCATTGTGACGAGCATAAATTGCTTAGCAACCATATTAAAGTAATCGAATCGCAACCCGTGAAATACTTTTTATTGAGTAGTTCCAATAGCCATCTGTGGTCTTCATCATATTAGTTCCACTTTACCAAATGGTGCTTTCCGAAAGCAAATGCACGAGTTACTATATAAAATACCCAAGTCGCTATAGGTGTGCCTATAATATTTGAAGAGTTCCTTCGATTTCTGCAGAACCCCATCATCAGATCCTGACCTGATGACGGTGGGACCACCTGGAAAGTATACCCTTTCAAACAAAAAAATAATTTTTGAAATCGGTCCAGCCGTCTTCGAGTAATCGGGGAACATGATACATTAAAAAAAAACCGACGAACTGAGAACCTCCACCTTTTTTTGAAGTCGGTTAACAAAGCAAATAAAAAAATATACCTAATTATTACAATAATGATTTGTTAATATAGTTTGAGATTTTATTTTCCATACATTTATATTGTTTTTCAATTCAGTGTAAATAAAGTGTCTTAAAATAATTAAAAATAAAAACAAAAATATACATTGGTTTTTTATAATCGCCTTGTCTTGTTTGTTGCTAGCTCTTCACACAGAACAATAAATATACAAGAGCGCCATCTATTGGTTCGTTTTTAATTATTATTGACCGCGTCACACTGTTCCTTACTTGGTAGTTCGCTGTATCACCGCCCTTTAAGAATGGCGCTAGGATATCGGAGAAATTGTGGGCGTGGCTAAAAATACCGAAACATCGGAGCTCAATAGCGGCTTTCAGCGTCTTAAGATATGAATGTCGATAAATAACTATTCAACACCAACGCTTACTATCGAGGCATAGAGGGATTTTAAACGTTAAAACAATAATTGAAGAAAATAGTTTCTGCAGAGCTCGTATAGAATGGCGTAAAATTCCACCAAGTTCATGGTTATATCCCTGCTCTCTTTTATTTTTATGTATTTTCAACTGTTTTACTCAGAATAAGTGTATTTGAATTGATTTTTATTGTATTTCAAAGTATCTATTCTTAGTAACTGTCGACAGAAAGTTATTTTATTTAGCAAGTTTTTTCTTGTAATTTTATATTAATATTAATTGGTAGCTCTTACTGAATCTTCTTGAATTTGACGATCCGCCGAAGTCAGAAAGCTCAGCATATTTCTAAATGTTTTGTTTTTTAAATAGGTATAATTATTAGCATGTAAAAAATGCTTACGTCATAAAAATTATAATGTTTTATTAACGGCGACTTAGACCGTAGGTAATTATGCGCTGTCTTTTGAAAAATCAAAGAAAAAAATTAAACGTAAAGATTATGAGACCTGAAAAAGCAAAATACCGTTATTTCAACCATCCATCATAGTATCTGAACAACTTGGCCCATGGCGACATGTGACATATCAGTATGAGACTCCCGTTAAGAACTCATTTAAGTGTGCAGTATCTTCATTACGACAACGTGACGTTTCCCTTCAAGCTGGTGATAAATTCCAGTTAAATAGCTTACACATGTTGAAAACGCAAGGCACGTACTGGTTCAATGTATCGATAAACACCGCCCTCTTTGATGCTTTTATAGTTATTACTTTTATTCAAAACAAATGCAATCGATTCGTATGACTCAAAATCAAAGGACGTATCGACTATTTTGATTTAACTTTCCGATTGCTCCGGTAACAATACAAACAAGAAACCGTCAGTATAATGATGTCGATCCAAAACCGCACTGGTCGTTTGCAGGAATTTCACAATTTGAAAGTATAATACACAAAAATACGTCTGACTGAGAGCCTCCAAATTTGGGAGAGCGGAGTCCACACGCGCATTCTAATTTATACCTCTAATGAAACCGACCGCTTTTTTGGACATCTCCCTTCATTCTTGCAGGTACGAAATGTTGGGTTGGAAAACGATAAAAATGTTCTCTGTCCTCTATAAATATTCATTTCTTCCGAGGATCACGGTGAAGCGGAGGGGCGGCTAAGTGCCAAAGATATGGGGTTTGTCAAAGAGGAAAGTAATCATAATTTTTATGGAGAATCTTGGGCGTATGTGAAACGAGGCAAAATTTACATCCGAGACGCTTTCTGATGAATGTGCAGGAAATGTATGAGATTACAGCATGATAAATAATGTGAAGAACTTTTTTATCATACGCTTATGTTTCGGAGTTTAAATCGGTGGCATATTTTATATTTAATGGAGGCGCTCCTAAGATCTTGGGAGATATATGGTCGCATAAATCATTGACGCTAATTAAGGTTGTGCAGTTTTCAAATTTTGGTGTATCTCCTTTCTTGATTCATATTTCAAAAACACGTGTTTTCCAAGTTCTTTGCCGGGGTAAAAGCGTATATCCGATCTAAATACCAGAATTATACAAACTGTTTATCTAGCTGTTATGATGGACTGAAAACATAACACCATATTTCAAACAAGTATTAATAATACAAAATAACTGTTTGGAGAAAATATCAGCACTACTGTATAATGGTGACCCAGATAAAATCAGAAGTAGTCAAAACATTCCGAATTAAGAAACAGCACATAATATTTATTTCTGTACAAAACTACAACGCATAGTTATACAAAAGTCGCGTACACCAAAAATAAACGACCAAACAGAAATAGAATCAAACCCACATCTATTAGACCATCAGAAACAATTCCCGTGGTTGGCCCACAAAAAATATACAAGTCAAAGTTTTTTGGAGCCCCTAACTTTACGTGGGTCGTGGATGCTCACCTTTTTTTATTCCAAAAGACATTGATTGATTGAACCTTATGGCACAACTATGAGAAACATAGCAGGAGTATTGTTTTTTTCGATTGTATAAATACTTTTTATAGATTTACGGTTTTAAAATCATTTTTAAAGTTTATTGTATCTTCATTTAGATATCCGTGGGGATTCATCGATTGCCTTCGGGTTGCTGCGTTTTTATAGATTGCGTTTTTGATAAATTTTAATTATTTATGTTGTGCTTGACGTTTTTTATTTATGTTTTGCTTTGTTATTTTATTAACGTCAATAAATATACCTGGCAATAATATAATTCTACTGGTACCTAAAGTTAAGGTTGCAGGCTTTAACGTCAATAATACTTGTCCATTTAAGTTTATAATTGGCAGTTCTGAATAGCTATTAGGCAACAGAGCTGTTGTCTTGCCTTTAACATTGATTAATATGGCTGCGTGAGACGTCAAACAACACACCTTTGAAATTCTTTAGTGGCAGTGTAAAGTACATTATTGCTACAGCTTCTTAACTTTTAACATTTTCAAGTAATTCTTCTGTTCATCTCATCTGCCTAGCCTTTTCCCAACTATGTTGAGGTCGGCTTCCACTCTAACCGGATGCAGCTCAGTACCATTATTTTACATGGAGCGACTGCCTATTTGACCTCCACAACCCAGTTACTGGGTAATACGAAACCCCTCGGTAAGACTGGTTGGCAGACTTTCGGTCTTCTGACGACCCGTAACGACTGTCAAAGATCCACGAATGACAGCCGAGAAACGGCTTAACGTGCTTTCCGAGGCACGGAGGGGTCTTGGTATGTAAAGATGGTCACCCATCCACGGACCAACCGCGGCAAGCGTAGCTTAACCTAATCGATCGACCCGTGCGGCTGTTATTACTTGGCCACGAGCTCCTCCAGACGCCCCGAGCCCCTCAAAATAATTCTTCTGTTATTATTATTGTATTGTACTAACACAGCGACTTCGTCTGCCCTATGTTTCCAAACCCATGGTAATTTCGAAGAATCTGTATTCCTTGTCTACATAATAGTCAACATACCTATAGGTCCAAAGGCTGGGTGTTAGTGAATCAGCCAGTAAGTTAGTCAGGATTTTTCATTTTTTTGGAATTGTTTTGTAAACTCTAAGTTCTAAAGCACCATATCAGTATATCAAAATGGACGTTATTATAAAATTCACAAACATTAAGCCCAGATTTCGAAATACTAACGTAAACGGGTTTAGTTCGTGCCTTGTCGGTTCGGCATAATGTCAAAAGGTTACTTAAACTGCTTAGCGTCCAGTTGTGTAACTTAAATAGTAAGTAGTAAATCTACGGGTGCTTGCTTTAAGTACTTAAGTATATAGACTCACAACACCGACTATATGAGAATAGCCGAAAATAATAGGCGTCATATTTTTCAAGATAAATTGTATGCAGTTCATAAAATATTTTGTAAGATTCATCTAGTCAATAGACTTTGCTCGCATTATATCACACCCTAACAAATCATAATTATTCAACCAGTTCCAAGATGCAATAGAATCTAAACAATAACACATCAAAGAAAATGATAACAACGACCAAGTCACCGATGATAAATCTAAAGTTGACCTCAAACAATATTATGATACAAAATTACAAGATATTGAAGATATATTAACAACTATTACAAACACCGAACACGATACTCAAACTAAGTTACATTACGCTAACAAATTACGTGGAACAAGCATCGAACATTTTATCTATCAAGATTTCAATCAGCGAGCTAGTCTGAACTTAAGGTCAAGCCATGACATCTTTATTTACCTGAGATGCGTCACTGGAATAGACGGTGAAATATAGCCATTGAATTTAAATGTAGCCCCTTAACGTTTCGAAATGTTACATAGTTGTGGAATTTTTATAGTCACTTGATGACAACAGAAGTTATACGAAAAAAGCTCTAAGTATAGAAGTAAAACCAAATTATTTCTTGTCTTCGTGAAGAAATATGAGACAATCATGAGAAAGAGGACAAGGTCCAAAGTCCTTTTAAGTATAAAGTCTTCCGTTAATTTCATAATAACAAGACCTAATTGAATAGTCATTAACAAGAATCCGTTGCGTTATTAGCTTTATTTGCAGAAAATCTTATCATGAACAGTATCTAAAGAGGATTTCTAAGAAAAAAAAAAAAACAAAATTAGGATGATTTCTCACAATAAAACGAGTTGCCATAAGTACCCGTAATAACAAGAACTCCATAGTAAATAACTATGTAGAATCCATTTCGTTGGGAGCTTTATTTGCAAAAATTCATAATATCATAAGGTTCACAAGTTCTCGCAAAGATGTCAAAGAAAAAATTGATAAGGACAACAAAATAGTTTGAAGTACTTATAAATCTTTACTTTTAGCAACACTGAAAGACAACTTCTTTCATATACATTTATCTATGTTGTTTTCACATAACAGCAGCTTATGAAATAAGAAGCAAAACAACAAAAATATTTATTTTCAAAACAGAAAAGAAAACAGTTGAGTCTAAGATAGTTTTTATTGCATATTTTGATGGGACAAAGGGTCGATATATTTACTTGTAGCCAACGGCTATGGGAGCCATTTTTTGTCGTTCCTTGATCCGTGCTAACGTTTTTCATTTCTGAATTTTGATACCGAATTATTTTTACAGATATTATTTAGTAAGATTCAGACTATGTTATAAACAAAAGATAAAATAGCTCAGCTGATTCCGCGGGGAAATTGCGTAACACATTATCAATTGGAATCGGTTTCATTCTGACAATTCAACAACATCCATTGCGTTATTTACGTGTTGAACAGAAATATTTTTCGAACTTATAAAGCAATGGATTAGCAATTTGCTTCAAAGTAATTCTGATTCCGATTGATAATGTGTTACGCAATTAGGGTGCCGATCAATTCTCGTAATTTATAGAAGTCGTAGTCTGATCTGTCTTAATCTGTCAAAAATACCTCTAATTTCCCTACATTTTTGACAAGTTTTTGACATTGATTGTCGCTGAGATGAGATTGCGACTAGATTTTCAGCATTGTTAATTACGGGAGTTAGCCTTTTGAAACAAAACAATGTCAAGTTACTTGATTCCAAAACTAAAGAATAAGTAAGCATATTGTAGTTACACAGAGGTTAAACAGTCTCTTTTCCATAAATTCACAACTGATGATCAAAAAAGCAATAGATTTTTTGAAAACAAAAAAAAAGCTAAAGTTCATTATAATGATTCCTCCCGCAAAAACCGTTGATTAAAATAAAATCGTAATTAATCATACCTACACCCACTTCACACAATGGTAGTTTATCATCTGCTACATCTTCGTAGATAAAAATATTTATAATTAATTACATTTTAATTGGCATTTCTTACTGTAACATGGACCTGTTACAATTTGAAAGTAACTAATCTGATGTTTTTCTCATGGGCAAGCGTAACGTGTTTTACAATGATTAAAAACAGTTATACCGAACCTAATTTAATTTGTAACATCATTATCAAAAAGCAAACGACGAAAAGATCACTTCATGGAAACAATATTAAGTAATAATATCTCACTCGTATTATTATACTTTGTATTAATATTTAAACAAACTATTGACTTTAAAGTCTTCAAATCCTAACAACTTTACAAAACCCACAACAAGTTAAAAAACAAGAGAACAAGAAAAACAACAACCAAACTAAAAAGATATATACCGACTGTCAAGGACGAAAAATTGGGACATAACGGGACCCTACGTGACAGAGCTCGGACTGAGTAGTCCCTTCAGGGAAGGTACGTCCTTCAAATACCCCTGCCTTCCAAATAGGGCATTCAGTCATGATCCGCCTCGGCAACGCCCGTTGTTGACGAAAAATTGGTCCTTTATCTACAGGTTTGGACCTCATTTCGGATCGAGGATTGAGGCCTTGAGCGACAATGAATTGGGAGAAAATTCTGTTCACACCTTTGGCGCCTATTTGTTGTTTCGTTGATCAAAACTTGATGTTTGACCTTTCGCTTTTTCTTTTCTAGAATTCAGATAAAAAATCTAATGAATATTTTATTTGTGCAGTAGACCTATTTTTCATTCTTGTTCTTTCTTTCTCTTCTTAATGTATTTACGCGGTTAAAGTTCTTGAAACCTCTGACTCAGTGGCTCCCAAAATATGGTCTCACGCTCATTCCTCTTACTAGTGTCTACTGTCTGAGATTTTTACATCTGAATCATAATGGACGCAGTTAGTCTGTAGCTATTCAACATTAAATCAATTAATTTCCTGGAGAGCACACAGTACAACAAATCATTTCTCTACAGGACCGTCTATTGCTCAAATCACTATCTACGCTGATATACAATTTCCCGCACCCATCACGGCATAATCATTATAAATTGCAATAACAAATTGTCAGTCTCACAAATTCATATCATGTAACGCCACTAGAGCATTTTTATCTTTAGCCTCATTGTATGAAAAATGATTGTTTGCCGTCAAATAAAAGTATTACGGCTACGGGCCAGCGGCCCGGTATTATGATTTATATCATTTTGACGGGAACCCTGTGATAACTTGAGAGCGTAAAGACATCTTAAATTAGGAATAGTAAAGTGTGGAATATTTACGACTGAACTTAATGCAGGCTTTGCTCAGGATTTATAAATAGACTAGCGATTGTTGATATTAAATGTACTTGATTTACTCTTGTATTTATTTCATCTTGCTTAATTTTTTTTTTTCCTTGAGTAGTTACAATTATTCTTTCAGTAATAAGTCCAAGTGCTCATAAAATTCTGTTTATCAACTTAGAATCACGCGGCATTAGGCTTACGTCTATTCAATTTTCCACATAGACGGGATAGTCCGTAGGGATTATCCTTCCTTTTTTGCTCTTAAACCGAGCTTGTGGTTTCTGTAACATCTAGACCGTCTGGCGCATCATTAATAAACCTAACAGCAGAAACCACATCGTCAATGCGGTAGTCACAATAACGTTATCTAGTTTATCGTCGACAATGAAATCTTTTACTAGGTATAGACAGGTTGTTATCCGATGTCCTATATAGAAACCCGTTCCGGCTAGCAACTCCCAGGATAACGCTGGCGCATTAAATATTCTGTTTTTTATTATTTTTTCATTCTCAGCCTGCTTTATCTCACTGAAGGAGTTTAACCCAGATATTAATGAGACTATTTTAGCTTCTAGTACGCCGCAGTTTTTAGCCGGAATTGAATTTGTTTTATGAAAGTTTTTCGAAGCGTTCATTTTAAGCTTGGTAATATTTACTTGCTTCAGCAATTTTTATGAAATTTTAACCTTTTTTTTTTACATCGTTCTCACATATAATTATAAATTTAACATTAATGATGTAACTAATATTTTTGTAAAAATATAATTTAAAAGGGTCAAATCAAATCAAATCAAAATCAAATTCATTTATTGTTTGTCACAGGTGAAATATTCTTATGATTATTATGAAGGATCGCTGTATCATAAGGTGTCCATGGAGTGTCCATGGAGTTTCTTGTCCGTTCTTCTATATACACACATCAAAAGTGTCTAGGGATCAACATATATTTTTGCAATAACTTTTCTCCTGATTGATATTAATTAAAATTTTCTTTAAGGATTCATCAAATAAAGTGTTTTCGTTTGTCACAGTAACGATAAACCAAGTCACCTTTGCATTAATAAAGAAATTTGCCATTTTCCTAATAAAGGGATTTTTGACATTTGAACCACTAACACAAAAGTTCGAAAAAAAGACTGAAATAACAGTTTTCTTTAAAATTTTATTGGGTAACTTAAACAATTAATAATCCGTGTTTCTACCGCGAACACTAACAACACAAGAACATCGGTTTGGCATACTCAAAATGAGTTCATCCAAATCACGCTGTGGAATGGCCGCCCATGTTCGTTGCAACAACAAAAAAAGGTCTTCTTGCGACTGGATACCCTCCATATTCGGCAGAGCTCTTCTCTGTAGCATATCCCATGCATGCTCAATCGGGTTCAAGTCTGGCGACTGAGCAGGCCAGGGCAGGACATTGATGTTAGCTGCGGCGAGAGTCTGTCTTACAACTCTTGCGGTGTGCGGTCGTGCATTATCATGCATTAACTGAAATAAGGGACCGATTTGCACTTGTAAAGGAACGATGACGTCTGATACAATCGTCTCAGCATAAATTTGAGCGTTGAGGTTGCCTCTGATCCAAATCAACTCAGTTCTTCCGCCGATCCAAATACCCGCCCATACCATGATGGTTCCACCACTATAAGGATGGACTTCCTGGCAGGATTTTAATCGCTGTTGGCGTCCAGGGGTTCTCCAGTGTCGTATATGTCTTGTATCCGGTCTCATACCAAAACGAGACTCATCAGAAAAGCACACGAAACGCCATTGTTCTTCTGCCCAATTTCTGTGTTCAAGAGCCCATTGATATCGAATCCTACGATTGTGCATTGCTATAGGTGGTACCCGTAGCGGTCTTCGGGAATGAAGGTTCACTTCATGCAAGCGGTTTCTGACTGTTTGGTCGCTAATTAAGTTCCCTGAAGAGTGATGAAGCCTCACGGCTAACATCATGGCGGTTATTGTTGGAGCTCTTCGAGTTAAGATTTGAATGTATCGGTCTTGTCTCCGTGTGGTGCAGCGATACCGTCCTCCATGGCGCTCAGCCACGGTACCAGTGCTTCGGTAACGTGTCCAAAGTCGACTGATAACACTCTGACTTGTATTCAGAGCTAAAGCCACAGTACGTTACCGGGAACCAGCTTCTATCATTCCCACGGCTCTGAGCATTTCTTCCCTGCTTAAATGACGTCGCCGCTCCATAATAACGTTGGTTTTAATCAGTAGTAGGGAAACAGTAGCACTAATAATGTCTTCAATGCGTTGTATGTTTTTATAGGGAAAATATTGACAGCTGATTTTCATCTTTTACTCGAATTTGATTCACAGTTCCTGATTCAAATTATGAAATGCACCAAAAAGGATCCATATAAATTTATAAAATCATAAATTTATTACAAAGCCACATCTCAATCTCAAGAAATCCGCATAAAAATGCTTGATCCCTAGACACTTTTGATGTGTGTAGGTACCTACGCTTTGGAATGGGCAACTAGCTTCATATTTTCTGACTGACTGACTTCATGACAGTTCAAAAATGCCTGTAAATGGTTTAATTAAAATAAATGGTTTGAGTTTGAATGTAAAAATATCTGTGACATTTTGCTACAAGTAAATCATTAGGGTATCCCCACATTTATCGACGCGGAATCGGCTTAAGCCGAGTGCGTATCACCAAACTACTCGACTTATCGCCGAGCTAATAGGCAAATGGCTCGTTTCGCCGTCGATCGGCGTCGCGCCGCGTCGTCCGAGCCGAGCCGATGCGAATGGTATTAGTAACACCCTTATTACGTAGACATAAAGGTTTTTTGACCGGTGTTAGCCGATTCCGCGTCGATAAATGTGGGGAGACCCTTAGTCTATCTTTTCCTAGTGTGTTTTACAAATGATTTAAGTTACTAGTTTCGTTATTGTACACATAAATTACATCATCAATGTCCTACGAAGACAAGTCGATTCAAAACGTTCTAATCTTCTTCGTAACATTTCCCTGACCTGTTCTAAGTTCCGTGTTGCTCAAAGGAACTGATCGTGCTCTCATTAGTAAGCGGTCAGCCAGTCCCTTCATCCAGGATGTGGTTAGTTTCCGGTTTAACGTAGTCAACTGCTGTTTGACCACCAGTCTCGTATAGAGACCAGACGTCGCAAATTTTATCAGTGGAGGGACGGATGCTGCTACCAACCTTGTGGTTTTGAAGATTTGTATTATCAATCGTGAGTAATCTTGTTATATTAATTTTTACATGTAAATCTATAAGTACGTCCTCAAAACAGATTAGTACCATTTTCTAGATTCTCTACAAAAAAAAAACAATTACACTAATATAATAAAGGCGAAAGTTTGTGTGTGTGTGTGTGTGTGTATGTTTATATGTTTGTTACTTCTTCACGCTCAAACGGCTGGACCAATTTTGATAAAATTTTGTATGGAGGTAGCTAACATTCTGAATTAACATATAGGCTCTTTCTTATCCCGATATTCCCACGGGATCGACATTTACGCGGGTGAAACCGCGGGGCGCAGCTAGTATTATAAAATTTTACAAAAGTGGGACTTATTAGTGGATGACAAAAAGTGCACAATTTATGTACAACTTTTTTTACTACCAAGAATTGCTTATTAAATAAAAGCAAATTACAAAACAGAAATAGCCTCGATAGAATCAATTTATGTAAATGCACTTCCACACATACAAGATATAACTTAAGCACTTAACTATGCAACCGTAACCAATTATGCAGAAGCAAACAAAAAAACATCAAACCATTTAAGTTCTAACGAGGTGCATGAAAGCGATTACAAAATTAATAATAAGATGGTATAAAATCGCATATTTCATAGCAAACGTGTCGTGGAGGAAACGGCGGGCAATAAAGTGTGAACTGCAATTGCTCCGTAAAGCATAATCATAATGGCGTGTCCATACAGAGTTCAAATTTTAAAAGAAGGAATAATAAATATGCTTGAAAACAGTGGTCAAATGAAAATAAGAAAGTTTAAAACATACAGAGATACTATCCGGGAAAAATTCAAAAATACGTGAAAATTGGGTTTTCACGAATTCCATGAATTTTTGCCTAGGGTTTACGGGGTCCTAAATTGTTGCAAATGGGTCACACTATCACGTCCTGGAAGGAATACGTTAAATAACAAGTCATCCTGTATACATCGTCCTGTCAGAGCATTTCATTAACGTATTATCACCGTAATTTTGATTTATCAACCACACCTCATAATTAGCTACTGAAATATTTTACAGTACCAAAAATCCGTTCCCCGGGAGCCATTCATCAATTTGTAAATAATGACAACATGACAACTTTTACACCATTATCTCCGAATTAATTTTCAGATACCCGAAACCTGTGAATTAATCTGCCTACCCATTTCCCAACTATGTTGGGATTGGCTTCCAGTCCAACCGAATGCAGCTGACTAGCAGTATTTTACATGGCGCGACTTCCTATCTGACCTCCACAACCCAGTTAGATTAGTAGGGTAACACGATACCTCTGGGTAAGACTGATTGTCATAAAAGCATTTAATTAAGGCACCTATTGTTTTGATTTTGTATTTTTGATAACTATTGGACACACTATTGGACTAAGGGCTGAGTTTTCTAACGCCAGATAATTTCATCCGAGGAATAATTTTGAATTTTTGGCAGTTCTTTCGTACAATATCTGTTAGACGTCAATTTTATTCCACGAATAAAAATTATCTGACGATTGAAAAATCAACCCTAAGTCGATTTATTTATTTAAAAAACGAAACAAACAAGAGTCGCTCTTGATTTCTGAAACTGAAAAGCCAATCAACACAAAATTTGCTATCGTATGGAAATCACTCATGCACTCGGATAACTGACTGAAATATCAATAGGCATTCAAATCTTTTGTCAAGCAAACCAGGTGAAGGATAGAATAGAATAGAATTTTATTTTGCATATATGGGTAAATACATAATAGTTCTTAAGATTACATTTAGCTCAGCCACATTTTACCAAACCGCATGCAAACATTTGAAATTATTTATATCACTATTATTACACTTATTTAGATCAATTTATAAATTACTATTACAAAAATTTAAGATCATCAACTTAATTAAAATTATATGTTTATATTAAAAATAAAATATACATGTCATTACTATTACAAATATCATACCATTATCATTACATCATTTAAAAATGTCTGAAATCAAAATGTCAATGATCAAAATGTCAAAAATCAAAAAGACTGGAATCATATTATTTTTGTTAAACTCATGTAACTGTACTAATCGCATATGGCTTTGTAGCTGAGTACAAAAAGTATAATATAACAACAAAATGCCTCAAAAATCCTTCTCTTTAGAATGTAAAAATGCTCACCCAACCACAGCTTTAGCTCATAGCTTCACCATTAAAGTTATTATGAATTTAAATGTCATTCTACTCTACGTAGTGTAAGGGAACGAAGCATTTGCATAGACTAGGCCGGAAGGAGATGAGACGGTCTCGATGTGTGTAAATTACAAATTAAAACTATTAATAGTCGAGGCGTGTTGTAAATAAAATGCATTCTATGGAATCATGCATTTATTGTTTGTATGACGAGATTTATGGTTCTAATTTCACGTAAGTGTGTGGTTTATTACAGGATATAGGATATAGAATTATAGATATTGCCGGTGTGTGTGAATTTTTTTTAGAAATTAAGATTCGTTAGGTACAGATGCCAACACATTAAGCTACTACAATCTGTCAAATTTCTTTAATAGATTTTCTACTTTATAACTAAAGCATAAGGTTCAAAGTTGATTGTGAAAATTTGACAGTTTCGGGTAGCTTGATGTGCTGGCGTCTGTACTTTGCAAGCTGAACAGATTGACTGCAGAAAAAATCAAATTAGGTTTTACTCAAAGATCTATTGTATACCAAAATTATAATATGTGATACATTTTAATTTCTTTTTTTTTTCTAATGTGAACCAGCACAGAAACAGCAAACACTAATGCCAGCAGATAAATAAATAAAACATAGTCCACTTGCCCCATCTATATCATTATCATAATCTATGTAAATCGCCTCACTGCGGGAAGCTTTTGGTTATCCCAAGAATTTTACGAGCAGACCATGAACTAACGGATGGCGTAGAGTATATCAATACATGTAATTAATACTTGATTACACACGAATTCGAACATTTTACGATAATTGCAACTTGACAGCTTGTGATTGGCATTCGGCGTTACGGTTCGTGTATTAATTTTTATGCCAATAACAATTATGGATGTTGATATGGGTGCGCATTATGCTACTCAGCATGAGATAATTGGATTTCGTAATGTTTAATGTAAATATGTAATTGCTGATGCAAATTGATGTTAATGCAATCAAGATCGCCTACTAGAGTTTTCTAAACCAGTTGATTACTTAAAGTTTTAAGCTTGCACTGCAGGGACGATCTTTTTACATTTCACACAATTTAAAATGAAAGCAAAATTCTCTGTAAGGACCCCACAAGAGCTCATCGTCCGATCAGGACCAGGCCCGTGCCGGACCGCGCGTACGTTTTCCACGCGCGCCTCAAAGAGAAGTCAGCAAAAAGGAAGGGGCCTGCCAGGGCCGAAGCCTGCCGGGGGTGCGGGATTGTCCGAAAGGGTTACCGCTACCCCGGAACATAAAGGGCTAAGGAAGGAACACGGATGGGTTTTAATCAGTAAGAGTCTGACACTCCCTTCCGCTCCATCCAGAGCAGGAGGAGTCATTCGATGATTTCGCATCCATAGCAAAAAAAGGACCCCACGAGACTTACACTTTACACTAACTTGATAAACATCAGGAAGATTCTAATTCTGGAAACTAAAATTCTCAGATGCGAGCTATACCACTGGGTGTCCAGGAATATTAAACAGTATTGGAAACCAATGATCTTAATTGTAAGAAAAAACGCTACGCGCTACTCTAATTGCTTTAACTATAAGAGCAATTACAGTATCCTTAGTGTAGGATGTTTACTGAGATTGAAGGAAAAACGTAATTCTGACGCATTAAGTTTTTCCTTGCCGGCTGATTATCATACCACACAACTTGTAGGATCGGATCGAACTGTCTAACTGTTTATAACTGGTTTTAATGGTGCAAAGAGTGATGATACATTCAATTCCTGGATTTTGCGGTATTTTGACCGTTTCCTATCGTAATATTCTACCTAATAATATGTGTGAATCAGTATAAAACAAAATTCTGCGTTAGTTCCTTTTTAGCTGAAAAAGTATTCATTAAAAGTTTCCCGGAAAAAAGTACAAATATACAACACAATCCTTATACAAAGCAGTCTAATTTCCATACCACGCCAAAAACTCCAGGACACAATCACAAAGCATCTTAAATCGTGATGAACACTAACCTACCAATATAGAACAAAAAAAAAGACGCTAAAGCACTTGATTACAGAGATAGGGCATTTCTGGAAGGAACAATGGTACGCGGTGTGGAAGCATCTAGGCGTGGTCAGGAGATGCAAATTGCACGACCCGCGGCCGCAGGGGCTAGACAAATGGCGTCGTGAAGCGACCGCACCGGTAGCACACGAACCCGTCCGCCTGGGGCTCTCGTGTTTATATTCCTAGTGGCACCCGATGATGTAGGGTATGAAGCTTTTCAGGCAAAATTAAGAATTGATTTAGAACGAGAGTTCATGTTGAAAGTTTAAGAAGGATTTTGGAAGGGTTGTTTGGAGACGTTGATAAATAAAAAAGTTTGGAAAAGTTGTGCGTTGAGTTGGAAAAGTTTTGGGTTTTTTGTAAGTTGATATTCGCTGTTTTTCCCTTTAATGTTCAGGAAGATAAAATTAATGATCTAAAAATCCAAGCCAACAGATCTAAACAATTTGAAGCCATTGAATTATTCGATGTTAATTCAAAGAAGAAGATTGTTTGAATTCCATTAAAACCGAACAGCTCAAGCAGCAAAAGCAACGCTAATCACGTACAAAATTAAAGGAGACCAAGTGTGTAATGTAACATGCAAATTGTACGCCACAAGACAAATTGCTTCGTGAGGTCTCACATGTACTCTACATCTATATCGTTTTATAATTCAAACAAGCGCCTGTATTGAGCTCGGGAGGTTTTATTAGGTACAATAAAAGATCCTGTGCTAGTTTTATGTCCTTTCCCAGGAAACCTCTTATTTAGGAGGTTCAAACTTTATTTGTTCCAGGAGAATGCGTTTAGGAACACTAGGTTACGTTAGCATTTGCCGTATTTCACGATGATAAAAATTGGGTTGGTCAGCGTGAAATTTTCTATCTTACATACGAGAATTTTCCAAATTCGCCTGACAAGAATTGTGTTATCTGAAACAGTAATCATCAAGTTTAGGCCAAAATGATGCGTTTTAAATTAGGCAATATGTTTGTTTGTTCAAGATTGTGAGGCCTTCAACAAAAATGTAAGTAGCTGACAAGTAAACAATCAAAGATAAAAGGTTCACATGTAAACAAGAGGTTACATTATTTTAGACATAACTTAAATTTGTGTAGGGTCACGACTGCAGATAACGTACTGATAAAGGTTGATGCAATATTACCGAAATAGAAACTAGTAATTTACCGAAAGGACCAATTACTTGGACTATTATTATATGGTTTAATTTTAGATAGAATTTGACAGAACTAATTACTGCTATCAGAGTATGTCCTTAATTAGTAGTCTTTAGTTCAAAACCTACAACAGTTAAATTTAACTATAAATAAATTATTTTAACCATTATGATAAAGTTAATAGATAAACAAGAACCTACTTGTCCCAACAACCTGGTTCTAAAGGCAAAATTAAAGTTACATATTATAATATTAATAACAGACTAACTTCCAAGTGAGAAAGCTTCAACTATTTACAGCCATTTTATTAAAGTGCCAAACGAATACGCGAGTAAAATACTTCTTCAAATAACTGCAAACATATCTTTGAATCTAAGCGGCGCTGTAAAACGGCTACAATTGCGACTCACACATCAAAATGCTGAAAATCATGGCGATTCTGTAGCGCAATGTAATATCATTTCGAACGTTATTATTACTTTACGGACAGCAAATTCTAAAATATACTTGCAACCCGCGTCAGGCATTCAGTGATGCTCTAAGATTCAGTGTAATGGCGAAGCAACTTTGAAATTATATCTCTGGCGACTGTTGACTCTCGCCGCGGGCGAGTCCATCGCTCACTGCTCAGTACAACTCAAACACCGAGAAAATTAATCCTAAGTTTACATCGTTAACCGTTCGCTTTGCAATTCACTTCTTAGCAGATCGTGTTTCGGGATCGAATATCGAGCAACGGGCGTTTAATATTCTACGTGACTTCTTCGAGTGATAATAGATCGACTTGTAAAGATTCCATTAAGCCACGTCGAGCTTTTTTTTCATCGACTGTCGTGTACCTTGTCCTATTGTTGGAGAGAAATCGTTCGTAACGGTTATGCTTTTCCGCATTTTCTACGTTCTTATAGAGTGTAGTATTCGTTTTTGCGAGACTCTGTTTAAAATTCAAAACATCATCTTTTTTTTGTTTGAGGTAATTTTAGGTAATCATTGGTTTGTGTACAGTCAAGTTGGCAAGAATAAAAAGCTATTACGGAATATAGAATTTCACTTTGCTTGAACGACTCACGTTTTCAATTTGCCCTTTGTAAACCTACGATATAATTATTTTATTTTATACCTTGTTGTTTTCATTTATGTTTTACATTCCATTTTATATTCGATATTAGCCGGAAATACAGTATTGCCATGATAAAAATAATAACTCCTACCGCTACCATCAAATAGTACGTCATTTTATTTCCCCGCTTTGATCAACCTTACCTTTTTACAATTCAGCACACGACAGATTCTAGTCGTAAAGATTCAAGACTTCATTCTTCCAGTTCAATCGAAAACAAGCGTAAATTGGCCGTGAACGAACTTTTGTACGTCAGCACTGAACGTGAACGTGAGTATACCGCTTGGAGTATGAATAAAGTGTCTCACATATTGTCTAGTAGTCGTTGAAAGTCATGATTTAGTAAGTGTTGAAGTAGGTGTTCATTCATATAGAAATATATAGTTGGATAATGTTTCTATAGCGATAGACAAACTGGTATATTTTATCAATCAATAAGAATTTTCCTTTTATGTGTAAATACAGTAAAAGTCTATAAATACAAAATCGTAAGCGTAATACTATGGATGTTAAATGCAAAGCAATGCTTCATTGCATTCTACACAAAACCAATAAAGACTAGTAACTGCTGCAATAATTGATGAAAAGATAAGCAAATTAATCATACATAAACTTTTTATTGATAATTAAATTAAAACTGCACCATAAACTTGATCTGATGCACATAAAATTATAATCAAACCGTCTATAACAACTGATCATACTTCGATTAATATCAATTAAATAAATAATTCATTAATCGAACTGCAACAATCGCATCAATACAATTCCACGACTAAAAGTCGCAAGCGCGGGGCACATCTAAGAGGTGCACGCTGCAGCGGATGGACAGGGATTGCACGTTCTTAGAATAACAAATAGATGGTTGCGGAAAGCGGTCGCAGCCAATCAGAATTGTGGTTGAACCCACAGGACGATTTGTGAAGATTAATTAGCGAGAACGAATTGAGGTCGCCGTTTTAATTAGTCTTCATTTTGGGAAAGGAAAAAAGAATATGGATGAGATGGTAAAAAATACAAAATTTTTAAGGTAAAATTGAGACAGATGGATGGATTAGGAAACTTTAGAAAATTAGAAGTAAAAGGCTGTGCTTTAGGTTTTACAATTCAGGTAAACCTGAAACTGACATTGTTAGAAAATTATATACTTTTTGCTTTATGAAACCAACTTGGGCTTGACACAAAATAGTATACATAGTAATCCTTCAGGTATTACAGACATGATGACTTATTATGTTATGTTAGTATACATAATGTGAATAGTTTTGCTATTTTGTTTGATGTTACTCTACGCCAATTTTTTTTCTCTTCTATTTTAGACCAATGATAATCATGCGACCAACAACGTAATGAATTCGGTAATGTAAATCTTTCTTCTGACCAGGCAATCACAACTGCGGTTGCAGCCTACAAGAGATTTATAGGATTAATTAGCAAAACAAATTAACTGGGGTCGGCATTTTACTTTCTTCTTCTGTTTTAACGTCCTTCAATTACAAATAGGCAAACTTGAATTTCTTTTTGGATATTTTACTCCAAGATTTTCATTATTGACGCATAATTAACTTTTATTTATCTGTCTTGATTCATTGCAATTATGTATTTGTTTTAAATTGGATCTATGTCTATAATTAAACGATTTATTGCCCATCTTCTCGGCTTTGTCATCGTCATCTTTTTCAATTTACTAATCCCAAACTATATACAGACAGCATATATGACCCTAAGTTCACTAGAATCAATCATTTATTTACAAAATATTATTGCAATCAAAATCCACCCAAAAATTAGGACCCCACACAGCAATAACTTCGCGACCACCATAAGATTACTATCGCGCATATGGCATACAATTGGTGACAGCGATTGTAAAAATTATGGTTCACGGGTGCAAGACGACAATCTCGTAAAAATTGATGGACGTGTTTTAAAAGCTCGAATATTGTCAACCCTTTTGGCTTTCGCTGCCATTGTGATGGCGTTATCTTCACGCTGGGTGAGTTTATGGGGAAAGCAGTGGAACGAGCGTTGTCGACGCTTGATTTAGTGAGAACATAAGCTATACGTAGCGGTAAAATGGACGGTGTGGTTATAAAAATAATGTTGATGACATTAAATATTTGGTAAAAAATTTAAGAAAATTCTGAAGTGTTTATTTTTTTAAATACATCTGCTTCAACTGAGATAGATTTAGATATTAGATAATGAAGTGACTGACAAAAATCTGTTACACTTTGAGATTAAAGTCTTAACACCTAACAATTCTTCTTGACACTTTCAAACTCACAAAAACTTATCTTAAAGACAAAACATCTTTTAAAAAGGAAACTCCACTTATCCACCACATAAACTACTAAACCCAAAAATCAATCTTCGGCCAAAAAACATCGCTTTCCCCATTTCACACACACTTCACAGTTCTGAAGTTAGTGCCCTAACCCGAGACATGACGACAGATGACGCGTAAACTGCGGGGCGTCGTCGTTGAGTAATGAACGTTCGCCCATTACTCATTACAAGCCGTGACTTGCCCGTGTGACGGGGCCTTTATTTCAGCGCTGCACTACTGTTTCCGATGATTTATGCGTCGTCGTATTTTTATTGTTGAGTTGAGCTATCAATCAGTTTTGTTTAAGGAGTCTTACTTTCGTTGTGACTAGAATGTAAGCTTGTTAGTGGACAGTTTATCATAAAAGCTCATCTAAGAGCGACGTTACTTACGTTTCATTTCAATGCTGCGAGATTTGAGAAGATATTCGATTAGTAGCGAAGATTTTCTTAAATCAAAATGACGTTAACATTTAATGAATCCCATTACCGTTCAAAGTTTAAACTGTAATTGGAATTTAATTCTTAGTAACAATAAAAACTCCAAGCAGTCAATTATTTTGCTTAAACCAAGAGCGTTCGTGAGCGAAGTTACAACCTAAAAAGGAATCCATTAATAATGTTAAAATAGCTAAAGAAACAGTCATGGCCTTTGAAAAGTGATCCAATGATTAACATGCAGGACTAGGATTAAATGACATCATCATACAAGAAGCTACGTTGGTAATCACACTTAAATAAAAATTCAACATGACGCTTAGGAAGGAAGCACTACATATAGAAATGGTAATAATAAATTTTGGAAGCTATAAATTGAAGAATGATTAGCTCCCTACAGATTATTACTGACAAATATAACTTAAGTTCCCATTATACCCAATCCCATTGAACTGTTAAAATTTGTAAGAATACTCGAGATTCAAAAAGATTCTTTGTATGCAATAACGGAACGCCCTCCAAACATCTGTAGTAGCTGAGAAAAAAGAAATCCGCATCGATAATGTTACTCGTATTACTCGAAAAGTGAGAGAAATCAACGCTCAGATAAACGATAAGGTAATAACAGAAGCCGATCCTATCTTTTGTACTCTTTTGTTGCGCGACGAATACAATGCAGTTGTAAATTTTTGGGTTCTTAACTCCACAATGTTCCCGTCATTAATCTATGGCCGTTGTAACTTGAAGCGGGGTTGGAATCTTTTGTACCTGCTCTGCTCCTCGCCCCTTTGTACCCTTACATGTGCGGGGCAGGGACAAAAACCTTGCGCAATATTGTCTGCCCTAAGACATCGGATGATGTGAAAATAATACCACGGAATATAAAGCAAAATATCCCTGCAGTATAACAGGCCCTTCCAGTTTTCAACGAAGATTCTAATCGCAAAAGCTCGCGAAGTTACAATTTCAGAATTTCACCTCGGATCGAACCGACCGTTTGTCTATCGGGACTATTTTTAAAAATGTCACCCGCAGCCACATCTAAGCTTTTTTTGACACGTCGTTTCCACTAAGCCCTTGACATGCATTAACGCCTAACATCTACGCGCACTTTTTCTGTCGAATCTCCAGATGTGAGTGCATCATTAAAATCTTCTATGGCACCAAAAAGATCAAAAGTTATCTCCTCGGTTGGAGAGGTTCCCTCTCGCCCCTGCGTCCCTTTCCCCCACAGGTCCCTTGTTGCCGCGACAGTTAAAGTCTGACGGTCGTGAGGGACGGTCGCTGCCACCCGGGCGTCCCAGCCGCGTTGCGTACGATACCGCGTTTGTGAAAACTGTTTTCCTTAGTGTCATTTGCATACGTGAAGTGAAACTGATTACATTTTGGAAACTGTGATGGGATTTGTTGTACGTTTGCAGCTTTTTTGGATGTGAAAGATTGTTTAAAGTTTAAAGTGAACCTCTTGTGGATTGTTTTTATTTTGTAAATCGTCGCTGATGCATTCTATTTTGGCTGTTTTATTCGGGTAACTATTTTGGTATCATTTGTAATGACAGTTTATTTTATGAGAACGATCTCCATCGTTTCATCACGAGCATTTAATAAAAACTATAGTCTGTTACGTACTTAACATTTATCGCGTGCCCAACCATTCGTTACAATATAAACAATTCGTATCTTTCTCTTGAGTGTTCCCAACTTTCCATCCAATTATATGACAGATAGTTTTGATAAAACAAGATTTATGACTTGAACTACGTCTAAGGAGATATGGAAGTCGGTCACGGATATATCAGAATCTTACCCAACGACGGCACCAAAAACTATTATGTAGCTTTTTTACGACTGACAACGGTAAAAGCGGCTGCAATTGTGACGGTAGGAGACACTACATCAGATAAGGTGGAACAGCATAAATAGGCTAATGTCAATTCCCATTACGATGCTTTGTCACGTGTATAAGATGGTCCAGGAGATATGGTAGAAGAAGCTCTAACGATTGTTATTGTGATTTTAGTTCAGATACCGGTAATTGTGAGGTGATTTTGGTAATGTAGGGTGCACTTAACGTCTTACCTCTGTAAGTTTTAGAAGAGTTTAGAAATGTTCATGGGCCTAATCACTATGTTTTTCTTTTCTCTCAAGGCTTTATTTGCGTATTTCAGTTAGACGATCAGATTCAGCTGGTGTTCTTGGACTATTAAGATCGTGAAGCTTATCGTGACCTGTAGATTTAAATGTCTTAGTAATTCAATTATTATGATTACTTTTGATAGTCTATAATAAATAATACTAAACGTTATTGCAAAAGGCGTAAAATCCAAACACCATTATAATTTACAGTGTAATTTATTGACTAAACAGTTGTTTTATATTTGATTAATATTTTATTATCGTCTTGTTTAATTTCCAATAATCTATAACAATAATGTAATTAGTAAGTATCATTTTATAAATGAGTCTTTCCATCTCTCTGATGTGACATTTCCTAATGGAATTTGAATTCTCGTCATAAAACTTATCCGAGTTCAAAAATATGTTACATGTTTTTTAAATTAGTGGTTTGCTATTAAGTGACGAGTCTCTAGCCCATCGTTATCAATTACTACAACACCCTTGCCTCAATTGACGTTAACAACTTGCACAAGATAAACTGCTGATAAAATCTGTTTACTTTGAACTTTTACATTATCGGTACATGAAACGCTATCGAATTTATGTCACGTAATGTTTCTATCGTCAACACCTTCTTCGGTATACTAGTGAGCTTTCTTCAAATAGGTGAGTTTTATATGAAATAGAAAATTATTTAGATTTTGATACTTTTACTTATAAGTTCACACGATTGTCTAATCTAGTTCTATGACAAAGTTGACCTCTATATATGGCCTTAAAGTACTTTTTGATATTAAGAATTTATCACAGATAATTGTATAGGTACTGGCCCTTCTAACTTGGCCAAGGTAGTTATTAATTGAAATTCGTATTAGCTTTAATGGTTATATGTGGCTACAATGATTTATATGTGTTTTTATTACTGACTTATATAACCGTCTATCATAATATACATTTTATGCGAGCACGATTTAGTTTCGAACAATCATAAAATGGTTTAAAGGTGACTGACATTACTCGTGCGTTATAAATTTAAAAGCTGTTAATATTAACCAAACCATAATAATATAATAGATATTAATAAAGCTAATTGGTATAAAAACATCGATCCTACCAAAGATTACTTAATTATTAACGATACAACCATAAGTTAATGTGTCTTCGTGTCAGTCATGTGCGTGGTTCACATGTGTTGGAACTCTGCTCTCCCCTGGCGGAAGAAAGACCATGAAAGTAAATAAATAATAAGGCTAGCTACAATCAACGCTACACGAATGTTCATTAAACATGCAAAATCTCCTAAGGTTTGTTTACAGTAGCGATAAGATTACCCACGGAAGCTCTTATCGGAAAGTTCCGCAACTGAGCTATGTGGTGCGCCGGTAATAAAGTGAATTGCAGACTTACGATTGCCACGTTCGATTGTCGCAGAGTTACGTCGCGATCGCAACGAAATATTGAATGGATCGATGGTATTGATAGCTTCGGTGTTGTGTTCATCTATTTCAATAGGTAACGTAATAGTCGACATTAAGAACGTTAAAGATAAACTTATGTGTTAAGTTGAGTTCATAAAGTTAGCGATTTGATCGAAGATATTACGTATACCTTATGCAAATTGAAAATTTATTTGAGGAATTAAGTTTTGTAGGTGTAATAAATTTTGGTTAAATCGTGTTCATTCTGTAGATTAATTTGATATCGATCAGTGATACACAAGCTTGCAGTTAATGTTTAATTTAGATAATTAAACTTCATTAGACTAGAAGACAACAGAATCAGAATAACAGATTATTAGACATCCACTGCTGGACATATTCTATAACCCTTCCATAAATAATAATGATTAATAAGAACCGAATCTAGTGTACAGTAAGAAGCTGCTGACTCTTAAAGCTTTGTAAACGTAAAAACGAAAGCTAAAACTCTCAATTTAAAAAGAGAAAACACCAAAATGTCGCAACCGAAAATAGGACAAACTAATCTGAAGTTAACATCAGTCGCACGCACGGAGCCTTCCTTATTAACTATAGTAGAGGTAGTGGGATCACCTGTAACCTTACAATTTGTATGCTCATCTCATTGGCTAATGATCGGAAATTCGGAACTTTCGGTAGAGGATGTTTGAACTATTCATTAGTTTGATTTTTGGAGGAGTGGTATAAGAAGAAAGAGGTAGCGGGCAAAGTAAAATACATTGGAATCTGGATTGAAATCATTGTATCGAGGTAATTTGTATAAGCATTGAATAGTAGGTAATTGATCGACTCATTAATATCAGATGCCTATAGAGCAATTACATCATCATACATTAGTCTTATTGAAAAGCCTTCCCACTTGGAAGACAGCGTTGAACAAAACCGTGACTATTATTGATTCGATTGTAGAAGTCAGCGCCTACTCGCATAATTGATTGAATGCCTATTGACACCTATAAAATGTGCTAGATAGATTGATCTAAACTACCAAGACCATTGATCACTATCGAATGAATAAATGTTCAAGCGCAATTATTTAATGGCTACATAATAAGCATTCAATTTAAATATTATAAATTACAGTCATTTATCAATCAATAAAATAGGTGGAATATTTGCTGGATGAATGATAATATTTGCTGGATTAATTATAGAAGCTCAATATGCCCTTAAAAAGACCATGATGATACATTACAGCACCAGATACCCAACCTTCTTATCTTCACCTAATGCAATGATACAATGCTCAATATTGAAGAAATAACCTCATGAAGATTATAAATGTATTTCCTGTTCAACACTCTTTTATTTAGTTCTCTATTCTTTTCCAGTAACCGCACGATAATATGAATTAAAAGAAAGGCTTGGATTGGATTTTACCTTTTACATTACCTTTTAGAGGGAAACATAGAAACGCTGGCAAAAGCGCTGTTAGCGCTGCAAAATTATATTCCATGCCATCATAATCGCTTGGTACAAAATCTTGAACCACTTAATGCTCATAAATTATTTCTTCATAGGCATTCTGAGTAAGCAGTCCTAAACAGAATGCCCTTACAATTTGGGCCAATAGCACTGTTCGCCTTGATTGGACGAGATCTGATTGATCTGAATCGGTATTGTTATTATGATCTAGTTTGGAACAAAAATTAGTGTGTGATTTTAGATTATCGATTAGCGGCCGAACCCAATTACCTGTTTATTACCAGTTTTGACATGCTGGTAGAAAAACCTATCTATCTCTGGTTTTAACGTCCCAATAATCTATATCAGTAACGATCTGTACGATTATAATTATTATACTGGCAGTTTATACTGGCTACAATCAGTAGCGATCTGTCTTTTAACTGAAAATAGGTTATTGGGTTCGGCCGTAAGTCATATTCAGACCAAAGAAACGATGGATCGATTGTGTGAATGACGTGATTAGGTAGAAAGGAAGTGACGACGAGGAGGTGGTGAAGATGACGACTAAAAAAGAAGTATGGGAGAAAAGTATTTATGTTGTGACGACCTCAAATAAATTGGGGTAAGGGCAGGAGAATCACAATGATTAGGTTATATTCAGGAAACATTAATTCTTCTTGGAGTTTATTTTTTGCATTCAGTATAGCGATTACCTGCTTCTGCAGCATTAATTTAATATCTACTTATCTAGTACTCCAGTTATAGTAGATAACGAAAATCACAATTTATATAGTCCGGGTGAAAATTCGTTTCATTGTTGCAAAATTGTGGCGCAGCGAGCAAGTCTTTGCGTTTGTAATAATACTAAGAAAAAAGATCTTGAGTTAAGACTAACTTATATAAAGTGACTCCGGCAAAGCCAAAAGAAAAGTTTTTCTTTAGTAACTGCATAGCAGTTTTTGCCAAGATTTAATACAAGACTTGGTCTTTGTTTAAAATCTTGAAGTTCTTTTTATAAAATGGTCTTTGAGTTTTGTTTTAAATTTTAATTAAAAGTGACACAGTTTAGTTTACTTTTGAAATCGCTAACGAGACTGCAATGTTTGTTTGGTCTTAGCACTAACTTATAGCAAATCTCTATAGACCAAACAAGTCCAAATGTTGGATATAAAGTGCTACTCCCTTAAATCGATAATTCTAACATAGTAACCAATGACACAATAAAATAAGCACCAATAATTTAGCCAACACATAACAATAACATATTTGACAGTTCGTTTGAAATACTACGTTCAGCAGTCACAGCGGTAAATACAACATTGTTGCAACAAGAAGCAATAACGCAGCACACGTCTTTATAATCCAATACAAGGTTTTATGTTACTGGAAAGTTGTTTTCTACATTGTAAGTTCAAATAATATTAACGTTTGTTTTAGCTGCTGGAGATTTCTTTAAATAATATTAGGGACCTACTAGTAAAGCTGACTCGCTTCTGTAATTTTGCTTGGAACGATTCTATGAATTCGATTGTGATTTTGCTTATTTGCTCAGTTTAGGGTACTGAAGCACGATAATATTACCGTAACTGAAGTGTTGAGTTTATATTTCGCCCTAAGCATAAAAGTATCAAGTTGCAAGCAAGTCGCCCACAAGTATAATAATAGCTCATTTCCTAGAATGTTCTTATACAGAAGCATGAAAATACGCCCTTTCCTATCAATTTTCAATATCACAAGTACTGCTTTCATACCTTTCATAACATTATCAACGGTATTTACTTCTCATATTTTGATTAAAACTTTCGCATATTCACAACGGAAAGTTCGTCCATTTACTGCATTATTCAAATTCTGTGTCCACGAACATTGTTTAATCTGTTTGATCTCTCCCATTATCTTTGTTTTCATCATAAACTTTATTAAAGCTAGCAGCTACTGTTTGATTATCTTTATAATTATCAAGTACTTAATCACTACAGTTTAAAATATTTAAGTCGCCATTTAGTGGTTAACTTTGATATGTATCTGTCGTTGTTGACACTTAATTAAATGTATATAAAACAGCAAGTCTGTAACTGTAGTGTAAATAGAATTCGAAGCTTTATTGATGTTTAATATAAAGGTACCGTTCGAAGGTTCCAATATAACGGTTACTTGCTAGTTTAATGATCGTAAGTGTGTATAGTAATGACAGGTGGCTATACCATTGTAAATGGGAGTGCCACAGTAACCCATTTCTCTTGGTCATCTCTTACAACTTGCGTGGGATTGTGAGCAGGTGATGCACTTTATTTTTCATTCATATACACCACATCTATTATCAAAAATTGTTTTTCTATGGAAAATATTACAATAAGTTTTGCAACACAATATAATATTTTGTATACGTCCTTGAACTTTATTTCTGTTAGTTATTTCGACTTTCTTTGCGTTTTTTTTTATCACGCCCAAAACTTTTTGTAAAGTTTTGAAGAACCGCAGTATTTTACTGGGGTTCTTCAAAATTTATTCACACAACATGTTCAATTTCTATAAAATATGTTTCGTCACACCAAATCGGCTTTTTACCACAAGCCTCTACTTACCGGCCTATAATAGGGCCATTTATTTTTTCCCCAAAAATGGCCCTAAAGGGTCCTATTAGTCACGGTGCGGTGCCATACAAAAGTGTTCGGCCTAATGACGCGGTGGGCTTGTTCGGAATATGATCAGAAATATGGGCCATCGGTTTTCCGAAAGAATTTTTTTATGATTCATTTTGAAATATGTCAGTTGTTTTTTGTTTCGAACTTTGTAACTATTATTTTTGATTGGAAACGGTTCTACGTGTTACTTTTTGACGTGAACTAATCTTGTTATGTTGAAATCGGAAATCAAGTACCTATGTCTGATGATACGTTACGTTACGTCATAAATGAGTTGTTTTGTTTTTATAATATGAAATAGATTTAGGACTTACAAAATGGCTTTGAATCGTATGTTCAAAGCAGGTATAGTTTACGTTGAACCAGTTGCACGTATAGCTTTAATATTCCAAAAAAGTAAAAGTAAACATCAGAGCACAAAATACTAATGACCAGCTCAAAAAACAAATTCAAACAAAAAATTAAAGGAACGATAATTGTCAAAGGGCTCACACACCACACAATGCGTGTACCAATACAAAGTCGACTAAGCAAATATTGGTCTAACTTTCCAACGTTATTGTTTTAGGTGATGCGTGCGCGCAAGTGAACATGGCGCGGGGGGGTGTCGTGCTCCTCGTGCTATGGGTGGCCGTCGCCGCCGACAAACATGGTAAGTACCAAGATTTACTCTTTTTGTTCTTCGGCGAAGAAACGTGGCCGGTTAAAGATATAGCCAGTAATAAAACAAATATGATGATATTTATACATATAAGCTATTTAAAAGCATTGAGTTGGATCAGGTTTTATCTGCATGTTCATCGGTGAATGTGTTATTATAAGCGTGTTTTACACTCTATTAAAATAACTCATAAAATCTATTGGAATAAGTCTCTGAATAACTTATTCAAGGATTTATTAAATACTTAACCAAAAAGCTTTCACTCTGCCCAACGTGTATTTCTAAAACTTCCGCTCAAAATATTCATGAAATTCTAATCCGGACTTCCAAGAATTTAGGTCATAGTCCTTAATTTAAAAAGTTTCAACTCCATATCTTCACTGTTAATTACGGGCCATGATTTATGGAGAGGCAAAATTTTCCCCCGTAAAGCATCGTTTTATCTGCGACCCTCAAAAATCTAAGTGGGGTAACAAAAAATGGTGTAAAAGCTACAGAGAGTTTGCACCTAATCTTGGATCTGATAAAGAAGGCAAAAAGTATAACTGTCGCCAACGGATCGTCGATGTAAAAAATGATGATACAATGCTACAGTCGAGTGGCAAAAAAAGCGAAGAAATAGTTTCTTGTCACGACGATGACGATAATGCAAGTAACAAACAAGAAATTATCTGTATTGAGGGCGTCAGTTTTGATGCTCCGTTGTAAAATGTTAGGATTGACACTATGTGTTGTCATAGCGCATCTTCGATGATTGACATGTGAGTACAGTTAATCAAACTGTATTATTTGAATAGTGTAATGGATTTTACAAACATTATGACGTGGCGTTTTGTTAATCTGTCACGATCGGAATGGAACAAACGAGTAATGAGTAAAAGTAAAAATGTTGTCTGTCATCATTATAGATTTTGTTGGAGTCGAATGAGGAAGAACATGCTATTACGTATTTCAAAGTTTGTAACCATCATTATAATAAGCAGGCGTACTTTCATAATTTTTAGTAGATCGACTGGAAACATATTTTTACTCGTATATAGACGTTTGAATTGAATAAACAGTTATTTAACCTACAAATTCTGACTTTGGCATAACAAAATAATTAATTGAATCGTCGACAAAGGGCCTTTCTAGATCTTAAAATCCAACACGTCACTTCTGCTTGTCATTTGAAGCAGTGTTTATGCAGCTAGTCTCTAAAGATGTTCTTCAAAGCGAAATGTATTAATGAAGCCACGTCTTAAACAAGAGTAAATAAACATTGAGTAGTTTTAAAAACAAAACTACTGTTATCCGCGTCATACACATCATGTGTCACTAAGATGCATCGCAATCGTAAACATTTTCCAAATCATGACATCTACTTTAAAAATCACTGCCTTATATAACACTGTTTCCATATAACGTTGTCTTGCCAAGCAAAAGCTCAATATAAGAATCTAGGTCGTGAATGTACATACGTGTGAAAATTACGTTTCGTTAATGAAAGAGAGAATCGATACTCGTGTGAGATCGTATGGTTTGAGTTGGTCACGACTTTTTAAATGGTAATGTTATCGATACAATGAGTGGTATAGTGTGTGGACACTTGGACAGTGATCGTTATGTTGGATTTAAGGTTAGAAGTTGTGTTGATGGTAATACTTTTGTTCAGTGTGACGAAATAAATTGCAGAAAAAAGAAAACGATATCCAAAGACTGTAAAACAAAGCCCAATAATCTGTATTTGCTTTAAGAAAAAAGTAAATGTTTGATTACCTTGCAAAGGAGATAAACAAGACAACAAAAACCTAAGTCCGAAAGCAAAAAACAGCCGCAAGAAACAGAACACCGATATTACATTAAACCCACCTTGCGACAACAAACTTGAAGATCTAAATTCACAAAATCTCTACCTTTCCCCGTTACCGCGAAAAAAATCCATACATCCATTAAAGTTGAAATCGGAAACGACCACTCGAAGGCAGCTGCTGGTGTGAATGAAACAGAAAATAATAGCGAAAGACTCCCAGGAGAAGCCATGCAGCATTATAACCCGACTAACAAAGGGATTATCTTGTTTGGGAACCTCTTGACTGGCACTCTATGTATCGTATTACCATTGAAGTTTTTGTGGGTGTGGTCCAAGTCGGGGTGAGAATTCGGCGGCATTCAAAGAAATTTTGGAGCACTTTTTGCACCTTGTTAGGTAACGTTAACGGTTCAGTTATTTCAGTAATTTGAAATGTATTGTAGATATTTCTCGCTTTCTGTCGGGATGTTCTGTTTCCCTATGCTTTCGACAATTATTGGATTGAGTTGTTAGTTATATTATTACTTCAAACTTAACGTTAGCTGTATAAAGTATGTTCTCAATTTCAAAGACACATTGTTTAACAAAATTCCACATCGTTTGCGCAATCGATACTAGACCATGAGTCACTTAATTAAAACAACATTGAATGCAATATCTTATCTTAACCTAAATTAATCGAAACAATGTACAACGGTATGCTTAAAATTCTCATTACAACGATGTTAAAACTGTGTTTAAAAGCAGCATCCACTTCATTGGTTTCCACCATCCCCTAACAATTAATTACCTCCTGTGTTTTCACAAATTCCTTTCCATTTTTTACGAACTCGTCAGCAAACGACATCGGATCACAACGATCGTCATAGCTCGTTTATTTCGAGCCCCACGTATCCCCGCCTACAGTGCCATTAAATAGATCGAGTGCATCTTTTTACGTCTCGGGTGCTAAGTGCATTTGCTAGTAAACTGCATCAAGCATCGTCTCCCCGAGTGACGTGAGTGAGCTACAGATGTTTGGTAATGCACCCGCTTATTGTATTGTCTTAATGCTCGCGAAATGAACATTTCTGTTATCTTGAAGCTCGTGTTGCTATCTTTACATATCTTTTGCTTTAAAGGGACGGTTCTAAGTGGTGTCAGCCTTAAGTGGTTTAGATACATAGGCGCGTGCAGTAAAACGTTTTACAACCGCTGCGCTGGTTGGGAGTCTTCTAAGCTTTCATCAGTCTGTTAAATATACATATGGCAGCCGCTGAACTATGATTATACAGTACCCGGCGATAAATATTGCACATCGACCTTTGGAAAGAAACAATCGGCTAATTTCGGCTTCGTAGTGCGTTATCTCTGTCGCACACTACCTATGTGACGTTAACTGACGTTTTGTCAGTCGTTGTTCAAGTGCGATAGAGTGCGGTCGCGTCCAGTTCAAAATATATGTCTAGAGTTGTTAACACCCCCAAATTTAAATAATTTAAAGTTGTACTATTGCATCTTTAGGGAAAATAGGGGAACCTTTTTATTTTACCCCAACCTAAAGCAATCATTTATAGAAAAATTGGTGTATTTTATACAAAGAATAAAAAGAATTATCAAAAGAAGCAAATCATAATTGTTTTAACAGCTCCTAATAGATACCGGACTGTTTGTATTTCGTGCGACAGAGATAACGCTCTACGAAGCCGAAATTAGCCGATTGTCTCTTTCCAAAGATCGATGTGCAATATTTATCGCCGGGTACTGTACTTTAGTTTATATTCCAACAAGAACATTCCAAGACGGTTGTTACTCTTTTCAATTTTAGCCCCAATAAGAACCGTGCTCTTAGTTCTATCCAATTCTGACTCCCGATCGAGTAGCAACACGGTATGTAAATACGACTGCATTCCTTTATATACTCTCCATAACGCATAAAGGCTCTGTTATCGCTCAAGTGAATAGGGCACACGCTGATATCGACCGCTGCTATTACGGCCAAGTTTTATAGGAGCACCACTTAATGTACCAGCTACATCTGTTAAGTATCAATGATAGAATCCCTTAATTTTAACGGGAATATTTAGTTCATTTATAAATAAATTGAGTGCTTTAGATTTGGTATTAAGATAAGTACGCTTTGAATAGATGGGTCTGGTTTTATGACGCCCAATATAAGTGGATAATAACTGGTCACTACGCTATTTGGGAAGTATTGATTAAGATTTGGTCATTAACTTTTGTTTTTATGATAGAGAAATGAAAGGAAATTCATTAAATGTATCTTATCATTCGTCGTAAAAATTCTTAGCTGTTGCTTTATGAATCATACACTTGCCGTTTAAACATTCAATATCTCTATTGATCTTAAGTCCAAAAGAGCAAAGTAACAAAAGTTACAAATAATTTCGAAACATCCTTTGATACTACTTGTTCAATTTTAAAAGACATCAAGTCACAGTAATTGTCTGCCATCATCAATAAAGCCAATTGTTAGCCCATTTGTAGAACGAGCCAAGAATTCTTCTTGGACGTTGATTAAGAACGAGTCATCAATAAAACTGCTATCTTGAATAACATCGATGCCTTCATTAATTATTTTGTACTAGCTTTTACTGGCTCGGGCTGAAACTTAATACCTGTAAAGTGTGTTCCATTAATTTGGATCAGGTTAGATTTTGGGCAAACGGTAACACTTGATACTATTGTGGAAGCAGCAGTCAGTTTAATCGTTGCTATTAAAACTTTAGAGGTGGCTGAGATATCAATTACATGTATGAGAGGAACGACACATACATTTACTCATCTTGTTAAATTATTGCTAGCATTTTTTGGTATCGTGACAAAAATAATTAAGTCAATCGAATCCATACAGTTAACAAATCAAGGAATTGCTAAACAGAACTTTAATTAACACACTGCAATATTGTTGATTCTTAATGACAGGATGACGGACCCAGAGATTTCGTTTCGTTTATAGATTTCGTCCCCGAGGGAGCGAAGAGTGAACATTCGTCATCCCGTACGCGTTTCACATCACTAAACACACGACATTTCGTCCCATTTAAAATTCTGTGATTCCAAACGTTTGAGGTATTTTAAAACAAAGAAAACATACCATTAGTTATGTAAGAAATCCCATGAGTGATTTGTTTATTGTGACATAAAGGGGAAACGGAGAAAATATACTGGAAATAGAAATTTATAATACTATGGGATAAGATGTTTAAAATAACGAGTTGCTTTTGCAGACAATGGCAGATGTTGGACACATTTCTATGTCCAATTATATAAGAGGTCCTGTGTAGCTGTTGACAAGATGTCTTTTTATTGTTTTTAATTTTATTGTTCAGGAAACTGGAAATACTTTTACCAAGACGAGTTCCTACAAGAAAATTTTACGACTACCCTGTAATTTTCTTGTTACATCTATTATTGATTTGAAAGCCTTTGAAAACTCTGTAGACCCTGTTCTCACAATGACAGCTAAAACAATTGCTACAAAGACACTGGAACTAAAACTATAAAGCTCGATTCACTCCTTAATACAATACAAATAACATCAAAGCCCAACACATCGATCGAAGTACAAACGCTAGACATTTATTTATAATTTACGAACATCGTGACGGCGATCAGGTTAGTTACGCTTCTTGTAACGTTTAAATGGAGTTTCGTCACTATAGATAACACTTGTACAAGAATCGTGAACGCTTCTCTTAGTTAAGATGGTTAGGGCTGGTTGCTTTGCAAAGCAATTAAAAATATTTAATTAAATATTCGATATGTATTAAGAGTTGATTTTCTTGGTTTCTTGTTTGAGGTAGGTCATGACTTTTATTGCTTTTATTAAAACGTTTAATTGAAAATTGCAATATTGTAAGTTGATTAGAAATCTTCAGTTTAATGGTGTTTTTTTATTTGTATTTATGATTGATGAACACTAATATAACACAATCACTTGAAAACTTAAAATTATTTTAGAAGTATGTTGCAATGAAGTGAAAAAAGTGTTTTGCCCACAATATTATGTAAGGTCCGGCCGCGCTGATGTAAACAACAATGGCCGCTCGAAATTAAATAAAATCGATATACAGGAACATTTATTTTAAGTAATGTTTGTTTTCGTCTAAATCTCCGAGCTAACTAGACAAAAACAAACATTACTTAAAATAAATGTTCCTGTATATCGATTTTATTCAATTCCGAGTGGCCATTCTTGTTTAAATTTTTTACTTAGGTGTAGATACATATTCACGTTTATTGAATAAACTAGCTTTCAGTAAACATACACAACAAACAGCTAGTACAAACATAAATATACTCAGATTAACTACTAGTAAGCAAGCAGCCCTAACTACCGACCTACATAACAAAAGCATTGATATAAACCAGTCAATAGGAAACTCACATATCAATAGAAATACGATAGTAACTGCACTCGAATCGAACATTAATTAAAATTGTGATAAAGCATCGAATCTTGCTGAAGATTATGAAACATTTGATACTAATAAAGCCGTTAATCAAATTCCAAGTGCTAAAAACCAATTAAAATTGACAGGCGACTTGCCCAATCGAGATGGTCAAAAAGGCTCGGAGCAAATAGAATATGTAATTGACTTTACCTTCGTCACAGTGACATGAAGATTGTTTTTTTTAGAGGAAATGGTAATTAAGTGTCCCGTTTTGGATTGTATTATAATTAGAATGCGTTAAGTATTTTGTTTTGAGACCGACGAATGCATGAGACTGTATTTAGAAGAGATTTGATGAGAGTTTGGTAATGTTATTTTTTTCACCAATTATTATTAAAGTTTAGTGATTGAAATTGTATTTATAGAAAAATTCAAAACAGTGGATTTAAAAAGTTAAGTGGTCATGCGGGTTTAGCAGCACCTGAGCAGTTCGAAACGAAATTGGCATTTTAATCATTTTGACACAATTTCGAACCACTAAGCGGGAAATGCTTCTCGAAACAAATCCTATTAAGGAAAAATATATTCCAGAAGGAAATATCGTTCGGCCCCCACAAAAACGGAAATAGAAATAAGCTGAACGGAAGTGAAACTAATTAAGTTATCCACGGTTCGCTCGGGTTGCGGTTTATTTTCGTACAATTCCCTAGTTCAAATAATAGTAATACTGTCAACAGTGCAAGAGTAACATACACTGATGTGCCGATAGCGATTTTAGGCGAAATTCTGGAAAGGGAAGAATTTCATGTCGTTGATATTGGAATTTGAGATCAACCCAACGCATCCAAAGTCGCTTTTGTATTGAAGGAAACAGAATTTATTAAGAGGGGAGTACGGTATCCAAATATCTATGTTTTGCGTGTAAATAGGCGCGAGTGACGCTTCAAACCAGGTGCTGACTTGGAGTGAAATCGATGGCATGACTTGGAGGGTACATGTTATTATGACAGTTGCTATTTATCGCGAGCGACGCGGAATATATTTTAACTCCGCAATTAGAATAAGTCGGTACGTAAGCGAAAGCTATTAGTCTTATTAGCGTTGGTGTTTCGTGAAGTTTTAATTGGTCTTTAAATTGTTTGTGACGTTTTTGAGAAGCAAACGTGGCGTCGTGTACTTACATTAATTTGTTCTCACGATACGATTTTAAACTTTTAATGGCAGAGAATTTGTTAAACTCCGGCATTTAATTGCTATATTAACCGAAACATAAACACTATGCGTACCTAATTATTTTGTTTGTAATATTGTAAATCGACAATTTGACTGAAAGAGTCACAATATAGGGATCAAGATGCCTCATCCAATTTGTAAATGGCTTTTCTGATGGCTTAACAATTGTTTGGAGAACTTTTCAGGACAATATCAATTACTTAGTTATTTCGTATTTATATAAAATTCAAAGTCCTGACTGACTGATATATCAACCCACGGCCTAAACCGCTGCCGCTGGCCCTAGAGACATAAAATTTCGAGGGTGTGTTCTTTGTGAAGAGAAGAGTGGGTATCCACTAAGAAAGGGCTTGTCCTTTATAATTATGCAATTATTTTGACACTTTACAACAGCATTCGATAAATAAAATAAACGTAAAAATAAAATAAAGTTTTGTTTTTGTTACAGAGGGCTCAAACACAACTGCGCCAGAAAACACCACAGCAGCTCCAACGCCATCTATACCATTACGACCAGAAAACGCCCATCCTGCAGGCGTAGAAGCCTTAGACCCTTACAACTCAGAGAAGAACTATGCTGCACCACATCACAGAGAATATCTAGAAGAAGATTACGATCACGAATCACACAAAGAAGATGAACACGAAAACAGAGAAGATGCAGATGAACTGCCTTCTTTATCAGGAGATCATCTCTTACAAAGTTCTACAGATGATTTACCAATGTTTCTTCTAGAGCCACAGCATGCTTTTGTTGTTCGAAACAAACCTGCAGTATTGAGGTGTCGGGCAGCGAATGCTCTTCAAGTGTATTTTCAATGTAATGATGTGAGATCCGTGGCTAGTACACAGTTTGAATTTGTGGATCCTCAAAGTGGAGTGAGAATTGTGGAAGCTGAGTGTAACGTGACGAGAGATCAATTGGATGAGTACTTTGGTGAAGATAGATTCACTTGTACCTGTAATGCTTGGAGCAGTCGAGGTGATATTAGAAGTCAGCCTGCCGTCGTTGAGTTAGCATGTAAGTATTTCTTCTTCCTAATAAGAAAATTGTATAGAGTCAAAGTCAAAGCATTTATTTCAAATAGGCACATAAAAGGCACCTTTGAACGTCAAAAATTTACATTAAAATAGAATTGATTCTAGTCGCCCCTTCCAAAAGGTAGCTTTCGTATGAAGAAGAATGGGCAAGAAACTCCACCGTTACTCTTTTAAAAATGTTTTACAATATTTGGCATAGGTACATTCATTATATAATAATATGTGAGGACGATGTACCTAAAATAAAATTACTATACCACAATAGGTATATGAATTAAAAACGAAACCATGACATATAAATTAATTTTCTGATAGATTCATGGTCCTCACATATTTAAAGTATGTGAGTATGTTGTCAATGCAGATTTTTATCTTCGGTTTTAGAAGTATTTTCCTTATTGTTGTTACAAGTGATGTTTGATCTTTTTATGTTATCATTTTTTCATGTTCGGCATTGAACGTAGATTTTATCGTTTTGGTTGACTGTTGAAAGTTTTAAATTTTCCTTAATAAGTACTTTGGGTGACGTTTCAATATTGTGACGGAAGTCAATAAATTCAATATGACATACATATTAAAGCAGGTAACGTGAAAAAATATGATTTGTTACTTTGATATCTCCGCTATTGACTCGTTTCATTTGCTTTTCAATTAAATTTAATCTTAGCCAATTAGTTCACTTTTATCTTCCAGATCAAAAATCTTAATGATATTTTTTTACCTGCTCCTCTCATCCATTCTTACACCGACAGCTCTATCAATAACCGAAATATTTCCAATATCTACGGTATTAGGAACGTTATAAAAATATTATGGTTTCCTGTCGAACGGGCACGACGTGGAACATTTCATCAAAACTCATAATTCGTGGCGAGTTTCCGTAGACGATTTTAGACTAACCCAGTTGGGATTGTTGCACGCCCATCTCCGGTCGAAGACATTACGTTAATAGCTGCGGATCACCGTTCTTTTCAGACGTCAAGATAAATTCCGTCTTCTTCAGCTTTTTTCAAAGCAAAATCTTTGACTTCAGCTGATAATAAAACATACTTATTTACTACACCTACCACCAGTACTTACTTCACCTTGACAACTCGTAACGCTTCATTCAAATAGGGACCAAGCAAGTTATCACTATAGTGCACAACGGCCTTAGCTTCACTTCGACATGCATTGATGGATTAAGCAACTACTATGACGGATTTTATGCCTATGAATGAAGCGACAGACGATGAAGTGCGATCCATTATCGTATCTTAATTACTCTTTTACTCTCTTTGTTTAACTGTACTTTGGGTGTTACCAAAATAAAGTCCCTAAAAAGAGCATGTTGTGACAAGACAAACTACCACCACCATCAAATTCCCTTGATGTATAGCACCATTAATATCGTTCATAAACTGTATTACGGACAGTTGCTCGATTAAATTCAATACCCATTCGTGGTAAATCTTCTATGCATATTAAATAAACGTCGGAATGACCGGTGCCTGGATTTATGGGTGTTGGGCAATACTTGAGGCGGCCAAGTGCGAGCACTGTTATTTGGATGCTATAACATACATCACGTTTTGTTATAATTATCAACCATGGTCCGAACATTAAGTTTTTTTGAACCTGATTTGTATCGGTGTTTCTCAATTTGTTTTTAGTGATGTACGTCACCTAGGCAAGTAGTACGAACTTACGGTTTAATAAATAGTCTTTTTTGTCTTATTAGTCGATTCGCACGAATTTACTCGCCCGAATCGGGCAAATTTTCACTTTTGAATAATAAAAAAAATCTATAGGCAACTCGCACGAATTGGCACATTAAGAATTTTATGCAATAAATTAGGTATAATAGAAAAAAGGACAATAGCGCACAGAGGTGATAAGAGTGCGAGTAAATTCGTGCGAATCGACTAATAAGCCTTTTTGAAGTGAAAACTTCTTTCGGCGAGTTGGGCATTTTTTGAGATGGGAAAAAACCATTGAATTCACGCCACTGTTACCGTAACCGACACCGCTTCGGATGTGTTCGTCTGTCCTCTGGATGTACTCGGTTTTAATGTATTTCCGATATGTCAGTGAGTGATGGCAAAGTATTCTGTTTGTGTTTGTCTATATGACGATTCAAAAAATACACACGTAATTGTTCAAGTTTTCACTTCTGTCGGCACTCCCTATAGGGTCACATCTGGCTTTGTACCTCGTCTTGTAATCCAGTTATGTCTCGTTCCAATTTATGAAATAAGCTCGAGTTTAAAAGACATATTTTGATCTAGATATCGACATAAACAAACTGACAAATAAAACATTAACCTCACTCTTTGACCACTGCACAAGAAAGGCAGCGTATCAAATCTGACAGACTGCACTAATTCCTTCCACTATCTCGCTTACTTTCGTGAATTACACAAGAATACCACCGTGACCAGGAATTATATATTTAGCAGCACAAACCGAGATAAGATCCGAATGTAATTCACAACATTCAATGATCCCTGCAATAGCATACCTTAGTCGTGCCATAAAACATAAAGTTCATTGTATATGAAACTTGTAGATTGTGTGGAATTGGAATAACGGTTTAAAGTTGAAACTAGCTGCTCGCTAAGTAATAAATTGTGATTTTAGATATTAGTAATGTATTATAGTAAGCGTTTGCATGATCCGGGCGTGAAGAAAAGGCATAGCGTACGAGAATTTTAATTTGGTGAAAGTTTGTGTAGTGAAATGCATAACAGCAACTTTGACGGTTGGACGTGATAAGCATCATGTCGGATTTTTTATCGAAACTATAATTCCAATAACTGTTTTGTACTGATAACTATAGTATTTTTAAGTCACTAATTGACGCGCGTTTTACTTGTCGTCATCTACACATATAAAATTCAAAGTCCTGACTGACTGACTGATATATCAACGCACAGCCTAAACCGCTGCTCCTAGAGACATGAAATTTGGAGGGTGTGTTCTTTGTGAAGAGTAGGTATCCACTCAGAAAGGGTTTTTCGAAATTCCACCCCTAAGAGGGTGAATGGGGGGAGGGTGAAATTTCATGCGGACGAAGTCGCGGGCAGAAGCTAGTCAAGTAATAATAAATAAATAAATTCATTATTTAGCAAAAAAGTGAACAATAACACTAGTAACTATGATACGCTAAGAACTGTATTACCAAATTGTTTTTAAAAACTAGCGTATTTTGAACTCTGGGACTTGAGTACCAGAGTTCAAAATACGCTTAATTGAAGTAAGATCTAACTTGTGTTATGAGTACCAGTGTTCCAACAATTTAGTTATAACGTGCTCAAATACACTATGAAGAGCGAGAGCTCCTGCGTAGCTTTCGGTAACATCTGAGACAATGGCGAAGTTGGAAGTGCGTGTCTGTGTGCGTGTGATGTGTTCACGGTATTCGTCTTCACGTGTTTGTACGCTTGGTTACCCTTACCACAAGTAAAGTGCGCGTCGCTTCGTGAGATAAAAATACTATATTTGACATTGCCGATAGTTTTATCAAGGTAGTCTCTTAAATAGCCGGTCACTTTTTAGCTAAGGATGGTGACAGGATCCAAATAGCCATTGAACAATGTTATATGTTACATCCTCATGGTACTGTTAGACCACACAAAAGTTTGTCTTCAAGTCCCATTTCTACATACAAAACCTCACCATCCTATTTCAGAAGCTGCGAACGAACAATTAAAACCGTCAGGAGGTAGATTTAGTGCATGTTTACTCGCACAGACTGTTCGCACAATTAAGAGTCTGTAATGTCTCTCTCAATTTCTGTATTGTGTATATTTAGACGTTTATGAGTTTCCTCAGAATATTACTGGATGACTGTTAACGTATGTGCTTCATTCTGACTTGTTTAGTTAAGTCTTAATTTTATTTCTATGCTGGATCAGGGGTGACAGGAACCTGTTTGTGTTTTGTTTGTCTGTCTCAAGTCGGGAGACTCAACTTACTGACTGACATATGCTTTTAAGTGAATATGATGAACGATATAATTGTATATGAATTTATGTTTAATATAGATATGGAATCTTTAACAACTGATGAATTTATGTTTAATAACCATTTGCTTGAAATCGCCTGATTGATGGAAGCACTTAATGCAGCTACACTTAACGTAGGCACCAATTTCGTAAGAGATAAATTCACAGCCGTGTGTGAAGACATTATACGCCAAGTTGATTCATTCCCAAAATACACAGAATTAGGTACGTCCCTACTTGAAAACAGCATCTATGAAGCTATTAACAATAATGGATGAATAGTAAGTACGCATAAAAGTGTCACAGTTAAGTCGCCTACCACGATTTACTGGATCCAAGTAGGAATGTGATGTTTTCAAGTTTACAACCATGGTAGGAGCTTTTAATGGATCGGTAAATGCGTCGCGGGTCTATATATAACTTTTCATTGATTGTGAGGTAAAGTTCGTTTTTAGTTATGCTGTCGATCTATTATTGAGAATCAAAGAGGGCATTATTATGTCTGGACGTCGGTTTGGAAATAGAATTGGACTTATTAGGTCGGTTTGTGTTTGTTGAACGTTTTGAAAGGGATTCACGATTTTTGTATTTTGTTTATTACGTGTTGGAAGACGATAAAGGTGACCAACATTGTTTTGTAAAATCGTCTCTAGGTAAGCTTTGTAAGTTAAAGTTGGCCTCTCTAGGGAATCTTCAAGGAACTCTAGGAATATACAGGGTGAAATTGAATTCATGGGCATCCTTTTAAGGGGTCATTGCAATCATCATTAAGAACAACTTTTACTATGGGACCAAACCTGAAAACGCGAAAAAAATCAGGTCTTCCCTACATTTTGACGAGTTATGTTAATTGTAATTTTGGTATCTATCTGTGGAGGCTTGTAATTAGCAATTTAGTTATATATTATGTTATTATAATGTTATTAGTCTGTAAGCCTTCTGAAAATAGTAAAAATAAATAAACATAAATGCAAGGAACAACTGATTATTTTTCGCGATTTTAGGTATAGTCCCATAGTAAAAGTTGTTCATAATGATGAGTACAATGACCCATTAATAGGATGCCCATGAATTTAATTTCACCCTGTATTGTAGTACTTAATAACTTTATCTATCAGTAGAATATTTCCTAAATAAAGCACGAAATGTTCGCATATAAAAACTATTTTACTACTACCGTCTAAAGTTAACCCCAAAATTCGCAAAATATTTTCAAAACGCAAATGTTTTGTCACTGAATCTGGTACACACACATTTGTCATGAACAACTTTTTCAGCGTACAGACCAGTCCGGCTGAAAATAGAAGAACCGTATAAAAGCAGTGTTGCCGAAATATAATTCAATGTTAACAGACAGCAAATCCCTATTCCGTATGCGGCGCTGCATTTTTGGCAACACAGATGTAGTTTCATTAAAATATTTTTACTTTTATATGACGATTTTGAAAATCATGCCCATGGCTAAATAATAACAGCCGCACAAGCCGATCGATCAGGTTAAGCTACGGTTGCCGCGGTTGGTCTGTGGATGGGTGACCATCTTTGAATACCGAGACCCCTAGACACAATAAGTCGTTCGGTCCCGGCTGGCATTCATGGATCTTTGACAGTTGTTACGGATTGTCAGAAGCCCGAAACTCTGACAACCAGTCTTACCAAGGGGTATCGTATTACCCAGTAACTGGGTTGTAGAGGTAAAAACTGGTACTTCTAGTCTAACCGGATGCAGCTGTGCATCCGGTTAGACTAGAAGCCCGGATTTGTGTCCGGTCGATGGCAATAGGCTCGACCTCTATGGATGTACTACAGGAATACTTCTGCCTAACCCTTCGTGGAATAGAGGCGAGATGTTATGTTATTTAAAAAAAACTATCGTAAATAATTTTAGGCATTTTATCGCCTTCCAGGTAGTGAGAGCTTATAAAAGGAAATGAGTGCTATGAATAATTATGGTGTTTGTAAGCTATTAACTGGCACGGCTGTGTTTATGCAAAACTGCAGTATCTTGCTGGTTTATATAGCTTTCTCTTATGCCTTTCTTACAGTCACACCTTGAGCACTTTTCTCTTCATAAGTCGACTCTTCACGTGACCAGAGGGCTGGCCTATTTTATGACCAAAGAATCAGCATCGCCATACAACGTGGCAATGGTGCCAGCCTTTTGGGCACGTTTCCTGTTGACAGTGATGCGGACGAATTTTTTGATGCCCTTTGATTATTTTCCCTCCTTTTTTATATACTTGTACACATTATTATTTTAAGATTGTTAGCTTTTTAAATTATGTAAATATGTAAAGAAGACTGAAAAAATGTTTGCAATAAACATGTGATAACTTTAATATTGGATTTTGCACATTTTTTTTTTTCTTTTCCTTATCTGCGATCGGCGTTCTAGCTATAATCAGATGGGGTCTTCGTGTGAGATTATTTATTTGTGGTGTTCCATCAAACACATTATGTTTAAAATGTTCACTGTCTCTGGTCCAAGTTCAGAATTTGCCATCTCTTTAGACGGATTATATACCCTTGTGTGTTTAGAAGTCTCTTGGCTAAAACATTGCTGTGCTTCTTCAGTCTCTGTTTATATGTTTTGCACTTTTTGCATAGTTCTTCTTTCACTGTTGGTATTTTTAAGTGCTCGTGTATTTTTTGTGTTTCTGACAAACCAGGGTGCGTTTGAGATTGTTCATAGAGCTAAATTTTGGAATCTTTGTAAAATTTCGATATTGGAGTTGCTAGCCGATCCCTAGAGTTCTATTCCGTAAGTCCAGATTGGTTTAACTATAACTTTGTTTTGGTTTTGGATTTTGCACATAAAATAATTCTATTAACTAACTTAGGCGCAGACGCCAGCACATCAAGCTATCCGAACCTGTCCAATTTTCCAAATCAACCTTGAACCTGTAGCGATAAAGCTGATAAAAGAAATTTGACAGATTGCAGGAGCTTGATATGCAGGCATCTGTACATTTATTAGTGGTAGCAATTTGGCGTTGACGGCGCTTTTATGTCGTGGCAGTAAGGACGATTTTCTTCGTACAAGGGTCACCACTGATGTACGGCTGATTTTACATCATCATCGACCTAAATCAGTCTGGCTAGATAGGCTTCGCTTTCAGTACACCATCTGATGTAACAATCCACAAATGAAGTGGCTTTATTTTTTGTCTTTGCTTACCTATTTGGCAACAAAAAGCTACCTATGAAAGTACACTTCTAATTACATCGGTAACGCATTTATCATATTTGTCTCCCTATGCTTTCAAATGTCTAGCGCTAACGAATCCAGCGTCTTTACATCCACGTGCACGTAGGTACGAATTTTGTAGAGGAAATGAAACGCGCGCCGTAATTTATGACGCTACACGAACTCTCCGGATCTACCTAACACTTATCATTTACGCCCATCAGACGTAGAGTTTAAAGTTACACGGAAATCTTTACTTTTTATACGAAATTATTTTCAAGGAATGTTTTGCGGTACTTTTAAATGAAGTATCAATTTCTTGTCATTTTGAGAAAGAAGCGGTGTTGTGCCACTTGTTTTAAATATCCAGTTTCATTAGGATATATTGCAGTATATACTCTCATTCAAAACCTGTAGAATATCCCTAACAGATTAAAATAAAGTCTAATTTCACTTGTATCACAACTAATTAAGGTGCCAACAGGCTTTTTAACACTAATTGGCTAATCCCTGTTGCCCTGCTTACGAAAAAACACTCGGACTATTTACGTCGGTTTTCAATATTTACTGTTTCTTTATTTTTTTTATCATGGGCGTCGTTTCCATGGTTTTCGAGGGTGCTGAAGCCAATAGTGAGGTCAAAATGAAAATCCAAAATGGCTACAGCTTTGAGAACTTCTAAATAGATGGGTCTGTATTAAAAACACGTATTAAATGGACACTCTGTCTCTCTGTCTCTTTCTATTATATACGAGTGTGTGTGCGTGCGAGTATCGCATAAGGAACTTCGTTCCTGATGAAGGGTCACCCGGCCGCACACATTTTTTATCTCTCCTAGTTCATTATCCAGTATTTTGTTGATACACTTGCTATTTGCATCCACAGTGTTGCTTAATTCAGTGAGGGCTCCGTGGCTAAATAATCAGCCGCACAGGTCGATCGATCAGGTTAAGCTACGCTTGCCGCGGTTGGTATGTGGATGGGTGACCATCTTTACATACCGAAAACCCTCCGTGTCTCGGAAAGCACGTTGAGCCGTGGATCCTTGACAGTCGTTGCGGGTAGTCAGAAGCCCGAAAGTCTGACAACCACTCTTACCAAGGGGTATCGTATTACCTAGTAACTAGGTTGTGGAGGTCAGATAGGCAGTCGCACTATATAAAATACTGGTATTCAGCTGCATCCGGTTAGACTGGAAGCCGACCCCAAAATATTTGAGAAAAGGCTAGGCAGATGATGCAGATGAGTATTGCTTAATTCTGAAATTACACACGAATGGGTGATTCTGGCGCCAAGTAACGATGAAATAACCATCATCATTCATCATAGTCATTACTCGGTTCACAGCTTTGCACCATCGTGCCCTTTCGACCTATCTTGTAGCTACTACGTGTTCAATGGAGATGGTTCTATTTTATTGATGCAAGTCACGTTTGATCTCTGGCTATCTGATCAGTGTTACGCAATTAGTGTTAAAGCATTAGTTGAAATTGCTTACTCACTACATGAGTTAGTTCGTTTGCGCAATTCATATATACAGGGTGTCCCTGGAAGTATGGATCAAATCGAATAGGGACATGGGCAAGGTCATTTCCAAACGTTTTAGCAAAAAAAAAATACTAAAAAAAATCGAATTCGTGAAAACTATCAGGGCTATCAATTTATTTTTTTTAGATAGCCCTGATAGTATTTTTTATGATTATTTTCTTTGAGCACTAAGCGAAGTGATAGAAAATAAAATAAAATTCGGTCATAACTTTTGAACCGTAAAAAAATTCACTGACATTCTCAGGGTTAAAAAGTTTGGAAATGACCTTGCCCACGCCCCTATTCGAGTCAGTGTAATATACAACATTTTCCAATAACCGTATCGGCTCCTAAAGTTATAGGGGTGTCTAGGCACCGTTCCAATTCCAGGCTTTACCTGAGAATTTTCAATTAAAACCACTAGTCACCCAACGCCATTCAGGGATTACTGCGGGCTGACGCAATTACTATCTACTACTACCAATAAGGAGATCTTATTACTCACACCTTTTTCTTCATGATAATGTCCCCGCGAGACTAAGCGTCGGTTACAAAAAAACTGGTCGTCGCGCATCGTCAGGAAACGATAATATCACTTATTTTTCATTTTTCTCCGTGAAAGGAGCGCGAAGAAACGTACCGTGTTGAAATACAGTGACAAATAATATCACTTCAACATGTTTATAAGTTGCAGTCGCAGAAAATTCTCAAGTTTTCACCTTCACGTAGTGTGCAACGATATCTTAGCGGCGAGAGCGAGTAATGGAGCGTACACCCAACAGATTTATGGACGCACTACGTTAAACCACTTTGGAGTTGAGGGCTGAACATTTTGTGCCGAGTGTACGCCGTATTAGTTTTTGTAGTGGTGGACTATTTGTTATGGGTTGTGTGTATTACTTATGCTGGAGGATTTGGACGTTAGTTTTTCTTTGTAAACCAAATTTACAGTTGTTAGAGAAAAGGATGAGGAGTGAAGTTATACTTAATTAACTCATGAATGAATGAATTGCATCGATCCCAGCATGGTTAAACCAGACTCGATTAATCGAATGAAACCTAAGATTCGCATTAGCTCCTGTAGCCTCATGTTCATGGTGCTACAGCGACCATTGCATATCAAGGAATAGACCGGGGGGCGCGGTAATGGTAGGGAAGAACTTAATTAACTTAGCATAATTATTCAGCCTATAATTTTCCCACTGCTAGGACAAAGCCCTCCTCTGTTCGAGAGGGAGTGGGTTATAATCTATCACGCGGGCCCAGTGCGGGTTGGTAGATGTCATATGTTCTCGAATTCGGGTTCTGGGACATGCCGGTTTCCTCACGATGTTTTCCTTCACCGTTTTGAGAGCAGCGCTTATGAAATAATTTACACAAAGTAAAGCGTCTGTCTGGGTTCGAACCTACGATCTGCAACTCGTAAGTCGCGGCTGTTACTACTGGGCCAACACTGCTCTACCACATTATCTAATTACTAGATAACTTTTATTCGAGGAATTATATTGACGTTTGACATTTTATGTATGAAAAAACTGTCAAAATTTCAAAATTATTTCTAGAATAAAGTTATTAGAACATTGGAAAATCAGCCCTAACATTACTAAATTAACTTGAGTGGGTTCATTTAACTTATACTTTTTTTTGTCGGCATCAAATTAGAGTTTAAAGACAAAAGAGATTTGCTTCACATTCATTTGCGTTACTCGATTTTAATTACACAAACATCACACTGATTTGCAATGCGCAAACTCTCTTAGATTTATCCCAACACAAGCCACATGGCAGTAAACCAACAAACAGTAACAAAAATAACACGATATTTGTTATGAAATCCTCTTTAAAACAAACAGAAAGCATTTATATACCTATCAAATGCTTGCACCTGCATTAAAATACGTACACATACGGCCAAATAATTGTCCCTGCTACAAGTTAAAAAAATGTGTTATACATACAGCCAGATAATTTGGCCCACCAGACAATAAAAAAAATGCGTTACACATTCGGCCAGATAATTTGGCCCAGCAGACAATTAAGATAGCACACAATTATACGGTGGTAACGCGGCAAAACACCGTAAAATTGTTAAATGAACGACAATTATCGGCGTGGGTGAAACTGTCGCGTACAACTACATAATCGTGTCTCGTTGCGTTTTTATATTGAGAATGACGTGAGAAGGATTTGTGGAGTGTGGTGTGAATTTATGGGATTGGATCAAGTTTTTTTGCTCCCCACACTTTTTGGGATATAATTGGAATTAAAATTGTCGAAGAAAAGGCTTTTGAAGGAAACAAAATTACTCAAATAAATAAGTCTGTAGTAAATAAGAAGTTTACAATCGAAATCTCGTTTGCTTTAACTGGTTGAGCTGGATAGTGCTGATCCACGCGTCATGTACGTGAACGGGCGCCGTTGATTGAGACTGGTCATCTCTTAACTGCCAAGGCTTATTTTTAATCTTATATTTTGAATTGTTTCGTCATTTGTTTTTTTTTTTACATTGTTCTCACATATAGAAGCAACAAGAATAATGTACCTACCCAGGATTTTGTAATATCTTGATTTAAAAGTTTCCATGGAGTTTCTTGCCTGTTCTTCTCAATAGAGATCTACGTTTTGGAATGGGCAACTAGCTTCAACTTTCTGACTGACTGACCGACTATTTAATTTTGACAATTCAAAAGTGCCTGTACATGGTTTAATTGAAATAAATGCTTTGAGTTTGAGTTTTATCAAATTGTAAATTCGAAGATAACATAATAACGGTAGGTATACATAGGGATTTGACTGTTTATTATCTCATTTTCTGAGAAGCCTAATAATCCATTGACATTTCCGGATTGATAATAATGAGTGCGTTTCAATATATTTTTGTAGGCATAACTTAATGAGAGCAGTGGTGGCGCAGTGGTAACGACCGCCACTTACGAGTTGTAGGTCGTAGGTTCGAACCCAGACAGGCACTTTACTTTGTGTAAATTATTAAATCACCACCTCTATTAAAACGGTGAAGGAAAAATCGTGAGGAAACCGGTGTGTCCTAGAAACAAAAATTCGAAGACATGTGACAACTACCAACCCGCACAGGGCCCCCGTGGTAGTTTATGGCCAAATCCCTGTCCCCGAGGCCTGTGGCCTAATAATGGAAATATTATAGGCTTATTATTAACTTAATAACATAAAGAAGTTGTCGGAATATAATTTTCGACACCCGCTCGTCACACGTAACTTAGACCAAACATCATTGCACAACTACTAACAATTGTTAAATTAAATTAGATCAAAAGCTTTTGGCAATAAACGTCAACGTCACCGTAATTGTTATTGACGTCTGATTGTTATGTTATTAACTTCTTCATTGTTATGTAGCGTTGTTACGTCAATAACAATTTGGTGAATTTAATTAATTCGGAGTAGGTATGCGGGATGGGATGAAAGTGATTGATTAATTATAAAATTTTATTTTAAAATATGTTTGTTTTGAGAAATCAATGGACTTTCATATTTTTTTTTTTTTGATGAGGTATGCATATTATTTACAATGTCCGTCACAGAATGAAAAATTAAAAACAGTATGACCGCCAATTCTCATTACTAATCTAGAAATGTTATAAATAATAAAACTGCTAAGTTTAATTATATCCTAGTTTTGACAACCTACACACATCAAAAGTGTCTAGGGATCAAGCATTTTTATGCGGATTTCTTGAGATTGAGATGTGGCTTTGTAATAAATTTATGATTTTATAAATTTATATGGATCCTTTTTGGTGCATTTCATAATTTGAATCAGGAACTGTGAATCAAATTCGAGTAAAAGATGAAAATCAGCTGTCAATATTTTCCCTATAAAAACATACAACGCATTGAAGACATTATTAGTGCTACTGTTTCCCTACTACTGATTAAAACCAACGTTATTATGGAGCGGCGACGTCATTTAAGCAGGGAAGAAATGCTCAGAGCCGTGGGAATGATAGAAGCTGGTTCCCGGCAACGTACTGTGGCTTTAGCTCTGAATACAAGTCAGAGTGTTATCAGTCGACTTTGGACACGTTACCGAAGCACTGGTACCGTGGCTGAGCGCCATGGAGGACGGTATCGCTGCACCACACGGAGACAAGACCGATACATTCAAATCTTAACTCGAAGAGCTCCAACAATAACCGCCATGATGTTAGCCGTGAGGCTTCATCACTCTTCAGGGAACTTAATTAGCGACCAAACAGTCAGAAACCGCTTGCATGAAGTGAACCTTCATTCCCGAAGACCGCTACGGGTACCACCTATAGCAATGCACAATCGTAGGATTCGATATCAATGGGCTCTTGAACACAGAAATTGGGCAGAAGAACAATGGCGTTTCGTGTGCTTTTCTGATGAGTCTCGTTTTGGTATGAGACCGGATACAAGACGTATACGACACTGGAGAACCCCTGGACGCCAACAGCGATTTAAATCCTGCCAGGAAGTCCATCCTTATAGTGGTGGAACCATCATGGTATGGGCGGGTATTTGGATCGGCGGAAGAACTGAGTTGATTTGGATCAGAGGCAACCTCAACGCTCAAATTTATGCTGAGACGATTGTATCAGACGTCATCGTTCCTCTACAAGTGCAAATCGGTCCCTTATTTCAGTTAATGCATGATAATGCACGACCGCACACCGCAAGAGTTGTAAGACAGACTCTCGCCGCAGCTAACATCAATGTCCTGCCCTGGCCTGCTCAGTCGCCAGACTTGAACCCGATTGAGCATGCATGGGATATGCTACAGAGAAGAGCTCTGCCGAATATGGAGGGTATCCAGTCGCAAGAAGACCTTTTTTTGTTGTTGCAACGAACATGGGCGGCCATTCCACAGCGTGATTTGGATGAACTCATTTTGAGTATGCCAAACCGATGTTCTTGTGTTGTTAGTGTTCGCGGTAGAAACACGGATTATTAATTGTTTAAGTTACCCAATAAAATTTTAAAGAAAACTGTTATTTCAGTCTTTTTTTCGAACTTTTGTGTTAGTGGTTCAAATGTCAAAAATCCCTTTATTAGGAAAATGGCAAATTTCTTTATTAATGCAAAGGTGACTTGGTTTATCGTTACTGTGACAAACGAAAACACTTTATTTGATGAATCCTTAAAGAAAATTTTAATTAATATCAATCAGGAGAAAAGTTATTGCAAAAATATATGTTGATCCCTAGACACTTTTGATGTGTGTATATACAGACGCCAGCACATCAAGCTACCCGAAATTATCAAATTTTGCCAATCAACTTTGAACCTTATATTTTAGCGATAAAGTTGAAAATCTATTAAATAAATTTGACTGATTGTAATAGCTGGTGTCTGTACTATCATCATCTTCATCAGCCTACAGCAGTTCACTGCTAGACATAGGCCTTTACAATGTCATGTACTATGTTACGTATCTCTTGTACAAGACAAAAATCATCATCAACATTATCTAAATCTTACCGTTCGTCTTCCATCCCCAGATCTCAAGAAACCGTTTGCCATATCACCATCTCCAACCTCAGTGGAGGCTGGTTCTGCTGCATCATTGAGATGTTCTCCTCCTGCGGCTGCACCAGCTCCAAGAGTCTCCTGGCTGAAGCATGGTCAGCCTCTGCAGCAGGACCATAACGTTCTGATTTCTGCTGAAGGCAATCTGCTTATATCGAGGGCTACGTTACAAGTAAGTGTCGATACAACAAATAATAAATCCTTTTATAGTTCTAGGTAACGAATCCACTACAGCCATCCAAACTCATAGCCCAATATGTTTTGTTGCCATGTTCTGCAATAGTTCTGCACCAATCCGGGGTTGTCCTTAAGTGCATTTGCATTGTGCATACAAGGATAATCGTCGGCTAGTGCCTCAACTTAAAATTGTCTAAGGGACCTCTGCGAGTTGGCTTCGGCCTCTCATACGCTTTCTAAAGGTCTGGGACCCCAAGGAGACGAGATATGTCAAAGACATTTAACTAATACTACTGAGAAAGATGTTCATGATGAAACAGGGGTCTCGGATAATTCAATCAAGACTAAAAACAGTAAATTAATGCCGATCAGTAGCAAACATATTGCTACAGATATGGGTGGTTGGTATTTTGAGGGGCCCGTGGCTAAACAATAACAGCCGTCAATCGATCAGGTTAAGCTACTCTTGCCGCGGTTGGTCTGTGGATGGGTGACCAACTTTACAAACCGAGACACCTCCATGCCTCGCAAAACACGTTGGTCCCGGCTGTCATTCGCGGATCTTTGACAGTCGTTACGGGTAGTCGGAAGCCCGAAAGTCTGACAACCAGTCTTACCAAGGGGTATTGTATTATCCAGTAACTGGGTTGTGGAAGTCAGTTAGGCAGTCGCTCCTGTAAAATACTGGTATTAAGCTGCATCTGGTTAGACTGGAAGCCGATCCCAACATAGTTGGGAAAAGGTTAGGCAGATGATGATGATGATGAGTGGTTGGTATTTATCGTCTGAAAAGTTAGAACATAAATCCAATGCGTACAAAATACAAATTTAATAAAAGATTCAATATAATAAAATAGCAAACTAAAATAAACATGTCAAACCAAAATTCATTAGCGCAACAAATTTATGTTAGATCGAAAACTCTGAGACCATTTGGGATTCTGAGAATGACCCAGATGCTTATCCAGATTTCAGTTGGCGAGAACCCAGATCAGATGAAGACCATAAAATTCATATATTGACAATAAAGTCGAAATCGAAATTAGCATCAGACACAACAAAATAAACAACGTTGAAACAGAGCTTTAGTTTCAGAAATTATATGTATAAACAAAATAATGCGAAAACCGAAACGCATCTACAAGTGGATTATTTCAAAGAATTTGAAATTGAGAAGCGTGCATAAAAATCTGGCCTCGGGATGTCTTCCAAAACAAAGATAAGTTTAAGTTGACGAGTTAAGAAAAATCAACGAATTGGATTGCTTGACTTTAATACGCCCTCCCGGCTTAGTCATCCTATTGTTTTATTTTTTATGTTCTGAGTGACAGTCAAGAAATATTTTGGCACGAATTCAGTCCATGTCAAAGTAATTTTGAAACAGCCGTCAGAAATAATAATTTAATGATTGAGAACGGTTTCTTCATCCCGGAAACCAAAAAGATCATAATGATACTTATTAGAAACATGCTACTGAACCACCCAACGACCAGCTTCCCAGATGTGCACCGTTTATGGTCCATAAATTAGTGCCATAATACTAAAAGCTTAATAAAATACGACCACAAATCCAAACAATGAACATGAACATGATCTAAGAACACGTTATGAACACATGTCAATATTAGGCCAACTATTTGTACAGTAATAAAAGTATCTGTACATTGAACTTTGGTATTGGAAAATAAAGCCTAAGAAGAGATGGTAGAGTTGAAGTTGAATTGGTCGCAGCAATACTCGAAACGACTCACTAACACGTGGCGAATTTCGAAGAAGATGTTGATCATAGTAAATGAGGAATATCGTTAAATGTTTAGTGGGTAATGAATCATGACGCATTGCGAATTTTATTTCCTAAAATTTAAAAATAATTTGGAGATATTATAAAGGGCAGAATAATCATTCACGAGATACTTTGATGCTTCCTGAAAAGTGAATATTAAAATTTTGAACTACAGCGAAACAAGTTATTAAAGCTTAACAAAATGTTGGTATGATATCCCAAGAACACATTTTTTCGAGGCAGTACCTCATAATACATATTTAAATGATTATATTTCAAAGCTCTTAAATTGTACTTCTAATCCATTTCATTAGCAACATACGGAACTTGTCCTAGCCGTTTTTCCACGCCTAAAACGGCTATGAATTAACCAATAATATTATAAGACATTAAAACGAAATCCACGGCATCGTAACTTTACGCCAGATATCCAATAAATTTAGAATCACCTAAATCTTATAAATTCACTTACGCATTTGCAACTTGACACGTAATGACTTATTGACTGGTTATCATTACGTAAAATCTCAAGTCGCAACATTGATTTTACATGAACATTTGTAATTCAATTACATTTTAATGTTATGTAGACCTCAGACCTATAATTATGTATGGTGCAAATTCTGTTATGTGTTTACTACCTTAACTGGAGTAATTCCTATTTTAACAGCAAGGGAGAAACTTCGTGTAATTGAAAATTATTTATTTGAAACCTACATGGGTACTTATGAAACGTCAAAAGCTAGGTGCACGCGGTTTCAATTGGTCGTTTCCTATGGAGAAGAGCCAGCAAGAAGTTTCACGGTTACTCTTTTAAAAATAATTGGCTTTTTACAATGTTTTCAAATTACAATGTTAACTGGTATAGAAGGACAACGTAGGCCTGTTAACAAGTACCAGGTACTTAATATGATAGGAAACGGTCTACAAATCTACAGTAGTACTACAGTCTACAAAGCCTGCAATGTTCTCACATTCAAAGAATCTGTCGCTGTTTCACACACCTATTATATTTTAATCTTGTATGAAAAGACTGGGAATTTTATTCTAATAGCTCTTATTTACACCCGTCTTTTTCTTGTTTTATTTACAAAGGGAAGGTAATACTAGCCTAAGTTTAGTTTACTAACTGCACAATAGTATCAAAGCCAGTTTCTATGTTTAAGCCACGCACCTCATTAAAATGCTCCTTCAAAGCGTCAGTGCGCACAATCGCATCATCTTGTCGCACGATTGCAAATTATTTATTTTATCTCTACGACTGCAACTAATTAGTCGAGCGCGACAGACGTTTATTAATTGCGACACAAGTCGCTGTCGCATGCGCTCCTTTTCATTTTTCGTCTTTTTGTCCGCCAGTGTAGTCTTTCAAAGCTGCTGGATGTCCTCTGATAAAAGTGTTAAACCTGTGTTAATCCAATTATATGTTTCATGGAAAAAGATTCGTTTATCTTTAGCCATTAATTTTACTTGACCCGCGTATTTTTCTTCGTTCACTTTATAACCGTTTTTGGCGCAGATTGGCTTTGGTGAAAAATGTGTTGATTTATAAATTAATTGGAAAGATTTTGTTGTAAATTAATTCTGATAAGCCATTACCTACAGTAGCGAACATTAATTTCGGTCTAATTATGCTAATGCTCAGTCAATTGCCATAATCACTTAGCACTAATATTATGTTTGATTATTCATATCTATTACTGCAATTCAATCCAATCCAATGTAATGCTATCTGGACTGTTCAAATGATACTATTAATTTCACAAAATGGACATATCTGACCGGCTATAGTTTACCGGCTAGATTGATTCCACTGTTAAAACAATTATTTCTATCCTTAAGTATGAAAAGTATCATTACAAGAGATAATTTCAAAACCCCTGATACCATATTTACGAACCGCATCGCATCACCAAATAATGGCACAATCGCAAATAACTCACACCATCTCTGGTTTCCGCTACGCAGCTCCCACTAATTAGGCACTGTGAACAGACATGGATTAATTGCCGCCACTGTCAGTCGCTCTCTCATTGTGGCCTCGTGTGTAACGTGTAACATAATCTTCACAAAGGTGTCTAGAAAATTTTCTTAATGAATATGATCGTAATGTGTTGTACGTCTTTTAAATTAATGGCTCCCGTCCTTTGTAATTTTAACACATTCAGCTTTTCGGTTGTAAAAATGTATTACGAGACGGGTGTTGTAATGAACACTTTAAATTTATATTTGCCCTTTAAAGCAATGCGGGTGCTAATTTGTTTTTGTTGTCTTATAAATGTTTAAGGAGTCTAATTTGAATTATGTTTCGTGCTTTAATTAGGAGCTATACATATATTATATACACTTTGATGTTATATTTTACGTCTTCTTTGCCAGCATTTCCAAAAAGACCTTTGAAATGAAATAGTGAAAGATTTCTCTTAGACTCAACGTCTTTTTATTATGATACAAGCTGAGCAATTTCGGTTAAAGTAGCTATGCCATTACGTTGAGTGTATACCTTTATTCCGTCTTTAGCCAAGCTTAGCTGTGATAGTTGAATAAATAGGTGTCCGTTAACTTTATCGACCTCATAATAAACCTTTATAACCCACGTGCGACGCAGATTTCTGTATAATCGTGGACATTATGACGTCTGAGATTTAGTACAGGTCGCTTTAGCAATTTCTAGGAGATTAGCGAAATATATGTGCTCGTATAATTACAATATGGCCGTGCTCTTTTCTGCGATAGGGTGAGCAAGCATCAGAGAATAACCCACGATGTTTTGTGATGCTAATTTGATACTAAAAATGATTTGTGTCTATCGTCTTTATATGGCTAGATATTGACGCTATTACGATGGCTTATGGTCATTTATTGTGCTCAGATAGGTTATTATTCATATACACTGGCATTATTTGGCCTACCAACAGTGGACATCAAAGCCAACCGCATCTACAAAGATCATGACCTGTTAGCGCTAAACATAAGAGGCAACTAATATATTACAATTTAATGGTGATTATTGTCAACAGGACATGGCGAACTACAGCTGCGTCGCAGAGAACATTGCCGGCAAGAGAATCTCCGAGCCTGCCCTTCTGACCGTTTACGGTGAGTCACATAATTGCAATCTAAACTGAATTAAATTTTTATAAAGAAACTGTAAATGAAACCGTTAAGATTAATAAAGTTACGAACTAAAGCAAATCGAGTCCGCCTTTGAAGTTTATAGGCGTAACGTCTAATAGAATCCAGATATTATAAGCCAGGAAGTTAATGCAGCACTAAACTTAGCCAGAATTTATGTTTCCTTATCAAATCCATAACTTGAAGTAGTAAGCACCGCAGCTATTACCGACTAAAGAGCGTTAGACAATTTAATACGTACACCTCACCCAACAAGTTATGGTTGCACGTTTCATTATTTCACGTATAATTTATCAGACAAGCTGTTTAACGCTCATTTCACCCTCGGTGTACGTAATAACTATCTTTACTTCAGTAAGATCAAAGGGCATGGGCCGATAGCTGCAATTATAGCGAAGCGCGAGCGCATGGGAGAGTCATTAGGGACGCCTACGCGATGCAGGCGCCATCTAACTGATAGCAATCACCACCTCTGACTTGCACGTCCGAAATTCTGTTTCGCGTTCATGATTCATATTTAATTTTAGTAACGTGAGTGGCTGCTGGTTCTGGTATGTTAGCTGTTGCTGAAACGTGGTTCATGTTTTGTGCATGTGAAAGTAATTGGTGACAAACGTGCTTCCAATGTTAGACTCATCTTGGTACTCTCTGATGATGGGAACGAAGCCAGGACGTAGTTTTGAGAATTAGTTAAACAGTTTCGCTTCAAGTAAAATTACCTGTTATTATTCAATTCATTGTTTAAGCTGTGGCAGGATGCTTGTTGTTTCTTTAAATCATTTCTCATGGAACTTATTCATCATCATCAGAATCTCTATTACGTTCAATAAGAGTAAACCCTCCACACAATTCTTGAATTGGGAACATAAACATTGATCCTTGGACTTCTAAATGATTTCCAACATATTCGAAGTTACTGTTTCTTCTATGATCACAAAATCATCTATTAACCTAGCTTCACAAATGCCAAGAACTATAATTGTTCTTGCATTGCACCAATTACCTCTATTAAAAGGGTTTACTCTTTGTTGCTGGAATGTATGGTTGAGTCGCAAATTGGGCTATATATCGTCATTATTGTGAGGCGTGGGCGGGTGTCGTCGCTACAATACTTTTTATGCTGCACGATTGTATAATGATCTTGCTTGATTGTGTTCTTTGTTGTTGTGTTGGACTCTTGTACTCTTGAACGGACTGTTTTTATTTTATTTTATTGGTTTTTGTTAAAAGCTTCCACTTTCTTTGCTTCTTTTTTATATGTGTATGTATCTGTATTGCAAAATTCTTCACTGTCAAATCTGAAGTTATTATTGGTAATATAGGTACCTGCAGGCTCGTTCTTATTAATCATCTTCTTTGTTTTTGATTTGCATTCATCTTTTGCTTAAGGCTGTACTATATAAATATTTATAAGTGCTTTCATTCTAACATCTACACGGAACTGCTTTAGAAAATTATGTCATCCAACAAATCCAATGAAACCTAACTTCTTGAAACCATAACCTATAGAGAAACGTACTTCCACGGAAATACTCCTTATTCAATACACGTTTCATGTTTATAACGTATAAAAATTTTACGTTTGTGTCCTACAAATATAAAACGGTTATTTTAATTAACACACAATGTGGTGACCCGATGTTAAAACTTTACTAAAAAAGGATGACGACTTGACGAGTCGTTGGTTTATTAATTAGCTGAATATATTATTGAGTTTCGTATTCCGATGTAAAAAGTAATAAAAGTTTCCTATTTGAATTTAGTACTTTTATTTGATTGTTTGCGTCACCTGATGATTGACTTTATTGGTTGGCTGTGTCTATGGTGTAACTGTAGTTTGTCTATCGTTGCAAACTGTAAGTAGCCACCTAGCCACCGCCATTCAATTGTTTCATTCAAACTTTTAACATATTTTTCTTTTATCGTACTGCACTTCAACTGCGTATGAGTAAAATCATATCATACAGTAGCGGCAGGCACGCACTAGCAACAACCCATTAAGATTTTATGCCCGATATTCGTATCTACTTTAAACGCTTTCTCGGAGTTCAAACTTTACCTTTCTTCATAAATCGGTGACCTGCATAAAGAAACAACAAAGAAGCAATAAATGATAGAGAAACATAACTGCCACAAAGTTTAGAACTAAACCCCATGTTCCCAACATTAAAAGAAATGTTTACAATTCTATTACAACTGTTGGACACGAAACTCGAATAGTTTCCTACGAAGCTCATAATCTAACCAAAGTCAAGTTCCTCGGAACGTAAATAATCTTATACGACGTATAAAATTCCGAATTTTATAGATACCTCGACCGCTATTAGAATGTGAGGCACTTTATTAATATTAACAGTATTTTAATAGTTTAATAACAAACTATAGATGCGACCACGCAATCAATTTTTATTGAGAGGAAGACACTAAAATTATACACCACGGGTGGCCAGCGCGTTCTCATTATTATAGAAAAGTTAATTATTTAGTTTTCCAACTAATGATTATTGAAAATTTATTATAATTCTGTTATTATTAAAACTAGCTAATAGATTATTATAACTCACTTGTTTTATGTTTTAATTTAGAAACTATGTTGGCGTCGATGAATGATTGTCATTTATTTTAATTTTCATTAAGAAACTTTTGATAATACACGTGGGATTTAAAAGATTTATTTCGATGAAAGAAGAAGTTATGATATTCGATTTGAATATTTTTTTAATTTTCATAACAGAACCATAATGGGACAGGAAATTACTTACTTACGAACATAAGAAGAACTTGAATCATTAATATAATTTTTATAATAAGATTTGCATAAATTAGATTTGTATCATATTTATCACTCAATTTGGTAGAGGTGAAAGTTTTTCTCACCATAAACCTGGAGTAACTTAAGATAAAAATTGTAAGTCCCTGACTTGTGATACCTACACTGTAGATGATACCGGATTAAAATATATGAATCTCATTAGTAAAACTCATAATGAGATACAACTGAGTAATATAATATTATCCTTCCTTAAAACCCCAAATAATGTTTTATTTTGATCCAAACACAAAAATTATAATGAAGGATAAGCAATACTTGATCCACACAAAAATAAAATGAATTCAATGACACCAATGAACAATCAATAAAAACAACTTAGGAAAAAAAAATACAAAAATTAATGAAGAATGAGAAATATTAGACCCAAAGACAATATGCGAAGGATGATAAATGCTGGATCCATAAATAATAAAAATGAAGGATGAATTTTATTGTATCCAGAGATAAAAATGACGGATGAAACAAAATTGGATCCAAAGATGAGAGTAACAAAAAATATATTTCTGTAATAAAATCCATAAAGTAACCTTTATTTTAATATTCTTCGCTCGTATAATATGCCAGTATTTAACATAATATGGTTGTACAGCGCTGAGCCGTGTTTGACTCGATTTACGTGCAGCCTAACTTACAGTTATGGTCTCTATTAACCATAATTTACGAAAACGCCCGACTTCGCCCGACAACGCTCGACATCGCTTGAATTGCTTGTAATACGCGTGTATGAAGACGATTTACATTTTTTTTGTCTTTTTCTTCGATAGCCGTGATGAAATAAGGCGGGGTTACCTACCACAGTGCTGACAAGATTAAGGTTAGACTTAAGTCTTGTTTATGGCTAAGCTGTTCTTTGGTTAAGACAAGATAATCTTAATTGTGTGTGGGTTGATAATAGACAATAATACCGTGTATATTAATAAGTCATTATCATAATCTGTTCCTAATAGTTTTCTTACAAATAAATCCGAATGCTTTGGGGACTTAAATTGTTTTATCTACACCCATGCTATAAATCCTCTATAAAAGTTTCTGAAACAGTTAGCTTATTGCCAACATTAAAACAACCAGTTTCATAGTAACCATAACATCATCCAAACGAGTGTTATAATGTTGTACTAAATTTCATTATGCAACTCGTTTTCAAAAAAAAAAACATTGTCATGCACGCGCGTTTCACTACCACAGCGCCGTAATTTAAAATAGAACTTATTGGTTATTCGAATTCACGTCGTATCCCACCGGCCGCCATTTTTGTTCGATATTAGTATTGCAAAAAACTTTTTCAGAACCTTTTATAGAGGATTCATATCATGGGTGTTGATAAAGTCTTGTATGCAACTGTACATAATTAGGTATTAAAACACGTTCGTGTTTTAAAACACCTTATTGTACAACAGTTGCATAAATAACTAATAATTCATTTCATATTATTTGATTTAAAACTGGTTGGCAATAAACTATTTTCAGAAAGGTTAGAGATCCTACCAGATGAGTGAAGTCAGGCGTTCTGTGAACACCTACAAATCCTGGAAAAAGAAGTATAATGGCACAATTCCACTTGGTCGGTCTCCCGAATTCGATTGCCTATGGAATTCGGGCAAACGATCGAGTGTTAATGAACGGGGTCGAGTACACCCGTCTTCGGACAATCTAGTCCAGCTTCATCTTCTAATGCGATGACCATTGTAATTAAAACGGGTGCCCGAATTCGAGTAAAATCTTTTACACAACCGCATGCGGGCTAACGACCAAGTGTAATTGGCCTTTAGCGTGTGTATGCATTGTAAATATGGCAACAACGAGAAAATAACAAAAAAAAAACTAAAACATTTTTCCACGGACACAACATTTGCAGAAAATAATTAACACTACCATATCGCCTACAATCTTTATAAACGTATGTAGTACACAAATAGATGGTATCATACACCAATGTATTATTAGGCTAAAGTAAATTCTAGCTAGGTTGTTAGGTTACAGGAGCCACACGCCAACTTGCGTGCCTGATCTTCGAGGCAGATATATAGCACAGAACGCCCTTTTAGTTCTGCCTAGACTGGGATCTAGATTGGTTTTGGTGTGAAGATTTTGTGTATTTTGTTTTATAAGGGAGATTGGAGCTGTCTTTGGCAGTGTTGTGTTTGTTGGGACTTGTTGGATGATCTTGATCTTCGAAGGATATCCTTCTTAATTAGTTGGTGCATCCCTTTTGTAATTCGAAATTTTACCATTGGGTGAGATAGTGTTGTCTAATTACATAGGTAGAGTACGCTGAAGGTAATAGAGAAAAGGGAGGCAAGTCCAAGTTTAAGAAATGTGCCTCGTGCATGCATCAAACGATAGCCCTAATTTTTGTTGAAATTGTAGGTAGGCGAAAAAAAAACCGAGTGTGCTTATGACCACACGACTGAAGTGAAACTTCAAACGTATTTGGCTATGAGAGGAAGAGAGAAAGAAAATGTGCGCGCGCACTGCTTTCTCTTGCTTATATCCCCCACTCAACTCCCGTTCGCCTCGCCCGATCACAATTTTCGTAACGCTTACGTCACGCGTTCGCCAGCTTACTCCCCAAGTCAAGCGTGCGTAAAGAAGCTTCACTGCAAAAATTAAAGAAAGAAAATAGTTAACTAACTTACAGAAACCGATTAGAAGATGCATCGTTAGTATTATAAATCACAGAAGGAAATAGAAAATCATAAAAAGTAGGTATATTTTTTTGCAATACTGACAACATTAAAGAAGAATGGGCGGTTTCGTCCCAAGTGTTGTAACATGTTTCTACCTATATCATATGGAAGATCTCAGTGAGTGTTATTTTTTTTTGTATGGGCATAACTCTGTATCTCGTGCAGGGAAAGTGTTATAGTAGTTTCATTTATTTAATAAAATATTAAGTACAACTTAATTAATTAGTCCTTTAATGACAAAAGTACTAAACTACCTACTCCTACTCTGACCCAACACCCCCCAGCACCCCCTCTACTACCCTGCGCCGCACTGCCATTGTTTTTTTTTATTGTAAGCGAAAAATATTTTAAGAGACAGGCTATATGTTGGAAAGAGATGGTTGTCGGTAATTGCATGGTTGCTGTAACCTTTTTGTAATAAGTATATAATTATATTTATGAGTTTTATTTTATTAAGGTTATTATCTTTTTTATATTTATAGTTTTTTACTCTTTTTTACATGTCAAAATAAAAGTCAGTTGTATCAGCGATTCGTAATTTCATTGATCTATGGAGCTTCTAGATGCCATTATTTATCTAGGGTACTTCTAGATGCCATTATTTATCTAGTGGTATATATGCACTTATGCTTCAGTTTTTTATAGCTGTGCTGTACTACCGTATTTTAAATTGTTGCTCTTCTGTTTATTTACTGACGACTTACGCATTCCTAAAGGACCTCTGGTGTTTCTACGTTTGCAACAATCGACTTCGGCTTACTTTGTGGACTTGATATTGTTTTTTGATTGGTTTATTACGGTTAATTCAAGACTAGTCACAATCGTGAGATGGGTTGTAGAGGTAATAAATGGGTGGATTAAACGGGACTTCAAAATATTCAGACAAGAATATTTTAATAGAGCAATGACGCATATGTTCATTGACATACGCTATGCTGCTGCTCTTTTAAATACATTTAGAGAGCCGTTAAAAGACCACCCTCGAGCTCAAGAAATAATAAAAGTTTTATATGGAAGGATGCATATGGCCAACAGCCTAAGTGACTATGTCATTGAAAATAATATAAATCGACAGCGAGCTTCGAGCTAATATAGAGACTACTTAATTAATCTATTATCATATCACAAGTACCAATATTTGTTCAATATGCATTTGTTTGAGGCATACTCCTACATAAGAGACTTATTCAGTGATAATTGTGTATATATTTTTTTTGTTTATGTATTTTCAAATGTGTGCGTTTATTAATAACTGACTAAAAGTAACTGTTACTGCCTGTGATTAATGTACAATTATTATAAATGTAATATGTAACACAAAATGTAAAAAAGAATTGATTGATATTATGATTAAAGCATTATTTAGTACGCAAAATACGCGCATTGACGTGGAGTTGCGTGGTTGCCTGTATTATCTATTACCTATAGCATTATTTAATACAAAAACCTTTTTTTCACTTGAAGCCCAATTACTTTTGACCTGCACGCAATTGTAATAACAACTTGGATTATTATTCATAAAAAAACCTAAATGAACATGTTTATACTAGTCGCAACTTGTTACAAGGGTTGGGACGCAACTCATATAATAACGCCCATTCTCCTTTCATTCTAAAACATCAATCGGTTACTTCCTAAAGTTCAACTATATCCGACGACACTGGTTACTTAGCTCCTTTGGTGGCCGTACCTAATTCGAATAGAATAGAATAGAATATAATAATTTATTTGTCAAACATAGGTGATTATATACAAAGGTCTTAAATATTAGGTAGTGCGCTATGTTTTGCCAATATTGACATACAAATGATTAATATTATTAAAAGCTATGCAATCATTACTATTAAATTACAATGACAACTTTATTACAATTCAATTATCCCGACCCAAGATTCCAAGTTATCTTTTGACACATTCGTAACATTATGCTTCTGATATTAGTCTAGTCTTGACTAGCGATAAATCTGTTTTTTGTCGGAAAATTATATTGGAAACTTTGTTCCTAACAAAGACATAAGTAAATTCATGTTATTTACGACAAACGCTGAACTGCACGGTGACTGGTGACGTCGAAACTTTACACAGCGAAAGCTTATATATGAGACACGGTAGCCATAAGACATTTTCCACTTCCATAAATACTGCCTTAGATATAAAATATCATGACATTTCTCTTATTAGATTTTGCAATGGCACTGCGACACTTAATTTTATTACATCTATAGAAAAGGCATGACTATTTTACGGCCCTAATGGTTCAAAAGCAGCGCTTGAAATTGTTAATTAGTATTGAATTATCGGTAAATTGTCTCAAGTTGATAAGCTATTAATCTAGATAAAATGTCTGTGATTGATATATATATCTAATATTATTGATGTTGTCAGATTAAAATATTATGAAGTTACTTCCGTAAAATTTTATAATGATATTTTTAACGATACGCAATTGTTGTTTAAATAGGTAAGTACAGACGCCAGCACATCAAGTTACCCGAAACTGTTAAATTTCTCCTATCAACTTTGAACCTTATACTTCAGCGATAAAGTTGAAAATCTATTTTTAAAAAATTGACAGATTATAGTAGCTTTATTTACCTACCTACTATTTTATATTTTTTTAAGCCCCAATTTTTTCTTCGGGGTCAAAGCAATCAGATTTCATTAAATTATAATAATAAAATTTTAAGGCAGAAACAGAAATCGCTAGAAATATAAACCAAAGTTGGTCACGAAAAGACCTAATTACACACATTTACATGATTCCTATAATTAGGAAGTTAACAAAAATTCTTGGTACAAATACAGTTCGCGTGTTGGTTGGTTTTCCAGTGTAAAATACAAAAATTCACTAAATAGATATTTATTTTTCGGTCACGCTTATTCCCCGTACTTTATGCAACTTTAAGTACGTAACAATAGTTTATTTGTAACGCTAAATACATAGTTGTGTTATGAACTTATGACCCCTAATCATCATCGTCAGTCTATCATTCACCCCTTTTTCTTCACATCATCCCTCACACAATCCATCCATATTTTCTTAGGTCTTCTTCTCCCACTTCATCTGTCAACATTCCTATCAAACTCTAACTCCAACTCAAAGCATTTATTTCAATTAAACCATGTACAGTCACGAGCACCAATATGTCAACACTTGGCAATTTTCAATTGCGATTTTTTCGTAAAATAACGAATGCAACGTTGAAATACGACATTTAACATAAACCTATGGGTTTGAAAATACTTCATTTAAAAATAAAGGAGAAATTCGCCTTTGAATAAAGCCAAGTGTATACATATTTATAGACGTGACTGTACAGGCACTTTTGAATTATTAAAATAAATAGTCGGTCAGTTAGTCAGAAAGTTGAAGCTAGTTGCCCATTCCAAAGCGTAGATCTCTATGGAGAAGAACGGGCAAGAAACTCCATGGACACTCTTTTAAATCAAGAATATTACAAAATCCTGGGTACATTATTCTTGTTGCTTCTATATGTGAGAACAAAGTAAAAAAAAAACACAAATGAAGAAACAATTAAAAAAATAAGATTAAAAATAAGCCTTGGCAATTAAGAGATGACCAGTCTCAACCGACGGCGCCCGTTCACGAACATGACGCGTGGATCAGCACCATCCAGCTCAACCATTTTGCTGGGAATATCGTCAACCTATTAGTTACAATATGCGTTTTATCAACCCTCCTCACATGCCAATATCAAGATAAATACAGGGTGAGTAAAAGATCGTGGATCAAACGACTCAACATACCAACATCCCGCTTAAAAATACACTCAACAAGCCCTCTAGTTATGTCAATAAAAATTTAAAATATGTTACCCGAATATATAAGAACAGAAGAAAAACTCCATCTATTCACGAAAAAATTAAAAAAGCTATTAATGAGCAAGTGTTATTATACTGTCAACGAATATTTAAACGATAAATCCTTAAAAAACATACGTATATAAGCAAAATGGTAAAGTATTATTATTATAAGTTAATTATTTTGTAAAAGTGTGTTTAGAATAAGTTAGATTATATGATACGTAAATGGTAAGTCCTCTTCTCCACATATCTTTCTTTTGCTGTGCCCGACAGGGTCCATGATTGTTTCTTTTGGCAAATATTTACCACCTAAGCCTACATTGTGGAATGCAATAAAGAATTGAGTATTGAAACGAAACCTGTATGTGTGACCCATATAAATACTCTCTCGGATAACGTAGGAAAACAGGGTGGCAAAAAGGGCAGACCCACACCACTGAAAAAAATTGCATCAGCCACAAAAAGCACCTTATTGTGCGTTGTAGACGTGGAACAGACATTTTAGCGATTTATTCATTAAAATAATATAAAAAAAACTGAAACATTTTAATTTACAGTTTTACAAACATGCTAAAAAGGCACCTACGTGACTTTTATTAGTCTCAATAAAACTAGCAAACAAGGACAGCCAGGAGTTTAAAATAGTCAACTAATAATGATCACAAAGTAAATTTATTACACAAGTCAATTAAAAACGGCGCATAAAAGCAATGCAAATGAACACTCGTAAAAGTTTCATTTTTATTTATTTAAATGTAATAAACTTGGAGGCATTCATTTAATGCATTTTCCTACTCCACTATAAATTAAGACAAGTCCGTTGACTATTTCATTGGAATAGTTTATTTCGTAGCGACTTTATACGAAATTCTTATAACTTATCAAATAATAATGTTAATAATTTTCTTAGTTTATAATTATTTATTGGTATTTCATATTCTAAAGCTAGAACGCGCCTATTTTAGCTTCAATTTATTGCATCGATCGATAGCGTAAACATAACTCTTTGCAAACTTTGAATTAAGTAGCTACCTACCCAGAAGTAGTTATGGATACTTGCCTATAAGATAACTCCCATCAAATGTTGAGTAGCGCTATGTTAGTGCAGATTACTTTAACTCGCACACTAAGGGTCAGTTCACACCGCGACGCGACGATTTCAAGATAGCAATATAATTATAGACCTTACCTTTTACACAAAAAGGTACACAATTCTGTGTGCCTACTACGTCGAGCTACGCCGCGCGGCGCCGCGCGGCCCTCCTCACTGATGTGTACTTTTTTGTTTAGTAGATAAGGTCTATAATTGTATTACTATCTTGAAAACTGCGCGCCGCGTCGCGTCGCGGTGTGAACTGACCCTAAATGATTACTATTCTCTTCCATACGAAACTACCTTTTGGAAGGAGCAACTAGAGTATATTCAAATTTTTTTCCTATCTGCATATTTATATAAAATTCGAAGTCCTGACTGACTGATATATCAACGCATAGCCTAAACCGCTGGTCCTAGAGACATGAAATTTGGAGGGTGTGTTCTTTGTGAAGAGTAGGTATCCACTAAGAAAGGGTGAATGGGGGGAGGGTGAAATTTCACGCGGACGAAGTTGCAGGCAGAAGCTAGTTTGAAATATTTGAATTGACTAGCACATAAGGCCAATGGACTCACCATTGGCCTTAGCATCCTGCTATCCAAGGGTATAGAGGTATTTCATAAAGTCAATGTCAAGGTTTGGTGAAGGAACGTCCTTTATCACCAAAGCCGTGGTCTGAAATAGGAGCTTAGCAGACTGGCAGTATCATCACTTATCATGTTCAGGCCTTGCAAATCCTGAGATCGGACGCCCGCATCCATATCCATACTAATATTATAAATTCGAAAGTAACCCTGTCTGTCTGTCGGTTCAGCGGTTTAGATGAAATTTGGTATAGAGATAGCTTGAGTCCCGGAAAAGGACATAGGGTACTTTTTATCCCGATATTCCCACGGGATCGAGACTTATGCGGGTGAAACCGCAAGGCGCAGCTAGTGCTATATAGTTCCTTAACCCATCAGCATTTGTGATACAAATTAAGGCCCTAAGCATATGACTGACGACATTTATTCTTTTGTCAACAGTAAACGGCGGTTGGAGCTCCTGGGGCCCATGGACGCAGTGCCGCTGCAATGGCCGCGTGACCGGCGGTCAGCGTCGCACGCGCACGTGCACGGAACCACACCCTTTGAACGGCGGCGCGCCCTGCCAGGGACAGGCTGTGCAGAGAACTTCGGACTGCGTGCCTTGTCAGAGTGGTAAGAGAGTTTCTGTTACACAAATTCACACTTTTCTGAAAATAAGATTACCAGATACTCAGACAGGTTGTCCCTGGAAGTCTATTTAATTTTTTTAGATAGCCCTGATAGAATTTTTTTATGATTATTTTCTTTGAGCACTATGCGAAGTGATTGAAAATAAAACAAATTGGTCATAACTTTTGAACCGTAAAAAAATTCACCGACATTCTCAGGGTTAAAAAGTTTGGAAATTACCTTGTCCACGCCCCTATTCGATTTGATCCATACTTCCAGGGACAACCTGTATAGGTCACAAAATGAATTTTGGGTTTTACTTACGTTAGGTTAGGTATGAATATAGATTCGAGACCGAGATATAATTGTATTGTTATTCTAATTTGTTCGCAAAGACGCAACCTCGAGATTAGTTCCATTCGGCAATGTACTCGTAGGTAGCTGGGTACCTGCGCTCAAGCATTATGACAGTAGTAGGTACTTTGCTCATAGTGCTTTTATTTGTCTCTATACTAGTGTCTATTGGCATTTTTCACCAGAAGGTCAATTATCGTACCTACTTAAAAAAACGTTAAAATGCATGTAGCAATTTATTTCAGCGACAATCAATGTTAAAAAACTTGTAAATAAAATACCTATATATTTTAGTGGCTTTTAGACAGATTTATCTTAAGATACTAACTTTGTTAGAGATATGGGAATTGCCCCTCAGTCGTTTGTTTTTAGACAACCTATTACTTAATAAATGCAGGCTGTTCGGAAGCTGAGTGCAAAGCTTTATGGGAGTGAGAGTTGACACCATTTACAGCATTTTCAGCTATACATGTCTTAGACGAAGTATGTTTTTTTTTTATTTTTAACCACAAGCTTTTATTCAAACATAACATACCTACCTACCAACTTTAACTGGGAAAAAAATAAAAAAACTTCCTTCGTCTAGACTTTGGCTCAAAATGCTCTAAATGGTGTCATCTATTACCCCCTTAAGGCTTTGCATCCAGCTTCCAAACACCCTTTATAACTGTCACTTTATCGAGGTGTTGCCATCTTATGAAGTAATACGATGTCTTTGACCCGCAAGTATCGGTCTCATCGTTTAAAGTTCTAATTGAAACAACTTCAAGTCTTGTGTTAATCAATCATAATCCGTTAAACTATCGTTTAGGACCACCCCTTACTATATTAAGCTTAATTAGAGCTTAATGGGTATATCCGGCACGCCTACTACTCGTGTCGTGTAAGTAGGTACCTAATCATAAATACGTTACGGTTTTAATGGCATCAGTAGAATTTTAAGTTGTTAGTTTACATTATAAACCAAACATAGTAAACTTGGTACATTGTTGTAAACTTGATACTCAAGAATTAAGTGAATGATAAATGATTTTATTTCTGTAAGTAGGTTTGTATAGACGCTAGCACATCAAGCTACCCGAAACTGTCAAATTTTCCCAATCAACTTTCAACCTTATGCTTTAGCAATAAAGTTGAAAATCTATTAAAGAAATTTGACAGATTGTAGTAGGTTGATGTGCTAGTCTGTACAAACACTTTCACACGTCAATCATATTTTTAAAAACTACATGAGGTTGGCGTTTCCTATCTGACTACTATGAAACAAACTCAGAGGTCACAGTCTCTTTTAAAGTTCAGACATAATCTTGATCAGATTATGTGAAGATCATGTAGATTGGTTTCTGAAATGGTATTTTGAGGAATGAAACACAAAGTACGTACACATAGTACAGACGCCAGCACATCAAGCTACCCGAAACTGTCAAAATTTTTCCCAATGAATTTCAACCTTATTCTTTAGCGATAAAGTTAAAAATCTATTGAAAAATTTGACAGATTGCAGTAGCTTGATGTGCATATCTGTACATAAACTGCAAAAACGAAAGAAAAATATATGGAAATTACTTAAATTATAGTAGAACAGCTTATAATTATGTATACTTAGCTCCAATATCAAGAGAAAATGAACGCGTTTTACTACGTCAGAATTACAAAAAAAATATCCCTTAAACTGTTTACATGAAACTACCGCGTTGCACGGTTGCATATAAATAAAAATTGAGTTGCTGGAAATAAGCGAGAAAACATTTACATGAAAATGATTGCGCGAAGTATTGGCGTTCTGAAATCCCAAATGAGTCAGGTATTCATATTTATTATGAATCACAAAACAGACGCCCAAACATTTAATTGTGCTTTCAACATATTTTTAGACGGCAACACAGCGGTTAATATCACGTATTTGAATCGGAAACACTTGAGCTTCCAATATGCCTTTAATAAAGGTTTATTTGGAACACTGCTGATAATACACTCCAAAGAAAATTGTACTCTAACTTTTCGTTATAAAGTTCAAAATGTTTCACACATTTTTGTAACCACTTTAAATAAAAAATCTGCAAGGTAATATAGACTTTGATTCTGTTGTATTAGGGTTGTAAATCCATCGACGATTGCTTGTGGTTATGATGAAATTGAAATGAAATTTTATTTGTTACTGCTTTCAATGAAGAGGGATACATGGATCTGCAAGGATACGATAACACTCAACAGTTGTTGATTGGTAAGTGTAGTTGTGTCAATGTTGTTTTTTCCAGATACCATTTTGTACAGGGTAACATCGTCCGGTTTTTGTTTGACAATTCAATTGAAAGAGGCGTAGACAAAAAATAATAATATTACTAAATAACATGCTCAGTTAGGTACAGACGCCAGCACATCAAGCTATCCGAAACTGTCAAATTTTCCCAATCAACTTTGAACCTAATGCTTTAGCGATAATGTTGAAAATCTACTTGATGTGCTGGCGTCTGTACATATTTTATTGTAAAAAAAAAAAAAAAACTACAATGCGGCCTAATAATAATAGCTTATCACATTAACATAAACGAGTAGTAGAGTTTACTTTCAGAATTTTACACTATACAGGGTGGAAAGGGCAATGACGCGCACATTGTAACCATTACTTCAAAACATGATTCTAGACCGAAAAACTTCAACGCAGGGGTGTTTAAACAACAGGGGCAATTAAACAGACTATTTCCCGATTGACGCGAAAAACTGAAAGTTCATTTAAATTCATCTTAGGAGTGGGAGGCAGTCACCTCCTTCTGCGAAGCAGTCATGCTAGCAAAGGATTTAGCGGGATGGCTGAGGGAGAGAGCCTCACGTCCCAGCCGCCGCGGGTGACGCTCCGGGCGTCGGGAGCCGCGTGATGACTCCCGGCCACCGTAGGCGCGGGTCTGCGGACGGAGAGTAATGGGTAGCTCACCGTCCGATCTGGACCAGGCCCGTGCCGGACGGCGCGTATGTGTTCCACTCGCGCCTCAAAGAGATATCAGCATAAAGGAAGGGGCCTGTTAGGGCCGAAGCCTGCCGGGGTAGCGGGATTGTCCGAAAGGGTTACCGCTACCCCGGAACACAAAGGGCTAAGGAAGGAACACGGATGGGTTTTAGTCAGTAAGAGAATGACACTCCCTTCCGCTCCACCCAGAGCGGGAGGGGTCATTTGATGATTTCCCATCCATAAAAAAGGGGGGTTTCAGAAGCATATACTGAATCCATGTTAACAGGTTGCGCTTCAATATCCCTTCCACCCTGTATAGTTTAGAACTCTGAAAGTGAGCACTATTACTCCTTTGCCACTCTGTATGTCTTTTTTATGTGTTCAGATAGATCTTCCAAACGTTTACCTTTCTATTTTCTATCAATTGCTTTCAAAGGATACTCTCACAAAACTTTAGGTAGTAATTTGAAAAAAGTTGTTTGCTCCCAGTGAAACGTCTCAATGTCAAGACCGAACCCAAACGATTTAAAAATGCAGACGTCCACATACATATTCCGACCACCTACTCCTTTATTAACCTCTTGACCTCCTAACAAGTACTTGAAAAAAAAAAACAAAAAACGATCGCTCAGCACTTGAGAACAAAGAACTCCGAACATTGGCACGAGCTACCATTCAATTGTCTTAACCCCACATGGCTTTAAAAACTTAATACTACACTACATTAAACGCACGTGTTAATGAATCACAATAAGAACTTAAGTTTCTTAAACATCATATCTGTACATCTCAGTCGTAAAAACGCCGCCATTTAATTTTTTATGGTCATAAACCAAGTACTGAAATCACTTCAAAGAGAGTTCGTGTACATACGGATGTGTAGAACAGCGAGCTTGTTAGATTCTCGCGAAATCGCTCGCTTGACAGATCAAAGGCATTGCAGATAAATATTATATTGGTTGCATCCGCATTCGAAGTGTGTGACGGTTGTTAAATGTTATTGTTTATTTGATATAATAAAATATATTTGCTGATGGTTTGCATGTGTTGTTGTAAATCATTGAGTCAGTAAATGTCAGATATAAGTCTGTGGAATCTGTCATTGTTTTTGAACTGTGTATTTTCCTATGAAGCTTTGATCACTTGATTAGTGGGTGCATTACACCATTAGAATCAATTTAAGTAACCTTTCATTATTTTATCAAAAGCAGCATCTTCTTATATTTAAATCGTTGAACTACCTACCGCTAAAAAACGTTTTCTTCAATAGTTTTCCAAAACTTTGGTATATGACTGTAGAATCCTTTTACTATTGCGAAAAAACTTAATGAAGCTTAACATAAGCAATGATTTAATAAAAAAAAAAAAACATTTACTATTTCCAACTAATTAACCAATTCCTAACCAATAACTGACATAATTGTCACACCGAAGCAAGTGCGTCCACCGTTTCCCGCGTATGTATCAAAGGAAATGTTCTGTGAAATATACCAACCGGGTAGACAATAAAACGCAATCAAGAAGCGTTTGTCTCAGAGCATGAAACGTGGAACATTATGAGATAATTGGAAGCATAATGTTTCTGCGGGCGGCGAAGCTTGATAAACTTCGTTGCTGTGTGTAGGTTGGTCGATATTTAGGAAGGGCAGGATTTTGGATTTCAGTGTTTTTGTGAGCATATTTTTAGTTTTAATGAGTTTATGAAGGCTATCGCTTTAGAGTAACGTTAGGGCAAAATTAGGTACACTGTTTTATCTAAAGCTTGCGATTAATAACATAGTTCAATGCTATATTACCTATAAACGTTGTCTTTTTTTGTATTTATTTTAAAAAGCACTAAGAAAATATGCATAATCCATACTAATATTATAAATGCGAAAGTGTGTCTGCCTGTCTGTTACCTCTTCACGCGAACTGATTTAGATGAAATTTGGTATACAGATGAGTCCCGGGAAAGGACATAGTATAGTTTTTATCCCGATATTCCCACGGAATCGAAACTTATGCGGGGGAAACCGCGGGACGCTGTTAGTAGTATTAAGCCACTTACATTTAAATGGCGGATAGCACTCCAACATTAAAATGCATTCACACTGCTGTAACGTAACTGTATCTGACCAAATTAAACTTATCCAAAATAAAACAAACCGCAAAGAAAAAGATATCGACAAGATAATTCAATTCGACACTAAACGGTTGATACAAGATAAAACAAGGACCTTAACAAAATCTTTAACACCATTCTTCTCTTGCTCCAAAAGTTTCCAAAGCATTATCTTAAAACAATTTAACCAATTTATTACCAAAAAATATACGTTACTGCTTCCTGAATACGAGGAGTGTATCTTAAAAATTCAGTTACTACGTTCTGAAGTGTCAGGAGACGCAATTACTTACAATTTATTTACATAAGTTAAGGAGCGGTCTCACTGTCGGCATAAATGGAATTTTGAAAAAAAAAAAAGAAACTGTTTTGTTTATTCTTTATTTAAATTATGTTGATGATTATCCGAACATAGAGTTTAAAAACAGTTGAATACGATGCTTTCTTTGTTCTGAATGGTAATTCTCATTCGTAATTTTAAAAACGTTCTCTAAAAACTAGATTTTGAACGTTTTTAATTAAGGGAATTGGGCTTCAGAAGGCTAATTCCCGTTGTTAAAAAACGTTCAAAATTAGTCGCATTCACATCTTAGCGGTAATCGATTTAAAATATGTAGGGAAATTAGATGTATTTTTGGCAGATTGAGACTGAGATCAGACTGTGAACGTTCTTAAAATTACGAGAATTGTCCCTCTTAATGTCTCGATAGGCTCTCTATAAGTTATCCTAATAGACAAACCAGTATTTTTGACCACATTTATTTAGAATTTATTTATTTAGGATATCAATTAAAATGTTCATGATGACTAATAGAGAAGTATGGAAGAAGACAAGCTGCGTCGACCTCAAACGAATTGGGATAAAGGAAAATTATGATAATGATGAATTAGAACCTCATTATAAAATATAGAATCATACTCAAGCGAGAGTCCCCGAGTTTCACTCCCTAATCAAAACAGACCTTTCTCTTAAAAAACCTACATAAAATGTATGTAAACGTGAAAGTCCTTAATGTCGTTGTTACTCTAACGAACCGAGACTGATTTATGTGTGTGCGCATTAATTAATAAGAAATGTTACACACTGTTGTACTTAATATCCGTGTACACCCACACATGGTGGAGGGGCATGGCCCAAGTTGGACATGTGTGGCGGGTTGAATGTCAAACAGGAACGGTGGTCGTTGTTTTTTAATGAAGACTAATATTCACGCAAGAAAAAAGCGTCCGTAATGTGACGTATAAATAATAGTAGTAGTATTTGTTGTTTGTTTTACTACAATATACTATAATTGGCCATCATGTAAATAATAATTTTACTTTAATAAATTTTAAATAATTGTGTTTACACAGCACCCTAATTTGCGTAAAACACTTTTAATCACAATCTAAATGATTTTGAAGGATATTGCTATTCCACTGATTCATAATATGGTCGAAAAATGTGCCTGCTCAACAAACGTTAACAACGCATTTAAGGCGGAGGTTTCAGAAAACGGTCAAAAAGTTGTTTTTTTAAAGCAGTGTATCTCTTAAACCGTAAATAATTTTGACCACAAAATAAATGATATTTTCAAGTCTTATTTTAATACAGTGATGGAACTCAAATCATAATTAAATATACATTACAGCATCAAAAAAATTTTCAAATACACCTCCTAATTGTCTTTAAAAGCAGTTTATCTCTTCATTAACAATTTTAATTATAATTGAAAAAATACCACTTTTCTAATGATGGATTATTTTTTATTAAATAGTTTTTGTAAATAGATAATTGCTTCATATTTGCAATAAATTACCAACGTTGTGTCATCGCGCTTCTCTTTCTTTTCTATGCAGTCCGACAAAGACCGCGCTTTAGGTCATGTAGTCGCCCTAATGTTGTTGAACTGTCAAAATGAAAGACATCGCTAATGATAGTGTCCTTACGCAAATACCCCACAGGTTCTTCTATCTATCAGCTTGCTAAGCCTACGTTCACACGATATCGTTTTGTACAGGTTTTGATCCCAACATTTAACTGTACAATTATTTTACAAACAACGCCATGTGAACGCAGCTTTAAACAAAAAACAAATAATACGTCAAGCGCTTGAAATGAAATATGGAACCCAGCCTTCCAAATTCAATTTGAAACTCGCTAAATCTTCTTCTTCGCGCCAACCAACCATCGCGGTATGAACGCTCTATTATTTCTTTTTTAAAAAACATTGTGATTTATGTCCAGCTTGCATGTAAGGATGCTACGGCCATCCACCAATGTATTTTAATTTCAATTTATAGGGCGATAGTTCTATCTGTCTCTCGTGTTATTGGGTACTCAATTTATAATCGTAAACGACGCGTTAATTGGTTGTATCTAGTCTTAGTTCTAGCCTAGATAATTGTATGGTGCGAACTGTAAATTGTTAGCTTCGATGGAATTACGATTTGAGTGTTAATCGATTTGGTGCTTGTGTTTATCGATTTATCGAATAGAAATCGTTGCGGTGCTTTGAGGATGGAATTTAAATTCAGAAATCAATCGATTGGAATCTTGAATAATTCTCATAAATGTAGAATGGTTATGTTCTTCCACAAACGGAGTCACTTTAATAAACTTTGCCCTCAAAAAAATATTAAAGTACGGTAAGTGCTCAACAAAATTAAATGACATATTAAGTGAACGGTACCCAAAAAACAAATATTTATGCTAATAACGTGATACAAAACAAATAAACAGGATCGTTATTTACCTCCCAGAGGCGTCCAATTTCCTGCCCGTATCCTAATACCATATTAACGAAATAATTTCGAAGAAAATGTCAGAATATATTACTAAAAACTGTCGCAGCAGGTACAAGTGTTATTTTTATAAAATTCCAATTTAAAATTTCCAATAACAACAGGTTATTTCTTGTTATAAACGTTTCCGTAATGGCGACGTTAAATGGACTTTGTATAAGTAAGCAAAGAGCTTTTTTAAAAACTGTTGCTTTTATGTAAAAACTAATTTTTGTTTACCGTTTTCTTTTCGCTATAGTTGAAAGGTTCTCCTTTAAAAGAACTGTGGGGTTATTGCGTAACACAATATGTATATTAGCGATGGCTTCCATTTTGACAGTTCAACAACATTCATTGCGTTATTTACGTTGTTGAGTAGACAATTTTTTCGAACATACATATGAAGCAATGGATTAGCAATATCGTTAATAAAAATAATTCAAGTTGAGATTGACAGTGTGTTACGTAATTACAGTGCAGGAATATTTTTTTACTTCAAGTTATTATTTTTTTTTAATTATGGCTGAATGGGCCCGCTCTTGACCTCGATTACGCTTGATGAAAAGCGATGGATGAGGTCTTTATACAAAATTATACAAAAAAATTCAATGAACGTAATAGTTCGTAAGATTTTACTTAGCAAAAGAATATTTTGTATACATATAGACCTAAAATATTCAACCATTAAAGGTAAACGAAGCCGGATATCAAAGACGATTTCACTATCAACTCGATCAAAATTAGTCTATTTACCAAAACACCTAACGAACTAAACTAAAAAAAAACACCCAACTTAAAAATAAACCTACCACGTCATCAAATTCTGAAAAATTCCGTTTAGTCCACTCTCGTCCCCTCGACCCCTAAAAAAATATTTGTTCATTTGTTTCCTCTCACCCCCTAAACATAGTTCACACTCGACCCCCAGGGGGCGAGATTGAATTTTCATACAAAGGACAGGCATACCTCGTCCACTTTCAACCCCTAGTTCGGTAAGTACCTAAAATTTATATTTTGGTACAGTAAGGTACAGAAAGATAAATAAACGAGCAATATTAGAGAATACTTATAGTAGAATTCTTCATTACCCGACTGCGCCAGAAGGAAGGTATGTTTTTCGAGTGTATGTTCTTTGGCACGCTCTGTAGCCTAAACGGCTTGATCGATTTCAGCTTGAGAGGTGCCGTTAGATTCTTCTTAATTGTGAAAGGGACACTGAGTACTTATATCAAAATTGAAAAAAAAAGTGGTCCATTTTCAGCGCCTTATTAGGTCTTAAAAAAAAAAATTTTCTTATTACCTATCGAGTGGGGTATCAAAATCAAGAGTTTCATAAATAGCTTGCAAGAATTTATGCAACTTTAATGTTTACATGTAATTTGGAATGAAAAATGCGAAAATAATAAAAATAAAAAATATTCAACGTTATAAAAATAAACTAAAAAGCTGGAAATACAAAAAGTAATAAAAAAAAATAAAAAACCCGACTGCGGTTAAAAATTTAAACTAAAAAGCAAAAAATAAAATAGTTTTTTTAATTACTTTTTTTATGATCTGCAATAAGTCTTTACTTTTACCATACAAGTATACAATCTTAATAAATAAACGGACTTAATTTTTCTAAACAAAGACTAACTGGTATTTCTTTATTAACAAACTTATTCAGAATATAACTGATGCGTTTGTCGTTGTCAATATCGTCTGATCTTCGTTTAGATTGTGTTGAAGATATCATCTTAACAACTTTTTGATGATTGGAATCATCTTCTATAATTTTCAAAAATTGTATAATGTTGGTGGTTTTTGCTAATTTTCTATTTAGCATAGCATGCCAACCTTCCAGTTTATTAGTGTTGCGATGTCGTTCACCATAACAACACCATTTATTTTTCATAAGTCGGTTTTCAAACCACTGTTGTACGAAATAATCATTAAATTCTTTCACACACTGTTCATCTGGGCTGTCTTCCATGATATAAAGAAATCCATTATCTATTTCTTCTTGAGGAAGATGTGCCAAAACTGTACATAAAGCTACATGTTTCCGCGTATTTTTTTTTTTTTTTTTGTTAAATTTAAAGCATTCGCTTTTCTCCAAACAGCCCTGTTGAAATGATAAAAATAACCACTAATCGCTTGATAACTACTGAAAAGTATTATAAAAGGGTATTTTAGTTAAATAGTATGCAACTATAGGGTAGACTGATGATTTATCATCGTAACTGTACTTTGGGGGTCGAGAGGAAACTAAAACTTGGCTGGAAAATAAAATCCACTCTCGACCCTTAGGGGTCGAGAGTAAACTATAGTTAGGGGTCCAGTGGACACATTAATTATTAGGGGTCGAGGGGTCGAGAGTGGACTAAACGAAAAATTCAAACCCAAAATAAAATCCTTACCCATATGTTTGACATAAGAAAAAAAACATGTCAGGTCTACATTAAGATTAATGGTTTTGCCGTGCCGTGTCTGCAAAAAGTGATCCGTGATCTTTGACATTGCGTTTAGTTTTTGTTTAGTCGACCGCTTTGACACACGTTCGGTCCTTCGACGATCCTTTGGGTTTTATTTTAAATTGTGGTTCAAACTTTACAGGTTTTATTTGTTCATTAGGAACCTTGTAAACAGTTGTTTGAACATTTATAGGTACAACTGAGTTGATAGCGGGTTTGTTAACAGAATTAATTAAGTTGAGATTAACGTTTATATGCCTATGGCTAATCTAAACTTAATTAATCTCAGAATAAGCATTGCCATTCAACGTGGCAATGCTGCCAGTCTTCTGGGCACGTTTCCGGATGACAGCGATGTGGACGAGTACTTCCACGCCTAAGTGTCCTTTGTTTTTGTATTTATTTGTATAGTAAGTTAGTCATTTAATTTAGTATCTAGTGTAAATAGTTAGTTACGGTTTCTCTAATAAAAAAAAAACTAGTAAGATCATAATCACATCACGCTGCCCGAAACTGTCAAATTTTCCCAATCAAATTTGAACCTTATTCATAAGCGATAAAGTTGAAACTCTATTAAAGGAATTTGACAGTTAGGAGTAGCTGGATGTGCTGGCGTCTGTACCATATATTTAAAGCAAATAAATATTAATATTACGTTAAGATTACTATTAGGTAGCTATTCAATTTAAACAATCAATATCTGTTGTATCAATCAATAATTCAAAATTACAGTTTGCGCTTCCTTTTGTAGGTCTCGCCAATTGATTTACACTTGTCATCGATATTAATATCTTGCCCTTATTCCAATTTATTTAAGGTCCACGCAGCATACCTATATGTTTGTCTTCCATACTTCTCTATTATTAGATTATTTTCATTTTTATTGTTATTAGTCGTCATGTCAATAGTCAACATCTTTCTAGCCATTTTCTATCAAGTTATTTTTTAATTTTATTTCTGAATGGGCCCGCTCTTGACCTCGAGGTCTATGACGGAACGAGCGTGCCCAGAAGATGCCTAACTGATGTACTTATTTCCATATTTTATTAGTATGTCCAATAAAAGATATTTACAAAAGATGTTTCAGTCATAATGGATAATATTAGGTCTAAAATTTAGGTTTAGGTACATCTTTACTTGAACAATATTGTGGAATCTGAAAGTCAATACCAATGTACTAATGAATATTATCTCCCTCAGCATTACCTGGCCGTTGGGGCAGCTGGTCAGAGTGGTCAGTCTGTGGAGCAGACTGCAGGCAGACAAGACGAAGAGCCTGCACTGGAGATACACCATGCTCAGGGGCTCACGCACAACATGCTGACTGCGTGGGAGATTACTGCGGCGTACACGGTGGTGAGTGCTTAGATAGTACCAGTTACTAGATAAGAAGATTCAGATTTATTTATTTATTTTACCATTTATGTACACACATATATAAACAGACAAGAAAAAAGCAGAACAGAAAAATATGTACAAAGGTGATGCTTATTTCATAAGAAATCTCTTCCAGCATACCTGCGATAGGACAAGAAATAGAGAGATGAAGACAGCGTGTGAAAGAGTAAAGGAGACAAAAAAAATGTAAAAGCACTTAATAAAACTAAACAAATAATAAGAGAATATACATACAAATAAACATACATAGGTACTTCTAAAATAAATATCGAAATAATAAATACATACACAACTATGATAGATATTTATATAAAAATAGTCCAGTTTCCTTTTTTATTTAAAATCAGTCAACACAAAACTGGCTAGTGTTTCCAAATGTCATTTAATTTTCAAACGTTGCAGCTGTCATTTTTAGAGGGTATGTTTTAAAAAATGTAATTGAAACACGTATGACATAAAATGGACCGTAAGCGTTAAATCCATTGCTGTGACGCTACCTATAATATAGAAGTTAATTTTATAGGCGCTTTAGTTCGTTCGTTCAAAATGAGCCATTAAATTCTGAGCATAACAGCATAAAATAAACAATATTTCTAAAATATTACGCCGATAATATTTAATGCCACATTAGAGTTCACGTGACTGATATTTCTAATTCAATCTACAAAATATAACATTTGTATAAATTGTGAAACCGTCCCTGCGTGTAGTTTTATTTTTATAGCCAGAACTCGCCACATTCTCCTTCTAATAAACTCGACATTTCTCATAACGTTTCCGTATCCAAACATATTCTTTTTACGTTAATCGTCGTCATATCTCATCTCATAACATCAGAGCCACGAATAGAAGCGACAACGGAGGAACTCGAACGTTTTCAGCCAAAACTTTACGAGCCTGTGTCATGGGAATTACAAATTATGAAACTATCCGCCATGGGACATGTTAATTAATACTATTTCTATGAAATGCTCCAGAACCAGATGCCGCACTAAATATACACTTCCTTTCCGCTCAGCCATAACTATGAAATGTTACTCTGGTCGCTTCATAACAGGCTATCGACTGTAACTGCCACCTTCCAACCTATAAAGACCCACCGCACCCCCCGCGGCTTTAGAATTTCTAATCAACATAAAGGTGGAAGCAAGGTGAGGCAAAGGTCAAAATTAGATGGTCACGTTAAAAAGATTCGAGATATACTAAAATCGGGTGGCGTGACCATCTGGGCCGTATCATATCGTCTAAATATAGACGAGGGAGTAAATTTTTATGGTGTTCTTACGAAAAAGTTGAGGTAACATTTTATATGATAACGTTGTGGACGTAATTGGGTAATCTAGAATTGTTCGACTCTGTTTAGACGTTTTTATGGTTGATGAAGATAGTCAAAAGCTAGAAAAGGATGTTTAATTGTATGATGCAGTAAAAGCCAAATGTTTACTTAAATATGTAATTTTGAACAAAGCACATAAGACTGGTACAATGAGTTAGCCGCTATTCACGTTTAATTTCAAACTTTCGAGCAAAGTTTACAGCGCCCATGTGTTGACAGACAGACAGCTAATGTTACATTAGCCAAACACATTCATAAACGTGCTATGAACAATAGTTAGAACGTGGAGTGTTCATACACTGAAAATTAATTCTAACTGAAATGCAATACCAACTTTGAACAATAAAGGAAAACATGAGGTAACTCACACACTTACAATAACGGAAATTAAAACGTAGCCAATATGTGTGTAAAATGAATAAACGGATATTGCTAAAGAGGACAAAGATATATTTTTAAACGAAATTGGAATAAAAAAAAGTCTTATGACGTAGCTTTCGAAAATGTTGCATGGAGTAGTGGAAAGAAATGGGTAGAATGAAGACAACATTATCAACTCACCTATCGAACGACAGCTAATTAAACTGACAAACCTAATTCAACAAACATAAATATAGAAGAGTAACTATTTTTATTTATTGCTTCTGTAAATATTTACAAAATATAAGCTAATATATAAACTAAAATACCTAATATGTACATTTATACGACAAAATAAGCAAAATAATCATAGGGCATCAAAGAATTCGTCCGCATCGCTGTCAAGAGGAACAGTGCCCAAAAGGCTGGCAGCATTGCCACGTTGTATGGCAATGCTAATTCTTTGGCCAAGAAATAGGCCAGTCCTCTGGTCACGTAAAGAGTCAACTAACCGCTTGGCGATATCTCGAAAAACAAGTGGGCCCCTTGGCCCAATGATTAAAAATGGTCAGTTTTATACGAAGATAAAAAGGCTTCCTCATTTCCGTGCCCTAAAACAAAAACCTTGAATATCATAAAGCAATATTTAACGTCTGCAGAAACACAGGTATTCTGGAGAAATTCGCGGCACACTCGGCATTTAGAATATTCAGTTTCGGCTCTCTCCAATTCCCATTCCAGAGTATTATTTAGTTTTAATGCCTCTGCATGTGCCTATTATTACGATTGTACAAAGAGTTTTTTTTTTTCTCTTTTGTGCTGCTGTATTTGCCTTTGACATATAGTTTTGTGCCGCATGTTTTTGTTTTGTATTGAGAATAATTCTGTGAGATTCAATTTAATTAAATTCTCCCATTCTCCATTAAACGTATTTTCATTAATGTCACATTTACACCAGCAAGTTGTTATGTTCATAGTTTAATTTGTCGAGAGATACGTGATTACGAACAACTTGACGCAATGAAACAAATCACTGGAAAGCCATACGCCATTAAACACGACATTAGGCACGTTTTACACACACCTCTCCCTCGGCGGTCCAAATTCAATCTCGGAATGGAAAATGATCAGTCCATATTTTGTTTATAATAGCAATAAATCATTTCCACTGGTCCCCGTTGACTCTGTTTCAATTTCCCATTTGTGTTTATCGTACGTTTTGATAAATAGCCTCGGGGTAATACCATTTTGGTTTTGTACGTACGGCTTCTTCGCGAACGCTTTCGCGCCAAATAAATCCGCCATCTTGGCTTTGTAAACTGTTTTTGTTTCGCGCCTCGTGGATTGATTGTTATTTATTGGGATGATCAATCTATTGTGTTCGGTTTTGAAGGTTATTTTTTTGGGTGACATAAAAGGACTGATAAACGTTTTAAAAATTGCTTATTTTTTCTGGCGGTAGAAGTGGCGGATATAAAATTTTCTTCATCGAAAAAGGTATTCAAAAGAATGTAACACGACAAAATAATATAGAGCATCTTGCTAATGCAACCGGAAAGTATTTGTATGTTGTATAAACATGGCACATTGAGAGGGATTTAGAGCAGAGCTCTTTCCCCACACAATTGCTCCTACACTTGACTACACTGCACAATATTATAAATCCACGGTTAGACTGTTATAACACTTATGTGGTTCTATATTTTAATGCTACTGTAGACACTGCTATTGTTTTGTTTTATTCACTTGTAGTTTGTTTTGACCTGTCAAACTTCAACGACCGTGTCTAGGATGCCATAAGCCTAAGCTGTTTCTGAGTTTTGGATTGACCCGATCAGTACAGTTTTCAAAATTGCTTACAGAATTTGTCGTTGTTGTTTGAAAGCTGTTAGATTTTTAACATAATCATTAAAAGCCCCAATTTATCCAATCAACCATCTCTGCCTTTTCTAATCTAAATCTAAAATCCAATTTCAAAACTAATATTCCGAACTACGGGTTCCACAATATATTCAATTACTCCAAGTAATTCAAGTAAGCCATATAATGTGGACCATCAGTAAATTGCCCACATGAAAGGTGAGCTTTGAATGGTAGGAACTCGGGTTGAGCCATTCATTCGCGCTCGTTGGAGTCACTTCATTAGCCTAATTGCTACATACAAAGGGGGAAAATGGTGAAATTTTATAGCACCTTTTCATCTTTTGTTGCCTAAACATCGGGATGGAGTGCGGATTCTTCGTTTATGTTGATGCGAAGTATTAAGGACTTAAAGTTTAATGAAAAATGTTGTGTTGTTTTCATGCCCTTGGGAAATGCCGTGAGCGTGCAATTTTAGACTCATTGGATGCTTCGCTTTATCTTTTTTTAAGTACCAACACAATAAACACTGGTGTGTTGCCATATACGGAGTTAATTTTAACAACCTTTACAATTAGACTCCTTTCTTAGACAGAAAAGTTGTTACAAGAAAGATTTTACATTGTTTCTCATATTATGTGTTAGTTTCAACATCATAGTGTTTATCATGTTTATGAAGAAAATCATTTACGGTTATGGTCCGTTCAATAACACTGATTTATTTAACATTTTAATGTGAAGGCGAAAACATACTCCCGGTCTTTAAAAGCTAGCCACAAGTAGGTCAAACGTAATCTGCCAAACCGCCTACTAAAAACATAATATTACTACTACACAAGTACATAATCGGATTAGTATCTACCTATATGTCATCAACACTAACAAAAATAATTGGAAAGAACCGTTCGAACACAAATTCGAGCCATCGTTATCAGTATCTAACTTTCTACTTGACAGATTTATTGAATATAACTTTTATTTTTCACAAAGTCTTTCATAATACAAATTATAGGTGTATTATTATGTTAATTTGAATATTTGAATGAATCTTCGTGTGAATTGAGTGTTGCTTCCACTTGTATTGAGGACGGCACATAAATTCTCTTTAATGAATGGTGAATTCGAAATTTGGGAAAATTTTCTTTATAAAACTTTGGGTCGATTATATGCAGGTTTGGTTACATGAGTGGCTCTATAACATTCAAAAAAGTTCCCAAAACGCATACACATTCATTAAATAAGAATTTATTTATCACTTGTTACATAATAACCATTATTTTCGATAAGCATACCCATTATTACAAGTACACTTTCCACAAAATTAACGTTCGCAAACAAAGTTCCACTGATTTCATCGTGTTCACTGCACCCAAAATACGACAACCAGCCGTCAACCGTTGCGGTTTTGTCCAAATTAAATTAAATCGTACAAAACTTTTTAATCAAACATTAATGCATAAACAAACAACAGTAAAATCCAATTTATATGCGATGCGGCCATCATTACTGGAGGTGGGTCTCGTGAATGATTTGTTGTGATTTCGTCGAGTGAGCGCAGCAGGCGATCGCAAAATGCATTCACATATCGCCCCACTTCATTCAGGCAAATACCGCCTTTAGGACAAAAGAAGTTACGTGCCACATTTGTATGAGACGTGAGCGGAGAGAATTTAATTCCGCAAGCCCTCCTACCACGTTATGGGTAAAGCGACAAGGGTTTGTAAATTTCGATTGGATTCCCTATCTGGGATCTCTGCAACGGACACCGCGCCGTTGGCACTGACAAATGTTTACACAGTGTACAAATTTCGAAATTAATCCGATAATCGTACGTAAATTAATTCCCGTAACGTCTCTGCGATTTTGATTTCAACGGTGTAAGTAGCGGATGTAATGATTTATTGAATTTCAAACATTGGTTGGCTATAAACCGTGTGGGGACTTGGAACTTGTTTATGAAGGAGATTTATTGATATGAAGTGCGTTTTACTGCAGTGTTGCGCCATTGCGTATGGATGTACACGCGGCGACGCAAGCGCTGAGCGAAGATGGAACATTGAACGGATGTTTTCTATTTCCGCTGCTAGAACATATATTTCTTTAATTTCTTTTGAACTTATTGCTGCATCTTTCTATTTGCTGTTACCGCTAGTCTGAAACTTCCATCTTCAGAGAAATTGGTTGCACTTTCAACAACTGCAGAAAATCATCAACCGACTAACATCAGGAACCATGTATTTTTATTAAAAAAGCTTTACCAGAAATTGCATTTCTTTTAATCCTTTCTAAAATAAAAGTCTAATTAGCAAAAGCTTTTATTTCATTAGCACTTTTAAAACCAGTTTCATCAGTGTCTGTTCCAACAACGCTTTCAAACTCAAGCGCCTCTCTTACTTAGTGTTTATAAGTTTGGCAAAGAGCCATCTGCGCGAAGCTGCTAAAAGACATCACATCCATTCAGGAAACAATCTTCACTGTCTCAAGATTCCACTTCTGATGCTACCTGTACTCCTCCTTAAAGTGCTTTACTGCTAACTCCAATGGCTTTCAAAACTATCAATATGTTAAGTTGGAAGTGATTGTACATAATTTATTGCTTACAAAAGAAAACCGTATTGCTCGTAATAATACAAGCTATAAAATAGCTCATTTTATTGATAGATAGCTCCTTTTCTCTTTAGTTGTGAAGATCCCTATTGGTTTGATCTTTGAACCCACATAAATCTACATACCAATACAAGCTTTGTGTATTATTTGCTAGTCCATTTGGTTTGTACTGAACACTTTTCAAATAAATTCCTTTGTTGAGAAGTGACGGTTACAAAACACAACAGAGGTATTTGTAAATTGTAATACAATATTATGCCCTTGATATTTCTTGCTTCCTTGAATTAAGTAAACGTCAACACTATCACTTTTTTCGAAAGCAACTCTTAGATATTCAATTAGATACACATGACGTGTCAAAACTAAAATAAGCTATTGATTACACAAAAACCCATGATTTCTTTGATTAAAGCTTTGTCGCAACTACAAATATGAAAGTGCGACAATTTGTTCCGCTTTCACTACTCGACTCTTTTACCAATCCTTGTTAAAAACATTCACATGATCACTTCATAGAGGTGAACATACGACGGTATTGATTTCAGTATGTGCTTTTACGTTAAATGTTTTATCTTTTCTATATTCTATCTTATTGTTATCAAAGATGATTCCATAGTTTTACCAATGTAATCATCACTTCATATTTATGGTTCCTTCAAAAGCTAGAACGCACTTATGCTTGGTGTAATTGAAGTCGCGTGTCCAACAATTACACGGTTTAGTCTACTTTTTTCTAAAATCATTTAGTAGCCAAACCGGTTCAAAAGGTTCGCTGTTCAAATGACGCTATGCAGAACGAAATTTGTCTCTAAAATATCTCTTAAATGATAAGTAAATTTACTATTGATATTGTTGCATTACTATTAGTAGGATGATGATTTTGATAAGATAGTGCTGCCCGTCTTTTGATTATTACATCCTAAGCTCAGCTTACAGGTATGAAACTATTTCGCAGACACTGTGTGGCCTATTTAATTCCCCAGACAAGTTACACCAACATGTTTGACATAGAATATAGCACAAAACGTCCACTTATTCCACATGGTAGCATCGACTTGCGTGCAGCAATTACAACGATCAGTATCGGCTCCAAATCGTTCGGACGGTCACGATGTTTATTAATTTATTACATTCGGCTTGGATGCCGGTCATTCGATCCGCCGTTTATGTATAATAGCTGTATGGTCAGAACAGGCGGTGCTGAGTAATTCAGATCTGTTGGAATTTTGATGTAAATATTTTGACACATTTTTATGAATTTTGGGCATTTCGCAGGCATTACAGGCAAAATTGTTCTGTCAAGCACTCTTGAAATATTTTAGATTTGATTAAACATTGGTAGGATTCCGATAAAATTCTCATGCTTTTCGTAGGGCATTTTAATATCTACTCTGAGTAGATATTAACAACAACAGTGACATGTTATAAACAAACTAACTTGACAAACCAGCGCTGGGGCGCTGTCTCGCATATAGCATAGCTTTATGCAGAGCTATGGCGGTTTTGCGTGGATGTGACGCATATTTTACCCCAACTTGTTCTATTTTGTGTTCTTTCTCTGAATCATGTTTACCGAAAAGAAACGCATTTTCTTTCTTTACCTTCTGACTTTTTTTTTTTTTTTTTTTTTTTTTTAGCCTTTACTGTCCCACTGCTGGGCAAAGGCCTCCCCCAAGTCCTTCCAGGAACTCCTTTCCCGCGCCACCTCAAACCAGCCCTCGCGGTACGCGTCCAGGTCATCTCGCCACCGCTTTCTGGGCCGACCTCGGCGGCGCCGTCCATCTTCAGGCACCCATTGTGTGGAAACTTTTGCCCAGCGGTCATCCTGCATGCGGCTGATGTGACCCGCCCAGTCCCACTTGAGTCTGGCAGCTTTCTTGCCTACGTCTATTATACCCGTTTTGGAACGCAGCATGGTGTTTCGAATTTTGTCCTGTCTTTTTACACCCAGGATGCTGCGCTCCATTGCTCTTTGGCAAACGCCAAGGCGGAACTTTTGCGACTCGGTGAGTGACCAGGTCTGAGCACCATAGGTTAGGACGGGCAAGATACACATGTCGACGAGTTTGCGCTTCAGGGAGATCGGCAGATCACCCTTCATTAGCGTCTTCATGGACCAGTAGCTTTTCCAGGCGTTTTCAATTCGGCGGTCGATTTCCCTTTCCTGCCTCTAGCTATAAGGTGGGACTTGCGATGAATCGGTCTAAAACCCAACTTATGACTAACAGCACCAAGCGTAGGGTCGAGGTAGATGGGCAGGAAATACATTATGTCGATGAGTATATCTACCTGGGCCAGTTAGTTTCTTTCCTTTTGACTTAACTTTGCAATTTTTTTTGCTATCTATCATCTCAAGAGATTGCTTGTTTAGGGTCTCTCTTGTTTCTCCAAAAAATTATATATCATGTATTTTTTAATCAATTGTTACTTTTGTACTTCAGTCGGGTCCGTTTCTTCACTCATGTGGTCGTGTTATTCAATATTATTTCGGAGTCAATCAACTCAGCCTATCGCAGTCCACTGCTGGACATAGGCCTCTCCCAGACTGCGCCACAGCACCCTGTCCTCCGCCTTCCGCATCCAGTCTACCCCAGCCACCTTCTTTAGGTCGTCCGTCCGGGGGGACCGTGCTGGGGGGCGTCCCACACTACGCTTGCCGGTAGGCGGTCTCCACTCCAGGACTCGTCTGCTCCACCGGCCATCAGTCCTTCGACAGACATGGCCAGCCCACTGCCACTTCAGTTTGCTTACTCTGCAAGCTATGTCGATAACTCCGGTTCTTTACCAGATAATTTCATTCCTGATTGTTTTCTTCAAAGAGACTCCGAGCATAGCTCACTCCATAGCATCATTCATCATTTCGGAGTAAATGCAAATATGTAAATGTATAAAAAAATAACAGGTCGTTTCACTCCGTCACTATGCACAAGCTTGTTTTTAATTACGGCGAGCACTCATGATCGTTATCACATTATCGAACAGAGAAAATGACTTCATCAATTTATTGCTTCGGGCTATCTCATTTAATGATAATACGAAACATTAATATCACTAAATGAATTGAGGTAACAATGGCGACTGAACATGAAAAGGTTTATGGTATAAAATAACAATACATGAATTATAATAAGATTTACGCAATATAAATGAATAAAACCTAAATATTACGCAAAACTACGATGAAACATCATTCAATAATGACAATGAACAAACAGACGTAAACTAAACTATGAATATAGGTACCAGTATCTGAATTACTGAACAACTATAACAACATATAATTGACGACTGTGTAAGACCGAAACTATTGATTTATACATAGAAGCTGTTATGCACCTTATGCAAAAGAATGATTGTATTTACATGAATGAACTAAAATGAACGAAAACAAAAAAAAGTAGAAATATTAGCTTAAAAGCAAAAAAACATAGCAAAGCAAGCATATTAGCTTATTAGCTTTAAAGCTGAATTTCATCTTGACATGGTAATCATAAATTGATTAGATTGAATGTGTAAATAACATAAATATTAATGAATCTTTATTATTATAAGTAGCTAAAACTGTTTGCATGCCTTAGTTAGGGTAGTTAGTATAGGATCATATTTTTAAACTTAACATCTGTAACTTGTACCTACTTTCTGTGCAAATAAAGAACTATTCTATTCTATTCTAGCACCATCAGTGTTTGCCTTGTTTTTAATTACGCGCGAGTTCAAGATCTTTATCGCATTATCGAGCGCGAAGACTTCATTTACTCATTCACTTCCGTGCTTCAGTTCCGCGTTAGCTATTTGAGCCTTCAAAAGCCCATTAATCCCATTTGCTATTGTGTCACCTTCATGAGAAATGCAAGAATGTAAGTTCCAATGTTCTGGTGCTATTCAAGTTGTAAAAATCAACCGTGGAAAATCATTTTACGTTGCACTGTTGCGGAATTAAAGGTTTTACACAGTTTTGTTGGTTTAATTGAGTTTCTCTTTCTTTGTTTTGCTATGAAGTAAGTTGCTAGGTAGGTTTTGCTAAAGAGTGTTCAAAGCGCAGTTTACAAGTTTTGCTTTGACAATAGAATGCCCTACATTGCTTTAAATTAAAGGCACCTCGAAATAAAGTCTAGTTAAATTATCTAACATACCATTTCGTACAAATTCTGTCCTTTTTTGGAGATTTCTGGTGGATTTTTTGAAGTGCCTATCTGGATTTTGTGAATCAAGCCCTAAACCGTTTGAACTTGTATAATATCCAACATCAAATAAAGATACTCATTTTAATTCGGACGAAAATTCTAAACAACGAATGCCACTGAATATTTCGTGGACGTAATTACCATTAAGGAAAGGAAACACAGACATGTTGGCACTTGAATATCATCGACAAGTGAATTAGCATAATCGGTGCCACATGTCATGTAAGAGCATGACTAAGGAACCAATGAGTCAACAGCACGTGCTGAATTTTTCAATGAAAGGGCTCACCAAAATGAGAACGGACTAAATAATGAATAAATTTTTGGCATCAAATCTGTTCGTTTTTAATTGAAACTCCACTTATTGTAAGGTGTGTATACCTACCTGAATATGATTACATTAACATGTCAGAATTAAAACACTAGCACAAGTAATGTTGTTATATGTACAGTCGGCTTCAAAGAAAAGGAACCCCTTTTGGTAATGACATTAAACCCATTTAAGTTTTTTGTAACGTATTGTATATGGCGTGTTGGTCTAGTGGTTAAGACAGCGGCTTTACAATTCGATGGTCTCCAGTTCAAATCCTCGGACAAGAAGTTCTTTTTTTGTTTTTTTTTGTTTCTTTTATAGGTTATTATGTGATTTTTGTTAATTATTATTTAAGAAATCAAATGTTGAAGTAGGTATGAGGTTTGTAAGAAAATCTAGGCATGTTGCATAAACAATATTCATTTATTTCTCTAATTACATTTCTAGGACTTCATGGAATCCACTTCATGGTTGAATATACAGTTTTCTATGTGTGTTAAATTGGAGTTATTTACTTAGAATATTAACTAAACACAAAATAGATACCCTGGGTGAGGTTTAGAACGTTTAACATTAGATAACGGTTCATTTATAGATTTTTCTAGAAACAACTACAATAATATTTATTCATTTAAAGTTGTGAAAAATTAATTTTTTATACTTTGTATGATCTTATCGGAAAAAAAGATTAAAAAATTAAATGTTGTCATTTGTGCCTGTGAATTACAGAGGAAGAACCAACATGCTAAACTATAAAAGTATAGCAATATACATCTTTCTCTTTTATCACATTTTCTGATAACCCTTATTTAACACAACATTAGAAATTATAAAAATATGTGAGGTCAGATGGTGCATCACACATTACAAGACTACTTGTAAACAAAAGTATCTGGATTGATAATAATAAAGGTTGTTTATTTTTGATTAACTACGAATTAATGATTCCACAAATATTGGGAATTATTAACACTTGCTCATACGTTCCAATGTAATTTTATCAGATCAGTTACACAATAAATCTGCCGAGTAAATTGCTTATTAATAACGGAGAGGATGGCCGTCACTGTCTATCACTTCTTGAAGTCACACTTGAACGCGTAGTTTTGAAGGGTGTCACTGAGTGAACTTCCACAATATTACGGTGTCGCCCCGATTCATTAGTGTAAACAATTATTGAGCGAGGGCCTTGGCGATCACATTTCACATCATCAGTTGCATGATACCTTTGTATCCATCTACGAACTGTTTTTCTCTGGAACGAAAATAATAATATTAGGAATACATAAAAAAATCCAACTTGTCAGTAATAATGCAACATGATTGCAACAATAAATACATATATGTGTATAACGTAAATCTTACCGTTATGGCCATATCTCGTTCTTTATGCTTTGTTCCTGTTCCCAGAGAACAACAATTTTAGAGTCCGCGTATCACTGGTCAGTTTCCCTCAGTCGTCAGTTTATTTAATTCTAGCCTTCAAAAAGTTATTAATCGTACAATACTATCGGTTAATATAATCAACTGTTCAAAAACTTAATAAATTGGATAATATTTCGACGAAGATAATTACGCTCAAGCGGATCGACACGAAAACGAAACGATTTGAAAAGTAATTATACCCTCAATCACAGTTTAGTAAATAAGGCGAAGAAGTATTCTAAATTCAACCTTAACTCGCAGTTCATACAGCTAGTTAAGTTTCTGAAGTAAAATTACGGTAGGTAGTGCAACAATCGGAATCAGGCACATTCTATTCAACCAAACAAGAAATCTATGCAAATTTCAACCTTATCTTTTAGTAAATTGAGGAGTTACGAATTGCATTTTGTAAAACAAGACGGTAAGGTGTTAGTATTTATAATACGTGGTGGAAGTTGAAATTTAAACCTTAATATCTAGACGATTAGACCGTTATCAACCTTGTTCGATAAAAGGAGTAAAGCTATTCAAATTTTCGTTAAGATGGCTAACTGATTCAATAGTCTAGTGGTATAAGGCGCGGTCTATGTGATCGGCTGGCGCCTGGTGATGCGGGTTCGTATCCTCAATCGCACGGAAAGTGTCTTTTTGTAAGTTAAGTTATTCTTGGGATACGGTTCGGGCAACAAGCCGAAAAAATACCATATTATAATTATTTAAAAAACTTGCAAATAATATTTGAGTGGGATCGGTGGATGCTCGGGCAGAGATGGATGCGCCGCGCCGCGCGGCAGCGGGGGAGGGAGCTGCTTGAGGCCAGAGCCACGTGACGCGCCCGAGCGCGCGCGCTAGAGCCCGCCATCGCTCGAGCGACGAGCGACGGCGGGCTCGAGTGCGCTCGGGCGATAATCTTTAAAGTCTTGGGGGGTTCCTTTTCTCTGAAGCTGTTCGTACCATCGAGGAAACTTACATCTATACACCGTAAGGGCTATTCTTGCTTGCAGCGCTCGGCCGCTATAGTAACGCTTGCTAACAGATGTGGTCATCGTGTGCACGGGATTTTGTTTTCAAATTAGGCAGATGTAAGTTTCCTCGATGGTACCTATATAAATTCGTGAAACCAATTTTCAAATACAGACATACTATATCAGCTTTGTTTCTGGGATGGTAAACCTGTGGGGTGGAAACTTACAGTCGAGTAAACAGCTTGCAAAAGGAAACTTACTTCGAAATATTTGTACTTAGAAACCAAAAAAATTAACTCGTAAAAAATCCATAAATTTTATTAAACGACACGTGAAGCGCATTTACTCTAATACTCCTTAAAATAAGATGCCATATGTCCCCGCAGTTTCCCTTAAACCCACATTTACAACCACTATACAAGGATCAAAGGGATCGTTAAAAACATCCAATAATAACGACTCCTTTTCACGGCAAAGAATTACACAAAAAATATAAGTAATCGTTAAAAAATGCAGCGGGTCCGTTTTTGAAGATTGTGACGTATTGAAAGCGAGGGGTATATATGTTAGTTTTACGATAGCTTCTCTTTTTGGAATCTTGAAACGTTATCTGTGGTGTTTTATAGAAGTCATAAAAATATATCCTTACACTATGCATGCTTCTTCGCTTTTGGTTATAGTCACATTTGTCAATAACTTCAGAAATGTCTGTAATGTTGCTAAGAAACAGGTCAGAAAACTATAAAGTTTCTCTCTCTGAGAGTCTGCATTAAAAACAAAAAATTGTATTGTGTACGTAATTGAATTTACGGACCTAATACAAAGAATCTGTGCTGTCTTTTTCCTAGATTCTGTCTTATTAACTCGCAAATCTTAACACTGTTCCCTTTTCCTCATCCTTATAGCTAGCCTACTATTTTACTTCTATATTTATAAGAATTAAGAATTTCCGTCTTATTCAATGCATCTACGACTATTTTTGGAACTAAAATAAGCGTTCTTTTTCCGCTCTTAATGGGACATAGCCGTAAAGCCACGTTGACATAAATAATACTAAAGGTGCTTCAAGGAACATGGGACGGAGTTCATTCTGAATGAACGAAAACAAATTTAACGATTGCGGTTCAGAAGTTTGAATTTCAACGAATTTGTCTCTTATTTTGAGGTTACAACGGAAATCGTAAAATTGACACCTCGTTATTTTATCGTTAAAATGTTTTTATGGTTACAAAAGTTTATCAGGTGCTTATATAATTTGATGGTTTCATATCTTTTTTGTTTGGTTTGAATACAAACTTTTTGGAATGAACTGGGATAGTGTTGGCTTTAAAAGTTCGCGAGACGGACTAACTTTGTAATTTATGTTTCTTTGTTTGGAATGATGAATGTGTTTTGCTTTCAACTTGTGGTTTTTTGAGCGAGCTGACAAGTAAAAGTTTACCTTCAGAGTTGTGACAGCGGCGACCATTATTTTTATGGTTGCAAAAATTATTGTGTTGTTCTCTTGACTATGGAAGAGGGAAATACTGCGCGCCTTCTAGATTACTTTTCCTTTAGGCCCTGTTCTACACACGGCGATAAAAATAAGGTTTTTTTTTGGGATCATTCCACAATATTCCGCTGTTCATACGATTAAAAACAAACGCAGTATGAAACTGTCATGTAATCCCAAAATTATACAGTGGAATAGCGTACCTACAGAAGGCCAATTCCCGTAATTAAAAACGTTCAAAATCTATTCGCAATCTAATCTCAGCGTCAGTCAAAAATGTAGGGAAATTAGAGCTATTTTTGACAGATTGAGACAGATCAGAAGGTAAATTCTCATAATTCAAAACGTTCAAATTGAACGTTTTAAATTACACACATTTATTTGTCGCTGAGATGACTCAGTGACAAATAAATGTCAAAAACTTGTCAAATGTAGGGAAATTAGAAGTATTTTTTTGACAGATTGAGACTGAGATCAGACTGTGAACGTTCTTAAAATTACGAGAATTGCCCCTCAGGCTGTGAACGTTCTTAAAATTACGAGAATTGCCCCTCAGACTGTGAACGTTCTTAAAATTACGAGAATTGCCCCTCAGACTGTGAACGTTCTTAAAATTACGAGAATTGCCCCTCAGGCTGTGAACGTTCTTAAAATTACGAGAATTGCCCCTCTGATCATTGCCGTGTGAACGAGGCCATACCGTTTGTTATCAGATTTTTGTTATTAGAACATATGTTTCCTAACATGCTGTTTTCTTTTGTCAACAGTGGCAGCACATAGCGACATACCTTTGTACATAGGTATAGCTGTCGCAGTGGTGGTGTTCTTAGCTGGGGCTGCTGTAGTGTATAAACTACTGCAGAGGAAGACTAGAGACCATTCGCTTTACACCATGACGAGGACTGGTAAGTCTTAATATAATAACATTAACTAGTTATAAAGTGTAAAATTAGTACATAAATATGTATGGAACGTTAGGTTAAAAAAAAGTAGCACTCCGGGAGTACCGACAGAAGTGAAAACTTTTGAATTGTCAAAATTAAATAGTCGGTCAGTTAGTCAGAAAGTTGAAGCTAGTTGCCCATTCCAAAGCGTAGATCTCTATAAAGAAGAACAGACAAGAAACTCCATGGACACTCTTTTAAATCAATTAAATAAATAAAACAGAGTACTGACATATCGGATATACATTAAAACCGAGCACATCCCGAGGACAGCCGACCACTTCCGAAGCGGTGTCGATTACGGTAACAGTGGCGCGAGGCAAACGTTTTTTCCCATCTTAAAAAATGCACAACGCGCCTAATTAAGTTTTCACTTCAAAAAACTCTTTCCCCCTTATTCATAATCCTATTTTATCTCTATTTTAGCTAAAATAGGTTTATAGAACGTTTGTCTTTATCTGTCACGTTGTCATTTCTGTGTGTAAGAAAGAGACAAACCCCATTTTAACTAAAATAGGTTTGATAAGTTTTACGAATAAGGGGGTTTAAGAACAAAGTTCGCAAATTAGTATCAGATGGGGTAATGTTTCCCATATTAATATTAGACGTATCGAAAACGGTAATGAATCGTCACTTGTATTTACAATATAGGAACCCGGAATTATAAACAGTTAGTGCCAGGGGCGGATTTACACATTTGCCGCCAGTAGGCTCTTGAAATTTTGCCGCCTCTACCGACGTCTACGATAATGTCCCATGTCTCTTGTATACTGCTTCGCCTTTTCTTCAAAATCCTTAAAATGTTCTCGTTCATCAGCTACGAAAAACTTGCAAAGAGATTTGTAAAGATCGGCAACTGTGATAAAATCTACGATAGAAGCTTGAATTTGAGCATTCACTTTGTTTATTATTTCCAAAAAAACATGGTACCTAGGTATATAATACCAATCTTTTTAATTTCAGTAATACATTAACAAAAATGTTAGCCCCAAATTTGCCGCCCCTAAAATCTGCCGCCCTAGGCTCCAGCCTACTTAGCCTATTGGTAAATCTGCCACTGGTTAGTGCATTCGATGGTTGAACGAATTAGCAGTTTTAATGAATAGTAATTATATTCATTAAAAATGAATGACTAACAAGAACCCGAGACCTTCCACTCGGAAGTCCGTTTCCTAGCTGTCGGGGCATTGACTCAAACTCTTGATTACCATAACGGAACATGTTGCAATCAACATTAATCACATCGCATTAGTTTTAACAACAATAAATTTATTGTAATTAGAAACCTGTTTTCATATGTGCCCAAATAATGTTTTGCTAACATTTTAGACTAGAGTTTCTGACCCAGATCAGTCTTTAGAAACCTGGACCTGTTAATATAAAGTCAAATATTGATGAACGATCATTACTGATCTCAAAGTATGTTCTATGTTATGGGGTTTGGTTTCCGCACTTAGTCCTTCAAGTGGACCATTGTGCGTGGGCCATGGAGGCCGTTGGTGGTTATTCCAACCAGCCCACCTCCCTCCAGAAGTTGATTACGTCTCCAGGCCTGTTGAGGACATTGAGTGTCCCGAGGGTTTCTGACCTAAACTGGGTGACGCCTGTGCACTTAAAAAGCGCATGCGCAACGGTTTCCTTAGCCTCCATGCAGGCCCTGCACAGGGGACTGTCCGTTATGCCTATTGTGTGGAAGTGTTTTATTGATCCCTATAATGAACCCTACAATTTGTATAAGAACAGAACAAGAAAGAAAATACGTTTATTTGCGGCAAACATGACGCATAAAACAAATACAAACAAAATAACAATTTGGGAGAAAACATGCGTCACATTTACGCAAAGGCCATCGCTCAGCATAATGCTAAGATCCTATAGGTACAAGACAGGCCCTAGACCTGGTTTTCAGCGAAAGCCGGCGTCATTGCCTTGCTCTGTGAAAACTACAACCCGAACGTTCGTCAAAGGTATCGCCCGATGCGAAATTAAAAAAGAATGTAGTCATACCTTCAATTAGGTACCTATCAATGTGTATCTATATTTCCTAATTCAAATACCAATCTATCTTCTTCAAGCAGATTTCCAACCCGAGATGTACCCAACAGTGGAGAAACAGTCGCTGTCGCTGGCACCAGACCTGATGCAGCACCGGCCTCCAAGATACGAGCATCCACAGCCTGATTCCAGGGCTGAGCACCATTATGATGTACCGCATCTTACTAATAGGTGAGTTCATTTTACATATTTTTATTAAGAACAGCGTCTTATTCAAAATGATGATCAGACAGATATAAGATATGGTCGGTGCCATATGTTTGCGTTTCAATTATTGTAAGATACAATCGATAGTTCACAAATTCCACCAAAAATGACTGGATTCTGGGTGTTATTTTTAGTATTAGAAATGTTTGATTAAAATTGTTGATCTGACCATGATTATGTTCTGGACTGAGACTGTGGCCACTGAGCTTGGTTCGGCCTTTCTTCTCAGAGTAGGCAGATAGCAAACGCCGACCTAATCTTGTTTTAAAAAAAATATGATTGACGTGTAAAAGTGTTTGTATAAACCTACTTACAGAAATGAAATCATTCATCAAAGAAAGAGAAAAAAATACCGAAACAGTTTTCAGTGTCACAATACAAGTTCATCTTCACCCGTCTACGTCGTAGTTGACAAATGCTTTCTTTTTGCACAAGTGTTACATGAATGGCGAACGTGCTGTATCAGGTTTCCATCTGCACAGCTAAGGTATAGACGACTAAAAGAAATAAGTCCTGAATCCTGATGTTCATAGACAATGGACTATAAAGACATTGGGTTTTTTCTGCAGTTAGCTTTTAATGTGAAAAGTCAACTGGATTTTGTAGGTATAGAAGTATCGAGTTCTTAGTTTCAAGTCTTACAAGGAATATAATTAAAATTTCAATAGTTATAAAAATATAGATTAGATACCTCTCAACAGGATCGTTATAAGTAATAATCAAAACCAAAAGCGGTCTCTAATAAGTTTTAACTGTCACTTTGATAATTTATAACAAACATGTCTATTTAAAACAAGTCCCCGGGCGAAACTAGGTGGGCCAACTAACAAATAAATAACAATTAAGCTGAACAAACAATCAACTAAACGAGCTAAAATAAACACGCGAGATAACGACGAAATAAATCATAATATTTTTTGCACAATTACTCGACAGATTATTAAGCTTAATTATGCGAAAATATGTAATTACAAAATACATAATCTAAGTCTGCAAATGATTTAGGTACCTAAAACAAATAAAAACGTAGTCTCCATATTAAACGACCAAGATCTATGAGATATTTTGATAGAGCAAAAAGTTAATAGATACCTGCATGTTCTGTGAATGAAGTTTATTATAATGAATCAAACGTTAAAGTTTTAGATGTATTATCGAATAAATTATAGGTTTCGATTTAAGCTAATGTTATTGCTGCAAAAAATCGAAGATCTTTGCAACCTGTCTGTGTATTATAAGCTATCAAATCTGAATGGTTATTTTATACATTGGATATAGCTTTTTTATGTGAATATCTCATTCTACGAACATTTTGTTTTGAACCATAAATTCAACTAAATCACTATATTATTATTTATGGCCTATTTCTTGGCTAAAGAATTAGCATTGCCATACAACGTGGCAATGCTGCCAGCCTTTTGGGCACTGTTCCTGATGACAGCGATGCGGACGAATTCTTTGATGCCCTATGATTATTTTGTTTATTTTTTCATATAATTGTACATATTATTATAGTTTATATGTTAGCTTATATTATGTAAATATCTATACAATTAATAAATAAAAAATGATCTGTCAAAAAAACTAAATCACTGGCATTCGACGTTATAATTATCGGTAGGTATATCTTATAATAATGGACTGGCATGGGAGGTAACATAAAATATAGGTACAGGTTATATGGGACAAGGAAACCCTACAGAGTAGAAATTTTCCCTAGGTTATTAAAAATAAATCAGCTGTTTCATACGCGGTGAAGATGTAGGGAATACCATTTGTTTCCCTTCTGATTTCTTTGTAAAAGTTTGCGCGGCGTTGTTTCTTGCACCGTGTATAGAAAGAAAAGAAAGAAAATACATTTATTTAGCACAGACTCAAAGACATACAATACACCAGACACATACATCAAATAAAAACAAAAAGTAAACTTTAAAAAAAAAAAGTATTAAGTCCGATATAAAAAAAAAAAAAAAAAAAAATAAGCAGGAAAGTGTGCCTCACGGCTGCGCTAAAAAGGGCCAGTTCAGCAAAAATGCCAGACAACTAGTGCCTGACGCTGGTTTTCAACTGGACCTGTGTGTGAGGTGACGGATGTAAATCAGTTTCATACAGCAACGTGACGTGTATGTCACTGTGTGAAATGTCATCTGGCTATTTTATTTATTTTATTTTTATTTATTTATTTTACCATTTATGTACACACATATATAAACAGACAAGAAAAAACAGAACAGAAAAATAGGTACAAAGGTGATGCTTATTTCATAAGAAATCTCTTTCAGCATACCTGCGATAGGACAAAAAATAAAGAGATGTAGACAGCGTGTTAAAGAGTAAAGGAGACAAAAAAATACATAAAACCTAAAAATCAATTCACTTAATAATACAAGAATATACTTACATACATACAAATAAACATACATACTTCTAAAATAAATAACACTCAAATGTAAATAAAAATACATACACAACTATGATAGGGTATTTATGTAAAGCTTCAAACTATATCCTCAATGAAATCATTAACAAGACCCTTCTTTACAGTTATGCGTCTCCAGTAGACCACCAGGTGACTCCATGTGCGTCAAGCAAGGGTCAGAGTGATGATTACGACAGCAAGCCTTACAGTGAATCTGAACATTCGGCTTCCAGCTGTTTTACTAGCTGTAAGTATCACAAATGTATATTTATGTATATTGACAGCTTCCTGGATACTATTGAAAGCTACTGATATTACACAAATTATTATAGTTTTAAAATGTATTGCTTAAAAAATGGTTTCAAAAGGTCTATTAAGGTCTGAGGTTAAGGCGGTACCCCGACCAAAACCGCGTTTTTCTTCGTTATTCAGAGGCTATTAACTCAATAATTATGAGAAATAAACTACATCTGAAAGCACATTATTAATGTTCGATATTCTATCATCACATTGCACGTTATTATTTGTTTTTATATGTTACTAATACATTTAAAATCTCCATTTAAAAAGTATTGATTGCATGCATCTTTTGCTAAATTTAACGTTCTATTAGATTTCACCAATGGATAAATAATTTAAAAATCTAAATAATCCATGTTTTAATTTATTTAAAAAGGACACTATTCTTTTTTTATTAAAATAATTCCAAAAATTGTGCGAGTTCTATGATAAAGGGGCGTGCGCAGGGTGCGCTGCATCCCTTTCGTACGAGGAAGGCTCTGTCGCAATGCTCAAGATTATTTGGTTGAGGTACCGCTTTAAGCTCCAACCTTTCAAAACTATGATTGTGTTCATCCAACGCCAGTATACAAATAGTACTTATGACAATTATAACAGAACTAAATACGTACAAAACTTATCCACTTCCACGTATCTTCTATTCAAACTAGTCCCACAACTCGACTAACTATAATTTCTCTTCTAGCCGGCTCAATGTATGATGCTGCGAATGAGTCAGTGACTCTCCAACTAGCGGAACTCGTTTCAAACTCGCCTACATCTCAGTCACTCTCAGTTTCAAGTGCTGGGGCAAGACTGGCATTACCTGCTGCTGGAGTTGCCCTCTCGATCCCAGAGGCAGCCCTCAGTAGAGGCAGGAGGGAACAGATATATGTGGCGGTGGTGAAAGATGATCGGTATCGACCGAGGTTGGGAAAAGGTTTGTACTCTAAATTTTTGTAAATTTTGTCAATGTGAAGATTTATTTAATCATGACTTAGTAACTGCATCAAAGTTTTAAAGCGGTCATTTCGTTAATATGACTTGAACTTTACTGACGTAATACTTAAATAAAATGTTTTCGCTGATCCACTCTTGTATTTACCATGTCCTAAATCATCAGATTGCTATGAATATTTATGAGTCCAAACTGAATAACTTTACTGGAGCACAAGTCTACTAAAAATAAATTGATTTTGCGATACGATAGAGAACAATTTCCAAAGGTAATTTTAAACGAATATGTAATTATGCTATGGTATCAGCAAGCTATAATTTCTGCTTGGGAAAAAACGCTTGCCTTAGGCAGGCCAGGTTGTAACATATGTACCTACATGTAGAACGAAGTGCTCACAACAAATTCCGCCCCGCAGGTATCACGCAGCTGAGCCCAGTAGTTAAGTGTGGCCCACCGCGTCTTCAATTAAACAAGTCAGTCATCCTACAAATTCCTCACTGCGCCAGTCTCAAACACGGCTTCTGGAACCTCTCGCTGTACGCCATCGACCACAACAGCGCCAAAACAGACAGCACACAGCCGCAGTGGAAGAAAATTGTCGGCCTCGGCCAGGAAACGATCAATACGCCCGTGTTCACTCAACTCGACAATGATAAAATATTCCTTGTGACCGATATGCTGTCTACGTTTGTATTAGTGGGTGAAAGTTTTAATGGAAAGGCGGTAAAAGCGCTTCAATTGGCGATATATGCGCCGGCAGTGCTCAGTGAAACTAGCGCAGATTACAGTATAAGACTTTATGTATTTGAAGATACGCTTTGCGCGGCCTACTACTGTCAGGAGCAGGAGAAGAAACTTGGCGGCGTACTACTAGAGCGACCCAAAACTTTACTTTTCCAGGACGGCGGTTCGAATCTCTGTTTGAATTTGGAACACGTCAGCCCCGGCTGGAAAGCTAAGCCGGGTATCGGCTACCAAGAAATCCCATTCCAACACGTTTGGGGTTCGAATTACAACGCTCTGCACTGCAGCTTCGTATTAGAAAGGACCCACGATTGTGACAATATCGATTTCAGCGTGTCCGCCTGTCAGAGAACCAATCCGTCATACAAGCAGACATTCCGAATATCCCTCGAAGACGTGCGGAGCCGATCGCCGCGGGGACGTTCACCCCGCGCCGAGTCGCAACGCAGTTTTAACATAACTGAAAACCTTTTAGAGGCTCGTATGTGCCGCAGCGAAGACGGGAGCGACGGCAGCGTTAAAAGGAACGTAACAGTTAGCGAGGCGGGCGTCAACGAGTGCGCGGGTGAGGGGCCGTTTAAATTAAGTGCTCGAATAAAAAGGCAGTTGTGCGCTATATTGGACCCGCCGAACGCGCGCGGGAACGACTGGCGCGCGCTGGCGGCGCGGCTCGGGGTAGACCGCTACACGACGTGGTTCGCCACCAAGAGCTCCCCGACGGAGGCCATCCTGGAGCTGTGGGAGTGTCGCGAGCGCGGGCCGGGCGCCACGGCCGCGCTGGCGGCGGCGCTGCGCCAGGCCGACCGGCACGACGCCGCCGACCTGCTGCACGGCAGGCCCTCCTGGTTATGAATTCCTAGTACACCCCAGTCCCAATGTAATTAATGATTTCAATTCTACTATACGTACCCGTGTGTATTCTAATGAGACAATTGTGAACGATGATAAATGTGGAACTATAGGCCTATGCGAACGAATGTATATGGACGATTGTTGGTAAATTAATGAGTAGTTTAAATGTTACGTTAGAAAAAAGTATAGTTTCGTAGGCCGATGGCCTAAGTTTGTAAAATCTTCGTAGTATATTTTGTATAGAATATTCTATGCTGTAGATAAGCGATCGATGAATAAATTATATTATATTAGCAATAATAGTGCCTACAATGTCTTTTAAAGAAACATTGCCGACTCGAGACAGTTGGCGTCAGTTGGTTATTTTGTTATTTTTTGTATAGTGTTTGAGTGTTTTATTAACTGAGAAATTCGCTTATTTTTCTACTTTATTTGCTCGCAATATTTTGAACTTGCTTTTTAGAGATTCGAACTTTGTGCCAAATATGTACTGCCACAGCAAAATTTTGGCAATAATCTAAAAGAAAATGTTATACGTGTCTAACTCTGAGCTTACCTAGCTACTGTTTAAAAGTTACAATATAAGTATTTTTATTTGATGTTAGATGAATTTTCCAATATTTACAATCATTAGAACCATAATGAACTTTTGCAAATCACCTTAAAATTCATTCAACGATAGAATTTCACTGACATTAGATATCACTCAATGAATAGTGACAAATTCATCTAATACTCTCCTTTACTATAAAGACTACAACTGCATTTATAACTAAAACTAATTCAATGTAAACTATGAATAAGTCAAACTTCTTAGTTCTATCTTTGCGCGATAATCTAATCTTAGAAACAGCTTTGTCAATGCACGACGCTATAACTTTATAAATATTCCTAATGCCATCAAAAGTAAAAGTTTTATCATCGACTCCTTGAATGTTGATCTGAGCTATACTAGTACCTACTGATCATACCAAACCTTGTAAGTCCTGACAGAGATCGAAAAACTACTGTAGAAAAGAATGTAGATTAGAATTTATGCTACTCGTCACTGCCACCAAACACTGCCCTTATAAAATTGTCGCGCTTAGATAGGAACTGTACAATTTCAGCTATCCAATAGAAAAGATCTTGCTATCTTCATCTTTCAATATCGTACTTACTGCCAAAATGGGTCTAAGAACGGAAATTATAAAACTTGATCTATGTCTCGATAGTGAAACAGGCCTAAAAGGTAAAAATATTTATAACACTTCTGAAAACGTCTCGAACTAAAGTAACAGTCCTATAGGTTTTATCAAATACAAATAATTAAACAACAATTACGAATATATAAATCATACAATCATTTACACCGGTGCAAACAACATCCCTGTTAAAGTAGAAAAATGTAAAATCCATCATCATATATATCAATTCTTCAAAGCCAGCCACTCAGCCAGACTTCAACAGTAGTCTACTGGGAGACAAAATCCTCTTCCAAGTTATGCGTCCCCGCTTTCTCTGCCACAAATGCAGTCAACATTACTTTATAAATATTGCTTTCATTGATCTAGAGTAAGCACGATGACAAGTCAATAACACCAATCGCGTGGCACCGCCGGAGGGAGATTTCGGTACGTACAATTTTAATTGCCATGAATATGAAACTCGTATTCACGATACAATTGAGTTGTAGCAAAATAAAACAAAAATAATAAATGGTATTAAACTGGGAACGGAATAAAAGGATAAAAATCATAATGTTAATAGCAGATATCTATGGATGTAGTAGACTATATAATAACGGTTTGATCAAGGCTTTGATAGACAATTATTTGGGGGTGAAACAAGCACAAAATCATGAAATATGTATAACGTTGTGTTTTAGTTTTATAAATTTTTGGCTTACAATAGTATTTCATCTTGACCCATTTCGGCAGTGTTACGAACCAATAGATCATTTCTATATCGTTGTATATAATGTGATAGAGTGTAAATATCATGTATCGCAGTTACAAAAGTAGTTGGAACATAACTATTGCTATGTAAAATGGTGTCATCACCACCAAGTAGACTATATATATTTTTGTTAACGTGATGAATATTAAAATAAATGGATCTGTGATACTTAAATAATATGAAATAAATTATGTTTAACTGTGCATATTTTGTTGTTTTATTTATAAGCTGAAGGTATTGTCGCCATCGATCGTTGCGTTATATAGTAAGTATATCAGAATCAGTAGTCTACGATAACTTTTAAAGACTATGTTTCATACACAACCCATTTTTTCCATTTTATTTCAGAACCATGTTCATTTTTAAATATTTTAGGTCGAATTTTTCGATCGTCCAAGTTTCACATAAATATACGCAAATATATCCTACCTCATCCCACTTAGTCTCAAGGAGGTTCGAATACACCAGATTCCAGAAATACTGGGGTATACTATGACACACTGCATCTCGAGGGAGACGCACAAAGGATTCCACGTCATCTAACAGTGTTTGTCATTGCGTGGTATGCAAAGGGGTGAGTGAAATACTTTACAGGCGAATTCAGGTTAGACGTAAAGTGAGTATGATCTCAGGATCGACTACATTCTCCTTAGTAGATACAAATTCAGTGATCCAACAATTAATCTTCCATACTTATAAAAATTAAAAAAAAATACCAATATTGCGTCAAGGTTGAAGCACAAATTAATACAAATCAGTACTTAAGTCTGTGCGCAAAACGCAGAAACCTATCTTTTGACAAAACTGTCTTTAGACACCATCTCTAACCAAATGAAATCAATGATGTCGCACACACTCGCCAAAAAACTATATCGTTTTAATAGACAGTAATATATAAGGTGCTATAAAAATATCTGCCACGGCCGCAATGCCCGCAATGGGAGACAGTATTCTGTATATAGATTACTGTAGTAAAGATACATTATTGATCTTATGTCATGAATTGTTTTATACAAAAACAAATGTGCGTATGAATTGATTTAGTTGCATGAAACCGTCCCATAGTAATTAACTTTTGCCACACCGAGACATAGCAATTGTTTTGATTGACGAAGCGACACATCGCGCGTAGTTTGTGAACCACGTTATGCAGAATAGAGTAAATGTTTATTTAATTACTTTATTTGCTCAAATTGATTTAACTATTCCGGGGTACAAAATTTCTTCACTAACAGTAGTGAACAAATTTTGTACATTTTGTATAGATTACAGAATCTATATACAAAATACTGTCTTCCATTGAAGCCGTGGCAGATATTTTTATAGCACCTTATATATTCTGTCTAAAACAGACATTAATGTAATGAATGCGGTATGTCCACTGTCTAATAAAAGCTTTTCTACACACTGATCATCGTCAATTGCATGTCCTTATTCCAATATATTACCTATATGTTATAATATATTTGGGTTCAACACAACATGTCTTTTCCTTCTATATTTCTCTGTTAGTCGTCATTTCGGTAGACCTTTTTAAAACCATATCATCATTCACACAGTCCATTCATCGATTTTTTGGTCTCCCTTCCTGCACACTGACATGAACTTCTAATGAAAAACATCGAAGCAAAAACAAAAAGTAATATATAAATATAAGATCGCATCAAGTCCACATCTTACGTAATTTACAAGCTCCGAATGTAAGTCAAGTAATTAATCACAATAATAATACATACGAATATACAATTTATTCTTTTGTAAACCTTCCATATACTCGCACGGACAACCTATCATTATGTCATTTCAATCTTTTAAAACAATTCATAACAATCATTGTTAACTATCTTATTAATGTTTTATATGTCGACGTTTTTTTAGCTATAAGAGTAGGGGAAGACCAAATAAACGATGGCTGGACTGTGTGAATGATGATATGGTTAAAAGGGGGTGACTACTGAGTTGACGACTAACAGAGAAGTATGTGTAGCGGTATCTACAAACGCCACCGGCGAACAACGCGTTATACTGACGTCACGCAAATCCTGCATCTCGCAAGCAGAGTTTACCGCGCAACTAGCATAGATACAACACTAGCCCGACATGAATCATTGGGCAGTTGCCCGCCAGACACAACACCCGTCTGGTCGGGGGATCCTCCCTTTTCTATAGAGTATGAGTGAACTTTACATCCTGTTCCTCATACCTCTATATAATATGAAAGAAAAAGACATGTTGCGCTTACCGCAAGTAAATTGTGATGATGATGTTTGTAAATTATAAGAACTAGTCCAGAAGTATAGATAAACAAAAATAGATGCTCTATTTGACGAAGATAACTGAATATGCCCGCGAATGTTGGTCTTGCTTGTCGAAAATATTTTGTAAAGTTATTTTAGACGGTCAATCAGCAAGCAAGCAGGTAGTTTCCATGAAAGGAAATGATCGTAAGTGGTAACGCTGGAACGTAATAATAAGATTACACCAAAAACACCGCAGCAACTTTTAGCGCCAATTGAATATAAACCGTCGTTCTGAAGGGCAATTCACATAATTAAAAACGTTCAATATCTAGTCGCAATCTCATCTCAGCGACAATCAATGTCAAAAACTTGTCAAAAAATTAGGGAATTAGAGCTATTTTTGACAGATTGAGACTGAGATCAGACTGTGAACGTTGTGATCGAAAATTACGAGATTTCCCCTTCTGTTTCTGTCAGTCGCTAGAAGATGACGTTGACAGAAATGATGTTTTAAAAATGTTTAGCGATAAACTTATTTAGTGACTAGCTTCAGCCCGCGACTTCGTTTGCGTGAAACTTCTTGTTTCCCCCGGGCCACCCCGTCGTATCGCATCACCCGCCCGCGCGTCTTTTTGTTCTTTTCGCTCGGCTCCTAAGGGTCATAGCGTAATGTTAAATAGCCTATAGCCTTCCTCAAGAATTGGGCTATCAAATGCAAGAAGAATTTTTCAAATCCGACTGGGAGTTCCAGAGATTACCCCCTACATAAAAACTTACAAACAAATTTTATCTCTTTATAATATTAGTATAGATTTGTGGCGCAAGTAGGGCCTGATAATATTAAAAAAAAATAAGTAAGTGTAATTACCAGAATCAACTTTAAAGAGATTACGAAATCCAAACGATGGTTAACCAGAAACCCATAAGTAGAGTATTCAGCTAATTGATTGCTCCACCAAACACTTATACGCTTATTCCACTAACAACGAACATTCCTCACACAAGTCCCTTGTAAACCGCGTCGTCTGCACAAGCTCGAAACATCAAACAAAACATGTCCGCATCGAATCGACTGCACGAATGCCTAACATAAAACAAAACGGAACAAAACTGAGGAATCTTAGCTATTTACAAAACTTAACTTTGTCTAAAGAGTGACAGGCGGAGAAATTTTGAAAATAAATTAGGAAATAACAGTACAGGAAAGGAATATGGTTATGGGACCGGCTAAGGACAAAGTGGACTAAACGTATTTTTGTGTATTTTCGAAAAAGAACCTGCAACTATACGAACGCATCATCGTGAATATAATTCATATTAATATAAAATTAATGAAAGATAATAAATAAAACATTAGATCCTCAAAGCATATAATATGGTCTTTCGTCGTCTTTGGTGCTTTAAAACTTTGTAAGTATAGTTAGATGATTGTAATTCCATTAAAAACAATAAAAAGATAAATAGGTGAGCTATTGGTATGATGAATTTTAAATAAATCTAGCTAAATATGTCACTCTTCTAGCTTTAGACTTGTTTTTATTTCTTTGCTTTTTAAGTTTTGTAATCTATTTTATTCTACCTATCCTAAAAATATCTTGTAGCTGTCAAAAGGTGTTCAATTTAAAAACTCCCAAAACATGAAAAGGGATGTAAAGGTTATGCCACTTGCTCCCTTGACATAACATGTAAAAAGTCGGGTCTATTGTTGCGTATACGCATATGGGCAGGTGCGAGCTTGCGTGGTGACGGGTTAGCGTCAAACGTCATGCGCCCGCGTCACGGTAGCGTGACCAATGAGCGACTGTATCAGTTGCAGCGGCCGAAAAAGTAAAAGGTGATAATTTTATAAAGGTTCAAATACATCTATCTATGGAGGTGAAAGGCATGTGAATAAAAAAGTAAAAAAATAATAAATACGTGAGTAGTATTGAATTTTTGAAAGACGATCGTTTGAATGTTATGATAGCTACTGTCTGTCATAATTATTGGTGTTAGAAAGATGGATCGATTTCATTGTATTATAATTATTTTTTTTGCAGTGGTTGTATTACACAAGCTACTTCTGTATAATTATTTCACTACTGCCTCATCGACAGTATACTGTAAGGCCCGGTATCCATCAAAGCGGAGAGGAGAGGAGACGAGAGGAGATGTGCCGTGAAGCTGGCAGGTTATTTCCACCAAAGCGGAGAGGAGATGCGTTGCGGAGAAGAGATGTGAGCTGTGTGTAGCAGTCAATCGAATGACGCTTTCGGGACGTGCGAGGCGCGCGGAGAAGGCAGCGGGGTGAGGGGTGCGCGAGCGCGTGCGCCGCCCGGCCACCCGACTAGACACTTCTCCGCTCTGCCGCGCCGCTTGCTCGCTCGCTGCACAAAATTCTATAGATAAATGAGACATCTCCTCTCTCCGCTTGACCCATTTCCACCAAAGCTAAGCGGAGAAGAGATATGGAAATAACGAAATCGGATTGGTTTATTCAAACACATCTCCTCTCGTCTCCTCTCCTCTCCGCTTTGGTGGATACCCCTGTATCCACCAAAGCGGAGCGGAGCGGAGTTAATAGATGCTCTAAGTTAGGCCCGCCTAACTTGGAGCATCTATTAACTCGGCCTATCGCAGTCCTCTGCTGGGCATAGGCCTCTCCCATGCTGCGCCACAACACCCTGCCCTCCGTCTTCCGCATCCAGTCTACCCCAGCCACCTTCTTTAGGTCGTCCGTCCATCTAGCTGGGGAAAGTTCCACACTACGCTTGCCGATACGCGGTCTCCACTCCAGGACTCGCACATAGTAAATTATTTTTTTGTTCGAAAGGAGATACTTCTGAAGTGGTCCCATAGTCACCAAGTCAGGATCTGATGATTGGATCCTGGAGAAATCGAAGGAACTCTTCAAATATTACAGGATTACAGGATTTGGGTATTTTTTATAGTAACTCTTGCATTTGCTCTCGGAAAGCACGATTTGGTGAAGTGGAATTGATGATGAAGACCACAGATGTCCACCGGAACTACTCAATAATATCTAAGTATTTCACGGGTTGCGATTCGATTACTTTAATATGGTTGCTAAGCAATTTATGCTCGCCACGATGTGAATGGTGATATGGAGCTGATGGTGGACCAGGAGAACTCCTCAACAATCAACTTCCCTGCATCGGGAAAAGCAATATTTTGTAAAAGGCGATGAGCAAGTTGACACTAGGCTATTGTAACTTAGATAAATTATAAGCAGACCCACTAAAAAGCGTGAAATAAAAAAAGACGGGTTGCACTCCGGGAGTGCCGGCAGAAGTGAAAACTTGAATATTAACGTTGAAATAAATCAATTATTAATTTAATTAATATTACTCATTTTTTTTCAATATTTCTGCGTCACTTTTTTCATTAATAGATGCACTTTGTTCAATTTCCATATTTTAAACACTTTCGGTCTTATTCATAAAAAAAAGCCTATTGAAGGTTTAAACCATTTATTAGTTAAAATGCTCAATAGGCCTTTAAAACATTCGATAATATTTTGTAATCATAAACGCTTCATAAACGTTCTATAACTAGAATGTCCTACAAGTCTACTTTTTTTTTTAATAATTTTTTATTCATGACCATAGATGCGAGTCTTTCAGTCGAATACATTTTAAAAAAAAAGTTAGAAATACAATAATGAATGTTTTCCATTATAATAATGGTACATATTTATCCACTCGCCTCCCTTTCGGGTTGGGTGAATACATCTCAATGATATCATTGTTTTCATTACAATTAAATGTACAAATACAATATACAAACAAATAAAATAAAAATAATATACAAATTAAATTAATTAAATTTTTTCTACCGTATTACAAATATACTTAAATAACACACTAAAATACTTCTTATTTTCTAATAAATCCTGAACGCGGCGGGGAACACTTTGAACTTCACTTTCACTGTCATTGTCATTTATTTCTTTCAATTCACTGACCAAAATCAAACGTTGGATGTTAAAACTTGAACACTGTAAGATAACATGATCCAAATCAGCATCCTCTGCTCCACAATGTTGACATCGGCTATTGTTAATTATGCGAATCCTATTCAGGTGAGCTGGTGTTAAGCAATGTCCCAATCTCATGCGTGATATAACAGTTATAAATCTTCTTGTGATGTATTTTAAGTTATGATACCAAGGTTTAATAGGTAATTCATTTTGTATTCCAGCATACCATCTGCCTTTCGTTTCCAGGGTTATGTCCCAATACTCTTTCCATAACCGTCTATTGAGTTCTTTAAAAAGACTGTAGTAATCAGTGAATGGAACCTTAAGCAACTCGGATCGATCCTCGTTATGGTCTGAACGGGCCGCAGTGTCAGCTACTTCATTTCCACGAATGCCACTGTGTGAAGGTACCCAAACGAATTCCACTTTCATATATTTATCAAGTAGTTTTTGGATTATAAGTCTAATATTATAAATAATATAATTTAACTTAAAAGAAATATTTACATTGTGTAGAGCTGACAAGACACTTCTGGAGTCTGTAACTATCAAAATATTATGTACATTATTTACAAGACTATTTACATGCTGCAGTGCACAATAAATTGCATAGCATTCTGCAGTGAAAATGCTACACACCTTGTTTAATTTAATACATTTAGTGAATTCTAGCTGTGGATCATAGAAAGCTGCATTTACATTAATGTCTGTTTTAGATCCATCTGTGTATATAACATAATGTTCTGGTCTATTGTTTTTAAACTGTAAAAAATCAAATTTACTGTGCACCGTGTCTAAATAGATTGCAAAGCTGTTAATAATACAATTAAAAGGAATTTTATATATAGGCCAAATATCATTTTTGACAATATCTTTTGAATTACTATTTACATGTTCAAATATTGTTGGCATTTCAGGTAGAGTTCCACCAACCAAAGAAGAAGCAGAGATGGCATGGGAAGCAATTGACTGTGAGATTTTAGGATGTATTGTTAGTTTCTTAAGTAAAGGATTATCATTTGATGCCATGACTTTTAATAAAAATCTCTCAGCCAACAACAACCTTCGTAATGTCAAGGGAGGTATACATGTCTCAACTTCCAAAGAATTAATAGGTGTGGAGCGCATAGCACCACAAATAAGTCTCAGTCCCATATTTTGAATTACATCTAATTTTCGTAACAAGGTGCTATTGGCATTCATGTAAGCTAAACTGCTGTAATCAAAATGGCTTCTCACTATACTTTTGTACAACATACTCATTACTTTAGGGCCAGATCCCCAAAAACTTCCTGCTAAATGCCTCAATAGATTAATACCATTCAGTGCTTTGTTACTTATATGTTTAATATGTTCATCAAATTTTAATTTATCATCAATAATGACACCTAGGAATTTATGTTGTTTAGTAGCAGGAATTTCTATATTATTATATGAAATTTTAACATTGCTATGAGGATTTACATTTTTACTGATAACTAAAATTGAACTCTTTTCTGGACTTATTTCTAATTTAAGTTTATTATGATAATAGCTGTATAATTGAGACAAAGCCTTATTGATATTAGCCATTGCTATATCTATGTTCTGATTTATACTGTACATAAGCAAGTCATCTGCAAATTGCAGGATTTTTACATCTGGTACATCTACATATTTTAATATTTCAGAAGTATACAAGTTATAAAGCAAAGGAGACAAAGTTGCCCCTTGCATTGTGCCTTTGTTGACAGTCCTAGGTCCATGCAATTTATTATTATATTTAACAAATACAGTTCTATTGTTTAAAAAAGAATAAATCCATTTCAGAATATGACCAGGTATACCAATATCGTGAGATACTTGAATGAGTTCTTCTATATTTACATTGTCAAAAGCACCTTTTACATCTAAAAACACGCAGATTGCATTAGAGTGACTTAATTTAACCTGTTTTACATCTGATAATAAAGATACAAGGCTTTCAGAGCAACTTTTACCTTTTCTGAAGCCAAACTGTATAGAAGGAATTAAGCTTTGCGATTCAGCAAAATAATCTAATCTTAACTTCAACATATTTTCAAAGAGTTTACCTAAACAAGATGATAAGGAAATAGGTCTATATGAAGAAGCACTATTTACAGGTTTATTAGGTTTTAAAATTGGAATGACACACTGTGTTTTCCAAGACTCAGGTATTTCTAATTCATCCCATAATTTATTATAAATATTAAGTAATGTTGTTTGTGCATTTAAATGTAGCTTTTTGATTAACATGTAAGGTATGCCATCCAATCCCGGTGTAGTATCTTTCCTACTTTTTAAAGATGTTTTCAACTCTTCTATAGTGAAATTGTTCTTGAGAAATACATTTACATCATTTTCTGTAGCATTTTCGAACAAATACTCAAGCCTATTGTCATCTATTTTAGTAGAATCTGCTAAGTTATCTAAAAAACTTGGAACCCACTCATCATTGATGTCTTTGTTTCGATTTGTTCCAATTTTTTTAAACTTTTTAATGTATCCCCATATCCTAGAAACTGGAGTTAACCTATTGAAGCTACTACATAAATTTTTCCAAGAAGAAGAACTTTCTTCCTTCAGAATTATTTTCTTTTTTGCATCTAGTTTTTTATATGTTATCCAGTTTTCAATGTTGGGTTGAGAAAAATAAAACTTTAATGCATCTTTTGATTTTGCGACAGCATCACTACATTTTGTATTCCACCATGGTACTGGTTTTTTAATAGGTGTGTTTGCAAATAATTTTCGTTTTGGAATTGTTTTATTCCTCAAATCATTGAATGTGTCTATAAAATGGTTATATGCATTGATAGGGGAATCATTTATTGAGTCCAACTGGGAAAAACAAGTTTCTGATAGGCTATAATATTCGTCCCAATCTGCCTTACTATAAATATATTTCTCTTGATCCACAGGAGGTGACGTGTCATACATAGATGGTTGAATGTTGATCTCAAGTAAGGTTGGAAGATGATAGCTACCCATGGGATCGTCATGAACATACCAGTTACATAAATGAGCTATTGAAGAGCTAACAAGGGCAAGATCTATAGCTGAAGCTTGTCTATTAGGATAAGGAACAGTTGTTGGTGATCCATCGTTCAAAATACATAAGTCAAATTCATCTATGATATTATACAAACATCTACCTCTATTATTATCACTATGACATCCAAAGGCTATGTTATGAGCGTTGAAAATCACCCATGACTATACAAGGTTTGGGTATGTTATTGATTAAATCCTTTAACTTTTCTGAGTCAAATCTGATACTTGGAGGACTGTAAATACAAAGTATTGCCATTGCTCCAAATTGTGTTTCTATAGTGATACACAGGTTTTGAATAGATTCTGAGAAGTGAGTATTGACTACTTTGTACTTTAAACGATGGTTCACCAAAATGGCTACTCCATTATGGGAATTTATGGAATTTTTGTGGATTAAATTATATGTGGGAAAGTGTGGGATTATAGAATTAGTTTTGAACCAAGTCTCGTTAAGAAGACAGACATCTATATTTTTTTCAATTAATAAATTTTGTAATAGGCTCTTTTTACTCTGTAAACTCTGTATATTATACTGTAAAATATTTAGATAATTATCCATGTTTAAATTAAATTTGATAAAAATATTTCTTTTATTTTCTTATGTGTGAGTGGCCCATCAGAGTCACTCTTGTTTCCTAATGCAACCAACGATTTAACAATTGCGTTAATTATAATGTCATTATTTGCTACTTGTTTAATATCTAAAATGTCATTGGATTTAGTCTTATCAGTAACCTTGGGTAAAGCAGGGAAAGATTTCTCATTATATGTAGGGGGTGGTTTCACAACAGTGGCATACGATTGCTGCAGAAATTTGGCCTTTTTCTCTTCAATTTTTTGTTTTTTAATGGGACAGTCTCGTGAAATGGCAAGATGATTACCTGCGCAGTTGATGCATGTGATCTCTTCGACATCGCATTCTTTGTAGGAGTGGCGACCAGCACAAGAAGAGCAGTGTTGCTCGCCTCTGCAAGTCTTAGCAGAATGATTGAATTTAAGACATTTATAACATTGTAATAATGGTGGTATGTATGTTTTCACCTCGTATCTAAATAGCTTTATGTAAGCGTATTGCGGTAAAGATGTTGATGCAAACGTGACAGCAACTGTATTGAGAGGCACTAATTTTCCCTCTACTTTACGCATGAATCTTTTAATTGAAATTACTTCAGAGTCGCACACAATATTTTTATATATTTCCTCATTCGAGAGTTCTTTAGGCACAAACCTCAATACACCAATCCTTTCTGTCAAATACGATGGTATAAAGGCTTTAAACTTATTTTTCCATAAAAAGTCTTCCATCTTTAGAAAATTGTTGGCCGCAGCCGCCTTCTTGAACGTTACTCCTATTTTATGCGCATTTATTCTATGTACTCCTAGGACTCCTTTAACATTGTCTGATATTAAATTGGTGAGCGTGATAGGATTTTTATTCCCTACCTTCTCCTGCTCTGTTGACTCAACGTACACAACATATTCCGAATTGGAGTTTTCTATGAACAATCTTTTATAATTAGGTTTAGTAAAAATGCTATACTTATTATTTGAGTCGGAATTTCGACTGTAGTTGTACTTTCGTTTCTTCTTCTCCCCCGGCTCTGGCGACTCCTCACCGCCACTGGTGACACTCATGGTTGTTCAAGGTGTTATCAGATGTTATTGATATAGTATTTCTGTACAATTATTTATTAATTAAACTTTTGGTGAAATCAAAATTACCGCCTCGTTTGACTTCCCGCCAAAAAAAAAAAAAAAAAAAAAAAAAAAAAAAATGTTGCCATTATAATGAAGTCATCCAACAAATTGGCCAACACATTAAATCGGCATACGAGAATATCTGTCTACGAACCGAATATTTGTGTCCATAGACATTATAACGTATGAAAAACTAATTTATTGTCTACAGTTTCAACAGTTTTGACGCGACAACGTCATGGTCGTCATGGAAACAATATGAATATGTCAATGAATGAATTTGATATTGTATGTGCCAAACTAAAAAACTTAAGACCGGAGACTAGTTCCAATAAAGGGCAAACAATTTAATATTGGTTGGAGGAGGATAAGGTGTGTACCTACTGTTACAGCTAAAATGTGTTCCAAGTAAGTTATGTTTTGTAAACATTCTCAATTTCTTATACTTATGCTTGCTTTTGCTTCTAATCCTTAGATTTTTTGGAAGAATTGGTCAGGGAGAGGTCTCCATAATAGAAAATAAAAACACTGACACAAGCACTAACGCTAAACAGGGGCAGCCTGGCATGATTTACGAATTAGGTGCCTATCCAATTTACAATTTTACGAAGAACTTCGTTTGCCTGTACAAAACTCATTGTAACAAAAAAAAAACCCGCCATAAGAATAATAATGACTGTTATTTTGATGCCGCTACTGATTAATTAAATCAGTATAAATAAGATAATGAAGAGAAAGAATTTATAACATTAGTTTTGTATTTCAGGTCAATAGGACTAATAAAGATGGTGCTTCACTACGAATAGCAGAAAATGAAACGGCCTACAGAAGAGATGGCACAGATGGCAAATAAAAAGCAAACATTTTAAAAATGTTGTTCTGCTTGCACAAGTTTTAGAAGCCAAATTAGAGTTTAGAGTATTGTTCAGCCGTGAACAGGCAAGAGTTACATACGCCAGCGTCAGCATCAAGAGCGACATACATTCGTTCCACATAAATTAGTAATTAGTAAATGAATAAATAAGTCATCAAGCTGGAGTAGAGTTTGATTCATCTTCCATAATTCCTCTCACTATGGTCAAGACACCTTTAGCCATCACCAGTTCTAGGAGTCTGTGGGACCGGCAATGACAAAACTATTTCCTGTGTACACATTGCACGACGTACACAAACCCCTATTCCTACCCAAATTCTGTCTGTTCCCGTAGGTCTCCCGTAGGCTTGTATGATAGGTTAGGGTGTTAGGATAACTAGGGTGTTAAGTAGTTGCTGTAGGTTTATAATCAGTAGGGTGAGGTAACCATAGATACCAGGCTCAATTGTTACAAACTTAGCCACACTGTATGCATTTGGAATAACAGCCGTACTAAGCTGTAAGTCCCGGTGCCTACAAGTATTATAAAAATAAACTGATATTTGTATACAAGCTTTTTATTAATGAACTACTCCCTAAATTTCTTCTCTTTTACTTTAGATCTTGTTGGCTCAAAATATTGCCACTTCCACGTTGTCGTCGGTGGCAGCGCAGAGGTCACTTTGACTGCATGTTTTGGGTAGGACAAATAAGGCAGGATAGGACGTGGAGCATGTTTTGCAACATAGCTTCACAGCCACACCCTACTGGAGCATCTCCCTGCAGGGTGTAAACTTCCGTGGTCGACACGGAAGCATTGTTTTCACACAAAAGCAGCAATGTCCCACAGTATTTCTTGTTGCTATAATGTGCTTCGTTATATTTTTCGTCGCTTCTATTTTGTATTGTAGGTAGGTATATAATAATAAACTAAATTGGTTAAACAGAAATTCAAAATAAATTAAATACAACTGCGGCTCCTCGAAGTACTATTGTTTACGAAACTGACTTTTCAAACATTTGTACGTCAAATGTCATTTTCTTCGGCCATCTTTGTCGTGTCTCACTTGGTTCACTTCGGTTGGCGCCGCCGTAGAAACAGATGGGGGGGGGGAAATCTCTCCTGACGGTCACGTGTCCTGACGCGAGTTTAACATTTTTTACCCATTACAAAAAGTGCTCAACGCCGCTAAAGAAGTTTTCACTTCAAAAACTTTTTAACAAAAATTCAACCGACTTCCAAAAGAAACACTACAAAGTGAAAAATAACTTTAATTTCGGAAGTCGGTGGCAAAAAACGAAAATACAAAACCAACAGAGACAATAAGATAAGATCTGCTGATGTCCATATTAATTTCACCAAAACAATATCGCTGTTACTGACACCACACCACCATATATTTTGGGAATGAATTTAAATACATTATAATGTATACTAGGGGACTATGCAGGCAGGTGTAGCTATAAAATAAGTATTACTCACATGCTACTGTCCGTTTTTTATCGAACCCCATCTAAAGGCACCATGTGTAAAAAAACAGTTTTTTCGACAAAAGCTTTTATATTTTATAGTTTTTAATTTATGAAAAAGGTGCGTTAGGAATACGTTAATAAGCGGTGCTATATAAAAAATAGTAATCGTTTTATGACTTTTGATAAAAATTAAATTAGTTTCGGTTCGTTTAGATTTGATTTCAATTATTTCTGTAATGGTAAAATCTTACTACTAGTTACTACCGAATAACTAAGTGTCATTGATACGTGGTGGGCGATTAAACTAGGAGAATATAATTGGTACAACTGAGAACTCCTGTCCATTTAATGGAGTGAAATCAATTAAATATTATTAGGATTTTATACACGCAGCCAAACCAAGGCCAAAAATCGTCTCGGCAAAACTAAAAGCAGATTACCTCCATTCCCCAAAAAAATTCGCGATCCGTCAATGCTTTACACGATTTTTTCAACACAACAAAACATCAACATTTCGTTATTTTATGAAAGTTTAACATCACACTTATAACAATATATTATGTAAAGGCGAAAGTTTGTGAGGGTGTGTGTGAGTGTCTTTATATGTTTGTTGTTGTTGATTACTTCAACGTACCTAATTTCAATCGTGAACCACAAGTCGCAGCCCTTACTGCTAACCCTCGTTTAGTTGTGCGGCTTCTCCGAAGACGCCCTACGACTGAAAGGGACTGAAATGTCGACTAATCAATCGCAAAGGGCATCGTTGTAGACGGCGACAAAGGGATGGAGTGTAGGGTAGCCATGATGGGATATCCTCAAGTATTTTCCTGCATAATCAATTGTTAAAATAAATGCTTCTTTTGAGAAATTTTAATTTTTTAGACGTTTGAAATAGAAAACAAGTGAATGTGCCAAATTGTGAAAAACGGACAGCCGAGGTTGCTGTGGTATCTAAATTATAAATTAATTTATTTTGAATAGCTACTCGTACTACTTACATTACTTTGGGTGGGTCTTAGGGCCTGTGCACACCACGTTTTTTAAACCTGCCATTGACGCGCGTTTGTAGCGATACAGACGCGATACGCACGCGAGTCAGACGCAGCCTGTAGATCTTCTGTAGGACAAAAGCGCGCCGTCGACGCACGTTTCTAAAACGCGCGTCAAGGGCGCATTTAAAAAACGTGGTGTGCACAGGACCGTGTCAACGTAAATGTGCATACACACGAGCGGCAGGCGTCAACACGACACGACGACACGACACAACACTACACAACGACACGACACACACACGACACGTGTCGACGGCTGCAGTTGCCTTTGCCGTTGACGCGTGCCGTTTGTGAGTATGCCCACTTATGTTAACGTATCATCGCTGACAATAATTCGAGCTGAGGGCTTAGTCAAGGTAATCGCTTTTAAAACGTTTCGTATTTCTACAATTCTTTCTAAACCTAAACTGATACCTAAATACAAATTTTTACACAAATCGAATAAGAAAAAGTCTATTTCAACTTGGTAACTCACATGCACGCTCACGCTATTGCACACACACAACACACGCACAAAAAAACACTTACATACATCACATAAGTGCGCTCCTTTTTTTGTATTTTTCTTTTTACTTTATTTTTCTGTTTTATTTTAATTTGATTTTTTTCGTTTTTCAATTGCCTACTTATTATCATGATAAGTGGAAGAACGGAGTTCAGTTAGGTGAACTCCGTTCACACAAGCATCTTCTTGCTTAAAAGGTGATCTCCATCTAATGTGTTTTTCATTTGTATGTAATCGCAATAAACATTTTTTTTTTCTTTCAATAGGATTGACATTAACTTTTCGGTAGTTTACGTTAGTTTCTGAATGTTCCGTCATTGTTGACTGATCACTCACTTTATTTACGCCCTCGGGTCAAAATTATAAAAGCTAGAGCCATGCGATTGAGCACATAATCTTCCTTAGCAAATATCCCAGACACTGAACTCTTACTGTCACCCTACGTCACAGGGCATCAATTCATCAACTGTTGTAAGGTCACAAGCAGAAGGGTTCCAACTATTTCCTTTCATACTAAGGGCTCTTTTTGTACGATAAATTAATTTCTCCGCTGAATGTCGCGTGTTGGAACTAAGTAGGAAATTAATCTTTGAAGGTATCTATCAGCATGTCGGTAGGTAGGTACAGGTACTTGTTTGTGTATAGTTAAAGGTGAGGTAGATGATAAATTGTTTTCACCTTCTTCTTAAGGTGTCAAAGGTCTTTTGTTAAGCGAAAATGTTTTATGGTTAGACTGTCTGAAATTAGATTAATCTATACAAATAAATGCAGCAGCAGTGGTGCAGTGGTGGGAGCAGTGGTGGCCCAGTGGTATCGGCCGCGACTTACGAGTTGTAGGTCGTAGTGTTCGAACCCAGACAGGTGCTTTACTTTGTGTAAATTATTTCATCACCACTGCTCTCAAAACGGTGAAGGAAAACATCGTGAGGAAACCGGCATGTCCTAGAACCAAAAATTCAAAGATATGTGACATCTACCAATCCGCACTGGGCCCGCGTGGTGGATTACGGCCCACTCCCTCTCACAGAGAGGAGGCCTGTGTCCCAGCAGTGGGAACATTATAGGCTGATGATGATGATACAAATAAATAAAATTGGAGTGTCTGTTTGTAATATTAAAATAACCGCTTTTTACTAATTACACGGTACATATACCAAAATAACATTTTTTACTGTCTGTCTGTCTGTTTGTTTCGGCTAATCTCTGAAACGGCTAGACTGATTTTGACGGGACCTTCACTGGCAGATAGCTGATGTAATAAGAAGTAACTTAGGCTAGGCTTTTATTTTAGAAAAAGAATTAGGGTTCCGCGCAAAAGAATTAAAACTTTTTCCGTCATGCACGCGAACGAAGTCGCGGGCACAGCTAGTTTTATATATATTTTTTTATTTGTTCTCTGTGTATTGGTATACAAAAGTAGCGTAGTAGTCAACACTTTGTCTGTCACACAGACAAAGGACAAAGGATACACATATACAATATAAATTTACAATTATAAAAAAAGTTCTTCTATCTTGTGTTGACTAAAAATACGCAAGGAATTTCAGTAAACTTTACTTTGTGGCGACATCTACATTGCCACATGCGAACTAAGCATCACACTGACGTCACGTCAAATCCTGCATCGCACAAGCAAAGTTTACCGCGAGACTAGCATTTATACATCGTCTCGACATCAATCGTTGAGCAGTAGCTCACCGTCTGGTGGGCTACTGCCGAGGATCCTCCCTTTCCTATGGAGGATGAGTGAACATTATACCCTCTTCCATGACTAAGGCTAAGGCATGAGCCTCTATGACCTTTTTTGCCTTAGCCTTTAACTTGTTTAAGTTAGTGAAAGAATATGTAATTGTTTATAATGTGTTACTATCCTTACACTAATAGCTACCTATAAAGACTGGTTTTTTCTTTGTTGATAAAGTTAAAAGAAAAACCGTCTACTTTGATTCATGTCATATTGCTTTGACTAGCCTAACTACAACTAAGTGTGACTGCTGTTATTTGAATTGATTATATTTAACTCCACATCAATCTTGACTGTAATAATGTTTGTTGTACTTTTATTACAAAGTGTGCCCCCAAAAAAAAGCCTTTTTTTACTTCTGTCTAATGCTATTGTAAATGGAGTATAGTTTAGTCTCTTTATGATTTTCTTATTAAAGATCAGTATTTAAGAAAAACCTTTCGTCACTGTTTACAAAATAACCTTAGAAAGAGAAATAAATCCTAACGTTTTTACCCTAACCCAACCAACACAAACCAGCATTACCTATTACATAACCCAACAAATCAATCGCTACCAATCCTGACAACCGATCATAAAATGTCGCATAGCAATTGCTTCAGTAACAACAGCATTTACAAGTCAATGTGGAAGACAAACCCAGGGCAGCCATGTTCAGAGGTACCGGGTCAAACTGGTAAGGAGAACGATTTTATCAAATGTCGCTTTCGGCTCGGTGGCCGGTCGTGACTTACCTTACACGTCGATGTGTGGGCCAAGGGGTGAACGGAAGCGGGTAGTGTAGGATGTTGAGTCATAGTGTAATTCAAATGGGGCAAGTACCAATATGACTTTTTCAATTCATATACAGGGTTACCCATAGGAAAGCTAAAATGTGACAAATTTAACCGCTCATAATTATGATGGCCGAAAACTAATACTTTTAGAGAATTTAAAAAAAAAATGCAACGATTCGTACAAATAATTACAAAAACTTCTTCTTGAAATTATTTGATATTTTTTGACATTTTGCTACTGTATTAGCTTTTTTATAATACTAGCTATAAAAAAAAAATGTACCCAATCAACATGAATGATTTGTTTTTTTTTTAATTAAAAGTTTAATGTGAAAATTTGGAGTAATTTAAAATGTTTATAAGTTAGTTAAGAGATTTGTAGGTTACATTACAAATTAGGATAGGTATCTACAATTCTACAGGTTTATAAAACAGAATAAAATACTCTTTATTATTTACACATATAAATCTATATATAGCCTCCAAGAGTTAGTTGACATTTTTCCACTTCAGCTTTGATTCACCATATTATGATTTAAAATTCTAGTGACCCAAATGTTTCAACTGCTATAACGTTTTTATTGACTAATTCTACCTTTGACTTACGAGTATCATGAAAAATAATCAAGTAGCCCTTTAGGAGTACTTGATTATTTTTTTGTTTTAAATCACTGTTTACTAACTTTTGGAGGCTAGTGTATGTAAAAGGGGAAACTGAGTGACTGACTGTTTTTTTTTTTTTTTGCCAAATGGACGCGCTCTTGACCCCGATCACGCCTGATGGAAAGCCATAGATGAGGTCTATGATGGAACGAACGTGCCCAGAAGATGCCTGTTCACTCTTGATTTGAAGGCAGATGGGTTAAATGTGGGAGGGAACACAGATCGCGGCAGAGAGTTCCACACTTTGGCTGTGCGCATATAAGTGGAGGAGAAGCGCTGAGTACGACTCGTCGGGATATCAACCAACACACAGCCGAATGTACTGAAACTAGGAACGTGAAATTTTGCACACAGCTAGCTTTTATAATGTACTTATTATTCCATACTTTGGACCCATATTCCAACAAGTTCTTAGTTTGGACCACATCCAAAAATAGCTCGGACGAAGGAGTGGGCGAAGGTAGAATGATGCGAATGCACTTACGATTGTTTCATTTAAGAATGGAGCCCTTGCTCTTAAGTTTAATGAGTTCTGATATACCGACGTGATTGGAAACTCATTTATTGACTCTAAATCTACCCTGTAGGAACATTAATGGTATTTTTAGTACTCCATGGCCAATTAAGCCATTAATCGTCGAGATACGTTTGTTTTCAACACGTTTCTGATTTTAAATTGAGTGATACGATAGTTTTGTTTGTACTTTTGTTTTATGTTGGAGCAATAACATCGTAAGTGCTGTGCTATTGATAAATGAATTAATTGTTATCTATTGTTAGAGGAGTTTATTGGTTTATACAGTGGGACAGGGAGGTCGACACGCGACATGTTACCATCGATTCTGGACCCCAGGGTTGAGGTTTTGTTATCCTTTGGTCAGTTATTTAAAAAAATCTGCTATTTCCTACTTAAGAGCCTATACTACCTCAGATAAAATTCGCACTTTATCTCGCTCATACGATACTGCTCGCGGACTGAGTGAGAGCGAGACAGAGTGCGGTGCTGGGCGGCAGGCAGCGCTAATAGTTTAGGTATTTGATTTTTACAGTGAAAATAATGGTAATTATAAAAAAGTAAATAACGTAAGACCTGCTTTAAAGTAAGTTCAGTTAGTATGCAAAGTTTCATGATCTAATTTGAAGTATTTTTGAATGCCAGCGGTTTATTGTTCGGATTAGAGGTAACTTTGGATTTTTTTTCTATCGAGAAAATTTTATGGAATCGTGTTTTCGTCTAACATAAGACTTTGCATTAATCCTCAACTTTACCATATATTTATTTCAAAATTAATGGTGCAGGATTTTCGACATAACGGAGGATCACGCTAAGCCATTTGAGGTAGTATAGGCTCTTTAGTGCAATACCAACGCGGTGATAATGTATGGAACATTATTTACTTTTTAATAACCGTCGAAAAATTCAAGTAAGTATTTAATTTTATATAAGTAGTTTTTTTTTGGAATTTGAAGCAAACATAATTTTACTTTTATCACCGAACATGTTTTTAAAATAATTGTTTAAATGGTAAACCCTCCATATTTTTGCCCAAGATACAGGCTTGCCTAGTTTTAGTACATATTGTCTTTATTTTATTTTGTTTATTGACATTCGATTATCTACGATATTGTGAATGCCTTTTGACGGGACATAGCATGGACCAACATTTTTTTTTTTGTATAACATTTGTAGAAATGTGCTCTATGTAAACAAAATTAATTTTAACAATATTATAAAAAATATTATTATTACAATAGCTACGTAAAACTTTTGTAATTATAATATTTTTTATTTAATTTCCATAATTATTAATATTGACAAAAGTCACAACAATAAGTCACACAACATTCTTTACCACAAACAAAATAATACAGATAATCTAGCAGAAATCAAATAAAATCCTGATCGTGTCAATTTGACGATAAACGGGCCACCCACAGTCCTTTACGAGTCTCTTGTTTTTGTCCATGTGTGCCATGTCGGGATGTGTCCTACCACCTTATCTTGTAATTAATCAAGTTACTGCCATAAAATCGGGTTGTGACCACCTACGGTTCGATAGTTAGATACAATATCCAGATATTAAAAGATGTGTGGATGTGATTAGGGTGACCAATTTATCTTGATGCTTTGTGTTGGCGCTGGTTGCAAAGTAAAATGTCTGTGATACGTCAAATTCAGTACATTCCATATTTTGTCGTCTGTCAAGTTATACTGGCCAGTGACTGATGTTGCTAGTTTGTTTTGTTAATATTATAGAGGGATTACAGAAGTCTTTTCACACTCAATTTGCACTCTTGTCGATGTTGTAGGATGAGTATAAAACCAGATGTCGATGAGTTGTCGACAAACTTAATCAGGCTCTGTTACTTATAATGCCTAGTGATATAATTTTTTGACGTTTAATCGACTTCGTAATTTCCTCACCACTTTTGACAACAATTTCTGGTACAGACGCCAGCATATCAACCTACTACAATCTGTCAAATTTCTTTAATAGATTTTCAACTTTATTACTATAACATAAGGTTCAAAGTTGATTGGGGAAATTTGACAGTTTCAGGTAGGTTGATGTGCTGGCGTCTGTACCAGAAATTGCTTTTGATAATCAAGTGTAGAGCACGCTGTGAATGTGTGTGTAAAATTAAGGAACGTAGCACATAACACATACATGCACACACCTGCTACTTCACCCGTGTCTCGGACAGTATCGAGAGGTCTTGCGCTTACACATACATTCACAGCGTGTTTTTACTCTTGGTAACCACAAGTAAAGCACGCGTCGCTGCGTGAGATAAAAATACCGTAAACTGAAACTACACTAAGATTGATATTACCTTACTGTTACAAAGACAAATAACATTGTTGTTTCATGGCGTGTAAATGATATTTAACCTTAGGGTAGAGAAGAAATTAGAATGTTAACTATACATTTTGGGATGCATGAAGAAGCCTCCTCGTGTAGCGCAGTCGCATCGCTTTCTATCAGGCGTGATCTAGGTCAAGAGCGGGCCCACTCAGCAATTTAAAAAAAAAAAAAACTTGTGTGCTTATGACCACACGACTAAGGTGAAATTTCAAACGTATTTAGCTATGAGAGGAAGAGAGAAAGAAAATGTGCGCTCGCACTGCTTTCTCTTGCTTATATCCCCCACTCAACTCCCGTTCGCCTCGCTCGATCACACTTTTCGTAACGCTTACGTCACGCGTTCGCCAGCTTACTCCCCAAGTGAAGCGTGCGTAAAGAAGTTTCACTTCAAAAACAAGCAATATAATACATCCACCGTACACCATTCACATTGCATACCAACCCATATTTCTATGTATACACTCTCGCTAGAAATAACTTGCTCAAAACATTTTCTTCAAAAACTCCCTTTAAAATCGTTCAACATCCCACCTCCTATATTCGCCACCCCAAAGAGACGAACATAGTCAAAAGCTGAGTTTAATAACGGTCGGCAGAAGAAGACACGGTGCGAATACATCGATTAATTCGGGAGACTCACGGCGCCGACTTCCAATTAGTCGCCGATCTAACGTCCTAACTGCAGTTAGCCCGTTTTACGTTTGACTGGCGGATCCTTTGACCAGTTCTGGCTGTGACTTATTAGGGGAACAACCTACCTATAAAAGAGGTAGTGTCTAGGAACCAAAAGTTACAATTGTCAACATTGAGCTTGCCTGGGAATGGAACGCGATATCTGCTCGTCGCTGATTAATAATGCGCCTAATAGCACACATAATTATATTAATCACACTAATATTATAAAAGCGAAAGTTTGTGAGTGTGGGGGTGTGTGTGTGTTTATATGTTTGTTACTTCTTGATGCTCAAACGGCTGGACAAATTTTGATAAAATTTTGTGTGAAGGTAGCTGACACCCTGGATTAACATAGATAATAATATAGGCTACTTTTTATCCCGATATTCCCACGGGATCGACATTTACGCGGATGAATCCGCGGGGCGCAGCTAGTTATCAATAAAACTACTAAGTTAGAGTTAATTATTTGTAATAAAAACAAAAAAAAAGGAAAAAACAAATCAAAATTCAAATTAGTTAATCTACTCTATGCGCAGAAATAATGTAACTATGATTGTAACATCGATTACCCCTGAACTTAATATTCATACCAAACCTATAAAAAAAAAACAGTATTTCGAGCGGCCATTGTTGTTTACATCTTCGGCAAGAGATGCCAGGGTTTATGTCTTTTTCCTTCCTATCTACAACCTATGTAGGTGTCTATTCTTCCTTATTGCATTAACTTCGTTTTCTTTTTAAGGTCGTGAAAACGAAACATGGATCTCTCCAGAATAAGTGATAATAAAAACAATGACTGGGTTTTCTTTAAAAACGTTTTGAAAGAACAATGGCTGCTCTCGTCACTCACGTCAAATGGTACAGAAGTGTACCAAAGCTTAGAGGAACTCTTTTCTCAACAGTAAGATAGAAAAAGTATGAACATCTATGCTAACGTAAAAAATACGAATATGTTCAAAAATGTCATACATTATCCCGCGTTTTGATAAGAAAAAGTGTGTATTTTTTTATAAATTTCAAAATTCAAATCCATGCATTACAATTAACAATATAGGTACTTCATTTCAGTATTCGTTTTATCTTGGTAAAAAATTCTGTTGTTTCCTAGTTTATATTGGCTATTCATTCGTTATTAGATAATTCATTAGTAGATAATTGTAAACCAAATGGTGAAGGAAAACATCGTGAGGAAGCCGGCATGTTCTAGAACCAAAATTCGAAGACATGTGACATCTACCAACCCGCACTGGGCCCGCGTGGCGAATTATGGCCCACTCCTTCTCATAGAGAGGAGGCATTTGTCCCAGCAGTGGGAACATTATAGGCTGATTATGATTATGAATCGTAAAGTTAATCTGCCGAGCTCCGCTAACGAGACGCAATTGATTTTTTATTGTTTCGTCGCCCATAATTTGCGACGTGCGGTGCTTGACCGGTCATACGTATAATAATAATTGTTGCTTAGAAAATTAAGTTGATTTTTAGTCATCAACCTAAGTAAAAATGTCTTAGTGATAAAACAGAACCCTTTTAATCTCAATAGCTTGTGATAGGCTACTTTTACTCTTTTTACATTCATCCAAAAACCTAAAGATAAAAACGAATCTACTAACATCACATCACTAAGAACACGTCACCACACTAATCAACGTCCATTCCCGTAGCTCACCCAATATTTCGATCATTCGATTCTTATATTCAGGATCCGATTTCATCGATTAACTCGGAGTCTGGGCCCGACGTCTGTCACGCGGACAATACGTCTTGCAACGTCCATGGTCTTTGTTCACAGAAATAATTAAGGGTGGAAGGAAAATTTAAGACGGTCATAAACATAGTTATAAATTGATTGAATTGGTATAGGATGGTTGCTTTGTAAGTAAAAGATAGAATGTAATCGTTTAAAGACCATTAAATGATGTAAAGTTTCTACTTTTTAATCCATTGGCCGAAGACATTGCTGACACAAAAAATAATACTATAATGTTTGTCGAAACATCCCTGTATCTTCTAGTTCAAATGTCTGTATGTAGATCAAGAAATTGTCTACTGCATGGGTTAATTCGAATAAAATCAAAAGAAAATCGATGTTAATAAAACCAATCTCACTAAACCCCTTTCACAATACCTGCCTATCCCTAATCAGACTAAAAAACCAATCACTCCAGTCCACCGCTAATTTACGAGCATTCCCAATAAAAACCGAAAGCCAGAAACTCCAAAGTCCAAATAAAAAGTAAAAACCTTTTAATAAGTCGAACGTCACAAATCAAGGCACGGAACCCTCATCATAATAAAAGTGGAAATTACTCGATAAGGTAACTCGGGATTTGAGAGCTGCCTTGCCTTATCTGTTGAGGTCTGTCGTCACTCGTCGGACGCTCGACAGATTTTGAGTGTTTGTGATTTGGATGCAAGGTATGAGATTTAGCGGCTATGAAAAATATGGAAACAATAGTTGTAAAGGGAACGAAGATAAATAAGAAAATATAAGTGGAAAGAATTAAAAAATAAGGTCTTCTTAAATATAACGCCCATCATAATAAAAGTGGAAATCATTTGGTAAAATAATTCGGGGCTTGAAATCAGTTTGGCTTGACAGATTTTGAGTGTTACTGTTTGACTGACTCAATCCTATGCCTTATGTCCCGTACAAGGTATGGGATTGAGTGGTTATGAAATATTTAGAAAACAAAAAATATATAAAAGAAGAGGAAAACAAAATAGAAAAGAGAAAATATAAATAGAAATTATTTTAAAAGATATTGAGGTCTTCTTAAATAATATAATGACTCCAATCATAATAAAAAAGGAAATTACTCGATAAGGTAACTGGGTGTTTGATTTCTGCCTGGTCTTATCCGTCGGACGCTCGACAGAATTTGAGTGTTTCAGAATTGGAAGTAATGTCTCACGAAAAAAGTGACACCTTTAATTTATTTGGTTTAATAGTTATGTACACAGATATAGATACACCAAGGGTCCGGCCGCGCTAAATTTGCCAAAGATGTAAACAGCAATGGCCGCTCGAAATTGAATAAGATCGATATACAAGAACGTTTGTTTTATATAATCTTTGTAATTTTTTTTTTTTTTTTTGTATTTTTTTTTTTGTTTTATTTGTCTAGTTAGCTCGGAGATTTTGTTTTTCAAACGCCGAGTCACAGCATCTATTTTCTAAAAAGCCGCGCTCTGAGAAAAATCTTATAAAAACCCTTATTTCTTACAGATGCAGACACTACTTGCACAAGGTAATCAACCGCTGATAGACGTTACTTTTTTTTAAATCCAAGATTGCCACGATCAGGTAAAATACTCGCTTCAAACGAAACTAGTTTGAGAGTAAATAAATTTGAGTCATTTAAACTGAGTACTTTTTATCAAAAGAGTGATCTTTCAACCGATCTACCGAGCAGTCTTTATACCGAGATTGGTATCATTGAGTAAAGATTACTTACTTGTGAGACATCAGGGTAAGACCTGTTATGTGGTTTACAATTTATAACCGGACGGTTCATGTTGCTGACAATTTCTCACCAGCAATGTTCAAAATTAATGATCACACTAAGAAGAAGAAAATTAATGATAGTGAGGAGTTTGTTCGTATTATGTACTTTGCCTTATTCAAAATATTACTTCCGTTTCAAAGTTCTATTTCTTTATATAACAGCTTACCAACTAAACACGTACAAAGCATTCACCCAAAGTCGTTGTCATAATATAGATCTTTCTTGTATCTAAATTATAGGAAAGTGCGGCTCAATAAATTGGCGTACTAGAATGTTATACAAAAAAAAAAATACAAATAATAAAACAATTTAAAAAAAATGATAAGTACGTGTTGCCAATTGTTTCATGAGTTATAATTATTTTGTTTCCCCTCTATCTTTTCAGTATTTCTAACCTGTCTTACATAGTGTTTTCAATATAACCTATATCTTATTAACCTTTTAACCGCTTACATCGGATTAATCCGACAAATATTTTCGTGTCCATTCCGCCAGAGTCGTATATATACGACCAAATAACACAGCTCGTTTCATCGGTATTTATTTTTAGTTTTTTTTTTCTCGGCGCTGGTGGCACGACAACTGATATAAAGGTTAAAAAGACAGTCTATCTTTGAATAATAAATCCACTGCAGCTTCACGTTTTCCACGGCTCGTGTATTAACAATCAGGCCCTCACAAAAGTTTCAAAATCAACTCATGCTATACATATATAATATTATAAATTCGAATGTAACTATGTCTCTGTGTCTATGTGTCCTTATGGTGTCTAAACTACTGATCGGATTTCAATAAAATTTAGTAAAGAGATAGACAATTTCCGATCTCCAAGCATGCGAAGCTGCAGGCAAAAGCTAGTCCTACAAAATGGTTGAGCTGGATGGTGCTGATCCATGCGTCATGTTCGTGAACGGACGCCGTCGGTTGAGACTGGTCATCTCTTAACTGCCAAGGCTTATTTTTAATCTTATTTCTTGTATTGTTTCTTCATGTGTGTGTTTTTTTACATTGTTCTCACATATAGAAGCAACAATAATAATGTTCCCAGGATTTTGTAATATCTTGATTTAAAAAGAGTGTCCATGGAGTTTCTTGCCCGTTCTTCTCCATAGAGATCTACGCTTTGGAATGGGCAACTAGCTTCAACTTTCTAACTAACTGACCGACTACTTAATTTTGACAATTCAAAAGTGCCTGTAATGGTTTAATTGAAATAAATGCTTTGAGTTTGAGTTTGAGTCTAAAATAAGTCTTTTAATCAACGATCAATAAAAAATAACTACATGATAAAGACACATTACAAACAAAAACAAAATGCAAGAAAAAGTAATTACAACGTCGGCCATTTTATAATCATGTCAGCAACGAATAATAACTGTTTTATTAAGCTGTTACAGTTAATAATAAAATAATAGTAATTAATATTTATGTCTATAAAAACGATTTATCAATGTTCCGGTTTAATTGGCAATTTATGTTTAGGATTAATTTATACTGTATCAAGCCCATGCACATCGTATGTTGTTGGTTTGATAACGTCTTGCGGATTGAGTAACAATAAGCTACAATTAATAAAAACAATATCCGATTCCAATAAAATAATGCATTGAATTAATTCACGAGATGAAGCTCGTAGTTACCTTTGGCAAAGCATTAACTCCTATGAAAAAAAACGGGAAAAAATCTCATTGGTTAGTTGTATTTTATCAGTGGTATGGTGTTCGTTCCGTTTTTATCACACAGTAGGATAACTGTATTATAAGCTTATGACTTCATATTATTCATTATATTTGTATACATTCTCCAAAACCAAACCGAAAAAAATAGACAGTAAGTAAAAAATCTGTTACAAAACGAACAATTAAAACATCCCTAACATATAATTAAAGTTCGATTTATGTGAATCGAAGACATTATTACTATCATAAATAAAAAGGGAAACGATCAAATTATACGATAAAGAATAAAATAATAATACTTTCGGTATGAAATACTAGCTTAACATTCCAAGTTATCAGTAATTAATACATGAAGTGTTAGGCCCATCGTCGACGATGCTACTCGAAGTCACGTGTTACAAACTAGTGGGATTGGTTGCTTCGTACACGGACCGCCATTGAAATACTAGTGCTATGACAATTTACCTCCTCATTGGGGATTTGAGTTTGTAAAGTCCAGTCCCGCCATAATCAGCCTATAGTGTTCCCACTGCTGTGCTGGAACACAGGCCTCTCTGTGAGAGGAGAGTGGGCCGTAATCCACCACGCGGGCCCATTGCGTGTTGGTAGATGTCACATGTCTTCGATGTTTTGGTCCTAGGACATGCCTGTTTTCTCACGATGTTTTCCTTTACCGTTTTGAGAGCAGTGGTGATAAAATAATTTCAAACCTACGACCTGCAACTTGTAAGTCGCGGCCGATACCAATGGGCCACCACTGCTCTTGCCTCCACTTTACCAGTTGCACCGCTGGCAAAGTGGAAAGTAATGAAAAGCGAATAGAGCTAGCAACTAAAAACGAGTTGGCGAGCAGCGAGGGCGAGCAGCGAGTGCGCTACGGCGACGTGCGATTACTCGCTGGTATGCATATGTACCAAGTCAGTCTCTAAGCGAGTGATTTTCCCGCCAAGCGAGCGTTAATGAGCACGTACTCTTTTTGATAGCTCTTGTCGGTGCGACAAACGAGTACTCACCGGCGATCAAACCAAAGATCAACTATTAATACCTATATGTATATCTTTTAATTACACGGGATCTAAAATCTTTTGTATAGACGCCAGCACATCAAGCTACCCGAAATTGTCAAATTTTCTCAATCAACTTTGAACCTTATACTTTAGTGATTAAGTCGAAAATCTATTAAAGAAATTTGACAGATTGTAGTAGTTTGATGTGCAGCTAGCGTCTGTATGTTGCGTGAGCGAGAAAATCGTTGTTAGCTAGTTGCTTCCTCGTCTGTGGTGGAACAACTTTTTAGCAGTGTCGTGGATGACGGGCTTAACTGTCTCTCAATGTATTAATTTCTGTATGTTAATTAGCTGTAATGAAGTTATGTATGACCGTCAAAGATCGTTATCGATCTTTTTTTATTTATTCGCTTCTCATACTTCCGAGAATTTCTTGTGACGTAATTTTGTTTGGTACTGAATAAAAAGTGTCTATACGCCAATTTCTTGAAATTAGATCAAAATTATTTCTTAGAAAATGTATTATTGGTAGGTAACTGAAAATGTAATTAATTAATTACAAAAAGACCCCAAAAGTCAAAGCTATATTAATATTTTCTATACTTCCTTCACAAATCTTCTTAGTTTAGAAAGAATTGAGATGAATGATTACGTAATCATTTAATTTACTTACCAAGTGTTTTATTTTCAAACAAGATAATATTTATATAACAATTACATATATAAGCCAACTTAAAATAATACGTACCATGTTTATAAAAAACTGGCCAAGTGCGAATGGGACTCGCACACGAAGGGTTCCGTCCCACCGTACAATGTTTAGTGTTTCCATAAAATCAACATCCATTTTACAAAACAAAAAAAAAAAATAAGTTGCGTGCGAAACCGCAACAAAATAGCGGGCTGAGCGCAGAGGTGTAACTGGCTTCCGAGCAGATCGGCAAAATCACGCGGGAAAGACATAGAATCATAATCAAAACTGTGCGTTAGAACAAGCAGTTTCACATCTGTTTCGATTGTCGTACAACGAGCAATTCATTGCGGAACTACTGCGGTTTCGCTGCTATGGATTCGCGGCGGCCGTCTAAGACTAACCAGACCAACAAAATCCACTAAAACAGTCACAAGACTGAAATTTTTTATTATTATTTTCGTCTTGCACTGTATAATAGAGTCGTGAAAATCGCATGGCCGTAATAACTCGCGTAAATGAGTTTAAAAAAGAGCTATAAATTATTATTTTATTGCGGTCGGTATCGTGTTTTCATTCATATTTTATTATTGTATGTGTTTTTAATCTGTGCTTAAAAACAATGGCGGTAGAGGCGAGAATTTATTGATGACGGTCAGGATTAATTTCTTAATTAAATCGGGTTTTTATTACTTTATTCTCGTATGCCAATGAAATAAAATAATGAGGTTTGCATCCCGGTGATGAGGTACGGGTCAACCACACGCCAGAGGCAACAATTGAACTACGAAAACCGCTCTTATTGCTACGATAATTATAAAGGTATCAAGAGAATGCAGGAATATAGCTTCCTCCCTACCCGCATCGGAAAGAAGGCGTGCTGGAAATTCTGTCATACTAGTCGTCAACATTAGCGTAAAATCATTAGGCTCGGAGGTAAAATCATAAGAATCGGAGGTAAAATCATAAGAATCGGAGGTAAAATCATAAGAATCGGAGGTAAAATCATAATGTTCGGAGGTAAAATCATAAGAATCGGAGGTAAAATCATAAGGCTCGGAGGTAAAATCATAAGAATCGGAGGTAAAATCATAAGGCTCGGAGGTAAAATCATAAGAATCGGAGGTAAAATCATAAGGCTCGGAGGTAAAATCATAAGAATCGGAGGTAAAATCATAAGGCTCGGAGGTAAAATCATTAGAATCGGAGGTAAAATCATAAGGCTCGGAGGTAAAATCATAAGAATCGGAGGTAAAATCATAATGTTCGGAGGTAAAATCATAAGAATCGGAGGTAAAATCATAAGGCTCGGAGGTAAAATCATAAGAATCGGAGGTAAAATCATAAGGCTCGGAGGTAAAATCATAAGAATCGGAGGTAAAATCATAAGGCTCGGAGGTAAAATCATAAGGCTCGGAGGTAAAATCATAAGGCTCGGAGGTAAAATCATAAGAATCGGAGGTAAAATCATAAGGCTCGGAGGTAAAATCATAAGAATCGGAGGTAAAATCATAAGGCTCGGAGGTAAGATCATAAGGCTCGGAGGTAAAATCATAAGGCTCGGAGGTAAGATCATAAGGCTCGGAGGTAAGATCATAAGGCTCGGAGGTAAAATCATAAGGCTCGGAGGTAAGATCATAAGGCTCGGAGGTAAGATCATAAGGCTCGGAGGTAAGATTATAAGGCTCGGAGGTAAGATCATAAGGCTCGGAGGTAAAATCATAAGGCTCGGAGGTGAAAAAAAACCCAAAAAATGTAAATATTAATTTATTTCTTTCTTTGATCGTCAACAGAGGCTAACATAAACAGGGACAAAGACAAGTGTGCGCTTTCAATTACAGGAGACCACAGCATTTACTTATTATCTAGGCAGGTACAGACGCCAGCACATCAAGCTACTACAATCTGTCAAATTTATTTAATACACTTACAACTTTTTCGCTAAAGCATAAAGTTCAAAGTTGATTGGGAAAATTTGACAGTTTCGGGTAGCTTAATGTGCTGGCGTCTGTACAAAAGGTTTGACAACGACGAAAATATTAAAATAATACCGGACCGGTTACCGGTTGTGATGCACGGGTATACCTTCCACGGATGTGGAGGTGCCATTTATAATATTTAATAGAGCAAATGTAAATAATAAATAATTTTACTAGTATGTTACTTTATCTGCCTAGCCTTTTCCCAACTATGTTGGGATCGGCTTCCAGTCTAACCGGATGCAGCTGAATACCAGTATTATACATGGAGCGACTGCCTATTTGAACACCACAACCCAGTTACTGGGTAATACGATACCCATTGGTAAGACTGGTTATCAGACTTTCGGGCTTCTGACTACCCGTAACGACTGTCAAAGATCCACGAATGACAGCCGGGACCAACGGCTTAACGTGATTTCCGAGGCACGGATGGGTCTCGATATGTAAAGATTCCATCCACAGACCAACCGCGGCAAGTATAGCTTAACCTGATCGATCGACTTGTGCGGCTGTTATTATTTAGCCACGGGCCCCTCTTTTTATTAACATACTAATAAATAATACTATCTTACAATTTATTTCAATGATGTTCTAAGTGAACCCTTTTAACCTGGCCCTAATTTGTTTAAAAACAAGATAAACTTTATCTTAATAACGCAATAAATACAAATTACTTCTTAAGGACAAACTATAATTTATCCTACCTTACCTTTATTTCAAGTTTCAACTTTCTGTACACGTAAAACAGTATATTTAATGTCTGCGTTTAATTATATCTTGCTTGTATATTTTTAATTAATTAAATTGTTAATGAGTTTCCAAAAATGGATACTGTATCGGTATTTTTAGTGAACGGGTTTTGTTAAATATATTTAAGTAATAATTATGAAACTGTGCACAGAAATAGTTGCCTGTAAAATATTTTAGTGCATTGATAATATTCACATTTTCGAATAGATAGAACTGTATTTTGTGCACTTGCAGTTTTGTATACCTAATTTTATTATTATCATTTATATCCACTTTTTTCAAATATAAGAAATAGTCATAACTCCTACGCAAGTATCTCTAAAATATTCAAATCGCAATAGAAGTTTCAGTTTTCCCAATTAGCGTCAATCCGTCAATACTAATTCACAATGAGTGTAATAAACACGTTACGTAATGTAAGTAAACACGTTCATAAATAAAAAAATTCCAGAGCAACACGATATCTATAGTAGATATAATACATTCAAGTCGCTTTTCGTGTCTGTTTGTGTGACCGCGTAGATCATCCAAACTACAAAACCAATTTTGATGCAGTTTTCACCGTCACAGAGAATTATTGTTTTCCGGAAGAATCCATACTAATATCATGAATGCGAAAGTGTGTCTGTCTGTTACCTCTTCACGCTTAAACCGCTAAACCGATTTAGATGAAATTTGGTATAGAGATAGTTTGAGTCTCGGGAAAGGACAAAGGATATTCCCACGGGAAACTTACGTTGGTGAAACCACGGGGCGCAGCTAAAAATTTATAATTTAATTAACTTACATATTTATAATAAAAAAATCTTGATGTTTTATAAAGTCGTAAAATCATATGAAGCTGGCACAAGTCACTAGTGTGAAATAAAAGCTATACGCCACCGTGGGCGAAGAGCCAGATAAAATTAACTGCCAATAAATACGCTAATACAGCGAAAACTCGTAAAATATGTAAAGAACAAACACGAGCCGACATAAAGAGACAGTTGTACTCAATATGGCGATATTAAGATAACGTTCCGACAAGTACACTGAAATTAAAGAAGTTAAGACCGCCATTTACATATAAATATAACTAAATGGTTATTTTTTTGTATTGCTTCTTGTTGCTAACCGTTCTTGCGTTCTTGTTTGTGTGCTGGGGCTGTCTCGCATGGGGTCGTAGCATTATTCTGAGTGATGGCCGTTTTGCGTAGATGTGATCATGTGACGCATATTTTCCCCTAACTTGTTCTTTTTGTGTTTTGTTCTTTGGAATGAAAACTTCTTTAGGCGCGCCGGGCATTTTTTGAGATGAGAAAAAACGATTGAATTCGCGCCACTGTTACCGTAACCGACACCGCTTCGAATGTGTTGGGCTGTCTTCGGGATGTACTCAGTTTTAATGTATATTCGATATGTCAATTCTGTTTGTGTTTTGTTTTCACTTCTGTCGTCACTCCTGAAGTGCCACTGTCTTTTTTTTTTCTCTGCATCATGTTTGCCGCGAATAAATGTATTTTCTTTCTTTGAATTTTTTTACTGTATTGTTTTGTGTTGAAAAATGTCATCAACATCAATCAACAATCAACTCAGCCTATCGCAGTCCACTGCTGGACATAGGCCTATCTTAGGCAGCGCCACAACACCCTGTCCTCCGCCTTCCGCTAAAATCTGTTTGTTATTAAACTCTTCAACCCGAAATTCTAAGATCAAAACTGTTACATAAACTATACTAACTTAATTCCGAACTATTCTCTCCTAATCCATGAATACTTAACTAATTAATAAATACCTAGTGAAACTCCGACATTGTGACGTTGTTCAGTAACAGTTAAACAACAGTACTAACTAGCTAATTTTAATTAGAAATAGCTGGTAAAGCTTAACTTTATCCTTTAGCACTGGCAGCATTTAAATAATGTAATAATAAAAAATATTTTCACTGCCGAGGACGGGAGAAAAATGGAAAATAACGCCGGCTTTATTTGTAGCTAGGAGAAATTAGGTTATAGTATTTTATTTAGAGCCTAGAAAAGATAAGATTTCTTGTTCATAGTTCATGCTTCCTGAGCTCTCTAAAAAAATTGTATTCATCTGTCCATCTCTTAATGTTACTATCATCTCCCGTTCGCATACACAATACAGGCTGATTATTTTTCATTATTATAAAGTAACATCGATAAAGATGACAACAACAAAGAAAAAAAAAAACAACATCAAACCTAAAACATAATTATCACTAAAATCTTACTATCCGGTGGCCCACAATCTCCGATCTCAGACATAAAAAAATCAAAACATACTTAAACATAAACGCTAAACCTCCATTTAAATACTTAATTGTACGTAGGAGGCGGCATTAAATGAAGTGTACGTTAACAATGTGTATTTATTACAGTCTTTAGCGATCGGACGAGTGTGTTTCGACTTTTTATTGCGAGCAAATGGTGCTGTAACTGTTAATGAGCTTCGTTCGATGAACGCGCGATCGTAAGCGTGTGTTAGCGATAGGTAGGGGTGCTAAGACACGTAAGGTCCGACCGCGTCAAATTTGCCAAAGGTGTAAACAACAATGGCCGCTCGAAATTAAATAAAATCGATAAACAAGAGTATTTATTTTAAGTAATTTATTATTATTTATTTATTTGCTATTACCACTTACATTTATTATTACAGGTGGAAACCCAATACAACAAATGTTGTCACAATTCCCACACTCGGGGACATCACCCAAACACCAATTTTATACCACCACCATAATTAAAAATGAAATGTAATGTAATGTTTGTTTTCGTCAAGTTAGCTCGGAGATTTAGACGAAAACAAACATTACTTAAAATAAAAACTCTTGTTTATCGATTGTATTCAATTTCGAGCGGCCATTGTTGTTTACATCTTTGGCAAATTTGGCGCGGCCGGACTTTAAGGCATGTTTTAAAGACAGAGCAGTGGTGGCTCAGTGGTATCAGCCCCGACTTATAAGTTGTAGGTCGTGAGTTCGAACCCGGGCAGGCACTATACTTTGTCTATTTAATTTCACCACCACTGCTCAAGTTTCACGCTATCGAATGACATCAAAAACAGACCAACACGTATTAGAATGACAAGAAGAAAAAGACTTTGGTAATGGGAACTATGACAATTTGCAATATCAAAAATTTTAAACGGCTTTTTAATAAAAAAAAAAGACAGGTTGCACTCCGGGAGTGCCGGCAGAAGTGAAAACTTGAATATTAACGTTGAAATAAATCAATTATTAATTGAATTAATATAACAAATTTTTTTTCACTATTTCTGCGTCACTTTTTTCATTAATCGATGCACTTTGTTCAATTTTGTGAAACCTTTTGGTTGACAACCTTTTTCGAACATGTGTGTTGTTTTTTGATTATGACTTATGTCTTGTGAAAAACAGTTGTACAAATAAAAATCTCTGTGCAAACAACGTTTTTACCTCGATATCCTACAAAGAGATTTAATAAAATTTTAATGTCTTTGATATCCTATAGTTATCTAGTTTATTTCATCAAAAAATTTCCATATTTTAAACACTTTATATAGTGTGGCTACTACACAGACGGTCGAGCCATCAGCTGTCCATCCATCCAGCCACATCCACGTCCACCATCACCATCACCGTCACCGTCACCATCACCGTCACCGTCACCGTCACCGTCACCGTCCGTCCGTCCGTCCGTCCGTCCGTCCGTCCGTCCGTCCGTCCGTCCGTCCGTCCGTCCGTCCGTCCGTCCGTCCGTCCGTCCATCCATCCATCCATCCATCCATCCATCCATCCATCCATCCATCCATCCATCCATCCATTATCGTGTCTCACTTGGTTCACTTCGGTTGGCGCCGCCGTAGAAAGAGAGGAGGGGGGGGGGGGGAAATCTCTCCTGACGGTCACGTGTCCTGACGCGAGTTTAAAATTTTTTACCCATTACAAAAAGTGTGCAACGCCGCTAAAGAAGTTTTCACTTCAAAAATAATGAAAATGTCAAACAATAGTAAACGGATTTTTTTTTGCGTTCTGTACCAAAAAGGTGGCCGGACTCTATAACTAAGCTTATGACTTTTGTCTGTCCGTCTGTCTATCACGGGGTTGTAACTTTGAAACTAACAGAAAGCAAAATTAATTTTCCACAGAAATCAACGCATTCAATTCTAAATTATTCTAATGTTTTCCAATGCACAATGCACGGCTCTTTAAATTGAACATGAGCCATCAAAATAAAATCATCTGGTTACTATAATAACCAAATATTTCACAAAAAAACCGCATGCGACGCGCGTTAAAATTCCGGATACCGCAAACGGTGGCACATAATACGGTTAAATTTCATACTGATACGGATTTAATAAAGCATAATTCAATTTTCCATAAAAGTATGGACTGCATCGCCGTAACGAAGTGGACATCGGGAATATTAATTTGTGTTTTAAACGAATTTTTCGTTCGCAGTCTATAGTTTCAGAGCTCATGATTTTTTAAGTAAATTCCTTGCATTTTTGTAACCATATTCATGAATTATTTATTAAAACAAATTCACTGACTTTATACTTTTGTTTAAAGTTGAAAATTCTTACTCACACTGAATAAAAAAGTAGTTGCCACAATCAAGATTTTGTTTAGATTGACTAAGTAACTTGTTTGCATCTAAGCCTATCAAGCACAATGATCACAGCTACTACTTTTATTTGTTTGAGATATGAAACGCGATCTTGATTGGAGTTATCACAAAACCTATTTGCAGCAATCAAGTTCATCAAGTTGCTTGATTGACACAACCAACTTACATTGTTGTTTTAACTCTTCTACAATGATGTCATGTTAAGGGTAATCAAGAAACTTGTTTGAGCGTTCAATCATTTGAACTAGTATTGCTGCAATCATGTCGTGATGATCAACTTAACTAAGATTTTGATTAATCTAAACAAGATATCGTCAATCAAGCTAAAAAGTCACTCGATTGGAGTGCATTTTTTTCAGTGCACTTATTATTAACTTCTGCCTGCGACTTTGTCCGCGTGAAATTTCTTGTTTCTTGTCCCGACCCAGCACGTCGCATCATATCTCCTGTCCGTGCTATTAGTTTTCGCTTAGTGTTCTTTCTAACCTTTTTTTCTTTTCGCGCGGTTCTGAAAAGTCGTAGCTTGATGTTAACTGACCTTCCTCAAGAATTGGGCTATCATAATGCAAAAAGATTTTTTTAAATCCAACTGGTAGTTCCAGATATCAGCGCGTTCAAACAAACAACCACACAGATTCACTGACTTTATACTTTTGTTTAAAGTTGAAAACCTTACGCTATATAAGATTATTCATAACGGTTGAGCTGCATATTAAATAAAATATTATTTGGCTAAGCTTTTGCACAGTTATTAACTTGTACCAGAATGAAGTGTTCGTCTTAGCATTTTCATAATCATAATCACCCTATAATGTTGCCACTGCTGGGACACAGGCCTCCTCTCTATGAGAGGGAGTGGGCCGTAATCCACCACGCGGGCCCAGTGCGGGTTGGTAGATGTCACATCTTTTCGAATTTTTAGTTCTAAGACATGCCGGTTTCTTCACGATGTTTTCCTTCACCGTTTTTAGAGCAGTGGTGATGAAATAATTTACACAAAGTAAAGCGCCTGTCTGGGTTCGATCCTACGACCTACAACTCATAAGTCGCGGCCGATACCACCGGGTCACCACTGCCCTTAGCATTTTGTCATCATTATAATCTTTTATTATAAAGTTTTCAAATCATTGTTCTCAGTCTAGAAAACAGTTTTTTTTATGTCTATGGTCAGATGAAAAACAGTTTTCACTTTCAGCTCCCGTACTAGCACCGCTGAGAATTGCGAAATGATATTTTAATTTCACGTCAACCGATTCTCGTTTATACTTTTCTGGGTACAATTTAATTTTTGATGAAGTGTTTGTTTGCTTTTGTCCCTTTTCGGGTTGACAAACAAAAACAATCGGAAGGGTGTAGCGACGGGGCGGTTAAAAAAGGAGAAGTATTTTAATAATAATAATATAATAATCAGCATGTTTTGTCCCACTGACCTATTAGCACTGACTGCACTAAAACGTGGTCGCTCACAATGGTCCTTATTAGAAGGCTGAAAGTCACCTAAAGTGCAAGGAGAGGACTATGCTTGGAGTTTCCCTGCTTGATCGAATCAGAAATGAAGAGATCCGCAGGAGAACCAAGGTAACCGACATAGCCTGAAGAATTGCCAAACTTAAGTGGCAGGGGGAGGGCACATTGCTCGCAGAACAGATGGCCGATGGGGCTGAAAGGTTCTGGAGTGGCGACCACGTATCGGAAGACGTAGCGTTGGAAGACCTTCTACAAGATGGACCGACAACCTTGTGAAAGCCGCAGGAACCTGTTGGATGCGAGAAGCGAAAACTGGCCAAAGTAGAGGTGCTTGGGGGAGGCCTGTATGTCCAGCAGTGGACGTTTTTCGGCTGAAATGATGATGACGATGATGATGGTTCTACTGCAGGGCATAAACCTTCCTTTCCTTTTTCCAATCAACTGCATCCTGAGCCAATATGAACCAATTCCTTATATAGGTGACAAGTTCATCTCGCCATCTACGCCTGGGTCTCCTGCGATATTGTTGGACGTTTTTAGGGACCCATGCTGCGGTGGTCTTAGCCCACAATGTAGTTCAGTCCCATTTTGGGTGACGTCTGCGATTTGTGTCTTAGAACGCAGTATCGTGTACCGTACCCGGTGGGTTAGTCGAACTCCAAGGATACTACGCTCCATCATACGCTCACTTTGATGATACTGAAAAAAAGTGTAGTTAATTTAATAACGACAGTCAATGAGGCAATCGTTTACCTACATCTACAGAAAAACAATATCGTTAAATATATAACCTGTCAAGTCTTGACAGATGATGAGACGTACCTAATCATTTATTTATAGTTACGTTACTCCCAGGGGGCACACACGGGCAGCTATCACTTCTCTCTTTAATGCTTCATAATCTGTGGCCACTTAAATTTAGGGCTTTCTTGCAATCCCCTTATCGTCAGCTGTGTATGTTTCAAAAATACTAATATCCATATCAGAAAAAAGACGGGTTGCACTCCGGGAGTGCCGGCAGAAGTGAAAACTTGAATATTAACGTTGTGCATTTTTGATATTTTTCATTAATAGATGCACTTTGTTCAATTTCCATATTTTAAACACTTTATATACACGAATTTTACGAATACACAGCAGTGTGGCCACTACACAGACGGTCGAGCCATCAGCTGTCACCATCCATGGATGCGCGTGGCACGCTGTAACATAAACACACACGAACATTCGCGCAAGCGCCCTGCACCGCCTAAACGAAACAGCAGGCATACATTTTCGCCGCGCCGTAGAAAGAGAGGGGGATACTTCCTCTCCTACGCCGCGCCGGCTGTCTACTCTCCATCCGTCTTACGAATTTTCGATCAGGTCACGTGTCCTGACGCGATGTCCTGACGCGAGTTAAACATTTTTTACCCATTACAAAAAAAGTGTACAACGCCGCTAAAAAAATGTTCTCTTCAACAACAAATATGCCCATAAAAAGTTCCGAATCTGCACCACAAAGTTCCGAATGGTGGCGAGAATCACTAAAATTAAATGTGGTTCGATAAGCCTTCATACAGTGTCAACTGTGTTATCAATTCCGTTCCGTTTTATGTTGTTGAAGAGATGCGGTTTAACTGCTCCGTTGTTACAGGTTGTAAAGTGTTTGCGGAATTTGTATGATTCTTGCTTTAGTGGTTAAAGTTTATCTTTCGTCCGTATCTTTATCCATTTGAAGGCGTCGTTAGAGGTGGCTTAGACTTTATATGAGGTGGTCGGCCAGCATTCAAGCAATAAAAATTAACTGTAAATATATGAGGTCTTAAAACATGATTTTATAGAACACGGACCTGGTGAAATGCAATGGTCTAATGTTACACGTTGTATTTTACACAACTGGGAAGGTATTATTGGAAAATAAACGAGTTTATAGAAAAACTTACTTCAGAGATATAAATAAGCTAATTCTGTATTGAAAACAACGTTAACGCTTAAGTAGAAAGGGTTTATCAACATTTTTTTTGGCAATTGGCACAGTTAATATGTAGATTAGCGATATATATGTCACCGGAAAATAATTTCCTAGGAAATTTATAAACTTCCGGATCTTGTTATCTTCCGGTGACATATACATATTTTAGTGTTAGCTTGTAAATTGTAATTTAGTAGTTTTATTTACCCTTTTAACCGCTTGTGTCGCATTTATGCGACACATGTTTCCGCGCCCCTCGTGTCGTATTTCTGCGACAGAGAACATGCATGATTTTTCGTTATATGTTCGTCCTATTAACTGCGTCGTACAATTAAAACCATGATTAAATAGAGATAAAAACTTTTTGCCTGTTTTTTATCGATACAACGATTTCTCCTCCTTATTTATTGTAGGTATTATTTTATTTTGATTTTATAGATTTGTAGCCGCGCGCTAGGGGCACGGCAAGCGCATAAAAGGTTAATGAGTTAATTTAGGGAAATTTAAGTGTCCAATTTAATAAACCACTTATAATACTGATTGTTCCGTTCCCACAGACAAACCGTGGAAACGGTTTTGCGGGGTGTAGTTAAGATTATTTTATAAACTTGTAGAAATAATATAAATAAATAAAACCTCAAACGGCGCAAATATAACAATCTTATTGGGAGCTATATGCTTGAGCCGTTTGGGGTTGAAACTCTAGGGCCTTGGGGTCCGAGTGCTCATCGAATATTTCGAGATATCGCCAAGCGTTTGGTTGACTCTTCGCGTGACCAGAGGGCTGGCCTATTTTTAGCCCAAAGAATAAGCATTGCCATCCAACGTGGCAATGCTGCCAGCCTTTTGGGCACTTATCCCATTGACAGCGATGCGGACGAATTTTTTTATGCCCAATGAACTCCTTTCTTTTTTTTATTTTTATTTGTATATAGTATATATATGTTTTAGTTTGTGTGTACATATGTAAATAATTATAATTAAAAATATAACTCGATTGAGAGAGTTGGAATAAAGAAATAATTATAGGTAGATACAGAGTTTTGGCGACTTATACCTACGTTGATGGCATTAGGCTCGTCCCAATACATGGGACTAAAATATAACTGTGCGTGTAGGTACTATAGGTCACCTCTGCTCATACCTTCGAGAAAGAAAGTCGTGATGCTATGTTATAGGTCGCGATCGCAAGAAAGATCAAACAATTGAAGTAGTGTAGGGAGAGCAGGCAGTGAGTCGATACTGGCTGAAGATAATAATGACCACACACACGTGGAAGTCGTTTAAACATGTTAACTTGCAGATACCTACAAAGTACTGCTATAAAAGTATATTAGCCAAGGCAATAAGATGTTATCAGTTCACAACTGGATTTTGCTGTTCGTCCCTCCGGATTCCGGAATCTTTTAATCGACTATTAAGTCACTTACGGGAAGTGGAATACACTACGTCGGCACCGTTATAAGCCTCTTAAGAGTCTTTTATTCGCTATTGAATTAGTCTTCAAGGCACGCGTACTTTGTCGGTGTGATTCCATCCAAATGCCTAACTAACATATCGAGTACTGTAAAAATATTCAAAGGGCTTTGTACAGACGCCAGCACATCAAGCTACTAGAATCTGTCAAATTTCTTAAATAGATTTTCAACTTAATCGCTAAAGCATAAGGTTCAAAGTTGATTGAGAAAATTTGACAGTTTTGGGTAGCTTTATGTGCTGCATGCAAATCTGTCTTGCACGACAAATAAGATTGATATAGTACAAATACGAGTACTTTGCAGTAGGTATGTGCTTAATGGCTAATAGGAAAACTAGCAGCGCCCCACGGTTTCACCCGCGTTAGTTTCGATCCCGTGAGAATATCGGGATAAAAAGTACCCTATGTATTAATCCTGGTTATAAACTATCTGTGTGCCAATTTTTATCTAAATCCGTTCGGTAGTTTTTGCGTGATTGAGTAACAAACATCCAAACATCTTCACAAACTTTCACATTTATTATTAGTATAGGAAGTAGGATTTAAGTGTCCGGTAAAAACTATATTATTACATATCCATACTATAATATTATAAATTCGAAAGTACTCTGTCTGTCTGTATGTTACCTTTTCACGCCTAAGCCGCTGAACCGATTTAGATGAAATTTGGTATAGAGATAGTTTGAGTCCCGGGATAGGACATAGGGTACTTTTTATCCCGATATTCCCACGGGATCGAGACTTATGCGGGTGAAACCGCGGGGCACAGCTAGTAACTTATAAAGCTTGGGTTCTGAACAACAGAAACCGGCGACGCGGTAGGCCCCGTAGTAGATGACGTGACGAGTTTTAAACTGCCACCTAAAGGATGTGGTTCTAATGGCAAAAGAGAGAGAAAAGTGGAAAGATAGAAGGGAGGTTTTTGCCCTGCAGTGGGACACAACAGGTTGGCCGCGGTTGGTCTGTGGATGGGTGACCGTCTTTACATACCGAAACCTCTCCGTGCCTCGGAAAAGCACGTTAATCCGTTGGTCCCGGCTGGCATTCGTGGATCTTTGACAGTCGTTACGGGTCGTCAGAATTCCGAAAGTCTTACAACCAGTCTTACCAAGGGGTATCGTTTTACCCGGTAACTGGGTTGTGGAGGTCAGATAGGCTGCCGCTCCATGTAAAATATTGGTATTCAGCTGCATCCAGTTAGACTGGAAACCGACCCCAACATAGTTGGGAAAATGCTAGGCAGATGATGAATAGAACACAACAGGGTCATTAAAATAAATAATAATAACTTTTCATCTCAAGGTTACGTACGGTTATCAGGCTTTATGACACAGTTCGTGACAGTAATACCATAGAGCACTGAGTATCCTTCAATTAAATTCCTCACCGAACATTCCCCATCAAAGCAAACGTGCCCGCGCATGAATATCTACAAAACAAAGTAAGATCTTAATTTAACACTACAAATTAACAAAAGACGACTCAATCAAGAGGCCACACATGGCGCCACAGTACGTCTAGAGTTCTCGGAACAATTCCCTTTAACAAAACGTTACCTGCGATACATCTCACCGCACTGTAATTACTTGAACGTTCATTAATAATGCATAACTCGATCAAACCGAGGAACGAGTTTGAATTCGGATGTGTTCACACTCGTGCATTTTATTTTGTGTGTAATTATTATGAGGGTATGGTAATTTTGTGTCGGTGTTGCGAGCGTTTTTATTTGTGGACGGAAGTGGAACTGGTGGGGTTATTGACGGTCAATGTTTGATTACAGTGACAAGCTGTCACAAATAGTTTTTATTAGCAGGTTTATAATTACAGTATTTATATCTCACGAAGTGACACGCGCTTTACTTGTGTTTACCAAGTGTACAAACACGGTGTGAATGTGTTTGTAAGCGCAGGACCTCTCGGTACAGTTCGAGACAATAGCGAAGTCGGAACTGTGTGTGTGTGTGTTATGTGCTGACGCTACTCGTTACCACAAGTAAAGCGCGTGTCGCCTTATGAGGCAAAAATACTGTAAGTGCATTATGTGTGAGTAGTATATTAAAAGAGCTTAAGTGACGACATTTAAGCGACTTCATGTGCTCCGGTTAGTCGCGCTCCCAAACTTGTTATGTGCTAAATCTTTTACGCAAGATAGACGTTATAAAAATATTTTTATCATCAAACTTGTGTCGCTATCTTAACTTAACTTAATTAGGATACCGTCTAAAACTTCTCATACAAATCTCTATAACCTACTTATTCGTTAATTTAATGTAGGTATACAGGGTGTCCCTGGAAGTATGGATCAAATCGAATAGGGGCGTGGGCAAGGTCATTTCCAAACGTTTTGGCAAAAAAACTAAAAAAAAGAGAAGAGAAATCGAATCGTTTTAAAGAAATATTTAAAAAAACTATCAGGGCTATCAATTTTTTTTTTTTAGATAGCCTGAATAGTATTTTTTTATGATTATTTTCTTTGAGCACTATGCGAAGTGATTGAAAAAGAAAGTAAAAATCGGTCATAACTTATGAACCGTAAAAAAATTCACTGACATTCTCAGGGTTAAGAAGTTTGGAAATGACCTTGCCCACGCCCCTATTCGATTTGATCCATACTTCCAGGGACACCCTGTATATTTGATTTCAGAGACCGAAAACGCTCATTGAGCGAAGAATAGATCTCTCAACGCGGTCTGTCATCTTCAAAACAGCCACGACGCAAAATTGGCATATTTCGGCGTGAAATAAATGCGGTTTTCGGTATTTGAGCCTAACATTATGCAAAATTACTTACTTGTCAATTTGCTGTTCAATCAATCAATCCATCTTTCCTTACATCTGCTTCTTTTCTTAAGAGGACTACAGGACCTAAACGCAAAAAACGCAAGTTTTATAATGCCTAAAAGTATATGATCGACTACAGTAAACACAATCATAAAAATATATGTATATGATGAATATAGGATATATGCTAATTAGATAGTGTGTTGAAAATATAATACCACAGAATACTTAAAGTACTACGTACAGAAAGGCCACTCCCTTCCCCGCACTAACATCAGTTACCGCACCTCACCCCGCACTTCGGCGTATTCGTCGCAGTTCTTTGACAAAAGCGCTCGCAAACACAAGTACCTCACGCACACATTCATACGTATACAAACGTCATTTTTTAATGTAGTAATAGTAGGTAATTATTTTGCGAGCGTTGTATGGAGTGTCCGGGGAGTGATAATACAACTAATTTGATATGATAGAAAAAAATCATGAAGATACCTCTAAAAACTTTCTTTTTACAATAAAAACCATACTAATATACATACAATCATTCTGATTTTTTGTCAGATCATTCCACAAGAAACATGCTAAAGCACTAGTGTTTTAATTTTTTAGTCCAAGCAATAGATTTTTTGTAAATAGATAATTGCTTCATATTTTGCAATAAATTACCAGGGTTGTGTCATCGCGTTTCTCTTTCTTTTCTATGCAGTCCGACAGTGACCGCGCTTTAGGTTATGTAGCAGTTCAAACTTTAAACCAGTCTGGTTTAAACATGCTCTACATTATTCTGCACGACATTTTATTCCGATACTTTTGCTATTACCTTGTCTCAACCGTTACTTTGAGACTTCCCCATAAATCTAGTATGAGGAAATTATTCAATAAATTCCGTACATCCGCTATCAGCTCCAAGTCATCTTAAACTACAACCCCTTGGAACTAAAAACATGAATTTATTATTGCTCATACATTATGCACATCACTTTGCAGATCGAACACGACCATGTTATTCTGTAAATTAAAACCCACCTTAGCACGCATAATCGACTGAATAAATACTGATCCCCTACTAGTGGCTTTTGATTACAATATTGAATTAAAATTGCGCGTGCAGAATTGTATAATATTATGGAAGTGAAACTTCTTAAAAAAAACCGAGTGTGCTTATGACCACACGGCTGAAGTGAAACTTCAAACGTATTTGGCTATGAGGGGAAGAGAGAAAGAAAATGTGCGCGCGCACTGCTTTCTCTTGCTTATATCCCCCACTCAACTCCCGATCACACTTTTCGTAACGCTTACGTCACGCGTCCGCCAGCTTACTCCCCAAGCGTGCGTAAAGAAGTTTCACTTCAATAAAGAATAAAAGAGATTTAGTGTGAGAGACAGAGAGAGTTATATCTTGCTTCTCTTTCCTGTAATGAAATTTGCCTTAACGTGACACGTCCTTGTTTCACTGTCAATTCTCATCCAATTATCGAATCGCTGCCAAAGAAGTTTCACTTAAAAAACCTTAGTCAATTTTCGATTGCTGCCATAAAAGCTTACATACGTACTTTTACATATTTGTCACGCTTAGCCAAAGTAATCGCAGTTCAAAAAAGAAAGAAAGAAAATAAGTTTATTCACGCCTAATATGACGCATAAAATACACTTATTAGTTTAAAAGACGAAGATTAGGAAGGCGATATTGAAACAACATGACGGATGAAAACATTTAATGCTCATAATTGTACACGAGTAAGTTTGTAGCTGGGTAGTAGTTCTTACTGACATTACCGTATCAATACATGTGTCATAAAATTTGAATTTCATGAATTCGCTAAATTTCTAACACATATACTTATCACTTTCCGCTCTATACTTCTGATTTCTAATCGCGAACCAATAGTTTTAACAGCAAATTGATTCGCATTTAAAATGTTAATTCGATTCTTAACTTCGGGACACGTCGACATTCTCGACCTTCCAAATGAACAATGGGACAGCGTTCCATCTTGTAGATTTTATCTAATAATGTGTATTGAATGTTGCCAGTATTATTAAGTATTGTTTATGAAATGACTCGACATGTTATAAAGATATTTATTAACTTATTAAGACGTGTTTCGATATTTCTATTGTTAGTACTGATTGTGGATTCTTTCTTTTTATGCCAAGGATGTCATGACATGTGTTTTGTGGAGTCCATTACTTTCTAGTTAAACTTTCTTACTTAACAGATTGAAAAGATTCAGTTTTAAATTAAATTTGAAAAAATTGGTTGTCTGTAGATAATTTCGGTTTACGGACGATAATTTTACGTGATAACGTCATAAGAAAACATGCCTCTCTATCGCTTGTTCCGCGCTCTCGCTTGCATGCTCAGTTTAGGCGGAACGTGACAATGAGTCATGCTTTTTCGTGCGTGCAGCGTTCATCGATTTATAAGACGTTGTCACGTCAAAAAAATTGACTCCTGACTCACTACATTGTAAAAACCTAAGGTGCATACATAACATACATACGTAAAGGCCTCAAAATATTTGTTTTAGTCGCCTTGCACTCAACCTCTCAACACGACCAAACCATCTAAGCGTAACCTTTTAAATTTTTTTTCAATACAAGAAAAAATTTAACCACACCGTTGCCTTATCATTCATCATCATCACATCATTCCTCAAAAACAAAGATTTGACATTAAAATAATGACTTTGTCTAACAAGGGATTAAAGGCATGTGGACAAACGTCTACTTGTGCTGTACAGGGCCAAACAAAACAGCGTAGGAGCAAAACAGTCTGCCAGCAGAAAATCTTTATAAATGCGCATAGCCAAAGAATGTACCGGAAATATCTTGTGCCATACCCAAAAATTGCAGAGTGAATGTGAAGAACTTTCCCCTCAGTCACCCAGCCCTCCTCCAATGCGACTTTAATACTTCACGGCTTTTGGACGCATAAAATTTCAATATTCCCAACACTATCGAATGGAGCGGAAGAGCGACAAGGAATTTCGCGATACAGGGATATATTATGGTATTGTTGAAAATCCTTTATGCTCCACTGGCCGTTAATGTATCATGGATTTAGTATAGGAAAGTGAAAACTTATCCAGCTTATTAGTTTAAATTTATATCAGATTTCCACTTAGGAATCGAATCCTCTTATCTATACTTACTAATATTATAAAGAGGTATTTGTTTGTAAGTTTATAATATACAGGGTCAAATTTAATTCATGGGCATCCTTTTAAGGGGTCATTGTAATCATCATTATGAACAACTTGTACTATGGGACCAAACCTGAAATCGCGAAAAAGATCAGCTCTTCCCTACATTTTGACGAGTTATGTGAACATAAATGCAAAAAACAGCTGATTTTTTTTTGCGATTTTAGGTTTAGTCCCATAGTAAAAAGTTGTTCATAATGATGAGTACAATGACCCCTTAAAAGGATGCCCATGAATTTAATTTCACTCTGTAGATTGTAATCTCTGGAACTATTTTGAATTTGAAAAATTATTTTTGCATTTGATAGCCCAATTCTTGAGGAAGAAAAAAATCAGAAAGAACGCTAAGCCAAAACGAATTGATAGCGCGGTCAGGTGATGCGATGCGACGTGGTGGCTCGGGGGAGCAAGAAATTTCACGCAGACGCAGTCGCGAGTAGTAGCTAGTAATGAATATACGTTTTAATTCCATTCTTTCATTAGTTTTCTACGTAAACACTTGATTGTCTTCAGTTCTTAGTATAGAGCTGTTATTCCCGTAGCATTATTAAGAGTTTCCCTGCTAATTGGATGATCATTTATTTCATTACCGACGGATATATTTTAGCTGAGTGAATATTTTTCTACAATATGTCTTGTTATATCACTAGCTAGATTAAAAGATGGGCTTTGGCATATTGGCTTGGTTCCAAAGTCTATCCAACAAAATCTGCTTCACACTGCCTGGTTTGCGTATCACCCTTATTTTTTTGGCTTCCATATCATTATTTATTTATTATTTCATATTGCTCGATTTGCTCATCGCCCTTTCTTTTTTTAGGGTTCTATACTTATCTACTACAGCTAGTGACCCACCCCTGTTTCATTTAATTTTCATTTCATTTCATTTATTTATTTCGTGTGGTTTTTATGACTGACAGCGTATCTAAATTTCTTTATCAATATTTGAGGTGGCTAAATAATAACAGCCGCACAGGTCGATCGATCAGGCTAAGCTACGCTTGCCGCGGTCAGTCTGTGGATGGGTCCCTCCGTGCCTCGGAAAGCACGTTAAGCCGTTGGTCCCGGCTATCATTTGTGGATCTTTGACAGTCGTTACGGGTCGTCAGAAGCCCGAAAGTCTGACAACCAGTCTTACTAATGGGTATCGTATTCAGTCACGGGGTTGTGGAGGTGAGATAGGCAGTCTCTCCATGTAAAATACTGGTATTCAGCTGCATCCGGTTAGACTGGAAGCCGACCCCAACATAGTTTGAAAAAGGCTAGGCAGATGCAGATGCAGATTCATGTATTTTGTACATAATCACGGAGTACGTAAGGATCATGGCAGGTGCGTTTCTGCCTGCTCCCATGGAGAAAAGGCGTGAGTTCATATACGTAAGCACATAAACGTTGCAGAATACATTATCTAAATGATGGTGGAAACCTCAAAATCCATTGCGTAGTTTAGAAGAAAAACGCGGTCATGCAGATAAACACGAAAAGTGACGTTAATTTATAATAATTACAGTTACTGTTAGCCTGCATCATCCCAGTGCTGGGCAAAGGCCCCTGCCCATGACTTCCAGCTCTTTGGATCCAGGGTTAAAGTGGACCACTGGTCGTTTGTTTCCTCCAGCTCATCCCGCCATCTTTATACGGGGTTTTCGGGCGGTTCCCTGATATGATTTTTTAATTAAAACGGTTTAAAACCAATTACAGAAATTAAAGACACAGTTTGAATATACACATCAAAATCCAGACTAATATTATAAATTCGAAAGTAACTCTGTCTGTCTGTATGTTACCTTTTTACGCCTAAACCGCTGAACCGATTTACATGAAATTTGGTATAGAGATAGTTTGAGTCCCGGGAAAAGATATGGGATACTTTTAATCCCGATTTTCCACGGGATCGAGACTTATGCGGGTGAAACCGCGGGGCGCAGCTAGTAAAATATAAATTCATCAAGTAAAGAGTTAACAACATTTTCATAAATCCCTGATATAATAATTATGTATAATAAATATAGATTAGATTAGATTAGTGGTAAGTGACCCTGACTGCTATGCCGGAGGTCGTGGGTTCGATTCCCACCCAGGACAAATGTTTGTGTGATGAGCACGATCATTTGTTCTGTGTCTGGGTGTAATTTATCTATAATATGTATGTATGTATTTAGAAATATATAAGTATGTTTATCAGTTGTCTAGTACCCATAACGCAAGCTCTGCTTAGCTTGGGACTAGATGGCGTTGTGTGATAGTTGTGGAATATTATTTATTTATTTATTTTTATTTATTTCTTATTACTCGATTTGTGCATCCCCCTTGGTTTTTGGGTTTCCATAACATTAATGATCTACAATGTTCCTCTTAGCATTTCGCTTCGTGCTCGTCTAGTCTCCGGCTCGACTACCCTTAAAGGGCCTGCACACAGCTCTTACATTTGCATAACGTTGCCCTCTTATTAAATTTCTCATGACCACTGGAGATTTGAACTAAGGTGCGCCTTCGTCGTTATACAGGGTGTCCGTGGAAGTATGGACCAAATCGAATAGGGCGTGGGCAAGGCCATTTCCAAACGTTTGAGCAAAAAGAAAACAAAACTAAAAAAAAACAAAACTAAAAAAAAGAGAAGAGAAATCGAATCGTTTTAAAAAAATCTTTATGAGAAGTGATTGAAAAAAAAAAAATCGGTCATAACTTTTGAACCGTAAAAAAATTCACTGACATTCTCAGGGTTAAAAAGTTTGAAAATGACCTTGCCCACGCCCCTATTCGATTTGATCCATACTTCCAGGGACATCCTGTATTGTATACCTTCTGCATTATGTTCATAATGTCTTTCAATATTCAAACATGCTGAGGTAAAGCTGGTTATTAAGTTAAGTTATGAACGTACTTGTGTTTATTTACGATATGTTTTAACATTGGGTGAACTGAGAGACCAAATATAATTTGTATGAAGAATTAATGTATGAATCGATCTTCTACTAATAATAAAGCTGAAAAGTATGTAACTTTGAACACGCTAATCTCTGGAACTAATAGTTTATATAAATAAAAATGAATCGCCAAAATGTCTGTACGCGCATAACTTCTAAACGACCGCACCAAAATGTTTTTTTTTTGGGATTACTAGGACAAGGTTTGTATGAAATAAAATTTCAGAAATTCGAATAAAAATATTGCACCCGTGCAAAGCTGGATCGGGCCGCTAGTTAATAATACAGATTGTTTCTTTGAACGCGCTAATATCTGCAACTACCATTCGGATTGAAAAATATTTTTTGCTTGATAGACCAATTTTTGAGGAAGGTTATATTCTATTCAATATCACGCTACGACCCTCAGGAGCCGAACAAAAACGAAGTCAGAAATTACGCTAAGCGCAAAAGAAGTAAAAGCGCGGACTGGCGATGCGATGCGACGGGGAGTGAGTTAATTTTATAAAAACATGGCTGTTATTTTAGTATATTGTTGTATCTTACGACTTCCTCGCGAACGAAGTCGCGGGCAGGATCTAAAATTATCATCATCATCTGCCTAGCGTGTTGGGGTCGGCTTCCAGTCTAACCGGATGCAGCTGAATACCAGTATTTCACATGGAGCGACTGCCTATCTGACCTCCACAACCCATTTACTGGGTAATACGATACCCCTTGGTAAGACTGGTTGTCAGATTTTCGGGCTACTGACGATCCGTAACGACTGTCAAAAATTCACGAATGACAGCCGGGACCAACGGCTTAACTTGGTCTTGGTATGTAAAGATGGTCACTCATCTAAAATGTTTCTTAATTAATATACAGGCGATTTCGTAAGTTACTCAATGTTTCACCTCGAAGTTAGCCTCTGATTCATATTTCCTCGGCCAATATGAGACAAGTATTACACTGAATTTAAACAACCTGTCATTAAATCCTTAGTTTCTCGATAAAATAATAAAGGCTGCTAGTTTATACTGTCTATCAAAAACAGCATTGCACATTGTATGAATAAATAAAATAGTTAAGAGGAAATGCGGGTGGTCGGTTCTCTATAGAAACGCTCTCGCCTGTTTTCTTTCTGGTTAATGACCATAAAGCAATGATTTTTTACAGAATAATAAATATTAACTACTTGTATGTCTCTATGTTTTCTTTTTTGATGATACATTATTTTTAAAAGCACTAGAGCCCTCAAAAAATGCCGATTTAAACCGCTGCTGTCAACAGAGGCCTAGTATGCAAAGATAACTATTAAAGAGAAACATAAGGACACAGTATACAGAGTGAAATTGAATTCATGGGCATCATTTTAAGGGCTCATTGTAATCATCATTATGAACAACTTTTACTATGGGGCGAAACCTAAAATCGCGAAAAAAATCAGCTCTTCCCTACATTTTGACGAGTCATGTGAACATAAATGCAAGGAACAGCTGATTCTTTTTCACGATTTTAGGTTTAGTCCCATAGTAAAAGTTGTTCATAATGATGAGTACAATGACCCTTTAAAAGGATGCCCATGAATTTAATTTCACCCTGTTATCCTTTTAATTCAGTTTATGAAATATCGTTTAAATTGGTCCAATATTGGAGGAGGAAATAGGCGAGAGTCAAACCTTGAATTATGACTTTTTACTTAGGCTTTTTCTAAAAGCCTCTCCTACCGCTTTTCCTCTTAAGTACAACCAAGTTGTCACCAGTAATCAGTATGAAATAGTAAACTGTTCTTTAATTGAATTACATGCTGTCTCTACTGAACTTAGCCTGAATTAAATTCAAGTTTAGATAAGAACTGTTAACTACGACTTAGATGTCGATTGGAACTATCTAGATTAACGATATTAACAGCTGTTACGGTGGAAATTAACAATTTTACAAATTAGGTTCCGTTAGTCGAGGTAAGAATTTAATTTTATGAAAAGAAAGTGATAGGTTCTTCTTACTGACTCAACTTAATATATAGGTTGAAATTGAAAACATACGACAAATCGAAATGGGAGATCGTACTCATCATTATGAACAACTTTTATATGGGACCAAACCTGAAATCGCGAAAAAAAAATCAGCTGTTCCTTACATTTTGACGAGTTATGCGAACAGCAGATTTTTTTTCGCGATTTCAGGTCCGGTCCCATTGTAAAAGTTGTTCATAATGATGAGTACAATCTCCCATTTCGATTTGTCGCATGTTTTCAATTTCGCCCTGTATATCTGAGAAGTAACGTCATAATCAGCTTATAATGTTCCCACTGCTGGGACACAGGCCTCCTCTCTTTTAGAGGTAGTGGGCTGTAATTTACAACGCAGGCCCAGTGCAAGTTGGTAGATGTCACATGTCCAATTTTTTTTAGGTTCTCGAACATGCCAGTTTCTTCAAGATGTTTTCCTTCACTATTTTGAGAGTAACGACTTCTTCTTAGCGTGTCGATAGCAATCTAAATGGACTCGGCCCAGAATTTGGCTACTTGTTTGGCGCCATCACCAGCGTCCAATAGTTCCTGTAACGTGCAGCTGTCAGGATACGCAGGACACGATATTAAGTGTCCCATAGAGCATACTATTCACCAAGAGTAACGTAATAATAGCTAATTAAACAAGACATGTCAACTTTAAAATAAATAAAAATAGTACCTAATAACATAATTTGGAAATATGCAACAACTTGGTTTCTGTTTCATAACACTTCATGATTACAATACATATACGATAACCATCAAGTAATTAGAATAAACAACTACAAACATACAAAACAATACCACGTTTTTTATCAACATTATCGCCACAATATCGTTTCAATCTCGATCCTCAAACAAATGTTGCCACGTATAAAATTTGCATTTTAAACCAAGCACAAAGGTCGGACCGGTGAGGTGGGCCATTCACTTAAATGTACCGGATTAGGAACACCCGATAATGGCCCGTTTTAATTGTAAAAGGTTTTAGTGCTACCAATTTTGGGACTGCCATCCATAAATGGGAGTGTTCGGTTTATAAACGTAGTAATGGCAAAGGGAATTGCATAATATGTAATGTGTGAAAGTTTCCAGTGAACGCATTTGGGTTTCAAATAAAATTAATAACAATTATTGGAGCGTTCGTTTTAAATATTGGTATGGAAAACGGCGGTTTGAAGATTTGGTTTTAACTTTTTGCAACAAAGGGCCCAGCAAAAGTGTGGATTGCCAGTGTCTGTGTGAGATTCTACATACATATAACCCGTCAGCTTTCAAAACAAAAGGGAACCGGCATCTTCTGGACACGCTCTTTCAAAGACACGCAAAAAAAAGCATAATCAATAGTCGACTGTCATTCTGACTATCTTGTTAAGATTGAAGCAAGATGCAAAATTTAAAGTCATTTTTTTATTTTACCTACTTGGTTCTTTTATTAACTACAGGACCCTGGCTTATTATATAAATCTAATTAGTTTCAGAAGATTTACACAGATCCAGGTTCTACAAGAAACGCTTCCCAAAACTCACGGTAGCAAAAAACACTATAATTCGTTAAAACTTCAGATACTTTCTACAGTACGATTCCCTGAAATGTTATATCATGTACTAAGAATATACGCGTCGGTCGAGGTATTACCTTGACACTGACTGACATGACACTATCAGAGCGGAGGCGCTTCGTGTAACGTGATGATCTGCGGTTTCAAACATGGTAGTGTTCCTATATAGGGGTAATATCTACCTAATTAATGATTTTAAAACTATAGTAGTTCGTTGGTCTTGTGGTCGCAAGCGCTACTGCTGAGTACGAGGTCCTGGGTAATTGATGCCAAGGACGGGCAAAGTGTTATCTTCATCTTCATTTATTTATTCATCAGATATAAGCTAACAGTTTACACCAAATCGCTTATATCTATGCTAATTCTACAAAATTACATTAAAAAAGTCGATACTTGAAGAACATTTTGCTAAAATTAATTACTAGATCGGCCTAGTTTGGTTAACATTTGAGTATATACCGATGCCAAACTAATCTCTTATCCTAGTAACAGCTACAAAGAAGGCGGTTGATCTCAGTTTTCATTTGACAAGTTTTCCCACTGTTGCTACATAGTTAAAGGTAAATTCTACCTATGAAAGCAAACAAAGTTCAGTGGGTCAATCGGTCGAATATGTTTAATTTATTCATTCCATTGTTTTCAAACTCGGTATCTGTCTATTGTTAGAATGTCGTCGCGGTGTTTTGTATACAGAACTATAATTAACTCTGGTTTGTATTTATTATTACCTACATTTGAAAATTTACTTTTAATAAGAATTTTCAATTTCCGGATGACAGTGATGCGGACGAATACTTCGAGGTCTGTGTCTTTTTTGTTTTTTTTTTTTATATTTATCTGTATAGTTAGTTGGTAAGAGCGAATTCTACCAAACTTTTATATCTAGAAGAAATCTTATCCTGAGAATAAACCCACAAATCCCTTTCTAGACGTCAATTTTTTTCCACCGATAAAAGATAATCAGCCCTTAGTCATTTAATTCATTTAATCTATTGAAATAATTCAAAAAGCTAACAATCTTAAAATAAGAATATGTACAAGTATATAAAAAGGGATGGAAAATAATCAAAGTGCATCAAAAAATTCGTGTATTTACATCAAATTTAATCTATTGCAAATAGTTAGTTCTGTATATGAAATAAATTATGTATTTAGATATGTAATAAAAAAAATAATAAAAATAAACTTTCTATAGGCAAGATTCTTAAAATCCTGCAAAAATATTACTATCACGGGAAAACGTAGATGCTACCATTACCGCTTTCCCGTCATCGTTTGTTATTTAAATGGAGGAGAAATTATTAGGAGTCTTATTGTCCATAAAACTATTTGTTGATACTCGCAAGCATACGATAAAGACATCACTATATAATCTATACTACAGTCAGCTTGACTAACATCAATTCAAACCTTAAGCAGTCTGAATAAGATTCTATATTCACGAACTTTCAAAGGAGAATTAAGACATGACATTCCTAACTATTCTTTGCCCCTACCTCCCCGATAAGTCGCGGAGTCGAATGGATCTTTTGTGATAAAATTAATTGCATTTTCCCCCATTGCACCCTTCTGCACGCTCATATTATGACAGTCTGATATAACATTTGATAATGAATATTGTACAGGAGCCTAAACATAAGCTATTTTTATATGATTTCGAAGGCAAAGTGTCCATTTAGGCATGTTAATCGGAGGATGGAAGAAAAATAGAGAGGTCTTGCGCAATTTGAATGAATTTAAATTCTGTTCCCTGTGGTATCAAAGTGCAGCGTTCAATTTAAAACAATGAATAAATTAGATTAAGAGGAAGTCTATTGATTTGTCGAGTAAGTCTTGGACTCAATTTTACGCATGGCTATATACTGTCATTACGTATAATAAAATAAAAGACTCACATAAATATCGATCGGGTTCGATTTACATACATAGATGCGTCTTAAAACCCAGACTGATCACTATTGTTTTCATCACATAAAAACTAACGATGATTTTTTTTTGGAACAAACGAACTTTAACGCAGCTTGCAGTAGGAGTAAGCAGGTAGTACTCTTATGACTTTCGACATACGAGTTTTCACATTATTCTTTTATTGCGGGCGCTTAAGCCGATAGCGAGGTTAAAATAAAAATCTAAGATGGCGACAACTTCATGAGAGCTTCTAAAACGTACCTATACTTATTAGTTTCCATCTAGCTACCTTGGATTTTAATTTTTTTTGGCTCTTTGTTAATAACGCGTATTGATTTCCCACTTTCTCTCTTTCTATCTCCTTCTAGTGTATACGAGTGTGTGTGCGTATCGCGTAATAAATCTGTCGGGGTCCCCCGACCGTATACGTTTTTTTACTTGCGCATCATGAAAATGTTTTCTAAATCTTTATACAAAAAATCTAATAACTTAACACGAAATTATTTTTATTTCCATCAAAAGTGTCCGAGTCTGTACACTCACCGCGGCATAAGTCACAATAAAACTATTTTTCTCAAAAGGGGAATTCACTTCGCCATTGAAAGCTCCGATCTGTTTGTAGCTGGTTAGTCTTATTGCTACTTAGAGAAAGATTAGCGGCCTTATCTGACTTATATCATTTTCTGGCTTAATACATTATTGCTTGGTTGTTTTGTGGCTTCGTTTGCTTCTTATATTCGTCTTTGTATCTTTATTTTTGCTTGGGTTGCAATAACTCGCTATTTTTTCTGTTTACCTCTTACTTATTCAGAAAAAAAAAATTGATGTAAGTACTTCTAGCACATTTTAATTTTTAATAATAAATAATAAAATAAAAAAAATGTTTATTTTTCTTCCACAAATAACACATATTAACAAAGCTTACAAATGGAAAAAAATAATTATTATGATGAGGGACAATGTTCATTTGTGGGAGACTGGTGCCTTAACTAAGCCGTGACTTATATTCCACTACATTATATTATTTACTACATTATATTATTTCTGGATAAAAATAAGTAAACAAAAGTAAAGGTATCAAAATAACGTATAAAAACAAAAGTATTTGAGCGTGTTTTTTTTTGTCTGTACCGTCTATGAATAAAAACGAAAAGTTTGAATATGTTTCATGTTTACCCGGCAAAAAATATGCACCGTTTTATTTCCCTATAAATAAAAATATATTAAAATTTTCGGAACTCAAATTGAAACTACCGCCCACAATAAATCTCTACACAGCCCTTTTTAAAAGGAGGCGGGATTTCCAATTATTTCTTAATAATTTGCCATAAAATACAGCCATGTGGCAAACATACTCAAACACACACCTACTATTGCATAGAATACACTTTACTACAGTAGACTAAAGTTCAAAATCGCCTGACAATGAATGCGAATAATGCAAATGAAACTTTAAAAATTGCATCTCCAATATTTCCTAAGCCGTAAACAATAAGGTTGAGTTCTATTTAACACAGCAGCAAAGATGATTGTGTAAAGGTATTCTTAGTAACAGATGTTGTAATCGAGAATCGTTTGAAGGGCACTACAGAATCGATTATATTGTGCGAAGATGTGAGCCCTTAAGCGGATTTCTTTTTAATAGTTCTCCTCTGGTTGTATGGGGATGGTCAGTGTTTGTGTATGATTGAATTTTTATATCGCTATTCATATCTGAGGAGTTATTATGGTCTCGGGAATGAGAGGCCTTTTGTATGTTAAGATTGGAATATCGCAAAATTGGCAGTATTGTGGCATGTTGTGGGTAAATACGTATGATATTGAGGAAAATACTAAGCGATAAGTATGTATTATGATGTATACTTGCAAACGAGACCTAAAAAAAAAATCGTCAGTCAGTGGGTGCCTGAAGACGGGTGTTGTCACTGAGGCAGGCCAAACGCTGGCGTGACGATTTGGAGTCGTTCCTGACCGTTTGGCCCGAGAAGACAAAAGATAACGAAAATTTGAAAATTGGGGACTGGGGGGAGATCATTGCCCAGCAGTGGGAAAAACTAGGTTAGTAAAAAAGACCTAGAAATATCATACCTTCTGCTAAGATAGTCTTAATAGATTTGGATAATTCAATTTTATTGCCGTTGACAGCGTCTCTGTCATGAAACCCTGCCGACGCCCGTTGCAAACTGTGACGGGATACTCTTCCCCCTCATACCCACTTTTTTTTTTTTTTCATCGTGTGGAAATCCTTAAGGATGTCCACCACCACCCTGGGGTCGGTGGAGGGGTCTGTCAGACTCTTACTGACTAAAACCACACGGTGTCCTGCTGCTACCTTTAGCCGGGGTGTTGGAGTGCTTGCGCATTTCGTCACGCCCCCCTCCTACCCACTACCTACCATCAAAGTAGCATCTCCCTGCAGGGTGTAACCTTCCGTGGCCCACTCTCTGAACCGCCTTCGGACACAAGTGGGTAGATGTAAGTCCAACCTGCTCAAGTGGGGCTATCTTGACGGAACGGCAGAAGGGTGTGATTGCGGAGCTATGCCACAAACCATGTTCCACCTCCTATCCTGCCCTCTGTGCCCCAAAACATGCAGTCAAAGTGACCTCTGCGCCGTCACCGACAACGTCGTGGAAGTGGCAAGGTTTTGGAAAAACAAGATGGTGAAACGTCAATGCCTTTTTCAATATAAAAAAATAAAATAGTAACATTTTAGGATCTATTCCTATAATATAATATGTTAGTATTTCAAATGAAATATTTTAACTTCTCAATTGATGAATCCTCGCACCAATATTTGTTGCCGCCGCGCCCATGTATCGAAACTTTCATGAGTTTTCTCGCTATATGACCAATAGGTGGCATTAGCCGCAGTTTTTTTCCCGCGGCCGTTTGGGGACATTGCGGTGCGCTGGACTCCGCCTTTAAAAATCCTTTTTATCGTTCCATTTTTAACCGACTTCAAAAAAGGAGGTTCTGCATTCGTCCCGTATGTATGTATGTTTGTATGTCCACGATTTTCTCAAAAACTAATGAACCAATTTTGATAACTCTTTCACTAATGTGATCTACATACTTTCAGGAAGGTCTTAGTATATAACACATTAGGTAATTATTCTTAATACGAACGAACGTTTTAGTACGAAGATATATACATAAATGTACTGCAACTCCGGCATTTCTATGCGAATTTTGATCATTCTTCTAGTCGGTGTCTTCAATTCTTCAATGCACTAGTGTTAATTGAATTTGTGTGGGGTAGGGACAACTAAAAAGTGAAAAATAAAAACGTAACGTAAGTTTTTAATCAACAAAATTTATTTAAGCTTGAACTAATTCTAGCTTCATAGCTACTTAAGCAGCAGGTTCCATATCTTATTCCTAATTAGATTTCCCAAACTCCATTAAAATTTGATTTATTATCATCGGTAGTCTCTGCCGTTTAACACGTCAGCCATTACGCATAATTTTATGTATGAATTTAACGATTCTTCACACGGTTTCATACACAAATCTGACCGGCAGACCTCAATATAAACATATAATATTAAACAACGGATGCGGTTAACTAGATGTAGGCCGAATCGCAACGTTGAGCAATATGGTGAAGTAGGATTATTTATTTTAATCTACGTAAATACATACTTACGTAAACACAACATCGCGCCTGTAAACCGCGGAGGGTTAGCAAGAAGTATACCTATCGTACGTCCACATTTTACCAGTTATAACACTAGTCGCACTTAAATTTTTGTATGGAGTTAGCTGACACCCTTTTTTTTTTTTTTTTTCGCTGAGAAATGCATTACGCACCCCGCTCGCGGGGGCCGAGACGGGGTATGTGGGACTCCTGTCGGAATGAACACCGACAGTATACCCACTAAAACTCAGCGGTGTTCCCGCATCGCCGTGATGGGAGGGCCATGGGAAACCGGCTCAGCCTTTACTTCCACAACCCTCCCGGCGCATGCCCGCATGCCCCCCACTGGGGGGCTACGGGAATGGCCGGGAACACCTGGCCATTCCCGTCCAACACTGATGGAGGCCTGTGCAATACAGGCAAAGGTGCCCCCGCACCTGTTGCCTGCTGGCCTCGATCTGGGAGGAGTCGGAGATGACTGTCAAACTGACGTCTTCTTCGACCCGTCCTCCGCCTTCGGAGCGGCGCCGCGTGAGGATCTTCCTCCCGCGCGCGCTCCGCCGCCTCCTTCTGGGACATGACGTGCTCGCAGAAGGAGGCGACTGCCGCCCAGGACCTCTCATCCCTCAGCATGGCGTTAACCAAACCGGGGAGTGACAGGTCCTGTCCAATCACCGCGATGAGACTGCGGCGCGGCTCAGACCACGACGGGCACACCTGGAGGATATGCTGCGCCGTGTCCTCCGCCGCGCCACAGTCGTGGCACGACGGCGTCTCCTCCCGTCCGATTCGGTGCAGGTACGATCCGAAACAACCGTGTCCGGACATTAACATATAGGCTACTTTTTATCCCAATATTCCCACGGGATCAACATTTACGCGGGTGAAACCCCGGGGTTGTCTAGTAAGACAATTTCTATTAAAACTTCATGGATATTGTTCTACAACAGTCGTGTCGCACCTGTCACCTATAAGTAAAAAAAGCGGGATTGTTTCGTCGAAAGCGGAACATAATAAAAAATTGTTAATAAGCAGTTGTTTTTTTTTTTTTTTAAATGGGTTTGCCCTTGACTCAAGTCTAGGTCAGAGGTGACAGAGACAAAGTCGACGATGGAATGAGCTTTACTAGCAAAATTGCCTGAATGGCAAACACGAAACAGCAAAATAACTGTAAAGTTTCTTATGTATGTACACAAACCAGCTGTAAGATATTGGTACAGATTTGTGCGTAGGCGACCGACAACTAATGCAAATGGCCATAATTACCCACACATATCGGTTAGAATTGCGCCGACGCAGTCTTAATGGCGCTATATTCCTTATTTAAATGAGATTTAATTCATAAGTGAAACAGCTTTGTGTTGACAGTGGTATTTATTAATTTTGGGAGAAAACGATGTTAAATAAATTAATGGGTCCATTAGGCTTGGAAACTATTTCTGTTAATGAAGATTTGCATCGGGTTATTTTATACAGGAAAAGAACACGAATCATTTAAAAAGAAGTCTTCGCGTGACCAGAGGGCTGGCTTATTTTTGGCCAAAGAATCAGCATCGCCAACCAACGGGGCAATGCTGCCGGCCACAGATTATATCTGTGCTGCCAGCTTTTTAGGCACATTTCCTGTTGACAGCGATGTGGATTTTTGTACCATAAGATTCTATCCCCCTTTTATTAATTTTATTTTTTATGCACATGTTTAAGTCGGTCAGCTTCATCATCTGCCTAGCCTTTTCCTAATTTTGTTGGGGTCAGCTTCCAGTCTAACCGGATGCAGCTGAGTACCAGTATTTTGAATGGAGCGACTGCCTATCTACCTCCATAACCCAGTTACGGGTAATACGTTACCCCTAGCTTATATTTATGTAAATATTGTCTTGCTTAAAAATAAAAAAAAACAATAGAAAAAAATAAAGAAAATGGATCTACTAACAAATAAATTAAGGTGACTAATGGCAATCCATTACAGTCCACTTAGAACATACGCGTTCCAAATATTCGAATTTAGAATACCATCCATTGTTCAAAACTATTAATTTTAAAATGTCTCATTGTGATTGGTCGTGTCAACACAAACAGCTGACAATCGACGCATATGCGCAACTATTCCTTCGAAATTCAACCAAATTATCTGATGCAGTACAAACAAAGCGTCCTGCCTTGTGTTAGAGTTAAATTTCCTTTGTTTCAATTGCAAAAGTGACTTGTTCTATGACATTTTCTGTTTTGCCTTCTAAATACTTCTAATTCTAAAGGAATAGAGATTATTTTGGTTTCTGGCAACTGTAAAACAAAGTGGGGGGGGGAGTTCTAAAAATAAATGCAAAAATGTTCTGTTTGTTCAAAATACTATTTTTGTTCGGTTCCCTTTTGATGTGACACGTGACACTGTTTATTTTGTATTTAAATGTGTTTAAAATATCGTTAAATATAGTTGTCACGACATACTGGGAAACAATATTAGATTGTTGTTTATATAAATGTTCTGAAATAACTTTTTCTTTTGAAAGATTTCAGTGGGCCGAAAAATTATGGGGTGACGGCGCAACCTCACTTAGATTGCGCTGAACAGTCCAGGTGAGGGTACAGTCTGGGTATCTTGCTGACTAGCTAATATTCAGGTAAACCATGACTGCAGATAGTCTGCAATGGTTGGTGCTGGGTCTGGCAAAATATTGAAGGGTTTTTCTGATCTGTTTCTCAGTCTAGATGTGTGCCCAGTTGATGGAAATAGGCTCACCCCCTATTTCATGGTACAGACGCCAAGCTACTACAATCCGTCAAATTTCTTCAATAGATTTTCAACTTTATCGCTAAATTATAAGGTTCGAAGTTGATTGGGAAAATTTGACAGTTTCGGGTAGCTTGTTGTGCTGGCACCTGTACATTTTATGTCTTTATGATAAAATCTTTTTTTACTTTTTCTTTCTATTTGATATTTTTGGATTTTATTTAGGTTTTGTGCCCACTTGATGGAAATAGGCTTGTCCCCTATTACATGGTACATCCTACTTCCTACTATCACACTAATCACACTAATAATATTATAAACGCGAAAGTTTTTGAGGATGGATGGATGTTTGTTAAAGAAAGAAAGAAAGAAAAAGTATTTATTGTGATACTTTTTCTTTCTTTCTTTCTTTAAAAAACATCCATCCATCCTCAAAAACTCTTTCACGCATAAACTGCTGAACGGATTTGAATGAAATTTGGCACACAGATGGTTTATTACCAGACGGCTAATTCTCGTAATTTAAAAACGTTCAAAATCTAGTCGCAATCTCATCTCGGCGACAAACAAATCTCAAAAACTTGTCAAAATGTAGGGAAATTAGAGATATTTTTGACAAATTAAGACTGAGATCAGACTGTGAACGTTCTTAAAATTACGAGAATTGCCGTTCAGGATTAACACATAAGATACTTTTCATCCCGATATTTTTACGGGATCGTAAACTTATGCGGGTGAAACCGCGGGGCACAGCTAGTATAAATACATAACTGGCGAAATGTAGTTAGGTACTATAGGTGCGTAATGTAATGTGTATGTATGTTGGTGCCAATATGAACGAAAAATATCGGGTATAGGTGAAACGCGTCTAAGGTTAGTGTCTCTAAAGGTCCAAATAGAAATTGAAACGTTATACAGGGTGAAATTAAATTCATGGGCATCCTTTTAAGGGGTCATTGTAATCATCATTTTGAACAAGTTTTACTATGGCACCAAACCTGAAATCGTGAAAAAAAATCAGCTCTTCCCTACATTATGACGAGTTATGTGAACATAAGTGGAAGGAACAGCTGATTTTTTTTTTCGCGATTTTAGGTTTAGTCCCATAGTAAAAGTTGTTCATAATGATGATTACAATGACCCTTTAAAAGGATGCCCATACCCTGTAGACATTCTGAATGTAAAGCAACACCTAAAAAAAAGATACATAACATTCTCCAGTTTATACAAATCTGAATTCTGTTCCTGACGTGAATGACGTCACTCAATTCTGCATACCTCTAGATCAAAATCGATGGAGATATCTCTATAAAAATATTAGGGTCACAGCGAGGCGGGGATGTCGGTAGTAATCCGTCCGTGCTTGGAAACATACGGTTGTGTTTTGTTATTTTAGACGCTGGTCTTCAATTGTATGTTGTAATCAGAAGGCCAATTCCCGTAGTTAAAAACGTTCAAAACCTAGTCGCATTTTCATCTCAGCAACAATAAATTGTCAAAAAAATTTAGGGAAATTAGAGGTATTTTTGACAGATTGAGACTGAGATCAGACTGTGAACGTTCTTAAACGTACGAGAATTGTCCCTCTGTTAAAAACGAACTCTCATAAGTTTTGAATTGCGAATCGCTACCCTCATATAGTGCCTCAATGATAAGCGTTAATGTAGCTTATGATAAGTGTGTTTAGTTAAGTTTTTTGATGGCAAATAATGATTTTTGAAAATGAGACGTAGAGAATCGGAATGTGTTAGTATTGTGGTAAAGAGAACGGCAGTCTATCATATTAAATAATTATGATTGATAAACATCGTTTGCGTCAGTAGATTTATTGGTTTAAAAATATGATAATTCAACTAAATTTTTTCATCGGTGATTAGTCGCCATGGCCGAAAATCTGTCTGGAGGACTTCATTTTATTTATTTTGTGACCAAATTATCTTAGTAAAGCTCTTAAAACTGCAGCGATCCCCCACAAAGTTCAGCCCCGTGTTATCCCCGCGATCTTTCCCTATAATTTCGCCAAATCCCCAATAATTCATTAAAGCTACGTTCACTTAATCCAATCTGACTGACTTAATGTGAAATTAATTAAGTTTTATTAATGAACCTGTTCCTCGGAGGTTCAGCTGAATTGTTGTTCGCGAACAAATTAGAATAAACTGAGAGTTTCTTCTTTTTTATCTTGATGAAAATGGCTGATGTCTAATTTTTAAATGTTGTTTTTTATTGAGCGTAAATTCTTGACAGACCTTTTCAGTGTAAAACCTTTTTCAGTCTAAACTAATAATAAAGCTGAAGCGTTTGTTTGTTTGTAACACGGTCATCTCCGGAACTGCCAGTCTGTTTTGAAAAAATATTTTTGCATTTGATAGCCCGATCCTTGAGGAAGGCTATTAGGCTACCTTACATCACGCTAGGACCCTTAAAACACAAAATAAAAAAGTCAGAAAGATCGCTAGGCGGCACCGCAGAAAGGCGATGCGATGCGACGGGCTGGATCGGGGGAACAAGAAACACGGACGAAGTCGCAAGCTGAAGCTAGTTCTACAATAAATTTTATCAGTGCTGAATTAATGAAGTATTCCCGTTTGAGCACCTATTTTTACAGTACCAAAGGTATTCCCATTTGAGCACCAGTCAATATTTTACCGTGGTGCTCAAAGGGGAACAATATGTTTTATGCTATTTCATGATCACTTCCATTCAAGAAGTAAAGGAAAATAGTGAAGATTTTAAAGAATAAAGTTCCCATAATAAACCCATAGACGAGTTTTGGTATTTTATAGGTGGGTCACACATCATCGTTGATCGTATCGACTGACAATGCATCATCTTGAAATCGCAAAGTATACCTATTCTTTATTATTATTTTTTAAATTTCGCAGCATTATTCTGAGATCGGATCCTTTTTTGCCACGCACAGGTCTTCTTTTTCTTTTTTTTTAAATTTTATTTTAATGTGACGGCACGGTTGGCGCAGTGGTTAAGCGAGTGACTGCTGCGCTGCGTGTTGCGGGTTCTATTCCCGCACGGAACAAATATTTGTATGACCTATAAGTAGGTAGTTGTTCCGGGTCTGGCTGTTTGTGTATGTGAGTTTAAATGTTTGTAAACGCACGCACCCACAATACAGGAGAAATTCCTAGTGTGGAGCAACGTTATTCAATAAAATAAAAAAAAGTGTAACTTTGTTCGTTTTGAATGCTCCTTTTTTTTCTATTTGTACATATTTCCTGTGTGTCCGAAATAAAATATTTTTCTTTCTTTCTTTCTATAACTACCTGTAATGCTATTCTGTAAACATCTCACCGTAAAAACTAAGGTCAAGACAGCTGTCAATAGTTTCAATTCTTATTATCAGGTGGAATTACAGCTCACTCAGTGGTGTGCATTACATATAGGCATATAAGCAGTGCCTACCTCGATATATCAACATAAGCCTGTCAATTACATTTTAGTGTGTGTGCCCCATTAAGAAACTCAGTAAATTATCATGCCTAACAAAAAACAAAATCTTCATACAAACACGCGCGGCAGTAGGCAGTCGCCGGACGGCCTACTCGGCTCCCGTACTATTCGCACATTGGTTTACTCGTTCAAGTTAATACGACAAAATTAAAAATACGTACGTCTCCCGCGTAATACCATGACGTTCGACCTTAGCAATTTATCACCCTTAAGTAGGCATGCCTACCCAAATAACCACACTTTTTTTTCTGATTAGTGACCGCGTTTGCCTAGAGTGCATACCTATTCTGAAAACCAACGCACGCCACTGAGCTCACTTCACCTAACTTCTCACGGTCAAATTTTTAAAGAACAGACCGGCTGAACTTCGCAAAACGCTGTAACAAAAGCACCACCCACTAATCCACTACCAGGAAAGACTACATACTTCCTAGCTGAGCCTACAGTCCCGATACAAGGAATTCACTTTCATGCCACAGGTCACATAAGGTCAGCGTCACATAGGCAGTACATACATATCTCTGCCTTATGACTCAGCTACTGTATCAGTAGACTGTCGCCATACATCGCCAGCTACCCAGCCAGCCAGCCAGTAAATAAAGTAAGCTCGCACTTTGTTATCATTGCCAGATAGTTTGCTACCACATATCAAATTTATTAAGGTGGTTCAAGTTATGAGATGTAGCGGTTAAGGTATTTTAGGGATAACATTTTTCATCATATATAGGATAGTTAATTTTTTGTTTCTACTATTCTCCTAATAATTATGTTAATCGTGTATGTACTTTCTTTTTGTTAACTATTTCCTTAGCTATATGAGGAGGCTTCTTATTAGCAATTTTTTTTTTGTATTACATTCTTTATATCATTGATTTGTTAGTCTGTAAGCCTTCTTTAAAATAAAATAAATAAATAAATCACCACTGCTTTCAAAACGGTGAAAGAAAACATCGTGAGGAAACCGGCATGTTCTAGAACCAAAAATTCGTTGACATGTGACATCTACCAACCCGCACTGGGCCCGCGTGGTAGATTACAGCCCGCGCCCTCTCGCAGAGAGGAGGCCTGTGTCCCAGCAGTGGGAACATTAAAGGCTGAATATATTTTTAGTTACGTTTTGTGTTGCAAAAGTCAATTTGTGAAATTACATCTGTTGCAATTTTATATAACTTGATTGGATACCAGCATAGAGTGGACTTATTGAAAGTGGTATAAAGATGGTCGCTATACCCTGGGTAGTAAATCTCTCAACAAAGTTTTCTGACTTTGTGACTTTAGACAACAATTTTTCTTTTTCTTATAATATTAAAAATGACCTTTGATCGCATTGCTACATCGTGTTGTTGTCGTATTATAGGGGAACAACTCGAGAGACAAAACAAAAGATAAAATTTGGAGAAATTAGATATCAGTTTTTGATTGTTGAAGAACTCCCAAGAACAAAGCCTGTTATGGTAAGACAAGAAACGCTCAATTTTATTAAGGGTAATGTCCAAGCTGTCTATGTTAAACAACACCAAAGAGAATACACGGCGTAAGAGGGCTTCAAGTTTCAGTTGATTGACGGCTAGCTTCCTGAAACTTTCTATTCTGTGCCTTATTTCCACCAAAGTCAAAGTCAAAGCATTTACTTCAAACTAGCTGCGCCCCGCGGTTTTACCCGCATAAGTCTCGATCCCGTGGGAATATCGGGATAAAAAGTACCCTATGTCCTTTTCCGGGACTCAAACTATCTCTATACCAAATTTCATCAAAATTGGTCCAGCCGTTTGAGCGTGAAGAAGTAACAAACATATAAACACACACACACACACACACACTCACAAACTTTCGCCTTTATAATATTAGTGTGATATAGTGTGATAGGCACATAAAAGGCACTTTTGAACGTCAAAAATCACCCACGAGTGCTTACAGCTTGCACCAAGTTACAGGATTTGATGTTTTTCTTTCATTTTGCAGCGAACACGGCACATTATTCACAGTTTTTGTGTTCAACGTCTAATATATTAACAAGGACGCTTACACCACATGTGACCTACGGTGTTACGTAAATATTAATTTAAGCTAAACATTTTGTTGAATAAAAAGTTGGGAGAGATTTTCGTCCATGATATGGTTGGTGTCACAGGTGAAATACCTCTGACAGCACCAACCCAACAGCAACCTTATTGTAACGAGAATAAAGATCAGTGATGCAAAATCAGAGGTAAAATAACTGTGAATGGGCTTGCAATTCATATTTTCTCTCTCTTTTTAACAATTCACAATTCCCGCTCCAAGTGAAAGTTGACTGATACCCTTATTGTGAGAACAATACCTAAGTACGATAAGCACTGGTTGCCAAGTGGTAACGGCCGCGACTTACAAGTTCTAGGTCGTAGGTTCCAATCCAGACAGGCGCTTTACTTTGTGTATAAATTATTTCATCACCACTGCTCTCAAAATGGTGAAGGAAAACATTGTGAGGAAACCGGCATGTCCTAGAACCAAAAATTCGAAGACATGTGACATCTGCCAACCCGCACTGGGCCCGCGTAGTGGATTACAGCCCACTCCCTCTCACTAAGAGGAGGCCTGTGTCCCAGCAGTGGGAACATTTTAGGCAGATTATGTAAGTACGATAAAACGTTACGTACGGTTACTGAAACCTCACTATCCAGTGTTTAGTATTTCTGCCACAAATAAAATTTCTTAAGAATATGAGATATGATCCAGTTTCAATCTTATAATTATGTGCTAAAGTCTCATGCGGCCGCATATCGATAAAAATCTAAAAAAATACAATATTACTTTGAACCATCTAGGAAGACTAACACAATTAAAGCCAGAGTCAAAGTTTCAAATAGGCACATAAAAGGCACTTTCGAACGACCAAATTTACAAAAAAAAAAAAGACGGGTTGCACTCCGGGAGTGCCGGCAGAAGTGAAAACTTGAATATTAACGTTGAAATAAATCAATTATGAATTGAAATAATATAACTAATTTTTTTTTCACTATTTCTGCGTCACTTTTTTCATTAATCGATGCACTTTTTTCAATTTCCATATTTTAAACACTTTATATACACGAATTTTACGAATACACAGCAGTGTGGCTACTACACAGACGGTCGAGCCATCAGCTGTCCATCCATCCATCCACATCCACGTCCACCATCACCGTCACCGTCACCGTCACCGTCACCGTCACCGTCACCGTCACCGTCACCGTCACCGACACCGTCACCGTCACCGTCACCGTCACCGTCACCGTCAACGTCACCGTCACCGTCACCGTCACAGTCACCGACACCGTCACCGTCACCGTCACGTCACCGTCACCGTCACCGTCACCGACACCGTCACCGTCACCGACACCGTCACCGTCACCGTCACCGTCACCGACACCGTCACCGTCACCGACACCGTCACCGTCACCGTCCGTCCGTCCGTCCGTCCATCCATCCATCCATCCATTATCGTGTCTCACTTGGTTCACTTCGGTTGGCGCCGCCGCCGTAGAAAGAGGGGGGGGGGGGATCTCTCCTGACGGTCACGTGTCCTGACGCGAGTTTAACATTTTTTCCCCATATGCAAAAAGTGTGCAACGCCGCTAAAGAAGTTTTCACTTCAAAAAATTTAATAGTAGAACAGAATTGATTCTAGTCGCCCCTTCCAAAAGTTAGTTTTGTATGGAGAAGAATCAAATGGACAAGAAACTCTACCGAGCTCCATTAAGTGCTCTCTAGGTGGTCTATCGATATACTAATAATTTAGGATCTTTCCGTATACAGCCTTCAAATCACCCACTAAAATACCATAAATATACAATACACATAATAATATTATTACATTACCCACATAACAGTATCCTAGCACAAATACCGTGTTCGAACAATGCCCGTCACTTGGGTATAACCGGACGTTTTCGACAATGCCCGCAGCAAGGCATGTTGCGGCTATTGTATATAACTGTCATATTCTCGCTGAACGGTAGTATTTGAGATATTTTCTTGACATGGCGAGATATTTGTTAAGATAATATTTATAAGTAATGTTGGCGAAATGGGGTGAATCGTAGGTGTTGTGGTGACAATAGAAGATGAAAGGTATGGAGACACTAGTTGGATGATAAATTATTATCAGAAGGTCTTGATGAAAATTTCTATCGAGCAATTTTACATCAAATGTATCGTTTTTAGCTTGCATAGAAAAATATACTGGGAAATTCGCCGTAATGATTTATTCATCTTTATTTTACAACTTCTTTCAAAGGATTGTCGTTGCCGTGTCATACCATATCAGCATATGGCTTTTAGACAATATCAAAGACCCCTTAGTACCTTAGTACATTGATATTAACAAAATTTATAATTAATTAATTACAAAATTTAATTTATTAATCATTATTTCAGTGTAGTGTTTTTAATAACCGAAGAAAAAATTCAACGCAAGGGGGCGCTGAAATTTTTAGTAGGTTATTTTAAAAAAATGCTGTTCTATATATTTTAACCTCATATTCGGGTATTTACTTTTGTATGAAACAGCAACGTTTTTTTTTTTGATAACGAAATCCTAAGTTATTAGTATATCGATAGACCACCTGGAGAGGACCTAATGGAGCTCGATGGAGTTTCTTGCCCATTCTTCTCCATACGAAACTACCTCTTGGAAGGGGCGACTAGAATCAATTCTATTCTACTATACAATTTTTTTTTCTACGCTAATCTAGAATCAAGTGCTGTCAATTCGTGGTTATAATTTTCGCGTCGATGTCCCTGTCACCTTGTACAGTCAGCTTCAGAGAAAAGGAACCCCCTTTGGTAATGACATCAAGAAGTCTTGGGGTGGTTCCTTTTCTCTGACGCTGTCTGTAAAGTATACAGCATATCGTCGGTTCAAAGGTAAAACACACTAAGTGACATTTTGACCCAAAATGAGATTTTACTACTTTTGCTTAGATTTTCTCTGTATACAAGCAAAAGTAGTAAAATCTCACTTTGGGTCAAAATGTCACTTAGTGTGTTTTACCTTTGAACCGACGATATCACAGAATACGATACAGGCTCTCCCTTTGACTTTGAGTCAATATTCAGATCTCCCTTTGCAAATCTTCACACCTTCCTCTCACTCGTTGAACTTAGCTCACCACGCGATATTAAACAGTACATCAAACCTCACACACCATAATATTTGCTAAACAATCTAGCTCACGTTAATCCCAAACTCTATTACTTTTATCGCTGTACTATCAGTTTACGCCTGGCTGGCTCCGTCATCGCCAATACGGCAATACCTTCACGCTATACCCGTTAGGGTATTATCCTTATCAGAGGTAGGGGATACTTAATGAAGTTTAGGGGATAATGCTACTGGGTGCTAATCAGTTGGTTGATGAACAAATTGATGAATGGGGAGATTGGGTGTGACATGTGTCATTTTAGTGCTCGTACACACGAGCGGAACGTTGTCGACTGCAGCCGTAGACGTGTCGGCGGTGGCCGGCGACGCGTGTCAACAGCTGCAGTTGCCTCTGCCGTTGACGCGTGCTGCTTGTGTTTATGAGCACTTACATACTCAGCCTAATGTTCCCACTGCTAGGACACAGGCCTCCTCTCTGTGAGAGGTGTGAGCCGTAATCTACCACGCGGGCCCAGTGCGGGTTGGTAGATGTCACAAGTCTTCGAATTTTTGGTTCTAGGACATGCCGTTTTCCACACGATGTTTTGACCGTTTTGAGAGCAGGGTGATAATGTAATTTACAAAAAGTAAAGCGCCTGACTGTGTTCGAATCTACGACCCAACTCGTAAGTCGCGGCTGTGACCACTGGGCCACCACTGCTCTGCACAGCAGCACTTACCACCGACTTGCTGAGCACTTACCAGGTGGCTTAAAACTAACATAACATAATGCCTGTAATTCTCGAAGAGGGAGCCAGATGTCTTCCGCGAAGGAGGTGGCGGGATGGCTGAGGGAGAGACCCTCACGTCCCAGCCAGCAGTGACGACTCCCGGCCACCGTAGGCGCGGGCCTGCGGACGGAGAGTAATGGGTAGCTCACCGTCCGATCAGGACCAGGCCCGTGCCGGACGGTGTGTACGTGTTCCACGCGCGCCTCAAAGAGATGTCAGCAAAAAGGAAGGGGCCTGCCAGGGCAGAAGCCTGCCGGGGGTGCGGGATTGTCCGAAAGGGTTACCGCTACCCCGGAACATTAAGGGCTAAGAAAGGAACACGGATGGGTTTTAGTCAGTAAGAGTCTGACACTCCCTTCCGCTCCACCCAGAGCGGGAGGAGTCATTTGATGATTTCCCATCCATAAAAAAAAAGATGTCTTCCGTGGTACATAGATCCACTTTTGCCAGTACGTCCCATCCCCCCATGTATTAAGCGCCGGTTCCAAATAATAATTCAATCATACTATATTGACATAGAAAAAGCTAAACGGAACAAAAACGAACATTTATATACACGTACGTCTCTTTTCAATAACTTACTATAAAGTACTGGATTCCTTGGAATCTTCTCCTTCAAGACTAATTTAAAAAAGCTGAACTTGATAAAGTAGATAGATAATAATTAAGAGATAATTTTGTAGGCAATTGCTAATTTTCGAAAGCGAGTTCTTAACTTAATTACAATAATTCGTTTGACTTTAGTACTAGTAATTTTAATAACGAAGGAAATTATATCTGCAATTAATTATAAAAGAGACGAAGAAAATGAAGATTTACACACTTTAAACGTTATTATTAGTATAGTATGATTTATAATATAGCACAATGGCAAGGTCTGGTCTATGATAAAATATTGGGTTGCAAAAAAACAAGCGACCCATCTGTCTGCTGGACCGTGGTAAGTGGTCACCGCAGATTAAGGATACGTGCAATACCAGAGACATATACACACATCAAAAGTGTCTAGGGATCAACATATATTTTTGCAATAACTTTTCTCCTGATTGATATTAATTAAAATTTTCTTTAAGGATTCATCAAATAAAGTGTTTTCGTTTGTCACAGTAACGATAAACCAAGTCACCTTTGCATTAATAAAGAAATTTGCCATTTTCCTAATAAAGGGATTTTTGACATTTGAACCACTAACACAAAAGTTCGAAAAAAAGACTGAAATAACAGTTTTCTTTAAAATTTTATTGGGTAACTTAAACAATTAATAATCCGTGTTTCTACCGCGAACACTAACAACACAAGAACATCGGTTTGGCATACTCAAAATGAGTTCATCCAAATCACGCTGTGGAATGGCCGCCCATGTTCGTTGCAACAACAAAAAAAGGTCTTCTTGCGACTGGATACCCTCCATATTCGGCAGAGCTCTTCTCTGTAGCATATCCCATGCATGCTCAATCGGGTTCAAGTCTGGCGACTGAGCAGGCCAGGGCAGGACATTGATGTTAGCTGCGGCGAGAGTCTGTCTTACAACTCTTGCGGTGTGCGGTCGTGCATTATCATGCATTAACTGAAATAAGGGACCGATTTGCACTTGTAGAGGAACGATGACGTCTGATACAATCGTCTCAGCATAAATTTGAGCGTTGAGGTTGCCTCTGATCCAAATCAACTCAGTTCTTCCGCCGATCCAAATACCCGCCCATACCATGATGGTTCCACCACTATAAGGATGGACTTCCTGGCAGGATTTTAATCGCTGTTGGCGTCCAGGGGCTCTCCAGTGTCGTATACGTCTTGTATCCGGTCTCATACCAAAACGAGACTCATCAGAAAAGCACACGAAACGCCATTGTTCTTCTGCCCAATTTCTGTGTTCAAGAGCCCATTGATATCGAATCCTACGATTGTGCATTGCTATAGGTGGTACCCGTAGCGGTCTTCGGGAATGAAGGTTCACTTCATGCAAGCGGTTTCTGACTGTTTGGTCGCTAATTAAGTTCCCTGAAGAGTGATGAAGCCTCACGGCTAACATCATGGCGGTTATTGTTGGAGCTCTTCGAGTTAAGATTTGAATGTATCGGTCTTGTCTCCGTGTGGTGCAGCGATACCGTCCTCCATGGCGCTCAGCCACGGTACCAGTGCTTCGGTAACGTGTCCAAAGTCGACTGATAACACTCTGACTTGTATTCAGAGCTAAAGCCACAGTACGTTGCCGGGAACCAGCTTCTATCATTCCCACGGCTCTGAGCATTTCTTCCCTGCTTAAATGACGTCGCCGCTCCATAATAACGTTGGTTTTAATCAGTAGTAGGGAAACAGTAACACTAATAATGTCTTCAATGCGTTGTATGTTTTTATAGGGAAAATATTGACAGCTGATTTTCATCTTTTACTCGAATTTGATTCACAGTTCCTGATTCAAATTATAAAATGCACCAAAAAGGATCCATATAAATTTATAAAAACTTTTTAACAAAAAAATTAAACCTCCGAAAAAACTGAAAAGCAAAAAATAAAAACCTTTTTTATTTAACCTTAATAAATAAGTTCTTAAACTAATGCAAGTATACCTAACTAATTTTGAGTCGGCGCCAAACAAGCAACTTAATATCGTTGCGAGTGGTCGTGCGGAGAGCGCATTTTTTGTTTGGAATGTTAATATTTAGCGCTGGAGATTTCACGTTGCATTATTAATTTGATTTGGCTATTTCTATAAATTTAAGGCAATTTAGTGATCTTTGTTCATTGATTGTTTGGCGCCGACTCAAATTTTTTTAGGTATACTTGCATTAGTTTAAGAACTTATTTATTAAGGTTAAATAAAAAAGGTTTTTATTTTTTGCTTTTCAGTTTTTTCGGAGGTTTAATTTTTTTGTTAAAAAGTTTTTATTTTATAATTTTTGGAGGCTATAATTTACTTATTACTGCATGCTTAATTTTTGCTTACTTTTAAAATAGCTACCTACCTTACTTTAGATATTAACTGTTATATAATCCTACTTTAACTATTATTTTTTGTATAGTAAAATACTTAAAAAAAACAGGCTTTATATACCAACATAGATAGGCCTTTAATTTTAATTGTAATACACAGGTCAGCATTAATATCTGTGAATGAACAACAAATCACCCCTATTTTCCCACCCTTAGGGTAGGAATTTTTTTTCCAAATTTACATGGGACCAACTTCGAGGTATGTTCTATTCATTAAAAAAAGAATTATCAAAATCGGACTAATCTGTAAGAAGTTATGCGTGGTCATTCATTACAATCAGTGAGTGAACTATCAATCATCCCCTGTTTTCCTACCCTTAGGGTTGGATTTTTTTTTCTAAATTTATATGGGACCACCTTCGGGGTATATCCTTTCTAATCAAAAAAGAATAATCAAAATCGGACTGCTCTGTAAAAAGTTATGCGTGATCATACATAAAAAAAAAAAAAAAAAATATACGCGTCGAATTGATAACCTCCTCCGTTTTTTCGTCGGTTAAAAATCATAAATTTATTACAAAGCCACATCTCAATCTCAAGAAATCCGCATAAAAATGCTTGATCCCTAGACACTTTTGATGTGTGTATTTGGAAAACACTCGTTTCTTGCTAATACTTTTTAATAGCACAACTAAAGGCCAATTCTCGTAATTTAAAACGTTCAAAATCTAGTCGCAGTCTCATCTCGGCGACAAACAAACGTCAAAAACTTGTCAAAATGTAGGGAAATTAGAGGTATTTTTGACAGATTGAGACTGAGATCAGACTGTGAACGTTCTTAAAATTACGAGTCAACCCCTCTGTACTCTTTCACAATCCGACAACGACTGACCCTCCACTATATTTTACCATTTTAAAATTACTTTTGCCCCACCCTGAAATAACGATAATATCATAACAGTTATTTTTAAGTGTTGCCAAATAAAATAATACATTGAGTTGCCATAGTGAAAATACATTTAAAAGTTTGTTACAATAATAATTATTTGTACTTTGACAGTATTGCCACAGTGGATATTATAATTCATTTCTTTTTTAATCAAAATTTCTTTTTAAAAAAAAAAAAACCACGACACATACCAGGTGCATTAACTTACATCTCAGAGACTAAACACTGTTTGTGTTTAAAACCGCTAAACAGTATTTACCCATCCATTTGAGCATGAAAAAAACAAATGACCTATTTGAATATACAGGTTGTCCGGTAATTTATGGATAACCTTTTCAGGGGTCATTGTACTTATCATTATGAACAACTAATGAAATCGCGAATAAAGAATCAGCAGTTTCCTAGATTTTGACGATTTATGCGAACATAAATGTAGGGAACAGCTGATTTTTTTTCGCGATTTCATGTCTGGTCTCGTAGTAAAAGTTGTTCATAATGATAAGTGAAATGACCCCTGAAGAGGTTATCCATTAATTACCGGATACCCTGTATACGACTGCTTTAAATTAAAGGACACAAGACAGAGGCACTTATTTTTTGACACAAAATAGTAATGCCATTTATTTATGTTTCGCACTGGACGTCCATTAAGCGACTATCGTTTGTAAATGGACGAACCATGTTACCCTTACCGGATTAATGAATCGGGTTATAGGCGAAATATTTATGGATTTATCTTAGATGCATGAGGTATTTTTTTTTTTCTTTTTGGTACACTTTGTTTTTTATCGGTAGCTAGGAAATAGTCATCATCTGCCTAGCCTTTTCCCAAATAGTTGGGGTCGGCTTCCAATCTAACCTGACGTAGCTGAATACCAGTATTTTACATGGAGCGACTGTTATGAGCTGTAATCCACCACGCGGGCCCAGTTCGGGTTGGCAGATGTCACATGTCTTCGAATTTTTGTTTCTAGGACATGCCGGTTTCCTCACGATGTTTTCCTTCACCGTTTTGAGAGCAGTGATGATGAAATAATTTACACAAAGTAAAGCGCCTGTCTGGGTTCGAACCTACGACCTAGGTACAACTCGTAAGTCGCGGCCGTTACGACTTGGCCACCACTGCTCGCGACAAGTATTTAGCATTGTCAATTACATAAAATCTAGCTTGGAATATAAAGGATAGAGCCTAAGGATGTGATGTGTGATAGATGCAGCTGCATTCTTAAACCCTAACTGAAAATACAGTACCTAAACTTAAAAAACCAACTAAATAATATCCCATAATGTCCCGGCACGTAACGTACTACAAGTCGGGACTAGTCATTTTTGAAAAGTATTTAGCATTGTCTATTATAATATAAAATCAAGCTTTGAATATAAAGGATTGAGCCTAAAGATGTGATGTGTGATAGATGCAGCTGTATTCTCAAACCTCACTGAAAAAACAGTACCTAAACTTAAAAAGCCAACTAAATAAAATCCCATAATGCCCCGGCACGTAATGTACTACAAGTCTGGAACTAGCGGTACTGGCGGGTACACAGCTGTTTTCTCTGGAAGCGATATAATTTTCCGTGTTATTGAGCTGGTGCGGCTTGCAATGGTAGTGTTGACACGGGCGGCTCCACGGGAGATAGTAGGGTCGAGCTTATTCGACAACTTGTGTGCTGTTGAAAAAAAAGCTGTTATAGTTAGCACCACGAAAGATGAGACTTGATCCCGCCTCCCGCGCTCTTTCCGCTGCCCCTATGATGTCCGGTCCCGTCCCGCGCTCAGACCTCATACCCCTGAGAGACCCAAAATCGTGTACTGCGCAAGTCAAACCACGTGGTGTGTCAATTCTCACCTTTTGTGGCACGCATTATAATAGGTATAAATTCTAAATGTTAAAAGTTGTAACAGAAGGCTAATTCCCGTAGTTAGAAACGTTCAAAATCTAGTCGCAATTTCATCTCAGCGACAATCAGTCAAAAACTTGTCAAAAATGTAGGGAAATTAGACGTATTTTTGACAGATTGAGACTGAGATCAGACTGCGAACGTTCTTAAAATTACGACAATTGCCCCTCAGATTCTAAAAAGAAACCCCCCCAAAAAAAAGAAAAAAAAACACCAGCAAATAAATTTTTCGTCGGTTATCAAAAAAAAAAAACTGCTGTTTCATAGAAAAGTGCAATACCTACGCGGCCAAAATGTATGGCACAGCCATTTTTTTTTAATAACCTCCGATGTATTTAAAAATCGTGTACTGATTCTCGTACAACTCCTCAGAATGCAAGTAATATAAAGCGATGGATGAGGTCTATGATTGAACAAGCGTGCACAGAAGATGCCTAAGGCACTGGAATTCCCACGCATCGACGAAACATAGCAGGCTGCTTGACGCCGGACTCCGGTAGGAGGGTGGTCGTACTGGTCGTAAACTAGGCGGACCTTAACCCTACCACCGCAAGGGAAGAATTGGCTAGTCAAATAAGATGTTGGGTGTGACTGTCCAGGATGCGCCGAGCGCTCGGTTCAGTTGAGTAACTGGCGGAACAAACTGCGCTATACGAGGAGGCTACTTCATGCATCCCATACACCATCACCATCACGTACCTACAGAACACTCATCCTAACATAATATTATAAACGTGAAAGTAAGTTTGTTTTGTTTGTTACCTTTTCACGCCTAAACCACTGAACCGATCATCCTGAAATGTTGCACAATATACGTTGTCAGGTGAACAGAAACAGACATAGAGTACCTTTCATCCCAAAAAAAGGGCTGTTCGCGAGAAAAACAACAATAAAATTATTATGATAATAGATGGCGCCACGTGTCTATTGAACTTTGTCACATTATTTAATTCTGAAGCAGTACGAAGTTCGTCGGGTCAGCAAGTTTCTTATAATCCTTACCTTATGAAGCCTTCAACGCTTATCAAGCAACCTCCACGAGCGCCCAGCACGCTCGCCACTCCCCGTACGTTTCCGCGAAAGTGATGGCCGGATTTGTTCCGCTTATTTCCGGCGCGCCGTTCGGAAACGCCGGCTAGATGCCGCCCTGAAATTTCCTGTATTACCAACGCTGCAATTGGTGACCAGTCTTGTCTGTCCACTGGCTTTGAATTAATAATGTTCTGGCCTGTACTGCAAATTAATTTGGATGAATTCGCGCTAAAACGTGGTTAGATTTTGATGATGTCGAAGGGAACTGTGAATTTTAGGTAGGAGAAAATTATAAAAGGTCCTGTTTAAATTCTGCCGCTAAGCAGATATTTTATTAAAAGGATCTAATTGTAATAGATATTGAAGGCTTCAGGAATAATTTTGTGAAAAGGCTATTTCGGTAGTCATAGAATACTTTTTATTAAGTGCACCATACGAAATATAGATTTAAAAGTAGAAATTTTACATAGCGTGACACAATTGGACGGTCTTACCGCTAAAAGTGACTACTGTATCCTTGCTTTTCTTCAACTAATCAATCAACTCAGCGTGTTTTTTTTTTTCGGGGTGTATAATCCTCGTGGATGTCCTCCGCCCTGGGGTGGCCGGCGGGGTCTGTCAGACTCTTACTGACTAAAAACCACCCCAGTGTTCCGTCCCACACCTACGTCGTGCCGGGGGTTGCGGGAACGTACGATCCTTCGGCAACCCCCGACTGGTGCCGGCCTGCCACTGCAAGCCTCCTCGGGTACTGCGGGCCTCCTCGGTGATCAACTCAGCTTGTCCCAACCCACTACTAGATAGCCCTTTTTCAGGTTGCGCCACAACATCTACTGCATCAATTCCTTAGATTATAATCGAAATCACGTTAAAATCTTTTTAATTTAAATACTTACTTATAATCTAACGCCCGGCCCTTGATTTACACATGTGCTATGGCGACATGTCAGAACATTGAGATTTTAGTGTGGTTCTGTGTGATAGTGAAAACCGGTATCAAAATCCATTGCGTAGTTGAGAAGATCACCACTCAGATGTACTCGAAAAGCTACTTTAAATTAAACAACGAATAGATTACCGTCTTTATGGTGGGGTCCGTGGCTAAATAATAACAGCCGCACGGGTCGATCGATCAGGTTAAGCTACGCTTACCGCGGTTAGTCTATGGATGGGTGACCATTTTTACATACCGAGACCTTTCCGTCCCTCGGAAAGCACCTTAAGTCGTTGGTCCCGGCTGTCATTCCCGGATCTTTGACAGTCGTTACGGGTCGTCAGAAGCCCGAAAGTCTGACAACCAGTCTTACCAAGTGGTATCGTATTACCCAGTAACTGGGTTGTGGAGGTCAGATAGGCAGTCGCTCCATACTACATATATATAAAATACTGGTATTCAGCTGCATCCAGTTAGACTGGAAGCCGACCCCAAAATAGTTGGGAAATGGCAGAGAGATGACGATGATGACGATGAATAGATTACCTTCTTCATTGCCCACCCTTCTAAGTAAAGAATGGAACACAAACATTAGATACAAAATAATTGTCTCAGCAATAACTCAATAACGGTCGCAGCTAATACCAGATATCCGGGATTCCGATCTACTCGAGAGCTTTAGATCCGGTCGTATTTTCTCAATCCAAGTTACGTATTTGAATTATCCTCCGTCTGTGTTGACCTTAATACGTTATTGTCTTTTCAACATGAACTGAAAATGAGTACATATGTACATAATTATACTTTTTCTTTCTAGCCTTTTTTTTATTTTTAGTCTATGTTGTCCCACTGCAAATCAAAGGCCCCCATTTCTCATTTCCACTCCTCTCTGTCTTTCGAGCTAGGAGTCTTTGGTCAACTGGACCCACTCGAACTGGACCCGCAGGTCCAGTTTACCAAATCATTGATTTTCTATATTTTTATTGGTCAGCTGGACCTACATTCAAAATCTAGTGTGGACCAATCCTGTCTGTAGGCGTCAAAATCGTCCTGCCATCTTCTCATGCGCTTATTTTGAATTTTAAATTGACACATTTTCACGTCTTGGTACCGTTTAGTAACAATATGGTATAAAATGTATAAAAATAAACTTGCAAGGCATTGTCGTCTGTCGGTTTTATGAAATAGGACCCAGGTCAGATTATGCGCAGGTTGTGAAAATAATGCTTTCAGCATTATTCGACAGACTACCAACGACCAATAAAACTAGTTACAGCTATTGTGATTGGTTGACTAATAAAACAATAACCAATCAAAATTATTACATTTGACATGAGACTGGATAACAGGTTAAATTTACATAGACTTTCTAAAACCGAATAGACCATGACAGTTTCTACTTGGCTAAGCTTATACCTTGACCATTTATTTAAAGTCCATACAACTAAAATTTATAGCTTCCTCGTCGTTTACAAAGAAAACAATACAGCTTCCAAACAAAAGTGTTGATTCTAACAATGACTCTTTGGACATAACAGGACAAACCATTGGCACACTACGTGCAATTCAAATGAGGTATTCGTCACAGATATTGTAATGTTAGACTATGTTAACGCTGGACATGACAGAAATGGTTTGAAATAAAATGAGCCTGCAGTAGAAATATTCATATTTCCAAATCACCTTTATACATTTATGCTTGGGCTATGGGCTTGGCTATGGGCTATGCTTGGAGTGTCACTACGTAATAGAATCAGGAATGAACAGATCCGCAAGAAAACCAAGGCAATCGACATATCCCGAAGAATTGCCAAACTTAAGTGGCAGTGGGCAGAGCATACAGGGCTCGCAGAACAGATGGCCGATGGGATCGAAAGGTAGCGTTGGAAGACCTCCGAAAAAGTGGACCGATGACCTTGTGAAGGCCGCAGGAATCCGCTAGATGCGGGAAGCACAGAACTGATCGAAGTGGCGGTGCTTGGGGGAGGTTTACGTCCAGCAGTGCACGTCTTTCGACTGAAATGAATGATTATACATCCTACTGCAGGCATCTTTTCATACTGAGCAGTAATAAACATTATTCATCATACTTACCACGTACCTTTGGCATATTCTGATTCAAGTGTTTTAGTTGGCGTTGCAGAAAATATAGAACATTCTTATAAATAACTGTGTTGATGATACGGAAAAAACTGAAGACTTCGACTTACTGGTTACAATATTTTGGGTTCAATGGGTTGGTCATTAATTCATGGGTCAACAACAATTCCTTCAAAAAAACTAGTAGTTGCTTAGTATAGTTCTTCTGATAATCGTCATGCCGAGCAGAATAATAGTCTGCGGAATGTATCTGACAAGTTAAACAGCAATTTGTCGAAACATTGTTAATTTTCTCCAAGTCACCACTAACGCCGGTGACAAACAAAACTAAACTCTAACCACTTCCTCAATTGTTCCCGGAACTGTTAAACTCACGTAACCGCAAACTGTGCAGTTCTACTAATAATAATATAATGAATAACAATACAAGAAACGTTGTAAAATTATTCCTAAAACTAACAGCTTCGCTTTTACATACATGTTCGATGGATGTAAAGTTGTAAGACTCCGGAAATAGCATTTATGACATAAATACATACAAACTTAAACACACAATTACACTACACATACATTAAATTACGTAACATAATACACCATTGGCCATCCAGGAATTAACTGAACTAACTCATCGCGAGTTGCGTCACAACATGAACTTCAAGTCGTTCGTGGTCCGTGATCCGACACATGATCTCGAGAAGTTCCTCAAGGAAGAGTTCTAGCCGAAGGGTGTTGTGTATCGCCGGTTTCGTGGCCGGCTACATGACACTAGTCAGCAAAACATGACGCAGACACTTCGTAAGCGTTAGTTTTTAGTGTAATTATAATTTTGTATGTATTTATGGTATTTTTAAGTTATACTAATATTGTGTATGTGTTTATATGATGAATAAATGGATATAAAAAAAAAATTATCAAATCGACAGAGCAAAATGAGGGCCAAAAATATAAAACTCCTCACATTAAATACAATACGAATGTCGCAGGAAGTGAAGATCATTCCATCATTTCAGCTGCCAATATCGATCAAACCAGCGCAGGCCTGTGTGAGTATCCTGCGGAAATGTTAAAATGAGACCATACATTATTTTCTTCAAAGGTAACACAGAAATTGACAATCGTTTTAACTAAAAAGTTCGAAAACCTAACAATTTAGGGCCATGACAAAGTGACATTCTATCAGCAATAGCGATGATGGAAAAGTCCAAAGATGTATGGGACAGACATAAGCTATCGAAAAGCTAAGGTCAATCCTGTTTGAAATTGTTATAGAAACACGCAACGGTTTGAAAGGGATTCCCACTTAATTTTAGGGGCTAAATGATACCAGCTACATGGATCGATCGGATGGGTGACTTATCGAGACCCCTCTGTGCCTCGGAAGGCACGTTAAGCCATTGGTCCCGGCTGTCATTCGTAGATCTTTGACGGGCGTTATGGGTGGTCAGAAGCCCAAAAGTCTGACAACCAGTCATACCAAGAGATATCGTATTACCCAGTAACTGGGTTATGGAGGTCAGATAGGCAATCGCTCCATGTAAAATACTGATATTCAGCTGCATCCAGTTAGACTGGAAGCCGATCCCAACACAATTTAGTTGGAAAAAGCCAAGGCATATTGAGTTAATTTCAAACAATCATATACAAGCCCGTCTAGTTTTCCTGGAAACTCAAGATACTTATGCAAAACATATTCGTCTGATGTATACCGGTAGATACGGCTGCCAAGCTACCTGTTTAACCTACCCGACCTCTTACGACATTCACGCCATAGAAACCAAGAGTAACGGCACACTATTATGGGCAATACGTATAACATAATGTCAACACAATATTACTGAGGGCACGAAGGTCTTCATAAACACATCGATTAATGATGTAGAAAGTTGTAAAAGTCTGTGGAGAGATGACGGTGATGAGTGATGTGACAGTAGCTAGATCGTAAAATGAATACACTGACATAACAAGATCTAGGCATCATATTATTTACTAGCATCTGCCCGCGACTTCGAATTTTTGAAGTGAAACTTCTTTACGCAAGCTTGACTTGGGGAGTAAGCTGGCGAACGCGTGACGTAAGCGTTACGAAAAGTGTGATCGGGCGAGGCGAACGGGAGTTGAGTGGGGGATATAAGCAAGAGAAAGCAGTGCGCGCGCACATTTTCTTTCTCTCTTCCTCTCATAGCCAAATACGTTTGAAGTTTCAATTCAGTTGTGTGGTCATAAACACACTCGGTTTTTTTTTTGTCCCGCCGACCCACCCCGTCGAATCACATCGTCAGCCAGGGCCATTACTTTGTTTTCACTTAACGTTCTTTTTGACTATTTTTGCTCGGTTACTAAGGGTCTTAGTTTGATGTTAAGTAGCATATAGCCATCCTCAAGAATCGGGCTATTAAACGCTAAAAGATTTTTGAAGTGAAACTTCTTTAGGCGCGCTTGACTTGGGGAGTAAACTGGCGAATGCGTTACGAAAACGTGTGACCGGGTTTTTACACCAGGTATTTGCTTCCAAGTACGCACACCAGGTACCGACTCAAAATACTTGCAAGACTATAAAGTATCTTATACGGTTACTCGCTCAAATACGTAGGTACTCAACCGTGTTAGTTTTCGCAAATGCGATTATGCTCCTTATCAGTAAGAGTCTACGGAACAATTTCGTATGCAAGTATTTTTGAAGTGAAACTTCTTTACGCGCGCTTGACTTGGGGAGTAAACTGGCGAACGCGTTACGAAAAGTGTGATCGGGCGAGGTGAACGGGAGTTGAGTGGGGGATATAAGCAAGAGAAAGCAGTGCGCGCGCACATTTTCTTTCTCATAGCCAAATACGTTTGAAGTTTCACTTCAGTCGTGTGGTCATAAGCACACTCGGTTTTTTTTCAAATCCGACTGGTAGTTCAAGAGATTAGCACGTTCAAACAAACTTTTCAGCTTTATTATTAGTATAGATATACAGGGTGAAATTAAACTCATGGGCATCCTTTTAAGGGGTCATTGTACTCATCATTATGAACAACTTTTACTATGGGACTAAACCTAAAATCGCGAAAAAAATCAGCTGTTCCTTGCATTTATGTTTACACTAGCTGCGCCCCGCGGTTTCACCCGCGTAAATGTCGATCCCGTGGGAATATCGGGATAAAAAGAAGCCTATGTCCTTTCCCGGAGCTCAAACTATCTCTATACCAAATTTCATCTAAATCGGTTCAGCGGTTTAAGCGTGAAGAAGTAACAAACATATAAACACACACACACACTCACAAACTTTCGCCTTTATAATATTAGTGTGATTAGTGGGATGGGATAACTCGTCAAAATGTACGGAAGCGCTGTTTTTTTTCGCGATTTCAGTTTTGGTCCCATAGTAAAAGTTATTCATAATGATGATTACAATGACCTCTTAAAAGGATGCCCATGAATTAAATTTCACCCTGTAGATATATTGCTTCTTGCAGCTGGTGTACCTATAAGAGAAAATGGAAAACCAAAGAGAGGATCGCAAAAGAGGCTGAAAACTCTTAGTTGAACTTAAAATTTCAAAAATCCTATAAAGCCACGCTGACTAAAAATCAAATCTTTATATTACCAATTATGATTTAAAAAAAACAAGGTTAGTTACTACAGTTGAAAGTCTTTTAAGTTTTTAATCACTACATTTAAACTATCGAAATAAGAAAGAGACTATCTAAAGAGAAAAGATTTGGTTTTTTGTATGTTACGCTTTCACGCTAAAACGGCTGAACGGATATGGATGAAATTCGGTTAGGATACTTTTGATCCCGACATTCCCACAGAATCGAGACCTGTAAGGGTGAAATCGCAAAGAGCAGCTATTAATTATAAATAATCTGGCAAGTCAGTATATTGCAGACTATTACTGGGCGGAATTCAATTCACTCATTGTCGCTTCAATCTTTTACTCTCATTATTCCACACATCTTCTATACATACAAATAAATAAAATTGGAGTGTCTGTTTGTAATATTAAAATTACCGCTTTTTGCTAAATCAAACTCAAACTCAAAGCATTTATTTCAATTAAACCATTTACAGGCACTTTTGAATTGTCAAGAAGTCAGTCAGTCAGGAAAAATGAAGCTAGTTGCCCATTCCAAAGCGTAGGTACATGTATATGGATGTAGACACAGTACATATACCAAAATAAATGGCAGATAGCTGATGTAATAAGGAGTAACTGAGGCTACTATTGTTTTAGAAAAAAAAGATAGAGTCCCACGAAAAAAAATCCACGCGGACGAAATCGCGGGTAACAGCTAGTCAAAAATATATGAGGGCTGGCTTAATACCCTTTTACACACCGATACACTTAAAACAGTTAAGCACTGCCCTTAAAGAAACTAAACATTAAGATTAGAACTAAGTAATATGAAATCTATTTTGGAAGAGACACTTCATAGTTCACACGTAATCTAATTTGGTTCACACGAGGTTTTTTGTAATAGAAAAGATACGATCGAATCTGTATCACTGGGTTGGTAATTGTAGTCTCTCAAAACATCTCTCATTGGGATTTGATTAGTTGGTAAAAATACATGATTATAATTAATGTAATTATCCAAAATAATTGAAAAAAGTAACAATAGAGTTTCTTACCTATTCTTCATCATACGAAACTACTTTCTGGAACTGACTACTATAATTTATAATCAACTAGCTGCGCCCCGCGGTTTCACCCGCATAAGTGTCGATCCCGTGGGAATATCGGGATTAAAACTAGCCTATGTCCTTCGTCGGGACTCAAACTATCTCTATACCAAATTTCATCTAAATCGGTTCTGTGGTTTAGGCGTGAAAAGGTAACATACAGACAGACGGATAGACAGACAGACAGAGTTACTTTAGAATTTATAATATTAAGTATGGATACTAATCTTATGAAAAGTCTGACATTCAAAAGTGCCTTTTATGGGGCTAATTGAAATACATGATTTGACTTTGACTTTAACCTGCTATCTAGCGTCTTCAGCATGTACTTAACCATACATTACTGTTGGATGGAGAATTTTTAAGCTTAAATTATTGTTCAGTATGCTCATCTTGCTTTAAGAGTGAATTCGTCTATCTTGTAGATAAACCAAGACGGTCGTTTTCACTATGTGTGACAAATGACACCATAAACTAAAGTTATCATTCCCTTCCCAATCGCCTTTTGTTCTATGTGTTCCACAAACGATGGGACACTTAATATCGTGCACTGCGTCACAGTATAATATACAGTAGAACATCTTCATACAAACGTGCCGCTCTCGGTTTGAATGTGTGCGTGCGCGCCGCGCGCAATGTCGGCACGCGATTTCACGCACACGCTAGCATAATATATGAGGGAATAAGGTGGCGGCAGTGCGGGCTGTGCAGCGCGACTGTGAGCACGCGCGTACGCTACATGACCGCTTGCGTTCGTCAACTCTCGCCGGCGGCGGCCACTTAAATTACGAGTATCATGACTTCAAAAAGGGGAAAAAAATATTGTAGTGTTTTCGGGTGCCTCAATAATGATTTCGCAAACCCGGACTTATCATTCTTCATAGTTCCTACTCAACCAGAAATGTAAGTACCTACTTATACTTAAATATTATTAGAAAATGTGGTATTGTATTGTTTATTTCACAGTTTATTTGCTTTATTAAGAGCGTAGCCGAGTCGCATTTTTCCATATAAATGTATTCCCAAATTTACTTTCTGAATACTATGTTTAGAGCTAAAGTTTATTTTAAGAAGTCTAGTTTTTAACCGACTTCTAAAAAAGGAGGAGGTTCTCAATTCGAATGTTTGTATTTTTTTTTTTTTATGTTTGTTCCCGCATAACTCCGTTGCTTGCCAACCGATTTGAAAAATTCTTTTTTTGTTGGAAAGGGTATACCTACTTCCCAAATGGTCCCATGAAAATTTTATCGAAATCGGACAAGCGGTTTTTGAAAAATCAACAACAATCTTAAAATTTATCTACATTGTCTACATTAACGATCTTTTTGTTTACTTTTTTGTGGGGTAGGTACAACTAAAAATTGAAAAAAAAACTTTTTTACAAAAAAAAAACAACCGACTTCAAAAAAAAAACACTACAAAGTGATAAATAACTTTAATTTCGGAAGTCGGTGTCAAAAAACGAAAATGCGGAACCAACGACACCGACTTCCGAAATTAAAGTTATTTATCACTTTGTATTGTTCTTTTTTTGAAGTCGGTTGTTTTTTTTTTGTAAAAAAGTTTTTATATTATAAAACAGAGGATTGAGTACGAAACATCGTTTAGGTAAACGTATTTGTCGCGTATAGTTGTAATAAGGGCAATTTCACAATAATTAATATTGCAAATTAATTACTATTGAAATTATTATTTTTTCTATTGTCTGATGTGTTGTTCAATCCAAATATGGTGTCTTAATCATAATATTAACTTAACAAAATTACAGTAACATGTGACCGACTAACGCTTAGGGTTGCTTTACGTCGACGTTAATCAACGAGCGTGTAATTTAAGTGTAGAATCTAGATACACCCATTACAGGAATTACGGCAAAGATCGAAATTTACTCATGATCCCACCTGATGATTTTGTCGATAATGTAGAAAGGATGGAGCAGGTGTTTCGCAAAGCGTTCGAAAAGGACCACATCAACATTAAAATTGGCCGGTCAATTTACGATCAACTGAATGATATAGAATTTAAGATGCCCTGTCCATGCTTTCCCAAAAGCTTTACAAAAACTTTACAAAAACTTTACATAAGAATGAGAATTTACTTTACATTAACAAATAATAATAAAGCGTTCCGGACGTGCAGAAACAGGAGAAAAATTTTCTCGGTATCAAATTTGTAACTTAGTATAATAAATGTTATGTAAATAAAGGCTTTTTATTTTTACTAAATTTATAAATTGGTAAAATATTCAATCATAATATGCTTTTTATTTCATAAATTTAGATCAAGTGCTGCTTGTTCGAAAATATTAACTAAAAGTAAAAGTGACAACCCTGGGGATCAACGCAAGAGTAGGCTAATAACTCGGCGGGCGGCCTTAGATAACTTACTGTATATTATACTGTGACTGCGTGTCCTGTCAGCTGCACGTTACAGGAACCGATGGACGCTATTGATGGCTCCAAACAAGTAGCCGAATTCTGGGCCGAGTACATTTAATAATATAATATTTTTTTTTTTTTTATTTGTACACACTTTGAAAAACATACATAAATACACACACACAGGATTAGATACATTGTACAATAGAAACACATTAAAAGGGCAAACTGCTGCCTCCTAAACTAGGCCAAAGCCTGTGTTTTAGGAGATAAAGTTCCTCTAGGTACATACAACTTGTATGAAGTGTCATGCAAATACTTATAAAAACACAACATAAATTAAACAAAACAATGCCTCAATTTAAATACAATATTAGTTCAATTAAGAGACAATTGTAATAAGATTCTCAGTTTCGTTATATGTTAACTTCTGCAACCAATTGCTAAGTTTGATTTTAACTTCGTGTTTAGTTAGGGAGTATATTGGTATATGTTTATGTTATAGAGGTATGAGGAACAGGGTGTAAAGTTCACTCAACCTCCATAGAAAAGGGAGGATCCTCCGACCAGACGGGTGTTGTGTCTGGCGGGCAACTGCCCAATGAGTCATGTCGGGCTGTTGTATATATGCTAGTTGCGCGGTAAACTCTGCTTGCGCGATGCAGGATTTGCGTGACGTCAGTATGCCGCGTTGTTCGCATGTGGTGTTGTAGATACCGCTACAATGTATTCTATTATGCAGACGATTATTATGTATTGCTATCGACACGCTAAGAAGATGAAGATCGCCATTTGTGGCTTGTATGTAATTTTAAACACCCGTGGGAAATATTATGACCGGTATTTCTTTCATCTCCAGATCATAATAAACTGGAAATAAATGAGAAATAAATAACATGAAAATGAGAAAATATTATGACCCAACTTCAATTCCAGAATACACAAACCACTTAATTTACAGATTTACAGCACGATTCGATTCTCGAATAACTTAGATAATCGCGTATTTTATCGCCAATAAATATTCAAAAGTGCTTTATTAAGAAAAAATAAACATGCCAGCCCTAATCTGTAGTAATAAACGGCAAATAAAACAGCTGACAGGCGTCGCGCGTAAAATTTTAATGTCTTCTTTAAACACGAGAAGATAGAAACAAAAGGTCCACTTTATACAGTGTCACGGTACGGTGACATGGCATAATCAGTCCTTAATGTACAGACGCCAGCACATCAAGCTATCCGAAACTGTCAAATTTTCCCAATCAACTTTGAACCTTATGCTTTAGCGATAAAGTTGAAAATCTATTAAAGAAATTTGACAGATTGTAGTAGCTTGATGTGCTGGCGTCTATACTCACTGCTGAGATAGGTACAGCCCTTTTCTCTGTGAGAGGGAGTGGGATGAAATACCTTCACCTCGCGGGCCCAGAGCACATTGGTGGATGACACACAAACACGTTAACGATTTTTTTATTCTAAGACATGCCGGATCCCTCGCAAAAGACGGTGACATAGACGCTGACTAATAATAAGTAATCGGTAAGTTGTTACAGTCGAATAGCATTGCATAAGCAGTCTTTGACCTTTGCGGTCACTGCTGAACATTTTATTTCCCACACCGCTTATTTATTTCCGCACATCAACCTACTACAATCTGTCAAATTTCTTCAATACATTTTCAACTTTATTGCTAAAACATAAGGTTCAAAATTGATTGGGAACATTTGACATAGGTTGATGTACTGGCGTCTGTACATGTAAATACGAACCTTCTGCTCCTCCCATTCCGTATAGAGTTTCTAAGGTTTCCGTTATCGATACTCAGTCTCGATTATAGGTATCGAATTGCGACCAGTTAACGAGGAAAATTATATTCGACACTGACCAGCGGTGTCGCGTGACGGGTATTAGAAAAAATATAATCTGTAATGTATACTTGTTGTGTACTGTTTTGTGGGTTGGAGTGTAAGTGAGAAGGGATTGGAGGCTGAACAGGAATTATTTTGGAGGTAAAGAACAAAGATCCAGTAATCCTGGCAATTCATTTCCTCATCATTTCAAACGCAGCATAGGAATATGTTTCACACATAACATCGTGTGCGTTTTCCCTTAAGAGTAAACTAGTCTCGAGCTCGAACTCACTGGTGGGCATAGCCAAAAAGCACGCTGTCTCACCTGGCTTCGTGTCCGACAGAGCTAGTATCAGTGATGAGCAGTTAGGGTCCGTTCACACAGACCGGCTCGGAGAGCATCGGCGCGCATTTTTCTTTTCACACAGACCGGATCGTATACGCTTGGAGTTGGTCGGAGCGGAGCCGCCAACTATTTCACATAGACCGGCTGGAAGCTATCTGAAAGCGGATGCGCTCGGTGCCGGTGGGATGCGCTCGCAGCCGGTCGGATGCACTCGCAGCCGGTCGGATGCGCTCGGAGCCGGTCGGATGCACTCGCAGCTGGTCGGATGCGCTCGGAGCCGGGTGGATACACTACAAAGGCAGTACCAGTATTCCGAGCGAGCGAGAAAGAGCACGCAATCGGAGCCGATCGGCTGCGCGAGCGAGAAAGAGCACGCAATCAGAGCCGATCTGCTGCGCGAGCGAGAAAGAGCATGCAATCGGAGCCGAACAGCTGCGCGAACGAGAAAAAGTACGCGATCGGAGCCGGTCAGCTCCTCTTATTATTTCACACCAAGCGCGTTCAAGCATCCTTAATGACAAAAGCAGTGCACATGCAAAAATAAACCTTACTACAAATACTAAAAACTCTGTTTTCAACGTGATAAGAATCTGCTCTCCTCTCCGAGCCGGTCTGTGTGAACGGACCCTTAGACGCTAGTCTACACGCACAACGTCTAGTTCTCACGCACAGAAACATCGTTCTGAACTGATTTGTATGGAAAAAATATCGACTAGTGGCACCTTAAGGTGATAATATATGCTGAAAAAAATGTGGTTTTTCTATTTCGTGTAACTTGTTAAGTATGTGGAATAGAGATTTACCATTTTGGTATATGTTTTTTGACTCTTTGGTCTAGTATCATGTAAAAGGAATACACGATTCAATGAATTTTTCTCGATACAAAATAATTGCAAAGATATATATATTTTTTTACCTTTTTTGACATTACGGCGTAACGTTTAAGAGTTATTCAATAAAATTTACTTTAAAACATAGAGAATTATAATACAAAGTTTACTCAAAGTAGTTTTAAAAATTCTGTTTTTTTTTGTTAAAAAGGAGTAAATTCGTTTTGGCACATACGTCGTTTTATTCCGAGTGCACGCACACTATACCCATCACTTTTCTTTTGCGTTTCAAAAGTAATTGCATCACTTTCTCTCGCTTAGTAGGTTTTTGAGGATTTTAGATTTTCGAGTTAGCGCCTTAAGGGGTAGGAAAAAGTGGACCAACATTCCATCAGTTAATGTTTAAGTCCAGTTTAATAGAAAGTCAGCCTATTGCCATCAACCGGGCACAAATGTAGGCGCAAGGACTGAGAAATTCCTGATGGAAAACCTAATAACACTTTGCCCGACCCAGATCCTCATGATCAGCAGTAGCACTTGCGCCCAACAAGGCAGTTCAACAATATCAACACACACATGAAAAATTTTCTACACTAAAATAAGTCTAAGATTAAGTAAATGCTCATGATATAAAGTAGGCCTACTAACTGTCACATAATTCTGCATCACCCCATGAAAAGAATAATGAGTTTATGTCTATGGCCACCGTGATTGAAATCGGTAAGGAGGGAGGGTCTAGGTTATAGAACTGCACTTGTTACTTGAGCAAAGAAAGAAGGTATTATTGAAGAAAAGTTTTGTTTTAGTTATTTTACTTTAGTCTTTTTTATAAAATTCAAAGTCCTGACTGACTGATATATCATCGCATAGACTAAGCTGCTGGTCCTAGAAACATGAAATTTGGTGGGTGTGTTCTTTGTGAAGATTAGGTATCCACTAAGAAAGGGTTTTTCGAAATCCGACCCCTAAGAGGGTGAATGGGGGGAGGGTGAAATTTTACGCGGACGAAGTCACGGGCAGAAGCTAGTATTTTTATGAAATCTCATTTAGTAGTCAAAACCTTTGGTTGGTCTTAGCATTCGCATTTCACGTTATTCAAACATTCCATGAGACCATCTCCCAAATTGTTTCAGCTGTAGCTTTTGACTTATACCATAACTTTTTTCTGGGAGCAGTTTGGACACGGTATCAGGTGTTTGATGGGTTCCACCGAATTATAGTTGCGTCTTATTTATTTTTTGTAGATAACAAATAGGAATGGATCAGTTTCTGTCAATACGGTGGTGCAAAAAAGCTATTTCACGGCTTAACGTTGATTAAGTTTGAGCTTTTACGAATATAAGAAAAAACGGCAATGAAAATCCATTCTTATTTTCCAGAAACAAAATCAGTGAATTTTGTGTAACTAGATCAATGGCAGTTTTTTTCTGTGTTTACGCTGGACTACTAAAACACAGAAAATTTGAAACTCACATTAAACGGACACTTTGTAAACAAGCATACTATAAATTAGAAGATTATATCCAAGATAAGAACGCTTGAAAATATGCTGGTCATGCTCCATAGAACAATCTAGAGTCTAGAAAAAATCAAACTGGTTGCTAATTTAATTGGAAAATTTTATTCTTTTTTTACATTGATTTACATTCATTACTAACACCCTGACTTATTAGTTGTTAATTTTTTTTTATTAAAATCGTTTACTTTTACCATGTTTGTAAATATGTGAGCAACATGTATCTATCAGATAATTAATTTCCATGGTTTCGTTTTTAATTCTTTTACCTATTGTGGTATAGTAATTTTATTTTCACTTCTCATGCTCTAAAAGTTCGTCTTTATGTTGTGCTTAGGCGACATAAAATCGCTTTTTATGTTCTAGTGCATAAAGTATTTTTTTTTTCTGAGACCAGGGGTATCAGGCCCAACAGCCACACGCACAATAAAACTTCGCAGATTAAAGTCGTGATTTATTTCATTTTCTTTAATTTATACCACTTCCATGTTTTCTATCTTTAATTTAATAAAATCAGGTAAAATAGTTGTCATTTATTATTTAAAAACGCAAAGAAACGTTTTTATGACTTGGCAGTATGAAGCACCCAAGTCGAATGACAAATGTTGAAATTTAAAAAAAAAAAAAAAAAAAAAGTTTCGTGGCGGTATTATCTGTGGTGGCGGGAATTAGCTATGCTTTGCAACATTTTTGATTAATTATGTACTGCATACCATAGGCCTGTTTCATTTTCTCGCAATCGAAGTGAAAAGCAGAGTGTATAACTCAGGCATAAACGAGCCATTTTACCCCTCGACTTAACTATCCACCCTCGCCTACGGCTCGCGTGGATAAAACGTCTCGGGGTAAAATAGCTTCTTTTATGCCTTAGTTGTACAATCTACTATTTAGGTGCATCGTCCTCACATATTATTATAATTAATGTACCTATGCAAAATATTGTAAAACATTTTAAAAGAGTAACGTTGGAGTTTCTTGCCCATTCTTCTCCATACGAAAACTACCTTTTGGAAGGGGCGACTAGAATCAATTCTATTTTATTGTAATTTTTGACGTTCAAAAGTGCCTTTTATGTGCCTATTTGAAATAAATGCTTTGACTTTGACAGCGTTGCAGCATAGTTGTATAATTTCTACAGTTACACACAGTTAGATAAATACGTACATTTAAATAAACTAAAAACCTTTTCAGTTTCTATTCGTGATAAAAATCACTAAAGAATCACCTAAACTACCATTTAAACCAACAACCAAAACACCAATAATAATGAGAAAACATTCCATCCCATCAACCCTTCAAACGACAGCCCCAAATTAATACCCCATAATAACAACCAAACAGAACCTTAACCCTTCGACCACAAACAGGGAACCGGTTACTTTTCCAATCAATAACAAAAGAAAACTTCTGAAGAACCCCACACACCTGACCCTCCGATCAGAATAACAAAGCGGACAGCGGGTTAAGAGATTAAAACCGGTTAAAAGCAGTTGAAACCGCTTAAAACTGGCTAGAACCGGTCAGAACGGGGTCTAAATCAATGACGTCGGGCGCGTAACAATGCAAGCCGTGACCGCAGAGACATTCGTCCCTCGTTCACGTTACATTTATTGGAAAAGTTCCACTTTAAAATTATGTGCCAAGTTGTAAGCGAAATGACTGTAACATTAATTACCAGTAATAGCTTTATAATGCCAAATACCAGGGTTCTGAAATACAAGACCATAATAAAAAGAAACATCATTTTTACGAGTTTCGTTTTAAATAGTTTATTTCAACAGACCATAGGAAAGACGTAGAAGGCTTTAATCTGGTTTATCCTTTCAAATAAAGGACATAATATTACAGTAATTTTTCTTCAGAACCACGAGGTAACTGAGTAACACACTAACAGTAGGAATGGTTTTCGTTTTGGCAATTCAACAACATTCATTGCGTTATTTCCGTTTTTGAGCAGACAAATTCGAACATATATGAAGCAATGGATTAGCAAATATCCTTCAACGTTATTTAGATTGTGATTTATAGTGCGTTGCAAAATTAGAGTGCCGGTCGAAGTGGCGGTACTTGGGGGTTGGGGGAGGCCTATGTCCAGCAGTGGACGTCTTTTGACTGAAATGATAATGAACTCTTTTTCAACAGAAATTAGGACCAATTCTCGTATCACATCTTGTTGCAATCTTATTTCAATGACCGAAATTTTATTAAGGTATGACGACTGTCCGCTCCGCTCACAATTTGGTCCAGCGACAGAAAATGCAAGGAATGCATCTCGTCCAGAGTAAAGTCCGAACATATAATTTGACCGCTTCTACTATTGAATGGTGCTCCGACAATATTTACTACCGAGACGAGAGGAATTGTCTGATGTTTGAGAAAAATAGTTCAACCATGTACTGGCTGGAAATAAATAGTTGTATATTATGTTACATAATAGGTATAGGTGTTGTTTTGAGAGCAGTGGTGGCCCAGTGGTATCGGCTGCGACTTACAAGATGTAGGTCGTAGGTTCGAACCCAGACAGGCGCTTTACTTTGTGTAAATTATTTCATCATCACTGCTCTTAAAACGGTGAAGGAAAACATCGTGAGGAAACCGGCATGTCCTTAGAACCAAACATTCGAAGACATGTGACATCTACCAACCCGCACTGGGCCCGCGTGGTGGATTACGGCCCACTCCCTCGCACAGAGAGGAGGCCTGTGTCCCAGCACAAGATTGGGACAAGACATTCCACGCGGACGAAGTCGCGGGCAGAACCTAGTATTATATAATTTCGGAGGGGCAACCGCTGGGCTCCAAGAACATTTTAATCAAACCCAGCTAAGTAATTAAGGTCCAAGAAAAACAAAACTCGAAAATGATTTTTAAAACATTCACACAAAAAGGTCTTGAAAGACTGCTAAAGTTAAATAATAAGAAATAATGAGTTCGCACGTTAATTAAAGTACGTTCACTGGGAAACTTCTATCAGGCGAGATCTGGGAGATTTTATTTGGATCGATGAGAACTTTTTAATTAAGACACTGTTCGTAGGGGATAAGTTTAATCAGTAGAGTTTCTCATAGGTGAGGGCTTCGCTCGATAGTGAACAATGACGTTCACTATAACTTGGATGGCTGTTAAAAAAAAAGGCCGGTGTCGGGGAACTCCCGGCAGGAACGAAGTTCGAAATGAAAATCAATGATGGCGGCTGCGTAAACAAACTCAATTTTTTTTTTTTTTTTATCTCAACCGCATTGTTGTATTTTCATTTTGACCTCACTATCGGCTTCAGCACCCTCGAAAACGATACCCATGACGAAAAATTTGAAATTTTTTGCAGCCGCCATCTTGGATTTTCATTTTGACCTCACTATTGGCTTCAGCATCCTCGAGAACTATGAAAACTACTCCTACCGCAAGCTCCGTTAAAGAAATTCGTTCCAAAAACTTTTTATTATTTTGATTGCTAAAAAGTACTTCTAAATGGTTCAATTTAAATAAACGCTTTAACTTTTAATTACTGAGAACGACTCGACCTACAAACATCTGACTTTCTGGTACCTTAAAAAGTAAGTAATAATTTGACTACATTTTTCACTAAGCATTAACATGCTGAAAATATAAATACCAGCATCGCCTCAAACTCCATTCATCACCATCTTAGCCTTTTTCCAAACTCTATATTTGTTGGGGTCACCTGAAACTCTTTTATTACATTACATTTCAGTATAGAGATGACGTTTACCTATTTACCTAGAGTTGCTTATACCCACGAGAGCCAAACAAATCCGTGACCTGATTCCGACTCCAGCTCGCAATGCATCACAAGCACCGGTAGCGCAAATTTTTGTCTTCCTCCAAATCATTGGGGAAATTAAGACTCCCAGCATCCTTTAAAATATTCGCACTACCGACACAGTGCCGATATTTCACTAAGAACAAGTCGTTACAATAATGCACGGTACCCTAGTTGGAAAACCGCCAAAGACGGTCTCAGTAGTGGTAATCACGAGAACGATATTAAAACGGCCTCGTCCGGTTAATTTCACACAATATACGTTTCCCGGACATCATAATCTTGGTGCAACTGTCGTATTTGTGCAATTTTATGACGTGAAGGTACATAGAGCAAAACAGTTTTGTATGCAGGTATAAAATAAAAATATTTATTTCCATAAAGCTTTTCCCTTCATTTTGTCTGCGTACGGAATTGGATATCCCTTTGCACCCATTAATTAATATGGGTTGTTTTAATGTAAAAAGTAAAATCGTTTATTTCATAATTCAAAATTACAATATGGAGTTATCGTTGGTCCCAAACTAGGCATAGCCTGTGTCTTGGGCACCATTACAGTGGTACAATATTTTGATAATTTAATATGAAATAAGTATAATTAAAAATGAAGTTGGTATAATTAATATTTTAATAACAGTGTTTACTTTCAGCAGGACCTACAATTCTACACAATTAAAAAACTGGCTGGTGTAGGTTGTCAGTCATCCAGCACTGAATTGCATTATACTTTTCAATAAGATATTACCGTCAGTAGATGTGATAACATAGAAGCACATCTTCGATATTATTATCTCTATGACATTTGAGGTTCAAAAGTGACCATTATGTGCCTATCCATACTAATATTATAAATTTGAAAGTAACTCTGTCTGTCTGTCTCTATGTTACCTTTTCACGCCTAAACCGCTGAAACGATTTAAATTAAATTTGGTATATAGTTTGAGTCACGGGAAAGGACATAGGATACTTTTTATCCCGATATTCTCACGGGATCGAGACTTATGCGGGTGAAACTGCGGGGCGCAGCTAGTTTGAAATAAATGCTTTGAGTTTGACTATTATGTAAACTGTTTCAAAATACGATACTCTCAGTCTAGCGATTTCACGACTAGCATCCTGCCTACTGATCTCTTTCGTTGACAGTACATCGTTTTAATATCGTGGTAGTAAATAAAGCATTAATATATCCTGATTTTACGGTATTACGATATAATTGTAGTTTTATTGCATGTGGTTTATGAGGCTATACTGGAATACGTAGAATTTACAATTAAATTAAATGTCTCAGTTTGGAAATATTGTGCTTGTTACTGATGTCAATGAATGTTGTAGCTAGATTGCTTGCTTAGTTGATTTTCGTCTGCATTCAGTCAAAGCAAAAATCCATTCATAAATCTCTGAGTTCATAGTTTGCGTCCAGTGGTACAGTCAGCATCAAAAGTCGATTAACACTGTCATTTTTACATGTTATCAAATTGACAACAATTTTTTTCAATAAACTGCTTTTCAGCTTGTCAGATAATAGCAAAGAGTTTATATTCTAAAAAAATTATTTTGCTCAATAACTAAGATTAAAAAAACTGAAGTGTTAATCGACTTTTGCTGCTGACCGTACTTCACTGCAGAAAGTTGTTAAATGAGAGGTTAAAATAAATAATTTTCCAAATTCCAGCACCCCAATTGACACACTTTCTATCACAATCAGGAGGATTTAGAAGAAAATTGCTCATCTTTTGCTTTCATAAGTTTGAAAATTCGTCTTCTCAACAACGTAAATGACGCAATTAATGTTGTTAAATTCAAACTCAAAGCATTTATTTCAATTAAACCATTTACAGGCACTTTTGAACTTTCACGAAGTCAGTCAGTCAGAAAATATGAAGCTAGTTGCCCATTCCAAAGCGTAGGTACCTATGGAGAAGAACGGGCAAGAAACTCCATGGACACTCTTTTAAATTATATTTTTACAAAAATATTAGTGACATCATTAATTTTGAATTTAAAATTATATGTGATAACGATGTAAAAATAAAAAAATGTACGCCTTAAAAGCACCCAGAGTACAGCAAATTGTAAAAAAAACAATAATCTAAAAATAAAATAATTAAAAATAAGCCAAGGCAGCTAAGTGATGACCAGGCCCAACTGACGACGCCCGTTCACGAACATGACGCATAGATCATTCAATTGTCAAAATGAAAGCCATTGCCATTGCATGTAACGAAATTATACCTCAGGAAGTATAAAAACAGCACCAATATAATTTATATTTCTCCAACCCAATCAAATTAATCACAAACCCTAACCCGACGACATAAACCAAAAAAAAAACAGCTTCTAACTAGTCCTCCCACTCAAGAAAAATCTCGAGAAAAATATTTTCCCGTCGGCCTCAATAGCCGCACAGCACTTCGCTTCGACACGAACTTTCCAAATCAATTAAAAATTAATTAAATGGCCTTGTTAGCGTCCTAGTTCACAGTTTTGGCACTCATCGCGAATTCATACCGCACCTGGTGGTGTGGGGTACCTACGCTATGCTGCGCTGTTTTATATATCGGGAAAATATTGGAACTGAGTAATATTTCAGGGTACGGATTATTGCCTTTTAGACTTATTGGATAGATACTACCATCTACGGAAGGAGAGCAATGGTGGCCCAGTGGAAACGGCCGCGACTTACGAGTGTAGGTCGTAAGTTCGAACCCAGACAGACGCTTAAATTTGTGTAAATTATTTCATCACCACTGCTCTCAAAACGGTGAAGTAAAATATTGTGAAGAAACAGCACGTCTTAGAAACAAAAGTTCGAACACATGATGTGACATCCACCTCACGGCCTACGCGGATTACGGCCCACTCCACAGAGAGGAGGCCAGTGTCCCAGCAGTTATCGATTTTTAATGAAGTTCTTTAAAATTATACAAAGATCAATGAAATTTCCTAAGAAAGCCGAGTTTAATTTCACTGATATTTAGCTATAAGCTTTCATTCAATCCCTTCCTTTAATTCTCTATAGACTAAAAGCAAAAAAAAACGTACATAAGTTTTGTAAGGCAAAAAAGTCCGGAACACTATATCACAACCCTCCAGCCGTATTTTCTTGAAAGCCAATAAAACTATGAGCAGGAAATCTAAGCAGTGATACACTTGCGTGCCATTACAGAGGCTAGTGGCGCCATTACGTGAGCAGTTTAGTTGTCCCCATGTGTACGGAACGCTATTCAGATGATAAATACCGAGGTACAAGACGCTTTATGTAATGTTTGAGAAAAAAATGGAGTTTCTTGCTTGTAATAATGGTAGTCAGTTTCTTGGCTTTTTATGTAATAGAGTTACGGCTAATTGTTTTGCTTTAACCCCTTACTAATAAGACAGAGATTAAAACAATAGAAGAACTAGCAGGGGATCGAGAGGTGAAGGGAGGGGGGAGGGTAAGGTGAAGGGGGGAAGGGGGGTGAGGGGGTGGGGGTGGAGGGGGTTCAGACCGGAATAACTCTAATAAACGTATTATATCAGACTAGCTGCGCCCCGCGGTTTCACCCGCATAAGTCTCGATCCCGTGGGAATATCGGGATAAAAAGTATCATATGTCCTTTCCCGGGACTCAAACTATCTCTATACCAAATCTCATCTAAATCGGTTCAGCGGTTTAAGCGTGAAAAGGTAACATACAGACAGACAGAGTTACTTTCGAATTTATAATATTAAGTATGGATGAATAGTTACACACCGATTTCTCTCTTTCAGTCGTCAGTAATTTGACTTTCGAATGAAGAAGACAAAGCGTTGTGTAACTATACAGACGCTATGCAACGTTTATTAGTAAGGGGGTTAGTTAATTGATTTCTTCAGATTACATATCGACTTTTCAGCATACAAGACTGCTTCATCGAACATTTGCCAAAAAAAATGGCTGTGGCCAATCTGTTATTGGATAATCACCTCTCCAAATCAGGAAAAGTCTTCACATAAGGATTCCCTCTCAATTATCTCATCTTATCCCTAATCAGGAAAGTTTTTCGTAATTTCTTCGTCTGTATGTCACACAATACCGAAAAAAGTCCTAAATCATCTGCCTAGCTTTTTGCCAACTGTTTTGGGGTCAGCTTCCAGTCTAATTGGATGCACCTGAATACCAGAATTTTACATGGAGCGACTGCCTATTTGATCTCCACAACCCAGTAACTGAGTAACACGATACCCCTTGGTAAGACTGGTTGTCAGACTTTCGGGCTTCTGACGACCCGTGACGACTGTCAAAGATCCACGAATGACAGCCGGGACCAACGGCTTAACGTGCCTTTCGAGGCACTGAGTCGGGGGACGGGTCTTGGTATGGATGGTCACCCATCCACGGACCAACCGCGGCAAGCGTAGCTTAACCTCTCTGCTCGACAAAATTTTGACATATGACACACCAGCTGACTCGACGGGGTGTTGCGAATTACGTCATGATAATCAGAAATTTACTTTAACTTTCAGCATTCGAATTTATTAAGAAAACTGTGTTACCGCGCATATTTTGTAAAATAAGTTTGTGGCAAATATCTTTAACTATATGCTGAGGTCGGTAAAACCGCGCCATTCTACTGTGAAAGTTGTATAAAATAGATATTACTACACCTATCCAAAAGGTAGACACCTCAAAATCGCTGAAAATATGTACATAAACCATCTAATCTCTTGATGAAAATATGCAAAAGGGAAAAATAAAGATATTGTCATTCTCTCTGCATTCTTACTTTTACCATTTTTCATACATAAACTACATAAAAAACATGATCAAATCTTGATAAAAATTACTAAAAATTGTGTTGCGACGTGACACCTCTTAGTGCTGACCATCCACCCAATTTTCTTATTCCGATTCAAAAATGTCATAAAGCCTAATCGATAATCGGTATTTAAAAAAAAATAAAAAAATTGTAGAGACTAAATAAAAACTCTTTGGTATATTTTATCATGAATTAATATTTTTTTGAAATATAATCATTTTAATAAGTACAAACACGTACAGTGTGGATAGGGGTGTAACTTTTTATGGTTCCCTACGTCCGAATGAAAAAACGGAACCCTTATAGGATCACTCGTGTGTCTGTCTGTAGGTTTGTTACAATCGATTTGTTTCGAATCTACTGGACCGATTAAGTTGAAATTTGGTACACATATAAATTTCTGTGACTCAAATACGGACGTGTAACATGAACAAATTAATTATGAATATGGGGTCACTTTTTGGGGTCACATTAGATTAAAAAAAATACCATTATTATAGTTTCAAACTCAAATGGGTCCCGCCTGCTCCCAAATTTTATTTTATTTAAAATGGGCTTGTTTTTAGCTTTTCAGTTAGTTTTAGTATGTACAAGGATGCAGTCGGGTTTTTTAATTTTTCTAATTACTTTTTTTTTATTTCCAGCTTTTTAGTTTACAAATGTGAAAGATGTGTTTCGCAGACGATTTAGTTCTTGATACGTGTTTTTTACGATTTGTCACTTTGAATTACTTTTAACCATATAAGTTGTATATATTTTTGTAATCACCTTTTAAAACCCTTTATTTTGATAGGTATTGAGAAAAAAAATATTGAAGGCATAATATGGCGCCAAAAACCCGCCATTTTGTTTTTTGAAGTGAAAACTTCTTTAGCGGCGTTGCACACTTTTTGTATGGGGAAAAAATGTTAAACTCGCGTCAGGACACGTGACCGTCAGGAGAGATTTCCCCCCCCCCCCTCTTTCTACGGCGGTGCCAAACGAAGTGAACCAAGTGGGACACGATAATGGATGGACGGACGGACGGACGGACGGACGGACGGACGGACGGTGACGGTGACGGTGACGGTGACGGTGACGGTGACGGTGACACGGTGACGGTGACGGTGACGGTGACGGTGACGGTGACTGTGACGGTGACGGTGACTGTGACGGTGACGGTGACTGTGACGGTGACGGTGACGGTGACGGTGACGGTGACGGTGACGGTGGACGTGGATGTGGATGGATGGATGGACAGCTGATGGCTCGACCGTCTGTGTAGTAGCCACACAGCTGTGTATTCGTAAAATTCGTGTATATAAAGTGTTTAAAATATGAAAATTAAACAAAGTGCATCTATTAATGAAAAAAGTGACGCAGAAATAGTGAAAAAAAATTAGTTAGGTATATTAATCCAATTCATAATTGATTTATTTCAACGTTAATATTCAAGTTTTCACTTCTGCCGGCACTCCCGGAGTGCAACCCGTCTTTTTTTTTTTTTTTTTTTTTTGATACGCCCAGTGTCACTCTCACAGTAAATACGAATCTAACGACACCTCTCAAGCTAAAATCATTCGAGCCGTTCAGGCCGCAGAGCGTGCCAAACAATTATACATACTTACATACTCTCGAAAAACATAACCCTCCTTCTGGCGCAGTCGGGTAAATAGTAGATCGTTATACAAGGGTCGAAAGGAATCTATTCCCATACGAGGTATTTAGACTATAGTCCGAGTAGGAATTGATGACTTTCACCCGTGTTAAACACTACTTTTGATTTCAGGAAAGTAAAAAATAGTGGTCTTTCTAAAATATTTATTGATAATAATAACATGAATAATAGGTACCTATTTAAAATTAATTGAAATATTAGAACAATTTGTGTGCTATTTTAAATATGGAACACACTGCGTCACTGCCGCAGGCCGTCCCGCTTGATAGGTATTTTTTTCACACTGGCTGTTTATACACTCACAAGACCGCAACATTTTTCTTAATTATGTAAAAATTTCGTAGCTGACTACTTAACCAATTTAGTTCTATTTTTTAATTCATTCCCGACCTAGAGAGGGAAACAATTACTATGAGTCTTTCCCGCCTTAAGGTGGGAAGCAACGTCTTCCACCCGCTATTCGGATCAAACAAATACTACTTTCCGAGTATGAGAAATGAAAAAGCTTTGCTTACTGTAAGTACCGCGTGATATATTAAATGAAAGGGTTTGTCGTGAGGGTCACAAACATATTTTTTAACCTTTCGTATGCCGGAACGTAGATCCACGCGAGACACAATGGCTTTTTAATTGTGTCTGTAATTACGGCATTCAACCGGTTAATAACTAAAAAAAGTTATTATTCTATTAAATAGAAACAATATATCTGAAACCACAGCCTAAAATAAAAAAAAGAACTACAAAATATAGTTAAATATAGCAAAATGTAGTCATGTTCGTGAACGGGCGCCGTCAGTAGGGACTGGTCTCTCTTTGCCTCTTTATCTCTTTGCTGCCACGGCTTATTTTAATTTAATATTTGAATTGTTTTTTCTCATCTTCTCATTATGGACGCTTTTAACGTTCTGCATCGTTCTCACATGTATAATTTTTAACATGAATGATGTAACCAAGACTTTGTAACCATATTATTTTGATTTAAAAGAGTGTCCATGGAGTTTCTTGCCCGTTCTTCTCCATAGGTACCTAATCTTTGGAATGGGCAACTAGCTTCATCTTTCTGACTGACCGACCCCTTGACAATTCAAAAGTGCCTGTAATTGGTTTAATTGAAATAAATGCTTTGAGTTTGAGTTTGAGTTCTGTGATTATTCTAGATTCCAAGAGATCCTATCAGACGTCTGGTCTTCAAATAATATAGCAAATCTCTCATTCTATACTGCGTACATACTTACATTTGGTCACAGTCAAAATATGTTCGGGACGTTATATTCAATTTAAAGGTTTTAAATGTTATGCCTAAAACACTTGTTATAAGAAGTAGGTTAAAAATAAGATTTTTGGCATTTTCAATCTCAATAGTAAGAAATGCTCAAGATGTTATTCCCCATAAGAAAACAGTAGGACTTTTCTTTTCTGGCTGGCACTTTAATTTTTGAGTAGGTACCTTATGAATGATGGGTTTATGAAAAACAAACTTATTTTTGCAGTCGATCAAATTAATGATGATGTACATTGTGCATGCGTGAATATTCAACCCTAACGGAACCTTTCACTGTGCGTGGTCCGACATAAACATGGAAAGTTTTTTTTAAATTTCGTTGGGAATCTACCACAAAAACAGACAATTACTATTACTCAAGTAAACTGATAGAAACAAAAACTACCAAGCTCATAAAACTAACAACACATATTAAAATGTGAAGTGATTGCGGAATACGCAATTTATACAACTAATTTATCATCATTCCCAAACTTCTGCTCAGCCTACCTAAAAAATGTATACTGGGCATTCTGTAGCAAACTATTAGAAAAGTATCAAAAATAAATACTTAATTGTAAAATAAATAAAAATAATTTTATACGGCGAGCGCATTCGAAGATAAATTCAAATATAGAAACAATTCGGCGCGAAATTCAATAAATGACTATGGTCTAAGGTCCTCAGTGTTATTGACTCAGTTCAATTGAATGTCCAAAAAACTATTAAAATTACATTAGAAAAGCATAAATCATTATTATAAACAATGCTTATTGTATTTAATGCTTAAAATAATTTTATTTCAATTTCTGAGTATCGATTTCCGATATTCGAGTCAATCGAAATTTAAAAAAAAATCGTTTTGCATAATCGCTTTCGCACATCATTACGATAAAAAAAAACAATCATGGACGGCGATTTTGAACACAAATTGAGTAGTGGTAATGAATAATACGTGTTATTCGACCTGTGTTTCAATATTACGTTAAGATTTGGGCATTTTCGTGTTGTTAATAACATTTACAATAATATTTGTCACATTTCAAATCTTATCTACTTGTGTGTGTGTGATATTTGTGAAAAGTAAAAGTGTAAACACGCACGATTGGCGCGAAATTCGGCATTAGATATGAAAAAACTTCATTACCACTACTTATTTTAACTTGAACAATGGATGAATTCGTCAAATATTTAAATTATGTATTATTCACTGCCCCTGTGGTGGAGTTTGGATGTTCGAAATCCCCAATTTTTATGTTTTTTAGTCTCGACCACCACTGTCAACAAAATGGCGATTATCGCATTTACAGACTTGAATTTTATAAAGGTAAAGTAATAAGCTTGCGCGCTAAATATGAAATATTTAATGGCGTTAACATATGAGTTTTTTATCCAACTCTCTTAATTAACGCACATTCATAAGATTTGATGGGTAGCTTAATAAATATTTACATAATCAATGTAGGGTGTCGTATGTCGTAATTCTTGGGTCCTAAAGGGGTCATTACCGAGCCGGCGGAGGTTCTTGTGTTCGGGTCCTAAAGGGGGCGCTACCGAACTATACGGTTAACCTGATAGATCGACCCATGCAGCTGTTATTACTTAGCCAAAAGTCCCTCAGTCCTAAATGTAATACATAATCACTGCTTAAACTTCAACCCTGGAAAAAGGGAATACTCCACGAACTTTTCAATCGATTCTTCTTAGCGTTTTATGCATGACAGTACCGACACTGTTTTGCTCTTACTTAATAATCTGTGGATGCTCAAGCTGCTTGTTAGCATACCGCGTAGGATTAGTTGGTAAGAATGTAGCGTAGACTTTGTTACTGCATAGTTTGCAGTTTTGCGCACAAAATGTTGTGTGGAGCTGTTTAAGCTGGTGGAGCTCTAGTGTTGAGCGTTTTGAGCTCTTTGTTGTTACGTGTTGGTGAAGCTGTGGTGGGAATTAGTGATGGTACTGTACTGTTTTCACACGTGTTGAAAGTGTAAAGTTGAAAGCATTAATGTAACTCTTTAACGGCCCACAGTCGAAACAACTCTTAGTATTTTTACCCGACTGCGCCAGACGGAGGGTTATGTTTTTCGAGAGTATGTATGTTTGTATGTATAATTGTTTGGCACGCTCTGCAACCTGAACGGCTCGATGGATTTTAGCTTGAGATGTGTCGTTAGATTCGTATTTACTATGAAAATGACACTGGGTATATCAAAATAAAAAAAAAAACAAAATGGCGGATTTTTGGCGCCATATTATGCATTCAAAAAATTTTTTTTTTCTTAAAACCTATCGAGTGGGGTATCAAAATAAAGGGTTTTAAAAGGTGATTACAAAAATATACACAACTTATATGGTTAAAAGTAATTCAAAGTGACAAATCGTAAAAAACACGTACTAAGAATTAAATCGTTGCGAAATCTTTTACATTTGTCAACTAAAAAGCTGAAAATAAAAAAAAAGTAATTAAAAAAACCCGACTGCACCCTTTACTAAAATAAAACCAACTGAAAAGCTAAAAACAAACCCATTTTAAATTAAATAAAAGTTGGAAGCAGGCGGGACCCATTTAAAATGGGCTTGTTTTTAGAGCTTTTCAGTTAGTTTTAGTATAAGGTTGCAGTCGGGTTTTTTATTTTTTTTAATTAGGTACTTTTTTTATTGCAAAGGAACAGCTGTGTGTAAAATTTTAATAAATTAATGTTTTTGGTTATATTTATTCATATATTGTTTATGCAGTAAAGAGGAATGTGTGTATAATATTCTACCTACACTAGATGTAATTTATGCTCATCTTTTCAGTAACTAGCGCTACCCGCGACTTCGTTAGCGTGAAAGTCTTGTCACAATGTACTAAAATAACAGCTACATTTTTATAACAAACTCCCTCGTCTCCAGACAGTTTTTGCTTAAAATTCTTCGTGACTTTTTTTCATTTTTCTTGGCTTCTGTGAGCCGTAGCGTAATATTAAATAAATAGTCTATAATTTTCCTCAAGCATTGGGCTATCATATGAAAAAAAAAACAAATCCGACAGGTTCCAGAGACAAGCGCTTTGAAACTAAAAAAAAACAAACAATTCAGATTTACGCTATTAGTAAGTATAGATTACCCGAATAGTTACACTGTAGTTATAAATTAGTCACGTGCAGGTCAAAACACAAAATAAATAAAACTGGTCAAGTGCGAGTCGGACTCGCAAACGAAGGGTTCCATACCAAAAGAAAAAAAAAACGCCAAATAAATCACGTCTGTTGTATGGGAGCCCTTAAACATTTATTTTATTTATTTATTTTTAAAGTGAATATACAACTAAATATTCTGTGAATATTTCAAGCGTCTACTTGTATCCGTTAGGTATTAATATCGAGCAAATAAATTTATTTTATTCTGTTTTTAGTATTTGTTGTTATAGCGGCAACAGAAATACATCACCTGTGAAAATTTCAACTGTCTAGCTATCACGGTTCATGAGATACAGCTTGGTGACAGACAGACAGACGGACAGTGGAGTCTTAGTAATAGGGTCCCGTTTTTACCCTTGGGGTACGGAACCCTAAAAATCATAAACCTAAAATGCATGTGAATAATGTCCTACTTAGCTCCCAAACTATCAATTCCATCTATCAATAAGTCCCAAGAAGTAACTACATAAATGGTTACTCACGAACCTAAAATTATTTCCATTAATTCCCAACTTTAAAATTACTTTCCTCCTTTAAAATTACTGTGAGAAAACCCACGTTTTGAAGCAAGAACATTCTAGCTATCAATCATCTTGGATTGAAGTCCCAAAACTTGGGAACTGTTTCCTTCGAGTTACAGATCGATGGGAATTGGCAACTGTAAAGTTTTGGAGAAGGAACCCGTTTATTGTCCAACGGATTTAATACCTTAATTGATGAGTAGCAACTTTCTGGGCATTCGGAAGCGATGTAATTGGATGTTGATTAAAAAAAGGCTTTATTTTCTTGGTTTTAGATCTGATTATCGTCTCTTCTCTACACAACTATTGGTGATTGTGTTAAGATAAGGGGATTAAATATAATGATCACCAAAAAATTAAACTTTATTTTGTTTGGATACCTACTGTGGTCATTCTAAAAATTCCTTGTGTCATTGGGTTAAAGTTTTGTGTTCATAATTGTTTAGATGATTTTGAACAGTCTGTTCGTCCCGTGCATACTTATCTATTTTGTTAACTGTACATACAAGTTCAGCTACCTACATATTCAGTTCCACCGAACTCCGCCGACATTACTATGCATTCCTATGAGTTACAGCGTCCGTAGCAACTCGTGACGTATTCAATGTACTGCGAATAATAAATTAACATCTACGTTTATCTTAATGTGCCTATTTCCTTGCCAACTTGTAGACTACGAGGGGAGGGTTCAATTTAGATGTTGTACATGGTTTTAAAGTGTGATTTGTGTAGCCTGAGCTTAATAGCATTGTTTTGACTCGCAGTGTGAGGGATGGATTAATTTTCTTTGTAGTTGTCTGTGATTATTATGAAACTCTTTGATTATGTCTACCTAGGCCAAGTCATCCAGCTCGGTAGACACAACTTTGAGAAGGAAGCTGACAGAAGGATTCAGTTAGGTTGGGCAGCATTTGGAAAACTCCGTCAAGTCTTCTCGTCGCCTATCCCGCAGTGTTTGAAGACTAAGGTCTTCAACCAGTGCGTCCTGTTCGTCATGACATACGGTGCTGAAACGTGGACACTGACGGTCGGGCTGGTCCACAAATTCAAGGTCGCTCAGCGCGCTATGGAGCGAGCTATGCTCGGAGTCTCTTTGAAGGATAGAATCAGAAATTAAATTATCCGGAAAAGAACCGGAGTTACCGACATAGTTTGCAGAGTAAGCAAACTGAAGTGGCAGTGGGCTGGCCATGTTTGTCAAAGGAACGATGGCTGGTGGTGCAGACGAGTCCTGGAGTGGAGACCGCGTATCGGCAAGCGTAGTGTGGTACGCCCCCCAGCTACAGGCAGGCAGGACGGACGGCCTAAAGAAAGTAGCTGGGGCGGACGGGATGCGGAAGGCGGAGGACAGGGTGCTGTGGCGCAGTCTGGGAGAGGCCTATGTCCAGCAGTGGACTGCGATAGGCAGAGTTGATTGATTGATTGAGAGAGAATGTTGGGTATTCACAGTGGCGTGCATTGCATATAGGCGTATAAGCAGTGCCTACCTCGATATATCAACATAAGCCTGTCAATTACATTTTAGTGAGTGTGCCCCACTATTAAGAAACTCACTAAATTATCATAGTTACCTAACAAAAAACAAAATCTTCATACAAACACACGCGGCAGTAGGCAGTCGCCGGACGGCCTACACGGCTCCCGTGCTATTCGCACATTGTCATTGGTCTTTTACTCGTTCAATTTAATACGACAAAATTAAAAATACGTTCGTCTCACGCGTAATACCATGACGTTCGACCTTCGCAATTTATCACCCTTAGGTAGGCATGCCTACTCAAATACCACACTTTTGACCTCATTTTTTTTCTGATTAGTGACCGCGTTTGTCTAGACTAGACCCGGTCTAGTGCCCACCTATTCTGAAAACCAATGCACGCCACTAGGTATTCATCATTACCCTTTGTGCTCACTAGTTCCTTTAGCAAGCTGGAGACAGCGCTGCTGCGTTCTCTGTTCATTATGAAAGTACCAACCCGCTGCTAACTAATAGTTGATAAAATAAAATAATTTCCTCTACTAGTAATCCTACATTTGTGTCAACAAACAAATCTAACTTCCCTGTTTCAACCAACAAGATGATTCACAGGCAGCAATTTTCCACGAATACCCGCATTACAAGAATCGTCGTAATTAACTGAAAACAGAGCAATGGCCGCTTGAAACACTTAAATCTGTAGTTAGTAACGTTTAAGCCATCCTAGAGTTTTCAACATCAAATAAAAATATGTAATAAACCCTTTTTATTTCACCGTAAATGAGTTCCGGAGCCCGCCTCGCTGACGGGGGATTAAGGGGGGGCCTACTAGAGGTTTTAGAAGGAAAGTCGTCTGGAACGTGATTGGGTGCGCTTTTTGCTTCATTTTGGATAGCCTTTCAGAGTCTTGTTTTGTTAGGATGATGGTATTTTAAGGGCGATTTCTCACTTTATTTTCTACAGCATACTCGTTTGTGATTTTCGAGAGAGGAAGCTCAGCTTGCGGTTTTGTTTACGTGCATTTATTAATTTCAAAATTGTCTGTCTACAGTCATTCACGACTTTGATCACGCTTAATGACATGAAATGAATATGCATGTTATGCTGTTTGATGAATGATACAAAGTGGTACTTGTTTTATTGTGCACAATTATTGGAATTGTGATTGCTTCAAAACCTGACAAGAATTAACAGAGACCTAAGTACCTAAGTCATCATCATTTCAGTCGAAAGACGTCAACTGCTGGACATATACCTTCTCCAAGCACTTTCACTTCGACTGGTTCTGTGCTTTCCGCAACCAGTGGATTCCTGCAGCTTTCACAAGTACCTAACTAGGTACTTACTGTTAAATGAGTACTTCATTTATGCTTGTCTAAATTACGTTGTGTTGTTATTTCTTCTAAAAAAAAACTCGCTATTCTCGACAAACCAGTGAGTTTCACCCTTAGTAGCATCCCATAAAAACTGCAACGTTGCTTGATGGGTTGAATCTTTTTGCTTCCATCGTGAAGGTGATTTAGCGCAGAAATTAATAAGAAACCGCCTTTGAGATTGATTAGGAGTGAAACCTAAAGTTCTTGTTATGATTTGACAGTTTTTGTTGGTACTTGTAATCTATAGGCGGGGTTGGAGTGTGCTGGATCTTTGTCTGATGGCTGTAAAACATTGCACATTGTAATGATGATTGCGGGCTGATGGTACCTTGTTAATCTATACTTCTATACTATATTATAAAGAGGTAAAATTTATTTGTATGTTTGTATGTAGGGGGTAATCTCTGGAACTACCAGTCGGATTTGAAAAATACTTTTTGCGTTTAATAGCCCAATTCATGAGGAAGGCTATAGGCTATTTAACATCACGCTATGACCCTTAGGAGTCGAGCAAATAGAAAAAAGCCAGAAGGAACGCTAAGTGATAGCGCGGGCAGGTGATGCGTTGCGACGGGGTGGGTCGGGGGAACAAGAAGTTTCACGCGAACGAAGTCGCGGGCTGAAGCTAGTGTAAAGAGAAAGTTAGGACTAACAAAAACATGTCATGTAGTTCCTATAGATATAGGCATTTAACCTGTAGCGGTATGTACAACGCCACATGCGAACGCGTCATACTGACGTCACGCAAATCCTGCATCTCGCAAGCAGAGTTTACCGCGCAACTAGCATAGATACAACAGCCCGACATGAATCATCGGGCAGTTGCCCGCCAGACACAACACCCGTCTGGTCGGAGGATCCTCCTTTTTCTATGGAGGTTGAGTGAACTTAACACCCAATTTAGGTTGAGCATGGGTTTATAAAGGTATGAGGAACAATACCTTTATAAACCCATGCTCAACCTAAATTTCTAGTTTTTCTTGTGCGCAAAACACAATCGTAGGTAATATCGCCCAGAATCATTTATAATTGTAGTATGTACTCTTAGACCCTTTTGGACGACTCTTGGATACAGGGTATCCTAGTGGGGTTCAGGGTATTTGCAAAAATCTAGCACCTAAGGCTCCTTTGTAATTTGTTACTAGTTTTTTTTTTTTTTTTAATATTTGTGTTTTTATCTGAACTGAAAGTTTTTTTTATTTATTTATCATTCTTACTACTATCATTACAGTTATCAACTTAAAAAATAACTATCTAACCTTACATACCTAACTACAAATAATACGGGCTGGTGTCCGCAACTCCACGTCAATGCGCGTAATTTTACCTTACATAAATAACTACATTTAACCGGTCAAGCGGAGCGGTTCGCCGATCGGCGACGAAACAATAGAAAATCAATTGTGTCTCATTAGCGGCGCTTGACAGATTAATAAAACTCTTGCGAATTCACTCAAATAGCACGAAAAAATATTCAGTCTCTCATAGACTTTGTTCACCACACGGATTGTTCGAATGAGGGGTGCTGTCGCCAGTAGATTGGTTATTACTTCTTTCGGTACCTACTCGGGTACAAATTCATCTTATTTACAGTAAGTTTGAATCTGAAAAATGACGTCAATACTTGTCATTGTTGTAATGTTCAGCAGAATTTCGGATTTTTTTTTCACCCGAAACTGCATACAGAATCTGTAACGAAAAAAAACTCAATTTACAATTTATTCTTGTTTTTAATGCCTGTGATTAATTTTTATGACCACTTCAAGAGAAAATTCACCATAATTTACATCTGAACACTACAAAGGTGTTACATTTACAAACAATTACAAAGACGTAGAACAAAGTAACTAGAATAGGTAATAGGTGTTACAAACCACTTGACCTGCTTCAAAATCAAAAGATCGGCCACAATAGAGAGAATATCCACAATTTATAACTCTCTTCCTGTATCGAGTGCTTTGATAATAATTGCCTTTGTTTTCGTTTGTACTTACAATCTGTGGTTTTTTCCTTTGATTTCGTTAGTACTCGTAACTATACTCCATAGGTTGAGGTAGTAAAATAAAGGTAAACAAAAAAAACCACGTGACGTGGTTAACCGACTAAACGTAATACCATGCAGTTTATTCAGTTGTACTCTTCAATTCAGCAATGTTATAATTCGTTTGTAATGTTGCTAAATTGAAGAGTACAACTGTGACGTAGCAGGACAACTGAATAGACTGGTATTACGTTTAGTCGGTTAACTAAATCACGTGGTTTTTTTGTTTACCTTTATTTAATTACCTAAACCTATGGAGTATATGTGTTTATTTTGTTTCGTTTCTTTTGTGGGTTGGTGAGATTTGGGTACTTACAGTGTTAAATACTTTCCTGTTTTTATACTGGTCACAAGGACTTTAAAGGTCACTAATGAAACGAATAAAAATTGTGCTGTCAAATTAATATATAGTATCACTGATTATCAAACGCTAAAATTATGATTGGTAAACCAAATTATTTTTATTTTAAAAAGAGGACATGAAAGGGTCATCATCACAATTTCATCGATGCGCTTTCACAGTTCTTTGAGATAAGAAGTTAAAAGAGTAGCCGCGTCTTGCATCGCTGTCATCGTTCGGTGTCGATCGCTCTTGCAACGTTGATCGATGCGGAAGGATTTGGATGGCATTCCATAAATATGAGTCGTACTTCGCGTAAGTACACACCATTGATCGCTATCGATAACTGTAGTTTCTTCCTTAAAGTTTTATATATTTACTAGCTGCGCCCCGCGGTTTCACCCGCATAAGTCTCGATCCCGTGGGAATATCGGGATTAAAAGTATCCTATGTCCTTTCCTGGGATTCAAGCTATCTCTATACCAAATTTCATCTAAATCGGTTCAGCGGTTTAGGCGTGAAAAGGTAACATACAAACAGACAGAGTTACTTTCGAATTTATAATATTAGTAAAAGTCAAAGCATTTATTTCAAATAGGCACATAAAAGGCACTTTAAACGTCGAAAATTACCTTAAAATAGAATTGATTCTAGTCGCTCCTTCCAAAAGGTAGTTTTCGTGTGGAGAAGAATGGACAAGAAACTCCACCGTTACTCTTTTAAAATGTCTTTCAGTATTTTGCATGGGTATATTAATTATATAATAATACATATATGAGGACGATGCACCTAAAGTAAAATTACTATACCACAATAGGTAAAAGAATTAAAAACGAAACCATAACATGTAAATTAATTATCTGATAGATACATGGTGCTCACATATTTACAAAAGTATGGATGAGCTCAACTGTCACTAATACAGACACAATTACTTTTGCAATTGTTACCGAGCTTAATAAGCTTGTCTAACAGACAAGTGGGGAACAAAGTCGCCCTTAATGGGAACACAATTTATTTCAAACTCGCAAGACTAAAAATGACTAAAAAGTGCAAACTGGTGCAACTATGTTATTATAAAAGTCTAAACTTTTACTACACTGTATTTTACGTTGCTAAGCGATTTTTCCTGAAGTTTTATACAGGCTGGCGTAACATGAGGAGTACATACTGAAAGCGAAGACGTAATAAAACCTGAAAACACACGGGCAAGGAATTGAGACCGAGACGTTACATGTCATTATACAGGGTGGTCAAAAATCGTGGATCAAACGAACCAGGGCGATAGTCAGGGTTATTTGCAGTAAAAAATATCTTTGTGGCAGAGCCCTAACTTGATCTCCTTAAAAGTTATGGCAGTTTGAGTGTTTACATTATGGTTCTAAGGTTACAAATAATTCTTCGTGAGACTTAAAAGATATTGAAAAAATTGCCAATACTGATAAATCATGGTACCTACTGTCATAAAAGCAGTGTTGTAGTGATGATATTTATCTATTTTTTTTTTTTTCTACAATAACCCCAACTATCGCCCTGTTTCGTTTGATCCAAAATTTTTGCCCACCATGTATAGATAGTGGGGTTGCCTATCTAAAGCAAGCTGAAGTCAGTCTTCTCCATGAATGTAAGAAATGACGACGTAATCTGACAGCTGTAATCTCACTTGACGGTTTCACTTGTAAAATAGGCCGCATATAAGAGACAAAAAGCTCTTTTCGTGCAGAGAGACATAACAAAACTAGTCAGTCAACATGTCTGTTGTGACAAATACTAGAGAAGATGACTGTCTAAAGTTTCATTTTTCAAGTTCACTTTTTTATTGCACTTCAAATCGTTTAACAGTTTCGTTTCAGGTTTGTTTGAATGCTGTAATTTAAATAAGATAAAAGATTTTGGGGAATGAAACATACGAGATCACAACCATACTATATTCATTCGTTACTTACCGGTAAGGAAGAAAGATCGAATTTTATGAACTACAACAACTAAGGCAGTTGAATATTTTTTTTCTTTTCATCATTATTTTCGTTGATTGCTATTATCAATTGCTAGCAACGCCCCGCGGATTCACCCGTATAAGTCTCGATCCCGTGGGAATATCGAGAAAAACAGTAACCTATATATTAATCCTGGTTATAAACTATCTGTGTACCAAATTTCATCCATATCCGTTTAACAGTTTGTGCGTGAAGAAGTAACAAACATACAAGCACACTCACAAACATTCGCCTTTATAATATTAGTGTGATAAATGTGATGGGTTAGTAGTTTGAATTTATCATAATATTAAATGCATTAAAGAATCATCATAATAATTACACTGGTCAACAAAAAAAAAAAAAATTGTTTGTTTCCTGTGATTTTTTTTTTGGTTTCTATCTCAAATGGACGCGTATTTTTTAAATATGGCAAGAATTTTTCTCCAACAGCTTTTGTTTTTGAGTTGCAGTTAACTAACCTCATTTACTATTTAAATAAAGGAAATAAGACTTGTGTTGACCAGTGCTATCAGCAAACACACCCACTATTGAACATAGAACACCTCAAAGACCGCATGGAATGAAAACCCAAATCATTACGGAGCAAATTCCCCGCTGCCAAGAATGTGTAGGCTCATGAACGAGTGCAGTGATCTAGTAGATGTGCATATGGACTCACTTGGTCGGTTCCGATCTAAACTTCTCGATCATTTGTCTCGCAGTCGCAGGTAATAATAGTGTCAGTGCGCTCTTTTTTTTTTCTATTTTTTTTTTTTTTTCCTTTTTGTACAAAATAATTGTGTAACTACTCTACTTTCAGATTGTTCACTTAGTAGGTAATAATAAGAAAATGCAGTATTTACCTATAACTGTTTGTTACATTTAGTTCTGTATTTTATGTTGTTTCCTGTGATTTCTGTAGTGTATACGAACGTTGGTGGATCTAAATAAAATAAATAAATAAATTAGCGGTATCGTCCCTAACTCCCTTCCGTATATTCCTCCATACAGTTGGCGCACAACTTATTGGAGTGTTTTCCTTTAAATTTAGGGCACAGAACGTGACCTAAAGGGGACGGTAGTCGACGAATTACGAGCTAACTTTACAGGCCGCTCCATATAGACCCGTATAGCCAAGTATACCCCGAGTAGTCGAGTTCGAGCTATAACGTGACTCAGTACGGAACTTGGGGCAATTTCTTGCTCGTTTATTATTTGGGACCCAAAGGGTATGAACTGATTTTGGGTTTAGTAGGATGCCTGTATGAATATGTAAGGTCCTTTGTGAGAGGTATGTGAAAGTTATTTTCTTTGGAAGTATGGATTGAGATTGTGAAATGATTATTAGGGATTGACTGCCACCACGGTCAACGGTGAAGGCGAACAATAGATTTTCTATTATGCCTAAAATAATGTGTAAACCTGTATTCCCAAAAGAAATTGAGAGAGGTAGCTCTACAGAGTGGCAGGTACGGTCACCAAAAAAGATAAGTAACCAGGTCGTCAGATATAGTTGCAGTTTAGTAGGAAACCGATGGATGTTTTCGAATCAAATGTAATTTAGTTAAGAGAAAACAAACAGTTAAACAGTTAGTTTCTGCGCATCGGTCGCTTCTAAAGTGGTTGCCTATACGCCAACGTAGAGAACTAAGGGCGCTGACCACCTTGTTCTCATTTCTTGATTCTCCGTCTTCCCCTGGTTATCTAGCCCCCCATTTTCAGTACATTTGCGCCAACCACAATAGAAATCTTCGTTCATCACACAATCGTCTTCTTCAATGTCCCACTCACCGCACAGACTTCATTCACTCTTCCTTCTTCGTTCAGTCTATCTCTCTGTGGAATGCGCTCCCCCAGGAGATCAGGATGGCAACCAACCGATTATCCTTCAAAGTTAAGGTTTGCGAGCACATTCGCAAGAAGCTGGCAGTATCATCACAACGGTAATATTTTCTCATTGCTTGTCTTATTTTTTTTTTAGTTAGTTTGTAAGTATAGTCATGTATTTATGTATTTTTATTTGTGCTTTTATTTATATATAATTAGTTTTATATTATATTCATAGTTTAAATAGGTTTATGCGTATCTTTATATTTAAAATATTTATTCCTTAATTTTCATGATTGCACCTACCGCTGTTTGTCTCTGCATCACCCAAAGGTTGACTGGTAGAAAATGCCTATGGCATTAAGTCCGCCTCTGTACATTTATGTGCTTGAAGTATTAAATAAATAAATAATATAGCAAATTAAATTTAATTCGAAAACGTCGGTCGGTTTCTTACTAAACTTCAACTATATCTGACGATCCTGGTTACTTATCTCTTTTGGTGACTGTACATCGACGCGCTAACTGTAACCAGGAATTCAGCACATAATTCCAGACCTCCTAGCGTAGAAATTGTTCGTCGATTATCAAAACAAAAATCTGCCGTTCAATAGAAAATTGCAATACCTACGCAGCCGGATGTATGAAAAGCTATTTTTTATTTATTGTCCCTGCCACCCTGTATAGAATGCCTTCATTTTGACACTAGCTGCGCCCCGTGGTTTCACCCGCGTAAATGTCGATCCCGTGGGAATATCGGGATAAAAAGTAGCCTATATGTTAATCCAGGGTGTCAGCTACCTCCATACAAAATTTTATCAAAATTGGTCCAGCCCTTTGAGCGTGAAGAAGTAACAAACATTATATAAACACACCCTTACACACACACACACAAACTTTCGCTTTTATAATATTAGTGTGATGTGATTACAAGTCCTATGTAATAATATATACGCCGAGTCTATAAAATAATTACCTACTACTACTACATTAAAAAATGACGTTTGTATACGTATGAATGTGTGCGTGAGGTACTTGTGTTTGCGAGCGCCCTTGTTAAGGCGATTATAGCCTCGAATGTCCTTGAGCGTTTGGGCGGAGCATAGGCAAACTCAGTGCCTCACCCCGCGCGCCCGCTTACCTCCCCAATGTCAAAGAGTGTCGTACTCGTACGTAGCGCTTGCAGATGCGGCGTGGGACGCATTTTGTCTTAGGCAGTTTTATGACGCTACCTACTGAGTGTAGATGGATCGAGAATACGTACAATATTTATGTTGTGAGTATGAATGCTATTGTACAGTAAAAATACTGCTTTCTTAGAGACAAATAAAAAATAATAATAATATCAATAAAAAACGTTCATGCAGTATACAGTTCGTTTTTTCACGTATACAGATTATAAAAAAATACAATTACAAAAAAAAAAAACTTATGACTAATACCGCTTTTAACAGTGGTAGTTTTTAGGGTTCCGTACCCAAAGGGTAAAAACGGGACCTTATTACTAAGACTCCTCTGTCCGTCTGTCTGTCTGTCACCGGGCTGTATCTCACGAACCGTGATTGCCAGAAGAATACCATTATTATAGTTTCAAACTCAAATGGGTCCCGCCTGCTTCCAACTTTTATTTAATTTAAAATGGGCTTGTTTTTAGCTTTTCAGTTAGTTTTAGCATAAGGTTGCAGTCGGGTTTCTTAAATTTTATATTTCCTGCTTTTTAGTTTACAAATGTGAAAGATTTCGCAGACGATTTAGTTGTTGGTAGGTGTTTTTTACGATTTGTCACTTTGAATTAGTTTTTACCATATTATAAGTTGTATATATTTTTGTAATCACATTTTAAAACCTTTTATTTTGATACCCCACTCGATAGGTTATGAGAAAAAAAAAATTTTTGAAGAAATAATATAGCGCCAAAAATCCGCCATTTTGTATTTTTTATTTTGATATACCCAGTGTCACTCTCACAGTACATACGAATCTAACGACACCTCTCAAGCTAAAATCCATCGAGCCGTTCAGGCCGCAGAGCGTGCCAAACAATTATACATACATACATAATAAATGTGTTTTCACTTCTCGTGCTCTAAAAGTCCGTCTTTATGATGTGCTTAGGCGACATAAAATCGATTTTTATGCTCTAGTGCATAAAGTAATTTTTTTTTCTAAGACTAAAGTAATCAGGCCCAACAGCCACACGCACAATAGAACTTCGCAGATTAAAGTCGTGATTTATTTCATTTTCTTTAATTTATACTACTTCCGTGTTTTCTATCGTTAATTTAATAAAATCAGGTGAAATAGTTGTCATTTATTATTTAAAAAGGCAAAGAAACGTTTTCATTTTTTGGCAGTATGAAGTACCCAAGTCGAATGACAAATGTTGAAAATTAAAAAAAAAAAATTTTAGAAGTTTCTTGGCGGTATTATCAGTGGTGGCAGGAATTAGCTATGGATGCAACATTTTTGATTAATTATGTACTGTATACTTTATGTCTATTTCATTTTCTCGCAATCGAAGTGTACCTAAAGCAGAGTGTATAACTCAGGCGTAAACGAGCCATTTTACCCCTCGACTTAACTATCCACTCTCGCCTGCGGCTCGGGTGGATATAAACGTCTCGGGGTAAAATAGCTTCTTTTATGCCTTAGTTGTACAATCTACTATTATGTATGTATAATTGTTTTTCGAGAGTATATATTATATACTCTCGAAAAACATAACCCTTCTTCTGGCTATCACGGTTCGTGAGATACAGCCTGGTGACAGACAGACAGACGGAGAGAGGAGTCTTAGTAATAAGGTCCCGTTTTTACCCTTTGGGTACGGAACCCTAAAAACTACCACTGTTAAGAGCGGTATTAGTCATAAGTTAGTTTTAATTTTTTTTTTGTAATTGTATTTTTTTATATAAACGAACTGTATACTGAATAAACGTGTTTTATTGATATTATTATTATATTAGTATTCAATAGACAATAATAAAGCGTCCACTCGCAAACAAACTATCACTACTACTAATACTATCAACGTCCAAGCGTAAACGAACAGTCCGAGTGTACTATCTGCGCTATTTAGTCTTTGCTACAAAAATGCAGATCGGAGCGAGCCGACATGCGACACAACCTCCCCGTGCGAACGATACAGCGAGACTGGCCGGGCGGCTGCTGCCCGCGCCCGTATAGGTAAAACCATGGTGTTATTGATTTTTTCCCACTTAAATAATAATTATTAAAAAAAACAAACTTAATTTTTATAAACCATTAAATTTGCTATAATTTGGTGAAAGAATCATCAAAATCGCTTCAGGCGTTTGAAAGTAGAAAGAAAATTCTTGCGTAAAATAAGAGGATGGATATGATTTTTTATTGTTAAAACTAACAGTAATATTAAAAAAATCAAACTTAAATTATATTTGTAAACATATGTCACATATCATATATTTTTTTTAAATATATTTGGGCTATCCATTTGGGAGGAGTAGGCCTTCAAAGAGAGGTCTACTTTGAAGTTTGGCGTAACCATTCGCCTTAAAGAGTCGGCGACGGTAACCTCGAAGTGCGGGGTGAGGTGCGGTAACTGATGTTAGTGCGGGGAAGGTAGTGTCCTTTCTGTACGTAGTACTTTAAGTATTCTGTGATATTAGTTAGGATTCTGTTACTAAATAACTAAGCTAGTTACAAAGTTAACTCTAAGTAACGTATACTAGGAGTATTTGGTAACTTGTAATGGGTCACTAGGGACTCTTAGTCATGTGTGCGATGTGTTTGTTTGTTAGTACTTTGCTACCATTATTTATTCAAATGCTGACACTTACTTCATTATTAAATTGACCATATTAAATTTATGATTAAGTATAAGAAGTATTTTTATTCGTTGCGTTTGTGAATTTTTGCTCGTTAATTACTGGCGAAACTTCCGCATCATCATCATCTTCCTGTCTTTGTCCCATGTTAATTGAGGTCGGCTCAACACGTTTTCTTCTTCCATTAAAGAAAAGAAGAAGAGAAGTGAACCCCGACTTAAGAGTTGTGGGTCTTAGGTTCGAACCCAGCCAGGCGCTTTACTTCGTGTAAATAATTTCAACACCACTGCTCTCAAAACAGCGAAGGAAAACATCGTGAGGAAACCAGCATGTCCTAGAACCAAAAATTCGAAGACATGTGTGACATCTACCAACCCGCACTGGCCCGCGTGGTAGATTACCGCCCATTCCCTCTAGAAGAGAGGAGGTCTTTGTCCCAACATTGGGAACATTATACGCTGATTATTATGCATATTAACAATACAGTGACTTTCATCCAGTGCTAGACTCAAACTATAATTTTGGTAGGTAGTTCCCAATCCCTAAACACAAGAACAGTCGTTTCTGCAAGTATATCTAAGTTTTACACGCGATAACATTAACAGCAACTAATTTAAGTACGTGTAGCATTATAAACTTATACACTAAGTTTATACTTAATTCTAACTTGAGGCGAACATCGTGTAGTAGTGATTAACATAGACGTGACTAAACTAAAGCGGATTTAAACTTAGATAAATATAAACTAAAGATCGAAAGACATAAATTAAATTCTATAAACATAGCATTCCCAAAACGGGTGTAATTTCACTTCATTTATTCATAAACAATTTACATTGTGTTGAATATATTATACACATGCAATTTAAATACAAATACAAAAAACTATGAATGATTAATTAACAAATCTAGGTAAGTGAAATTCAAAAGTGCCAAACTGTTTTAAATAATTATAATGTCAAACAGTTTTAAATATAATGTCAAACAGTTTTCAATGCAATGTCAAAAACTTTTAAATATAATGTCAAAAGATTCTAGAATACATATATTATTTATAGATTTATAATTTATTATTGCGTGGCTTTAGCTCCGATATATTATACAGACATTTTTCTAATAAAAAGGCTTTTAATTTTATTTTAAACAAGTGAGTAATAGATGTAGGCAAGAAGGTTGCCAGGCTCAAGTGGGATTGGGCGGGTCACGTCAGCCGCACGCAGGATGACCACTGGGCAAAAGTTTCCACACAATGGGTGCCTGAAGATGGACGGTGCCGCCGAGTTCAGGCCAGAAAGCGGTGGCGAGATGACTTGGACGCGTACCGCGAGGGCTGGTTCGAGGTGGCGCGGGAAAGGAGTTCCTGGAAGGACTTGGGGAGGCCTTTGCCCAGCAGTGGGACAGTATAGGCTAAACGAAAAAAAAAAACATAGCATTTAAAGAAGAATAGTGTAGCTATAACTTCAGAAGTCGAAGGATCAATAATTCTATTTAAAAAGACAACAGTGGGTCATGAAATGAGGGGCTTGTGGCTAAGTAATAACAGCCGCACGGGTCGATCGTTCAGGTTAAGCTGCGCTTGCCGCGGTTGGTCCGTGGATGGGTGATCATCTTCAGATACCAAGACTCCTCCGTGCCTCGGAAAGCAAGTTAAGCCGTTAGTCCCGGCTGTCATACGTGGAACGTTGACAATCTTTACGGGTCGTCAGCCGAAAGTCTAACAACCAGTCTTACCAGGGAGTATCGTAATACCCAGTAACTGGGTTGTGGAGGTCAGATAGGCAGTCGCTCCATGTAAAATACTCGTATTAGCTGCATCCGGTTAGACTGGAAGCCGACCCCAACATAGTTGGGAAAAGGCTAGACAGACTTTGCCTAAAACGTTTGAAAACCACAAAGAAAACATTTTCAGAAAATAACAACCCGCTATTTAACTCCGTTTGAACAACAAACACTTCATCAACCAATTGAAATTCAGCGCACTGTCCGAAGAAAAACCGCTGAAATATTTCTCGTCTGGCCTAACAAAATAGCGCTTACGAATTTGTACACGACCGAGATGGAATTATTCTGGGAATCCTAATAAATTGGGAGCAATTTTAGGTAAATGAGTTCCGCCCAGCGACAGAGGAATCGGAAAGGGCGGATGCCCTCCGCCTTTAATTTGGATTAGGATTTGTACACAGCAGTTTGTGCTCTTTATTTGCATTCTCGTATTCTGGTAGAATGGTAATTTTTTTGTTTGTGAAACAAGTGAGCAGGTTTTTTTTTGAATTCGCGAAGAGTATGTGTGATGTTATTATAATTTGGTTGGGCTGTCCAAAGTAAATAATGATTTTATTTTAAGGTTTTTTTTTGTTCGCCAAGTAATGTCTTTTTTAAGCTCTGGAACCTATCTAGCTTAAAGTGTTTTTCATTATGAATAACTAAATATATTACATAACTAGCTGCGCCCTGCGGTTTCACCCGCATAAGTCTCGATCCCTTGGGAATATCGGGATAAAAACTATCCTATGTCCTTCCCCGGGATTCAAACTATCTCTATACCAAATTTCATCTAAGTCGGTTCAGTGGTTTAGGCGTAAAAAGGTAACATACAGACAGACAGAGTTACTTTCGAATTTATAATACATATGTATTAGTATGGATAATAATATTATATTGACTGTACATACCTACATGAGAATACAATCAAAATCTCATTCTACATAAAAGTAGGTATAATTCACTTGTCGTAAAATGTTAAAATATCCAAAAGCCCCACAAGAATGCCTTTGTTGAACACGTTGTGAACGACCCTTAATCCTTTAATTCGGCTTAATATACGTTTGATGAGGCCTGTAGATTTTCGCAGTCCGCCGGCAGAATTCTAAGCAATATAATATGTATGAATCTGTAAAATTTCGCACGATCATTGCGGAATTTTAGTCGAGTTTCCTCTTTTTAGAAACATTGAAGAGGTTAGGAATCGGATTTTGATGAATATTCAAATGATAAACAGAATTATATTGTCATAAAATAATACTTTTCGTAAACCGTTTCAGAAGTATGTTGGTTTGCAAACTTACCAAATAAGAAAGAAAGGAAGAAAGAAAAATTGTTTATTTTGCACAAACAAAACGCACATTACAAAAAAAAAAAAAAAACCGAGTGTGCTTATGACCACACGACTGAAGTGAAACTTTAAACGTATTTGGCTATGAGAGGAAGAGAGAAAGAAAATGTGCGCGCGCACTGCTTTCTCTTGCTTATATCCCCCACTCAACTCCCGTTCGCCTCGCCCGATCACACTTTTCGTAACGCTTACGTCACGCGTTCGCCAGCTTACTCCCCAAGTCAAGCGTGCGTAAAGAATTTTCATTTCAAAAAGACATCTAAAATACACATACAACGTAGTCAAAAGCCTCGTAGTACTCAAGCTTCAAAAAATGTTGACAATATTGTCCATTGCTTGATGTCCGGGCTAGGGACCAAAGATAACACACATTAATTGACAATGCTGCTTCACCTTCCTGCCCTTGGCCCATGTTACTTGGGGTTACTAATAGAATGTATATGACTATTACAGAGTAGATAAGTAAAGTATTAACAAAACTGTTTATCTCAGCAACCCATAGAATTTGATTCACTTTAGATTCTACAAAGTTAAATCATTTATTTCAAATAAGCACATAAAAGGCACATTTGAACGTCAAAATTTACAAAAAAATTAATTCATTCTAGATACCCCTTCCAAAAGTTAGTTGCGGATGGAGAAGAATGGGCAAGAAACTCAACAGATGCTCTATTAAAATGTTTTACAATATTTGGTACACGTTAATATTATGTGAAGACGATACACTTAGAATAAAAACGTTTTTGACTACCTACTATGACGTCACAAGCTCGCTCTCTCGCTCACGCTCACCCAGCCAGCAGTACACAGGACTGAGCGCGAAAGTGGCGGCTTACGATTTTGGAACGTAAGATAGTGCGATTTTTGGCACGCGAAGTAGTTGCTCTTGCGTTATCACAGATATAGATAGACATAGATAACGCAAGTATTACGATCTGTATGAAAACCAAGCGTGCCATTTATTGACTACCTACTATGACGTCACAAGCTCGCTCTCTCGCTCACGCTCACCCAGCCAGCAGTACACAGGACTGAGCGCGAAAGTGGTGGCTTACAATTTTGAAACGTAAGCTAGTGCGATTTTTGGCACGCGAAGTAGTTGCTCTTGCGTTTTCTAGGTGTATCTATATGGAAAAGCCTCGTCTTACTTGTCAAGCACAAGTAAATATTTTTCTCGTCAAACAAGTACCCTTTTAATCTTGCTCCATCTAACTCCAGACAAGAATACAAATTGTCAAACTCCCTTTACCTTATTAACTCTTCTTACTGTCTCACAATAGTTATTTGTCTCATAAAATAGGAGTAATATGCAATGAGAACCCTTGCTTGGCGATCACGTAGCACAGAAATAAGCCCAACAACATTAAAACTTAAGCAAAACACGTGTACAGGTAGGTTGGACAAATATAATTAGGTATATAGGGAAAATATCTAGTCAACCTTATCTGGAGGAGGTAAGGGTGAAATTAGAGTGAATAGTTGTGTAGGAAAACGCAACGGCTTTGTTATGCGTTTCAGGCAAGTCTTGGGAACGTGACATACGATCCTGAAGAATGGCGAGGAAAATGATCCGACGGAAGTGCTTTGAGACTACACTTTAGCTGTTTTAAAGGATTTTAGAGGGTTTAAACCCTTGGGTTCTAAATATAATTTTAGTGACTGAAGTGCTAGACAATGGTTCACTCGTTTATTAAAACTCTCTTATCAGTCACTCATATCAATTACTCTTATAAACTATTATAGCAGCCTTCTCTTTTAAACCGGGAATAAGTTAAATCCTTCTAAGTTAAAAATTTTCTCAAAACGTTTTCTGTTATAAATTTTATAAAATAAAATACCTATTTAAAGAATAACCTCTAGGTACAGTCAACAAAAGAGATAAGTATGCAGGATCGTCGGATATAGTTGAAGTTTAGTAAGAAACCGATATGGATGTTGTCGACTGAAATTTTATTTGATAAATGAGCTGTTTGTTCGAGAACGTCCGTCCATTGGTTTCTTACTAAACTTCAACTATATCCGGCTATCCTGCATACTTATCTCTTTTGTTGACTGTACCTAGGTGCATTTTTGGGTGCTTCTGATCTGTTAGTAGGTAATTAATCATTTCATGTGCCCAATAATAGGGAGAATGCTTTCTTATGTTTAGAAATGCAATAGAGTCAACCTTAACGAAATACAGGATATTAAAACGTGTTCAAAAGAAAATCTAACCCAAAAAAGTCAGCCAACAAGCTCACCCTCCTACCAACCCGTATAACTCCTCAAGACACGCCTAATTTGGCTTTATGAGTGCGGCTTAAGGCGAGCCTCCGAGTAATGTATGAGCAAACTAACCTTCCTCGCAATATACATACGTTACAGTTTACGAGATGCTGCCAACAACATGGATATACGGTTACCGCTGTATTTTTGTGTTAGTTTTTATATATACATAAACTCACGCCTTTTTCCCATGGGGATAGACAGAAACAATAGACCACCTGCTAGATCCTAACATACTCCTTTTGTCTCGTTTACGTTCACGCCGGTTGCGAGTCCTACGCACCTGACGTTTCTGAAGAATATCACTAATCATCATCTGCCTAGCCTTTTCCCAACTATGTTGGGGTCGGCTTCCAGTCTAATCGGATGCAGCTGAATATAATAGAATACTCTTTATTATGTACACCATATAAATTACAGACATTCAATATAGAAACTTTACAATGGGTGACACAATGGGCGGTCTTATTGCTAAGAGCGATCTTTTAAAGACAACCTTTGGATGGATTAAAAAAGGGGAAGGACATACAAATACTGTAGGTAGTCTGTGTTGTACCATTTACACAAAAAAAAAAATACATACATAAACTATATTATACTAATCTAAATAAACTAAACCACCAGAATACCAGTATTTTACATGGAGCGACTGCCTATCAGACCTCCACAACCCACTTACTGGGTAATACGATACCCCTTGGTAAGACTGGTTGTCAGATTTTCGGGCTTCTGACGACCCGTACCGACTGTCAAAGATCCACGAATGACAGCCGGGACCAACTGCTTAACGTGCTTTCCGAGGCACGGAGGGATCTTGGTACGTAAAGATGGTCACCCATCCACAGACCAACCGCGGCAAGCGTAGCTTAACCTGATCGATCGACCCGTGCGGCTGATGTTACTTAACCACAAACCCCTCCACGAACATCACTAATAAGGCCAGTATATGTCCCCCGTATGGCTCCCGGCGTTTCCACTCACATCTGCCTTGTAAATACCTTTTGTTAGTCGCCTTTCATTCATCCTCTCAACACGACCGAACCATCTAAGCATGCTCTTTTCAATTTTTGTCACTACATCTTCTTTAGAACCTGTGTTAGTTTTTGTCTGGAAACAAATGTAGCTTAGAAAAATTAGATTTGGCGAAAATGTGTCGATGGTGTATAACCGCAGTTCAAGGCGTACATATGTCATGACAGGTCAACAGACTAAATAAAGTGAGATGACTGAAACTGTCGGAGCACTGAGGATCGCAGATGAAGATAACAACCTCGTGAAAAAGGATCATTCAATATAATGCAAGTAACCGCCCGGCCACGACTTTTGGCTTAGCGGCAAGCGGCGTTGATGCTGCGAGCGGTGCGTCGTGGTATGGTTCAGACAATTTTGTATATTTGTTTTTACCGCTCGCCGCCCCGCGCTAAACTGCTGCTGATAGCGGCAAGGTCACGGCCAGGTCGTAACGAGCAGTAATAATAAGCGACAAGTTACTGTCACAATATTAGAGAAATAGCTTTTTATAAGATATATATTTTGTATTTTTATAACTTTTTCTAGAAGTTTTGTTTGACTGAGAACAAAGATATTACTGAGATCTTCTTCGTGGAAAACCAAGTGAACCCAATAACACTGTCCCGGACTCGAAGAACGAACCGAAGACCGGCTTAGCAGTCAAGCTCGCGACAAAACCAAAACGAAACGAACAAGAAATACGTACCCGCGAATTTAATAACGCACATGCACATGCACACATGCTCAAATCAACACGTGTCTATGTAGTCCGTGTAGCGTGTCCGTGTAGCCCCTCAAGTGTCAACGGTACACCATATGTACATAAAAAAAAGTGCTCGAAACGTCAACGGTACACCGTGTGTACACCAGTGTCATTGTTCTATTGTCATTGTTAAAACAATGACTTTACTGCGCCCATTCAACTACTCCGACGCGTAGGGTGTTTCGACAGGTGAGAGAGTAGTGAGCCTGATACGTCCCGAAAGGCACATGTAAAACAATATATTCACTACAATTAAAACAGCATGTATCTGTCTCCGCAATGACAGCGTTTAGGTACACCCAACGTTGTCGGTTTTCCTTATATTGACACTGACATGTAGGGTGACAACGCAACATCTCGGGTTAAATAAATGGCGTCAGTGTCTTGGTAAGTGGAAAACGGGGTTAGATCAGGTGTTCCTGTAAATATAAGATGGTTTTTAATTTGATTGGTATTTAAAATGGTTACCCATTCGCCAGCGCAGAGAGTTGAGGGCACTGTTTACGTTGTTCTCTATTCTCGATAAACCCACGGCTCCTTCACATGACTTCCCAAATTCAATATTTATGCTCGGCCCATGCTAAAAAACTTTTTAACAAAAAAAAACTTACTTCAAAAAGCTACAACGTGAAAAATAACCGTTTTCAAAAGTTGGTGTCTTTGGATCCGTATTTTAGTTTTATGCCACCGACTTTCGAAATGAAAGTTATTTTTCACTTTGTAGTTTTTTTGGAAGTCGTTTTTTTTTTCTTATAAAGTTTTTATTTCCCGCTTTTTAGCGGGTCTGCTTATAATTTATCCAAGTTACAATAGCTTAGTGTCAACTTGCTCATCGCCTTTTACAAAATATTCCTTTTTCCGATGCAGGGACGTTAATTCTTGAGGAGTTATCCTGGTAAGAACCAGGAACCAGAGCGGGCCCATTTAGCAATAAAAAAAAACATACATAAAGTTGAACATAATAACCTCTTCCTTTTTGGAAGTCGGTTAAAAATGTTCGTTCCACCAAAAATCGTCTTCTACGACGTCCTCCTCACCGTTCTGGCTTCATTCATTTTTCTTTCTTTCTCCAGGCGGCCTTTCTTTGGAATGTGTTCCCTCTGAACATCAGGACGGCAACCAGTCGGTTATCTTTTAAAGTGAAAGCACGTGAACATATCCGTCAGAAGTTGGCCGTAACACCCCAGAGCTGATTTGCTAGATTCGTTTTCTCTTCTACCAATCATTTTTTCTCCTGACAGTTCATTTTGTTTATATGTACTCGTATGTATGTATCTATGTATTAGTATGTATTCTTGTGTTTTGTAGTAATTTCCTAGCTGTTTATCCCGTATGTTTACCTGCCATGTTTTGTCTCTGCATCACCATAAGGTTGACTGGTAGAAAATGCCTCAGGCATTAAGTCTGCCTTTGCACAGTATTTTTTTTTACTTGTGCATAAAGTTTATATAAATAGGAAAGAAAAATATTGGTACACACAATGACATGTCAATAGGTCGTTCTCACATGTATAATTTCAATTTAAATGATTTAACCAATATTTTGATTTAAAAGAGTTTCCTTGGAGTTTTTGCCCGTTTTACTCGTTATCTAGGTACCTACTATAATTGGAATGGGCAACTAGCTTCATTTTTCTGACTGGCCGACTCCATAATGCAAAAGTGCCTGTAAAATAAATATTACGTTTTTATTAAAAAAAAAAATGTGATAAACTAATAAAAACAGCCGCACCTCTACCAAGCTTAACAGAAAACGCTTTAACATTCACAGAGAGAACCATTTCCCTTACCCACGACTATATTCTACGTTCCCACGCAAAGAAAAGAAATTAAAACAAGAAAATTTCCAACATCATAAGCTCTACAATTTTAATTTGCATATTAAACAGCGAGCTTCCTTTCTCTATAATTGTAGAGACACAGTAAATGAGATGTAGAGCAAACGACACTGACAAAGTAGAGTCTTTGTAAAGGGTACTCTACCGTAGAGACTCGATGGAATACGTCTGCTGAATGTAAAGAACTGCAGCTTAGACTCCATTTTATTTTTAATTGTTTGAATAGAGGTAGAGCTCTTTTGTTACGTCAAAATGTTAAAGAGCTTGTGTTTTATTAACGCAAGTTAATATTTTTGTGCCTGAAGGTTGCATAAAGAAATGGCGAGATGACCTGGATGCGTACCATGAGGGCTGGTCCGAGGTGGCGCGGGAAAAGATTTCCTGGAAGGATTTGGGTGAGGCCTTTGCCCAGCAGTGGGACAGACAGGGTAACAAAAAAACAACCGAGTGTGCTTATGACCACACGACTGAAGTGAAACTTCAAACGTATTTGGCTATGAGAAGAAAAGAGAAAGAATATGTGCGCGCGCACTGCTTTCTCTTGCTTATAACCCCCACTCAACTCCCGTTCGCCTCGCCCGATCACACTTTTCGTAACGCTTACGTCACGCGTTCGCCAGCTTACTCCGCAAGTCAAGCGTGCGTAAAGAAGTTTCACTTAAAAAAAAATAGGTTTCTTGGTCTTATAAAGTACGGTCACCAGAGGAGATAAGTAACCATCGTCGTCGGATATAGTTCAAGTTTAGTAAGAAACCGAAAGATATTTTCGAATTAAATTTAATTCAATTAATAGAAAATACACAGTTCATTTATAAAATTAAACATTCCAAAACATCCACCGGTTGCTTGCTAAACTTCAACTATTTCCGACGAATCTGGTTACATATCTTTTTTGGTGACTGTACCTATAGGAATATTTATGTTTCATCATCTAAAACTACCAAATACTCATAGTACTTATAAATGGTGAAATTAAATTCATGGGCATCCTTGTAAGGGGTCATTGCACTCATCATTATGAACAACTTTTACTATGGGACCAAACCTGAAATCGCTAAAAAAAATCAGCTGTTCCGTACATTTTGACGAGTTATGTGAACATAAATAAATAAATAAATACAAGGAACAGCTGATTTTTTTTCGCGATTTTAGGTTTGGTCTCATAGTAAAAGTTGTTCATATTGATGAGTACAATGACCCCTTTAAAGGATGCCCATGAATTCAATTTCACCCTGTATAAATATTTTCAATTAGATACACCAATATTTTAAGTCCGACAAGAGAATAATCTATATCAATAAAATATCAAAAACAGTTACATATAAAAATACCACAATTGAAAAAACTAATCAACAATACCCACTACAACTCAATTAATAACAACTTTCACACAAAACAAAACACGAGAGAAACAATATAAACATCAAACAGCGACATTTTAATGAAAATTGAAACATTCACTACACAGTTATGGTGAAAAATATATTACTGCATAAAGCCCATGCTTTCCTCGTATTAGTCTACATTGAAACAAAGCTCCGTCGAACTGAAAAAAACACGTCCCGATACTAGACTGAAATATTCAGTGCTATTGGTCGGTCTGGTGAATTTTTTCTTTTTGTTTACGTGTCTGGTTTGTGTGTCTAGTCTTTCAGTGGAAGGATGAAAAATAAGCTGCTTGCTTATAATATAGGTAGAAAAAACAAGATGGTTGGAGAGAGGGATTTCGTTTTTAGGGCTCCGTGCCAACGAGACCTTTTTACTAAGGCTCCGCTGTCTGTCTGTCTGTCACAGGGCAGTCTCTTTTGAACCGTAATAGGTAGACACTTGAAATTTTCACAGAGTGTTTATTACTATGGTTGCTATAACAATAAATAATGAAAATAAATGGGGTCCCCATAAAAGAAACGTCTTTTTTTTTGGCGTTTATTTACATTGTATTTAAAAAACCGATGTAGTGTTAAATATTAGTAGTACGGAACCCTTCGTGTTTGAGTCCGACTCGCACTTGGGCATTATTTTTTATTAAGTTTTCCTCAACACAAACACGATAGTAAAAATGCAGGGCAGCAAATTATAAACGATATTTATTTCTGTATGTAGATTTTAAAAAATGTATATTTGAATGTCTATGGAAATTATAGTCTGTGCAATTATGGTGTGTGCTGTGTGTGTGTGTGTCTGTGTGTGTTATAGTGTATGTGTGTGCGTGTGTGTGTGTGTTATAGTGTGTGGCTGTGTGTGTGTGTGTGTGTGTGTGTCTTTGCAGATTAGTGTCTAAGGTGGTCTTTGGAGATTAGCTTCAGAAATGTTCGCAGATTATCGTCTGAGATCTGTTTTTTATTGCAGTTATGAATGGGTTGTGCTAGTAACCATTTCTGTTTTTCTTACTTCAATTGCGAAATAAGTACTCCTATAAAAACAAAGCAACAGTTGAAAATTATGTAACACCAGGAAAATATTTAATAACGATTATATTAAGGCCATTATTATTTCGGAAGTCGAACAAAGTAACAACAGGAAAAACCAGCGGGGCAATTGCATAACACAATATTATCAATCGGAATCGGTTTCATTTTGACAGTTCAACAACATTCATTGCGCTATTTACGTGTTGAGCAGACGCATTTTTCGAACTTATGAAGCAATGAATTAGCAATTTGCTTCAAAATTATTCAGATTCCGATTGATAGTGTGTTACGCAATCGGGGTGCTGGACCAATCTCAAAAATGGGAACGATCTTCACGAAAATCATGTTCATGCAAACTTCCTAGGCACAAAGAGTAATCCAACCGATCTATTCTGTACAAATCTCATCGTGAAAACTTAGGTGAAGTGAGCTGTCAATGGTGTCACTCCCGAACATCAGGTGGAATGACAGCTAATTTCAAGCTCACTTCACGTCAGTTTTTACAGTGACATTTTTACAGAATAGACTAAAAGCTCCTGTCAAATCCATACCAATATCATAAATGCGAAAGTGTGTTTGTCTGTCTGTTACCTCTTCACGCTTAAACCACTGAACCGATTTAGATGACATTTGGTATAGAGATAGTTTGAGTCCCGGGAAAGGATATAGGATACTTTTGTCCCGATATTCCCACGGGATCGAGTATCATGCGGGTCAAACCGCGGGGTACTGCTAGTATCACATAAACGACGACGGAACATCAAAAACCAGTTGTCCCATTATTCCCTACAAATCGTCCGTAACAAAATCCCTTTGAGTTCAGGTAAAAATCATAAGAGGTGGAGTGAAGTCGCTTCCAGTAAATTATGACATCTAATTACGAAAGCATTGTCGAATTTCAACGCTGCATTTAATTTTGTTTGTACCAGCTATTTGGGGATGGTACAAAGTACAAGCGAAGAGATGGCGGCCAGTATGCTTTAACATAAGCAGCTTGTACACAGTTTGCCAAATGACTCACTGTTTTAACTCTCAGTATCTTAGTGCGTCTGCGGTAATTAGGTGCAAAATAGCCCTTTCCCAACAGGTTCTGAAGTTATCCATAGCTTACGTCATAGCCATAGGCGCTTATTTAACCAAGACGCTATAATGTTTGTAAAAGTAACGTTATTTGGTGCAAATTTTCCACAGTATACTTAATTTTCCATGATTTCGTGCAAATTTTCCACAGTTTACACCACAACCTCCCACAACTTAAGCCACACGTCAAATGTCATTTAATTTTACACGAGAGCATTGGAGTGTACGCTGATAAATGCGTCCTCTCACCTCGCCTTGCGATAATGTCGGGTTGGCGACCAAATTAATTTTAAATATACCCTGTTATTGTCATTTAATTAAAACACGGACATCGTGAAAGAGCTCAAGATTAATTATGTTGACGAAATAATTAAGGCTTTTAATCAGGTTTTTATCGCAGTAATGTGTTTTTGGATAAGGATTTGGGTTACGGTTTAAGAGTATTGTTGTGTTTGTTTGTTTATTTCTCGCTTTAAATATCTTCTTTAAGAATTACTCGACTTTCAAGAAGTCTGACAGTTGTCTTCGAAGCTGAACCTTTTGGACTGAAATGAATAAGTCAGTTGTTAAAAGTCTGGTGTGTTTTCTCAAGTTAGACAAAGTCCTTTTTCTTCAGTTCACGAGTCTAGAACTTTTGTCCCATGACATACCCACCTCAGTTGAGACACAGGTCCACTACCTACCTATAAGGCTGAAACTTTTAACGCAGAGATCCTCCAATAGTTTGCAACCCTAAAAGCAAAGTTTAAAGCCTAATGAAAGTGGAATTTCAAATGAAAGAAATTAAAACTTGAAATTGAGCAAACAGTTTTAACAAAGCGAGCCCCCTAGCCAAAGCTTCAAGTCTGAGGATGAATGGAACCATAGTCGAACTGAACTATTTATCTAAACGAAAACAGCAAACACTCCCAAGCGATTTCCACTATCTTTTACTTAAGCTCCTATTTAACACAATACAAAGAGCAAAAAACGTCGGGAACTATTCAATTCTTTAACAAAGAAAGGTAACTAATCGCTCCCAGTAGACTAACTTAAAACTACTCCAGCTAAAGAGTTCAACTTAATAAAGCTGGTTAAGACGGATAGGGGGGCGCAAGTAGTGGGGGTAGGGGAGAGGTCGCGCCAAAAACAAGCGCTTTGTGAAGCACCTGGGACATAGTGATAATGAAACTAATTTACTAGATTTAGCCTTTCCCTGGGTTTCGGAGCGCGGAAAAAATGTGGAGAAGGTATTTCAATTAGTCTTGTAGAAGAGAATTTATTTTGAAATTCTTGTGATACTTATGAGAAAAATGTGTTATTGTCTTTCACATTCCCTGAAGCTCTGGAGTGTTTATAAGGGACATTATGAGCGCAAATTAGAAGGTAGATACTGTAGTTTATTTTATATTCACATTGAGAGTCTGGTGCTATAGCAAATAGATCGCAAATAGATTATATTGCAATTGTTTATTTCAGCCACAAACCTACCCCTAAATCCGCTCAATCTGTGTGGTTCTTTCCTCAAAAGACCATTTCAGACACCAATCTACATGGTCTTCACATGATCTGACCAAGATTTTGTCTGGACTTTAAAAGATACTGTGACCTCTGAGTTTGTTTCGGCCTTTCTTCTCAGAGTAGTCAGATAGGAAACGCCGACCTCATGTAGCTTTAAAAAATATGATTGACGTGTAAAAGTGTTTGTACAAACCTACTTACAGAAAATAAATCATTTATTATTTATCATTTAACCAGCATATTTTTTCTGCCATGTTGGAAGATAGTGAAGTTAGTACGTAAAACTTTTCAACTTTGTTTCCTTCAGTCGCTGCACTTCGGCAAATCATTCGGTGCTGCAAGTGACCATAGATAACTTTCAAACAGGCAGCCGCCATCTGTAACAAAAAGAAACAGATGTTTAAGGAGTTACGATTGTGAAAAAACAACATTAGAGGGAGAATTAAAATAAAATTCGGGCGGTCTAGGGACAACCGTCAGAGACGAAGTTAATTTTATTTTATTTCATTTAACGATACCCGCACGCACACACTCAATTATAGTAGAAAGAGAGCGAGAGAAAGGTGTGAATTTAGTACGCGTTTTTAATACAGAGCCATCTAGTATAAGTTTTTAGAAGCTCTCATAAAATTTTCGCCATCTTGGATTTTCATATTGACCTCGCTATCGACTTTAGCACCCTCGAAAGCCATGAAAACTACACCCATGATGAAAAATTAGAAAATTTTTGCAGCCGCCATCTTGGATTTTCATTTTGACCTTTTTACCGGCTTTGGCACCCTCCAAAATCATGAAAATTATCACTCCCTCTGGACAAAATCGCACGCTTTTTCGTTTGTGTGACGATTTCTACCAGTTAACTCCTACTGCAAGTCCCATTAAAGAACTTTGTTCCAAAAATTGGTAACGGCCGCGACTTACGAGTTTTACGATTAACTTACGACTGTAGGTTCGAACTCAGGTATGCGCTTTACTTTATGTAAATTATTTCATCACCATTGCTCTCAAAACGGTGCATGAGGAAACCGGCATGTCCTAGAACCAAAAATTCGAACACATGTCACATCTACCAACCCGCACTGGGCCCGCGTGATGGATAACGGCCCACTCCCTCTCACCGAGAGGAGGCCTATATCCCAGCAGTGGGAACATTATACCTAGGCTGATTATGCTGTTCCAAAAATCCGCAAAATGTTTAGGTTTCTTCGTATATTCAGGTTCAGATGGAGACACTCGGCGTCCCGTTGGATTAAATTTTCTTAGTCGATGAATGCAGCTGCGATATCACTCAAACTGTATTATTAAACTTGAAGCCTTTATACAGAGTGCTTATTTTACTATTTTTATGCGAGGTAATGAATTTCATTATCATTCCTCGGCGATTTACTTTTGTTTTTGTTTGAGTTTTCTTATGAATTTAGGGTTGGTAGAAGTTTTGCTGTTTGTACTGGGTGAATGATGGGGATCTGTCTGGGATAGTGTTTACGTAGTTGGAAATTTTATTTTAAGAAACTTCTTATATTTTTAGGTGTCATTACAACCCAACAGTTTATTTGATTAGCTAATTCTTCCCTTGCGGTAGTAGGGCTAACGTCCGCGCGCCCGCCTGGTTTGCGACCACCCTCCCACCGGACTTCAGCGTCAAGCAGCCTGCTGTGTTTCGTCGATGCGTGGGAGTTCCAGTGGCTTAGGCATCTTTTGGTCACGCTCGTTCCATCATAGACCATCGCTTTCCATCAGGCGTGATCGAGGTCAAGAGCGGGCCCATTCAGCAATAAAAAATAAAAAAAAAGATGACTGATATCGATCACTTAGAAAATGTTCAAAAAGTCCCTGATTATTAGGTGTAACCTACGATTCATTTATTGCATGAATTGTTTACATTAGTATCTACCATTTCGAGCAATGGTGGCCCAGTGGTAACGACCACGAATTACGAGTTGTAAGTCGTAGATTCGAACCCAGACAGGCACTTTACTTTGTGTAAATTATTTCATTAATAAAATAATTAATCACAAAAGTGCCTCTAAATGGTCCAATTTAAATAAATGATATAGTAAATTATATAATGTGAAACGAGTAAATTATTTCATCATTCACGCTCTCAAAATGGTTAAGGAAAACATCGTGAAGAAACCGGCATATCCTAGAAGCAAAAATTCGAAGACATCTGACATCTACCAACCCGCACTGGGCCCGCGTGGTGAATTAAGGCCAACTTCCTCTCACAGAGAGGAGGCCTGTGTCCCAGCAGTGGGAAAATTATAGAGACTTATTATGCTAGTAGTAATTTTAACATTTTTACCATAAATAATCCGACGTTTAAATATCCGCGAACGCAATCGTTTTTCATGTTAAAATAAGCAGTTAATTACATATTTTCCATTACAGCAGCTACATATTTCACGTCTGAAAATACCATCACCTGATTCGTACTCCGTAACGCAACCTCACAATGTAATTAAACTTAAAAATGCACAATAAATATTTTCCGCTCATTACCACCTGTCTATCAACCGTAATGAATTAACAAGTGTACACTGCCCAATTATTCGGACACGCAGTGTAATGTAAGCAAAAACAATTTGTTGACTGTACGGGCACCCGCAACTAAAGTTTACCGAAACAAGCGACGTATTGCAGCGTACACGTCAGTGCAAATAAAAGTGCACAGTGCGGGCGGCTAGTTAAAATTTCACGAGTCGGTCTAACGGTTGAACGCACTGTTATTCCGAGTTCGAATTTCGTTTCGTTTTCGAACACCATTTTTTGAATATTTCAGTTGGCGTTCGGCGTTTTTTTGGCAGTTGTACGTTTATTTATGTCACGGTGTTTAAGTTCAAAAATTAGCATATTTACTGTTGTTGATGTTAAAAGTTGGTAACAAAATGAAAGGTAACTTAAAAAGATCATACACAAGGCTGATTAGGTTATGTTGCTATGCTATGCTTTGCAAGAAACCTAACGTGCAATACTAAAAAGTAAATAACGTTTTAGCAACGCAAGACTTTTCCAACGCTAAAAGTAACATTTACCTATTTTCATTTAACAAAATCAACCTATAATGCTCCTACTCCTGGGATACAGGCCTCCTCTCTGTGAGAGGGAGTGGGCCATAATCCACCACACGGACCCAGATCGGGTTGGTGGATGACACATGGCTTCAATTTTTTTGGTTCTAGGATATGCCGGTTTCCTCACGATGTTTTTCTTCACCGTTTTGAGAGCAGTGGTGATAAAATTAAATACACAAAGTATTATGCCTGCCTGGGTTCGAACCCACGATCTGCCGAGACCACTGAGCCACAACTGCTGCCACGCTCACTATTTTTATTTAAACAGCCAACCAACTAAACAATTTCTACCAAACACAAATCGAACTAAACTGAATACCGAATGAACGCAAAACATCGAAACTCATACATTATAATTACCTAACAAACATTTGGTCATATTAAATTCCTCACATTTTCCGAATTTACATGACAATGATATCAGTAGAATTTATTATGTATTATTGTATTGGGAACCACTGGTCCGTCACGGGCCGAGAGCACACCATTCGGATTTATTTGTATTAAAACAATACAACCCTGAACAAAGGTTTTGAACATCGATTGTCTCATCTGCCATTCAGTTATTGAGTACACCCTTTATATAGCAAATAATTCCGGTGTATAATAATTTCAAAGGGTTTCCATATTTGATTTTTCAGTTCGGATCTATGAATTTATGCTCACGTGGTAGATGTTTTTATATGGAAGCCATCTTTGATATTTTCACAGACACCAGTGTTTTTCGTTTTAAACTATAGAAATAACAAGTCGAGTCTTTCAGCCGTTCAGATACATTTGTCACGAAACAGTTTTATTTTATCAACTAATATTATAAAGGCGAAAGTTCGTGAGTGTGTGTGTGTGTTTATATGTTTGTTACTTCTTCACGCTCAAACGGCTGGAGCAATGTTGGTAAAATTTTGTATGGAGGTAGCTGACACCCTGGATTAACATATAGGCTACTTTTTATCCCGATATTCCCACGGGATCGACATTTATGCAGGTGAAACCGCGGGGCGCAGCTAGTTTTAACATAAATACAGAAACTGACGCCATCTTTCCATGGGGATTCCCCAAAACTAAAGTACGGCAGCCGCTACCATCTTTACATACTCCTTTTGCTTTGTTTACGTTCATGCATCTGCCGGTCCATTCTGTAAAGATCTCACCGTGAAAACTGACGTGAAGTGAGCTGGAAATGAGCTGTCATTCCACCTGATGCTCGGGACTGACACTATTGACAGCTCACTTCACCTAAGTTTTCACAAAGAGATTTTTACAGAATAGGTCGGTTGGATTACTCTTTCTCTTAAGTGCCTAGGATGTTTGCATGAACATGATTTTCGTGAAGATCCGTTTCTATTTTTGAGATTGGTCCTGGTTTTTCCTCTTGTTACTTTGTTCAACTTCCGAAATAATAATGGCCTTAATGTAATCGTTATTAAATATTTTCCTGGTGTCATATAAATTTCAACTATTGCTTTGTTTATATAGGAATACTAATTCTGCAATTGGAGTAAGAAAAACAGAAACGGTCACTAGTATAACCCATGTTCTAACTGCAATAAAAAACACATCTCAGATGCCAATTATTTTGCAAAGACGATCTCAAACGCTAATCTGCAGAGACTATCATGGTCATGATCTTATGGTCCTCACATAATCTGAATAAAACAATGTCTGGACTTTAAAAGTGTGAGATTTTTACAGAATAGCACTGCTGGTGATACACGCACGTCGGTTGCGAGTTGCGGTTGCCCTTCTGAATAAAACAACCAATAAGGTCACTATAATGTCCTTCTAGGGCCCCCCTTCTGACGGCATTTTAAATCCCTACATCATCCTGTAACATACGTTGCCAAACAATCTCACCTGTTGCCACACATATCATCTACCCCTTCGAACAACCAAACCGTAAAGATAACCAGCCCTACTAACCCAAAAGACATACACGTCCATTTCCGTCCTACTAAAAAACAGAACGATAACCGAAGTTAATTTCACTTACACTTCGTAATCTACACCGCTGCATTGTTCTGATGTCACTACTTGACAAGCGATGGACACAAAGCAAGGCGATAACGTCACTCACAATATGCAGGGGTAAACAAAGGCGGGTAGACGTTTTATAAATTTTCCCGCTTCCGTGACTCCGATGGGAAGATTAAAAACCTTTTGTTTACTGCAGGAGAATAAATGTTATTAAATTTTGATAGATTTTCGAACATATTTTCTTTGAAAAATGTTGTATAAACGTAACCTATACTGTTTTTTCTTCTTAGCGTGTCGATAGAAATCTAAATGTACTCGGCCCAGAATTCGGCTACTTGTTTGGCGTCATCACTAGCGTCCATCAGTCCAACCCACCTATACTTAAACAGTTTTGTGAATGTGACCTCGTTGGACTGCATAGTTTAGGATACTGGGTTCGATCGCCAGGTCCGGCAAAGTGTGTTTTATTCTGTATAAAATCCCTCGGTAATACTCGTAATACCTCAGTAAGACTCGCCTATGTCAGGGTCTCCCTTGGGCTGCGCCTCTGCGTACACCTTTGGAGTATACAGGCGTATTGTTACATTATCTTTTCAAAGAAGCATGTTTTAAAGAAGTACTTGTAATGAGAAATATATCCGATCACGTATTTCAGGAAAAACGAGGCTCAGGTAATGGTTACTGGTGCGGGATTGTCCGAAAGGGTCACCGCTACCCCGGAACATAAATGGCTAAGGAAGGTTTTAGTCAGTAAGAGTCTGACACTCCCTTCCGCTCCACCCAGAGCGGGAGCAGTCATTTGATGATTTCACATCCATAAAAAAAAGGTAATGGTTACTGACATTCGTAGAACAAGACGCGTGTAGATTATGTGTTTAGCAAACAAATCTCTTTTGTTTGGAAAAGTGCTTATGGCACAAATCTAACTTAAAGAGATATTTTAATGATTTTAATGACTATAATTCTGTAAATACATACCTATTATAGTCGCGAATCATATTTTGATCAAGATATAACCTGACACTGACCTGCAAATTCCAAAAAACGTAAGAAAATTTGGATTTCGCGGTCTACCACTGCGCATTCACCTTAACATAAATTTGAACTCGTATGTTTAATTTTTTTATTGGATTACCTAACGAGTTAAAGCAGTGGTGGCCCACTGGTATCGGCCCTGACTTACGAGTCGTGAGTGGTGGATTATGGCCCACTCCCTCTCACAGAGAGGAGGCCTGTGTCCCAGCAGTGGGAACATTATAGGCTGGTTTGATTGAGGTAATTAGTCTAGTAGCACGAGATACGACAAGAAATTACAACTAATTGGTAACAATTTACGCTGTTTGGTCAGATCCCCTGAGAAGCACCCCCCACCCCACCCCTCCTCGATCCCCTGCTAGTTCTTCTTCTGTTTTAATCTCTGGTTTATCCATTTTATGCTAGATTACTCTTTTTGACAGGTAAATTTATGATAATGTTTATACTCAAAACACTCGCTACCTTCTCAAAATTTTTGTTTTGTTTATATGCTCTCTTCTATCTGTGAAAATTTGTGTTACTTTAGAAATAGAAACATTTATTGTCCAGGTAATACACAGTAAGCAGGTTTAGTGGTTAACATCAAGTTAGGACGATATGAATAGCTTAAAATTACAGAATATTATTATTAACTAGTGAGCCAAACTAGACAGTTAAAAGTAGTTTAGCTGTAAGTTTTTTAAAAACTGTAAAAGAAAATAAAATATTGTCTCGAAAAACTTCCATAAGTACTAAACACCATGTAAAACGGGGTTATTATTACGTTCCAGTCATATTCATTTTTAAACTACGAAGTATTTAGTGGGAGTAGAATATTTCTTAAAATTTTCACAAACATTTTCCCTAGAGCTACGGATCCCCACTGCAATGGGTGCGCACTCCTAATCCGCAGCTGTAAGCGTTTATTGCCTTAAACGGGAATTTATGTCGCGACCACAACCAACTTTCACCTGAGACGTAGATCATGAAGTTGTTACAGAAAGGACATAATTATTATAAAGACCGCTTTGAAGTTATCAAATAAAATTATTGACTCGAAAATCATCAGAGGGGAAATTCTCGTAATTTTAAGAACGTTCACAGTCTAATCTCAGTTTCAACCTGTCAAAAATACTTCTAATTTCCCTACATTTTTGACAAGTTTTTGACATTTGTTTGTCGCCGAGATGAGACTGCAACTAGATCTTGAACATTTTAATCTGTCAAACGCCGCTAATGAGACACAATTGATTTTCTATTGCTTCGGTGCCGATCGGCGAACCGCGCCGCTTGACCGGTTAAATTACAAGAATTGGCCTTCTGATGTCACGAAAGCCTAATTATCCAATCGAGTCAGTTTCGAAGACTTAGGTTCAAACTTATGACAGCAGGTAAATTTAAGCTCAAACTCAAGGCATTTATTTCAATTAAACCATGTACAGGCACTTTTGAATCGTCAAAATTTAATAGTCGGTCAGTTAGTCAGAAAGTTGAAGCCAGTTTCCCATTCCAAAACGTAGATTTATTTCTAAGGAGAAGAACGGGCAAGAAACTCTATACAGGAAGATTTTTTTTATCACCATCCAAATTTTTACAGGGTGTTCTACCCATGAATATGAACAACTTTCACTATGGGACCAACTGAAATCACGAAAAGAAATCAGCTGTTTAATACAAAAGTTCAATACCTACTTGACCAAAATGTATGAAACAGCAGATTTTTTTTCGTGATTTCAGAGTCGGTCCCATAGTGAAAGTGGTTCATATTCATGGGTAGAACACCCTGTAAAAATTTGGATGGTGATAAAAAAAATCTTCCTGTATAGTCGACGTAACGCCAACTCTGTTGTTACTAGTGAATAGTCCCGGGAAATCCGGGAACCGAAAGTTTTTATGTTTTTATCTTGCCCTGTCATTTCGTCTTTCTCTTACTTTGTCCGTTTCAACACTTTCAACTCTACTACTACGTAGCAAGTGTATTCCACGCCAAATTAGAAATATTCTAAACGCGAAGTATCATTTCCCGAAAGTATCGAAAGTACCGGGAATCCCGCTTCCTTAGCCAGAAGGTCCCAAAAATCCCGGTTCTGCATTCCCTAGTTGTTACACGCATGTTTTTTACTCTGTGACCCAAATCTTACAGGAGCGCGGAAGCCATTGACGCGGTGAAGAGATTGATGCTTTAATTTCAGTAATGGCTGCTTATTAGAAAAGGGGCTGTTGTGTACGGGGGGTACACCTTTTTGGTTCTCATGTATAGTCAACAAAAGAAATAAGTGTGCAGGATCGTCGGATATAGTTGAAGTTTAGTAAGAAACCGATGGATGTTTTTGTCAAATAAAATTTAATTTTATTAATAGAAAACAAACAGCTCATTTATCAAATTAAATTTCAGTTGACAACATCCATCGGTTTCTTACTAAACTTCAACTATATCCGACGATCCTGCATACTTATCTCTTTTGTTGACTGTACCTACCAATGGGTGGATTGAAATGTATGTCAGGTCCAGTTGAAAACCAGCGTCAGACACTAGTTGTCTGGCATTGTTGCTGAACTGGGCCTTTTTTTTTTTTTTTTTTATTTATTCTCTAGAGAAATACAGTATTTTTTTCTTTTACAATATCACTCGCCAAACTTTCGAGTTTGATGGCGAGAAGCGCCTGTTACATATACATAGTAAATACTGACCTTAAAAACTACCAACTATGCACTCAGGGATAATTATTATATTTATTATTGACTAATAGAAAAATGTCTATGGCCAATAAGTCCGCCTCTGTACATTTGTTTGCTTAAAGTATTAAATAAATAATTTTTTTTGTGGGCGCATGCGTGAGGCACACTTTCCTGCTAATTTCTTACATCGGTCTTTACCCTTTTTTATTTGTTTTTATCTGACGTATGTCATTGGTGTACTCTGTGTCTTTTAATCTATGCTAAATAAATGTATGTTTTTTCTTTCTATGTTAAGTTGTGACATAATTAAATAATTAGCAAGTGGCATCATCATCTGCCAAGCCTTTCCTAACTATTTTGGGTCGGCTTCCAGTCAAACCTGACGCAGCTGAATACCAGTGTTTTACAAGAGCGTCTGCCTATTTGACCTCCACAACCCAGTTACTGGATAATAGATATCCCTTAGTAAGACTGGTTGTCAGACATTCGGGCTTCTGACAACCCGTAACGACTGTCAAATATCCACAGTTGCCAGCCGGGACCAACGGCTTAACGTGCTTTCCGAGGCACGGAGGGGTCTTGTAATGTAAAGATGGTCACCCATCCACGGACCAACCGCGGCAAGTGTAGCTTAACCTGATCGATCGACCCATGCGGCTGTTATTACTTAGCCACAAGCCTCCTAATTAGCTAGTGTGTATCACCAAATGATAATAATGACCTACACCTATCTACACGTGCAAAACGAATCTTGTGAAAGTGTCCTTCGTTTGCTCAGCGCCAAAAAAAAAAAGAAAAATAAGAGAAAAGACAATCCATACACATTTTCAATTTTTCCTGTCCTCCGTAGTCGGTGTTCTGTAATCCGAGCATTGCGTACAAACCGAGTGCTGTGGAATCCCCCAAAATTTGTATGTACATCTTCTATAATATAGTATGGTGTAGGGATGGGAAGTCCATTGTCGATATCTAGGGAAATACTGATTGGGCGCTTTCCACGAAATGTATTCAAATGCTGGCAATAACGGCGTCATATCGTCAGTCGGAAGCAGTAATGGAACATTTCAAAATGGCCTGTTCTGAGTAATTAAGGTTTAAAGTTTTTTAATATTCAAATCCTATTTTATTTTTTCTAGAGACGATTTTGTATTTTTTTTTGTATTGAATAATATGCAGATTATAGCCAAGTTTATTGTGTATTACTTTGGATAAAATATTCAATTCCCTACCATTCTACATACTCATCTCAAAACACGTGGTTTTGGATATGTTCCGGTAATGAATCCGACCGACGATATAATAATAATAATAATAATAATAATAATATTTATTTCTCTCAAAACAAAAATGCAATATACATTATTACAGTCTAAAATGGCTTAAGTTAGTGTTCCAGAGTGTAAAACCCTGACTTCTAAACTAGGTTTATGTACCTGTATCTTAGAAGCCAGTGTCCCTTCAAAGTGATGAGCATATAGAAAATAGGACACACATTATACACAATAATCCGTTAGGGCAAGTCCAAGAGAAATAAAAAGAAAAAGAAAAAAAAAAAAAAACAAATCAGAATACAAGAAAAACAAAAATTAATTAAAGTGTTGTGTATGTCTCTATTGTGTTGGGGTGTGTTATGTGTGTGTGGGTGTTAGAGGGTGAGTGTATGTTTGTGAAAGAGTGTGTGTGACTATGAGTATGAGTGAGTGTGCGAGCGTAAGCGAGAGTATATAATAATTATCATAATTTTCCTTTTATGAAAACCTTAAATATTAATTTATATTTCTAAAGTTTCCCAACAGAAGATCCTCCGTATTGCGATAAGATAGTTTTAGAAGATATTCCTGTAACTTAGATTTGAACTGATATTTAGTATCGGGATAAATTTTTAGCACTTTATTAAGCTGGTTATAAAGCTTCGTGCTGGTGACGTAATAGTGTCTCCTGGCGAACGAAGTTCTATGCGACTCATGAGGAAAAACCGTGTGTTTAATTCTGCCTGTTGGCTCTGAGGACGGACGAGTAGAGTGCTTACGGAGCATTGACTGAAGGACATACAGCTGCCTGACAGTTAATACTTTAGATTCCGCATATAGCTGTTCTGTGGAATATCTTAGCGGCCGAAAGAGCAGAACCTTAAGAACAGCTCTTTGTGCTCGTTCTAGTCTGATGAAATGGTTCTCAGTAGCTCCACCCCAGATTGGAATACAATAAGCTAAGATCGATTGGCATAAAGCAAAATAAACCAACCTCAATGTATTCATATCAGCAGACTTGCGTAATTTTTTAAAAACGTAAATCAGCTTACGAGTCCTACCAGAAAGTGTGTCTAGGTGTTTATGCCAATTGAGATGTTGGTCGATATGTACGCCTAGGTATTTGACACTAGTGGACTTAGAAACAGCAAGGCAGTCACAAATGGTGGAAGGTGTACATATATGGGCTTTAAGAGTAAGAGAAGGTGACGGGCATAAATTTGACCTGATAGAAAAAGGTATATAAACGGTTTTACTGACGTTTAGAGTGAGAAGGTTGTTACTCAACCATTCCATTACACGTGAAATCGCTTTCTCGGCACTCCGATAGCACTGGGCCCAGTCTACTCCATCTATAAGCAGGGAAGTATCATCGGCATATGTGATGACTTTACAGTTTTGAATGGACAGTTTACAGAGTTCATTTATATAGATAAGGAATAGAGTGGGGCCCAATATGCTACCTTGAGGCACACCGTATGCAATGGGAAGCTCTTCACTCACATATTGCCCGATTTTAACCATTTGAGTGCGATTCCTCAGGTAGTCCCTAAAGATATCCAGCACCAAACCTCGAATTCCAATGCCTTCCATCTTATTCAATAAGGCCGGCGCAGAAACGGTATCAAAGGCCTTAGATAAATCAAGAAAGATACCAAGACACTTTCTCTTGTTGTCAATAGTCCTAACTGCGTAGTCAGACAGAGCCATTATTGCATCTTCAGTACTCATTCCCTTACGGAAACCAAATTGGTTGGGGGCTAAAATATTATTAACATCAAGGAAACTGACGAGACTCTTGTTTAAAATTCGTTCCAAGATCTTTGACATGGCAGAGAGAACCGAGATAGGTCTGTAGTTGTTGACGTCGTCTCTGCGACCGGCTTTATGTATTGGGTGAACTACGGCTTTTTTAAAGACCACTGGGAAGACACCAGATGAAATGGCGAGATTACAGACATGTGTAATGATTGGGACCAATACACTTCTCGTGGACTGGTGGATATGGTGCAATGATGATAATTATGTACCTAATCCCGCACACATATTGAGTAGGTAGCAGTTCTAGCTAAAATTAGAACTAAAACTTCATAGACAATCCAATCTGTCATTCTCTTTGGCAGGCAAACAATAACCTCCACTTAAACTTTCATACAATTTATTCTCTTTTCAAATTCTGCAAACAGCCAGCATCAATCATCTAGTTCTGACAAAACTTTATCTAAAAGAAAACTGAAATAATCCAAAGAAAGATCTACCAGCAAATGCATCTTCTAGTGGAACAAAACTGAAGATGCCTGATTTCCCTGAGGAAGGTCAGACCGATACTCTATCGTATTAAATACCTAACTTCGGAATTTATTTACGGACCAGACTCACATGCGGGGTAATCTGAAATCCATCACAATGTACTCAGGTATTCCGGTGAACAGTAATCCTAGACGTGCGGTTTAGTGCTGTACTGTGTTTGTCGATAAATTCCGTTAGAAGCTCAACGTCGATAAAATGTTTCCTTAAAAACTAAGGTACTTAGGTACTGGCCTACTTATATGAAGTACCTAACGTACCTCCACGTAATAATATCAATTTAATCCTTCTTATCGAACGTAGATCCACGCGAGACACCATGGCTTTTTAATTGTATCTGTAATTACGGCATTCAACGGGTTAACGCTATTTTTCGAAAACGTCATAATGTTTCCAAATGCTTATATTCACTTAAGAACACTGGGCCCGCTTGGTGGATTACGGCCCAACCTCTCACAAAGAGGAGGCCTGCGTCCCAGCAGTGGGAACATTATAGGCAGATTATGGTACTTACGAACCCGAGTTCAACATCAAAGCTATAATGGCTGAAAACGAATAATTTTATATTTTACGTCTATTTTAAAAAGGTAAGTACATTTACTTTTTATTTACAATACGGCACATCATAATCAGCCTATAATATTCCCACTGCTGGGACACTGGCCTCCCCTCGGTGAGTGGGAGTAGGTCGTAATCCAACACGCGGGCCCAGTGCGGGTTGGTAGATGTCATATGTCTTCGAATTTTTGGTTCTAGGACATGCCGGTTTCCTCCCGATGTTTTCTTTCACCATTGTGAGAGCAGTGGTGATGAAATAATTTACACAAAGTAAAGCGCCTGTCTGGGTTCGACCCTACAACCTACAGCTCTTGAGTCGCGGTCGTTACCACTGGGCCACCACTGCTCTGCATAATACGACACGACATTTTCAAAAAAAACATCGACACAACATCCTTCCCAGCCCTAAATAAATCGATAATGCATCGAATTTCCCGAAGGGCTCGAAACGAAGGCAAATCGACAAAGATGGATCTGATCTAAGACGAGTCGGAAACCTAATCTTTGTATCGGTTATCATATTTATATTATAGGATGTAGGTAGTTACCTGCCTTTGCCTTTGCGTGAGGATAATTTTGTCTGGGGAAAAGAAAATCAAAGTGTATTAAAAGTCCGTTTACAGTGAAGTTCCTGACGAGATGAAAATGTTGCAGCCTTAGATATAAGAAAGAAGGTTGTAGCAAATAAGTTTTATTTCATAACCACATGTAGTTGAATAGATACTTTTTTTTTTTTGGATGGGAAATCATCAAAGGACTCCTCCCGCTGTGGGTGGAGCGGAAGGGAGTGTCAGACTCTTACTGACTAATAAAACCCACCCGTGTTCCTTCCTTAGCCCTTTATGTTCTGGGGTAGCGGTAACCCTTTCGGACAATCCAGCACCCCCGGCAGGCTTCGGCCCTGACAGGCCCCTTCCTTTATGCTGACATCTCTTTGAGGCGCGCGTGGAACACGTACGCGCCGTCTGGCACGGGCCTGGTCCTGATCGGACTGTGAGCTACCCATTACTCTCCGTCCGCAGGGCCGCGCCTACGGTGGCCGGGAGTCATCACGCGGCTCCCGACGCCCGGAGCGTCTCCCGCGGCGGCTGGGGCGTGAGGCTCTCTCCCTCAGCCATCCCGCCACCTCCTTCGCTAGCATGAACTTAGACTATGCTTTTATTGTTATTTCGTTTTCGTATTGTATAGTAGAGAAACACATCCAGTGAGTTATTAGCCTAACAAAAGGTATTTACAAGGCAGAGACTGGAGAGGCTTGTGTCTAAGAAATACCAGCCGCACGGTTCGATCGATCAGGTTAAGCTACGCTTTCCGCGGTTGGACCAAAGGCATAAAGTGCTTTCCGAGGCACGGAGGAGTCTCGGTATGTAAAGACGGTCACCCATCCACAGACCAACCGCGGCAAGCGTAGCTTAACCTGATCGATCGACCTGTGCGGCTGTTATTATTTAGCCAGGAGCCCCTCTTCTATAAACTGTACTAGCTGCGCGCCGCGGTTTCACCCGCATAAGTGTCGATCCCTTGGGAATATCGGGATAAAAAGTAGCCTATATGTTAATGCAGGGTGTCAGCTACCTCCATACAAAAATTTTATCAAAATTGGTCTTGCCGTTTGAGCGAGAAGAATTAACAAACATATAAACACACACACACATACACTCACAAACTTTCGCCTTTATAATATAAGTCTGATTTCATAATTCTCGTTACATACAAGCACCTTCTTTTTCCAACCCACCCGTAACTAGCTTTTAATTTTTGAAAAACTTGCGAGTGAAATGAAAAATCCTAACAACGAGGACCTTTGACGGACCATTTGCAATGTAAATCTGAGTGCATACGTCCGATCCATCTGCCTAATGGACACGGGTCGCGTGCATACACTGCTTGAATCAATGAGTTGCTTGCACTGTCCGTCGTGTGGAAGTATAATGAGGTATGTATTCTTAGGGCGAATTCCATCAAACTTTTGTACCTAGAATAAGTCTTATCCTTAGATTAAATGTTACATTTTTTGACAGTTTTTTCCATACTAGAACTTTTTTTTTTATTTGAATTGGGCTTGCTCATGACTCTAGTCTAGATCAAAGGTGACAGAGACAAAGTCGACGATGGAGCGAGCTTACCCAGAAGAAGCCTGTTCATTCTCACTTTGAAGAGATTCGGGTTGTATGCGCTCGGAAAAACAGACGCAGGTAGAGAGTTCCACGCTTCTTCTTCCACTAGAACTTTCAGACAACAATTTTATTCTGCAAGTAAAAGATATCTGACTTTGGTAAAATCAGCCCTTAATGGGATAGAGGTACTCTTGTATGGGGTTGAATATTGTATCTTGGAATTCTAAATAGATAGAGGATAGATAACCTGGGGTGTGTCGTAGAATTGACGGTCTAAACAAAATAATGTTGCTTAATATCCGGCCGCGCTAAATTTGCCAAAGATGTAAACAACAATGGCCGCTCGAAACTGAGTAAAATCGATATAATGTTTCGAAGTAATGTTTGTTTTCGTCTAGTTAGCTCGGAGATTTAGACGAAAACAAACATTACTTAAAATTAATGTTCTTGTATATCGATTTTACTCAGTTTCGAGCGGCCATTGTTGTTTACATCTTTGGCAAATTTAGCGCGGCCGGAACTTAGGTATATTTTCGATTTATATTATAGTCTAACAGATATTATAGTCTTTTGCTGGTTCATTTCTGTAATATTTAGTGGTTTGCGCTCGAGTAAGATCTCTTACTAAGATATCTTTCTTCCCACGACCCTGGGATCGTGGAGAGTAAGATCCAAGACTCTAGGCTTCTCTAAAAAAAATCAGCAGTCGGCGATTGACATAGTCTTTATTTTTTAAGCATTTACACGAGCGCATGCCACGACCTTCATGACCGCAAGGACATCAACGCGCAAGCTGTAACCATTTCAACAAATGATTCTAGACCTCCTGGCGTAGAAAGAGAAAAAATTAATGGGAAATAATATTGGTTCCGAAAAACAAATTAATCTCCAGCGATCTGTGGCCGACTAAAAAAATGGATCTTCGAATAACAAAACTAAACTTCCGAATAAAATACTGAACCTCCGACAAAATTACTAAGTTACCAACAACAGAGGTTTTGTCAAGGACACCTCGAGATTCGGTTTGGTTAGGTTACTTTAAACCCTTTACATAGAAATAGGAGCCCCGCGTAGCGGGGCTCCGTCAACATATGATGCAAGAGCGAGCGAATGAGAATACAAATACCTTTACCTAGGTATATATCAAAACGTAATTTAAGCAGGTGGAAAAGTATTATAGCAATAAACAGTCATGTTTATTTTTCGAAGATTTCAGTATCTCATTCGGTCGTTTCGTCATTTTTATTCGGACAAAGGTAGTCGGAAAGTTAGTATTTTAGGCAGTAGATTTAATATTTTTAGTAAGGACAATTCTTATTTTTTTTGTCGGAGCTTTTCTGTGACAGAACTATAAGTTCGTAACCATTTTTTAATTTTACATCGATTAATTGTTTTCCTATTTAGATATATATCCTATTTAGATAGGCAGCCGCTCCATGTAAAATACTGGTATTAAGCTGCATCTATTTAAGACTGGAAGCCGATCCCATGATAGTTGGTATAAGGCTAGGAGGATGATGACTTACCTCGTTTGACGTATTGTTAATTCTTGCCTATCAAAAAAAAAACCTCGCAAAGCTTTTCCACATATCTAACGATCGAGCCAAGCCCTCCATTCATATCCATACTTAAACCAATACGATGCGATACCAATATACTCACATAGGTACAGACAGACAGTTGTAATCCTGCCTTCAAAGCGATATCGGTTTAATATAAGATCCAGATTCGATGCCCGTTCTAATCTTGTTTCACGCTACTCGGTATCCATTCCTTTTGCAACTGTTATTGAATATTTGTAAGTGTTTATGTGGTTAGATTGTATTGATATAAGGGGCTTTAAGAGGCTTTGAGGGGCTCATGGTTGGAGTACCACATGAATTTATCAGTCGATAGCTGTGGTCCTGGGCTTGAGTGACAGTTTAAGCGTTCCTTCTCTTTACAAATGGGCAAATGGTTTCTAAATATTTGGGGTAATTCTGGTAAGGTCGGATGCCATAAAATTAGTTTAGGTCAAACGAGTGAATGTACATTCTAGGCCCTAAAATTTTGATTTCGTAGGGTTCCCTAGAATCTAGGGGATACTATAAAATGATTTTCGTGTAAACAGGGGTATGTAGAGAATTCTTCCATTAGTCTATCTAAAATGTCAAGAATGCTTTTACTCTTGTTATGGTTCTATTTTCATTCATTTTGCGTAATAAAAACGCACCTTTAGATGTGCCAACCAGAGTAACCCGACAACCCAGTTTTAGAATAATCTAGATTAGAAATTAGGGATCACAGCCCTAAGAATTTAAAACAACAACGTCAGAAGGATGTTAGTTGAGTTATTGTTTTTAGCAGAGAGAACGCATCTTGTTAAAACTTTTTTAGATTTTAAGCTTATATAAGCAACGGCTGCGGTCAAGCAAAAGCTAGCATTTTATCAATTTGAAAAGGTTTCTTTGCAATATGCAATCCTATTCAAATGTCAATGTCAAATCTTGTACTCTCGCCTATAAATTAAGTAATACGCCCAAGGGCCATTTACCTTGGCAAGAGGGTAAGTATTGCCACATTGTATCATGTTGCAATGCTGCCAGTCCCTTGGGTACAGACGCCAGCACATCAAGCTTCTACAATCTGTCAAATTTCGTTAATAGATTTTCAACTTTATCGCTAAAGGATAGGGTTCAAAGTTGATTGGGAAAATTTGACAGTTTCGGGTAGCTTGATGTGCTGGCGTCTGTACATTAGATACCTGTCGACAGCGATGCTGATTAATTTTTGACGCCATATTTTAGTTTGTTAATAGTTTTAGTTAGGTTAGGATATCTCTATTATATCTCTATTATATTTTTATTTTCCTAATTAAATTATTTTTACTTGATTGTTACAGTATTTCTGTTTTTTTTTTTAATTTATATTGTTTATTTATTTAAACTTTTCGCACTATAAGGTTCAAAGGCGGACTTAATGCCTAAGGCATTCTCTACCAGTCAACCAAGGATGGTGAAGAGATTAGATGGCAGGTGCTTTAGTTGAGAGGAACAGTGATAAAAAAAAACAATTAAAACTAAAATATAAATAAGTACACATACATACTATTTATTATAATAAATACTTATAATATATATGTTACCCTTACGACAAAAGCATGTCTCCAAGCCATTCAGAAGCCACGTGATTTAGCTGCCGGAAGGTGGACAGTGCGTCATCATCAATCAACATTACGTACGACCGTCAGTAAACATGTTCCGCTATTGTTATATGGCCGTTAATGTCCACGGAATGGGTGCTGTGACGGACTGGCTGGTGTCTGCTGAGGATTGAGGTGACGAGTCCTAGGTGTACATAAGTAGGTAATGTGATGATTATTATTTTAATAATAAAAGGTGGCCGGGACTTCAACGCACAACCTGTTATCATGGATTTAGTAAATGACTAGCACCGCCCCGCGGTTTCACCCTCGTAAGTTTCGATCCTGTGCGAATATCATGATAAAACCTATCCTATGTCCTTTCCCGGGACTCAAGCTATATTTATACCAAATTTTATCTTAATCGGTTCAGCGGCTTAAGCGTGAAGAGGTAACAGACAGACACTTTCGCATTTATAATATTATTAGTATGGATTTTTCAAAATGTTAGTCTACGCCTTTCAACACATTTCCTACCTTGGAACATTAGATAAATCTTTACATTGTTGATCCGTTTTAGTCCAACATTAATTTTTCCCCCGTTAAACACCAGACAAATCGGCCATCATTGAACCACAAAACCATACTTTTTTCATGCAGGTTTCTTTCCGAAGCTAATCCATTACCGTATTACGTGGCTCAACTAGACCCGACCGCGGCAGACGGTCACTTACTGGCGAATGCAACTCTTTCTTGAGCGTAGAAGCGAGTCAGATATGATATCAGTTATCATTATTTATTTATTTAATTAAGGACAACCAACAAAGCATACACCAAAAATATATGTTGAAATTTCCATAATAATTAACATTCTATAGTGTAGCCTTTTATTTATTTATTTATTTATTTAGTTTATATTGCATTCATGTCGTTTACAAGGTTGTTAAAAAATCAAATAAAGGTTTCGTACATGAACCCTGCTAGGGCACCGCAACATTTTGTTTCTTAATTATACATTAAATTATTATTGCATGCATTATTATATAAAGTTATTTAAAAATATATTATTACAATTTTAATGTCATCATTTCATTATTAATTAATTTATTATTGGATGTCTTTATTAAATTTCTACATTATTACATTGCGTCAATCTTCAAATAAAATCTAAAATATTGATATTACAGAATGTCAATTTGTTAAAAACTCATTTAGGCTATAATAACACTTCTGTATTAGGTGCATTTTAAGTGCCTTAATTAAAGGCTGCCACGGCATGCATTAAACATCGAGTAGGAAATGCAGTTACAAAACAAAGTTAACTTATTAGACATTTTAGATATATTAAGTAAATGTAAAAGACGATAAAAATTACAATATAAAAATTTTAAACTTTTATGATAATGCCCTATGCAAGACAGCTTTGAATTTATTCAAAGAGTAAGACATATCAATATCTACGCTGGGTGAGCGTGACAGGCGACAAAATTGAGTCTGCATTCTGTTAATAGTGGAAAAATGACCCAGATTGGTTTTAAAGCCCTTAGCGCGGAGCAACTGATATCTAGACCTACGAGCAAGTTTGTAAGGCACATTCAAATTTATTTGACTCAGCAACCGCGGACAATCAATATGAGTGTTCATTATTTTATATAGGAAAAGATGATCTAGAAACATGCGGCGATTTTCCAAACTCATAAGTTTGAAATGCTTCAAGCGTGAGCTATAGCTAACTAGCTACAGCTCACGCTAGATTTCTGGCCATATTGCAGTGATATGACTGACGAATATCAAGATTTCATGTTTTTTTTTTCTGTCTCCTTTACTCTTTCAAACGCTGTCTACATGTCTCTGTTTATTGTCCCATCGCAGGTATGCTGAAAGAGATTTCTTATGAAATAAGCATCACCTTTATACATATTTTTATGTTCTGTTTTTTTTTTCTTGTCTGTTTATATATGTGTACATAAATGGTAGAGTAAAATAAAATAAAGAAATCTGAAAACATGGAATTATTTTATGCTTACTGGGTCTCTGGGACACCTCCGTTTCTCGTAGGTTGGTATTTCTATAAATCTCAGAAAACGTAGATAGTTCATCTAATGACGGCTTATGCGCCATCTTCATTATCTCTGCCGAAAGACACTAGACAAAGGTCTCCCGAACGACCGGTATTTCGCTTCCAGAAGCTAGCGGATTCCCTCGACCTTCACTAGATTGTCGATCCATCTTGTTATCGACAACCAGTCAAAAATTTTAATAAAATTTACTTTAGGTCTGTACCCGTGGTCCGTAGGCACTAAAATGCCTTTATGTTCATTTTAGACATACTGGATTAACATGACATGGGTTTCCTTTGTTCGACGATCTAAAACATACTGAAAGCTTATTACATTCCTATTTTACAAATTGAAACTTGTTTAAAAAATAACACAGCGAAGAAGAGAAGGCGATCGCGATGGAAGAATGAGAAGCAATTTTAGAAACATCTCAATGTTCACTATACCTAGTGAATGGTTGAGCTGAATGGTGCTGATACATGCGTCATGTTCCTAAACGGGCGCCGTCAGTAGGGGCTGGTCATCTCTTTGCTGCCATGGCTTATTTTAATTTATTATTTGTATTGTTTTTTTTTCTCATCTTTTCATTATGGACGCTTTTAACGTTCTGCATCGTTCTCACATGTATAATTTTTAACATGAATGATGTAACCAAGACTTTGTAACCACATTATTTTGATTTCAAAGAGTGTCCATGGAGTTTCTTGCCCGTTCTTCTCCATAAGTACCTACGCTTTATAATGGGCAACTAGCTTCATCTTTCTAACTGACCGACCCCTTGACAATTCAAAAATGCCTGTAATTGGTTTAATTGAAATAAATGCTTTGAGTTTGAGTTTGAAATGAAAAAACAGCTGTTATATTTGTTCACAAGTTGCTAGGGGTAAATTGATCAGGATTTTGTTATAAATTTCAGTTTCGTGTTTGCTAGGATAGCAAAATGGTGGAAATGGAAATGGTTATGTTTATATTACCGTAACCTATATTTCTTCAACGACTTTTAATAGGATTGACTTGCTTTTCGATAGTTTATATGTCAATCCAATATATTTTTGACTTTTCCAACATCAGTATCGCTGATATTCTCTCACTTTCAGCCATACGGATTGCATATTACCTACTATCATTCCAATGGTTGGATTGGGTGCATATTGCATACCTACGTATATCACAAATCCAATGGTTAAGGATCGGACTCACTACCTCTCTTGCCAATCCGCATCTAAACCATGATTGTCCGATTATGCCTCTCTTTTAATAGTTGGGAGTCAAAGTCAAAGCAAAATCGTTTATTTGAAATACGCACCAAAAAGGCACTTTTGAACGTGAAAATTTACAAAATAAAAAAAAATTATTCTAGTCGCCCCTTCCAAAAAGTACTTTCGTAATCGATTAGGCAATGCGTGTTTCTGTTTGTTTTTTTTTTTTTAATCTTTATTTTCGTTGATAGAGGGTTTGATCATATGACCATACGCGCCTCATAGGGGCATTCTACGAGTATGTCTACTATCTACGCTTAATACCTAGGTTTACAATTTTATATATTTTTTTGGCTAAAAAAATAATTGATTTTAATCGCCCCTTCTAAAAAGTACACTTGGGAGCAAATAAATCGAGCCACTTGCTTTTTTCACGTATAATGGTTATTATTTTTGGTATTATGGAAGGTATCAATTCAAAACATATATCGCCTGAAAGCTTATTTAATAACCTTTACAATGAGGGTAAATTATTGAATGAAAAACTTATTTAATGATAAATTATTGGCTCTGAAAGAAAAACGATAATTTTGATAGAAAATTGTCAGTCCAGAAAAAAACAATTAAAAACAAAATTATGGTATAAACTTATTCTTAATATCTTGTATTACCCCCCCTTGCCCTGATTTCGATAGATTTTCTGGACTGTTTTAACCCTACAATTTTCTATCAAAATTACCGTTTTTCTTTCAGAGCCAATAATTTAGCACTAAATAAGGTTATCATTCAATAATTTACCCTCATTGTAAAGATTATTAAATAAGCTCTTAGGCGATATATGTTTCTATTTGATACGTTCCATAATACCAAAAATAATAACCATTATACGTGCAAAAAAAAGCAAGTGGCTCGATTTATTTGCTCCCAAGTGTAGTTTCGTAATCGACTAGGTAATCCATTTTCATGCGTTTTTCTGTTCGTTAACAAATAAAAAATTTGTACCTACCCACTGGACAAAATGACACAGGTATAGTAATAAAATGTAGGCTACTAAAGAAACCGCAAACTATAATAGCCATCCAGCCAGTAAACCTTTAAAGAATTCCTAGGAACCGCTTTAAGTACAATATGAACAGTAAATAAATTCCTTCCCAGTAAAACAAGAAAACCGCAATGTTGCCACAACATAAAACGAAACCACATCATAGACAAACCTTCTATTTTCAAAGTAACAGCCTTTTGTTTTGTATTATATTAATTAACTCACGTAGACCACAAAGGATTGAATCCGTATTTATGATATCGTAAGCAAAAATTAATTCGTTTTTTTTTGTTATTTTATTTTTTTGTAAAACTGTCTAAACTTCAATATTTATTACTGAATTATAAGCCTCCGAAAAGGGTGCCACGTGTTCTCTCATAAGATACACATAAATCTATGACGTAATTTGCATACGGGCTTAAAAAAAACAAACTTGGTGTCTTTGCAGAATGCGGAAATGAAAAATGTACATGTATACCTCTAACTGTATACAATAAAACTGAAGAGTTTTTTTTTTTTTGAACGCGCTAATTTCTGGATCTACCAGTCGGATAAAAAAAAATCTATGTATTTGATAGCCTAATTCTTGAGGAAGATTAATAGAATATTAAACATCTCGCTACGACCTTAGGAGCCGAACAAACAGAAAAAAAGTCAGAAGGAATGCTAAGCGAAAACGAAGCGCGGGTGGGTGATGCGATGCGACGCGGTCGGTCGGGGGCCGGAATTTCACGCGTACGAAGTTGCGGGCAGAAGCTAATCCATACTTCCATACTAATATTATAAATTCGAAAGTAACTCTGTCTGTCTGTATGTTACCTTTTCACGCCTAAACCGCTGAACCGATTTCGATGAAATTTGGTATAGAGATAGTTTGAGTCTCGGGAAAGGACATAGGACAGTTTTTATCCCGATATTCCCACGGAATCGAAACTTACGCAGGTGAAACCGCGGGGCGCTGCTAGTACCTACATAATAATCTTGGCCTTTGCCCATGAGCGCCGCTTGAGAGTGCTTCAATTACAGTGGTCGTATGTACGACCATGTATGGTACAGACGCCAGCACATCAAGCTACCCGAAATAGTCAAATTATCCCAATCAACCTTGAACCTTATATTTTAGCAATAAAGTTGAAAATCTATTGAAGAAATTTGACAGATTGTAGTAGCTTGATGTGCTGGCGTCTGTACCTTTACACTTTTGTTCCGAGAAGGTTTTACTTACATACAAGTAAGTACTTACATACAAGTTTTACTTACATACAAGTAAGTACATAACTCTAAAGGCAATTACACCCCATTCATTTGTTCTAAAACAACAGTAAGATTAGGCAGACAAGAATCTGTATCATTATAGACATACTCATGTACCAGGGGAGCAGAAATAATGAGGAACATTACTGAACTTGTGATGCAGTGTCTCTATGGGCCACGTGGCTTATGTGTGCTGTAATAGCAGGGCATGTCGGTCTGCGATGTCTCATAAGAAGGGTTCCAAGGGTTGCAAAGATTTTGATTAAGTTTACGAAAATAAATATTTTTTGGAAGTGTATAAATAATGTCATGCTTGATGAAAGTCATGAATGTGTAAGGTTTACTTAGGAACTTTGAAAAAAAATCTGGAGAATGGAAATTAGTTCAAAATCAAAATATTTTATGTCACATAAAACGACATGGACACTTATGAAACGCCAGAAGCTAGGGGCCCGATTCCGATTGGTCGTTTCCTATGGAGTAGAGTCCGCAAGAAACTCCACGGTTATTCTTTTAAAAATAATTGGTTTTTACAATGTTTTCAAATAACAGTAAGTATAGGAGGACAAAACAGTAAGTATAGGAGGACAGCGTAGGCCTGTCAACAAGTACCAGGTACTTGATCAAATAAAAAATGGTCTACAGATCTATCAGTCTACAAGGCTTACAAAGTCCTCACATTTACAAAATAAGAATATATCAAACAGATAAATAAAATTTAAAAACCTATTAAAACCAAGTGATATGATTGCCAACCACTAATTCGAACTCTAAATTCTTTTTTTCTGTTACAGGTAAGAATAAAACTTCAATAAAAGTTCTTTTTTTTTTAAGAATATAACATCCTAACCTAACTAGAACTATTATATCAAACTAAAATATAGCGTCGAAATATAATATAGCGTATAAATATGAAAGTGTTTCCTGCTACTGATGAATCCCTGCAAAATCAAAAACATTCCTACATAAATCTCAGTGAATACAATAACGCTGTTTGGCAAAAGTTATTATGCACGAGAGAAGTGAAAGTTACGCTATTTAAAGCTTATTGTCAGTCCTTCTACTCAAGCGGCCTGTGGGTGAGATATACGCAGCGAGCCTACAGAGCCCTGCGCACTCAGTACAATAATGCGTTCAGAATGTTGTTGGGTCTGCCGTGACGATGCAGCGCGTATGGGATGTTTGCTGAAGCGCGCACTGATGGTTTCCAGGCCATCATGCGCAAAAAAGCAGCTTCCCTGCTGGCCCGTATACGGGGTAGCAACAACGGCATTCTGAACGCAATAGCTGTACGTTTTGACTGTCTCTTTCAAAAGCAGTGGGTCATGTCGTGTGCAGGTGTGGCGAGTCATGCCAAATTGTAAATTCTTATGTAATAGGTTAAGGTTTCTATGGGTCTATGCCACCCGAAATAAAGTTATTATTATTATTATTTTGTTTATATTTTTTTTTCTCGGCCTAGCCGGATAGAACTGATGGCACGGGCCTAAGCCAAGTGTCCAACAGTGGGGTTAAGTGTGGGAGTAATATTATAAGTAGACTGTGTGGTAGACGAAACAATATTTGAGTGGGAGTATTGGTGTAAGTTGTCCGACTCACACTGAAGAAATTTTCTAACTAGCCTACATGTGTTAAGAATCACTGCCTTTTGCATCAGGTGGTAGGTGTTAGGTGGCAGGTTGAGGGAACTAAGGGACTGATGAAGCTGTTTTGGAATTACTCCTGTTGTAGACAGCACTATGGGGACTATTGTGACTTTTTGAAGATGCCAAATTCGGGTTATTTCATCTTTTAGTTCGGTGTATTTGGATAATTTTTCGGCTATTGTAGTCTGTACGTTATGCGTATTTGGCACCGCGATGTCTATAAGGAACCCAGTTTTATTTATTTTATCAATTAATGTGATATCGGGTCTATTAAAGTGAATTGTGCGGTCTGTGAGTATGGCTCGGTCGAAGTACAGTTTTGTTGTGGGGTTCTCTAATACCGTTTCAGGGTTGTATTTGTAATAAGGTACTATAGTGTCTATAAGTTTGTATTTATGGGCTAGTTTTTGGTGTATGACGTTGGCTACTTGATCGTGTCGATGTTTGTAGTCTGTCTGGGCTATTGATTTGCAGGCGCCGGTAAAATGTTGGATTGTTTCTGGAGAACTGTTGCATTTTCTACAAATATCGGTTGTTAAATTCTTTATAATGTGTTTTCTGTAGTTCTTGGTCTCAATAACTTGGTCCTGAATTGCAAGCATAAACCCTTCAGTCTCCGGGAATAGTTCACCTCGATTCAACCACGCGTTCGACGCATCCTTGTCGACATTTAATTGGCATAAATCTTGGCGATGTCTCCCGTGTAGAGACTTCTGGGTCCACTCTTGACATTTGATTCTGTCATCAGTCACTTTCTCGTTTTTTTGTTCTGTAGTGTCTTTTAAATTAAGAGGTGTTAAGTGTTGGTCGTTGTGTGCTATTTGTTTGTGGAGTGGGGAAGATTCAGTTTTGGCAAAGAAGTATTGCCTAAGAGCTGTGATCTGTCTGTTGTGTAAATTTAGGATATCTATAAGTCCTCTGCCTCCTTCCTTTCTCGGTAACGTTAACCTTTGTATACAAGATCTTGGGTGATGTTTGCGAAATTTAGTCATTGTGGTGTTTATTTTTCGTTGTAAGTTTTTTAACTCAGTTTTGGTCCAATTTATTATCCCGAATGAATAGGTGAGAACAGGTATAGCAAAGGTGTTGATTGCTTTTATAGTGTTTCGTGAATAGAGCTGTGTTTTTAGTATTGTATTAAGTCGGTGTTGGAATTGTTGTTTAAGTTTTTGTTTAGTATCTTTGTAGTGTATCTGACGAGATTGATTGTACCCTAAGTATTTATAAGTGTCTAGTTCATCCAATGGTTCTATTTGTTCTCCTGTACCTAAGGTGTATTGGTGTTGGTAGTTCTGTCCTGCTCTGACTGAATTTATTTTACATTTATCTATGCCGAACTCCATTTTAATGTCATTTGTGAATGTTTCTGTTAGGTTAGCCAGCTCGTAAAGTTGACTCTCGGTTTCTGCATATAGCTTAATATCATCCATGTACAGTAAATGATTTAAAACGTCTTTCTGTGGGTCAGTCTGTCGGTTGGTAGCTGAAGAATTTAAAGGGATTCCTAATGAGGTAGCATTTAATATTTTAGATAAGGGGTTTAGAGCAAGGCAGAACCACAGTGGGCTCAGTGAAGTAATGAAGTGATATCCTGGAAGATTCCTCTCTGTATTTTAATTGGGCTAGTATCTATTGTTTCTGTTGGGATAGTTAGTCTTAATACTGTACACCAAGTTGTCATCATAGTCTTCAAAAATGTAACTATTGTTGGGTTTATTTTGTAAATTTCTAACACTTGTAATAGCCATGAATGGGGGACAGAATCATACGCTTTCTTGTAATCAATATACATGGTGAATAAATCAGTTTTAGATTTTTGAACTCTTTTTAAGATAACGGAATCTATGATTAATTGCTCTTTGCAGCCTTGACTATATTTTCGGCATCCTTTTTGCTGTTCGGCTAAGAAGTTATTGACCTCAATGTGTTCGTATATCATTTCAGATATGCAGGATGTGATGATCTTATACAAGGTCTGTAAGCATGTAATAGGTCTATATTTAGCTGGGTTAGAAAGGTCATTGCGATCTTTCGGTATCATGTAAGTTGTGCCTGACGTTATATTATTATTATTATTATAGTTAGCGCCACGAAAGATGAGACTTGGCACACCACGTGGTTTGACTTGCGCAGTACACGATTTTAGGTCTCTTTAGCGGTATGAGGTCTGAGCGCGGGACGGGACCAGACGTCATAGGCAGTCTGACGCAACTGTCTAATAAAAAAAGAAACCATGAAACGTGTACTACATAATGGCGGCTATCGCTGTCTCGCTTCAACATGTGCAGTTCTTGCATAGTCTGTGTCATTTTTGTTACGTTGGTATTCAGTTTTAGTACAAGTTTCATAAATGCGACGTTTTTCATCTTCTTCTATGGGACTCCCGTCTCTTTTAACATATAATGAACATTACTTAGTCTATGGTCATAGAGGCGGCGGAAAGGGCGCAAAAGGCGGGGTCAAGTCTCAGCTTTCGTGGTGCTAACTGTAACAACGAATTTACCCACTTTTCCTGTTTTATTTAAATAAATAATAATTGAAGACACAAAAAAATCTTTAGACTTTCAATTCTACGTACCTGCCTATAAAAACTCGAACAATGTAAATACAGCTTTCTAACAGTGCAACATTGTTATTTTATGCACCCCAGGAGTTTTACTCGCTTATAAAGAAGTATGTAGGAATGGGCGATTCTCTTCCGTTTTAATAAAAGATGGGAAGACTACTAAGAAAATGGTGTTATGTTATGCAGTTAGGGGAGAGTTCTCTTTGTTAAGGTACTGAAAAAAAGGACTTAATTAGAATATTGGAGAAGAATAGACAACTGTAGGCAAGTTCGCCAGAATGTTCATGAATAAAGCAAATGTGTTGCTCATAGCATAAAGGTTTTACTGGCTATATAAAAAACTGGTTTAGTGGTTTTACTGCTTATATGGGTTTGGTAAAAGGCGCATAATGACACAGAAATGGGGAGCAGCGACATTATGACTGCAAAAATCCATCTTAACATGTACCTATCAAATAACAGAACATCCAATAACAATCGATAAAATTTTCGAGCCCTTTATGGTTGAAACCCTCGAGCCGTGTGGTCCGAGTGCTCATGGTTTGTTCAACGAAATCTCCAAACACCTGGTTGACACTTCCCGTGACCCAAGGGCTAGCTTTTACCTTGGCCAGAGGCTAAGCATTGCCATACAACGTGGCAATGCCGCCAGTGTCTTGGCTACATACCAGTCGACAGCGATGAGTTTATTTAGAAGATTACCCATGGTATATAATTTTTCCTCATAAATAAATAGCATAACACTTATAAATTTTTTGTTTACTACTACAAATTGAGATCATTTTTCAACTTGCCAATTCTGGTCCTTTGTCATCAGTCTTTCATTGGCTGGTCCATCTTTAGCAGACGCGTTGTTATCATCATCTGCCTAGCCTTTTCCCAACTATGTTGGGGTCGGCTTCCAGTCTAACCGGATGCAGCTGAATACCAGTATTTTACATGGAGGGACTGCTTATCTAACCTCCATAACCCAGTCACTGGGTAATACAATACCCTTTGGTAAGACTGGTTATCAAACTTTCGGGCTTCTGACTACCCGTAACGACTGTCAAAGATCGACGAATGACAGCCGGGACCAACTGCTTAACGTGCTTTCCGAGGCACGTGTTGTATGGGCTCATTACAGATTAAAAAAACTGACCTCACAAAACATCACAAGAATAATTTTTTACCCTCCCCAAAACAACAATACAAACTTGATTCAATTACATATCCCAATAAAAACTTCGTCTATCTACATGGTGCTAACAACAGATAATGATAATCTAATGAAACAATCATTAATCTATGTCCTTTGATCAGAATAGTTTCCATTGAATTGATAAAAATTGTCCGCCATTAGTGGCACGTAATTGGGACTAATGTTATATACTTATGACGATGGACGTCATGTCGTGATCTTTAATTCTGTTATGGTGTCAAGTTTGTCATCATTTTATTTTTGTGATGGATTGTTTGGATAATTTAATAGCTATTATTAACAATTTATGTTAGTCTTCCTACTGTTAATAACCTATCAGATATCTAGCTCGGTTTTATCGCACTATTTTTCTTATTTGCAAAAGAATCGTTTAACTGAACATGCGGCAGATTATTTGTATTAGGTAAAACCCGCATTTGGACCATCAGTACTTTTGATATTGCCAAACTGTACCTAGTATTGACAAATCGTCATAAAAATAAATAAATAACCTATCTACCTAGAAATCAACCATACTATATAAGACATCTGTGCAAGTCGTCTATGCATTGTTTGTTTACAATCATATCTGATGATGAAGCTTCAAGATACCATACATCAACACAATATCTTGTCTCCGTCCCCACAAAGCGTCGAGCGTGAAGATAATTGAGCACATTATCCTGTACAGCCTCATGTTATCAGTGACGTCATAGCAGATTAATTACAAGCTCCAACGGGTAAGGCTCTATGTATGCAACAGATTATGTAGCTTGGCTTGAAGCTTCGGAAACTATGCTAATTGGTGGCGTGGTCTTGAAGTTTCATGTAATATTGGTTTGCACGACTTGACGAGTCAACACAACATTTTTCATTTCTCATACTCGGAAAGTAGTGTTTGTTTGATCCAAATAGCGGGTGGAAGACGCTGCTTCCCACCACAGGGCGGGAAAGACTCATAGTAATTACTTCCCTCTTTAGGGTGGGAATGAATTTTAAAAATAGAACTGTAGTCAGCTACGAAATTTTATACATAAATTAAGAAAAATGCTGCAGTCTTGTGAGTGTATAAACAGCCAGTGTGAATTTAAAAAAAACCTATTAAGTGGGACAGCCCGCGGCGATGACGCGGTGTGTTCCATATTTAAAATAAAAAAGACAATAGTATTATTTGGCGGGATACTAAGCCTGTAAGCTGTACCGAAATTCAAAAACTTTGCATGATATTGTTATCAATAAATATTTTAGAAAAACTACTACTTTTTACTTTTCTTATATTCGAAATGAAAAGTAGAGTGTTTAACACGGGTGAAAGTCATCAATTCCTACTCGGGCTATAGCCGCCCTCGCTGCGCTCGGGCGTCTAAATGCCTCGTGTAGGAATTGATTCCTTTCGACCCTTGCATAACAATCTACTATTTCAACCCAAGGTTTAAATAAAAAAAATAGCTCAGCACCTTGAATTTGGTTTGGGTTTCGAGTCTTGTGAAAAAAAAATCTGGGAATCTAATGTCCACGCTCAGTCTTGATAGACCAGGAAGGAAGTTATATATTGAAACCACTTTTAACAGTCGAATTATAAATTCAACTGCTTTTGACCTTTTCCAAAAGCACATTTATAGATCTCGACATAATAGGTAAGAAAACCAACAATTTCTATAAAAAAGAAAGAAACTAAAACAAAATTCTGCGCTATGTTATGTTTATTTTATAATGTGCGTCAATAAGACTCCTAAACCAACGTACCCAAAAGCCTCAACTCATGAAAATATACAGGGTGAAATTGAATTCGTGGGCATCCTTTTAAGGGGTCATTGTAATCATCATTATGAACAACTTTTACTATGGAACGAAACCTGAAATTACGAAAAAAAAATCAGCTTTTCTCTATATTTTGATGAGTTATGTGAACATAAATGCAAGGAACAGCTGATTTTTTTTCGCAATTTTAGGTTTAGTGCCATAGTAAAAGTTGTTCATAATGATGAGTACAATGACCCCTTAAAAGGATGCCCATGAATTTAATTTCACCCTGTATACTAGGTATATATAGGGTTATTGGAAAAACACCAACAACCTCTTAAGAGGTCATTGTACTCATCATTATGAACAATTTTTACTATGGGAACAAACCTGAAATCGCAAAAAAAAAATTAACGGTTCACTACATTTATGTTCGTGTTACTCGTTAAATGTAGGGAACAGCTGATTTCTTAAAGGTTATAGGTTACTTTAACATCACGCTACGACCATTAACAGACGACCGCAAATAAAAAAAAAGTTAAAAAGAACGCTGAACTAAAATTAAATAAAATCGCGGGCAGGCGATGTGAGGCTTACTTACATATGTATTTTATGTTAAAACAAGAAATTTCACGCGGACGAAGTCGCGTGCAGAAGCTAGTATAAAATATCCCGCTTAAACCCCAAAAATCATTCCTTTCCACCACACATACTATAACAGATATCTATGTATACATAACCACATATACCAATACTTCATCCCGTTATTGTCTCTCCCTAGAACCGTGGGGCGATGACAATGGCTCAGATATTGACATTCCATGGCTCCTGTATCGCTATTGTGCAGCTAATGACAAACCAGTGGAAATCTGTTCAGTGATTATTGATTTTCTGATATATTGATGGGGGAACGATTAGGTTTAATCGCTCTGTTGTAGCCAGTTACACAGGATTTGGTAAGGATTGGAGGGTACAGTGAATAAATAGATTTGCAGACTTGCATATACACGCCCAAAAGGTTTATCGTATCGGCATTTATGTTGCTACGATAAGTATTTCGATATGTTTCTCTGTGAGATCTGAGGGGCAATTCTCGTAATTTTAAGAACGTTCACAGTCTGATCTGTCTCAATCTGTCAAAAATACCTCTAATTTCCCTACATTTTGACAAGTTTTTGACATTTATTTTTCACCGAGATGAGACTGCGACTATATTTTGATCGTTTTAAATTACGAAAATTGACCTTCAAGTATTTCCATTATAGTAGGCACATTATATTTGTACATCTGCACGTCTTCTAAAGAGAAGTAGCAGGAACTCCATAAGTAACCACAATTGATTACCAGGGTAGCTCACCGCGTTGCATAAGCATAATGAGCTTAATATAATGTTCCCACTGCTAGGACACAGGCCTCCTCTTGGTGAGAGGGAATGGACCGTAATCCACTACGCGGGCCCAGTGCGGGTTGGTATAGTTGTCAAATGTCTTCGATTTTTTGGCTCTAGGACATGGCGATTTCCTCGTGATGTTTTCCTTCACCGCTCTCAGCGTGCCTGTTACAAATTATGAAGTCCAGGGTATCCTCAGTCATGGTCCGGGGCGAGAGGGAGTGAGAGGCAGTCACCTCCTTCTGCGAAGCAGTCATGCTAGCGAAGGAGGTGGCGGGATGGCTGAGAGAGAGAGCCTCACGTCCCAGCCGCCGCGGGAGACGCTCCGGGCGTCGGGAGCCGCGTGATGACTCCCGGCCACCGTAGACGCGGGCCTGCGGACAGAGAGTAATGGGTGGCTCACCGTCCGATCAGGGCCAGGCCCGTTCCGGTCGGCGCGTACGTGTTCCACGCGCGCCTCAAAGATATGTCAGCAAAAAGGAAGGGGCCTGCAGGGCCGAAGCCTGCCGGGGGTGCGGGATTGTCTGAAAGGGTTACCGCTACCCCGGAACATAAAGGGCTAAGGAAGGAACACGGATGGGTTTTAGTCAGTAAGAGTCTGACACTCCCTTCTACTCCACCCAGAGCGGGAGGGGTTATTTGATAATTTCAAATCCATAAAAAAAGGGTATCCTTCCGAGCCACCATTTTAGAAACCGATCAATTATATCTTGAAATGATGTACGTCATACGTACAGACGCCAGCACATCAAGCTACTACAATCTGTCAAATTTCATTAATAGATTTTCAAGTTTAAAGCTCAAGCATAAGGTTTGTAGCGGTATCTACAACGCCACATGCGAACAACGCGTCATACTGACGTCACGCAAATCTTGCATCGCGCAAGCAGAGTTTACCTTGCAACTAGCATATATACAACAGCCCGACATGATCATGTCGGGCTGTTGTATATATGCTGGTTGCGTGGTAGCATTGGGCAGCTGCCCGCCAGACACAACACCCGTCTGGTCGGAGGATCCTCCCTTTTCTATAGAGTATGAGTGAACTTTACACCCTGTTCCTCATACCTCTATACTGGTGACCCCGAACATGAACGTCAGCGCAGCCTTCGTGCACCTACTTCAGCGTGACGTCATCATCATCACTCCCGCAAGCTTTAGCGGCGAGTCACCCAGCCAGCCAGCACCCACGGCTTCAACGGGTATCCTGACCACGAGCATGCAGCGACCGCGCATACCTGGTTATCACCCTCAGCCTCATCAGCAACCTCGGCACAGCACACTGCACTTTCGGTCGGTTTACAAGCAGAGCCCTCAATAAGCCTCTCCTGGTCGACGCCAGCAGTCAGCCTCAACCCGGCGCTGTACCACATCCGACGCACTGGAGCATAACGCAGCGCCACCCCGACTCACTGGGGACATCTTCGCAGACAGTTCCGACTCACCGTGAACTATGCGGCAAACCGGTTCCGACTCACTGGAACCTCAGCTGGCCTGGCAAGCATCGCAAGATACAAGACTCAGCCCACTATCGACCTCCGGTCTCCGGGGGGGAGTGATGTAGCGGTATCTACAACACCACATGCGAACAACGCGTCATTACTGACGTCACGCAAATCCTGCATCGCGCATGCAGAGTTTACCACGCAACTAGCATATATACAACAGCCCGACATGACTCATTGGGCAGTTGCCCGCCAGACACAACACCCGTCTGGTCGGAGGATCCTCCCTTTTCTATAGAGTATGAGTGAACTTTACACCCTGTTCCTCATACCTCTATAGGTTCAAAGCTGATTGGGAAATTTTGACAGTTTCGGGTAGCTTGGTTTGCTGGCGTCTGTACATGATGTACATATAGGTACCTTTATCACAGAAACTACAAAACAGCCAACCATTTCTTATAAAGCGGCCATAGCAACTGGCAATGAATTTCCTAATAAGCATGAGAACTAAAAATTTTATCTTCTCTCCCATCAAATTATTCACCGCACCCATAGTTTTATATGAGCTACTTAATAATAAAACAAGCTTCTCAAAATGGTAATCAAAAGATCGTAAAAATATGACTACAAAACATTTTTACTGCGGGATTCCATTTTTATGGAGATTTTAGAACAACTCATCATTCCTGCCATAAACTTGTTTTAATAGATTCATGAAATACCAAGTTTGTGAGCCATGGTAGAATTTTTATATAACCCTTTTGACTGCTTATAAAGTTGACGGTGAAACATTTTATTTTTGAAAGTTTAATATTCAAATAGAGTCATTAAAAGAATTTGTTGACTCATTTTAGGTGTTTGTTGTGACATTGAGAAAATAGAATAGTCTTAATTTATGTGGAAAAGAAAGTAACGCGGAATTAGTACTCCCACAACTTTTAATAATGTGTTCCATTATGAAGTCCATGTTTAGAACTGCGGGATAATTGCGAAACACACTAAGGCCAATTCTCGCAATTTAAAAGTTAAAACGTTCAAAATCTAGTCGCAGTCTCATTTCAGCAACAAAAAAATGTCAAAAACTTGTCAAAATGTAGGGAAATTAGAGGTATTTTTTGACAGATTGAGACTGAGATCAGACTGTGAACGTTCATAAAATTACGAGAATTGCCCCTCAGATCTGTGGCACCACAGATACCTAATATAATACTACGTATAGCACTGACTTTTTTTGACAATTCAGCAATATTCATTGCGCTCTTTACGTTGTTGAGCAGACAAATTTTTTGAACATATTATCACGCAATGGATTAGCCATCATCATCATCTGCCTAGCCTTTTCCCAACTATGTTGGGGTCGGCTTCCAGTCTAACCGGATGCAGCTGAATACCAGTGTTTTACATGGAGCGACTGCTTCTGACCTCCAGAACCCAGTTTCTGGGTAATACGATACTCTTTGGTAAGACTGGTTGTCAGACATTCGGGCTTCTGACTACCCGTTACGACTGTCAAAGATCCACGAATGACAGCCGGGACCAACGGCTTAACGTGCTTTCGTTTTTAGCAATGGATTAGCAATATCCTACAAAATGATTCCGATTGAGATTGATAGTGTGTTACGCAATTATGATGCTGAACGACTCTTTCAGAATTTTCCCGCCCGTGGTACAGTAGACGCCAGCCTATCAAGTTACTACAATCTGTCAAATTTAGTCAATAGATTTTCAACGTTATCGCCAAAGCTTGAGGTTCAAAGTTGATCGAGTAAATTTGACAGTTTCGGGGAGCTTGATGTGCTGGCGTCTGTACTTATAACAAATACTCGTCCCGATGACCTTCTAAGAAGTAACATGACGAGGTTTCTCTTCTTCCTCTCCTGTTGTAGTTTTTCTTGTCTCTCCTTGCATAGAAGAAGAAAATCTATAGAGGTATAAGGAACAGGGTGTAAAGTTCACTCATACTCTATAGAAAAGGGAGGATCCTCTGACCAGACGGGTGTTGTGTCTAGCGGGCAACTACCCGATGATATATGTCGGGCTGTTGTATCTATGCTAGTTGCGCGGTAAACTCTGCTTGCGAGATGCAGGATTTGCGTGACGTCAGTATGACGCGTTGTTCGCATGTGGCGTTGTAGATACCGCTACAAATCCACCATAAACAAAATAACATCTCTCGCACAGTAATCTCAGCTTGAAACTACAATCAAAACACTACTAAGTACGATCAAAAGCAGTAATCTGGAAACGAACACAACATTAACTCGATATTAAGTTGAGCGTCAGTTCGGCAAACTCAATACCGGGCGCATTGCGGGGTGACAAATCATGGAAGCTTGAGTCACTCCCACCAAGCCGGCAATGGAAGGCAAAGTTTGGTGAATGCAAATGCGTCGCAACTTTGCGGTGATTATGAGACATGCCGTGAGGGTGTTACTACGTTTGATATTATACTGAAACTGTATTATGAAAGTTTGTTGTGTATAGCTATGTATAGTCGAGCTCGTTATTGCTTTATCAGTCTAGCGTTCAATGTCACCCGCACGTCATAAAGCTCTAGTAGTCTATGTGACAGAATGATAATTTAGGACCTTAGTTGGGAATTGGTGTCAAAAGTGGTCCGTTGGTGGGGCTCTCACCCGTAACGACTGACAAAAGTGGTCCGTTGGTGGGGCTCTCACCCGTAACGACTGACAAAAGTGGTCCGTTGGTGGGGCTCTCACCCGTAACGACTGACAAAAGTGGTCCGTTGGTGGGGCTCTCACCCGTAACGACTGACAAAAGTGGTCCGTTGGTGGGGCTCTCACCCGTAACGACTGACAAAAGTGGTCCGTTGGTGGGGCTCTCACCCGTAATGACTGACAAAGATCCAAGAATGACTTCATGGATCTTTGACTGTCGTTACGCGTCAGAAGCCTGAAATTCTGAGAACCAGTCTTACCAAGGGGTATCGTGTTACCCAGTAACTGGGTTGTGGAGGTCGAATAGGCAGTCGCTTCATGTAAAATACTAGTTTTCACCTGCATACGGTTAGACTGGAAGTCGACCCCAATTTAGTTGGGAAAAGGCTAGGGAGGTTGATTGATTTTGGTGTCAAAAGTGGTAAAGTAATTGCGAGACTGACTATACCTATGTGTGAAACACTTGAGGATGTGTGTGTGTCGATCGCTCTTAGATAAACACAATTCCTAACGGTGCTATTCAACGTCCACTTCGTGTACCTAGAACCTATAAGTAATACCAATATAATAACACACGGCAAAGTTAACATGGCACAAATCTAGCGTACTATTGTTGCATAACAGTTTAACTAATAAACAAAAAAAAAGCATGCACACCATGAATGCATAAGAAATTATAGTAGAAGTATCACTGGCTATTACACCACGGCTTCGCCCGCATGGTATGTCGATAAAAAGTAGGCGTAAAATGTCCTTCCTCAGGATTCAAAGTATTCCCATACCCAATTTTATCAAAATCGGCCCAGCCGTTTCGGAGAGTAGCCGGAATAGACAGACAGACAAAAAAATATTGCATTTTTGTTATAACTACCGTATATACTTTGATTGTGTATTTAGTAAAAGCTGTTTTTTTACATTTTGACATTACAAAAAGACATTTCAATTTTATTTATTTGCATAAATAGCAATGGAGTCCCAAAGATCCGTCCTAAGTTTAGGATACAAACCTAATATAAAAATAAAAATGAAACTTATACTACTTCTTCTTCTTAGCGTGTCGATAGCAATCTAAATGTCATCATCATCATCATCATCAGCCTATAATGTTCCCACTGCTGGGACACAGGCCTCCTCTCTGTGAGAGGGAATGGGCCGTAATCTACCACGCGGGCCCAGTGCGGGTTGGTAGATGTCACATGTCTTTGAATTTTTGGTTCTAGGACATGCCGGTTTCCTCACGATGTTTTCCTTCACCGTTTTGAGAGCAGTGGTGATGAAATAATTTACACAAAGTAAAGCGCCTGTCTGGGTTCGAACCTACGACCTACAACTCGTAAGTCGCGGCCGATACCACTGGGCCACCACTGCTCTCCATCTAAATGTACTCGGCCCAAAATTCGGCCACTTGTTTGTCGCCATCACTAGCGTTTATCAGTTCAGTCTTATAAAAGTTCTGTCTAAAAATGCAGTTGATTTCACATCAAGCTATGTTGAGAACCATCTCAAACGAAAAGAAGCATCGGCGTATCAACCAAAATACCGATGGAAATAAATTAAATAACAGAAATCATCCCAACACCAGTGGTGGGGCCCGTGGCTAAATAATAACAGCCGCAAAGGTCGATCGATCAGGTTAAGCTATGCTTGCCGCAGTTGATCTGTGGATGGGTGACCATCTTTACATACCGAGACCCCTCCATGCCACGGAAAGCACGTTAAGCCGTTGCTCCTGGCTGTTATTCGTCCTCGTGGAGGTGTTTGTATTCTAATAAATAAAATGTTTGATTTTAAGAACACAGAATTACCTAAGGATTTATGTACTGAAAAAATATTTGAATGTTGTGGAGTAGAGATACCGTCTTTAAAATGTATTGTTATTTGTATTTACAGAATTCCAAATTCAAACACTTATCTATTCTTTGAAAAATTAGACCTACTATTGCACAAATTACTCAAACGGAAAAAACGCATTATCATTACAGGGGACCTAAATATTGATACCTTAAAAGAAAGCAACGATACAAATAAACTTAAAGATCTTATATCTAACTATGGCTTAAGACTACACATAAATAAACCAACACGTCAGCTTTCTTGCTTAGATCAGATTATAAGTAACATAGAAAATTCAACTGGAAACACTCACGAAGTTTTCCTATCAGATCACAACACTTGTCAAACATTAACATTCCCAGTCGAAGATAGGAAACCTGCCCTAAAATACTGGTACAATGTAAACAGGGATTACTCAGATGATAACATCAAAAAATTTGTGGAAGCTATTGGGAATTTGTCATGGATTGATGTTCTCGAAAACACTGACGCAAACGATAGTTTTAATAATTTTCATGAAAACTTCTCACTATTCTATAAGTTATGTTTTCCCTTAAGAAAAACTAAAGTTTACGTTAATAATACATCACCCAAATGGATAACTAAAGGTATAAGGAAATCGTGCGCTTATAAAAGACAGCTTAAGAAAATGTGTTACATAAAAAATAAAAATAATGATGTACGGTCTAGATATTTAAAATATAATAAAATACTAAAATCCTGCGTCCTCCGCTCAAAAAAATGTTCAAACCTTAATCACATACTAAAATCTAAAAATAAAAACAAAGCTACATGGGATATCATCAAAAATAGAACAGACACGCATAAAACATTTAATCAAATAAATGCAATAGATCACGATGGCTGTATTTTAAACAATCCGAGTCAAATAGCTAACTCTTTTAATAATTTTTTTATTGATATTGCTAATATAAAACCTCAATCTGCAAGAAATACCTGTTCATCTCAACCCAATAGGAACAGTTCCAGCATATTTTTGAACCCATGTTCTGATATCGAAGTTTTTCGTATAATAATATCTCTAAACAATAAAAAGTCAGTAGGGTATGATGAGATCTCTACGCACATACTCAAATTATGTGCCGAAATCATATCACCAATACTGTGCCACACAATTAATTTATCTTTATCTGAGGGAACTTTCCCAGATAGATTAAAATTTTCAATAGTTAAGCCCCTTCATAAAAGTAAGAGTACACTAGATAAAAATAATTATAGACCTATCACTCTCATTCCAATATTCTCAAAAATTTATGAGAAAATAATGCATAATCGTCTAGTTCAATATATAAACAAACATAAACTTATTAATGAAGAACAAAATGGGTTTCAAAAAGGTAAGTCAACAGCTCTAGCAGCATTCTCGTTAGTAAGGTCCATAACAGATAATATAGATAAAAAACGCTCTGTTTCAGTAATCTTTCTAGATATGAGCAAGGCTTTTGATCTCGTTAACCACAATACACTTCTAGACAAATGTGAGCGCTACGGCATCAGAGGTCCAGCGTTAGAATGGCTGAAAAGTTATCTCAGCAATAGACAACAGTGTGTTGAAGTATCCCGTATTGATGATAAACTTGTTGCGATGGTATATAAATCTTTATTTAGACATAATGGGTCCGGAGTGCCCCAAGGAAGCATCCTTGGGCCTCTTCTCTTTCTGTTATACATTAACGACTTGCCAAACATAACAAAACATAAGTGCGTACTATTTGCAGATGACGTGTCAGTAATAATACCGGAAAATAACAAAACATTGCATGAACAAGAAGTAAATCAAACCATCAACGATATAATTAATTGGCTAAACGAAAACAACTTAAAAATAAATTTATCTAAAACAAAATTCATTCAGTTTGCAAACTACAAACAAAATCCACCAAAAATTATTTTAAATCATAATAACCAAATAATTAATAAAGAAAATACTATAAAATTTTTAGGTCTAACATTAGATGAAAACTGTAATTGGGGAATACACATTGAAAATCTGTGTAAAAAAATAAACAGATTTGTATACGCACTAAGAGAACTACGCAAAACAGCGAACGAAGAAGCTGCACTCAACGCCTATCACGGCTACGTAGCGTCTGTATTGAGGTACGGCTTACTCCTTTGGGGTAACTCATCACACATACAAAGAGCATTCATAGCGCAAAAAAAATGCTTACGAGCAATAACTGGGGCGCCTCCATACGAGAGCTGTAAACCAATTTTTAAAAAGCTAAAGGTTCTAACTCTATCCTCTACTTACATTTTTGAAATAGCCATATTTGTCAAGAAAAACTCTCACTTCTTCTCCACAGTAGCCGAAAACAATAGATTTACAAAAAGGGACCCCACCAAATTAAAAAACCAATTTTGTAATAGCACTCTCCACTACAGAAACAGCTACCTTATGTCCATTAAAATATATAACCATATCCCAAAAATAATAAGAGAGCTACCATTTAATCTTTACAAAAAAAATCTGAAAAATTGGCTTCTCCAAAATAATTTTTACACTCTAAAAGAATTTTTTGATTATAAGGGTAAATTTGTTTTAAATAATAAGGTACCTAGATTTATTTAGTTGTAAAATAGAAAAATTGTTATTGTTGTGTTTTTATTTGATATTGTATATTAGAGTATAAAATATGTCCATAGTTATAAGTGTTTTTTATTGTTTATTAGAGTTTAAGTTAGGTTTTATACCTACCCACGTGTATATTAATACATTAATTTCACGTTGTAAATATTCGTATGCCGCTATTAGCGGCGGATGTGTTGAACTTATCCATTTGTACCAACCAACTTTGTACCTACCATATCCGACGAATAAATATCTTTGTCTTTGTCTTTTGTCTTTGTCTTTGTCTTGACCTTTGAAAGTCGTTACGGGTAGTCAGAAGCCAGAAACTCTGATAACCAGTCTTACCAAGGGGTATCGTATTACCCAGTAACTGGGTTGTGGAGGTCAGATAGGCAGTCACTCCATGTAAAATACTGGAATTCAGCTGCATCCGGTTAGACTGGAAGCCGACCCCAACATAGTTGGGAAAAGGCTAGGCAGATGATGATCAAAACACCAGTGGAATTAGAAACACTAACAACGTCAAACCACTTGGAGCAAACATAATACCGTAACAACTGTAACTCTATTCAATAGTTACTTACTTGTCGCAAAGTTATGTGAACGTTACAGGAACTTCCACAAACGCCATTCAACACATGAATATGCCTGCCGTAGTAACCGCAGCAGTAAAGCGTGAAGGAGGACTGAGAAGTTGAAAGGGAAAACAATATTCATAATAGTTTGGCAGATAGTGTACCTGTTTGTATTGAGATATTTGCTGTTTTTTGTTAGCAAGAAAACGTATTAACAATGGAGAACGTTTCAACTAAGTACTAATAGACATTTAAGCCATCATTTACGGCCGATATTAAATGTACCTTTTGCAATGACTAATTACAGGCGGAATGTTTTTTCAATAAGAAGTGCACTTAGTTTCAATAGGCTTTCTAGGGACCTTAATATCGATTTGTTCTGCACCAGTGTACCTTAAGACGGCTTTTGGCACAGTCATTTTTCAAGGATAGTTAATTTTTTTTTGTTTCTACTATTCTCCTACTAATTATATTCGTTTATTGTCGTTGGATCCCACTTTTGAATCCCATTTTTTAGGTATTAACGATGGATCCCGTTTGCCATTTCCGTTGAATCCCATATTATAACAACATGTGTACATTTCAGAAGAAAAGTGATTTACCTTTATCAAACAATAAAAATAGATTATTTTTAGTGGGGTACCCGGAACCGAACTAGTTAGATTAGGTTAATTATTTAAAAAAAAAAACAATGTTAGGTTAGGTTAGGTTAAAACTGTGACCCCTACGCACGAGCCGAGCGAGCGAAGCGAGCGGTGCCGCGGCAGCGGCCGGCGAGTGCCAGAAACGACTAGATTATATAGAAAATGAGTTGTTTGTGAAATAAATAGTATACGAAACGTTGGTTGTAAACTAATTTGTCAATGGAGTTTTGGTGAAACATTAGTGAACCCCTCATTTTATTATAAACAATTTTGTTGTTGAAAGTACCCGCATTCAGATTTTTTTAAGCATTCGGGATCCAACGGAAATACTTTTCGGGATTCAACGACAATAAAACGTAATTATCTTGCATTTTTTAAATTCGGGATCCAACGGAAATACATAATAATGTTTTGCGGGATCCAACGCCAAAAATATTAAAATGGGATTCAAAAACGGGATCCAACGGAAATAAATCATTATATTAATCGTGTATGTACTTTCTTTTTGTCGACTATTTCCTTAGCTATATGTGGAGGCTTGTTATTAGCAATTTTTTAGTATTACATTCTTTATATCATTGGTTTGTTAGTCTGTAAGCCTTCTTTAAAATAAAATAAATAAATATGTCCAGTCTAGCCGAATGCAGCCGGATTCCAGTATTTTATATGGAGCGACTGCCTATCTGAGCTCCACAAGCCAGTTACTGGGTATTACGATACCCCTTGGTAAGACTGGTGGTCAGACTTTCGGGCTTCTGACGACGCGTAACGACCGGGACCAACGGCTTGACGTGCTTTCCGAGGTATTTCCGAGGTTATTACTTCGCCACAAGCCCCTCATGTTGATCTCTAGACTTTTAGGTACACTTATTAATCCAAACTAATATTATAAATGCGAAAGTAACTCTGTCTGTCTGTCTGTCTTTTCTTCACGCCTAAACTACTGAACCGATTTAGATGAAATTTGGTATAGAGATAGTTTGAGTCCCGGGGAAGGACATAGGATAGTTTTTATCCCGATATTCCCACGGGATCGACACATATGCGGGTGAAACCGCGGGGCGCAGCTAGTGAATAATAAAAATAAGTTTAAAAACTAAAACCCAATTACTGAAAAAGATGAAACAAAAAAGTACCTTCCCGTGGTCGCATGGCGCTGTATTAACATATTAGTAGCATGCGACCACGGGAAGGTACTTTCTTGTTTCATCCTTTTCAGTAGTCGGGTTTTAGTTTTTAAACTAATTTTTTATTTAATTATTTTGGGGTTTATTTCAGTAGTACCTATTTACATTTTTGAAATGTGCCAATTGAGCCCTTTCATTGGATACCCAACACGGCACGAATAAAAAAAAAAATTTTAGATCATGACTTTATGTCCGCTAGAGGGCGCCATATTCAATTTAATGTGACGTCACATAGCCTCTAACCAGCGGACGATCAAGACGCTTCCAACGATACCTCACTTGTCTAATTATGACAAGAAGTTTAGAAGTTATGAGGGAACAGATGAACATTCATACATACCGGTCAAATCATAACCCTCCTTTTTGCTTCGCCGTAGTCGGGTAATAACAATCAATACTAATAATTATAAATTCGGAAGTAACTCTGTCTGTCTATCTGTCTGTATGTTACCTTTTGACGCCTAAACCGCTGAACCGATTTAGACGAAATTTGGTATAGAGATAGTTTGAGTCCCGGGGAAGGACATAGGATACTTTTTATCCCGATATTCCAACGGGATGGAGACTTATGCGGGTGAAACCGCGGGGCGCAGCTAGTACTTATATAAAAGGGGCTTTTGTCAACCGCTTGAAAAAGTCACAAAATCGTCTATCATTGTCATCAAAAATTTTTTAACCGCAACCAACAAATATCCTTTTGTGAACCCATTGAATCCCCAATTCTTCAGACCGCACTTCAGCCAGACACACAGGAATGTATGTATAGTGAGAATTAATATCCTGGGCGTCGATCACTAGTCTCGTCGACTGGCTTTTATTGAAAATATTCAAGTTATTTATTCGTGAGGGAATCCCTTTTCACGTCACCGAGACACGCGGGCACCTACTACGGTAAGTCGATATCTCGAATTTGAGCGTTGAGTGCACAGATATAATATACCTAGATAACGCAAGTATCACGAACTGTATGAAAACTCAGCGTGCCACTTTTTGACTACCCACTATGACGTCACAAGCTCGCGCTCTCTCGCTCACGCTCACCCACCCAGCAGTACGCAGGACTGAGCGCGAAAGTGGCGGCTTATGATTTTCGATCGTAAACTGGTGCGATTTTTGGCACGCGAAGTAGGTGCTCTTGCGTTATCTAGGTGTATCTATATCTGTGGTTTTAAGGTTATGTTGACAATAATCAAAATCGTACTGCACTTTTCCCAATTTATTGATGTGAAAACTTCTTTAGGTGCACTTTCTAAACAGTGAACGAAACTGAACCAACGACCGCACTGGACAAATGTATTGTCTTTCTTTCTTTCTTTTCTTTAACCGTCACGCTCGGGTTGGTGACGTTGAATAGCTTATACTCGGCTCCAGTCGGTCGGTGACGCGGAATCGTGTATATTCGGTAGTACTCGTAAGTTTTCACTTATATCGTGTGGTAAGTATATATCTCCTTTTTGCCATGCTGACTGTATCAATTGTAAAAAAAACCAACACCACTGTCAAATCAAAAATCAGCTGTTCCCTACATTTATGTTCGCATAACTCGTCAGAATGTAGGGAACAGCTGATTCTTTTTTCACGATTTCAGGTTTTGGTCCCATAGTAATAGTTGTTCATAATGATAAGTACAATCGCCCCTTAAGAGGTTATCCATTAATTACCGGACCCTGTATATACTAACAGATCATGGGAACATTTTTTATTCACTAGTTTCGTACCTACTTATTTTACGAGTATGTAGGGCATAAAGCCATAAATATCATTAGGATGCCCATATTCAATGCATTAACATGGCTTCATTATGATAATGGTTCCCTGTTACTTCCGGCGTGCTTCCGGCCAAAAATAATCATTACTCAATTAATTACTACCGTGAAAGTCGACAAGGTGTCAAGGAATGGAGAGCAGATAGATGCAATACTCTTTATCATACTAATCACACTAATATTATAAAGGCGAAAGTTTGTGAGTGTGTGTGTGTGTGTTTATATGTTTGTTACTTCTTCACGCTCAAACCGCTGGACCAATTTTTATATAATTTTGTATGGAGGTAGCTGACACCCTGGATTAACATATAGGCTACTATTTATCCCGATATTCCCACGGGATCGACACTTATGCAGGTGAAACCGCGGGGCACAGCTAGTTATGTACCTAAATCATAAAAATTACAGATATAAATGTAGAAATTTTACATAGGTTGAAACAACCTTTAGTTATATTTGAGAGAGAATAAGTTACAGCAGTTTCTTCCTATGTGCTACAAATTAGTTTTAAATTTTTAATTAATTTATTTTGTTAAAAAAGAAGTAAATTCGTTTTTGTCCATATGTCGTTTTACACTATAGCCATCACTCTTCTTTTGCGTTTCAAAAGTAATTACATCACTTTCGCTGGCTTAGTAGGTTTTCGAGGATTTTAGATTTTCGAAGCAGCGTCTTAACCATGTTTTCCTGTAATACCACGTAACCGTTATTGGATTTTTACAGAAATATCGACTCAGAACATCACAACAACGTATCCTTTCCCATCATCGACTCTCATAATAGTGTCGCGCGTTCACAAGACCTTCCAGAATACGATGTAAATTGAAAATCTCTCTATTTGAAGATCAAACGATCGAGGCTCTTTGTGGATATTCCATAAGAGCGTACATTTCGATGCCGTGTAACAATATTCTGGTTTAATATTTTAGATATTAACGTGCGGCAAAGGTTTCTGAAGTGATTTATTTTTTGTATTTTTTATTTAAGACTGGGCTGATTTTACCAAATTCAGATATATTTTATCCGTGGAATAAAATTGACTTCTGACAGTTCTAGTATGGTAAGTATATGATAAGATTTATCTATACAAATAAAATTCAAAGTCCTGACTGACTGACTGATATATCAACGCACAGCCTAAACCGCTGGTCCTAGAGACATGACATTTGGAGAGTGTGTTCTTTGTGAAGAGTAGGTATCCACTAAGAAAGGGTTTTTCGAAATTTTACCCCTAAGGGGGTGAATTGGGGGAGGGTGAAATTTCACACGGACGAAATCGCGGGCGGAAGCTAGTTCTAGGTATAAAAGTATCGCCCTTAGGGCTGATTTTACCAAAGTCAAATACCTTTTATCCGTGGAATAAAATTGATATCTGACAGTTCTAGAATGAAAAAGCTGTCACAAATTCAAAACTTATTCACAGTATAAAACTTACTCTATGTATAAAAGTTTGATGGAATGCGACCTTAGTGGATTTACCTCGTTGGTCTAGGGCTCGCAAGTGCTACTGCTGAGCGTGAGGTTCTGCAATGGGCTCGATTTCCAAGGTCGGAAAAAGTGTTATTGGGTTGTTCCATTAGGAATTTCTCGGTAGTAGCCCGGAGTATGGATTTTATACCCGGTTGATGGAAATAGACTCACCCCATGTTAAGCCTCTTATACACGGTCCATCCCAGCTATACGTCCGCTCAAGGCCGCGGTGCTGAACGTAGCACACACACTGTCGTGTATACATACGTCGAAGGGTCAGCTTACAACGCGACGCGACGCGGCGCGTAATATTCAAGATAGCCTTTACCTACTACACAAAAAGGTACACAATTCTGTATGTCTACTACGTCGAGCTACGCCGCGCGGCCCTCCTAACTGATGTGTACCTTTTTGTGTAGTAGATAAGGTCTATAATTGTATTGCTATCTTGTAAACTGCGCGCCGCGTCGCGTCGCGGTGTGAGCTGACCAGAACCTATTCACGTTGTTTTTCGTCGTGCATCGTTCATGACTGTGGCAGGACGTACAGCAAAATGGACCGTGTATAAGAGCCAAGAGGCTTTACGTGGGATTTAAACAAAACTGGCGCAATGTGGGTGTACCACTATGGGCACACCTCTGCCTAACACTTTGGGATACAAGTCGTGATGTTATGTCATGTGAGTGGTCTTAGCCGTAGCTGGCAAGAATCAGGTAGAAAACCACAACTTTGTATCATATTTTTAGAAAGAAGTAAGAGCTATTATAAGCCGGCCGTTTAACTGAGACGTTGCCTGAGGCAGCAGCGCGGTGCGGGAGGGGTGTGGTGACGTGATGCGAGAGCTCAGTGATTCGTCAACTTGTGACAACTATCACCCCTCCCGCACCGCGCAGCTACCTCAGGCGACGTCTCAGTTAAGCGGTCGGCCTATAGTTGAAGTACAGTAGTTGACAGTAGTGTCATTTATGGTTGAAAGAGTTCAGGAAAATAATTAACACCTTACCTATTTCTACTAGACAAATGGCCAGGCTATTCCTACGATTCGGAATTCCATTCCCGGATTCGGTCTGGCGGACTAACAAGCTTTAATTGGACATTTTTTTTAAGTTGCACAACGCGTGACAATCCTAGGTGTTTCAGGCGAGCTAGATGGCGAAAATCACTCTCCATCTGGACGGCCTGGACCACTAGACCAACGTGCCAACGTTTGCCAACCTTCAACAGCAAATCCTTATTCCCAAGTCTAAACAATTAAACTTCCAAGTCAAACAGCTTCACAAATCAATTACAAAATACACAAACATTCTAAATCACCTCTCCAAACAGACCGACACCTCAATTAAAGTTCTATTCAATGCAAATACCGTCAATTGTTTTGCGCCAATTCAGCTACGACAATAATTATAGCGAATAATACAATATTTTATACAAAAATCCGTATTGCTGTTGACAGATTGTTAAGCTGTGTTATCTATATGGACACGATTGCAAAAAAAAATGGAAATCGGCACCTTATTTACCAATCAGCATTCAGTGGGGCGATTGATTGAATGAACTGCGTAAAACAAATATACACGAGGATGTACTAAGACGCATCTTTAACTACGAATCCTTCGAACAAAAGGAATCCATTGCTAGTTCTATATTGACGGCCTTGATAAATTCGTGAACGAAATCGGCAATGTATGTAAAGTTAATCGATTGGAACGCAGTATTAGATTTTTGTTTTGTTTTCTAGTAAAAGTATCGATGTTGTTGGAAGCTATTAAACTTGCATAGGACGTTACTAGTTTGCAATAGTAATTTAAAGTTGTGATCGAACTAAAAATAAAAAAAGTGAAATGTCGGTCGGCGATCGAATCGTCAGTTCGATGACGTTGTACATAGCTGTTTTTTTTGGAGTTTGTTCCGCGTATACAGTACCTATCGTTTTCATTCGGTTGATATCGATGCGATGCGCATCGTGTGTTTTACGTGTTTCCTGTTTGCATGTGCTTTCAATACTTAATTTAGCGTAGCATAGCATAATCAGACTATAATGTTCACACGTAATGTGTATAATGTGTGTGTGTTGTATAATGTGGGACATATAGGCCTCCTCTCTGTGAAAGGAACCACGCGGGCCCAGTGCGGGTTGGTAGATGTCACATGTCTTTGATTTTTTTATTCAAGGACATGCAGGTTTCCGCACATGTTTTACTTCACCGTTTTGAGAGCAGTGGAGATGAAATTAATTACACAAAGTAAAACGCCTGCCTGGGGTCGTACCCACAACCTACAATTCCGTTACCGTGGGCCACTTTCGTGGTCTAGAACACAGAACAGTTAAAACCTCTTTTATCTGTTCTGTAGTCTAAAATCATCTGCTGAATTCAAGGTTACAGTTTGAACGTCAATGTCCCTGCCACCATGCATATTTTTTAGTCTCGAAACTGGAACGTTGTCGTGTACCTACTGGATGAATACCACGAGGAAAGGCTGTAGGTAGGATGTCTTCGGAGAAATCAGGTAAAGAATTTTTTGGAAGTTGCAACATTTTAGTTAATATTTACACATTGTAACATTGTACTGCTGTCATTTTGACAGATCATCTGTCAGTGGTTTTGTGTCACTGCCTTTTGGTAGTGAGAATAAAGAAGTCTTTGGATCCGTATTTAAAGGTAACAAGTGCAACCTACAGTGCATTATAACAAGGGGAGTCCTGCCGGTTTGCTGAGTAGTGCCACACACCAAGATTTAACACCGCCGACAACTCGACCAGAAATATAAAGTCCACCACTCGGTAAGTAATAATATTATACTTTTATTATGACACGTTTTTTTTACAGGCGAATATGGCCGTCATTGCCCGAGAGGAAGTGTCGCCAATGTTGCTACACTACAATAAAGAGTAGTAGTGTTGTATCACCTAACATAAACCAGGTAGCAAAACTCTCTCAAGTATCTATTAAGCCGAAGCATTTCAATTACGCCCAGCTCTTAAAGAATCAGAGCTTTCATACATACAATGGAAGGTTGTCATACATCTGGCGCTACAACTTCATTTAACTTGTCTGGTCTGGTCCTACCAGAGTGTAAATAACACCCACGGAGTATTAAGTGAGTGTCGCGATTCATAAAATAGTGTTGTAAGGAAGGTGTTGATTGATTATACCCGGAACCTGAGATATTATTATGTTACCTATATATCTGTTTTGTTTTCTTACTTTTTTTCGAGTTGACTTATCTTTTCTATACGTGACAAATAAACCTATTTTTCTTTATCTTTAAATTAACTTTTTTTTTTTACATAAAAAACTAAATAAGTTTTATTGTTTTATTTTAGTGTTTTAAAGTAAAAAAAAAATATATAATATAATATATAATGACATCCAAGCTGTGGACGATATTTTATTTATTTACCTTAAACGCATTTTTGAAGTGAAAACTCCTATAGCGGCGTTGCACACTTTTTGTGATGGGTAAAAAATATTAAACTCGCGTCAGGACATCGTGTCAGGACACGTGACCGTCAGGAGAGATTCCCCCCCCCCCCTCTCTTTCTACGGCGGCGCCAACCGAAGTGAACCAAGCGACACACGACAATGGATGGATGGATCGATGGATCGATGGATGGATCGATGGATGGATGGATCAATGGATCGATGGATGGATCGATGGATGGATCGATGGATGGATCGATGGATGGATCGATGGATGGATCGATGGATGGATGGATGGATCGATAGATGGATGGATGGATCAATGGATGGAACGATGGATGGATCGATGGATCGACGGATGGATCGATGGATCGATGGATGTATCGATGGATCGATGGATGGATCGATGGACGGATCGATGGATTGATGGATGGATGGATGGACGTGGACGTGGACGTGGACGTCTGATGCTGATGGCTCGACCGTCTGTGTAGTAGTCACACTACTGTGTATTCGTAAAATTTGTGTATATAAAGTGTTTAAAATATGGAAATTGAACAAAGTGCATTTATTAATGAAAAAAGTGACGCAGAAATAGTAAAAAAAAATGAGTTATATTAATTCAATTAATATTTGATTTATTTCAACGCTGCCTGCACTCCCGGAGTGCAACCCGTCTTTTTTTAGGGTTCCGTAGCCAAATGGCAAAAAACGGAACCCTTATGGATTCGTCATGTCTGTCTGTCTGTCCGTCCGTCCGTATGTCACAGCCACTTTTTTCCGAAACTATAAGAACTATACTGTTGAAACTTGGTAAGTAGATGTATTCTGTGAACCGCAGTAAGATTTTCACACAAAAATAGAAAAAAAAAAAAAAACAAAAAATTTTGGGGTTCCCCATACTTACAACTGAAACTCCAAAAATTTTTTTTCATCAAACCTGTACGTGTGGGGTATCTATGGATAGGTCTTCAAAAATGATATTGAAGTTTCTAATGTCATTTTTTTCTGAACTGAATAGTTTGCGCGAGAGACACTTCCAAAGTGGTAAAATGTGTGTCCCCCCCCCCCTCTAACTTCTAAAATAAGAGAATGATAAAATTAAAAAAATATATATAATGTACATTACCATGTAAACTTCCACCGAAAATTGGTTTGAACGAGATCTAGTAAGTAGTTTTTTTTTTAATACGTCATAAATCGAAAACCGCAATTTACCTTTCACAAAGTTACAACGAACTACAAGAACTTTTATATTATGTTATTATGTTACTTGCTGCTACGGTACCCTTCATGGGCGAGTCCGACTCGCACTTGACCGGTTTTTTTTATTTTACTTTTCTGGAAGTTTACAATTTCTACCTTTTCTAAATGTTTTCCTACACTTGTGGTTTTATCCCTAACCAACTCCAACACTTTTGCCTTTTTAGCGGGATAAAATTAATGCCTTAGACTGAGAACTTTTTAGGCCTTCAACTAATAGTAACGAATCTAGACCTACAATAAAACCAAATAATCTTAAGCACAAGGTAGAAACAACATTATCAAATTGTAACCCTCACTCACAATAGAAAGAATCGATTCCTAATCCTAACGAAACGTGCGCTGTTTACTTACTAGAGAAAATAAACTTCGCTAGAACCACGTGAGCGTGTCCTGTGACCTAGTTTAAAACCTTGTTACGAACTTAGTATGTGTGTCTGGTCCCAAAATGGCGACCCAGAAAACGCGGGATTGCCCAAATCCGGGACAGGTACAACACTAGAGGGTACCTACAGGTATGATTCACAATAAGGGGCGGTCCAGGCATTATCATGTTAATGTGAATTGCATACATTGTGTGAATAATAATTATAATATTAATTTCTTTTATTTTATTTTATGTTCAAAGTAGGCTTTGTTGTGGCCGCTCGATCTGGTGAAAAAGTATGGCAGGTAAATTAAATATTAATTCTTTAACAATAACAATTATTTGGGCTTGTTTAAATGGGTAAATCATGTTTATAAGTCCCGCTCATCAAAATGCTATGGAAGGCGATTCAAAGATAAGGGAACTATCAGTGTACATACTGAATAACCTCCTCCAATTTGAAGTCGGTTAGTAAAAGAAAGAGGTCTTATCAATCTTATCATATTAATTACTTTGAAAACAAATGACCGTTGATACTCAATATTCAGTCTTATGTAGTTAAAGTTAACATGGTAGAGCTTGAAATTAAACACATCCCTGCATTCAATTAGAACTGACGTTGAAAATAGCACCCGAGCGGCGCCCGACCCGCGAACACCGGGTTGAATCTGGGGCAGATATTCATGTGACCTGCAGGTTACAGGTATTTATATCAAGACTTCTTTGATGCAGATGACAACTATTTGCAGAATTTTAGGAGCTGTACCTATGTATGTCTTGAAATCAATGTGTAGAACTTTTTAATGTAGCCAATTCAACTTTTCTGCATTGCACCAAAGGAGAGCAGTGGTGGCCCAATGGTATCAGCCGCGACTTACGAGTTGTAGGTAGTAGGTTCGAACCCAGACAGGCGCTTTACTTTTTGTAAATTATTTCATCACCACTGCTCTCAAAACGGTGAAGGAAAACATCGTGAGGAAACCGGCATGTCCTAGAACAAAAAATTCGAAGACATGTGACATCTACCAACCCGCACTGGGTCTGCGTGGTGGATTACGGCCCATTCCCTCTCACAGAGAGGAGGCCTGTGTCCCAGCAGTGGGAACATTATAGGCTGTTTATGATGACCAAAGATTTACGTAGATTCGTCGTGCTGCGTCAAAAGATGGTCGCGTTTTTGTTTCGTTTTGACAACTCTGATACACACAATGCCGCAGAGACTTAATTTGATTGTCATGGAAACGCCATTATTTTTGCGTGAGCTCACTCCTCTCAGTATAGACACTTTTCAACTATGTCAGGTGAGAGCAAATCGACGAATTTAATATGTACAGTGCAGGGGCTGAACAGAGGGGCAATTTCTCGTAATTTTAAGAAAGTTCACAGTTTGATCTCAGTCTCAATTTGTCAAAAATACCTCTAATTTCCCTAAATTTTGACAAGTTTTTGACATTTGTTTGTCGCTGAGATGAGACTGCGATTAGATTTTGAACGTTTTAAATTACGAGAATTGGCCTTCAGAACTGTCAGTCGAGAATTTTGTCATCTTTGAGTATGAGACTGTTTTGTTGCCAATACCTATGTACCTACCTACTCTATTGCTGTTATCTATAGAGAAATAGGCTGTCTGAAATCTGTTTAGACCGCAGAGCATGGAGACGCCTCAGTGGCCGCTGCTAGAAGCGGCACTGTCAACACTTTCTACACAAACCAAGCGTGTCACTGTTTACTCGCACTACGGCAAAAATGACGTATAAAAAGTTATGGTCCGTGGCAGAAGTTTTAGACTCAACGCACTTTCGGCGCCACGAATTTCATTAGTATTGCCGTCTCTAGACGCTATCGTACTCCGTCGTTTTATATATATTTTCTAAAAACAAAAGAAACGAATAATGGTCTCAAAAAAAGAAATAAAATTAAAGCCCTTAAGTACATCTAAACCAAACTTTTTAACGCCATCCCAGACGATTTCTCCACGTACTAAGTAAGCTCGGAAGTGACATTTCTCTTTGTCCCTAGAGAGCAGCTGTCCTAACAATGAGATTAAATTAAACGTATAAAAATAAAAGGAATGCTGTAAAAAGATGTGTTGTGCAAAAAGCGAGACAAGGCGCTTGAAGCGAGACAAAGCGCTTAAAGCTGCTTGAACAATGAGCTCCTGAATCTTGATTGCGATGTCTTGTTAGAGTTTTGTTAAATGCTTAATTAGATGATGATTTGTAATTAGATGCTTTTACCGTAAAATATAACTGTAAGAAAAATAAACATTGCAAGATTTACATGCTATCAAAATACCAGTGAACGGTGTTGCCAACAATTAAAAAAAAAAAGCGTTGAAGGAAAACATCGTGAGGAAACCGGCGGTCCTAGAACGCAAAAATTCGAAGACATGTGGTATCTACCAACCCGCACTTGGCCCCCGTGGTGGATTACGGCCCACTTCCTCTGGCCGAGAGGAGGCCTGTATCCTAGCAGTTAGAAAATTAGAGGCTGATTATGCAGATAAACCCCACAATAATAATATCCCAATTTTATATGATCCTACAATATTGGAGCTCTTGCAAATGAAAAGTTTTTACCTTCAAATTAAGCCTATAATGTTACCACTGCTGGGACGCAGGCCTCCTCTCGGTAAGAGGGAATGGGCCGTAATCTACCACGCGGGCCCAGTGCGGATTGGTAGATGTCACATGTCTTCGAATTTTTGGTTCTAGGACATGCCGGTTTCCTCACGATGTTTTCCTTCACCGTTTTGAGAGCATTGGTGATGAAATAATTTACACAAAGTAAAGCGCCTGTCTGGGTTCGAAACTACGACCTACAACTCGTAAATTGCAGTCATTATCACTGGGCCACCACTGCTCAAAACTCATTATTCGTATATTCGTTTTTCGTCGTAATTCGTCATTTCAAATTACCTATGTATTATGTATCTCCGTATTGCAAAGGTTACAAAATGTACGTTTCGTTCCTAACCTAGCGCAACATAAGTACTTGCAACTCCTCAAGTCCTCATTCGCGATATGAAACTCATTATATTCGTATCGCGAACTTTGAGACTAACTGTAATGTATAGTTACAGAAGAATGCTGTGTCTTCTTTGATAGGTGCGAGCGGTATAAAGAAAGCGATTTCCATTCCATGGACTTCTGTAATAGAGTACTACTAAGCCAAATTATATTTAGTAAGTAGCATAAGCATAGTCAGCCTATGTATGATGTTCCCACAGCTGGGCCACAGGCCTCCTCTCGGATAGAGGGAGTGGGCCGTAATCCAATGAACTTTTGGTTCTAGGACATGTCAGTTTTTTTTTATAGTTAGTTCTTGAGATTAATTATTTATACAGTATTCTCATGATCTCCTACGCATGCATGACTTCATGTATGCATCCTCAATATTATAATTGTCGTCGTTATTCGATGTTATTCCAATTTCATCATAGGCTGACCACTACCACAAATTGAAAGAACATATTGTATCACACTAATATTATAAGGGCGAAAGTTTGTGAGTGCGTGATGTTTGTTACTTCTTCACGTTCAAACGGCTGGACCAATTTTAATAAAATTTTGTATGGAGGTAGCTGACATCTCGGATTAACATATAGGCTACTTTTTATCCCGATATTCCCACGGAATCGACATTTACGCGGATGAAACCGCAGTGTGCAACTAGTGATATATAATAATACTGTTCCTGTATTATGTAAGGTTTTAATATTGCTCAGATGCTTACTGATTACATTACAAATTGAGTACTTATTGACATCAGTTTACTTGTCAAATACAATAAAAATCCTTCCCTGGATGGTTCTGTTCAAGTCAGCAGACCAAACTACTTCTCTACGATTTGAATTATTCGAAGTTCAAAAATCCAAATCATGTTTTACATCCAACCGCTCCCCGCTTCCGCCATCCCCAAGCCACCAGTCTAAACCTAAAGACGTGAGAGTTGAAAGATTAATTACCGGGTAGCAGACGCTCCTTTGAGATATAAAGACTGCTTTATAAGATGTTCCCGAGGTCTTCAGGTTTCTGAGAGGAAACTTTAATTTATTGTGTGCTACATTGTTACACGAGTTACTGGATTCTTTGGTGAAGGAGTGGAAGTAATGACTGATTGATTTAAATTGCTGCTTAGGTATAGACGCCAGCACAACAAGCTACTACAATCTGTCAAATTTGTTTAATTGATTTTCATCTTTATCGGTGAAGAATAAGGTTCAAAGTTGATTGGGAAAATTTGACAATTTCGGGTAGCTTGATGTGCTGGCGTCTCTACGTCAGAGGGTCTACTCTCTAAGCACTAAATCCTTAGTTACGGGCGTTTCCTAGTCCGTATCAACTACGTACATAAGATTACTTTGAAGCCTGAACTAAGAATGAATGACAACTCGATTTGACAGTCCCTACACGCGATGTGTTTTTGCCCGATAAAAAAAATCATAGAAATTTCCACCCCACGGTTGCCCCACGGTTTCACCCGCGTAAATGGCAATCCCGTGGGAATATCGGGATAAAAAGTAGCCTATATGTTAAAACAGGGTGTCAGCTACCTCCATACAAAATTTTATCAAAATTGGTCCAGCCGTTTGAGCGTAAAGAAGTAACAAACATATAAACACACCCCCACACACACACGCTCACAAACTTTCACCTTTATAATATTAGTGTGATTAGTGTGATGTGATGTAATGTGATAGTGTGATAGATGCGAAATGAAAGGGACGCCGTCGTAGCACAGAATACTTAAAGTACTACGTACAGAAAGGACACTTCCTTCCCCGCACTAACATCAGTTACCGCACCTCACCCCGCACTTCGGCGTATTCGTCGCAGTTCTTTAACAAGAGCGCTCGCAAACACAAGTACCTCACGCACAAATTCATACGTATACAAACGTCATTTTTTAATGTAGTAGTAGTAGTAGGTAATAATTTTGCGAGCGTTGTATGGAGTGTCCGGGGTGTGGAGCAAAGAACTACTTCTATACATAGTGGGTGTTATGATGTGTAAGAGTACTATGTAGGCAAGCGGGCTGCGCCCCGTTCCTCCCCGCGCCGAGGGGTAACTTCTAATGAATAAATTATTGTGCAACTGCCTAGCGAATTTGATTGACAAGTGTCACCGTCCTTCCCCATAAGTACTTCCCTACATAACAGTGGGCAAGCAGTTGTCACCCGCATAACTTTAATTTCTGATGAAAAATAAAATAAAACAGCGACGAAAATTCCAAAAGTTTTTTTTTCAATACCCAGACTGCGTTTACTGACGCATATTCAAATTGGTTTAGTTTTCGCAAATACTTTAAATTCGTCCACCCACTGCCACTAGTTTCCAACTAACCGCAAAAAAACACTCACCTTAAAAAAGTTCGCCCCCAATTTTTGCAGCACTAACAAACACTAAATCCGCACTAAACCGCATTTCAGCCGTGTAACCGGGCCGATCCAGTTCGCGCCACCCCGATCCGGCCTGAACCAGTTCAAACCAGCTGTAACACAATAAAGGGCAATTGCGCGCGCGATTCGTGTCACGTCGGACGAGCCAGTCCAGACTTTGAATAGAAATTAGGCCATTGCGACACTGAAATTCAGGAAATAGAGGTTGCTGACTGGATTGGTTTTTGTCTCGCACCGTTTGCTTTCAAGTTTGTAATCTAGTTGATAAAAAGATAATTGGGGTTGGTTAGGCGATTTAGTGAAATTTTCCTGATAATGTTCCTTTGTTCTTCCATTGTTAAAAGTTACAAAATCCAGATCGGCAGATGCTTTACGGTTATGTATCATTAAATACTTAATTGAAATTGTTAGTGAAGTTAATTTTAATCTATACTTATAATAAATCTGTAGAGAGGTCAATTCTGTACTTACATGAAATATATTTTCAAAATAACTATCAGGGGGTGATTAGTGATCGATACTGATGCCAAAAATGCAATCAGTAAAATTTTTGTCTGTCTGTCTGTCTTTCTGTCTGTCTGTCTGTCTGTCTGTCTGTCTGTCTGTATGTTCCTTATAGAAACAAAAACTACTCGACGGATTTTAACGAAACTTTGTACAATTATTCTTCATACTCCTGGGCAGGTTATAGTATACTTTTCATCACGCTACAATCAATAGGAGCAGAGTAGTGAAGGGAAATGTTGGGAAAACGGGAGAAGTTACTCCATTTTTTAAACTTCCGTCGCGTGTGCAGCCTTAATGGTTAAAGTTACATAGAAATCATGTATGACGGAAATATTCTACATAAAATTGTCTAAAAAATATCCCGCCACAGCATATGTCTATCTTTTATGGTTGACTCACAATAACACGTGTAACTCCTGATAGCTTAGCAGTTCGGAGCATTCTGATTATATTTGTTTACTCTTACGTTTATAATACTCTCACTCATCCCTAATTTAAAATAGTTAACATTATTACCTATTCAATAAAAAAATAATCATAGAAATCGGTATAGAAACACCAAACTTATACATGAAATAAGCCATCGCGCCCGTCGCACCAGAATATTGAATCATGCTATAAGGATTATTTTTGTGTAACGGTTGCCGCGCTTGACACGGATCGCGGCGGCGCGGTAGGGTATAAAAAGGCGGGAGGTCCGAGTCGTCCGAGAGCGAGCTTCATTCAATATTTGGCTGTTGATGCGTTCAGAGCGTTCGACCTTATTGACAGACAATAATTGATATTGAGAAACCGTGCTTATCAGCGCGACTTTTAGTCTTTAAATAGTTTATTTGAATTTCTTTTGTTGTTATTTTGTAAAATAGGTATGAGTTGTTTTGGTAGTGTTTAAATATTCGTTCAAATTAAAAATTATTAAGCGTAGGTACTTTTATTAAATTAAAGTAGTTATAAGTATTTATTTTTAAGTGAAGTAGGTATAGGTAGATAGTATTGCACAGGCGTTTCAGCTTTATTTTCATTTCTTTTTTGTTGTGAGTTGTATATATTTCTGGTTATAATTCTATAGAATATTTTAGTTTAAATAGTCACTTAGATTTTAAGTGTAAGGTAGCTAAAGTTAGGACCACGTATTAGTTGTTTTGGTAGTGTTTAAATATTCGTTCAAATTACAAATTAAGCGTAGGTACTTTTATTAATTAAAGTAGTTATAGGTATTTATTTTGAAATTTTACACAATGGTTCCCTTTATAATGTAGACAAGGAATTAGGAAGGATTTTTTTAAATTCAACCCCTAAGGGAGTTAAATAGGGGATGAAAGTTTGTATGAAAGTCCGTCAGTTTTAAAGTTAGGATCTTCAAATTTTGTGTTTAGGCTGACGACTAAAAATTAATTTATACGTGTCTCAGCGTTTTTGATAATTCCAACCCCAAAGGATTAAAAAGGGGGATGAAGTTGTGTATGAAAGTCCGTCAGTTTAAAAGTTAGGGTCTTCAAATTTTGTATTTAGGCTAACGATTGAAAAATTAATTTATACGTGCCTCAGCGTTTTTGATAATTTCTCCCCCAAAGGGGGATGAACGAACTGACTGAAATATCAACGCAGTCTAAACCGCTGGTCCTAGGGACATCAGTTTTGGAGGTTGTGTTCTTTGTGCAGAGTAGGTATCGAATAAGAAGGGGTTTTTGGAAATTCAACCTTTAAGGGGGTGAAAAGGGGGGATTTTGTTTGTATGAAAAATCTTACTTATTGAGTTAATAACCTTGAAACTTGGCAATACTTATTTAAGTAAATTATGAAGTTTGGAATTTTTCGTTTTTTCTAAAATACCCCCTAAAGAGGTAATGGGGGGTGTTAAAATTTGTATGGAAGAATTTTAACGCCCTGTCCGATTAACTTGAAACTCAGTATTTATACTAAGGACTAAAAATAATTAATAACGTGTATCAGGGTTTTTCGAAAATCTACCCCTAACTGTATGAAAAGAGGTAGTTAATTTTAAAAGGGAGGATTTTACTACGTGGCTTGATTAGCTCGAAAATTGGTATAAATAAACTTTCGAGTCAAGTTATGAACACATCTTAAACGATTTTTCAAAATTCTACCCCTGTGGGGGTGAAAAGCGGGGATAGTTTCTTTGAAAAATCTGATTCCTTTGTTCTATAAACTTAAAAATTGGCCCGAATACTTATTTATTTAAGTTAATTATAAAGATCATACCAACATACATTTTCGAAACTTTTAGAGGAAAGTACGAATTTCACGCGGACGAAGTCGCGGGCAGAAGCTAGTGTTTAAATAAAATAGCCCTTTTAACCGACTTCAAAAAAGAAGGTTCTGTATTCGACCCGTATGTATAAATGTATGTATGTTTGTATGTCCGCGATTTTCTCAAAAACCAACGAACTATACAGGGTGTTACGGAAAGGGTATATCAATACAAACGGGTTGAAGAGTGTATCTGGTCTAGAATCTCTGTACAAAATTTCAGCTCAAAAGCATTATTTTTTTTTTTTTTTTTTTTTTTTTTATTGCTGAATTGGGCCCGCTCTTGACCTCGATCACGCCTGATGGAAAGCGTTAGATGAGGTCTATGATCGAACGAGCGTGCCCAGAAGATGCCTAAGGCACTGGAACTCCCACGCATCGACGAAACACAGCAGGCTGCTTGACGCCGAACTCCGGTGGGAGGGTGGTCGCAAACCAGGCGGGCGTTAGCCCTACCACCGCAAGGGAAGAATTGGCCAGTCAAATAAGGTGTTGGGTGTGACTGCCCAGGATGCGCCGAGCGCTCGGTTCAGTTAAGTAACTGGTAGAACAAACTGCGCTACACGAGGAGGCTTCTTCATGCATCCCGAAAACTTTGAAAATGCTTAATATTTTTTTATTTCGACATCACGGCGCTGCACTGGCGCGCGGCGGCGTGATGTGCGTGTACTAGGCGCACAGACACACTACAGATAATGGATAATGACCCTCGTAGTGCGGTGACACGTTTTTTTATGATTTAATTTTATAAACTATCGAAATAAAAAAATATTAAGCATTTTCAAAGTTACTGCTTTTGAGCTGAAATTTTGTACAAAGATTCTAGACGAGATACACTCTTCAACCCGTTTGTATTGATATACCCTTTCTGTAACACCCTGTATAATTTTGATAATTCTTTCACTAATGTGTTTTACATACTTTCAGGAAGGTTTTAGTATGTAACACATTAAGTAATTATTCTTATGTACGAAGTTATATGCATAAATGTACTGCATGTCCGGCATTTCTATGCGACTTTTGATGATTCTTCTAGTCGGTGTCTTCAATTCCTCAATGCACAAGTGTTAAATGAATTTGTGTGGGGTAGGTTACAACTAAAAATTTAAAAATAAAAACTATTTTACACCAAAAAAAACCACCGACTTCAAAAAAAAAACACTACAAAGTGATAAATAACTTTAATTTCGGAAGTCGGTGTCAAAAAGCGAAAATGCGGAACCAACGACACCGACTTCCGAAATTAAAGTTATTTATCACTTGGTAGTGTTTTTTTTTGAAGTCGCTCGGTTGTTTTTTTTTTGTACAAAAGTTTTTTAAGTTTCTATTCTACTCTAGTCTCTCTCCTTAATAAGGTACTGATAAAACAACAACTTATCGATTTTAAGTGCTTTGAATTGCTTGGGGGTATCGTATCACCCAGTAACTGGGTTGTGGAGGTCAGATAGCCAGTCGCTTCATGTAAAATATTGGTATTCAGCTGCATCCAGTTAGACTGGAAGCCGACCCCAATTCAGTTGGGTAAAGGCTAGGCAGATGATGATGATCTATTCCTTGGAAGCCTCCATATCAGCCTCGCTGAATGTCCAATATTTTCATCAACACAACAATCTTTTGAATAAACATAAAGTAAGAAGGAAAAGGGTAACGACCACGACTTACGAGATATAGGCCGTAGGTTCAAACCCAGACAGGCGCTTTGCTTTGTGTAAATTATTTCATCATCACTGCTCTCAAAACGGTGAAGTAAAACATCGTGAGGAAACCGGCATGTCCTAGAACCAAAAATTCGAAGACATGTGACATCTACCAACCCGCACTGGGCCCGCGTGGTGGGTTACGGCCCACTCCCTCTCACAGAGAGGAGGTCTGTGTCCCAGCAGTGGGAACATTATAGGCTGATTTTGTAAGAAGAAAAATACACTGTAACAGTTCAATTCAAAACCATTTGCTCTATAAAGCAAAAAGCTCCGACAAAGCGATGAGACTACACCACACATAATATTTTACTCTATTCCGACACAAAATAAAATAAATCTACAAACTTTTATTTATTTCTGCACTTCCGAGCATCTACAGCGATCATTGTAGAACGACTTTGAAGGGGAACACGGCAGCGTAAACATTCCATTGGAAATCCGAGAGTTACATATAAACACGCTTTAGTATACTTAGTTGTTGAGAAGGAAAAATTTAAAATGGGTCGCCGTCTACAGTTTCGGTCCCCTGCGGCGCTTGAACGCGGAACGTCAAATATTTTTGGAAGGAAAATTTCGTGTAAGTGTTCCGAACGGCTTGGATGTGGAAATTGGGAAGGTGTCAGGAACATTCGACTTGGTTATAACTGAAATAACTACTTATAAACTCGTCATTCACATTTTTATGCGTCTGCTGTAATGATGGGCACTAAAAAGTAACATCAATTGTATCGAAACACGTGTACTTTGTGGTTACTGGTCTGTTAGTGTTGCAGTTTCAGAATCAGCGATCGATGAGTGTCAACATCAAACCGCTCGTGTGTTTGAGAACTGTTAGTACTCAAGTACATACACGAGCGACACGTTGTCGAATGCAGCTACCAACGCGTCGACGGGTGTCGATGGCTGCAGTTGTCTCTGCGTTTGACCTCATGTGTATAAATAAGCACTTAGGTGAAAATATTTCCATATCGTTAAAATTTTTGGAGTGAAATCCTGTAAACTCCATTTATACCTACTACAAACAAATTCCATCAAATGACATTATAATATTAAAGTGAAGGCTTAGTAAATAGACCTGCCTGTGCAATTATTGAGAGTGCTTGCAACCTTTAATCTCATTTTACACGGCAAAATGTTAAAAGGAAACTCTCTTCTGTTCTATCAAGTCCCATTCTCAATTCCAAGAATCCATACTTACTTATATTATTACTAGCTGTGCCCGCGACTTCGTTCGCGCGCATGACGGAAAATGTAAAGTTTTATTTTTTTTGTGCGGAACCCTAATTCTTTTTCTAAAGTTAAAATAGCCTAAGTTACTCCTTATTACATCAGCTATCTGCCAGTGAAAATCCCATCAAAATCGGCCTAGCCGTTTCAGAGATTAGCTGGAACAAACAGATAGACAGACAAAAATTGTAAAAAATGTTATTTTGGTATATGTAGCGTGTATACGTCCATATGCATTTAGTAAAAAGCGGTTATTTTAATATTACAAATAGACACTCCAATTTTATATATTTGTGTAGATATATGCAAATTAACTCTGTCTGATGTCTGTCTATCACTATAATGGCCGAACGGATTTCGATGAAATTTGGAACACAGGTAAACCATGATATGGGTAAAAACATATGTTCTCAACCTTATTTTGCCTACATTGCGGTTTTCTTTTCTAGAGGCCCCCTATTTTTTTACTTACCATCTGTCGCGATTCCAAAACATCTATTGCCACGATCATATTTAAAAGAGTAATAATATATAGTCGTAAGACAGGATGTATCATTTTCTCTGGGTCTTCTACTGCCCCCTGAAAGTTTCCTTCGACCACAAGGGGGCGTTATCACCCACGTTGAGAACCTATGGGTTAGAGTACTATGTTACTGCTACGTTTTGGAATGGGCAACTAGCTTCAACTTTCTGACTAACTGACCGACTATTTAATTTTGACAATTCAAAAGTGCCTGTACATGGTTTAATTGAAATAAATGCTTTGAGTTTGAATATAAGATACTTTTTACCGCGGTATTTCTTTATCCATTTATTTCAGGCATGACGGCCCATAGAAAACACATAAAATACAATATTAATATAACTTAAAAATACTATAAATAAATACATCATTATTACACTAAGAAACCAACTAAACACGAAATGACGGCGTCGTGTTTCGCTGACTGGTGTGGTGGTATTACCCATGGGATAATTTCCGACCTCCACGAGGGCGAAACCACGGGCAAAAGTTAGTAGCTACTGCCACCTCCACTCCTTAGTACTCGGAGCATCTCTCACGTTTCCATTTCCTCAGATATCCAAACGCATTTCTTTTGCATTGCTTGCTTATTTTTATTCCCTTCGTACTGTTTGCTTGTCGCGGTTTAATGAAGACTTTCGTTTAATCAGCGCAATAATTGCGTAACACATTATCCGTAGCAATGGCTGTCATTTTGATAGTTCAACAACATTCATTGCGTTATTTACGTTGATGAGTAGACAAATTTTTCGAACATATGAAGCAATGGATTAGCAATATCCTTCAAACATATTCAGATTGAGATTGATCGTGTATTACGCAATTAATTTTTCTCGAATAATTTCTTGTAATGCCGGGGCCACATCAATGGGAAAAGCCGATAATTATTGCGAAAAGTTGTGGCTGCGCCTACGGTTAATGCCCATTATCGCGATAATTATCGGCGTTTCCCGTTGGTGTGGCCCCAGCATTACAAGAAATTATTCGAGATAAATAAGTTTGGTGTGGTGGATACTTTTAATTTTAACCGGCATGTCTTAGAACTAAAAATTCGAAGACATGTGACATCAATCAACCCGCACAGGGACTTACAGCGCACTCCCTGTCACTGAGAGGAGGCCTATGTCCCAGTAGTGGGAACAATATAGGCTGATTAATGCTAATGCTAGATTTCTCGTTAGCTAGCTACATTTAGGCATCGTTCAGACCAAACGTATTGTCGGCCGCTAACTGTGAGCGCGCGTTACGTTAGTTTGTACGCTATTACGTAGTGCGTTGTCAGTACACTATACTCACAGTCGGCGGCGGACAATACGTTTGGTGTGAGCGATGCCTTAGCGTTGTTTCGGCGTATGACGAATTATTCTTGCTTCATAATAAAGTGAAATCTGAAGTGTGGCGGTAAAAAACCAGGTGGTCACCATGCGGCTGTATGGCGCTGGATTCAGTGCTGCTAAGTAATAATATTTTTACAAATGATATTCACAACTTACTTATTAATGCATGGTTTGCGTTTCGTTTCAAAACGGTGAAGGAAAACATCGTGAGGAAACCGGCATGTCCTAGAACCAAAAATTCGAAGACATGTGACATCTGCCAACCCGCGCTGGGCCCGCGTGGTGGAGTACGACCCACTCCCTCTCACTGATAGGAGGCCTGTGTCCCAGCAGTGGAAACATTATAGGCTGATTATGTTGCTTTTAACTACTTTCTACCATAGTGTTGCGTGGTCAGCCAACATGACATAGAGATGTATATAAATAGCCAAAGATCCGATTTAGTTTATAAACTCGACATTTAATAAACTCCCATCATAATAAACACAGCTTAACTACCACAAAATTACACAAAATATTACTCTGTTACACAGTTGTAATACTGTAATACCCTCAAAACGTTAAGCCCTCGTTTATTTCAATTTTAGGACACCAAAATCCTAAGCACAAATAATTTCCGCCTCGTACTAAAATAAACATGTCAATTTCAGTGCTGGCCAACTAGAAACGCCTAGATAAGTAAATCCCGAACGAGAAATCCGAAAAGAACCGGTAGCGAGCGGGAATCGAACTGGGGACCTTATTGATCCGACGCTAATGCCCTCTAATCCACTTAGGTAGTCTTCGGCAGTAAGCATGACTGGCAGGGATTATATAACTCGAATGTAACTGTATAAGTTCTGATATAGTAACGTTTTGAAATAACAAAATGGAAGATTAAAACTTTCGAATTAAGAATTCGTCTTCGTTTGTTTTTTAGTTGACAGCTACTGTCAACGGCCAGGACTTAATGTCACACGTATGTGCCAACCTAACGGCAACCCGGCAGCGCTTTGTCATGTAAATCTTAGAAATACGACACACGCATGTCCGAAGTATTATGCAAGTTGTAAGCATGCAAGATTTATATGACCGTTTTGAAATCGTGAGTCCCAAGTTTACCGAATAGCTGTGCTGCTAGTTTGTTGCGCAACTTCTTCTTCCCAGCAAAAGCCCTAGGAAGCGGTGAAGGGCAGGCGTTTTGGTGGACTGTCTTATGTAATTTTGATCTTCGAAAAGTGCTAATTGTCAGCCTCATTCGAATAAAAGACTTTTGATTTTGAGCTAAGCCTCTCGATTATTGGTATTATTTTTTTTGTGTCAATTCAATGTAATCTGTGGTAAAATCTTCAGTCAACTTGTAGGTAATGCTGGCTTGTATTTAATACCGCTTTGGTCAAGCAATAACAGTTATTGCATTTTATTATGAGATTTTTGAGGCTAGCGAAAACGTAGACTACTATTATTTAATCGTAGGTAACTTTCGTTGCACATCTAGCCTTAGAAAAAATATGTGTTAAATCTTGAGCGACAATTCCAAAACGAATCCATTAGATGCTGATCTTTAAACCTTCGTTATGCCACGCTTCTATATCTACCATTTTCTATTCCCCTATCCTCATACACAACAATACACAATCAATCAAACACAGCACACCCTAGAATATTCAATAAACAATACCAAAAACCGTTGCAACCAACAGCAGCACATATGAAACCACACGATTTACATGGAGAATCCGACACACTATGAATTATTGAGTGGACTCAATCGCGTATATGACATTGTGAACTGGCAGACGGACGGATAATTAGCAAATGGGTTCGAATATAGATACGGACGAGCTCTCGTACGTTTAGGAGATACTATCGAAGTTATATTGTGAGGCTGTGAGTCGGAAAATGTTTGTTGTAGTCCTTTAGAATGCGTTTAATATCCTAACATGCTGCGTAGGACTTTTATAGACTGTGAAGTAGATTTGGGATTGAATTTTGGTAACTCTTTGTGCATAATCAGCCTATAATGTTCCCACTGCTGGGATACAGGCCTCCTCTCTGTGAGAAGGAGTGGGCCGTAATCCACAACGCGGGCCCAGTGCGGGTTTCCTCACGATGTTTTCCTTCACCGTTTTAAGAGCAGTGGCGATGAAATTATTTACACAAGGTAAAGCTCCTGCCTGAATTTAAACCTACGACATCCAACTCGTAAGTCGCGGCCGTTACCACTGGGCCACCGCTGCTTTAATTTTTTGTGAAACATCTAAATGCAAGTTTCTGTCACAATTTGACTTTACCAGCATCTGTATGTCGTAGCCGAAAGGGTGACTTTCGTAGTGCAAGTGCGCTTTCGAAGTGCACTGATGTGCGGTTGACTTTACCTAGGCTATGGTTTGAATATTCGATAGTGACAATTTACAAATAAGTATGTCAACAAACCAAATATTTAACTTGAAGCTTACAATGATTTTGAAAAGATTTAAACTTCTAAAAGGAATCTTATCAGTGTCATAACTACCTAATCTTTTCGGGATCAATAACTACGTCTATCTGAACACTATTATCGCACTATCTTTATCAGAAACTCATAACCCTAAATGGCCTTTATTTCCGCAACATCATTCCCAACATATATACTTTTAAAAGCTCGGAACCCTATTTATTTACAATCTAATCCCATCCCGTTTGCGGCCATCAATAATTCATATAGCTATGTGAATTATAGCCACGACGATCTTCACGGATTTCCTCTCGCTTTCGACAAGAACCTTCGTCTGCGCGCTATTGTACGAAAATGCTGTTACTTTCGCAGCCCATTGTGAAGGCTTCATACTTGCAAATGAATGGCTTGAATATGCGCATAGGTATCGCTGTGATTTCATGTAATGAAAGCGTGAGTTAGTTATGAAAGAAATATTTTAAGCACGGTGTATGAAAATGGGGGTTTGGAATTTCAAGGAGAGGTTTACATTCAGATTTATTTTCATTGTATGCTGATTCTATATAATCCTGAATAAAAAGTATGCAAAATGGAAAGTGATATCAAAGAAAAAAAGTATCGGCTGTTGCCGCTGTGTATATGCTTCGAAATAATAAATGGACTGATGGTTCATAAATTTGTAATGTATTTTAGTTTAATTTAATGATATGACGTGACGTTTCCAATGTGAAGGCGAGACGACGACGACGATGACGATGACTGGCCCCCTGGCGGCGCGAAGCGGAGACGCGATATGGCTCCGCAGGCATGGTCGCGGAAAGTCCTGCCGTGCTCCATCTGGCGGTGGCGGGGCCAAAATAAATTCAAACTAGATTATACGAGTATTAAGGCCTTATTATCAAATTGAAAAGCAACTATAAAACATCTTTGAAACTACCACAATTTTCCCAAGCGGCATTTCGACCAAAACAGCTTACGACCTACCTGTAAAATCAGTTTTGCCCGTGCCCTTGGCACACACCTCACACAAGGATGGCACTTTCCTATTATCTGCCACACATCCTCAAACGCACTAAGATAAAATAATTCCCCATCTAAATGGCAATACGTACGTACGTAGCAAGACCCTTCTCACACCTTATAATAGTGGATCGCGGCCTAATCCGGAAGGACCACGAAAGGACCAAGGATAACACCTTGAAGGAACCCGTAAATATTTAATACGACACGGCATTCTGTACATTTATAACAACGCGAAGGCTGGAAAAACGGCTTGTTCCAGTGAATAAGTGATCGGTGTCTGATGTATTTAGGTTCCTTTTGGTCTTTTTTCTTTTTCGGAGGAAAGGAATTATATTATAAATGAGTTCTTGTCGATTTAAGACATGATTTTTATATATTTACTTATATTTTTTTTTTTGCTTGTGTGTGTGTGGTCGATTTTGCTGTTAAGTAGACATTAACTTACAGAAAATTTAACCACACCCATTCATAAGACTAGACTGAACTAATTTGTTTGTAAGACTACTCTACCCTATATACCCTAGGGTAAACAAATATCATGGACTTCGAAAATCGACAACTATTGTAGCAGTTATCTTTATGCAAAGATCAGACAAAACCATATACTTACAAATATTTATATCTTATTATTGTTGGACTTGTAAAATCTATGGTATCACCAGAGCTGATAAATAGGTGGGTTCAACAAAAACTAAAAACCACTTATGGTTTTCAGTTGCTCTTAACCATTTGATCTTCTTTGTCGTTGCAACATGAGATTGTTCATTACATATTCTTTCAACTCTTGATAAGGCTTCAATACTCTATGCTTGAACTGACTTTAATAAATTACAATAGACAGGAATAAGGTATAAAACATTGTCATCATTCTGTCAATCGATTTGTCCACTTAACATTTAATAAATACATCCTGTAAACCGACAGCTGCAATATGAGCCCTTGGCACTCAATATAACCCGACGAACTGATTCCCGGTCAACTGTCCTTAAGGTGAATGTGACATGGTAGACCACGAAATTTAAATTTTCTTAAGTTTTTTGCAATTTGCAGATCAGTGTCAGGTTGTATCTTGATCCAAATATGATTCGCGACTATAATAGACATGTATTTACAGAATCATAGTCATTAGAATCATTAATAAATCTAAGTTAGATTTCTACCACTTTTCCATACGAGATTGGTTCTTAACGGTAGAAATCTAACTTAGAAAGATGTATTAATGATTCCAATTATTATAATTCTGTAAATACGTACCGGTTATAGTCGCGAATCATATTTTGATCATGATACAACCTGACACTGACCTGAAAATTGCAAAAAACGTAAGAAAAATTGAATTTCGCGGGCTACAACTAACCATTCACCTTAAACGTTTGTCACCTTTTTTGCTTAGCAATGAAAATTCGATGATCTTGGAATGGAGGCTTTTCATCAGTAATTTACGCCCTCTAGACTTTTTTTTTGGATGGGAAATCATCAAATGACCCCTCCCGCTCTGGGTGGAGCGGAAGGGAGTGTCAGACTCTTACTGACTAAAACCCACCCGTGTTCCTTCCTTAGCCCTTTATGTTCCGGGGTAGCGGTAACCCTTTCGGACAATCCCGCACCTCCGGCAGGCTTCGGCCCTGACAGGCCCCTTCTTTTATGCTGACATCTCTTTGAGGTACGCGTGGAACACGTAGGCGCCGTCCGGCACGGGCCTGGTCCTGATCGGACGGTGAGCTACCCATTACTCTCCGTCCGTAGCCCCGCGCCTACGGTGGCCGGGAGTCGTCACGCGGCTCCCGACGCCCGGAGCGTCTCCCGCGGTGGCTGGAACGTGAGGCTCTCTCCCTCAGCCATCCCGCCACTCCCTCTCGCTCCGGACCATGGCTTGAACCAGGGCCGGACGCGAGAGGTCGCCGCCGCTGCCGATCGCCTCTACGAGGACACGGCGGTGCTCCGCCCAAGCGGGGCGACCTCTAGACTTGATATCACCATTCTTACTATACCGACTTGTCTTCCTTCTAACGAGCATAATTATCTTAAAGCTTCGAAATCATGGCATGGTATATGATTATCATCATCAATCTTTGCGTACGCGCCTACGCGGTACACAGCAGGGTTCCGTTGCGCTGAGGTTCAGGTTGGTTGAAGACGGCTGGACCGATTTGGAAAATTCTTTTTTGTTACTTATAATATCATTGATTGTACTAAATGCTACAAGCGTTTCATACAAAGTCGTCGAGCAACAGTAACTGATCAATACCGTTCACATAACCCATAGCTTCCCTCTTCAATTATTTACCGCGAGCCGGCTGCCTCAGTTAGAGTTGCATTATTAACGCCTTCCTATACCGAACCGACGGGTTTATTAATGTTCTTACTTATTAACGTCATTTCCGTCATGATTGGAGGTGATTTTGTATGTCAGGATGTTGCGGGAATGATAGTAATAGCAATAGTCCATTTATTTGTCAGAATATTGTTATAATACGCGCCACGAAAGATGAGGCTTGACGAACTCAGTAGTGGGGAGCTTGCGCAAGAAATAGTTACCCATAATGTATACAGGGTGTCCCTGGAAGTATGGATCAAATCGAATAGAGGCATGGGCAAGGTCATTTCCAAACTTTTGAAACCCTGAGAATGTCAGTGAATTTTTTTACTTATGATTTTTTACTTATGATTAAAGAAAATAATCACAAAAAAATATTATCAGGGCTGTCTAAAAAAAATATATTGATAGCCCTAATAGTTTGTTTAAAGATTTTTTTAAAACGATTCGATTTCTCTTCTCTTTTTTTTTTTATTTTTGCTAAATCGTTTGGAAATGACCTTGCACACGCCCCTATTCGATTTGATCCATACTTCCAGAGACACCCTGTATATCTATTCAGGGATTTATCTATGACATTTAGATTAAAATTCTTAACAATATTACAATATTTATTACGAAATAATAAAGTTTAAGATAAAAGTCTCATCTTTCAAAGCTTTCGTGGCGCGTATTGTACAGAGTTGTTACGTAGTTTTAAAAGTTCATAATATTCTGCAGGCTCCGGCGTACAAATAAATTTTCAGGGTTTTGTTTAGTTTGTTAGATATAACATTGAACCGGAACATCCAGCGGTCGTTGAACCCCAAAAAATACATCATTTTTTTTTGTTTTATTTTATAGTCTTTAGATATATCGACTCATCACGTCCGCGGAGTTTAACTAGCTGATTTCATTTGACCCTGTATTGGCACTGAAACTCAAACTCAATAGGTCCCGGATGCAGCTGAGTACCAGTATTTTACATGGAGCGACTGCCTATCTGACCTCCACAACCCAGTTATTGGGTAATACGAAACCCCTTGGTAAGACTGGTTGTCAGACTTTCGGGCTTTTGACGACCCGTAACGACAGTCAAAAATCCACGAATGACGGCCGAGACCAATGGCTTAACGTGCTTGCCGAGGCACGGAGGGGTCTTGGTATGTAAAGATGGTCACCCATCCACGGACCAACCGCGGCAGGCGTAGCTTATCCTGATCGATCGACCCGCAGTCTTCAGGAACATTAACATCCAATATTCTTATACAAACTGAGCACAAAGTGCACCACCTCACACATCTACCTACATACAGATTGAAACAATGTATGTAATCACCGGGAAATAACATCGCAGAATAAACACCCTTTATTTTTTTATTACTCGTTATACGGGAAATCTGTTACAAAGTACAAAATGGCGGGCACAATGAAAGGTTTATGTATGATGTAGGGTGTAATGTTTTGTTTTAGTTTAACTAGTGCTGTTAAGTTATAATAAAATCTAGTGAGATTATTACAAAATTATACAAGTGACGCTAAACGATATACAAGATGCAGTTGAAATAACTGAAAACTGTACTCATCATTGTAAATTCTTTTAACAATGAGACTAAACGTGAAATCGCGAAAAGAAAAATCAGTTTCACCAATTACAAATCTAATCCATCAATTAGGTAGAGATAAACCATTTTAAAAATGAACGCCCCTCCATTGCTTGTTGCATATACATTTCAAATGTTTGTATAGAAATAGTGGCCCCTCCACTAAAATTTTAAACGTGCAGTTTTAAAATAGAACAGCATGCTTTGTAAACGCCGCGACTTACGTGTCGTAGGTTCGAACCCGGTTAGGCGCTTTACTTTGTGTACATTATTTGATCACCTCAGCTCTCAAAACGGTGAAGAAAAGTATCGTAAGGAAACCCGCATGTCCTATAACCAAAAAATTCGAAGACGATGTGACATTTACCTACCAACCTGCACTGAGCCGTTTTTTTTTTACCTTTAGCCGGGGTGCTGGAGTGCTTGCACATTTCGTCACGCTCCCCCGGCCAGGTGTTGGCCCGCATGAATCCATGCGGACCCCGTCACCCTCAGTGGCCGCAAAAGGGTGAGGCCTGCTGGCACAGCCTTGGGGAGTTTGTTGCCTGAACAGTGAAAGGCCCGAGACGGCGGCGCGCCGTGTTCCGCGCGCGGTCTCTCTAGAGGAATGGTAGCCTTCACTGGGCCTGAGTGGTAGATTACGGCCCACTCCCTCTCACCGAGAGGAGGCCTGTGTCCTAGCAGTGGGAACATTATAGGCTGATTATGTTGTCCTTGGAAGGTGTTCTTTTCTGTCAATAACGAGGAACTCTCTTGTGAAGTAAGCTAATTATAAGTCACGTAGACATTACTATTATTTACCAGTCAAAGACGTAGTCGTATTCACTCTTAGAATACAACTTGCTGAAAATTCACCCAAAACCCTATTATCCTTGTACCTTGTAAGCATATTTTCTGTAAAGCGCGGACGGTTGCGATTTAATTAAGTAATTAATTAGACATGACACAATTCGTGTCGAGGCGTCCCGCGGGTAGGCGGCCAAGCTAGTAGAATTAGTACTAACCGCGTCGTGTCGCGTTTTATCGTGCTTGTATGTAAATAGCTAGCTGAAATATGTAAGAGGAATTTTGGATATTACTGTCATCAGTGAAGGAAAAACATAGTGAGGAAACCTGGACTTTAAGATATTAAATAGTGCATGTTCGTTAACAATATGACGGTTTGAAATGGATAGGATATGTTATAAATTATCGAAAATTAACACGTTATATTGTAAACATTATGGTACAGTTCACAATTTATCGACAGTTTAAAATCTGGCGGGATATATTATAAACTAACGGTGCTCACAATCATACGGTGACAAATATCCATATACTTAATATTATAAATTCGAAAGTAACTCTGTCTGTCTGTATGTTACCTTTTCACACCTAAACCACTGAACCGATTTAGATGAAATTTGGTGTAGAGATAGTTTGAGTCCCGGGAAAGGACATAGGATAGTTTTTATCCCGATATTCCCAAGCAACATACTAAAGCAGGTAGTGTTTTAATTTTTTAGTCCAAACAATAGATTTTGTTGTAAATAGATAATTGCTTCATATTTTGCAATAAATTACCAGCGTTGTGTCATAGCGCTTTTCTTTCTTTTCTATGCAGTCCGACAGTGACCGCGCTTTAGGTCATGTAGTCCCCTTAAGTGAAATTTTATTAAGGCTGAAGTTTTAATACACCTAATAATCCTGTCTGTAAATACACTATCAGATCTACCAGATTCAGAAACATAATGTTTTAAAATACCCAAGTATATGCCGATAAGTTAAGCGATTTCGGAAATGGAGAAACAGGCCGTATCGTTTATGGCCAAAACATTAAGAAGTCGTGACAGAACCATTTTGCGGAGGTCCTTGTTAAAAGACGTTAATTGACATTTAGAAATAATTTAGTAATTTTATTTACTTCTATTTGATTAAGTGCCTTGTATTTGTTAACAGGCCTTCACTGTCCACTGTAATTTGAAAACAATGTAAAAACCAATTATTTTCTAAAGAGAATCCGTAGAGTTTCTTGCCAGTTCTTTTTCATAGGAAACGACCAACGTTAGAAGCTAGGTGCACGGTTCCAATGGAACTGCACGGTTCCATTAGAACCATTGGTTCCATGGGAAGAAGCTAGGTGCACACCTAGCTTCTGACGTTTCATTAGTGCCCATGTCGGTTTATGTGAAATAAAATATTTTGATTTTGAATTTAAGTTAGAGTATTTTAGTTATAAATACAGTTTATTTAATTTAAATAGAACGCTTGTAATGTTAAAATTGTCCATTGCGGTTGTGGTCACTACAAAAGAAACCAACAAAACACACTTTGTCTACGTCCAAAGAAACACATCGCCTTTTATGCCACCATTTCGATTCATTCCTCAGCCACAATACATCCTACCTCACCAACCGAACCGGTAACCACAATAAAAATTTATTAGTCCAATGCCATCAATTTTCTAATTCGACCATAAAGAGGCGTCAATAAAGTACATAGGTTGTAGCCGTATAAAGGAGTAACAAGGACATGTGGAATTTGATTCGGCTATCACTGGAGCAATAAAAAGTTATGCGTTGACCGTAACATGCACCACGTAATTCGATAGTGAGTACTAATGTACTGTGCTCACGGGTCGCACGGTACGGTATGGTACTGTCTTCTTGAAGTTATAGGAGTCAGGGTAGTGCGGTACCGGCGATCGGCGGCGGCGATCTCTCGCGTCCGGCCCTGGTCTAGGTCATGGTATGGAGCAAGAGTGCATGATAAATGATAAATAATTTATTTTCTGTAAGTAGGTTTGTAAAAACACTTTTACACGTCAATCATATTTTTTTAAGCTAGTTGAGGTCGGCGTTTCCTATCTGACTACTCTGAGAAGAAAGGCCGAAACAAACTCAGAGGTTGCACAGTCTCTTTTGAAGTCCAGACAAAATCTTGGTCAGATCATGTGAAGACCATGTAGATTGGTGTCTGAAATGGTCTTTTGAGGAAAGAACCAAACAGATTGAGTGAACCTGTCCAGTCAGTGCACGCATTTGTCAGTAACCGTACAGCTCAACTCAGAACTTAAGGAGCTCAACGATTTGACGAACAATACCAAAGACAGGACCTTAAAGGAGGAAGCCGTCACCTCTTTCTGCGAAGCAGTAATGCTCACGTAGGAGGAGGCGGAGCGCGTGAGGGAAAGGCAATCTTTGCGCCCTCACGCCCGCGCCCCTAGTCGCGGCAGGAGACGCCCTGGGGGTCGTGAATCGAGAGCCGAATCCCGGCCACCGTAGGCGCGGGCTTGCGAACGGCGAGCAATGAGCAGCTCGCCCTCCGGTAAGGACCAGGCCCGGGTCGACGGCGCGTTGTGTTCCACACGCGCCTCAAAAAGATGTCAGCACTACCTGACGGGGTCCGGTAGGGCCGATGCCTGCCAGGGTCGCGGGTTGTTCGAAAGAGTTACCGTGGCCCCTGGCACAGGCAACTGAAGGAAAACGGGTGCGTTAATTCAGTCAGTAAAAGTCTGACACGCCCTCCTGCTCCGCCCTGAGCGGGAGAAGTTATTTGATGATATGCCACACAAAAAAAAATGGTAGCGCAGTAGACCTTTACATTTCCTCTTCTTATCTGACCTAGAAAAGAAAAAAAAAGAAAGAACATACGTTTATTTGCGGTAAACATGACGCAGAAAAAGAACACGCACACAAAAAATAACAGATTGGGGGAAAACATGCGTCACATTCACGCAAAACGGCCATCTCTCAGCATAATGCTAAGACTCTACGACTCTCGTTGACGTCATCACGTTATCAGATATAAAAAAAATACAGCGAGCACTTTAGAGCCGTCATAAACTTTAGGCGGGCTGTAACTGTTAGTTGAAAAATTACTTGTTGCAGTGGTGTGATTGTCACGGCACTAGGCAACGCCTTAACCACTGCACTTGGTAGATGGATTGCATGCAGTCAGAAATACGTTATTTATCTCTTCTTCTCTTCTTGTATCTTCTTGCTTTTAACAAAAGTTAATTTCGTATACCTACTTACTTGATATTTGTACGCCGTTAACGGCAAAACATAGAGATCTCTGTACTGTTGCAATTTTAATTTTGTATCTGTAGTGACAAACTAGTGGGTATGGTAATATGAAACAACAACTATCTCAAACACTGTTTATTAAAAAAAAAACTGGTTAAGTAACATTACTAATAAAATAAGTTTACTAAAAAAATAACAAATTGTTGCCAGCCAGCTAATAAGGAAATATAGAGAGCGAAGGTCGTGGGGGGTTGGAGATAAACCCTGTACTGTTCCGTTTGAAATGAGTATAAGTTAAAAGTTAATAATTATTATAAAACTAAGGAGAAAGTAACCTTCCAGTTATTGATTAATTTAAAATCTATTAAATGGGCGCCAGGGACTTTGAGAGTCCCGGATCCCGGAGCCGACGAAGGTGTCCAATACTATTCCGGACGGGGTAGGATGTCGAACCCGAGATCCACAAATTAAATTATGATGCAGGCCGGATTCCAGTATCGAAAACCGGACCCAGACAATCAACTGGTTCCTACGGGAACCGTAATAAGGTATAATAAAAAGTTAAAGTAGGTAAAAGAAAAAACCGTCCCGCCTGCGCTCTAACGCTAGACGGGCTCAGCCGGCCGCAGTCGTCTCCACACGAGGCTTCGCTGTGCTCGAGGAACGGGTCTCGCGTCCAGGCCCCAGACGGTCCTCTAGGTCCTGGCGGCGAGACGAATCGCTCGAGGTGCCTCTCCTGGAATCGACAATACTGAGGCCTAATAATATAAAGAGAAACTAATTCACCTGCCTTGAGGTGACTGAGCTTGGAAATCTATAAGGCTAAAACATTAGCCGGATAACAAGGCCTTTTCACAATGACAACATAAGGAGCTACGACTTTGGTTTGCCTAATCTTGAGTGGTGGGACAATAGGGATTAGTTGCAAATAGTCAGCGGGTGAAATACTCACGGTTGTCGTAGGGAGAAAGCACTTGACTGCAAGATTCTTGACCGGCTGGAAAACTGCCTGCGTATGCGCAAATAGGAATCCTGCAATAAATATCCATGGATCACGACAATACCCTTTCTAACAACCAGGGAAGGGCTCACAGACCACTTCCAAAGACTATTACAACCAAATCCTTACCTTTTAGAACATGTAGCAAGTTTAGTGGAATCACTCAAGCGTGTCTGAGGGCTGAAAGATGCCAAGTCTGTTCCATAATGCTGTCATGACTCACAGACCGGAATTAGACGGAGCATTCCAAAATTCTCCCCGATTACGGGTAAAATAATATTAAATCACTGAAGATAAATAATACACCGAGATACTTAAATTCTTGAAAATCACTAACAACTGCACAACATGACGTTTAATCGCTGAAACAATAATTTCATGATCCAGACCAACAAACAAATTATTTGTTATTTCCAATACTAAAACTCGTCATGATAGTGGTTAATCTCCTCGAATCTTAATTCGGCAAATTAAGCAAGTATTAGCTTGTCACATTACGTCAAAGACAATTCACAGATAAAAAATATATTAACTTGACACGAAGTTTCTAGAAAGAAGTCTATATAGAAAAAATGAATTAATTTCCGTTTATGGTTATTTAGTTTATTATGACTTTTTTTTACTAAAAGCGGAAAATTATTGAGGATTGCTCCATACGATATTATTTCGATGGTTAGCAATCAATATGTTAAAATATCGATTTAAACTACAACTGTGAATCGGCGACCACCAGATGTCGCCTTTGACAGATAGAAACTGACGTTTGACTGAATGACATTTGGAACGTAAACAAACGCAACTAATTACAATTCAATATGTTTTAGGATTAAGAAAAGTGATTTATTGTGAGGAAGCCGATTGTAAAACTACAATGAAATGTGTTACTCGGAAACCTCGTAATGTACTACTTATGTTTTCAGGTAAATGCTACTTTACTAAACCAACCCGTTGTAGGTGCAAAAAAACAACGTAACAGTACCTATTTTATTTTAACCGGTTGAATGCCGTAATTACAGACACAATTAAAAAGCCATTGTGTCTCGCGTGGATCTACGTTCCGGCATACGAAAGGTTAAACACCTATTTTTACACCTATGTTTAACAAATAAAAAACTTTGACTTTGACTTTGAAAGAAAGAAAAAGATTGAACCTTTTAGAGGGTCATTATACTCATCATTATGAACAACTTTTAATATATGAGATAACGCCTGAAATCGCGAAATAAGTCAGCTATGTCAATTACCTATACCTTGTATAGTTTCTTGTTAAAGTTATTTTTCTCTAATGTTGGCACGAGCTAGTTATAATGGGTCTTGTCGTGGTAAATAAATCAGTCAGCAATCAGTAGGCCTGACTGCGTAAAGCCTAATTAAGTATTTTATCTACACCCATGCTATAAATCCTCTTTAAAAGTTTACTGAAACAGTTAGCTTATTGCCAACATTAAAACAACCAGTGTCATAGGAACCATAATATCATCCAAACGAGTGTATTATGTCGTACTAAATTTCATTATGCAACTCGTTTTCAAAAAAAGAACATTGTCATGCTCGCGCATTTCAATACCATAGCGCCGTAATTTAAAAAAAGAACTTATAGGTTATTCGAATTCACGTCGTATCCCGCCGGCCGCCATTTTTATTCGAAATTAGTATTGCAAAAAACAGTTTCAGAACCTTTATAGAGGATTCACATCATGGGTGTAGATAGTCTTGTATGCAACTGTACATAATTAGGTATTAAAACACTCATGTGATAGGTACTATTCCACATTCGTGTTTTAATACCCCTTATTATACAACAGTTGCATAAATAACGATTAACCCAACTAAAGGGTTTGCTCTCTCTATGTGTCTCTTCTTCAACCCCATCCACTGTACCTACAGTAGTTAGAGGCATGATGGCGGAATACCGCAACTCGCGACACAACGCACACGCGCGAAGCACCGTCAATCCAGGCGACGACGTAGTGCCAATAAAAGTAAATGAGCCGCTCGACTGCTGGGAACAGGCGACATATGTCCGTACACCGGCCGACACAGATCGCCACCGATGATAAACTACCCACACGCTGTTTTAACACCTACTGTCTTGTAGATAAAGGCGATGTTGGAGTGTGGTGTAACAGCGATCGGATCTGCTTATGCGATTTTTTTTGGCAATTTAATGAGTGATAATGAAGTGGTTAACAATATTTTGGGTTTGGACTTAATTGAAGTCGGTGGTGCGCTATTTTGAAGTGTATGCGAAAGTATATAGAGGTGAATTTAGATTGTGTTGATTAGTAATTGATAAATATTTGCAGTGAAGAAATTTCGGAGTATTCCCGTTTGAGCACCTATTTTCAGAGCACCTTTTTTTAGAGCACCAAAGGTATTCCCATTAGAGCACCAATCAATATTTTACCGTGGTGCTCAAAGGGGAACAATAAAAAACATTCAACTTTGTTCCCTTTTGAGCACCTACGATGCGGTAGCTTCTAGTGATGGGGTGTATAATAAAACATATCGATAAAAATTGGCAGTACTTTTATTATCATATTAATTTTAGGAAATTAAGTAATTATTCCTGAATTATGTAAATTAAGTAATTATTATTATTTCTACGTTTCAAATTATTATGTGCTAATGAAGGCATGCTCATTTTTTTATATTTATTTCAACGCTTTTTTCAATAAACATTTCAATGAAGCGATGCCTTTGAACATTATCATTAAATATTTCGAAATATTTATTACTGCTGCACATAAGAATACATTGCTAGTTTCTAGAAACGTTACTAGAAACTCAACTGCCTGGAAAAGCTCTTTACCGCTGGTTTCCAGAACGTTCTATTTAGACGTCGTAGTTATAAAGGCTATAACAGAACACCTGGAACAGCCGTACGTCTTGAAACTCGTATAATAACATAGACGCAAGCAGTCAAGCGTTTCTCGTCTGAAACTAACGCTGAGCTAAGAATAATACGTAAATCAATATGGCATTTCAAATGATTAATAGTCCTTTTTTAAGAACGTAAGGGAACATCCCTTATGTTCTAAAAAAAGACTATTTCAGACTGTTCTAGAAGAAGGTCGCTAAGAACAAGGGAAGGTTTTTAAAGCACCAGAGAAATGTCAAAGTCAAAGTCAAAGTCAAAGTCAAAGTCAAAGCATTTATTTCAAATAGGCACAAAAAAGGCACTTTTGAACGTCAAAAATTATCTTAAAATAGAATTGATTCTAGTCGCCCATTCCAAAAGGTAGTTTTCGCATGGAGAAGAATGGGCAAGAAACTCCACCGTTACTCTTTTAAAATGTTTTAGGTACAATATTTTGCATGGGTACATTAATTATATAATAACATGTGAGGACGATGCACCTAAAATAAAATTACTATACCACAATAGGTAAAAGAATTAAAAACGAAACCATGACATATAAATTAATTATCTGATAGATACATGGTGCTCACATATTTACAAACATGGTACAAGCAAAACGACTTTTATATAAAAAAAAAAAAAATACAAGTAATAAGTCAGGGTGTGAGTAATGAATGTAAAAACTAATAAAAAAAAAAATTACAATTAAATTAGCAACCAGTTTGATTTTGTCTAGACTCTAGATTGTCCTATGGAGCAGGACCAGCATGTTTCCAAGCGTTCTTATCTTGGATATAATCTTCTAATTTATAGTATGCTTGTTTACAAAGTGTACGTTTAATGTGAGTTTTAAATTTTCTTTCATTTAATTGCAATATATCACAAGGTATTTTATTGTAACATTTGACACAGTACCCCATAAAAGATGTATGTACTTTGGCTAATCTGAAAAATGGTTGATGTATTTTATCTTTATTTCTTGTGTTAAAGTTATGTCTATCGCTTATTTTATTAAAAAGATGTAGATTTTTTCTTACATACATAATGTTTTCATAAATGAATTGGCAAGGTACCGTCATAATATTAATCCTTTTAAATAGTTCCCTGAGAGATTCGCGGCGACGTAGATTATAAATGGCTCTGACAGCTCTCTTTTGCAAAATAAAGATGGATTCAATGTCAGCAGCTCGACCCCATAGTAAAATGCCGTACGACATAATGCTGTGAAAGTAACTAAAATAGACTAAACGCGCGGTTTCTACGTCTGTTAACTGTCTTATCTTCCTAACAGCATAAGCGGCCGAGCTAAGCCGCCCCGCAAGAGATGTTATGTGAGGTCCCCATTGTAATTTCTCGTCTAGCGTGATTCCCAGAAAAACCGTTTGATGAACAAATTCTAGTTTTTCTCCATTCAGTATGATGTCACATTCGCTACTTCTAACATTAGGTAATTTAAATCTAATGCATTTGGTTTTCTTTTCATTTAGTACCAAATTATGAAATTTCATTAAAATGAGAATCGGAGGATCAAGTTTCATGGGAGGAGCTTCGAAAAGGCCAGGCTAATAGCATATTGAAGACCGTGTGACCAGACCTTATTTGTGTTTAACTAGCTTCATCACTCACTCACTGTTCGACCCCTTTTTTTGGATGTTAAATCATCAAATGACCCCTCCCGCTCTGGGTGGAGCGGAAGGAACTGTCAGACTCCTACTGACTAAAACCCATCCGTGTTCCTTCCATAGCCCCTTGTGTTCCGCGGTAGCGGTAACCCTTTCGGACAATCCCGCTACCCCGGCAGGCTTCGGCACTGACAGGCCCCTTCCTTTATGCTGAGATCTCTTTGAGGCGCGCGTGGAACACATACGCGCCGTCCGGCACGCGCCTGGTCCTGATCGGACGGTGGTCGGTGAGCTACTGTTTGACCCCTTGACAATTCAAAAGTGCCATTAATGGGTTTATTTGAAATAAATGTTTGTCCCGCTCCGGTTCGTTCTTGGGGCAGAGGTTGGCCATTGCCATTTAACGTGGCAATGCAGCAAGCGTTTTGGGATCAATTAGGGGCGGGTTATTTGACTAGTTAGACGTGTTGTTGTCACTGTTATTATTTTTAATTAATTGTTTTCCTAATAGTTAATTTAAATTAACTATTTTAATTTAATATTGTATTAATTAATGTTTTTTACAGACAGTATAAACATTAACCTCTAATTATTATATCTATGTATTGCTCCTTATAGTTTGAACAACTTATTTTATACCGGCTGAAAATCAAAACAATAATTGCTTTAAGTTTGAGTTTAAGTCAAATTCGTGTTTTAAAAGTCGGCCAGTGTGGCCACAGTAGGCACATACGAAATTCCAATTTGGGGAAACGTAAACGCAAACCGCGCGTTTAAACTAAAACCCAGCTATTTCGCCCTCAGTTTGGATTGCACAAAACTTCAAAACACTAACACTTAATAGTGGCTAAAATTACGTGCAAAACCGAGAACCGAGTCCAAACGCTTTCCCACATCCCACTAACCCCGCATGCCGTGTGCGTTCCGTCGCGCAATGCAGACGCACGGCTCGTCGCCTCGCTTCCAAATTCAAACGGTTGACGTTCCAAATTGGAATTGTTTTTCATTTTTCGACTGTTAAGCGGCCGTTGTCTGCGGCCAGTGATTTCGAGTTCGAATAACGCAACGGGATTAAAATTGGTACTTTGGAATTTTTGGGTGTTCGATTTTCTGGTTTTAAAGTTCAATTAAGGTTCTGTGGGTGTTTTGGTATGTTCAATCTGGCTGTTGCAAAAAGAATGCTATGTAAATTGGTGCCACAATCTCGAGCCCTTTTGCAGACTGGCTTACACTATATGCCTGTGTGTTAAAAACAATAAATTCAGCCAAAAAACGTTCACTATTGGACATAGACTTCCTACAATTAAAAACATGACTACATCATCATGGACTTTCTACAAAATCGACAAAACCATGAATGCTGGAACGATTTATAATGTAAAAAGAAATTAAATGCTAAAGTAAAAAATGGGGGATGAATTTTATTAAAACATTTACCTACCTATTTCGTGTTTTATAATATTTCCATCTTACAGTATTATAATTAACTAGCTGCTGTCCGCGGTTTCGTCCGCGTGGATGGCGGAAATAATCTCACGGGAACGTGCTAGTGTGACGAAAAGTAGCCAATGTTATATACAGGGTGTGGCGTAAATAGTGGTCCACCGTTAAGGAGTCGATATACCAGATAATTTACTGTAACATATTACAATTTTAACCATTTTTACTCTAGAGCTCCGAAAATATTTTTTTTTTTGTTTTTTATTTACATTTCTACCTTTTGTTACTTGTTAACCATTATTTTTTCATTTTGATTTCTATTAATTACTGCTGAATACTAGAGCTATCCTGTAAACTCATGGTTTTTCTATGTAAATTTAGAGCTTTTGAAGAAAAAATTTGTTCTTCTCTATTTTAACCCTAATTTTTAACCTAATCATGCAAATTTAAGTTTCCCTTTTAAGTTTCCCTGCGGGATCGAATCAGAAATGAAGAGATCCGCAGGAGAACCAAGGTAACCGACATAGCCCGAAGAATTGCCAAACTTAAGTGGCTGTGGGCAGGGCACATTGCTCGCAGAACAGATGGCCGATGGGGCCGAAAGGTTCTGGAGTGGCGACCGCGTACCGGAAGGCATAGCGTTGGAAGGCCTCCCACAAGGTGGACCGACGACCTTGTGAAGGCCGCAGGAACTCGTTGGATGCGAGAAGCACAAAACCGGTCGAAGTGGAGGTGCTTGGGGGAGGCCTATGTCCAGCAGTGGACGTCTTTCGGCTGAAATGATGATGATGATGATGATGCAAATTTAAGAGCGATATTTGAAAAAAAAAAATGTACTGCTAAAATGGTATAGTAAATTATCTGGTATATCGAATCCTTAACGGTGGACCACTATTTACGCCACACCCTGTATAATGTTCTCCATCCCATCCATTGTAACACCAACTATCTGCCAGTGAAAGCCCTGTCAAAATCGGTCCAGCCGTTACGGAGATTAGCGAACAGACACAGACAAATAATTTTAAAATAGTTTTTTTGTTATAAATACCGTATATACTTTCTTATGCATTTAGTATTAAGCTGTTTTATTGACATTACAAACAGACACTTCAATTTTATTTATTTGTACAGATATATACAGTGAAAAAGCATTTTCCAATAAAATAAAAACGAAAGCTCCTCGAATCGCAAAAACATTTTCCCTATATTTTATTACAACCGAAAATAATATTTCTTACAATAAAATTCGCAAATCTAATAAGGCAGATAGACGTCAAAAAACCTCGGAGCATTCGAATTGCAAAATTAAATTCGGAATTTAATTTTACAACGCTTTCATAGAACATTTAACGCATACCGCGAAGGGTGCGTCAGTACTTATGAAAGAAATAAAAGAATTAATTTTTATTTTTACGAGTTTCAAGAGGCCGTGCTTCATTTGCCGTGTTAAGTTCATTTTTTATTATATTTAAGAAAGTTTAATGATGCTGCTAAAATTGAGTTAAATGGTGTTTTTATAGTTTGCTACTGGTATATTCTGTAAAAAAAAATGGCGCTCCGCGAGAGAAGTGAAAACTTGAACAATTACGTGTGTCAACTCAAACTCAAACTCAAAGCATTTATTTCAATTAAACCAATTACAGGCACTTTTGAATTGTCAAAAGGTCGGTCAGTCAGAAAGATGAAGCTAGTTGCCCATTCCAAAGCGTAGGTACCTATGGAGAAGAACGGGCAAGAAACTCCATGGACATGGTGTATTTTTTGAATCGTCATATAAACAAAACACAAACAGAATACTTACACTGACATATCGGAAATACATTAACACCGAGTAAATCCCGAGGACAGCCGAACACATCGGAAGCGGTGTCGGTTACGGTAACAGTGGCGCGAATTCAATGGTTTTTTCCCATCTTTAAAAATGCCCAACGCGCCTAAAGAAGGTTTCACTTCAAAAATACTCGCCGTGAAAATTTTTTTTGTTTTATATTATTTGGAATTGACATCATTGACAGCTCACTTCATCTAAGTTTTCACAATGAGATTTTTACGAAACAGTTCGGAAGTTCTCTTATTTCGGGAATATCTACACCTAAGCAACTCAAAAATAAGGCAAGAGCAAGATGTTCGACGACCGCCTTTAGTTGATACTTTAACGAATAAAAAGTGAGACTATTCGTAGCCAAATCACTGGACGTGGTCAATATCACTAACAAGTAGGCAAAATTCGGGCAAAAAACGTCCACTGCTGAATAAAATAGCCTTGCCCAAAGCAGCTTTTTCAGCCCTATGGAGCCATCCGTTCTACCAGCAATGTGTCACGCCCAATCAATTTAACAATTATTCGGGTTAGATATATGTCCTCCCCCTCTTCTAGTGTTCTCCTTACAAGCTGTACACGGTACTACAGGGTAAAATTATATTCATATGCATCCTTTTAAGGGATCATTGCACTCATCATTATGAACAACTTTTACTATGGGACCAAACATGAAATCGCGAAAAAAAAAATCAGCTGTTCCTAGATTTTAACAAGTTATGCGAACATAAATGCAGGGAGAGCTGATTTTTTTTTACGATATCAGGTTTGGTCCCATAGTAAAAGTTGTTCATAATGATGATTACAATGACCCCTTAAAAGGATGCCCATGAGTTCAATTTCACCCTGTATAATAACAAATTTTACAAAATTGACCACATTTTCCTCACAAAATACAGTGCAAGTTTCTTCCATTTTTCCACTGAAATTCTGGTTGAGTTTAACGAGCTTTAGATTAGCGGCCTCAAATTACGTGGACTTAAGGCTCGTTGTTTTAATTCTGCCGCAAAAATACGCCACGCGAAGATTATGTCCGCGGAATGCGGACGTCCGAGTCTCGGGTTTATAAGTCGGCTTGCTGAGTTAAATGAAAAGCGGAAATGTAATATGATGCGGCCGCAGAAAATTTACGGGAAAGCTGAAGATACCTTACAATTTATTTTAATAATACGAGCGACCCGCTCCTGTTTCGTACGGGCGCAATGGCGACATGTCAAAACATCGACATTTATGAGTTACTCGCTGTGCCCCGCGGTTTCACCCGCGATAAAGTATTATAGTCCTTTTTTATTGATTTCTTTACAAATCTCCACCCTCCTTTTTACACCCTTAAGGGATAACTTCGGGTATAAAAAATATTCTACATTCCTCCCCACAACTCAAACTATCTCCATACTAAATTTCATCTAAATCGGTTCAGCGGTTATTGATTCCCCATACAAACTTTTAACCCCGTTTTCACCCCCTTAAAGGATGATTTCTGGGATAAAAACTATCCTTTGTCCTACCCCGGGATGCAATCTATCTCTCTGCCAAATTTCATCTAAATCCGTTCAGGAGTTTAGGCGTGAAAAGGTAACATACAGAGAGACAGACAGAGTTACTTTCGAATTTATAATATTAAGTATATGGATATTTGTCACCGTATGATTGTGAGCACCGTTAGTTTATAATATATCCCGCCAGATTGTAAACTGTCGATAAATTGTGAACTGTACCATAATGTTTACAATATAACGTGTTAATTTTCGATAATTTATAACATATCCTAGCCATTTCAAACCGTCATATTGTTAACGAACCTGCACTATTTAATATCTTAAATTTGGATAGACGTTCTAACTTTGATGATGGGTTAGGAACGATGTTACTAATATTATACCCCCTTACTAATAAACGTATTATATCAGATGAATAGTTACATACAGAGGTCTCTATTTCAGTCGTCAGTAATTTGACTTTCAAAAGAAGAAGACAAAACGTTGTGTAACTATACAGACGATATACAACGTTTATTAGTAAGGTGGTAATTGTTTATGTTGGTTCTTTTTGTATACCTACTGTGCAAATATTGCGACACAAATGTATTTTTGTTATGAAATAAATAACTTGTACTTACCAACAGGGTTCACAATTTGCACCCTGATTGTGTAACACACTATCAATCGGAATCAGAATAATTTTGAAGCAAATTGCTAATCCATTGCTTCATAAGTTCGAAAAATGTGTCCGCTCAACCCGTAAATAACGCAATGAATGTTGTTGAACTGTCAAAATGAAACCGATTCCGATTGATAATGTGTTACGCAATTGCCTTGCTGTTCGATTTTATACCTGTAAAATTGTGAACCGTCCCTGATTTGTTTTGTTAAATCTTTATTAGAAGATCTAAGAGAAAAACAGTTGTTCACGTGAAAATTATTTGTTTTTATTTGTTTTAGGGCTAATTTTCCCAACGCCAGATAATTTTATCCACGGAATAATCGACACCATGACGTTTGCGAAGTTTCACTAGAAGATTTCATTTAACTCTGTATACCTTTGTGTGACAATTAAATATTTTTTCTGTCTTCCTTTTCTATCTATGTGCGTATTGATTTTAAAAGAATACCACCGCTGTGAAAACAACCCATCTATTCTTCTTTTTCGTTTTCTCCCAGACACAAGACCCTCTCTCTTTCCCTTCCATTTATTTTTCCATCCAAGGACAATGTCGGACTTCACTAAGAAAATTAAAATTACGTATTCCAAATAATATATTCATGACGTTTTCATCTTTCTTATTCAGCGATGATAATGAAGCGACGGACAAAAAGTTTCGCAAAAACTAATTGATTCGCCGTCATTCGTCTCCCCCTACTTGGGGTATGGGTGATGGGGTAAGCGATAGCGGTGGAGGGCTTCAGGGTTGCAGTGAAAAACATTAATTTTTCAAAATACGATCTTTATTCAAACTCAAACTCAAAGCATTTATTTCAATTAAACCAATTACAGGCACTTTTGAATTGTCAAGGGGTCGGTCAGTCAGAAAGATGAAGCTAGTTGTCCATTCCAAAGCGTAGGTACCTATGGAGAAGAACGGGCAAGAAACTCCATGGACACTCTTTTAAATTAAAATAATTTGGTTACAAAGTCTTGGTTACATCATTCATGTTAAAAATTATACATGTGAGATCGATGCAGAACGTTAAAAGCGTCCATAATGAAAAGATGAGAAAAAACAACAATTCAAATAATAAATTAAAATAAAATAAGCCATGGCAGCAAAGAGATGACTAGTCCCTACTGACGGCGCCCGTTCACGAACATGACGCGTGTATTAGCTGAAATATAATCAACTGAAATACTTTCCCATGTGTTCATGTTTTTACAGAGGTTGAAGCATGGAAAGCAATGTTCAGTTTAGGTAATTGGCCAGTTTTCGTTACCACCAAATCATCTTGCGTAACTTACTTTAGTATTTATGAAAATACGGCTCATTCCTAGTTTAATAAACATAGCACCTGTAAAAGACCACAAAAGCCCTAAGGTCTAATGACAAAAAATATCTTCTGTTTACCGCTCCCGAATAAATAATAATTAATGTATATAATAAAAATGAATATTCGTTGACAAGCGCATCACTTAAGAACGACTGGACTGATTTGGCCTATTTTTGGTTTTTTAATGTCCGCAATAGTCCGAATAAGGTTTTAAAAAGATTCCCGGAAGATTGTAAAAAAACTGGAAGTCCTTTTTTCCATTGGATTTTTGTATGATCTATTGTTTGGACAGAACAACGTTGTTTTTAAGCTATTGCATAGCTTTTACCGCGGGCTTTGAGCGCGGCGACCGAATCAAGAAATTCCGTAACGAAAATAAACCTTACACCCCCCACTCCGACCGGCACAGCGCGCGGTGCGGCGTTGAAAGCCGTGCATCATCTAACATCGTTTCAGTTCGGCAGACTTCGGCACGGTGTTTGTGTGCGTGCGACTAGACGTATGCGTGTAGACTGTACGAAGCTCGCATAAGTTGATAAAAAATGCTATGCAATTGCGACCACGGCAGTCCCCGAGTGCCATACGTATTTTTTTTAACGTTTGTGATTATATCTATAACAAACAATTTTCTATCATTGCCGCTATTTCCCTACCCCTTGTACCGCTTCCATCTTTCAGTACGGAAGAAAAATGCTCCTCCTCGCGTTTAAGACATAAGAAAGCACTCAGTACACGGCGTTAAGTTATTAATGGATGAATATAAAACTCAATGATCAACTGCCTTCTTGAGAAACTTCGGACGAACCACTTGTAATAACCGAAATGTTTTTTTTTTTCTTAATAAAGAAATATTAAAAGTTTTTTTTTTTGGCAGCAAGAACAGCGTTGGTTGTTGTGTTATAAAAAAGGGTCGAGGCGACTAAGCAAAAATCTGTTAAGCCCGTACTCAAAAACGTCGATTAATGAGCGATTTCTACAGTAACATTTTTCCCGTAAGGATAACCAAAAATGCTTATTAATATCATAAATAGGCAAAGAATTTTTGAAGTGAAACTTCTTTACGCACGCTTGACTTGGGGAGTAAGCTGGCGAACGCGTGACGTAAGCGTTACGAAAAGTGTGATCGGGCGAGGCGAACGGGAGTTGAGTGGGGGATATAAGAAAGTGAAAGCAGTGCGCGCGCACATTTTCATTCTCTCTTCCTCTCATAGCCAAATACGTTTGAAGTTTCACTTCAGTCGTGTGGTCATAAGCACACTCGGTTTTTTTATCTGGTAGATTTAGTATTTTTCACATTTTTTTCAGCATACTGTTGTTAGTGTTGTAAGACATGAAGGTGCTAGGCCCGTACCCACTTCTCCCTCTGCCTTTCTCACAATTTCGTGCATGGATTCGCCAAAGATCGACCGAACTCCATAACAACAGATGGTCACGGGTAACAGACTGTAGACAGTCAAAATTGGCTTTACCAATGATACAACCGCGATTAACTAAAAAACTTCTTAGCCTAAGTAGAAATAACCTCAGAATAATAATAGGTACAATTACGGGCCATAACCCTCTTAACAAACATCTTTTTAACATAGGCGCCACGGACAGCCCTCTTTGCAGGGGCTGCCTTGACGCCGAAGAATCAGCCGCCCACGTCATCCTGGAATGCGAGGCTGTGGCTTCTCAACGCGAAAAAATCCTCGGAACAGTGAGGTCGCTCCGTGAAGCCTGCGAAGCTCCCAGGAAGCTTCTGTGCTTCTGGATGGAGCTAAGCTGGCTCTGTTAGCCAGAATCCCTACGCACAACGGACCAAATGGGAGTCTAAGTGCGGAAAAGGAAGCCCCATCATCATTATTAGTGTTGTAAGATAACGCTTAATTAACGTTAATAGATATGTCTAATCGCAAACTACACTAACGTTAACGTATCGCTCTTGTGTAGGTAGCTCTGCAAAAACTCTCAGATCTGAGAATAATTGGAAAAATCCATTTCTCCATATGGATGGATGCACTTACATCAAAAACTTCCCGGAAGAAACTAAGGGTTCCATTATAGGAAATTAAAAATATACCCTAAGAAGAGAATTTCCTGTGGGCTCCCCTACTGACGTCACAAAACATTATCAACGAACAAAAGAGAATCGCGGCTGACGTCACACGTCACTGACATGCTCGAACCAACAGAAACTTACAATTCTGGAATAGAAACAATTTCAATCTCATTGCATTGAAGATAAAGTCTATTTTACCTTGCAGTTTTGTGAAAGGGGATATAAAAAGAAAAGAGGGATAATCGATTGTATTGAGATCTCGGATACCTATAGGTAGTATAGTATACATATAATACACGTAGCCTTGATTTGAGACTTGAGATTTTTCAGAAGTGTGTCAGTCAGGGGTCTGAATTGTTTCGTATCAGAAAAACCGAATCATGTTACGACTTCATTAATTTATCTATTCATCCCATTTGAAAAAAAAAGGTAAAGCTTTGTACCATGTTTTTGACTTTAAAATATAAATAACTATCTGCGCCCCGCGGTTTCACCCACATAAGTCTCGATCTCGTGGGAATATCGTGATAAAAAGTACCCTATGTCCTTTCCCGGGACTTTAACTATGTCTATACCAAATTTCACCTAAATCGCTTCGGTGGTTTAGGCGTGAAAAGGTAACATACAGATAGACAGACAGACAGACAGAGTTACTTTAGAATTTATAATATTAGTATGGTTATTTTTAATGTTACTGCTTCACGGTTTTCAGATTTTTTCCTTTACTTGTGCTACATGACCTTTTTTCTTGCCTGTCATGATTCTAGGTCAACGGGAAGTACCTACCTTATACATTTTGATTCAATTGAGAGTGTCGAAATATACGTTTTTTGCGGCATAAAAGGCCGTATCTTTTTTACGTTTACTTAGAAGTTTGATTTTTTCACAGCTTCAAGGGACCGCAGACTTAAGTTTATGGTTTTAATTTCAACTCGATACCTCCACGCATTCCCGAGATAAAGGGTCTTGACAGACAGACAGACAGACGGACAACAAATTAGTGATCGTATGAGTGTACCGTTTTTCCTTTTGAGCAGTGGCGTGCATTGCATATAGGCATATAAGCAGTGCTTACCTCGATATATCAACATAAGCCTGTCAAGTAAGAAACTCACTAAATTATCATACCTTACAAAAGACAAAATCTTCATACAAACACGCGCGGCAGTAGGCAGTCGCCGGACGGCCTACTTGGCTCCCGTACTATTCGCACATTGTCATTGGTCTTTACTCGTTCAAGTTAACGTCTCACGCGTAATACCATGACGTTCGACCTTCGCAATTTATCACCCTTATGTAGGCATGCCTACTCAAATAACCGCACTGTTGATATCACCTTTTTTTTCTGATTAGTGACCGCTTTTGCCTAGACTAGACCCGGCCTAGTGCCTACCTATTCTGAAAACCAATACACGCCACTGCTTTTGAGCTATGGAACCCTAAAAATAGACAAAATAAATCGATTTCGATACAAAATAAACTTTATACCCACCCACGTCTATCTTTTTCCACCCTCTATAACTCCCAAGAAAAGCCTGAACACATCCAAGAAATTGGATCCTCCAATATGTTAATAGGTTTACGAACACAGTACTTAAAATGTTTGGGAGTTCGCTAAGCGTTTCCGAATCATCGGATTTCGCTCCAACTTTGTTCTAAGTAGAAGAACTTCACACTTTAACTGTCTACAGATGATTTTCTTTTGATTTAATGTTGGAGAGTTATTTTAGGAAGATTCGAAAAAGGGAAGTACTGTTTTGAAAGGGTATTTAGAGATTGCTAATTCTTCTTTGGCTCGTGTCGGTATATAGTATTAGCTGTACCTACAATCACACTTCACATCACTAATATTATAAAGGCGAAAGTTTGTGAGTGTGTGTGTGTTTATATGTATGTTACTTCTTCACGCTCAAACGACAGGACCAATTTTGATAAAATTTTGTATGGAGCTCGTTGACACCCTGGATTAACATATAGGCTACTTTTTATCCCGATATTCCCACGGGATCAACATTTACGCGGGTGAAACCGCGGGGCGCAGCTAGTATGGCACATTTCCCACTGTTGGGATACAGGCCTTCTTTCTGTGAGAGGGCGTAGGTCATAATCCACCACGCGGGCCCAGTGTGGGTTGGTGGATGTCATGTCTTTGAACTTTTTTGGTTCTAGAACATGCCGGTTTCCTCACGAAGTTTTCCTTCACCGTTTTAATAGTGCCGGAATTGCAAAGGCTATGGAGGCACCTTAAGTTACATTATAGTACTCATGTTTTCAAAATATAAAAATTAAAAAACTTTTCAAGTGATCTCCCCCACTTTGTAGGGATATAGGTAATCAAAAATATAAGTACCAAAATTATAAAGTGATTTTTTTGGTGAAGAACATACAGTGATTGTGAGGCATGGATTAAAAGTGCAACCATGAGTCATCCACCCGGTGCACCAACAATACCATCGCTGCCCCTTTCCAAATTTTCATACATTTAGGCCCGTTTCCGTTTATCTGCGTGATCGAATAAGAAATGAAGAGATCCGAAGGAGAACCAAGGTAACCGACATAGCCCGAAGAATTGCCAAACTTAAGTGGCAGTGGGCAGGGCACATTGCTCGCAGAACAGATGGCCAATGGGGTCGAAAGGTTCTGGAGTGGCGACCGCGTACTGGAAGATGTAGCGTTGGAAGGCCTCCCACAAGGTGGACCGACAACCTTGTGAAGGCCGCAGGAACTTGTTGGATGCGAGAAGCACAAAACCGGTCTAAGTGGAAGTGCTTGGAGGAGGCTTATGTTCAGCAGTGGACGTCTTTCGGCTGAAATGATGAGGCCCGTTTGCATCACAAACCGCTAAATACGATTCGCGTTCTGCTCCTGTCAACTGTTAGAAGATGACAAAGACAGAACGATGTTACAAGTACCTATGCTCAGAACTAAAGGTACTTAGTGATTTATAGCGCATGTGCCTTAGATAGGTAGGCACAGAAATGATTAAAAAACCTAAGCACTCTTCCAACCTTATACCTCGGCGTAGTGAAACTTGTTGCGTTCAGTTTAATATCGCACCTGGCTGGTTGCTTATTGAGTGCTCGAGTCGCGCACTGGCCTGACAAATTGCCTGTGCGGCTCGAACGTGACGTCACACGCTGTAATAAACTCCAGCATATATGAGCTCCTTTATTTAGATGAAGATATTATAATTTGTTAAGAACGTGATGTAAACGATCTTGAAGAGTTTTATATTGAGGTAATATGTTACTTGATGGTGGGGGAGGGTGTCGTGTTCTTCTCATCCCATAGGGGCCGTAAAAATCTGCTTCTGTCGGTTCAAAGAGGATGGTTTTGCATAACGATCGATCTTGAAGGCTGTCCTAGCTAATAATATGCGTGAATATCAAAAGACGTGGTTTGAAAATTCGCCAAGAGCAAGTAGTATTGTCTCCAAGATACTGAAGTAGCCAGAATGTCTAATGGCGTTTATGACATTTTGTTTAACACTGATATTTGGCGGATGGTTTGTAATGGATTTCAGTTGTTTAGTAATGTTTAGGTAGTACAGCTGGTTTCTTAGAAGACACGTGGTCTCCACATAGTAATAATAATATAATATTCCACAACTATCACACAACGCATCTAGTCCCAAGCTAAACAGAGCTTGTGTTATGGGTACTAGACAACTGATAAACATACTTATATATTTCTAAATACATACATATTATAGATAAATTACACCCAGACACAGAACAAATGATCGTGCTCATCACACAAACATTTGTCCTGGGTGGGAATCGAACCCACGACCTCCGGCATAGCAGTCAGGGTCACTAACCACTAGACCATCAGGCCTGTCCGCAATTCACCGGCGAATGACGTCACTGAAATGTTATATATGAAAGTAAGGTTGATGTGTTTTCCTAGTGTGGTGTCAACTATAATCTACCATTAGGGGCTTAGGGTTTAGAAATAAAACGGCCGAATTATCAGTAAGTACACAACAACTCAAAGGGAACGTCCAGTCGCCATCCAGGCTAAAGCGTGACCCGCACAGTGTTGCCAGTGAGTTGTGTGCTACATTTAATGGTACATCACACCTAGAAAGCGTTGTTTGATACCATAAAGTCAAACCCCACTGTCATCATTTTCATAACAACTTGAGAAAACCGGAGCTTTAGAAACGATAATATTGATTCTCTTTTTTGAACTCTCCTTCAACTTTCCGAAAATGGAGGATTATCAAGTCCTCATGAAGTTCTTATATTTAATTCCTTGTATCAATAATCACTCTTTTTTTCTAAAAAAATACTCGGACCCCTTTTCGTTCTTTGAAGAGGTCCCCGGTTTTAATTGCTTCGTCTAAAGAAATAAAAGAAATATCCGTTCAAGTAACAATGAGGTTCTAATAATAGCGGAGAGCGGTTAACGGAAATCTTTGAGAGAGCGATTTTTCAGACACATTTTCAATGGGCACTGACAGCAGATCGTACGAATGTTACGTATTGAAGATGTGTGAGGACCCTGTTTTTGTGTGTGTGTTAAGTACAAACCAAGCAGTCGTCTGATATTCCAACCTATTTTCCGATGCAGTCATTATGTTTTCATGGAGCAACAGAGGGACTTACGCCTATTGTCTACTTGAACCACAAACATGGAATTATTTGAATGACAATCACGACCGAGAGTCAAACTTCCCTTTCGAGGATTCGATATTGATTGAATCGTCAGTTTCATCCACAAAGTGACCATGAAATGCAACGTCAAACAGTAATTACAATGATCCCGCTTAGTTGTTGCTTAATTTTTGTAATTTTAACGGGCATATCAATAATCGGTTCGGGCTAGGTTCGCAGGATGGCTGGTAGCAGCTGTATGAGAGCTGCCGAAAATCGAGTAAAATGACGTGCAATAGGAGAGGCATATGTCCAGCAGTGGACTACTATATAATAGGCTGATGATGATGATCAATAATCATAGTATTATAATGGTACACCAATTTTAGGGCATTTTTTTACTAACACGCTTTTATTAACTTGACCTGTATTTATTTTTATCGTACGTAATTTTCACCAACTTCTTGAACATTCCTTATATTAACTGTCGAAAAGAAGTCCCAATTATCTTAACATAACATAATTATGACTCAAATGAGATTAGACGGGTCACATCAGCCGCATGCACGATGACGGCTGGGCACACAATGCCTAATAGTGCCCGAAGACGGACGGCGCCGCCGCGGCTGGCCCAGAGAGAGATGCCGAGATGACCTGGACGCGTACCACAAGGGCTGGTTCGACGTGTCGCGGGAAAAGAGTTCTTGGAACGACTTGGCGGAGGCCTTTGCCCAGCAGTGGGACTGCATGGGCTAACAAAAAAAAAACAAGATTTCTTGACTCAGTTTTCTTTCTTCATCTCCCGTTCCCAGCGGGACCTCACCCCATTCTGTAGATAATGATGCTTCGGCTGCACCCTAACGACCTTTATATTATTTAGAGCCGGCCTTTTCCTTGTTTAATTAATTGACGAGAAACGCGTTTTTAATTTTGACTTATTCCCTCTCTTTGCAAACTAGGTTAGCACAAGATTGAGTTGTATAGGTTTATGATTACATTGCTTTTTGTGTATTTTTTGTATGGAATAAAATTAACTTTTCATTTTCTTTATGAAATGAAAATTTTTATCGGCCTTGGCAACTTGCCTTCTCATAGTACGAAATAATGTCTTTTTCGTACTTGTACCTACCGCGAAAGTATGACGTAATTCCTACGAACATAAAAATAATGAGAAATCGTTTTGAAATAAAAATATTGTTATCTACCTTCAAGTGAACCCACCCAGCCACTGGGTCATTTCAGGACTTCCGGAAGCTATTTCTTCATCTTCTCAATTCTGCAGCATTCAGTCCTTCGGTTTCACTATGCCGAAGTAGGTACTTACATTATCGAAGAACGGCCGTTATTATTATTAAACATCAAGTTCAGTTTGAGTATTTCGTTTTTTTTTTGGAACCGATAACTGAACTTTTGTAATGATTTTTAGGCGATCATAATTAATAATAATCGTTACGGGTCGTCAGAAGCCCGAAAGTCTGAAAACCAGTCTTACCAAGGTGTATCGTGCTTCCCAGTAACTGAGTTCTGGAGGTCAGATAGGCAGTCACTCCATGTAAAATGCTGGTACTCAGCTGCATCCGGTTAGACTGGAAGCCGACCCCACTATGGTAGGGCAAAAGGCTAGGCAGATTGAATCAGTAATGGTGTTTATTCACTTGTATCTCATGCCCGTTTTTTTACAGTGCCCTTGACTTTTAAATTTCATTTAATAATAATAAAACGTTTATTTCATATTAAATCCATAAAGCATAATAGTAATAAAATAGCTTACAAATATAAAAATAACAAAATAAAATAATTCAATTAAAAGCAGATACAATAGAAACGAAGATACATAATAATTAAATAGATTAAATTAAATATTCAATGTCAATCACGGATATCGATCTATGATGTCAATATTAGAGATAAAAGATATTGATTAGTTTATTTACTTAAAAGAGTGTCCATGGAATTTCTTGCCCGTTCTTCTCTATAGGTACCTACTACGCTTTGTAATGGGCAAGTAGCTTGATGTTTCTGGCTGACCGACTGCTTGACAATTCAAAAGTGCCTGTAACTTGAAATAAATTCTTTGAGTTTGAGTTTTCACTGACACTAGGTGACACCAATAAACGAATGCCGAAATACAGCGCACTGTTGGATTTTCAGTTCCCGGCTCAGTGCTTAGAGTTGAAAATCTAATAGCACGATAACATTGGTGTTTTAGGTGATGGTGAAAGTGAAAGGAAATCGTTTGGCTTGGTATCGGCATGTGATGAGAAGGGACGAAACGCATGTGACTAAAAGAGTGATGAATATACATGTTGATGGATGGAGAGGGAGAGGAAGGCCGAAGAAAAGATGCATGGATTGTGTGAGGAATGATATGAAAGAGAAGGGAGTGAATGATAGCGCGACGGTTGACAGGGGAGAATGGAAGAAGAAAACGTGTTGCGCCGACCCCAAGTAACATGGGATAAGGGCAGGAAGACGATGAGGTGATAGTGAAAGCAGGCATTAGTCATACAGCGACTCTTGTTGTATAAAAGAGCCTTCAGAGATTTCAATTTAAAACCGTTTGATATAGATCTCTTTCTACCAGATAACCACCAGTTATATCGTCCGAGTCCACAGCAACCGCGCTAACAATTTCCCAACGGCCCACAATACAAATATGAACAAGAAACTCCGCACAAAACAGTACGTTCTCACCATTCACAAGTAAATACTTCTCGTAAATACTGCATTTCCCGAGCTACCCTACACTACTGGATATATTTAAAGGGTTGGCGTAGCCCGGGAATTCAAGGAATCCCACCGGGATCGCCGGCGACGCAACTTATTCCGGGAAAATACGCGGGAGGTGATATATAAGTAGTGGCGTAACTTTAGCGAGGATTTCTTGATGTTTGTGTGATAGTGAGGTAAATAATACTTCTACCCATTCGGGTTACGGGTAGTCAGAAGCCCGAAAGTCTGACAACCAGTAGGGGTATCGTATTACCTGGACTAACGTAGAGTAACGTAACGTAGTAACTGGATTATGGAGGTCAGACAGGCAGTCGCTCCATGTAAAATACTGGTATTCAGCTGCATTCGGGTAAACTAGAAGCCGACCCCACCATAGTTGGGAAAAGGCTAGGCAGATATTCTGCGAAGTTTGTGTTCTTTTCACTATCTTGGGAGCGAAGTCAATACTTTGTATAATGGTCTTGTTGTGGATGGATTACGATATCTAGGTATGGTATGGTTGCAAGCTCGATCGCGGAACGTGGGGTCCTGGGTGTGATTCCCAGGTCGGTCAAAGTGTTTTATGGACTTTTCCATTAGGATTATTTTAGTAACAGCCCGGAGTTTGGAAGTTGGCGGTGTGATACCCCGTGGCTCGGAAAGCACGTTAAGCCGTTGGTCTTGCGCTTTCTCTCTCCGGTCGTGTCGGATTGCCGTCGGACTATGAGAGTGAGGGAAGAGAGAGTGCACCTGTGTCTGCGCACACACTGCACTCCCGCGCCGGTAGCTAGTCTCCGTTGAGATTGGCCGCCATTGCCGAAGTACGGCCAGGAGGACTATAACCACAGATATAGATATACCTAGATAACGCAAGTATCACGAACTGTATGAAAACTAAGCGTGCCACTTTTTGTTTATCTACTATGACGTCACAAGCTCGCGCTCTCTCGCTCACGCTCACCCAGCAGTACGCAGGACTGAGCGCGAAAGTGGCGGCTTACGATTTTCGATCGTAAACTGGTGCGATTTTTGGCACGCGAAGTAGGTGCTCTTGCGTTATCTAGGTGTATCTATATCTGTGACCATAACAGATTATTATGCTTATACGGCAAAAAGTGTGAAATTATTCGTTGGTGAAAGGTTGATGGATTTCCCAATTTTCTGACGACAAACACCTCCAGCATAAACACACAAATAGAGGCAAAATTGAAAATCTTGTCAGATCACAAGCAGACGCATCTAACTTTCATACTGATACCCAGTTATGCTGCTAAAACAGTTTCATAGGTGTATTTCTGCGATACATTTGAAAAAGTTAAGAATGCCCGCCCGCCTTAGATACCAACAAGTTACTTTGGTAGGTTTTGAATTGGTTACTATACAGGGTCCCATTAAAATAGATGGACAAATTTTAACACAGCGTTCATTACGTCTAACCACAGAATACTTGGTCTAACCAAAGTTATCCAAGCAAAAAAAACACTGGTTAAAGTGATTTTATATTGACCTACAATAATAAATTGCCGGCACATTAGTGAATTTTCGTTAGCTGATTATTTTTCTTGTAAATATCTAATGCGTTTTTCTTATACAGGGTGAAATTAAATTCATGGGCATTCTTTTAAGAGGTGTTTGTACTCATCATTATGAACAACTTTCACTATGGGACTAAACCTAAAACCGCGAAAAAAAATCAGCTGCTCCTTGCATTTAAAAAAATTGCATTTAAATTTAATGCAATTTCACCCTGTATATATTTTCACCATCGTCCTTATTTTGGTGGTCTGAATGATTTCTAAAAGTTTGTCCATCTATTTTAATGGGATCTTATACATATGTACAGGCGCCAGCACATCAAGTTACTACAATCTGTCAAATTTCTATAATCGATTTTCAACTTTATTGCCAAAGCATACGGTTCAAAGTTGATTGGGAAAATTTGACAGTTTCGGGTAGCTTGATGTGCTGGCGTCTGTACAATACCATATTCTTGGCGAAAAACATCTTTAACGTATCCTGAAAACCACAAAACCAAACCAGAATCTATAACCCAAATAGACACGTAGGCAAATGCCCAAAATCTCTGCGAATTTAGCCACCCGAGAATCACACACATACATAGGTATCACTTATAAGGCACCGGGTACCGACCACCCTCACATAATATCGCGCACTGGACCGACTCATCCGCTACCAATTTTGATGCATCGTGCTCCGTACAGCCTCCCTACGGATATCCTACACACACATGAGTAATCTTATGTTTGAATCGTATGAAATTGGTCTGGAGTTAAGGATGGGTTTAAAGACTTCATGGTTGGATTAAAATAGGGGTTTTTATTTCTTTTGTAAGTGAATATAATGTTATGTGTGTGTGTGTGTGTGTAGTTAGATTATGTAGATTAGTATAAATGCAAGGAAGATAGATTATATATGAAAAGATATGGTGGTTCGCTGGTTTCGTTGACGCATTTCCTAAGTAATTTCCAGTAATGTCGATTTTTCAATGCCACTTTATGTGCTTCGAGGCCGTTACCTAATACACCAGCTCCAAGAGGGCTAGCAAGAGTCTATGCATCGTGTATACTTTATCGTCATGTTCGTGAACGGGCGCCGTCTGTTGAGACTGGTCATCTCTTAACTGCCAAGGCTTATTTTTAATCTTATTTTTTTAATTGTTTCTTCATTTGTGTGTTTTTTTTACATTGTTCTCACATATAGAAGCAACAAGAATAATGTACCCAGGATTTTGTAATATCTTGATTTAAAAGAGTGTCCATGGAGTTTCTTCTCCATAGAGATCTACGTTTTGGAATGGGCAACTAGCTTCGATTTTCTAACTAACTGACCGACTATTTAATTTTGACAATTCAAAATTGCCTGTACATGGTTTAATTGAAATAAATGGTTTGAGTTTGAGTTTTTATTTAGCCAATGTACAGGCTGGCAGGAACTTCGACGCGCAAACATTAACAATGAATTCAGCACATGATTCTAAACGAGCGCAGAAATTTTTCGTAGGTTATCAAAAAAAGAATCTGCAGATTCATAGAAAAGTGTTCAAAATATATGGACCAGTTAATTATGTTTCAAATATCCAACGAAAAATTTTAACGCAGGGTTTTCAAAATCATGTACGGTACTGAATACATGTTAACAGAGGAGCACTTCTCGTAAGGGGTTAGAAGATTTTTGTATGGAGGGTGGCCCTAAGGTCGGCCGCCATTTTGATTTTTTTTTCAGAATCGCGGTGTACAACAAAAATTATATATTTAGATAGAGGACGCTTATACAAACAAAAAATGTTATATAACATAATATCCTAAAGCGTCAGGTTTCGGAGTTATTCACCGAAATATAAGTCGAAAACAACAAGGATTTTTTTTGTTTTTTTTCCCTCCAGGAAAGCATATTGAACTATTGGGGTAATAGAAACGTTATGAAACCTTTATGGAGAAGAAACAAATGAAGAATAGACATTTTTTAAACAAATAATTAAAAACGGCTATTTATAGTTCGTTTTTTAATCCCAGAGACTAACCTGACATTTAAGTCTTTTGTGTTTTCGTTTTTTTTTTTTAGCATAGAAGTTTGACTTTACACTTGTCAGATTAGTCTCTGGGATTAAAAAACGAACTATAAATTGCCGTGTTTAATTATTTATTTAAAAAATGTCTATTCTTCATTTGTTTCTTCTCCATAAAGGTTTCATAACGTTTCTATTACCTCAATAGTCCAATATGCTTACCTGGAGGGAATAAAAACAAAAAAATCCTTGTTGTTTTCGACTTATATTTCGGTGATTAACTCCGAAACCTGACGCTTAGGATATTATGTTATATAACATTTTTTGTTCGTATAAGTGTCCTCTATCTAAATATATAACTTTTGTTGTGCACCGCGATTCTGCAAAAAAAATCAAAATGGCGGCTGATTTTAGGGCCAAAACCTTCAAACCCCTTTAAAAACGTTTACAGTCTGATCTCAGTCTCAATCTGTAAAAAAAATCTTCTGCTTTCCCTACATTTTGACAACTTTTTGACATTTGTTTATCGCTGAGATGAGACTGCGACGAGATATTGAGCGTTTCAAATTTCGAGAATTGGCATTCTGGTTGCGCCTCGATGTCCGTGCCACCCTGTATACTGAATATTGGCTAAACTTAGGGTGGATATTTCCAAGAAACCGAACCTAACCAAGTAACCAAACACACACACATGCAGACGGACACAGCTTGCATCAGTCGCCAGTTCCTTCACGGCTCAGGAGACAAGCTGTGCACAATACTGTCACCGCTCAAGACCATAAACACAGCCGAATAGATGGTCAGACATAACCCTTACCCCTTAATACCGAAGATGCCCCTTAATTCCGGACATCGATCTGTTTGTCCCTTAATTTCATCCCTGTAATCTGGTACGGTGAGCGGAATTGTTAAGTGTGCAGGCTTGTTTGTTATTTACATGGAGTTCATTCAGACTATGTTTAATTTGAGTTATTGTTTATTAAGAATACACAGAAGATTCAAGATATTCTTGTTGTTAATAAGCAAGTTGTAAACTTAGCTACGTGTCTGTTGAACTTGTAATCAATTCAGCCAATGTTTTAATCAGTCGAAAACTTTTTTCCCACCTAAAAACGTGGAAAATGTATCCACCTATAAGATCATCAAACATACTCGTTGACTTGAGAACATCTTCCTTTTATGGTCGGTTAAAAATAGCAGGACGCACGAATATGCTAGATATTTTTAAGGGGTTAAATATAATGATCACCAAAAAAATATATTGAACACCAAAAAATGAAGTCTACAATTACAATAGTTCTAGCTGGGTACTCCGATGTTAGGTTTGGTTAGGTTACTTTACCTGACCCGTCGCAGGGGGACCAAGGGTGCCCAGACACGGGGTCGTCTGGCGCCCATGTGCTGGTTTGGTCCCTGGGGTGGTCACGGCGTGCTATGTGTTCTAGTGCGCCGGAGATGGGGAATACTTCCCAGAGGAGGGTCCGGTGACGGACAGCCGCGGCGGGTTCACGGATGAGTGCTAACGCGTGCCCGTGTTCCCGCCGTAAGCGGCAGAGGAGGACACCGTGGAGTTTTAGTGGGTTTGAGTCCCACATAACTGCACTATCTCCCCGTGGTAGTACAGAATGCATAAGCATTTCTCCACGTTTAAAAAATAAAAAAAAAATGGTTAGGTTACTTTAAACCCTTAACACAGAAATCGTCGACATAGGATGCAAGAGCGAGTAAATGAGAATACAAATACCTTTACCTAGGTATTTTACAATAAAATGGAGTTTTAATTTTGGTGATCATTTAGTAGGTAGTTTTGGCAGTAAAAAGTGTTTTTTGGATGTTATATTTTACTTAATCTGGTGATAAGTTAAACATAAGCCTTTTTTTAATATACAAATATTATGTTCGTTGCTTACCGGTACCAACTTAATCATTTTGCCGTATGTACATTAATTTCATCTCGTTCATTCAACTAAATCTTGGTGATACAAACTCTGTATGGGGTTTTGAATCTCTTAGTGTATGAGGGGACATCTTGAAAAGCGTTCGCTTAATGGGACCGACAAGCGGTTGCAAATGGTTTCCAAATTAATCCATTTTGCATATTTGGCTCTTATGTTGAATAGTGTTTCAACCATAGACGTATAGTTACGCTACCGCTACCGCAATACTGACTTAGATTTAATTTAATGCCTTAAAGAAGGGGATGGTGTCATCATCATCATCATTTCAGCCGAAGGACGCCACTGCTGGACAAAGGCCTCGCCCAAGCACCGCCGCTTCGACCGGTTCTGTGCTTCTTCTGTCTTCCGGCCCCATCGGCCATCTGCCCCCTTATTCACAAACACTCGATATGCTTCCGTATCGTATCGAACATTAATCATTGTTATCGTACGAGTCTTCTCAACGCTGTTCACAAGTCCAAAACCCGAAAATTTTGTCAGTTTAAATCAAATAGACGCCCGCTATTCATCCAACAGCTATTTGCGGTTGAGGGGAAGTCAAATCAGGTTATCGAAATGTCAGGTTTTCGATACGATAGCCTGTCGTATGGTTGTGAATCAGGGCTCTGTTCTGCGAGCAGTGATAAGTGCGTAGAGGATAGGGATACTTTTACTTTGCTGCAAGACAACGAATGTTTATATTACACCATTGCATTTGGCATATATCCACTTAGGAGTTAGGGCTGATTTTACCAAAGTCAGATATCTTTTATCCGTGGAATAAAATTTACGTCTAACAGTTTTAGTATGGAAAAACTGTCAAACATTCAAAATTTATTTTCAAGACAAGAATTATTCTAGGTATAAAAGTTTGGTGGAATGCGCCTTTGCAGGAATAACTGAACAAATTAATTGAGTTTGATTTTAAAAATGTGGTGATTCTCTTTTTGTGTTTTTTTTTTTTTCAGTACGGCATTAGCTTAATGAACTTTCCATAAACTGGATTCATGGAAGCCAAGCCAAGAGCTCTAATTATTTATCTCACTACTAAGAGTCCTAATTAATAATATCCAAGATATAAAGCAAAGACTAATTATAATTTGTTCGCCTTTTAGAACGGACGAAACATCTACATGACGATTTTTAATACAGCAACCCCGCATTAATTTCAACCCGAAATAATTACAACCACATTTTTTTTCAGAAAAAAAAAAAAAAACATAAATTACAACGACCGACTTCCCATTTTACTAACTCTAGAACAGAGGCTTTGTCTTCCATTATTACCCACAATGCCTATTCAACAAGCATAATACGCAAAACAAAGTGTTGCCATATATAAATAAAAAAAGCCCGAGTACCCACTACGAGCAATTTCATTCTCTCTGTAGTGAAATAAAAATCTGGGTCGCACGGGAGGGTTGCAGGTACAGGTTAGCGTACCGTGTGGAGAGAATTAGAGAAACTAGATATGTCAGTCTTGGCTACATCGACCGGCCACAAAGTATGTACAGTCAACAGCAAAAGTAGATGATGAAAATCAGAAATTCAATACTAATGAACGGAGTTCGCGTCAGAACTGTGTGGCGTCGAAGTGATTCAAAAGTGTGTGATTATAAATTATACCAAACATTTACTACTAGTACAGCTGCCATATATTCGTGATCAGTTTTGACTCCAAAAGTTATAAACTCAATTCATCATCTACTTTTGCTGTTGACTGTACAAACATTTTATTTTAGCAAATTTTTATTAATAAAATATAACTATGTATACAAAACTCTTACGCTTGACATGGCTTTTCAGGATGTTCAGAACGAAAATCAGGTACTGCGGTTGTGTTAATAATATTTTAGAGGTTATTAAAAAGTAAACATGGACCAATGCCAAAAAAATCTTATATACCGACTACAGAAAGACTTTAATAACCTCGCTCACCGCCTTAATTGCGTACAATACTATCAATCGCAATCTCCATCTGATTATATTATCCATTGCTTCATATGTTCAAAAAAATTGTCTGCTCAACAACGTAAATAACGCAATGAATATTGTTGAACTGTCAAATTGTTAGTGTGTTACGCAATTACACGACTGTTTATTTATTTATTTATTACTTAGGGACAACAAACAGTAGTGTACTAAAATGTAAACATAGGTTAAAACTTAATAATAGATGTAACAAATACACTACTCACAACGTTATCCACATATTACTAAACAGATCTACTAGTTGTTAGAAAGAACTATATAAAAACAGACAAAATAAAGTAAACATTACTTAATTAATAGGGTTCTGGTCACTTAAAATGGTAACAATTTCTTTTCTAAATGAAGCCTTGCTGTGAAACATAATATCAGTTGAGCCAAACTGCCTATTGTAGGTGTTTACTAAACGATCCAGTAATTACACGGACTCTACATCATCGTTCTAGTTACACACAGCTGACTCCACAGAGGTATCCACAATTTGAACCGACGTCTTTCATTTAATTCTGTCTGTTTCAGTAGTTAGATCTTTACCATCGACAACTGATGATTCTGGAGCTATCTGGTATAGAACTGGCGCTATTTGATGCAGCATCATGATGCAGTGGTAGCCCGTTGAAATCAGTCCCGACTTACGAAATGTAAGTCGTCGGTTCAAACCCAGACAAGCGCTTTACTTTGTGTAAATAATTTCATCGCCACTGCACCAAACAGTGAAGGAAAACATCTCGAGGAAATCGGCATGTCCTAGAACCAAAAAGTCGAAGACATGTGACATCTACCAACCTGCGCTGGACCCGCGAGGACGATTATAGCTTACTCCCTCCCGAAGAGGGAAGGCGTGTGTTATTTTAGACTTATTATGCTTATGCATGATGCTATTTACTATGAAGAAGGAACTCTTCGGTTTACGGGGCTTGTTGCTAGGGAGATTGTTGCGCCACTTCTCTTTCTCAGCTTAAAAACTAGGAGGTGGTGCATGTTTGCCGTTTTGGGAGCTGTCATAAGAGTTGAACTTTAGCCTAAGTAACAAAGATTTTTTTTTTTTTGAGGTTTGAACCCTCATTACAACAAATCTACTTCCTCTTTAAGAACGCTCTAAAGATATCTTTGAAAAGTGTAAAATTTTGACTTGACCGTTGACTTAAAAAGATGATTTTCATGCATCGTATGTACTGACAATCTTTTTTAATGGCTTATGTTTAACTTATCATCAGATAAAGTAAAATATAACATCAAAAAAACATTTTTTTACTGCCAAAAATAGTAAATGACCACCAAAATTAAAACTCCATTTTATATTGTAAAATACCTAGGTAAAGGTATTTTTATTCTCATTTGCTCGCTCTTTCATCCTATGTCGACGGAGCCCGGCTTCGCGGGGCTCCTATTTCTGTGTAAAGGGTTTAAAGTAACCTAACCAAACCTAACCTCGGGGTACCCAGCTAGAACTATTATTTATACTATTATTATACTATTATTATTAATTTTAGACTTCATTTTTTGGTGTTCAATATATTTTTTTGGTGATCATTATATTTAACCCCTTTTTTAATTATCACCTATTGACGTAAATGAAGGAAATAACGCGTGGCCTAGCCCTAAAAGACCTTTCCCAGGTGTCACATTCAGTAACCCAGAGATCCTCGTGGTATGAACGTAGGCGGGCAGAAAGCGACGCATTCTGATGCACCGTCACGGTGGCGCACAGCCTCGGAAATCTACATCTTGTTATAACTTACTTTGTTTAGCACTTTGCTCTTAGCTGCATAAACCAACGGGCGAGCTAAGGAGCTTCCGAGATTAAAAAACGGGATGAAATGTTAAAAGAATATCTTATAACCGCTGAGAAACACATAAGCTATACTTATGTCTTGTTTGCTGACCCTTATAAGTTTAGGTTAATTTTATCTAGCAGATAAAGTAAGTATATAAGTTATGACCCATTTTTTATTTATCTGGATGATATTATATCTGAAAATTGTGGTCCTTAATGTAATGTATGTAGTAACAGACAAACGGAGTTACTTTTGCATTTATAATTTTAGCACGGATATGATGAGTGTCAAAAGACACTTAACGGAGCCGCCGTTCTTTACGAAATCAAGCGGAGCCGCCGTTCTTTACGAAATCAAGTGTTTAATGATTTACACAACATCAAGTACCCCTAAGCAATGTTTTGCGTGCGTTACGTTGCGTAGGTAAACAGCGATTTTTCACACCAAAAACGAAAGCCGTTTCCCAGACTTTATTTTTGCATAAAGTTACTTAGTTTTTGAGTACAGATTGCGTAAAAGACGGCTATATGATGGGTCTTTTTACAACCTGTATATACTGTGTTTTTGAAGTGAAAACTTCTTTAGGCGCGAATCGCGATGGGCATTTTTTGATATGGGAAAAAAACCATTGAATTCGCGCCACTGTTACCGTAACCGACACCGCTTCGGTTGTGTTCGGCTGTCCTCGGAATGTACTCGGTTTTAATGTATATCCGATATGTCAGTCAAGTGAGTCATGATAAAGTAATCTGTTTGTGTTTTGTTTTTACTTCTTTTTATTTACCTGGTGGACAGTACCAGACAATTTATCTCCTTTAGGGGATATACTCGTAATTCCAAAATTCCTTCCTACCTGCTCGTTTCTAGACCGTTATAGTTCCGGCTGTGTGTGCATTATCTGTCCGAAAATAATTTAAGATCTGAATTTCTAAATTTTTGCGAATAAATATACAGGATGTTACAGAAAGGGTATATCAATACAAACGGGTTGAAGAGTGTATTTGGTCTAGAATCTCTGTACAAAATTTCAGCTCAAAAGCACTAACTTTGAAAATGCTTAATATTTTTTTATTTCGACATTACGCCGCTGCACTGGCGCGCGGCGGGCGGCGGCGTGATGTGCGTGTACTAGGCGCACAGACACACTACAGATAATGGATAATGACCCTCGTAGTGCGGTGACACGTTTGTTATGATTTCAATTTAATAAACTATCGAAATAAAAAAATATTAAGCATTTTCAAAGTTACTGCTTTTGAGCTGAAATTTTGTACAGAGATTCTAGACCAGAGACACTCTTCAACCCGTTTGTATTGATATACCCTTTCCGTTACACCCTCTATACATACTTACTATTTCGTTACTTAAGAAATATTTACTAAATCATTGACACTAACTCATGAAAGCTCTTTTGGACCCTACCCATCACACATTAAAACACAAATTATCTATTTACCTCATCACCGCATAACTAACCTCTTAACCGCATATTTCCTCGAATTACCCCTCCCCCCTTCACCACAATACCTTCGCGTTCAAAGGCTTTTCAGCCATGATGTACAGCTTTCATTGAACCGCGGGGGTTTCGACTTATAAATAAGTAACGGCTGGATTTACGGCGCGCCATAGTCTTTATATTAAATTCCGATAAGATTTATGGGGGTACTCCTGAAATATGAGACTGCTTTGAGTAAACTGTTTCGTGTTTCAAATGCGTTCAGAAATTAAAAGGTGTATGGGGTCATGTTTTATTAATGTGGTCGAGAGGTAGAATGGTATTATAGCAACTACGCTACGGGGGTCGTAGCTGCAGAGGTGCTGACGACAAATAATTAAGACACGTTAAGCTTTGCACAGCATTTATTGCTTAAGATGCTTATCTTACAACAGCAAGTTTTAAACTGAATAGAAAAAACACCAGCAGAATATTTGACACTCGCTTGAAATATCGAATGGAACATACTTTAAAATATAACCAGCCAGTCTTGTAGAGGTGTGGCTTTCCAGCCAGCCTTGCTTTACAGCCGGCCTCTACAGTATTGTATTATCAAAGTTCTTATGGAATGTCCTATCAAGGAGGGTGCCTAAGGTATCCCGCAAAATTAAAATTTTCTTGCGTTTTTTTTGCAATTTGCAGGTCAGTGTCAGTTTGTAAGTATGTTGAACTAAATATGATCCGCAACCGTAAAAGATGTGTATTTATATAATTATAATCGTTAAAATCATCAATACAACCCTCCAAGTTCTTATAACCCTATTGAATGACTATTTCATGAAAGGTTCCATATATCCCTACCGGTAGCGATAATTGGAAAAAATCTCCAAGTATCCCTACCAGTGGAAATATATCAGGAGGGATATAAGGAACAGGGGAAAATGGCAACTGGTTGCCTTCATTCGCTACGCAAAGTAGTTTTTTTATCAATAAGTATCATAATTATACACACGTAAGTAACTCATCCTAAAAAGTAAAAAAAAAAACTTTGATGCTTTATCAGCAATAATGCGTAACGTTTCGTATTAATAAAATTATGTTCGATTTCATTTTAAGTTAAATCCCGAATCATCACCAATAATAAAACAATGAACAATTTGAAATCGTAACAAAAAACTATCGGGGCTATCAATTTTATTTTTTTAGATAGCCCTGATAGTATTTTTTATGATTATTTTCTTTGAGCACTATGCGAAGTGATTGATATTAAAATAAAAATTGGTCATAACTTTGAACCGTAAAAAATTCACCGACATTCTCAGGGTTAAAAAAGTTTGGAAAAGACCTTGCCCACGCCCCTATTCGATTTGATCCATACTTCCAGGGACACCCTGTATAAATAAATTCCTGAATGATTAAAAAAAAAATGAACAATTGGTTTCCCATCTCCCACAATACACCAGCTCTAAATCAAATTCAAATGCCCTCCGTTTACTTGAAAGTCACTCAAAAACATCGCACAATGACCACCATCTTCAGTCACCAGTCGTCAAATAAAAACAAATGGCTCAAACGGGCTCAAACAAAAGAGCTACGTGCCATTAGTAAGTAGGGATGAAGGTAGGCATAGAATAAGAAATACGTATAGAAGTGGAACTTATAATGTTCTTTTTATTCAGCGTCAGGTGGTACAAATTGACTTGTGTTGTCATCAGACATTATGCTGAGTTGAGGCCCTTTTGGCATTATAACCTTCTCTTTGTTTTCTGTTTTTTATAGTTTTAAAGTGTATTTTTGAAGTAAACGCTTCTTCAGGCGCTTAGGGCATTTTTTTAAATGGGAAAATACCGTTGAATTCGCGCCACTGTTACCGTAACCGACACCGCTTCGGATGTGTTCGGCTGTCCTCAGGATGTAATCTGTTTAAATGTATATCCGATATGTCAGTGAGTGATAGCAAAGTATTCTGTTTGTGTTTTGTTTTCACTTCTGTCGGCACTCCCGGAGTGTTTTTTTTTTGCGTAACACCAATGACCACATTTTTCTTTCTTTTCTTTGCCTGTTATCATAATTAATTCGTATTGAGCTTATTGTATGTACTAGGTGTATTACGAGCAAGGTCTAACGGGGGTATTATCGTGGTACCTATTCCAGCCACTTGATAAGGTTCTGTTGACAAAATAATAATAATAATGTGTGTACGATAAGCAATAAGTCTGTAATGTCCCCACTGCTGGGAGACAGGGCTTCTCTCTGTGAGAGGGAATGGGCTGAAATCCACCATTTAATCCTAATGCAGGCTGGTGAATGTCACATGTCTTAAAATGCTTGGTTCTCAAACTTGCCGGGTTTCTCCGTTTTGAGAACAGTGATGATAAAATGAATTGCATAAAGTAAAAAGCATGCCTGGGTTTGAACTCACGACGAACTATCCGTATGTCGGGCCGTCATCTATGGAACTCCCCAAAATATTAGGCATTTAAAATGTGTTTTGGAGTTTCGCTTCTATACACAATCTTGTTCTATGAAATAGGAATAGGCTACAGTTTTCAATATCGCTCATCCCCTAAATGGCGATGACAGAAGGGTCTGACCCTCGGTCATTAGCTGCATTCAGTAGTGCCGGACATGGTAAGTTTGTTGCAAGATGTAGGCAAGGAGATAGGAGCTTTGTTCTAGAACATTGTGAATGATGTTCAAAAGAAGATTTCGTGCAATGATAAGTTGTTTACTGATTGCAGTGTAAAACATCAAGGTAAAAGGTATACAAAAGTATACGGTAAGCTAAAATGTGGTGGTTAAAATATAGTTTAGTATTAGATACTCGATATTTGTTTCAATTTAAAAAACAAATCCTTAAACATTCCTCCCCTTCAGATTGTGTTTGATATTACTAAGAACAAATAAAGTAATTAACCAAAAAACAATTGCCCGTAAAAACTTGATCAATTAAAAAGCACGTTCACATTAAGTACATCATTTCTATTATATTTAAATGTACATATATGTAAATAGAATTTAGTTTACTATATCTATCTACCTACTTACTACATGCACATTCCACGCATCTGAAATTCTTACGGTCATAAAGCCATGAATAAAACCTAACACTAAAAATGCTATAAAAATTATAAGACATAAAAACCATCCTCTACTATCTCCCAACCTACAATGCATCGGCTGCTCTCTCCCTCCCGCATGATTTGAGTTTAATATCCTCGTTGAGTGCTGCATTCTTTCGCAGGGGAAATGGGCCCGCAGTGGGGTTCCGCTCGGTGCTAGGGCAATCTTTGACTAGCTGTCAAATATGTAGCTTGTTGCTTGTCAAGTGTACGAAGAGGTGTGGGTTCAGTACTCGTGCAATAGATAGGTAATTATGGGTTATTTAGATAACATAATGCCTTTGAGCTACACAGGTACTTACCTATTTTATTTCAAACTAGCGGCCCGCTTCAGCTTCGCAAGAGTGCTATTTTTTTTCGAATGGTCGAAATTTTCTTTCATACAAACCATGTTCTGGCAATAACGAACACAACAAAAAAATAATTATCCAATTTCGTGCAGTCGTTCGGAACTTATGCGCATACATACATTTCGGCGATTAATTTTTATTTATATAGATAAAGATAATTATCATTGTATCATGTCTGCTGACTCTCTTAGTGCGTAATCGAAGCACCGTGTTTCATACCTTCTGAAAATCAAAACTTTAGTTTTAGATATGTCATTGTTTAGACGGTCAAAGACTCCACAAAGCGCTAGGGCAATACCTACAGGCTACTTTCTGTTTTCTCCGTTTACTTAAATGTCTTAAACCTTCTTGATATTTTCTCTAATTCTTGCATACAGGGACATCAAAAGTGTAAACTGAAACCATTAATTCAGCATATGATCCTAGACGTAGCGTAATAGCGTAGACATTTTTCGTCGGTATTAAAAAAAAATCTGCTGTTACATATAAAAAAAAAACAGAAGAAGAACTAACAGGGGATCGAGGAGAGGGGGGGGGGTGCAGTAATTTACATGGAGCGACTTCTTATCTGACCTCCACAACCCAGTTACTGGGTAATACGATACCCCTTGGTAAGACTGGTTGTCAAATTTTCGGGCTTCTGACGACCCGTAACGACTGTCAAAGATCCACGAATGACAGCCGGGACCAGCGGCTTAGCGTGCTTTCCGAGGCACGGAGGGGTCTTGGTATGTAAAGATGGTCACCCATCCACGGACCAGCCGCGGCAAGCGTAGCTTAACCTGATCGGTCGACCCGTGCGGCTGATATTACTTAGCCATAAGCCTCTCCACAGGCTTATTATTATACATTCAACCTTTAAATATCTATTCAATATTACCGTAACACACAATAAATCATTAACAAATTCCAGTGAAAATTTCCCCCATTTTCTCAACTTTCCACTTCACTACGGGAATCACAGTAACAAATGTGATTACGATGCAACTGCACTATTTCCAACTTAGTCACCGCGCAGTGGGGTGCCTCTGCGACGCTAATAGGCCGTGACGTCATAAATTGTGATGCTATGCACGTGACGTCACTGTTTAGACCGCCCATGATTTTGGTGTTTTGACTTTGATTTTCTTCTTATAAAGTCAACTACACTTAAAAAAATATTCTAGTAAACTTCTGACTATCTTCTACTTTTTTATGGCATATTCTAAATGTGGATATGCCATAATACACCTGTCCTCTGTCTATACCTTCGGGGCATTCAGGTGTGACGTCTCCGGTCATAGATGCCTCAGCCGGTTATGTAGGAAAACATCCGCGAATCCTTTGTATCGGTAGCAAATCTAAACCGCACCCTAATTGCGTAACACACTATCAATTGGAATCAGTAATTTTGAAGCATTTGCTAATCCATTGCGTCATAAGTTCGAATAAAAAATCTGTTCAACACGTATATAACGCAATGAATGTTGTTGAACTGTCAAAATGAAACCGATTTCGATTGATAATGTGTTACGCAATTGCCTTGTGGACCTAAAACAATATAGTCAAGACGATTCAAAATAGATACCAAAACTGCCATTAACCTCCCCAAAAACAAGAATAATATCTACATCACAACTCCCATCCACCGCTTGTTCATACCTACTACGTCATCCCCTACCCATCCTGCTGCAATTTATACCGCCACGGACTATTAGCGCAGTGAGGCGAGCCCCCGACATCACGGTATGCGCACAACTTTTCTCAGCTATTCGGAGGGAGATGCAAGTTCGGTTTTTGATTTTATGTTGCTGTTGTTTTCAACGGTATTATTGGATGACTAGCTTCTGCCCGCGACTTCGTCCGAGTGAAATTTCACCCTCTGCCCATTGACTCTCTTAGAGGTGGAATTTCGAAAAACCCTTTCTTAGTGGATACCTACTCTTCACAAAGAACACACCCTCCAAATTTCATGTCTAGGACTAGCGGTTTAGGCTGTGCGTTGATATATCAATCAGTCAGGACGTAGAATTTCATATAGGTATATAGATATTGGAGTATTTTTGTATCTGGGGTAGATAAAACTGGATATAAAATAGTGTCTTGATTAATTTTTCGCAAAACTGAATGAAATTAAGGTAAACCTGCGTTGGTATTTACAACCATTCGATAGGTTGTTGAATTGAAAATGACACATTTTCAATTATCTACCTACTTTTTTCCCCCGGACAGCATATAGTTGTCGAAAGAATGGTAGTATACAGGGTGGAATTAAATTCATGGGTACCCTTTTAAGGGGTCATTGTAGTCATCATTATGAACAACTTTTACTATGGGACTAAACCTAAAATCGCGAAAAAAATTCAGCTGTTCCTTGCATTTATGTTCACATAATTTGTCAAAATGTAGGGAAGAGCCGATTTTTTTTTCGCAATTTCAGGTTTGGTCTCATAGTAAAAGTTGTTCATAATTATAATAACAATGACCCATTAAAAGGATGCCCATGAATTAATTTCACCCTGTAGATGATGAAGGGTATCGAAGGGTTGCAGTAGCTATGCTTATCAAGTAAGTCAACCAGTCATTTTGGATTCCCCATTGCCGAAACGTCGATGGCCTTTTCGTCATAGTCAAGTCAGAATATTTCAGATAAATTATTATTATAACCATTCCAGACAGCAAGGTTTATGTTAAACACTCCATTAGAGTCATCTTTCAACGATCAATATTAATTTGGGATATAACAATATCGATTAAGATAACTAGTTTCAATATATCCAGCGTCAAACAAAATAAACACCAACCCATCTCAAACATATCCACAACTCTCTATCTATCAAGTACCAGGCAAACATATCTTCGAGCAGTTCTCTCAACTATCAAAACATGAACAGAGCATCAGTTCCACATATCGGTAACATTAATTATACATCAATATTTATCCGCGCCAATTACACCTAACGTGCGAGTTAGAAACAAACAATGAACGAGAACTTCGGTAATGAGTTCGTTAACATTAATTAACGCACCTCTGATTCTAATTACTCGTGTGTACATGATGAAGGATTTCATGTCAAATTGGGACGGTGAGGTGCGGGTTTTGAAAGTGGGTCGAGAGAAAAATTGGTTGGTAATGCTGTTGATAGCAGTATGGTAGGTATTGAGTTCTGCTCATTTGTGCAGAATCATGGTTCAAGTTCATCAAGAATATCAAAAATAATTACACTATTACGTTTCGGTAGTGCCTAACTGAATATATTGATTGACGTTGATGACATTATAGATCTATAGGTTTTTGCAACACCACATTTTCTCACCGATGCAAAAATTACACTGAAACTATTAAAAACTTCTTAAAATCAGACACTAAAGACAATAGATAAAGAAAATACGCAGACAAGAGTCAAACACAATAGCTGAACTAATAGTCAAAGAAACGAAGCTAAGAACATTAAACAACAACAATAAATACAAAAGAAACTCAAAGCCGAAGCTACTCAAAAATAGTAGTCTGAGCTAATAAAGACTACCCATACAAAATAGACAAAACAAATGAAAAAAACTAACACAATTCCACCACGAACATTGAAAAACCAGAAGACGTAGAAAAAAGACCATTCAACGAAATACCGAGACCTAATCTTCGAAAGTACCTGTAGATCGCAGAAGTGGCTTAAAATCCAACATTTTCCAAGACTTCTTTGTTCGAGTCGAAACAAGTTAAGACGTTCAATGCACATCGATTTCTAGTTTAAAATTTTTCGCTGTAAAGTTCTTTCCAATTGTATTGGAGTTGTTCGATGATTTTTAGTGGCTACTCCTTTATATATTGGTACATTTATGGGCCATTGTGTCTGTGAGATGGTATTTTTAATGGATGGGTTTGAGTTAGTTGGGTGTGAGGTTGTAAAGCGTGACTTTAAATGCCTTTGTGTGGCTTAGAATAAGAAAACTAATATAACACCAAAATTAAAAAAAAAACATTTTAGCAATTTTTGATAGTGAAAATTACATAAAACATTTCCTAAAAAACCCGCCTTTCACTTCCCTAGGTAAGAAGTGGCGCAACAAACTCCCCAGCAGCACAGTTTGTTCAGTTAGTTAGAAGAACTTAATTCTATCGAATAATAAGCAAAGCAATTAACATTACGAAATACAAAACATTAAATTATTTGCCATTATGTGAGCTAGCACACGCCAATTATACCAACAAATACATTGAAAACTATAAGTACTCAAGTAGAAATAAAAACCTAAAAACGTAAACAGAACTTAATACCTAAATAAAAGCCTCCATTGATGAAGGCGGTGCCCGCTTACAGATCATACACATGCATCACGACTATATTTATTCCTCAAAGGCTAAGACATAGGTGCACTTTAGTTTAGGGAAAACGATATATGTATATTATATTAAAAAGTTCACAAAATTGCAAGTAATCATCATCATCATTTCAGCCGAAAGACGTCCACTGCTGGACGTAGGCCTACCCCAAGCACCTCCACTTCGACCGGTTTTGTGCTTCTCGCACAAAATTGCAAGTAATAGTAAAATGCTAATAAGGATCAAAACATCCACTGAATACAAAAGCAGATATTATTTTTACCGAACTATTCGCATCATCAACGTTCTTGAATATGAAGAAAATATGGAAACAGAGGAATATTGAAAACAGACAAAAGCTTTAAATATAAACTAGTTAGAGCTGACTGCTATTCTTAAGAAAGTTTCAGGAGCCTTCCCTTTCAAAATAAACAGCCCCCTCACTAGACTTACTTTCTCAAAATTGTAGAATTATGATAATGAAGTACTGAGAAAAAGGAATTTTAAAGTTTCCCACCCCTTTAGCTAACAAAGGGCGACAATGCTCCAAGAAATGAAACTTTAAGTACATATAAAGCAGATCCGTGACTGACTATCTGACTCACAGAAAACGAAGAGCCTAGACTACTACATATATAGGAACACTCGATTTGCCCGCGACTTCGTCCGCGTAAAATTATCCGCCGCCCGCGCTGTGTTACTTCGATTTCGCTTAGCGTTTTTTTGTTTATTTGCTCATCTCCTAAGGGTCGTAGCATGATGTTATTGGCCTTTTTCAAGAACTAGGCTGTCAAATGCAAAAATAATTTTTGAAATTCGACTGGTAGTTCTAGAGATTGGCGCATTCAAACAAATGCACAAACAAATTCTTCTGCTTTATTATTAGTATAGATAGAAGATATACAGGGTGTAATTGAATTCATGGGCATCCTTTTAAGGGGTCATTGTAATGTAATCATCATTATGAACAACTTTTACTATGGGACCAAACCTGAAATCGCGAAAAAAAATCAGCTCTTCCCTACATTTTGACGAGTTATGTGAACATAAATGCAAGGAACAGCTGATTTTTTATCGCCATTTTAGGTTTAGTCCCATAGTAAAAGTTGTTCATAATGATGAGTACAATGACCCCTTAAAAGGATGCCCATGAATTTAATTTCACCCTGTAGTTTGGAAGACATGTTTTTAGATGGTGTAAAAATACGCTAAAGAAAATATGATCTTTCAAAACTCAATCCTGAAGAAAACGAAGTTAAAGTTTATACAAACTTGCGATCAACATCGCGGGCTGCAGCTAGTAAGGACTAAAATACAAACTGTCGGTCTGGTTGATCAAGAAACCATATTTTACAATCAATAGCGTATCAAATCATTTATATTGTGTTATATTTCTATCGAAGCGACCACACCTGTTTGGTTTTGTTCCTGGTCTTAATATTTATATGCTAGTTGACTATGAATTTGAATTTAGAAACAAATAATCGTAACCGTGGCTACCCAATAACAATAACTTTGTGCAAGAACCGGTAGGTAATTGTCAGTCGATTCCAAGTCGATTCGTATCTTTCAATATTATGTGACAAACGAATTATACGAGTGCCATTGATTTTATTGTTTATTCTTCAGCAGCAATAATTTAAGAGCCATGGTGGCTCAGTGGTGACTGAGCTCCTACTTACATGTTGTTGGTCGTGGGTTCAAACCCAGGCAGGCGCTTCACTTTGTGTAAATAATTTGATCACCACTGCTCTCACAACAGCGAAGGCACACATTTTGATTATAGAACCAAAAATTCGAAGACATGTAACATCTAATAACCAGCACTCGGCCCGCGTGGTAGATTATAGCCCACTCCCTCTCGAAAAGAGGAGGCGAAGTCCCAGCAGTGGGAACATTAAAAGCTGATTATACTAGAACTTGTTTTCTAATGACAGCAACAATTTAAGGCATTGTATTATCAAAATTTTAAGTGTAATATAGTGGAAGACACTTACCATATACTGATGGAGTGCGTCCGGAACGAAGCCGAAAGAGCCATATTGTTACCCAAGTCACTGAATGTTGGAAGGTGTAATAGCATTCTTGCGTCCCCATTGTCAGAGGAAGCAAGACTGTTATATAAATTAGCAAAAATAGGATTTAGATCATAAGGAATAATTGTTTGTACTGATGAGGGTGGCATAATCAATTTGTAATTAAACTCTCTATAAATAAAAGAGAAAAAAAAAAAATAAGTATGCGCTTTCTTAGCAATGCCATTCTTTGTATTCCCATTTTGTACCCATTCTTTGTATGAAATGAGTACTTACGAATTGATATTGCAAGTGGATGACTTTGAACCTCTTTGGCTCCAACGAAGGAAATTCTGCAAACTTAAGTGGTAACAACATCTTGTTACAATTACGGAGTACCCCACTACGTCTACTCCCTATGACAACTTGGACCACTTTTGACAACTCTGCAAGAGATGCGTCACAAAGTCACATTTAATGTAGTAAACAGAAGCATCCCTACAGTTGTGCCTGCAATTTATGACGTCATAATATTTGAAGTACTTGCCACAGTTTTATGTCACGCATGCAGACGAACACTTAATGAGAAGTGGCTATTACTGCCGAAATTTCTATACTGTGGACCATAAAGATAACTTTGTTAAATGTGGGGTGTGCTTTTGAACCCCAGCGGTGGTTGAATGACATGATGACTTCGGTAAACGGTATAGGAACACTGACCAACAACGTTTTCGCAATACTTGCGATGGTTTTTTTTTCCTCACTTGTCAATTTAAAGGTTTGCTAAGTTATTTATTTTCATAAATCGATACAAGGATCTTTTACCGACAAAATAAATTGTCAAAACTTTGACTTTTGTCCATATAAACTTTCCCAATGATTAATTTCTCTTACTTTACAGAAAGTGTAATTATTGTTTACCAAATCTAGTACCGACTATAATCATCATCATCATATGCCTAGCCTTTTCCCAACTATGTTGGAACTATAGAGGTATGAGAAACAGGGTGTAAAGTTCACTCATACTCTATAGAAAAGGGAGGATCCTCCTACCAGACGGTGTCTGGCGGGCAACTGCCCGATGCTGCCCGATGATTCATGTCGGGCTGTTGTATCTATGCTAGTTGCGCGGTAAACTCTGCTTGCGAGATGCAGTATTTGCGTGACGTCAGTATGACGCGTTGTCGCATGTAGCGTTGTAGATACCGCTACAGAACTACCACCCTTAATAATTGCTGTATTTTCATATCTCAACTGTCATTCTTTGAAGGTGAGAAACAATCAACTTCCCTGACTGTATCTATTCCACCCTACAATAAACACGCACTATTCCTAGCACAGAACATCTCTTAGGATAGTTAACACTAGTAAAACTCGGCCACTAAGAGTAAGTAACTGCAACACGCTTGTACACTTAGTTGCAATCAAAGTAACTAAAGTTAGGTTCCTAAGTTGTGGAACTCACCGGCGTACAACACACGCCATACGTTTAAGAGGAAGGAGGATTCACGAATATGGAACACATAGTATGTATAGAAATACATACTATGTGTTCTAAAAAGAATTTTTAAACACTTTCGGTGTTACTATGTGTTCTAAAAAGAATTTTCAAACACTTTCGGCGTCGATCGAAATCCTTCTTGAGTTCAACAATATTCATATTTCGAGTAACACTTTATTAAGGGGCTTACAGGACCTACACGCAAAAAACGCAAGTTTTAGAAGCAATAAAAGTATATGATCGACTACAGTAAACAAAATAGGAAAAATATATGATATTCTGCAGGATGTATGCTAGGTAGATAGTGTGTTGAAAACATAATACAATTAATTTGATACGATAGAAAAAAATCATGAAGATACATCTAAAAACTTTCAATCTGAATCATTTTGAAGGATATTGCTAATCCATTCCTTCATATGTTCGAAAAATTTGTCTGCTCAATAACGTAAAGAACGCAAAGAATGTTTTTGAACTGTCAAAATGAAAGCGATTGCTACTGATAGTGTCTTACGCAATTACCCCGCTGTTTCCTCAGATTTAGCTGTCCACATTAACAGAAATTCATAAAAAAACGTGAAAACGTCACAAGTCATCATACAGTGCTGCCATAGATATATGAAAAACTAGCTGCGCCCCGCGGTTTCACCCGCATAAGTGTCAATACCGTGGGAATATCGGAATGAAAAGCAGCCTATATGTTAATCCATGGTGTCAGCTACCTCCATATTTTTTTTATCAAAACTGGTCCAGCCTTTTGAGCGTGAAGAAGTAACAAACATATAAACACACACACACTCACAAACTTTCGCCTTTATAATATTAGTGTGATACATTTCTAAGAGTCATAGATATACTGTTTTTTACATTTCTACGAGTGTTGCCATTGTATGCCCTACATCTCTAAATAAACCCAGATACTACCAATTTGCAACCTAATAGACCCTTCTTAAACGCTACAGAAAATTCTCTAAAACCGTATGTACTCGGCTTAACTACCGAGTTACTCGTACCTGCTAAACTCGACATGTTAGCCACTAAGTCGGGCTAACTTGTTACAACTTGTGTCTGTAGTGGAAGTTGCAGCACTAGATGCCAACTACATGAGCAAATTAAGATAAAAGGCAGCTGAAATCAATGGCTACACGTGGTGAGAAGGAACTGGTTTGGGATATACTGAAATTGATGATGAATTGGAAATCTACTTTAGTAAGTCTTACTTTCAATGTGAGCAGGTGGTGGTCGTAACGGCACCGACTTTAGAGTTAAAGAGATCAGGGGAAGAACCACTTTTGTCACCTAATGAACAAACTGGGATATTACTAATTAAAAGATAAGATCTTAATAAAATAGTGTCATTTATATCCAAGGCACTTTAACTGTAATAGGTATATTGTATGTTTTTTCCCTGTATCGATATTTTAAAAGCATGAAAGCTCGGAGACTATGGATGTTATTGCCTTGTTCTTTTTGACAGAACATAGCGACAGGTATGACCATTCAGACTGCATTGCCAGTAAAAAAAAAAAAAAAAAATGTGACAAAAGTTGTTCTTCCCCTGATTCCTTCAGTTGTAAGTCATGGGTTCGAACTCAGGCAGGCACTTTACTTTGTGTAAATTATTTCATCACCACTGCTCTCAAAACGGTGAAGTAAAACATCGTGCGGAAGCCGGCATGTTCTAGAACCAAAAATTCGAAGACATGTGAGTTGTGACATCTACCAACCCGCACTGGGCCCGCATGGTGGATTACAGCCCATTCCTGTCGAAGAGAGGAAGCCTGAGTTCCAGCAGTGGGAACATTATAGGCTGATTCTGCTTACGTTCAATATGCCTAGTTACTCTAAAGAAACTTGAATAAATAGTCTCTAACATTAACAGTACAATAAATTATTGGTATACCCAAATCAGTTTAGCGTGGCAATAGCGGTCATTGCCCCTTCCCTAATATCTTTCCGTAGGAACCCAAACAATAAACTTTGTATAGTTTATCGTTATTGAAACATGTTGAAGATCATGATAGAGATTGACTCAGGATGTTAACTGACTTTTCTTTTTTTTTTAAATGAAACTTCTTTACGCACGCTTGACTTGGGGAGTAGGTAAGCTGGCGAACGCGTGACGTAAGCGTTACGAAAAGTGTGATCGGGCGAGGCGAACGGGAGTTGAGTGGGGGATATAAGCAAGAGAAAGCAGTGCGCGCGACCATTTCCTTTCTCTCTTCCTCTCATAGCCAAATACGTTTGAAGTTTCACTTCAGTCGTGTGGTCATAAGCACACTCGGTTTTTTTTATAAAGAACCGATGACCTATATTACCACGCTAAAGCGATTTGAGTATAGTTAGCTTCTTTATAAGCTGTAATGTGTACCTATGTAGTAAAATAAATAGCTGATATTGTCGCAAACCTACTCCAAAAAGAAAATGGTACAAACTTATCAAAACAATTCAAACTGAAATTTTTATTTACCTTAATTTTAAAAAATTTAATTTTTCACGTATTTTTGTCTTGTATATCTAACTTTTTGTACGGATAAAATTAACAACAGTATGCTACAAAAATATTTTTCGTAACTAACGAAAACTTCAAACAAAAATATACCCAGTTTATGAATACTAAAAACCTAGATACCAAACCAGGTCTATTCAAGTCAGAAAAAAATATGACGATAAGCTACATTCCAAGTAAAAAGGATTCTCTGTACTCCAAGAGTCTATTTACAAGCCCCGCAAGGGTAAACACAAAACGAGATGAAGATAGGAGTCCATTCCTTGGCAAAGGGTTTTTTGTCCTAAATACGTTTCGTCAAAGGGCCGGTGACAAACGGATTCCTGCCCGGGGCGCGGTTGTGGGCATACGGAAACATATGGATCAAGCATATAGGGTGGACACGCTGATCTGATATGTTTATTGATATCCATCTTTATATGAAAGGGTGTGCATGGCTTACATGGACACTCTTTAGTGCACTTGTATGACTTACCCATCAGCCAGCAAAACCCAGTATGTTGAATTAAAGAAAGCAGTGAATTAGACAACAAGGAGCCGTAGACAAACTAATACATATGTTACCGGCCAAACCCGATTTTAGGATGAACTAGTTTCGCCTAGGCCAAACCAGTTCTCAATCGCTCGCCCTTGCATCCTATGTCGACGGAGCCCCGCTACGCGGGGCTCCTATTTCCGTGTAAAGGGTTTAAAGTAACCTAACCAAACCTAACCTCTGGGTGCCCTTCATCCTCTCTTGCCTCCTACTTCGCGTAGGGAGTCGTGTAGGGAGAACTGGTTTGGCCTAGGCGAAACTAGTTCATCCTAAAATCGGGTTTGGCCGGTAACACATATACAGGGTCCCATTAAAATAGATGGACTAATTTTAACACAGCGCTCAGTACGTCTAACCACAGATATCCAAGAAAAAAAAAAGTGATTTTAGTTTGACCTAAAATAATAAATTGCCGGCACATTAGTGTATTTTCGTTAGCTGATTATTTTTCTTGTAAGTATCTAATGCGTTTTTCTTATATATTTTTATATATTTTGGTGGTCTGAATGATTTCTGAAAGATTTGCCATCTATTTTAATGGGACTTTATACATTACGAGAATGCAGCGAAAGAATAGGTCGGCGAAAATAAGGTAATAATTATATTGTTATAAGGGGAAGGTACCCATTATAAATGATCAACAAAATGTTAAAAATTAAATACATCATGATCAACAGAACTATATTAAGTGTTTTCAACTATTGATGACATTTTTATTAAGAGCCCATACTACCTCAGCTAAAATTCACTCTTTATCTCGCTCATACGATACTGCTCGCGGACTGAGTGAGAGCGAGACAGAGTGCGGTGCTGGGCGGCAGGCAGCGCCAATAGTTTAGGTATTTGCTTTTTACGGTGAAAATAATGGTAATTACAAAAAAAATAAATAACATAAGACCTGCTTTAAAGTATGTTCAGTTAGTATGCAAAGTTTCATGATCTAACTTGAAGTATTTTTTGAATACCAGCGGCTTATTGTTCGGGTTTAGAGGTAACTTTATTTTTTTTTTTTTCTATCGAGATGGAATCGTGTTTTCGTCTAACATAGGACTTAGCATTAATCCTCAACCTTACCATATATTTATTTCAAAATTTATGGTGCAGTATTTTCGACATAACGGAGGATCACGCTAAGCCATTTGAGGTAGTATAGGCTCTTAATGAATTAGGTATAAGTTGTTACTTATACACATATCATGTTAATTCTGAATTAATAATAATATTCCAATTCCTATGTATATTCGTTAGCATATAAAGCGGTGCCACTCCAATTTCCTCCCCATATATTTCCACCGCAAAGTCCTTAAATATTCACGGCACTTTCGGTCAAGAATGGTATTCTGGCACTTTTCTTTGAACACTATTATTGCCACTAACGAAGTTTACCGCTCCTTGCCAACGAAAATAGACTTGGGATCCTGAAGGAAATTACGGGTAAAGATTCCTCATGATTTCGAAGCAAGCCGGGCTAGTAATAATATCCATCTAGTTGGGTAAACGGGACAATTCATTACTAACGTTATTTACACTATGTAAGTAAGTATAAGGCCCATTGTACACGGCACAGTTTCTTTAGGATACGGTATATAAACCGCGCCGTAGAAAAAACGTGTCCGTCAGCAAGCTTCCATAGTTGATCCATACAACACTGACGACCGTGCCGAGACACGGTGAATAAACCGTAGTTTTTAACCGACTTCTAAAAAAGGAGGAGGTTCTCAATTCGAATGTTTGTATATTTTTTTTTTATGTTGGTTCGCGCATAACTCCGTTGCTTGCTAACCGATTTGAAAAATTCTTTTTTTGTTGGAAAGGGTATACTTCCCATGAACTGAATGGTCCCATGAAAATTTTATCGAAATCGGACAACCGGTTTTTGAAAAATCAACAAAAATCTAAAAATTTATCTACATTGTTTATATTATCGATCTTTTTGTTTACTTTTTTGTGGGGTAGGTACAACTAAAAAGTGAAAAATAAAAACTTAAAAAAAAAAACAACCGACTTCAAAAAAAAAACACTACAAAGTGATAAATAACTTTAATTTCGGAAGTCGGTGTCAAAAAACGAAAATGCGGAACCAACGACACCGACTTCCGAAATTAAAGTTATTTATCACGGCAGTGTTTTTTTTTTGTAGTCGGTTTTTTTTTGTTTTTTTAGTTTTTTTTCACGGCAAGAAAAATGTTTGTGTACAGTCAACAAAAGAGATAAGTATGCAGGATAGTCGGATATAGTTGAAATACGTGGTGTGGCAATTAAGTTCCGGGAATTTAGTTATAATTAAAAAACTGGCAACACTTTTTCATTCGTCATCATCTCTCAAAGAGGGGGGATCTTCCTTTTAATTAGAGTTCAAAGTTGAAGTAGATAGCACGTATGGTTTGTGTTTTATGCGTATTTTTTGCAAGTAACTTTTTTAGTGGCGTAGTGAAAATGCAACACAAGCAACGTGTTGTGACTCAATTTTTAGTGAAATCTGGCGAAAAACCCTCGGAAATCCTCCGAAAATTGCAGGTTGTCTATGGAGACGATAGCATGTCAAAAACGAGTGTGTTTGAATGGGCGAAGCGGTTCAAGGAAGGGCGTGAATCGGTGGAAGACGATCCACGTGAAGGAGCTCCCGTCACCTCTCGTACCGACGCGAATGTTGATCGTTTGCGCATGTTGATCACGTCTGACCGTCGCCTAAGCGCTGCGGGCTCGTGTTTTTCATGTGCGACCTGAACTCGCCAAGGATGGCTGGATCTTGCATCACGACAATGCACCGGCCTATTCCTCGTTCGTTGTGCAAGAGTTTTTGGCAAAAAAAGACATCCCAACGTTGCCTCACCCACCCTATAGCCCCGATATTGCTCCCTGCGACTTTTTTCTATTCCCCAAGATGAAGTCGCACCTCAAGGGAACTCATCATGGCGGCGTACAAGAGGTCCAAGAAGCTGTAACCGTGATGCTTAACGGGCTAGCTTCGGAGGACTACCAAGGGTGCTTCCAATCATGGGAGAAACGTTGGAATCGTTGTGTAGAGTTAGAGGGAGACTATTGTGAAGGTCGATAGTAAAACTTTTCCTAAAACTTCATTTTCTTGTTTTTTATTGACAAATTCCCGGAACTTAATTGCCACCGTAGTATAGTAAGAAACCGATGGATGTTCTCGAATAAAATTTCATTTAATTCATAGAAAACAAACAGCTCATTTATCAAATTAAATTCCAGTCGACAACATCCATCGGTTTCTTACTAAACTTCATCTATATCCGACGATCCTGCATACTTATCTCTTTTGTTGACTGTACGAAGGGCCTAACTGTTGTATGTGTTGGTGTAGGTACCTAATATCCCTGGTGTTTTAACTGGGCTTCGATTAAACACATAATTAGGAGAGAGTCCCTCAAGAGTCGTAGAGTTTCCTGTAGAATTCTTTGCGAGCAATTAACTAAGGGTTCTTTGGATTTAAGTCTAAATGACGTCAAGAGTCTAGATGGTAAAATTTTAAGCAATAAAAGATAAAGATAACCTAGAATTGATCTTTAGGCTTGAAATTGTGGCTCTATTCAAACTCAAACTCAAAGCATTCATTTCAATTAAACCATTTACAGGCAATTTTGAATTGTCAAGAAGTCAGTCAGTCAGAAAATATGAAGCTAGTTGCCCATTCCAAAGCGTAGGTACCTATGGAGAAGAACGGGCAAGAAACTCCATGGACATTCTTTTAAATTATATTTTTACATAAATATTAGTTACATCATTTATGTTGAATTTATAATTATATGTGAGAACGATGTAAAAATAAAACGACGTACGCGTTAAAAGCGTCCAGAGTACAGCAAATTGTAAAAAAAAACCATCCAAAAATAAAATAGATAAAAATAAGCCGAGGCAGCTAAGTGATGACCAGCCCCATTCATTTATATTCATTCTATAAGTCGTAAGGTAGAAAAATGCTCCACCTCTCCTATCCTGCTCTCTGTGTACCAAAACATGCAGTCAAAGTGACCTCTGCGCTGCCACCAAAGACGCCGTGGAAGTAGCGAAGTTTTGAGCTAACAGGATCTAAAATACAGCCGTGCCAGCGGCATGAAGAAAAAGAACAATAAGGTAGAAATGTAAATTAAATGAAACTAGGTATGCTAATATAACAACACAAGTTTATTCAATTTATTTATTCTAAGTTAAAAACCACGCAAATACTTTACAAAGTTCCCCACTGACTTTGCGAAGTACCGCCTAATAAGATAGCTAGTCGATACGAACGATGTTACAACTAAAAGAAAATAAAGGTGCGCTCAAATTACATTCGCTCATCTGCCCTGCAGCGCTCTCCGCTCATCGTAAGCTGGACTTCGTTACTATAGTTAGCTCAGTTCGCTCTTTTTACAGTAGCGTCGAGTCTACTGTTATTTCATATTTATTTTATGTTTTATGTAGATCGGTACACAACGGGTTTTTTACGGTTGCTCTTGCGCTATTTTCAACCAGTCAATCTTTCGCAATTTGTTCCTTTTTAATTAAGACTGTGAATTTATAGTCAAACTTATTTTGATGCGCTAAAAAAGAGGATGATTATGTAGACTATAGAAATATAAAAAACAAAAAAACAATACTTCTTTCTTATTTCTATGATGATTTTTTGGGATGCATGAAGAAGCCTCCTTGTGTAGCGCAGTTTGTTCCGCCAGTTACTCAACTGAACCGAGCGCTCGGCGCATCCTGGACAACCATACCCTACACCTTATTTGACTGGCCAATTCTTCCCTTGCGGTGGTAGGGCTAATACCCGCCTGATTTGCGACCACCCTCCCACCGGAGTCCGGCGTCAAGCAGCCTGCTGTGTTTCGTCGATGCTCGGGAGTTCCAGTGCCTTAGGCATCTTCTGGGCACGCTCGTTCCATCATAGACCTGATCCATTGCTTTCCATCAGGCGTGATCGAGGTCAAGAGCGTGCTCATTCAGGAATTAAAAAAAAATTAAAAATGATTGTGTTTATGCCCAAGCCTGCAATAATCCTCAGATTTCTCTCTCGACACGCACACCTATCTTCACTCAGCCTATCAAAATAACAATAGTCTACTAACCAAAATATACGGTTTACCAATTTTAAACCAAAATTAAAGCTAAAATATTTTCATAAAATACATTCAAATTCATATAATTCAAACGATATCCCTCGCAAATGTTCATAGCGTAATTAAAAGGACTTTTTAACATGATTCACAGTTACACATGTGTGATAAAAACGCAGAGATATATCATTACTCGGAAAAGGAAGGGGGTGAAGGCTAAATAATCATATTTTCGGAACGCTGATTACGAACACATTGTACCTATGGAACATTCATTAGAGAATTTGTTTAAGCGAAATTAAAATTTTGGCAAGGGGCATGACATGTTGTAACGTCGAGGCGTGGCGTCCGGTAAAGTATCTCCATCTGGTGTCGTAAAAAGCTACTAGTCTCTTGTTAGAACGAAAACATGGGGCAAAGATAACATGCTTTTATAATGCTAAGTAGGTATCCTAAATTTATATTAAAAGGTATTATTCGATTTTTTTTGTATGTTTTTCGTTACGCGTAGGAGAGGGTAGGCGGCGCTGACATGTAAACATTACTTTGAACTGTGCTCCTACTAAAATAAATAAAATAAATAGTTAAGTTAACCAACGGACCGTGTAATACATATTAAAGTGAAACTGAACACATAAACTAACTGTGACAGTGTGATCGACGGTTATAGTGCATTATTAACAAAAATAGTTGTGATATTAGTGTACCCAAAAAGTGACTTGCATATTTATGGAACTGGACGTTCGTAAGTTATTGCTTATTTGTGTACGTACTTTAGCATATCATGACATTCTGACTCAATGGAACGGACATAGACTTCAGTAACTATAGTCATATACACGGACTTAATGATTGACTGGATTTCACAAGTTCGTTTTTTATTTAAAATTGTATGACGACAACGCAATCTTAAGTTAGACTCAAGAACCAATTAAAATATTGAGTTCGGAAACATCTTTTGGCCGTACAATAACTAACATCAAGCAGTAATTACCACGTCCTACAGTCACAATACGACCACCAAATTCATCTAATTAGAAGTATATTGTCTGACATAGTGGCGCGACCACCTACCTACCTGTGCTAAGAAACGCCGTGACTCGAGTTCAAATCTCACCGGGTCTAATTATTTTTGAGTTTAGTAATAAACATAAAAATGAATTTCTTGGAGAATATAACATTCCGGCGAACGCGCACACGATCGGAACCAAATGATGATGAAAGTGATATTATTTCACAAACATTAAACTGTACGACGAGTAGTCTACCCGATATTTCCGAAGACGAAGACGTCCCTCAAATAAAAACATTAAAAGATGAAATCGCCAAACTAACATCTCAACTAAATAGCGCACATAAAGAAATTGAGTTATTATCTATAGAAAACAGTACCTTAAAGAAAATAAATGGAGAATTTAATAAGAAAAATGATATCTACAAAAAAATTGTAAACAGTCCAGCAAAAATTAAAACTAAGACACCAATAATGTCGCCCATTAAAAATAAGAAATCAAAACATACACAGACAACTCCAACAATAGAAAAAGAACAATCTTCATCTACTAATAAAAATGAAACTAGAAGCAAAGTCAGCAATGTCAACGTCAACTCATCCAACACATCTCAATATACACAAGACACAATAGCTGTAGGACAACCGCCCACAAAACACAAGATATGCCTAATAAGCAGTGAAACTTCGAATAGATTATACACTATTGCTGAAAGGACTAATTTATGCAATTATGAAATCTGTCATTATCGTAAACCAACATGTGGATTGCGGCAAACTCTTGACAAAATTGAAACGAAAGTGCTAAACTTTACGCACTCAGACTATTGTGTTATTTATATTGGCGAGGAAGATTTTCGGACAACACGTAATTATATCGAACTTGTTATGTTTATTAGAGAAAAATTGCAAAAATTAAATCACACAAACTTTATAATCTGTCTACCAACTTTTAAATACATGACAAATGCTAACATACTGTATAACAGTCGCATAGAAAATTTTAATAACCTTCTTTGGTTGGATGTTAATACATGTGACTACGCGTATTTGCTAGACTCAAATCTTAATCTAACTTATGACTATAATACGTATAGTAAACTACACGGAAATTTAAATAACTATGGTTTGGAGATTGTTGTATCAGATTTGCAAGAATTAATTTTTAGTTTAAGCGACCTAAATGCTACGCACTCAGAAGTTGACTGCCACCCTCAAAATCAAAGCCAAAACCACCTATCCACCGTTTCGCAACAGATCAATTCTCAGTTTTTTCTTTAACTACCTTCACATTCTACATCAGAATATAGCAGGACTAATGAATAAATCTGATTTACTGACTATAAAACTAGTAGAATTATTCGAAAAAGGAACCATTATAGACGTTATTTGTGTTACAGAACATTTTATACAAACTGGTTATGAGGATTTATTACACATCACAAATTTTTGTCCAGCGGCTTTCTTTTCTAGAAATGCAAAGAGAGGAGGAACATGCATTTTCGTTAGGATAGTGTAAATGAAAGACTCCATAAACAGTTCAGAAAACATATTTATTTCGAAATATTAAAACACTTTACAGTAAAATAAGCATAAGGATAAATACATGATTACCTTAAAATTAACACCAAGTGAACGCGTACACTATTTCCTTCTATGTTTACTAGGGGCCGCTCGACGATAGAATGCCCGAAATCCCGACATAATTCTCCTCATGGCTTCAAAAGCCCGCCACAACGCGTGCCTCGCTCCGATTGGTTAGCTATGCACCAATCGAATCCACGGACCAATAAGAGCGATTCGGCGTTGCCAGTTAATAAAAATTGAAGTCTGACAAGTTTCGAAGTGAAATGTTGCCAGATAATAAATAAAAAGGTGTAATATAAAATACAGATGCTAACAGCTCGGCCATCCTGCGAAAAGCGAGTCCCTTCGCGACACAAAAAAAACAACATTTACGTGTAAAATTCTATTACAAGTTAAAGTAAAGCCTGACGGGGGTAGATTCCATACATAATGTACGACAAACTCCAGTACATGACTGTGTATACATAATTAATCTTAGAATCTACTTAAAGTTTGTCATAATAACATTGCCATCTTATAATAATAATTAGTACTAATATTATAATCTTAATATGTAACTCGTATAAGATCCATCAGATTTGATTGAATGATCTAAAAACAATTTTAATTTGATAACCTAGTTGACAGCTTTATATTTAACCACCGGGCATTCATCTTAAATCAAGCTATGACATTAACAGTTTTTCCATGGTAAGCTTATTGTAGCTAAGTTACGCTTATTATTATATAAATATTACATAATATTAACATGATATTAATTCTAATAATATTATCTTAAATATTACATCAGTGCGTTGTACGTACTTTACTTTATTAAATATTGGATTATTTATTATATTTCATAAATCAATCTATTCCAATCTAGATGTACTCTCGTTAGTATATTGTACTAATTGGTAGGGTCATTACAGTCCTGATTAGCATTGTCTTCAGACTCGGACTCAGTAGAGTCATAATTCCTATCGAAAGCGAGCCACGGCTTAATTCTATCTATCGCTATTACATTTTCATATCGACGTTGGCCATGGCTGCGGGTTAACGGCGTATCTTCTATTAAAAACCTATCATTAGGCAGTACTTTCAAAATTCGGTATGGACCCTGAAATTTTGCCGCTAGTTTTTTCGATTTGCCATCGCTTGGCACCTCTCGCTTAATGCTAACTAAATCGCCCGAGTTATATTTATAAGCACGCTTATGTCTAGCATCATATCGGATTTTGTCTTTAACCTGTTGTTCGGCAATGCGTGTACCTGCTTTGGATCGTACCTGGCCCAAATCATCTGTGGAAAATTCTCTAACATCGTCTATAATATCGCTTAGGGCATTTTCGGAGCTACTACGTATGTTAAATCCAAGAAGTAGTTCCGAAGGGCTTTTGCCAGTCGTCTTGTGGACAGTAGTGTTCAAACCGATCTGTATATCCAGAATGTACTCATCCCAGTTCTTATCGTCTTTATTGTCCGTTTTAGAGGTGAGTGCACTTAAGATTGTCCGATTGTAACGTTCGCATTGTCCGTTTGCTCGAGGTGTAGCCACAGCATTAAGTATGTGCTTGATACCCATGGATTGGACAAATGTGCGAAAGCTGTTGCTGGTAAAAGAAGTTCCTCTATCGGTTATCAGTCTAGACGGTGCCCCAAAGTAACTAATATGCTCTTTAAAGGCTTTTATTGAGGTAGAACTTTTAGTGTTTCTAACTGGTTTTATATTTATGTATTTCGTAAACCCATCCACAATTACCAATAGATAGCAGTTGCCCTTTTTGCTCTTCACAAATGGTCCTACATGGTCGGCGTGAATTGTATGAAATGGAGTTTCAACTTTAGGGATCGGATGTAGTTCGCCCTGAACTTTCCCTGTATGGTCCTTACTCCGCGCACACTCTAAACAAGACTTGATATATTTTTTTATAAAACGGCGCATTTTGGGGAACCAATAGATTTGCTGAATTCGCGCAAAAGTCTTGTCAAAGCCGAAGTGGCCCAGGTCGTCGTGATTTATTTTGGCTATCTGCCACCTTACCCCCTTCGGTACCACCCACCTTAAATCATTTTCTTCCTTGCCTACAATTCGATAAACTTTACCGTTTTTCAATTTATAGTTTTTTATAATGTCTAGCACCTGGTCCGATTTAGGATCACTCAAAATCTCTCTAATACGTGCTATTTCGTCATCATTACTCTGTACCGTAGCTATCCAATCATCCGTGTCTACTGTTAGTACGTCTAATACATGCGAATCGTCCTTAGCTTCCCCTACCGGATTCCTACTTAGTGCGTCCGCATGGGACATACGACACCCAGGGCGATATTCGATCTCACAGTTAAATTCCTGAAATTGAACCCACCAACGCGCTATGCGAGGTATAAGGTCTCTTTTTGATAGAGTCGTTCGCAGCGCGTTACAATCTGTCAGTATTTTGAATGGAACACCTATCAGATAGACACGGAATCTGTTGAGGGAGGATACAACTGCCAGTGTCTCCAACTCAAATGAGTGGAGCTTTTGTTCATCGAGAGTAGTCTTCCTGCTAAAATACGAGACTGGCCTCAAATGACCAGCATCATCTCTCTGCAATAAAATTCCTCCTACCCCGTGTTTACTAGCGTCCGTATGTACCTCGGTTTCGCGTGTTGGGTCATAAAGAGCGAGCAAGGGCCTCTGTACTAGTGTTGACTTAATTATTTCAAACGCGTTCACTTGTACAGGCCCCCACTTCCAGGTGGCATTCTTGCGAAGAAGGTCTGTTAGAGGCTTTGCGATTGTAGCAAATCCTTTAACAAACCTTCTAAAGAAGCTTGCTAAGCCGATGAATTGCTGTAGTTCACGTTGGCTTTTGGGTGTACGAAACTTCGAAACGGCTTCGGTTTTCCTTTCGCCGGGTTTAATACCGTCAGCATTAATTTGGAAACCCAGAAATTCGATGCTATCCATGAAAAAGTTGCATTTGGATAGTTTGAGCGTAAGACCACCCCGTTTTAAAAGGCAAAGTACTTCTTCAAGCCTACAGAGACCTTCGTCAAAAGACCGTGCTGGGATCAAAATATCGTCCATATAGATGAGAGCATACTTTATTTTCGCTTCAGAGAGTATCTTATTGATCGTTCTTTGGAAAACAGATGGTGCATTTACCAATCCAAAAGGCATTCGTGTATACTGAAACTGGCCATCGGGCGTCACAAATGCGGTTTTGTCTTGCGAATCCTTTTCGATAGGAATTTGGTAATAGCCGGACGCTAGATCTAATGATGTGAACAGTTTATTACCTGCAAGCCTATCGAGCTGGTCGTCTATTAGAGGTAAGGGATAGTGATCCTTTTTTGTGCGTTTATTTAAAGCTCTATAGTCTACACACAAGCGTTTCTCTCCGGTTTTTTTCTTGACCAGCACGATTGGACTCGCATATGGCGAAGTGGATTCTGTTACAATGCCTGCATCCGTCATCTCCTGAACCATATCTCTTACTAGCGCTCTTTCACCGTAGGACATGCGATACGGCCTGTATACCACTGGCTCTGCATCGTTAAGCTCTATGACCATCTCTGTTTCATTTGTGAAACCAAGATCTTTAAGACCAGAGGAAAAACACTCTTTGAATTTCGATAATAACTTTTGGATCTCGAGTTTCTGCTCTGGGGTGATAGTGTTACCGCACTGTACAGACTCATCCAGGGATTTATCATCGAAGTTTACCGAGTATACATTTTGTTCGTTCATGATGGGGATAGCACGCGTCAGTAAAGATCCCTGTTTTAGACGGACCGAACTATCGGAGACGTTTTGTAGTAGCAAATTACCAAAACCACCGCGTAATTCATACTCGCCCGGTAGTAAATAGTGTTCTTTACCTGTGGTGCCCCTAACGGAGCCGTTCACATACACGAAGCCAGTAAGACTAGTTCGTGACTTCACAGGTATCATAGTTAATTGTTTTGGAGCAATTACTACATCACCGTGAGTCATGAGGAATAACTTCTGATGGGAATCCTGTTCGAACACTACTTCGTTAGGGGTCTTTATGATAGTGATACCAGGTTTTTCCGTAAACGTATGACCCAAGAGGGCTGGGTGTTTCAAAGCGGCGTCTTCGACAATGAGAATCTCTATATTCTCTTTTATCCCTTGGACAGTTACATCGGCATTACATTTTCCCAGTGGTTTTATGTGAAAGCCACCTATACCTCGCAAGACTGGTAATCTGACCAAGCTTGTATTCAGCTTCAAACGCTTTGCTTCGGATTCCCTAACCAAGGTGCACTGGCTCCCTAAGTCTACTTGACATTTGATCGGCTGACCATTTACAAGTATTTCGAGGACATACTTCTGATTAGTATCATCTGAATAGTCTACTAGAGCAACCTGCTTTTCATTCTTAACTTCACTACTAGGACGTTCAGTATTTTGGATAGCGGGTCGTTTAGATCTACAATACAAATCTAAATGACCTTCGCGGTTACACAGAGTGCATTTCGTTAGGGGTTTATTGCATTTAAAACTCTTGTGTCCTTCTTCGTTACAATTGTGACATTTAATGACAAAAGTGGACCTCTTATTCACGTCAGATTTGTTCCGACTGTTATTTAGCAAAGAGTTCCTTTTATCTTGCCCGGACCTGTCCGCTGTTTCCTTACTTGTGCCTGGCTTAACAGTTTTAAAATATCTAAGAACATCTTCAGATCCACGAAACCTAGCCGCTTGCGCTCCTATCCGTACCGCCCTATCGTCTACGCCGTGTAATAAGCAATCGACTGCTTTTCGACCTACGATACCACATCGGTTCAGGAGATTTATCTTTGCGTAGTAATATTGTTCAAGGGGTTCGCCGTAACGCACACGCTTGGCCAACATCTGGGTTAGTAGTTCCGCATAGTCGTACCTACAGGGAAAAGACTCAATAAGCTTCCTTTTCCATTCTGTCCACGAGTAAAGCATCGTACTCAGGCCTTTATACCATGTCTGAGCAAGTCCAACGAGTTTCGGTAGAGCAAAATGAATTGTCTCGCGTTCATCCCAATTATAGATCTCCGCGGCTTCCTCGACTTTAGTTAACCATGTTATTATGGTTTGTTCGGTAGACGAAGGATCGAATTCCGGAATCACGTTTGTCAAAGAAAGCTTAGAGGTCGATTGTCCCTTTACATTATTGAGGACCTTCAGGAATTTATTTAAGATGCTATGAGTAGCATCAGGCATCTCAACATCCGTCAATTCATGTTTTGTACGGCGTGAGGGAGGACGAGTTCGTCCTCGCTTCAATAAGCGTCTAGTAGGAGTGTCATAGCTATCACTGCTACTGCTGCGATGACGACGTCGTCCTACCCTCGTGACCCGAATTTCATCATCAGATGAGTTGTCACGAAACCGTTTCCTACTACGATAATAATCACTAGAGTTATCATGAAGTCGAGTTCTATCACGACCTTTATCGACAGAATCGTCGCGATATCGGTCCCTTCTACGACAGTTATAAAGTCGATCCCTGTTACGACCGCGTTCGCTACTGTCTCTTCTCGATCGCCGGTTATTAATGTTTTTATTATAGTTTGGCTTTAAAAGAGAGTGCTTGCGGCTTTGCCTGTCTCCAACCAGGCTCCCTTCCGCTCCCTCACTCTCATTATCAGAATCATTTATTAAGCGTTTGCGGACTTGTCTGATATCCAGACTCCCTTCCGCTCCCTCGCTTTTACGAACTTGGCGTTGCTGCGGAGTCCGCCGTGGGCCCTCATTATGGTCCACACTTATTGGCTCATCCTCGTTATTGCAGCGACGTCCATCATCACTGCCCGCAGGCGATGAATCCATCGTCTGTAATTATGATTGAGTTTAACTAAGTGTTCATTAATGTATTTAATTTTAGTTTAATGCTATTTTTATGGTGGTAAGTAGGTTTCCACTTCATGATCAAAGTAAAATATTCATCGCGTCAGCAAGCATCGCATTTCCAGAGTGTAGCCCTGGCAATATGGGATATGTACGCACCGGGACTTACAGCTTAGTATAGCCGTTATTCCAATTTCATTTAATTTTATTTATTGTAATTTTTAATCGTTAATTTTTATTTTTTAATTTTTATTTTTATTTAATTTTATGTATTTTAATTTAGTTTTATTGTAAATCGGACTGTATGAAATTATGGATCAATTAGTTACCGAAATAAACGAATTTTAATTTAATTTAATTAATTTAAAATGCGTAGAATGTGGTTATGTTTGTGGCAATTGAGCCTGGTACCTAAGACCCTACTGACCATAAAACCTGACCCTGTTGTCAAGACCTAGCACCCTAGTTATCCTAACGCCCTAACCTACCATACCAAACGTAAGTTACGTTAGTTTCGCGTGAGGGAAGTCTGTTACAAGGAGACCTACGGTAACAGACGGAATTGGGGTAGGAATGGGGTACGTGTACGTCGTGCAATGTACACAGGAAATGGTTTTCTCACTGCCGATCCCACAGACTCATAGGACCGATGACGGCTTAAGGTGTCTTGGCCACAGTGAGAGGAGTTAACTTAATTATATATACATACATTTATACATTATATACATTTTACGGTCACTACACATTGATACCTTTTTCAAGTATGTGCGTTGTGTGTGTATCGAGCCGATGATATGAAGATTGAGTAGGTCAAAAACCGTTTTACGAGATTTATTAGGTGGTAAGTATGCATCTCATATCCAGAGTGTCGCCCTGGCAAAATGGGGTGCATGCTTAAAATAGTCCGTTACATCTCCGTAGGAGTGCCTCGGCAAGATGCAACAAACCTCCACATGGCGATTTTAAACATAACCTAACAATTAAAACGTATGCATCCCATTCCCAGAGCGTCGCCCTGGCAAAATGGGGTGCACGATTTTAACAGGATATTTATCAATTTTGTAATTAAAACAGCACAACTGGTTCCTGAATTAGGTATCTTAAACATGAATGTCAATAACTGAAGTCTTTAGAATTATCAATAGAATAACACGGTACTTACGTGACTGTCGAAATTTATCACATTAAAACACTTTATGGAGCTTTTCCTTTACAATGTATGTTAAGGGTGTGAGCAAAAGGAAAAAAAAAGAAGAACTAATAAGCGCGGGCGGGATTAGCGGATGGGTTTAAACTCTCGTATTTCACGAGTTAAAATCCGCTGATCCCACTTCTGAAATGTAAATGAAAGACTCCATAAACAGTTCAGAAAACATATTTATTTCGAAATATTAAAACACTTTACAGTAAAATAAGCATAAGGATAAATACATGATTACCTTAAAATTAACACCAAGTGAACGCGTACACTATTTCCTTCTATGTTTACTAGGGGCCGCTCGACGATAGAATGCCCGAAATCCCGACATAATTCTCCTCATGGCTTCAAAAGCCCGCCACAACGCGTGCCTCGCTCCGATTGGTTAGCTATGCACCAATCGAATCCACGGACCAATAAGAGCGATTCGGCGTTGCCAGTTAATAAAAATTGAAGTCTGACAAGTTTCGAAGTGAAATGTTGCCAGATAATAAATAAAAAGGTGTAATATAAAATACAGATGCTAACAATAGGTCTTCAGTTTAGAGAATTATCGGACATAGCAAAACAATCAGTCTCGGGCATCTTTGAATGCTGCGCTGTAGAGATAATAGCTTACAATATTATCATTATTTGTATATATAGAATTCCTAAACATAATTACGAAGTGTTCTATGAAAAATTAGATTATATTTTAACTAAAGTTTGTCTACCTTCAAATAAGAAAAACGTTTTGTGTGGAGATTTTAATATTGACGTTTTGAAAAGAAACAAAACTACATTAGATCTGGAATATTTTCTTATGAATTACAATTTAAAACTAGCGCTTTATACGCCCACTAGGTTAAGTAGTCACACATGTATTGACAATTTTGCGCACAACTACCGGAAAGATTGCAAAGCTGAAGTTGTAGATCTGGCCCTTTCAGATCATACATCTCAAATACTTAAAGTGCCCATTAACAAAACTTGCACACTTAAATATTGGAAAACTAAAAAGCCGGATATATGCATGGCAAACATAATTACTTTTAAAACGCATCTAAGCTGTCTATCTTTTATGAAAGTACACGATGCCACAGACGCAAAGGAAGCTTTTGACAATTTTATGGAAGATTTTTCTCTTTTATATAAACTATGTTTTCCGGAAAAAATGATAACTATAAAAACAAGCATGAAAACGAAATGGATATCTCATGGAATAAAAATATGTAGTAAAAAGCAAAGGCAGTTACTCTGGGTCCATAGGTTAAATCCTGACTTAAAAAATAAATTAGTTTTTAAAAACTACACCAAACTTTATAGGAAAATTATAAAGCTAACACAAAAAGCTCAAAATAATCACTTTATAAATACCGCCCAAAATAAATCAAAAGCTACATGGCAAATAATAAATACATCTAAGATGTGTTTACCCCAGGAGCCGATTATGTGCGTAAAAAGAGATGATCGGTCGTTTACACACCCAATGGACATTGCAAACGAATTTAACAATTATTTTATTGATGCAATTGAAAATAACGTAAAAACTGACATCACGATGAATAATATTAATTTAAATAATCTGACATTAAATTCACTATTCATGCAACCCGTAACCATTGACGATATAATAAAAATAATTAGCAGCCTAAAAAATACAAGTACTGTTGGATATGATGGTGTTTCTACAAAAGTAATAAAATTTGTCAAAGAAGTAATAGCACCACCGTTAGCTCATATACTTAACTTGTGTATTGCTGATGGCATATTTCCAAATAATCTCAAAAAGGTTATAATAAAACCTTTATATAAAAAAGATGACAAAACCGATTTTAAAAACTACAGACCAATTGCAAAAATTTCAATTTTTTCAAAAATTTTTGAGAAAGTCATCTATCATTCTTTATACGCCTACTTCGAAAAGTATGAATTATTTTGTAAAGAACAAAAGGGATTTCGTAAGAATACCACGATTAATATGGCGCTATTTGATCTATTGGCTAATGTCATGTCATCTGTAGATAAGAGGAATCCTGTCTGTGCAATTTATACTGACATGACAAAAGCTTTTGATTTTGTAGACCATAAAATTCTGTTACAAAAATTATATAGTTATGGTGTAAGAGGGAACATTCTACAGCTAATAGAATCGTACTTAAGTAATAGGCTTCAATGTACAGAAATTGCTCGAATATGCCCAAAGACGAAATTAGAAACCATTTATGTATCAAAACCGAGACACGTTAGATATGGTGTCCCACAGGGTAGCGTACTAGGGCCACCACTTTTTTTAATATATATTAACGATCTCCCGAAAGTAACATCAAACAAAATGGTTCTCTTTGCAGATGACAGTACAGCTGTAATAAAGTGTACAAATAAAAATAACTATGAGAATGACATTAATACCTGCATAGGTGACATTATAAATTGGCTACATAATAATAATTTAATAATAAATCTAGGTAAGACTAAAGTAATGCACTTTAATCAACGTTGCGAAAACCCAAACGTTCGTATTAACTACCAAGGCTCTGACATTGAGGAAGCAAATAAAGCGAAGTTCTTAGGTATAGTAATCGACAACAAACTGACATGGAAACCTCATGTTGAGGAAGTGTGTAAAAAGGGTTTAGCCGTCCTTCCATAAGCAAACTGCCCCCGATAGGAACCTATATCGTAACCTATGTTATATTGTAGAGGGTACTAATAGTAGTTCATCGCGTAGATATTAGCTTTATATCTTAGGTAATTGAGGAGTTATTTGAAAAAAAGTGTCCGTAGACGACTTTTTTTCAAAGTGATATATCTCTGTTGATTTCAAAGCTAGAAAAATAAAACCAATTCCAGTGTTTATGGTACACTTTACAGTTTATTTTATATAAATTTTCATGAGCCAAGCTTAAATAAAAATATTTAAAAAATGGAAAAAAAATTTTTTTTTATTGATTTCTATCAGATCGAATTGAATTACCACTTTGAAAAAAATATATAATAATTGTCTTTGCCTTGCCTAACAGCATGCCCAGTTTCATTAAAATCCATAAGGTGCATCATGATGAAAAAAAAAAAAAAAAGTAAGTGGACCACCTTATGACCACTTTGTTGACGCTTTTAACTTTTAATTTTTCAATAATCTAGTATTTAATTAAATCGTATTGCACATTTGATTTTTCAATATTGGGCATGAAAGGTTTAAAAGAAAATGGAAGGATTTTTTCTCAGTAATAGTTAAATCCGTATTAATAAAAAATTGCTTTTATTAGTCATCGTCACTATTTTCATTAATTACAACGTGATCTTTATTTATAGAAAAAACACTGGATAATATTTCTGCTGGGCGAACTATATGCGATTTATATCTTGTATTTGATAATATATAATTGCTGTCACGTGAGAGCAACACCCAACTGTTCGATTTCCATTTGCACAGTTACAGCAATAACGCCGAATATCTTCGTAGCTTTTTCCATTGGGGTTGTAGTCAATGTAACATCTGTAGGTTTTGCTATTAATGTGTCGCGATTGTACTTGCACTTTTAAAATTTTGCCTAACAGCATGCCCGCTGTTAGGCAAGGCAAAGACAATTATTATATATTTTTTTCAAAGTGGTAATTCAATTCGATCTGATAGAAATCAATAAAAAAATTTTTTTTTTCCATTTTTTTAATATTTTTATTTAAGCTTGGCTCATGAAAATTTATATAAAATAAACTGTAAAGTGTACCATAAACACTGGAATTGGTTTTATTTTTCTAGCTTTGAAATCAACAGAGATATATCACTTTGAAAAAAAGTCGTCTACGGACACTTTTTTTCAAATAACTCCTCAATTACCTAAGATATAGAGCTAATATCTACGCGATGAACTACTATTAGTACCCTCTACAATATAACATAGGTTACGATATAGGTTCCTATCGGGGGCAGTTTCCTTATGGAAGGACGGCTAAGCCCATTGAGTAAATCCGCTTATGCCCTTTTTCAACTGTCAAAGAAAGTCAACAGTCAGGCTCTTTTAACGGCATATCATGGACTAGTTGCGTCCGTCTTGCGGTATGGTGTTATTTTTTGGGGGCAGTCTACTGATAGGGAGCTTGTATTTAGGATGCAAAAGCGATGCATAAGGTCAATGTGCGGTCTTAAGACCACAGATAGCTGTCTTCCTTATTTTAAATCTTTGAAAATATTAACATTTCCGTCTTTGTACATACTGGAATCGGCTTTATTTGTGAAAAATAATCCACATCTATTTCAAAAATTGTCGGCAGTCAGAAGCAATCCAACACGAACTCAATATGTACATCAATTGTGTCAAGTTAAATGTAAAACCGCACTAATGCAAAAAAGTTTTTTTGGCATTGCCCCACGCATTTATAACAAAGTACCTAATATTATTAAAACTATGACTGTATTCAAATTTAAAAGGGCACTAATCGAAATATTGATTGAAAAAAGTTATTACACAATTGATGACTTCCTTAATGATGAATCACTGACTGATTGACATGCTATTATGCCGTTTGCCAATTTTTATTTTGTTTTTTATTGTAACTTTGATGACATTTAACATTTTTTTTATATTATTATTATTTTTTTTATATGTATGTAACCTTAGTTGACATTTGCCATTATTATATTATTGTGACATTTTTACAGTAATTCAAACGATTTGACATGAATTTGTATTTTCTATTATTTAATTCTCGTAATTGTGATTTAAAATTATAATAACTTTTGTATAAATTAAATAATAATATGTTTTGCATGCCCATGTGACGGTAGAGCATGGAGGACTCTTTTAATAAAACATCTATGTACTAAATACCCATGTTTGCAAACCAATAAATGATTTGATTTGATTTGATTTGATTTGATTACGCTTTCACGCTAAAACGGCAAAACGGATTTGGATGGACACCTGGGTAAACCATAACCTGGATTAGTACATAGGATACTTTTTATCCTGATATTCTTACGGAATCGAGACTTATGCGGGTGAAACCGCGGGGCACAGTTAGTAGGTAATAATTTATCTATTCGCCATACAGATACCTCAAACATAGTTGGTTTTTAGGAGACAAAACTTTATATCAAAAACCAAAACTAAGGAAAATAAAGTTTGTGTCCTATTTTAAGATTTTTAGACTACAGCCCGATTTCAAAAGCTCATCTTGCATTATTGCATCATAACATACGTCATAATCAGCCTATAATGTTCCCACTGCTGGGACACAGGCCTCCTCTCAGTGAGAGGGAGTGGGCCGTAATCCACCACGCGGGCCCAGTGCGGGTTGGTAGATGTCACATGCCTACGAATTTTTGGTTCTAGGACATGCCGGTTTCCTCACGATGTTTTCCTTCACCGTTTTGAGAGCAGTGATAATGAAATAATTTACACAAAGTAAAGCGCCTGTCTAGATTCGAACCTACGACCTACAACTCGTATGTCGCGGCCGTTACCACTTGGCCACCACTGCTCACTTTATTTCATTGTATTCTTCTATTTTAAAAAGCAATTTTAAATTGTTTCAATATTTAACTGACCATCTCCATAAAGAAAAAAATTCAATAAACCCAGACGTCATTTAAATCACATGATCAGTGGGATCAAACGATGGCATTAAACTGAACGTCACTTAAACTCCGTCTAACTCCACTAATATCAAGTCCTAGTTCTAAAGTCCGATAATACTGACTGGTGAAAACTTTCCCAATAACGTCAGGATTAGAAATTGTAGGAATACTGGTGCAACTGTTATTGTGGAGTTTATTGAAATTGATAATGGTCTGCGTCAGGATTATTGTAATATAGGTAGATATGCTTTAGTGTAAATCACAGAGGTATTTCAGTATTAACGTAGTAACTTACGAAATAGTTGAAGGGAGTTAAGTACAACTGACATAGAAATATTCACATAATACAGGGTGAAATTGATTCATGGGCATCCTTTTTAGGGGTCATTGTAATCATTATTATGAACAACTTAAACTATGGGACCAAACCTGAAATCGTGAAAAAAAATCAGCTGTTCCCTACATTTTGACGAGTTATGTGAACATAAATGCAAGGTACAGCTGATTTCTTTTTTCGCGATTTTAGGTTTAGTCCCTTAGTAAAAGTTGTTCATAATGATGACATCACTGACCCCTTAAAAGGATGCCCATGAATTTAATTTCACCCTGTATACTAATAATGCTGAAGAGTTTGTTTGAACGCGCTAACCTCTAGAACTACCAGTGGGATTTACAAACTTATTTTTGCATTTGATATCCCAATTGTAAAAGATTTAACTGTACTATATACCTAACATCACGCTAGGACACTCTGACCGACCGCTAGCCGAGCAACGACGACGAAATCGCGCGCAGAAACTAGTGCTAATCACACTAATATTATAAAGGCGAAAGTTTGTGAGTGTGTGTGTTTATATGTTTGTTACTTCTTCACGCTCAAACGGCTGGACCAATCACACTATCACACTAATATTATAAAGGCGAAAGTTTGTGAGTGTGTGTGTTTATATGTTTGTTACTTCTTCACGCTCAAACGGCTGGACCAATTTTGATAAAATTTTCCATGGAGGTAGCTGACATCCTGGAATAACATATAGGCTACTTTTTATCCCGATATTCTCACGGGATCGAAACTTATGCGGGTGAAACCGCGGGGCGCATCTAGTAAAATATATAAAACACGATTAATGTAACTTTCTCAAGATTGCATCTATCATAATAATAAAATAGGGCAATTTTATTTTTTCTACGAAGCAAAGAAAGTCTTGTGTTTTCTGTATAACAACGTTACATCTACAAACATTGCCAAACTTGGGAAATTACAAGGTTTTTGTAAGTAGAGCGACCACGGTAAGGTACTTTCTTATTTCATCCTTTTCAGTAGCCAGGTTTTAGTTTTTAAACTCTTTTTTATTTAATTATTTTGGGGCTTAATACAATAATATTTATATTTTTGAAATGTGCTAATTAAGCCCTTTCATTTGATACCCAACAAGGCACCATCCCAAAATATTTATTTTTAAATTCATTGCTTTATGTCCTCTAGAGGGCGCCATAAAGAATTTAGTATGACGTCAGATAGTCTATAACCAGCGGACGGTTAAGACGCTTCTAACGATACCTCATTTACCAAATTATTACAAGTACTTTTTTTAAGTTATGAGGGAACAGACGAACATACATACATAACCAGTTATAAAATCATAACCCTTCGTAATCGGGTAAAAAAAAGAAAACATTTGAGATTCGATACACATTATTGAATTGGAATATAGAAATCATTAAAATTGATGGAATCCTGTTAACACCAAACGTAAAAAATAAGTACAGTTCTCAACTTGGGCCTAGCTAAACATGAAACCTATAAACCCATGCAGCATAAAAACTCCTCGCGAATAACCTTTACAGTTCGTAAATTTTATGACGTTTGACGGCGCAAACACACTCATTTCATGAACGAACATATACCTACTATATGCATTGAAAGAATAATACTGACATAATATTTTTACATATACCTATTATACTAGCGACCCGCCCCTGCCTCACTCGGGTAGGATCTACTTATTTGGCGACATATCAAAACATAGAGATATCTCTGCTTTATTTAAGTTAATATAAATGTATTATACACCAACCCCCTTACTAATAAGCGTTGTATAGCGTCTGTATAGTTACACAACGCTTTGACTTCTTATTTCGAAAGTCAAATTACTGACGACTAAAAGAGAGAAATCGGCGCGTAACTATTTTCATTCATCTGATATAATACGTTTATTAGTAAGGGGGAAAATGCTTTCAAAATAAATTCTTTAAATGATGGTGAAAACTGCATCAAAATCCATTGTGCAGTTTAGAAGAACTAAGCGCAACGCATCATTGAACTAAGTGCATCAGCGATTTTTTGTTGATGTTTTATAGTACACTAGCTTTTACACGCGGCATCGCCCGCGGGATAAAAAGTACCCTTTGACCTTCTTCAGGTTCCAGGCTAATCTCTCAAATTTCATAACGATCGGTTTAGTGGTTTAAGCATGAAAAGAGATCAAACAGTCAGAAAGAGTTATATTCACATTTCTAATTTTAATATAAGGGTAGAATAGATCGTCGCTAATCTAACTAAGTGGTTACTGATTCGAAGCATGTTTTACAGTACAGTATTACTGCTATTTTTATCGTGTTAATATTGTTTTATTAATAATAAATATTTTAACAGATACATCACTTCGTGAGATCTATGTTTTTATTTTGATCGTAATACATGATCAGATATCAGCATAGCTATTCACAAACACTCGATACGTTTCTGTATTGTATCGAACATTAATCATTGTTATCGTAGGAGTCTTCCAAACGCTGTTCACAAGTCCAAAACCCGAAAATTTTGTCAGTTTAAATCAAATATACGCCCGCTATTCTTCCAACAGCTATTTGCTGTTGAGGGGAAGTCAAATCAGGTTATCGAAATGTCAGGTTTTCGATACGATAGCCTGTCGTATGGTTGAGAATCAGGGCTCTGATTCGACTTGGAAAACGTATCAAATTACTATAGTTAGGTCGACTTAGTCCAAAATTTCAGATACGTCAGTTAGCTAGATTAGCGACGAGATATGAGATAAATATTATGGAATTTTACATATACCTACTGTAGATCTAAAATTCATGTCAAGGCGTTATCCGTTCGTAGTCAGTCATGTGTTTTATTGCGTCTGTTGACATTTACACCGTAAGATATGACTATAGGGTTATAAACGGGTGTTAACGTCTGCATAGTAATAAAATGGTGACGAAGTAGTGTACACACGGCTACACATCACGCTATACATAACCAGTATAAGCTGGCTTCTGATTGTACGAAAAACCTATACAATGCAAGATCAGCTAAAACTGGAAATGGTATGGCTTCATGTGTCGCCGTGTGTACGTCTAATACATTTTCATTATTTCTGGGGGTCGTAAAATATTTTTGTGGTTTTTATGTGTCTGTTTGAATATATCAAGGATCTTATGTTTTATTTTTTTCAAATATGAGGACGTTAGGTTTATTACTTTATCGAAAGAAACGGATCAACGGAACGGGGGTTGTGGAGGTCAGACAGGCATACTGTTTATGTAAAACTAGCTGCGTCCTGCGGTTTCACCCGCCTAAGTGTCGATCCCGTGGGAATATCGGGATAAAAAGTAGCCTATATGGTAATCCAGGGTGTCAGCTATCTCCGTACAAAATTTTATCAAAGTTGGTCTAGCCGTTTGAGCGTGAAGATGTAACAAACATATAAACACACACTCACAAACTTTCGCCTTTATAATATTAGTGTGATAGTGTGATATACAGGGTGAAATTTAAAACATGCGACAAATCGAAATGGGAGATTGTACTCATCATTATGAACAAATTTTACTAGGGGACCAAACCTGAAATCGCGAAAAAAAAATCAGCTGTTCCCTACATTTTGACGAGTTATGCGATCATAAATGTAGGGAACAGCTGATTTTTTTTCGCGATTTCCGGTTTGGTCTCCTAGTAAAAGTTTTTCATAATGATGAGTACAATCTCCCACTTCGATTTGTCGCATGTTTTCAATTTCACCCTGTATAGTGTGATAGTGTGATATTGGTATTGGGATCGGCTGCCAGACTCCTGAACGTAATTGGCAAAAGGCTAGGTAAATGATGACTAAAGAAACGGATCACTTTTACAGAATCATTCCTCGGTAGGTTCGGTATGTACTCCATTTTTCGGGAAAAAAACGTTGCATGATAAATATCTAATAGTAGGATTTCTTTTTCCGTGTGGTACGTACCGTAAAAACTCCCGCAGACAGGCGCGACGCGACCGCGCTACGCGACTCTAGTGAAACATTTTTTTTTAAACTTCTTGGAAATTTTATTATTCTACCAGAATCGCGTCGCGCCAGTCTACGGGAGCCTAAGCCTTACACTCACAAAGACTCAGATCCGAACCGATCCCAAGTCCGTTATATGTTTGCTTATATTTATTCCATGCAGGTATCAAATCCACCCTGTGCCGCAGAAGCCAATAGCCCAAACACCGCCTCTAACAAACCATGAAAACTACGTCCTAAGAACAAGCTAAACTATTGAGATTCATCCAGAATTAATTGCATATTGTTACTTAGTAACACGTCTTATTTATACCTTGTAATACAAGTTTTCATCACATAATTAAACCTTGATTGGCATCGCGATCTTAAACTTTACCTTATACAAACTCAATTCATCATGGCCGCGATATTACACGTCAGTTGGACAAAAGGCACCCAGTAATTATCCTTTCGACGGCGTAAATTAAAACAAGCACGGTTAATAACTTCAGCGAGGAATATTAAAACAACAACGTTAAGAACAGAAATTATAAAATATATTTTTATATGGCTAGTCTTCGTATTTTTTATTATTTTTTGTCTTTTGTATGGTTTTTCATATTTAAACATTCCTCCCTGGGCTGTATAAATATGGAATACTAGCTCTGCCTAGAAAGATAACGGTTAACGTCACCACAATCTATAAAGATTGTTAGTTGTAGAAATATTAATAAAACCTTTTGGGGTTTTATTGACCGACTTTATTGACCGACTTTAAAAAAGGAGGTTCTGTATTCGACCCGTATGTATGTATGTATGTATGTATGTATGTATGTATGTATGTATGTTTGTATGTCCGCGATTATCTCAAAAACTACTGAACCGATTTTGATAATTCTTTCATTCCTGTGATCTACATACTTTCAGGAAGGTTTTAGTAATACATTAGGTTTCATTACGTACTGCATCTCCGGCATTTCTATGGGAATTTTGATGATTCTTCGAGTCGTGTCTTCAATTCTTCAATGCATTGGTGTGTGGGGTAGGTACAACTAAAAAGTGAAAAATAAAAACTTTTTTACAAAAAAAAAAACAACCGACTTCAAAAAAAAAACACTACAAAGTGAAAAATAACTTTAATTTCGGAAGTCGGTGTCAAAAAACGAAAATGCGGAACCAACGACACCGACTTCCGAAATTAAAGTTATTTTTCACTTTGTAGTGTTTTTTTTTTGAAGTCGGTTGTTTTTTTTTTTTGTAAAAAAGTTTTTTACAAAGTGTTCTATATGTACCTAAAACTTCTCCGACACAAGTTTTGAAGGAGACAACAAAACCTACTGAAAAAAACAAACAATAAAGTCCATTTTCTACTTACAATTTTCAGATGGGAAAAAAATTGCTTTTACAATTTATCCAACAAATAATACCCAAACCAGAATGGACACACTCCATACATTCAAATACGTACAATCTCCATCAATAGGAACGTAAAACGACAAACGGGTAAAATAAAAACGCCCTTTTTTACCGAATAAGCGTTACCATAAAAAAGGTTTTCAGTGAGCAAGTGAATCATAATTTATGAATTCCGGTGTCCGGGCAGGCTAGGAGATTTACGCGGGGTCATTGTGTCGACGGATACGATACGCATCGCTTAGAAAAAGATAGATAGACAGGGGTGGTTAATTTCTATGGCCGAAAGTGTAGACTGTATATATTTTGAGGGATATTATTATTTTATTTTTTCAGGTATTTAAAATAGATTAAAGGTTCAAAAAGACTTGGTGGATATTCTGAAATATTCTTTTCAAGTTTAAAATGTGAGTTTTTATAGGTATCGCTACATAATCAATGTGAATTGAATTATACTTCGGTCGTATATGCAATCAAGAACAGAGCACATTACAATCAAAACCAATTAAGTTTTAATTATTTTAATGAGTTGAGTGTAGCAGTGGGCTTCGGAAGCCTAAATTAATTAATCTGTTAACCATTTTTTCCATTTATAGAATTAATGCCCAATTTGAAATAGCCAATTATGCTTAACTCTTTTTAATTCAGGCTGTGTTTGCTTAAAAGTAGCTTACTATTTGACCTATATCACATCACACAATCACACTAATATTTAGTGTTTATATGTCTCTTACTTCTTCACACTCAAACGGCTGGAGCAATTTTGATAAAATTTTGTATGGAGGTAGCTGACATCCTGGATTAACATTTAGGCTACTTTTTATCCCGATATTCCCACGGGATCGACACTTATGCAGATGAAACCGCGGGGCGCAGCTAGTACTACTATATTTTAATAAAATAATGTTCAGCAAACACATCTCTTCTAAAACATCTAAACGTTCCCCACTCTATGTGACAGAGTCGTTAATGAAACATAAGGGGTGTGCTACATCCCCCCGACAACCCCCGACATACCCCGACATCCCGCGCTGCTCATCCTCCGCGAAGGATAGCGCAAATACAGATATAGCCCGCTAATCGTGACTCTAAGCTTACCTCTATCCACCCATTGAAAGAACAACCTTATCTGTTTGACAATAAGGTGGGATATAAGTTGATGGTGGAAAATCCGTTAATTATTTTTTTATGGAACAAAAATGTTCAAATAATAGATATAAATTACATATTATTACGATTTTAATGGTTATTGTTTTATTTTTATGTGGCGTATCGGTTTCGGTTTATTTGTAATGGAGTAAGCAGGTAAGCGAGGTTCTGAAGGTATTAATTATACATTGCCATGTTTTGATGGAGGATCCAATTCGTTGTATGGTTCTGTCTACTTGCCTGGTGGTGGTAAGTTATGTCTTCTTCCGTGTATTCTTAAGCCCTTTCCCAATGGGTTGACATATACTAGAGAATGCGTTCTTATCTAAAATTCTAACATACATCGGTACTCTTTTTGTGCATGTTGGTTCATATTCTGTGTATATTTAAAAAAAATACTTAGCGCTTACAACATCGACGACATATATCTATCAACCAGCACTGGGCCCGCGTGGTGGATTACTGCTCACTCCCTCTCACCGAGCGGAGGCCTGTGTCCCAGCATTGGGAACATTATTACAGCGCTGGGGCTCTGTCTTGCATAGGGTCGCAGCATAATGCTGAGCGATAGCCGTTTTGCGTGGATGTGACGCATGTTTCCCCCTACCTTTTTATTTTATTTTTTTGTTTAGGTATGTTCTTTTTTGCGTCATTTTCACCGCAAATTAACGTATTTTCTTTCTTTCTTTCAAAATATGGGACTATACATCTTTACCTTAGAGTATTTAGCCAATAGAGCCTCGGGAAGAAATAAAATACTTGTTTTTTACCCAAGTAAAATTCTCCTTAAAAACAAAACCCCTTACCATGAGCACACAAAACAAGAGCTCTTCACGTGCAGATATATTTTTTAAACAGCCCTGAGTGATATTACACAGTGTGCACAATGCTTGTCTGAGATGACAGGCCATTTCGCCGTGTGACAGCACGAGACGTTTCCTCTATGTGAGCGTACGGTGTACGTGCATCCAAGGTGTGCGGAAAATTAAGGAAACGTATTTTCCTTTTTTTTTTTCGAAGGAAAATTATTAAGGAAACAGTAACTAACGTAACCTAAGATTTAATTTTCGTATTTACTATGTTTTATTTGGAAAAAACATGAACAACACCAGAGGGGCAATTCTCGTAATTTTAAAAACGTTTACAGTCTGATCTCAGTCTCAATCTGTCTAAAATACCTTTAATTTCCCTACATTTTGACAAGTTTTTGACATTTGTTAGTCGCTGAGATGAGACTGCGACTAGATTGTGAACGTTTTAAATTACGAGAATTGGCCTTCAGATAGACGTAATCCAAGTTATTGCACAGTTAAATTTCATTAAAAACAGAATATTCACAACATGGTAAACAAGTAAAACTAGAAATGTTTCAGGTATATGTAGCGAAATAATAACTAGATAAACGAATTCAAAATAGTCGGAATAAAATTTTCGGCGTAGCCTCGGGCTATTACAAAAATAAACGTCATACTGGAGCTAATTTTGAGGTCGGCAGAGATAACACGAAACTTATGAGTAAAAAAAGTTAATAAGATAAGATAATATTAAAAACATTTCTTGTATCAAAGCTGCCTAGAAAAATATACCTGAAAAGGACAGATAGAAAATCAAGAAAACACGCCATGAAAAGACCAAAGCAGCTTGATAATACCTTTTCTATTATAGCCATTCTGCTTCAGAAGTCAAGCTCCACACATGATGAAGTCTCCACATATGAACGAGTCTTCCTTTCAAAGGTAAAAGCACTTGTCGCTCGACACCGACAATAGATAGGGGGCCGCGACAAAAGAGTGGCCTCGCCAATACACTGCCACATACAGGCTACATAGTAGGTACAGGTATTTTACATTACCAGTATTTAGTAAGAGAAAAAAATGGATAATAAGTACTTACACCATCAGAGGAGTCCGTGGCTAAATAATAACAGCCGCACAAGTCGATCGATCAGGTTAAGCTATGCTTGCCGCGGTTGGTCTGCGGATGGGTGACCATCTTTACATACCGAGAACTCTCCGTGCTTCGGAAAGCACGTTAAGCCGTTGGTCTTTCGTGGATCTTTGACAGTCGTTACACCCGTAACGACTGACTGGTTGTCAGACTTTCGGGATTCTGACCGAAAGTCTAACAACCAGTCTTACCAAGGGGTATCGTATGACCCAGTAACTGGGTTGTGGAGGTCAGATAGGCAGTCGCTCTATGTGAAATATTGGTATTCAGCTGCATCCGGTTAGACTGGAAGCCGACCCCAACATAGTTGGGAAAAGGCTAGGCAGATGATGACATACTTCACAGCATAATGTAAATATCGTGTAATCGTGTCATAAGGATCATAGCAGACGGTGTTCAGTAGTGTCTGCCTACCGCCATGGGAAGACGGCGAGAGTTTTTGTATGTAAAGACAATTCAAATGTACATATTACTTAGGTACGTCATTATAATGATTCACCTGTAGTGGTAGTCGTATTGTTCGCCATGTCGATGGCACGACAGTCTATTAAATTTTATTGACACAAAACTTCGACTTCCACGGCATTGTCGGTAGCAGCGCACAGGTCGCTATGGCTGCATTTTTTGGGGCACAGAGGACAGGATAGGAGACGCAAACTATGTCCGCGCCACACACAGCTGCCGTACCGTCGAGATAGCCCTACCTTGTGAGGTTGTAGTTGCATCTTCCCACTTGGGTTCAAAGGCGGTTCAGCATAGCTATTCACAAACACTCGATACGCTTCCGTATCGTATCGAACATCAATCAATGTTATCGTAGGAGTTTTCTCAACGCTGTTCATAAGTCTTAACCCCGAAAATTTTGTCAGTTTAAATCAAATAGACGCCCGCTATTTTCCAACAGGTACATATTTGCTGTCGGGGGCAAGTCAAATCAAGTTATCGAAATGTGTCGTTTTCGATATGATAGCCTGTCGTAAGGTTGTGAATAGCTATGCAGATACTTCCAAATGGAACGTTGGACCCTGCGGGAATATGATCGCTTGGTGTTATAAAACTTTAAACAATGGATAGGGGTCACGACAAAAGAGTGACCTCACCAATACACTGCCACGTACAGGCTACATAGTACAAGTATTTTACATTAAATTCCCGTTTTTAGCTATCAAGAGAATCAGAAGAGAAGAGATCCATTTGCTAATAGAAATGGACAATAGACAAAAAAGCGCCCTCGCCAATACATTGCCACATACAGGTGCAATATACTTCCCGTATTTTGCATTATAGACAAGGACTTAGCAACTGCACCTAACTACATTAAAATTGTCCATTAATTATGTACTTTTAGAGTTACATAATGTTGTAAAGCTAAATGTTAACACGACTAGGCAATGAATGGGGACTGCAAGAAAAGAGTAACACCGCCAATATTAAAATAAAGAAAGCATTCGATTTACCCCATAACTTTACCATAGCACAACATCCTGTGATACCCAGACGCACTAAGTATCAAGATTTTTCTTAAATAAGAAAAACATACCTATTCCCAGAAAAGTCCAATCAACTCCGAAGTTTAAACCCACATTTATATTCTGCAGTTCATATTTCAGCTCATATTTAGATGCAGCGCACACCAACCTCATTGGGAATAAAAACCGGACGTGACGTCACACCAACACCTGTCACATTCAAAATGAGAAGAATATTTAGTGACATTTATTAAATGACTGCTTGAGATTGGAATTTTTGTGAAGCGTCTTGAGAAGGATTCAAGATTTCCATAGGAATGACTTGACCGCTACAACTTATTTTTCTTCACCTTTTAAAATAACAAAATATTCATGTTTCTAGATTGCAACGAAGCATCTCGCTGGTCTTTTTTTTTTGTGGATGGGAAATCATCAAATGACCCCTCCCGCTCTGGGTGGAGCGGAAGAGAGTGTCAGACTCTTACTGACTAAAACCCACCCGTGTTCCTTCCTTAGCCCTTTATGTTCCGGGGTAGCGGTAACCCTTTCGGACAATCCCGCACCCCCGGCAGGCTTCGGCTCTGGCAGGCCCCTTCCTTTATGCTGGATGTCAGCATCTTTGAGGCGCGCGTGGAACACATACGCGCCGTCCGGCACGGGCCTGGTCCTGATCGGACGGTGAGCTACCCATTACTCTCCGTCCGCAAGCCCATCTCGCTGGTCTGACTTTTACAATTTACAACGGAACGGGCCACGCGACGCTTCTTCAGGCACCAACTACGTTACGAACTTGGCCCATCTGTTCTGAATCAGGACAGATGGGCATGAATGCATCAGAACTTCTGATGCATCCTTTACGTGTGACTAGCTGAGGCCCAATTCAGCCTCACGGTCTTATCGTCAGGTATATTGCGTTTCCTTTAATGCAGTTAAAACCCTGTTAGGTCCAGACCTAACAATACCTACCAAAAACTTACAACACTATCAACATGACAGCACATAATACACAACTTAGATTCCCAACTCGTAAGCTCTTAAGACTTGTACTAAGTTAGCTCTAAGTAAGGACATACACGTGGGACATCTATAATTAAAGGTCACTTAAGCTCAGGCGAACAAAATTAACGTCAGCTTAGGATAATTACTGTTGTGGACAGCTAGCTCGGTTTATGTTTCATTTATAAATCCCGCTAGATAATAATATCACAGGAGGATAGCAGAGAGAAGCACTTAGTTTAGTATTTCCTGACGGCGCAGCGGTGAATGCTTATGCGAATCCCGCACGGCCATAGGTAGAGGTGGAACACCGCGGTGGTTTTAGCCGGTAAGAGTCCGGCATGCCCCTCTGTCACCCCCACGAATTCTGTTCACAAATTCAAAAACTCTGAATTTGTGTCCACAAATTCAAATACAGAAAAAAAAAACAAAGGAAGCTTGGTGTTATCACCAAGTTTATATTTATATTCAATTTATATTAACAATACGCCGTGCAAGTATCGACGTTTTGGGTCAATAAAATTGTGTCACCCATTGTAAAGTTTCTATATTTAAGTCTGTAATTTATATGATGTACATAATAAAGAGTATTCTATTCTATACTATTCTTCATTTGTGTTTTTCTGTATTCGATTTTTTTTTTTTCATTAGTTGCATTTTTATCAATATACTTAGTATAATCAGCCTATAATGTTTCCACTGTTAGGACACAGGGTGTACACAGGCCTCCTCTCTGTGTGCGGGAGAGAGCCGTAATGTACTAGGCTAAGGATTAGGCAGAGGAGTATCTATAGTGCCTCCATATTTCGCCAGTTATGTTTAAATCCCATGTAATAGGGGCGAGCCTATTAACATCAACCGGGCATCCCCGGGCAGCCCCTGAGTAATTACAGATGGAAAACCCAATAATACTTTGCCCGACCAGGGAATTCAACCCAGGACCTCACACTCAGCAGTTGCGCTTGCGAACACTAGACCAATGAACAATGAAGCAGTAGTAGCAATTTTTATTACAATATGTACTATAGGTAGGTAGTATCACAGAATACTTAACCCTTTTACCGATGACGGCAATATACGTGCCACCATCTAATAGGCATATTAATTAAAGCTTAATTTTTGTAAACCATACCCCAAATTTTATTTTGCTGCTACACTTGGATCCTTCTGCTGGTAAAAGAGTTAATAGTGTAGTATTACAAAAGTTAGTTACATTTTCTCTAAATAAATATGTTTTATTTTGTATAATTAATAATTAATTCTTATACTTAATGTAGGTAGGTGTTCTTCAAGATCGCTGTAATAACTATTCATCCAACGGCGATTACTCACTGTTGGATGAATAAGTAATTTAGTAATGAATCATCATTACAGAAACGGACATAGGGTACCTTTCATCTCGAAAAAAAGTGCTATTCCCGAGGAAAACATACAATAAAGTTATGATGATGATAATAGAAGGCGCCACGTAAATTGTTGTTTTCCTCGGGAACAGCACTTTTTTTCGTGATGAAAGGTACCATATGTCCGTTTCTCCGTTTCTGTACACCTGACAACGTATATGCAAAGTTTCAGGATGATCGGTTTAGTGATTTAGGCGTGAAAAGGTAATAAAAAAATTACTTTTAGTTAGGACAGGATTTTACGCGCACGAAGTCGCGAGCAGCAGCTAGTCAGCTATAATTTCAAACACCACGTGCACCCAAGCCTCATTTACCATCCATTAAAGCACACTTCATTCTCTCTTCATCCCATTCCGTCAAGAATTTAACCGAGAGGGTTGCACCGCTATAACCGATTTGCGAAATTAAACTCAGTACCATCACGGTGCCACTCGGTACTTTGGTCCAGACAGCTTCCCTTTTCGGCAATTAAAACAAGATCAGGGAAGCTCCGTGTTTTATTTTTCTTTTTCTGCCTTTCTTTTTTCTTTCGTTTCCCTGCACTGCTGCAATAAAGATAAATTATGGTTTTTAATTTTGTTAGGTTGGTCGGTTAATGACGGTTCGGGATGTCTATGGACGTTTATTTTTGTATTAACCATGGTGGCAGTGTTGTGGAGACGAATTATTTTGGCGTTTCCTTTTTATAAGCTATACAATTCGAATTGGTAAATGAGTATAAAGGAGTTCTAAAGACTGTTCTTTTCCTAAAGAAAGACAGAACTGCTTTGATAGTTCTAATTGTCTGCAAAAAGGCTGACGCTAGATATTTCAAACATTATGACTTAGCTGGTGCGGTCACAAACAAAACACACTGAATCCCAGCTTCCTTTGAAACATATTTTCAAATATCGAATGCTATACATGTGGTTCGACATTCCGATGTCAAAAAAACAAAACCATAGAGATTGCTACACAGAAGAAGTACCTAAATAAAAAAGTTAGAGGACTTTTGCGAACACTTTCAAAATACCATGACATACCAGCCAGTAGTTTAAAAAATATCACTTCGATGTATTCGCAAAAAGAAAAATAACCGATCCGATGCTCGAATATTTGAAAATATTCGCACTTTTACTGGATCTAGAGGGGTTAGTTTTAAGTCAACATTGCCATGATTTATCTGCACAGTACTATAGGGTGCGTAACTCAGATATGTGCCTTGGACATATAATTAAAAAGCGTTAAGCTTTGACCAGCATTTATTTTAAGAGAAACTTACTGCACCGCGATAAAACTGGCCCTGCAATACAAGAAAAAACACTAACAGAATATTTGACACACGCTTGAACGTTTGAATGGAACGCGCCGTCAATTATAACCAGCCTGTCCCAAAAAGAGGTGAGGCTTCATAGATAGCTTCTACGGTACCTTTTCGAAAAAGAGTTAGTAGGTACGCGTTCTCACCAAACGTATAGTTAGCTGTCGATTGTAAGCGCGAACTCACGATCGGCGGCTGAGCATAGGAAAGTGCAATACATACTTGGTTATTTTTTTTTTTAATAACCGACTTTAAGTTTCAAAGCTGTGTTGTTTACAATCATGTACTGAATCCATGTTAACAGGCTGCGCATCGATGTCCATGCCTTGCTGTATTCCAGAATGTTATTATACCAACTGAATATCCGTGTGTATTCTAGTAAGTATATGGTGATACATATTTCATAGGCTTCGCTATGTTTTTGTGCGAAAAACTTGTGAGTTTCGTGTTTTACCGCGCTCCGCTTCAACTGGCGTTCTCAGTGTTATGTACAGCGTTTGTCAAAATATTATTCTGTTTTCTTCTTATCCTTTTACTCGAGATAATAAATAGGTACTCATTCTTTGTAAAGCATTTTACTTATGCGAAAATGAGCCTGTAATATTCTTGCTACATAGTACAGTCACGAGCAATAATATGTCAACACCTGGCAACTTTCAATTGCGATTTTTTCGTGAAATAACGAATGCAACGTTGAAATACGACACTTTACATAAACCTATGGGTTCGAAAATACTATGTTGGTAATAAAATAAAATTTCATTCAAAAATAAAGGAGAAAATCGCCTTTGAATAAAGCCAAGCGTATACATACTTATAGACGTGACTGTACATAAGAAGTGCTTACCTGAAAACAAATCTACACTCTCTGGAATTACCAGTCGTATTTGAAAAAATCTTTAACTAAATGACAAAAAACACAAACAACACACGCACAAATATTAAAAGAAGGCAACAATAATTAACGTACATAAAAAGACATTGAAGGTGGAAGCATAATTTTTTTTTTTAATAATAATATTCCACAACTATCACACAACGCCATCTAGTCCCAAGCTAAGCAGAGCTTGTGTTATGGGTACTAGACAACTGATAAACATACTTATATATTTCTAAATACATACATATTATAGATAAATTACACCCAGACACAGAACAAATGATCGTGCTCATCACACAAACATTTGTCCTGGGTGGGAATCAAACCCACGACCTCCGGCATAGCAGTCAGGGTCACTAACCACTAGACCATCAAGCCTGTCGAATGTCGAATTAAAGTACATAACAAAACATTTAAGGTAAGTAGCAGCAAAAGATTCATGCGATACAAAAATCTTTCATCTTAAACATAAACACTTTTTTCCGACATACTTGCAAAATAAAATATGGCATTGCAATCATTAACCCAAAGGCAGATTAACTATATCTACTTCTACCGCACTCACCAAAGCGATTACCAACAAACAAAAGACGGTCAACTCTTTCCACGACCATTAATGCAGTTCTTACTTTACAAAAACCTTAACCCACCAACTCCTTGGATACCAAACGATAAATTATCCCGATGATAACCCTGAAGTGCCGTCTTAATCACCACTGCACTTTTCAACGTAGATTGATGACGTTTTGATTTATCGCCGTCGCTGCGGCAGGGTTAATGGGGCGAATCTGTTAGATAAAGATGCAACCGATGGTAATGTACAGTAATGAACATGTTGGTTACTTGGTGAGCTGTTTTGTTTTAGCTGTTTTTTAACCGACTTCTAAAAAGGAGGAGGTTCTCAATTCGGATGTTTGTATTTTTTTTTTTTATGTTTGTTCGCGCATAACTCCGTCGCTTGCCAACCGATTTGAAAAAATATTTTTTTGTTGGAAAGGGTATACTTCCCAAATGGTCCCATGAAAATTTTATCGAAATCGTACAAGCGGTTTTTGAAAAATCAACAAAAATCTAAAAATTTATCTACATTTTCTACATTAACGATCTTTTCGTTTACATTTTTGTGGGGTAGGTACAACTAAAAAGTGGAAAATAAAAACTTTTTTACAAAAAAAAAACCACCGACTTCAAAAAAAAACACTACAAAGTGATAAATAACTTTAATTTCGGAAGTCGGTGTCAAAAAACGAAAATGCGGAACCAACGACACCGATTTCCGAAATAAAAGTTATTTATCACTTTGTAGTGTTTTTTTTTGAAGTCGGTTGTTTTTTTTTTTGTAAAAAAGTTTTTGTGATTTTTATGTTGGCAACACATTTAGTTTTATGTTTTATCTGTCATTCGTCATTACTGTCAATGTCAGTAATGTCATTCACTGTGCAAGAACACACCGGTCAAGCCCCGCGCGTTACCGATCGGCGACGAAACAATAGAAAATCAAGTGTGTCTCATTAGCGAAGCTTGACAGGTTGAAAGAAGCACACAGTTTTTCCATCCAATCTGCATTTTTTATTTTATAATTAATCAAGTTCCCAACAATTTATGAGCTGTGCGCAAATGCCGTTAAAATTAAAATACCTATTGATTCTAAACCAGGCACGTTGAAAACCTGTGTCAGGCGCTGTCTGGCATTTATGTTGAACTTGCATTGCACTATTTGGCACTGCCGGGCACACAATACTGTTATTATTTTGTTTTTTTTTACCCGACTACGGCGTAGCAAAAAGGAGGGTTATGATTTTGATCGGTATGTATGTTCATCTGTTCCCTCATAACTTCTAAACTACTTGTTTGTTGTAATATTGTGTACCTTGCTTTAGGTCAAATAAAATGTATTACCTTACTTTTATTTCTGCTCCTTTTGAGACGATTCCATGGCAAATTAACCATAGAAAAACTTTTTAAAACGGTGCATTATTGTAAAAGAAGAACGGATCTTTAATTTTATTTATTTATTTAGATTTACCAACGTTCGTATTAACTACAGAAAATACAGAACTAAATGTTACGAACAATTATAGGTAAATACAGCATTTTCTTGTTATTGCCTACTAAGTAAACAATTATAAAGTAGAGTAGGTACACATTATTTTTAGAGAACATAACAAAGAGATACAGCCGTCTCATATCGTGTCGTAAAAAACCTATTAATCTATCCATTGAACTCTAATGATTCATGAACCATTTCCTTGAAGCCAAGTGAACTGCCTCGACAATCAAGGGTTGAAAATACACCCCCGAAACATAGGGGTGTGGTCTATCAATCAGCTTACTCACCACGGTTCTGATTATAACCCACCCCCTGAAACTTACCCTCAGATGACGCATGCAAATCCACCCCCTTCCCATCTTTTTTCACCCCCTATTTCTTTTTATTGAAGAAAACTTTTTGATGGATTGGCGTTTTAGCGTTGCTTGGAGAATAAAAAGCTTTTGAAGTCAAATCTGTATGATTTCTGTCAGATTGTCTGTGCATTAGCAAATTGGTGAATAATGAAAAGGGAATGAAATGTTTTTCTTTATTTTAATGCTGTAACCGAATACCGATAAAACCCCGAAAACCAGAAAGTCTGACAACCAGTCTTACCAAGGGGTTTCGTATTACCCAGTTAAAGAAAGAAAGAAAAAGTATTTATTGCGACTCTTATAGGAAGATCACAAACTGAAACTGGGTTGTGGAGGTCAGATAGGCAGTCGCTCCATGTAAAATACTGGTACTCAGCTGCATCCGGTTAGACTGGAGGCCGTACCCAACGTAGTTGGGAAAAGGCTAGGCAGATGATGAGCCGAATACCGATAAACTTTAACGCTTTAATAAACTGGAATGGTGGGCTTTTGTTTCTTTGAATACATATTTTCTACTCACTATAGAGTATCTCCTACATTTCTTTTAACCTCTCACACGTTTGCCCGCCTACTTGTACGAAACACCCCACGCGTCGGAGTAGTTGAATGTGCGCAGTAACGTCATTGTTTTAACAATGACTTCTTCCTATCCTATCCTACTTCCTAGTAATATTATAAACGCGAAAGTTTATGAGGATGAATGGATGGATGTTCGTTACTCTTTCACGCAAAAACTACTGAACGGATTTTGATTCCTTTTTATTCTGATATTCCCACGGGATCGAAACTTATGCGGGTGACACCGCATGGTGCTGCTAGTATTTTATACAAATAATTCCTGGCGTTGAATGAACGTTATGAAAGCTTATTTACTTTTAATTTGTCAACTTCTCTACTCCCCCGTACATAAGCCTTCATAAATAAAATACCCCGTTACTCATTCCACAAATATCATATTTAACACCACTTAAAACCTCATAATTGTCCCACTTTCAGACTGTAACCATTCCGAGTTTCAGAACTACGTGAAATAATTGCTAAAAGCTTCACAATGCGTATCACGTAACATAGGTTCACTTGGTTCCCGATGTTAACCAACTGTGCAAAGGGTTATTACTTGACAACCGGACTCTAATGGTTACATTAGTGATACACGGGGACCGGTATATCTTGATCCTTTGTGGTGACGTTCACTGCGTATAAAAACGGCAGTCAAAATATGTATCAGATTTTGGAACATTCAAGGTCTGTTTACTGGCATATGAATAGGCGCTATCTACCAGAAAAAATACAATGGAAGTAGCATGAAATTATCTGCTAGATAAGATAAAAGAAAATTATTTAGAGGTATCCGCATCTTGTGGAGGAGAACTTGGTCTTTGACTTTTTTCCAGAAGTCCAAACTCAAGGTCTGCCAACGAGCAATGGAGCGCAGTATACTAGGCGTTAAGTTAACGGATCGTGTTCGAAACACAATACTGCGCTCCAAAACAAAGATAGCTAACGTGGCTCAAAAGGCTGCTCAACTTAAATGGGTCTGGGCAGGACATGTCTGCCGCATGCCGGACAAACTGTGGGCCCAAATAGCGCAGAATTGGTGCCCTGATACAGTGAGGCGGGGTCGCGGCAGACCACGTAGGAGATGGCGGGACGAGCTGGATAGGTTCCGTCAAAACTGGAAGGAGGACGCGCGGGCTCGCGAAAAATGGAAGGAGTGGAGGGAGGCCTTTGCCCAGGAGTGGGACAGCGCAGGCTAGATAAAAAAAAAATCCGCATCTTACTTACCTACCATCAGGTGAGATAGTGGTGGGGTGCAGCGAATGTACAAGTATCTCCCGGACCCCCGACATGATGGTAGAAGTAACACTGGGGTTTTAGTTGGCCGGAGTCCAACATAACCCTCGGTTCTTCCCAGATGGAGGGTATCCTTAAGGATTTTCCCATCGGAAAAAAGGAGACATAGTGTTGAAACGTGTAGGGTGGAGGGGCTTATGACTAAGTAATAACAGCCACACGGGTCGATCGATCAGGTTAAGCTACGCTTGCCGCGTTTGGCCCGTAGATGGGTGACTATCTTTACATACCAAGACCCCTCCATGCCTCGGAAAGCACGTTAAGCCGTTGGTCCCGGCTGTCACTCGTGGATCTTTGACAGTCGTTACGGGTCGTCAGAAGCCCGAAAGTCTGACAACCAGTCTTACTAATGGGTTTCGGACTTCGAGAGTGGACGCCCAGTAATTTTCAATATCCATACTGGTGTTGGAAGACAGTGTGGCAATGGGCAGGCCACATTGCTCACAGAACAGACGGCCGATTCGGCTGAAAGGCTCTGGAGTGGCGATCGCGTACCGGAAGACGTAGTGTTGGAAGGCCTCCCACAAGGTGGACCGACGACCTTGTGAAGGTCGCAGGAACCCGCTGGATGCGGGAAGCACAGAACCGGTCGAAGTGGAGGTGCTTGGGGGAGGCCTATGTCCAGCAGTGGACTTCTTTCTGCTGAAATGATGATGATGAAATGATTTTAGTCTGTACTAATCGATCATGTGACTTTGTTTCCTAATTTATGTTATAGGCTTTTTTACCGACCTTTTTTGTTCTTTTTTTGTTTTGTTTATCAATGGAAACTTGTAAATGGCCTTCAATTGCATATTGTTTAAAAACACTGTTTATATTAGCTGTAAGTTCCCCCGAACAAAATAAAATGAACGCAGTAAAGTTAGACATTTCATCACAGTCCAAGTAACACTGGCTGTGTAACACGTAACCGCGTGTTAATTGTGTGATTACAGTAATCTTGGGGTGACGTTGTCGTATTGTTTTAAATAGAGCCCCCAATTGTCGCTCATATTTGTTTCAAATTGTTATGGGGCTTTTAGGTGAGTGACGAGTGAGTTACCTTTATGGTTCTACACGGCTCGTTAGTGTATGTTTAAGTGTCGTTTAGTTTAAATGCAAGGTGTATATGATCGGGTTACTAGTGGAATATTTCACCTTCTCTTACTATGGTTGTGACGAATCAAATATTTAATAAGTAGGAGCATTCATACATGTTTACATCACGCTTTTAAGGCGGTACCCCGACCAAATAACCTTGGCATTCGCGACAGAGACAGAGAGCGACACGATTTCTTCGTACGAAAGGGATGCAGCGTACCCTGCGCACGCCCCTTTATCGTAAAACTCGCAAACTTTTTCGAATATTAAAATATTAATAAAAAAAGAATAGCGATCTGTTTAAATAAATTAAAACATGGATTATTTAGATTTCTAAATTATCTATCCATTGGTGAAATCCTCAAATTAATAGAACGTCAACTTTAGCAAAAGATGCTTGCAATCAATAATTTAAGTCACTTTTTTAAAAGGAGGTTTTAAATGTATTAATAATATATAAAAACAAATAATAACGTGCAATGTGATAGGATATCGAACATTAATAATGTGCCTTCAGATGTAGTTTATTTCTCATAATTATTGAGTTAATAGCCTCTGAATAACTAAGAAAAACGCGGTTTTGGTCGGGGTATCGCCTTAAGTGTCGTTTAGTTTAAATGCAAGGTGTATATGATTGGGTTACTAATGGAATATTTCACCTTCTCTTACTATGGTTGTGAATGTTGTGATGAATCAAATAATTAAGAAGTAGGAGCATTCATATATGTTTACATCACGCTTTTAAGAATTTAGTTATCTAAGTTTTAACATCATCATCATCTGCCTGCCTTTTCCCAAGTGGTCGGCTTCCAGTCTAACCGGATGCAGCTGTATACCAGTATTTTACATGGAGCGACTGCCTATCTGACCTCCACAACCCAGTTACTGGGTACTACGATAACCCTTGGTAAGACTGGTTGTCTTAATGATAATGCAATGTATCTTTGTTTTAACTGGTTTGTTCTTATACAGGGTGAAATTAAATTCATGGGCATCCTTTTGAGGGGTCATTGTACTCATCATTATGAACAACTTTTACTATGGGACTAAACCTAAAATCGCAAAAAAATCAGCTGTTCCTTGTATTTATGTTCACATAACTCGTCAAAATGTAGGAAAGAGCTGATTTTTTTTTCGCGATTTCAGGTTTGGTCTCATAGTAAAAGTTGTTCATAATCATGATTACAATAACCCCTTAAAAGGATGCCCATGAATTCAATCTCACCCTGTAGAATGTAGATGATGTGCTATATCGAATTATTCACACATGTTTCTAATTTATTCTAAGTGTAGGTACATGATATCTTAATCAGGAACACCAAAAGGTCATGTTTTCAACAGACCATATTTTTTCCTATAAAGAGAAAGTACGCGGTATTTGGTTCAATGTCAAATGTTTGACCATAAGTATTCGTTAGCGTCTGGTGTACGGGTAAGTGACCATGAATCAATGGGTAGATTGGATACCAAATTAGGATTACCTGATATGTTCGGGTGTTGTAGGTGATGTTTTAAATCTGTCTTTTAAGAATGTTACAAGATTGTATTGTTTCCGAATTTGAACACGGGGAATTGGCTGCTTTGATAGGTTAGTGTTTATTCAATTTTATCTGCTGTTAAACGCTACATTGATTCATTTACTGACTCACCTTTGAACAGTAATTTAAATTGTTATAAAACTTAAAAAAAAAGATGACTAAATTATTTTTTATCAGTTTTCAGAAACTCTAAGATTGCTTAAGTCAAATCACAAATATTCGGCATAACACTGTTCTACTAAAATCTACTAAAGTTCACTGCTGAGCATCAAACAATCAACTCAGCTTATTGCAGTCCACTGCTGGACATAGACCTCTCCCAGGGTGCGCCACAACACCCTGTCCTCCGCCTTCCCAATCCAGTCCGTCCCAGCCACTGTCTTTAGGTCGTCCGCTGTCGGTCGTACTGCTGAGCAAAAGACTCCCCAAAGCAATTGGCCACTTTGGTCGGTTCAGTGCTTCTTCATCATTCGCAACAACGTAATTAATTTAAAGTCATAACTTTGCCAATAGTTTATTTTACCAGACCCCACTGCAGCACTACACTAGACAACAAAACCCTTCGAAACAATACAAAAACTACATGTTCTAACATCAACAGCCACATAGCTCCGAGAAAGTCTCTTCCTTTTATGGCCACACTTTCTCGGGGGCAATTTTGCCCCATAATGGTACACGAGGATACAATTATAGCCACCTGATGAACACCATTGTAATTTGGTTCTTAATAATGATTTTGTGCTCGGTATGCATGTAATATCGTGTTATGATGCCTATTAAGGACTTAATTTGGGTGTTTTGTATGGAGTTTGTAGTTGAAAATGTCTGAGCTGTCGTGAAATTATTTGGTGGATAGATACGTGGCTTCGTAGTTGTCTATCACGTTTTATGTTTCGGAATCTTTATTGAATGTTTCAGTGAGTTAGGCTTGCAGTTATAGCCATTTTTTTCTTCTTCTCCGCCATTACCTCGATTCTGAGGATTTTTATCACTGATATTATCGTCAGAGTCATCATCATAATCAGCTTCTTCATCTTTTTACTTTGTATCTGTTTCTATGCCATTAATATCTCAGCAAAAGCTGTTTTTAACAATTTCTGTAATATCCAGAACCTTTTTCTTGAAGGCTGCAGCATCCTGCAGTTTTGAAACGCACTCCTCACAAATATGTAAGTCATCTTTCAGCATCATCTTTTACTATATGAATATTTAAAATATTCAACAATATATCAAATCGATCACTACCACATACGTCACGTCTTCAATTCATGCAGTCTTCTGCAGTGTGGACCGCTCAGTACATGGTACCTCCAACTGGCTTCTTGATCGCGTCTGACCATCTTGCTGGTGCTCGTTTTCGCGTTTTCAATACCATAAGCCTTTCCAGGCGAAGCTTAGGTGAACGCATAATCCATACTAATATTATAAATTCGAAAGTAACTCAGTCTGTCTGTATGTTACCTTGTCACGCCTAAACCAATAAATAGTAAAAAACATAGCAACAACAAAAAAACCGCTGAACCGATTTAGATGAAATTTGGTATAGTTGGCTATACCTATACCAAATTTCGATCCCGTGGGAATATCGGGATAAAAAGTATTCTATGTCCTTACATAGGATACTTTTTATCCCGATATTCCCACGGGATCGAGACTTATGCGGGTGAAACCGCGGGGCGCAGCTAGTATGCAATATAGCTATATGATGGTTGAAATGATGAAACTCACGAATTCACAATCTCTTAACACAGATAAAACTTACTAAATACACTGCTCTGTTCTGAAGATTAAAACATTACTTCTTGGTTCCAAAACTCGCAAAATATCGAACGAAAGTTACTTTCATCATCATCAATGGCAGCCTTGTAATACTGAGTATAGGGCTCCTCCCTTTTGAACTATGCTTGCCTGGTCTCTACGAGTCTCATACAGGAAGAAACTTACTTTAGTAGCATTAAAATCAATGCACCAACACTGTGTTGTTTACTGAAATGTATTGATTATTTCACAGTAAAATTTCAGCAACAGATCTTCAAACGGAAAACGAAATAACAAGACCGCTCCAAACATTTAAATGCCAATTAATTCTATCGCAAACTTCCATTACATAATTGAGTGTAACAAGTTAACATTTCACAAATTCCCTCACGAGGTATTGAACCGGGACCTATTAACAAAAACAAAATACCCACAAATTGGATAACAACTTAAAACGTCCCTCTCAATAAAATTACTTCGTCCCAACAAATTTTGTACAAAATCATCGAACTTTGGGATAAACTTAATGTATACGGGGAGCAAGCTGTTGCGTTCAGAAAATTCAATTTGTATACAAGTTAGCATCTCGTTAAAATTCTTCTGATGTAATAAGGTAGGTTCGCCGTTGTAGGCATTTAGAACTCGAGCGGTTTTCGACGAACGCGAACATTCTTAGGGAACTCTCGCACGATAATAATGTTCAAAGATTGGTTTTTGAGTTGCTAATAGATTTTCTTGGTGTTTTCGTTGCGTACGATGTTGCTTTTCGTGTTATGAGGACGTAATAGGTTTTTGCCTTTTTGCGATTGGAAAAAGATTGCTTTAGGTAGTGAGGCTGTCAAAAGTTTGGAATTGGAAATGGGTTGTCGATGGCTTTAAAAGTAACCTCATTCAAAATGTATTATGTATTTGCAGAGTTTTAAAATATATTTTTTAATAGATTTCTACTGCGTTTTGTTAGGATTTAATTCGTCCAAAATCAGATTGTTTTCAAATATTTTGTAATTTTTTTCACGTAGGGTAATTACATAACACACTTACAAAGGCAGTGTCATTAATTTTGACAGTTCAACAACATTCATTGCGTTATCTACGCTGTTGAGTAGACCAATTTTTTACACATTATGAACCAATGGATTAGGAATTTCCTTCAAAATCCTTTGAATTGTGATTAAACGTTTGTCATGTGCACGTCATGACCTGGGAAATAAATTACCCAGTAAGCTATGTCAACAACCTGGAAGCACTCGCACTATACCGTACCAACCTAGTTTCAACAGTCGTGAAAGCTCATTAAATGCATGTTCAAAATGGAAATCAAAAACAAGTAATCACGTTATCAGAGGGCTGACCTATTTTTTGGCCAAAGAATCAGCATTGCCGTTTAATGTGACAATGCTGCCAGGCTCTTGGGCACTTTTCCTGTTGACAACGATGCGGACGAATTTTTTGATGCCCAAAAAACAATTTATTCAATAACTTTTCACCTACGAATTCCCACAAATAAATGTATGGCCTTTAGCCCACCGCCACATTAGCTGTTGTTCAACAAATCATACTTATGTAAATTGTACATAAGTAATAGAGATTTACATAATTTACTATAGTAGCCAATTACACTGAGTTACGGCCGGCCGCCGTGTGATTTACACAAATTATCATCTATCATTTGTACGTAGTTTATTATTGTTTTGCGTTGCGTATGAATTATTAGGTACTAAGGAAATTGTCTGCGAGATTCATGGGGGAAATTTTTGTTGAAGCGACAGAATTATAAGCTATGATAAAGTTCTTCGCGTAAATATGTCATTGTTGGGAGTGAAAATAGATGGTAGTTCCACTAAACTATACCAAAGACCATTTCAATGCTACCGTTGCTAATTAAATTTAAAGTCTGCACGCTTTGTCTGGTCATCACGTCAACCAAAGTGCTCGTGATGATCAGACGCAGTAGGATGCCTATAATCAGGAAAGACCTGTGATTGTGAGGCAGATAAATAAAGAAAGAGAAAAAAAAACCGAGTGTGCTTATGACCATACGACTGAAGTGAAACTTCAAACGTATTTGGCTATGAGAGGAAGAGAGAAAGAAAATGTGCACGCGCACTGCTTTCTCTTGCTTATATCCCCCACTCAACTCCCGTTCGCCTCGCCCGATCACACTTTTCGTAACGCTTACGTCACGCGTTCGCCAGCTTACTCCCCAAGTCAAGCGTGCGTAAAGAAGTTTCACTTCAATAATTATTTGCACACAGTTCGTGAAACATAAAATACAAAATAAAAAAGTAATTTGCTAATCAGTCTGCCTGGCTTTTCCCAACTAAGTTGGGTTTGGCTACACGTCTAACCGGATGCAGCTGAATACAGTACTTTACATGGAGCGACTGCCTGTCTGACCTCCACAACCCAGTCACTGGGTAACACGATACCCCTTGGTAAGACTGGTTGTCAGACTTTTGGGTGTCTGACTACCCGTAACGACTGTCAAAGATCTATGAATGAAAGAAGGAACCAACAGCTTAAAAAACGTGCTTTCTGAGGCACGGAGAGGTTTCGATATATAATGTATTAGCTTTTGCCCGCGACTTGCACCTCCTCTTAGGGGTGGAATTTCGAAAAACCCTTTCTTAGTGGATACCTACTCTTCACAAAGAACACACCCTCCAAATGTCATGTCTGTAGAATCAGCGGTTTAGGCTGTGCGTTGATCAGTCAGTCAGGACTTTGAATTTTATATATAATATTTAGATGAATGAATGGACCATTTTCTTATGCGCCATAATAGATTAAAGGAGATGTTTGATTTTGGGCTACCACCATGTACACTACATAGATAAATAGGAAAAAAATAGGGGATTTTCACAAAAATACAAAGAAATTCATTTGAAGTAAAGTACAGGTGTACAGCAAATGATTATTGGGAAGTTTTTTAATAGGATAACCCTATTTTTATGGTAGCCATGACAGTTGTTTGACATGACGTTTGACGACTTTGTCAGTTTGACTTTTTGTCTGTCTTTGAATCGTTGTGTTCGCGCGTGTTGTATTGGATGTGTTTCGGAGTTTTTAGTGTTTTTTTTTTTGTTTTGCGACAACAGTTACTACGGACATTGATGGATTGCTTCCCTGTTAACCTCAGCTTTGTTAAATGGTTCCTGATTCGTCTGTGATTTCATAATGACCATTGTGTGGTATTTGGGTTGGGTTCGGTACCAAGAGAGCATAGCAGCACCGGCGTCATTCCTGGATGGAATATTAATAAGATATGATCTTGTGGAAAATGAATAAAGTCATAAGTTGTTTTATTTATATGTATATCTCTCATAACTGATTTCTCATCCTAATACTAATACTAGGAACTAAATATCATAGAACTTGTCTGAAAAACTGTTACTGCCTAGTTGGTTGGTTGGTCGTAGTTCTTTGGTTGGTTGTCGCTGAAATATAGTTGGTTTCTTCCCAGCTGTTACCGTCAAACAGGGTGAATCGGGAGGGATTTTAACAATTAAAATAATATAGTTTGTGGCCAAAAAGGACCCTAATGTGTTTACTGTAATTTAATTAACGATTACGTGCCCTTATTGACAACAAACTATATTATTTTAATTGTTAAAATTATTTTTAAAGTTTTGTCCCGATTCACCCCTGCATCCCTATTCACCCCGTTTGACGGTACTGTGTTATAAGAATAGTTCACCATTCTAACAATAACGTGCAGTTGTCAGGTACTGCACAGCTCACTACTCTCCTATGAATTATCAAAGTCCAGGGTATATTAATAGGCATTAAAGAATGAAACACCAGGACAGTTTGATCAACAAAACAACGTTCAAGCTTTCGTTTCTTGCTCCTCTTGACACCGATATAACCAATAGTTTAAATAGGTAATATAAGATGTACTGCCGCAATCGAGTAGAATATTCTGTAGTCCTATTTTATTTAACGAAACTCGAGTATTTTCGGAATTCGTGTTTTGTTTTTTTTTCGCAGATATTATGTAGACCACAGAGCATGTAATGATATAGACACCATAAGTTAAACGTCATTGTCATAGTGACATTTCGCATATTGCTATCCACCATATTTATTTTATGTTGCTCTCCTTGACCGAGTGAATTTTAATGTACATTAAAACGAAGTCAAATTATAGAAAATTAACATTCAAAAACGGTTACTATATTGTATAGCGATATTTACATTTAGTGTACATAGTGCTAGCCCAGGCTCCATACATTTATAGAACATCTCCTTTTGGCCAAACTATCCATCTCAAAAACTCGAAAGGCAACATAGGTACAGAGGCACAGAGACACACCAGTACCAAATTGGTCACTTGCCAAAAAAAAACCGGCCAAGTGCGAGCCGGACTCGCGCACCGAGGGTTCCGTACAAACCTGTAGGTATATAAGTAAAAGTATATTTTTATTATATGATGTAACTAAAAATTTACAGTTTTCGCAATTTTTCCTTTATCTATGCTATAAGGCGTTACTTCGTACCAAATTTCAAGATTCTGAGTTCACGGGAAGTACCCTGTAGGTCTTGATTCCCTTGCGAGTGTTGAAAATTTGCGGAAATTTGTGACATAAACGGCTGTATCTTTTGATTGCGTTGGCTTAGAAGTTTAATTTTTTCACAGCTCCAAGGAACAGTAGACTTGAGTATTTGATATAAATTCCAGCTTGAAACCTTTACGCGTTCCTGAGAAAAAGGGTCTTGACAGACAGACAGACGGACGGACGGACAATAAAGTGATCCTATAATGGTTCCGTTTTTTCCTTTCGAGGTACGGAACCCTAAAAAAAACTAAAAGCATGAAAATCCCCGATGCCATCGATCTCCCTTAACATTGTAAAGCACTAAGAAACATCCTCACATCCAGAATCAATAGTACAAGCACAATACATCCCCCTTTATTTATACCCGAGGTTGTGGCTTCGCGCATAAATTCAGCAAAGGTAAGTTTTACGGCTAGTCAAGACTACGAACAATAAAAATAAATTAGCCTCCGTAAGTGCTTGCACTAATGAAATGGCCGAAAAATGGGGAATAGGTAAGTACTTTTTGGTGGGGTAAGGATAATGGTATGGCCGGTTGTGTTAATCTATAGGCTTGCTTAAGGGTTGATGTCTTTTCGCTAAATGTGAATGTCTTTTGCAGGCGAAGAATTGGCAATCTCGATCTTCCGTGAAAGATTCAAGGTAAGCCACAATATTTATGTAAATTTTACATTTTTAGAATGTCTGCAGCTTGCCTCTGTAACTAAGCTAAAATATCGTTGTGTGCTTGTGAGAGTTTGTATCCTTGTAAGCTACATAGTAATGTAGCTTTAACTTACGACTGCCAATTAAGCCAACGTCCTAGCCTATTGCCCCTTTATATTCTGCAAGATTCAGCGCTATGGAGCGAGCTATGCTCGGAGTCTCTTTGAAGGAAAAAATCAGGAATGAAATTATCCGGAAAAGAACCGGAGTTACCGACATAACTTGCAGAGTAAGCAAACTGAAGTGGCAGTGGGCTGGCTATGTCTGTCGAAGGACCGATGGCCGGTGGAGTAGACGAGTCCTGGAGTGGAGACCGCGTACCGGCAAGCGTAGTGTGGGACGCCCCCCAACTAGATGGACGGACGACCTAAAGAAGATGGCTGGGCTAGACTGGATGCGGAAGGCGGAGAACAGGGTGCTGTGGCGCAGTCTGGAAGAGGCCTATGTCCAGCAGTGGACTTCGATAGGCTGAGTTGATTGATTGATTGATTCTGCAAGATTCAGCAGCTCTCTGTAGATTTTGGGAATAGATTGCTAACCTCTATGACCTCTAATATTCTTTCACACACTTTACAACCGAATTGATGGTACCATAAAGGATTGATGAGCCCTTCTAATATATCAAACAATTTTATAATTTCTTCACGTTTATATTGACTTAACATCTTTACATATTGCCAACAAAACTAGCAATGTTTTTTCTAAACAATAAACCTACTAAAATATTTGACATTCCGTTCTAAACATGCTTGACTGTTCGAATAGAACCAAATCCTGTACTTATTTTTGTTGCTGACGATACTTCAGGAATAAAAACAAAAGAAAAACTGGATCAAACCGGAATGAGAAAGCTTATAGTGGATAAGACAAAGTTTAAAACAGAAGACGAACTAGCATGGGATCGAGGGGGGAGGTGAAGGGGGGGTCAGAGGATTAGACCGGAATAAGGCCCGGACTCCACTGAAGCGAAGCGGAGCCGAGACGTGCAGGAATCGACCAATCACAATGGTTGAAATCCTCATCACGTCACTCGTCTCGTCTGTGATTGGACGATTCCTGCACGTCTCCGCTCCGCTTCGCCCAGCTCCGCTTCAGTGGAATCCGGGCCTTACTCTAAATTATAACCAGCCTTCACTACCTAAGAATGACTTTAGCGGACAACCTTCGCAGTACCGCCTCCAGCGATATTGAAACATTCCTTGATATTTCATTTTATATCTTGAATTCCACGTACAATTTTCCACAAATAAAACCTCCCCATTGATACTTATACAGTAGCAAAAAAGTTAAAACCTCTTTAGATTCGTAAAGGCGCATTCACACGCACGCAGCGGTAATCAGCGCACGCATTGTAGAGAGTCGACCGCAGTTGTTAAGGGCTCTTCAGACGAGGGCACTCGAACATCTGTCGCGCGGTGTCGCGAGGGGCTTGCTTTAAACGGAGGATTTTTGTATTACGTGTTGAGTGTGTGGAGGTACGCTCTAAGCGATTTTTTATGGAATATTAATACTTATGTTATATTTTGTTGTTTGGTTCTTGTCAAGGACATGGCAGGGTATGTCTTTAGGCATTGCAAGAGAGGGATTATTGGACCCAAATGACCATGATCCATCAAAAAATCTCTTAGGCATACAGCATAAGACTGTGGTTATCTTGATCCGGATTTCGGAAAGTTTAATAAAACTTGTCAGATGTGGTGAGAATCTTATTTTTCTGTGTCAAACTGGATTTTATAAACAATTCATAACGTACTGTGTACCAAAAAACAAATTTAATCTGTCACGCGCCGCTAATGAGACACAATTGATTTTCTTATGTTTCGTCGCCGAATGGCGAACCGCGACGCTTGACCGGTTGATGTAAAATGTGATAAATCTCTGATTAAAAGCCATGATACAGCTACGAAACTTTACCTTAAATTTAAATGTATGTAGTAGCCACAAAATATTAATACATTATACTTGTTGTATATTAACGAACATCACAACTAAAGCCGCAGCCAGCAGCATCCATTAAAATCCCATAATCACACACTCATTCATTTAAATTATCGTACATGCTATGTTTACACTGCCCGCTTTCGGCGAGTACAATCAGCGTAGTACTGGCTCCACTAATCGGGCGAGCGAACGGAAGTAACATGGCGCGGTCATTTTGATAAACAAAAAACAAAAAAGTAACACGTACGGGTGTGTCGAGTTGAGATAATTTACCATTGTTGTGCTACGAAGTTATGGAGTCGGTATTAATAAATATTTCACTGTAATGTGAAAGAAAAATGTTATAACGTTGCTTTTTCTTTGAGAAGAGTTATTGGCCCAATAAACTTACAGTTCATTGGGCTAATCATTGTGAATATTTTCATTATTGTAGCTGATGATAATAATGAACAGACTTAACGAATGGAAAGACTACTAGACTGATAGAAGCCTTCAAAGCATGTTTGTTATTTCTTTATATAAGGTCCCATTAAAATAGATGGACAAACTTTTAGAAATCGTTCAGACCACCAAAATAAGGACGATGGTAAAAAATTATATAAGAAAAACGCATTAGATACTTACAAGAAAAATAATCAGCTAACGAAAATACACTAATGTGCCGGCAATTTATTATTTTAGGTCAAAATAAAATCACTTTAATAAGTGTTTTTTTTTTGAAGTGAAAACTTCTTTAGCGGCGTTGCACACTTTTTGTAATGGGTAAAAAATGTTAAACTCGCGTCAGGACATCGCGTCAGGACACGTGACCGTCAGGAGAGATCCCCCCTCCCCCCCTTCCCCTCTCTTTCTACGGCGGCGCCAACCGAAGTGAACCAAGTGAGACACGATAATGGATGGATGGATGGATGGATGGATGGACAGACGGACGGACGGACGGTGACGGTGACGGTGACAGTGACGGTGACGGTGACGGTGAATCATAGAACAAAGTGCATCGATTAATGCAAAAAGTGACGCAGAAATAGTGAAAAAAACTTAGTTATATTAATTCAATTAATAATTGATTTATTTCAACGTTAATATTCAAGTTTTCACTTCTGCCGGCACTCCCGGAGTGCAACCCGTCTTTTTTTTTTGTTTGGATATCTTTGGTTAGACGTACTGAGCGCTGTGTTAAAATTTTGCCATCTATTTCAATGGGACCCTGCATATTAGATATTTAGTGTAAACAATGCAAATAAAGCTGGTGGCCTGAATGGAAATAAGGACACTATTCTATTTCATTGAATGGAGTCTCAACTCAATGAAGTTTCTATGGTCCTTTCTCTGAAATAACTTCGTGCCAAAATGACATAAATATCTCGCGAAAACACATAGCTACTAGCAAACAACAATCCATCTTGTAGATAACAATCTACATAACATTAAACCAGCTAAATACCACGTCCATTATTTCTAACGTCCATTCTTGCTCAGATCGTGTGAATTAACCTCGTTTGTGCGACGGCACCTTATAAGGCAAGTGGAAAGCGCACTCGCCTTATTAAACGAGGCACAATGGTCGTCTAATGTACGGGCTATGTACAAAAATACACAAAAGGCTCTTGTGGCCTAATTTGAGGACAGTTAAATTAGATACGCGAGACATATGTGTTTGTGTCAGAAACTTAATTATATGAGTCAACATAGTTTTTTTTTTCACTAATTTTCATGCAGCGAATACATGGTGTGAATCGGTATACGAATGCTCTACTAGGTCTGTTTGCTATAAATTATCTAAAAGTATTTCTATAAATTATTTTAAATATACACGCTATTTTTTTACACGTTATTCTTTTTTCTGTGTCCATTTATTTTATTGTATGTTGTATTTGATTTTATGCGTGCCTGAGTGTTATTTACCTGAAATAAATGAATTATTGTTATTATTTATTATTTAACAATCCCTATAGATTGCTCCGTTGTGGCAATAGCCCACCGCTTAGTTTGCAAAATGGCCAGCAAAAGGTCGTGATTTTAATCCCCAACTAGGTACAGTCACGAGCAATAATATGTCAACACTTGGCAACTTTTAAAATGCGATATTTTCGTGCAATAATGAATGCAACGTTGAAATACGACACTTTAGATAAACCTATGGTTTCGAAAATACTATGTTCGTAATAACATAAAATGTCATTCAAAAATAAAGGAGAAAATCGCCTTTGAATAAAGCCAAGTGTATACATACTTATAGACGTGACTGTACTATTGAACAACATGAATGAACGCTCTCCAAGCATAAGGATATACAGGGTCAAGCTAAATTAGGTAGCGAAATTTCACAGACGAAATCACTATCGATATCTAAACAATGATAAAAAAAGACGGGTTGCACTCCTGGAGTGCCGGCAGAAGTGAAAACTTGAATATTAACGTTGAAATAAATCAATTATTAATTGAATTAATATACTTAACTAAGTTTTTTTCACTATTTCTGCGTCACTTTTTTCATTAATCGATGCACTTTGTTCAATTTCCATTTTTTGAAACACTTTATATACACGAATTTTGCGAATACACAGCAGTGTGGCTACTACACAGACGATCGAGCCATCAGCTGTCCATCCACGTCCGCGTCCGCGTCCACCATCACCATCACATCACATCACATCACCATCGCCATCGCCATCACCATCGCCATCACCATCGCCATCACCATCGCCATCACCATCGCCATCGCCATCACCATCGCCATCACCATCGCAATCACCATCGCCATCACCATCACCATCGCCGTCGCCATCACCATCGCCGTCGCCATCTCCATCGCCATCGCCATCCCCATCGCCATCACCATCCATCCATCCATCCATTATCGTGTCTCACTTGGTTCACTTCGGTTGGCGCCGCCGTAGAAAGAGATGGGGGGGGGGAATCTCTCCTGACGGTCACGTGTCCTGACGCGATGCCCTGACGCGAGTTTAACATTTTTTACCCATTTCAAAAAGTGTTCAACGCCGCTAAAGAAGTTTTCACTTCAAAAACAAAAAATTAATTAATTCGATGACTTCTTTGTGGGATCAAAGACCCCACAAAAAAAACTTCTTTGTGGGATCAAAGACCCCACAAAAAAAAACAGTTTTTTTTTGTGTATACTTCACAGAAGTATCCACATCTAAACACGACAACATGAAATAAAATCGATTTTCTTCTCATACTTCAAGTAATAATACTCCTAGGGGTCATAGCCGATCCCAATAAATAATCAATAGCCGATTCCCGGCCACCGTAGGCGCGGGCCGTAGGACCAGCGGGGCAATTGCGTAACACATTATCAATCGGAATCGGTTTCATTTTGACAGTTCAACAACATTCATTGCGTTATTTACGTGTTGAGTAGACAAATTTTTCGAACTTCTCAAGCAATGGATTAGCAATTTGCTTCAAATTGATTCAGATTCCTATTGATAGTGTTACGCAATTAGGGTGCTGGCCCGGGTCGACGGCGCGTTGTGTTCCACGCGCGCCTCAAAGAGATGTCAGCACTATGTCACCCTCTCGCTCCGCCCAGGGCGAGAGAAGTTATTTGATAATTTCCCACCTAAAAAAAAAAACAACCGACTTCAAAAAAAACACTACAAAGTGATAAATAACTTTAATTTCGGAAGTCGGTGTCGTTGGTTCCGCATTTTCGTTTTTTGACACCGACTTCCGAAATTAAAGTTATTTATCACTTTGTAGTGTTTTTTTTGAAGTCGGTTGTTTTTTTTTTGTAAAAAAGTTTTTATTTTTCACTTTTTAGTTGTACCTACCCCACAAAAAAGTAAACAAAAAAATCGTTAATGTGGACAATGCAGATAAATTTTTAGATTTTTGTTGATTTTTAAAAAACCGCTTGTCCGATTTCGATAAAATTTTCATGGGACCATTTGGGAACTATACCCTTTCCAACAAAAAAAGAATTTTTCAAATCGGTTGGCAAGCGACGGAGTTATGCGCGAACAAACACAAAAAAAAAAAAAAAAAAAACATACAAACATTCGAATTGAGAACCTCCTCCTTTTTTAGAAGTCGGTTAAAAAAGGGGTCATTGACACCCCTCAAAAAAAACATCAAATGCATTTTAATCTTAATTGATCGTGTTTAGATATCGATACTCATCACGTCTGCAGTTCCCCTAGCCAATTTAATTTGACCTTGTATTTAGCTTAGTTATGACATGTTACAAGAAAACGTAGCGTAGAAATGTAGTACCTACTATCTTCAGTAATCATTAAAAAGGAATCGATTATCCATACTAAAATATTATAAATGCGAAAGTGTGTCTGTCTGTTACCTCTTCACGCTTAAACCGCTGAACCGATTTAAATGAAATTTGGTATAGACATAGTTTGACTCCCGGGAAAGGACATAGGATAGATTGTATCCCGACATTCCCACAGGATCGAAACTTATGCAGATGAAACCCAGGGGCGCAGCTAGTAATATTATAAATGCGAAAGTGTGTCCGTCTGTCTGTCTGTTACCTGTTCACGCTTGAACCGCTGAACCGATTTAAATGCAATTTGGTATAGAGATAGTTTGAGTCCCAAGAAAGGACAAAGGATAGATTTTATCTCGATATTCCCACGGTATCAAAACTAATGCGGGTGAAACCGCGGGGCGCTGCTAGTAATGCAATAAAATCCTACTTACCAGATGCAAGTCCCTCTTCGAGTAATGCCAAAATGATAAATCAAAACCGAGTCTAGGTACGGACGCGCTAAGTCTACCGGATCTAGCGCGAACCCTGCGAGACCAGCTCACTAGCGCCACCTAACGCGCACAGAATTAATTGCCGACATCAATTCACGAGCACTGGCATCTTAGTTGGATGCCTGATATTTGATAAAGGATTCTTCGTCATTCTCTTGTTTGTTACTAGGGTTGTGATAAAGACGGTAGTTTGAATTTAGAATTTAATTTTGCTCTTAAGAAAAATTCCCTCCAATCTCATCTCAACAACAACCAATGTCAAAAACTTGTCTATATGTAGGGAAATTAGATCCTGTCCCGAAAACCGTATTTTTGACAGATGGAGATAGAGACCAGAAGGCCAATTCTTGTAATTTAAAACGTTCAAAATCTAGTTGCAGTCTCATCTCGGCGACAAAAAAAATGTCAAAAGCTTGTCAAAATGTAGGGAAATTAGAAGTATTTTTTGACATATTGAGACTGAGATCAGAATGTGAACTTTCTTAAAATTACAAGAATTGCCCCTCAGAATACAAACGTTATTAAAAATACGGAAATTGCTCTTCACAACCACTTCTTCCCGTAAATTGCCTTAAATCATAGACCGTTTAGAAGCGCCCTTATTTTTGTGAAAAACAATAGAAATAGAAATCATTTATTTGCCAAAATATTTATTTGACAATATCGACAACTATGACTAATTACTGAAAAAGTTCGTAAATGGGTAATCTTCTTTACTTGTCATGCAGTAAACTGTTTCCTGAAACTATGTATTACTTTTGCGGCTTCTTAGATTCTTCTTTCCGCAGTACATATTAAGCAGTTTGAAGCGCCTTTACTTGTGTGAAAAACAGTATCGATAATCGTGACCAATTTTCCTCAAAAAAGTTTGGATATGGGTAATCTCCCTTATTTGACTTGCAGTATATACTGTTTTCTGAAAATATGTAATAGCCGAGTTCTAATTGTAATGGGATTGCTACTAATTCCAAATGACAAGAAGGGCACTACCTTTACTCATAGATACACAGCGTAGTCTTCATTGAAGTCTACACTTCATACCTACATAATTTGTTACAACTTATAAGTTACGACTCGCTGTTAATATGTAAAACGATCGGTATCTAATAGAAACCAGTCGTTATGCAAACACCACAACAACCACATACAACAACAGCTCCCCAAATTGAAACACCAATGTCGCCCATCACTACCAAAATAAACAAAGGCGCCTCCACCATACATCTTAATTCACTTAAATTCCCATTGAATCGCATGCATTCCCGAATTATGGCGAATCACGACATCTCGGGAGAAATGAGACGAACAGCAATCGAATTACGGACCCCTTAGTGAATGAAATAGTTTCGTGTTGCCACAGCACACAGGCTAGATTGAAGAGTGATGTATTTTCTTGGGAAACTTTTTGGTGGTAAGTCATTTTGAACTTTATTGGTTGGGTATTGGGTTTAGTTTTGAATTTTGAGGTGGTGAATAATGTTATTTGGTTTAGCATTACAATGAAATGGGAGGAATTCAGAATAAATGCGATAACATTTTCAAATAATTTTCAGTAATCTATTGCATGCACTTATTAATTGAGCAGTAACAACAACTCCTTGGATTGGCCCACAATGTGAGTAGACCGGGAAAAGTGGAAAGAGGAAATGAAGGACTTTTCCCTGCAGTGCGACAACACAGGCTTATAATAATAGTAATAACAACAACATTATTAACCAAGTGCCTACTTTGTTTATGCAACTTTTTATTAATCCTGGCGGCAAAAACACAAAACAGCGTCACCTTCGATATTTTACCAAAATACTAAGCCCTGTTATAACTTAATGCAAGTAAAACAACCACGAAACAACGCAGAAAATGCAAAACCCTTTACCACCTTACATATTTTAATGAAACAGCTCATTTTCCCCTCACTTACCTCTGCACAAAAGCGCGCCAAAAAATCAGAAATGTCAGTGCATAGCGTTCCCGTGCTTTATAGTGCGTCGTAAATGTGCGACCGGGCGCGTTCCAGCGCCATACTTGACAAACATGCTATGAGATTTATGACAGGGCTGTCGCGAGCACACGAGTACGTGAAAAAGACGGGAAAAATTTTAAAATTCACGGTTTTATTATTTTAAAGGCATTTATTAGGTAGCCATTACGTTTTTAATGCATACGAATGAGATATATATAATATCAATGGACTGGTAGGTAATAGGCAAATCTTAAAATGTAGCAGTTTTGACAATGCAATGTTTGTATTATACGAGTAAGTTCCCTGAAGCAGTTATAAATGCCTAGCTTGATAACTTTTTTTTAACTTCGCCTACACTGGCGCCGATTCCCTTGTTCACAAACTAAACAAAATTTAAGTTCAGTGCATCGTTTTCTTTCTATTTCATTAAGAAAAGGACAGAAGATAAATATTAGTTTAGTCCTGCCAAATTAGTCAGCGCCTGACGTAAATTGACGTATTTGCAGTAGCCAATTTTTTAATCACGTCTAAACTTGTCTATGGAGTATCTTAATTTGACAGGACTAAACTAATATTTATCTTCTGCCTTTTCTTAATGGAATAGAAAGAAAAATATGCACTGAATTTAAATTTAGCTTAGTTTGTGAACAAGGGATTTGGCGCCAATGTCTTACTGCTGAACAAAGGCCTCCCCCAAATCCTTCCAGACATTCTTTTCTAAAGCCACCTCAATCCAACGTGGTAACCATCTAGGTCGTCTCGCCACCTCTTCCTGGGTAGGTCTCGGTGGCGCGGGCGCCGTCCACCCTCAAGCACCCACCGTGTATCTCTAAACGATAGGTGCCTCGCAAGCAGAGTTTACCGCACAACTAGCATAGATATAACAGCCCGACATGAATCAACGGGCAGTTGGCCGCCAGACACAACACCCGTCTGGTCGGAGGATCCTCCCTTTTCTATAGAGTAAGAGTGAACTTTACACCCTGTTCCTCATACCTCTGTAAGTCGATCTAATAAGCCTCTGTGGTCCATTAAAAGCCACTATTAACTTGGCTGAAGGGTATAAAATTCACTCCGCAGCCTATTTATGATGACTAGAGTTTCAGGCAACTTAGATCCGTATTTCCATTGTGAGCAAATTCAAATAGTAACTAAACAAACTGTCGTTAATTTGTCCTCAGCAATGGTCATAAACAATTGCTTATCAAATTACTAAATCTAGCTCCCAAACAATTCTTAGCGAAACTTTTCGGCGACGACACGGAAATACCAATTGATTTTCATGAGTTATCGCCAGCCCTGATTTATAGAGCTCAGGCACAACCCTGCGCTGCTAGCACACTTTTGATATATGTGTTTTTAGGGTTGCTACTCAGAAATAGTTTTAGTACAACGTTTATTTATTTTATAGCTTTTAAGTGACGTTTACGGGCATCGGACAATGCACCAAGAAGGATAGATACTAGAAACAAGAGTCCGTGTAATTTTGTACTGAGCTTTTATGAGTGAAGACGATTTTTATTGGGTATCGTCGGAGTAAAACAATGTAAAGATGTCTTTTCAAAAGAAATCTAGAAGTGGGTCGAATTTTATGGAACTCTCTGCCAGCATTTGTGTTCGCTTCCACGTATAACCCGTCACCCTTCAAAGCAAGAGTGAATAGGCATCTTCTGGGCACGCTCGTTCCATCATAGACATCAACCATCGCTTTCCACCACGCGAGATCGAGGTCAAGAGCTGGACAATTTTGCAATAAAAAAATAATGGTAAACCTAATTTCAATCTTTAACATAAGCACATGAATACCCCGAGAAATTGAAAGAAACACCATTTACCTACACAATAGAATACTGAAAAAAATTGGCAAAGTCCTGTAACATAATAGGTACATAAACGTCTTCAAAAAAAGCTTTCAACGCTAATTGAGCAAGTTCAAATACATTATCAGGAATAACATTTATTTGACAAACCTCCCCTATGTTATGTTGGTGTACGGTTTATATATACACACACATTTATCCTGCCGAGAAAACCTACGGTTTCTTCGCCGTGTGTACGCATGGTTGTCATTGTTGTATGGATCACTATGAAAGCTTGGTGACGGATACGGTTTTTCTACGGCGCGATTTATATGCCCTACCTTCTGTAGGTACAATGTGCCTCAAGGCTTTCAATTCATTAGGTATATGTAGCCCTATCTGTGCAAGTTTTTTTTTTTTATTCTATACGGCCCTTTCAATTGATAATTTATCATACTGCCCCAATTACAGTTATCGAATAATAAATAAGCATCCCTGTTCATCGTGTCAAACGCACAAAACTCATCCGTTTGTCACACAAATCTGCTGATGACATGTAACAGTAAACCTATAACTCAGGCGATCGGTAAAAACAATGGTGGCTCCAACAATGGTATAGAGGTGAGTTGAGCTACATAATAATTGTGCAAACATTTTTCTGTAATTATTACAGACAAATGGTTGCACTGACTGGACTAGTCCACTCAAATCTTTGTGGTTATTTTTCCTCTAAAGACCGTTTCAGGCACTAATCTACATTGTCCTCACATGATCTGACCAAGATTAAGTATGTCTGGACTTTAAAAGAGATTTTGGCCCTTGGGTTTGTTTCGCCATTTCTTCTCAAGGACAGTCAGATAAGAAATGTCGACTCCATCTAGCTCATTTTTTTAAATGAAACTTCTTTACGCACGCTTGACTTGGGGAGTAAGCTGGCGAACGCGTGACGTAAGCGTTACGAAAAGTGTGATCGGGCGAGGCGAACGGGAGTTGAGTGGGGGATATAAGCAAGAGAAAGCAGTGCGCGCGCACATTTTCTTTCTCTTTTCCTCTCATAGCCAAATACGTTTGAAGTTTCATTTCAGTCGTGTGGTCATAAGCACGTAAAAGTGATTCCGATATTCCATTTAAATAACAAACAATTTAATTTCATTTTATTTCATATACTTAGGAGACGTATTCTACTTTTTCGGCTAGCACAAATAAGGATTTGGTACGTCACTCGGGGCTCGCATCTAGTTTGTCAAACTCAATTTCAAACTCAAAGCATTTTCAATTACACCATTTACTTTTGAATTGTCAAGGGGTCGGTCAGTCAGAAAGATGAAGCTAGTTGCCCATTCTAAAGCGTAGTAGTTTTCATTTGTATGTAATTGTAATAAACATTTTTTTTTATTAGGTTCCTATGGAGAAAAAAAGGCAAGAAACTTTATGGACACTCTTTTAAATCAAAATACTTTTTGTTACAGTATTTTTATCTCACGAAGCGACGCGCGCTTTAATTTTGTTCACCAAGTGTATAAAACACGCTGTGAATGTGTGCGTGCAGACGAGAAGCGTCAGCACATAACATACACACGCACACATTCATAACGTGTTTGTACACTTGCCAACCACAAGTATAGCGGGCTTCGTTTCGTAATATAAAAATACTACACTAAATATTGGTTACAACATTCACGATAAAATTATACATACATAATTTGTTTATGTGAGAATGATGCCGATGTTGAAACAAGTATCTTATTGCGAAACTAACACACGGCAATTGATATTTATATAAAGCTATACAGGGTGAAATTGAATTCATGGGCATCCTTTTAAGGGGTCATTGTAATCATCATTATGAACAACTTTTACTATGGGACGAAACCTGCAATCGCGAAAAAAATCAGCTCTTCCCTACATATTGACGAGTTATGTGAACATAAATGCAAAGAACAGCTGATTTTTTTTCGCGATTTTTGGGTTTAGTCCCATAGTAAAAGTTGTTCATAATGATGAGTACAACGACCCCTTAAAAGGATGCCCAAGAATTTAATTTCACCCTGTAGGTATACCTACTAAATTGACCAAATCTTATAATCCTTTGTAAATGACTCCCCAACCAGTGGTCGACCCAAAATCGTTAGTAAGACGAATACTAAATAGACTTACTGACAACACAGTAAGCAAGTCGCCCTTTCTCCATTTCGTCGCACACCAAAAGGAAATGATTAACGACTCGCCATGACAGTTGCGTCTTTGAGTCAAGTCGTTTGATGCAACTTGATACTATTGATTGGGAACAAAAGATGAACAAAGTGGGATTCGGTTTCATAACCCTTTGACGAGTCGATAATGGTGGGCTTCCTAAATGTTGGATATTGCGAAGTTTTAGTGGGATTCATTACTAACAGCGGCTATATGAGTCATAAATAAGAATGAAGATGGTATTTTTCATGCTAATTAAGTTGGATAAATGTTGAAATGTGAAAGAAAAAGGTAATTTAGGGGCACTCTGTGAAATTGTCTATATTTATACGTTGAGTACTATTATAAGTCAATACTAAAAAAAACATGCAGTTTAAGGTTTTTTGCACCACCCATTTTTTAAGTTTATTTATTTCGTAATCAACAAATACATTTTAGAGGCCTTCTTTTAAGTATGAAGATACATACCTCTAACTGAAGACCTACGTCTTCCGTGCCTATAATAAAAATAAAACTAGACTACAGATACAAATTAGGTAGATACTTGAATTCGTAATCCATACTAATATTATAAATTCGAAAGTAACTCTGTCTGTCTGTCTGTCTGTATGTTACCTTTTCACGCCTAAACCGCTAAACAGATTTCGATGAAATTTGGTATAGAGATAGTTTGAATCCCTGGAAAGGACGTATGATAGTTTTTATCCCGATATTCCTACGGGATCGAAACTTACGCGGGTGAAACCGCGGGGCGCAGCTAGTCTCAGATAATTTACATTTCATCCCCGTTTGTAAATCAAACGATACTGAGAAAATCAGAAAAAACTTCGTTGCAATACAATTTTAAACCTGTCGTGTATGTCATTCAGTTTGTTGTTTCACATTTGATAATTATTTTTTTTTTGGTGGGAAATTATCAAATAACTTCTCCCGCTCTGGGCGGAGCGAGAGGGCGTGTTAGACTTTTACTGACTAAAACCCATCCGTGTTCCTTCAGTCGCTAGCGCCAGGGGCCACGGTATCTCTTTCAAACAGCCCGCGACCCCGGCAGGCATCCGCCCTAGCGGACCCCGTCAGTTAGTGCTGACATCTCTTTGAGACGCGCGTGGAACACAACGCGCGGTCGACCCGGGCCTGGTCCTTACCGGACGGCGAGCTGCCCATTGCTCGCGGCCCGCAAGCCCGTGCCTACGGTGGCCGGGAATCGGCTATTGATTCCCGACGCCCAGGGCGTCCTGCGGCATTTGATAATTATCTCAGATTCTGATTGCAAGTACAGTTATGTGTGGAGTGTATGTTTGACCCATTCTTATCGATCCTGAATCCACAACCAGGCAGGGACCTTTAACTACTAAGTATAAGATTATTTGCTTAAATACAGAACAGTTTCATTTTAAAAAGCATCTCCATCATAGGCAAAATTCTTGTCACCCCATAAGCGTTCTTCTGCATTCGTAACTTGTTTTTCCCCAAGCTGTACGAGTAGTAACAAAATATAACTTTATCATGCGTCCCATCTTCACTATTGACATTTTGACCTATTTCCATGCCTCTTTTTTACCCATTCTTTTTTTGCTGATCTGTGCTTACAATATTGTGAATATGGATTAAGTATACATGAACCTCTAGACCCCCTAGTGTAAAAAATTGTTGTCGTTTTTAATTTTTTTGTTGTTGTTTTTAATGACCAACGAATAATTTCAACCCAGAGGCGTTCGGAATCATGTACTCCATGGTAACAGGTTACGCGTCGATGTCTCCACCACTTTGTATGATGTGACCCACACTTTTTTTTTTCTAAGGTAGCTAAAGCTTTGAAAAAAAAATTACAAAATCCCAACAGGACGTTTTAAACAGCCTAAACTGGCCCACTGTTGGACAAAGACCTTTCTTTATACATCGTATTTAAGTGCATCCAATTGCAGTTGTCAATATATTGGATGGTTACTTTCATTCTCTCCATGCAAGTGATGTTCAATTGTTTTAGCTTGCAAACCAAGTTTAATGTGAGTCCAGTTAACCAATAAAAATACAGAAAATCAATGCAGTGGTCAACTAGACCTGCGGGTCCAGTTGACCAAAGACTCTTATATCTACCGATGCTACCAATCAATTCAGAATAGACCGGACCGACCTGAGACTGCGCTTCCTGAGGCCAATAACCAACTACTATTACTACAGACTACTATCCAAATCAGTACCCAATACCTAAGTACATGCAGCACATCACCGAGTACTATAAATCATGCACGCAACATAATACCGCCGGCGCGGCGACGTTATATATGGCGCAGAGACGCCCCGCCGCGCCGCGCGGGCGGTGCACTGTGATTCACTAGCGTATCATTATATGTAATTAGAACTATTTTGTTATGTGACCTCTTTATTTAATAGTGGCCAGTAGCATAGACAAATGTAGGCTTGGTTGGTATACAGGGTGTTACGGAAAGGGTATATCAATACAAACGGGTTGAAGAGTGTATCTGGTCTAGAATCTCTGTACAAAATTTCAGCTCAAAAGCATTAACTTTGAAAATGCTTAATATTTTTTTATTTCGACATCACGGCGCTGCACTGGCGTGATGTGCGTGTACTAGGCGCACAGACACACTACAGATAATGGATAATGACCCTCGTAGTGCGGTGACACGTTTGCTATGATTTCAATTTAATAAACTATCGAAATAAAAAAATATTAAGCATTTTCAAAGTTACTGCTTTTGAGCTGAAATTTTGTACAGAGATTCTAGACCAGATACACTCTTCAACCCGTTTGTATTGATATACCCTTTCCGTAACAACCTGTAGAAGCAAAACTTAAGGTCCAGTCGCTTGTATAGAAACAAAACTCACGCTGCAAAATCCTGTTCTACAGTTTGGAGGCGTATGACGCAAATGCGACTGTTGAGCGTGAGGTCCTGGATTGGATTCCCGGGTCAGGCAAAGTATTATTGGATTTTTCCATTGGGAATTCCTTCGTAACGTTATTGTTCTTATTAGCTTGTTTTATCCCGGGGCTAGTGGCTAAGTAATAACAGCCGCACAGGTCGATCGGTCAGGTTAAGCTACGCTTGCCGCGTTTGGTCCATGGATGGGTGACCATCTTTACACACCGAGACCCCTCCGTGCGTCGAAAAGCACGTTAAGCTGTTGGTCCCGGCTGTTATGCGTGGATCTTTGATACTAGTTATGGGTCGTCAGAAACACGAAAGTCTGACCACTAGTATTATCAAGGGGTATCGTATTACCCAGTAACCGGATTGTGGAGGTAAGATTGGTATTCGCTCCATGTAAAATACTGGTATTCAGCCGCATCCGGTTAGACTGGAAGCTGACCCCAACATAGTTAGGAGAAGGCTAGATGATGAGCTTGCTTTATCCCACTGCATTTCTCATATTATGGAGGAGGAAGGAGCGTAGAGCACCACGATTACGTGTTTGAGATTTCAATATTATAGGTTCACTAGCTTCTGCCCGCGACTTCGTCCACGTAAAATTTCACCCTCCCCCCATTCACCCTCTTAGGGGTGGAATTTCGAATAACCCTTTCTTACTGGATATCTACTCTTCACAAAGAACACACCCTCCAAATTTCATGTCTCTTGGACCAGCGGTTGAAGCTGTGCGTTGATATATCAGTCAGTCAGGACTTTGAATTTTATATGTACCTATACATGAAAGTTTCCCTAAGATGTTAACTGCAAATAACTGCACTCAGTACATTTTAATGTTAGCGCGGAAGTCATAAAAATACTAATAGACGATTATCTGAAAGTTATTGGAAAGTCAACAGAGACCATTAAATATTGTCGACGGATATTAATGTTTTATAGGCTGTCCATATAAAATCTAGTATATTATAGTCTATAAATGTATAAAGTGGCTCTTAAGTTCAGTGGTCGTAGAGGCGGCTCCAACGAGTTGGATTATGGGTTAAATTTACAAAGTCAAAGTCGTTTGTTTCAATAAGATCATGTAATAAAATAAAAATAAAAAAACAAATAAATAATACAATTTCTTTACATTGCTAATCTTAGAAGTAATTGTTTACAAACAGACCTTGCTACAAAATATTGTTCTACGACTATACTGAGTCTACTGTACGTCTGAAGTAACACTTTAACTGCTCCCTACACTTCTAGGAAAGGAAAGCGTTGTGTCGATAATAATTTATTTTTTATAAAGTTAAAATTATGGCTGCTGGAAAAACGATTTTATTCTACATAAAGTTAAGTACTTTTTATTTTGAAACAAATATTTATAATATATACAAATATATTAATAACAAATATTTACATAATATAAGCTAACAGTAATAATCCATACTAATATTATTTTGAAAGTAACTCTGTCTGTCTGTCTGTATGTTACCTTTTCACGCCTAAACCACTGAACGGGTTTCGATAAAATTTGGCAGAGAGGTAGATTGCATCCCAGGGAAGGACATAGGATAGTTTTTATCCCGATATTCCCACGGTATCGACACTTATGCGAGTGAAACCGCGGGGCGCAGCTAGTTAATAATATATTATACATGTATCCAAAAACATAGAAAAAGAAAAGGGGGAAAGAATCACAGGGCATCAAGATATTCGTCCGCCGCATCACTGTCAACAGGAACAGTGCCCAAAACGCTGGCAGCATTGCCATGTATGGCGATGCTGATTCTATATAAATCAATTTATAAAGAAATGTTAAATAATCTAATCTAAATTAATGTGACGATAATTAATTTTATGGAATGTATTGTAAAATTAATTTATTATAGCACACTGGCATTTAAAGCATGCCACTGGACATGAATATTATACTCTAGCATTAACAATATTGTGATGTTTTGCATGTTAAATGTCTGACCATGTATTTGGAACTTAATTACTAACATTAATAAAGACGGGAAGAAGAGAGACGCGAGTTTAATAATGCAATTTAAAAACGAACAAAAAAATATGAGGTAACGTTTGTCATTCCTCCACTACTGACTCAGCAACTTGTACACGCCCCCTTTTAGAATTATACAACGGATTCCTAAAACCGGTATTACTCCTAGAACTGATCACTGAATCTCTTCTCGTCAAACTCACGACACTGTCCGACCTCCTCTCGAACCTCGAAAATATACTGCCGGTCATATTTCTAGAAACTATCGGGAACCTTAGATCTGGAATTTTATAATAATACACGTACAACGCCCCCAATGTTAAAATCACCGCGAAAAACACGGATACAAAGATTTTTCCGCCCAAACCCGACTTCGACAAAGGACCCCCGCTTATCTGGGCAACCTTATGCCCTTTCACCCAGCGAGCATGGAGAGCATAGCTAATAGAATTGATCACTTCCGCACTAAACCCTTCGTATTCACCTTTGTCAACCACCACGAGTTGAACTCTTCTGAACGGAATTTCCGGAGTTAAACCAATGTGGTATTCAATACGGCTTTTCCCGTACCCATTAACAGTGTCTTCAACAAGGTCACCGAAAGCTTTCATATCAAATCCTTCATCTGCATCAAACAATATGTATCCGCCACATATTTCACAACAGAATCCAAGAGGCTTGATAGGATGCACACACGGAGCCTTCGGACAAAACTTAGAAGTACAATCAATCGGCAACGGAATGAATTGGCACGCACACCCTAACAACTGGGAACAGGGCATAGCTTGACCGATTCTAACGCCTGTGCTCATATATTCATTCAAAATAAATTGTTGTGTAGTATCACGTAAACGTCCATACACTGCACGTAGCATGAAGTCCCTACTGCTAAAACTTACGTTTCCAATTATAAGATCATGTACAAATTGTGACATTTTTGGCAAGGTCACGGTAAATTTGGTATTTGCTGGGAACTCCACTACATCGTTGTAACACGGTACTCTGTCTGAGTCAGGAGTAGCTTTGTTGAACTTCGGCGAGCTCCAAACATCGGCTTGGTTCCAAGACGTTACTGATTTATCCAAGTAATAAGCGTTTCCTTCTGTGCAGTTGGTATCCGTGGGATTGTCTCCAAAAGTTAACACGCCTTCCAAAATCAATTCGCCATTTTCTGGCAAAATTAATCCGCTAACTTCAGTTCCAGACGCAATTTTGACTGAACCGGCAATCGATTGTGGAAACACAACTGTTTGTTTAGAACACGGAAGTTTTTTGTCTTTGAAGTTCTCTGGTAACTTGAAGCTTGAGTTTGGAAGCCACTTGACAGTTGCCGCTGATATTAAAGTTGTGCCGAATATAGCGAGACACTGTAGGACCACAATTGGTGACATGTTGCGACCGAGGTATGTTAATGAATGCCAATCTGGTTCAGTCAGAGTGTAATGTGACACTAAATGATGTCTGGTCGTTTATTATCTCTGCTCTGTTTGATGTGCGTGACACATGCAATCACAAATCAACGTTCTTGGAGTGTAGATTTACACTTTAAATCATGTTGATTAGTTGAATGCATTGTGGGCTAATTATTGGAATGATTAGTGACGTGTTCGCATTGTCCTAAATCTATGAAAATCATGAATCTGCTTCAATAATGTTTCTATTGGTTCGTTTTGAATTTAAATTCCCCCACTTAAAGAAAGATTCGATACTGTATGTAACTCTGTGGGTAAAGATAAGGAATTTTCTAGAGAACGATGCAAAAATGAATCGAAGTGAAAAGGAAAATTAGAAAAACACCACCAAAAAAAAATACCGACAAAAAAACTGATAAGTATGATTTCAGACGCTTTTATTACGTTTCTTGGTCCAAAGAATTCTTATAACAGAAGCGAGAACAATCCATCACTGAGCAAAAGAATCTCATTTAAATATCCTTACCAGCAAACAGTAATATATTGCCCACCGCGAATACAAAACCGCGACGAATTAGCCACGTTAATATCATAATATTTCCTCAAAAAAAGAATACGTATATACAAAAGATTAGGGGTAATCCTGCTGCGTCGAGAAACCCGAGATCCGGGGATTACTGCCATCTTGAAGGAGCAATAAAAGTCATCGCCAGCCACGCACGACCATTACACTTGATACCTTATGATTTATGGCTAGATAACACTGGTAGGTGGTTAAATACAAACCATTAATGACTTTGGAGGGGTTAGAAATTTAATAAGACGCCGCTCCCGTGCCAAGGAGCGTAGTTATGCAAATTTTATTGCAGGAAAAGCATCAGGTGGAATGCACGGGAGGATGTTGTGGCTTTTCCAGTTGCGGTTACAAGGATTTTGTGTGACGTCAGCTGTCTGGTTTGTTTGCAGCTGTACTGCATGAAGACGTCTGTTCATATGTTTTCTTCTTGGGATCCCATTTAAAAGCTCTTGTTGGTGCAACACTTTTCACTTCTCTCTATTGTGAAATCTCTGTGCATTTACATAGAGCTGGCATTAGAAATACCGATTGCATTTATTTTTTCTATTTTATTTCTAATGATCAAAAGTCCGCACTTGGAGTCTGCCAACGGGCTATGAAACGAAGTATACTAGGTGTCAAACTCACAGACCGCATTAAGAACTCTATACTTCATTCCAAAACACAAATAGCGGACGCTGGCCGCACAGCTGCTGGATTAAAGTGGAACTGGGCTGGCCATATCTGTCGCATGTCGAAGCAGCAATATGCAAAAGCCACCACTCAGTGGATCTTCAATGGCAGGAAACGACTGCGCGGCAGGCCCAGAAAGAGATGGCGGGATGAGCTGGACTCCTTCTTAAAGGATTGGCCCACAATCGCGGTAGACTGGTAAAAATGGAAAGAGAGAAGGGAGGCCTTTGCCCTGCAGTGGGACAACGCAGGCATCGGGTTAAGGTACGCTTGCCGCGGTTAGTCTGTGGATGGGTGACCATCTTTACATACCGAGACCCCTCCGTGCCTCAAAAAGCACGTTAAGCCGTTATGAGCAGTCTTTCAAAGGGGTATCGTATTACCCAGTAACAGGGTTGTAGAGGTCAGATAGGCAGTCGCTCCATGTAAAATACTGGCATTCAGCTGCATCTGGTTAGACTGGAAGCCGACCCCAACATAGTTGGAAAATGACTCTGACACCCCGGCGATGCGATGGAAGGAGCACGAAGGATGACGTTATGTCGTGCTATCCGACCTGCGCTTATATCCTTATTCTGTGTGTAAAGGATGATGCAACTAATTTCCAGTTTTAAGTGACCTCGAATTGTATAGGCTTTTCTTACAATGAGGAGTCAGCTTATACTGGAAATATATAGCTTGATATGTCACCGTGCGTACAAAGTACTTGTAACAGGATTCCAATTCACCTTACCTCGCCGTACCCGCACGCAATATCGGCCCGTACATTCCACTACTACTTTAAAGATCGTAACAAGCCGCCGAAACGCACAATATGCTAGATGGGTAGATAACAGGGACCTCTAAGTGTTCCGGTTTTACGGTTCGTCCTATAAAACCGCTAGCGTTCTGAACGTTTATAAAGGGTGCTATTATACCTTATTGTGGCGACGTACGTGTTCGGTTTTAATATTTGAAGTCGTGAAAGTGTTTTTTGATGCGTGAAGGTCAAGGCTGAGGCAGATTGGTTTTTATATGACCTAGTATTTTTGGTCCTTTTGTCCGGATTGGTTTTGTAAAACTGAGGGCAGGGCTTTGTTGAGTAAATGGTTTTATTTCTACACTAGTTATTGCACACGACTTTGTTTGCGATCCAAAGTGAAAGTAATCTATGTCCTTACCCAGGTCATGATCTATATGTGTGCCAAATTTCATACAAATCCGTTCAGCCGTTTTCTCTCTCGCATTTAGTTAACTCATTTTCACATTTATAATATTAGTTAGGAGTGTTGTAATTATGCATTTTACTTATCTCGGTTACTACTGATATTTAGCTGCATCCTGCACCCTAATTGCGTAACACACTATTACTCTCAATTTGAATAATTTTGAAGCTTATTTCTAATCCATTGCTTCATATGTTCGAAAAATGTGTCTGCTCAACAACGCAAATAACACAATGAATGTTGTTGAACTGTCAAATGGAAACCCATTGCTACTGATAGTGTGTTACGCAATTACCCCGCTGGCTGGTTAGTCAGATTGACTAATCTCGTAGGTACACACGATATCGATTTTTCTTGTCCTCAGATTCCCCATTCACAATTTATTTAGATAATTAAAGAGAATTGAAAAATGTTTATGTACCGACGCCAGCACATCAAGCTACTACAATATGTCAAATAGATTTTCAACTTTATCGCTAAAGCATAAGGTTCAAAGTTGATTGGGAAAATTTGACAGTTTTAGGTAATAAAGGTAGGTTGGGTAGGGGCGTAGGTTGTAGGTCTAATTTAATCTATATATATAAAAATGAAACCCGTTTTCCGTTGTCACGACATAACATGAAAACGGCTGGACCGATTTCGATGAAATTGGTATAGAGATAGTTTGAGTCCCGGGAAAGGACATAGGATAGTTTTTATCCCGATATTCCCACGGGATCGACATTTACGCGGGTGAAACCGCGGGGCGCAGCTAGTTGAAAATAAATTAATGAATTTAAACATAAACTCACGCCTTCCTCCCATGGAATGAATTTAATAGGTCAAGCACCGCGTGTCGCCTATTGGCGACGAAACAATAGAAAACCAATTGTGTCCCATTAGAGGAGCTCGACAGATTAATGTAGATATATTTGGGAACCAGGTTGTGGTCAGAAAGAAGAAAACAAGCTTCGTCCAATGGTGCGTATATTCAGAATGACATATTGACAATTCACATAGAGTTTTCATCGAGCCCATGAAGTTCCGTAGAACGATCCAGTGTTGCCAATCCTATTAATTATATAGGTGAAAACACACGACATACGTTACAGAATTTAATCACAACAAAATTCAGGAGCGCTTAGTATTCTATGACTCAGTTAACCAACCCTTTTACCAAAACATTAACCTTGAACGACTTATAACATAAAATGAACACCGATAACCCCTTTATTAGAAAACTTAATATAAATTGAAATGATAGTACCCACGAGAACGATAACAGCCCTTCATAACTTCAAAATTTATCTACCCTTAAATATACACCTCTATACACCAACCCACTTTCACCTTTATTGCTTGTCTTTAAAGGCTATAGTTGCGTAACATTTTTGTGTGTTCAGACTAAATATTGCAGCATGTATGTATCAGGTTCTTACAAAGAGTCCATTACTCAAAACATGTTTGGTTTGTTCTCTATTTGAATAGTGAACATGGAAGCGTTTCAAAATGGACAATTAAGAGTTGCGTCACAGTATACAAATATACGGCTACAGTTAACAACGTTTGGTGCAAATTCTCAGACTGTTTTTCTTCCATTTTGGCCCGCATATTTCGGTACAATTTACAACTGAAACGCTTGTAACGAAGCAGCAGTATTTTCAAAGATCTGAATACAATTCAAAACTTTTACCAAACATAATATTATCCTAGTGATGTCTTCTTAAAAAGGTTCAGTCATTATTGCCTCTTTTCTTAAGGCATAGAATAATTACAAGTTTGCTCATCGTACACCTTACCGTAAAGCTTCATAATATTTTATACTAGCCGTGCCTCGCGGTTTTACCCTCATAAGTCTCGATCCCGTGGGAATGTCGGGATAAAAAGTATCCTATGTTCTTTCCCGGGACTCAAACTATCTCTATACCAAATTTCATCTAAATCAGTTCAGCGGTTTAGGCGTGAAAAGGTAACATACAGACAGACAGATTTACTTCCGAATTTATTATGGATTGAGTCACATCATTGGTCAGCTATAAAAACCATCATTAGGTTCGCGAGTCAAAAAGCGGGTCCTTATACCTTCGTACCCAGTACAAAATAGATCACAGTAGACAAACAGGACACAAACAGACAAGGTATACAAACAGGTTTTCAATTAAAAAAAGGAAGTTAAGTCCTCACTTCGGGCATGCATAAGAGCTGCACAAGATTTAAAAAATAATTGGACATTTCGAGTTCCCGACTCAAAGGCATACCAGCTTAGTTAATACCAATTAGGCAATAGCCAGCATTCGTCACAAAAGCTTGATATCTCGCCATAAAACATACACTTGGCTCATAATTTATTCGACTTCACTCAATACATGCTATAAAATCTATTCAATCGCTAAAAGGTTCCATTTTGACCACGGAGTAATGATTGTATGGAGTGCTGACACGCATTGTAAGTTCAAAAAGGAAAGGAAAATGTGGACATAAATGAAGCCTGATGATAGATTTCATGGCTCAGTTGGGGCCATGTAATAAATTGGCCTTTTGTGTTTTAAAGTTTTTTTTTAGTTGACTATATTTTATAATTTGGCAATTTAACACAACTTGTTGACTATATTTTATCATTTGGCAATGCAGTCTAAAGGACTGTGATAGTCTTTCACAATGAATGGCCAAGGGAGAAGTATCATTAGTACGTACACTATGGACAGAACAGTGGCGTGCATTGCATATAGGCATATAAGCAGTGCCTACCTCGATATATCAACATAAGCCTGTCAATTACATTTTAGTGTGTGTGCCCCACAATTAAGAAACTCACTAAATTATCATACCTAACAAAAATCAAAATCTTCATACAAACACGCGCGGCAGTAGGCAGTCGCCGTACGGCCTACTCGGCTCCCGTACTATTCGCACATTGTCATTGGTCTTCCTTTACTCGTTCAAGTTCAAGTTAATATGACAAAATTAAAAATACGTACGTCTCACGCGTAATACCATGACGTTTGACCTTCGCAATTTATCACCCTTAATTAAGCATGCCTACTCAAATAAACACACTTTTGACCTCACATTTTTTTTTCTGATTAGTGACCGTGTTTGTCTAGACTAGACCCGGCCTAGTGCCTACCTATTCTGAAAACCAATGCACGCCACTGACTGACCGACTCCTTTCACAATTCAACAGTGCCTGTAAATAGTTTATTTATTTATTTATTTTACCATTTATGTACACACATATATAAACAGACAAGAAAAAACAGAACAGAAAAATAGGTACAAGTTCCCGACTCAAAGGCATACCAGCTTAGTTAATACCAATTAGGCAATAGCCAGCATTCGTCACAAAAGCTTGATATCTCGCCATAAAACATACACTTGGCTCATAATTTATTCGACTTCACTCAATACATGCTATAAAATCTATTCAATCGCTAAAAGGTTCCATTTTGACCACGGAGTAATGATTGTATGGAGTGCTGACACGCATTGTAAGTTCAAAAAGGAAAGGAAAATGTGGACATAAATGAAGCCTGATGATAGATTTCATGGCTCAGTTGGGGCCATGTAATAAATTGGCCTTTTGTGTTTTAAAGTTTTTTTTTAGTTGACTATATTTTATAATTTGGCAATTTAACACAACTTGTTGACTATATTTTATCATTTGGCAATGCAGTCTAAAGGACTGTGATAGTCTTTCACAATGAATGGCCAAGGGAGAAGTATCATTAGTACGTACACTATGGACAGAACAGTGGCGTGCATTGCATATAGGCATATAAGCAGTGCCTACCTCGATATATCAACATAAGCCTGTCAATTACATTTTAGTGTGTGTGCCCCACAATTAAGAAACTCACTAAATTATCATACCTAACAAAAATCAAAATCTTCATACAAACACGCGCGGCAGTAGGCAGTCGCCGTACGGCCTACTCGGCTCCCGTACTATTCGCACATTGTCATTGGTCTTCCTTTACTCGTTCAAGTTCAAGTTAATATGACAAAATTAAAAATACGTACGTCTCACGCGTAATACCATGACGTTTGACCTTCGCAATTTATCACCCTTAATTAAGCATGCCTACTCAAATAAACACACTTTTGACCTCACATTTTTTTTTCTGATTAGTGACCGTGTTTGTCTAGACTAGACCCGGCCTAGTGCCTACCTATTCTGAAAACCAATGCACGCCACTGACTGACCGACTCCTTTCACAATTCAACAGTGCCTGTAAATAGTTTATTTATTTATTTATTTTACCATTTATGTACACACATATATAAACAGACAAGAAAAAACAGAACAGAAAAATAGGTACAAAGGTGATGCTTATTTCATAAGAAATCTCTTCCAGCATACCTGCGATAGGACAAGAAATAAAGAGATGTAGGCAGCGTGATAAAGAGTAAAGGAGACAAAAAAAAAAATACATAAAACCTAAAAAACAATTCACTTAATAAAACTAAACAAACAATACAAGAATCTATTTAATTAAAATCTAGAAGAAGTCTCCGATTTCTGTCTCTGTTCTTTAAACTTAAGGTAAATATACTCAGCCTATTCCGATCACTGTTTATAATGGTTATCTAAAGTCTTTTTTTTTATTTATTTATTTATTTAATCACTTACAACTATTATTACAGGCAAAACACAATGCAATAGTGAACCCAACCTTATTATAACAACTTATTTTCTAAAATTACATATTATGTTATCCTTGTGAATTCACTCCGTGTACAAGCAAAGATATCTATATAGTCTGCTACAAGGGTAAGAGTGCGAAGCGCCCACGTCAGGGGCGCCTCATTTAACAGATTAGTGCGACCACGAGGTACAGCCAGCAGCTGAGGCCGCCGTCGCCGCCACACATATCTGTCGGGCACACTCAAACACACTAACTCTAATATGTTAGCGTTATGTATTTTGCCTCTAATTAATTTAAATAAATATGAGACAAGCGCGAACTCACGCCTAACTCTCAGGTTGTTGTATCCAACCATGCCTAATATAAACAAGGTTGGATACATAAGCGGGTAAAAAGGATATACTCCATAGAGCCTCAAATATAAAAATCTAACAAAAGTTAAGCATTATTAACATTTCATCAGGCACATTTTTGTTTACATATCTATTAACACATCTTGGAAACATGCTGGTCCTGCTCCATAGGACAATCTAGAGTCTAGACAAAATCAAACTGGTTGCTAATTTAATTGTAAAATGTTTTATTCTTTTTTACATTGTTTTATATTCATTACTCACACCCTGACTTATTACTTGTATTTTTTTTTTAATTACAATCGTTTTGCTTGTACCATGTTTGTAAATATGTGAGCACCATGTATCTATCAGATAATTAATTTATATGTCATGGTTTCGTTTTTAATTCTTTTACCTATTGTGGTATAGTCATTTTATTTTAGGTGCATCGTCCTCACATGTTATTATATAATTAATCTACCCATGCAAAATATTTTAAAACATTTTAAAACAGTAACGGTGGAGTTTCTTGCCCATTCTTCTCCATACGAAAACTACCTTTTGGAATGGGCGAATAGAATCAATTCTATTTTAAGGTAATTTTTGACATTCAAAAGTGCCTTTTATGTGCCTATTTGAAATAAATGCTTTGACTTTGACTTTAATCAACGTTTACAAATAAACCTCTAGCTCTTCATTTCTACCTACTCTATGGTGTAGAAAGCAAGTAATAAAATAATCTCTACACTGTTGGTTTCTTATGGCGATGTTTATTACATAATTGGCTATTAGACACGTATTTAGTTTATTGCTATGGCTATTGACATTCAGTCGCTGGAGTTTTATAGTACCCGTTATATTCTATATCTCCAATAAACAGTAGTGGGCTTCCATATAATTGAGGTAGTGTGTGGACAGAAAGAAAGAAAGAAAATACGTTTATTTGCGGTGAACATGACGCAAAAAAGAACATAAACACAAAAAAAAGAGAAGGTAAGGGAAACATGCGTCACATCCACGCAAAACGGCTATCGCTCAGCATAATGCTGCGACCCTATGCAAGACAGAGCTCCAGCGCTGGTTTTCAGCGACAGCCGACAGCAGTGGTGGCCCATTGGTGTCTACCCCGACATACGAGTTGTAGGCCGTGAGTTCGAACCCAGGCAGGCACTTTACTTTGTGTATTTAATTTCATCACCACTGCTCTCAAAACGGTGAAGGAAATAAAATGTTTCAACCAGATATTAACAATGTTTTTGGTTTCTGGCTACCTTCAGCCCAAGAATTGTATTCACTTTGTTAAAGCCTAAAAGAAAGCTCCTCTGTTTTCGACATTCAGCTAAAAAACACAGACCGCTAAAAATAACTAATAGTAGGTAAATAATAAATTAATAGATTTTTAACTGTCACGCCCTTTATACCTGGAGGCTTTTATTTGGTCAGTAAGTTTTTTTTGTTTACATTTTTAATTTGATTTTTTTTTTTTTGCTTGAGTACGTATAGTGTTTATTGTATTTGTTGGTATATTGGCGTGGCTAGCTAACCTATGGCAAATAATTTAATTTAATGTTCTGTGTCCTGTAATGTTAATTACTTTGCATACTTAGTATTGTATAAAATCAATTATTTACTAACTGAACTGACAGCTGTGCTGCTGGGGAGTTTGTTCCGCCACTTCTTCTCCCCAGCGAAAGCACTAGGAAGTGGTGAAGGGCGGGCGTTTTGGGGGACTGTCTTTTGTAATTTTGACGTTCGAAAAGTGCTGATTCTCAGCCTAGTTTGAGTAAATGACATGATTTTTGATTTTGATTCTTTATCGCTAAAACATAAGGTTTAAAGTTGATTGGGAAAATTTGACAGTTTCAGGTAGCTTGATGTGCTGGCGTCTGTACCTGCCTCGTTGGTGTAGTGATGCAAGCGTTACTGCTGAGCATGAGATCTTGAGTTAAAGTATTCTTCATAGAATCATAGTGTCACTTTTATTTAGATATGTATGTTTTTCCTTTTTTTTGTTTTTGTATCGGCACCTTGTTTTTATATTATGCTCATGTGGGTAATGGGTTATCATCTAATGTTATAGGTACTTTTGTGTATTGTGCTGTCTTTTGTGTGCGCCAAATAAATGGTTTATCTATCTAGCTATCTTAAATTCCTAGGTCGAGCAAAGTGTTATTAGGTTTTTCTATCAGGAATATCTCAATAGCAGCCCGGAGGCTGGATTTGTGGTTAAGTGCAGTAGGCTTGCCCCCTATTACGTGGTAATTACACATAACTGATAAAATATGGGAATACTATTAGTACAGCTGTGAAGAGGGGCTCATGGCTAAATGATAACAGCCACACAGATCGATCGATCAGGTTAAGCTACGCTTGCCGCGGTTGGTCTGTAGATGGGTGACCATCTTTACATACCAAGACCCCTCCGTGCCTCAGAAACCACGTTAAGCCGTTGGTCCCGGCTGTCATTTGTGGATCTTTGACAGTCGTTACGGGTAGTCAGAAGCCCGAAAGTCTGACAACCAGTCTTACCAAGGGGTATAGTATTACCCAGTAACTGGGTTGTGGAGGTCAGGTAGGCAGTCGCTCCTTGTAAATTACTGGTATTCAGCTGCATCTGGTTAGACTGGAAGCCGACACCAACATAGTTAGGAAAAGGCTAGGCTGATGATATAAGTACAGCTGTGTCTAACTATTCGGGAAAAAAAGGCCTAATGTTATGTGTATAGGCACAAACTGCCATTTTTTACTATCCGTTACTGTCCCACAGCTGGGCAAAGGCCTCCCAACTCTCCTTAGGGGGCGTCCATTAATTACGTGAGGTGATTTTGGTGATTTTTGGACCCCCTCTCCCCCCTTAGTGAGATATCGTGAGATTTGGCTCGACCCCCTCCCCTTCCCTCTAATCTCAGGTGGGATTGTTCAAAATGCGTATTTTCATTGTAAATACGTTAATCTATGCTTCATTGTTATGTGTTAGATTTATTAAAAAAATGTTTCATTATTTTTATATAAGACTCAATTCAATCCAGTTTTCTTGCAATTGTACACTGTTTCTTGCTGAAAAAAAAAATGACGTGATAGTTGCTAGGACCCCCCTCTCCCCCACGTGAGATTGGGCGAGAATCGGCTTGACCCCCCCCTTAAACGCTGCACGTAATTAATGGATGCCCCTTTACACTGCCAAGGACTAATCTTTGTTAAAGGAGTCCAGCATTGCGCACATTCATTGTATTACATGTTTTATAAAATAATTACAATATTTATTATAACATCTAAGTAGTAATAAAAGCCCTCTTCCTCTCTCCTACTTTTGCTATGCCCGACAGGGTTCACAATGATCATCCATACTTAATATTATAAATTCGAAAGTAACTCTGTCTGTCTGTCTGTATGTTACCTTTTCACGCCTAAACCGCTGAACCGATTTCGATGTAATTTGGTATATAGTTTGAGATTTCCACGGGATCAAAACTTATGCGGGTGAAACCGCGGGGCGCAGCTAGTATTCTATAAAACTAAGTTCACATGTGGAAGCAATAAATATATTGAGTATTGAGTAGTTTTTCTATCGGACTAAAACCAAATCTTACCCAAACAAAAGCTACATTTTCGCCTACAAGGTAAAAACCAAACGGTTTTCGAATAGCTCTTATCTGAACTAGCTCTTAGGATTGACTTTTGTGTGGAGAGGCCATTGTTGTTGCTCTATAGAAATAATCATTCCCCTGTGCTAAAGAATTGTGCTGATCGATTTATTATAGTGCGGCTATAGGATAGTGGCATCACAGGGGAAAAAACAATACATTGTACTGTAATTTACTTAAATATCAACGGTTTTCATTAAACAATCCTGCTGTTCCTTGCGTAGAACTACTTGCTTCTGATTTGTTTTGCTTGATAAAAAGTAAAAGTAAAAAAACATCACCACCTAAACCACCATATTGTTAAAACCTAGTTATGTTTCTCTATAATTGAATTTGTAATTCTTTTGAGAACTACAAATATCGTTTATTGTAACTAACATTATGATGTGATAGTTATACCCCTGAGGCATACAAGAATGTTTGAAATCGATTTACAATTGCTGGAGATATCGCGTAACATACATACAAAAAAATACAGTCAAATTGAGAACCTCCTCCTTTTTCAAATTGAGAACCTCCTCCTTTTTCAAATTGAAACCTCCTCCTTTTTGAAATTGGCTAATTATGTAAAAATACGGCAGTTATCGCCACAATGCATCCCATGAAACATTCCACTAAGTCACCACTGAAAAGTCAAGCAAACGACGCAATTTCGTTTATTTAAATTTTTACCAGTAATTTTGATTTAAAAACCAAACTACTGAACCGATGTTGTTGAAATTTCTATGGGACCAATCTAAAAATATATCCTTTCAAATAAAAAAAAAATTTGTAAATCGGTTTATAAATAACGGAGTTCTGAGGTACTCGTAACAAACGTAAATAAACGAATTGAGAACCTCCTTTTTTGAAGTCGGTTATAAAAGTTCTACTAGGACGCTTGCCTAAAAGAGTTTACCTAACCTAACATAAGTTCTAATTTAAATTTTTCTCATGGTACAGATCAAAAATTATTGACAGCCATTTTGTAAATATTCCCAAAGTACCTGAATAATCACAAAACGGTTAATAAGTACTTGACCGAGATTAAAATCCTTACCTTATTGACAACGACATTAAAATCGTCCTAGACTTTTCACTTTTATCATCCAACGACCAATCCACCTCTCCACCATCGCTGAACACGATGAGTGGTCCCATCAACAAAAGAATCAATTTATCACGACAACGCTGAAAGGTCAGCCTATCGGGCTTGGGGGACAGGTGCCCATCGATCGAAGCTCCCAACTTACAGGGGGAATTAAAAAGTTCATCTTTATTGACGGTTTGGAATAAATATACATATATATAGAGAAGATTGAATATTATGATAGATTGAAAAGATGCCTATTTGTAAGAAAAAAAATTGTTTGTGATTTTAACGTCCATATTGGCTTACCGATTTTGATGAAATTATTTGATGAACACTTGTGTTGCTTATCGGACGGAAATATTAAAAACTGAAGGCGCGTGAAACTCTTCATCAAACTTTAATCAAAAAAGGTCAAACTTTTATAGTTCAGAAAATATAATTTTACTTCGTCCGCGTGGTTTTTTTTTCGTGGGACCCAATTTTTTTTTCTAAAATTAAAGTAGCCTAAGTTACTCCTTATTACATCAGCTATCTGCTAGTGAAAGTCCCGTCAAAATCGGTCCAGCCGTTTCAGAGATTATCCGGAACAAACAGACACACAGACAGCCAAAAATTGTAAAAAATGTTATTTTGGTATATGTACCGTGCATACGTCCATATGCATTTAGTAAAAAGCGGTTCTTTTAATATTTTGTATGTATTTAGTTGTATAGATGTATAGAAAAATGATCCAAAAATTGAAACCCATATTTAATTTACCTACCTTACAATACATTATTTATTCCAATTACATACTCGCACCCGTATCCCATTCATCCAACATTCATCTTCCAATTTTCCGCCAGCATCATGCAAGAAGTTTACATAAACATCACATCCATCAAGTCTGTTTGAGCCGGGACTTCATTGAATTAAACAAAGATAGCACAGGGCTAAATATTGGAGGTGTGATAAATAAACATAGAATCCAGACGGTATTTTCATTGTAGTATGTGGATCGAAAATGTGGAGCATTGTATTGTGTTAGGAAAGGAGTAGACGTGGATCAAAGATTTTGGTATTAGATACTCTTTTCTTTCTCTCGAACGAACTATATCGTATAACTAGCTTATGCCCGCGACTACGTCCGCGTGTCTTGTTCCCCCGACCCATCCCGTCGCATCGCATCGCGTGCCCGCGCTATTAGTACTCGTTTTCGCTTGGCGTTCTGTCCGACTTTTTTTTCATTTTGCTCGGTTCCCAAGGGTCCTAGCGTGGTGTTAAATACCCTATAACCTTCGAATCCAAGAACTTCACTATGAAATGCAAAGAATATTTTTCAAATCCAAGCTAGTCATGAAGATAAGAGCAGGGTTAACTGCGGAGTACATGCGTAACACACAATGGCAACGCCTTTCATTTTGACAATTCAACAACATCCATTGCGTCATTTACGTTGTTGAGCAGACGAATTTTTCAAACATATGGAGCAATGGATTAGCAAATTCCTTCAAAATCCTTCGGATTGTGATTGAAAGAGTGTTACTCAATTGGGGTGCGGTTTTAGCTAACTATTATAATCCACCTCCCAATTAAGATACCCGGATAATGTCTAATAAATTTCCAATGACAGACTTCTTGTCCTGAGTAATGACGGCTTTGGCAGCTAGCCCGGTTGGTATTAAGCAGTAAATTATGTGATGTGTCTGTCTACTTCTACAGTAATAGAATAGAATACTCTTTATTATGTACACCATATAAATTACAGACATAAATATAGAAACTTTACAATGGGTGACACAATGGGCGGTCTTATCGCTAAGAGTGATCCCACCCAAAAAAAATGAAACCCATAACAACCATAACCGTATAAGAAGAACCTATAGTAAACCTATGGTGAAAGGGCTTGTGTCTAAGTAATAACAGCTGCACGGGTCGATCAATCAGGTAAAGTTACGATTACCGCGGTTGGTCTTTGGACCATCTTTACATACCAAGACTCCTCCGTGCCTCGAAAAGCACGTTAAGCCGTTGGTCCTGGTTGTCATTTGTAGATCTTTGACAGTCGTTACTGGTCGTCAGAAGCCCGAAAATCTGACAACCAGTCTTACCAAGGGCTATCGTGTTAAGGTCATAGCACACGTACCAAATCGGAAAGAGATCGGCACCGTATCGCCTTTCATCTCGCCGTCAAACAGGCGTCAACCTAACGTAAGCACGTAACCAAAGCGGATCAGAAGCTCCGATACGTCGACTCGGATACTGCTAGGCGACGCCGCGCTTACGGCTCGCCGACCGCTGGTTGATGGTGCAGCAGGCAGGCCGGAGGGGTGAGAGCGGCAAGGGTGGACGAAGAGACGTAAGTTCGGGTACGGAGAAACGTAAGCGCGGGGACGACTAGCCGTAACGCACCGCACCGCGGTCCGTGAGCTTGTCCCGAGGCGAGGCGATTACGTTACAATTCCGATTAGTGTGCGTTGCAGTAGGGAGTTTTTGATATGGTGCCGATCCCTTTCCGGTTTGATACGTGTGCTATGACCTTAATCTAGTAACGGAGTTGTGGAGTTCAGATAGGCAGTCGCTCCATGTAAAAAAATAACTGATATTCAGCTGCATCCGGGAACATATAGTTGGAAAAAGGCTAGGCAGATGATAAGTGAACCTATAGTAGGTAAATCTCTAGGGATATGCCAGACTCTTTAATTATTTCGCTCATTTCTGGCCCGAAGACTTCCACTTCTATATGTAGAACGACACCTAAGAACACCTTGTACACTCACCTTACCGAGAACACTCCTAACCCACTTACAACATCGCCAGGATTTCCCGAACATAACTCTCCCTAACTCCCTATAATCATATAAACAGACAAGGCAGTAAAGCAATTAGCCGCAAATAGGATTTGAAATGTGGCGACCTGGACCGAATACCGGCTGGCAATAAATCCAGCCTCCCTGCAAAATATTAGACAATCCTGGGAACATTAATCTTCTCTTCACATGTAGCGTTTTAAGCGAATTCCGCTACGAATTATATTTAGCTTAGTGCTTGCCAAGTACTAAGAAGTGGAGTTAGGTGTAATGTGAAAATAAAAGATGGCGTTAGTGTTGTGCGTCATAGTTTAAGATAGTACTAACCTTTTAGAGTACGCCACTGATGAAGGAATTTCACACGACATAATATCACACGGGTCGGTGTTTGCAGCATCGTGTATTGATAAATGCGGAAATAATCAAAACAATTGACACTCGACACACAAAGGTGGAGGAGACCCTAATCGTCACCGTACATTAAAAACATCGTAAAGAAAAATTAAGTGTTTATCTTTTAATTTATTGAGTAGAATAGAATACTCTTTATTATGTACACCATAAAAATTTGACATAAATATAGAAACTTTACAATGGGTGATACAATAGGCGGTCTTATCCTCAGACGTTTTTTTTTTTTTTTTTGTAGAATTCCTCGTAATGCATAATTAGAACAAACGAACACATCAGGGATGCTTTTAACGCCTTCTATTTATGAAAATGAACCTCGGAAAAAGTGCATGGCGGACATTTTCCGGACAGTTTTTATCTTCCCCTGTAAAATAAAGTTACGTATTGCATGATTTGCATGCGAGGCTTTTTACTGCACGGCACTGTAAGTATTATCACGAAGACCCTTCACACAGAAAAGTCTTTTGAACCCAACACTTTTATCATGTAAAGCAAATACATCAGCATAAATATGAAAGCCACCGAACAGTTCAATGAAAACCAAAAGGGACCAAAACGAAAGCCAACTCACAACAAAACTCAAAAGAAACCAACACAAAGTCGGACCAAAAATCGAACATCGCAGTCGAAGTTTAACATACCCGGATAAATCCAGAACGGGATGGTCCTAACTTGCCCGGGCAACTTCTAAATCATATAAAAATAGTTGGGCAAGAATAGTGACACTTTGTGGGCAACTTGAACGAGTATAGACGTAGTTCGAAGCTCCAAGACTATAAATCTTTTCAATTTATGATGTCAATGTCATGTTTGCATAATATTTGCTACAGGATTACTTAAGAAAACGTTTTGGACAGCTTCAAGTTGATTTTGTTGTTGTCGTGATGTCTTTTCAAGGGAATTTCTATGTAAATAATGTTGCATTTCTAATCGTCTGTGTGAACGAAGGAGGCTTATTCCAACGGTTCTGTTATCTCATAATTAATATCTACAACATTTTAAATAAGATTTAGAAAGGTACTTTTATTTCGAAAACGACATTATTGAAGTGAAAACTTCTATAGGCGCGTTTGGCCTTTTTTTGAGATGGGAAAAAACCATTGAATTCGCGCCACTGTTACCGTAACCGACACTGCTTCGGATGTGTTCGGCTGTCCTTGGCAAAGTATTCTGTTGGTGTTTTGTTTTCACTTCTCTCGGCACTTCCGGAGTGCCACTGTTTTTTTGTAGATAAGGCCTACCAACGCTCATAAAAACTAGCCAAGAGTGAGTCGTTCTCAAGCACTGTGGCGGTACGCACCTCACTTGCCCGTTATAGGTATCAACTCAACCTTTCGCAGTCCATTGCAGGACATACCTAACCCGGAGAGGGTTAGGTTAGGTTAGTAATCGGACGGGAGGAGACGCCGTCGTGCCACGACTGTGGCGCGGCGGAGGACACGGCGCAGCATATCCTCCAGGTGTGCCCGTCGTGGTCTGAGCCGCGCCGCAGTCTCATCGCGGTGATCGGACCGGACCTGTCACTCCCCGGTTTGGTTAACGCCATGCTGAGAGATGAGAGGTCCTGGGCGGCAGTCGCCTCCTTCTGCGAGCACGTCATGTCCCAGAAGGAGGCGGCGGAGCGCGCGCGGGAGGAAGATCCTCACGCGGCGCCGCTCCGAAGGCGGAGGAGGGGTCGAAGAAGACGTCAGTTTGACAGTCATCTCCGACCCCTCCCAGATGGAGGCCAGCAGGCAACAGGTGCGGGGGCACCTGTGCCTGTATTGCACAGGCCTCCATCAGTGTTGGACGGGAATGGCCAGGTGTTCTCGGCTATTCCCGTAGCCCCCCAGCCTGGGGGGCATGCGAGGCCCGCCAGCTAGGCGGGCATGCGCCGGGAGGGTTGTGGAAGTAAAGGCTGAGCCGGTTTCCCATGGCCCTCCCATCACGGCGATGCGGGAACACCGCTGAGTTTTAGTGGGTATACTGTCGGTGTCATTCCGACAGGAGTCCCACATACCCCGTCTCGTCCCCCACGAGCGGGAATGCGTAATGCATTTCTCAGCGAAAAAAAAAAAAAAAGGTTAGCAAGCTACACCACAACACCTGGTCCATCGCCTTCTGCACCCAGTCCTAGCCACCTTTACTACTACTGATACTGAACTTGATATACTCTTGCATTATGTGTGTTGACTTCAAATTAGCAGTGGCGTACATTGGTTTTCAGAATAGGTAGGCACTAAGCCGGGTCTAGTCTAGGCAGACGCGGTCACTAATCAGAAAAATAAACGTGTGGTCGGGGGACCCCCGGCAGGAACTAAGTTCAAAATGAAAATAATTTAGTGAGTTTCTTAATTGTGGGGCACACACACTAAAATGTAATTGACAGGCTTATGTTGATATATCGAGGTAGGCGCTGCTTATATGCCTATATGCAATGCACGCCGCTGGAAATTAGGCTATTTTTCAAAGCCATGATAACATATTTGGACACTTGGTTTTATAGAATGAATTATTCTTAACATGAAACTCTACACCTCTGCTTCATCAATTCATTGCGTATGGACATTACAACAACCTATTTCTCGTATTTGCATCTTACAACTCGCTCTTAATGGAGCTTTACACACACCCAGTGCAAATTCGGTGCCTGACCAAACTATGCCGCATGTGTTGGATTGTCCAAAGTGCCAATACACCTGCACTTCTGAGATTTTAAAAACGTCACTGATGCGTGGCGTGGCCTCAGAGAAGTGGTACCATCTCAACTAACATAATCCATACTATATTATAAATGCGAAAGTGTGCCTGTGTCTGTTACCTCTTCACGCTTAAACCGCTGAACCGATTTAGATGAAATTTGGTATAGAGATAGTTTGAGTCCCGGGAAAGGACATAGGATACTTTTTATCCCGATATTCCCACGGAAAACTTATGCGGGTGAAACCACGGGGCGCTGCTATTAAATATATTTAGTTTTGATATCGACTCGAAAAGAAAAAGAAGAAAAAGACAATTTTAATTAATTGCTTGTGGCATACCATAAGGTGAAGCAACAATAAAAATTGCGTTGTCTAAACAGTGTTTAGAGGATGCAAGTAATTTGTTGTTTCAATTTTATTATATTATGCTACAGGCAAGAAACTTGCATCGTGTAAATGGTGCTTAAGGCTCATTTACATTTGTCAATACGAATACATTGCTAGGTGCGTTACATTAATTACTAGCATAGTATACCAAGGGGATTAGCATAAAGGCTTGATCATGACTATGTATTACACAGGCGGAATCTCGCAGATTGTTAAAAGTACGAGTGTCAATGTTTTATACTAGTGAACCTCCCCGGCCTGCTTCGCATGTGTGCAATGGCGCCATATCAAAATATCGAGATTTCTGTCCTTTATCTAACACTAGGGCCATGGGGTCCGAGTGCCCACTTGGTTTTTCGAGATATCGCCAAGCGGTTAGTAGACTCTTCACGTGACCAGAAGGCTGGCCTATTTCTTGGCGAAAGAATTAGCATTGCCATACAACGTGGCAATGCTGCCAGCCTTTCGGGCACTGTTCCTGTTGACAGCGATGCGGACGAATTCTTTGATTATTTTGTTTATTTTTTCATATACATGTACATAATTATAGTTTATATGTTAGTTTATATTATGTAAATAAATATCGTATATTATATTTCCATAAAAGTTGAATATGAATGTATTGTACACATAAACCTTCCGGAATAATCAACATTCTCATGCCCTTAAAACAGTTTATGTCGGGTCGGCGCAACTGTCTTTTTCTACCATACTTCTCTATTATTTTTTTATTGCTAAATGGCTCCACTCTTGTCCCCGATCACGCCAGATGAAAAGCGATAGATGAGGTCTATGTCGGAACGAGTGTGCCCAGAAGATGCCTGTTTACTCTTGATTTGAAGGCAGATGACATATTAGTCGCCATCTCGGTAGTCACCCCCTTTCTAGACATGTCATCTTTCACACAGTCCATCCATCGTTTCTGTGGTCTTCCTCTGCTCTCATCCTCCACATTCTAACTCAATACTTTCCTCACGACATTTTCTATTCCTCCGTATTACAAATGCCTAACCCATCAGAACCGATTTTCAGTCACCGGTGCCATTTTTAGACTTCCTCTTTTCTCCTAAATGATGGTGAAAACCACATACACAAAGATTATAATAATTTATTATAAAAAATATAATTATTATTTAAAGATTTAATGATAAAATTTTTAATTATTTAGTTTTTCTTTTTGTTTTATAAAAAATAGATTTTGAATGGTTCAAATAATATTATTTTTATTAATATTTACCACTTCTTGCCTTCTTGCCGTTTTTATTATTATTAGATGACATGCGAACAAGTTTTACAAAAGTAGCTTTTATTTAAAAAATACATAACCTACATCAAAAGGAGTTATCATAATTGTAACGCTGTGCAATGTCTGACGCATTTGACAGATCTTTCAAGCACAAAAATGAAGGAAATAAAGTGTTATAATGAATGATAGGGCACCAAAACGTACAGACAAAGCAAAACTCAATAAATCAAGTTCTCGTAACGTTCCTATCTCCGAGACTTAACCCCGTCAACCATTCAACAAAACACAAACAACCACAGATTAAAATAGAATAAATTATTAACCCTTGTCTTAACATCGAAAAATTATTATACGGAACAGAGATGTTACTCGGCTGCATTTAATACAGAATAACATAACACAAAGGAACTTCAACTTTATAATGTAAGCAATAAAGTTTAAAATGTCAGCGACAGAACAATTCATTATCGTCTCCTTAATTGTAACAGCAACAGCGTTTAGTTTCGTTTGTTTTGCGATTTTGTGTTTGAGAGTGTGTGCGCGAATATGTGACTTAAAGTTTGGTTTTTAAAGTTGAATGTAGTTTGGAGGGGTATAATTGGACGGTAATGCAGATTTTGGCCGCCCGCTGAGCACAGTCGAGGCGATCATAACAAATCATCAAGTTGTAACTTAAGGTACAGACACATTGTGGAAAGTGTACTCATAAAACGAAGTTTTAAAGGGGATTTTAATAAATGGAGTGAGAAGATACTGTTTTGAAGTGGATTTGGGGGAGTTCCAGCTTGAGTTTTAAAACAAGATCTTGGAGAGTCGACCCGTAAAAGTTTCATGAAGAATATACTGAGCAGAAAACCCATACATGAGAGACTTTATTTGAAACTTTCTTGTTCAGTTTCAATGAATTTACAATGTTGTAAATTCTCAGAGAAACTGCAGAGATCTTAGTTGTACATAAAGCCTTATGTAAAGTACATAGGACTACTAGCTGGGTAATGTTGACATATTGCAGCTCGCGTCTGTGTTTCTAGAATAATAATTTGATTATTACACAGTACAAACTAGTTAGCACTAACTCTCAAACGTTACACAGGGCTATACGGCTTTGCTATAGGTAGTATTAGTACTCTCTCGACTTGTGGGCAGAAGCCTAAAAACTTGCCCAGGGCCGTCTTAACCATATTGGGCGCCGGGGTGCGAAAAACAGTCTGGGGGCCGTAGGCTCTGTTTTTTGGCCAAAAAAAAACTTGATTTTGGAGCCCAATTTTTAGGGAGAAGCACCAAGGTAGCCCGCGAAATTCAATTTTTACGTGTTATTTCCTACGTTTTTTGCAATTTGCAGGTCAGTGTCGCGTTGTATATTTTGTCTTCCAATTGACTTAGAGGGTTGTGTTGATATACCTACAACCCTCTAAGTTCATAAAACCCTATTGATTGACATTTCATGAAATATTAATTTTGAATTTCAAGGGCTACCCTGGCACTTCCCTCCGGCTTGCGCGTCTAAGACCCAACGCCCGGGTGCCAAGCACCCCTTGCACCCTCGGGTAAAGACGGCCCTGAACTTGCCTATAAGCAGACCTTGGGCGAAATGGTCTTAATTATTATCAAAAAAAAAAAAATTCGTGGGAACCCTAGGTACTAGGTTGGTTATATGGTGTACATAATAAAGAGTATTCTATTCTATCCTAGGCATACATTTTCGTCCATTTGTGATCAAAAATGTTTCTTTTCATACTTGGAAACCTCGGTAGCAGTTAGACGAGAGTAGTTAGCCAAAGATTTGGTCAAAATGGCATTGGAGAGGCCTATGTCCAGCTGTGAGCTGCTAATGGACCATGGTGGTGACGATGATCGTGTCCAAAAATATTTTAAAGCAGATTATTTCTCAAAAGTTAGACATAACACACAATTTTTTTTCTCAATTAGTTTTAATCATGGTCTGGCAGTTTGGGTAATTTATGCGACCTACCCAAATGCATCGAATGCATTGAATGCGTCGAATCGTTGAGCTCCTTAAGTTCTGAGTTGAGGATTACTGACAAATGCGTGCACTGACTGGTCAGGTCCACTCAATCTGTGTGGTTCTTTCTTCAAAAGACCATTTCAGACACCAATCTATATGGTCTTCACATGATCTGAACAAGATTGTGTCTGGACTTTAAAAGAGACTGTGACCTCAGAGTTTGTATCGGCCTTTCTTCTCAGGATTGTCTGATAGGAAACGAAAACCTCATCTAGTTTTTAAAATATGATAAACGAGTAAAAGTGTTTGTACAAACCTACTAACAGAAATTAAATCATTTAACATTGATATTCGTACCTTTGTTTGTTCATGTATATTTTGGCAAAGGATTACAAACTTTTCCCCCTCGCACATGTGTACAAGCCCTTAAGCAAACGCAGTACAAGACCGTACCGTGCCGCTGATGTATCGGTACTAGCTCGACTTAAATTGTACGCCGCGTGGGGCGACACAAATAATGTAATAGCTTTACCAAGAACATTATTGGAGACGGTGACGTCATTATGCGAATCTCTAGTTTATTGCGATGCTGGTTTATGGTTGTAGGTTAATCTCTTGTTGAGACTGTATAAAAAGTTAGGCAAAGTTATTAATTTTCAGGTAATGAATATTCACTGACATATTGAATCCTAATCGAGAATAGAGCTGTGGTGGCCCAGTGGTAACGGTTGCGACTTAAGAGTTGTAGGTCGTACGTTCGAACCCAGACAAGCGCTTTACTTTTTATAAATTACTAGCTACGACCCGCGGTTTCACCTGCATAAGTCTCGATCCCGTGGGAATATCGGGATAAAAAGTACCCTATGTCCTTTCCCGGGACTCGAAACTATCTCTATACCAAATTTCATCTAAATCTATCTATCATCTAAAAAAGGTAACATACAGACAGACAGACAGAGTTACTTTCGAATTTATAATATTAGTATGGACTAGCTGAACACGCAAACGTTGTAATGAAAAAAAAAAATATAGCCTACGACCTATTCTCAGACCTACCAAATATAAACAAAAAAATTCTTAAAAATCGGTCAAGCCGTTTCGAAGGAGTTCGATAACAAACACTGTGACACGAGATTTTTATATTAGAAGATTAGTTTTTATCAACACTGCTCTCAAAACGACGAAGGAAAAGATCGCAAGGAAACCTTAGGATTGCAATACCTTCACAAAATCCTTCAACCTCGGCCACCATAACACAACTAAATAAATAATACACTATCAGATTCGTATAATAAATAGTCTTTCATATCCTGTGAAAGTTTTTACCATGACCAAAATACCGCCTGTCCCACAGACACACCATAGGGCGCTCACACACAGACCACTAAATCGCCCACAGTACGGGGCCCATAATTCTACGGTTATGTTCAACATTAGCGGATTGCTGTAACGTGTGTGCATCGCCTTATTTATGACGAGCCGTTTATGCGTACATGATAAATAATAACGTAACGTTTAATGTTACGTTTGCAATTTACTGTTTGTTTTTAGGTTTGAAGTGGTTACGTGTCTCTCGGAATACACGTTTTACCGTTGAGCTCGCTTGTCATACTATATTAATTTGTATTAAACTTAATAGATAGACATTCACAGTCAATTGTTCGTCTTTGACGAGTGAGCGATGAGCTTCGCTTCTATTGTTCAAAACAGTTTTTCAGTAGATTTTTGACACTTAATTATAAGAACGTTTCTTCGTGTATTTGAAAGAAAGAAAGAAAGAGTATTTATTGCGACTCTTACAGAAAGAACACAAACTAAACTAAACACAGTAAAAAAAAAAAACAAGTTATATAAAAAAAGTAACAAAAAGAAAAATGAAACAGAAAATCCTATACGAGGCCAAAAGGCTCCTATCTCAGCATGATGCTGCAACATTTACAAAAAAAAATGTCACAGCGCTGGTATTGATTACGGCGGTGGTATTTGATTACGGCGCCGAACTACACGAGCGGCATGTCGTCGACGGCAACCGCCGACGTGTCGACGGCATTAGTCGGTGGTTTAGTAATACCACAGAATAAATAGTACAACAACTGCAAATTGATAATCCCAAGAGAGTCCACACATTCGTCAATTAAATAGTTGGAAAGAAAAACTTTAGTTTCTGTAACGACACCCGTGGGATCATAAAACTAACTAATTTCACCACACTGATTAATTACGAATTAATCTCTAATATGCTGAGCAATGGCGGCCCAGTAGTAATGGCCCCGACTTACGAGTCGTAGTTCGTGGGTTTGAACCCAGCCAGGCGCTTTACTTTGTGTAAATAATTTCATCACCACTGCTCTCATAGCGGTGAAGGAAAACATCGTGAGGAAACCGGCATGTCCTAGAACCAAAAATTCGAAGCCATGTGACATCTACCAACCCGCATTGGGCCTGCGAGATGGATTACGGCTCACTCCCTCTCACAGAGAGGAGGCCTGTGTCCCAGCAGTGGGAACATTATAGGCCGATTATGCTCTAATATGTTTATTTGGACTCGCTTAAGACTGCTTCAATCATGATTAAATAGGAACTGTCAAAGTTATCAATTAGTATAAGTTATTAATTAGTATATATAGTTATCAATTATATATTTTGAACTAGCTTTTGGCCGCGGCTTCGCCAGGGTTGATGTCGAAAAATATCCCACGGGAACGTACTACCGGGTCTAACGAGATTCTTACCAGGGTTTTCATATAACTGTATTGGTTTACACAGCGCACGCCAGTAAAGCTCCCAGCGGCGGCATGATTTTTTTTTTACATATCGCTTCTTTACAAGAGCAACGTGACATCTCATAAAAACACGTTTTTTTTTTATTATTTGATATTGAAAACCGCGATGTCGAATTTTATTTTTTTTTAATTACCGCAACAATTTAATGGTTTTCCTAGAGTAAATTTATCAATATTTTAGTATTTATCAACGCTTAAATGTTTAAAATTGCTCTCCTGTATAGTTGTGGTTTAAAAAATATCACGTTATTCTTGTAAAGAGGCGATATATTCAACAATCATCGTCCTATTTTAGCCAATTTACACTAAACATTAATGAATTATGGACCTAAACCTCGCTTATGAATCACTCCGCCCATTAGTGAAAACCGTATGAAAATCGGTTCGGTAGTTTTTGAGTTTATCGAGTTCAGACAGACAGATAGATGCGGCGGAAGAAAAATAACGGCGGTGAAGCATAAAGAAAATTCAGACAATTCGACCGTCTGAACCTAGCCTAAATTTTTAAGTCGATTCGGGTTTTTTTTAAGTTTCGACGTCTAACGGTTGACAGCGTCTTAACAAAACAATAACCATCATAACCCAGTAAAAACCATAAATTATAAAACAAACAAACGAAAGTACCCATTATCCCTTACTAATCCCATCATCCCTAACGAGGGAAAAATAATTTAATTACCACATTTTCACTCGCCAACTCGAGAGCTACTCGAAAGTGAAGAGATTTCGAGTTCTGAACGAAAAAGCAATTACAATAATGAACCTCAAGGGCGTGCCATACCTAGTTTACGAAGACCTGCGAACTTTAGAACCACCTTCGGTTTTATGGGTCAAGTTATGCTGGCGGTTGTAGCATTATGTTTTGTACTCTGTAAGTGCTAAGATTTTTCATGTTCGCAATCTGTTAAATGCATTGAAGTGGCCTTTGTCGGGTGTTTACGTAATTTATTTCGGGAAGTATTCCTGGGACAGGTGTTGTACTCTCTTGTCGTTGAAGATCCTATTGTTGGCCTAAAAGCTTTTAATGATAACGAGGGGGGTGAAAAGAAATTGCTTGAATTGTGTTGTTAGCGCATTTTTTCAGAAGAGGCGATGGCGTGCAAATAAAAAAATAATCTGTATTATAAATTGATCTGTGCGTGAGGAATTTGAATTAAAAAAATACTAAAGTAAGGTTTTCCTGATCATTAGATCCCTTCATACTCACTTTTACCTCGTGTCATGTTGCTTGTGGTTTGTTGTACACACCCTTTTAGACTAACAAGCTGCTTTGCTAAAACCTCATCGATTAATTTGCTTAATACCTAAAGGTACTTCAAAAAAATCATAATTAAAACCTATCCTAATCTACTTGAAGTGCATCCTCAGAATTAGGTGCAGCGACAATTTTCCAATTAAGCTGTAACCGATACAATTGCAATATCAATGCAAATGAAATTACACTTTACAATCATAGGGATAAAGCTCAAAATCAGGGATTCAGCTTTGACTTAGATTGGTATCGTGTTACTGGAAGTGACATTTTTATGGTCATTGAACGGGATTTAAAGGCAATGACTTCAAATAACTGTCATTGGTGTGTCGCACAGTTCTAAGCTTTATTATTTTAAAGAACTCTCGAAAACTATCTTATTACTACAAGCCTTGATGATAAAGCTGCCATGTGCAAAATGGCATAGGTACTTATATGTATATTTTCAGTTCACAATACTTTTTCCTTCCATTTGAAAAAACCTATCAAGTTTGAATTTGGAACTGGTTTGAGATATCAACTACCAAGAGAAACCGTTTTGGTATCGAAAGAGATGTACAGTCAACAAAAGAAATAAGTATGCAGGATCGTCGGATATAGTTGAAGATAAGTAAGAAGCCGATGGATGTTGTCGACTGAAATTTAATTTGATGAATGAGCTGTTTTTTTCTATTAATAAAATTAAATTTTATTCGAGAACATCCATCGGTTTCTTACTAAACTTCAAGTATATGCGACGATCCTGCATACTTATCTCTATTGTTGACTGTACGTTTAGGAATGCGCAAGTAGCTTCAACTTTCTTACCAACCGACTCTTTGACAGTTTAAAAGTGCCTGTAAATGGTTTAATTATTGAAATAAATGCTTTGAGTTTGAGTTTTTGTGTTTGAGTTGTTAGTCACAGGTGTTGCAACAGTTTTTTTTTTAATCTTCAAACCACCTATAAGGTGTAATTAAAATTTAGTGGTGCTGAACTTTTACTATGCGACTCAAACTTGAAATCGCGAAAAAATCTGCTGTTTTCTACATTTTGTCGAGTTATAGGAACAAAAATGTATGGAACAGCTGATATTTTTTTCGCAATTTCAGGATTTTGTTTGTAGTTAACACAGTCAAGTAATAACTTTTTGTTCAAAATGATGAGTGGACCTCTTTTCAAATCCAAAATCATTTAAAGTTACACCTTGTTCAGACGCCAGCACATCAAGCTACCCTAAACTGTCAAATTTTCCCAATCAACTTTGAACCTTATGCTTTAGTTTAGAACGCTTGGAAACATGCTGGTCCTGCTCCATAGGACAATCTAGAGTCTAGACAAAATCAAACTGGTTGTTAATTTAATTGTAATTTTTTTTTATTCTTTTTTACATTCATTACTCACACCCTGACTTATTACTTGTATTATTTTTTTATTTAAAATCGTTTTGCTTGTACCATGTTTGTAAATATGAGAGCACCATGTCTCTATCAGATAATTAATTTATATGCCATGGTTTCGTTTTTAATTCTTTTACCTATTGTGGTGTAGTAATTTTATTTTAGGTGCATCGTCCTCACATGTTATTATATAATTAATGTACCCATGCAAAATATTGTACCTAAAACATTTTAAAAGAGTAACGGTGGAGTTTCTTGCCCATTCTTCTCCATACGAAAACTACCTTTTGGAATGGGCGACTAGCATCAATTATATTTTAAGATAATTTTTGACGTTCAAAAGTGCCTTTTATGTGCCTATTTGAAATAAATGCTTTGACTTTGACTTTAGTGATAAATTGGAAAACCTATTAAAGAAATTTGACAGATTCTAGTAGCTTGATGTGCTGGCGTCTGTTCATTCGCCTTGCCGGTTCCATTCTCTCTACATCCGGGCATCCGCACTAGTGCCCCAAGTTACTTTTCACGCGAACCAATTAGGGGAAGAATTGATGGCCAATAAACGATGGAGTGTTCCGAACAGCACGACGAAACGGGAAACAATTTCAACCAATTTCCATTTCCATCTCGCTTTCGAACAAAAAGTTAGGTGGGTGTGTTTGGGACGAAACTGCAGGGCTGCCGGAGAGAATAGTGGGGGTGTAGAATTGGCAAAGGTTTTTAAGTGATTTTTTTGAGAAAAAAAAAAAGAAAAACAATCCAACGAAATACCGACTCTTCACGTGACCAGAGGGCTGGCCTATTTCTTGGTCAAAGAATTAGTATTGCCATACAACGTGGCAATGCTGCCAGCCTTTTGGGCACTGTTCCTGTTGATAGCGATGCGGACGAATTCTTTGATGCCCTATGATTATTTTTTATATTTTTTCATATAATTGTACATAATTATTATTATAGTTTATAATATTAGCTTATATTATGTAAATAAAAAACAATCCAACGAAATAATAGACGTTCACATGGAAGGAAGACCCAACTGCATACAAACAACATAATTGGATTTGAAACTCACAAGTTCAGACAAGTCGTCTAATTATCCATACTAATATTAAAAATGCGAAAGTGTGTCTGTCTGTTACCTCTTCACGCTTAAACCGCTGAACCGATTTAGATGAAATTTGGTATAGAGATAGTTTAAGTCCCGGGAAAGGACATAGAGTACTTTTTATCCCGATATTCCCACGGGATCGAGACTTATGCGGGTGAAACCACGGGGCGCAGCTAGTAATATTACAAATGCGAAAGTGTGTCTGTCTGTTAACTCTTCACGCTTAAACCGCTGAACCGATTTAGATGAAAATTGGCATAGAGATAGTTTGAGTTCCAGGAAAGGACAGTTCTTATTTCGATACTCCCACGAGATCGACACTTATGCGGGTGAAACCGCGGGGCGCTTCTAGTAATAAATAAGTAATCATAGATCTATTAATAATTAAAATAATCATGGATAAGTATAATAATAGAGTCTTCCTCCTACTTTTCCCTTATCTTACCCCTTTTCTTACCTCCCAAAAATCAAACCAAGCACTAAAAAACACTCAAGACACAAAACGCATACAAAGCACCACCTGCACACATTTCACCCCCCTGGGACCAAACTCGTTACGTCTCCGTTAAATCAGGGCAACCCCGCCAAATTCAGAAGGTCATAAATTGACACAATTGTTCCCTGCGGCCGGGGCTTCGCAACTTATTAGCATAAATAGCCGCTTACTAAGCCAAACGGGACATGACGCGCCGTGATGACTTCCCCCGTCTTGTAAGAAAAATATTGTTTAACTTGGAAACTTGAAGAGATTTTCATCTTAGCTGAAATGAAATGTATAAGGTGTTTATTTTAGGGATCTAGAAGACTTGATAAAAGTTTTTGGCAGTTGCTAATGCCTTTTCAACATTGAAAAGTTTTTGACGTCAGCAAGTAGGTATAAAGACTAGTACGAAAATATCGAAACGAGGCTAAACTGTAGATAAAAGATTCAGTTCCAGCACAGCTTAACGGGAAAAAGCTGGAATTTTTCATCTCCCGGGAAAATTGCAACTCATTTTTTAGCTCTCGAAAGTATTACCTAATTTTTCATTCATCGCGTCTTCCAGCCGCCGCTGGATCATTAGCGCTACCACAGATAATATAAGCGCTACGTTTAAATGCTTATTAGATCATAGATTGAACTAAAAACTGCAAAATCGAATTCCAAATTCCATTGAGTTTTATGTAACAATGTAAACTGTGTGTGTGTGTGTGTCTATGTAACAATTTGTACCTATGTGCAAATTTAAAGACCGTATATCTGAATTTTGCTTTTTATAATGGCGGTTTCGTTCTCATTGGTGACCTACAGTACCGTCTTTACCATAAGAGCACACGGGCCCCGACCTCACGGGGACCCCGGAAGGCCGATGTGAGATATAGTCCAATAGCGACATAGTCGTATCGCGAAATGGGCAATGTGAGACATAAACGAAACGCTTATTTGAAATGACGTTTAGGCATAACGCGACTTAGGCACACTGCGTAATGCGTTATAGGTATACAGCGAGCAAAGGGATACAACGCTTGCACTAAAAGCACATTTTCTTTCTGTTTTTAGCTAGATAAAATTATTACCGTCAAAATTTCTAAATAGAAATATAAATCGGACACCAGATCATATTTTTAAACTTTAGCGGGACAAAATTCCCGAAAAAAACCATTATCGTAACCAATTGAAACCTGCAGCATTTTATTTAATAACTTGCCTATCTAAGTTCTATTTCTTAAAACTCTTAATAATAACTCATAATACACCATGTTTAAACAAATAAAAATTCACTTATAGTATTACCTAAAATCGTAAAAGAAAAATGTTTTTGGTGTCATTCACTTTTTTGTTACCTACTTTCCAAAAGGGCCTCCAAATTCTTTTGTGCCTAAGGACCCCAGCCTTATTATTATTATTAATTTAATTTCAAGCAACAAAGACTCATAGTGTAAGTAACAATATACTTACAAACTAACTTAGTAATACACTTACAAAACACAGAAAACAGATTGCGATTGCGATTTTATGACGGCCTTGGTGACCTTGTGAGGTATAAGCCAGTATACCTACTCCTTGACTTTATACGCTTTTGAGTGAGGTGAGGAGGTGAGCCTGCATACTTCTTGACTTTATATGCTTTTGATGACGTATATCACCATAAAACGTATAGAGCACATAATAAACCTTTTATCACAAAACCGAACCTCAAAACCTCCCAGAAAAAACCCCTCATTTCTTTTATAATTCGGTACACCTGTAAAAAAATACCACCATAAAACTCCGTATGTAAAAAGGCAAAAGTACCTAATTCATATTAGGGTGGAGAGCGCTTTATTCCGGCGTCCGGCGCGCGTTGAAATCCGGAATATATCCGGTAAGTCCGGGCCCTGATTACTCAGCGATATTTAAAGCTGATTTGATCGCTTAAGCGGATCCGTTGCGGGGCGGCCATTGTCTCGTCAGCGTCTACCAAGTTTTGGCTAATAAAAGTACATAAAGGTGTGTTTTAAATGTTGCTGTTTAAGATTTATTGGTAGATATAGAGTAAACTTATCGACAGCGACAGGAATTAGATTTTTATTGTTAGAGTTTCGTACCGAAAGAGTACCAACGGGACCATTACTAAGCCTTCGCTGTCCGTTCATCCGTCCGTCTACCTGCCTGGGCTGTATCTCATGAAGTAATAGGTAGATAGCAAAAAAATTTAAACATGTTTTTTTCGGCGTTTTTTCCCTTATGTCTTCGTGTGCGAGTGTGACTCGAGTGAGAACATTCGCATGCATTCTAATCTGTCAAAAATATTTCTATACATTTTTGACATTCGCTTTCGCTGAGACAAGATTGCGACTAGATTTTAAACATTTTTAACTACGGGAATTAACCATCAGTTGCAAGCATATAATTATGTATTTTTTAAACATAATCCTAAACATCTATCAACACACTTTCGCTTTTTCTATAACCCCAAAAAAAAACCAATCTCTATACTATTCTTTTTTTAAAAAAAGGCCAAAGAAAAAAATCTTTATTTTCTTTTCTTCTTTCAAACTTATTGCAAACACCTTTGTGCTTTATGTTCTGTGCTTTGCTTTGTGTAATTTGTTATCATTTAATTTGTGCTTTTGTCTGTTGTGCTGTCTTTTGTGAGCACTGTATACCATATGTGTTATGTATCTACAGGGTGTTACAGAAAGGGTATATCAATACAAACAGGTTGAACAGTGTATCTGGTCTAGAATCTCTGTACAAAATTTCAGCTCAAAAGCAGTAACTTTGAAAATGCTTAATATTTTTTTATTTCGATAGTTTATTAAATTTAAATCATAACAAACGTGTCACCGCACTACGAGGGTCATTATCTATTATCTGTAGTGTGTCTGTGCGCCTAGTACACGCACATCACGCTGCCACGCGCCAGTGCAGCGCCGTGATGTCGAAATAAAAAAATATTAAGCATTTTCAAAGTTAATGCTTTTGAGCTGAAATTTTGTACAGAGATTCTAGACCAGATACACTCTTCAACCCGTTTGTATTGATATACCCTTTGTGTAACACCCTGTATATACCCATACCACACCTATGTCCTACATATCAAACAGGGAATAAATCACACAGCCTTCATAAGGCCCTCAACACACCTACGTACGTACGAACCTACCTCCGGTACTCTTTCCGTACCGTCATCACACCTCCGCTCATTTCCTGTGCCTATCTCTCCCGCCACCTGCCCTCCTACACGCAAAACACCCATATTTTCCTATCAATACCTCTTTCTTTACCAAACCCCATGCTAATTTCAACCCTGTAACCTTTAAAATAGAGCTGAGATTTAAATGGGGTTGTAGAGCCATGAAAATTGATGGTATTAACAGCATATGGCCCGGAATGAGTTTTTGCATGCTATGTGGATAGTTTGGTGGGTTCTCATTAGCGCTGGAGCAGTTTATTAAGGTTTATTGTTATTTATTTGTAGTCAATTATCTTCCTGGATAGCCCATGCTTGGTTATATCTTTGCCGGGCTTGCGTAGTAAGCTAATTGAACAGGCTCGAAAACGATTCCTTTTCCAAAAATATGGTCTATTTTCGTGATTATTTGTCTCCTCCTAAAAGAAAAAGGTTCTAAATATTAAATATACCTAGCTAGATTATTATTATGTTAAGTGTGTATAAACGGTACAGGAACATCGTGAGGAAACCGGCATGTCCTAGAACCAAAAAAATGTTAGACATGGGATATTTACTAACCCGCACTTGGCCCGCCCGCGTGGTAGATTACAGCCCTCTCCCTCTCGAACAGAGGAGGCCTGTGTCCCAGCAGTGGGAACATTATAGGCTGACAACGCACATGTACAAAAAATTATGTGCCGTTTTAATTCGACCCAAATCGACGTTCTTTGAATGTCAGAAACTGTTTAGCTCGTAAAATCTCTCTAAGTATATTTGATGCTCTTCTCTATCCTCACCAACCCTAAGATAAACCATATGCTCGCAAACCGAGCATATGGTTGCACTGTTCAACGTTTCTATCCGATTCAACCCTCATTTAACACTATTTCTCCCCAACTCCTAACCACTAAAGTCCATAACCAACACCAAACACAAGTGGCACTAATTATAAACGTCCGCGACGTAACAGATGACGTCATTACACGTAATAAATCGTCAAACGGCGCAGTGTACGGCATAGCATCATAATCGACTGGCCGTATAGATGCATGGGAACTGAAAACGTAAACGAAATTAATTGTTACGCAAATTGACACCCTACGTCAAGTTGCCGAGTCAAAGCCATTTCATACAAGAGTCAAGTAATAACAGTTGATGTTGTTGTAATTTGAATATACGGACAATTTGAGTTGATAAAAAGGAAAAATACAAGGGAAGAGAAAGGTCTAAGAAAAATAGTTTCTCAAATAAGCGGTGCGGTTCGGTGTGTACATATTATGTACACAAACTGCAATTCAATTAATCTTTATTGCATCCATAATGTACAGACGCCAGCACATCAACCTACTACAATCTGTCAAAATTCTTCAATAGATTTTCAACTTTATCGCTAAAGCATAAGGTTCAAAGTTGATTGGGATAATTTGACAGTTTCGGGTAGCTTGATGTGCTGGCGTCTGTACACAGGTGGTAAGTATAAATCAATAGAATCAATTATGGAAGAGCGGTTTTATGGTTTTCCTGGTTTTGCTTTTGCCTTATGCTCTATGAATCTAATTGATTGTATAGATAGTGTCATCCACGAAGACGCGCCCCACTCTTCTTACTAATCGGTAGTGGTTATCGCTAGTGTTTTAATTTTTTGATACACACTACTAAGTACTACACCCACTAATAAGTAATTACTGTGTATCGACAAAACTAAAACACTAGCGGAATGTTGCACGCTTGTACTGTAAGCGATTAGGAAGAAGAGTGGGGCGCGTCTTCGTGGATGGCGCTATCTGTAATCGCGAGATTCTCCGAAAATTTTCTAATTATATCATAATATTCTAATATCCTATAGTAGGTAATTGTTATTCTCGGAATTCAGATAATGCTTAATACTCAATACTCAATTCTTTATTGCATTCCATATGTATTACAAGATGGTATTACAAGTAAACGATCAATATGGAACCTGTTGGGCACAGCAACATTTGGCATTACTTGTACAGTCAATAGCAAAAGTAGATGATGAAAATCATAAATTCAATACTAATGAACGGAGTTCGCGTCATATATGGCAGAATAGAATAGAATACTCTTTTCTCTTTTTTTTTCTATTTTTCTTTTTCTTTTTTCTCTTTTTTTTTTCTTTTTTTTTGGCATCTGTACTAGTAGTAAATGTTTGGTATAATTTACAAACACATACTTCTGACGCGAACTCCGTTCATTAGTATTGAATTTCTGATTTTCATCATCTACTTTTGCTGTTGACTGTACCTGTTGAATGATAATGTGCTTTGTGGAAAAGTCCAGGGATTTATTCCACGTTTTGAATAAGGTAAAGGTCGAAATAGTGTGACTATTTCGTATTCAACGTCACGTCACTATTGCAAAGTGAATACGTTACAGGCTACACTGACGCTGGTATCGAACTAAAGTCTCGAACATTAGAGTAATGCCCGCGTTTCATCCACGTCCACGGGAACTGTAGACTGCCACTAAAGGTACCAGGGGTACTCAACATTCTATGTAAACTTTACATCACACATAAACACGATACGAGACGTCGCGTCGTGCTACGACGTACATATATGATTTTAGTGACGTCTCATTCAAACCGGGAAAAGTGGAAAGAGGGAAGGGAGGCCTTTGCCCTGCAGACCCTGCAGTGAGACAACACAGGCTTATAATAATAATAAGTAATTCAAACGGTGAAACGATGCTGCATCGTAGCACGACGCGACGTCGTATCGTGTTTATGTAAGGGCTGATTTTTCAATCGACACATAAATATTTATTCGCGGTATAAAATTTTTGACGTCTGACATATATTGTATGGAAGAACTGTCAAAATTTTTAAATTATTCGTCGGATAAAATTATCTGGCATTAGAAAAATCAGCCCTAAGCCGTTTTAACATACGCTAGGGGAAGGTAGGCTTTTAAACTTGATTAAAAGCTTGGCCCAGCCTCTTTTACTTCTTCTTTATAGTTTTCCGATGACGACTACCTTCACTACAAATCACTAATTAGGCGCCTTTTTCGATGCTACAGACAAAGGTAAATATAATCTTCTACTTAAATTTATTCAAGCATTCACTAACAGATAACGGACAGCCTAAACCGCTGGGTTTTGAAGCATTAAATTTTGCACAAGAGTTCCTTTTGTGAAGAAAGTGAGCACTGTGGAAGGATTTTGGAAAATTCAACCCCTAATGGGGTTTAATGAGGGAATAAATTTTGCGTCCATGCAAATTCGTCATTATTTCTTAGAGGAAATTACATCGAGCACACGGCTTATCCATACTAATATTATAAATTCGAAAGTAACTCTGTCTGTCTGTCTGTCTGTATGTTACCTTTTCACGCCTAAACCACTGAACGGATTTCGATAAAATTTGGCAGAGAGATAGATTACATCCCGGGGAAGGACATAGGATAGTTTTGATGCGGGTGTAACCGCGGGGCGCAGCTAGTTATTTAATAAATATACTATTATAGTAGTAGACACTCGAAACAATATAAGTAAACTACTTCATCCGGTATTACACTAAGTCGTCTTCAGAAACGTCTCACTTCAAACTGTGATACTTAAAATGCACCAAACGTTGTGAGCTCCTGCCTTAAGTTTCGTATGCAGTGCAGTTACAGTTTACATTACGTAGAATACTACTAAATTCTACCTGCTTTTAGTATATTCACTTATAAAGATAAACTTAAATACTATATACAAAATAACACTAAAATATCATATGTATAAGTAAGTACATAAAAGAGAAAGAGACAATTGGGTATAAAACAATTTGTCTGCATAGCTGACAATGGGAAAGGTGCCTAAAATACTAGCAGCATTGACACGTTAATTAATTATATTTCACATCGCCATAAATTAAAATGGCAACGCTTATTCTTTAGCTTAAAAATAGACCTGCCTGAGATCGAATCTTCACGTGAAGATTTGACCAAACGCTTGACGGGACAGAATAAAAACCTAAGGTTGCAAAAAATAATTTGCTGGAAGACCCGACTATTGTATATACCGGGTGAAATTGAATTCGTGGGTATCCTTTTAAGGGGTCATTGTACTCATTATTATGAACAACTTCTACTATGAGACTAAACCTAAAATCGCGAAAAAAAATCAGCTGTTCCTTGCATTTGTGTTCACATAACTCTTCAAAATGTAGGGAACAGCTGATTTTTTTTTTCACAATTTCAGGTTTGGTCCCATAGTAAAAGTTGTTCATAATGATGAGTACAATGGCCCCTTAAAAGGATGCCCATGAATTTAATTTCACCCTGTATAGGTATGTTTTATGATTATTCCACGCACGTCATCATCGTGCTCATGTTTGTGTCCACGTCACTCGGGTTGTTGTGACGTCATTACTCAACGGGGCACCGCTTCCCTGCGGCACAGGCACGCACAATCCAACGTGGGACGAAAACCATACCGTATTCCATGGTTAATTACTTTCAAAATGTAGAACAACAGCTAGGATAGTTGTTTCATCCTAACTTGCTTGTGCTTTGTCATGTCAAGCTGGTCACAATATCCTGAAGGGTGGATTATTGAGTTTCTGTAAAATATCTGTAAGACCTGTTTTATCACCAAAAATCGCACTAATAAATACTTTGACTTTGAAATAGTAGTATCAGGCCAAAACAGGTCAAGCATTATCACAATGCGATTTATTTTCGTTGGATCCCACTTTTGAATCCCAATTTAATAATTTATCATTAACCCCCTTATTCATAATCCTATTTTATCTCTATTTTAGCTAAAATAGGTTTATAGAACGTTTGTCTTTATCTGTCACGTTGTCATTTCTGTGTGTAAGAAAGAGACAAACCCCGTTTTAACTAAAATAGGTTTGATAAGTTTTATGAATAAGGGGGTGAAAATTCAAACATTTCCTCGATATGAAACGTGTTCTTTAACCGGTTGAATGCCATAATTACAGACACAATTAAAAAGCCATTGTGTCTCGCGTGGATCCACGTTTAAGCATACGAAGGGTTTAACCTCCATTATTTATTAAAGTGCATTGAAAATGTTGAGTAGTATTTTTAATTGTATTTTAATGGTATTTGTAATTGTATTTTAAATTGTATTCTTAATTGTATTTTAAATTGTATTATTCATTTTATTTTAAATTGTGTTCTTAATTGTATTTTAAATTAATAATAATAATTATATCTTTATTTCCCAAAAATACAGATAGAGAACATTTAAATAAAACATTTGGATGCTGCAGAAATCTATACACAATAGATTAAACTCTGTCTCTTAAACTAGGGTATCCTGTATCTTAAGAGACAGTATTTAATTGTATTTTAATTGTATTCTATTTGTATTTTTTATCGTATTTTAAATTGTATTTATGAGTAAGTTAGACGTATGTGTATCTTTATTTATTTATTAAGGTACACCAACAGCTTCTATGTATTGATTATATTAACCACTATAATCATAAAAGTTTCGGTCTTACACAGTTGCCAATTACAGGTTTACTACCAATCTCGAAATAAGTGGTCACACAAAAATAAAAAAAATGTAGTAGTAACATTGCATTGGCGTTATAGCTGTTAAGGTGTTATTTACGAAATTTCGAATAAATAAATAAACACTTCAAATCTGATAACTCAAACAAATACCGCGAACATCTTCCGACTATCCGACATCTTTACACAATCTCCTACAAAAACTTAAAAAACGGAACCCTCTACACTAACAAGCGTCAACTACCACCATAGTTACCGAGCAATAAATTAAGTATAGATAGAAATCGTTGAAAACAAAAGAGTGACAATGGCTCGCGTCCAATTAAAGGAGATGGGCTGTCGTTTATCAGCGATGATGATCATCACGCGAGCGCCAGCGCCGGTGGTCTGTGTGGGAGGATCGTGTTTTATAGTTTTAAGAAGCTTGGAATTGCTCACTGGGGGTTTTGAGGAGTGACAAGATAGATTGAGGATTATTTCCTTGACTAGGCCAAGAAATTAATTTGGAGATACAAAATTTGCATTGAAAATTGTAAGCGGCTAAAAAAAGATCAAGTACCTAGTAGGTAATTAGAAGTAAAAATATGAACTCTTTAATAACTGGTGAATATGGGTCATTTTATCGTAGCAGCAAATCTTAAAATATGTATGTAGAGGCGGCAATCGCAGACGTTGAAACAAATTCGCCTAGTTGTTGTGCTACATTAGATGTTGGATTGCATATATTTGAACAGCATCTTCGTTCAACATATGTTACATGTCATGTTACGTTTCACATATGTGTACCCACCATTAAGTAGTCTTTTAAAGTGAAGGCACGTGAACATATTCGGCAGAAGTTGGCCGTAACATCCCAGCGCTGATTTGCTGGATTCGTTTTCTCCTCTACCGATCATTTTTCCCCTGAGAGTTCCTTGGTTTATATGTATGTATGTATGTATCTGTGTATATATTGTATTTTATATTCATTTCCTAGCTAGTTCTCCTGTATGTTGCACCTGCCATGTTTTGTCTCTGCATCACCTTAAGGTTGACTGATAGAAAATGCCTCAGGCATTAAGTCCGCCTTTGTACAGTATTATTTTTTTTACTTGTGCATAAAGTTTTAATAAATAAATAAATAAGTAGCCTAGACCGAAAACATGAGTTAATTCATTTCATGATAAAAATAAGACATTTCAGCTGAAAATCAAGCACAAGTATTTGAAGTAAATTTTCATCTGCCAAAATTTAAATTATCTTAACATTAAAAACACAACACGTAAAACCAATTCAGAACAAACCACTCCCCACAAATTGTAAAATCAATCAAACTTAACCAATAACAATAACTGAAGTTTCATGTAAAAACAACATTGTGTTAGCAGCAAGTTTAATATCAAATCGAGGATTGATAACAAAACATCTGTTAGACTGTAATTGCTCAAGTTTCTAGCAGTTTTCACTGTAGGTAGGGCTTTGATTATATATACGTGTATATAATCAAAGAGGTAGGGTTAACATTGGAATTTAGCTATATGAAATTTTAAGGGGCGCTTCGTCAAAATTCGGTCGAAAAAAGTGAAATATTAAACAAATATTTTTGACACTGCCATGTCTAGAATTACATCCGTTGCAAACAGGTTATTATGGGACCACCTAAACCTAAAAACGTTAACGAATTAAAGCATGCGTTTGGCTGACCAACAGAGGGGCCCGTGGCTAAATAATAACAGCCGCACAGGTCGATCGATCAGGTTAAGCTACGCTTGCCGCGGTTGGTCTGTGGATGGGTGACCATCTTTACATAGCGAGACCCCTACGTGCCTCGGAAAGCACGTTAAGCCGTTACGCTTTGTCCCGGCTGTCATTCGTGGATCTTTGACAGTCGTTACGGGTAGTCAGAAGCCCGAAAGTGGTAACCAGTCTTACCAAGGGGCATCGTATTACCCAGTAACTGGGTTGTGGAGGTCAGATAGGCAGTCGCTCCATGTAAAATACTGGTATTCAGCTGCATCCGGTTAGACTGGAAGGCGACCCCAACATAGTTGGGAAAAGGCTAGGCAGATGATGTTTGGCTGACCAACAGTCAGACATGTGTTACAAAACTCACATTAATGGTTTTTATTTAAACCATTTACTTTGCTTTGTACCCACAACTACTAAGTCACAACATTTTTTACACATCTCAAGAAAAAATAGCAAATAAATTGCAAACAACCACCCACAAATTAATGACAACATACAGCCCGCGGCATCCAAACACTTCGACCCCACAAGTCTCCTACACAAATTGACGACCAAATCTCTCAACAATATTCATCCAACAAAAGCTACATGAATAGTACAAGGGACATCCCTAGCGTGGGTACAGTTGTGGCCAGCCATAGCCGGGGGCGCGGGCTACCGAGCGCTTCGCACGGATTTTGAACGTAAAACATGAACTGATCGTGTCGACAAGGTTTTCAGAGTATATGGCTTTTTTAACCCAAATACTCCCAAAATCTATTCATACTTATTTTTAACCGACTTCAAAAAGGAGGTTCTGTATTCGACCCGTATGTATGTATGTTTGTATGTCCGCGATTTTCTCAAAAACTAACGAACCGATTTTGATAATTCTTCTATTATTTTGATCTACATACTTTCAGAAAGGTTTTAGTATATAATACATAAGGTAATTATTTTTATGTACGAAGTTATATGCTTAAACGTATTGCATCTCCGGCATTTCTATGCGAATTTTGATGATTCTTCTAGACGGCGGCTACAATTCTTTAATGCACTAGTGTTAATTGAATTTCTGTTGGGTAGGTACAACTAAAAAGTGAAAAATACTTTTTTTACAAAAATAAACAAACGACTTTCAAAAAAAAACACTACAAAATGATAAATAACTTTAATTTCGAAAGTCAGTGTCAAAAAACGAAAATGTGGAACCAACGACACCGACTTCCGAAATTAAAGTTATTTATCATTTTGTAGTGTTTTTTTTTTTGAAGTCGGTTGTGTTTGGTTATTTGGTTCTCTGAGGAATTTCCCCTTCCTTTGAGGCTTACCAGCTATTATATAACCTTGAAAGCTCTACACCGTGACCTAATACCTACTTCACTACTTGAGACTTATGACAGTCAAAGCAGCCTTTTTAACCGACGAAAAAACGGAGGAGGTTATCAATTCGACGCGTATATATTTTTTTTTTTTTTTTTTTTATGTATGATCACGCATAACTTTTTACAGAGCAGTTCCATTTTGATAATTCTTTTTTTATTGGAAAGGGTATATCCCAAAGTTGGTCCCATATAAATTTGAAAACCAAATTCCAACCCTAAGGGTAGAAAAAAAAAGGGATGATTGATTGTTGACTCACTGGTTGTAATGTATGACCACGCATAACTTTTTACAAATTAGTCCGATTTTGATAATTCTTTTTTACTGAATAGGACATACCTCGAAGTTGGTCCCATATAAATTTGGGAAAAAGAATCCTACCCTAAGGGTGGGAAAATAGGGGTGATTTATTGTTCATTCACAGATTACAGCAAATAATAGTTAAAGTAGGATTATATAACAATTAATAGCTAAAGTAAGGTAGGTAGCTATTTTAAAAGTAATCAAAAATTAAGCTATAGTAATTACTAAATTATAGCCTCAAAAAATTTTAAAATAAAAACTTTTTAACAAAAAAATTAAACCTCCGAAAAAACTGAAAAGCAAAAAATAATAAACCTTTTTTATTTAACCTTAATAAATAAGTTCTTAAATTAATGTAAGTATACCTAAGTAATTTTGAGTCGGCGCCAAACAATCAATGAACAAAGATCACTAAATTACCTTAACTTTAAAGAAAATAACCAAATTAAATTAACAATGCAACGTGAAGTCTCCAGCGATAAACATAACATTCCAAACAAAAAATGCTTTCTCCGCACGGCTACGATATTAATTTGGTTGTTTGGCGCCGACACAAAGTTACTTAGGTATACTTACATTAATTTAAGAACTTATTTATTAAGGTTAAATAAAAAAGGTTTATTATTTTTTGCTTTTCAGTTTTTTCGGAGGTTTAATTTTTTTGTTAAAAAGTTTTTTTTTTATTAGCCTGCACTGTCCCACCGCCGAGCAAAACCTCCTCCAAATCCTTCCATGCATCCTTTACACGGTCCGGCTGTCATTCGTAGATCTTTAACAGTCGTTACGAGTAGTCAGAAGCCCGAAAGTCTGACAATCAGTCTTATCAAGGAGTATCGTGTATACAAGTTACTGAGTTGTGGAGGTCAGATAGTTGTTGAGGTGAAATTGACTCATGTCGGAGTACCATTGTTGTCGAAGAAACATATCGTCGAAGTCGCATCTTTTCCTAGTTAAGTCATGTCGAAGAAACGCTTTTTCGAAGTGCAGTAGTGTCGGACTTAAGGTATTTCGAACTAAAGTATTGTTGAAATGAGGACGTGTCGGAGTTCCATATTATTATTATTATTAGCCTGTGACGTCCCACTGCAGGGCAAAGGCCTCCCTACTCTCTTTCCACCTCTCTCTGTTCAAAGCTGCTAAGGACCAGTTCTTGTTGAAGGAGTCCAGCTCATCCCGCCATCTCCGTCTGGGCCTGCCACGATGTCGTTTGCCACTAAGAGGGACCCATTGGATCGTAAGTTTGGCCCACTGTTCATCTGACATGCGGCAGATGTGTCCAGCCCAGTTCCATTTCAGCGTGGCAGCTTTCCAAGTGACATCAGTTATCTTTGTGATGGAACGGATGGTCGTATTCCTAACCCGGAGTTCCATAGTGTCGAAATAAAATCTTGTCGTATTACAGTTTGTCGAAATTCAGTTGGTAAGTCAGGCAGTCGTTCCATATATGTATAAAATAGATTTATTCAGTCGACCTAACATAGTTCTAAAAACTATCATAGCTATGCAGTCAGTCATGAGCTATTATCATTCATTACCTACATATTTCGCACTGATAAACAGAAGAATCCGAAACTCCAAGACAGTGACAAAAATAAATAAATCGTCCCCATTCACAACTTTGCAGAACAACTGATTATATCTAAATGAACTGCCGAACTCGCAACGGCAATTTTTCTCCTCCCCATCCATACGGCGAGAAACAGCCGGAAAAACTATGTTCATTCGTGTGAAACTTAATCAAAACTTTGTCATAGTACAGGGATTGTAAACCTTAGGCATGCTTGCCATAAAAAGATGGCTGCGACAGACTGGATACACAACGTAACCCAACTTGACAGAAACCTCAGCAGGGTCTACAGTAGACTGTGATAGGTTTTAAAATTGTAGATTGTCCGTACGCAAAATATCTGCATTGACGTGGAGTTGCGGACACCAGCCCGTATTACCTAGGTTAAGATTGGCAGTAATATGTATAATTGTACAAGGATGAATGATAAATTATTTTACTTTTGTAAGTAGGTTTGCCAAAACACTTTTACGCTTCAATCCTATTTTAAAAACTAGATAAGTGTCCTCATTTCTTATCTGACTATTCTGAGAAGAAAGGCCAAAACCCAACTCAAAGGTCACAGATTCTTTTAAAATCTAGACATAATCTTGGTCAGATCGTATGAAGACCATATACATAGATTGATGTCTGAACTCGGAAATGGTCTGGATGTTTTGGCTCGTGGCCAAAATCGGAACTAACGTCAATTTTCATTACAATTTCACGAAGCAATTTCTTAAATATCGTCAACGTTTACCAACAATGCACCCCACCCCTGTGAAGAGTCAATGTCATTCAAGCGCCAAAAGATCCTTGTAGCACTAGGTATAATTAATAGATTAATTTAAAAAAGAACGTTGTTTAGTTTTTCTTACAACAACAAAATATTTTTATCAGAAAGGTTCACCATCCCTGACAACGTGTAACTAAGCTGTAACAAATAGTCCAGGAGCTGGCAACTATTTGGATTAGCGCCATTTGATGGGCCAAGTTGCTAAACAAAGAACGATTTGGATCTTTTCGCGGTAGACACAATAAAATGCAACGATTACTGGCTCCGTGGAAATATCCGTTTGTTTATGTTTATTATTTTTAGGGTTCCGTAGCCAAATGGCAAAACACGGAACCCTTATGGATTCGTCATGTCTGTCTGTCTGTCCGTCCGTATGTCACAGCCACTCTTTTCCGAAACTATAAGAACTATACTGTTGAAATTGGTAAGTAGATGTATTCTGTGAACCGCATTAAGATTTTCACACAAAAATAGAAAAAAAAAACAATAAATTTTTGGAGTTCCCAATACTTAGGACTGAAATTCAAACATTTTTTTTTCATCAAACCCATACGTGTGGCGTATCTATGGATAGGTCTTCAAAAATGATATTGAGGTTTCTAATATCATTTTTTTCTAAACTGAATAGTTTGCGCGAGAGACACTACCAAAGTGGTAAAATGTGTCCCCCCCCCTGTAACTTCTAAAATAAGAGAATGGTAAAACAAAAAAAAAATATATGATGTACATTACCATGTAAAATTCCACCAAAAATTGGTTTGAACGACATCTAGTAAGTAGTTTTTTTTTAATACGTCATAAATCGTAAACCGTACGGAAACCTTCGTGTGCAAGCCCGACTCGCACTTGTCCGGTTTTTTCATTGCTGCCGATACTGGCAAGTTGGGAGGAGATAAAAGTATAATATTGTGCTAACTATAGTAGTTTTGGTGAAGTTCTGTCTTACGCAGGAGTGTCTCTGCTCCCAGTCTAGGAACTAACAAAATAGTTTTGCAGTTTGAAATAGAAGTGACACTCAAATAGAAAATGCATTTTGTACAAACTTTATTTTACGATCAGATTTTAAATTCATACTTATATGTGGATGAGTCTCTCACTTTGTTTGTTAGGTCCGGTTCAAGTTTCGCGTTTTCTCTGTTCTTATATACAGGGTGAAATTAAATTCATGGGCATCCTTTTAAGGGGTCATTGTACTCATCATCATGAACAACTTTTACTATGGAACTAAACCTAAAATCGCGAAAAAAAATCACCTGATCTTTGCATTGTTCACATAACTCGTCAAAATGTAGGGAAGAGCTGATTTTTTTTCGCGATTTCAGGTTTCGTACCATAGTAAAAGTTGTTCATAATGATGATTACAATGACCCCTTAAAAGGGTGCCCATGAATTCAATTTCACCCTGTATTTAAAGTGAATTGAAATGAAATAGCAGTAATCGAAAATTATTATTAAATTAAACATTGAAATCGAGCTACAAACCAAATTAAAAAAAACATTAATACAGACAAAATTATAGCAACGATTAAAATTAAATTTTATTAGTGCCGTTTCATTCCGTTCTAGCCCGGGAGACCGAAACATTACGCGCAAATCATTTACGAATAAAACGTCCCGGGTTGAAATACCTAATAGGTATGATGGTATTGTCAAAAATTTCAGGACGCATTTAACATGAATCTAAAAACATACAAATAAAAATTTAAATCATTTACTAAACGAGTTACCTAGATACGAACCAAATGAATAAATTATTCAAAAAACAATAATACACAAAATTACAGCAACGCAACGATTTAAATTAAATGTTATTAGTGCCGTACCATTCCGTTGTATCCCGGGAGACCGGGACATTACCCGCAAATCATTTACGAATAAAACGTCCCGGGTTGAAATAATATGACACGTTATACGACTGGTATTGTCAAGGGGCACATTCCGGGATTGCGCGGGCGTGTCCCAGCACTCTTTTGTGGATTGTCTCTGCTCTGCATTACCGACACGGGTGTTTTATTTTGTAATTGTATTGTTATTTAATTGATTTATTTTTCGGTCGTTTTTAATAGTTTCCGGTGTGTTTTGTTGTAAATGGAAATTAATTACAGTTTAATAATACTAAACAGTAATGTATTCAATTTAAATTAAATGCATTAACATCGTACCTTTTGTAAACTGCACATTTATGTTAAATCAGACGCATTTGGTTAAAATTGAAAGTCAGATATGTGTCAATAAAGTATAAATACTTAATTATAAATATTTAATTACTAGCTTCTGCCTGGGACTTCGTCCGCGTCTTCTTGTCCCCCACCCGCCTCATCGAATCGCATCACCCGTCCGCGCTATTAATACTTGGTTTTCGCTAAGCGTTCTTTCTGACGTTTTATTTTTTTTATTGCTGAATGGACCCGCTCTTGACCTTTTCCTTTTTGCTCGGCTCCTAAAGATCTTAGTGTGATTTTAAATAGCCTATAGCCTTCCTCAAGACTCGGGCTATCAAATGCAAAAAAAAAATTCTTCAAATTCGACTGTTCCAGAGATTAGCCCATTCAAACAAACAAAAGCTTTATTATTAGTATAGTTAAAGATAGATTATAATCTTTCGTCAAACCGAAAATATCCCTGCTAAAGCATAATCTTCATAAGTCTTTAAGGCCGGCGGCGAATGCCCAGATACTATACCTGACATTACCCTAAATGGCTTGAACGTCAAAAGAGTGACAACATTCAAATACCTGGGACATCTTCTCGCTGACGACCTTAAAGACAATGTTGATATTGAAAGAGAGCGTAGGGCACTGGCGGTCCGAAGTAACATGTTGGCCCGAAGATTCGCTCGGTGTAGCAGTTTAGTAAAATTAACACTGCTTAAGGCATATTGCCAGTGTTTTTACACGGGGAATCTTTGGGTCAACTATACAAAAAGAACGTTGGATGACCTACGCGTACAACACAATAATATTTTTAGGATGCTGTTGGGACTGCCGCGATGGTGCAGCGCTTCTGCTATATTTGCGCAAAACCGAACTGACGGCTTCCACGCCGTCATTCGTAAGAAAACCGCGTCGCTGTTGTCAAGGTTGCGGGCGAGTAGCAACAGCATCCTAAAAACTATGGCGGAAAGTATTGACTCTCCGATTATTAAAAGTTTTGTGAGAAAGACAATCACAGAACATTAATCTGAGGATGCCCTTTTCACAATACTATTATTTAACTACTCTGTCTTTTATAATGTATCTCAGCTACTAACACTAGAAATAAGTTATTTTGTATTGCTTACGAATACGATGGATTACTGTTGTCCGAAAAATAAAGAATATTATTATTATTATTATAATCATCCCTGACCTTAATAATTCGCCAAACGTATAAACCTATTTTAAGACAAAATGTAACAATTTCCACCATCCACGTTTGCTTCAAATCGTATTCACATTCTACATAAACCGTCCTGAATAATACAATTCTACATTACCAAACTATCAGGCCACAAGATTTCAATGCGATCTTCCCACCTAATAACCTAAGGAGCTTCCTTATACATAAATGATGACCGTAACAAAAGGCACATAGTGTATAAATTAATAATTAACATCCCGGGATTCACGTGTGGATAATCCCGGGAACGGGACGGGAACGCGGTAATTCACGAACTATGTCGAAGCGAGTAAACTGCCAGATTAGACCGCTTACTATGTACAGATACTGTTTGTGGTAGGGACACTACGTGTGAGACAATTTGAGGACAAAACTGTATTAGGTAATATCATCTGCCTAGACTTGTCACAACTATGTTGGGGTCAGCTTCCAGTCTAACCGGATGCAGCTGAATACCGGTATTTTACATGGAGCGGCTGCCTACCTGACCTCCACAGCCCAGTTACTAGGTAATGCGATACTCCTTGAATTTCGGGCTTCTGACGACCTGTAACGCCTGTCAAAGATCTACGAATGATAGCCAGCTCATTGCCAATTTCTAATATTGTCTTCAAAACGTGCACAGCTTGGACACTTGATAATGCTACTTATACACCCTCGTAGGTCTACACATCGACGCGGTCACACTCCGTGGGTTTGTCACAGGCAGGCGCCGGGACAATGAATTGAGGCCCTTTGTGAAGCACGGACGTGGCCGTGGACGCCTCTCCTCGATATATCAAAACCATTATACGCCGAACTGAACGGAGCGGACATCTACGGCGGACACGGTGACGTCATTTTCGTGGTTTATGGATTGATGAGTTAGGGAGTTACTTGTAAGTTTTGGATTGAATATTGATCCGAAATATGTGAAAACTAAAAAGTTTCGTAAAACCTCTTTTGATTTTATTGACTAAAAATCTGAAACGGTTTTTGTCGACCAACATTTTTCCCTTTGAGCTAAGTTTGGTCACCATGTGAAATTGCTAGACAAACAGAATGTAAATTAACCGAACAGTTACTATGAGGACATATTTAAAAACAAAACACGAGAAAACTAATACAACAGTGTAGAGACTGTGACCTCTGAGTTTGTTTCGGCCTTTCTTCTCAGAGTAGTCAGATAGGAAACGCCGACCTCATCTAGTTTTTTTTTAAATATGATTGACGTGTAAAAATGTTTGTGCAAACAATGTTTGTACATAAATAAAATCATTTATCATTTACAAGAACACAAAAAACTACAACTGAGAATACGTGAAATTTTCCAAAAAAAAAAAAAAACTGGCTCCTGAACTATGAATACCTAATCGCTAAACAGAGGTACATTGTAATTGCTGTATGGCATTCCAGTTGGAGGATAAATAAATAAATGGGACTGATTCAGCTAGCTCCTGAACAGAGGCTTCTAAACAATTTATTTAGACCGGCACCCTAATTGCGTAACACACGATCAATCGGAATTTGAATCATTTTGAAGCCAATTGCTAATCGATTGCTTCATTAGTTCGAAAAATTTGTCTGCTCAACACGTAAATAACGCAATGAATGTTATTAAACTGTCAAAATGAAATCGATTCATATTGATAAAGTGTTACACAATTGCCCCGTTGTATTCATGGACACCCTTTCTAATTTTTCATAATAACTCCATCAGTTACACTTGTAATACTTATCCCTACTAATAGAGACGTTCCATTTCCTCCCATTCTCTACAGAACAAAGCAAAGACATCAGCTATTTAGCGACAGGACTCACAGTGTTCCTTTTATTCCTGTCAAAAGAATAATTAGGTCGGTTAATTTCATTAATGAGTCCATTGTGAGAGCCCCCGACGCCTTATTTGATTTGTTACGAATTCAATTTGTTTCAAGTCAACGTCATGGAAAAATTAAGGTGATTTTTATAAAGATTTACCGCGGCCATTTTGTGTAATGTTTGGAGATTTTGGCGTAACCGTTGTTTTGTTACGCAATTAGAGATGGTTAGATTATTTGTGGCATGGTTTGAGTTGTGTCTGAATTCAAATGGCGCCATTAAGCACAAAGTACAAACAAAAAGAAAATATGAAAGACAAGTTTTTGTTTTTATTGTTGCCTCCTCTTGACCTCGATCTCGCCTGATGGAAAACGGTGGATTAGGTCTACGATGGAATCCAGAAATGCATATTCACTCTTTATAATTTTTTGTTTGATTTTATTTTTACCACAAATGCTAATATCAACAGCGTTTTACTCTCTCACGACGGATCACATCTTAATATCTGTAGCTACATCTCTGTACACCTCACAAAGGATAGAATACTCTTTATTATGTACACCATATAAATTACAGACATAAATATAGATACTTTACAATGGGTGACACAATGGGCGGTCTTATCACTAAGAGCGATTTTTTTAAAGACAACCTTTGGATGGATTAAAAATGGGAAGGACAGACAAATACTGTAGGTAGTCTGTGGTGTACCATTTACACAATACAATAAATACATACAGAAAGTACTACTGATCTAAATCTACTGATCTATATTAGTTTAGACCTGTCAAATCAGTCAGTGCCTGACGTAAATTGACGTATTTTTAATAGCCAATTTTTTAATCACGTCTAAATTGTCTATGGAGTATCTTAATTTGACAGGACTAAACTAATATTTATCTCCTGTCCTTTTCTTAATGAAATAGAAAGAAAAAGATGCACTGAACTTAAATTTAGTTTAGTTTGTGAACAAGAGAATCGGCGCCATTGACGATGTACACATACACATTATTCACCGACATCGACACTCGAAACGAAAACTGTTTAAACTCGCAACGTTCAAAATTCCTTCAAGAAAATTCACTCCATTATTACATATTACACCCACTCCCAACAGAATTCGTAGAACGGCCATCACTGTCAAATTATACGATGCAATTTCTAACATTTTAATAATAATGTATTTTAGGTTAAACCAACGAATATTTCGCAGTCGCCGGGCGTGACGGGCAGGCGTATTCTCCTGAAATATTACGTCTCAAACACAAAGGAAAAACATATTTTTTTCCTCTGGCAACAAAATGTAAGCTGCGCGTTATAATTTTTCACAAGGGACCTTTGGAGACAGTGATTTTTTTATAAATGGAACACGTCGCTTTTATTCCGGAATAGAGCTTGTTTTTAAATTATTCCTTGCTGTTTCGTGGTGTTCATAAATAAATACCATTTTGTTTTCGATGTTTTTGTCATCCGCTGTCTTTTTTTTTTGTTTGGATTTACAATTATTTCTTTCACCCGCATATGTCTCGATCCCGTGGGAATACCGGGCTAAAAACTATCCTATGTCCTTTCCCGGGACTCAAACTATGTCTATTTCAAATTTCATCTAAATCGGTTCAGCGGTTTAAGCGTGAAGAGGTAACATACAGACAGACAGACAGAGATACTTTCGAATTCTTCTTATTAGCGTGTCGATGGCAATCTAAATGTACTCGGCCCAGAATTCGGCCACTTGTTTGGCGCCATCACTAGCGTCCATCAGTTCCTGTAACGTGCAGCTGACAGGACACGCAGGGCACGATATTAAGTGTCCCATCGTTTGTGGAACAGCACCACATTTACACTCCAAGGCGGAGTCGTCTATAAATTTCCACCTGAACAGGTTTTCCTTGCTTCGGCCAACCTGGGTCCGGAGTCTGTTTAAAGACTTCCAGTTTACCCAAGGTAACTCATGTCCAGGTGGGAGGTCCTCAGCGGGTGTAACGAACGGTTTGGGTAAGGAAGGAAGGGTAAGGAATTTATAATATTAGTATGGATTAAAGCTTTAACCTTCCCTTAATTTCCTGCTGCATCAGCCCTCAGTTAAATTGGATAATTATGAACTAAAATGTATTCTTCCAAAATAAAGTGGGGTAGGTAACAAAGAAAATGCACTCCACCTTTTCTTTCACTCCCAGCTTTGGGAACAGATCCCAATCTGAAGATTAAAGCTGTTTTAAGTTAAACTACTTCTCGAAGATCAGCGGTGTTATAAATTTGATGCAATCGAGATGATTCAATTCGAGATAATGGTGGTAATGCCGAAAGTTGGGGCGGTGTTGCCAGGATTCGAGCGTCTGGCGGCGAAAACCTTTGTAGAAGTACGATATTTCTATGATTACTAGAGATAATGGTTACATTTGAAAATTTTACTAAAGAAACGTTGAAAAGATTTTTTGTAGAAGTAATTTCCGAAATCTTAAACTTTATCATCTTTTTTAATATATATATTTTTTATCACTAATGGTTATTATTTTACGGCTTAATTTTGAGAATCGGCAGAGTAAAAGATAAACCGAGTCTGTTCAAATTGAAAAATTTAAAAGTTGATTGAATTTGATGTTATTATTAAGACTCATCCATACTATACTAATATTATAAATTCGAAAGTAACTTTGTCTGTCTGTCTGTATGTATGTTACCTTTTCACGCCTAAACTGCTGAACCGATTTAGATGAAATTTGATATAGAGATATTTTGAGTCCCGGGGAAGGACATAGGATACTTTTTATCCCGATATTCCCACGGGATCGAGACTTATGCGGGTGAAACCGCGGCGCGCAGCTAGTTTCCTTATAATTTTTCTGCACTGAAATGAAATCTCGTAGGTACCTATTCAATAGCATAGATAACATACGTGTTTTCATACTACGTTGTCATACTATTGGTTAACAGAAACCTAATAGTAAAACTGCACCTGTTAATACAATAACACTTATAAGTAATACTATTTCAAAAAGCACAAATACCCTTTCATATCCCTGAAATACATATACCCTGTCCCATATCAACAAACGCACATAATCGGAAACCAATCAGTATCAATAACAATAGATCATTAATTAACGACACAATCCATCAGGTGATTACTATCGGTTAATTTACGGCTATTTGTCGACTAACATCAATGAGTTAATTAATTAGAATATGATGTAAATTAATTACATTGAAGGTATAGTTAATAATCGGTTGTTTGATGGTAAAGTTTAAGAAGCTCGGAGCAAATTAGCTCATTTCTCTCTGTTAGCGTTAACTGCAATTAAAATCATAATCAGCCTATAATATTAATTACAAATAAATATTTTTGGGATGCATGAAGAAGCCTCCTCGTGTAGCGCAGTTTGTTCCGCCAGTACTCAACTGAACTGAGCGCTCGGCGCATCCTGGACAGTCACACCCAACACCTTATTTGACTGGCCAATTCTTCCCTTGCGGTGGTAGGGCTAGCGCCCGCCTGATTTGCGATCACCCTCCCACCGCAGCCACTTCTCCCAAGCAGCTTGCTGTTTATCGTTGATGCGTCCCCGAATTCCAGTGCCTTAGGCATCTTCTGGGCACGCTCGTTCCATCATAGAACTCATCCATCGCTTTCCATCAGACGTGATTATAGATGAGCAATCCACCGGATTTAAGCCCGGTGCTTTTGATAAACACCCGATAAACACCCGTAAACACCCAGAAAATTGGGTGTTTATCGGGTGTTTACCAAAAGCACCGGGTTTAAACCCGGTGGATTGCCCATCTATAGGCGTGATCGAGGTCAAGAGCGGGCCCATTCAGCAATAAAAAAAATGTTCCCACTACTCGGATACAGGCTTCCTTCTGTTAGAGGGAGGGGCTATTTGTTATTCACCTCGCGGGCCCAGTACGGGATGTCACATGTCTTCGAATTTTAAGCTCATCTGGATTCTAAGTATCATCTGGATTCTAAGTACACCCACATCTGCAGAATACTCTCGAATACTGCCAGTAGCTTCTAGCGAGGAAGTTACTGTCGCGGGAACCGTTTTAACCACGGATTCACACTATGACACTAATGTTATAAAGGCGAAAGTTTATGATTGTGTGTGTTTATATGTTTGTTACTTCTTCACAATCAAACGACTGGACCAATTTTCATAAAATTTTGTATGGAGGTAGCTGACACCCTGGATTAACATATAGGCTACTTTTTATCCCGATATTCCCACGGGATCGAAACTTATGCGGGTGAAACCGCAGTACGCAGCTAATAGGTAATATATTGAAGTAGGTTCGTACGGGAGATGAATAAAAGTCGTGGGTTCAGTTGCTTTGTTTACTTTTATGTCCAGGCGTTGTAGATACCGCTACAATATGTTATGATGTGATTTTTACCCAACATTGCCCAGAAATTATAGTTAAGAACCATGTTTAAAATATTTTGGATTCTAGTATAATCCTCGGTTTCTGAATCGAGAATTTAAAGTTTGTGAGTCCAAGAAACTTATCTACTTGCAAAGTAATTTTGAATTTGGCCGGCTTTTACCTAAAATATTGACAGTTTGACAAATTCTAACTTCAAATCTCAAAGATGATGTGGCCGTAAATATAATTACAAGTATACAGAGTCAGGCTGTATCAAATATTCTCATTGTTTCCTTGTCTCGCCGTCCGACGTGACAACAAGGTGTGAATAGGTACCCGCACTTCGGACCGCCTAAAACGTCTTTCACCGTACATAATGGGCCACGACACTTCATAATTCCACGTGTATACAGAATGAAACTTCACTATTTATCTGTCTATGTACGTATGCCTTTCAGGGCTGATTTTTCCAACGCCAGCTTAATGTTAAACGGAGGAATAATTTTGAATTTTTGTCAGTTCTTCCATATAAAAACTTTCAGACGTCAACTTTATTTCACTAATAAAAATTTACAACTACCAAGACAATTAACAATTAGATAACTTTTATACAGCTGTACACAAAAGCATATTTTAGGTCAGTGGGTCGTCTTTGGAGCGATTAGACAGCTAATGGCTCCTATGACGATAGCAACTGGATGGGACTGTGGACTTGCGGACACACCAGCCCGTTTACAATACAATGCTGTTGGTTCAATCTGCTGCACCACGAAAAACCCTTTTAATAAGTAAGGGTGGAAATGTAAATTAGAGCTAAGGCTCAATTTACAGCGCCGCGGAACGGAATCGAAGCGACTTTTTTCTGTACAAAGCATTATGAACTTTATATCAGTACTGTAACGCACAAATTAGATATAAGGTAAACGCGGGTGAAGTCGACAGTGACCCAGAAGTCGTCAAATTGTCTAAAAACATCAATATTTGTTTCTACTAAACGTTTAACTGGCCCATTTTTATGGCAACATATTTTTGGTAACATACTGCAAAATTAAAACAAAACACTGAGTTTTAACTGTAATGGTGGCTGAGATATCTCACTTAAAAAGTGTGTCCCACATTTTTTTCATTTTTTTGCAAGTTTAGCTACTAAATGTCAAACTCAGCACGTAGTTTTGTGTTTTGATTTACGAACCTTCAGTGGGGTATGTGTTAAGTCTGATTGTTTGATGAATTAGTTAAGTTAATTTACTAACGATATAACTTGAAGTTTAGAACACTTTTATCATAAAAGTATTTATTTTTTAACGTGACATCTATTGGTACCTAAAAATTCCTAATTGACCCAAATCTCGTCATTTTATGTACTTTTTTGACGTTTACTGGGTCCCGCTTATTACTTGCCCCTAAACTCGTCATATTGTAAATATTTTCAACTTTATCGCTAAGGTATAAGATTCAAAGTTGATTGGGAAAATTTGTCAGCTTCGGGTAGCTTGATGTGATGGCGTATTTACAAACATGTAATAAGGTTTGGGCTACATTTGACGATAAGACTGGGTTTCTCTTAAGCTGTTTTCGCTTCGCTCACTCATTTCTTGAGTACTTAAGCGTACTTTGCTTAGTCGTCGCGTCATTGGGTTCGCTTTGCTAGCTCGGCACGAAACTGTGCTCGCGCTTCACTCGTGATAGAGCTCGCTTCGCTCGCTCTTGTCTTGTGTAAGTGCGTTCAGCTCACTCGTGTTGAAGATGGGCTCGCTTCGCTTGCTGGTTTAAGAAGCTGTTAAGACCAGCATGAGAAGTAAGCCCATCTTTTGATTAAGCGCGCTCATCGTGCGATTAAGCGTGCTTTGCTTATTTGTATCTAGGAAGGGCTCGCTTCGCACGCTGTATCGCAAACGTGCTCCACTCGCTCGACCCGTAAAAAGTATTCTCAGTTCTAACCGAAACTACCTTACTGGGAAAGGTATAATAATGAGCTGTAATAAGCTTGGCTTAGGTTTGGCTTGTAATAAGTTTGGCTAATTGATGCTAGGTTTACAACAGTACCTCACTCAGATCGAGTGTGGATATTACAGTTCCAATCAAATCCTCACATATATAGAGGTGTCTTCTTACTAAGTCTTCTGCCGTTGAATTCCTAATGTTATCGTAATCTTCACACATACTTGCACCATGACAGGCCGGGGCGCCGTCCATTAATAACATGGCGATTGGCGATGATTTTAAGTATTACCCTAGCTTTTTAATTCGCTCATAAGTAGATTTTGTAAGCTTATTGTGTTTCTTATGATTTAAAACATTCTTTCATTGGCTTTTGATTGGTTTAATACTAGTCGGAGGCGAGGCAAATGTACAAGTATCTCCCGGGCCCCGGACTCGTGGTACTAGAAGGAATAGTGGGGTTTTAGTCGGTAGGAGTCCGACATTACCCTCAGTTCTTCCCACACGGAGGGTATCCATGAGGATTTCCCCACGAAAAAAGAAGGCTCATTGCATTTCATATAAAGCAATCAACAATCAACTCAGCCTATCGTAGTCCACTGCTGGACATAGGCCTCTCCCAGACTGCGCCACAGCACCCAGTCCTCCGCCGCGCATAAAGCAACCTTTCACCGTATGTGATATTTTTCAGTTCTAAGCAGATACACGACATCTTTTACTTTTATTCTACTTGCTGCAGATTTTCTATCGTTTTCTGATACTGCCGTAGCTATTGTATTTGCTCGGTACTAGGCTTTTGAGGCTCATTAAATTCCTTATGATGCAAGCTTACTTTCATTGAGATTTTTTCATTTTTGGCCAGACTTACGGCCGATATGAGACGACATTTGAAATTATTTTGCTATCGTCAACTTCAAATGCATTTTTAACTCGGCCAATATTTCTGTTGATTCTCTTTAGGCCCTAGTAGTGCCTTGTCAATTCTTGAAAATGGCACCTAGTAGCTTAACATTTTTTTGCGAATTGAAATTTCGACGCATAGTAAAAAAAAAGGAGGGTCGGGCGCACTGCACTTGCGATGTAACGTCAATCACAAATTAGATCCTGCTTCAAATTTGGTACAATTATTACCTATATATTTTATGCTCAATCATTACGTACGACGTACGTATTCTCGTAGTTATAAGCGGCTGAAATATTACATGTTATTGTCGGTCAGACATATTCAATTTACCACAAAGTGCAACGACGTTTTCACGTCTACAAGAGACCAGTCACGTTTCATACAGATTAGGGCCCAAAACACAAAGTGACAGCGAAATAAAATTTATCAATCAACTCAGCCTATCGCAGTCCACTGCTGGACATAGGCCTCTCCCAGACTGCGCCACAGCACCCTGTCCTCCGCCTTCCGCATCCAGTCTACCCCAGCCACCTTCTTTAGGTCGTCCGTCCATCTAGCTGGGGGGCGTCCCACACGACGCTTGCCGGTAAGCGGTCTCCACTCCAGGACTCGTCTGCTCCACCGGCCATCAGTCCTTCGACAGACATGGCCAGCCCACTGCCACTTCAGTTTGCTTACTCTGCAAGCTATGTCGGTAACTCCGGTTCTTTTCCGGATAATTTCATTCCTGATTTTATCCTTCAAAGAGACTCCGAGCATAGCTCGCTCCATAGTGCGCTGAGCGACCTTGAATTTGTGGACCAGCCCGACCGTCAGTGTCCACATTTCAGCACCGTATGTCATGATGGGCAGGACGCACTGGTTGGCTTCAAACACTGCGCGATAGGCGACGAGAAGACTTGACGGAGTTTTCGAAATGCTGCCCAACCCAACTGGATCTTTCTGTCAGCTTCCTTCTCAAAGTTGTCTACCGAGCTGGATGACTTGCCCTAGGTAGACATAATCCTTCACAACTTCGAGTAGCGACCCTTCGATGTGGATTGGACTCGGCAAGACGTGCGAATTGTATAACTTAACATAACTTTAAAATTTCTACTATTATTTAAAATATATAGTTCTATAATCAGGTTTTTTTAATCTGTCGAGCTCCGCTAATGAGACACAATTGATTTTCTATTGTTTCGTCGCCATAGGCGATAACTTTATTTTTCAACTTAAAAAAACAGCTGAAGGAACGGTTATGAGATTCGGCGCAATAGTAAAAAATGGGAGGTCTTCCCCACCAGGGTAATAAAATTTTTTCGTTGGCTGGCCATTTTGGGTTTTGGGCCTAATATGGCTGATTTATTTATTTATTTATATACTGTATTGTACACCACAAAAATACACAACATAAAAAACACATTAGACACCTATATTCTGATAAAAACTGATTCTGTGATTCGAAAATCTTAATTTTTAAGCTAAAATATATTAGAATTGACCTACCTAGTCTGCTAACAGCTCACAACCTTTAGTAATTTCTTGCGATTTGGTTTTCTACCTACCTTTTGTTTCTTAGACTTGCCACTCATATGAAAGACAATCCCAATATGTTTTAATGTGTAATTATCTTGAACTCTATGTTCAAGGCCTGAAAGTTCATATTAGCATTTAAAATTGACGACTACTGGGTCCTTTTGATGAGTAATAGTACAAATCTGGCGAGTACTGGTACAAATCGCCCTTTTTTCACATTTGCTTAAATAAGTATTAATTATCACTAAAAATTACAAAAATTAACAACTTATTTAGAATAACGGATAATTTTTCTATTTCGTCATGCAAAAAGTTTCATTATAAATGAAATACTTCTCACGCAGCAGTTCTTCAAAGTCAGTGAATATCAAAACCCGACGACTATTGGTACATTTACCTTACGCACGGAGCGCGCATCTCTTGGAGAATTATCGCGCATTTTTGGGAATTCCCGCAGTAACAAGCTCGTATCTAGTTTGTACATTAGACAATTGACATAAAGTTCATTTTCCTATTACGAAAACGCAATTCCACTCCGTTCCGCGGCGGTGTAAATTGAGCCAAAATGTTGAATTAATTTACTCGTTAATTGTGCTATATCTATAATTATCTTGCTTGTGGCGAGCGTAGAAATAAGTCCTCACATTTAAAATCAAACCTTCCATAAAATACCTTTCTTGAAACCCGAAGTCAAGTTCGGAAGCATTCGGAAGCTGCGTCCATCAAGTCGTCTCATTGTTCCCTCGTCAGCACTAAGTGGGCCTGACGCCTGACGCTTGCCGCTTACCGCCATCAGGCCGGCGTGAACCGGTGACGTGAGAATGCCTGTCTCAAAGGAATGTGTATACGCTCACATTGTTGCGAAACTGAAGGTTTGTTGGTGCCAGGTAATAATGAGGAGGCTTTTTTTTTGTTATAGATACGAAGGTTTATAAGTGAATTTCATAGCGAAAGCAAAAATAGAAAAGCTATCTCATATTGTTTACTTGTGTTCAATATCGATGTAAATTGGCCCGTATAGCTATTGTATTAAATTGGTAATGATTTTTTGGTTCAATATTTCAATACTTTCTTTCCAAAGTTTTTTACATATACATACAAAAATGATAATTATGACCCACGGTACTTATCATCTAGAAGCAGTTCAATCGACTGGCTATAAAGCTCTTATCCATATACCGAAATACCTACCTATGAAATTAAGAATCTCAAAATGTTCTTCCACGCACCCTTTAATAATAGTTTCGACCACCATCTACGCAAACCATTGAGACCAGCCATAAACCGCCCAATATTCCAGAGAAGACATGTTAACCTAAACAAATCTACATAAATATATGTAGCCCGAATTTAAAACACATTGCACCCTCCGTCTGTCGTGTATATAAACCGTCTTAAATGACTGCGGATTCTTTTGGAACAGGGTTGACAAACCCTGGTTTCACGAAGTAATTTACTTTGTGACTGGTTCTAAGGAATCACGAAATCGATCCCCAAAATACTGAAATGCAACTCGACTTAAAGCCGTTAAGACTCATGATGTCTGCACTTTTGGGTGTATTGTTGGTACAGAAAAACTTTTAAAAGTCTTAAAGGTAAATATCGTTTTAGTTTGTAGGTAGCTTTATTTGCATAGCATAACCAACCTATAATGTTCCCACTGCTGGGACACAGGCCTCTCTACGAGAAGGAGTGGGGCAAAATCCACCACGCGGGCCCAGTGCGGGTTAGTGGATGTCACATGTCTTCCAATTTTAGATTCTAGGACATGCCGGTTTCCTCACGATGTTTTCCTTCACCGTTTTGAGAGCAGTGGTAATGAAATGATTTACACAAAGTAAAGTGCCCGCTTGTGTTCGAACCCACGAGCTACAACTCGTAAGTCGCGGCCGTTACCACTGTGCCACCACTGTTCTTCTTTGCTCATACATACATACATAATCAGCCTATAATGTTCCCACTGCTGGGACACAGGCCTCCTCTCTGTGAGAGGGAGTGGGCCGTAATCCACCACGCGGGCCCAGTGCGGGTTGGTAGATGTCACATGTCTTCGAATTTTTGGTTCTGGGACATGCCGGTTTCCTCACGATGTTTTCCTTCACCGTTTTGAGAGCAGTGGTGATGAAATAATTTACACAAAGTAAAGTGCCTGCTTGTGTTCGAACCCACGAGCTACAACTCGTAAGTCGCGGCCGTTACCACTGTGCCACCACTGTTCTTCTTTGCTCTGGTGCACCAATAACACCACTGCTCTCTTTATTTGTATACAGGGTGTTACAGAAAGGGTATATCAATACAAACGGGTTGAGGAGTCTATCTGGTCTAGAATCTCTGTATAAAATTTCAGCTCAAAAGCATTTACTTTGAAAATGCTTAATATTTTTTTATTTCGACATCACGGCGCTGCACTGGCGCGCGGCGGCGTGATGTACGTGTACTAAGCGCACAGACACTACAGATTATGGATATGACCCTCGTAGTGCGGTGACACGTTTGTTATGATTTCAATTTAATAAACTATCGAAATAAAAAAATATTAAGCATTTTCAAAGTTACCGGTAAAATGAGGCTACTTTGCTCCGTGAAGTTAAATATGCACCAAATCTCTAATTTCGATCAAATCTCTAAAACTCCAAGGAAATTGAAATATTTTTAAACGCATCCGATAAATAATAAAATATAAATAGAAAAGTTCCTTTAATTTGTTCAAACCATATCAATAAGACGAGAAATAAAAAAAATGCTTCCTTATTATTATTTTCGGAGATTAGTAACAGCTGAGGCTGTTAACTTTGCCACTGTCTCAAAAATGTGCCTGTTTTAGTACAAGTTAAATGTAGGAGCAATGTTTCCGAAAGGGTGGGTAACATTGCACCATTATTAAAATAAAAAAAATGAATGAAAATCAAAGTAAACCACTATTTTTGTCATTGAAATATTAGAGCCAGAATGTTATATAAGTTGTGGAAATATTGTCAAAAGCCATAACAAAGAAGCATTTTACGTCAGTCACACTTTTCAAAATTTGGAGCAAAAAACGGGGCAAAGTAGCCTCATTTTACGGTACTGCTTTTGAGCTGAAATTTTGTACAGAGATTCTAGACCAGATACACTCTTCAACCCGTTTGTATTGATATAAGTACCCTTTCCGTAACACCCTGTATAATGTGGGAAATATAAAGGGTGATACAGATATCTTAGTGCAGGGCACATTCCGAAATAACTAATACAAATAGTATGCAAATTATTTCAAACGACTTTGAATTTATACGTGATTCATCATCATCAGCCTATAGCAGTCCACTGCTGGACATAGGCCTCTCCTATTGCACGCCATTCAACTTGATTTTCGGCAACTCTCATCCAACTGCTGTATATGTGATTAAATTACTTATTACTTGCTTAAGCAAGCGTGGTGATTAATTTATTTATCCATTTATTTCAGGCATCAAGGCCCATATAAAACACATAAAAATTATCAACCTTTTCAACGCCAGAGTATAAACGTATCGCCGTACCCCTGACGCCAGGCCACTTTAACAAAACAACACACACACTTAAAACAACAAATTTCTCGATATTGGTGGTTTATTTATATTAGTTTCATGCAACACAATATAGACGGAAGCTTAAACTTTTAAATTATATAAATAAAAACACACAAAAGTAATGATTAAATTGTTTATTTCATAATATGGTGCGACCCGTGCGACGTGTATTTTGTCATATATTTGTGACGTTGGCGTCAGGGTAAGATTTCGTTTGTCACATAAATGTGACAATGGCGTTCAAAAGGTTAATGTAACTTAAAAATACTATAAATACATACAACATTATAATTACACTAAGAAACTAACTAAACACGAAGTGACTGCGTCGTGTTTCGCTGACTGGTGTCATGTAGCCGGCTACGAAACCGGCGGTACACAACACCCTTCGGCCAGAACTCTTCCTTCCTTCTTCCTTTTCTCTTCCTCTATTTATGAGAAGAGGCCTCTGCCCTGCTGTGGGAAAATAATAGGCTGATAAAGAAAAGACAGCCTTTTTTCAAAATTTCAATATCTTAATGGGTAGTTCTTCGAAATTTGATTCTTCGACTGATCCATATGGCCAAATTTTAATTTCACTTTCAGCTCTGTAACACGTGTTCATATGAAAATAGACATACCAAATAACATATGTTTGTATGAGGGACTCGTTTTTATAAAGTAGTTTTCAAGATATCGACGTTCGAATATTTTGTGCCCAGATGAATCAGAAACAGAAATAAAAAGTAATAAATACACCGTTAGTTATGATTGATAATTCTAAACAATAATTATTCATTCTTAACTAAGACTAAGACATATCAAAAGTGTCATATTTAGAACAGTTTTATACTCCTGTCACTTTTTAATTATTCAAAAGGTTATAGCTAAGAAAATAATAATAAATAAGACTAGAACTACTGACTTGTACACGGTCAAACATTGGACATTATAATGTAACAAAAGCACTCCTTTCGTGCTGGAGAGGGGAAATCTAATTTATTTCATTAGTCATATGGGGGTTTTGACCATACGAATCAGGCACAGTCGAATCAGAATTTTGCCTACAATCATGCATAACTCATCATACATACAGACTTCATTATTGTCATTTTTCTACACGATTCCATAACCCAAAAGCATCACACGAAACACAGATTGAAGTTTTAAAACAATAAAATAAATTTTATAAAGTAGGCATTGTAATCATAATGCCACCTGAACCAAACACAGGTGAATCAGATATTTTCCTTCGTAACACCGGGATCTAAGCCAACCAGCCGCAGGTCCACCTTCTAACTCGTCCGTTGCACGACTGGCTTCCCCCCACGCGGGAAGCCAGGCTCTCATTATTATTACCCGACCAAGTACGGTCAAGTGAAGCTTACGCCACATTAATCAGTATTATACGCCGGACACTCCTTATTTACTTATTTATAAACAAACTAACGTAGTTATAACCAATACACATTTTTTTTGTAAGAGGACAACTCATTTGCTTTCGATATAATTATAATTTATATTGATGTATCAAAGGGAAAATGCGACATCGACCATTTTGTTCCGGAAAATGGCAAACGGACGCGTTATATGAATCAGAAGAACCAACTTCAAATATTTTTATTTTATACCTAGACAGCAATTATTTAAAAAATATAATTTGTCCTAGTAAGGCATAAAGCTAAACTGTACAAAAAAAAAATTACATGCCGTTTTGTTAGTTGGTTACAGATATAAACGCATAGACATCGAAAATTTTGTCCCTGAAGAACTACCCTAATACCAATTTTAAAGAAAAATTGTTTATTCTGCACAAACAAAACGCACATTACAAATTAAAAAAAAAACATAAAATATATACCTACATACAACGTAGTCAAAAGCCTCGTACTCAACCTTAAAAAAATGTTGACAATTTTAATTGATTATTTAAAATGTTTGCCACCCCTATTCTGAAAGTTGTTGAGGACATCATCAAATATACATTTAGGGGTATAATGTCGGGTCCACTAACGCACGTTCCGATGTCCGTCTTGTCCTTGAATATGTATGACGGAGGGGCGAGCAGTTACAACATGGTTGCCAAGTCTTGAAGGTTTTCTGGAAGAAGTGATTACTTACTTAGTTTTTACTTTAGTCGTTACAAATCACGAGCGCTCATCACGTTACTTTTATGTCATTGACATAGGATTTCATTTGCAGTGTTACGTTGTTTTTTTGCACCTACAACGGGTTGGTTTAGTAAAGTAGCATTTACCTGAAAACATAAGTAGTACATTACGAGGTTTCCGAGTAACACATTTCATTGTAGTTTTATAATCGGCTTCCTCACAATAAATCACTTTTCTTAATCCTAAAACATATTGTATTGTAATTAGTTGCGTTTGTTTACATTCCAAATGTCATTCCGTCAAACGTCAGTTTCTATCTGTCAAAGGCGACATCTAGTGGTCGCCGATTCATAAGTGTAGTTTAAATCGATATTTTAACATATTGATTGCTAACCATCGAAATAATATCGTATGGAGCAATCCTCAATAATTTTCCGCTTTTAGTAAAAAAAAGTCATAATAAACTAAATAACCATAAACGGAAATTAATTCATTTTTTCAATATAGACTTCTTTCTAGAAACTTCGTGTCAAGTTAATATATTTTTTATCTGTGAATTGTCTTTGACGTAATGTGACAAGCTAATACTTTCTTAATTTGCCCATGGTACAATTATATACTTCGCCTGGTATTCTCTTCCCACGATGGCCTTCGTCTACGTCACGATAAGTGTTGCCATTGATTGTCCTTTTCAGTAAATTTAGGGACTTTCTCATTTATTTAATAAAAATAAAATAAATTACTAACTAGCTTAACTATTTAGTAACTCGTGTGATTCATCTATTTAGTTTTAAATTGATTAAACTATTGAATTATTAGTTCATAATTGCTTTGTTAAGTTAAAAAATGCATTTTGCTAAGGTAATTCAATTACACACAGTGGCCACACATCGAATTGACAAGTGTCATACTGTCAGCTCACCATTTCATCGCTATCGTCGTGTCGCTCATACCTATAGCGTTGTTTCGCTCGGTAAGCAAAATACTGTGGATCCCAAACATTGTTTACTGTGAAAAGGAAACCAGTGTAACCTTTGAAAGATACGCAAGAAAAAAAATGGTTAATTGTTCCATACTAAACTGTAAAAACAGAAGTAAAAAAGGCGGTCTAATAAGGTTTTTTTCTTTTCCTAAAGAAGAGATAATAGCAAATGCGTGGGTTCAATATTGTAGACCAAAAACAAAATCTTAAAATCTAACAATGACGACACTGAGTCCGAGGATAATAATTTGATCTCATCAATCGAAAATGATCTCTGCACGTATTACAGGTTACGTAATTACAGGTTTATTAGTTAATTAAAACAAATAAACAAACATATAAGTATAATTCACCATATTTAAATTCAAAAACAATGTCTAATAGATTAAAGATAAAAATCGATTAGGAATCTGTGTGGTCTGTGGAAGATTGTTCGAGAAACCGTTAGATTGGTTTGGAAAAAATCTGTGTCCCGTGTCCGGGTCTTTTACGATCAAGCACACTAGCCTAATATAACGGCGGATTGAGAGGGACTTTATCCTGAGAGGATCGGGATGTGCCCAAATAACCCGATGGAGTTTTTAATATAAGTCCTGTGAGTATTCAACCATTTGCTTTATTCTTGCTGGATAGCCTATAGCCTGGGTCTCTTGCATGTGTGTTCTGACACGAGGACGTTGTTACAGGTCTGGCTTGTTATGCTAGCCTTCTATATGATTGGTGCTATGCGCGGTTAAATTGATGCTTGGTGTTGCGCCGTTGTGTGATGATTTGGAATTCATCAGAGCGCAGGGGGCTGTAAGGTTATTTTATTTTATTTTTTATTTTATTTTATTTATTTGGGACAAAAAACAGTTATGCGTTACAACATAAATAGCTTAGGTATAATATTAAACAAACGCACAACCCACACTATTGTCCACGGAATCATATCGATTTTAAAAGAAATAAGGAAACGGACGTATACAGAAAGGGACAGTAAAAAAATAAACAAAAATCTGAAATAAGTCACACAAACCAACTCAAGACAGCGCTCCCCGTCCAGATTTAGTTCGTAGTCACCAATCAGATCACACCATAACGTCAAGAAGCAGTCATCGTTAAGGATGACCAGAAAGTAAATCAATAGCCATTTTTCTAAATTTGTTCTGGTTATCCCTTGCAGTGTGATCATCCGACGTTCAGGAAGGCCTTACTTAGCCGAATCCCGGTGATGAGGGAAGTTCGCCACTCCAGGTCACGAAAGCGATCATCTAGTCCGTAGGCCGCGTTCGCGTGTGCTCTCCTGTGAGCGAAGCCAAGGACCGAAGATCCGTCAACTGACTGAGTTCAGTAGTAATAATATAGTTCAAATAGAAACCATCATCAGCTTGTTTCCAATTAATTTCTGTAAACTACTCAAGGGCCGGGTATTATTTTTATCTTTTCCCCACTAAAAAAGTTTGAGAACCGCTTCGCAACTGATGACGTATTACCGGGCCAATCACGTGACCCAGCTGTCACGGGAAGAGAATACCATGTATTGTTATACCATGAATTTGCCGAATTAAGATTCGAGGAGATTAACCACTATCATGACGAGTTTTAGTATTGGAAATAACAAATAATTTGTTTGTTGGTCTGGATCATGAAGATTCTTATTGCTTCAGCGATTAAACGTCATGTTGCGCAGTTGCTAGTGATTTTCAAGAATTTAAGTATCTCGGTGTATTATTTATCTTCAGTGATTTAATATTATTTTACCCGTAATTGGGGAGATTTTTGGAATGCTCCGTCTAATTCCGGTGTGTGACCAGGGTTGGATTTTGTACTATAATTATAGTATTTATACTATAATTTCGCCCTTTGTACTATATACTATCCACATCTAAGGATAGTACGCTAAAATACTATAATTTAAAGTTTGCTCCCGAATAAAAATTTGTCCTAGATTGTTTAGTACTTCCACACGATTTCGAACGAATATTCAGTATAGTGAACCTTACCAAGACTACAATACGAAACAAACTGGTAACACAATCCATAAACGGCATTTTATTGTCTTGTGACGCTATCAAAAGCGGTAACCGACGAAAAAACGGAGGAGGTTATCAATTCGACGCGTATATTTTGTTATGCGTGATCATACATAAAAAAAAAAAAAAAAAAAAAAATATACGCGTCGAATTGGTAACCTCCTCCGTTTTTTCGTCGGTTAATTAAAAATAATGTAAGTGTACTATAATTTTTTATAAATACTATCCTTTTCATTTTTTTGTACTATCTTTTTCAACGTACCTAAATCCAACCCTGTGTGTGACCCATGACAGCATCATGGAACCTCACTTGGCATCTTTCGGCCTTACGACAAGCTTAGGTGATTCCACTAAACTTGTTACATGTTCTAAAAGGTAAGGATTTGGTTGTAATAGTCTTTGGAAGTGGTCTGTGAGCCCTTCCCTGGTTGTTAGAAAGGGTATTGTCGTGATCCATGGATATTTATTGCAGGATTCCAAATTGCGCATACGCAGGCAGTTTTCCAGCCGGTCAAGAATCTTGCAGTCAAGTGCTTTCTCCCTACGACAACCGTGAGTATTTCACCCGCTGACTATTTGCAACTAATCCCTATTGTCCCACCACTCAAGATTAGGCAAACCAAAGTCGTAGCTCCTTATGTTGTCATTGTGAAAAGGCCTTGTTAACCGGCTAATGTTTTAGCCTTATAGATTTCCAAGCTCAGTCACCTCAAGGCAGGTGAATTAGTTTCTCTTTATATTATTAGGCCTCCGTATTGTCGATTCCAGGAGAGGCACCTCGAGCGATTCGTCTCGCCGCCAGGACCTAGAGGATCGTCTGGGGCCTGGACGCGAGACCCGTTCCTCGAGCACGGCGAAGCCTCGTGAGGAGACGACTGAGCTTCCGGCTGAGCCCGTCTAGCGATTGCGCAGGCGGGGCGGTTTTTTCTTTTACCTACTTTAACTTTTTATTATACCTTATTACGGTTCCCGTAGGGACCAGTTGATTGTCTGGGTCCGGTTTTCGATACTGGAAACCGGCCTGCATCATAATTTAATTTGTGGATCTCGGGTTCGACATCCTACCCCGTCCGGAATAGTATTGGACACCTTCGTCGGCTCCGGGATCCGGGACTCTCAAAGTCCCTGGCGCCCATTTAATAGATTTTAAATTAATCAATAACTGGAAGGTTACTTTCTCCTTCGTTTTGTAATAATTATTAACTTTTAACTTAAATAATAATTTCATTTAAAACGGAACAGTACAGGGTTTATCTCCAACCCCCCACGACCTTCGCTCTCTATATTTTGTTATAAGCTGGCTGGCAACAATTTGTTTTTAGTGAACTTTTGTTATTAATATTCGTTTACAGTTTTTTTTAATAAACAGTGTTTGAGATAGTTGTTGTTTCATATTACCATACCCACTAGTTTGTCACTACAGATACAAAATTTTAATTGTAACAGCAGTTATTGACGCACGCTCGGGAAAAGCAACAACTAAAATGAATCAAACTTCATTTTGTATTTACTTGTTTCCTGCTACATCATTACATTATTTTGACAATCTATACCAATTCATCAAGTCCCAACGGCAATAAAATCGGTCAATCCGTTTGTGAGTTAGTCCTACGCCCCCTACAGGTGGTGGAGATAAATTATACACAGGTTACCTTACTAAGACACGTGGTGACGTTTATTAATCAATTCGCTACAGTGACCTACTTAGTCCGAGGCGTAAGGCTAACTCCCGCTTCGGCAAGCCCCGCGTTGAACTATTACAATAATGTGTGCGTCAGCACCTTACATCATTCCCCCCCGTATTTTTAAGTTTTTTCTTAAAAAATAAAATTTACACTTATTTATTTATTTTACAAAGGTTTGCTTTTCGCTTACAATTCTTTTATATTTCTGTTCTTACTTGTATATAGGTACTCTAATTATGTTTACATGTTTCCTTGTTACATACTTTATATTGGCTTATTATTAAATTGTTTTCATTGCCCAACATTCCTTTTATTTCCTTTTTGTTTCTTATCTGATTCTATTAGTGGACATATATTTTTCATAACAATGGGCATACAAATTTTTATATCTTACATCTACGCATAAATTGACAAAACAATAAACATCAAATTGACAAAACAATTGACAAATCAAAGTGGCAAAACACTAACAAAACTATAAATATCTGTTGTTTGGACCAACGTTGGTTTACACACAGATATTACCTATCGTAATTAAACTCTATGTTTGCTTAAGGGTAGTTGACATAATGGCATACTCTGCTATACTCAAATTATCACCGCTTAGGGCCTGCAGTACCCATTATGCCAACGCCAACAACATACTTCCTGGACTGCTCAATTGTACTATTAAACACATCTGGTACTCACAATTGCACTTTTCTTACGTCATCATGGTATTTGGGTTGCTGTAACCCGCTTCCGACCGTTATCACTATTGATACTGCGTTATTATTATCACTTCTGTTTCTTATTGTATTATTCGACGACCACTTGAGGCGTACCCATTCGCCTTTGCTCCTTCATGTTACGATCCACATTACGCGATACTTGTTTATATATCCATTTCTTAATGCTTGTTTGGCACCTGGTACACGCCATAATCGCTATGATTATTATGATGATTCCCAAGATTCCTAGTACTAAAAGGCCAAATTTATCTAACCTATCAGTCACTTCTGTTTGGTTCGTAATTATCTTCGCCTGTGTCATGACAATTTGTTCGTGGGGGTTATTTGGACTCTGAGTGTTACCCATTGTTGCTCCTATTCTTTACTATGTTCGCGACTTCGCGTTTTACCTTACTGTGACTGACCTGTGTACCTACATGAATCGCACAGGCTTTTTGCTGACCCGGCCGGTACGTGTAATGTGTGGTACCGGTGACACGCTACGAGCGGTTTCGTTATTATTACTACTAGTGCTTTCCTTTTTTTCTTGATTTACTAAATATGCCGGCTTAAGTCTATCTATTGAAATGTTAGTCTGTCTATTTGGCAACTGTACCGTATATACTTTATCTTTTCTTTGTAAAACTCGAAACGGACCATCGTAATTAGGTTGTAGCGGTTTCCTTACTGTATCGTTTCTAATAAATACAAACTCCGCTTTTGGTAGATCTGGATGCACAAACAAGCTTTTTGTGTTCTTGTACCCTATCGGTACTGGCTTTAATTCGTTAATCGTCTGCCGTATCCTGTTGACGCATTCGTAATCGGACGTATAACCACCTTTATTATTCTCTGCGTAGAAATCCGCTGGCATTCTTATCGTTTGACCATACACCATTTCCGCCGCGCTTATACCGTTGTCCGAGCGTAATGCTGATCTAAGCCCTAGCATGACTGTTGGTAACTCGGTCACCCATGATGATGAAATCGAATTTAATCTTGCTGTTAATGCTACTTTTAATGATCTGTGCCATCTTTCTACTGCCCCATTGGACTGTGGATGATACGGTGTAGTTCTACATTTGTGTATACCTAACATTTTTAATAGCGACATGAATAGTGCACTTTCGAACTGTCTCCCTTGGTCGCAAGTCATTTTCACCGGGCACCCAAAACGTGCAATCCACCCTTCGTAAACTATTTTTGCTACCGTTTCTGCAGTAATGTCCTTGATAGGAAACGCCTCTGGCCATCGTGTGCGCCTATCTACTATTGTTACTAAATACCTAAACCCCTCTTCTGTAGTAGTTAGTGGGCCTACAATATCCACATGAATGTGTTCAAAACGATCGCAATTTGTAAAATTCTGTAATTCTGAGTTAGTATGCCGAATGACTTTACTGCGTTGGCAATGTACACACGTCTTTGCCCATTGCCCTACATCTCGATTCATGTTTGGCCAAAAGAATTTATCCTGCATTAACTTTCGAGTAGTTCGAATGCCTGGATGACTTATATTGTGTGTCGCATTGAACGCCTTTTTTCTTAAACTTTCTGGTAGGTACGGCCTCACATTCTTTGTTGATATTTCACAGGAAATTGTTTTCCCGCCTGTTTGCGGTACCTCAATTTCCTTAATAACGACACTACTATTTTGTATTGGCCTTAACAAGTAACTATCCTTTGACTGAGCTTCTGCTAGTTCTGAGTAATCAATTGCCTGTGGGCAATATATTGTTTCTACTCGCGATAAGGCGTCTGCTACTGGGTTCTCGGAACCGTTAATGTGTCTTATATCTGTTGTAAATTCACTAACGTATGCCAACTGCCGTGTCCGCCTAGGTATTTCTTTACCGGAGTTGCTTTTTGTAAACGCGAAGGTTATTGGCTTGTGATCAGTATAAACTATCAGTTGTCTGCCTTCAACCTGATTCTGAAAATATTGGATCGCTAAGTATATCGCTAATAACTCCCTATCATACGCGGAGTATTTTTGTTCCGTCTGACTCATTGCTTTAGAAAAATAACCTATAGGTATCCATTTATCGTTGCTACGTTGTTGCAAAACTGCACCCACACATGTATCCGACGCGTCAGTCATAAGTGCTAGCGGTGTATTTGGCAATGGGTGCGATAATGTGACCGCATTCTGTAAGCATGTTTTACATTGTAAGAATGCCTCGTCAGCTTCCGTTGACCATTGTATGAGTGATTTGTCCCGTTTCTTTGCGCCTTTTAAATATTGATTTAATATTCTTTGCGATTTGACTGCCCCTGGAATGTGCATCCTATAAAAATTTACCATCCCGAGAAAACGTCTTAATTGTTCTACCGTTTTTGGCTTGGGATATTTAGTAATTGCCTCTACTTTCTCTTTTAGTGGTCTGATGCCCTGCGTGGATACCTCAAAACCCAGAAATTCAACGCTTTCTTGTCCAAAACTACTTTTAGTTAGGTTAATAGTCACCCCATAGTCTTTAAAACGCTTGAAAACTTTTTCCAAGTCGGCTTCATGTTCCGCCCTCGTGGCGCTGGCTATTATTACGTCATCTATGTATCCAAAAACATTGCCTAAATCCTTTAAAACCGTCTGATCCATGAACCTTTGGAATGACTGCGCAGCGTTACATAGACCGAAGGTCATGCGGGGAAATTCAAATAACCCGAATGGCGTAATTATCGCGGTTTTTTCGATGTCCTCCGGATTAATCGCTATGCAATGATATGCCCTATTTACATCTATTTTTGAAAATATTTTTTTGTTGGCTAGCAAATATGTAAAATCATGTAGTCTGGGTATCGGGTACCGATCTGGTTTAGTAACCGTGTTTAACTTCCTATAATCCCCGCACGGTCGCAACTCGCCATTTTTCTTTGGGACCACATGAAGTGGGCTAGCCCACGGACTTTTGGAGGGCCTACAGACCCCCATTTCCTGCATTATGCGGAATTCTTCTTTAACCTTTCTATATTTGTCGGGCGGCAACGGGCGCGCCTTGGCATGCACAGGCGGGCCCGTTGTTTCTATGTGGTGTAACACAGAGTGGCGGGGCGTTTCTTTAAAAGATAACGGTTGTGTTATCTCCGGATATTTATTTAGCAATTCTGCATACGTATGACCGCCCTCGACGGTTTTAATTGAATGATCCTTGCAACAAACAACAGACGCTATTACATTCAAGTTAGTTTCCTTATCTATTAGTCTTCTAGCTTTTACATCAACCAAAAGGCCATGATGACTTAAAAAATCTGCCCCTAATATTGGTTGCCTTACATTCGCAACCACAAAAGTCCACATAAATGCCCGCCTTAATCCTAAGCTTAATGTCAAAGTCTTAGTGCCATACGTTTCTATAACCGTACCATTAGCTGCATACAGCCTATAATCACTAGATTTCGAATACGTGCGCAATCTACTATTAATTGGAATCACCGAAACATTTGCTCCCGTATCTATTAGGTACCTGAATCCACTGGCCTCATCTGCTATACACAGGCGGTGAGAGGGTGTGACAGTGCAGGTGTCCGCCGTCGCTTGCACTGTTGCTAGTTTCCCGACGTTCCCTGCGGCTTCTTCCATGCACACGGCTCCAGACATCTATTTGCTCGCTGTCCGTACCTAAAATGATAATCACACAACCAATCTGGATCGTTACTGGAGCGTCGCTTCGGGGCCGCCCCCTGTCTGCGCCCTGAACTTGATCGTGGGCGGAATCGCCCTCGCCCTGTTCCACGCCATGGCTGTCTCCCTCGTAGTTGTACCACTTCCAGCCGCAGTTCCTCCAGTTCTGCTGCCAAATCTCGCTCCTGTGGCCTTCGTTTTTGTGATGCCACTTCCGCAACTTCTATGGGTCGTGTCGTCTCCATAATCTTGTCCGCCAGCTCCGCCAGTTTATCTAGTTCCTGAATTTCGCTCACTGCCAGTACCGCTCTGACTGATGACGGTAAGTGTCCCGTCCACATCATTTGGAGTGTCTCGTCTGGCAATTTCTTCCGTGCCAAATCCTTCATTTTCCTGAGTAGATTCGACGGTTTCTGATCACCTAACTCCATTTCGGATAGCAGTCTCTGGAATTGCTTGGTCTCTGATTCTTCATATACTGTCATGAGCCGATTCTTCAATAACTCGTATCTTTTTGTTTCGGGAGGTGCCAGTAACACGTCACTTGCCTGCTCCACGTTGTCCTTGACGAGTTTTGTTACAAGCATGTTATACTTATCCGCGTCTGACAACTTTTGATTTGCCACAACAGCCTCAAACTGCACAAACCACAACCTGGGTTGATCGCTCCAGAAAGTAGGGATCTTTGATGTTACAGAGACCGCCGCAACCTCTGTGTCGTTTTGATTCCCGTTTTTCGCCATTTTATTTTGTTTCACTGTACTGTCTGTCACTATTCACTATTTCCACCACCACTAGTTCTTTACACAGGGGTCACCAGTGTGAGTTAGTCCTACGCCCCCTACAGGTGGTGGAGATAAATTATACACAGGTTACCTTACTAAGACACGTGGTGACGTTTATTAATCAATTCGCTACAGTGACCTACTTAGTCCGAGGCGTAAGGCTAACTCCCGCTTCGGCAAGCCCCGCGTTGAACTATTACAATAATGTGTGCGTCAGCACCTTACACGTTTAATAAATGAGGTGCCACGAGGTTAGATGGGCTGCCACACAAAGAATTTATAACAACCCCGGACTGTGTGGCAGCAAAAATATAACCATAACCCCATCTACGTATGTTTTTATATTGCTTAACCATCATTATTAAATAGCCTGATGTTGCCAAATCAGCCAATTATATTGCTATGAAGTCGCTTATAATATAATAATAATAAACCATTTATTTTCAGGTTACAAAGACCCATAGATACATACCTTAACCTAAGTATACATAATAATATAGTAACAATTTTGTTAGTAAATAAAACTTAAAAACTATGTTAGTATCACTTAGTTGCACTAAGTCTTTGTGCGTTCCGGTGGCACTTGTCCGCGGAAGCGGCGGAATACCACATCCTGCGGCCAAAAGCTTTCTTCCATCACCAGGTGCAAGTAGCATGTTGGTATGCGCACCACAAACGCCTTAAAGTTGACGTTGCGACGCGACTCTAGCAGCTGCACTCTCGGCGCGTACTTCAACTTTTGGCGCACGTACGTCACGATGTCTTCCGCGTCAGTGGTGTAGTGGAGGCGGGAAATATACACCGGAGTATTCGGCTTCGCAGCACGCAGTTTTTCGTTGGGCTCCGTAGGAGCCTTGCCACAGCGGTTCTTACAGCTATTCTGTCGGCGCTTCCTCCTTAGCACCGTCACGAAGCCGTCATCATCAGCCCGGCCCGCTTCCTTTATAGGCACAGGCTCTGCGGGGGGAGCAGCGAGGGTGCTCACTGTGACCAACGGGTCAGATGGTCGCGTCGGTAGGGCAGCGCTACGGGGAGGAGCTGCGGGGACGGGAGCGGGGCTACGAGGCACGCTTGTAGCGCGCAAAGCAGACTCAGCAATCGGCGCCGGCGACAAAACTGCTGACGCAAAACTCGTGACCGATGTATCGAGGCAGCCGACACCTCGGCGCGTATTTACATTGCTTACACGCGCCGGTGACCCAATTAACGCCACAGAGTTGCGCAGCTCATCAAGTTCTGTGCGCAGGTCTGCGACGGTGATCTGAGATGTCTCCAACTTCCTCTGCACATCAGCTAGACTAGCCTTCAAAAGCACAATGTCCTTCAACAGGCTCGTAACATCGACGTGGTCGAATGTGACTGGAGGTAACTTGTTCAGATCCCTCGCCACAAACGTCGGCACGTCGTCAGGGTCAGTAGCCTTCAGAAGCGTGATGATGTCTTGCACACTTTTCTTTGTCCCGTCGCGCCGACGAGACACCATCTGGTCGATTTTATTAAGCGACCGGAACAGCAGCAGCTTCGCAGCAGCAATGTCGTCCTCACTGAAGTTCGTTACACAGATCTGGATCGCGGACACCTCGTCCATCACGTCCAGTTTCTGCTGCAGGAACGCCAGCAGCTCATTTGCCACAAGTTTGTGTTGGCGATCGCCGCGCCAACAAAAACTATTCCTTGTGAAGTTTTTCTCGGATACAGATTACGCACTGATAGTGATAGTTTGGCTCCGGAGATTGGGAACGGGCATAGGTTGAATGTAACCAAATTGCGTGAGACGACAGAGACAAATATTAAGTCCAATACGGAATCACAAAAACAGCGATTTGATAAACTTGTTACCTGTTTACAAAGGCCCCTTTCAAGTGAAGAAGGTATTGGGGTATGATAGATATGTGGTGACGGATGTAAAAGGCAGTGAATGAAGTATACAGGTATAAGTATACATATATCGCTGCTGAGACCATGAAACCATAGATACATATTGATGATTGGGAGATGAATTAAACATTATGTTCTAACTTTAACCTTTTCTGCCCGTGTTGGCGATGAAGGTAATTTGAAATTTATCGTAAGCGTATGTGCGAGTCAAGATAAAATGCTTTAAGTAATTATAAATATTCCATATCGTAAATTACACATTAAAGGCCGAGTGGTAGGTTCAAATGGAGAACGAACTTGGAACGCTCAAGTGTGGAAAGTCCCTTTGAGTGCAAGTGGTTCTGGGATGAACTTGGTACGCTTAAGTGTGGCTAAAGGCCCTTTGAGTGCAAGTCGAAAGGAGACAAACTTGGTACGCTTAAGTGAGGTTATAGGCCCTTTAAGTGCAAGTTGTCAAACCCGATCGTTAATAAAATGTGGCTTTTAAGCGCATATGATCTATCATTGTTGAAGCCTACCCTCGGATACACAGTTGAAATAATGTGTAATGAAAGATGACAGTTATAATCGAGAACATTCGATAGGTATACAATCAATGCATGTGCAACTGATAATGATTAATAATTTGTGTTTCAGCATTTTATCTAAACTCGTGTGGTACCTGATGGGACAGGCACCTGGTAGGACGGCCGTGTTGGCGATCGCCGCGCTACCACTTGAAAAAGTTGAGAGTGACCTCATCGGAGCGGCATGGTGGTCCACGGCGGCGAGCCGAGATGAGTGCGCTGCTTTATCCTGAGCCGCCAGACTAAACATCGATAAGATAGGGTCCAAATTCAGCATGGGAATATAAACAAGAGCAGCGTTGCGTTGCGACTATTGTTAGATTAAGATTTTATAGAGCACTTTTCCGCAGACCTTTGTAAGAGGCAGTCGATCCATGTTTTTAACCTATGTCTTTATTATATTGAGTGAAAGTATTATATATTGTTAAACTATAAAATGGTTTCAATTAAAGTTAGTGATATAAGCACACATTAAGCTAATATTTGTCACTCATGGCAACAAAATTACGAGCGTCGGCTTGCGCCGCGCTATCCGATAATAAAAAATATTATGAACCGTGTCGCAACGTCCGCCTCAGAACACGGTCCGGTCGCGCCTATGAGGGCCTTAGGGCTCATTCTTTCCATTCGCAATATCTCCACCAAAAAGTTTCTAACGCGCACCAATTCTAACAAAAGAATCCTTATTCATTTCATAAATGAATTTTTATATAGGACAGCGCAGCCCAACATAAAAAAGTTTATATTTTATTGTTTTAGCGGCTGCAGCGCTGAAAGCCGCGCGAGTGGGTCAATACGGGCGAAGGCGATCGGCCCAAAACTCCAGGGTTATTGTGTTTCTTAGCAAACTTACTGAGCCGACTGGTTTTGTTTACTTTTAGTATTGGACAGCGGAGTTTTTATGTCTTGTTTGTGTTTGAATTGGGAGGTTGTAGTGATTTTAGGGCACGGATATTATTGGTTGGATCGAAGAAGTTGAGTTACGCCGAAGGAACAAGTCATTCCTCGTTTTGTTTTCATGACGACGCCCGTACAGAATAAAATCTAGATAAAATAAAATTTAGGGCGACATGTTCTGTTATCGTGCCGAAAATAATCGGGAATGGGTTTTAGTGAGTTCTAAATAAGATAAAGGATTACAGACAAATTCTTGCAATGACTGGACTGGCCCACCCAAGTCTGTGTGGTTCTTTCCTCAAAAGAATTTCATTCATCTGATGAATAAAAAAATAGAAAAACGACACAAATTCCCTTAGAAACCCCATAGACTCGGTTATTAAAACCCCCACAACCCACAATATTCTAATCCAATCAAACAATCCTTTGTCTAATCTTGAGCTTAAAAAGATAATTCTTTGAAACGAGCACAAACGTGGCACTTTAAACATCATTTGTGCTACAATGAATTCAATTAGCAAAGTAAACAGGGGACTTTTTGTGTGAACCTCCCTTTATGTGAAGCTGTGTGTTTACAGACGGGGCAGCGGAGATTAAAATCTGTCTGTCTACTTTGAATATGGGTATATGAGGTACCTATGTTACCCCCACCCGCGCCTCGTACTGCCACGTTGCGCGTTGGTCTCGTGGTCACAAGCGCGACTGCTGAGCTCGATTCCCAGGTCCTGATTTCGATTCCCAGGCCGGTCAATGTGTTATTGTGTTTTTCCATCAGGAATTTGTTAGTAACAGTCCGGAGTGGCACTGAAACGTGGTCGCTCACAATGGGCCTTATTAGAAGGCTGAAAGTTACCCAAAGGGCAATGGAGAGGGCTATGCTTGGAGTTTCCCTGCGGGATCGAATCAGAAATGATGAGATCCGCAGGAGGACCAAGGTAACCGACATAGCCCGAAGAATTACCAAGTTAAAGTGGCAGTGAGCAGGGCACATTGCTCGCAGAACAGATGGCCGATGGGGCCGAAAGAAGGCGTAGCGTTGGAAGGCCTCCCACAAGGTGGACCGACGACCTTGTGAAGGCCGCAGGAACTCGTTGGATGCGAGAAGCACAAAACCGGTCGACGTGGAGGTGCTTGGGGGAGGCCTATGTCCAGCAGTGGACGTCTTTCGGCTGAAATGATGATGATGATTAGTCCGGAGTTTGGAAGTTGGCGGTGTGATAGCCCCGTGCCTCGGAAAGCACGTTAAGCCGTTGGTCCTGCGCCTGATCTCTCTCCGGTCGTGTCGGATTACCGTCCCATCGGACTATGAGAGTGAGGGAAGAGAGTGCACCTGTGTCTGCGTACACACTTGTGCACTATTATATATACACGTTACGTTCGTTGGTTCGGCACTAAGATATGGTGTAATGTTTTGAGGGAATGCCACTGAGAGAGAAACAGTCTTCAAAGCCCAAAAGAAATGTATCCGAGCAATATACAGTGCATTAAAACGATTGATTCCGGTCTGAGTGTAGTTACAACCACATTTTATCTCGCTTTTACCACATTTTACCTATGTACTTCAGAAAATCAGAATAACAGCGCTGCGGTTTTTTTTTTTTTCAAATATCGCAGCATTATGCTGATATAAGAGCCTTCAAGCCTCTGAACGAAAGCCTAATAATTGATCCTAGTGGTTTAAGATACTGTCGTAAATACTCTCTTTCAAAGGTGAATATCGCAATATTTTCTAACAAACAAAACTCAACGATTTCCTCAAGTTTTAACCTCAGCGTTTGACTTTCTACAAGCTAATTACCAACTTATTAAAGTCATAAACTCATAACACACACGTTACAAGAAGTCAATGAACATGTCTTGGATCGAATAAGAACCATGAAACTCATTAAAAGCGTGTTGGAAAGAGACGTAAAATTAACAAATACTTAACTTCAGCATATTAACAGCTTAAGGTGAATGCGCAGTGGTAGACCGCGAAATTTAAATTTTCTTACGTTTTTTGCAATTTGTAGGTCAGTGTCAGGTTGTATCTTGATCAAAATATGATTTGCGACTATAATAGACATATATTTACAGAATTATTGTCATTAGAATCATTAATATATCTCTTTAAGTTAGATTTCTACCATAAACACTTTTCCATACGAGATTTGTTCTTAACGGTAGAAATCTAGCTTAGAAAGATGTATTAATGATTCTAATTATCATAATTCTGTAAATACGTACCTCTTATAGTCGCGAATCATATTTTGATCAAGATACAACATGACACTGATCTGCAAATTGCAAAAAACGTAAGAAAATTTAAATTTCGCGGTCTACCATGGCACATTCACCTTAAACACTTTTATTTAGCAAAGAATCAGATTAAAGTGGGTATGTTTTACTGAGAGTAATGACACTTATTAACTTAAGCTACAGGCTGTTGGTAAAAGCCACGTATCGTAGATATGTCAGTGTTTTACTTTTTATACTGACCGTATTAAGGCTATCAAGGAGACTACATGACCTAAAGCGCGGTCACTTTCGAACTGCATAGAAAAGAAAGAGAAGCGCGATGACACAACCCTGGTAATTTATTGCAAAATATTTTTTTTATTGCTAATTGGGCCCACTCTTGACCCCGATCACGCCTGATTTAAAGCGATAGATGAGGTCTATGATGGAATATGAAGCAATTATCTATTTACAAAGAATCTATTGTTTGGACTAAAAAATTAAAACACTAGTGCTTTAGTATGTTGCTTGTAGAATAATCTGACAAAAAATCAGAATGATTGTATGTATGGTTTTTATTGTAAAAAGAAAGTTTTTATAGGTATATTCATGATTTTTTCTATCATATCAAATTATTTGTATTATTTTTTCAACACACTATCAACCTAGCATATATCCTGAAGAATATCATATATTTTTCTGATTTTGTTTACTGTAGTCGATCATATACTTCTATTGCTTCTAAAACTTGCGTTTTCTGCGTTTAGGTCCTGTAAGCCCCTTAAGTGATCATACACACGAGCGACACGCGTCCAACAGGGGCAACTGCTGCCGTGCCGTCAACGAGTGTCGACAGCTGCTGTCAACGCGTGTCGGTGGCAGTCGTCGACAACATGCCGCTCGTGTATACCGTATTCAAATACACGAGTGCTTCTGACTAAGTAATAACAGCCGCACTGGTCGATCGATCAGGTTAAGCTACGTTTGCTACGTTGGTCTGTGGATTGGTGACCATCTATACATACCAAGACCCCTCCGTGCCTCAGAAATCACGTTAAGCTGTTGATCCCTGCTGTCATTCGTGGATCTTTGACAGTCGTTACGGGTCGTCAATAGCCCGAAAGTCTGACAACCAGTCTTAACAAGAGGTTTTGTATTACCCAATAACTGGGTTGTGGAAGTCAGATAGGCAGTCTCTCCATGTAAAATACTGGTATTCAGCTGCATCCGGTTAAACTGGAAGCCGACCCCAACATAGTTAAGAAAAGGCTAGGCAGATAATGATGACTCAAATACTTGAGCGGCACGTTGTCGGCTGCAATCGCCTGTGTCGATGACGCGTGTCGCTCGCGTGTATGCACACTAACATGACTTACTTACTTTTCAACTATAGACCTTGAAGTGCTTTACCTTTCAAAAAATGTGTGTGGGAACGTGCAAAAGAGGAGCTAAATTAGTCAGAAAACTTATTTTAGTACCTAATGTTGTTGTTCGTTGTTAGTTTTGGAAATCTAATTTAAAGAAGTCCTAATTTGCTTACTGCAAGGTATAATAGTAAAAATATCTACGAGTATATTATTATATAAAATTCAAAGTCCTGACTGACTGATATATTAACGCACAGCCTAAACCGCTCGTCCTAGAGACATGAAATTTGGAGGGTGTGTTCTTTGTGAAGAGTAGGTAACCACTAAGAAAGGGTTTTTTGAAATTCCACCCCTAAGAGGTTGAATGGGGGGAGGGTGAAATTTCACGCGAACGAAGTCGCGGGCAGAAGCTAGTATTTTATAGAAATCAGTTCAATACGTATAAACTACCTATGACGACGGTGAAAACTACAAATATCGTAAGGGACATAAGGACCAAAGTCCCTGAAATTTTCGCCATCGATATTATTATGTGTGAGAAGAAACAAAGCAGTCAACATGAATCTAACACCTCATCCCTTAACAGTACCTACCTACACCTTTTTACGTCGTAACAATTTGTTACCGGAGAACCTCGAAGGCTCGGTACACTCGCAGACACAATACACAAGAGATAAGTTTATTTCCGTATCATATCGGTCGGAAGAGTATCAATTTCGAAGAAAACCCATTAATCATTATAGTGGGTAGAGGAAAAGTGCTCGTTATCAATCACGCACAGACAGCCACAAAAATATCCGCGAATTAATTGTTAGATGATATACTGCCTCGTGTATCAGTGTTAGTGAAGATAGTGACTTTTATTAATGGATTAGTTATTGATTATCGAGTTTTTAGGATTCTCAGTGAACCTTTTAGTGAGCCAAAAGGAACCTATTGTGTCCAGCACCCCTTAAACTCAAAGCATTTATTTCAAATAAACCAATTAGAAAGAAGAAAGAAAGAAAATATATATTAGCACAGACTAAAAGGCACACAACACCAGATATTATAATACAAGGTTACTTGTATTTGACGAATATCCGTCAGGAGCTGATAGGGGGGCCAAAATACATCAAATTGAACCCCATACAATATGTACTTTAACCTTCCTGAAAGTATGTAGATCACATTAGTGAAAGAATGATCAAAATTGGTTCATTAGTTTTTGAGAAAATCGCGGACATACAAACATACATACATACGGATCGATCTCCTTTTTTGAAGTCGGTTAAAAATAAATGGCATTGCCGTTGTGTGTTACGCAATTACCCCGCAGGGCAGTTTCACAACATCAACTCTGAGTCGCCGTTTTTATATGATCGAGTAAAAATTCAAACGTTGAAAACTGAGAAACCAGGCAATTCTTCAAACGAAATATTTTTCTCAAGAAGCGAACTAAATAAGGTCCTGAAAGATATATATAAATTACGCTCTCACAAATAACTTGGAGAAGAATGTTCATTTTTACCCGACTACGGTGAAGCAAAAAGGAGGGTTATGATTTTGACCGGTATGTATGTATGTATGTTCATCTGTTCCCTCATAACTTCTAAACAATTTGTCATAATTAGACAAATGTGGTATCATTGGAAGCGTCTTGATCGTCCGCTGGTTATAGGCTATGTGACGTTACATTAAATTGAATATGGCGCCCTCTAGCGGAAATAGTCAAGATCTAAAAAAGAAATTGTTTTAATCATTCCGTGTGGGGTATCAAATGAAAGGGCTTAATTAGCACATTTCAAAAATATAAATATTACCCAAATAAACCCCAAAATAATTAAATAAAAAATAAGTTTAAACACTAAAACCCGACTACTGAAAAGGATGAAACAAGAAAGTACCTTCCCGTGGTCGCATGCCACTATACTAACATATTTATCTAATGACAATAGCTTAGTCATCACGAATTAATTATTATTGCTGTCCTGGTGCTGTGTGAATCTGAAGTTCATCTTTGCCAACATCTTATATGTTAGGCAAAATATACACTTGTACACTAAAAACAGTGATACTCACAATGTTAACACTAGAAATAAGGACAAACTACGTGCTCCCTTTCACCGGCTTCATAAGGTTCATAACTCATTTGTTGGGCTTGGTATAACCTTTTATAACAAGCTACCTTCTTCCTTGCTAGATTTGCCTTTTAATAGATTTAAAGCTCAAGTAAAATCCAACCTTTGTTCAAAAGCATACTATTCCATCAACGACTACTTAAACGATAAGAATAGTTGGTCGCCCTGATTAACTCAAGACAATTATTATGTTCTTTCTCCAGAATTAGCTTACTGACAGGTTATATGAGTTTATATAATTGTTTTTATTTTATTTTTATTTTTTTGTTTTTTTTTAGTTGAGAGTTTTAGTCAATTCGGTTTAATTTTATTGTAATTTATTATTGACATAATCTACTCATTTCAATGTCTTTTAATGAGTTGATTGCAATATGTGGTTAGCTAGCGACCTCTACGAATGATCATATTATTATTCTTGCTTGAGCAACCGGCAGCAAGTTCGTCATGCTCCCTTAGATGTCATTGCTTGCGGTAGCGTCTGGGGTCGGGTTGCCTCCTTCCCTCAAATATGGCGAGGGGGGTAATGGCTGATCTTTGCGTTATGCTCGTGAACGGGTGCTGCTTGTGGTGACTGGTCGTCTTGCTGACCATGGTTTTATTGTTGTTATTAGTAGTAATAACTTGTTTATTTATTTTACTTCGATGGTCCTAGTTTATCATTTGTGACTTCAAGTGACAGCTATGTAAACAGAACCCAGCATTGCATATATATGTAAGCTGTCACGCCCTTTATACCTGGAGGCTTTTATTTGATCAGTAAGTTTTTTTTTTTTTGGTTGTATTTTTAAATTTTTTTTTTTGCTTGAGTACGTATAGTGTTTATTGTATTTGTTGGTATATTGGCGTGGCTAGTTAACCTATGGCAAATAATTTAATTTAAGGTTCTGTGTCCTGTAATGTTAATTACTTTGCATACATAGTATTGTATAAAATTAATTCTTTTCTAACTAAACAGACAGCTGTGCTGCTGGGGAGTTTGTTCCGCCACTTCTTCTCCCCAGCGAAAGCACTAGGAAGTGGCGAAGGGCGGGCGTTTTGGGGGACTGTCTTTTGTAATTTTGACGTTCGAAAAGTGCTGATTCTCAGCCTAGTTTGAATAAATGACTTTTGATTTTGATTTTGAACTAAAGCACTAAATAATTAATTTGTATGTTATTTGTCTTCAACATACAACTCAATCATTCAGTATTGACTGCACTGAATAGGTTATGACCAACGGGCTAAATATTTAAACGTTAAAATGAATCCAGCACCTAATTGCGAAACACACAATCTGAATCATTTTAAAGGATATTGCTAATCCATTGCCTCATATGATCGAAATATTTGTCTGCTCAATAACGTAAATAACGCAATGAAATGTTGTGGAACTGTCAAAATGAAATCAGTTACAACTGTTATACGCAATTACCCCGCAGGTTCGATTACTAGACATTTTAAGACGAGTGCAAATCCAGAAACAATTTATGCGTAAGTACCTACAGCTACACTCCATTTTATATGGAACTAGCTGCGCCCCGCGGTTTCACCCGCATAAGTTTCGATCCCGTGGGAATATCGGGATAAAAACTATCCTATGTCCTTTTCCGGGACTCAAACTATCTCTATACCAAATTTCATATAAATCGGTTCAGTGGTTTAGGCGTGAAGAAGTAACAAACATATAAACACACACACACACACACTCACAAACTTTCGCCTTTATAATATTAGTGTGAAGTGTGATTAAGGAATTTGAAAAAAAAAAAAACATAGGTATCAAACTTTTCACAAGCACAAAATTAATGAGTAGGTAAATCATAAAAATAAAATACTTTTGATTGTGAAAGAGAACTCTGCAATCGAAATAAAAATCGATGATACTAGTATTTCAGCCTGTAATCAATAAAATTATGCCTTAGTTCTTTCAAACTCAAAAATTAAAATAAACAAAATAATCATAGGGCATCAAAGAATTTGTCCGCATCGATGTCAACAGGAACAGTGCCCAAAAGGCTGGCAGTATTGCCACGTTGTATGGCAATGCTAATTTTTTTGGCCAAGAAATAGGCCAGTCCTCTGGTCACGTGAAGAGTCGACTAACCGCTTGGCGATATCTCGAAAAACCAACATGTTTATATGTTAGTTTATATCATGTAAATATATATACAAAAAAAAAATCAAACCAAAAAAAAAAATTAAAAAATTAAACCATGTACAGGCACTTTTGAACTAACGAAGAGGCGGACAGTCAGTCAGAAAGTGGAAGCTACTTGCCCATTCCAAAATGTAGATCTCTATGGAGAAGAACGGGCAAGAAACTACGAGGACACTCTTTTAAATCAAGATATATTAAAACATCCTGGGTACATCGTTTAAATATAAGAAGGTACTCACAAAACACCCTGTACATTAACACGTCGCTCGGATAATCGCAGTATAGGCAAACTTCACAAGCGTACGTAGGCAATATATCTGAAACAACTCAAAGAGTTCGCTTGTCTGTGGAAACTTTGGCGCTTCTTCGCATATTCGACGCGTGTTTGAGTTCCCAAACTTTCCAGTTCCGGGCCTGTTTACGTAAACGGATTTGGTATTTCTTATAAGTATATGTGGAAATAAATTATAGGTTGTTCTGTGTTTCGTCACACTCCCGCCCCTTACGAAGTGGATTGAACTTCAAGCGAAAACTTTACAATTTACTTTGTAGATTTCGCGTGTTTGTGGGTGATATTTAAATGTAAGCTAACCTACAGGTGTTTTATAAATGTTGTTTGGGACAGGTGTGCTGTTGTAATTCCTATATTTTAAGGTGTTAATAGACCTCTCCCAGACTGCGCCACAGCACCCTGTCCTCCACCTTCCGCATCCAGTCTACCCCAGCCACCTTCTTTAGGTCGTCCGTCCATCTAGCTGGGGGGCGTCCCACACTACGCTTGCCGGTACGCGGTCTCCACTCCAGGACTCGTCTGCTCCACCGGCCATCAGTCCTTCGACAGACATGGCCAGCCCACTGCCACTTCAGTTTGCTTACTCTGCACGCTATGTCGGTAACTCCGGCTCCTATGTCCAGCAGTGGACTGCGATAGGCTGAGTTGATTGAAGGTGTTAATAGCGATACTGATCGAAGGTCTGGATTCGATCCCCAGGGCGAGCTTGGAGTATGGTTTTGGAGCTCAGTTAGTGGTAAAAGTATCGCTCCCTCTTACAGTAAGACTTGTAACTTTACTGGCTAAATATGAGTATATTATACGCCAGTTCTTATCCCATGGCAGACTTTATGTTATTTTCCTATTAAAAGAAAAATAACAATATCGTATTTTCCCCTACAACCCCAAAGTAAACCAATCAACCAACCAACCTGAAAATCGTTCACCACAGCCGAAGATCCCCGATCACTTCCGATTCGTTTACACACCCTCCAACTTTAGTCCTCGTTGACAAGTTCGGGTGTTTGTACACAGGTGCACCTTACGAACCAGGGCTCAGCCTTCTCCGATGGCGTGTTTATTTACCTCAGGAACTGGGCTTTTTACGGTTTATTTATATTTCGCCCGTATTATCCAAGTTTTGGAGTTTCACTTGAAAGTTGTTTAACTTTTTTCCGGAGATCAGGTTTTTGTGGAACTATAAGGTGCGGTGATGCGTTTAAGCGTCGTTGGTTAGATCACCGAATTTAGCAAATGAGGCGGCGCAATTTTGACACAGTAATAAACACCAAAAATGTTTTAAAAGGTTCATCAAAGGTCTATCTTTACTTTCGACTGTTAAAGCAAGCCATATTTCATCAATAAGATCCTACGATGTACCATGTACGAACCTGAGTCCCTATTGGTTCTGAAATTGTGTAAAACCGTAGAAAAATAAGTAACCTATAAAACGGTTTAGCGTCCCTATGAAGAAAACCTGCAAATTAATCATTCTAGACCAACTACTACTATCTGCATACTACCTACTTATTACAACAACATAACGAAGACAAGCTCACACGTCACATGAAAATTACAAACTAAACCAGTAGCCCTGTACGTTTGTCACGAGAACTAATCGCCTAACTGTCGCCTACCCACCTAATCTCTGCAATCAGCACTTAGCATGTTAACCACACTTTCCTGGCAATATTTCTCTGCCTGCGACAATAGCCTGGACATAGCCCCCGGCGCGAATTACCCGATCTCTATAAATATTGTGAGGGCTGGTTGCGACGAGGTAGCTAACTAGCTGGTGACGTCACGAAAGCCCCAGGCTTCCGTATGACGTGTTTAGTTGACAGTTTCTTACCATGGGCGGTTGGGTTACTTGCGTAAAAAGACAATAGCTAGGTACAATTTTGTATGAAATTTGAAAATAGGTTCCTTTTCCTGTTTTTGAAGTAAAAACTTCTTTAGGCCCGTTGGGCATTTTTTTAGATGGGAAAAAACCATTGGATTCGCGCCACTGTTACCGTAACCGACACCGATAATAGGAATCAGCGAATTTTTCTGTTTCCAATTATGTATAGAACTCAATTTCGCAAAAAATGTCGCTTAGATCAAATAGCCGAGGAACCGTCGATATACATACAATTGACAAGTTACAATTTTATTATTAAAGACCATACAAAATACCAACGACTCTAGCAGTGTGTGGACGTGCATTATCATGCATAAGCAGAAATGTAGCAATTAACGAGGCAAAAGGAGCATGTAAGGATCATAGCAGGTATCGGCTGCCGATCCTCATGGGCAGAAGGCGTGAGTTTATGACTTTATGTATGTATGTATGTACAAAATAAAGTTAAGTTTATAACATAGGTAGTTCGGATACATACAAGTACTAAGTCTGAAAGTAATCTACGATATGATAAAATACCCATACGAGTACTGCGGTCGCGATTTATTAGCCAAATAATTATGAATTAATGGAAAAATAACTTTAATTCCTACACAATAAAGTTCAGTTTATGCTACAACTTCAAACATTTTTATAACTTTTTCAATACTGCTAGTCATTCTGAAATCAACTTAATTGTCATGGAAATAAAGTTGACATTTGTTAAACTTGGGTGGGGGTGTGCAGCACTACGCAGTTTCATTATAAATTAGCTGAGCCCCGCGGTTTCACCCGCACAAGTCTCGATCCCGTGGGAACATCGAGATAAAAAGTATCCTATGTACTTTCCCGGGACTCAAACTATATCTATACCAAATTTCATCTAAATCGGTTCAGCTGTCCATGGAGTTTCTTGCCCGTTCTTCTCCATAGGTACCTACGCTTTGGAATGGGCAACTAGCTTCATCTTTCTGACTGACCGACCCCTTGACAATTCAAAAGTGCCTGTAATTGGTTTAATTGAAATAAATGCTTTGAGTTTGAGTTTGAGTTTGAGTTTGAGCTGTTTAGGCGTGAAAAGGTGACAGACGGAGTTACTTTCGAATTTATAATATTACTAGCTGCGCCCCGCGGTTTCACCCGCGTAAATGTCGATCCCGTGGGAATATCGGGATAAAAACTATCCTATGTCCTTTTCCGGGACTCAAACTATCTCTATACCAAATTTCATCTAAATTGGTTCAGCCGTTTGAGCGTGAAGAAGTAACAAACATATAAACACACACACACACACACACACTCATAAACTTTCGCCTTTATAATATTAGTGTGATTATAGTATGGATGAAGATAATTACGTCACAAAAACTTCAGAACTCACCTTTCATTATTATTACTCTATGTTGTCCATTGTTGTGGTCCTCGACAGGAAATCCTACGCATCCTTTTGTGTTGTGCCTACGCAATAAGTAGCTAACTACCTACCAGCTATTGTCGTCACGCGAGCCCCAAGCGTTCTCTCTGACGTATTTCCTCGACTGGGAAGGCATAGAGAAAGTTTTTGCAACAACTCTGAACTAAACATACCTATGAGTCATAACATTTTATTACAGTCCTAAAGCAAGTCTTTGAGATTTTCTTTTTCATATTTTCAAGCAACGTTTGCGATAGCAATTTTCTCTTAATTACACAAACATACACACAAACATACATAGTTTAAACGCCAGCTTGCTTTTTACAGTTTTGCAAGCCCAGGGCAGGAAGTTGGACAGATTTGATTGACTATTGAGTAGATACTTTTAAGCTTAAGTAGGTACCCCTGCTCTCAAAACGGTGAAGGAAAACATCGTGAGGAAACCGGCATGTCCTAGAACCAAAAATTCGAAGACATGTGCCATCTGCCAACCCGCACTGGGCCCGCGTGGTGGATTGCGGCCCACTCCCTCTCACAGAGAGGAGGCCTGTGTCCCAGCAGTGGGAACATTATAGGCTGATTATGACGATGAGGTACCCTTACACCCGGAGTCTAAATTGAGAAGTTGAAAATTCGAAGTAGCACTAATCCTTTCTAAGTTTTCAAGTGACTCTATGGCACATCTCGTTTTCAAACTCAAACTCAAAGCATTTATTTCAATTAAACTAATTACAGGCACTTTTGAATTGTCAAGGGGTCGGTCAGTCAGAAAGATGAAGCTAGTTGCCCATTCCAAATCGTAGGTACCTATGGAGAAGAACGGGCGAGAAACTCTATGGACACTCTTTTAAATCAAAATAATATGGTTACAAAGTCTTGGTTACATCATTCATGTTAAAAATTATACATGTGAGGACGATGCAGAACGTGAAAAGCGTCCTTAATAAAAAGATGAGAAAAAACAACAATTCAAATATTAAATTAAAATAAAATAAGCCATGGCAGCAAAGAGATGACCAGTCCCTACTGACGGCGCCCGTTCACGAACATGACGCATGTATTAGCACCATTCAGCTCAACCATTTTGAAGGGAGCTAAATGATCCAACACATTTATAAGATCCAACACGTTTATAAGTAAACACACATAATTCCTACTGGTTGTCATCAGGTAGCTAGCTGGCAGTCCCGGACACGCGAGCCGCGGGCGACTTCGTGACATATTTACCTGGCACTTACATACTGTACGAGTGTACGCAGTTGGCTCGCAATTTGAAACCTGTGTTTAGTTGAAGCTCGTTCTCACGTAACCTGTGTTCTTCTTGATTGCCCCTGATGACAGTCAATAACAGTCCTTTATTCGTTTGTTTCTCTTGACTGTACTTACCTGTTAAAAAGACCTAGGACGAACTAGCAGGCGATCGAGGGGGGGGGGGGGGGTGGAGGGGGGTTTAGGGGATAAGACTGGAATAAATCCTTTCAGTTGATCAGTCTTCCCGAAGCAAATTGTGAGTTAAGTTAATGGCTAGGTATGTTATCCATATCTACATTATACTTAAGTATGCTTTTAATCACATCACATCACACTAATATTATAAAGGCGAAAGTTTGTGAGTGTGTGTGTGTGTGTTTATATGTTTGTTACTTCTTCACGCTCAAACGGCTGGACCAATTTTGATAAAATTTTGTATGGAGGTAGCTGACACCCTGGATTAACATATTGGCTACTTTTTATCCCGATATTCCCACGGGATCGACACTTATGCTGGTGAAACCGCGGGGTGCAGCTAGTATGAAAATAATTCTGTCTGTCTTTCTTTCGGTCTGTCTGTATGTTACCTTTTCACGCCTTAAGAGCCTATACTACCTCAAATGGCTTAGCGTGATCCTCCGTTATGTCGAAAATACTGCACCATTAATTTTGAAATAAATATATGGTAAAGTTGAGGATTAATGCTAAGTCTTATGTTAGACGAAAACACGATTCCATAAAATTTTCTCGATAGAAAATAAATCCAAAGTTACCTCTAACCCGAACAATAAACCGCTGGTATTCAAAAAATACTTCAAATTAGATCATGAAACTTTGCATACTAACTGAAATTACTTTAAAGCAGGTCTTATGTTATTTACTTTTTTATAATTACCATTATTTTCACTGTAAAAAGCAAATACCTAAACTATTGGCGCTGCCTGCCGCCCAGCACCGCGCTCTGTCTCGCTCTCACTCAGTCAGCGAGCAGTATCGTATGAGCGAGATAGAGAGTGAATTTTAGCTGAGGTAGTATAGGCTCTTAACAGTAGAACGGATTCCGAAATTTGGCACACCGATAGAAGATATGGCTTTAGGACATAAGTCAAGACCATCTATAGGTCAAAACCCAGCTACTTTTAATTGAAACGGCTGCTCTTTACTGTATCTAAGTAAGGGCTGATTTTTCAATCATCTGATAACTTCATTCGAGGAATAATTTTGAAATTTTGACAGTTATTTTATACAAAAACTGTCAAATGTCAATTGTATTCCTCGAATAATAGTTATCTGGCGCTGGAAAAATTAGCACTTAATTTTGTTTGTAGCACTCTTTGACCTTAAACCCGCACTTAAGTCACCTGTGACTAAAGTAGACCATTTTTACACTGTAAAGCGAATTAAGTGCGCATTTAGGTCATACATAATCAGCCTATAATGTTCCCACTGCTGCACATGCTGGGACACAGGCCTCCTCTCAGTGAGAGGGAATGGGCCGTAATCCACCACGTGGGCCCAGTGCGGGTTGGCAGATGTCACATGTCTTCGAATTTTTGGTTCTAGGACATTCCGGTTTCCTCACGATGTTTTCCTTCACCGTTTTGAGAGCAGTGGTGATGAAATAATTTACAAAGTATAGCGCCTGTCTGGGTTCGAACCTACGACCTACTCCTCGTAAGTCGCGGCCGTTACCACTTGGCCACCACTGCCACCTCTTTAGGTCACACATGCTATAAAATAATATACAATTTCAACTTTAATCAAAATTCGTGCAGAAAACCGACCTACCACACTAAAAACTAACCCTTGAACCAACCCTCAAAATTAACTCCACCCAAAATAAATTAGGTCATTCTTCTAGACTTCAATGTAAAAGTTATCGAACACTTCTAACAATTCTGGCCAGAATCGGCAGCGGGCTAGTAGCGGCAATAAATTCCGTGCGATATGTAGCGACGTGACCGCATAACGTGGACGGACACTACGTGGAGTACGTGGTCCTTACTTGTTTCTGTCGCACAGCCGGCTGGGTTAAGGTGTGGTCTTGCTGATGCGACAAAATAAAAGTCCGGGCAGGTGAAACATGACATACCTACATCTATACTTTATCACACTATATTATAAAGGCGAAAGTTTGTGAGTGAGTGTGTGTGTGTGTTTATATGTTTGTTACTTCTTCACGCTCAAACCGCTGAACCGATTTAGATGAAATTTGGTATAGAGATAGTTTGAGTCCCGGGAAAGGACACAGGATAGTTTTTATCCCAATATTCCCACGGGATCGAAACTTATGCGGGTGAAACCGCGGGGCGCAGCTAGTATATAATATTATAAATTCGAAAGTAACTCTGTCTGTCTGTCTGTATGTTACCTTTTCACGCCTAAACCACTAAACCAATTTAGATGAAAGAATAGAATACTCTTTATTATGTACACCATATAAATTACAGACATTAAATATAGAAACTTTACAATGGGTGACACAATGGGTGATGAAATTTTGTATAGAGATAGTTTGAGTCCCGGGAAAGGACTTAGGATACTTTTTATCCCGTTATTCCCATGCGATCGACACTTATGCGGGTTAAACCGCGGGACGCAGCTAGTACGTACATAAACTCACACCTTATTCCTATGGAGATAGGTAGAAAATACAGAATGCCATCTGCTACTCATACTCCTTTTACCTTCATACATCAGAAGGCCAGTTCTCGTAATTTAAAACGTTCAAAATCCAGTCGCAGTCTCATCTCAGCGACAAACAAATATGACACAAAAACTTGTCAAATTGTAGGGAAATTAGAGGTATTTTTGACTGATTGAGACTAAGATCAGACTGTGAACATGCTTAAAATTATGGGAATCGCTCCTCTGGTCATACACATACGCTGGTTGCGAGTAGATACATACTGCACACCTGACTTTTCTGAAAGCACGACTTGTTTTATAAATGTATTCCATTGCTGACTTGTTTGAAATTCGTCTCTGCGAATGGTCGTAGATACTTTACGACGCCGACGCCGAAAATCACTGTCTGCAATCTTTTATGTATAAAATTACAGTGTAGTTCATTAAAATTATACTCACGCACCGTGGGTGTTCAGGCCAGCTATCAACTTTGCTGACCATCGTAGCTTTTCTCGGCATTAAGTCATACCGATATGGAATAAAAAGAATTTTACCAACTCAATACCTATTCAGCAGTTATATTGTAACACCCTTACTAATAAACGTAGCATAGCGTCTGTATAGTTACACAACGCTTTGTCTTCTTCTTTCGAAAGTCAAATCACTGACGACTGAAAGAGATAAATCGGTGTGTAACTATTCATCTGATATAATACGTTTATTAGTAAGGGGGTTTAGTTATTGAAAGCACATATTTCATACCTAAGTTTCGGAACCGTACTTTAAAGTTAGAACCAATTCTACTCTAACGTTTTGACATTGAAGAATATTGCTCGCTTTTCGAAAGTAGTTTCCAGTTGGGTGTAAATGGTACTTGATTTATTTTTGCACCCTCTTTTGTTTTCTATTTTACAAACTAATTCATCGTACCACTCAGTAAAAACGTATTCTGTTAGAAGAGAGGCCTATGTCTCACAGAGGGACAGTTCGATAAACCAGCTCAGCCCATCGCAGTCCACTACTGGACATAGGCCTCTCCCAGGCTGCGCCACAACACCCTGTCCTCCGCTTTCCGCATCCAGTCTGTCCCAGCTACCTTCTTAATGTCGTCGGTCAAACTAGCTGGGGGGCGTCCCTCACTACGCTTGCCGATACGCGGTCTCCACTCCAGGACTCGTCTGCTCCACTCACCATCGGTCCTTCGATAAACATGGCCAGCCCACTGCCACTTCAGCTTGCTTATTCTGCAAGCTATGTCGGTAACTCCAGTTCTTTTCCGAGTAACTTCATTTCTACTTTTATCCTTCAAAGAAACTCCGAGCATAGCCGGCTGCATAGCGCGCTGAGCGACCTTGAATTTGTGGACCAGCCCGACTGTCAGTGTCCACGTTTCGAAACCGTGTGTTACAACGGGCGGGACGCACTTTTTGAAGACCTTAGAACTACATTGCGGAGTAGGCGACGAGAAGACTTGAAGTGCAAAATTTCATGAGGAACAGTTACACTGTATATTCAAGAAAATACTTTCAGCTTTATTATGCAAACATCTTTTACAAACATAATGTACAGCTTAAATACATTTGGCTGCAGGCTTCTGTGAATACGAACAATTACAGTGGGACAGTTAAATGTAACAAAACCTACACCAACATCTACACCAATATAATAATAGTCCAAAAACATTCTGCTGAATCACATTTCGAGACTTCCTTTGAAAAGCTTAAAATACCCTGTCAAAAACTACACCATAATTTTACTCCACAGTAAAAAAAAAAAAACATTTTAAAACCGGACTCAATTAAATCTGTGACACTTCAATTTTGCAACGCAATTTTTTGCTAGGTACGTACATTTTGGCAACGCAATATTTTTATAGCGACTATTATTTATTTTTAACGTTGCAACCCTGCTGCGGACTGGCTGGTTACGAAATCATGAATTTGATTCCGCGAACGTACTTTAATGTTGTCTTTTTTTTACATTGTGCTTACGTAACACGAGAACGTACTCTTGTTGTGATCAGGATAAAAGTACGAAGTGAATTAGGATGCAGGAAAACAGTCTCAATTAAATTATATATAGCATAATCAGCATATAGAGAGGGAGTGGGCTATAAACTACCACGCGAGCCCAGTGCGGGTTGCTGGAGGTCACATGTCATCGAATTTTTGGTTCTAGGACATCCCGGTTTCCTCACGATAATTTCCTACACCGTTATGAGAGCAGTGGTGATGAAATTAAATACACAAAATAAAATGCCTGGCTGGGTTCGAACTCACGACCTACAACTCGTACGTCGGGGCCGATACGACTGGGCTACCACTGCCCTGCTCACTAGACTCAGGGCTGCCACTGAAATGGCCGAAAATGGCCGCCAAAATTCCGTTTTTAGCTCTTTAAACTAGCCAGTCTAACGCTAAAAAATCCTTTTTAAAACTGCAAGCTCTTAGTAGGAGTGTATCTGAATTGGACGTCAGTTTGGCAGGTGTAGAGGCGGCGGGTAGTTTGAGAAAAATATCGCCTCGCGTCAAGCTGAGCTGTCACGTGCATGCTACGTGCTACTGCAGCCGCCAGCTAGGGGGCACACTGCTGGGAAGGCTGGCGAGCTGTCGGGCTTTGGAAAGTGTTCCATTCAAAATTAAATGTAAAATTGAATGGAACATAATGAAACGTCAGAAGCTAAGAGCAGGTTTGTGTTTGATTTGGCTTGTTTATTTATTTATTTTGTCACTGAAACATGTTCATATACAAAGGCAAGTTCTGCTCGAATACCTACTGCTGAAATGGTTGCTCTCTGAAAACTGTACGTGTTTGTCGAACCAATATCGTACCAACCAATACCAATATTGTACCAATATCGTTCGCATCTCAAGGGTTTATTTATAAATGAATATTACAATTAAGTTACGCTACGTTCAAACGTCAAAAATTTATGGTTAATCAGTCGTTAATCACTTCATATCTTAACTTCAAGCAACGTTTATGAATAAAAGGGTCAAAGTCCGATTGGATATTCACTCATTCATACCAGCAATCAGTCAGGACAGTATTATTACGAGTATTCCGGTCTTCCAAAATCCAACCAACATACAACCAAAAGCTAATCCTCCTTATTAATAAAATCACCAAAATAGCTCGCACCTCTTTCTTTTACGACTACATCCACGATTTCATAACAGAAAACATTTCTCCAACCACAAAACATTATACACATTCAAAACAATATCTATTCATTCCCCGTTGTCGTGTTGAACGGCCCGTATGTCCGGCGCAGACCGGCGCGTTTCCGACATCGGTCCGGCAGACAGTTTGACAAGCGTGTTTTTCACTCCACCGGCAGCGCTTAGGGAGATAACACACTGGGGAATGCAATTACGACGCATCTGCATCTAACAACATTGTCCCAAACGATTGCAAATGGGTTTCTGAAGGGGCTTTAATGGATCGCAATTCTTTTTCAATTTTCAGTGCGTTTTGAGATTGAAATGTGTCATCTGCTTCCGTTATCTGTTAAGTTGGCTGAATGCGTTTAAGTTAACGGGGTGATAAATCTGATAAAACTAAATCGAGTCTCGTTTTGTAACAATTTAAATCAGAGTGATCGATTAATCGAATCGATTACACGGATGAAACATCACTTTATTCTGTCTGTCTTCCTAGTGTAAGTCCAAATGATGGTGGGGTCATCATCCTACGAACCCTCTCTTCACCTAGCCATGTTTCTAAGTAGCTAGTTTATTCTGATTTCGGCATAAACTAGTACATTACAATACGTGTGACTTAAGTAGTCCATTATTCACCTCGTGCATCCAAATGATGGTGGGGTCATCGTCCTACGAACCCTCTCTTCACCTAGCCATGTTTCTAAGTAGCTAGTTTATTCTGATTTCGGCATAAACTAGTACATTACAATACGTGTGACTTAAGTAGTCCATTATTCACCTCGTGCATTAATAGATCACTTAAGACAAACGTATCGTATACTCTTTATAGCTCGTGTGACCTAAAAACCCGCGCTTAAGTCACCCATTTCTGTGTAAAAATGGACTACTTAAGTCTACACACAAAAGCGTGACCAAAGTGCGGGTTTACGTCATATAGTGTTATAATAGCATATTAAGTTGTCTACGGTCATAAGTTGCGTTACAGACGATTAAATGACGCCTATGTCAATACTGCCCCAAAATACTCTTTGACGATCAACATAGATCCATTGCAACACAAATGCGTAATATTCAGAGTAATTATCATGAGCCGCCATCTCGCTTCACGCATGTTTGTTACCCTTGTATGTCCACCTCCTAGAACATACACACACACATACAACGCCACCTGGTGGCCGCGGGACGTGATTAGTTCGCGTCTGGCTTCAAATCAGATACCTCGGTCGTCATTTGTCAAAATGATGCAATTTATAGTTCCAATCATTAATCTCTGGTTGTAATGTCTGCGTTTTTCTGAGAAATGCTGGGATAGAAACAAAGAACACACAGTTTAAAAAACAACAAAAAAAATATATTTTTTTAACACTTGCTCTCAAAATAAAAATAATAAGTTTCAAAACTAAAACCCGACTACTGAAAAGGATGAAACAAGAAAGTACCTTCCCGTGGTTGCATGCCGCTGTACCACAGAATAAATAGGGCTGTACTAACATACCTATTATAAGCTATGGTAGCAATTTTTTTCGATCATGACTTTTTGTCCACTAGAGGGCGCCGTATTCAACTTAATGTGACGTCACATAGCGTATAACCAGCGGACGATCAAGACGCTATCAACGATACCTCATTTATCCAATTATTACAAGGAGTTTAGAAGTTATGACGGAACATACATACCGGTCAAAATCATAACCCTCCTTTTTCCTTCGCCGTAGTCGGGTAATAATGAGCTATTGATCGTAAAAAGTTGAGTACAAAGATAGATATGAGTTTGTAAGCGATCACTGCTTGTATACGGGGTCCAACTAAATTATCCAGTGAAACTGCATACGTGATGGGTATCGATATCTTAAGTTTTTTTTTTTTTGGCACTCACTGCTACAATTATAGTCCTTAAGTGATTTTCTATTGGCTATTGTCTGAGAGAGCAGTGGTGGCCAAGTGGTAACGGCCGCGACTTACGAGTTGTAGGTCGCAGGTTCGAATCCAAACAGGCGCTTTACTTTGTGTAAATTATTTCACCACCACTGCTCTCAAAACGGTGAAGGAAAATAGCGTGAGGAAACCGGCATGTCCTAGAACCAAAAATTCGAAGACATGTAACATCTGCCAACCCGCACTGGGCTGCGTAGTGGATTACGGCCCACTCCCTCTCACTGAGAGGAGGCCTGTGTCCCAGCAGTGGGAACATTATAGGCTGATTATGTATTGTCTGAGTTATAAAAAATAGGGTCGTATTCATATTTAGAACTACAAAAAACGGACTTACTGTTACTCGTACGAAATAAAAACGTTGTCAGAACCAAACTACGAAGTTATATTCGATTCTGATTTACGACACTGTCTGGACCATGCTGTTCATTGACCTCATATATTTAACCTTTCCAATAACGTCTTTAGAATAAGAAATGACGTGATTTTTCTAATCTAACGACCAATGCGAACAACTATCAAAAAGAGAGAAACTCATAATAATTTTGCACCACCATTTAAAATTCCTTGAAATAACTAACTTTTCTACAATCGTATCTAGAGAGGATAGCTATTTCTTAGTATTTCCGAAGTCGAAACATTCCGAGCTCTCGATGCTTTTATTCGAGTACTTTATGCGATCGCCATTGCTCTAACGACCATCGCTTTAGGAGTTGCCACGCCGACCATTCAGTTCGGGAGAATTTATTAATTCCTAACAAATACTGGCTCTCTCAAATGCTGGATATTTATACGTCTGCAACGCCGGACGACTTACGGAGTATAAGTTGGTGGTAGAAATGCTGTATAACATTGGCAAACAGTCAACGGGCAGTTAGTGTCGTATACGGGGTTTATATTTATTTTAATGCCGCGATTTCCTGAGAGAACTGCGGGGTCAAGCGTTTTAACGCGTTGGTACTTGGTTGTCGTGAGAAATGTTAGCTTATTGTTAAGTACTCGTAACTTTTGTGTGGGTTATAGTGGAACTGTGTATTTTTATGTAACGAATACTTACCTTACTTACCTACGTCTGACTAAGATTACACTAAAAAAAAAGTAGTTGCCACAATCAAGATTTTGTTTAGATTGACTAAGTAACTTGTTTGCACCTGAGCCTATCAAGCACAATGGTCACACACAGCTACTACTTTTATTTCATTGAGATTTGAAACGGGATCTTGATTGAAGTTATCAAAAAACCTATTTGCAGCAAACAAGTTGATCAAGTTGCTTGATTGACACAACTAACTTACTTTGTTGTTTTAACTCTTCTACAATGATGTCATGTTAAGGGTAATCAAGAAACTTGTTTGAGCGTTCAATCATTTGAACTAGTATTGCTGCAATCATGTCGTGATGATCAACTTAACTAAGTTTTTGGGTAATCTAAACAAGATATCGTCAATCAAGCTAAAAACTCACTTGATTTGAGTGCATTTTTTTCAGTGTATGTCTGGACTTTAAAAGAAGGTGACCTCTGAGTTTGTTTCGGTCTTCGGGTTTCTTCTCAGTGTAGTTAGATAGGAAACACCGAACTCATCAATAGTAAAAGTGCGCAAAGCTGCACACCCCCACCATATTTCAAGTTAAACAAATATCAACTTTATTTCAACGACAATTAAGTTGAGTTCAGAGTGACTAGCACTATTGAAAAAGTTACAAAATTTTTTGAAGTTGTAGCGTAAACTAAACTTTGTTGTGTAGGAATTAAAGTTATTTTTCCATTAATTCATGTTTGTTTACATTTTTGGCAAATTAAATCGCGAACGCAGGCTAGTTTTAAAACATAATTTATTTTTGACGAGTAAAAATTTTTGTACAAACCATAGAATTACTTTCTTATATCTACGGTACAAACCTACTTAAAAAAGAAAGAAAGAAGTTTATTCTGTGATTTACTGAAAAAAAAAAACATTTATCATTTATATTTGTAGGTATGTATGTGTGTGTGACGACCCATCCGACGACCTTGTGAAGGCCGCAGGAACCCCTTGGATGCGAGAAGCACAGAACCGGTCGAAGTTGAGGTGCTTGGGGGAGGCCTATGTCCAGCAGTGGACGTCTTTCGGCTGAAATGATGATATTGTGTCTGTGTTCTATGTCCTGTTAAACATTTTCACCACCTAATCAGAAGGGCAAGTCTCGTAATTTTAAGACCGTTCGCAGTCTGATCTGACAATCAGTCAAAAATACCTCTAATTTCCCATTTTTCATTTTTGACATAATCGCTGAGATAAGATTGCGACTAGATTTTGAACGTTTTTTAATTACTGGAATTGGCCTTCAGGCATACCGTAATTGAGAGTAGGTACTTAGAGATTGCACTCTTTTGTATCCAAATAATATCCGCCTCATGAAGGCGTACTTATAAATCTGTCTAGCAACCAAGTTGGAGTCGGCTTCCAGTCTAACCGGATGCAGCTGAATACCAGTATTTTACATGGAGCGACTGCCTATCTGACCTCTACAGCCCAATTACTGGGTAATACGATACCCCTTGGTAAGACTGGTTGACAGACTTTCGGACTTTCGGGACCCGTAACGACTGCTGAAGATTCACGAATGACAGCAGAGGCGTGCTTTACAATTATATTCAAAACTAGCTTTTGCCTGCGACTTCATCCGCGTGAAACTTATTCCCCCGACACGACACGACACGACACTTAATTTTCGCTAAAGCCTTCACTCCGACTTTTCTCTTTTTGCTCGACTCCTAAGATTCCTAGCGTGATGTTAAATAGCATCTAGCCTTCCTCAAGAATTAAGCTAACAAATGCAAAAAAAAAAATTCAAATCCGACTGGTAGTTTCTGAGATTAGAGGGTTCAAACAAACCAACTCTTGAGCTTTATAGGTATAGATATTACAATCTTATGATCAAAACTGTTTCTCCCTTTAACAAACTGTTTCACTTTCATCCCATTCCTCTTCAGCTGAGCATCCCAAAGCCCGCTATACACGCAACACAGACTACAACACCGTCTCGTTTGCCAGAACAAGGCAGCTACAGACTCTCATTATGCACAAACTTACGCCGCGCATTCGGAGCTCGTCTGTTTATCCATACTAATATTATAAATGCGAAAATGTGTCATTCTATCTGTTACCTCTTCACGCTTAAGCCGCTGAACCGATTTAGATGAAATTTGGTATAGAGATAGTTTGAGTCCCGGGAAAGGACATAGTATAGTTTTTGTCCCGATATTCCCACGGGATCGAAACTTATGCGGGTGAAACCGCGGGGCGCTGATGTCTCAATTTTCTACACACCAATTTACTTATTTAGCTAAAAATATTATAAGATACTTTTACTTAGAAAAAAAGGTAATACTTACTAAATGGGCTCTCCAGTATTCACCTTTCGTTGGTATTTTTTAATGAAAACGATGACCCAAATTCCCAATACGAAATGCGTGGTTACACTTTTTCTAATGAATTTAAAACGTCAATATGAGATAGCTGCGTAGTCAATACTTTAGTCTTCTAGGGAGCAGTTTCTTTACAAGGAGTAATTGAAATACGAGACGTAAAAAAACATATTTAGTGATTCATTTGGTCTGTTCCTGTTGTCCCCATTGACGCTGTCCCCATTATGGGGACAACGGGAAGTCTTAAAATATCCTTCCCGTTGTCCCCATTGATGGTTTCTTTATCCGGTGAATGTATGTAAATATTGCTTTTCTGTGGTACCTACTTAATAATAATAGTAACACACTAACATAGCTTTTAAGTTTTTTGTACTTATCTAACTAACATGGATCATAGTAGTCTAAGCAATTTTTTTTTCATATAGCAGAATAGCCCTTTTTTTTTCTCGACTGCAAGTTTGATCACGTATTATCAGTGTTGTTCATAATGATGACTACAATAACCCCTTAAAATGTTTTCAGTTATTTCAACTAAACCTTTTATAACAAGTTTGGTCGAAGCACTTGACGACCACTCTCTTAGAAACCGTTTATGCTCACTAGTTCCTTTAGTAGTTCCTTAGAAGGAACTACTGAGAATTTTTGGATCAGTAGTTCCTTTGCAAAAGCTGAAGGAACTACTGAGAATTTTTGGATCAGTAGTTCCTTTGCAAAAGCTAAAGGAACTACTGAGACTAGATAGTTCTTTTAGCAGTTCCTTTGAAGGAACTACTGAGAACTTTCTGTTGGTTTCCCTGAAGTGTCACCCATAAATATCCTTAGGTACCCGCATTTTAGTGATTACACAAGAAATCTTATCTCGTACAAAAAATTATCACGATAATAACAATAAATTGCTAGCAACGCGAAATAAATGAGTGTCATCGCCCTGATTGGCCACAATCAATCGCCGAGAGGAAACGTTTGAGAGGAGGCACGGCAAAAAATTAATGATGGGAAATCGGGGGAGATAAGGAAAAGTGATCAGTCTCCGCAGGGGAGGTACGGGTAATATTGATACTAAATTCAGCGGATAAGACACAGGAAAAGGGGAGGCTTTGAAGTTAGTAGGTTTAATGTAACTTTTTGTTTAATGAGAGCCGCCCGATTTTGCTTTGTCTCCCGAATCGGAGGCAAGAAATACGGGCAGATGAAATAGGAATGAGAATAAGAGATGTCAAATTAACTTTAACTAAGAATTCAAAGAATACCCTTGAACAAATACCGCTTAAAAGCAAGCTTTTGAACCGATTTTGTTTTACCTCATTTACCAAGAAAGCGAGCAATATTTATAAAATATCTACATATTTTGAAATATATTTTGAATAAATGACTTTTAATTTGGTGTACCTACGTACACCAAATTAAAAGTCATTTATTCAAAGCAGGCTAAAAATTAGCAGTTTTTGAACGTCAAAATGACATAAGACAGTCCCCCAAAATGCCCCCTCTTCACCACTTGCTAGTGATTTAGCTGGAAAGAAGTAGGACAAGAAACTCCCCAGCATTAAATCACACTAATATAATAAAGGCGAAAGTTTGCGAGTGTGTATGTGTTTATATGTTTGTTACTTCTTCACGCTCAAACGGCTGGACCAATTTTGATAAAATTTTGTATGAAGGTAACTGACACCCTAGATTAACATATAGGCTACTTTTTATCACGATATTTCAACAGTTACGCGCGTGAAACTGCGGGGCGCAGCTAGTTATATCTAAAAGGATTAGCACCCTTGCTACAACTTTTGCGAAAAAAAAAAATCTCTCAAAGATTTTTCTAACCTCACAACGGCTATAATGGCTCGGTTACCACAGCCAAGCACTACCGGGTCAAGAATAAATAAACTAAAAACGCTAACAAGGAAAAACGTTTTAAGCGTAGCTAACATTTGGTGTAACGGGCTCGGAGCCAAAATTCCTAAAGTACTGCCTGCAGTATTTAGCTAACTTTTCTCCTTGGCTTTTTAGCAAATGGTGTCAAAGTTATATTTAACTAGCAGCGCACCGCGGTTTCATACGCATAAGTTTCCCGTGAGAATATCTAGATAAAAACTATTCTATGTCCTTTCCTGGGATTCAAACTATCTCTATACCAAATTTCATCTAAATCGGTTCAGCGATTTAAGTGTGAAGAGGTAACAGACAGACTGACACACTTTCGCATTTATACTATTAGTATGGATTTGTAAGAGTAGAGCTTACCTACTAAAGGAAATATGCACAGCCGTTATAAATTCACCATTATTATTAACATTTTTAACCGACTTCTAAAAAGGAGGAGGTTCTCAATTCGGATGTTTGTATGTTTTATGTTTGTTCGCGCATAACTCCGTCGCTTGCCAACCGATTTGAAAAATTATTTTTTTTTTGGAAAGGGTAGACTTCCCAAATAGTCCCATGAAAATTTTATCTAAATCGGACGAGCGGTTTTTGAAAAATCAACAAAAATCTAAAAATGTATCTACATTGTCTACATTTACGATCTTTTCGTTTACTTTTTTGTGGGGTAGGTACAACTAAGAAGTGAAAAATAAAAACTTTTTTACAAAAAAAAAAACAACCGACTTCAAAAAAAAAGCACTACAAAGTGAAGTCGGTGTCAAAAAACAAAAATGCGGAACCAACGACACCGACTTCCGAAATTAAAGTTATTTATCACTTTGTAGTGTTTTTTTTTTTTGAAGTCGGTTGTTTTTATTTTGCTAATTGCAAGAATCGTATTTTTATTTTTTATTAGGAGGGGCTTGTGCCTAAGTAATAACAGCCGCGCGGGTCAATCCAGCAGGTTAAGCTATGCTTGCCGCGGTTGGTCCGTGGATGGGTGACCATCTTTACAAATCAAGACCCCTTCGTGCCTCGGAAAGCACGTTAGGAAGTTGTTCCCGGCTGTAATTCGTGGATCTTTGACAGTCGTTACGGGTCGTCAGAAGCCCGAAAATCTGACAACCAGTCTTCAAAGGAAACTCGCAAAACAGAATCAAAGCAAAACCCAACACTAACTAACATTACTTACCAACTAAACTAAAGGCTTACATCCACCTGCAACCTTCAATCTCTCCACAAACGGGACCAGGCACGCATAAAACAGAAAAACAGCCCGCACCGGAAGATGGGCCCCAAGATTAATTGTGACGTCAGCGGCGGAAGGGGGCGGCAGGGAGGGGGGCAGGAAGCTAAGGGGGGGACGCAGACCGGATGTCCGGCTGACGCGGCGGGCTGTTTGCCGCCGCTCCTGCGATGGCAAGAATGTGTGTTTGTATAGCAGAGATATTTGGATAGACGAGGATTATCATTTTAAAGACAAATGTGTAATTTGCAAAGTTTTGAACAATATTTCGTCTAAGGAAGAAAACCTCAACCGTCTTATTACCAAACACGGTATATCGTCAGACCCAGGTTTAAACCATAGAGCCATTTTTCAATTTCGAACTTTATTCCGACTTTGGTAAAGTTCAAAGTATGCTTGCACGAATTCTTAGTTACAAAATGTTACTATTCAATTAATGATTATTTAAATGAAAGATGAGTCGATTTTATCTGAAATGGCACCACAAATTAAACTTTTATTGAAATTTTGATCTGACATGTATAACAATATGACATTTTTTAATTTGACAATCTATTGCTCTGTACCTAACTCAATTTAAAATTTATTTTGTACCTACCTAATATATTAATTTGCACACCTCAGTAGGTTATAATACAATGTACTTTTTATATTTGTAACACCTTTTTAACATGTATTATGCAAATAAATGCTTTGATTTGATTTGATTTGATTCTTAATACAAAACTCACAACTTAGTCAGTTTTGTAAACATTATCAGCCTATAATGTTCCTACTGCTGGGACACAGGCCTCCTCTCAGTGAGAGGGAGTGGGCCGTAATCCACCACGCGGGGCCAGTGCGGGTTGGCAGATGTCACATGTCTTCGAATTTTTGGTTCTAGGACATGCCGGTTTCTTCACGATGTTTTCCTTCACCGTTTTAACAGCAGTGGTGATGAAATAATTTACACAAAGTAAAGCGCCTGCCTGGATTCGATCCTACGACCTACAACTCGTAAGTCACGGCCGTTACCACGTGGCCACCACAGTTTTGTAAAAAAGAACTGAATTCCAATCATAATTACGTTCGTATTACGAAAACTTGCTCTATGGTTTAAACAAAAAGAACGTTATTTTGAAATAATACAGCTAGAGGTATTTGTCTGCCAAACGTAGAAGAATAAATACTAAACCCACACACATTTCAAAAGTTGCTTGATAAACTATTCTGTTTTTCATTAAAAAATCAACAGTAATTCAATTAATTAAACCTAGTCTGTAGCTACATATCTACAAGTACAAACTATGCTACGCATTCCGAGGCTGCGTAGCGCTGTGTAGCGTGTCCGTAACGTCTCGTAGCGCATCGTAGCACGGCGTAGCTAATTGGCTACATCGTAAATCAAGATGGCAGTTTAAAACTTTACGCGTATTATATTTTTCTTTATGCTATGTTGTCACCTGAAACTTTTGAAGTTTTTTATTCGTGTTGTACTGGCTTTTCTTAGGTCCCAGTTCCGGGGTGTCTATGCTCATAAATTAGGAACTGATGGACGCTGGTGATGGCGGCAAACAAGTAGCCGAATTCTGGGCCTTTAGGTTGCTTATATCGGTACGCTAAGAAGAAGAAAAAATTGTGTCAAAATACGTAATTATTTTTTTTTCTGCAATACATTGTACAGCAAATTCCTGTTTAAATTACAAAAACAACAGTTAACCATCTTTTAAATGGGTGTTCTAAGCTGGTATAGTATACTATACCTTATAAGCTCTGCGAATGTATTAGCAAACGCAGTATCATACCAAGGTATGATACTGCGTGAACTGTTACAAGTAGCTGTTCACTTGTTGTCTCTTTCTAGTCTAGTTACGCCCCTAGTTTATGCTATATCCTTTATCCGGCCATATTCATAACAGATTCCATCATAACAACCTCTTAAACAACCCAAGATTCAAATAATACCACCTGCTTGCCACCTGGTTGCACCTGCCATGTTTTGTCTCTGCATCACCCGAAGGTTGACTGGTAGAAAATGCCTTAGGCATGAAGTCCGCCTTTGTACAGTATTTTTTTTTACTTGTGCATAAAGTTTTAATAAAAAAATTAAAAAAAATACCATCATAATTCTCCTGCATTATCCCAATTTATTAGGAGTCGGCGGAACATGTCTTTTTCTTCCATTTTTTTATTGCTGAATGGGCCCGCTCTTGACCTCGATCACGCTTGATGAAAAGCGATGGATGAGGTCTATGACGGAACGAGCGTGCCTAGAAGATGCCTGTTCACTCTTGATTTGAAGGCAGATGACATATTAGTCGTAAGGCACTGGAACTTCCACGCATCGACGTAAACACAGCAGACTGCTTGACGCCGGAGTCCGTTGGGAGGGTGGTTGCAAACCAAGGAGGGCGTTAGCCCTACCACCGCAAGGGAATTGGCCAGTCAAATAAGGTGTTGGGTGTAACTGTCCAGGATGCGCCGAGCGCTCGTTGAGTAACTGGCGGAACAAACCACTACACGAGGAGGCTTCTTCATGCATCTCAAAACTCCATACTTGTCTATTAGTCGTCATCTTAGTAGTCACCTCCTTTCTCGCCATAGCCTCTTTCACACAGTTCATCCCTCGTTTCTTTGATCTTCCCCTACTCTTATAGATCAAAACAATACCATAAACATCAATTCCACAACGATCACAAAGCCTGGAAGTGCCATCAATCGTGTCGAACGACCGCGCTCGCTCGTAATGATCCGGCATTCAGACCCACCAACAACAAAACTCATAAAAGCCGGTGTACGTGTAACTCTCTACTTTAAAATTACAAACAGTCGGGCAAGTTTTAGAAAACTCATCCCTGTGCGGGAGAAGGAGGTGTGGTAACTAGATGCGGTGAGCGTAGTGCGTGTGGGATAAGTGGCGGGGAATTGGTGGCTGGAGGGCCTGATCAAGTGACATCTTATCAGCGATAACGATGATAGAAAGGGAAATGTGAAATATGTATGGCACTGACATAATCCACCGAAGATTTTACTCCAATCCTGTTGATAGTCGTGATAAAAATAGGTACATAACGATATACAAACTTAACGTAACGTAAGGTTATACAAACTTTTTAAATTAATGTCGTCATTATTGCGTTATTAATTTTATCTCATTTGACGCAAGTTATTTTTGCTCAAACAAGTTTGATCACATAAATACGATATATTCCGGTGTAATCCCCTGAGCCCCCTCCCCCCCTTCTCGATCCCCTGCTAGTTCGACTTCTGTTTTAATATCTGTCTTATCCACTTTATCCATCTTTATCTTTGTTTCTTTTTTTTTTGTATTGGGGACCTACATAAAGAATGGCTTAATAACAAAATTAAAAAAAAAGTCGTCGCCTTATTGCAGAATTATTTCGGTGCGTACCATTGCCATTTCTAGCGTCAGCTAAATCTTCGTATCTAGCATTTGTAGCTCTTCGCGTGCAAAACTAAAGTTTGTCGTAGAACGAAACGGAAGATGAGCAAATAATGGCGTGTGTATGTGAATTTTATTCATAAACTGTTCGTAATAGTTGTTTTCATAATAATTGAGCACATCCTCGCTGGGTGCACGCGCCAAACACTGCATACGAGTGTGAATTTAAGCAATTTTGGTGCAAGTTTGTCGAAAATTAACACTACTATTTGGTAGGTTCTAATTTCTTTACGTTATACAATGTTAAACATATTATTGTGTTACGATAATCCTACTAATATTATAAATGTGAAAGTTTGTGAGGATGTTTGTTACTCTTTCACCCAAAAACTACTGAACGGATTTTGATGGAACTTTGCTTATACGTCAGAATAATATATGGAATACTTTTTATTCCGATATTCCCACGGGATCGACACTTATGCGTGTGAAACCGCGGGTCGCAGCTAGTGTAATATAAGATTAATTATTTACGATTATGGTGTTGATGAAATTATCCCGAAAAGAACCGGAGTTACCGACATAGCTTGGAGAATAAGCAAACTGGCTGTGGACTGGCCATGTTTATCCAAGGACTGATCGATGGCTGTTGGCGCAGAAGTGTCCTAAAGTGGAGACCGCGTAACGGCAAGCGTAGTGTGGGAGCCAGTTAGAAGGACCGACGACCTTAAGAAGGTGGCTGGGGTAGACTGGTGGTTGAGCTGGATGGTGCTGATCCACGCGTCATGTTCGTGAACGGGCGCCGTCGGTTGAGACTGGTCATCTCTTAATTGACAAGGCTTATTTTTAATCTTATTTTTTTAATTGTTTCTTCATTTGTGTTTTTTTTACATTGTTCTCACATATAGAAGCAACAAGAATATTGTACACAGGATTTTGTAATATTCTTGATTTAAAAGAGTGTACATGGAGTTTCTTGCCAGTTCTTCTCCATAGAGATCTACGCTTTGGAATGGGCAACTAGCTTCAACTTTCTGAATAACTGACCGACTATTTCATTTTGACAATTCCAAAGTGCCTGTACATGGTTTAATTGAAATAAATGGTTTGAGTTTGAGGCCTATGTCCAGCAGTGGACTGCAATAGGCTGAGTTGATTTATGTTGTTGATAGTTGCTGTTGTTCTATTTTTCCGTTCCTTTCTTCTTTCCTCTTGTTCCTTTCTTTCTTACTTTCGTCTGTTTATATGTGTGTGCATAAATGATCAAATAAATAAATGATCGGTGTGGTGATAAGAAATCATCATCATCATCAGCCTATAATGTTCCCACTGCTGGGACACAGGCCTCCTCTCTGTGAGAGGGAGTGGGCCGTAATCCACCACGCGGGCCCAGTGCGGGTTGGTAGATGTCACATGTCTTTGAATTTTTGGTTCTAGGACATGCCGGTTTCCTCACGATGTTTTCCTTCACCGTTTTGAGAGCAGTGGTGATGAAATAATTTACACAAAGTAAAGCGCCTGTCTGGGTTCGAACCTACGACCTACAACTCGTAAGTCGCGGCCGATACCACTGGGCTACCACTGCGCTCAATGCTAAGATAAGAAATCATTCTATCAAAAATATTAAACTGTAAAAGTGGAATCCAACGAAAATAAATCTAAGTTCGATTCCTGTTAAGGATATCGACTTATTACTAACAGAGGAAAGAAGAAGCAAAGCGTTTGTGCTCGTAACAGATTACGGGTACACTTAGGTATACATAGCTTGCTTTATATTTGCATATAGGTAGGCAATCAGAGCAACTAACAACTTAATTGGTCCATGTAGATTCGGAGCAAATAGGCTGTGACAGACGGACAGACGAATATACAAGGGTTCCTATAATTTTAGTTCATTTTGGGACCAAAGACAATTCAGACTATTAAAAAAAAGTGAAATATGGCTCGCAGATTCCTTTTGGCATGAAGTCTCAGAAGAGATTTAAAAAAAAAACGCACTTCTCCGACCTCCGACTAGTAAATTAAATAGTTATCTGTGGAATTAAAGCACAAGTACCGTAATGTAAAGAAAAAGCACGCGTTTGTAATACACTGCATTGTGGACCTAAAAGCGGTTCATTAAGAGCCATTTTACGAGCAAGTGTGTTGAAAAAGACTTTATCTACACCCATGATATGATTCCTCTACAAAAGTTTCAGAAACAGTTTTGTGCAATACTAATATCGAACAAAAATGGCGGCCGGTGGGATACGACGTGAATTGGAATAACCTATAAGTTATTTTTTTTAATTTTTGCGCTGTGGTAGTGAAACGCTCGTGCATGACAATGTTTTTTTTTAAAGGAGTAGCATAATGAAATTTAGTACAACATTATAACACTCGTTTGGATGATATTATGGTTACGATGACACTGCACCCTAATTGCGTAACACACTATCAATCGGAATCAGAATCATTTTGAAGCAAATTGCTAATCCATTGCTTCATAAGTTCGAAAAATGTGTGTGCTCAACCCGTAAATAACGCAATGAATGTTGTTGAACTGTCAAAATGAAACAGATTCCGATTGATAATGTGTTACGCAATTGCCCTGCTGGTTGTTTTAATGTTGGCAATAAGCTTACTGTTTCAGAAACTTTTATAGTGGATTTATAGTATTTTATAGCATGGGTGTAGATAAAATCAATTAAAATACTAACTAGTAATGACCATTTCTATAACTACTTGTGCTAACACAGCACGGTAATAACTTGTAGTGATTACTATTAAACGACTATCGATGTTTGCTTCCCACGTTACAACCTTACAGCTTCCGCGTGATCTTTTAACTTGTTTCATTAAAATTGCATTCATTATAACACTACTTTTACCGTTTACTGCATGGTAATCAAATACTAGATTGTTGGGAAACCTATAATTATATTTCAAACTAGCTTATGCCCGCGACTTCGTCCGCGTGAAATTTCACCCTCCCTCCATTCACCCTCTTAGGGTTGGAATTTCGAAAAACACTTTCTTAGTGGATACCTACTCTTCACAAAGAACACACCCTCCACGTAACCTACGACAGACTTATTATTTGCGATTGGTACAGTGATCGGGTCTAGGGCTCGAACCGCAAAATTAAGTTTGTTTTTTATTGTATATACTTTCCGGGATAAAAAGTACCCAGTGTGGTGCCCAGGATATTAAAGAATAATTATACCAAGTTTCATCGTAATCAAACCGGTAGTTTTTGCGTGATGCCTGAACAAACAGACAGACATACAGACAAAATTTTTTTTAATCACATTATTGGGTTCGGTGTCGGTCTAGTAACACCCCCTGCCATTTATTTTTTTGATATTTTCAATGTACAGAATTTTCACTTCTACAGATTTGTCTGACACAGACAGACACAGACAAAAGACACAACAGACAAACAAGACAACAAACAGACAACAGACACACACAACAGACTTAATAAAAACAACAACAGACTTAATAAACACACACAGACAAACACACAAACAACAAACACAAAACAACACAACAACAAAACACACAAAGAGAAACAGACTTAATAATTCTTCATCTTTTCGTGTCGGTGGTACTCTTCCTCGTTGTTTTATTTTTTTTTTATTAATATACCGGATCATTTTTTTTATCGGTTCCAAATTTTTCAGGGTGTTCTACCCTTAAATATGAACCACTTTCACTATGGAACCAGACACAATTTTTGCAGACACAATTTGTCTCATCACCCAATTCGACAAATTGTTTCTGCAGCGGCCTACTTGGGTACTTCATTAATGCAGGCGAGCCTCAATAGCCCAATTGTCACGAGTAACGAATGTCAACTGAGAGGCTGTGTGTTCGTATACCAACTGTTGCAATGTGGTGGTAGCGTGATGGCTTAATTCTTTTAAGAAACTAGCTTCGCCCCGCGGTTTCACCCGCATAAGTCTCGATTCCCTGGTAATATCAGGAAAAAGTGTCCTATGTCCTTTTCCGGGACTCAAGCTATCTCTATACCAAATTTCATCTAAATCGGTTCAGTGTTTTAGGCGTGAAAAGGTAACATACAGACAGACAGAAAGACAGACAGAGTTACTTTCGAATTTATAATATTAGTATGGATTCATTGTTAGAAAAGAATACTCTTTATTACGTAAAACATGTGGATTACAGCTGATATAAATGTTGAAAACCACCGATTGTATGATCATTGAAAAACCATCGATATCCGTGGTAAAAACTATGGACACAATGGGCAGTCTTATCGCTATGGTTTGGACCTTTAGTTTGTTTACTCATTTAAACACATTCAAATAATGTAAGCTTCTTTTGCAGATTCTAATCTGATCCCAAAGACTCATCGTCACCTTCAAGTATCTACCACTCAACATAATATCACCTACTTAAATCCACAAAACATTTGCATAATCACAAACCACACAAAGAAATCCGTAATCAAACGGCTTCCTATAAAACCTAAAACAGCCACAATAACACCAACACTGACTCACAGTACTCGTTAGATCTCAGTTATTTAAACGGGAAAACTTTTGTAATGCAGTATAAAAGTATGGGCTAAATTGAAAAACAGCACATAAAAAAACTGGATTCCTTCCCGAGCCGTCTTCATTACCATTTATATAGGGGAACTTGTGCGACCAGCTAACTTATAGGGAAACTTGCTAATACATGGATTATAACCAGAGAACTGTAAGATTTACATAATGCCTGCTGGAGTGTGTTTACCGGTAGATTGAAGGACATTTTGTGGCGTTTTAGCTGGAGTTTTGACTCTGACGAAAAAAAAATGAGCTGTTTCATACATTTTGGCCGAGTAGGTATTGAACTTTTGTATGAAACAGCTGATTTTTTTTTCGTGATTTCGGAGTTGGTCCCATAGTGAAAGTTGTTCAGTTCGATGGTCTAAAGCACCTCTTAAAGTTCTTGCAGTTCATTTTTTTACACCTTATATATTTGTGTGTTTTAATTTTAGTATATTTTTGTACTTTTGGTTTGTTAGTCTGTAAGCGTTCTTTAAAATAAAATAAATAAATAATAATAATATATAGAAGTATGAGGAACAGAGTTTAAAGTTCACTCATCCTCCATAGAAAAGGGAGGATCCTCCGACCAGAAAGGTGTTGTGTCTGGTGGGCTACTGGCCGTCGATTAATGTCGGGACGTTGTTTACAAGATGGCTTGTAATTTGACATAGTCCTTCCAGCCCCCGGCCATAGGTAGAGGTGGAACACCGCGGTGGTTTTAGCCGGTAAGAGTTCGGCATGCCCCTCTGTCACCCCCACGATAGAGGAAGTTCATGATTTCCACCGCGAGAAAAAAAAAATGGACGTGATAGCGTGACCCATTTGCAACAATTAAGCACCTCATAAAGCCTAGGTGGATTTCGAGGAAAACTAATATTCATGTATTTTTACAGTAAAAGAGCCAGGGCTACACTCAAGTTTGCATCTTGAAGTGAAAATAAATAAATTATTATTATTTTATGCCACAAACGAAATCAAACACTGTCTTGGAGTCGCACAGTCAGGTAATAAGGTTTACACGTAACCGATATCTAGCCACAGACTAGTGCACAATCACCACGAGAGACAGACGGATCGATCATCATTAGCAGACAAAAGAACGCTGCTTTTCATCCACTTGACATTACCTCATAGTCAGCCTTTACTTCACCCAGTGGATAAAGAAGGATTAACTTTTTTGTGCTCATATACACGAGCGACACGCGTCAACGGCAGAGGCAACTGCTGGCAGCCGTGTCAGCGGCAGTAGTCGACACGTCGGTGGCTGCTGTCGACGCTCGTGCGTATGCACACTTTGTAGATTCGTCTACACGACAATGTTAATAAAAACAACGCTATTAACATCGTAAACCCCCACCCAAAAATACTCCGACAGAGTAACACACTTGATAAATTACTCACAATCTTTAAAGGGTTACAAATTGCTTTCAACAGCTAATTTATACAGTTTTAACGCCATATCAATGGGTGGTGCGAAACGCGATCATTCCTTGCAAGCACTCCGTTTATCATGACCAATGGAAATGCGAACACTGTCTTTATTCCGACCTTCTTCGCGTGTCGCACGATACATGGCGTGTCGTATCTTACGACCTGCGTTTTCCAGCTAGAGAATAGTCCTGACACAGTGCACAGTTTCGCACAGTGGGAACATGGACAGACGACACGCTAAGTTCTGTGTGCGGGAGTTTGGGAACAAGGAAGAATCGAAAGTAATACGGTGATGTACAATGCCTTAATAATTCTATTTCGTGATATAATAAAGGGGAAGTTGTGGAAGGAGTATTTTGCGAATGCTTTAAAGGATTATTTATTTATGTTTACGTTGACGGTTTAATAATTGCAGATTGCGCAAGTATTGCTTCAATTGTCTATCAGGTTCCAGCTCAATGTCTCCGCTATCGAACACATTGCTGGGATAAATTAGTCAGTCAGTATAGGCTGTGGCCTGTGGTATAGGTATCAGCATCACCATCGATCAACAGTCGTTGTATACTTACAGTTTGTCAATCTTCTCACTAGATGGCATCGAACGTCTACGTCACGTTTCTGAATCGCGGTGTTGAGTTACTCCGCCGTTGATTGACCCTCCCGCGATGCTATTGTAACCGCAGTAAGCTCTGCTCCTTGGTTCGATAATCATGGACACAATACCAGTGAAGTTGCCGGATGAGAAACCAGTTCTTTATCCCATTCCAACCTTTCTAAAGGAAATGATAACCAAAAAGAGACGCTTACGCAAAAAGTGGCAAGAGACTCGATGCCCGACCATGAAGGCCGAAGTCAACCGTCTTGGCGAAAAGATTAAGGTCAAGTTACAGGAATACCGTGACTCCAAGACCTGGGAGACGCATATCGTCGCTTACTCCGGAGACACTGAATAGTTGTCGATGCACAGACTGTGCCGGCAACTGTGAAACACCCTCCCCCTTCTTTCCCCCTCCCTTCCCCCGGTGCGCCCGCTACTGACGACACCGAGCATTTCGTATTGGTTAAAAGCCACCTTCCTACGATTATCCCTAATGTGGATATTTTGAATATTTTTTGGTAAAGGGGACTGCGTACGCGCCATCCCCTTAGAGAACTCCCTTGAAATACTTGAACAAAGTGATGCGTTCCTAAGTTTGCTAGAATGTTTAGCAACATGTGGCTGCAATAAGTACCTTATTACATAATTACACAAATGTTTGCAGCTTGTTTTGAAAAAGTATCATTTGTCTTGTAACGCCGGCGGCGGGCACGGATTGCGTTACAAAATACTTCTTAAAAAGAACTTCTTGCGTATTAAATACGCAAGAAGTTCTTTTTAAGAAGTATTAAGTATTTAGTGACACTAAATTTTAGTGTCAGTAGTAAATTTTAAGCTTCATAAACATACTTAAAACGTAATCAGGTAAGTACCTATTACTATTAAAACTTAGAATTATTACTACTATTAAATAAAATAACAAGTTAAATAAAAGCTTGTAAAAACAACATATTATTTAACATGCTTACAGTAACACTTACTAACAAGTTTATCTACAACTAGCTGTGCCCGCGACTTCGTTCGCGGGCAAGTCGGAATGCATGGGGTTTATTTTTTTTTGCGCGGATCCTTAACCACCTTCACCACTTGCATAGCGAAGTCGCCATAAATCCCACATGTGCACAAAGTAACACAATCTCAGCCGGTTTTAGTAAATTAGGTAAGTACCCTAATACATAGATAACTCGAATGCGTAATTGGGGACTGCGTACGAGAGGCCCCCAGAATTCCCTATCTTTCAAATCTATACAAATAAATATGACTGTCTGTTTGTAATATTAAAATAACCGCTTTTTACTAAATGCATATGGATGTATACATGGTAGATATACCAAAATAACATTTCTTAACAATTTTTGTCTGTCTGTTTGTTCCGGCTAATCTCTGAAACGGCCGGACCGATTTTGACGGGACTTTCTTTATCAGATAGCTGATGTAATAAGGAGTAACTTAGGCTCCTTTTATTTTAGAAAAACAATTAGGGTACCGCGCAAAAAAAAATTGTTAAAAAAGTTTGTTAAAAAAACGTTTTCCGTCATGCACGCGAACAAAGTCGCGGGCTCAGCTAGTAATTAATAAACATATTGACACGAACATCTTATTTGTTAAAAGTAGGCAGCATTCTGGGCACTGACAACCGTGGGTTTTTATGTAACCACCAAGTACTTGTTTCGTTAGCCATCACCACGACCAACTTCCACGGCAACAAAGCCATAGTTCCGACGTGTGCACAAAACAAACACTATATTCTCTTTGGAACAAAATGACACACACAGACATGCTCGGTTTTACTAAGTAACCCTCAAAGATAACGCTTTGAGCCCATCTGATTTATATCGCCCCTGGTAACATCTCGCGGAGCTGCCGTCCAACGATTTTGTTACCACCGTAATAGCAAATTTTGCAATACGAGTATAAGAATACCGTTTTAGGTACTTGGTATAATAAGAATGTCCCGTTGGTCTCGCGGTCGCAAGTGCGACTGCTGAGCCTGGTCCTGGGTTCGATTCCCGGGTTGGGCAAAGTGTTATGGGTTTTTCCATTAGGAATTTCCTGGTAACAGCCCGGAGCTACGAGCCTCGGAAAGCGCATAAAAGCCGTTGGTCCTGCGCCTGATCTCTCTCCGGTTGTGTCGGATTGCCGACCCATCGGACTATCAGAGTGAGGGAAGACAGAGTGCATCCGTGTCTGCGCACACACTTCTGCACTACATGGTGTTTTTTTTTATATCCCATAACTTTAGGGACCAATGAGACCATAAGAAACAAGTCAACTGGCATATGAATTATTTTTCAATTACCTTTTTTTTTGTTTTAATTTTTCATACAAAATAATTCGACAAAGGCACGCTTATTAATGTAAAACACCCTTACGTGAAATATGACAACGTCGTATTTTCTTAGCTTTAGGCAAATATGAATGGTTGGTTTGAATGAAAATCAATTACCTACTTACACCTAATGACGATTTAAAGCATTTAAGCATAAAAAAAAATTTACTACAAACATCATACAAGTACTTATGGTAACACTACTCGCCCTATCAACCAACATAGTGCAACAAATGCAGCAATAACAAGTTAAGTTCAACAATTTCACTGCAGAGGGTGCGGTTGGACGCAGCTCACTGCATAAATCGACACAAATTGACAAGTCTACTGTCTGACGGACGTTCAAACGACCGTGTTCTGCAGAACCCAACCAAGTTTTCTAATGACTCCTTTTTTGGAACTGCAATTCCAAAATGAAAAATTACATAAATATACAGGCTGTCCAGTAAATAGTACCTACTTACGACATATTGCAGGGGGTGATAACTTGGGTCAATACCTACTAAAACAACACAATAATATAATTATGTTCCGCAAAATGTTACGTAGGTATTTATATTTATAAAAAAAATTTCGAAATATCGAAAAATCTCTAAGTAAGTACCTTGAAACATATTTTTAAGCATCTCGTAATGAAAGATTCCTTTTCTATTTTTTACATCAATTTATTCGTGAATAGTTACTCTACTCTTCTACGTCTTTTTTCTATCAAAAACAAGAATGTATTCAAGAAATACTATGTTTTTGTTTAAATTTTTGCAGAACGATTTTCTTATTGCTTACCTGCAGTGGTGAAAAAAAAAATACTTTTTGCGGAACATATATTGTTTTGTTTTGGTAGGTATTGACCCAAGCTATCACCCCCTGCAATATGTCGTACTATTTACCGGACACCCTGTATATAATTATGTAGATCTTAGAAAATCTCTTAAGTTACAGTGAGTGCCTCTAAAAGGGAGTTCCTCTAGATTTCTTTCTCTAAATAATAATAAAATTCTAATTCAATTTACTTACATACGACACATTTTATCTTGTAGCCAAACTACCTATAGGACTTAATTAGTCGAACTCTTCTATTGTTTTACCGCCCTAAGTTTCAATTTACTTACTGGCAGTTTTTGTCAAAAGAGATACAAGTAATTAGGTATGAGTACTTAGTGCTTTAAGTATTCTGTGGTATGAGGTTGAATAACATATCGGAAAACACGCGTAATTCCAAAGATAGTTCCTCTCAGAATGTGTTTTACGTAAGCGCCATCTGGCCAATATCAATAGAACTTCGATTAAATACACTCGAGGATGCCCGGATGGCTCTAGTTTAGTTTAGAAGTTTACCACTAGGTGGCGTGGCGATGACAGTAGCATTATGACAATGAAAAAATGATGTTTTGTAGAGCGAATCGTTTCCACTAATTACATCGGAACATCGTATATTACAAAGAGATTTAAGATAGGTACAATAGAGAGGCTATGCAAAGAAATGTCATACAAAAACTGTGATCCCATGTCTCACTGACGCCATCTAGCATAATATAGCAGAATTTGAGCGGCATAATATAGTAAACATGAATTAAATTTGTCAAAATATATTCAGCTATCGCTCGGTAGGTGGCCAGTGTGGCCAGTGTTGCCAGATCCGATTTTCAATCCATGGATTAAGGTAAATAAAAAAATATCGAAAACTTGTCTCAGAAAACAAAAAATATTTTATTCGCTACTATTCATTGTCCGTGTCACCATCTATGATAGGGTATCAGTTTCAGTGTGTGTTTTTATGTAAGTAGATAATGTACATGTTAAAATAACGGTTTTGAACTGAATGTTACTAAAATTAATCGATTATTTGGTTAAAAATTTCGTTAAAAAGTGGTAACACTTGTGCTGTCATTTTACTGCAGCAATAGTAAGGCTACTCAGCAATAGATGGCGTTTATTACAAAATTAGGAAATTTTCTAGATCTATTATGAAAATTATTTGATTCAAATTACTCAGTAAATATAAATAATGCATACGAAAATAAACTGAAGCTAGATCCAGTCGTTCTACCATAACGAGACTTGCAATAACGCAATGAGCAACTCGGCATATTTCTTTTTAAATAAATTTTTTTTAGTGGACACTATTGCGTCGATGCGACTTGACGCGCAGGCGTACGTCACTAGACTGAGAGACTTGAGACCACTAGGTACAAGGTATCAGATCACGATTTTGTTCGCAATGTCCCGTCTATTGTACATATAAAATTTTAATGTCTTTGGTATATTACTAGAAGTTTGAGTCATTTTATTAATTGTTACCCATGAAATTCCTATTGTTTAATATTTATTTATTTATTTATTTATTTATTTATTTATTAAGGATCTCCAACAAAGGATACACATACACAATATAAATTACAGTAATACAAAAGGTTCTTTTACGTGTGCTCCTTCAATTACAGGAGACCACAGCATGCACATATAACTAGGAGTAAACACGATAAAAATAGACAAAGACTAATGAATACAAAATATAAAAAGTGAAGGAAAAAAATAAAATTAACATGTCAAGAGATTCATATTGCAAATAGTGTAGACAGGATAATAATGAAATATTGAGAAACATTGAATAAATTTGAGAAAAATAATAATTATTAAGAATTAAAATGTTGAGATTGAGCATTAATATTACAATTGTATAATTATGTTAGTTTAATTATAATTAATTCACATTTCAAAGAGAAGTAACATAGTTATATACTTAGTTAGTTATTATGCGGTGGCTAAATTCTTTTTGTATTTTGAAATGGGCAGGGTTATATCCAGGTCGCAACGCTTAGACAAGTCATTGTACTGCCTGCAGAGTCTCGGGAGAGCGGCGAAATGTCCCAGGTTAGTTTTAGACCCTGAGACGCAAAATAAGTTGTAACTGCTTTTCCGCGGCAGACGAGATGGCGCGTTTATATGCAGTTTGCCTAATAGTTCGCTACAGTCTATGGCTCCGTTGAATACCTTGTGCAGTAGTATCAGGTCTGCCGTTTTCCTTCTGTCTGCAAGTGAGACCATATTGTAGTGCCCTAATCTGTCTTTGTAGCTGATAACTTTTTTAGCTAAACGATCTTTGTAACAAAGATGATACAGGAAACGTCTTTGGACACTTTCGAGGTGTTTAATGTATATGTCGTAGTGGGGATTCCAAACCTGGCTGCTATATTCAAGTATTGGCCGAACCAGTGTGTTAAATAATTTAATTCTGGTAGACGCCTTTTTAAAATCTTTGCTGTTACGTAAGATAAATCCAAGGATTTTGAACCCCTTCGATGAAATATTTAGGATGTGTTTGTCAAATTTAAGGTTTTTATCCAATGTGACTCCCAAGTCACGTATCTCCTCTACCTGTATTAGTCTTTGTTGGCTAATCGTGTAATCGTTAGATTTGACGATTTTGTTACGGCTAAATTGCATGTAGTAACACTTTGAAACGTTAAGAAGCATTTTGTTCGTTTTGCACCAGTTCGTCAGTCTGTTCAGATCTTCCTGCAATAAGGCAGAGTCAAATTCAGTTAATATTGGTTTCATTATTTTCATGTCGTCAGCAAAAAGATAGAATTTTGAGTGCCTAAAGCAGAGTGTGATGTCGTTTATGAAAATGTTGAAGAGGATTGGGCCTAAATGGGAACCTTGCGGAACACCTGATGTAGCTTGAAAAGGCTTTGAATGATGGCCTCTCACAACAACTTTTGAAGACCGGTCACTAAGATAAGACTGAAACCACTTTAGCATTGATCCTCCTATACCCAAGTGCTGAAGTTTAGCTATAAGAAGAGAATGATCTACCTTATCGAACGCCTTACTAAAGTCAGTGTATATGGTGTCGACAGGAATACGTTTATCCAAAGACTCTGATAGAGACGACACGTAGCACATTAGATTAGTAGTCGTAGATCTAGATTTGACAAAACCATGTTGATGGCTTGTGAGGTGGTGTTTAACATGCGATGAAAGACGGTTGGTTATGAGCTTTTCAAATACTTTGCCAAAGATGACTAAAATAGAAATGGGTCTGTAATTGGATACTAAATTCCTTTCCCCGGCTTTGAAAATAGGCACCACCAGTGCCTTTTTCCATTGCTCAGGGAAAATACCGTCTTTTAGAGATCTGTTATAAATAAAACTGAGGGGTAAAGCCAGCGCTTTCGCACATCTTTTAATGAACACGGGTGGAATACCGTCACAGTAGAAAGATTACGAACAGTACGGAAACTGCATACAAACGGTCGCAACGGCACACTCACACAGACGCGCGCATCTACGATACTCCTAAGCGATGGTTGGGGTACTCTCAGTCACGGGTGCCGTGTTGGAACGAATAGTCGTGTATTTAATTTATTTATTCCTTGCGCCACGGATCGTCCATCTTTTCAATATGAGTAAAAGTGCCTCGAGCGTGTTGTGTGGTATACGGCTGTTTGAACTCGACTTCTTCAAAACCGGAACTTTCCTTTTTTAAACTCCCTGCTGATCTTGAAAGGTAAGAATGATTTATTGTTATAATCGATATCGAATAATGGCTCGTGCGATCATGCACCGACGTGAATTTATTTGTAAATCAAAGATGGCGGCTGCTAACATTTTTTTCGTCATGGGTGTCGTAGGTAGTTAAAGAGGTTGCCAAAATCGTTAATGAGGTCAAAATCTAAATCCAAGATGGCGGCTGTGAAATTTTTCCATTTATTTGTCATGGGTGTCGTTTTCATAGTTTTCGAGGGTGCTAAAGCCTATAGTGAGGTCAAAATCTAAATCCAAGATGGCGGCTGTGAAATTTTTCCATTTATTTGTCATGGGTGTCGTTTTCATAGTTTTCGAGGGTGCTAAAGCCTATAGTCAGGTCAAAATCTAAATCCAAGATGGCGGCTGTGAAATTTTTCCATTTATTTGTCATGGGTGTCGTTTTCATAGTTTTCGAGGGTGCTAAAGCCTATAGTGAGGTCAAAATCTAAATCCAAGATGGCGGCTGTGAAATTTTTCCATTTATTTGTCATGGGTGTCGTTTTCATAGTTTTCGAGGGTGCTAAAGCCTATAGTGAGGTCAAAATCTAAATCCAAGATGGCGGCTGTGAAATTTTTCCATTTATTTGTCATGGGTGTCGTTTTCATAGTTTTCGAGGCTGCTAAAGCCTATAGTCAGGTCAAAATCTAAATCCAAGATGGCGGCTGTGAAATTTTTCTATTTATTTGTCATGGGTGTCGTTTTCATAGTTTCCGAGGGTGCTAAAGCCTATAGTGAGGTCAAAATCTAAATCCAAGATGGCGGCTGTGAGATTTTTCCATTTATTTGTCATGGGTGTCGTTTTCATAGTTTTCGAGGCTGCTAAAGCCTATAGTCTGGTCAAAATCTAAATCCAAGATGGCGGCTGTGAAATTTTTCCATTTATTTGTCATGGGTGTCGTTTTCATAGTTTTCGAGGGTGCTAAAGCCTAGTGAGGTCAAAATGTAAATACAAGATGGCAGCTTCAATATTTTAAAATTTTTCGTCATGGGTGTCGTTTTCATAGTTTTCGAGGGTGCCAAAGCCTATAGTGAGGTCAAAATCTAAATCCAAGATGGCGGCTGTGAAGTTTTAAAATTTTTCGTCATGGGTGTCATTTTCATAGTTTTCGTGGGTGCTAAGCCTATTGTGAGATCAAAATGTAAATCCAAGATGGCGGCTGTGATATTTTTTTTTTGTTATGGGTATCGTTTTCATGAATTTTTAGGGTGCTAAAGCCAATAGTGAGGTCAAAAATGTAAATCCAAGATGGCGGCTGTTTTTACTTTTATATCATACGTGAGAAGGTTCTTAATAAGAATTACGTAATAAAAGAGGATATTTTGTTATTTTTTTCAGACGTTCCCAATGGCTTCGTTTAATATCTCGAGAAGATTTGAGCAACAGACCGCCACAAAAGTTCACAAAACTATACCGTTTGTGCAGAACATTTTAGCCCTATGGATATTCTACCGGGAAAGCAACGCAAAAAACTTAAAACCGGTTCATTGCCATCTCTTCATCTACCAGATTTGCAAAAAAAACATGTACAAACATCAACCGAAGCTCCGAAGCTGGTTGAAATATGTACACAGACAGATGAAAATATAGGACTTTTAGCAATTGAGAGTACTCAAAACTTCCAGATTTCTTTCACAGGACACACCAAGAAAAAGAAAACTAAGACGCGATCTTTTAGCATGTAGAAAACTAAATAAATTACACAAAATTGACAATAATCTACTCGCATAATGACAGTAATCTACTCGCATAATTTTTAAAATTGGTTTTGTTTATGATATTTCGATTCTTACGATACTTCCGTAATAATTGCTGTTTACGCATGCAGCATTTTTTTATTCCTGTTGTCTTCCACTTTGTTTTTGTTTAATACATTTAGGTATGTTAAAGTCGCCACATAATATTATTTTCTTTTTACTGTAGCAGTACTTCCCAAGTAGTCGGTTTATAGTATCGAAAAATGTGTTTTAACATAATTACGAAGAATAAAGATATTTAAAAAAAATATTGTTTTCTTTAATTACTATTAAGCCCATTCTCGAGTAGAAACGGTAAGGTGCAGGGTTAAACTAGGCATCGGTCGAGCGACGCGCATTTTGACTTCACTATCGGCTTTAGCACCCTCGAAAACTATGAAAATGATATTCACGACGAAAATTTTGAATTTTTTCGCAGCCTCCATCTTGGATTTACGTTTTGACCAGAAGGAGGGAACGATAATCAGTCAACTTCTAACCGCACACCACGTTAAAAACTTCGTTACAATAAAACACATCAATTTTACAGACATTAAGAGTGACAACCCTAACGCTCCAATGAGGCGTAGGTAATTATTTCAACAAATAGGCCTAGTTTCCATACTGTTCATATTTATACTGTGATACCGTCGTCCCCTGCACCTTTCTGTTCATCTAAAGATGTTAAAGTTCGGAATATTTCACCAGGATTGAGTTCCAGTTTACAGAGAGTCGGCGAATTGTCATTGATGTTAACATTAGGCAGTTGCGAGTTGGTTGGTTGTTGATTGGGTGGATGTTGGTGGATGTTGTAGACACCTGCGAAGTTTTCAGCAAACAAGTTACATATGTCGTGGCCAGTTGATGCGGTTTTATTATTGTAACACATAACTGCGGGGTAAGCACTACTGGGTTTCTTTTAATATGCTTAGCATGATAACTTAGTAAAGTGAAAATCGATATAACTAAATTATTTTAATCAACACAAGCTTTATAGAGCCCTGATTATCACGAATTCATGATCCGTTGCTCGTCACGTTAGAAACGCTCGCTGGCTCGGCTATTATCTACTTTACTACATATTACTATTCAATCAAATGAACTTTTGAAAAAGCGTAAAATGTCGTAATTCGAGATTTGGCTCTCGCCTATTTCCTCCTCCAATGTAGGACCAATTAAAAATATATTTCGTAAACTGAATAAAAAGGATATTATACTGTGTCCCTATTTATTTCTTTTTCCATTAATAGTTGTCAAATTTGTACACTAGGCCTCTATTGACATCGGTTTAAATCGGCATTTTTTGAGGGTTAGAAATTAATAATGTATCATCAAAAAGGAAAACATAGGGACATAGAAGTAGTTAATATTTATTATTCTGTAAAGGTATGATTCCGATCTCGGCTACATTTTCTATGGGTTTATATGAGACTAGCTGCGCCCCGCGGTTTCACCCGCGTAACTTTCGATCCCGTGGGAATATCGGGATAAAAACTATCCTATGTCCTTTCCCGGGACTCAAACTATCTCTATACCAAATTTCATCGAAATCGGTTCAGTAGTTTAGGCGTGAAGAAAAGACAGACAGACAGACAGAGTTACTTTCGCATTTATAATATTAGTTTGGATTAGTTTGGATTACATTCCGAGCACAGCAGCAATGTGACGCAGCAATGTCGCGCAGCATTGCTGCCGTGCTCGGAATGTAATCTCATATAAACCCATAGAAAATGTATGAGGAACAGTAGTGCTGCGACCGCACTGCTGCGTGCTGCCGAGATTGGAAAAGATCATTGCTTTGCAAGAAAACAGGCGAGAGCGTTTCTATGGAGAAACGACCGCATTTCCTTTTAATGTAACCCAACTGCGATCGCGCAGAAATGTCATCAATCTGCCTGATCACAATTGGCCAACTCGTGCATTTAGAATTCTGAGGGGACGGCGCGTACGCAGTCCCCACTATCAAAAATTACGCATCCGAGTTATCCACATTAGGGATAATCGCAGGGGTCAACCTAGCCGCAGTGCAATGGAAAGGCCTCGCCCTGGGGGAACCGCCTTATTGATCACGGTGTCCCCTATGCCAGGTAAGTATGAATTCTGTACAGAACTTAGCGAGGGTCGTTCAATGACGGAGAATCTTGACACCGCGATTCAGAAACGTGACGTAAATGTTCAACGCCATCTAGTGAGTGGAAAACTCGGTCGCGTGACTTTGTTCGCCGCCCTACTATAACTTTATTGTACTCTGCTACACGCTAAGAAGATGACTACACCATGATTCTTCCATTTATGTTTAGCATATTGGCTTTTTATTTACGTGTAGTTGTTTATAACACTTCGTAATAATTATGTAGGTACCTACTCATTAGAAGGCGGCGCAGTCCAAATACTTTTAACTTTGAAAATAGAAGATATTAGATAGTGTTGCATTGAACGGGTTAATCCAATAAACAGATAAAGGAACTCTTTTATCTGTTCTGTGGGTTAACCCTAAATAAGTGTTTGTGAGTAACAAACTAAAATGCGTTATTAAAAACAACAAGTTAATGTCCCATTAGGTCTAACTCAAAAATAAGCATGGATAAGTAAATAAATTACTTTAGGTACCTATAATATTTTTCCCCTAGGGATTTAATGCTAAAAGAGTAGTGAAAAATTAATGGTGAGATAGTATTATTATACAGGGTGTTACAGAAAGGGTATATCAATACAAACGGGTTGAAGAGTGTATCTGGTCTAGAATCTCTGTACAAAATTTCAGCTCAAAAGCAGTAACTTTAAAAATGCTTAATATTTTTTTATTTCAATAGTTTATTAAATTGAAATCATAACAAACGTGTCACCGCACTCCGAAGGTCATTATCCATTATCTGTAGTGTGTCTGTGCGCCTAGTACACGCACATCACGCCGGCGCGCTCCAGTGCAGCGCCGTGATGTCGAAATAAAAAAATATTAAGCATTTTCAAAGTTAATGCTTTTGAGCTGAAATTTTGTACAGAGATTCTAGACCAGATACACTCTTCAACCCGTTTGTATTGATATACCCTTTCTGTAACACCCTGTAAATGCGGGAGGTGAGAGGTGCAGACCAAAATAAAACTTGAAAGTAAGTTTAACTTTGTTTAATTAAAATATAAATAAATAAATAATACACTTCTTAGGTTTTACGATAGTACTATTAGTTATTCTGTGGTTTTACTCTATCTTGATTCTTGATCGTCTTACCTACTCTCTGTCAAATCCTTTCAAATTTCGAGATCGCTCCTGCCTTATGTTTTTTTTTTTTTAATACAGATAATATCCATACTCAGACAACATGCTACTTTATAAAAAAACACACACATATGAAACAACAAGTTGGTTCTCATAATAAATATAATTTCAACACTCCGTTTACTTTAAAAATTTACAAGGTATAGTGACCGTAGCAACGAATCCTAATTAAATTAATATTTACAGAGAAGCTTTATACATATTATAAACGTATGTAATGCACTGTAATGCACTCATCCTCACTAGGACACAACAGTACAAGTCATAGAGAATAATTATTCCTAAACTTACTCCACAACTTGACTCTATGGTACGTAATCGCAATGGAAAATAAAACAAACGTTGCAATGACAAAGTAAATCTAACAATAATCGTGGCAATTAAAATTGACAGGTAAACAAAGTATCAATAAACCTAACATTTTTACGAAACCGACCTAAACCTAATTGAACGAGAAAAAAAATCAGAACGTCGACAATTTAGCGAGATGCCTTATACAATGGACGGCTCCAGTTTTTATTTTATCCAAAATTTTACGGGTTTCTTTGGTTTTAACACCTAGCCTAACACTAACCTCACGCGACCTGTCCGGCGGCATGCTGCAACTAGTTGTTACTGTTGTCCGCTCGGGAGGTGACACACTAAGAAGTAAGGCGTCGAACTGACGTTGCTAGCGTTAAACTAAGCTCTAAAACTAAACCAAGAGAGATTTGATTGGAACCGTGCGATGTGGTGCGGTGCGGGAGTGCGGCGGGTTCAGTTAACGTAGGCCGCGGAGCGCTTGTCTCTGTTCTTGTTGCGGGTGAATTGCCGGGCCTTGCTCGCTGCCCTGTTTTGTAAATGCTGGAATGGACAAATATAATATTCTCAGTCCTAATTATTTTAAGTCTAATAAAACTTATAGGCAAAATCACTAAATCAATCTCACAGCTGGGTAAATATCTCCCTCTCATTCTTTCCATCATGCATCGGGACCGATCTTACGATTCTGCGTTTGTGTTACATGAAAAGTTGCAATTGATATAAATTGTGCATGAATAATGAAAAGTTGTAATTGATATATTGTGCAGGTACATACCCGCTGCAGTTTCTTAGGCTTCTCCTGTGGCGCCACCTCAGTGGGCGGCACGTCGGACAGCGCCAGCGCAGCGCGCAGGCGCGGACAGCGCGGCGCCAACACTTGCAGCGCTCCGCCGAGTGCCCCCGCCAGCGCCGCGTACGCCGCGCCGCCCGACCAGTGGCACCACATAGCGCTCTCGGAGCCGATGTGGGCTGATATGCAGGGCTCTTCACCTTCCTGGAAGATGAATCTTGTTGGCGTTAAATTAAATTGTTACAACTACAAATCTATCATGTTTATCTAAGCACTCAGACGAGTGTACGTGATTTATACCAGCGGTTGTCTAAGTGGACGTCGTCTGTTACTGGGATTTATGCCCTGGCTAATGTACCTACATAATAATAATATGTTATATGCAACGCACCTCGAAGTACTTGAGGATGTCCCTGAAGGTGGCTCGCTGTATCTTGAGCTTTTTCTTGGCGCGGAACCTGTTCGAGTCTCGCGCTAACTCGGTGAGTCGCGGCAGTAGTACGTCCACGTGCGCTGTGAGCGGGTTTTCTGAGCTGCCGTCGTCTATCACCGTCTCGTACGCGATGGCGAGCGCGCCGCCTGCTGCCATGCGGACCTGGGGGTACAGACACATATGTTTATAAAACAATTCATTTAAATTATCGTTGTCTGGTGCACAATAAAAACTTAGGTAAGTTACCTCAAGTGACACAGCCTCCAACATCTCCTCAAGCCTGGCAAAGCTGGGCGCCTGGTTGTTGAGCAGCGACAGCGCGTGGTTGGGCGACAACAGCGGCAACAGTAGTGCCCAGCCGTCCAGTGCGGCGGCGTGCCACGCGCCCTCCTCCACGGCTGCGTCCGACACCTTCACGCTGCCGTCATCCTGGGCGAAGAAACAAGAAACTCCATTACATTGGGAATTCATCATTGTAATCCTCGTAACTTTATCCCAATTAGACGACCATCATTGCGGCCGTCTTACTGAATGGCTACTACTTTAACCGCGACTCGAGCTTCTCATATTTATACTTCGTGTCGAGAAAATTGCGTGTGTAAACTCATAGTTTACCTTAAGATAGCTGCCGCTGAAAATGGTCTCGTACATTCGCATGACCTCCAAGATCTCAGTAAGGTCTTCCTCCATCAAGTAGCACAACACGGCCAGCGATGAGCAGCACTGAAACAAACAGAACAAATTATTATAGAAACACGTTATCTTAAGAGGCCTCTTACAAAAATGCGCGTAGATGCATGATTTCCTCGTTGAAATTGAATACTATTCGTCGGTTGGTATAAATAGCAATTAATTGATAAAGATTAATAATTAAGCGATTTTTTTCATTATTTGTCTATTTATTTAGCAATAATCGTTCTCCTGATGCATGTTTAGGCAAAAACTCATGGAGAGCTGATTTAAGAGCTCTAATTTGCAGATTCTGTTCAATATGATCCATCACAACAATTTTTTTCTTATCACAAATATCGTATACTTTTATAATAATAATAGAATACATTATTGTTATATGCCTTATAAACAAAGAAAAAATTACTGGACCTAATTCAATTTTCTGCTGGAAACAAGTCTGAATATCTTCGAACTTCTACATCATTTTCACAAAGTATTTATACCAAAATAGTGTTCAATAATATCTTAAACAATATCAAATAAAAAAAAAACAAATGTTGATACTTTGATTTTTTTATAAATAAAATAAAATTACTCTAAATTTCACTGCGCCGGCGATGCGCGCTCGCCCTGGCTAGGGTATCCACAGGCAATCCCGGTTAAGAAAACGACAACCTCTCAGGTTGAACTGCGAGATGCCATTTATAGCAAAAAAAAATAAAAAATTGCGCGCTCAGTACCAAAATGTAAGAGGGCTCTTAATGGTTCCTGGAGACAGAAATTTTCTTTGATGAAAAGTGCCCTAAGACATTTGTATAGTGTGTTGGTGTTGTGATGTTTACCTCAGTGCGTGTGTCGAGTGAGGCAGACTTGTCAGTGGCGGTGGCGGCGAGCGCGGGCCGCACCTCGCGCACGAACTCCTCCGAGCCTTCCTCGCCGATCTGTGGGTAACATATATAAAGTATAAGCCGATGGTTCAATACGTATTTAATGCATCGCTGCCATGGAAATAATTTTTGTAAACTACGAGTAAGGAGTAGAGTCATCCCCATTGCTGGATGTTCGTTAAAAAATCTAGTGAGATCATGATAATAACCTGAACAGCCAGCAGCGGTGCAACAGCAGCAGCTGCCTTCCTCTCTCCATCCTTGCCGCGTCGTAGTGCGCGCGACACATGGTCGGCCAGCGTGGCGCGGTGTGCGGTCAACAAGCCATCAAGCGCTCGTCGCTGTAATTCCGCGCGGAGTGAAACAAATGCGCTCGCACGTGCTGCGTGCCCGTGAGCGTTCAGCGCCTCGATTAAATCTAGGACCTTCTCTTCGAATTTTTCTTTGAGTACTTGTTCTAAGGAAAGGAGAAATATTATAAGCATTTACAAACAAACAAAAAATACAAATTACATTATTATTATTCACAAACACACATCATTATCATACATCATTATTATTATTATATTTTAAATTATTATTTATTTATATAAAAATTGATTCAAACGGTCACTACAAAGATATCAAACAAAACTAACCGCGCGCACACAATCAAAAAATCCAATCACTTATTTATCCTGTTGGCGACATTTCATTGAAACGTTATAAAAGTAAGGAAACCGTGATCATATAAGACGACGTAGTTTTAGGAAAATAAACTTGGCTCATTCATTTAAAAAAAAGTTAATAAAATAATAATCGAAGTAATAAAATTACAGTCGAACGTATTTGGAATGAAGCCATACTATTTCATTTTAACTTTAAAACAAAACTTTGCTGTAAGGCGGGTCATACACCTACAACAAGATTGCGCAATAGATACCTACATAATAATTATATTATTATAATCACCACCCAAAACGACCTTTACTATCAATGGACATCATGATGTTGCGCAATAATATAGACCGTGATATTGCACCATTTTTGACACCAGCTGTTTTATATTTGTGTACAATTTTTAGGTACTCGGATTTTCCTTGACGACCGTGACGCAGCGCGATGTTTTTTGTTATATGTACGATGACTAATCGTCACAATCTGTTTACTAACGTTCAAACTTATCAGATATACTAGATACTACTATTTTTAGTTTAGCAATGATTGCAGCGCTTGCAAAATTATTAAAGTGTGCGAAAATTGATTATATTATTATACCTATTACTTAATAATAGTTAATTTATGTTAAGGTTTTTTTTTCTTTGGAAATATGTATATATTTACTTTTATCAGGTTTCACTTCCTCTTCGACCGGCTTTTGATAATAATAGTAATTATATTGAGGTTTTTCTACAATAGGCTCCACAATTTTCTCTTTCACATGAACTGGACGTGGTCCACTCCATTTGATGTCCCGTTGCTTCCCTGTAGAGTACAATTGTTTATTATTGTCTTATCGATATTTTGTTACGTCACTAGTATTGTGTATGGTATGATGCATTACATTTGATCGCCTGATGCTGCAGTCCGGTATCTATGGACTCTGTCCTGATGATCCGGTTTTCTCCCGTCTTCCTGCCCCATTGTGTGCCACTTAGCTTGTCTGCAGAAAAATATGATTATAGTCAGTTTAATTAATTGTTAGTTAGGTAGGGTTGTCTACAGTAGCCAGCTTCAGTATTTGTATTTGAACACCAAATAATTATCCAGACCTTTGAAAGCACACCACTAAAGTTAGAAAAGTTATTTACAAAATATTTTGAGTCTACTTGTTATCAAGGTTATTGAAGTGACTCCGAGAAGGCTTCATTTCCTTTACTAATTGGAGCTTGTATGAATGTGATTCAAAAACAAAAATATGGCACTGAATTGCGCAATATAAAAAAATCTGCCGAAACATGCTGTAAGCGCTACTTACTTGACTCTGTCGTTTGCTGCTCTTCGAGTCCTCCTTTCTTTTCATAAATCTTCGCCCATTCCTTAATTTTATCTGAACTCGGACACAGCACGTGCACCTGATTATTTCGCACACCAAACTTTTCACAATACAAGCGCCTCACAGCCGTGATCGCACCACGGCTTAAATAATATTGCTGTGCACAAAATTCGCGCTGTTCTTTCGACCAGCCAACGCGATTGTGCTTAACACTAGTGTTTACGTTCTCTTTGTCGTGCTCCATGGCGACGGAACTTAGTGAACTTCGGAACGAGACTGAGCACAGAGTACTTTTTGATATAGACTGAGTGAGAGACAAGCCAGCGGCTATACATAAACCCACGCGAGCCTCCTCCTCCCCCCTTCCCCTCGACCGGTGACGCATGAGTTTTCGCGCGAACTCGGAAGAGTAGATTATGACGTTATTGTATATTGTGAAATTACAATTATTAACGTATTGCACAATAGTAGGATATTCACCCAGATAATAACGCAATGTGTTATATGTCAAGAGCGCCATATTGAATACCGAGCGTATTGATAATGGAAGCGTCATATATGCCTTGTTGTTACAGGTAAACAAAGTTGCACAACATTATTTCAATAACATCGAAGACTCTTTGCTGCGGGAACCGTATTTATGTTGCGCAATTGTTTTTAATTTAGTTTACAATGACCACAGCGCTTCAGGCCAGAATCCTTTGTTCAGGAAAACTATAGTCTATAACACTGCGAGACTATAAAAAGCAATAGGTGCTAATAGAAACATACTATTTTATTTATTTATTTAACCATTTATGTACACAGAAATAAACAGGCAAGAAGAAAGGAACAGAAAAAACTTTTTCTTAATATTTAATTATTTACAATAAGTCCAATGTGAATTATTATAATTAGGTACCTAGTCATTATTTTAAAATCAATATCAAAATTAGGAACATGTCATCTTAGATTTTTACAATATTCCATATATTCACCAATGTCATAAAAACAATTATCCATTAACCAACTTGTCAGCTTTTTCTTGCACATGGGGATGAGAAGTTCCTTAACCGGTCAAGCGTCGCGGTTCGCCGATCGGCGACGAAACAATAGAAAATCAATTGTGTCTCACTAGCGGCGCTTGACAGAATAAGTTTGGCAACTTGTTATATTATACCTGAATGGCACTAACGTATACATTCCTCCTAAATATTTCCAATCTACATTGAGGTACATTTAATTCATGTTTGTATTTATTTCGAGCAGAAGCCTTTTTGTGGCTCACTTCTGATTGCTTGCGAAAATAGTGCGGATTTTGCTTTACTAGCATACATATAGTTCCTTGATGTATATGCAGGGTCACGGTAAAATGCGAAGTTTTTTATATAAAGGTTTACAGCTATCCAAAAACCAGACGCCAGATACTTATAGCCCTAACACACTTCTTTTGTACCCGATATGCCATTAGAACTTCAACCGAATTGCCCCACAGTATCAGTCCATATGACAGCACAGACGATACGTATCCGTAATATGCAGTGACTGCTGCGTCTACGGACACTGTTGATCGAAGACGTTTTATTGCATGCATATACGAAATTGTCTAGCTTATCGCATACGTAATTGATGTGTGATTTCCAATTGCAGTTTTTATCCACTATTATACTCAAGAGTTTTGTGTTTACTACTAATTGTTCTAGGATACTGTCGTCATATTTTATACTGAGGCTCTGAAAGTTTGATTTTTTACCTATAAGTTTGAAATTGAACTATTTTTGTTTTATATATATTGATTTTTAAATTGTTGTTACCTATGTCTTTGATTGCTTCATTAATTTCTTGTTCTAACTTATTATTGTTCTTACATTTTATTATTAGTGTCGTATTGTTTCGTGGCGTGTTGCATTGGGAAGGTCATTAATATACAGGGTGTTACGGAAAGGGTATATCAATACAAACGGGTTGAAGGGTGTATCTGGTCTAGAATCTCTGTACAAAATTTCAGCTCAAAAGCAGTAACTTTGAAAATGCTTAATATTTTTTTATTTCGATAGTTTATTAAATTGAAATCATAACAAACGTGTCACCGCACTACGAGGGTCATTATCCATTATCTGTAGTGTGTCTGTGCGCCTAGTACACGCACATCACGCCGCCGCGCGCCAGTGCAGCGCCGTGATGTCGAAATAAAAAAATATTAAGCATTTTCAAAGTTAATGCTTTTGAGCTGAAACTTTGTACAGATATTCTAGACCAGATACACTCTTCAACCCGTTTGTATTGATATACCCTTTCTGTAACACCCTGTATAGCAGAAATAAAAGCCGGTCGGAAGTCGGATGTTTTTTTTTTTGTAAAAAAGTTTTTATTTTTTACTTTTTAGTTGTAATTACGCCTCACAAATTCATATAACACTACTTGCTATGTAAATATCTAAATATCAGTGGCAGGAAATCATTTCAATATAAACTAAATGGAAAAAATACGTATGAAGCTAACTCAAAAACTACCCAAGATAAGTTAATAAAATTTATATGAGACCACCCCTGAAGCATACCCTATCCATTAAAATGAAGAATTTTTGAAATCGATTTACAATTGCCGGAGATATCACGTAACAAACATATAAAAAAAAACATACAGTCGATTTGAGAACCTCCTCCTTTTTTGAAGTCGGTTAAAAATACGTAAAGGCGATGGTGGTGGTGTTTATTAGAGTTATTGATATCAGTAGGTTATCAAATTACAATTTTAGTTGGCATAGCAACAAGCGCAAAGTTCGATCGATCAAGGTGACCATTCCTTTCATACCGGAGACCCCTTCGTGTCGCGGAAATCTCGGTCATGTCATCTTTGACAGCGGATAGTTAGAAGAAGCCTTAAAATCTGACACCCCCAGTCTTACCAGATATCGTGTTACCCAGTAACTGGGTTGTGGAAGTCAAATAAGCAGTCGATTCATGATGAATACTAGTATTCAGCTGTATTCGGTAAGAATTAGAAGCCAAGCCGACCAGCACCCTAATTGCGTAATACACTATCAATCAAAATCTGAGCCATTTTAAAGGATATTTTTGATGTTTGACATTTTGATGTTTGACAAAATGAAAGCCATTCCTATCGTTAGTGTGTAACGCAATTACCCCGTTGATGTGATTTGCTCAGTGATTTTTGGAGTCGTGAGTCGTCAAAATAAAGTTTGAATTCAATAGAATATGTTCTCGTAGTCGCGCGTAGGCTCTCGTAGTCACGCGTAGTCGCGCGCAGGATCTCGTAGTCACGCGTAGGCACTCGTAGTCATGCGTAGGCTCTCGTAGTCATGCGTAGTCTCGCGTAGGCTCTCATAGTCACGCGTAGGCTCTCGTAGTCACGCGTAGGCACTCGTAGTCATGCGTAGGCACTCGTAGTCAAGCGTAGTCGCGCGTAGGCTCTCGTAGTCACGCGTAGTCGCGCGTAGGCTCTCGTACAGTAGTACAGTAGATAGTCTGACAGATGAGAGTTACTGATTTATTTTATACCGAGTTAGGTAAGGGTCTATCGATGTGATATGTGATCTTCAACGCATACAATAGGTATATGGACGGGCTGCTTTCCTGTTGTACTTAAACCTGGATAATGTGATTTCGAATTACATTATCCAGGTATTAACAATTAAATAAAACAGGGTACGATTATGTATCAGAGATGAAAGCTAGTCATGTGTTTATATTGCTATTTTATTTTGATTAATCTGAAGCGGCTGAAAGGGCAGTGTATTTAAAATATTAAGACAAATAGTTGCATCATCCTTTACACACAGAACAAGGATATAAGCGCAGGTCGGACAGCACGACATAACGTCATCCCTTCGTGCTCGTTCCATCGCATCGCCGGGGTGTCAGAGTATAAGAAGTAATAAGAACCCAATGGTTAGGCAGGCGATGGGTGAGCCTTTAGTGTTGGATCTATAGAGGTATGAGGAACAGGGTGTAAAGTTCACTCAACCTCCATAGAAAAGGGAGGATCCTCCGACCAGACGGGTGTCGTGTCTGGCGGGCAACTGCCCGATGATTCATGTCGGGCCGTTGTATCTATGCTAGTTGCGCGGTAAACTCTGCTTGCGAGATGCAGGATTTGCGTGACGTCAGTATGACGCGTTGTTCCCTCGTGGCGCTACAGATGCATAGAACTGTAAGATCCTATTGGTTTTATGCACGCCTAGTACTTTTTGTTAGATTGATTCTTTCTGCATTCGCCCCAAGTTATCGTCCTACATTTCAAGAAAGGGTTTGCTGATATTTTTTTTTTTTCCGAAGCCTTGATGTGGGTTGTAGATTAATAATGGAGAGGAAACATGGGAGATGTTATGAGCAATAAATAAACAAAAAGTTGGTTCTCATAATAAATATTATTTCACTAAAAGTTCAAATCAAAACAATTATTACACAACTTACAGTAAAAAACTTCTACTACTTGACTTTAAATAACAATTAATTAAATTCTCAGCCCAAATTACCAAGAAGAAAAGCAAGAATAAAATGTTATATAATAAAAAATAATATAAAACATCGATCGTAATAATATCAATTTAAAATACATAAACATTGCAATAGGAATGACCGAACGAGTCCTAAATCTGAAACATGTTCCGAAAACAATTAATCAGAGCATCGACACTCAGCGAGATCCTCATAAAATAAACAATATGACGAATTTCTTTGGTTTTAATACCTAGCCTATTGTAACCAAACACTAACCTCACGCGACCTGTCCGGCGGCATGCTGCAACTAGTTGTTACTGTTGTCCGCTCGGGAGGTGACACACTAAGAAGTAAGGCGTCGAATTGACGTTGCTAGCGATAAACTAAGCTCTAGAACTAAACCGAGAGAGATATTTGAGTGGAACCGTGCGATGTGGTGCGGTGCGGGAGTGCGGCGGGTTCAGATGGCGAGGGCCGCGGAGCGCTTGTCTCTGTTCTTGTTGCGGGTGAACTGCCGGGCCTTGCTTGCCCCTCTGTTTTGTAGATGCTGGAAAGGACAATCATAAAATTAACATCTTATTTTTGTGGTATTCGAAGTCCTAATTAAAAATAACCAAATGATAGGTGAAGTCACTAGTCTATCGCAAATTATATTCAAGTAGTAGCCTATCCTGTCCCACTGCTGGGTAAATATCTCCCTCTTATTTTTTTCATCGGTGACGATTGAACGATTCTGCGTTTGTCTCACATGAAGGCAGAACAATGAAAAGCTGTAATTGATATATTGTGCAGGTACATACCCGGTGCAGTTTCTTAGGCTTCTCCTGTGGCGCCACCTCAGTGGGCGGCACGTCGGACAGCGCCAGCGCAGCGCGCAGGCGCGGACAGCGCGGCGCCAACACTTGCAGCGCTCCGCCGAGTGCCCCCGCCAGCGCCGCGTACGCCGCGCCGCCCGACCAGTGGCACCACATAGCGCTCTCGGAGCCGATGTGGGCTGATATGCAGGGCTCTTCACCTTCCTGGAAGATGAATCTTGTTTTTGTTAAATCAGATTGTTACAGAAGCTACAAACATATCATGTGTAAGCACTTAGACAAGTCTACATTATTTAGGCCTGGCGTTGTCGAAGTGGTCGTCGCCTGTCACTGGCTCGTACGCCATGGCTAATGTTTATAATACATGTTACATGCAACGCACCTCGAAGTACTTGAGGATGTCCCTGAAGGTGGCTCGCTGAATCTTGCGGTCTCTCTTGGCGCGGAACTTGTGCGAGTCTCGCGCTAGCTCGGTGAGTCGCGGCAGTAATACGTCCACGTGCGCTGTGAGCGGGTTATCTGAGCTGTCATCGTCTGTCACTGTCTCGTACGCGATGGCGAGCGCGCCGCCTGCTGCCATGCGGACCTGGGGGTACAGACACATGTTTATTGAAACAATTCATTTAGGTTCTCGTTGTCTGGTGTAAAATAAAAACTTAGGTAAGCTACCTCAAGCGACACAGCCTCTAACATCTCCCCAAGCCTGGCAAAGCTGGGCGCCTGGTTGTTGAGCAGCGACAGCGCGTGGTTGGGCGACAACAGCGGCAACAGTAGTGCCCAGCCGTCCAGTGCGGCGGCGTGCCACGCGCCCTCCTCCACTGCTGCGCCCGACACGTTCACGCTGCCGTCATCCTGGGGCAAGAAACAATAATCTATTATATTGGGAACCCATCATTGTCATCCTCCTGTTCTGTTCCGATTGAACGGCCGGCTTACGGCCATCTTTCTGCGTTGTTGATATTTTTACCGCCACATGAGCTGGTCTCATATTTTCGTGTACAAAAGATGCGTGTGTAGTCATGGTTACCTTGAGATAGCTGCCGCTAAAGATGGTCTCGTACATTCGCATGGCCTCTAAAATCTCAAGAAGGTTATCCTCCATCAAGTAGCACAACACGGCCAGGGATGAGCAGCACTGAAACATACACAGAACACGTCATTACAGAAACATCCCAATTCATTGGTTCCTGGAGAAAGATATAGAACAAATTCCTCTAAGACATTTGTATTGTGTCTGTGTGTTACGATGTTTACCTCAGTGCGTGTGTCGAGTGAGGCAGACTTGTCAGTGGCGGTGGCGGCGAGCGCGGGCCGCACCGCGCGCACGAACTCCTGCGAGCCTTCCTCGCCGATCTGAGGATTAAAAATAAGCCGAAAGTTAACTATTTATTTATGAACCGCTACCATAATCAGACGGTAGATCGAAGAGGAAACTGACTAGAGGCTGACGCTAGAGTTAGGCCGAATTCTGGAAATCATTAGTGTAAACCTAGCAGTAGGGTCATCCCCATTGCAGGCAGGACGACTGTTAATACATCTAGTCCGATAATGATAATCACCTGAACAGCCAGCAGTGGTGCAACAGCAGCAGCTGCCTTCCTCTCTCCATCCTTGCCTCGTCGTAGTGCGCGCGACACATGGTCGGCCAGCGTGGCGCGGTGTGCGGTCAACAAGCCATCAAGCGCTCGTCGCTGTAATTCCGCGCGGAGTGAAACGAATGCGCTCGCGCGTGCTGCGTGCCCGTGAGCGTTCAATGACTCGAATAAGTCTAAGACCGTCTCTTTGAATTTCTCTTGGAGCACTTGTCCTATGGAAAGAAGAGATATTATTAGCATTACATAGGTACAAGTGTTTGTATGTCACTCGATAGTCGATACGATACGATCACTCCAAAGACAATCTTATCTCAAACAAAACGAATGGCGAACACATACTCAATAAATCCGATTACATAATTATCCTGTTAGCGTCAATTATTATTTATTTATTTATCAAAATCTCCCTTACCACTATCGTTGCAGGTTTATCATCATCAAACAAACAAACAATCATCGTTGAATCAAACTGAAGAATTACTATTAGCTCAAGTTTTTCTCCTCGATTGTCTACCGTCATTCCGCTTGTGAATGTATTCATGAGTCAGACGTGAAATGTATTTATTCCTAGGTCAATAGGTCAACGACATTGCCTTCACACCTTTTATAACAAAAACAAACAATAAAATACTCTACTTTTTTTATAAGCATGTTCCAAAAAAACCTAAAGCGAACAAGCATTGTGGAGCATTTAATACTGAAACATAATATCTATTATCAACGCTTTAGATTAAAATATGGAAACTGTAATTATATAAAACAACGTAGTTTGAGAAAAATTAACGATGATCACTAGAGTTACAGTAAGATTACGCAATAGAATAATCATCGAAACGATATTCAATAATACGCGATATTGCACAACATTATTGACCTTGATATTGCACCATAATATTATTAGGTGACCTTGATATTGTACATGCGAGGTGTATTATTTACGCGGTTTTCCTTGATGACATGACGATGACGTAGCGCGATATGTTCTGTCGTGTTTTGGATCGTTGACTAATCATCACAACCAGCGGGGTAATTAGTTGCGTAGGTACCACAGGAATGGTTTTCATTTTGACAGTTCAACAACATTCATTTCGTTATTTACGTTGTTGAGTGAACAATGTTTTCGAGCATATGTAGCAATGGATTAGCAATAGGTATACTTAAAAATTATTCAGATTATGATTGATAGTGAGTTATGCAATTAGGGTGCAACAGTACCTAACCTAACCATATGACGTTCAGACTATTTTTTTTATTTTAACAAAGATTTGAATAAATACATAGCTTGCATAAATATGTATAATGGACTAGATAGTTTGGATATTAAAGGTTTTTTTAACCTACGGATTTCCTAAGTTAAAATCTTACTTTTATCAGGCTTCACTTCCTCTTCGACCAGCCCTTGATTGTAATAGTAATTATAATGAGGTTCTTCTACAATAGGCTCCACATTTTTTACTTTTTCATTAACTGGACGTGGTCCACTCCATTTAATATCCCGTTGCTTCCCTGTAGAGTACAATTGTTTATTATTGTCATATCGATATTTTGTTACGTCACTAGTAATGTGTATGATGACTATGATGCATTACATTTGATCGCCTGACGCTGCATTCCGGTATCTATGGACTCTGTCCTGATGATACGGTTTTCTCCCGTCTTCCTGCCCCATTGTGTGCCACTTAGCTTGCCTGGAGAAAAATATGGATGTTGTCGGTTTAAGCCGAGGTGCGATTGCCCACAGCAGCCAGCTTCTGCATTTGTATTCAAACACCAAATAATAATGCAATTTTTTTGAACTGAACAATGCTAAAGTACAAATAGGTTTCAATTCCTGTACTAATTGGATCTTGTATGAATGTAATTAAAATTCCATTTTCAAAATATGAAACCAGGTTGTGCAATAAAAAATTCTGCGTTCAGCCGAATGTCTGCGCTTTAATCAATCTAGTTGACGTTGAATCGAAAAGCTAGTTGTAAGTTCGCGTTACCTGTCTCTGGCTTCTGAGGCTCTTCGGGTCGCGGTTGCATCAAACTTCTCGCTCTTTTCTTCTCTTCATGTATCACCCATGCCCTAAGTTGATCTGAAGTCGGACACTTGTCCCGCTTGTACCCATTTCGATCACGGTACTTTTCCCAGTAATATTGCTTAACAGCAGTGACACTCTCACGATTTAAATAATATTGCTCTACACAAAACTCGCGTTCTTCCTTCGACCACCCACGTCTAGCGATCGATTTCGATCGAGACATGGTGACTGTACTTCGTGAACTTCGGAACGAGACCGAGCGATTAATAAACAGTAAGTTAGCTAAACATAACTAGCAATGCTCCCCCCCCCCCTCTCCCTCTCGACGCTGACGCATTACTTTACGCGGGAACTTGGAGGATTATACCTAGAGCTGTTGTCGCAATATTTATAGTGTGTTCTTTTTTGTTTACACTTTTATGCTAATTATATGTTAGATTTGATGGTTCCAAAATACTCCTATGCATTAGTATTGTTAGTGTTTTCATTTATTGTTGTATTGTCATCCCCACATTGTATACGTCCATCATGTGGTAGTCACTATGGCTCTCAAGTACAGTTTTAAGGTTTTATACTAAAACAATTTATGTTCTAGAGTGGAGACCGCGAATCGGTAAACGTAAGTGTGGGCCTTCAGGCTAGGTGGAGCGACGATCTTCGCAGGATGGCTGGTAGCAGCTCGCGTACAATTGGAGAGGCCTATGTCCAGCAGTGGACTGCTATAGGCTGATGATGATGATGATGATGAAAGCAATTCATGATTTATTTTACTCAACAACTTGACAGATTTTTTATCATAAGCATAATCAGCCTATAACGTTTCTACTACTGGGACACAGGCCTCCTCTCTGCGAGATCCGGGAGTGCTATGGAGATGTGCCAAAATCGAAATGTGGTGGTTCTCGATTGTATTACTAATGGAGAGGAAAGTTGGGAGATGCTATACAAAAATCACAAAACTTGGTTTTCGTATTGAATATTGTAATTATATCAAAGTCAACATAATAACACAACAATAATTATAGTAATATTTCCATTAAAAGTAGGAACAGTTACGTCCTAAATGGCAGTAACAGAGCTTAGTAAAAGATATAATTATAAGATAATATAATTATTATAATTAGAAGGAAATGATATTATTATTTAGGATATAAAGAATATAAAAACATTTAAAAATATAAAAAAATAATAGCCCACCGGTATCGAAAACAGGGTCCAAGCTCAGGGCTCCAGAGAGAAACCTCCTAACAATGCGGGCCGTGTCCAGAAGTACCGCTTTCCGGATCAAGGCCAAGGCCTTGCTCCAGCTACCCAACGAGAGCCTCCTCAGGTGGTGGTCGAGGCTCTTGGCTATTAAACCATTATTTTATTATTTATTATAAGCGTGACCCGAACAAATGGAGTAAGAATAAAAGTTCTATAAGTAATACAGTGACATGAAAACATAGATAGCAACAATATACATCAACATCGCAAAAGGAATGACCGCACGAGACCCAGATTTTAAACATGTCCCGACTTCCGAGGAATAATCAGAGCGACAACAATCGGCGAGATTTTATCCAAAATATGACGAATTTCTTTGGTTTTAACACCTAGCCTATTGTAACCTAACACTAACCTCACGCGACCTGTCCGGCGGCATGCTGCAACTAGTTGTTACTGTTGTCCGCTCGGGAGGTGACACAGAAGTAAGGCGTCGAACTGACGTTGCTAGCGTTAAACTAAGCTCTAGAACTAAACCGAAAGAGATTTGAATGGAACCGTGCGATGTGGTGCGGTGCGGGAGTGCGGCGGGTTCAGAAGGCGAGGGCCGCGGAGCGCTTGTCTCTGTTCTTGTTGCGGGTGAACTGCCGGATCTTGCACGCTGCTCTGTTTTGTAGATGCTGGAATGGCCAACCATAATATTAACATCTTATTTCGGTTTTCTGTGGTATTCTATAAGTCCTAATTAACCAAGAACCAATTAATATTGTTGTCAGGTATAATTCCGTATAATGATACATAAAATCATGACTATCGCAACGATTCTGCACTCGTGTCAGATTGAGACAGAATAACGATAAGTTGCAAGTATTATTTTTGTATATACCCGGTGCAGATTCTTAGGGTTCTTCTGTAGCGCCACCTCAGTGGGCGGCACGTCGGACAGCGCCAGCGCAGCGCGCAGGCGCGGACAGCGCGGCGCCAACACTTGCAGCGCTCCGCCGAGTGCCCCCGCCAGCGCCGCGTACGCCGCGCCGCCCGACCAGTGGCACCACATAGCGCTCTCGGAGCCGATGTGGGCTGATATGCAGGGCTCTTCACCTTCCTGGAAGATGAATCATGTTGACGTTAAAGCAGACTGATACCGATACAGATACCTCTGTCATGTGTAAGCATATTATTTTTGCCAGCATTATATTTATTTTTACATAATATAAGCTAACATATAAACTATAATAATATGTACAATTATATGAAAAAATAAACAAAATAATCATAGGGCATCAAAGAATTCGTCTGCATCGCTGTCAACAGGAACAGTGCCCAAAAGGCTGGCAGCATTGCCACGTTGTATAGCAATACTAATTCTTTGCCAAGAAATAAGCCAGCCCTTTGGTCACGTGAAGAGTCGACTAACCGCTTGGCGATATCTCGAAAGGCCAAGTGGGCACTCGGACCCCATGGCCCTAGTGTTTCAACCCCAAACGGCTCGAACATATTATTATAACTCCCATTATGCCAGCATGTGTCTGAGTGGTCGTTGTCTGTCACTGTCGCGTACGACGCAATGACTAGTCATATACCGTACTCGTATTATGTGTAACATATACCTCGAAGTACTTGAGGATGTCCCTGAAGGTGGCTCGCTGTATCCTGCGATCTCTCTTGGCGTGGAACTTGTTCGAGTCTCGCGCTAACTCGGTGAGTCGCGGCAGTAGTACGTCCAGGTGCACTGTGAGCGGGTTTTCTGAACTGTCGTCGTCTGACACTGTCTCGTATGCGATGGCGAGCGCGCCGCCTGCTGCCATGCGGACCTGTGGATTGAAAAAAGTGTGTTTACAAAACAATCAAACGCTTAAACTGAAAGAGCCCTTAGATTATCGTTGTCTGATGTAAAATAAAAACTGAGGTAATTTACCTCAAGGGACACCGCCTCCAACAACTCCCCAAGCCTGGCAAAGCTGGGCGCCTGGTTGTTGAGCAGCGACAGCGCGTGGTTGGGCGACAACAGCGGCAACAGTAGTGCCCAGCCGTCCAGTGCGGCGGCGTGCCACGCGCCCTCCTCCACGGCTGCGTCCGACACTTTCACGCTACCGTCATCCTGGGTGAAGAAACAAGAATCTTTATTACTTTGGGAACTCATAATCGTTAATATCTCAATCTTACCTCAATTGGACAGTTCTCATTGCGGCCGTCTAAGACTGGGCGCATACGTCCAGTTTCCTGATTCAGAATTCAGTTTCGGAATTCAGATTCGGAGACCCCGAATGCACGCATTTCATACAAAATGTTCTCTTTAGCGCACACGTTCTTATATTTTCCGTCAGGCTTTCCGAACGGAAAATATAAGAACGTGTGCGCTAAAGAGACCTAAAGGACTTGGCGTGGGAGCAGTTCTGTAAAGAAGTTTTGAATGATTGGGAAACGTTCACAGACAAAGCAAACAAATGTAATTTTTTTATTAGGTACAAGCTTTTATTTAACTTACCTTTGCATTACGTGTAATCACGAACGCGTAACTCTACGTACTGGCAGTATAAATTCCGAATACAAAATAAAACCGAACGTCTGCGCTAGTCTCGGAATTCAGAATCTGAAACCGGACATATGCGGCCAGCCTCATATTATTATTATGTAGTCAGTGCAAAAGTGCCGGACCGATCTGGGGGCAAGGCTGCGTTCGGACTCCTTATTGGCCAGCGCTTGCGATTGGTCCAGACCTTTGCACAGCGGGATTTCCGCTTTCAAACAAATATTACATTTTTTACACGGGAACTCGCTTCTAGGCTGATATTGCACAGGGGAAATTCCATTTGTTACAATAGCTGGCTTAAGTTTTTATGGTACTATTTGGAACCGAGGAGCTGCAAACTGCAACTGCCGACAGCACGTGCAGCGGCTGGTAACCACGGCTTCTTGCCCATTCTTCTCCATACGAAAACTACCTTTTGGAATGGGCGACTAGAATCAATTCTATTTTAAGATAATTTTTGACGTTCAAAAGTGCCTTTTATGTGCCTATCTATCTATATATATAAAAATGAAACCCGTTTTCCGTTGTCACGACATAACATGAAAACGGCTGGACCGATTTCGATGAAATTTGGTATAGATAAGATAAGATAAGATAAGATAATTTTATTTGTCAAAACATGCGTATACATACAAATTAAGCATGCAGGATGATACAATATTAATATTTCGTTCGTACATGTTTCACCGTAAGGCGTACAAATTTGAAGTATTTACAAAAAAATTAATTACAAAATAAAATCTAAATTACTACAGGCACTTCAAACCAATTACATAATAATAATAAACATTGATAAGTCAGTAAAATAAATTAATCATAAAATGTCACAAAATTTAAGTACAAATAAAATAAAATAAAAAATGTCAAATAGTGTCATTCAAAAAGTCGTTTATATTATAATAACACTTGTCTGTTAATAAATCTCGAATCTTTTTTTTAAACAAATTTACCGGTAGTGTTTTATATGACTGTGGTATTTTATTATATATTTTAGGAGCCATACAGAAAACGCTTTTTCCCATTAATACAGTCTTTGACGTATGCAAACACAGTTGATTATTGTCACGTCTGTTACGGGGGAAGGTGTCAGCTAGTCGTGGAAATAGAAATTGATTTACCCTAACAAATGTCGCAATTTCAAAAATATACAGAGATGGTAGAGTTAATAAATTGTGACGCTTAAATAATGGCATACAGCTGTCGGTCGATTTCAAATTGAACATAGCACGAATGCATCTTTTTTGGGCCTTAAAGGCAAGTGCTTTGTCTGTGGAATTCCCCCAGAATATAATCCCGTAACGCAATAACGATACCACTAGACCATGATAACCCGTTACTAAGGCATCTGTGTTTAGCTCTGGGGCCAATTTATATAAGGCGTACGCAGCAGAGCTCAGACGTTTACTTAGGTATTCGATGTGTGCCTTCCAGTTCAATTTAGAATCAATAATAATTCCTAGAAATTTTGTTGCGATTTTGTAGAGATAGTTTGAGTCCCGGGAAAGGACATAGGATAGTTTTTATCCCGATATTCCCACGGGATCGACATTTACGCGGGTGAAACCGCGGGGCGCAGCTAGTTTGAAATAAATGCTTTGACTTTGGCTAAGGTAACGGCTGGTCGCTGCACATGCTGTCGGCAGTTGCAGTTGGCAGCTCGATTTCAAAGGTACCTTTATCTTAATTACTAACAAAAACTCAAACAATATAATTTTAATACAAACAATGGGCAACAAATTGAGTAGGGAAATTTCCAATTTAACAATAGCTGGCTTATCTTACTATTACTACTAACAAAAGTTTTAGACAAAATAATAGAACTTGTAATTATGGCATTAGACTAATCAGACTCATTACAATAGGTATAAAATAATCAAAGTGTAATTGATAGTGCGTCGTGCACAGCATGTATACTTATATTTTACCTTGAGATAGCTGCCGCTGAAGATGGTCTCGTACATGCGCATGACCTCTAAGATCTCCGTGATGTCATCCTCCATCAAGTAGCTCAACACGGCTAGCGATGAGCAGCACTGGAACATACAGAACACGTCAACGACATTTTAGAAACACGTGATGTCATTGGTTCCTAGAGAAAGACATGAACATTTTATTCGATGTAAAGTGCTCTAAGGTATACCGTCAAACGGGGTGAATAGGGATGCAGGGGTGAATTGGGACAAAACTTTAAAAGGTATTTTAACATTAAAATAATATAGTTTGTGGCCAAAAAGGATCCTAATGTGTTTACTGTAATTTAATAAACGATTACGTGCCCTTATTGACAACAAACTATATTATTTCAAGGTTAAAATCCATTTTAAAGTTTCGTCCCGATTCACCCCTGCATCCCTATTCACCGCGTTTGACAGTGCAGGATGAAATTTTAATCACCATTTTCCTCTTAAGGGGTCATTGTACTCATCATTATGAACAACTTTACTACGGGACCAAACACGAAATCGTGAAAAAAAAAATCAGCTGTTCCCTACATTTATGTTCGCATTAAGGCTGATTTAGACAAAGTAACTGACTCCTTGTGCTCCATGCTGACTCCAAACTCGAGTCAAGTCAGTGCTGCCAATATTTACCTAGTGTAAATTGAATTTGGATTCAGTGGAGTGAGTACTACTGACTCCAAATTCAATTTACACTACGCACACGTTCTTATATTATTTTCCGTCAGGGTTTCCATAATCCTTTCCGAACGGAAAATATAAGAACATGTGCGCTGAAGAAAACATTTTGTATGAAATACGTGCATTCGGGGTCTCCGAATCTGAATTCCGAAACTGAATTCCGAATCAGGAAACCGGATGTTTGCGGCCGGCCTAAATCAACCTTAACTCGTCAAAATGTAGGGAACAGCTGATTTTTTTTCGCGATTTCATGCTTGGTCCCATAGTAAAAGTTGTTCATAATGATGAGTACAATGACCCCTTAAAAGGAAAACGGTAATTAAAATTTCACGGTGTATACAATGTGTTTCAGAGGGATGTGACCAAACTTGGGGGTGTGCTACAGGCCATCAAACTGAACAACTTTTACCCGGGGACCAACATCGTAATCGTGAAAAAAAAAAATCATTCGTCACATACTATAGTACTATCAGCAAAAGCTGCGGTTGACCATCTTTAGGCGATTTTCGTTTGCATGTCCGTTCTACTGAGTGAGAAGTGATCCCGCCCTTTCTGTTAAAGTTGACCAATAACAGTTCATTGCTCAGCAGAAATGAAAAAAAGATGACCATTTGTCTACAAACAAAAAGATTTTACTACTTACACGTGTTGTAGAATAAACAGTAGGTAGTGAAAGTGACGAAATAGGCGTAAGCCTACTTAGCAGAAGCACAAATAATTCTCTTGAATTTAACAATATCTATCAATCTAAAATTAAATTTATCTTACTATAGTTTTTAGTATTAAAAAGCTATAGTAAGATAAACTTAATTTTATGATGAAAAATATTTTTTGTATTTCTATACAATACACCAATATTAGGCAAACGAGTAACATCGTAGACCTCATCGACACTTTCCATCAGGTGCGATTGTAGTCAAGCGTTAGCCGAAAAATGACATTCATCCCATTTAATTCTATCAATTTAGTTATTTAGTAAGAAAACCTAAATTAGGACAGGATAGTAATATAAAAATATCTCGTCTAACGTTCGAGTTCGAATCCCGTGAAATAATCAAGGGTTCAAAGAATGGCGGTAAGTCCCCTCTTTGAGGCGTGGCTGGAAAGACCTCACGGCGTCCTTACCTTCCGCATGACACCGGTCCTCACCGGACATGGCGCGTTCGGGAGGTTTCTGTTCCGGATTCAAGCGGAAGTAACGCCCGGGTGCCGCCACTGTGCGGAGCGCCCGGAGGACACGGAGGAGCACATGGTTGAGGTGTGCCCTGCTTGGAGGGAGCATCGCCGTGCCCTCGTGGGGGCGATCGGCGGCGAAGACCTCTCGCGCCGGGCCTTGGTTCAGGCCATGGTCCGGAGCGAGGAGGAGTGGCAGGCGGTCGCCGACTTCTGCGAGGCAGTAATGCTCGCAAAGGAGGAGGCCGACCGCATCAGGCAAAGGCGCTCTCGCCGCCGCCGCCGGGATTCCGATCCCGATTTCCGGCCACCGTAGGCGCGGGCTCGTGGACAGTGAGCAATGGGTGGCTCGCTGTCCGGTCGTCTGGTACTTTACCGGACCGAGCTCAAGTCGTCGACGGCGCGCACTGTTTCCGCGCGCCTTAAGGAGTTGTCAGCAACAGAAGCGGCCCAAACGGGTCGAAGCCTACTGGGGCCAGGGTAATCCGAAAGGGAGCTCGAGCCCCGGTATGAAGGCTAGGAGGAACGGGGTGGGTTGTTTAGTCAGTAAGAGTCTGACACTATCTCCTGCTCCGCCCAAGAGCGGGGGTTGTCATTAGATGATTTTTCCCACCATAAAAAAAGGGTTCAATGAATCTTTCTCTAAAACTAAAAAAAAACCTTGCCTAATTGAAACTAAGATAGTTAAGAGATTTTTTCTACCTATAGCTACAACATCTGGCCAATTTTGAAAGAAAACAAAGTGCGCACTTTATGAAGTTTTTATGTTTCGTTCCCAACTGACACCGTTATGATAACAAAGGTTTCAATTACAAACTACAATGTGATCCGCCTTCGACTTATTATGTTGTGTTCAGTATTTTAGCCGAGTTAGAACTGAACCCGATATAAACTAATAAATCTGTGATAATTATATACAAGTCAAACATTTTGGCGGCTTGTTCTTTGACAATGGTAAGTAAGAGTTTGTTTATTAAGCATATTTTCAATTTAAACGATCGAGTCCCGAATTGTGTTCCTAGTCACGGTGCGGATAACACGCTGTGCACTTGGGGAATTTATGAAGCCGTGGTGGCTGGAGTGCGGTGAGTTAGCTTAAATATTTTGTTTGATTATTTTTTTTATTTTCTTATAATATTACAAGTAAAGCATAATATTTATCCGTCGATGAGATAAGTCAAAAGATAGCTTATGTATTGTTTTAAGCCATCTAGATAAATATAAACTACACCTTTGTTTGTTTGGCTGAATGCGTTCTCAGGAACTACTGAACCGAATTGAAAAAATCTTTTTGTGTTGGATAGTTCGTTTATCGTGGAAGGATATAAAACATCACGCTACGGGAACGGGTTTCTCACGAAAATGAAGTCCCGCGTGGCCGGTAGTCTTATATAAAGGCTAAATTTTTTATTGATTTATTTAGTTTTTGTTATAATAAAAAATATATTTCCCGGTTTTGTCATGAAAGCCAAAAAGTAAAATATTTATTTTTTATATCTCAGTATAAGTAGTATGTGTATTTTACAGAGCAATTTTCACTTGCTGCAATCGCAGCCCGGAGGAGGCTGCGAATGCAGACGACTGGTATGTTATAATGTTGATAATTATTTTACAAAATATTTATAATAAAAGAATATAATTATGAACTTTACGTTTTCTCTTATTGCCTAGACGTTATTATAACTCGTCTAGTTCATAATTTTAAAACTGTCATCTTTCAGGCTGCAGTGCCAACAGCACCAGCAGCCGTCGTCGTCGTCACCTTCGCTGTCGTTGCCGAGGTCGAGTTGCAGTAGCGACAGCAAATCAATGTTTGTATAATTAAATTATGATTTATTTAAAAGAGAAGTAAGGAACTTTTATGACAAATGTTATTACAGTGCATCGGAATATTTAAATGACACATTTTAATTCATAATACTTTTTTATTTTATTTTTATTGACTAATTTTAATTTTATTGACATCTCATTTATATAAATTTTGATATTGATTTTATAATTTTGACATGTATTGGACTTACTTAATTAATAAACGGTTAATAAAGTTAAACTGTATTTGAATGATTTAGTAATCTGAAAATGAAATATTTAAAATTCTAAAGCTGCATTATTTTTTCATAGGTCGCTGCCGCCGTCATTAGCTGGGTCGGAAATGTCCCGCTCGGCGAGCGACCCGGGCCCTCAAGAGGGAGCCCGGGCCCCACCGCCCACGCTGCGGCTGGCGCGGCTGCAGCGGCGGCGCCGGCAACAACGGTATCTCTCGCGGCGCCAGCGGCGATGTCAATGTGGTGTGTGCGACGCACACCACATTTTAAATTATTATATTTAATTTAATTTTAGTTTTGTCTAGTGAATAAATAGGAGATATTTACTTACCATTTTTTATTTTATTCATTTGAAGCACATGTTTCACACTCATCTGGGAGATAGTGGTCATAGATGGCCATTGGGCATTCTGCACAAAAAAAAAAGTTTTCCTCACTTATTACTGCTAAAATATTATTGTTTATGCTAAAATCTATAATAAAATGTTCTGGCAAATAATCAGACACTGGATAGTTGCACCCCGGACAAAGTCGGATGGTCGGTTGCGGCATACGTGGCATCCTTTCTAAACTCCCCTCACTGTCAAATCGGCGAAGCCATAATTTCACCGTATTTCGCTGAAATGAAAAAAAAAACATTTTATAGCTCGATGTTTGAGGAATCTAATCTAAGAGTATTCATACAAAAAGTTAACACAAACTGAAAAAATTATAAGTAGTTCATTTCATAATTACTGGATATAAAAATATTAACCATTAATTTACTTTTACAAGGACAAATGGACCGTTCATAAAAGCTTTGTTGTGTTATTCACGCAGCTAGAAGTAGAGGAGCAATGGGGGGGGGGAGGACCCTTTCTAAAACTTGTGAAGTGCATAAATAATATTAGATATTTTTTTAAATGAAATAATTAATAATAAATAATACTCACCGACATATTCAATTCTCTCGATATTTCAGATATATTTAAGCCAGAATCCCTTAAATTAATTATACTACTCCGTTCCACAACTGACAAATTTCTGTTTTGGCTCATACTAATGACTTACTTTCTCACTCAAAATAAAAAAAGACCTTGTTTGCGTAAGACTCACAAGTTGCAACTGAAGTAAAAAAATTATGAAAACAACTGACTTAACCTCGCAAGTCATAAAATTGGGTATACAAAAGGTGGCCACTTAGTAAAAAATGGACCTTTCTCTGTCATTGGTCAAATAGAAAAGGGGCGGATCGCCCTGTGGTCATCTCATGCAAGTAAAAATTTTTCTTAAATGGTCAACCGTAGCTTTTGCTGATAGTACATCTGGTCAAGTAGGTATTGAAGTTTTGTATGGGACGACTGATGTCTTTTTCAAGATTACGATGTTGGTCCCCGGGAAAAAGTTGTTCAATTTGATGGCCCGTACCACACCCCCAAGTTTGGTCACACCCCGCTGAAACACATTGTATTCACTAATCGATTACAATACTAACAAATTCATGGCGTAACTAATAAATGCTCTGGGTTCACCTAGTTTTTCGTAGATAACAATGTATACATGTACATTTAAAAAAAATTATAGTTAGTCTGTGTTGTGATGTTTACCTCAGTGCGTGTGTCGAGTGAGACAGACTTGTCAGTGGCGGCGGCAGCGAGCGCGGGCCGCACCTCGCGCACGAACTCCTCCGAGCCTTCCTCGCCGATCTGTAGGTAACATATTAAGGCTGGTTTCACAGCTGTCCGGGAGACCCGTATGGGCCGACCGTACACGGGAGACCCGTACGGGTAGTACCCGCAGTCTGTGCCGCAGTGCTCTGAAACGATGATTCAGTACGATACGGTTGCTAGCAGGAGGAGACAGATGCGCTGTACGGGCTCAACCCGGAGCGGGTCGTGTACGGATAAAGCCGCGTCGCTGTGAAACGATGTTCTAGCGCCTAACATGTGCTCCCGATCCGGGCGCCCGTACTGAAAGCCCGTACGGGTCTCCCGGATAGCTGTGAAGCCAGCCTAAGTACTAGCTTCTGCCCGCGACTTCGTCCGCGTGAAATGTCTTGTTTTATTATAAAATATATTCTATGACACTCGGCAATACTGTAGCTTCCCATTAGTGAAGGAATTTTCGGAATCGGATCAGTAGTTCCGAAGATTACCCCCTACAACCTCACAAACTTTACCCCTTTTTAAGTTAATTAGTATAGAAGCCAATGTTATCACTAAGTATTTAAGGATCGCTGTCATAGCCAAATGGAAGCCCGAAGATAGAACTGCGGGGCAATTGCGTAACACATTATCAATCGGAATCGACTTCATTTTGACAGTTCAACAAAATACATTGCGTTATTTACGCATGGAGCAGACAAATTTTTCGAACTTATGAAGCAATGGATTAGCAATTTGCTTCAAAATGATTCAGATTCCGATTGATAGTGTATCACGCAATTAGGGTGCTGGTTCTAATGTTGAGACACGAGTTGTACCCAAGTCAGGAAATTATAATATGTTGTGTAAACCTGCCCCCAGTACCTATGACCGTTAATGAATCTAGTCAGATTATGATAATTACCTGAACAGCCAACAGCGGCGCAAGAGCAGCAGCTGCCTTCCTCTCTCCATCCTTGCCTCGTCGTAGTGCGCGCGACACATGGTCGGCCAGTGTGGCGCGGTGTGCAGTCAACAAGCCATCAAGTGCTCGTCGCTGTAATTCCGCGCGGAGTGAAACAAATGCGATCGCGCGTGCTGCGTGCCCGTGAGCGTTCAGCGCCTCAACTAATTCTAGGACATTCTCTTCGAATTTCTCTTTGAGGACTTGTTCTAGAGAAAATGAAATATTATTAGTATTACACTCACGTAATAGTCGATATGATACGATCACTCCAAAGATATTATTATCTTAAACCAATTAACGAACGACGCACACAAAGTCATTAAAATAAAATCCGATGACATAATGATCCTGTTATCGTCATTGCATTGAAAAAAACTAAAGAACCTTGAGCTCAAGCTTTTCTCATCAAGATGACGTCACTGATATTCACACTATTCATGTGTCGTGAACATACATGAGTTGCGGATGGATGCTCCAAAGTTCACCTAAATTTTCAACTCCGATAATTGGAAATCCGAAAATGTTCTTCCAAACATTTTTCATCCTAACAATCACAATTCCTAACTAATCTGTCCCTAATGTTCATAATTCCGAATCATTCAACTTCATAATGTCAGTAGCAATAAACATCTATTATACTTTTATTTGTCTTCCTATATTTTCTCAACATAACCATCTTTTAGGTACACTATTATTCAAAGTCATATCTTTTTTGTTTAGATCGTCAACATAGGATGCAAAAGCGAGCAAAGGGCACCCCGAGGTTCGGTTTGGTTAGGTTACTTTAAACCCTTTACACAGAAATAGGGGCCCCGCGAAGCGGGGCTCCGTCGACATAGGATGCAAGGGCGAGCGAAGGGCACCCCGAGTCCCCGAGGTTCGGTTTGGTTAGGTGACTTTAAACCCTTTACACAGAAATAGGGGCCCCGCGAAGCGGGGCTCCGTCGACATAGGATGAAAAAAAAAGTTTTTATCATATTAGACTAAATAGGTTTTATGTCTATTGAGTGGTATATCAAACGATTTTATATTAATTGTCTGTTATTCTTATAGAAATTAGTTACATTAAAATTATATGAATCGTTTATTATATTAACTGATCATTATATCAAATAAAATTATAGGTTCAGTTGTTATATCTTGTAAATATTAGAGGTTTTGTAATTATATCGTATATTAGTATTACTTACCCGTATAAACTCCCAGGCCATGAAAATATTATGGTAATTATGTTTAGGGATAAAAGCGTTATGATAAAAAACAGTAGGAGTTTAAAATATTTACATTAATGATATTATTAATTACAATTTTCGGAAACATAAGTGTTATGGACATCGCCGGTAGCACTACAAATAGTATGAATGAAAACTTTAGGATGAAAAATTTTAGGAAGAGTGATCATTCGGATTACAAATCGTTAGGAAGAACAATTTCGGGTAAAGAACTTTAGTTGAGCCAATATGGACCCGTTGCGGATACAGGAGGGCGTGTGGAAGACGCGCACTTTCCTTCCTAGGTCAACGAAATGGCCGTCACACTTTTTGTTCAAAGAAAAATACATAATGCGTACAGTCACGAGCATAAGTATGTATACACTTGGCTTTATTCAAAGGCGATTTTCTCTTTTATTTTTGAATGAAACTTTATGTTATTACGAACATAGTATTTTCGAACCCATCGGTTTATGTAGTGTCGTATTTCAACGCTGCATTCGTTATTTCACGAAAAAATCGCAATTGAAAGTTGTCAAGTGTTGACATATTAGTGCTCGTGACTGTACAAGCATCATGGAGCCATTTAAATACTTAAACGTCTTACATTGCCTTACATTGCCTTTTAGATTAAAATAAAGAAAATCGTGTTTATTTATTTAAAACCACGAGATCTTAGGAAAATAAATCTAGCTCAATGATCACTGGACCTACAGTAAGATTGCGCAATATAATCACCACCAAAACGATCATCAATACGAACAACAAAAGTAACCAATACCTACCACAGAATATTTAGTACCTAGTACATACTAACGTACCAATACGTGATATTGCACAATAATATTATACGTCTTATTATTGCACCATATATGACACAGGCGAGGCGCAATATTTACGCGGCTTTTTCTTAGCGTCATGAGTTCATGATGTAGAGCGATATTATTTTGTTGAGTGTTGGATCGTTGGATGACTAATCAATCAAGAAAATCTGAATGTTCGTAAACATCACAATCTATTTACTAACATTCAGACTTTCTTTTGAACGATAATTTTAATAAATACTTTGTGCTAGATATTTTGGAACTCATTGCGGAAAAAGACAGTAATTGTAGTCTTGTAGTTGTTGATACTGTTAAAGGTTTTTTTTTTAAACCTAAGTTAAAATATATTTACTTTGAACAGGTTTCACCTCCTCTTCGGCCGGCTTTTGATAATCCACAACAGGCTCCACAATTTTCTGTTTTTGATCAACTGGACGTGGTCCATGTGAACATGGAGTGCATTTAATGCCCTGTTGCTTCCCTGTAGAATATAGTTTTTTATTATTGTCTTATGGATATTTATAAAATCCAACTGACTAGTAATGTGTATGATGCATTACATTTGATTTCCTGATGCTGCAGTCCAATATCTACAGACTCTGTCCTGTTGATCCGGTTTTCTCCCGTCTTCCTGCCCCATTGTTTGCCACTTAGCTGGTCTGCAGAAAAATATGAATATTGTCAGTTTAAGCCGAGGTGCGATTGCCTACAGCAGCCAGCTCCTGTATTTGTATTCGAATTTCGAACGCCAAATATTAAAAATAAGTTGTCTTTAAACTGAGCAACGCTAAGGTACAAAATACCAAGGCCATTAAAGCCTCGGTAACACACATTGAATACTCGCTGCGACTGCATTCGCTGCAAATAATGATCGCAGCGACAATTCGCGACAGAGACAGAGAGCGACACGACTTCCTCGTACGAAAGGGATGCAGCGTACCCTGCGCACGCCCCTTTATCATAAAACTCGCAAAATTTTTGGAATTATTTTAATATAAAAAAAAATAGCGATATTTTTGTATAAATTAAAACATGGATTATTTCGATTTTTAAATTATCTATCCATTGGTGAAATCCTCAAATTAATAGAACGTCAACTTTAGCAAAAGCAATAATTTTAGTCACTTTTTTAAAAGGTGATTTTGAATGTATTAGTAACATATAAAACAAATAATAACGGGCAATGTGATGATAGGATATCGAACATTAATAATGTGCTTTCAGATGTAGTTTATTTTTCATAATTATTGAGTTAATAGCCTCTGAATAACGAAGAAAAACGCGGTTTTGGTCGGGGTACCGCCTTAAGCAACTCAACATTGTCTCGGCAAACGATGAATCGTGTAATTGTTCATCAACAATTCGATTGCAAAATAGGTACCTACCGAAATAAAATAAATATGATTTGCGTGTAAAAGTGTTTATACAAACCTACTTACAGAAATAAAATTATTTATCATTTGACACAACATTGCGCCATGTAAAATTCTGCATTTAGCCGAACGTCTGCGCATTGATAAATCTGGCTGACAAAGTTAGAAAGTCGACTGAACGATTGTTCGAATGGAATTTATTGCGAAACAACTTTTTTATCGCCAAACGCTACTTCGACTGAACGATTCATCGAATATTTATTAATCGATGGACTGCTCTTTCGAATGAGTTTTAGTTATTCTATAGTTTAATAATTCAAATAAAATCATAAAAAAAGATTTTTCGTCACATACAGGGTGTAAGGAGAACGCTTCCGAAGCCTGGACGTGGACGTAGATTATTTATACAACCTATATGCAAACGAATACCAATAACCTTTCGCTTTAAATTGATTATTTTCAAGACTTCATATTTCGTAAACGCGCAATGGAAACCATACAAAACGTGAGGTCACTGACACGCAAAGCAACGTCGCGCCACCACGTGACGCGCTCAGCGCTGAGCGCTCCGTACGGCCGAGTCACGGGATTTATACGGAATTTACAAACATCACTTTCAAAATGCCCACCCCTACGACACTTCACAAAATTATGAATTTTAATCGCATTCGTAGCCCACTGTTAAACATTAAAGCTGACAGAGGCATTTTACGTACCTGTCTAAATCCTTTGCGACCTTATGAGGTTTGGCTCGAACTGCGCTCCATTCATACACAGCTGGGCCCGTCGCTGTGTCGACCCGTGAACACGAGGCATTAGTGTAGGGTCCTCAACACATTCTTTGCGTAGTTTATTAAAAACGCTCACTATTCTGCATCGCATTTCGACAGCACTGTCACATGCCCGATCAAACAATCTTTCTTTCACATACCCCCACAAAAAGAAGTCCAGAGGGAACGAGCCGGCCAGGCATGCGGCCCCAGCCTTCCGATCCAGCGGTTATCAAAAAGCTCAGTGAGACGCTCGCGGACGGGGCACGTAACATGCGGTGGAGCGCCATCGTGCTGGAACCATGCTCGACGAAATTCGCGAGCGATAGATTATCTAACTTATCTTCTAAATGTCCATTTATAAAATTAAGATATGTTGATCCATTGAGGCGCTGCGGTAGAAACACTGGTCCTAGAATTCGTCCATTAAAAACACCAGCCCATACTTGACCGACCATTTGGTCTGATGGCCGGTTTCTTGAGTGGCGAACGGGTTCACGTCTGAACATACATGGGCATTCCTCCTGTTCCACATCCCGTTTCTTGTGAATGTGGACTCGTCCGTCCAGATAATGTGCTCAATGAAGCCAGGCGCACGTTGTTGTTGATCTAGCAGTCAACGACAATACGCACGACGACGAACGCGATCATTTTGGTAGCAAAGCTTGTACTTTGTGTATTTTGTAGGGCCGCATTCTGTTCCGGCGCAAGACTTTGTGAACTGTCCAGTGAGAGACGGTCGGTACGCCCCGGCGCGGCGCCGCAATAATTTCGCCGCATTTCGTGTACCCAGGCGTGGATTTTGGCGAATTACATTTAAAATAGGCTCCTCGGTCTGAACGTTCACTTGTTGTACACCGCCTGCCGCCATCGGAGCAATCGGTCGATTTTCTAAGACTCGCTGAAAAGCTGCCGTTATAATGCGAGAATCAGACGGATGCCGGACGTTCGGAAATCTGTCTCGGTAAATTCTCAACGCTAGAGAAGCATTGCCACGGGCATCGCCTAAACACATCAACATGTTGCCGTATTCACGAGCACTGTACACGTATGCCTCAGGCATTGTTTAAAACAACAAAAATAATAACTAAAAAACAATAAAACAGCACTAAAAACGTAACAATAATAACAAACAAAACAGTATTAAATACGATTCAATAGCGATGGATCGATTAAACGTAGCGCACGTTCGCTCACGTGCCGAGTCGGAAGCACAGAACACATATACTCCTAACGGATGTCGGAAAGGAACTAACCTTGAATCTGGATTGCTAAAGAAGCACTATGAAGATCAAACATGCCATGCGTCGCCGCGCCGCGGCGCCGCTGAATCACATAACGGTGTCTTTTGGTGTGGGTCAAAATGACGGGTGGATTGTTGCAGAAATGAATATGTTATAAATTTATAAAAAGGAATGTACCTGTAATGAAATTCAATGTCAAGAAAACTTCCAAATCAAATTTCAAACGCCTTTTTCTCGAAAGTTTGATTTTTTGACTTATGACACTACTAGCTGCGCCCCGCGGTTTCACCCGCATAAGTTTCGATCCCGTGGGAATATCGGGATAAAAACTATCCTATGTCCTTTCCCGGGACTCAAGCTATCTCTATACCAAATTTCACACAAATCGCTTCAGTAGTTTAGGCGTGAAGAAAAGACAGACAGACAGACAGAGTTACTTTCGCATTTATAATATTAGTTTGGATTTGAGCGGAGGAGGTGCGATATTGCTCTGAAAAAATGGTAGGCGTCAAAATTAGTTTTCTCGATTTCCTCGTTAATTACTCGTCGCAATATATTTTCAGATTATATTTTTATGAGGTACATTCCTCTGGTAAATATTAGGTAACCATAAGATATCTATTACATTAATTATCAGATTCACCCGTCATTCAGACTGTCAGGACTGCGGCTCACTTTATTTTTGTAATTGTTCTTGTTTCATGGAGGTACATTGAATTTCATTAAAGGTACATTCAGGTACATTGCTGGTAGATTCCTTTTATATATAACATATTCATTTCTGCAACAATCCACCCGTCATTCTGACCCACACGTCTTTTGATGTGCAAAGATCAACAAATTACAGAGGATTAGAGTCCGAGATGATTTTTATAATAAACATCTTTCCCTTCATTTGTGCTTTATTATCTTCCTTTTCACCAAATTTCATGTTTCTAAATCTACAGTAAGAACGTAGTGTTTGATTTCCTCGATTATGTATGAAATAATAATTATGTGACGAAAAGTCTTTTTTTTATAATTTTATTTCAATAATTAAACTACAGAACAACTAAAACTCATTCGAAAGAACAGTCCATCGATTAATAAATATTCGATGAATCGTTCAGTCGAAGTAGCGTTTGGCGATAAAAAGTTGTTTCGCAATAAATTCCATTCGAACAATCGTTCAGTCGACTTTCTAGTAATCGAACATATGACTCTCGAAGTAAAGTTATGGACCCAGCCTATACACGGGGGTTCCCTATACGAGTACGAAATACTATTCTGCGAAAATTGTTACATCGATGTCTATACATCGATGCTTTGATAATGCGACGTTATGTTTTTACGACATCTTTTTTGTTCGCTGTTTCTTTATATCGATAACCTTACATCGAACCCTTGTTTCTTCGACGTTTGTTTGTTCGAAATAACGTTACTTCGAAAATATTTAGCCAACGAGATCACGGAAGCTTGCTGTTTGATATCCTTACCTGACTCTGACTCCATCGGCTGTTCCGGTAGCGGTTGCATCAAACTGCTTGCTGTTTTCTTCTCTTCTACCCAGTCCCTAAGTTGGTCTGAAGTCGGACACTTGTCTCGGTCGCGCCCATTACAATCACGGAACTTTTCGCAGTAACAGCGCTTAGCAGCATTGACACTCTCACGATTCAAAAAATATTGCTCTACACAGAACTCGCGTTCTTCCTTCGACCATTTGCGTCTAGCTATTGATTTCGATTTCGATCCATACATAGTGACTGTTCTTAGTGAAATTCGGAACGAGACTGAGCAAGAAACAAGTTAGCGGCTAATTTGTACCTAGCAATGCCCCCCTCCCCCACCCCCACCCCGCGCATCCCGCCTGAGGCTGGGCGCAAACGTCCGGTTTCCTGATTCGGAATTCAGTTTCGGAATTCAGATTCGGAAACCTGAATGCAAGCATTTCATACAAAATGTTCTCACTAGCGCACACGTGCTTAAATTTTCCGTTCTGAAACCCGGACGGAAAATTTAAGTACGTGTGCGCTGGAGAGAACATTTTGTATGAAATGCGTGCATTCGGGGTCTCCGAATCTGAATTCCGAAACTGAATTCCGAATCAGGAAACCGGACGTATGCGGCCTGCCTGACGCTGACACTGACACATTACTTTGCGCGGAAAGTTTTGTATAATTATTATATTGTATTGCACCATTATGCTGGGGCCACACCAACGGGAAACGCCCCCCGCCCGTCCGTCATCGCGATAATTATCGGCTTCAATCATAATGAGCAACTCGGCTATTTCCTTATGGAAATAGCCGAGTGTGCTCATTACGATTTTTTAATTTTCATAGATTAATCTAGAAAATCTGCTAATTTTGAAATAAACGCCCTCTATGGCTGAGTAACTTTACTACTAGCTAGCAGAGATGTGTTGTTGTTTATCGATAATACACTTTATCCGCGTGTATTTCGTACTTTCCTCTAGAAAATGTATGTTTATGATCTTTATCATTTAAGTACTTAGATAAATAAGTATTCGGGCCAATTTTTAAGTTTATAAGTAGATCAACGGAATCAGATTTTTCAAATAAACTGTTTCACCCCCACAGGGGTGGAATTTTGAAAAATCGTTTGGGATGTGTTCATTACTTGACTCGAAGATTTATTTATATACCAATTTTCGAGTTAATCAAGCCACGCAGTTAAATCCTCCCCTGTAAAATTAACTAAGTACCCCATTTAGTTTTACCATTTAGTTAGGGATAGATTTTCCAAAAACCCTGATACACGTTAATCTTTATTTTTGGTCTTAAGTATTAATACAGAGTTTCGAGTTCTCCCATACAAATTTTGACACCCCCAATCCCCCTTTTGGGGGTAGTTTAGAAATACAAAAAATGCCAAACTTCATAATTTACGTATTCGTGCAGAGTTTCAAGTTTATTAACTCAAGGATTAAGAATTTTCATACAAACAAAATCCCCCTTTTCACCCCCTTAGTAGGTAAGTCTTGGAAAATCCTTTCTAATCGCACACCTATATCATAATAGCCATTATGTGTGCTAAATTTCAGCGCAATCCGTTCAGGGGTTTGAGCTGTGCGTTGATAGATCTGTCAGTAACGGTTGCCTATTATATTATACTTGTAGATTTATTATGGTAAATAATAAATAACACTTAAAATATAATACTGTTTGGACATAATCATGTCATTTTATTTAAATATCAATAAATGAACAAGTACTATTCGTCCATGTAGGTTTCTATTATTTTAGGTTTCCGAATGTAAATAAACTAGAACGTGGAAAGTGCTTCGTCAAAATTACGTCCTAATTTTATGGCACTTGTTTCAATCTATTCAAATGCGAAAAAAATAGTCTAACTTTTTTCAATATTATCGATACCTTGTTATCTTTATGGTAAAATCCCTAATCACAGGTTATATAGTTTCTAGCGTCATCGTCACCCCGCATGCCAGACCAACAGATTTATCCATAGATCTACGGATTTTGAACCTCGCCTCAGATATACGTTCTTGATATAAGATTTACAAATATTTGCAAAAAAAGTGTAAAAAAAATAATTTTGCTAAAATCGAAACGCAACCGACAATAATTGCAAAAAAATGTGCGCTTTGTGACATACCTAATAGGTCTACTTTACACAAAAAGCGTAATAAACTGAATGCTATACTAATTCGGAGGAAAAGCAGGCACATTTAAATTATTATTATATTTTAAAATGTAAGTAGGTACATAAAAACACACACTGAAACTGATACCAGCTAGTCATAGACGGTGACACGGACAATGAACAGTACCTAGCGAGTAAAACTCTAAAATATGTTTTTCTGTCTAAGACAAGTTTTGCTTATTTGTTTAGTTTGATTTGAACAATGTTAGGTTTTTCGGGCTAAGTCCGAAATCCTCGGATTGAAAATCTTATCTGGCAACACTGGCCACCTACCGAGCGATAGCTGAATTATTTTGACAAATTTAATTCATGTTTGCTATATTATGCCGCTCTAATTTTTCTATATTATGCTAGATGGCGTCACTGCCCGTGCCTGGCACAGTGGCATGACTGGTATGGCACCACTCTGCCGCCCGGGATTCCCTCGCTGCAACTCCGCCACAGGGGTGGAATTTTGAAAAATCGCTTGGTATGTGTTCATAACTTGACTCAAAGCAAACTCAAAGACCCATACCTACCCATTTTCGAGTTAATGGAAGCAGGCAGTAAAATCCACCCCTAACTTTATTACGGGGTTTTTGAGCAAGCATATTCAGGGCGAGAATTTTACAGCTGAGTAGGTGTGGCATGAGGAGAGAACACCGAAAATAAAAGTTTCTGATACGAGCCCCGTGGTCAGGACTTCAGAAGTCCACTTACAGATTTCAAAAAAGGGCCAAAAATAAAGTGATCTTCAGAGGCGTTGATTTTGGCATGATTGGGTGTTGCCTAACCCATAATGACTTAAATAGGCAAATCTGATGAAGAAATTATGGGCTTTCCCTAAATCTGACGACTTTGAAAAGGGTCCGTAAATTAACTTCGAGAGTCATATGTTCGATTAATGGAAAGTTGACTAAACGTTTGTTCGAATGGAAACACTTTTCCCTTCGTTTGTGCTTTATTATCTTCCTTTTCACCAAATTTCATATTTCTAAATCTAGGGGAAGAACGTATGACATCATAAAAGTGTTTGATTCCCTCGATTATGTATGAAATAATATGTGACGAAAAATCTTTTTTTAATAATTTTATTTCAATTATTAAACTATATAATAACTAAAACTCATTCGAAAGAGCAGTCCATCAATTAATAAATATTCGATGAATCGTTCAGTCGAAGTAGCGTTTTGCGATAAAAGGTTGTTTCGCAATAAATTCCATTCGAACAAACGTTCAGTCGACTTTCCGTTAGTCGAACATAATAATAATATGACTCTCGAAGTTAAGTTATGGACCCCTTTGAAAACTCAGATTTGGACCATTTCTAAAAGGATATATCTAATTACTTACAGGGCGAATAAAAGTTATTCTGTGCAATAGTGTTATATGTCCTGATAGTGAATAAGTATATAAATATCTGACGGATTGATGGAGCCTTTTGGCAAATATGAGGAAATTTCATCAATTAAGAAAATGACCCAAAAGTGGTCATAATTTTGAATTTATCCTTAAATCAAGGAACCCTATTGGGTTCGATTATTATTTTAATTGGAAGGTGACACGTTTGTGAAGATTTCTCGATACCTAATCAGAAGTTTGAAAATACTAAACACTTAACATAATGATTAAAAGTTAAGTAGCAAAATTAAAACATCGTCGGAGTACACCATAAACATGATTATTTCAACCTTTTTCTATGACACTAAGTAAACCAATTAAATATTTGAAAAACTTCCTCATCTAATGGGCTATCTAATGAACTAGGAACGTTTTATAAAATATTGAGAGATGCCCTCAATTGTTTGATAAAGCTGGCAAAGGTGGCTAGCCATACTTACTAAAATTAACGATAACGACTTGTTTACATCGTAATACCTTTCCTGTTCGAGGTTTTATTGTATACCTACGAACCTCTGCACTCGATATCGTTACTGATATTGCCATGATTTGAACAATGTTAGGTTTTTCTGGCTAAGCCCGAAATCCACGGATTGAAAATCGGATCTGGCAACACTGGCCACACTGACCACCTACCGAGCGATAGCTGAATTATATTTTGACAAATTTAATTCATGTTTGCTATATTATGCTAGGTGGCGTCACTGCCCGTGCCTGGCAGTCCTGGCACAGTGGCACCAACTCTGCCACCCGGGATTCCCTCGCTGCAACTCCACCACGTGCGCCGCCCGGCGCGCGCGCCCATTATTATTATTACGAACTAGCTTTTGCCCGCGACTACGTCCGCGTGAAATTCGTGGTTTCCTCTAAAAATTTCGAATACTTATGTATGTTTATGATCTTTAGCATTTATTTAGATAAATAAGTATTTTCACCCCTATAGGGGTGGAACTTTGAAGATAAAGATATATTTATTGCATAACTGTGTATATTAAGTTCATATTCATTACATTTTTTGTTTCAACAGTCTACCCAAGTCGGATATGCAATAGTATTTTAAGAAAATAATTAGAAAAAATTAATTCGTAAAAAATCGTTTAGGATGTGTTCATAACTTGCCTCAAAGACTATACCAATTTTCAAGCTAATCAAGCCACGTAGTAAAATCCTCCCCTGTAAAATTAACTAGGTACCCCTTTTCACGCAGTTAGGGGTAGATTTTAGAAAAACCCTGATAATGTTATTCTTAGTTTTAGTCTTAAGTATAAATACTGAGTTTCGGGTTAATCGGACAGCGCGTTAAAATTCTTCCATACAAATTTTGACACCCCCAAACTATCTTTAACTCACTACCCCCTAGTTTAGAAAAACAAAAAAATGCCAAACTTCATAATTTACTTGGATAAGTAGTCGTGCCAATTTTAAAGGTTATTAACTTAAGAAATAAGATTTTTCATACAAACAAAATCTCCCCTTTTCACCCCTTAAAGGTTTTTCCAAAAACTTCTTCTTATTTGATACCTACTCTTTACAAAGAACACACACTCCAAAATTCATGTCTCTTCTCATTTTAATTCTTCTCAATTTTTTATAGCCGATTTCACTTTTTGCACCAAACAATAATTTTAGATGAATCTACCAATAGTCGAGACAAAAACAAATAAAAGTGTTGCCAGTTTTGTCTATCCTACATAAAGTTATAGGCCTTCAAAGTTTTAAAACACATAAATTTCGGTAATAAAAAAATAAAAAAAACTATGGGGCCTAGGTAATTTTTTTTTGGGCTGGGTAGGTAGCAGACGACCCCATCTATCTGCCATTTTCTTGTGTTCAACGTTCTGCCGAACATCCTGTATACTCCCGTCATGTGGTAGTCGCTATGGCTCAAGTACAGTTTTAAGGCTCTATAGTAAAACAATTCGTGTTCTAGAGTGGAGACCGCGAATCGGTAAAAGTAAGGTGGGCCTTCAGGCTAGGTGGAGCGACGATCTTCGCTGGATGGCTGGTAGCAGCTGGATGAGAGTTGCCGAAAATCGAGTTGAATGGCGTGCAATTGGAGAGGCCTATGTCCAGCAGTGGACTGCTATGGCTGATGATGATGATGAAAACAATTAATGATTTATTTTACTCAACAACTTGATAGATTTTTTAGAATGGTTCCCTTTAGCCTATAACGTTTCCACTACTGGGACACAGGCCTCCTCTCTGCAAGATCCGGGAGTGCTGTGGAAGTGCCAAAACTAAATGTGGTGGTTCTCGATTGTATTACTAACGGAGAGGAAAGTTGGGAGATGCTATACAAAAACACAAAACTTGGTTCTCGTATTGAATATTGTAATTATAAATATCAATGTCAACATAATAACACAACAATAATTACAGCAATATTTCATTAAAAGTAGGAACAGTTAAGTCCTAAGTAGCAATAACAAAGCTTAGTATAAGATATAATTATAAGATAATATAATTATTATAATTATAAGTATATGATATTATTATTTCTTATAAGCGTGACCCGAACAAATGGAGTAAGAATACTTAAATGTTCTGTAATATAGTGACATGAAAACATCGATATATGTACATCAACATCGCAAAAGGAATGACCGCACAAAACAACATGAAACAAAACAAACAAACAAACAACAACAAACATGTTCCAAGGAATAATCAGAGCGACAACAATCAGCGAGATTTTATCCAAAATATGACAGGATTTCTTTGGTTTTAACACCTAGCCTATTGTAGGTAGCCTTTTAAGCTATTGCATAGCTTTTATCGCGGGCTTTGAGCGCGGCGACCGAATCAAGAAATTCCGTAACGAAAACAAACCTAACGCCCCCCACCCCAACCGGCTCAGCGGTGCGGCGTTGAAAGCCGTGCATCGTCTAACGTCGTTTCAGTTCGGCAGACTTCGGCACGGTGTTTGTGTGCGTGCGACTAGACGTATGCGTGTAGACTGTACGAAGCTCGCATAAGTTGATAAAAAATGCTGTGCAATAGCTTTACCGCGGCAGTCCCCGAGTGCCACACGTATTTTTTTTTTTTGAATGGGAAATCATCAAATGACCCTTCCCGCTCTGGGTGGAGCGGAAGGGAGTGTCAGACTCTTACTGACTAAAACCCATCCGTGTTCCTTCCTTAGCCCTTTGTGTTCCGGGGTAGCGGTAACCCTTTCGGACAATCCCGCTACCCCGGCAAGCCTATTGTAACCTAACACTAACCTCACGCGACCTGTCCGGCGGCATGCTGCAACTAGTTGTTACTGTTGTCCGCTCGGGAGGTGACACAGAAGTAAGGCGTCGAACTGACGTTGCTAGCGTTAAACTAAGCTCTAGAACTAAACCGAGAGAGATATTTGAGTGGAACCGTGCGATGTGGTGCCACGGCCGTAGCTAGGGGGGGGCATTATGGGGCAATGCCCTACCTTGAAATCACAATGCCCTACCTTAAAAAAGTTAAATTAAAAATTAAAAAACCCCCGACTCAAACAAAAACCTCTAAAAACTAAAATAATAATAAGTTGTAATAATATAATTTAATATAAGTTGCAGGAAATATTTTGATCCAAGCGTCCTCACGTCGAGGGACGGCTAATGAAAATTGGAAGTTAACAGCAGTTATGTTTTCTACAATAGCTACATCCATTATTGCTGGGTTTAAGCCTCATCTCTTTGGCGTTTTTATTAGCCGTCCCCCGACATGAGGACGCTTGGATCAAAATATTTCCTGCAACTTATATTAAACTTAAAGGGCCAATATATATTATTATTTTAGTTTTTAGAGGTTTTTGAGTCGGGGGTTTTTTAAATTTTTAATTTAAGTTTTATTTCTTGCTTTTTAAACTTTATAATATTATATTACTAGTAAACATGCTATACGATCGACACGTGACTCGCCGAAATCTGTGCAGCTGTACGTATTTTTTTACCACAGTGAAGCTAGTTAGTTACTCGTGGTCGTTGGAGTTCATTCCATACTAACGTATTCCTCTGTGAATTCGCCATATGTGGTGGCGGCCATCTTGGTTTTGAAATTTATCATAGTGTTTAGTATTCTACTTGTCAAGCTCTTTCATTTGATACCCATATTGAGGGAGTTGTGAAAAAATATGTAATCCGCCATTTTGTGGCGGCGACAATCTTGGACCGATTTTCATCAAACATAGCTAAGAACACTCGCGACTAATTCACCTTTCAAACAAAAGAAACAAAATCAAAATCGGTTCATCCGTTCGGGAGCTACGATGCCACAGACAGACACACACACACAGACACGTCAAACTTAAAACTTAATATTATTATAACACCCCGTCGTTTTTGCGTCAGGGCCGCGGGGGTTAAAAATACCAAAAACTAAGATAAATAGTTTGAGATAAAAAAAATTGTAGCGATAGGTATAGGATAGGATAGCACTGCAGTGTGCGAATCTGGGTTTTCAACTTTAACTGCAATCAATAGCCCTCAAAGGCTGTCAATGGGTCACGAGAGAATGGCTGGTATGGCCTTTGAAAAAAAAAAAGAACAAAATCAGTTGATCTGAACGAAGTTCTTCGCATTTTTAATAACATGGTGAATCATAGAGTTTTAAATATTTTTTATTATATATTATTATGTTTTCTTTTGAATTTATATATCTCGGGACCATGGGGTCCCGATCCTTTGGAAGGCGTATGAGGGGCCGAAGCCAACTCGCAGAGGCCCCTTAGGAAATTTTAATGAAATGTGGCACAATTATTATAATAAGTTTTCAGAAACAATATGATCTAAATGGTATTTTTGGTCGTATCTATTTACTCGTATCACCCCACCCAACAATTAATTATTACCTCACTCTCACTCAGACGTGGATCTCTACATCCAAATCTGGAAGTTCAACCATCTTGTTTGCTTGTTCTTCATCATTGAGGATTTAATAGTTCTTAGATCCATGCTCATGCTCTGTCACAGAAATTATTTGTCTACGAATAGCTATTGAATGTACATCACTGACCTAGAGGTCAATGATATACATGGTGATTGATTTAGGAGCCTGTGCTTCGAGGGCAGATCAATTATGATATTTTTTTTACTTTCGCCCTACCTGTAACCAATGCTGCCCTACCTCAAATTCGACTCTAGCTACAGCCCTGTGTGGTGCGGTGCGGGAGTGCGGCGGGTTCAGATGGCGAGGGCCGCGGAGCGCTTGTCTCTGTTCTTGTTGCGGGTGAACTGCCGGGCCTTGCACGCTGCTCTGTATTGTAGATGCTGGAATGGACAAACATAATTTTAACATCTCATTTCGGATTTCTGTGGTATTCTATAGGTCCTAAATAACCAAGAACCCATTATTATTATTCTCAAGTATAATGACATGGCCGAAAGGTTCTGGAGTGGCGACCGAGTACCGGAAGGCGTAGCGTTGGAAGGCCTCCCACAAGGTGGACCGACGACCTTGTGAAGGCCGCAGGAACTCTGAAATGATGATAATGACAGATAAATAAAATCATGACTCTATCGCAATGATTTTCAAGTAGTAGCCTGTACTGCCTCACTGCTAACCTAGCCTATCCTCCTGGCTCCTTCTAAATCTTTCCATTGATACGATTCTGCGCTCGTGTCAGATTGAGACAGAATAACGATAAGTTGCAAGTATTCTTTTTTTACATACCCGCTGCAGTTTCTTAGGCTTCTCCTGTGGCGCCACCTCAGTGGGCGGCACGTCGGACAGCGCCAGCGCAGCGCGCAGGCGCGGACAGCGCGGCGCCAACACTTGCAGCGCTCCGCCGAGTGCCCCCGCCAGCGCCGCGTACGCCGCGCCGCCCGACCAGTGGCACCACATAGCGCTCTCGGAGCCGATGTGGGCTGATATGCAGGGCTCTTCACCTTCCTAGAAGATGAATCATGTTGGCGTTAAATTAAATTGTTACGGCTACGCCACGGCTAATGTATGTACGATAGGCTGCAAAAGTGCATGGGTAGTACAGAAACAAAATCGTATGAAGCGAAAAATGACGCCATCTAGCGTAAAACAAGTTAACGACTAACAAAATTTAATTATGCTGTTATTAGATGGCGTTGCTTTATATGATAAAACATTTTTGTAGTTTCTTTTTGTCTCTTCAAACATTCAAACAATTTATAATTAATAGTTTCTTTTAAAGAAAATTGTTCCTAATTGAAACCTACTATGTTAAAATTGAATATCAATTTATAAGTAGGTAGGTATCTGATTTTCTAAGTTTTAGTTTTCAAACTTGAGAGGGTAGGCTGAATATGGAAATATTAAATTAATTATTAAAATACCCACTCGTTAGCTTAATAAATATATTCCTATCGGTTTCTTTTATTATTTTTATCATTTCAGCAACGTATGCTGGTAAATGTAATGTAATAATTAGATAAATGTATTAGCCTTGTAACTCCTTGCTCAATCCTACTTAATACGTTTCTTCCTAACTCCTTACTTACGTTTCGTAAATTAGTCATAGTTGTGAAGAAACCAACGCCATCTAGTTTATTTTCGAAAACTTGAATTCAAACGTTCACGCGAAAATAGACACTAAGGTACCCATGCAATTTTGCTGGCGACTGTACATAATATATATGCAACGCACCTCGAAATACTTGAGGATGTCCCTGAAGGTGGCTCGCTGTATCCTGCGATCTCTCTTGGCGCGGAACTTGTGCGAGTCTCGCGCTAACTCGGTGAGTTTCGGCAGTAGTACGTCTACGTGAGCTGTGAGCGGGTTTTCTAAGCTGTCGTGGTCTTTCACTGTCTCGTACGCGATGGCGAGCGCGCCGCCTGCTGCCATGCGGACCTGGAGATGGAAAAAAATGTGTTTACAAAACAATCAAACGCTTAAACAGAAAGAGCCATTAGATTACCGTTGTCTGGTGTAAAATAAAAACTGTGGTAGGTAATTTACCTCAAGTGACACCGCCTCCAACAACTCCCCAAGCCTGGCAAAGCTGGGCGCCTGGTTGTTGAGCAGCGACAGCGCGTGGTTGGGCGACAACAGCGGCAACAGTAGTGCCCAGCCGTCCAGTGCGGCGGCGTGCCATGCGCCCTCCTCCACGGCTGCGTCCGACACCTTTACGTCATCCTGGGCGAAGAAACAAGAATCTTTATTACTTTGGGAACTCATAATCGTTATCCTCTCGATCTTACCCCAATTGGACAGCTCTAATTGCGGCCGTCTTGCTAAGAGGCTAATAATTTTACAGCAATACGAGAAACTCTTATACCTACATACTTCATGCAGAGAAGATTGCATGTACTTATACTCATAGTTTACCTTGAGATAGCTGCCGCTGAAGATGGTCTCGTACATGCGCATGACCTCTAAGATCTCCGTGATGTCATCCTCCATCAAGTAGCACAACACGGCAAGCGAAGAGCAGCACTGGAACATATAGGACACGTCAACGACATTTTAGAAACACGTGATTTCATTGGTTCCTAGAGAAAGACATGAACATTTTATTCCATGTAAAGAGCTCTAAGGTATGTATCATAGATATATGACATTTCTATGGTATGTATTATAGTGTGTCTGTGTTGTGATGTTTACCTCAGTGCGTGTGTCGAGTGAGGCAGACTTGTCAGTGGCGGTGGCGGCGAGCGCGGACCGCACCGCGCGCGCGAACTCTTTCGAGCCTTCCTCGCCGATCTGTAGGTAACATTTAAGTAGGTATAAGCCAATAGTATCACTATGTGTTTAAGGATCGCTGTCATAGGCAAATAGAAGCCCGAAGCACAGCCCGAAGATAGAACTGGTTCGAAAGTTGAGACACGAGTTGTACCGAAGTCAGGAAATTCTAATATGTTGTGTAAACCTGCTCCCAGTATGGCCGTTAATTTATTTATTTATCCATTTACTTCAGGCATCAAGGCCCATATAAAACACACACAATACAATATTAATATAACTTAAAAAACTATAAATACATTCAACATTCTAATTAGGTACACTAAAAAACACTAAACACGAAGTGTCGTGCGTCATGTTTCGCTGACTGGTGTCATGTAGCCGGCCACGAAACCGGCGGTACACAACACCCACCGGCCAGACCTCTTCCTTGAGGAACTTCTCGAGATGATGTGTCAGAACACGCACAACGAAGGACTTGAAGTTCGTGTTGTGACGCGACTCCAACTTCTCGACCCTCAAAATCCAGTTGTTTTTCACACGCAAGTACTCCACGATCTCCTCAACCTTCGTGGAGTGGTGCAGTCTGGACACGTACAGCTGCGTCGTCGAGATTGCTGGACGCAGCAGCATGTTGGGCGTGAATCTAGTGAGATCATGATAATCACCTGAACAGCCAGCAGTGGTGCAACAGCAGCAGCTGCCTTCCTCTCTCTACCCTTGCCGCGTCGTAGTGCGCGCGACACATGGTCGGCCAGCGTGGCGCGGTGTGCGGTCAACAAGCCATCAAGCGCTCGTCGTTGTAATTCCGCGCGGAGTGAAACAAGTGCGATCGCGCGTGCTGCGTGCCCGCGGGCGTTCAGCGACTCAACTAATTCTAGGACCTTCTCTTCGAATTTCTCTTTGAGGTCTTGTTCTATAGAAAATGAAATATTATTAGTATTACACTCACGTAATAGTCGATATGATACGATTACTCCAAAGATATTAATATCTTAAACCAATTAACGAACGACGCACACAAAGTCATTAAAATAAAATCCGATGACATAATGATCCTGTTATCGTCATTGCATTGAAACAAACTAAAGAACCATGAGCTCAAGCTTTTCTTATCAAGATGACGTCACTGGTATTCACGCTATTCATGTGTCGTGAACATACATGAGTTGCGGAGACAGGAGGGCGCGTGGTAAACGCGCACTTTCCTTCCTAGGTCAACATGTCGTTGACCGTCACACTTTTTGTTCAAAAAAAAAAACATAATGCGTACAAGCATTATGGAGCATTTAAAATACTTAAACGCATTATTATCAACCTTATTGATTAAAGTAAAGAAAATCGTGTTTATTTATTTAAAACCACGAGATCTTAGGGAAATAAACCTAGCTCATTGATCACTGGACCTACAGTAAGATTGTGCAATATATTTACCACCAAAACGATCATCAATACTAATCTTTAACGTAACGAACAACAAAAGTAACCAATACCACAGAATAATTAGTAGTACCTACATACTAACGTACCAATACGTGATATTGCACAATAATATTATACGTCTTGATATTGCCATAGAACTATTATTACTCTAGCGTAATCTCAGTGGATATTGCACCATATTTGACACAGGCGAGGCGCAATACGGCGCGGCGGCGATTCTCTTATCGTCATGACGTAGAGCGATATATTTTGTTGTGTGTTGGATCGTCCGATGACTAATCATCACAATCTATTTACTAACATTCAGACTTTCTTTTTAACAATGAATAAATGCTTTGTGCTAGATATTTTGGAATTCATTGCGCAAAAAGACAGTAATTGTAGTCTTGTAGATGTTGATATTATTTTAAACCGAAGGGCTTAGCTACTAAGTTAAAATATATTTACTTTTATCAGGTTTCACTTCCTCTTCGACCGGCTTTTGATAATAATAGCAATTATATTGAGGTTCTTCTACAAGTGGCTCCACAATTTTCTGTTTTTGATTAACTGGACGTGGTCGTGGTCGTGAACATGGAGTGCATTTAATGCCCTGTTGCTTCCCTGTAGAGTAAAATTGTTTATTATTGTCATATCGATATTTTGTTACGTCACTAGTAATGTGTAGGATGCATTACATTTGATCGCCTGATGCTGCAGTCCGGTATCTATAGACTCTGTCCTGATGATCCGGTTTTCTCCCGCCTTCCTGCCCCATTGTGTCCCACTTAGCTTGTCTGCAGAAAAATATGAATGTTGTCAGTTTAAGCTGAGGTGCGATTGCCTACAGCAGCCAGGTCTTGTATTTGTATTCGAACGCCAAATATTAAATGGGTTGTCTTTAAACTGAGCAACGCTAAGGTATTAAATACTAAGGCCATTAATTAATAGCATAATATCAAAGTTACGGTGAAGCCACTTTAATTTAATATTACATACTTTTTTAAGTTTACTAAAGCAACTCAACATTGTCTCGGCAAACGATTTCAGTAGGTTTCAACTTTGAATCGTGTAATTGTTCATCAATAATTCGATTGCAAAATAGGTACCGAAATAAAATAAATATGATTGACGCATGACGTGTTAAAGTGTTTATACAAACCTACTTACAGAAATAAAATCATTTATCATTTGACATAACATTGCGCAATGTGAAATTCTGCATCCATCCGAACGTCTGCGCATTGATAAATCTGGCTGAGATTGAGCCTACACTACATGGAAGCTTGCTGTTTGATCTCCTTACCTGACTCTGACTTCTTCAGCTGTTCGAGTAGCGGTTGCATCAAACTACTTGCTTTTTTCTTCTCTTCTACTAGCACCCAGTCCCTAAGGTTTTCTGAAGTCGGACACTTGTCCCGGTTGCGCCCATTGCGATCACGGAACTTTTCCCAATAACAGCGCTTAGCAGCATTGACACTCTCACGATTCAAATAATATTGCTCTACACAGAACTCGCGTTCTTCCTTCGACCATTTGCGTCTAGCTATTGATTTCGATTTCGATCGATACATAGTGACTGTTCTTAGTGAAATTCGGAACGAGACTGAGCAAGAAACAAGTTAGCAGCTAAACATACCTAGCTATGAATCCACACCCCGCGCATCCCGCCCGACGCTGACACATTACATTGCGCGGAAAATTTTAAGTGTAGTAGGTTTTGGTTTCCGCTGCGACGGACGTAGGCTGTCTTAGTCCCCGCTCGACTCGCGTAGGCTCTCGTAGCCGCGTGTAGGCTCTCGTAGCCGCGTGTAGGCTCTCGTAGCCGCGTGTAGGCTCTCGTAGCCACGCGTAGGTTCTCGTAGCCGCGCGTAGGCTCTCGTAGCCACGCGTAGACCCTCGTAGCCGCGCGTAGGCCCTCATAGCCGACTTTAGAAAAATTAGGATTTGAATTTAAAAAGTAATAAGGATTTGATAGATACATGTGAATTAATTTATTAGATATTTATTTGCTTTAAAACATGGTACATTAAGGTCCAATTAATAAAGTTATGATCTTACTTGTTTCACCATGGACTGGCATACAAATATTTAAACATATTAAATGTAAAAAAACAGTACAACATATTAATTTGTTAGAATTAAAGTTATAACATTTCTAATAATATTGGTTATTAGGGTTTCATACCCATTTTAACACTTAAGAATAATTAATACCTGGTCCCGATACCGGTGGGCTACTATTTTTTATATTTTTATATTCTAATATTTAAAAATATATTTTATATGTTTGTATTTATTGAAATAAAGGAAATAAACGCATAAAATTAAATCTCAGTATCATAGCTTATAATGTTACTTTTTATCAAAAACATATTTTACACTACAAAAAAACAATTAAATACCAATAAGCCATTTAAAGTTTTTAAAAGGGAGTTTCCTTATTTCTTTTGGAACATTGTTGATAATTTTAATTGCTGTGATAAAGCTATTTTTACCGACTTCACAAAAAGGAGGAGGTACTATGTTCAGATGATTGTATGTTTTTTTTTTTGTATGTTTGTTCATCGAATACTCCGCCAATTGCCGACGGATTTTCAAAATTTTCTTTTGTTCGAAAGTAGATAGTTCTGAGGTGGTCCCACTGTCACCAAGTTAGGATCTGATGATGGGATCTTAGAGAAATCGAGGGCACCCCTCAAATTTTATAGGCTCACTTATAGCGATTTGGGTATTTTTTATATTAACTCGTTCATTTGGTGAAGTGGAACTGATGATGAAGACCACAGATGGCCACCGGAACTACTCAATAATATCTAAGTATTTCACGGGTTGCGATTCGATTAATTTAATATGGTTGCTAAGCAATTTATGCTCGCCACGATGTGAATGGTGATATGGAGCTGATGGTGGACCAGGAGAACTCCTCAACAATAAACTTCCCTGCATCGGGAAAAGCAATATTTTGTAAAAGGCGATGAGAAAGTTGATACTAGGCTATTGTAACTTAGATAAATTATAAGCCGACCCACTAAAAAGCGTGAAATCGTGGAAGTCGGTGGTAAAAAACGTAAATACAAAACCAAAGACACCGACTTCCGAAATTAAAGTTATTAATTTTTCACTTTGTAGTGTTTTTTTTTGGAAGTCGGTTGTTTTTTTGTTAATTTTTTTTTTATGACATAATGTGCTTTGATGAGAAATTCTTAGCTATAATAAAGCTTAAGAGTTTATTTATTTGTTGTGATACACACGGCTACACATCAAGCTATACATTTCCAGTTTTAGCTGATCCCGCACTGTCTAAGTTTTTCGTACATTCAGAAGTCGGCTTATACTGGTTATGTATACCTTGATGTGTAGCCGTGTGTACCAGTCGGATTGAAAAATATTGATTAGATAACCCAATCCTTAAGGAAAATTCGCCGGCTGGTCGATACTTCACGTGACCAGAGGGCTGGGTCGTTCTTTGGCCAAAGAATTAGCATTGCCATTCAACGTGGCAATGCTGCCAGTCTTCTGGGCACGTTTCCGGATGATAGCGATGCGGACGAATACTTCGACGCCTAAGTGTCCCTTATTTTTTTTTTTTTTTATATTTGTTTTGTAAGTTAGTCATTTATTTTAGTATCTAGTGTATATAATTAGTTACTGAGAAAATAATGTCTGATTAGACAAAATATACAATTCTTAAGGATGGTTAGAGGCATCTTAATTGTATTGCACCATTTTAGACACACGCTGCGGGTAAAATCATTACCTATGCGGATTTTTTTTACACCAATGACTAGGCATGGTATTTTTAGCTACATCGTTCGATGATGAATCATCACAAATTGTTTACTGCCAAGCAATCAGACTTGATTATACTTATTTCACAACGATTTTGAACAATATTGTGTTTGCAAAAAATATAAAAGTGCAATGTACTGGCTGGTTTGTGCTGTGCAAAAAGACAGATGTCCCATAAAAGATACTGTATCTACATACATAATCAGCCTATAATGTTCCCACTGCTGGGACACAGGCCTCCTCTCGGTGAGAGGGAATGGGCCGTAATCCACCACACGGGCCCAGTGCGAGTTGGCAGATGTCACATGTCTTCGAATTTTTGGTTCTAGGACATGCCGGTTTTTCGAAATATAACATTAAAAATAAGCCTTGGCTGTTAAGATGAGCAGTCTAGGGTACTTTGAATATATTTACTTTTACCAGGTTTCACTTCCTCTTCGACCGGCTCTTGGTAATACATAATAGTAATTATAATGAGGTTCTTCTACAATAGGTTCCAAACTTTTCTGTTTTTTACTAACTGGGACGTGGTCCGTCCAATCCATGGCCTTCAATTTCATATTGTTAGTAGTTAGCTGTAAGTTTCCCGAATAGAATAAAATATTTCAATTCAAAAAACAAGCATGGTTGAGTAACGCAGACTTGTTCTGCTCTAAGTCTAGTTCACATCCTTGCCAATAGGTGGCGTTGGTAGTAGCAATAAGTGCAGAGACCGGTATTTTGACGACAAATGCGACTTACCTATTTTCTTCAGAAACATAAAATAATTTTTCATTTTGTGGTAGCTTTATACTACCTACATTGTACAAAACAAAGTCGCTTTTCTCGTCTGACTGTGTGACCGCTTAGGCGATTGGCACACTGCTGCGTTTCACGCAGCGGTGTGCGGGAAACGGAGCCAAATTTTATTGAATTTGTATGTAAAAAATCACGCGCGTGGGTGCGTTATCTACGCCCCGCTGCGTGATGCGGTGCAGTGTGCGAATCGCCTTAGTTCTTCTAAACTGCACAATGGATTGCAGCTTGCTTGCATTTTTCAACATCAGTAATTTAGAGATTTTGTTCAGCAACTCAGAAGTAATAAAATAACTAATTATCAAAACGGCACTGTCTTTAGCAAAATGTCCTATTAGCAAATGGTCCAAAAAACAAAAGAACGGAAATGGTACAGTCGTCCCACGCATAAATATGGATTTTTTTTAAAGGAATATTGTTGTTTCTTTAACTCGAGATTATAATCTTTAAAAAACTTTTTTACAAAAAAAAAACAACCGACTTCAAAAAAAAACTACAAAATGAAAAATAACTTTAATTTCGGAAGTCGGTGTCGTTGGTTCTGCATTTTCGTTTTTTGACACTGACATCCGAAATTAAAGTTATTTTTCATTTTGTAGTTTTTTTTTGAAGTCGGTTGTTTTTTTTTGTAAAAAAGTTAAGTATTATTTTTCACTTTTTAGTTGTACCTACCCCACATAAATTCAATTAACACTAGTGGATTGAAGAATTGAAGACACGACTCGAAGAATCATCAAAATTCACATAGAAATGCCGGAGATGCAGTACATTTATGCACATAACTTCGTACCTACATAAGAATAATTACCTGATGTATTATATACTAAAACCTTCCTGAAATTATGTAGATCACACTACTAATGAAAGAATTATCAAAATCGGTTCAGTAGTTTTTGAGATAATCGCGGACATACAAACATACATACTTACGGGTCGAATACAGAACCTCCTTTTTTTTAAAGTCGGTTAAAAATCGAATCTTCTCGATACGGAGGGTAAATACAGTCATATTCTTCTAATATAAAAAAAACTGCAACCAACCAGTAACCAGCAACCTTCCTTCACCCGTCGAAGCAACGACAAGAAGCCTATACCACAGTAGACAGATTATACTGTGCCTATTAGTGATGGGCGTGGAATCAACGAACTAGTTGAATCAACGTTGATGTCTCTTCAACGGGATTAACGTTGACCATAAACAAATCAACTCGTTGAATTCGTCAACGAGTTACGAGACAACGACGTTTATGAATTCAACTCGTTTAACGAAACGAGAATATGAACTCAACGTTTTGTTATTTTCAACGTACGTAAATTGTATTTATAATTACAAAACTCCCGCTACGACGCGATAGTCATGACAATAATTTGAACTCTAAATAACGAATAAAAGATTTGATATTTATTAAGTCATTTGATCATTATTTTTAAAAGAAAGTAAACGATGACATTAAATTATCTACGCCTGAAATTTGTGTTTTATAGCAAATTATTCAGTCAGTCCTAAGCCTAAAAAAAGTATGAAGGGAAGATCATCTAGAAACCTAGGTAGGTAGTAGGTAAAGTCATCATAAAATGTTATCCAATTTCATTTGGTAAATTGCATCAAATTGTTCGTAAATTAACAGCGTACGTTAATAAAAGCGTTAAGGCGTTTATCGTTCATGCAAGTTGACGTTCGTAACACGTTAACTCGTTGATGAAATTAACTAGTTGATCAACTAGTTGACAAACGCAATTCAACGTTAACGTTTCGTTGACGGAAAAACCTTCAACGACCCATCACTAGTGCCTATACTTTCACAGAGAATTCGGAGGGGACGGGGCGTACACAGTCCCCACTATCAAAAATTTATCCGCATTAGGGATAATCGCAGGGGTCAACCTAACCGCAGTGCAATGGAAAGGCCTCGCCCAGCCAGGGACACCGCCTTATTGATCACGGTGTGCCCCCACTGTACTATGGATTCGTTACCTATGCCGAATCGAATTTAGCGAGGGTCATTCAACGACGGTGAATCTTGACACCGCGATTCAGAAACGTGACGTAAGTGGTCAACGCCATCTATTGAGAAGATTGTAAACTAGAACGCGTGGCTGTCTGTTACTTTACAAGCTATGATTCTTCTTCTGGCATAATATTTGTCCGAGCTTTTGTTTGGTACAGTTATAATGCTTATTATTCTAAATTCTTATTATGCCTTTATCAGGCGGTACTGCTGCCAAAGTATAAGCACAGAATACGTAAAGAAAGGCCACTCCTTTCCCCGCACTAACATCAGTTACCGCACCTCACCCCGCACTTCGGCATATTCGTCGCTAGTTCTTTAACAATGGCGCTCGCAATCGCAAACACAAGAACCGCAGCGCTGTACTTACCTACTGCTGACACGAACACATTATTTTTTTAAAGTTTTATATTTTGTGTTAATCACGATGGTTGTATATTGTGCAGTATTTGGATGCTTATATTCATCGAGGAACAATAAAGACAGGAGTTTCTTTCGGTTCCCGAAACATAAAAGAAGGTAAGGATAAGGAACAGTATCCTTTAAACCCATAAAAAATAAAAGCTAGTATAATTATTACAGACAAACAAGTTAAGCCAGTGTTGTGATAATTTATTTTCATAATTTTCTCTATTATTCATTTATTTTCCAAGTTTTCTTCGTTTTAGAACAATTAAAACTTCCGTAATATTAACATACCAACTATTAAATTATTGCTCTCGCTCTTTATTGTCTTAGTTATGTCTCTTTCTTTCACGTTCTATTCGTTCTTCGGCTAAAATTTCCATTAAAGGACCATCGATTTGGAAGTTCATTTTTTTTTGTAGATAGTACTCATAAATAGAAAGCTTTTTACAAAATTTCAAACGGCGGAGTATCACAGTTTACGAGATATAATTTTTTAAAGTTTCCATACAAATTGGAAAATAGCCATTTGCAAATTTTTAGGTTAGATAAATTGTCATGGTAGACGTCAAAGTTGACATTTCACGTTCCGTTGACGGTAGAGGTGTATTTAATTCAACTTTATGTCATACTTTTTATTTAAATTTTATTTTATTTTCATATATTCACATATTATATTTGGTGTGTAATTAATGTGCACAATAATCGTGCTGTATTATGCAATTACATTCGACTTTTTTACACAAAAAATAATTAATTTTTGTTTAAACTGTGGAACGGAACGTAAAGCGACGCCAAAATTTCTTGTTTTTTATTCTCATTATATGAATATCCGAAAAATACCCAAAACCGAATCAGAGCACCCCACTTTCCACGTGGTCTTGTCTGCCCTACCCCTAGAGTGTATATAAAAAACCGGAGGCGCGGAGGGAGAGCAGCCCTCGCCCGCTGTGACGAAGCGCGGGAACCATGCGAGGTGAAGCGGCTGAGGCTGGTCGCCGAAGGCGACCAACAAGCCGAAGCTGCGGAGCCGAGCATGAGCGACCGTGCTTCGTCACGCAAGGGCGGAAGGGCTGCTCTTCCCGCAGCGCCGGAGATAAGGCGGAGTCAAACTAGGGGAAAAGGGAAGCTCTCCCCCAAGTTTGACTAAATAGCGCTATTCTAACCTAAAAACTTCAACCATGGATATCTCCATAACCATGGGGTTCTGCGGGATGGGGATGGTATAGGGGGGTAGCCGGGCCTTCCCGTACCATATAATTCGATGGACATTTATGGAATTTTTTATTCTAACCTCAAAACTTTAACCATGGATATCTCCATAACCATGGGGCTCCGCGGGTTGGGGGTGGTACAGGGGGCAGCCACTCTCCCCCCCCTCCCCCTTCCCTCCCTCACCACCCCATAAATCAATGGTCCTCTAATGGAAATTTTAACCCGTTCTTCGACTTGAAAAGTAGTACAATAGAAATGTAATTAATTAGATTTCTGTGAGTATATCCGCCATTGTTGCATACGTTCGGGCAGCGCCGCCGCCTACGCACTACTGCCAGGGCCAGCCAGCCCTACTAGATTTCACGCACACATTTACACGTAAGTATACAAACGTCATTTGTTAATGTAGTGGTAGTAGGTAATTATTTTGCGAGTGTTGTATGGAGTCTCCGGGGTGTGGTATAAGTAACAGCCACGGTCACACACGGCGTTTCGTAGATCTGCCTCGGTGACGATGACGACCACAAAAACAAAAAAACATCACCCTCTTAGCTGTAGTCGGGTAAAAATGATACCGAAGTAGCGTGTCAAATCAGATCAAATTAAAAGCGGTTGATAAATAATTACAATAATTAAAGCATCCCGCATAATACCCGAGATAAAACTAAAAATTAGTTAATTAAATATAGCCATTTGTAATCTGTCCCTGACATGACGTGGCTACCATTTGTTAATGACAGGATGAGTCTATCAAGGTGAATATGAGATATGATACGAGGGCCAAGTGTTTGTCTACAACTCTACAACCGATGTATTAGTCACGTGTTTGGCGAAACTGGCAGGGTTAGCCCGCGAAAATGCGAAAAACTTTCTTACGTTTTTTGCAATTTACAGATCAAATATGTACCTACTTCTTTCTAGAATTATAATCATAGAAATCATCAATACAACTCTCTAAGTTCATAGGTATTAATTACCCTATTCCAAATCACAATTTGTATGTACAGACGCGAGCACATCAACCTAACCGAAACTGTCAAATTTTCCCAATCAACTTTGAACCTTATGTTTTAGTGATAAAGTTGAAAATCTATTAAAGAAATTTGACAGATTGTAGTAGGTTTATGTGCCGGCGTCTGTACAAGAATAGAATGACTAGGTACTTACATATTTCATGAAATCACGAGTTCACGACATTTGAGGCCAATTATTAGTCAAGGAGTTGAGTTGTATTGCTGATTACTATAATTCTGTAAAGTCATGTTTGTTACGGTCGTCGGTCACGAATGTCTGTTTGTTTGATAAGATTATTAGTGAAATATCAATCGATAGGGTTATATGAAAGTAGATGCAGGTTTTATTGATGATTTTAAGAGGAAATGCGGTCGGAGGTCGGAGAGACTTTTGAAAAAGCCTAAGTAAAAAGTTCCAATATTCGAGGTTTGGCTCTCGCCTATTTCCTCCTCCAATATTGGACCAAAATTTAAAAGATATTTCATAAACTGAATAAGAAGGATATAAGTACTATACACTACCGCAAAAAGGGGCTACTTTGACTTCCAGGGTTACTTTGACAGATTTTGTAGCTACTTTGACAGAGCGCCAAAATCGGTTTTCACGTGTGCTTAGCAAGTGTGCGTGACCTCGAGTAATATTGCGCGAGGCGCGGGGTGTGGGGAACACGTCATAGCGTTGTGATCGGCCCGGTCAAAGTAACCCTGGAAGTCAAAGTAGCCCCGTTTTGCTGTACTATACAATACTGTGTCCCTATATTTTTCTTTTTTCATTAACCTCTGTTAACAGCGGTTTAAGGTGAATGCGTAGTTGTAGCCCGCGAAATTCAATTTTTCTTACGTTTTTTGCAATTTTCAGGTCAGTGTCAGGTTGTATCTTGATCAAAATATGATTCGCGACAATAACAGGTACGTATTTACAGAATTATAATAATTAGAATCATTAATACATCTTCCTAAGTTAGATTTCTACCGTTAAGAACAAATCTCGTATGGAAAAGTGTTGGTGGTAGAAATCTAACTTAAACAGATGTATTAATGATTCTGATGATTATAATTCTGTGAATACGTACCTGTTATAGTCGCGAATCAAATTTTCATCAAGATACAACCTGACACTGACCTGAAAATTGCAAAAAACGTAAGAAAAATTGAATTTCGCGGGCTACAACTACCCATTCGCCTTAAATCAAAATTTTTTGAGGGTTCTAGTGCTTATAAAAATAATGTAGGTATCATCAAAAGGAAAACATAGGGACATACAAGTGAAAAGGAAACGGTGAAGGAGAACATCGTGAGGAAACCGGCGGGGCAATTGCGTAACACATTATCAATCGGAATCGGTTTAATTTTGACAGTTCAACAACATTCATTGCGTTATTTACGGGTTGAGCTGACAAATTTTTCGTACTTATGAAGCAATGGATTAGCAATTTGCTTCAAAATGATTCTGATTCCGATTGATAGTGTGTTACGCAATTAGGGTGCAGCATGTCCTAGAACCAAAAATTCGAAGACATGTGACATCTACCAACCCGCACTTGGCTCGCGTGGTGGATTACGGCCCTCACAAAGAGGAGGCCCAGTGGCGGATTTACCAATAGGCTGAGTAGGCTGGAGCCTAGGGCGGCAGATTTTAGGGGCGGCAAATTTGGGGCTAACATTTTTTTTAATGTCTTACTGAAATTAAAAAGATTAATATTTATATACCTACCATGTTTTTTTGGAAAGAATAAACAAAGTGAATGCTCAAATTCAGGCTTTTTTACAAATCTCTGCAAGATTTTCGTAGCTGATGAACGAGAACATTTTAAGTATTTTGAAGAAAAGGCGAAGCATGGTATACAAAAGACATGGGACATTATTGTAGAGGTCGGTAGGGGTGGCAAAATTTGAATAGCCTACTGGCGGCAAATGTGTAAATCCGCCGCTGAGGAGGCCTGTGTCCCAACAGTGGGAACATTTTAGGCTGATTTTGTTATGTTGTTGTATACTTGTTACGGTCGCGAATCCTATTTTGTTCAACATACAACCTGACACTGACCTGCTTCCCTAGCGTGAGCCCCTTAATAAAATAATAGTTTAATGGTTTAAACTATAGGTAACTACATTAAGATTGACATAGTAAGTTGTCTAGGATTAGTAAATTGGTCCTATATTGTAAATCCTGCGTCATACGCCTGCAATTTGCATCTATCAAACGTTTATAGCTTATGGTACTTTCGACCCGTGCCATAATATACAATATGTATAATGCATTTGTTTGTTTCATGTTCGTGAACGGGCGCCGTCGGTTGAGACTGGTCATCTCTAAACAGCCAAGGCTTATTTTTAATCTTATTTTTTGAATTGTTTCTTCATTTGTGTTTTTTAAATTGTTCTCACATATAGAAGCAACAAGCATAATGTACCAAGGATTTTGTAATATTCTTGATTTAAAAGAGTGTCCATGGAGTTTTTATGTAGCATAAGAAATAAAAAAGCTGAAATCTATGGTAATTTTCTGGGAAGGAAGGAATTGTCACCCCCCCCCCCCCCCCCTTCCCCCCCGGGGGTCTAGAATCGTCGATGTCCTGCCACCCCGTATAGGTACCCTATGTTTTTTTATAGATTACCAAATAGGTCAGAAAATGGTCTTATGGGACTATAGACTACTCACTGCATTACTCTATCTGAATCATTAAGTATAGGTAGAGATAAAAAAATTTAAAAATGAACGCGCCTCCACTGCTTGTTGCATACATTGTATAGAAATTTTAGTGGAGGGACGAGCACCTCTACCTCGACCTGTCTAGCCTTTTCCAAACTCTTTTGGGATCAGCTTCCAGTCTAACCGGATGCAGCTGAATACCAGTTATTGGCTAACACGATACCACGCGGTAAGACTGGTTGTCAGACTTTCGGGCTTCTGACGACCCGTCACGACTGTCAAAGATGGCAGTTGGGAACCATCAGAAGCACGGAGGGGTGTCTTTATGTAAAGATGGTCACCCGTCCACGGACCAACCGCGGCAACGGTAGCCTAACCGATCGTTCGACACGTGCGGCTGTTATATTTATTTACCCACTAGTATAGCTTTATATCTAAATGTGTTAAGTACAGAATTAAGAGACTTAATCGAAGTCCTGCCCTGCCCCTGTACATTTTTACTAGGATAGTAACAGTAGTCAGTATCAGGACCCCTTATGTAACATAATATCCAACCGATTCAGAAGGGGTTACTATTAAAATGTATCGTTAAAAACAAATTGCTTTGAGGGGTTCTCGTCTTGCACTCTCTTAGTTATTACATCCGGCAATTTGATCAAGATGATGCATTTAATCCTGGTCAGTTTGTCTGTGTGTTACCTAACTAAATTGTTATTTTAAAAAAGTCGTGACCTAACAACAAGCTAATTAGGGAAAGCCTGCCAAGTCTGATTACCTAATCTAATGACTAATCATTTGCTGTTTGAATTGGATTGCTGAAAGCAAAAAATAACTGTCGCCATTTTACACATTCTTTTTTTTTATTGCTCAATGGGCCCGCTCTTGACCTCGATCACGCCTGATGGAAAGCGATGAATGAGGTCTATGATGGAACGAGCGTGCCTAGAAGATGCCTAAGGCACTGGAACTCCCACACATCGACGAAACAAAGCAGGCTGCTTGAGGCCGGACTAGCGGTGGGAGGATGGTCACAAACCAGGCGGGCGTTAGCCCTACCACCGCAAGGGAAGAATTGGCCAGTCAAATAAGGTGTTGGGTGTGATTGTCCAGGATGCGCAGAGCGCTAGGTTCTGTTGAGCAACTGGCGGAACAAACTGCGCTATACGAGGAGGCTTCTTCATGCATACCAAAAATATATCCATTCTTCAGCAAAGTATTATATCCAAATCTTAATCAGTCACTATTACCTATTTTCTGGACCGAAGTTCCATTTGTCAGTCAGCTTATCTAACATAGTTTTAATACGCAAAAAAGGTCAGCAACACGTTAGCCCCGGCGGCGGCGGCGCGGCGCACTATCACCAGAAGATTAAGCTATCTAGAACGTAAAAATCCTACCAATTTGAATGGCAATGGCAAGTTCAATGTGAAAACCGAACTTATGTAGATTGTGTTATCGATTTTAGGCCGTAAGGATTTAAAGATAGGCACCCAAGTGCTCTTATCATAATATGATTATATCATTTGGTCGCCTGCACACAATAAGTTGGTCTGAAATGGGGCTGACAAAGATACAGAAAAGACACTCAAATGGGTTATACTGCAGATGGCAAGTCTCAAAAGATCGTTATCTGTGTACAACGTAACCCATTTGTCTGAATTGCAGCAGACCTTGTGCAAAATGACATGATCGCTCCATGATAACTTACTGAGTCAGATAATCTGTTTCCAAAATTAGTCCAGCCACTTAAATCTGAGGCTAATTTTAATTAATCGCTCTTATTGGTTGGTCGCTTCGATGACTTGCAATGCTGATTGGATTATTATTTAAACGTTGAACATTGTAAGACAAAAATATAATCTTTGACTGCAACTTTGAAGATTCAGAATACTCACGGTCAAAACCGCCAACGTTTTCGCTCAGTAAAAACTACGTAAAATTCCAACCAAAAAAAATCTAGATAGCGCTGTTTAGCAAAACAGAGCCGGCAGCGGTCACTATGCCGATGCATTATTCAATTACGCTGATAACACTTAAGATGATTACTGGTAATAAAATTGTAATGTCTTGTTTCCGAGATGCGCGCGTGGGTACACGGACGCGGCGCGGTGTGACCCCACAGGGGAAAGTTTTTTGACTCTTATTTGGCTTAGGTATAATAAATCTTTAGCAATTTGGTAGATACAGTTCAAAAGGATCCTTGAACATCTGTGCGACTGGAATAAGGTGTTTTTTCTAGGTTCTTTGGTGTCACTATTCTATGACCGCGGACCACCGACGATGCCAGGCAGTCATCTGATGTCAATACCCAATACCATAGATATTAGAAAGATTCTAAGGCTACATGGTCCTGTTATTCTAGCAAAAGTCTGTCTACTCACTTCTGCTGAAGACCGAATAGAGGAACTGCGGCTGAAAAACAAATGGAAAGATAATTAATGAAATAATGAGTCATTGTTCTTTGCAGTACTGTACAGACGAAACTAAGCTTCACTTGGATAGGTCGTAGGTCATTTTTTTTAAGATAATTTTTAGTTTAGAATCAATTCTATTTTAAGATAATTTTTGACGTTTAAAAGTGCCTTTTATGTACCTATTTGAAATAAATGCTTTGACTTTGACTTTTAATATTTTTATTTTCTTTTAAGTATATTTAAATATTTAAGGTAACTACGAGTACCTATACCATAATCTAGGGTTAGTGTAACAATTTATTATAGGTTACCACCGCATGTCCCATAAACATATTAGGTGTGACACAAGCATTGTATGCTATAAAATTAAAATTAATATCTAATTCATTTAATAAATACTGATTTGCTACTTTGCCCTCTTCCTCTCTCCTAATTTTGCTGTGCCCGACAGGGTCCACATTGATATTTTACTTTATAATACCATCTATGTAATACATGAGGCTTATAGAATCAAACGTAGCTAAGTGCCTCCATGTCAAATTTTCAGGAACCGAAAAAAATGTTTTTTTAATTTAAGAGTCAGGGGTTTTCATACTCTCTGAGTTTTTTCTCCATATTAGTTTATTTTTTTTGAAAGTATGGCGCTTAGCTGCCTTTGATTCTATATGCCTCACATATGGAATGCAATAAAGAATTGAGTATAAGATTGCTGAAGCTGAACGATTTCCAAAGACAAGGAACAACAGAGTTTGCACCAAGTACTGTTCTGCGGAGTGGAGGGTGTAAAGGAGTAATAGGAGGATGAGGGAGTCTAGTCATCATCGAAAATCTAGAGGAGAGCAGCTGTGCTTTCAAAATATCCAAACTAAAATATTTCAGAGCCCTGATTCACAACCGTACGACAGGCTATCGTATCAAAAACCTGACATTTCGATAGCCTGATTTGACTTTCCCTCAACAGCAAATAGCTGTTGAAAGAATAGCGGGCGCCAATTTGATTTAAACTGACAAAATTTTCGGGTTTTGGACTTGTGAACAGCGTTTAGAAGACTCCTACGATAACAATGATTAATGTTCGATACGATACGGAACCGTATCGAGATTCGAGTGTTTGTGAAAAGGTATGCTGGAGACAAATAATAAGCACCATCAAAGCCAATAAAATTAACGATCCCTACTACTAGGTATTCCAAGAAAATCTCAGTGCGACGGATACCACTCATTTTATTTGTTCATAAGTCTCGTTTGGTAAAATTGGATGACACACTCTGTGCGTAATTCGCAAAGAGTTGGGAGGTGCCTCTAACCCGTCCGTGCTACAGTCAAAACTGTTTTCTTCCTATGGCACAATAGACCTAGCTACTATTTTGTGTCATAGTATTTAGTTATGATCTATTTTTTTATATTGGGAGGACGAAACAAAATCTGTTATCTAAGTTGGTACCTATACTAATTTATTAAATCTAAAGAGTTTTTTGTTTGAACGCGCTAAGCTCTGAACCTAATTGTCGGATTTGAAAAATTATTTTTACATTTGAAAGCCCAAATCTTGATGAAGAATTTTTAACATCACGCTATCATCATCTAAGACTCTCAGGAGTCGAGGAAAAAGAATAAAAGGGCGATGCTATGCGACCGGGTCGGGGGCCGAAGGCTGCTGAGACCAAAAATACAAAAGTAGTAAATAGAGAAGTTTTATTAAAATGTGGCTGTTGCTTTAGTAGGTATATTATGGTGTCTTACTTACGACTGCCACACGAATGAAGTCGCGGGCAGAAGCTAGTTTATATATAATTTTATTAGATTGTGTAATACTTACTTACAAGAAAAACAGCTGGATTTTCATGTCATATCAATTGCAAAATATTTTTTTATTCCTTGTTTACCTACTTGCAGAAGATTATCTTGGTCACCGATAACATCTGTTTTACTTACTATAAGGACGTAATAATATTCATAGATGGCCATGTTCAAAGTACCTAGATGAGTAACAAGTTATTTGACATTATTGAAGTTGCATCATATTAATTGCTTAGGTATATACATATATGTTTTGAAATTTTACAAAGATACATAGATTCGGCAAGTTCATAAGTAAATTGAAATTACTGTTACAAAAAAAAACTACCCCATTTAAATTAATGGGACATAGGAGGGTCCCCTAATAATTGCCTATGGCGTTAATGCAGCCACCCCCAATGAAACCAATTTGTCTATCAATTAAATTTCGTAAAAAAAATACTCTTGTCAATGAGGGATCCGTTTATCTGTCCAACGGTTAAGTGTCGGAGTTTAATAAACTGTTTAATTAAGAGCGCGTTAGCGGCGCTGGGTTAGGTTAGGGCGCAGGCGCAGTGTGAGTTGTGCGTGCGTCCCGGCATCATGCTGGTGTTAGCGATGCTGCTCGTCGCGTGCGCCGGCGCCCGCGCCCGTAACTTCAACATCACGTACTTCTTCGTGCCCCATATGGTGGCACCCGATCAGCTGGAGGTCCAGATCGAGTGCCGATATGACGCCAACTTCACGCTACTCTCCTTTTTCAAAGGCGCCAACGAGTTCTTCAGATATCGACCTGGTGCAGCGCCCAGCACTCGCTCCTTCCCCATCCTTGGAGTTGGGTCAGTGGAGATGCTACTATGTGGACCTGTAGCCTGCAAGCTGAAGCTAGGAGCCCTGACTAAGGAAGCCACCGGACTGTACCGGTGCGACCTCGAGAGGGATGTGCCGCCATACAAATATGAAACCATGACGGGGTACATGGAAGTCCACGGCGACATGCAACGGAAGCCGTCGCTCGAAGGATTAGCTGAAGAATATAAAGAAGGAGACATGATACAAGCGTACTGTCGAGGTTCTCCGGACTCAGAACTCCACTGGTACATCAACGGTAAGGAAATGGAAGAATTTAAAGGTTCAACGAATTTAAAGAAGAAAAACAATCGATTCCTGTACATGGGTGACCCACCCACAATTTTAGTGCAGTGTGTAGAGTTTAGATACGGGAGGGCATACGGCTCGACAGAGCAGAGTGTGAAGTGGAGTGATGGAAACGAAATGCGAAAGAAAACAGAGGATTGTGTGAACAATGGATCGATTGCCATTACAGGACGCTTGGGTCTGCTCAGCATTTTATGTTTGTTAGATAAAGTATTTTATGTTTAGTGTTGTTAATTATGTTCCTGCTAATTTTATAGTTAATTCCAGTGCAAATATTATTATTTTTTTTTGTCCGTATAAGAGTAGTCGCCAATGAAATAACGTGCAGTTTTGGTGTAGGTACCTAGATAATAAATAATGTTATTTAATTTCGCTTCCTCCTTTATTACCTAAATCCCTGTATTTATGAAATTGAAAGTGAGTATGATAAAATAATAACTAGTGATTTCTTCATCCTGGCCAACATAGCTATTCACAACCTTCCGACAGGCTATAGTATCGAAAATGACATATTTCGATAACGTGATTTGCCTTGCTCCCGATAGCAAACAGTTGTCGGAAGGATAGCGGTCGTCTATGCGATTTAAACTAACATTTTCGGACTTGTGAACAGCGTTTAGAGGACTCCTACGATAGCATTGATTGATGTTCGATACGGTACGAAAGCGTATCGAGTTGTTGTGAATAACTGATCAAAATTGGATTTGCTGCAATCACAGCCATCACGTGGTTTTTTTTTAAGTCAATTATTTTTTTTTGTAAAAAGTTTTTATTTTTCACTTTTTAGTTGTACCTACCCCATACAAATTCAATAAATACCTACTATTGCACTGAAGAATTGAAGACACCGAATAGAAGAATCATCAAAATTCGCATAGAAATGCCGGGATGCAGTACATTTATGCATATAACTTCGTACATAAGCCTTCCTGAAAGTATGTAGATCACTTTAGTGATCAAAATCGGTTCACTAGTTTTTGAGAAAATCGCGGACATACAAACATACATACATACGGGTCGAATACAGAACCTCCTTTTTTGAAGTCGGTTAAAAAAGTGGTCGCATATAGGTATACAGGGTGGAATTTTGTAATGCCACCTGAAGGGAAAGTACCTACTCTTAATACTGTAGATAGAAAATTTTACTCAAAGAACACATTCCTTTATTTTTGAATAGAAAGAAAACTGCATTCAAAGATTTTCGAAAACTCGCTTGCCACACCCGGGAATCGAACCGACTAAAATCTGTAAAAATTACAACCCGTACTTTTATTGCATTGATCGTTAGGATCAATTATAAGGATGAAATCTCTCTAACAAACTTGATAAATTAAATGATAGGAAAACCATGAAATCTTAAATGATTTTAATTATTTACAATAAATGGTAAACTAACAAAGTTGCTCAAAATGGGCTCCATTTTCTTGGATACACAAACATATTCTTCGAACGAATTCATTTCTAGTAACATTCAATAACGTGTTGTGAGGAATATTATAAATCGTATACTGAACTTCAACTCTCAACTCGTTTACATTAAGATTTTTTAATGTAGGCAGTAGTGATTCTGCTGTTATGGGCTGGAGCACCATCTTGCTGTAGAGTTATTTGGTTTCGCCCTTGCTCGGTAAAAACATTTAACTCATTTCTTAAGAGATCCAGTATTTCAAGATACTTGTCAGTGTTTAAATGACCTTCATACACGTGGACTAACACAACCATATTTCTCATAATTCCGCACCAAACGTTGAAAGAAAATCTTACTTGATTGTTAGTTTCATGAACACGAACAGGATTCACTCAAGACCAATAGTGGTTATTGCGGCGATTGTACATGCCGTTATTGCTGAAGTTGGTTTCGTCAGACCATACAATGTTACTCAAAAAATTAGGGTTACGGTCAATTTCTCTCAGCATGTTTTAACAAAATTGCAATCGTTTTATCTAAATATCAATTCGTCATTTTAATGGATAAATGACGTCAAAGATAATTATTAATTACAAACATAAGTAAACAGATGGATCTTTGAGCAAAAGAGCTTTAACTTGACTCATTGAATTTATAAGTCCAGATTTCATGGTTTTCCTTTCATTTAATTTATCAAGTTGCTTAGAGAGATTTCATCCTTATAATTGATCCTAACGACCGATGCAATAAAAGTACAGGTTGTAATTTTTACAGACTTTAGTCGGTTTGATTCCCGGGTATGACAAGCGATTTTTTGAAAATCTTTGAATGCAGTTTTCTTTCTATTCAAAAATAAAGGAATGTTTTCTTTGAGTAAAATTTTCTATCTACAGTATTAAGAGTACTTTCCCTTCAGGTGGCATTACAAAATTCCACCCTGTATAGGCAATTTCCGAAATTAAAACCGTTCAAAATCTAGTCGCAATCTCACTTCAGCGTCAATCAATGTCAAAAACTTGTCAAAAATGTAGGGAAATTACTTAGAGGTACTTAAATTACCTATTTTAGACAGATTGAGATCAGACTGTGAACGTTCTTAAAATTATGAAAATTGCCCCTCTGATGTATGGTTAATCCATTGTAGGTACCTAATGTAGGTAGGGTTACTAGGGTTACCTATGTCGAGAATTTCGTCGCTGAATGAGGTCCCTACAATGGTTCTAGGCAAAAAGTTATTTTCTTACTTATACAAATAAACCCGAAAAAATTTTGAGCACAAAATTGTATAAGATACAAACCATAGATATATAAACATATATCCATGATACAAACTTAATCAACCTGTTAGGTGTAATTGGAAATTTAATACAGAACAAACAAACACACATCCTCTCACCCCAAACGCATATAGGTACCTACCTACCGTCGTGGGTAAAAAATAATAAAACCCCGTAGGTAGGTAAACCATGCTCACTTCATTCGAGCTTCTAAGTACCGCATCATCGCAACCCTCACCGTTACAATATCCGCTACTAGTACAGAATTGAATATGAACCTTATTACTTTGGAGTAAAGTTGAAAATCTATCAAAGAAATTTGACAGAATGGGGTAGCTTGATGTGCTGGCGTCTGTACAAATAAATTGAGACCAAATGAATATTGAAGCAGGCTTGGTTTTTGTTTAACAGTTCCCAGGTTTTTAAGAGCTTCTTGTTTCCTTTATAGGTCCTACACAACGCTACAAGCTTATTTTGACGCGTAGCCAAATTCGAAACAAACGCCGCCATCTTGTTTTGGCAATACAAATTCTATGATGATTTCACAAAGGGGGCTCGGCAGTGCCCCCGCCAAGACGAGCAAAGCGCAAGGGCACTACCTACCTTTTTTCGAAGCGCTTCGTCGTTTTTGTGAACCCTCATAACTTAGAAACAAAATTCTCGGGATAATAATTGATGTCAATACTAGTGAATTTAATAAAAATATAAAGTTTCAATTGCATAGCTCTTATACTTTAGATTTTATTGATATCTAAAAACCCCGATTTCGTCACTGACTCACTCACTGATGATCTTCAACATTCTTAGGGTACTTCCTAAAGTCCTAGAAAGCTGAAATTTGGTATCTAAGCTAAAGCTAGTATTAGTACACAAACAACAAAAAATATCTAAAACTTGGAACTTTTACCCCCAACCCCTTAAACTAGGAGATGGAAGTTTGTATGAGACTTCCGCAAATTTTAATGCTAAGAGGTCTGAAAATTGTTATAGGGACTCCTTGTTATAAATAATAAAATACATATTTCAGGATTTTTAGTATATCACCCCCACCTTTTAAATTAGGGGATGAAAGTTTGTAAAAATTTGAAATTAAGGGGCCGGCGAACAACGCATTAGCATGCGTAGTTCATACAAACGTAATACCAAAATAATTTGTAAATCAAACATATTCTTAAGGTACTGTAAGTATATTTATTCCGATTGGATTAAAGAATATCTAGGTTCCCAAATATATATTTTGAAAGGACTCTGATAGAGATATGAGGAATTTCAAATTTCTATGGAAAACCTTATTTTTCTCATAACTCGTCTTTAAATCAGTGTCCATTCAAAATATATATTTGGGAACCTAGATATTCTGTAATCCAATCGGAATAAATACACACTACATTAAGGATATATTATGTTTAATTTACAAATTATTTTGGTATTACGTTTGTTTGAACTACGCATGCTCCGCCGGCCTCTTATCATTAGAGCATTCGTTCACCGCAAACAGTTTCCAATCTTTGTTGCGTATGCTATCACCATACATAAAAGTCAAGGGCTAAGTTTGAATAATGCTCTCATTGACATTGAGTCATCCACGTTCTCTTGTGGGCAGGCTTATGTAGCACTATCTAGAGTGACTAACTTGCAAGGTGTTCACCTTTTATTAATATTGATTTTAGCTTTAGTTGTATTAAAGCACAACAGTCAGCTATAGTCGAATATAATCGTCTAACAGCCAAATATCGGGATCTATCGCTTATTATAACAGTAAACAAACAAAGAAAAAGGCAAAGATAGAGAGTAGGCTATGAAAAAAACACCTCTGATGTGCAAGAAATACACCCAAAAAATGCACAAATTAAAAAAATATTGGTGTGTGTGTATGTGGTTGTTGGTAGTGTAGTGGTAGTGGCTGGGAGATCATCTACTAAGAAGTGAAATCCCACCAAAAACATTTTCATGTAAAATGTTGCCAAGACGAGACCATAATGGCTTGCACTGGCCAAACTTCTAACTCTCCAAGCCCTAACTTCACAAACTCTACAGTACCTTAGTCAAAACATGTGGCTTGGCCGTTTCGCTACCGTCACATGGGCGTAAGCAGAAAAATTTATTCACTGTTTATTACTTTTTGTTATACAATATTTCTTGTAGTAACGAAACGGCCAAGCTTCATATTTTGACTAAGGTGTAGGTAGAGTATGTGCAGTAATGGCTTGTAGAGTTAGAAGCTTGGCTCTACATGAGATCTGAAGATCAATTCTCGTAATTTAAAACGTTCAAAATCCAGTCGCAGTCTCATCTCAGCGACAAACTTGTCAAAATGTAGGGAAATTAGAGATATTATTGACTGAATGAGACTGAGATCAGATGGGAACGTTCGAAGCGAACTGAACATAATTATAACATCCTATTGTAATGAAACCTACATTTACGAATAAATTTGATTTGATTTGAACATTTTTATTCTGAAGTTGTACAAAAACATATTATCATACAAATTATTTGTTCCTCAGTAAAATCAAAACATTATCAAATAGAACAATTTGTATTTTACAATAAAACCTTAATTAAAATAATCAATACCCGTCTGGTTCGTCTTCAGGTTCACTAGTTAAAATAAATCACCATATTTTTTTCTAAATTATCTAATTTTAATCTATTTCTTTTTACATCTAACACCCATTTATATGTGGAAAACGAGCGTTCGACATCTGTTGATGTTAGTGAAGTGAATTTATATGACAAAAATCCCTTAGTATCAGTCGGAATCCCATGGAATATCCATATTAACATCAATTTTTGCGGTTAATGAACCTAAATAGCTCTACCTATTCCGATCACTGACAGGACATAGGATACTTTTTATCCCTGTACTACGTTTCCGTGGGATAATTTACAACCTCCACGCGGGTGAAGCCGCGAGCAAAAGCTAGTATTTTATAATTTGCTAGAGGATGATCGCGTCTTCGTACAATTCCAAATTGTGTTTTATATTATAGCCTTTATATCATTATGATTTTTTAATTACTTTTTTATCAAATTGTCAAATTTTTACCAAAATTTGTTCGGTAGTTTTTGTGAAAGAGTAACAAATATCCATCCAAATAGGTACCCATCCATATAGACCCTCAAACTTTCGATTTATAATATTAATCCTTGTAGGATTTTACATTTGTACTACATTTCTAACTTTTCTCCCCTGATTAGTACTATACTTTATAAACTATCTAAAATTGCCTCTTTATTTCACAAGGTTGTGATAAAAATAAGAATAGTAAATAAAAATCAACTGACGATTAAATAATATCATTAAACATAATGGATCAACATGAGTTTGTTTGACTATAATGACAGAGAGCGCACCAACTCTACTGAGTGCAAAGAGCGCTGCAATTACCTAAACTTGGTGCCACGATTTTGGCGTTAACGCTCTTAAAATTACGAGAATTGCCCTCTGATAACTTTTTGACAGTGCAAGCCTTATGGTCTCATCTTAGCAACATTTTACATGAAAATGTTTTGGTGGGATTAATTTTTACCAACAACTTGGGGCCTAAAAAGGCCACTTTGGCAGAATCATAAAAGGATGACATTATGAATCATAATAAATGTCGTAAAATGGTCACAAACTGACAATTCATAATATTATTTGCGTACAATTTCATATCACACAATTCATGTGTTTGACAGTTTTGTATGGAGATTCGTAAAATGGTCCAGAAAATATGAATTACTTTAATGTCAAATAATATTATGAATTGTCAGTTTGTGACCTTTTTACGACTTTTAGTATGATTCATAATATTATCCTATTATGATTCTGCCAAAGTGGCCTTTTTAGGCCCTCTTGTCACTGCCCATTCAGTCAGTCGCCAAAATATCCATGTACAGACGCCAGCACATCAAGCTACTACAATCTGTCAAATTTCTTTAATAGATTTTCAACTTTATCGCTATATTATAAGGTTCAAAGTTGATTAGGAAAATTTGACAGTTTCGGGTAGCTTGATATGCTGGCCTCTGTACTTGTACAGTCCATTCAGTAATCAGTTATTTTACCTCTGACAGCTGCTGCAACCCAACAACAACCTTATTGTGACGTGAATAACGATCACAGTGATTTTGACAGACCTGTCAGTGGCAGCAACCCAACAGCAACCTTATGTTAATGATGAAAATAAAGATCACTATGATTTTGACAGTTGCAGTGATGCAAAATCTGAGTAAAATAACTGTGAAAGGACTTTAGCACTGTACTTATAATAAAATAATAACATGGAGGAAATTTAATAGGGAATAATCTATAGGTACAACGTGCCATACATGCTATACATGCCTATTATCGTTCTCTTTTTAGTCTGTGCCTATTATTTCGTGACCAAAAAACAAAAATAAATCATAGACGTTTTTACCAGCCAGAATTTTCATGTGCGGTGGCCACAATTTCATTCACCGAGTACTTTTTGATAGACTTTCATTTGCAGTCTGCACTATTGCACATTCCATGAACGAAAATGATATAAATTTTTGTGCAATGTTGATTACAATTTACACAATATAATGAAATACATCTGGCAATAAGTTTTAAAACATTTCCACAAATTGACGCTGACGTATCCATTTTTATTATCTTGGATAACAAAAAATTAAACCTCCGAAAAAACTGAAAAGCAAAAAATAATAAACTTTTTTTATTTAACCTTAATAAATAAGTTCTTAAACTAATGCAAGTATACCTAAGAAATTTTGAGTCGGCGCCAAACAAGCAAATTAATTCGTTGCGAGTGGTCGTGCGTAGAGCGCATTTTTTGTTTGAAATGTTAATGTTTATCGCTATAGATTTCACGTTGCTTATTTCTTTAAATTTAAGGTAATTTAGTAATCTTTGTTCATTGATTGTTTGGCGCCGACTCAAAATTACTTAGGTATACTTGCATTAGTTTAAGAACTTATTTATTAAGGTTAAATAAAAAAAGTTTATTATTTTTTGCTTTTCAGTTTTTTCGGAGGTTTAATTTTTTGTTAAAAAGTTTTTATTTTATAATTTTTTGAGGCCATAATTTACTAATTACTACATGCTTAATGTTTGATTACTTTTAAAATACCTACCTTACTTTAGACATTAACTGTTATATACTCCTACTTTAACTATTATTTTTTGTGTAATATAATACTAAATAATATAATATAATACTTAAAAAAAACAGGCTTTATAAATCAACATAGATAGGCCTTTTATTTTAATTGTAATACACAGCTCAGCATTAAAATCTGTGAATGAACAATAAGTCACCCCTATTTTCCCACCCTTAGGGTAGGTTTTTTTTTCCAAATTTACATGGGACTAACTTCGAAGTATGTCCTATCCAACAAAAGAAGAATGATCAAAATCGGACTACTCTGTAAAAAGTTAAGCGTGGTCATACATTACAATCAGTGAGTGAACAATCAATCATCCCCTGTTTTCTAACCCTTAGGGTTGGAATTTTTTTTCCAAATTTATATGGGACCAACTTCAGGGTATACCCTTTCTAATAAAAAAAGAATTATCAAAATCGGACTGCTCTGTAAATAGTTATGCGTGATCATACATAAAAAAAAAAAAAAAAAAAAAAAAATATACGCGTCGAATTGAGAACCTCCTCCGTTTTTTTTCGTCGGTTAAAAAGTACTTTACTTTGTTGAAATGACGCGCGCGCGCTTAAAAACTTGCCACTAAAATAATTTAAGACTAATCACGGGTATATTTTAGACTCACCTAAAATAAATAAAAATAGTCATCCTTTTTTATGGAAGGTGTATTAGAATCCCTAGTGGTTTCATTTTTCAATTTTGTAAAAATACAAACTTTTCACACTCTTTTAATAAAATATTGAACATATCTATTTAAATAATGGGTTAATGCGGTTTTTATACAATGGCAACACAAAAGATTAAAGATGGCGTAAGTTTCTACCTCACAAAAAGTGACAGCGCATTGCGCAAACCAGCGCAAACCACGGAGTACTTTAGAGTGTGCATGTTACACGGTTAAACATGTTAAAAAGTTTTTCTGAAATTTTAGTTTTATGTTACATTCAGTGCCCAAATCGTTCCACAAGAACTGATATATTGAACTTTTCTCCGTCTTGATTAAGTGAGATTCTTAGTTCAAATAAATAGTGAATATAAAATAACGGATATCGCAAGTTACATTCGTTGGAAAGACATCATCCACAATGCCTAAAGGAAAGAAGAAAGGAAAATACGGTCAGTTTCAATGCACTCTTATGCGAAAACGAATTTAGTTTGGTTATGTGGTGCGTGGAGCTCGGATTCCGCCAAGAATGAGATCACGCGGCAACCTTGTGGCGACGGACTTTCCGCGGGACGTGTGACGTTTATTGCCCACGGTCGTTATACTAGATGCCAACAACCCAAGGGCTGTTTAGCACCATATGTTTGGCAAATCCTAGTGATAAAATTTGTTAAGTGTAGTAATCGCGGGTTTCGCAAGCCCCGTCTCGTTTCTCAGCGCAACCTTTACTTTCACGTTTCATAACGTGCCGTTCCCACATGTCGCATTTCAATGTGGTCATGCTTTGTCTACAAAATATTCTGACGAACGTGTGTTGGCGAGACTTTTGTACTGTTTATCGTACTGATTGGCCTTGCAAACATCATTTAGATTGTACATTATATAATTATACACAACAATTTAGTTCCTAGTATGGATAACAAACATGTTTGTTTAGCTTTGTCATTAAGTTGTAGTGAACGAGAGTATTGTTAACTATTGCAATGATGCTCACAATAATGATGAGTATGCTTGGTGTTGTCTCAATTTCCATCTATTTTATCAATATTTTGCTCTAGGTAGATCATACATACCTTGATTACTGTGTGGGATGCAAGATACATAATGTATAAATAAGTTAGTATCTCTGAATATAATACTACATTCTTTGTTAGAGGGTTTGGTTTCCACACTTACTCCTTATAATACTACATTATTATTTTAAATCAAGCTACCACTTTTTATGTAATAATACTCATCTGGAACTATCTCAAGGACAACAAGATAATAATGTTTCATTCTGTTTATTTAGTGAAAAATATTCAACTAAACTTAATGCTTATCTGCAGCAGAATTAATAAGACCAAGTTTAGGTAATTATGCTAAAAACTCGTTAGCAAACTGACCGCCAACAATTTATCATTTTCATCAACTAATATTATGTAAACATAGTTTGGCCCCATGTGACAATTTTCAATGTCAAACTCAATATAACGTCATAGCAACAAAAAAAAAAGTGTATAATTTTACATGTTTTATGTAATACCTACCTGTGTATTGAGTATTGAAACAATCCTACAGAAATAGCTTTGTTCATTCTCAATGCTCCATAAATGAGTATTTGCTTATTAAAATGTAGCTCTTTCAAATTAAATATGACTGATTTAACAATAAAATATGCAAATACTTTAATTACTGTGACTAATAAAATCCATAATTACTCGGGTATTTAATTAAATTAGATCATTTACAGGCATTAGAATTTAGAATTTAATTCCTCATTCCAAAGTAAAAAAAAAAAGGAATTCCATTGCCTTGCCATTCATGGTAAACCAAACTTAGCAATAATTGTTCTTAAACATAGTTTTTACCAACATCAAATGTTGCAACAACAATAAGTTGTCAACAACAAGTCTTTACAACGACTACAGGATGGTTAAAGGCAGATACAGACATTGCAAGGGCGCTGCGCATGGCTCGCAATGTCTGTATCCTGCCTTTACTCCTGTTTACTGCAGTTTGTAAATAAACCACTGAATCTCCATGCCTAATGCATATTTTGCATAGGGGTTGGAAAATCAGTGGGTCATTTCTTTTTTCTGATTTCCTTCTTAGTTAGTTTTAATCATGATCTGGCAGTTTGAGTAATTTACGCGGCCTAACCAAATGACCTTTCTTTGGTATTCGTCGAATTGTTGAACTCAACGCTCCTCAAGTTCTGAGTTCAGCTGAATGATATTTGACAAATGCGTGCACTGACTGGACAGGTCCACTCAATCTGTGTGGTTCTTTCCTCAAAAGACCATTTCAGACACCAATCTACATGGTCTTCATATGATCTGACCAAGATTTTGTCTGGACTTTAAAAGAGACTGTGACCTTAGTTTTTTTTCGGCCTTGCTTCTCAGAGTCATAGGAAACGCCGACCTCATCAAGCTTAAAAAAAATATGATTGATGTGTAAACCTACTTACAGAAAATAAATAATTTATCATTTTATCAATCCCAACCAAAAGTTCCTTTATACACTTTATTCACACATTCTATTTGAGAAGTAAGGTTGAATGTTATGTAACTAATAATATGGTGTAATGTGAATGGTGCCCCACTGACACAGTTCTGTGTTGCAGCTAGGACTGTTAACATTATGTGTGGATTTTTAATAGTGACATACTGTGCAGTTGGTCATTTGAATTGTATGGTAAGCCTGTTAAATAGCACACAGATTCCTAGAAGCTACTCAAAGATTTTATAAAATTTTGTACTTAAATTTATTTATGTCATGTATGTGTTCTTCTCCATAGATACCTACGCTTCGGAATGGGCAACTAGCTTCATTTTTCTGACTGACCGACCAACCCCTAGACAATTCAAAAGTGCCAGTAATTGGTTTAATTCAAATAAATGCTTTGAGTTTTGACTTTGAGTTTATGACTACATTTTGATTTCCAAGCAGTCCTGAGGTGAAAGGAAAAATCCTTGGTGGATAAGAAAATTACCATACCAACCTATTTGCCATTGATTACCACATTCAATATTAATAGGCAAAACAAGTTCAAGGTTACGTCGAGCCCGGTTTGAGGCGACGCTGGATTAGGCCTGGGAGGCCTTTGCCCAGCTGTGGGAAAATATAGAACAAACTTAATGAGCTACCATCTTTTTTATTCTGTTTATTCCTTTTCACATTGTATATTTGTAAGCTCAATGTATTTGCCTGTATCAGATAGAATCCTCACCCATTTGACAATTACCTCTGACCAAACTGAAATTGTCCTTGGCATACTTACCAATGTACAGCAGTAAAGGTAGTACTCCAGATATAATAATGAACAGCTATACAATTTTTTAGTCGAGAAAGAGCCTCCATTAATACTGCAGCCGTGTTATACTCAAGGACCCCTAACAAGGTCAGAGCAAGTCCTTGAAACTTAAGTTCCAATGCAGCGACATACAGCTATAACTTTGTCACACTGCGAGGGAACGCGAATTGGACCTTGTAATGCGGTAATCTTCAGTCCGATCGAACACACGCTTTGTTATGTATACTTGTAGGGTCTTATTTAGGTCACGTTGATTAAGATTGAGAAGAGTTTCGAAGTAATTCAACGTGTGTCGCCGAGAATACATTCATCATCCATCGCCATTCGCCAAAATGAGCCTTCGTGTTACGAGAAGACTCATTTTGCCTGCATATTAGCAAGTGCAGTAAATTCAAAATTCCTCGACACATCTTGAGCGTCGACACACTGCATTATCCCTTGCAAAATGTCACACGATGCTTGTCGTAAGGATCTTCACCCTGAAAAACCATTAATAAAACATCACGTGCGGTAATGCCGAAGCACCGAAGAATGACGTCACTAAACACGGCGTTAACCTTGGGTGGGCTGTAAAACATGACGTCACGCCAGTTGTCACGGGGAAGGGGGTGGGCGTACCGCGTTACTCCCACTATCCCGATGACTGTATTAAAACCTATTTAATCGAGAGCTTTTCGACATTTATTGCTTAAATTCCAAACTAGGAAAATTCTTACCCTTGGTTCGCACAAAAAAATGAAAGCAGGACCTTTGGACCTCAAATCCAACATGGCAGTTATTTCAAAATCCTATAATTTCTTTGAGTTCTCCACTATCTCTTTAACCATAATGACAACCCATTACTAAATAGCATCATAATTAACGATACAATTGACGTTTTCAGAGCACAGAAGAACAGAACAGGCTTATTCCTCGGACGAGGATGCCGGCATCGATATGACCATCGACAACTGTTCGGAGACTTCGGCACAGTCAGACCTCAAGAGCAACCACGATGACGCAGGTATTTACGGAAGCATGTAGGATCTGTCCACACATTTCTAGGTTAAGGCTATCCAGAATATAATCTCATCAAGGTCGAGGAAATATTAATTGCATACATTTTGCATAATGTGTGTACTGTGTGGAAAGAGCTTTATGCTGCTTTTGTGTTATGCGAGGTTTAGTAGAACTATTTATCGACGCGACGTACAAGCATCTTGTGCATCCGACCGCCTTAGAGATCATACCCTACGATATTTGCTAGATTATTATTTAGGACAAACAAAGCCTTCCAGAAAACGACAGAAGAAGGATCTCTTTCTTTTGTGGTGCAGCTTGGGAGAGCCTATGTCATTCTTATTATTAGGATTAATCTTAAAAAGACGGAGGTACAGCACATTGCAAACACACGCCAGCACTAATCGATGTTATGGAAAGACGCTACGCGAGCAGGTAAGTTCTATAAAAATAAGGAACGTCTATTATCTATACAGGGTGACAGACAGGGACATCGGCGCGCAAACTGTAACCATGAATTTGGCACATGATTCTAGACCCCCTAGAGTACAGACGCCAGCACATCAAGCTACCCGAAACTGTCAAATTTTTCCAATCAACTTTGAGCCTTATGCTTTAGCGATAAAGTTGAAAGTCTATTAAATAAATTTGACAGATTGTAGTAGCTTGATGTGCTGGCGTCTGTACAACAGTTTTCGTGGATACAAAAAAAAACTGGCAATCCGGGAGTGCCGACAGAGGTGAATACTTGAACAGTTACGTGTGTATTTTTTTAATCATGTAGATACGTACATACACAGTATATGTACATACTTATATACAGAGGCGTAAGTTACGGTAACAGTGTCGCGAGTTCAATAGTTTTTTCCCATCTCAAAAAAAGCCTAACTCGCTTAAAAAAGTTTTCACTTCAAAAATCTGCTGTTTCATTGAAAATTTCAATACCTACGCGGTCGTGTATGGAACAGCGAAATTGTTTTTTTAATAACCGACGAAAAATTCAGAATCGTGTACTGAATCCATGATAACAGGTTGTGCTTCGATGTCTCTGTCACCCTGCATAATTAAATTTCTTTTAACCGTTCTAAAATGGCTCACAAAAAGTAATAGCACACTTTGTACTCACGAGTATCGTAAAAACCAACTTAGGAATGAATTAGAAAAGCAGCCGGATGTGAACGACAATAACATGTCGGGCACTGGGCCCGCGTGGTGGATTACAGCCCACTCCCTCTCACCGAGAGGAGGCCTGTGGCCTAGCAGTGAGGACATTGTAGGCTGATTATGCTATAATGCATCATACTAACAAGTCACGAAGAGTGGTAATTCCATCACGAATGTAGTGTTCTATGAGAAGTAAGATCTCATTTAAAATGATATCCCGCGGGGCAATTGCGTAAACTATCAATCGGAATCGGTTTCATTTTGACAGTTCAACAACATTCATTGCGTTATTTACGTGTCGAGCAGACAAATTTTTCGAACTTATGAAGCAATGGATAAGCAATTGGCTTCGAAATGATTCTGATTCCGATTGACAGTGTGTTTACAATTAGGGTGCTGGTCCTGTTTTATAAAACGTCAGGTTTTTACGGCAAGGCCAAAGCGCCAATTGTAATACAAACGAGTATAATAAAATAACTATTCATCGTATCACACATGTCTCATCTACAGATAACATCTTGATTGGCTGTGAATATAAATGAATCGTGTCCTGTGCTGATGCGCTGAAGAAAAAACGACGTATCATTCGTCTATTCCAATTTGTTGCTCATCATAATCTTCTATTTTGCCTCCTGAACAGCACCCTAATTACGAAACACGGTATTAATCTCAATCTGAATCATTTTGAAGAATATAGGCTACACATATAATAATAAATAAAGAGGTTATTTTTAAGCTTACTAAAAAAAAAAACTCATTGTTTATTTCTTACTTATTGTTTAAGAACCGTGCTTATCTTCGTATGGTATTCGGGTACTAGCAACCGATACCCATTAACATAGAAAACATTAGAAATTAAAAAACTTTTTAACAAAAAAATTAAACCTCCGAAAAAACTGAAAAGCAAAAAATAATAACCTTTTTTATTTTACCTTAATAAATAAGTTCTTAAACTAATGCAAGTATACCTAACTAATTTTGAGTCGGCGCCAAACAAGCAACTTAAAATCGTTGCGAGTGGTCGTGCGGAGAGCGCATTTTTTGTTTGGAATGTTAATATTTAGCGCTGGAGATTTCACGTTGCATTATTAATTTGATTTGGCTATTTCTATAAATTAAAGGTAATTTAGTGATCTTTGTTCATTGATTGTTTGGCGCCGACTCAAATTTTTTTAGGTATACTTGCATTAGTTTAAGAACTTATTTATTAAGGTAAAATAAAAAAGGTTATTATTTTTTGCTTTTCAGTTTTTTCGGAGGTTTAATTTTTTTGTTAAAAAGTTTTTATTTTATAATTTTTTGAGGCTATAATTTACTTATTACTGCATGCTTAATTTTTGATTAGGTACTTTTGAAATGGCTACCTACCTTACTTTAGATATTAACTGTTATATAATCCTACTTTAACTATTATTTTTTGTATAGTAAAATACTTAAAAAAACAGGCTTTATATACCAACATAGATAGGCCTTTAATTTTAATTGTAATACACAGCTCAGCATTAAAATCTGTGAATGAACAACAAATCACCCCTATTTTCCCACCCTTAGGGTAGGAATTTTTTTTCCAAATTTACATGGGACCAACTTCGAGGTATGTTCTATCCATTAAAAAAAGAATTATCAAAATCGGACTACGCTGTAAAAAGTTATGCGTGGTCATACATTACAATCAGTGAGTGAACAATCAATCATCCCCTGTTTTCCTACCCTTAGGGTTGGATTTTTTTTCCAAATTTATATGGGACCACCTTCGGGGTATATCCTTTCCAATAAAAAAAGAATTATCAAAATCGGACTGCTCTGTAAAAAGTTATGCGTGATCATACATAAAAAAAAAAAAAAAAAAAAAAAATATACGCGTCGAATTGATAACCTCCTCCGTTTTTTCGTCGGTTAAAAATAGCACGCACGTCGACACGAGTGAATTCCTTAATTTACTATTAGACATTCCGCAGAAAGCATATTTTGTAATTAAAACTGATTTATAATCCATACTAATATTATAAATGCGAAAGTGTGTCTGTCTGTCACCTCTTCACGCTTAAACCGCTGAATCGATTTAGATGAAAGGGGTTTGAAGGTTTTGGCCCTAAAATCAGCCGCCATTTTGATTTTTTTTCAGAATCGCGATGCACAACAAAAGTTATATATTTAGATAGAGGACACTTATACAAACAAAAAATGTTACATAACATAATATCCTAAAGCGTCAGGTTTCGGAGTTATTCACCGAAATATAAGTCGAAAACAATAAGGATTTTTTTGTTTTTTTCCCTCCAGGTAAGCATATTGAACTATTGAGGTAATAGAAACGTTATGAAACCTTTATGGAGAAGAAACAAATGAAGAATATACATTTTTTTAATAAATAATTAAACACGGCAATTTATAGTTCGTTTTTTAATCCCAGAGACTAATCTGACAAGTGTAATGTCAAACTTCTAGACTAAAAAAAAAACGAAAACTCAAAAGACTTAAATGTCAGATTAGTCTCTGGGATTAAAAAACGAACTATAAATAGCCGTTTTTAATTATTTATTTAAAAAATGTCTATTCTTCATTTGTTTCTTCTCCATAAAGGTTTCATAACGTTTCTATTACCCCAATAGTTCAATAAAAACAAAAAAATCCTTGTTGTTTTCGAATTATATTTCGGTGAATAACTCCGAAACCTGACGCTTTAGGATATTATGTTACATAACATTTTTTGTATGTATAAGCGTCCTCTATCTAAATATATAACTTTTGTTGTGCACCGCAATTCTGAAAAAAAATCAAAATGGCGGCCGACCTTAGGGCCACCCTCCATACAAAAGTCTTCTAACCCCTTTGGTATAGACATAGTTTCAGTCCCGGGAAAGGACATAGGATAGTTTTATCCCGACATTCCCACGGGATCGAAACTTATGCGAGTGAAACCGCGGGGTGCTGCCAGTGACGGATTAACCCTTAATCAAATTAAGCAATTGCCTAGGGCATCACGTCTGGGGGGGCACCAGAAGAAGCACAACAAAAATCCGTCCTTAGGGCATCACATCTCACTCTCACGTCACCAAAAACCATACCAAAAAAAGTTTCTAGGACTAATTTGAAAATTCGCGCGTTTTAAGTTGACATAGAGTCCGACCTAGTCATAACCCCGCTCCCGCTTGCCCACTTGCTGCCCACTAGTGCATTCGGCAATTCGAATGTACCGGAATTGCGATCAGCCAATCACAAACCACCCCTTCCAGCGGGCCCCCCGCCTGGCGATTTATTTTCGTTGGATCCCGCTTTTGAATCCCAGTTTAATATTTTTGGCGTGGAATCTCGCAAAACATTATTATGTATTTCCGTTGGATCCTGAATTTAAAAAATGCAAGATTATTACGTTTTATTGTCGTTGAATCCCGAAATGTATTTCCGTTGGATCCCGAATGCTTAAAACAATCTGAATGCGGGTACGTTCAACAACAAAATTGTTTATAATAAAATGAGGGGTTCACTAATGTTTCACCAAAACTCCGTTGACAAATTTTTAGTGTACAACCGACGTTTCGTATACCATTTATTTCACAAACAACTCTTTTTCTATATAATCTAGTCGTTTCTGGCACACGCCGGCCGCTGCCGCGGCACCGCTCGCTTCGCTCGCTCGGCTCGTGCGTAAGGATCACAGTTTTAACCTAACCTAACATTGTTTTTTTTTTAACCTAATCTAACTACACTTGGGAGCAAATAAATCGAGCCACTTGCTTTTTTTTGCACGTTAATGGTTATTATTTTTGGTATTATGGAACGTATCAAATCGAAACATATATCGCCTAAGAGCTTATTTAATAATCTTTACAATGAGGGTAAATTATTGAATGATAACCTTATTTAGTGATAAATTATTGGCTCTGAAAGAAAAACGGTAATTTTGATAGAAAATTGTAGGGTTAAAACAGTCCAGAAAATCTATCGAAATCAGGGCAAGGGGGGGTAATACAAGATATTAAGAATAAGTTTATACCATAATTTTGTTTTTAATTGTTTTTTTCTGGACTGTAGCCCACTAAAAATAATCTCTTTTTTCTATTAGCGCAAGTCGATGAAAGAATGAGTTTCATTTTTAGGAAATTGCGTAATGATAAGTCAATATGTAAAACGTTTTAATTCCAAACGAAATAAAATGAATAAAAAATGAATTGCTTGTTAAAATAACACGTTATTAAACAAAAATTTATCAGTTTAGTTTATAAGTTTAAGTATTTATGTCGTTTGCTACCGCGTCACTAGTCCTAACTCTCTATATATTTTGGCTGCTGAGACCAAAACTACAAAAGTACAAGTGTACAGAGATGTTTTATAAAATGCGGCTGTTACTTTACAATATTGTGGTGTCTTACGACTTCCACGCGAACGAAGTCGCGGGCAGAAGCTAGTGTTTGATAAAGGTAAATCACTTTTTTTCTGAAATGTACGTCATGTTGTTATAACATGGGATTCAACGGAAATAGCAAACGGGATCCATTGTTAATACCTAAAAAATAGGATTCAAAAGTGGGATCCAACGAAAATAAACGGTACATCTCATCATCTTATTTTACAAAAAACTAATGTTTTTAGGCGGTAAAGGTTTAAAGGCCGATTCTAGTTGACATACGGATAGGGGGGCCCACAGGCGTGGATTGCTTAGGGCATCAAGTAGTCTTAATCCGTCACTGGGTGCTGCTAGTTATACATATAAAGCCAAGACTTGGACGTGGGGCTTATATCAACTTTTATTCTACTGGTGAACCTTTGTTTGCATGCTTCGTTAAAAAAAACCAACAGACTTAAAAAAAACACTACAAAGTGATAAATAACTTTAATGTCGGAAGTCGGTGACTTTGAAAATAAATCTCGATTATTGGCAAAGACACCTTTACAGGTACTTTTTCCGCATTTTCGTTTTTTGACACCGACTTCCGAAATGCATGCACTCGTTGCATGAATTTCGGAGTAGTATTGAATAGTAAGAGCCACCTAATAGTGGTGGTTTGTGTTAAAGTAAACAATATGCTAGCATTACAACTAATTGGCGATCGTAATGTGAGTGCGTTCGCTGTCTATATTTTTGAAATAGGATGGCTCGAATCACATCAACTCGGTGAGATGTTTTGTTAGTCGTACCAAACATTTGATCTTTAACATTTCAATAGTCGAAGCAATGATACTCGAACTTTTTTCCTGGGCCACTTATAAACGACTTTTTAAGATACAAGCAATATTGCGTTTCCCCCAAATATTGTCAAGATACACCATTATTAAGGTGCTAATAAAATAAATAATGCTTTCAAATCCCAATCCATAACTTTTTTATCCAAGTCTTACATAAAAACTTGGCAGGTGTACGGAACAGAGTGACCTGTGATAGTTTGAGCCATTTGAGCAATGTTGATGTAAACAGTGACAAATAAATAACAAAAATAAACATTGGCACATACTTTCTTAGTCTGCCCACACTCTTTTGTCGAAGACATCTCCAAAGAAGATTCTCTTGCCCGATTCCTAAAATTCTACGAGTAAGAAAATGCAATATTTATATTTTATTTTAATTATGTTTTCATAGAAATTGTTTTACTAGAGTCGTGTCGCGCCTGTCTGTGGGAGCCTTAAAGCAGGATATAATAATATAATGGGACATTTTCACAAAAAGTGTACATAGCGTTTTTGGGCTGTCCTATAACTTTGTTATGGTTTTTATATAAATATATATTATTCCATTGTAAAAATAATACGTAATAAATAATCTGTTGTTCATATTCTCCCAAATTTTATCTAATTTGACCAGTTATTTATACCAAAATTACTTTTTTTTTCAATTTTAAAGTTGAATGGTAGTAATTTTTGCTCTGTCGTATGTCAGTTTGACAGACTAAATGTAACAATTTCGGCTTTCGTTAAAAATAATATACGTCCAAGTTGACTTACCTAGAAAGAATAGTATTTCTTCATTTGTTTTAAATTAATTTAATTAATTTTATATTATTATATAAAATTAAATCTATAAAATTACACAGAGGCACGAATTGGTAACAGTGGAAAATTCCATTCCGAAACCACTATTTAATAAAACTTGTCGATAGAATTTCTACTAAAAGATTATTTTATTGCGCTCCGCAACATTAGTTTTACTTTTTAAAACTGTCTTCCACTGTGATTCGGTCATTTTGCGCCGACGACAGACAAGAACAAACTTGTTAGTGCCGACGGTTCAATTTCGATCTTCCACCAACCGAAACCAATACCACTGTAAGTTTTCATTGTATTATTTTGCAAATTGTACTAATAATTCTTTGACTTGCTGTGAATCCAATTCTTAAGTTTACTCGTTGATAAATTTAGTTGTTGAAGAGTTATTGAATTATGTTTAAAACAAGTAAGGCTTCTGTTACTTCCATTCCGATACCAAAACACTGGTAACGTAGATGAAGAATTTTACATCAAAATTATTTTGTGTACACTTTTTGTGAAAATGTCCCTAATAATACTTTTGCGCATAACATTTTTTGTTTGTTGTTTTTGTTTGTCATATTTGCACAAATGGGAAGGCCATGTCGATGACCTAGGAAGGTCTTGGCACGTTTGACTCATTTGTTCGAAATCTAATCTCATAATTATGACATTTACATACTGTTGTTTTCTACATAATATTGAATATTGATGTTGCCGCCACTAATGGCTTATTGATGAAACGTTTATGATAGATTGCTTTTTAATAGAAAATGTTTTCTAATGAATTTAGAAAATAGACATCGAATCGTATTAGATACCAAGTTCCATCCACACATCTGAAGTATTTTTTATACCAGCTAATCAACTTAAATACCACAAAAAAGAAAAAATTACAAAGGGTTCTACAATAAAGTAAAAATGCACTATGAAAGCGATTGTAGAAAATCACCGATAAGAAATTAACTGCACGTGGAAACGCAGAATTCATAATAGTTTTTAACTACGGCAATAGGTATGATTTGACGTACATGTAGGATTAAAAGTAGTTTCCTAAACAACGCGTGTACGCGAAGTCCGTTTGGAAAAAAAAACAACGCAAATCAGTACAACCCATAATCGCCTTTTTGTCACAAAATTTGAAAAGTGCAAGGTAAATGGTAAATAAAAAAACTTTTTTACATAAAAAACAACCGACTTCAAAAAAAACACTACAAAGTGAAAAATAACTTTAATTTCGGAAGTCGGTGTCGTTTGTTCCGCATTTTCGTTTTTTGACACCGACTTCCGAAATTAAAGTTATTTTTCACTTTGTAGTGTTTTTTTTGAAGTCGGTTGTTTTTTTTGTAAAAAAGTTTTTATTTTTCCTTTTTTTAGTTGTACCTACCCCACACAGATTCAATTAACACTAGTGCATTGAAGAATTGAAGACACGACTCAAAGAATCATCAAAATTCACATAGAAATGCCGGAGATGCAGTACATTTGTGCATATAACTTCGTACATAAGAATAATTACCTAATGTATTATATACTAAAACCTTCCTGAAAGTATGTAGATCACACTAATGAAAGAATTATCAAAATCGGTTCAGTAGTTTTTGAGATAATCGCGGACATACAAACATACATACATACATACATACGGGTCGAATACAGAACCTCCTTTTTTAAAGTCGGTTAAAAATAATAGATAATGTATTATGAGGAATTTCTGTATTCAAATTGCTATCTTATGTATGACTCAAATTGTGTGACGAAAAGCCCAACTGCAATCATTTCATGAATTTTCAGTAGTATCGATTTAATCTTTACAAGTCCAGTGTTATCGCGAACCCATAACGTTTGCGTTTACGTCACACAACTTGCAACGTGCTACATCCTTCCATAAAGAAAATAGGTCGAGTAGGTGACATAAGATATCGATTTCGATTACTCACTAGTGACGTCACACAAATAGCGTGGGCTTTCATGACGTCATTACACGGAGAAAATTTTGTACGCAATTGTGACGTCTACAGAATCTCTGGTTTGCTTCAATGCAATGACGTATCCCGTTAGTAGGTTTGTTGATAGTTCGCGCTTAGTTCCTACTAAGATTTTGAGTAGCAGTATGTCTTGGTGGCATTCTATAGTGTCTGCCTACCCCCATGGAAGAAAGGCGTGAGTGTATGTAATCTACATTCGCGACTTACTTGCCAAAAATTTCAACAAATATGAGTTTATAGAAAAAAAAAAATAGCTTTAATTCCTACACAATAAAGTGCAGTTTACACTACAACTTCAAACATTTTTATAACTTTTTCAATAGTCACTCAATTACCATTAAAATAAAGTTGATATTTGTTTAACTTGAAATAACATCAATTTGAAACAAAATTGAATAGACTTTATGTACGAGTATATTATGGCCGTTGGACCTGCCGGTGCTGAAGTTGTATTAGTTTCATAAGCCTTCTAGAACGGAGCACTCGATTTTGGTGTAAAGCAGTTTTTCAATAGTTTTTCTAAAAAAATATGATATTTTGAGCATAAAGGTGTCGATGTAGACATTGACAATCCATCGTTAATTAAAACTTATCGTCAATTCACTAGGATGTAGTGCTAATGCTAAATAATGCTGTTGTAGCAAAAATCTTAGATATCATTGTTTTATTTAACGCAAAATGTATTTTAATGTACCTACACTCGGCGTCACAAAAATCGCACCTCTTTAAAAATTCCCTTCAAAGTCATTTTAACCCTATTAATCAATGGTAGACATATGACTATAAGGTATCATTGGAAAGGCAATTTATTTAAATTTCAGAATAAATCAATGGATTTGGTTTTTTGTTTACCAGGGAATAAAAAAAAGCAAGCTAATGCAAATGATTAAAAAGTTAAATTTTATTTTATCAGAAAAAATTACAACAAAGTCCTTAAAAACAACTTAAAACCTAGTGTTACCCCTCTAGCCCTGATGACTGCTTCCATGCGTTCTCTCATGGACCTAATTAATGTGACAACAGTCTCTTGCGGAATGTTGTCCCATTCTGCAACGACGGCATCTTGGAGGTCTTGGAGAGTGGTAGGGGCAGGATCACGTGCCCGTACTCGCCGTTTCAGTTCATCCCAAAGGTGCTCAATAAGGTTTAGGTCTGGACTTCGCGCTGGCCAGCACATAACAGGGATTCCAACTTCTTGCAGGTAGTCTCTTACAATAAAAGCGGTGTGACAGCGGGCGTTGTTGTGCATTAACGTGAACCCACTGCCAACAAAACCCGCATAAGGGACAACCTTCTCCTCTAAGATCTCTGTTATGTACCGAGCAGCAGTCAGCGACCCTTGCCCGCGAGCACTCCCAGTCCGAGAAACACACACAAGGTTCGTTTTGCCGCCGATTGACATGCCGCCCCAGAACATGCACGAGCCACCCCCGTATTCCACTGTCTCTTGAATACAGGCTTGTGCAAATCGTTCCCCTTGCCTCCTATACACTCTTCGACGCCTGTCGTTGCAGAAAAGACACACCCTCGTCTCATCCGAGAAGAGCACAGCCCTTCATTGGTCTATTGTCCAATCCACATGGTCACGGGCTAATTGCAACCGGTCTCTCCTATGCTGTGCAGTCAATTTTGGCCCTGTAGCAGCCCTATGAGCTGCAATTTTCTTCTCCTGCAGTCTTCTTCTAATCGTGGAGACGCTTACAGAAGTTTTGCGAGCTGATCGCAGTTGTTGTTGCAGCTCAACAGCATTGGAGAACCGATTACGTAAACACGTCGAAACAATGAAGCGATCGTCTCTTTCGGATGTGCACCGTTGTCTTCCAGATCCACATCTTCGGATATAGCCACCAGTCTCTTGGAAGCGTTGGAACACTCGTCGAACGGCAAAACGACTCAAGTTCAGTTGCCGAGCAACATCACATTGCCGCATCCCTGATTGCAGTAGTGCAATGACTTGAGCGGCTTCATCTGCAGTGGTATCCATCTTCTGGGGTATTTTTCTTGCTGTAGCTGTTCACGTGTGTTCACTTCAAAGGTTGAATAGCGAATGACCCACATTTAACCCGGGTCGCCCGTTTTATACCCTTGTATGGAGGTGCAATTAGTGGCCGTTGTAATGCGTATTTTGACAACATTTTTTTTAACGTTACGTGCTAATGAGATCTGTTGTGTTTAGGAATTCTAACTGTTGTTAATTTAAAGGTCGTTAAACATACTTTCAATTGATACCAATATTAATTGGGTTTAATGTATTCGTTGCTGGCGGGATATGCTTTAAACTTATTTTCGAAGAGGTGCGATTTATGTGACGCCGAGTGTAGTATAAAATTTTTTGGTTACTATGATACACTGTAATGTTGCTATACACTTAAAGGGGGTGCACTAGGTAGCCAGCGAAATTATAATTTTCTTACGTTTTTTTGCAATTTGCAGGTGTGTCAGATTGTATGTTAACCAAAATATGATTTGCGAGCGTAACAGGAATGTATTTACATAATTATTAAAATCATCAATACAATCCTCTAAGTCCTGCAAATTGCAAAAAACATAGAAAATTAAAATTTCGTGGCCATCCTGGCACTTCGGCCTTTTTATTGATTAAATTAATTAATGAAACTAGTTGTCGATTAATTGCTAAATTAATTAATAACTTGGTATTGAATTAAAAAAACGGAATGTTTGCCATTATAACATCCATGTATCGTTTTATTTTACTGCACACAATAATTTAACTGCATTTTATCTTTCATTCCTTCCAACTTATAAATGTTTTAGCAAGTCTTAATGTGTGAAATTGTCACACTGCATTCCGTGCATTATTATGTGACACGTGCAAATTTTTTTTATTACGCGTTTCTGCACACTTGTTGCGTTCGATGTGCCCTAGCTCATATCACTATGCGGTGTGAGACCGACCGGCGACCTAATGCAATTTTCTTTTATACCAAGTCTAATCTTTCGCCTTAATTGTCGCCAGTTCAGGGGTTAAACGATAAGTCAGGTGGACCTTAGCTGACACACATCAGGGGAATTTAATAAGCTTAATCACCATTAATGAGTTGAGTTCCTAAGTCTTTCACATCGGGTTCAATACCTCTTTAAAGATACACTACTACTTCTACAGTACAAAACACACCATTATAATTTGCTAGTTTATTCAAGCAAGCATGTTGTGCTCGTGTGACAAAAACATTAAACTAAATATCGAATCTTTTACCGTGATGCGAAACAAACACGTGACAAGACCCAATATCAATATTATGTAAATACCACGTGCTGGGTATTTTATATTCCGTACTAGCGACCGACCCGTCCCTGCTTCGCACGGTTTTACGACTTGACAAAACATCGAAATTTCTTTATAATATCTAAGTACTTATAATATAATGTATTATACATATAAACCTTCCGGAATACATTCTCTAAATGATGGCGAAAACCTCATCAGAATCCGTTGCGAAGTTTAGAAGAACCACGCGGTCACTCGAATAGACACGATAAGCGACTTTATGTGAATTATTCTAGGCATAACATTCACAATTCATGTTTTTTATCTTCACATACAAATAATGGGTTGATTATAAACCCACGTGCCAAGTTTGATCTTTACAACTATCGAAATTGGGTGTTTCAAGGTTATCAACTAATGATAAGTCTGGCTGCACAGCCCGCAGGCCGCGGTTACGACTAACCTTGGAACTAGCGGTTACCTATTTTGAATAAAGATTTGCCGTATAAAATGTTCTGTGGAATATTTTGCAGTAGTGTTTTTACGATTTTTGTTAAGTCTGTCATCATAATAAATGGTTACTTAGCGTATGACTTTTATTTTTACTTGTAGCAGAGTTCATAATCCATACTAATATTATAAATTCGAAAGTAACTCTGTCTGTCTGTCTGTATGTTACCTTTTCACGCCTAAACCACTGAACGGATTTAGATGAAATTTGGCAGAGAGATAGATTGCATCCCGGGGAAGGACAGGATAGTTTTTATCCCAGAAATCATCTTTTAAGGGGGTGAAAGTTTGTACGGGGAATCAATAACCGCTGAACCGACGTAGATGAAATTTATTTGGTATGGATATAGTTTGAGTTGTGGGGAAGGATATAGAATCGTTTTTATCCCTGAAATTATCTCTTAAGGGTGTAAAAAGGGGGTGGGGATTTCTAAAGGGAATCAATAAAAAAGGACTATAATACTTTTATCGCGGGTGAAACCGCGGGGCACAGCTAGTCTCAGATAATTTACATTCCTTCGCCACTTAATCGGTTATCTAAAAAATTAAAACAGTAGTGCTTTAGTATGTTGGTTGTAGAATAATGTGACAAAAAATCAGAACGGCTGTATGGATATTAGTATGGTTTTTATAGGTATCTCATGATTTTTTTCTATCGTATCAAATTAGTTGTATTATATTTTCAACACAGTATCTACCTAGCATATATCCTGAAGAATATCATATATTTTTCTGAGTTTGTTTACGGTAGTCGATCATATACACTTGGGAGCAAATAAATCGAGCCACTTGCTTTTTTTTTCACGTATATTGGTTATTATTTTTGGTATTATGGAACATATCAATTCGAAACATATATCGCCTAAGAGCTTATTTAATAACCTTTACAATGAGGTTAAATTATTGAATGATAACCTTATTTAATGATAAATTATTGGCTCTGATAGAAAAACGGTAATTTTGATAGAAAATTGTAGGGTTAAAACAGTCCAGAAAATCTATCGAAATCAAGGCGCGGAGGGGTAATACAAGATATTAAGAATAAGCTTATACCATAATTTTGTTTTTTTCTGAACTGTTTTAACCCTACAATTTTCTATCAAAATTACCGTTTTTCTTTCAGAGTCAATAATTTATCATTAAATAAGGTTATCATTCAATAATTTACCCTCATTGTAAAGGTTATTAAATAAGCTCTTAGGCGATATATGTTTCGAATTGATAAGTTCCATAAAACAAAAAATGATAACCATTATACGTGAAAAAAGGAAGTGGCTCGATTTATTTGCTCCCAAGTGTACTTTTAGACATTATAAAATTTACGTTTTTTGCGTTTAGGTCCTGTCATCCCCTTAAGACAGACAGACAGACATTCAGTTTGTTCTTTCCATAACCTAACCGCGCTTAACCGTGCTTTTCGAGGCACGGAGGGTGTTGGTATGTAAAGCTGCGACCCGTGCGGATGTTGTTACTTAGCCACAATCCTGCTACTACCACTATGAACCAGCCTATAAAATGATAATCATACTCATTAGGTACTACGAAACATGTACAATACATATAAGTATATACCTTCATCTATCTACTCTTTATCGTACTCGCAACAGGTACGTTGGCTACTACATAATAGATAACGTAGGAATTATATAAATAACTGTAATTTTTCAAAGCATAACATAGATTATGTAACGTACTATTTCCGTACACGTCAACAGCTGATTATGGGCCTTCCTCGCACATTGTAAACCTTATTCATATTAATTAGGATTAATATGATGTCATTACTTGCTTGACCACTCTTTGTGATTGTAGTGTTATACAGGGTTATTGGAAAAACATTAACAACCTCTCAGAGGTCATTGCACTCATCATTATGAACAACGTTGACAATGGGACCAAACCTGAAATCGCGAAAAAAAAAATCAGCTGTTCCCTACAATTATGTTCGTATAACTTGTCAAAACGTTGGGAACAGCTGATTATTTTTTTCGCGATTTCAGTTTTGGTCCCGTAGTAAAAGTTGTTCATAATGATGAGTACAATGACCTCTTAAGAGGTTTTTGATGTTTTTCCAATAACGCTGTATACAGGGTCAAATGAAATTAGCTAGCGAAACTACAGATGTGAAGGATATCGATATCTAAACACTATAAAAAATATGTAAAACAAAAAACATTGATATTTTTTGTGGTTCAACGACGGCTGGATGTTTTGTTACTTGTAGTATGGGTTGAGAAAGGGGCCCCCGTGGCTAAATAATAACAGCCGCACAGGTCGATCGATCAGGTAAGCTACGCTTGCCGCGCTTGGTCTGTGGATGGATGACCGTCTTTACATAGCGAGGACCCTCCGTGCCTCGGAAAGCACGTTAAGCCGTTGGTCCCGGCTGTCATTCGTGGATCTTTGACAGTCGTTATAGGTAGTCAGAAGCCCGAAAGTCTGATAACCAGTTTTACCAAGGGGTATCGTATTACCCAGTAACTGGGTTGTAGAGGTCAGATACGCAGTCGCTCCATGTAAAATACTGGTATTCAGCTGCTGCACCCCGTTAGACTGGAAGCCGACCCCAACATAGTTGGGAAAAGGCTAGGCAGATGATGAGTATGGGTTGAGCAAAACTGTTTTCTTTTGTTTTCCGTGTTGAGATATCGATACCCACCCATCACGTCTGTGCAGTTTGCACAATAAAACACTGATATTTCAAGTGACTACAACAAATGCGGTCGATGACCCCACAAAAAATTATCAAAATTTCTTTTTTGTTTTATCGAGTTAAGATATCGATACCCATCAGGTCCGCGGAATTTCATTAGCTAATTTTATTTGACCCTGTAGTTCAACAGACAAATTGCTTAGATATAAACCTTATCAACATATGTATATAATTAAAATCTTAAACATACGTAGAATAATAAACATTCTACAAATGCGAAATAGGTTGCAAAACAGAAATCATACATACACATTAGTTTTTTTTTTCTTAGCACGTGCTGTACTCTCCGCCTAGGGAAAAAACGTAATTTTACGCATGTGATAATCTGTAATAATGTTCTATTTCCATAGAAAACGAGATCCAAGAGAAATTCGAAGAAAAGGTCCTAGAACAAATCGAGTCGCTAAACGCACGTGCGAACGCAGCTCGCGCGGGCGCATTTGTTGCGCTCCGTGCTTCTTTACAACGACGAGCGCTTGATGGCTTGTTGACCGGACATCGCGCCACGCTGGCCGACCATGTGTCGCGCGCACTACGACGAGGCAAGGATGGAGAGAGGAAGGCAGCTGCTGGTATCGCGCCGTTGCTGGCTTTACAGGTGATTATTACCATGTTGTCTTGATTTGACTGTGATTCTGCACCTTTACTCCCCTGCTAGATGATACTATGATACTTAAGTTTTCGGTCTAAAGAATGATTTCTTGTGCTGGACAATTTTCTTCTAGGTCTGCCGAATCCTCACAGCTGATCAAAACCTTTCAATTGTTCCATACTTTTCAGTCAACATAATTTAACTGTTAAGTTTCATCTTGGTCCGTCGCAATATTTAGGCAATTCGGATTGATGTCTTTATCCAATATAAGTAGTATAATCACTCTTTTGTAAACACCGATTAACCATGTTGTATACCCACAGATCGGCGAGGAAGGCGAGGAGGAGTTTGTGCGCGAGGTGCGGCCCGCGCTCGCCGCTGCCGCCATTGACAAGTCTGCCTCACTCGACGCACGCACAGAGGTAAACATCGCAACAAACAAACTCACACACACAATACTAATGTCTGAGGGCACTTTTCGTCAAAGAAAACTTTCTCCAGAAACCAACTTACAAGTACATCATTTTCAAAGGAAAACATACCATAATGTTTGGTATACCTGCCCCATCCGTCACTAATGTCAATGGCAGGCTATCTTCAAATGAGCTACATAAGTATGTATATGTTGTCTCAACATTTTTACCATCGAAAGATTCACGTTTGACTACTATTTTTGGTCCAATCAAAAGGACCAATGCAAAACGTAACAGACTGTGGACTCACCTAACAGAAATTATGTTTCTATGCCTAAAAATATGTTCTGTATGTTCCAGTGCTGCTCATCTCTGGCCGTGTTGTGCTACTTGATGGAGGATGACCTCTCTGAGATCTTAGAGGTCATGCGCATGTACGAGACCATCTTTAGCGGCAGCTATCTCAAGGTAAATAATTGTCTATTATTTTCTTAAATTGCTGATACGTAGCAATCAACAAAACATTGCTATTGCCAATTTTGACCCCCCAAAAAAATAATGACAATATAAAATAATATTTAGATGAACCTTAAACTTTTATGCATGGGTTCAGAAATGGCCTAAATTCGAGTAGTCATTAGTTAAGTAAATTATTACCGTGGCTTAGCGACCCGAAGTGAATCTGTGCTCCCAAAACGAGAACTCTTCACTTTGCTCCCATCCGAAGTTTGAGCTGATGAAATTTATGCTTTTAGCGGATTCCAATAATTCGTATTAATCTCTCCCCAGGGTGACGGTAGCGTGAAGGTGTCGGGTGCAGCCGTGGAGGAGGGCGCGTGGCACGCCGCCGCACTGGACGGCTGGGCACTACTGTTGCCGCTGTTGTCGCCCAACCACGCGCTGTCGCTGCTCAACAACCAGGCGCCCAGCTTTGCCAGGCTTGGGGAGTTGTTGGAGGCGGTGTCACTTGAGGTAACTTACCTAAGTTCTTGTTGTACACCAGACAACGATAGTGTAAATGAATTGATTTTATAAACATGTGTGTCTGTACCCCCAGGTCCGCATGGCAGCAGGCGGCGCGCTCGCCATCGCGTACGAGACAGTGACAGACGACGACAGCTCAGAAAACCCGCTCGCAGCGCACGTGGACGTACTACTGCCGCGACTCACCGAGTTAGCGCGAGACTCGCACAAGTTCCGCGCCAAGAGAGACCGCAAGATTCAGCGAGCCACCTTTAGGGACATCCTCAAGTACTTCGAGGTGTGTTACATATTATATATTATGTACTAGCAGCTCGCCCCTGCTTCGCAAGTTCGCATGAGTTATGGCACATATGTGAAACATCGAGATTTATGTTATATCTAAGTAAAACATTAATGTAGTATACACAAAAACCTTTCAAATTTAGTGCTTTAAATTACGATGAAAATTGGAACAGAATCCATTGTGTGGTTTAGAAGATTTAAGTGGGCACATAGACACATGAAAGGCAACTTTAATTTGTATTATGTATATAGATATAGCTGTTCAAAGAAAAATGCGTTTCGGGAATTATCGTCTAACTTCGGCAATACGAACTTGGGTGATGAGATCGAATATAGTTGTTACAACCATGGATGTACTTGCCTATTTTGTATTTACAAAATTATAGCAACACCATACATTAAAAAAAACATTGAGTGACATAATATGTCGATCTGGAAATGTAGTAGGTAGACAGAAAACTTTATACAAACGCACAATGATAGATAATTATAATAGTTTATTTATAAAAGGGACACGACTACAATAGTTGCACTACTACAAAAGTGCGGTAAAAAGCTACATGTCTAGTGGTACAAGTCAGGGGCAGACTCGCCGAGCTATCCCACGACAGAAGCATCTAACGCTAGCATTGTTACTGCTGCAGGAGGGCGAGGTGTCGGCCATGTCGGTGCGCGTGGGCTCCGAGAGCGCTGCGTGGTGCCAGTGGTCGGGCGGCGCGGCGTACGCGGCGCTGGCGGGGGCACTCGGCGGAGCGCTGCAAGTGTTGGCGCCGCGCTGTCCGCGCCTGCGCGCTGCGCTGGCGCTGTCCGACGTGCCGCCGCTGGACTGCGGCCCGCAGAAGAAACTCAACAAGCTGCAGCGGGTATGTAGCTGTTCCACTACCTGACTATGATCTCTGAAGGGTTAGGCAGGGTGTAGAACCCTGCTGCTGACGTTTACTCATTATACTAGCCAATTCAAAACACATTACATGATACCTCTAAATAATTAAAGTTACCAACAAATCAATGGGACAGTTCCCGTATTTTTAAAAACGTTCGCATTATAATCTGTCAAAAATGCCTCTAATTTACCTAAATATTTTTACATGCTTAATTGACAATAAGTATCACAGCTGAGATTGCGACTAGATTTTCAACGTTTTTAATTAAATGAATTGTCTTTTGATGATGGTAGTGTGTTCAGATTGGCTTTTCATGAGTGTTTCTTTTATTGTATGCTTATTGTCCGAGATGAAGACTCGAACAAAACAACTTCTGATACAACATAGTATTTACAATAATTTCCAAAATTCCCTCTCCTTAAACATCGTCATTGTATTTTCTTTGCTCCTGTTTCATGTTTATTATTATGTATATATTTATATAGATTATTAGTACTTTATGTATGTATGTATTTATTGTATTGTGTAAATGGTACACCTCAGACTACCTACAGTATTTGTCTGACCTTCCCGTTTTTAATCCATCCAAAGGTTGTCTTTAAAAGATCGCTCTTAGCGATAAGACCACCCATTGTGTCACCCATTGTAAAGTTTCTATAATTAGGTCTGTAATTTATATGGTGTACATATTAAAGAGTATTCTATTCTATGTATTTGTTAATATAGTTTACAACATAGTATTTTAACTTTTTAAACGTCTATACAATTTATATCTCGTCCACTTCGTGTGAATGTGGGTGAAATAATAAATTGTATAATCCAGCACAGTAACCTAAAGACCGAACATTATAAAAACTGCCAAGGTCGATGCAAAAACGTAAATAATTGTCATGGCAAACTGCCATCTTTTGTTTAGCAGCGAATAAGCTTGAATCTACCGGAATAATGTACTGAGTCACTTACACGTGCGAATATCTACCTAATATATTTAATTATAAAAGGATGTTTATAATTATCATCGTCATTTAATCTCACACGAAGACACCATCAGATATGAGAAAACAAAAATATTATAGAGGAAGCCTGTTTACCCGCGGCGATGACTTTCTATAGTTCTAAATAAGTCGACTCTCAAGTACTAATTGACAAAATACTGATAATTTTCAAAAGTTCATCTGTCATAGGCATAGCCAAGGACCATATTCATTGGGAAACATAGTTGAGCAACATGTTTCAGTGTTTTGGGAAACTTGCCACTGGCCACGTGCTGATGTTTCGTCCTAGAAAACGCAGCGTTTGACGATGACGGAAACATTGCTGTACTACTGTTTCTAAACCTGGCCTTGTTTCTAATAAATAGGCCTTTATTACTCTCTTTTCGACCTTTGTCCATTTAGGGCTGGTTTTTATACTTATTTAACTTTTATCTGGAAAATAATAATGGCGGTTTGACATAAATATTTTCTATGCAGAAGCTGTCAGACCGCCATTTTTATTAATCAGGTAGAAGTTATCTAAAGATTGTAAAATCAGTCCTTAATTAATTAGTTACTTAGTTCCTAATGTTTGTACAAAGGAAGAATTAATAATTTTATGTTTCTCTTTTCCAGCATCTACAAAACAACGCCGCATGCAAGGCCCGCACCGTCGCCCGCAACAAGAACAGAGATAAGCGCTCCGCGGCCCTCGCCATTTGAACCCGCCGCACTCCCGCACCGCACCACATCGCACGGTTCCACTCAAATATCTCTCTCGGTTTAGTTCTAGAGCTTAGTTTAACGCTAGCAACGTCAATTCGACGCCTTACTTCTTAGTGTGTCACCTCCCGAGCGGACAACAGTAACAACTAGTTGCAGCACGCCGCCGGACAGGTCGCGTGAGGTTAGTGTTAGGTTACAATAGGCTAGGTGTTAAAACCAAAGAAATTCGTCATATTTTGGATAAAATAAAACGTTGGAACCGTTTATTATATGAGGCATCTCGCTGAGTGTCGACGCTCTTATTATTTCTCGGAACGTGTTTCAGATCTGGGACTCGTTCGGTCATTCCTTTTGCGATGTTGATGTAATTTTAACTTGATATTATTGCGATCGATGTTTTCATATCATTTTGTATTATAGAACATTTATTCTTACTCCATTTCTTGGTGATTTGGGCTCACGCTTATTCATTCCGAATGTACTCTGTTACTGCCGGCACTTAGAACTTAACTGTTGCTATTTTTAGTAAAATATTTTACTATAATTATTATACTTATGTTATATTATTGATATTTTTTTATTTAAATTGAAAGTTTTGTGTGTTAAATAGATTAATTACATTATTTGTTAGATTTACTTCGCCATTGCAATGTTTGTTTTATTTTCCATGGATTACGTACGGTAAAGTCAAGTTGTGGAGTAAGGTTGTTTAGTTAAAGGTTGATAAAATGAATATTCTCTATGACTTGTACTGTTCATATATCTTATGTATATGTGATTTGTATGTGTGTCCTTGTGAGGATGAGTGCATCACAGTGCAATTCATACGTTTATAATATAAAGCTTCTCTGTAAATATTATTTTAATTAGGATTCGTTGGTACGGTCAATTTGACTTGTAAATTTTAGAGTAAACGGAATGTTGAAATAATATTTATTACGAGAACCAACTTGTCGTTTCATTTTTTCAAACACCATTCCATGTTTCGTCCCCACAAAACCACATAGTCTTGTTGAAGACCTTCTGGGCACTTATTTAACAAAAATGAAAAGGCTCTCAAACTTAGTTTTATTACAAGCTTTTATAAATAAAAGGTTGTATGTTGTTGTTGTTGTGCATACTCCTAATAAAATTTGATTTAATAGCGCTGATGTTGCTGCAATTTATAGCATTGCGCAGTATGAAACCTAATTACCTAAATTAATCTTTTGCTACAGATACCACGTGATCTGAAACGTTAGCTTGTGGTCAAATGTGTCAAACTGATCCAGTATTCCAGATATTCTAGTAATAGTGCTGTCATTCATTTTATATAAGTAAAGGTGAGTTTCGTGCTCGAGTAAAACTCATGACGAAGCATTTGGAAGAATTAATTCCATTATGTATCTTTTTAACATTCCAATATCGCCTCAATATCACGATGCAGCGCCAGAAAATCGGCTTCAGAGTGAACTTCGGAAAAGAGTTTTAAGTCATCTGCATATAATAGACTTCTGGCGTTATGAATAACTGAAGGAAGGCCGTTGATCATAATCAAGAAAAGAAGAGTGGTCCCAGGATTGATCTTAGACTGACTCCAGAACGCGTATGATAAGGCCGGGATTCATAAAAGCCCAGTCTGACAAACTTGACGATCCCAGAGGTAGTCAGCGAGGAGCCGTAAGAGGCCTAGCGGAAATCATAGATAGCACATCGTTTTGCCAGCAGAATATCATTATTGACCCTATCAAACGCTATCCGGAAGTCGAAAGTACAGACGCCAGCACATCAACCTACCCGAAACTGTCAAATTTTCCCAATCAACTTTGAACCTTACGGTTTAGTGATAAAGTTGAAAATCTATTAAAGAAATTTGACAGATTGTAGTAGGTTGATGTGCTGGCGTCTGTACAAGATATCGACGTTTGGATATTATAATATACAAAGTGAATTTTCCAAGTGGGCGTGGATGGCCAAATTCTAAACTATAAGGAATAGCGAAAAGTACTCAAAGGAGTCGCGGGCTCGATTTTAGAGAAGACAAAAAATACGTCAATTTACTTTAGGCGCTGACTAATTTGACAGGACTAAACTCACAGACACAGACAGGTGTGGATGTGGTCTATGGTGCTGTATTCTTCTCGAAACCCGCCGCTCCTGGGGGTCTACTCCCTAAGCACGACGTCCGTCGTTTCGGCCTTCGTTACGGGCGTTTCCTACTCCCTATGACCTGCGGACGGATGATTCGTTCGGGGACCGAGCGAAGAATGAATGACAACGCGATTTGACTGTTGTCCCTACTCCCGATGTGTTTTTGCCCGTCCGAACAGTTGACCATGACACTGGTTTTGACGGATAGTTATGTCAGTTGACACGACATCAAAATAGTTCTCGTGCTATCGACGAAAGTTACTAAAATAAAAGAATTTCAAACTATGGCTGCTTTTTTAATTATTGAAGAAGCTTTACAGGAAGAGCGGAGGCAACGTTGATTTTATTTATGCCAAAACTTTAGGTTGGCGAGTATTCCCGACTTCATAGGGAACTACTCTCTCGGGAACTAGGCTCATTTGGGAATTATTCGGGGACTTATGTGCGGATTAATACCTCTTTTGCCTCAACACATAGGTACCCCGAAGTGGTGTTGATCCAAGAATGAAGGTAAGGACATATTAATGATTCTGCAACTTATTGAGCTGTATTACCAATTTGTCCCACCCATTTTTTGTTTCCTTTTAGATCCTCAACCTTTACCGCTGCTCGACGGACTTAGTGAAATTGAATTATGGGAGTTGCACAGGTTTTCCCATAGCCGTTTGAGCGAACTCTCCCGTCGGCACCCTTCAATAATCCGCGAGCCAATTCTTGGTTCTCACCCATAAAATCAAGAAGGGCCTCGATTTGCTCGTGAGTTGCTGCAGCGGTTGGGGCCATTTTACACAATTAACCATGGAATGAAAAGCTAATTAGAATACAGAAAACTTCCACGCTAACGAAGTTTATGAACTTTTTTAAAATCACTTCTTTAAATAATCATTTAATGGGTTTTTTTTTCGTACAATGAGTAAAACACACTGTGTACAAAATATAAATTGGCTTTGCGACTGAGAGTCGCGGAGGATCGCCGTTGTACGTCCGTATCCGTTTGCGATCGGAGTTCTCTCTCTCTGTCGCCCGCGTCGCTTTTGCTGCGCTACTCGCTAGCAGCTAGGTGCGCTACTCGCTAGGAGCTAGGTGCACGGGCGGCGGAATGGCACTGCGTAGCAGCCTGTTTTTTTATATTCCGTGGTAGCAACAACATCGTACTTACTATAGCCATAGAAAAATCCGAAATAGAAATAAAAATAGAAATTTCCTTCAAAAAGTAAACAGGCAAAGGTATCAACAGGATGATGCTGGTTTCCGGACAAAAATGGCAAAAATAATTAAAATCTATATTTAAAGACATAATAAAAATTATATTTAAAAAAATGTGGTAATTTTCTAACGACAAAAGTATTAATTTTTGTTTAATAAGCTAGAAAACTACAAAATAAGTAAATCGGTAATCGACCGGTAAAATAGCGCAACTCTATTGCTATGCGTCTTTCGTTCACGAATATTGTCTATGATTCCGTTTGAAACTGATGAATCCGAAATCGTTAGGGAGTAGGGTTCAGTCCGACGTATCCAGTATCGGACTACTGTCGGACGGGCTCGTTACTTCGTTGACGGACTTAGGGAGTAGACCCCTGTTCCGGTAGCTAAAACTCGCAGTCTTCGCGCTAGACGATTCGCGAAGACTCTTGAAACCTACCTTTGCCTTTTTATTGTGGATTAATTTAGCCCTTATTTTGTCTAAATTAGGATAGTAAATAAGGTGAAGGGCGGGCGTTTCGGGGACTGTCTTTTGTAATTTTGAGGTTCAAAAAGTGCTGATTCTCAACCTAGTTTTAATAAATGACTTTTGATTTTAAATAAAACAGCAATATAAACACATGACTAGCTTTATTCTCAGACACATAATCGTCCCCCGGTTCATACAAACGTCAGAGTCCCTCGCTACAGTCATAATATTATTACAACAATTAAATATTCATGTTCTTACCTAACACATCGCTCTTTGGGTAGTGGGGTGCACTCCTGCGCAATGATCACTAGACAAATATTAATGACGACATCAAACTATTTGAAGATTTTGGAAAAATGTCTACAGGTTGGACAGAGTATTATAAGTATTTTTCACTTTCAGTTTTCGGGTCCTTTCAGTATCAAACCATTTTAAATATAATTTTCTTGCTTTCGAATTACATTACCCAGGCATCTGTATAACAGGAATGCAGCCCATAGTATTCGTTGCTCAATTTTAAACATCTGATAATAGAACAAATCGATAGACCCTTATCTAACTCGGTATAAAATGTTAAGCTCATGTGTCAGACTAACTACTGTAGCTAAACATTTTAACTTTCAATTGACAATTTTGAAAAAGAATACTATTTTATATTGTCATGTCATAGTCTTTGTAGATTCGCTCTGACGAAAATGTATCTCATCTCTACATTGATAGTGAAACAATTCAGAATGCGAGCATTACTATCCCTAAACTCTCCATTTGAACGTCCATGTAAAAGTTAACTAACATCAGATATGTGGGTATTTGTATGGGAATGCTATTCAATGGAGTTATTTAAGAAGTATTTTAGCTACAGTCCGCCTGTATAATCAAGACACTCATTACAGACATCTTAACATCTAAACGATTACATTTAGTAATGGTCTTCATTAAGTACAAACATTTATTTGTGAACACTACTCGAGCTGTGCGCGCCAATACGGCAGCAGGCTCGAGTATTCTTCACAGTGACATTTTACATTGACTTAGTTTAAAGTGCAATTCCGCGATATACATAATGCAAAAATATGAATAAACATTTTCGATAATAAACGACTAAAATAACTTTAAGATTTGTGTGTGAATACTTTACTAACCGACAAAGGCAATTTGATGATTGTTTATGTCTACTTTATAATTTTTTTTAAATAAACTATTTCTTTTTAATTTTAAGATATTCAGGCACTGGAATGCCGCCCGGGGTTTACTATAGATATTTGTACCCGGACGGCGCAGTACTATTGTCACTCAATCGTTATAAATACTCCTCTCAGCTAAGATACACTTCGAATGGACAGTTTCACAAAGTTACTCACTAAACCGAAACGAATCACAACATCACGTTATATTTATTTGCTGTGCAACACAACCTATTAGCGCGTTTACCAAATAACGTAGCAATTGGAGGTATGTATCGTAAGGCAACGTTGAAGGCAGTCATCTGCATAGAACATTATTGATTACTTATTATAAAATTGTAAAAAAAAAAAATATAACTAAATACCTACTTAATGTAAGTAAAGCCGGAAATGCTTAATAAAAATACATGTATATTGTCTTCTATTGATATTGCGACAGGACTAAACGCTGAGGCCCGACATTATAGTGGGCTTATCCGCTTAACGGAGGGGACTAGCGAAAAAATTGTGTATATAATTATTCGTTAACTAAACTTAGTAAAGAACAAGCTTTACACACGAGTGCAATGCTTGTACCCTCCGTAGTGAGTGCGTCGCTTGTATCTTCCATAAACACGTACTACTGCGACCACTCTAAAACTCGGGTTGAAAAGACCTATATAAGTGTATATTCTGAAATTGCAACGTACTTTGGTAATACCGAAACATAGTGACAATAATTCGTATACTACTTAACTATTCTTATATTTAAACAACGTTCTCTAACATAAACTTAGTGACTTAGGCCATAGAAAGGTAACATTTATACAATTTAACTAAAATTTTGCACATATAGGAATATTTTACTAATTGAATGATGACGTCTTTCATAAATATTTAAAAGATAGATAACTCTTGCAAAAGGACCCAATATAGTGGTGGAATTCGGCAGATATTCACACCTAAATAAACAATAGAGGTAGAAATATTATTATGTTGTCAACTGGTACAAATACAAATCTTATTTATAAAGATTTCTCAATATAAATGTGCAGATAAATGCATGTAATTTTGACCAATTCCAAAAAAGCCCTGTTTTGCATAAATAACTATTATAAACGGTGTATAAGCAAATTTAAGAATAACATTCTTTGGTATACTTAATTAAACATATCTTATTCTTCAACTTAAAACGCTTCTAAAGATTCATTATATACAGTATTCTTCGATAGTAGTTGTTTATTTACTCTGGCAATGTAAAAGCTTTGGTTCTGTATTTTCACCAAACATCTTAATATTAAGTTTTAAATAATAATTATTACATTTAACTACATATATTACAAGTCTCCATAAAAGGAACTAAGTAAGAGAAAATACATGTAACAATCATTGAAATGATGTACTTCTAATAAATATCAAGAGTTAGCCGCGAATCGTAACGTGAGCGGCACACAAAAAAATTAATAGTACAAATATTGATTTTGAACCGAAAAATAACTCTAAAATATGATTTAAAACATGAAAATTTAAATATCAAGAGAAAGACGGGAAATCTTTACAATACCTATTTTATAATTATCGATTTTACAAAATTACTCTTGATAATTATAAAACTGCCATAAATAGGCGCCCACTACACTATAGTACACCACAAGTTAGAAAGTTACATACTCTTTATTATTATTTACTTTTTTTAAATATCATTATCTATATAAACACTTTATCGACACAGAATTTTATTACCAGCATAATAAAACATTCACATCCTCCACGACTTGACGTCTTGTCTTTAGTTAACAAAATATATGCTCAAGTTGACAAAAGCTAGCTCCTTGTTTTAGACCTAGACCATGAGCTATATAGTACAAGCATAATCAGCCTATAATGTTCCCACTGTTGGGACACGAGGCCTCCTCTTTTTGAGAGGGAGTGGGCTGTAATTCAACATGCGGGCCCAATGCAGGTTGGTGGATAATGTATGAACAATAAGGAGGTTTTATTATCAGCAAATCTCAACTTGCTATGTCGATAAAACGATACCTTACAATAAGTTCTGAATACACTTCACACAGTACATGAGACGTGCATTAGAAGACTAAGTTTGTGCTTGGACATTATCATACAATGGGAAACAATGATAACTTCTTTTATATTTACATCGTCACGTCTATATTACACATTATGACCAGAAAAACTATTTATATATTTTGATGTTATGTTATAAAAAACCACAACATAACTGTCACATCCTTTAAGTCCAATGGCAGAGAAGGAACCTCATTTGCCATTATCTACAAATGCCAATACCGTTCATTACATAAGCCTAAGGCCCTTAGTACAAACAAGTTTTTCTTGCGGTGAAAAACTACGGTTTATACGCCGCGTGTAGGCACGGTTCGTCAGTGTCGTATGGACCACTATGGAAGCTCGTTAACAGACACGTTTTTTCTACGGCGCGGTTTGTACGCGCCGTACTGTAAACAAACCGTGCCGCGTACAAAATACTACATATTGGATGGAGGTCCAAAACAAAACATCTACATATTGAGTCATATTTACCAAAGATTGAAATCGGTAGATTCGCTTTTATTCTAAAGATCGTCACGTTTCCGTTACATTGACAATGACATTTGAATAGCATTGTCTCGCTCACTCATATTAAAAATCGTATCTATCGTTCCATGCGGGAAGCGGTAAGTTCACTTTTTTCAGTATGGACACCTCTTCGCGCGACCTAAATGCGGTAACGATTTAAATCATTGTTATTTACCACATTTCCGGTCCAGTTTTTTTTCTACCAGAGTCGTGTTTTACCCTCACAGGAACCCCTGACCAACTCTTGACAAGTAGCTCAAATCTCATGAAAATAAGAACAACAATGATAAGAGATATAAAGACTGACGCACATTTAGGCGGGACACACCGCATTGCAAAATCCTCCTTCATCACTTTCGTATATTCTGTATATCTGAAACTGTGGCCAGTTTTATAACATAACATATCTTGTGTATTTTGAAATATTGATAATATTACTATAACTACAAGAACTATGGTTTTGCTATTTCTTATTTCTTGATACTTATAAATATAATGTAATTGCACTGAAAAGGCAATAGTGGTAATTTTTTGAGTCTTTTTTTAATTTTCGATCATAATTCTAAGTATCAACAGACGTCCGTATTTCACAACTATGTTGGTAGCAGATTATTTGTCCTTTTCTCTACTAGATGATTATTCTGAATTTGGGACGTCTATTAGAGCACTTTTAAAATGATCACGTTGTTAAATTATTTTATGTTGTGAAAAACTTTCAATTCAATTTTCAGCAATTTAAATGAATTCACCCACATTTTGAAGTAGTAGATGCATGCAATGGCTGGATGTTGTTTAATTTAATTGATGGTTATACAGGGTGTTACGGAAAGGGTATATCAATACAAACGGGTTGAAGAGTGTATCTGCCCCCCTATTCACAAGCATACGATTCACTATCGTATCGACAATGACACTTATTCGATAACCTGATTTCTGAACCGAAGGACTGGCAAAACGCTATTCAGAGATCCGTGTGGCAGGGTTTATTTCCAACCGATTATAGGTGTGTGTACGGGGAACGCTACAAAATGGTAGTAAATAGATATTCGTGGTAGAAAATTTTAAGTGGTACATAAATGATTTTTTTCGAGTATTTCATTAAGGTCGACTATAAATTATGCATTGAGTAACTTTTATCAAATAAAATATAGTAAACAATGATTTTATTAATAAATAAAATTTATCTGATTTCTATTAAACTTGCTTCGTAAACTTAAGTTTCTGTCAAACCTGGAAATCGGGAATAATAATTGTTTTTCCGACATTTTGGTTTGAACTAAAAAGATATTATTGTGAAGTGAATAAACGCTGCTAGGTACCTATTGTTAATTATTGAAGGTTTACCTAGATCCTCTCTATCACACATAAAAATTAAAGATAGCATAAAAGGTTAGAATAGTACCTATTTGAATTTGTGCCTGGTTGATGGCAATAGTATATGTAATAATAATAGTGGGTGTATTAAACCACCTCTTCGTAACTCTTCTCAAGAGTGATGTTTTGATGATGGCAAGTACTAAGAAGTAATTTTGCTTAGATACTTACTTTTAATTCTACTGGGATTGCGGCTGATGAGTGCGTGTTATAAAAATATCTCTTGATCTTAAAATCACGTACTCCATCTACCAAATAATTAAAAAATGTCTAGAACGAGTTTAAGTGTTTCGTAGATACGTATGTAACCACTTAAAATTATATAAATATACTAACTTGGGTATGCAGCGGTCAAAACTATACCTTTAACTGCTAATTACTTTTTAATAAACAATAATTCTTCGTTTCGATAACGTTTCCGACAGCAAATATCTGTCGGAAGAATTGATGTGTTCATACCGTATATGAACTGTCAAAATTGTACGGTTTCCGATTTGTGAATAGCGATTATAGGACTTCGTCGATAACATTGACGTTCGATACGGTACCAAGCCGTATCGTAGCTTTGTGAATAAGCCTACTGGTCTAGAATCTCTGTACAAAATTTCAGCTCAAAAGCATTAACTTTGAAAATGCTTAATATTTTTTTATTTCGACATCACGGCGCTGCACTGGCGCGCGGCGGCGTGATGTGCGTGTACTAGGCGCACAGACACACTACAGATAATGGATAATGACCCTCGTGGTGCGGTGACACGTTTGTTATGATTTAAATTTAATAAACTATCGAAATAAAAAAATATTAAGCATTTTCAAAGTTACTGCTTTTGAGATGAAATTTTGTACAGAGATTCTAGACCAGATACACTCTTCAACCAGTTTGTATTGATATACCCTTTCTGTAACACCCTGTATATATGCCTAACGAGGCAAATGCTTTTAGCATTTTTGTAATGTCATCGTCCATAGAAATATTCACAACGCACGATTCCACTAACTATTGTGGTGTAATACGCTTATTCCATAACATTTATATATTTACTACCTCTCCAGTTAGGGCAAATAATGTTGACTCTACGGAATTTTCATGCTTATCCTATCTGAAGGATGTTTAAAGACTGAAGTCGGAGACTGACTACGCAAAATCGCAGTCACTAATCAATGAGCAACGCGAGAGGTGGTACAAATACCTACCCAACTTATCTACATGCGGCCAATTATCGGCGTCATAAGTGACGCACTGACTTATCCAGGATGATTTTTACACGAGTTGCGTATTTGAGTTTCAAATACGCAATGAGTATCTTGAAACATTTGACGAACACGTTGCTATAAAGTTACCTCATTATCCATATAGTACAATCAACAAAAAAGATAAGCAACCAGCCATAAACTAACATAACGCACAAACTGGTATAAGGCCCGGACTGCACTGAAGCGGAGCTGTGTGGAGCGGAGCGGAGACGTGCAGGAATCGTCCAATCACAGACGAGACGAGTGACGCGATGAGGATTTCAACCATTGTGATTGGTCGATTCCTGCACGTCTCCGCTCCGCTCCGCCCAGTTTCGCTTCAGTGGAGTCCGGACTTAACCGTGGAATAGCTGCCTGGTTTCTTGACTCTTTTGTTGACAGTACAGCACAAAAACCACACTTGGCGAAATTCAAAAGCAATTTTCTCGTGGAGTTTCGATGCAACTGAAATAAATAAAAAAAATATGAAACAACTCAACACGCATCTTACGCCGATATGACGCTTCGCTCGAATGAAGGTTCATTTTTTTTTTCATACTACGTTCACACGACACTAACGAAATTACATAGAATGCTATCTACCCTTTGATAAATTTTTTCGAACATTCGGTAGGCGAGTGAAAGGTGCCGAAATCCAACATTGTTGGATCTGTTCACTAATGAATTCATTTTGTGTTCAGAAACGTCTGAACATAAAATGAATTCAAGTGGAAAACTTCTAGTGAAATGAATGACATAAATTAACAAAAAGTGAAGCGTCTATCGGCTTTATTATAAACATCTGTATCTTAGGAGAAAATTGTTGTTGAATTCCTTCAAGCATTTTCATCTTTATGCACGTAACTATTCATTGTACACCGGAGAGTTCCAGATGGTTCAAACATACAGGGTGAAATTAAATTCATGGGCATCCTATTAAGGGGTCATTGTACTCATCATTATGAACAACTTTTACTATGGGAACAAACCTGAAATCGCGAAAAAAAATCAGCTGTTCCCTACATTTTGACGAGTTATGTGAACATAAATGCAAGGAACAGCTGATTTTTTTCCGCGATTTTAGGTTTAGTCTCATAGTAAAAATTGTTCATATTGATGAGTACAATGACCGCTTAAAAGGTTGCCCATGAATTCGATTTCACCCTGTATATCCCTTGTTCATACTACGTAGTGAGACCGAGACCGCTCCTACTCGGCGGCTATCTTCTGCTTCTTACACTCCGGCTCGTCGTCCTCCTCCTCGTCGTCATCCCACTCCCACTCCTGTTCGTCATCGTCCGGCTCGCGAGGCAGCTCCTCGGGGATCTCTTCTTCGTCTTGTTCCTGTAAACGTAAATATGGCCATGAGTTCCAACCAAACTTAACGTAATCCGACGTAAAATCTATTCTTATTCAGACTATAATGATTCCACTGCAAGGAAACAGGCCTTGCTCTTGGTGAGAGGGAGAAAAAAAATTCCATTCCCATTTTCATTTCATTTAAAGTATATTTTTATCACATGATCTCAGTAGCAATAATTGTAATTTAATTTTTATGTATTTTTTTTATCAAATGATCTATTAGTGTTTATAATTACATTTTAAGGTTTTTTTGTATGCTGTGCAAGTAAGCAAAATATGTGGAACCATTTACCTACATTTAAAACTTTTTAAGTAGGTACCATATTTTATGCAAAATAAAGATAATCCATTCTATTCATGCAATGGGAATTTTTTTAACGATGAAGTAGTATTTAACGTCCCTGTAATAATAAAAAAACCTCGCCTCTGTATTCTTGGTCGCTTTGAGCACAATAAACATCATGATCACATGGATTTCAAACAAAAGTCCTAATCGTTTCAGAATATAAATTTAAAGATTTATAAAAAGGCTGTAACGGAACGCACATGCGGAAAAAGACCGTTATAGATCTATATCTATTGTTTCTCACTGAAAATAGGATATAGGGTTCGGCCGTAAGTCAATACAGATACAGTATACGTACGAGTGCCCTCTGCATGACGGAGATGGGCGGCGCGTCGTGATGCGCGGCCACGCGGCGCTCGATGAGGTACGACACGTACTCGTCGTACAGCAGGCGGATCAGGTGGAACGAGCCGAACGACGCAGCAGACCTGCGAGTGGACATCACTGTTACAGGACATTCGGAAATATACATTGATCAGGCTAGGCCATAGATCTTCCATAGTTCTAAGTACATCGGTCCATTTTATCCACCCAAACCCATAATCCAATATCCATGTTTCGATATCCTGCAATAGTCCTACACCATCCGGGGATTGTCCTTGGGTGCTGTTCCATAGTGCAAATAAATATATTTTCTTTCTTTTATTCAAGAATAATCTTTGGTTGGTGCTGCATTTCTGATAAAGTATCTACTGACAGTGTCTAACGGGCCTCTGCGACTTCACTTCGACCCCTCGGTTGCCTTCCAAAGGTCCGGGGGACTGCAGGGTCCCAGACATGTCAAGGACATTTCTACAGGGTGACTTTTAATTTGACATATTTCTTCCAGGACGTAATAGTGTGACACATTTGCAAATACTAAAAACCACTTGCCATACAGTGCCCCGGCGCTCGAAAACTATTAGTATTTTGTCGCCTAATGTATAGGCTACGGTACTAGTAACCATTTTAGTTGTGTCCAAGTGTTAGACCTGTGTGCACGCTAAATTAATACAATTTTTTATAACTTTTTATGCAATTATAACGCATCAAAATGTTTTCATCCGCGGTGTAGTGGTGTTGGAAACATTCCAAGACATCTAGTTACAAAAAGGATGGCATAACTTTTTATCGGTAAGTAAACAGTACGAAAAATTATTTTTGATTTAATCAGATTATGAGCCACCTCAGGGGTCTATTTAAAATTGTGGCTGGGTAAACGAGCACACTTTTGAGTCGCGCGTTGATGTCTTTTGGAAAAGTCTCGTTCTTGTATTAGACAATTCGAATGCTTCTATCCCTTTCTTTCCCTTTGTATGTTTGTCGTAAAAAATAGTGCTGTTACCTTTAATAGCTGAAAGCTGATATCGAAAATAATAAAATTGAAATTAATACAATTTTTATTAAATTCACATACTGTAATAAAATACCTGTCTACTTTAATTAAGCGACATCAAAAAAAGGCGGAGGTTCTCAGTTCAGTTTGTTCTCTCTGTCCCCGAACGGGTCCGATCGGTTCAGGCTAATTTTTATATCATCAGGCACCGTTGGGACCGATCGGTTCGGATTCAAAAATATGTAGACGCTCGTTTATCCTTTTTTTACAAATAAAAATCAGGACCCTTAAACTTTAATTCGAAAAATATATACCAAATTCATTCATTACAAAAATCAATAATAACAGGATACATGTTTTTTTTTTTAAATGATTGATTTTGATTAAATATCATTTCTATGATTTTTTTAATTGAGTAGGTATTTTTGATAATGTTAAAATCAATTTTATCGATATCGACTATTTGTCCTTAATGAAGTAGAGCAGTCTTAACGATAGGCATACCTACAAGAACTGACCAATCGCAACCGCGCGTACTTCCTCGTCCCCCGGCCCGCGGTAGTGAGTCGTGTGCTTAGTAGAAATCGGCCTATACGCTCTCTAGTGGTTATATTCTCTATGCACATTTGCAACAAAGTAGCACCACATATAACAGCAAGATAGAAACGTTAAAAAAGCTGATTTAATTTTTTTTTCTTACGCTATGTAATGTTTATAGTCAAAACGGGGCATTTTGTCATGGCGGCTCGAGTGACGTCACCATTTCCATTGTGACAAATCTGTAAGTGTTTTTACAGTGTTGCCAGCACACAAACTTCTTTTGTTACTTCTGTCGAAATATTATAATATTCGGTCTTAATTAACGTTTTTAAATCACTATACCTGAGCGTAAGTTCTCTGATGACGAGCGATGAGTAGAAGGACCAGTCCAGCAGCAGCCGCCGCGCCCGCGCCGTGTAGTCCGGCCGACGCTCGTGTGGAGCTAGAGCGGTTCGTACGCAGCCTTCCAGCCAACCAGCCCATTGCTCTAGAGAGGCTCCTCGTCCCAATGTGGCCTGTGGAAAAAAGTGATGATGTTTATTCTGCCGTGGTATAACTAAAATGCCGTTATCCGACATCTGGTCTATTTTTAACTTTAGATGCTATTATTTTTGTTAAAAAAATGTATCTATCGATCTGTGTTTCCGAATTTTCAATATCTTGAATAGCTATTCAAGATATTGAAAATAGATTTTTTTTTCTCATTAAAAATAGCAGTATTTTAGCAATGTAATTTGTGCCCTGAGTCCTTATTTTTCGGGATTAAATAATACAGGATTTTTTTTTAACCATTGCGCAAACTGTAACTGTTAATTCAGGATATGACTCTAGAATCCATAGAGGAGATATTATTTTGTCGAAAAAAAAATCTGCTATTTCGTGGAAGGTCCAATACCTACGCGGTTAAAATGTATGGAACCACTAAAGGTTTTTCTCTTATAACCGACGAAATTTCTACACTAGTATAGAGAGCTACGTCTAGAATCATAAGTATGCTGAATTCATTGCTACAGTTTGCAAACTGGTTAAAAAAAATCTGCATTAATTATTCACCAAGGGGATAAAAAGTCTTATATCACGGGTGCCATATTAAATCAAGCTTAACAGGCAAGACGGAGGTTTGCATGGCATATAATTTGAGGTGGTGTGAAAATAAAATAGGTGTACCTTGAAGTCCGCTTCCAGTTTGTGCGCAGTGGCCGCGCTGGCACAGGAGCACGCCCACGCTGCCTGCTCGCGCACCACGCGGAAGTCCACGCGGTTCAGGTCCGCTAGCATCTGGATGAGATCATCGTACAATATTTTAATTGATCGTAACAAACACGGACGTTTTATTTTTTAGTTTTCGATGCTTGCCTAATGACAAGCGTCCCTTATTGTTTTTCTATTTGGCCGATATTTATAATTTTGGTAGTAGTATGTCGAAAATGAAATTCGGTCTGACGTTTTCTATTTGACTTTATTATGTATTAGCTTTTTGAGTATAGAATAGCACATGGGTCGACTTAATTATGTAAGTATGTCTGGAGTGTTAGATGAGTGTATGAATATTTTGTTTAATAATAGTTTATCTTTAGCTAATGTAATTGGCAGATTTTTATTTTATGTTAAAGTAAATAGTTATTTATGCAACTGTTGTATAATAAGGAGTATTAAAACACGAATGTGGGTTTATCACATGAGTATTTTAATATCTAATTATGTGCAGTTGCATACAAGATTTTATCTACACCATGATATGAATCTTCGGTTGACGGGATACGACGTGAATTCGAATAACCTATAAGTTCCTTTTTTTAAATTACGTCGCTGTGGTAGTAAAACGTGTTTGCATGACATTGTTTTTTTTTTGAAAAGGAGTTGTATAATGAAATTTAGTACAACATTATAACATTCGTTTGGATGATATTATGGTTATTATGACACTGGTTGTTGTGATGTTGGCAATAAACTAATTAATTGTTGATTTATAGAATGGGTGTAGATAAATAAATGAATGCCTTAGGTGTTTTCTACCTAAAACTTTTGTTAGACACAAAGACAAGATCGCTCGTTACTTGGTGTATCTGCAGATGGTTGTTGAGCACGGCGCGCGCAGCTTGCGCGAGATGGTTGAGCGAGGTGTACCGACGCAGCGCGGCCGCGAGCGCCGCCTGGATCGGTAGTTACCTGGTGTATCTGCAGGTGGTTGTTGAGCACTGCCCGTGCAGCTTGCGCGAGATGGTTGAGCGAGGTGTACCGACGCAGCGCGGCCGCGAGCGCCGCCTGGATCGGTAGTTACCTGGTGTATCTGCAGGTGGTTGTTGAGCACTGCCCGTGCAGCTTGCGCGAGATGGTTGAGCGAGGTGTACCGACGCAGCGCGGCCGCGAGCGCCGCCTGGATCGGTAGTTACCTGGTGTATCTGCAGGTGGTTGTTGAGCACTGCCCGTGCAGCTTGCGCGAGATGGTTGAGCGAGGTGTACCGACGCAGCGCGGCCGCGAGCGCCGCCTGGATCGGTAGTTACCTGGTGTATCTGCAGGTGGTTGTTGAGCACTGCCCGTGCAGCTTGCGCGAGATGGTTGAGCGAGGTGTACCGACGCAGCGCGGCCGCGAGCGCCGCCTGGATCGGTAGTTACCTGGTGTATCTGCAGGTGGTTGTTGAGCACTGCCCGTGCAGCTTGCGCGAGATGGTTGAGCGAGGTGTACCGACGCAGCGCGGCCGCGAGCGCCGCCTGGATCGGTAGTTACCTGGTGTATCTGCAGGTGGTTGTTGAGCACTGCCCGTGCAGCTTGCGCGAGATGGTTGAGCGAGGTGTACCGACGCAGCGCGGCCGCGAGCGCCGCCTGGATCGGTAGTTACCTGGTGTATCTGCAGGTGGTTGTTGAGCACTGCCCGTGCAGCTTGCGCGAGATGGTTGAGCGAGGTGTACCGACGCAGCGCGGCCGCGAGCGCCGCCTGGATCGGTAGTTACCTGGTGTATCTGCAGGTGGTTGTTGAGCACTGCCCGTGCAGCTTGCGCGAGATGGTTGAGCGAGGTGTACCGACGCAGCGCGGCCGCGAGCGCCGCCTGGATCGGTAGTTACCTGGTGTATCTGCAGGTGGTTGTTGAGCACTGCCCGTGCAGCTTGCGCGAGATGGTTGAGCGAGGTGTACCGACGCAGCGCGGCCGCGAGCGCCGCCTGGATCGGTAGTTACCTGGTGTATCTGCAGGTGGTTGTTGAGCACTGCCCGTGCAGCTTGCGCGAGATGGTTGAGCGAGGTGTACCGACGCAGCGCGGCCGCGAGCGCCGCCTGGATCGGTAGTTACCTGGTGTATCTGCAGGTGGTTGTTGAGCACTGCCCGTGCAGCTTGCGCGAGATGGTTGAGCGAGGTGTACCGACGCAGCGCGGCCGCGAGCGCCGCCTGGATCGGTAGTTACCTGGTGTATCTGCAGGTGGTTGTTGAGCACTGCCCGTGCAGCTTGCGCGAGATGGTTGAGCGAGGTGTACCGACGCAGCGCGGCCGCGAGCGCCGCCTGGATCGGTAGTTACCTGGTGTATCTGCAGGTGGTTGTTGAGCACTGCCCGTGCAGCTTGCGCGAGATGGTTGAGCGAGGTGTACCGACGCAGCGCGGCCGCGAGCGCCGCCTGGATCGGTAGTTACCTGGTGTATCTGCAGGTGGTTGTTGAGCACTGCCCGTGCAGCTTGCGCGAGATGGTTGAGCGAGGTGTACCGACGCAGCGCGGCCGCGAGCGCCGCCTGGATCGGTAGTTACCTGGTGTATCTGCAGGTGGTTGTTGAGCACTGCCCGTGCAGCTTGCGCGAGATGGTTGAGCGAGGTGTACCGACGCAGCGCGGCCGCGAGCGCCGCCTGGATCGGTAGTTACCTGGTGTATCTGCAGGTGGTTGTTGAGCACTGCCCGTGCAGCTTGCGCGAGATGGTTGAGCGAGGTGTACCGACGCAGCGCGGCCGCGAGCGCCGCCTGGATCGGTAGTTACCTGGTGTATCTGCAGGTGGTTGTTGAGCACTGCCCGTGCAGCTTGCGCGAGATGGTTGAGCGAGGTGTACCGACGCAGCGCGGCCGCGAGCGCCGCCTGGATCGGTAGTTACCTGGTGTATCTGCAGGTGGTTGTTGAGCACTGCCCGTGCAGCTTGCGCGAGATGGTTGAGCGAGGTGTACCGACGCAGCGCGGCCGCGAGCGCCGCCTGGATCGGTAGTTACCTGGTGTATCTGCAGGTGGTTGTTGAGCACTGCCCGTGCAGCTTGCGCGAGATGGTTGAGCGAGGTGTACCGACGCAGCGCGGCCGCGAGCGCCGCCTGGATCGGTAGTTACCTGGTGTATCTGCAGGTGGTTGTTGAGCACTGCCCGTGCAGCTTGCGCGAGATGGTTGAGCGAGGTGTACCGACGCAGCGCGGCCGCGAGCGCCGCCTGGATCGGTAGTTACCTGGTGTATCTGCAGGTGGTTGTTGAGCACTGCCCGTGCAGCTTGCGCGAGATGGTTGAGCGAGGTGTACCGACGCAGCGCGGCCGCGAGCGCCGCCTGGATCGGTAGTTACCTGGTGTATCTGCAGGTGGTTGTTGAGCACTGCCCGTGCAGCTTGCGCGAGATGGTTGAGCGAGGTGTACCGACGCAGCGCGGCCGCGAGCGCCGCCTGGATCGGTAGTTACCTGGTGTATCTGCAGGTGGTTGTTGAGCACTGCCCGTGCAGCTTGCGCGAGATGGTTGAGCGAGGTGTACCGACGCAGCGCGGCCGCGAGCGCCGCCTGGATCGGTAGTTACCTGGTGTATCTGCAGGTGGTTGTTGAGCACTGCCCGTGCAGCTTGCGCGAGATGGTTGAGCGAGGTGTACCGACGCAGCGCGGCCGCGAGCGCCGCCTGGATCGGTAGTTACCTGGTGTATCTGCAGGTGGTTGTTGAGCACTGCCCGTGCAGCTTGCGCGAGATGGTTGAGCGAGGTGTACCGACGCAGCGCGGCCGCCAGCGCGGCGGCGGCGGCAGCCTGCGCGCGCGCGGCGGCGGGCGGCGCGCCCCCCGCGCCCGCCGCCAGCGCCGCCTCCAAGCTCTTGGCGAAGTTGCGGATCGCCTGCACACGGACGTACTTGGTTAAACCGATATCGCACTCTTCACTCTTGTTCATTTTTGCCTTTCATTCGAAGTGAAAAATCAAGACACAAAATAGATCAAAGGTGTAAAATTAAGTCATTAGTCAACCAATCCAACGCCATTAGTTTACAACACTCGGCTACTCTGAAACTCATTGTACACACACATTTTACTTGCCGTGAAAAACAACGGTCGGTTCGCCGTGTGTAGGCACTGTTGTCAATATTGTATGGATTACTATTGCCGCGTTCCGAGTTAGGACTGTAATCGATATTATCGATTTGAGCGTGCTTAAACCTAATTCGGTACGGGTTTAAGCACGCTCAAATCGATAATATCGATTATAGTCCTAATTCGGAATGCACCCTATAGAAGTTTTTTGACTGACACAACGACACAGCACTGCCGCCGTGTGTGTCGTCCAGTAATTTTCCTCGAAATATACAAGCTCACACGATTATTCTAGGGTGAACCTACAGCACCATACCGTAAAGAAACAAGCCTAACAAATGATTCATTTGATTTTAAAGATTTTAAATCTTTATGTTTTTACCGTTAATAATAAAAAATACTAATAATTATGAAATTACCCAAGCTTTTTCACACATAAGTATTACACTATGATACATGACCCGTATATTACATTTACCTAGCTTAACAACTTTCATTCCAAAAGCTTTAAAATCATTAACTTTTCGCGTTAACATAATAAGAAACTTGATTAATATCTTAAACTACACCACAAAGTTAAGAACTTACATAGTTTTGTCGCAATCTATTTATTCTTTCTATTAAAAAATTATTAAGAAACACCGAAACTTCAATGGCTGCGCTATAAACAAAACTGCGACTCTAATAGCAAGTGCTGATTGTTACTAAAGTGCCCGTCACGAGAAGCTATTTTACACACATTCAGGGGTTCGCAACCTTATGATCAAATAAAAAAAAAAACAGTTTTGTACTTAACAATTTTTATTTTTATATAGAAATATAATTATGTTAACACACACATCTAATTACAGCTGTCGTCAGACGATTCCGAGTATTCTGCATCTGCATTCTGCAGCATTGACAGCGTCATCAGCGTGAATTTGCTTCAAAATGGCGGCCCAAATGTTTACATTCCATTTTCCATGAGTCAGACGCGTTCCAGTACCAAAAAACATTAGACGACAGCGCTTTATACCCAGGGCCTGATTTACCCACAGGCTAACTAGGCTCGAGCCTAGGGCGCAAGGACTAAGGAGGCGCTGGGCTTGCTCTTGACAGCACCACTTATTTACAGAATAAAATTTGGTAATTTTGTATCCAAGTAGCAGGCGTCGGCATAATCTATAATCGGCTGAATAAGTGTCTGTGCCAAATAAATTTTAGTCTTCAAGGGCAGGGGACTTTGAAGGCATTTCAGGGAATGAAAATTTTCCTTTCGGCTGACCTCATTGACCTGAGCACGCCACGAAAGATTGGAGTTGATAATTACACCCAGATCTTTGGCGGTTTCGGAATAATCAATGAGAACACCAACGAGATACAAAGGCATCAGAGATGCAACATCAGCCGCAGAATCTGCTACCTATGATCATGACCTGGGATTTAGTTGGGTTAACTTGCAAACCAAAAGACTGCGCCCAAGAACTAGACGAGATTACTCTGGTAACAAAGTTTATGAAAATAGAAGAGGAGAGAGAACGCTACCTTGAGGAACGCCCTCAGTGAGGCTACACGAATCAGAGAAGAACTCCTCAAGGCGAACACACTGAAAGCGGCCCCGAAGATATTAACTGAACCAGGCTAGAGCGGAAGAAGAGAAATTGATAGTTTTGAGGATACCTAGTAAAATGTCGAAATCCACGGAGTCAAAGGCGCTACTAAAGTCAAGCAGTAAGGGACATATTCTCCATTGCCCAGTGGATGTCGTCAGTTAATTCTGAAGAAAAACCTTTAACCGCGGGAAAATAGGTACCATATTTTCACGGGATAATGTGGGCGAAACCGCAGGTCGTAATTCTAGTAAAATATAGAAATGTAGTAAATATATTCATGCCGAGTCATATGCATAGTTAGCCTGGGGCTGTCAGAACTCTAAATCAGGCACTGTTTATACCGCTGAAATATAACCCGACCAAGTGAAATTACTCGTTAGTTTCGTATGTTACTTTGAGTTGATTGAATTTGGGATCATTTGTTGTTGATTGAATTGTCGCTACGTAACTTAGTAGAAGTTCTTTATTTACAAAATGTATAGCTTTTCGTGACGGGGACTTTTTATTGCTGGCTCAGTCAGAATAGGTGGCTTATTGCCTCCTCACAAGGTTTATTTTAAAAGGGTTGAAACTTCTCAGTTTATTGAGTATTAGCTTCGAAACATGTCACGGAATTAAGTCTATCACTTAATTGGTGTCGTTACTTTCATAATCTAGAATGTAATGTTCCATCAGTAATATTATTTGAATGACCTGCGTGAGCTGCGGCGGGATGGGCCGCAGCACGTCGGGCAGCAGCAGCTCGACGGCGCGCTGGTACAGCTGCATGTCGGCGGCGCGCAGCCAGGCGGCCACGTCCCGGCGCGCGGCCAGGCGGCACAGCTCGCGGCGGCCCAGCGCGCCCGGCGGCCGGCGCCAGAAGGCGCGGCGAGCGCGCTCCACCGCGCCCGTGTCCAGCGCCGCCACGCCCGACAGAAACTCCGCGCCGTGCTCCCTGCGCAACAACAAACTAGTTAACTACCCATGCGGGGAGCTACGCAATACTACGAGAGCCTACGCGGAGCTACGAGAGCCTACGCGGACCAACGACAATCTACGCGCGTCTACGATGTATGAAACAAAAAGGACCTAATTTAATTAAAGGGCATTGACGATCAGTGACATACCTACCTACCGGTCCACCATTTTTTTTTTCAAAACGGCGGCCACGCATAAAACCTATATACTTAAATCGATAGCTGACATTAATGTAAACAGACAAAAAAAAAAAACAACCGACTTCAAAAAAAACACTACAAAGTGATAAATAACTTTAATTTCGGAAGTCGGTGTCGTTGATTCCGCATTTTCGTTTTTTGACACCGACTTCCGAAATTAAAGTTATTTATCACTTTGTTGTGTTTTTTTTGAAGTCGGTTGTTTTTTTTTTTTTGTAAAAAAGTTTTTATTTTTCACTTTTTAGTTGTACCTACCCCACAAAAAAGTAAACAAAAAGATCGTTAGTGTAGACAATGTAGATAAATTTTTAGATTTTTGTTGATTTTTCAAAAACCGCTCATCCGATTTCGATAAAATTTTCATGGGACCATTTGGGAAGTATACCCTTTCTAACAAAAAAATAATTTTTCAAATCGGTGGGCAAACGACGGAGTTATGCGCGAACAAACACAAAAAAAAAAAAAAAAAAAGAAAAAAAAAAAAATACAAACATTCGAATTGAGAACCTCCTCCTTTTTTAGAAGTCGGTTAAAAACATAATAAGACTCGTAAGACCAAACTCCGTAGTGTCACGTTTCCGAGATATTAACGTTCAAAGTTGATCAGGTGACATCCATATTTTTTTTAATATGGGTCTACATTTTGTTGCACAGATGTTTGATTAATTTAAACTTTCAGAATGATTATTTCTAACATCTAAGCAACAAGATGTAGGAGTTAAAAAAATATGGATGGCCCGTGATCAATTTTTAATGTCACTATCTCACCGAAATTTTACCAAAGCCTATTCACACGCACTTTAAACGAAGTTATTTTTTGATACAATTAGGCATTTTAAATGAAAACGTCAAAAGTTTCACATAATAACCGGTAACGTATTAAGTGAATTTATACTAAACAAAAGATACTAACTAAACGTAATACCTGTCACTTCAATTGTCATGTTACGTCACAGTTGTACTCCTCAATTTGGCAACGTTATCTAATTCGTTGCATTTTTAAAAGGTTTGGAGAATCCGTCTTTTTGGGCTCTTTCAATACACAGATTACAAAATATTATTATTATAAATCTAATCTAAATTGTGCTCAAGCAGTTATATCAACGAAGAATAAATGATAAAGTTGAACACAATAAAAGAGAAAACTATCGTAAAAATCTAAAATAAATTTAATTTTTGGGTAATGTATTTTAAACAAGAAAGTGTCATCTATAAAAAAACCTTTTTAACGATTTGTTCACCTTTAGTCAATTACCTAAACCAATGGAGTATAGTCCAAAATGGCCATTGCTGTATAATGATCGTTATTATGCTGATTAAGTGTATATGCATACGCACCTGTGATGTCTCCTCAACGCATTGAGTGCCTCGGGCGGCACGTCGTCGGGCAGCGGGTGTATGGTGAGCGGCGGCGGCTCGGGCGGCGACACGGCGCCGAGGTACTGGCGGTGCGCGTGGCTCGGGCTGCTCGCCGAGTCGCGCGAGCGCTCGCGGGATCTACCCTCCTGTGTGATACACGGGAATATCAGCATCATTTTCCTGCCCTTTTACCAATGTACTTGGGCTCAGGGCAGCATGTTTTCATCATCTCGGCAGTCACCCCTTTTCTATCCATACCATGTATCAGATCTTTCTAGACATATTTCTATCATTGCCAGATATAGGGAAATATGTGAAACAAAATAGGATGGAAACCTAAATGTTTCGCAGGAAGTAAAGAAATTCAGAACTTTTGCGAGAAAATCTAGTGTATGAAGTTGACACACCTATGATGGAAAATACGTGACGGACAGTTTATATGTATGTAGGTATAGTGTACTAACTCTCGCGATGTTTTATATATTATATACAGGGTGAATTTTTCAAGTGGGCGTGGATGGCCAAATCCGAAACTATGAGGAATAGCGAAAAGTACTCAAAGGAGTCGCGGGCTCGATTTTGATGAAAACTAAAACTGCATCATTGGATTTTTGAAAAATCAATATTTCTGGCCAGGAATCGAACCTGTTGATTTTGAAAAAAAAAACACACGCTGTATTATTACACCATTCGATAGTGTCGCTAATAAGGATCAAATTCTGGGAAGTAATGACATACGGAAAACTAAAGGAAAGAGCTCATTTTTATCAAAATGCTTTTTTATTTTCTTATGCTACCTACCTATTAAACCTTAACTGATTAATTGTTCAAAATTATGTCAATTGTTTTTGAATACATAGCTGGATTCGACGTCTCAAGGATTGTACCGCAATTAAAAATTTGAATTTAGAACATAATTTTGTGAAGGGGACTGCGCTACGAGTGTTTCGGGTGTAAAAATATTGAGCATCATTTCGAACAAGGTATGAAAAAAGAAGCAGTTTATTAAAATTCAACATTTTCCTTAAGTTTGCCGTATGTCATTACTTCCCAGAATTTAATCCTTATTAGGGACACTATCGAATGGTGTAATAATACAGTGTGTTTTTTTTTTCAAAATCAACAGGTTCGATTCCTGGCTAGAAATATTGAATTTTCAAAAATCCAATGATGCAGTTTTAGTTTTCATCAAAATCGAGCCCGCGACTCCTTTGAGTACTTTTCGCTATTCCTCATAGTTTAGAATTTGGCCATCCACGCCCACTTGGAAAATTCACCCTGTATATCATATCAGGTTGAAATTGCGTCGCGTAATTTGCATGACAAGTGTTGGCACGCCGATTTTCTGCCACGTAGTTAATTTGTAGCTATACTTAATTACATCTGTGCTGAATATGATTCCTAAATAAAAAATTTTGATCCTTATAAAAAGAAAACGCTTATTTCAGTACCTAATTTCAAGTACATAATCGAGTGCTGTAACTAGCATAACACGTTGTCTTTCTACTTTCTAGAGCCCTACAGTTCATATAAAGGGAAAATGTCTGCAACATCAACTCACCTGATGATCCAGCACATCGGTTTTATCATCCACATTATCCTGCTGATCATTCAAATCACTCTCACTATGATCGTGTTCCACGCCGGGCTTCGCCCTAATCCCGTAGTAGTGATACTTGGAGTTCCCCCTAGTCCCCAGTCTTCGGGTACGAAGGCCTATGAAGACGGAGCGAATAAGTTTGCCGAAGGAGGCCGCGTTGACTGGTTCCAAGCGGTGGGTCGCGCAGTGACGGAGGTAGTGCGCGTAGAGTGTTGAGCGGGGGAGGGAAACGCCTGGGGAACATGTGTCTGGTTACATAGACGACCTGAGAACTTGATTCAAAGCGTTTATTTTAATTAAACCATTTCCAAGTAATTTTGTGAATTGTCAAAGGAGTCGGTCAGTCAGAAAGATGACACTAGTTACACATTACAAAGCGTAGTACGTTCCTATGGAGAAGAACGGGCAAGAAACTCCATGGACACATTTAAATATATTGTTACAAAGTATTAGTTATATCGTTAATGTTGAACATGAATAAGATAAGATTTTTTTTATATATTCTGTCATGCAATTTTTACTATAATTTGAATGAACACTGCTTCTAATCAAAAGTAAACAGGTCAGCCCCCTTATTCACAAACACTCGATATGCTTCCGTATCGTATCAAACATTAATCATTGTTATCGTAGGAGTCTTCTCAACAAGTCCAAAACCCGAAAATTTTGTCAGGTAAATCAAATAGACACCCGCTATTCTTCCAACAGCTATTTGCTGTTGAGGGGAAGTCAAATCAGGTTATAGAAATGTCAGGTTTTCGATACGATAGCCTGTCGTGTGTTTGTGAATCAGGGCTTAGGTTTGCTGCGAGAGATATAGGTCATAGATAGATTATTTAAAAAAAAAATAAGTATGTCCTTCTTGTTTTGATCAAAAGACACATACTATGGCTATCTGAATTACCGATAGATGTTTTCAAATGAAAACATCGCAGAGAAAAAATCCCTGACGGGGAGTAATGGGTATTATGATTATTCTACAGTTAATCTCGAACATCACAAACATTGTTTTGTTACATTTTTGGCGCAACAAATCCAATCTTCACTAAAAAAAAACATTTTCTTTATGAAAGAAAGAAAACTAGGTTTATTTGTCACAGAAACACGTGCATACAAAACGATAATTAACTCACGAGCACAAAACAGAGTTAGTCGACAGCTGCACGTCATGGAAATGACATAAAGGCTTCCACTCAGCATAATGCTGTGCTATAGGGATCCATAGCATAGCGCTGATCTTCTGTGGTTACCCGAAAAGGACGCACGGAAACCAAGTCAGGTTAAATGATTTGTACAAAATAAAATTTATGCTGTTACAACGTTGACAGTCGGTGACCCCAAGATCCACCTCACCAAGTGAACTGCTAGGTAGGGTGGATATTCATCTCGGGTCACCAACCGCACCTTGCTCCGTGTATTTCTGCTCTGTCTTTCATCTTTACGTTTTCTTCCTAAGACCTTTGTGATGATTTCTTAAATCAATTACTTATATGTATAAAAAAAAAATAGATATATCCTCTCGAACAAATTTCGGTAACAGCGGCCAAACTCAACAGAGATTATGTAAGTACGCAGGAGATATTACAATGCACAAGTGTGTGCGCAAACACTGGTCTTCCTTCACTCTCAATGTACGCTGGGACGGCTTTTACACCACCAACTTCTAAATTCCGAGCTGCCATTGAGAAATTCTTAGTGCAAAAACAAAATAACAATTTGGCATCCTGAGAATCGAACCCAGGACCCAACGCTCAGCAGTCCCGCTTGCGACCACGAGACTTAGGCACCTGTCCCACTGCCGATGAGGAAGCGACTGACTACCAACAATCTCAAGAAATGTAGAAAATATTGTAGGTCCCGTGTAAGTAAAAGACATAGTTAAATAATAATAGTTGATCGCTGACTGTTCACACCACAGCGCGAGTACCTACAAACGGGGTGAATACGGATGCAGGGGTGAATCTGGACGAAACTTTAAAATGGATTTTAACGTTGAAATAATATAGTTTGTTGTCAATAAGGGCACGTAATCGTTAATTAAATTACAGTAAACACATTAGGGTCCTTTTTGGCCACAAACTATATTATTTTAATGTTAAAATCCCTTTTAAAGTTTTGTCCCGATTCACCCCTGCATCCCTATTCACCCCGTTTGACGGTACTCGTTTGTCACAGCAACAAGAGCTATCAAAGAGAGTACTCGGTCAGCAACGCTCGCTTGGTGGAGCAGCTTAATCTTTATATTTCAATATTTAATTGGAATTAAATTCAATTTTATCATTAACACTGATATACCTCTTTTATAATATTGAATTTGATTATTAAATAATCCCCTCAAATGAAATATCTCATAGTTTTCTTTTATTAGATGTAGATAATCGAATTATTTTACGGGGTTAAATATAATGACCACCAAAAATACCAAACACCAAAAAATTAAGTCTAAAATTACAATAGTTCTAGTTACTTTAAACCCTTTACATAGAAATCCTGGAGCCCCGCCGTCTATACCTAGGTATTTTACAATAAAATGGAGTTTTAATTTTTGGTTGTAAAAAGTGTTTTTTGATGTTATATTTTACTTTATCTGATGATAAGTTAAACATAAGCCTTATTTTACCTACAAATAATAAATTCAAATGGCTCACCTACTAAGCCATTGAGTTAAGCTAAAATATAATGTTGCCCTGCAGTGGGACAGTACAGGTTGATTATTATTACTATAGTGGCTTCCTCGTCGGCGGTGGGACAGTTCCTCACTCCTCCCCTCATTCCTTATCTAGTAATAATGATAAGATAGTTCCTCACTTGACTCACCCTCAGCGGTCTCGTAGTGGTCGAGCAGCCACTGCACGGTAGCGGGTGGCATGCGAGGCGGCGCGGGCGCTCCGGCCGGCGTGGCCGGGGAGGCCGGGGCTTCGGCCTCGTCGCCTGCCACCTGGCGGGATGAACGGGTGTAAAAAGACGCTAAAGTAGCCCGTGAAATACAAAACTTACGTTATCTGAAATTAGCAGGTAAGTATATATAAAGTTTTATGTTGAATAAAATATTTTTCGCGAACGTAAAAAATAACTATTTACAAAATTATAATCGTCAATACAACTCTCTAAGTTCACATTACCCTATAGAATGACAATTTCACGAAATCATATAACTTTCAGCCTTTGCCCTGCAATGGGATAACATGGCCTAAAAATTATAATTACATATTTGTATATGGGAAGAAAACCGAGCCGCAAAAAAATCCAAAAGGAAATTGACCAATAAAATTCAAGAGTGACAAATAATTTGTCTGGCTGTCAAGTAAAAACAATGTAATAACTGAAGATCCTCGGCATAATCAAGGCAGTTTATAAACGCCGGTCGACAAAAACACAAACAAGTATTTTTCCCCTGTTCCATATATCCCTACCAGTGGAGATACTGATGTATCTCCACTGGTAGGGATTTTCTTAGAACGACAACTTTGTAATTGTAACGTCCAAAATTCCAATAGGCAACCCTCAAAACGTCTTCACCATAAAGGCAATGTTGTTTCCATGAAGGAAGAGAAATCATTTATTTACTAATAGATAAATAAAGGACATATGTATTTTCCTGCTAAACATAAGATCGTATTTCCTCAACAGGATGTCTTTTAGCGAAAAAGCTTTTTCTGATAATCAGTTAGCTAAATATATATGACTAGCAGCGCCCCGCGGTTTCACCCGTATAAGTTTCGGTCCCGTGGGAATATCCGGATAAAACTATCCTATGTCCTTGGACTCAAGCTATCTCTATACCAAACTTCTAAATCGGTTCAGCGGTTTAAGCGTGAAGAGGTAACAGACAGACAGACACACTTTCGCATTTATAATATTAGTATGGATTTATCTATATTTTGCTGTACTCTACTCGGAACAAATGGGGTTAGTGCGCGTTGGAATAATACTGCGGCCACATTGATAGGCCCGGACTCCACCGAAGCGGAGCTGTGCGGAGACGTGCAGGAATCGTCCAATCACAGAAGAAACGAGTGACGCCATGACGATTTCAACCATTGGGATTGGTCGATACCTGCACGTCTCCGCTCCGCTCAGCTCCGCTTCAGCGGAGTCCGGGCCTTACGATCGCACACCGCTCAGCGTCTCGCTGTAAACAGAGAACGAGAAGTGTAGTTCGCTTTATCGCGACAATGTAGCATTACGTACAAGCTACCACCAAAACTATTACCCCCTTATTCATAAAACTTATCAAACCTATTTTAGTTAAAATGGGGTTTGTCTCTTTCTTACACACAGAAATGACAACGTGACAGATAGACAAACGTTCTATAAACCTATTTTAGCTAAAATAGAGATAAAATAGGATTATGAATAAGGGGGTTAATAGTTTACCTAATACCATGATAGTTACACGTCTTCCACTTGCGACGACAGTGTGACATCTCGAATCATACGATTTTTTGTTTTACTGATATATAATTGTGTTTTTTCTTTTTGACATTTCATTTCAATATGAGTTATACTCTAATCACCTCATACATAATAAAGCTATCTTGACAACAATTTAAGAGTTATGCTCATTTTAAAGTTCAAAAGTCGTGTTCTGTAAAATTACGGTTTTTGAGATGTCACACTGTCGTCGCAAGTGGGCGACGTATTCTGTGAACATTTCAGTAACCTCGCTATCATCATTTCAGCCGAAAGACGTCCACTGCTGGACATAGGCCTCCCCCAAGCACCTCCACTTCGACCGGTTTTGTGCTTCTCGCATCCAACGAGTTCCTGCGGCCTTCACAAGGTCGTCGGTCCACCTTGTGGGAGGCCTTCCAACGCTACGCCTTCCGGTACGCGGTCGCCACTCCAGAACCTTTCGGCCCCATCGGCCATCTGTTCTGCGAGCAATGTGCCCTGCCCACTGCCACTTAAGTTTGGCAATTCTTCGGGCTATGTCGGTTACCTTGGTTCTCCTGCGGATCTCTTCATTTCTGATTCGATCCCGCAGGGAAACTCCAAGCATAGCCCTCTCCATTGCCCTTTGAGTGACTTTCAGCCTTCTAATAAGGCCCATTGTGAGCGACCACGTTTCAGTGCCATATGTCATCACTGGCAACACGCACTGGTCAAAGACTTTCGTCTTGAGACACTGCGGTATGTGGGCCGAGAAGATATTGCGTAGCTTCCCGAACGCTGCCCAGCCGAGTCGGATTCGACGGTTGACCTCTTTCTCGAAGTTGGACCTACCTAACTGGACAGTTTGTCCTAGGTAAATATACTCGTCCACGACTTCGAGTGTAGCGTCTCCGATCTTCATGAGAGTGGGTGTTACATGGGCATTTGACATGACCTTCGTTTTGTCCATGTTCATTTTCAGACCCACTCTTTCAGAGGCTCTACTGAGGTCGTCGAGCATTGTACTGAGGTCCTCCATAGTTTCAGCCATGACTACTATGTCGTCGGCAAACCGAAGGTGAGTTATGTACTCGCCATTGATGTTAATGCCAGCTCCTTTCCAGTCCAGAACCTTGAAGACATCCTCCAGAGCAGCGGTGAACAGTTTCGGAGAGATAACGTCTCCCTGTCTCACACCTCGCTGCAGAAGGATAGGTTTCGAGGCCTGGTCCTGGAGTCGAACTGACATAGTGGCGTTTTCGTACAGACACTTCAGCACCTCGATGTACCGATAGTCGATCTGGCACCGTTGAAGAGACTGCAGTACAGCCCATGTCTCGATCGAATCAAAGGCTTTCTCGTAGTCCACAAACGATAAGCAGAGAGGCAGGTTATACTCTTCGGTCTTCTGTATAACCTGTCGCAGCGTATGTATCTGGTCTACGGTGCTAAAGCCTTTACGGAATCCGGCTTGTTCGGGAGGCTGGAAGTCGTCGAACCTGCGCGCGAGACGGTTCGTGATGACTCTCGATAACAGCTTGTAGACATGGCTCAGAAGTGAGATGGGCCTATAATTCTTAAGAAGGGCATTGTCACCCTTCTTAAAGAAAAGTATCACCACACCTCTGTTCCATGCCTGTGGTGTTTTACCCTCGAGTATGGCGGAATCAAACAGCCTCTGAAGGGCCTTAAGAACGGGTTTTCCGCCGGCCCTCAGAAGCTCGGCCGTAATTCCGTCATCACCTCGCTATATTACAATTCTAAAAAGATTCAGCCCTATGACAGACACGGCGTAGGCCTAGAAATAGATTCCCTTTGGGTAGAGAACCCTCAAGGCTAACGCAGTTTTGTGCGGGCCGCACTGCATTGCAAAAATCTTCCTACAACACTTTCGTACATTTTGTATAAACATAGCACACTATAGGCCACACCGCATTGTTTTGTACCAACTGAAATGCGATTCGCTGCGACCCGCCGCCGCGGCAGTGATGTGCGCTTAGCTTAAAAAGTTACGACACCAACGACAACAAATATCGATCGGGAATGATCCTGTCTTAACTTACTGCATAACGTCACAATTGTTTTTCTTGACAAAAGTGGAAAACAGCAGTGTTCCTAATCTATATCTTCTATATACTCGTAAGTGCATACAATAAATTGAAGTCATTTTCATGTCTGTCTGTGTGATCAACATCGTTATTCTTCAAAACACGCAACGAATTGAGATGCGGTTTTCACCATCATTTACAGGAAAGGTTTATGTGTTTAAAAAAGAATTGTGTATAAAAAAAACATCCATATAATAGAGAAATCGCAATATTTTGTTAAGTCGAAAAAACCGTGCGAAGCAGGCGGAACTCTTGTTAAAACTAAAAATACTGATTCAATTTCAATCGATTGCACCGCCTGAATTTCACGAACGCAAAACAACCTTCACATTTATGAAAATTCCCAGAAACATAAAACTTGAAGAAAGCCAGGAAACTTCGGCGAGTATTTTTTTGGCTTCTCCTTGGTTGTTGAAAGGATGTTTAGAAATTGGAGCATTCTTTCATATTTGAAAACATCTTTACTTTCCTGGTAAGGTAGTGAAATGGCTTCAAAGTTTGTTAAAACGAAGTTCATTGGCAAGCGGTATAGCTGTTACATAAGTAACTAAGCTGTAAAACTGTTAGCCCCTTTTTACAAGTTCAGGCAGCAGTGTGAATTGTGGGTGTGTGGGTGTCCGGGACGTGTCCGAACCCGAACCGTTTTCTCTCGAAGGCTCCGTAAATGTATATGTCTTAAGAGCTTATACTACCTCAAATGGCTTAACGTGATCCTCCGTTATGTCGAAAATCCTGCACCATTAATTTTTAAATAAATATATGGTAAAGTTAAGGATTAATGCAAAGTCTTATGTTAGACGAAAACACAATTTCATAAAATTTTCTCGATAGAAAAAAATCCAAAGTTACCTCTAACCCGAACAATAAATCGCTGGCATTCAAAAAATACTTCGAATTAGATCATGAAACTTTGCATACTAACTGAACTTACTTTAAAGCAGGTCTTATGTTATTTACTTTTTTATAATTACCATTATTTTCATTGTAGAAAGCAAATACCTAAACTATTAGCGCTGCCTGCCGCCCAGCACCGCACTCTGTCTCGCTCTCACTCAGTCCGCGAGCAGTATCGTATGAGCGAGACAAAGAGCGAATTTTAGCTGAGGTAGTATAGGCTCTTAACTTTCGTAATTGCAACTACAACTGTTTGCATGTGCATCATCCAAAGGTTAACTGGTAAAATAAAATGCCTGTGGCATTCATTCCGCAGTTCCATTTGATAGCCCATTTCTTGAGGAAGACTATAGACTACTTGACATCACGCTTGGACTGAAAGGAGCCGAGCAAAAAGAAAAAAAAATGGGGTGTGACTGTGTCATGGACACGGTCGTGTGTTGCACGTAAATACGTTTATGTAACGGGGTTGATCCGCTTGGCCGAATTCATTCTTTTACGTTCCCAGCACTGCTTCACTCGGTCATATGGTGTTATTGGTACCATTCGATTGCTCTTGAGAAGTCCTTTCCAACCGTATACGATCTCTGTATTTTGATTTGGCTTTTTGACGCGTATAGGCCGACATTATATATTTTTGATATTATTTTTCTTTTTATTTTAACACATTGTAATCACTGTAACTATATTACACTAATGTTTTGTATACAATCGATAGATTTTGACGAGAGCTGACGACTGAAACTTAAACTAACATCGTAGCTTTTCCGAGTCAAAAGTTCCCCCTCCACCGCGCGCGATGCGTCACAGTCCACACTTGGCGTAATGAATTCTTTGATCCTTTAGCTATCCAATGGTGTAATTGAATTTAGGATGGAGATGATAGATATGAAGCTGCAACACCAAACTGTATCCCCCGATTTTGTTATGATTGGATTTTTGAACTTGCCTCCCACTATGGAAGCAATTTTAAAGACGTATTAACGTCAAAAAGTAAGAATGAACACTAAGCGAAAACGAACTAATAGCACGGGCAAACGATGCGATGCGACAGGGTGGGTAGGAGGAACAAGAAATTTCACGCGGACGAAGTCGCGGGCACAAGCTAGTAAATAATATAGGTGCGTCCACTCTATATGTACTCGGTCACCCACGCCGTGTCGTACCTCTAGAGCTTTACTGAGAAAGTGAAGAAAACGCCACGGTCAGCTCACGACAGTGACGCAGATGAATCACAAGGTTAGACAACTTTAGAATTCCTTCACTATGTTACTAGTATTATAAAGGCAAAAGTGTTTCTTTGTCCTTCTTTCACGCAGCAACGGAACAACGGATCGACGTGATTTTTTTGCAGCGAGATAGCTTATAAGCCAGTAAACGACAAAGGTTAAAGTTTTTATCCGAAAATGTTTCCAGTGTGATAGACGACGAAAGTGAAGCCGCGGGAATATATTTATTTACCTAAGGCGGCGCCGACCGCACAGTGGCGCCCTCATCGTTTTTTTGGTTATTTCTTTTATTTTATAATGAAAATGCAGAAAATAACCACGTTAAGTTGTACTCCACAAAATTATACGTTAATATTATTACAAACGGTAGTTTTACATTGTTTTGTTTTATTATAGTCACTAAAACGGATAAAAGTGGCCACTATTATCCGTTTTAGTGATTATATTAAAACTAAACAAATTGTTTGTAATTAATGTATAGATAATCTTGTGGAACACAACTTAACGTGCTTATTTCGTGTCCTTCACCACACAATCCTCACTTTTGAAAACTTCATGAAAATCAATTTTGAGAACGCCAAAAAATAGTCAAGAAATAGTCATAAATAGTCACCAAGGTAAAAAAAATAGTCGCATTATGATTCCGAAGTTATAGCTATAGGTTGGTGAGGATTGTGTGGTGAAGGTCTCCACACAATCCTCACCTCTAACGCAACCAAACGGCTGGAAGTATCGACTTGGTTTCAATTCCAAAAAATAGTCAAGAAATAGTCGGAACGCTATGCCAAATCTCGAAAATAGTCATTAAGTGATTCCAGAGATATAAAGGTGCCTTGGTGAGGATTACGTGGTGAGCCTTTCTCGCCACAATCCTCACCTGATTACCGCGGAACGCTTAGGCTTTTGAATTTGAATATGGTGTCAAAAAATAGTCAAGAAATAGTCGTCTCCAACCACGATAATTTCAACCTGGTTTACTATGTAGAAGTATGTTAAATATCCACGTGAACTTCTACATACATTTTGTTTTAGTACAGTCGCGAACACTAAATTTACAAATCTATTTCTAATATGTACCTATTGCAGCATTAGTAGTTACTGCATGATGATTATTTTCGCCATTCGTCCTTCTTCAACATTATAATCAACCTCTTTTTGTACTGGCCCTATCAAAAACCTTTATTTTTATAATAATTTTGAAATAATTTCTTTTACGTCACATGAGATTTTTTCCTAGTGACATACTTCACTTGTCTATAGAGTCTCTGATACGACGTCCGGAATTTTTTGAGAAAGAAACACCAAAATTTATTAAGTTAATCAACAAATCATAATTTATCGCATCGTGCTGTTAATTATTTGATTCGGGGTTTCCCCACTTCTTCGACGGAAGACTACCTATATTCCTATTGACTGGATCGAATCCTATTGACTGGTATGTATAATTGTACGTTTTTTTTGGGGTTTTATGAGATCTGCTTGCAACTCGGGATTCTTATGGTGATAATTTTTGCCCCAGATAGAAGTCCGAATTTTCTGCGAGCCGATTTATTCAGCTCCATCCACCCACCTACATATTAACATATATCTGCGGCTCTGCGCTGCGCTGCACTGCATTTCATCGGACATCCCCTTCATGTAATATCTCAGAAGTCAGCAAGTGAGGTATTGGAACAACTGGCAGAGCTTCTACGTCACCGCGAAGGTTTTGGACAAGATATGGCAGATTTTTAAGTTTTTTTCCCGTAGTAGATTTAGCCGTTCTTATTTTAAAATCTGTTAATTTTAAATATTTAAATATCGCGTTATTTAAAACTTTGAATACACTTAGTCGTACCTATTCTCAACAAAAGTTACGTCTTCGTTTTACGGATCTGGTTGCAACCGACTCATAACACGTCACGTAGCATTATCTATCACCTTTTTAAAAAATTATTTTATAAGGTACACACTCCTAAGTTATTTCATAGTTAACTTTTAACTTGAGTTTTAGTTTTTCTTTTTTTGTATTTTTATATTTTTTTCCTAATTGTGATTTCGATTTTTTTTAATTCAAAAAATTAAACGTGTTTGTCGGTGAAGTGTCTTTCTGTTTCATTTGGCTACACTATATTACTGGTATTGAAATATTGTAGTTACTTTATTAATTTTTTTCTGTCAGTTTAATAAATACCTGTTTCCTGCTATTTCATTTCTAGACATTTCCTTCCGGTTGGCTTTATGAATTAAAGTAACTGATAAAATATAAATTACTAAATCTTTATTTCAGATTAATTTTATTGTAGTATGAGTAATTAAGACTATCTACCTACTTATCTATATTACTAAAATACCTAGTGTGCAGGACGATCGACCTATTAGTTTAATTAATTTTACTTTCGGTGGTTGGGAGACCCAATATGATGCAATTTTGAAATAATGATCACGCAGAATTCCCACGGTGCTGGGGCGAAACAGGGTAATTATTGGTTTTCCCAAAACTAAAATTATTTGTTTTGTTTTCAAAATGTTTTATTGCTGATATTGTAAACCAAATTTTCGGCGCCCTTTGATAAAAATATGCTTTTCATAGTTTGCTTGTGTATTTAATCAGTTCCGACTTAGATCTCGCACAAGAGACTTCAGTAGTAGTTCTGAGTGATGTGATGTGACAAGTTCTCAAAATAACATCAAGTAAGTAAGTCATCAGTTTATATTTATTATTGATTTACGCGAATAATATAATCTTGTTTTTTTTTAATTTCATCTCTGCGCTACAGGTTGCTCCAAGATGCTATTTTAAAAATTGTAAATAAATCAATAAATAATAACGTTTAATTAAATTAAAATATCTTTATAAATCAAAAACTCGGAACCGTATGTGTGTCAAATTAATGTAGCCATTGCAGCGGCAGGTTGTATATAACACATATTTAAAATACCTACCTAAAATAGCTAATTACATAACTAACAATTATACCGTCATTAATACAACCAAAAAATAAGTAGACCATAAAAAATAAGTACTTAATAATTTTGCGCGCGACTGTAATTGCCTCGAATAATCTATGTAGAAGTTCACGTGGATATTTAACATACTTCTACATAGGAAACCAGGTCGAAATTATCATGGTTGGAGACGACTATTTCTTGACTATTTTTTGACACCAAATTCAAATTCAAAAACCGAAGCGTTCCGCGGTAATCAGGTGAGGATTGTGGCGAGAAAGGCTCACCACGTAATCCTCACCAAGGCACCTTTATATCTCTGGAATCACTTAATGACTATTTTCGAGATTTGGCATAGCGTTCCGACTATTTCTTGACTATTTTTGAAGTGAAACTTCTTTAGGCGCGCTTGACTTGGGGAGTAAACTGGCGAATGCGTTACGAAAACGTGTGATCGCGAGTAGGGAAGGTACGTAAAAAATAGCTGAAAATACCTGGTGTAAAAACCCGGTCCCGGTCGCATAAATATGCGACCGGGTTTTTACACCAGGTATTTGCTTCCAAGTACGCACACCGGGTACCGACTCAAAATACTTGCAAGACTATAAAGTATCTTATACGGCTAGTCGCTCAAATACGTAGGTACTCAACCGCGTTAGTTTTTGCAAATGCGATCATGCTCCTTATCAGTAAGAGTATACGGAACAATTTCGTATGCAAGTATTTTTGAAGGGAAACTACGCGCGCTTGACTTGGGGAGTAAACTGGCGAACGCGTTACGAAAAGTGTGATCGGGCGAGGTGAACGGGAGTTAAGTGGGGGATATAAGCAAGAGAAAGCAGTGCGCGCGCACATTTTCTTTCTCTCTTCTTCTCATAGCCAAATACGTTTAAAGTTTTTTTTCTTCTGCTTATATCTCGAAAATGGTGCGTCCTATCGCAAAAATAATGAAAATTTCGATCCCCTTTATAAAGCCCATAAACTCCTAAAACTCAACATGTAGGTAATCATTTTTCATATTTTCCATACAAAAAGTGAAAAATTCCTTAAAAAACACGATAAGGCCGCCCCCTCCGCGCCTGCGGCTCTAAAAAACAATACACAGGGTAGGGCAAATAAGTACCACGTGTCGACGAGTCGCGATTGTCAAATTCGATTTTTGTTGTGTCAAAATTATTGAAGTGAAACTTCTTTACGCACACTTGACTTGGAGAGTAAGCTGGCGAATGCGTGACGTAAGCGTTACGAAAAGTGTGATCGGGCGAGTAGGGAAGGTACGTATTTACGCGACCAGGTTTTTACACCAGGTATTTGCTTCCAAGTACGCACACCAGGTACCGACTCAAAATACTTGCAAGACTATAAAGTATCTTATATGGCTACTCGCTCAAATACGTAGGTACTCAACCGCGTTAGTGTTCGCAAATGCGATCATGCTCCTTATCAGTAAAAGTCTACGGAACAATTTCGTATGCAAGTATTTTTTACTTTAATGGTTTGCAAGTATTTATTTGTAAACGCGATTTTGCTCCTTATATAATTATAGGAAGTCATTGATCAATTTCCTATGCAAGTAGTTTTACTTCCAACGGCGCTTTTGAATACGCGATTGTACTTCTTATCTGTATGAAGTTATGGATCAATTTTCTATGCAGATAGAAAATACTTGAAAGTATCTCGCTCCGTCGTGCCTCGACGCTCGAGTGCGTAGGTACTCAAATAGTTCAACAACCGCGTTTGTTTTCGCAAATGCGATCATGCTCCTTATCAGTGAGAGCACAGAATACTTAATAGTACTACGTACAGAAAGGACGCTCCCTTCCTCGCCCTCATATCAGATATCGCACCTCACCCCGCATTTCGAGGTATTCGTCGCCGACTCTTTAGCAAGGGCGCTCGCGAACCGCAGCGCTGTATTGCTGACACGAACACACAATTATGCGATTTAAATGTTTTATTTGAGTTTTAATCACGATGATGGTTGGATATTGTGATGCTTTTCCGAATTCGTATTTACATAAACTGTTTGTAAGATTTCGCATTTTTAATAACATGCGATTTAATAACCGATTATTTACAGATAAGTCATTTAAACTAAACTATTTTAGTGTTTTTATTTCATTACGAACCCGACTATACAGGGTGTTACGGAAAGAGTATATCAATACAAACGGGTTGAAGAGTGTATCTGGTCTAGAATCTCTGTACAAAATTTCAGCTCAAAAGCAGTAACTTTGAAAATGCTTAATATTTTTTTATTTCGATAGTTCATAAAATTGAAATCATAACAAACGTGTCACCGCACTACGAGGGTCATTATCCATTATCTGTAGTGTGTCTGTGCGCCTAGTACACGCACATCACGCCACCGCGCGCCAGTGCAGCGCCGTGATGTCGAAATAAAAAAATATTAAGCATTTTCAAAGTTAATGCTTTTGAGCTGAAATTTTGTACAGAGATTCTAGACCAGATACACTCTTCAACCCGTTTGTATTGATATACCCTTTCCGTAACACCCTGTATAAATAAACAATTGAACTACATGATCACTTTATAATAATGCACACGTTCGGGCAGCGCCGCCGCCGTCGTCGTTCGGTTCCCCGACACAAATTGCTTACCGCGCCATTTTTTTTACGCTACTAGATTTCACGCACGCATTTGCACGTATACAAACGTCATTTGTTTATGTAGTAGTAATAGGTAATTATTTTGCGGGCGTTGTATGGAGCGTCCGAGGTGTAAGAGTCTACGGAATAATTTCGTATGCAAATATTTTTATTTTAATGGCTTGTAAAAGTATTTATTTGTAAACGCGATTGTGCTCCTTATTTATAGGAATTCACGTGTCAATTTCCTATGCAAGTACTTTTTACTTCCAACAGGGCTTTTGTTTGATTACGCGATTGTACTTCTTATTTGTATGACGTTATGGATCAATTTTCGATGCAGATAGAAAATACTTGAAAGTATCTCGAGCCCTGGTTTTACTCCCTGGTTTCTTAAGGTGGACGTACTTGGAAGCCCTGGTACTCGATTTTGCAAGTACGACCCATGTCTACGGGCTACGGGCGAGGTGAACGGGAGTTGAGTGGGGGATATAAGCAAGAGAAAGCAGTGCGCGTGCACATTTTCTTTCTCTCTTCCTCTCATAGCCAAATACGTTTGAAGTTTCACTTCAGTCGTGTGGTCATAAGCACACTCGTTTTTTTTTGGAATTGAAACCAAGTCGATACTTCCAGCCGTTTGGTTGCGATAGAGGTGAGGATTGTGTGGAGACCTTCACCACACAATCCTCACCAACCTATAGCTATAACTTCGGAATCATAATGCGACTATTTTTTTTACCTAGTGACTATTTATGACTATTTCTTGACTATTTTTTGGCGTTCTCAAAATTGATTTATAAGAAGTTTTCAAAAGTGAGGATTGTGTGGTGAAGGACACCTTATTTCTGCATTTTCATTCTAAAATAAAAGAAATAACCAAAAAAAAAAACGATGAGGGCGCCACTGTACGGTCGGCGTCGTCTTAATATAAATTAAAGTCGCGCGGTTAACTCTGCTTGCGCGATGCAGGATTTTGCGTGACGTCAACATGATGCGTAGTACGCATGTGGCTGTGTAGATGCCGCCACAATGTTATAAATGCAAAAGGGTTTGTTTGTTCTTCTATCACACTGCAACGGAGCAACGGATCGACGTGATTTTTGACTTAGGGATCATTTTATGAGCCTGTATGGCAAGGCATAGCTGGCTTAAATTTTTATCTGAGCCGAGCCGCGGGAATCTATCTATACATATATTATAAAATAAAGTCGCTTTTCATGTCTGTCTGTGTGACCGCGTTGTTCTTATAAGCTACGCAAAAGATTATGATGCGGTTTTCACGATAATTTAGAAAATGAATGTGTCTAATGCATTAATATTAAATAGTATAAAACAAAGTCGCCGAAATGTCTGTACGCGCATAACTTCCGAGTTCCGAATGACTTCACCAAATTGGGTATAATTCTTTTTTTGTTATGTTCGGTATTGCCAGGACAAGGTTTGTATTAAAGAAAATTTCGAAAAAAAAATTGCACCCGTGCGAAGCTGAGGCGGGCCGCTAGTAAGTATATAATAAAGAAATCTTGATGTTTCTTGTAGTCATAAAAACCTTCACAAGAAAAATTTAGGTATAACATACCACGACGCCATAAGCGGTGTATTCTGCGGAGGAGGCTCCGCCCCAGCCGTTGTCTGCAGAAGTGCCTTCCGCGCTCGTTCCATTGCCCACAGTCGTCACTCCGTACACTGGATAGGAGCGCAATGAATCCCTGGGAACAATATGAGATTTTATCATTTCCGTATAAAAAAAAATTGCTGTGATTTCTTTTCTTTTCTTGCAGCTCTATGGTCAGGATCGTGAGAGAAATCACGGAAATTATTAAGAAACGCCTATTTACCGGCCGTTTTTTTTTTTTTTTGGAAAATGCGTCTGATGCCAAAATATACGCGGCCTCCTACTGGGCTCAAATAATATCAAAACAAAGAAGATGAACCACCATGTACACGAAAAGAAGAAGAATTGGAAAGAAAATAGGTAAATGGAATTTTCTCAACAACAAATACATAATAGGCAACTAATGGAGTCTATAGCCTGTTTTCCGGCTGCAGATGTAGACGAAATCTTACACAGGTAAAATATATCCGGGTTTGCACAACAAAGGATTGCTTAGCAACAAGGAAAGCTTAGCCGGCACCAAGCCGCCACAAATTTAAATTATCATGCCTTGAATCAGTGTGGTTCCATTTAATATTTCTTAGAAAATTTGGAATAGTTATGGAGATAATTTATATTACAGTTCCAAAAACAGTGTAACAGATATTTTGCCACCAGTTATGAACAAGCAAAACCTGTGGAATACAATACAGTACTTAACTTTAGTGGCAAAAAAATCACCTGCATCCTGTACTAGTTGAGAAACTGTAGATAGATATTAGAGCTGGTTTAGCGGGCGAATAATTTTTGGTACTCTACAAAAATAGTCTCATAATTTTTATAGAGCCCCAAAAATTATTCGGAAACTAAGTAGGTAGTAGCGGCTAGATTGTTTTTTTAAAACACTTAAAAAAAATTACAGTTAGTATTAATTAATAATAAAATGCAGATTCGCTCACATATGCGTCGGGTGACCTTGTGTGTAGATCTCCTGCGGCTCCGTAACATATTGCACATGATAGTTGACGCCGTTGCCGCCCTCGCCTGCAGGACATAACAATATTTATTAACAAAGAAAACTTCAAGGACACCCCGACTTTAGTTTTAAAAGAAGCTTTCAGTTATTCCCCCTTTTATTATTGGATAACATTGTTATGCAAGACAGGAAAATCACAAAATAATTCAGTGAAAAAAAAAACAAAGAACCGAGTTAAACCAGATGCAAGTATGAACAACAAAGAAGGCTTTCCCAACTGAAAATGATTTCCAGCACTGAATTCCCAGAATTAGTTAACAGTCGTCTGGAAGGACCACCTCACTCAAACTTAAGCACACAAAGACAGATGAAGAACCAAGTCTCACTCACAGGGGTAATAAGACCGATACCGAGGCACCTCCATGCTCTTAGAGATCTCCCAGGCAACTTGCTGCCGGACCTACACTTCCCAGCAAAACATCCCGATTACCAATCTCTGGCGTCCCTTCCCTGTCTAACGCATACCTGTATCTCTTTCCCACCCCACCCCACCTGTTTATATAAACGCTGTAATATAGACGTAAGCGATATAATTGTGATTTCCCTTTTGTTATGTGTTTGTCGTAGTTTGCAGGTTGAGGACCGTGTTTGGGCGTTAAGGTTGAGTTCAAAGCTGTTGGTTATTATTAACTATCATCCTAATTGTCTATCCTTCCAATTTATTTAGTGTTGGCGGAGCGTGGAGAGTACTAGAGTCGAATTTAAAAATTCATGCTTTTTAAAGCACACCTGTTGTACTCCTACATTATTTTAACGTAAGCCAAAGCTTACATAATTATACGCAGACTATAAGAAAATATATCAAAATATCATTTTGTTCAAAAAGTATTAGAATAAGAAATAAATATTCCATTCCAAGACAATTTACCTACTAATGAATTCGCGGAAAAAAGTGGTAAAAAGACCTTGGAACAGAATTTTCCTAAAATAAGTTATTGATATATGCGACTACAAAGTAATTCATCAAACATAAGGCAATATCGTAATTAGTTCCCATAACTGGGATGTTTTATGTCTTACCAGTTTTTTCCACATAAATTATTTTTCTAAGAAAGTAAACTTATCCTATTTTAATGATGTTGACATAGCAACCGAGATTACAACATCTTTTACGGTTCTTAGGCTTATTGCTGTACATTTTTGAAGCCCCAAAACAAGTATTAAAAACGTCTTTATACATAACATTTTCTCCCTTCCAAATTGATGTTCATCTTCAACTCAAAATAGACTGAAAAGCATCCATAAATCCCCTTTCCAATAAGAAGCAATAAAATACAATAAAAACGTGTTTGAGCTCTCTAGGAGCCATCCAAGCAGACATGTATATATCGGTATAAAAATTATATAAAAGTGAAGCACCCAATGTACGGGAGCCGGGAGGGGCGGCGGCGCGTGGCCGACGTCACGTCAGAGGTAACCAGAACAGGTGGACAATGAATGAGATCATCCCCTTGATGTATGCACCCATTGATAGAGATCAGTCAGGTAGATAATCCGTAGGGGCACTTGCAATTACGCTTTGTCTGCAGTCTGCAGGGTATCATGTGCAAATTGGACGAAAAATGTGATATTAAAATTGCATGTAAGTACGAGTAACTTGATCTGATTTGATTGCACGCGCCTCTTGTACTAATTGGGAAATATTACGTATCGTACTACAACGTAAGCTAAATAAGCAATTTTATTGCTTTGTGTTTTTTTAAGTTCTTTGCAAATGTTTAAACTAGTTGCTTAGGTTTTTATTTTAATTATAGGTAACTTTCAGTGAGGCTATTACGCGCTGTCTGCGCAAGCGCCACATTATGAAAATTTTTTTTCATACTGTGTATTCTAAGGTTTTTTTTTCTAGTTCTTTGCAAATGTTTTAATTAATTAATTGCTAAAGTTTTGGTTTTGTGGGTTACTACGGGCTATCTGCCCGCCGCATGATGAAAATGTTTTTTCATACAATTTTGTGTGGCGTTTGCAGCATAGATTAGCGTGTATATTTTGCTTGCTTATGGATTAGATAATATTGTTCAATTTGACCCTTCTGACTACATAATTTCCATGAAATTGTTAAAAAGAATATTTGCGGGGGATTATAAAAAAAATCGCTTCGTTAAAATATCAAAACAAATCCATCCGCACCTGCAACCGGTCCGTACTCTTCAAATTAATTCGGAACCTGTATTTCGCTAATTCCTCTTTATTATATTTTGTACACACTTATGTCAAAGCAATAAAGTTGAATTTGCAATAAAAAATTAAATAACAAAGTGGGGTGCGTTTAATACGGCATCAATCCTGACAGGTGGGAGATAATCAGACATTATGATGTCAGAGGGTGATATCTAAGTAGTTTGTTTGTTGTCCATCAAAGGCTTCTCACAAAGAGCGTGTTGTGACCAACTTTGACAAGTGAAGTGGAAACTCAAAGGAAAAAATATGGAGGATTTATTGGAGATAGTGATGATTCATAAGGATCTCCTAGCAACACATCTTCAAGGCACACGTGACCAGCCTTTTCATATCCAGCTGTGCCCTGTTTGGAACCGTTATACATATATGACATGAGAGTTGACATCACAAGCAGTCATAATAAGTCTTCCCAATCAAAACCAAAATGACAATCAAATTAAGTTGAGGATCAGCAGTTTTTGAACGTCAAAATTACATAGAACAGCCCCCAAAACGCCCGCCCTTCACCGCTTCTTAGTGCTTTACCTGGGAAGAAGTGGCGCAACAAAGGTCCAAACAGCACTACTTGTAAACTCCAGATGGATAACATTGGAGGGAAAAAAAAGGATGAACATGATCAAAGACTTGCGTAAGGCACATTAGAAATACTGTAAAAAAAACACGGTTGCAGCTATCGGAATGATTAAGGGTCGGTTTCTAAATTTGCCAAAGATGTAAACAACAATGGCCGCTCGAAATTGAATAAAATCATTTATTTTAAGTAATGTTCTTGTATATCGATTTTATTAAATTTCGAGCGGCCATTGTTGTTTACATCTTTGGCAAATTTAGGAAAGCCGGACTATACGTTAGGTGGTTAGCACGCATCCTAGCCATCTTCATTTTCAAACTTATGTATGCCCAACAATCTCCTGCATAGATTTTGTAAGTACCAACTTTCATAATGGAAGCTGACTACTACGTTAGCAAAATGGTTTTGTTATTGTCCATGAGTAAATGTTATTTAATTCCTAAATGATTTGTAAGCGATTTATTATGAATAGTGATAGGTACATCTTCATACTATGATGGTGGATTAAAATTACAAAACAGAAAACCCCTTTTTTTCAAACTTACTAACTAGAAAATTTTAATTGGCTGCAGTCGTCTTTCTATGAACCGCCGATATTTACAAGCAACCTTGGCCAAATTCTAAAGTAATTAGTCCAAGCATAGCAAACCTCATACCGATGTTAATAGCAAAGGTGAAGTCCCGATGAACATTGGTCATGCTGCTAAACCTAAGATGAAGAAGCATAAACAAAACAAAAATAAAATAAAAACTTGCTTTCTTGGTCACTTTGCTCCTCAATCTTCACGTGGGTGCCTGGTTGTGCCCATGCGCCTTGCACTGCACGATCCACACGACATAAATACATAAATAAAAATGCAAACAAAAATGTGCAACATAAAATATTTCATGCTTGACGTTACAATACCTATTTAAATAAAAAGTACTACAAAACAAAGTGCAACGGAAAATAAATCAATAAATATTTTTCATAAAGTTTCTTTTTGCTAACTGTGCAAACTACAAAACAAATATTGAATTTCAGTAAATGAAAATTCTTAAAAGAAAAACATTTGAAGGCAGGTAAAACACTGGCGGTCACGCTGACGAAGTAACCTTCCTAGATATTGCAGCCAATCTTATTACCTACTTCTTCCGAGTCCAGTTTTTTTTTTTTTTTTTTAACATTATTCGGCAGGAAACAAGTTTGCAGTTCAACTTATGGTAAGTAGGGACACGGTATGCAAACCTCAAGTTATTGCTTCACCTCAAGTTATTAAGGGACACTGGCTCCATTGTCTAATGGAGCCAGTTTGGGTCGACTTTATAATAGCCATAATATTTGATTGACCACCTAATAAAACTAGGCTACTGTCGTCCGACTGCTTGTTCTATAAACCTGCCTTCATGAACCAATCAAAACGGTGCATACTTCACAAAGTCACAACTACTGACGTCATTCAAACAGATGTCGTGGTACTTACACTCACTCGCTACGGTGATGTAAGTGTGCTGTCCCTCCGCTGTGGGACTGGAATGCCCGGAACTGTCGCCATTCACTTCCACCACCGTACTCGATACCTGAGGACAGGCAGCAATGTTGCTGAGAAAGGATAACCTATATGTATAAAGTATATAAAGTCGCTATTCGTTTCTGTCTTGTGTGACCGCTTAGATCTTCAAAATTACCCAATTGATTTTGATGAGCTTTTCACCATCATTTAGAGAATTTATTTCGGAAGGTTTACGTGTACTTATTTATTTATTCGTAGCCTATGTTGTCGCATTGCAGAGCAAAGGCCTCCTTTTCTCCTTTCCACTCCTCTGTCTTGAGCTAGCGTGGACCAATCCTGTCCGTAAGCGACAAGCTCGTCCCGCCATCTTCTCTTGGGCCTGTCTCTATGTCGCCAGACGTTTTCTGGGACCCACACTGTGGTAGATTTGGCCCGTGTATGTATACGCATTAATATTTAACTTAGCAACACATAGATCTCAATGTTTTGGCATGTCGCCACATTAGTAGATTGCACCCGTGCGAAGCAAGGCTCAGTAATCTAGAAATGAATAACTGGAGAGGCCTTCATTCAGCTGATTAAGACCATTTCAGCCATTGCTGGAGTATAAGTTTCGTCGTAGAATTTCCATTAGTCACGGTGTCTGGTCACATAAATTCAAACGTTACGGGAGGAATTGAACCGTGATGGGCTAGGTTGAAACTGTTATACAGGCTTCATGGTTCAGGCCATCTGACTACTTCAACAAGACGTTATATTTACCAAGATAAGGAAAGTCGTGCACTTTTCACGAGGCTTGGATTTATGTCAAGATGACTTTCTCATAGGTATTATGATCTCCCATTCCCCTTGATTTTGTACTTTGTCGTATACAGAATAATACACATACTGGTAATCTCCCTTAATGTACTTTCAATAACTGAGCAAAAATTTATGTATGTAAAAGCAACATAGAGCATATTCTGGAAAAAAAACGCAGGAGCATATTCTGGAAAAAAAACGCAGTGTTTAGAACTGCGACTAATCAACATGTGTATTTTCGATTTCAGAGACATTTCGGTAATGTATTTTTGTTTTTGACCTTTTTGCTGAGACATTGGAGGTTTAGAATTAGAACGTGCGTACCATATTTACCTGTTGCATAGCGTGCTGCAAATGTATGGAGTCGGGAATTTCCGGTATTACGATGAGGTCACGCACAGCGCTCGGCGAGGCACCGCCGCCCGCGCCACCCTATGTATGTACGTGAAACGATTATATAGGGGAAGAAATACATGGAGATAATATGCAGGATGGATGGAACTGTGTCTCTGAGTGCGGATTGAGGTCCAACCTTTACTTATAATGCTACATGACATTGTTTTTTGCCATATTTCATGATTCTAGGTCAACGGGAAGTACCCTATAGGTTTTGATTCCCTTGCGAGTGTCAAAATATGCGGCACAAACAGAACTTAAATGCCTGCATCTTTTGATTGCGTTGACTTAGAAGTTTTATTTTTACACTGCTTCAAGGGATTGCATCCCTGAGTATTTGATATTAATTTCAACTTGATAACTCCACGCGTTTCTGAGAAAAAGGGTCTCGAGAGACGGACAGACAGACGGACAACGAAGTGATCTTATAAGGGTTCCGTTTTTCCTTTTGACGTACGTAACCCTAAAAATACTGATATTTAGACCCAGACTGGTATTCGACCACAAAAGGCACACAAAGAAGAATAAGTATCTATAAAATGAATAACAATGATTTATCGTAATTAGTACCCCCGTCAAATAGGTAATCGCTTTTTAAGTGCGACTGACTCATTAAAACTTTGTGTAGTACCTAAGCACCTACCTACTTCGATTGCAGGTTATGAAGTTATGTATGTTAGGTACCTACAAACTGCGATACGTATGAGTGTTATTAAAACCCGTGACCTTGCGTCGACTCATGATTACTCAGCACAAAATTCTAGGTATTCTCAATTCCTATGCTAGACTATAAGCAATTGTTTTTTTATTTCTTGTGTGATGAAATTACCGTAGCGTGTATGGTATCCATACAACGCCATACTTTACGAGTTGATATTTGTTTTCGATTACGATAGTAGCTTACACCGCGGCGGAAAGATTAGCTAGTCAACAAGGTTGGTAGTAGGACTCTATCGGCATACATGCCCCCTTACTAATAAACGTATTATATCAGATGAATAGTTACACACCGATTTCTCTCTTTCAGTCATCAGTAATTTGACTTTCGAAAGAAGAAGACAAAGCGTTGTGTAACTATACAGACGCTATACAACGTTTATTAGTTAGAGGGCGGCTTATTCTAAAATAAGCCGCATATACTAGCGTAACTCATCATCTGCCTAGCCTTTTCCCAACTATGTTGGGGTCGGCTTCCAGTCTAATCGGATGCAGCTGAATAACGGTTTTTTACATGGAGCGACTGCCTATCTGACCACCACAAGCTCACCCCAGTTAGTAATACGATACTCCTTGGTAAGACTGGTTGGCAGACTTTCGAGTTTCTGACGACCCGTAACGACGGATGACTTCCGCGGCAGGGAGGGGTCTTGGTATGTAAAGATGGTCACCCATCCACGGACCAACCGCGGCAAGCGGAGCTTAACTTTATCGATCGACCCGTGCGACTGTTATTAACTTAGCCACAAGCCCTAGCTAGCCACAAGCCATCCGCTAACTGTTATAGGTAATAGGTGTTATAGGTAATTCAGCTGCACCTTTATCTGAAGAACCTGAAAGCCTATTAGATAAATACGAAAGATGACAACGAGGAGTATTTCTCTAGGAATGACAATGGCGACAGTATCCACAAATACCGTCATACAATAATAGACGCTATTAACTCTCCTGTTACTTTCAGCTGCAAGCAGATACATCCATACATTTTCAGACTTATAATACCTACCTATTCAGAATAATTATGTGGATATTAAGTACCTGTGCAGGAGCCGCGAGCCGCGCTGCCATGTCCGGTGATGCAGGCGGCGACGACTCCACCAGTACCTCGTCGCCGGCGCACTCAAAGTCTGAAGAAAACACCGTAGGGCCTGGTTTTAATAAAATTTATCAAATGAAAATGGCATTAGAATCGATTATATAATACCGAAGACATATCGGTCTATAAATTCTAGGTATAGCTAAACTAGGCTTCATGTCGACCTTGATTTAACTTCGCAAAATAATATGTATAATATTTTGCAAGAAAAGGTTACTTGATTTTGATTATTTACTTAACCACTTGTTTTATCAATATAAATAGAACACCTACCCACATTACAGCAAAATAAAAACTGTATGGAAATTATTTTACATATCCCTAACAAAATAATTAAACTTTCCAATTTTACAATACCTTGTAAAACAGACCATTTATTAAATGTTCAAAAGTAATATACCTAACTAAGTCTTAACTTTAGAGTAGCTTAGCTATTTTAATCCCCTAATTATAGTGAAAGCCATACCTGCTGCTAATTGGCAACATTTCAAAGTAGGGTAACTCACCCCTTTGATGGGACTTTGCAATTAAATGTAAAGCAGGCAGGTAGATCATTGTACACTTTAAAAACTCCAGAAGTATTTGAGTCAAAAAATAATAATTTAGTGTTAACTTTTCAGATTATGTAATTTTTCTCCACACTTAAATGTTATTAAAACACTTATCAATTGAGAACTATAATCAGAACTTTACAAAGTAATCAGTTATCATTTGTTTAAGCATTGCAGTAATCACAGTCACTGTACAGCAACAAAAATGCCAACATAAAATGATAAAGAAAGATTCTTATAACAATCAAAAAGTAATCTTAAATTCTTCCATAAGCATAAAAAAATATTGCATCATATTATTTTACAATACACAAATAAATTAAATCAACAAAATTGTTGCATAACACCATCCCAGGTGATAGAGATGTTATTGATCTGCTGGGAGCAAGGGCGGAGAGTATCCGTGGAGCGTAACCTGGCAACACCTCATCCGTCCCTCCGCACCGTCACTCTTAACAAAACAACTATACAAAAACACTCACTCTCTAAATAGAACACATTTTCAAAGCCCATCTCAGACATTTTGGATTGGAAATTAATTTTTGCAACAAAATATCACTAGAACACAACAGTAACACATAATTGTGACATTACACTGGTCTGTATAACATCAAGTATTGATCAAACAACGGTCTCTATGTGCTTGGTTGGTTCACTGTCATGTTTGGTACTGTTTCTGTGAGAATTTTGTTTTTCATGTTTAGTAGTGTGGGCTAGCTAGAGGTGGTGTGTGTAATTTAGTGATAGGGACATAGTGGGGTGGCTGCAGGTGCCCTGTCATGGTTCAGTGACACCACCTGCCATGTACCACCGTAGGTAATGCATGACTGGATATTTTGTTTTGTTTATATTATTATTATTGTTGTATTGTTGATGTTAATGACATTTTTATAATAAGTGTCACATGCAATGATCTGATAGTGTGTTGATGTCTATTGTTAAATAATTAATAAGATGATGTTTACTCATTTTAAAATAGTCATATTTTTTTATTATTTTCCTTTGTGTTTCTTTGATGTGTAATTTTCTGTGAGCATGAGTTATGTCCAAGCAATATAGTTATTTAGAATGAAGTATAAATTCTGAAAACATATTTTTTTGTTATCAATTCCACAATATCAGCATAATAAGATTAATAAACCATTTGTAGGAGCTTGATATTTGTTAGCTGCGCAGATTGTCGGTCCCCCTATGTATTGCGTGGTACATAAGTCCCGAAAGTTAATTCCGCAGGTGAATAGTCGTAGCGGGTCGTGCGCCGTACCAGGCACCGCCGCCGTATCCCTTCTGCCCGATAACTTTGATAAAATTGATACGCGCCTGGGAGCAAGGGGGAGCTCATTTAGGACGCTCCCCGATCCGGGAAGCACGCATAACATTCCCAACGCGCTTGACAACAGATATTAACGTTATCAAACCCATTTTTCAGGTTATTTGCGAATTAATTTATCGAGAATATATTAAACCCACCTGCCATCCATACCTCGAACTGTCAAAATCATCTTAGTTTCTTTAATTGTTTTAATCACGATTAAGTTAATATTACTAATATTTACTCTATGTACAGCTAGTTTTGCCAATTTTTATGTAACACGATAAGAAATGACTTATCAATGTTGTTGTCTTGTAGCTACACCCGTTTCCTAGGCTACGGACACCCGGGCCAAATTTCAAGCTAGTGATTTCAATAGTTACTATTGTATTATTAGTATTTAGTAAGATATCGCTTTTTATTTATTTAAAAATAAGTAGGTAAGTACTTACTTTCATTTTCTGACAGGAATAAAATAAAGATCCTTCTAATTTCAACCATATTATGTTAAATAATAGGTGCACAAAATTAAAAAATGGTTGGTAATTAAATAATTAATGCTCCACAGTTTCCAAAATAATTCCACTTGAATCAACTTCATTTCTTGATTGGTGACTTTTGTAGAAGAGTCACCAACTCATTACAATAGACCGTCAAGAATCAGAAAGTTTGTATAGTTTTTCCCGCTTTTTCCAATAAGAGTATAGTACCTAGATTCAACAGTCAGCTCAAAAACTACTATTGTGTCAAAACACCATTTTTGAAGTTGGAACCTACCAGTATCACCTAAAAAAAATCTCGACTTGGTGGCTTATGAAAATATGAGGCTACGGGGCTACCCGTTTGTGTATTACGTCCATGTCCATTTAAGGGTAGCCCCTCAAAAGTTTTAAAAGAACGTACATACAAAGTAATTGGATGTACAGAAGAGACATATTGCGCCAACCCCAAATAAATTGAGCTACGGGCAACAAGAGAATGATGATTCAAAGTATTTAGATGTCAAAGTACCTAATTTTCATTGTTCGTTGATGAGTTACTTAAAACCTGAGCCTTTAATTTTAATTTGATGGTTTTTGCCTGCCCAGCCGATGCCCTCAGTTCCCCGTTACATAGGAACAAGTATGTCCATGTCCTATACCGTAAGTTTCTAGGAGGCTAAAAACTTACTGTAGTTTTAAACTTTGAATTAGTTTTCATAATTACCTTCTAGACAGTCTGCTTCAAAAACTAATATTACATTATTCGAATAATCCTCAATTATTTCAATCGTTTTTTTCGTATTCATATTTAAGTAGAAATTATTGTTTTCCGAATCGGAACTTTGTGTTTCTCGACTTCTCATCCAAAGTAGCACAAAGTAGTAAGATATCACCTTGGTAATTATTTATTTACGAAACTTGAAGCTTGAAGATCAAAACCAGTTGACATTTGCATGTAATATTATTTTACTAACTCTAATGGTATAGGAATTTTTAAATCTAGATGGCTATTCTTTATTTTGCATATTGTACATAAAACCTGTTTACAATTATAATTTTATTTTATTATTGTCAGTCAGCCAGCTGGGTGTATGACACACACAGGGCCACAGAAAAGACCTGGCAGACCACAGAAAACATGGTACAAAAAGGAGGAGGCCTATACTTTATACCCAGCAGTACGTAAAGCAAAGCTGATGAATTTTAAAGTAATGATGAGTGCGAATAGAAACCTTTGATATAATTATGATAATTGGTCACATTGAGACTATTAATTAATAATACTGGCAACACTAAAATTATCGTCTAGATCAGGGGATGCTCGGGGGTCAGGCTCAGGGGCGGAAGTCGGTGTCTTGGGATCTGTATTATAGTTATGGTTTTTTGCCACCGACTAGACTTCCGAAATTAAAGTTATTTCATAATTTCGAGGTAATTTATTTTTGAAGTGGATTTAATTTTTTTAAATTACTTTTTTATTTCGTAATTTTTAGTATTAAGTAAAAATTGGAATATTTTTTTGTAATATGTAGGTAGGTAATAGTTTTGTTGTACAGACGCCAGCACATCAACCTACTACAATCTGTCAAATTTCTTTAATAGATTTTCAACTTTATCACTAAAGCATAAGGTTCAAAGTTGATTGCGAAAATGTGACAGTTTCGGGTAGGTTGATGTGCTGGCGTCTGTACATATTGCACTAGAATTTGACCAAGGTTTTGAGATGTTTTCCCTTTGACATTTCAGTCTATGAAAAAGTACTCTGTGACTACACCCGTAGCTCGTATCAATAAGCCAGGCGGTCACATTTACACGTATTAGTCCATATCATGAAAATGACTGAATCGATTTTGATGAAACTTGCACTGTTCCCTAAGTTGAAGTAAATGTAAGCCAATAAAAAAAAAATGGTCACGATCCGGTTATAGTTGCGGAGAAATGCGTAGATAAACATACATACATACATCTATGTTTTGTATATTTGTTTGCAAGTCCTAATAGATTGTCATATGTAAATATATTGCAGTTCCAATAATATTACATACATATACGTGTCGAATTGATAACCTCCTTTTTTTGAAGTCGGTAAAAAAAATAAAAGATCCTTGGAACCGGAACACACCATGTCAGTGTGAAGCTCTTCAAACGTCAGGCGTAGTGATGTTAAATTCCAGAGAATATTTTCCTACCGAGAACTGCTGATTTGTTGTTTTTTCTTTTAGTACAGATTTTACGAGAATAAAAAAAATTGATGTCTGTTGTATCGACCTTTTCTTTTACCCGTCTGCGTGACAGCAAGAATTATACAGCAAGATATATAAATGAGGTGTCTATCGACTCGTCTATACAATCAAATTGCGGATTTTAGACGTCAATAAGTAGACTGGCGGTGGTGGTTCTTAGGGGAGGTCTATGTCCAGCAGTGGACGTCTTTCCACTGGGCCACCACTGCTATCATAATGAATTACTTTTAAATTATTTCATGTTTAGAGAATAATCTCCGTTGAAATTAATGTATTGCGAATGTTCACGATCCGAGAACATTCTCCGTGAGAGAATATTCTCTCGACCCATCACTAGTTAGGCGTCAACTCTATAATGTCAATTGTCAAGTTGACAATGTCAACCATGTCAAATGTCGGGTGCGTTGCACAGCATTGTTGTTGGAAAGAGAAATGATACCTATATAAATCCATTAGAGTAAAAGAAATACCTACGACGCCTATGTTTAAGATCCTGGATGGTATGAGTACAACGTCACAGCATGCATGACTGATGACAGCTTTTTTAGTTGTTTTTGTCTGTCATTGATATCATGCTGCTGAATTAATATTTTTGTAATTTACACGCAGTGTTTCGTGAAAACTAGATCTATATTGATATTATCCAAAATGAAAGTAATTGTTAAAAAGTTACAAGGCGGTGAATGTTGCTTGGAAGTAAGTAAATTAGCCGGAACTGAAATCGTACATTCTGTCCTCATAAATATTATATTCGTGCATTGTTTTAGGTACTTCCTACCACACAAATATCCGAAATGAAACGACAAATTGCCGAACAGTTTAAGATTCCAGTAGAGGAACAGAAATTGCTGTTACTAGGCAGGACACTAGTGGATGAACAAACAGTTGAAGCATATCCCACCATAAAGGATGGTACTAAATTAAATCTAGTTGTTAAAAAGCCTGATACCCTTCTGGAGGCTTCTGTGAAGTATTTCAAGAAGATGTATGGCATGACAGAAGCAGAAGCAACAACTGCTGCTAACCGGCTTATCAAAATTGTGCAAGAAAAATTCAGTAAATTATCATGGGATGATCTTGATAGGCTATCATTAGACTGCATGTTGGACGAAAATGGTCAAAGCCGAAGCCCGCCAATGGAGATCGAGCCAGAGTGTGATGATGTATACAGTTTATAATTCTGGACATTAATAAATATTTTTAATGTTTTATCTGTATTTTACAATTAATTAAGGGTACCTAATGTAAGATGTTACATAGCTAGGTAGCTTCAGCTAAGTACATAACTTGTAAGAATTCTGTAGTGGTAGTGTTGCTATATATGTATATTATGTAAATTAGTGAAAATATGGACTTGTTTACTCACTACAATGTTGCCGCATTCATACAGTTTTATGTATCTTGAGCATAATATTATGTGATCACCAATTGAGGATATAACAGCTTAAGGTGAATGCGCAGTGGTAGACCGCGAAATTTAAATTTTCTTACGTTTTTTGCAATTTGTAGGTCAGTGTCAGGTTGTATCTTGATCAAAATATGATTTGCGACTATAATAGACATGTATTTACAGAATTATAGTCATTAGAATCATTAATATATCTCTTTGAGTTAGATTTCTACCATAAACACTTTTCCATACGAGATTTGTTCTTAACGGTAGAAATCTAACTTAAAAAGATGTATTAATGATTCTAATTATTATAATTCTGTAAATACGTACCTGTTATAGTCGCGAATCATATTTTAATCAAGATACAACCTGACAATGACCTAAACATTGCAAAAAACGTAAGAAAAATTGAATTTCGCGGGCTACTGCTGCGCATTCGCCTTAAGATTTGTTAACTATAATCACTTTCAGCCACTGTTTTTCTGTCATCTCTAATCTTATTTGTTGCTCTTTTCTCTTCAGCACTAGATCTTGAATCAATACTGTAGAATTAATTATTATATTTGACCAAATGTTTATATTTACATATTGCTGAATGGTATGATTGATATGTAAAGGATGCATTCATTTGACAAATTATAAAGCCCGGTTTCCACTGCGAAAGAGTAATGAGCCGGAAATGGCTAAGCGGAGCGGACTTCGTTTTCATGAAATAGGTTTGCGATTCCACCAAGAAAGAGTTTAGTAGTCTGATTCTTTCTAGAAATGAGCGAGCTCATTTTTACTCTTTTTGCCCGCTGATTCATTTCCGCTCGACTCTTTGTTGGTGGAAACACATGTAAGCAGTTTTCTCTTGAGAGGTAAAAGAAGTCGTTAATGCGTCCGCTCCGCTCGCGGTGGAAACCGGGCTTTAAATTTTGTGGAATGAGGGTTTTTGTACATAATACAATCACACTTAAAATATTTATTACATTTTTAGAAAATTGTAAATACTTCTATTATTTTTTAAAATTAATTTACTGCATTCACTTCCTGAGAATTTTCACATAATGTGTTTGGTGGATATAAACTTTACTAAAAGTATTTTTCTTAATCATTAATTATTCAGACTGGCCCAAAACCTGTAAATTGTACAAAAAGGCATGAATAAAACAACAGTTTAATTATTTATGTTATTATTACATCATGCATTGTTTCATACCTATCTATAGTATAATACAATTTGATGGCAAGTAACACTGTCAGTGTTTTTGTCGACAGGGACAAAAAAATAAAATTAAATGCAATCATCTCACTACTGTAAGCTGATTTAACTACCAATCTTCAAGTTTAGACATATTTGAGATAAGACGATCGAAAATAATGTGGAACAACCATTGTTATATTGCTTAGTTTTAGTTCAGAATGCCTCTGGCTTGGAGCGGTTGGTTATACACTAGTATTTATCTTTCGATTCTTAAGACTAGAGCTCACAACTGCTCACCAATTAGTGAGATAAATATATTACACATTCAGTTTCGAATGGCCTATGCAATAATTTTTTTAAACAACTCCTTTTCGCGCTTTTGGTTGCTTTTTGGACCGTTTATTCCCGCTTTTGGCACCTTATTCTATATTTGAATAATTTATTAGTTGCCAGAATGACGAATGCGAAAACCTATTGCTTGGTCTTCGGTTTCCGCAACTTCGGGGTATTACTGTATAGGACATTCTCTTTCTTATTCTATTCATACTTCGACATTAAAAACATCAGTAAGATTATCGCCATCAATATAACTGGCAAAGAATGAAATCAACCATTTAGTTTAGACTGTAATGGTCAATTTAATACAGCTCGACAAATATGTTGAAGATTCTATACACTAGTACACATTGCCCTCAACTTTGCTCCAAAATTACGTAGTATGTAGACCCTCCATAGTTAATAAAATCTAATAGTGTGAGATCAAATGTCTTCACTATTAAAAAAATATTTACAATATTCAAAACGAAGCCAAATATTTCTAAACAATAAAATGCATGCTTTGAACACAGAGAAAAGGATACAGTGGACTATTTTGAAGATTCCCAGATAAAATCAATAGGAGTAAGGTTGGAAGAAGTGTAATAAATTGGAGGGTATTATCAAGTCTCAGAGGCACTTCTCTTAACAAACCTACGTTCAAACAATCACAACCTTATTATGAGCCGAGGTTCATATTTAGGACTGAATTCCAGCACATATGAATATTTCTAACTAAATCACTTCTAATACTTAGAAGTACATAGTTCTTGCCCAAGCCCATATTTATCCATATCATTTATTGCTACCATACATAATTCACTTGAATTCAGATGTGCTAGAATCCGTTTTTAATGGTCATTTCGAGCCTTTTCAGGAAGAACATCGTAAGCGCCAAAAATCCCAAAAAACTGTTTTTATATAAACCGCTAGATCAACTGATTATATATATATATATTAAGCGCCAGATCTTAACATTTGAATTATTAGGGAAGTGCCCTTGAAACTAAGTAAAAATTTCAAATTGATGCTGCAAATATTTTGAGAAATATTTAAAAAAAAACCTTCTCCTGTAAAAATGCAAAATGGCGGTTACGATCTTCTTCCTGAAAAGGCTCGATTTGTTGAATACATTTACACATTAATATCATTGATGATTATCGTAATATAATAATCACTAACTTTATACATATGTATATATAAATGCAGTAGAAAGTAGTACATAGACATCGACATGCATCAGATTTATATTGGTAAAGGTATTTGTGAATAAAGACGAAACAAAGCAATGCTTTACTTGGTGGAAAGCATGATTACCTTCCTGATTATTAAACCGCTATAAAACTATTCAAACTTCATTTTATCTGTTGTAACTGGGAAGATGAGCCATCCAATACATCTCCATAAGTCCGCTGTGCAGGGCCTGCATGGAGGACGACGAGACAGCGGCACACGTGCTTCTAAACTGGCCAGTGGTCGCCACGTACAGGGCAAAGTATTTCGGTAACCCAGGTACCCTACGTGAGACGGTCAGTAACATCAAAGCGTTGCTGGCCTTCCTCGAGGAGCGAATAATCGATTTTGCCACCCATACGCAAAATACGCACATTGACGTGAAGTTGCGGACACCAGCCCGTATTACCTATTATTACGTCTCCATAGAATCATCATTCTCTATCCCTTTTCCCAACTTATTTGGGGTTTACATCACCATAGACAACTAAATTATCGAAGGATAAGAGACCTAGGCTGTACAGGAGGCTCCTTAGATTAGTTATTTGTAATGATAGCATTTCACATGTTTTTAATACTAGATAATTCATTCTGCAACATGTATCAAAACTCAAGCCTTTTCGGGGCCCCATAGTCAAACAAGGGAACCCTCTAAAAAGTTACCGATATAATGCCAGGAGCTCTGAACTCGCTCGATAATACGATATAGACACCAAACTTGGACATAAATACTCTCAAAATACTACTACAACCAATTTTATAAATTAATTCATACATTCACATTTAAGTCTATATTTAATTATATACAGTTTAGATAAATATCATGCGGCAGTCATTGGCCAGTTGAGTATATCAGACGATTTTCGTTGCTGTTCTAAGGGCTGAGCCAGACCTAAAGATTGCTTGCATGGTGATGCAGTTACTTTCTCGCTCTAGTGAAGGACGTTTCTGGGCGACAGATGTGAGTTGCAGGAAAATCCGAATCCGGGCGGATAGATCTGGCTCAGCCCTGAAGTAACGGTTTCCTACAAGAGCGGTTCCGTTATATTTCAAAAAGTTTTGTTTGTTTAGTGTCAAAAAACGCTCTGCATTTGAACAGCCGTTATTGTGTGACCGTTCCCCGCTTTCTTAGGAAACCATAGCGTTAGGGTGCGTTCACATTCATGCCAAACGAGAAGATTCAAAAAGCACGAGAATCGTTTACAGCTACGCCAAAGATGAAATGAATATACGCGACGTGTACGCACCCTCACACTTTTCTTTTATAGTTATGTTTATTTTTAAATTGGAGCATTGGTATTGTATGTCGTAAAATATGCAATACAATACAACGCGTTACAATCACAATTGAAGCGACCATGTTTTATTAATTTATACACAGACAGATCTATTCATACCAATTTATATGCAACTACTAATAAATTTTTATTACCCCATATTAAAATTTTAACAACGATAATAGTTTAACAAGAAGCTTTCGATTACGGTTTTTATTAGACGTAAAGATAGAAGTAAAATTCCATACGAAAATATTCAAAAATGATTCTTTTTTTAATATGTGTAAGACTGATTTCATATTATCAAGTACTTTCATTCGATTGAAATATTTCTAAAGTTAATAGTTGCGAACATTTTATTTACAAAAGTATCCCAGTTGCTGTATTATAAATTTCTTTTCTGTATACTAGGTCCGTCTATAGTTCAAAATGGAGAGGGTATGTAATATTATACATTCGTGAAAAAAGATCAAAGAATGAGCGCTAACTCCGGGACTGACATTAGTTTGGTCTTTTTTAATGACTAAAGATAACTTTTGGATACCAAATGCTTTTTTATCATGTATAGCTTTGATGTTATGACCCGTAGTGATGACCATTTAGTGTTAAAATATGTCTACAAAAGAGGAAGACAGAAACATTTGTGAAACGGTACTAAAAGTTCAAGAAACACGTTAAACACATAAAAACTATCTATTTCTAAGAACCTGTCTTGATACACTCCTAAGGAGACAAATATTTATACAATAACTGCTTCAATTCAAACACTTTCCTTCGTTGTTCTCTTTTTGTGACAAATATACACGGAGTAAGAAATCAATGGAGTGCTAAGCGCGCTCAAAACAAGAGGCCAGTTTGCCGTCTAACTGATGAGGCTGGAAGCACTCAAATACGCACATTCAATTTGTGTGATTTTATCACATCATTTTTTTTTTCCTTTAGCCTGTACTGTCCCAATGCTGGGCAAAGGCCTCCCCCATTTTCTTCCACATTTCCTTGTGCTGTGCCTTCTCTGTCCAGTCGGTTAGGAATGAGTCTAAATCGTCACGCCAGCGTTTCTTAGGCCTGCCTCGTTACAGATTTTTGGGAGCCGAACGTCATCCGATCGTCAACGCGTTACGATGATGCGTTATAATTACTTGAATAAGGACTATCGCGACACAATGATGTTATTATAAAACCTTTCAGCATACATACGTCAGAAGAAAACGTCCCACGCATTAGCACTCCATGTATTTACTTATCCGTGTTTCATATCAAACTTGTCCATAATACTTCAACCTCTTAAATTCTCACCAAAGAGGTATATATTAAGCATTATAGATGCTTCTAGAATATAAATATCAGTCGTAGTCGCTGTCTTCCTCCGCTGATGACTCTGATTCCGAGCTGTCTGGGTGATTCTTCGTGATTTCTATGCAATTGTCCACATCTGTCAGTCTTTTGAGCGATCGGCCTGGCAGGAAAAGAGATGAACGTATGATTATACGAGGAAATTGGGAAAGAGATTTTTGATACAACTGGAAAATTGCCTTGGCAGATTTTCAATAACTTAAGGTATATTGGGTCCATAGCTTAAGGTGTCTTAGTCAATTATACTAACATAGTTTAAGTAACTATGCGTAATGTGCCCGAATTAAAGATTAATAAATATTGTGCGAACAGCCAAAGAAGGCAGTTAATTATGTAATACTCTTTCAGCAGCGACAGATTTAATCACAACTATTAAAACTAATATAGACAGGAAACAAATTGCCTTAGGGATCTTCATCGACCTGAAAAAGGCGTTTGATACTGTTAGCCATAGCCTGTTAATGAATAAACTTGCCTCAATCGGGGTAACTGGAAATGCTTTAAAAATTTTTGAATCGTATCTTCAGGGGCGCCGACAGGTCGTTAAAATAGGTGACAATGTTAGCGCACCTAAGGTAATCGACTGCGGCGTGCCTCAGGGCTCGATTTGTGGTCCCCTTTTATTCCTAATCTACATTAACAATATAGACAAGATAGGCCTGAAGGGGCAGGTTTCCTTGTATGCTGATGACACTTGCCTTTTTTATTTTGGTCACTCAATTGACACAATAATACAGGACGCACAAGAGGATCTCATTATCTTGGAAAGATGGTTTCTAAATAACCTGTTAACTATCAATACATCTAAAACCAACTATATAATATTTGCAGCCAAAAACAAAAAAATCTCAGATCACAAACCTCTTAGTATTAATGGAGTCAATATAAATAAAGTTAATAAAGAGAAATATCTCGGACTTATTCTAGATAATCAACTAACGTGGAAACCACATATCGAGAAAACCTGTTCTAAAATAATAAGTCTAACGGGGGCGTTACGTCGAATTGTGAGATGCTTTCCTCTTAAGGTCCGCCGCACTATTTATAATTCATTGGTGAAACCGCACATTGAATATCTCATAGAAATGTGGGGTTCAGCGGCTAAAACCAACCTAGAAAAGCTACAAAGAGCGCAAAACAGAATTATAAAAGTCCTATTTCACTACCACTATCTGACCCCCACACACAAAATTTACAAAGAAACCAAGCTATTTAACATTTCTAATACATACTTATATAACACATGTATTTTAGTTCGTAAAATTATTTCCAAAGACTTACACACACAAATCACATTCACAAAAAACATACAGGTACAAAAACGTATTCTGAGGCATGCACAAGACTTACATATACCTAGTACTAGAACTAATTATGGAAAAAAAACAATAATACATGAGGGAGCAAAACTTTATAACGCACTACCAAAAGACATAAAAAATACACAATCGCTACCACTATTTAAAAAACTATTAAAATTCCACATCTTAAATGGGTCATAAATAATATTATTAAGTTGCCTCTAGTGTAAACGAGTCTTTAGATGTCGAACATAAAAACTATGATAACGAGTCACCGCACAGCGACCGCGAAAACGCGCCGCACGGCGGTAGTCAATACAAAAAAATACAAAACTTGTAACAATTACCTTCCTATATTCGTAATGTTAACACTACGCTTAATACCTACTCCTGGACAACAAAAACGTATAATTAAGTAATATCTAGTATTTATTTCTGTATAAGTGATTTGTAATCTTTAGAAATAAATGAATTCAAACCGTAATTCTGAGAGTTTAGAGTTTACAAATTGGGTTTCTAGAACAAGAAAAGTTATATATTGCAACTTTTCCTTTCTTATGATATTGTAATGCAGTAGGCGGCCATCCTGATAGTAAGTAATTGAACAAATCAATAGCCACCTATGGACATCAGAAACACCAAAGTCCTTGCACATGCAACCTTATTACTAAGGGAATAAAGATCACTGTTCAGATGCAAAATCAAAGGTTAAATAACTGTAATTGTTAGTAAGTTTTTGAATGTTACCTGTCAATGTAGTAAGCAATCTATTCTCATTGCCAGGTGGCATGTTGATCGGGCCCAGCTTCTTAGCGAGCTCCCGAGCCCTGTCCGCACCTGGAACTATAGGACACATGAACATTAACATTACTCTTTGATTAACATAACATAACGACTTTTTTCCCCGAAGGGCTGGGCAGAGGTGTATTTTTTTATTGCTGAATGGGCGCGCTCTTGACATCGATCACGCCTGATGGAAAACGATGGATGAGGTCTATGATGGAACGAGCGTGCCCAGAAGCTGCCTAAGGCACTGGAACTCCGACGCATCGACGAAACCCAGCAGGCTGCTTGACGCCAGACTCCGGTGGGAGGATGGTCGCAAACCAGGCGGGCGTTAGCCCTACCACCGCAAGGGAAGAATTGTTCAGTCAGATAAGGTGTTGGGTGTGACTGTCCAGGATGCGCCGAGCACTCGGTTCAGTTGAGTAACTGGCGAAACAAACTGCGCTACACGAGGAGGCTTCTTCATGCATCCCAAAATAAATCTAACAGTATGTACTCCGTTACGTTTCGCCAGTTATGGTTATATTATTTGATTAGTTGATTATTATTCAAGGTTTTGAATAGGACATGAGGAAAAGCATTGAGAAAGGTCATACTGTTGATAAAAAAGTAACATTACATTCACATTGGTGCAGACCTTGTATATTTTTTTTTCTAAACCTATTCTTGGCTGCAGTTTACATATGTTAGCTCCTATATCTATTTCTATTTTCTATGCAATGAATGTTGTTCTAATGTCAAAACTAGAGGTTTAAAATATCTACATGTTTAGCCTGTATTGTTTCAATGCTGGGCAAAGGCCTTCCTCTACCTTCTCCACACGCTCCTGTTCACAGTAGCACGGGTCAGTCGTTTATTACGATTCAAGGTCGTCCGCCATCTTTGCTTTGGTAAGGGCCAAAGTACACACGCTACTTTTTGCATCGGCGATCGGCGATTCAGCTGCTTTTTAGAAGCTAAATGCAGCGACCAAGCATTCCACACCGCACACTTAAAAACGCCAAACGCGGCGATTCAGTCGCTTTTCGGAAGCTCGATACAGCGGCTGAACGCTACACTCCGCACACATTCGGATGCCGGTCGCAGCGATTTGGCATTTGCGCCAGCATCGGTGCAGTCGCTAAAACGCGCGATTCCGATACCACGTCCGAACGCAGTCGCCAAAACGCGATGCAGCATCGGAGCAGTCGCTAAAACGCGCGATTCCGATACAGCGTCCGAACGCAGAGAGTCGCCAAAACGCGATGCAGCATCGATACAGCCGCAAAAACGCCGATCGCCGATGCAAAAAGTAGCGTGTGTGCTTTGGCCCTAAAGATCAATTTAAAAATGTTATTAAAACACGACGGCTTATTACCTCTGCTGCAGTCCTGACTGGAGTCTTCTGTCATGGAAACTCTCTCAGTTCGGTAAACGCCGCTCACTAGGTCCCACACGAATAAGCACTGCGGAAAAACAAAGTGTTATTTCGGCTAATCTAAACAAAAATTTTCTAACAGACAGTCAAACACACAGATATAGATACACCTAGATAACGCAAGAGCAACTACTTCGCGTGTCAAAAATTGCACTAGCTTACGTTCGAAAATCGTAAGCCGTCACTTTCGCGCTCAGTCCTGCGTACTGCAGCTGGCTGGGTGAGCGTGAGCGAGAGCGCGAGCTTGTGACGTCATAGTAGGTAGTCAAAAAATGGCACGCTTGGTTTTCATACAGTTCGTGATACTTGCGTTATCTAGGTCTATCTATATCTGTGGTCAAACATATGTTAGACATTTCTGATTTGCCATTAATCACGCGAGATCAGTTTGTAAGTCAATTGTTTAATGATTGGCTTGACTCTGCCCGGGAGAATAGAGAGCAATAAAACTCGAAATAAATCACAGCATTCTACCATGATATAACCAACTATTCATCATCATTTTCTTGCCTTATTCCAATTAATTTAGGCTCGGCGCAGCGTGTCTTCTTCTTGCATACGTCTCTATTAGTCTTAATCTCAATGGTCACTTTCTATTAGTCTCTATTAGTCTTAATCTCAATGGTCCTTTCTAACCATATCGTCTTTCACACAGTCCATCCACCGTTTCTTTAGTCTTATCTTACTCTAAGGGTGCGTCTAACACAAAAACATATGTTATATAACACGTCCAAATTATTTAACATTGCTAACCTCTCTATAGAAACATGTTATATAACTATGTTTAATAACAAGTTATGTTACGCAGTGTGGATGCACCTTTACATCCACAAACACCTCGCATCACTCTATCATAGTCAATCAACTCAGCCTATAGCAGTCCACTGCTGGACATAGGTATCTCCCAGTCTGCGCTACAACACCCTGTCCTCCGCCTTCCGCATCCAGTCTCCCCCAGCCACCTTCTTTAGGTCGTCTGTCCATCTAGCTGGGGGGCGTCCCACACTACGCTTGCCGATACGCGGTCTCCACTCCAGGACTCGTCTGCTCCACCGGCCATCGGTCCTCATTATTATCAATTACCATGATAGAGAGCAGTGGGGCCCAGTGGTATCGGCCGCGACTTACGAGTTGTGTGTATTGTTGATTATAGACTTGGTCTTACCTCAGCGGCATACTGCTGCCGGTGTACGAGACAGCCCGCGCTGATATCTTTACAAGGTTGGCACTCCTCCGTGGAGGTGTTCTTGTCGCTAGCCCACATCCACATAGCACACAACTGGAAAGAGAATTAGTAACGTAAGTATATCTTATGTTAGAGGATATTTGGTTAGATGCACAATGCATATATTGCACATAATTATCTGAAGGCCGATTCTAGTAATTTAAAACGTTCATAATCTAGTCACTGTCTCATCTCGGCGACAAACAAATGTCAAAATGTAGGGAATTTAGAGGTATTTTTGACAGATTGAGACTGAGATCAGAAGGTCAATTCTCTTAATTTAAAACGCTCAAAATCTAGTCGCAGTGTCATCTCGGCGATAAACAAATGACAAAAACTTGTCAAAATGTAGGGAAATTAGAGGTATTTTTGACAGATTGAGACTGAGATCAGAAGGCCAATTCTCTTAATTTATAACGCTCAAAGTCTAGTCGCAGTGTCATCTCGGCGATAAACAAATGATAAAAACTTGTCAAAATGTAGGGAAATTAGAGGTATTTTTGACAGACTGAGACCGAGATCAGACTGTGAATGTTCTCAAAACTACGAGAATTGCCCCTCAGATAGCTTGATGTAAAGAAATCCTTTTAACAAACTATCGACTGCAGACAAATGGCTACGTCTAGAGTACATAAGAAAAAAAAAAAACAAGAAACTCATAACTTACCCCAGACAAGCATCCACTGGACTGACAAACATCAATAACGTGGCACCCCCAGTCGAAGCAATAAATAAACTTCTTCCCGTTTATATTGCACAGTCGTTCGCAGACTTCGTTACATAATAGCTCTGTGTCTAACGACCGCTGGTGTGCGCGCAGTGTGAGGGGAGGTAAGGGCTGGGCTGCGCCACAGAGGCGCTCCCATGCTCCGGAGCCCACTCCTTGGAGGCCTGCGTAGCCGGCGCCTTGCGCTGACAGGGGCAGCGCTACATGGTAGCCCGAGATGCAGTCGTCTGCGTCAAGAACAAAGATATTTTATACGGTGACTAGCTTCTGCCCGCGACTTCGTCTGCGTGAAATTTTTTGTTCCCCTAACCCACCCCGTCGCGTCGCATCGCCTGCCCCCGCTGTTACTTCGTTCCCGCTTTAACGTTCTTTCTGATTTTTTTGTTTCTGCTCGGCTCCGAAGAGTCGTAGCGTGATGTTAAATAGTGTATAGCCTTCCTCAAGAATTGGGCTATCAAATGCAAATATATTTTTTTAAATCCAACTGGCAGTTCCAGAGATTAGCGCATTCAGACAAACTCTTAAGCTTTATTGTTATAGGCCGACCTCTTAACTGAGACGTTGCCTGAGGTGGCTGCGCGGTGCGGGAGGGGTGATAGTTGTCACAAGTTGACGAATCACTGAGCTCTCGCATCACAACACCACACACCTCCCGCACCGCGCTGCTACCTCAGACAACGTCCCATTTAAGCGGTTAGCCTATAGTATAGATACACATAACACCACGCCAGTGTAATCCCCGCAGGGTAGGCAAGTGTACCTATAGTATTTACTTACAGTGTACCTACACACACATTTCGGCAGTTATGTGTGCAATATTCTCTGTAATTTATATGGTGAATGTAATATAGAGTATTCTATCCATAAAGGTATAATTATGAACATCGGTTGTATAAATAGTGGTTGCAAAAGTTGTGACCTTGACAATATCCTGCGCTGGAATCTATTAAGATTGATACAGAATCCATCTCGCTGTTAACGAGATGAATTCTGTATCAATTATTATTACGGATTTGAGAGTATCAATCCATATTAATATTATAAATTCGAAAGTAACCCTGTCTGTCTATATGTTACCTTTTCACGCCTAAACCGCTGAACCAATTTAGATAAAATTTGGATAGAGATAGTTTGAGTCTCGGGAAAGGACATAGGATACTTTTTATCCCGATATTCCCACGGGATCGAGACTTATGCGGGTGAAACCGCGGGGAGCAGCTAGTAATGCTATAACGCGGCGTTGGCCTATACAGGGTACAGGGACATCGACGGGCAACGTGTTACCATGGTACATGATTCTGACACCCATGCGTTAAAAATTTTTCGTCGGTTATTATAAAAAAATCTTCTGTTTCAAAGTCAAAGTCAAAGTCAAAGCATTTATTTCAAATAGGCACATAAAAGGCACTTTTGAACGTCAAAAATTATCTTAAAATAGAATTGATTCTAGTCGCCCATTCCAAAAGGTAGTTTTCGTATGGAGAAGAACGGGCAAGAAACTCCACCGTTACTCTTTTAAAATGTCTTATGTTTCATAGCAAATAGCAATATCTACGCGGTCAAAATATATGGAACAGCTATTTTTCTTTCAATTTCTGTGTGTCGACGTCCCCCCTACTACCCCTATACTTATGCATTTCTTTAAAATTACACTTTTACAGCTTAAAACATCCGATTGATAATGATAGAAAATGAAAATATAGTATTTTTATAAACATAAAAACTAACAGCAAAATTAAACAGGTCACGCGATAACTGAGCGTACTATCATAATACATCAACTCGTCCAAATATGTACAAAGATAAAATTATCTGTAAAAAAAAATATACCTAATTACGGAAAATTCACTCACCCTCCGAATCCGTGATGATCGAAGTAATCTCGTCGTCACTCTCCACAAAGTATCGAGTGAAGAATTTACTACATTTGGAGTTCTCAGAGTGTACCAAGTAAGGATCTTGCGCGTTCACGGGGCAGTCGGAAAGAGTTTTTGAGGTATTATCGTGCACAGCTATAGTTTTGAGAGAGCCATCGTCTAGCATTTCTGTCACCCTGTATTCTGATTCGCTGTTGTGGTCAGACTCTAAGGTCGAAAGTCCAGGGTTCTTTAGATCCGAACTAGTGGTCGGAGAAGGTGGTCTACTGATCTGATTATGAGCCCTTAACACCACACTCTCACCAGGAGACTTCGCACGTTTCCCTTGAGTTTTACTAGCCGAGCCAATGAAGTATTTCCTATTACTCCTCAGTACCCTAAACGGCACGATATTCTCGTTGTTGTCTTCAGAAAATTCGTACTTCTTATCAGCCAACCTTCGTTTCCTAAACATGCTGAGTTTCTCGCACTTTGTCTCCGCTTCTTCGACGAATTCGTAGGCTTTCTCGGCTATTATCCTGTGTGTCTCGTTGAAACGCGACATGCTTTCAGCAGGGCGTCGCCTTGGGGAACGTAATGGTGGACTGATTAACGTCCTTATAGACGGAGATGGTCCCTCCCATTCCTCTACCAAGTTATGGGAGATAGACGATGCTTGAATGCACAATTCTTGCCCCATTACATCAGGCACGCGGACAGGCTTAGACATTTGATACGGCTCCATTTCTAAGTCTGAGAAATCTGCTAGAATATTCTGGACGACGTTGTTCTGATATTTAGGTGATTGAAAAGCTGCCGAAACGTCTGAAGCCGGGGTACCAGGGTTCGTATATATAGAATTAACTTCCTCCCTATCTAAATAATTCTTGGTATCTTCAGCCTCCCTCTCAGTTTTCTCCTGGTCTGGTTTCACGAAGTCGATCTCGAGTATGTGAATGAAGTCTGTGTATATTATGATTTGGTTTGAGTAAGCGAGCTGGACCACTGGCTCGTACATACTAGAGTCGGAAGTGCAGAAGAACTTTGTGTGTATCGCGAAGTTGTGTTCGAGGCATCTTTTGCCCCAATTTAGATCTTCTGAAAAAGGATTTTTTTTTGGTAACATTATGGGAGTAAAGAGTTGGATTCGGAAGGTTTATAGACCTTACATATGGCATATCAAGTCTTAGTTTTAGAAAAAAAAAGAGAAGAAATAAAGAGGATAAGAAAAGAAACGTTCAGCTTTGTACACTGTCGTCTTGACCTTTCATAGCTGTGACATTGCGCGGTTTTATAATCTCTAACGTGTCGGTATTATAGTGGACGGCCACGTCACGTTATCACAATAACACGGAAAGTAAAATGTATGGAAAATTATGAGGATGCACGTCACCGTTTTAAAATTTCTGTCCACGATAACGTCGATACGTGCACGTATTTCCATACATTTTATAGACGTGGGCGTCCACGACAACATCGCCACATTAGAAATATAAAAGCGCCCAACTTCTTTCTAACGCTCGATGAGTTTTTACGCTCGGGTACTGTAGATTGGTAGGTTCTTACCTTCATCCCGAGGGAAAGCTGCGCATTTCCTACACCCTAAACGAGGAACTCCAATTACACTGAGGTGGGAGCGTTCTGAACAGGAATCTCTGCGAACAATAGTAAGATATACAGGGTGTTACGGAAAGGGTATATCAATACAAACGGGTTGAAGAGTGTATCTGGTCTAGAATCTCTGTACAAAATTTCAGCTCAAAAGCAGTAACTTTGAAAATGCTTAATATTTTTTTATTTCGATAGTTTATTAAATTGAAATCATAACAAACGTGTCACCGCAGTACGAGGGTCATTATCCATTATCTGTAGTGTGTCTGTGCACCTAGTACACGCACATCACGCCACCGCGCGCCAGTGCAGCGCCGTGATGTCGAAATAAAAAAATATTAAGCATTTTCAAAGTTAATGCTTTTGAGCTGAAATTTTGTACAGAGATTTTAGACCAGATACACTCTTCAACCCGTTTGTATTGATATACCCTTTCCGTAACACCCTGTATGTAGGTAATGTTTATACACAGAGGAGTGTGCCGGTCTAACGTCACAATTCAACTTCATGATCTGTTTGGAAAGTATTGTGACGAGAAGAACAACAACCTTTTATTCTTGTAGTTTTTGAGTGAAGGTGAAAATACCTATTTCATACACAATTCTTAGTACTGCCAAGTTAGCATGAACACCACAAAAATTTGTAATTAACTTCGTCCTCACACGAGTCACACGTCATTTTGTATACATATACATAGGCACTGTAATTTTCCCACTAAATAATACCTCATTAGATGCAATACCTACCATCCTTCATTGTACATCATCAAATTACAGTTTATAGTAATCAATGTGACATCCATACTAATATTATAAATGCGAAAGTCTGTCTCTCTGTTACCTCTTCACGCTTAAACCGCTGAACCGATTTAAATGAAATTTGGTATAGAGATAGTTTGAGTCCCTGGAAAGGAAATAGGGTAGTTTTTATCCCGATATTCCCACGGGATCGAAACTTATGCGGGTGAAACCGTGGGACGCTGCTAGTAATACATAAACTCACGCCTTCTTCCCATGATGGTGGGTAGAAACTACAGAACGCCAACTGCTAAGATCCTTACATACTCCTTTTGCCTCGTTTACGTTCATACATCTGCACCCTAATTGCGTAACGCACTATCAATCGGAATCAGAATCATTTTGAAGCAAATTGCTAATCCATTGCATAAGTTCGAAAAATGTGTCTGCTCAACACGTAAATAACGCAATTAATGTTGTTGAACTGTCAAAATGAAACCGATTCCGATTGATAATGTGTTACGCAACTGCCCCGCTGGTCATAAACACGCCGGTTGCGATTCCTACGCACCTGACCTTTCGGCTTTCTAATGAACATCACTAATAAGGTCACTCACTATATGTCCTCCTAGGGCTCCAGCCGTTTCCACTTACATCTGCCTTGTAAATATATTTTGTTAATCGCCTTTCATTCATCCTCTCAACATGACCAACCCATCTAAGCATGCTCTTCTCAATTTTTGTAACTACATACATGCCTTATCAAATCACTAGCAGCGCCCAGCGGTTTCACCCGCATAAGTTTCGATTCCGTGGGAAATCGGGATAAAACATATTCTATGTGTTAATCCTGGTTATAAACTACCTGTGTGCCAAATTTCAACCAAATCTGTTTAGTAGTTTTTGCGTAAAAGAGTAACAAACATCCCTCCGTCTTCACAGTGTTCGCGTTTATAATATTAGTAGCATAGTAGGAAGTAGGATAGGATATAGTAGGAAGTAGGATAGGATATAGTAGGATAGTAGGAAGTAGGATTTCTCAGTCTATCATTCATAGTCACACCACACATGCTTCACAGAGACTTGGACTGTGATTTACGTATATTGAAATTGAAAACATGCGACAAATCGAAATGGGAGATTATATTCATCATTATGAAAAACTTTTGCTATGAGACCAAAACTAACATCGCGAAAAAAAAAATCAGCTGTTCCCTAAATTTTGACGAGTTATCACACTAATATTATAAAGGCAAAAGTTTGTGTGTGTGTGTGTGTGTTTATATGTTTGTTACTTCTTCACGCTCAAACGGCTGGACCAATTTTGATAAAACTTTGTATGGAGGTAGTTAACACCCTGGATTAACATATAGGCTACTTTTTATCCCGATATTCCCACGAGATCGAAACTCATGCGGGTAAAACCGCGGGGCGCAGCTAGTGCGAACATAAATGTAGGGAACAGCTGATTTTTTTTTCGTGATTGCAGGTTTGGTCCCATAGTAAAATTTGTTCATAATGATGAGTACAATCTCCCATTTCGTTTTATCGCACGTTTTCAATTCACCCTGTATAAGTACCTATGGTTTAATTTAAGCCTTGAATCCACAGGACAAAAGAAAATGAGGTTTAATAAATGAGTTTAGTTTAATACTTACGCAATACCATAGACGACTAAGACGCCGGGATTGTGCTTCCACTGCGCCATTGATATTGTGACCTTGCTGTCAACGCAGTCATCGCCAAATAGAGGCACGCTATGCACCGGACGCACGATGCGGCCAGGCACCCAGGACAGAAAATGCAGGCTGCAAGGGAATAGGACCTTTACTTTACATACAATAAGGAGTATAAAGTATTCTAATGTCTTCAGGTGGAACTTGGATGAGACTGGCATAGTAACGTGGATATTAGCACAAGTAAATAGGCTTAACGGCTGACGCACATTTGGGCAGGCCGCACCGCAACGCAAAAAACTATAACTTCCTGACATTTTGTATGAACCATAGCACACTATAAGCGGGCCACACCGCGGTTTTTGTATTAAAATGCGATGCGCTGCGGCCCGGTGCGGCTGTAATGTGCGCTTATCTTAATATAGATGTATTTTTACCTACTAAATTCGAATTACAGCCCAAGTTGTGTGGCAGAAATCGCTGATTGCAATATTAACACCCACCCTTGATTTATAATATTTCTGTTTTTCTTCTACTTCATTTGGTTTCCAAAAAAACTTTTTGGAAAAAACAATAGACTTCCACGTAATTCAAGTTAACTCAAAAACTACCCAGGCAAAGTTAATAAAAACTTTATTGGATCACCTCTATCCATTAAAAATTAGAATTCATTTGAATTTTTTTGAATCGATCTACAATTGCCGGAGACATCGCGTAAAATACATACAAAAAAATATAGTCGAATTGAAAACATCCTCCTTTTTGAAGTCGGTTAAAAGGCGTATTCTTTCTACATACTGCAAGTTTACAAGCAAGCAATCAATTTCAATTGCTTACATTTTTATCACTTGAACAGATTGCTGTAGGCACCTATTGGTTTTTATCTGATTATTAATTACTTTACTTCGTATCTACACACAAATCATTGGTAATGATTATATTCTACTGTTCATTAGTAAATACAGTAATCCATACTTGCATTTCCAGTGTTTTAACAGAAGTATATTGATGTATACTATAGCTAATTTAGATGGCGCAAGAAATTAAATTAAATTGAACATAATTATAATTAACTCTAATTATAATGTTATGATGACTAAAAGTTCGCAGTAGCTGCAACATATGAAATTGCATAATGGGAAGGCATACTTTAGAGTTAAACAAACATGAATTAATAGCAACTGCAAAAGATATTTACGTGAACTTGGAACTGTCTCTGAAGTACAGCTGCGTGTTACAGCTATATGTGAAACTGAGCAGGAACTGCCCGCACTGAGAGAAGCCCATGAACACATGCTCTGTGAGGTAGCGAACAGGCACAATGTCCATGAGGCAGAAGCGGAGTCGCGGTGGGATCCGCTCAAAGACTTTGCGGGCCCTTTCATTGGTTTTTCTGGATGTGCCACCAAAAGTCTGGAATAAAAAATGGTTTTTTATAGCTAAATATATAAAAGCTCATGATAACATAAATAAATTGTATGTTTTCTCAGAGGCACAGATATGTATATCGAGGGTATAGTGTTCAAACCCAATAAGTGTCAAAATATGAAAAATCGGTTTATTAGTACATCTTAATGCATTTTTGACGCTCTTTCCAGTGGTCTAATCCAATAAGTGGAATTCGCAGCAGAAAGATAATTACTTAAGGTAATAACCCAATAAAGTCACCACGTTTAGCCGTTTCTTAATTTTTTTCGCCGTTTCGAATTTCGTACTTATTGGGTTTGAGCACTATACCCTCGATATCAGATAATTTGTAAGTATAACTGACAGATGCATCCGCCATTATACTAATAATAAACTGCAATAACCACTTTGCATGAGTGATTATGGCAATTTCCCGCTTCAAAGATTTAATATAATGATGCTTCCTGGGACATTATGATGCATTATAAATATTTGGAATATCAAATCCATGATAACTTTATTACAAGTATATTTACTTTTGGTGGAGCAGATAGCAGACTACAAGAGGCCCCACCCTTTTGCTTAAAAATATTTTACACAAAATTGACCTTAGGCCCTCAGCCCTAAGGTGATTGGTATTGGCATATTAGTTCAATGAGAGAGAAGAGCAGTGGTGGCCCAATGGTAACAGCCTCAACTTACAAGTTGTAGGTTGTGGTTTCAACTCAATCCAAAGCGGGCGCATTACTTTGTGTAAAAATTTCATTACTGCTGCTCTCAAAACTTTGTAGGAAAACATGTGACATCCACCAACCTACACTGGGCCCACATGGGGGATTATGGCCTACTCCCTCTCACAGAAAAAGGAGGTCTGTGTCCCAGCAGTGGGAACATTATAGACGACTATGCTAATGTGAATCAATCACATGATTCTTTTTCCAATATCTTTCTATGTTCAAGTTTTCTTAGACAAGGGTGGGGATAGTGGGGAGTGTAATATTATCTAGTAGTGGTGGTTTATAGGCTTACATGATGAAAGAAAATTATTCTTTTGATTATTTATATACAGGGTTGTTGGAAAAACACTAACAACCTCTTAACAGGTCATTGTACTCATCATTATGAACAACTTTTATTATGGGACCAAACCTGAAATCGCGAAAAAAGAATCAGCTGTTCTCTACATTTATGTCCATATGACCCGTCAAAACTTAGGGAACAGCTGAGTCTTTTTGGTAGCGGTTGGAGGCGGCGTAGGATACAAGAGCGAGCGAAGGGCACTCCGAGGTTAGGTGTTACTAGATTACTTTAAACCCTTTACACAAAAATAGGAGCCCCGTCGACATAGGATGCATCTAGTTGTACCCAGCTAAAACTAGGTGTAGATGCACTTTGGCATATTTAAAATTCAAAGTCCTGACTGACTGATATATCAACGCACAGCCTAAACCGCTCGTCCCAGAGACATGAAATTTGGAGGGTGTGTTCTTTGTGAAGAGTAGGTATCCAGTTCGAAATTCCACCCCTAAGATGGTGAAATTTCACACGGATGAAGTTGCGGGCAGAAGCTAGTTATGATATATTCTTTGACCTATTGCCGAGGCCTGGTTTGCTTCCATAACACATTATATTATGCTTCAAATTGAGAGAGAGCAAAACTTGATATTTATTTTTAGTACATTATTTTTATCATCTGTAGCACAACAAAACTGATCTGAGTAAGTGCTAACATTAGTAGTAGGTTGTGAATGGTGTGCCTACCAGAACTTAAATAACCATGAACATATAATATCATGATAGAGAAGGATTAGCCCTCTTCTTAGTCAAGTTAGGATTCCCCATACATAAAGGTAATTTTAAATGGCATTTTTTGTCAGATTTTTTTAAGCAGTTCATTCAATGCCTGGTGGCCAATAATTATGATGCATGACCACAAGTCCACCCAAAACCATTAGAAATATATATGTCTAATGGTTTTGGGTGAACTTGTGGTGCCCACTACTGCATATAACAAGCTACAATAATTCAAAGAAACTTAAAATAACACAGCTGACCACTTTTTATAAAAAGTGGTTCTTAATTAATTTTAAGGGCAAAAACCTTTCTAAGGTCATCTCATTTTTAAGCCAAAACTAAAATGCCTACACTAAAGATGATTTATTATGAAACAGTTGGATGTAATATGCTGTTTACACTCAAAAAAGATACTGAACAAAAGTAATAGAGATAGCATAATCTGCCCAATATTATTTAATTTTGTCGCGAATGATTATAGCATTCATGTAGATTTATCTTAATTAGAATAAATCACAATTAAACTCATTATAATCATAGTTCAAAGATAAAAAGTTATCTCCTGTGAAATGATTGTATCCGCTTAATCAGCCATACATTTAATAGACTAGAAACATAGTCGAGAAAAAAAAATAAAGCATAAGCACAGGATCAAGCTTCCGAACTTTGTGTTATTTTAGAGTTTTAACTTACCTCTCTATTAAATAACTTATGAACAATATTACTACTATTAGCTGACATGTTTCTGGGAGTATTTGATATTACTTTATCGAATGCATATCTACTAAACGCATTAAACTTCTCAGGCTTTGCAGCCAAAGAATCCATGTTCGTTTGTTTGACTGAAATTTATTTTGACAACAGACAAATATCAATCAATGTTGCCAATGATAGCGAATGTATTGAGTGCTTCGTTCAAGAACAGCATAAAAATGTTCAGAACACCTGACACTAAGTCAACCGAGAATATCGTCGGTGTTTTGTGGCCCTTCAACGTAGTCGGTAGCCTCATCACTGCGATGCTTAAAAAAAAATTGCCGGTGTTTTGTTTTGACTTTACTTTTTTTAATTACCGTAAACGTCATTCTGACATTTTGTTAATTTTTGTTTTTTACTGTCAACCAACAGAAAGAAAGCGTGTCAGCCGTTAAAAAAAGTGATATATAAAATTACCAACGGCTATTTAGTTAGAACTAAGTGATAAGATATATTAGAGTGCACAAATATAAGCATAAAATGGAGCCAATGACTTTAGGCAGTCCGACACACTCTCCTTCTAACAGCCCAAACGTGGGATATTTGCCGCCTTTCCTTCTGGGTGAAATAAATCCTCCGACGACTCCGCGTACCAACAGCCTGTCTCCTACAAAGGGCAGAAGTCTTGCTTTCGGTAAGTTATAATAATAAGATCTTTATATAATAATGATATTATATCACTTACTAGGGCTAGTTCCAAGAATCCTTGTTTTCTCCATCCACTACTGTACAATTTGTCAAATCTTCTCCAGAATTTCGCCATTGGAGCCCTGGAAAGCCCAATGTTTTTTGTGCTCTTTACCCAGAGGCGCCAGAGCTTTACACATTTTTCTTAGTAAAAAAACTACATCTTGTCCTGTAAAACAGCCACAACTAAACATTAACATCCACATAAAATTCTGACATTGATATAATCACCATACTCGTCATTCAAACAATAAAAAAAAAAAGTTCTATTCAGGTTATACATGCAATCCCTTGCAAGACAATTACCCAACTAACTTGAAACTAATTACTTTAATCTTTCTTACAGGTTCCCCAACAAGTCCCAGTCAAACATCAACACCGGATCAGAAGGCGTACCGTCATAATTTGTCCATGCACCAGCAGGCACTATACAATCAGCAGAACATGTACCCAAACATGCCTATGCCCCCAAACATCTACCCAAACATGCCAACCACCCCAAACATGTCGTACACTAGCAAACCTAGCGGACCACCCATAGATGACCTATTTGACACTATAAAAAGCAATGAGCCATCTATGAATAAATCCCTTTTCCAGGATAGCTTTTATGGCAATAATAATTCAATGATCCAGAATGGTTATGGGAATAATACTTCAGTAAATAATCATTCGTTGGCAACACCATGGCAAGACAGTTGCCATGAACATGATGAGTACTGGGTGACTGTGTTTGGATTTCCACCAAATGCTGCTAATACAGTTTTGGCTAGGTTCAGCAACTGTGGTGCTATTTTAGGTAAGATTTATGTTGTTTCCTGAATTGGTTGATTTATCAAATGTGTGTCAAATTCTGTTACTTAATATTTAGTTTTTGCTTGGTTATTTTCTTTCCACGGTCTCGGAAAAAGAGTAGTTTCTTAGAATACCTTACTTTAGAAACGCTCCTTTAGGCTCAATTCACACCGAGATGGCAGCGAAACGGCGAGCAGTTTCAGTGCCATATAATTTTAAACTTTATCTAATACCATATTACATAGTATCGCTTGAGAAAATTGAGTCGTCGGAGTGCTCGCGGCGCCGCGAGCGGCCGCGCAACCTTTTTGTTGTATATTTAACGTAGGTACTTGTCAAATCTTATTGTAATAATAAGATTGACTAAGTAGTGGGTAGGTGAGTTTTCTTCAGTTGACTTTTATACTGTTTTTGCTACCAAGCTCAGTAAACGTATTTACCGAAATACAGTGTTTTAATGGACATAATAGTGGCGACGAAGGTTAAACATACACTATGGAGCGTAAATTAGTGAAATTTCATGAATTCAGTGTGAAAAATGACAATTGGGACAGTTACATAACTCGGCTAAATTATTGTTTTGAAGCAAGTGGAATCACCGATGATTCACTAAAAAAAGCTAACTTTTTTACGGTTTGTGGTGCTGAGGTGTTCGAGACCCTTCTCGCGCTAATCACTCCACAGAAATCCAGTGATGTGACTTTTGCTGAAGTGACAAACATTTTGACCAAACATTATTGTCCGAAGCCTAACGAAATATCAGTTTCTTACAAGTTTTACAAATGTGATCAATCTGTGGGTGAATCGGCGTCAGAATATATCGCTCAGCTGAGGAAAATCAGTACCAACTGTAATTTCCCAAATCTGGAACGCATGTTGCGTGACAGGTTGGTGTGTGGCATGAGCGATCGCAAGCTGCAGTACGAGTTGTTGAAGAGGGACAATTTGCAATACCAAGACGTTGTGGATGCCATGGTGTCAGCCGAGACCGCGGGGAAGGATGCGCGTATGATGCACGCCAGCGAACAGGCGACGACGCCGTCGCTCAGCGCCGAGGTGTGTCCGCCGTCTGCTGGGGAACCAATGGATGTGAACGCAATGAAGGTCAAACCGAACATTCGTCTCTGCTACCGATGCGGCGATCGTCATGGTGGAGAATGCCGTTTTGTAAACGCGGTGTGCCGGTATTGTAAGAAGAAGGGGCATATCGAGAAGATCTGCACTGCTAAGAAGAAAAATAACCCTGGTAAAGTGAACTACGCCGGTGACGACGAGTCGGATGCGCAACTGAACGGAATCTACAAAGTGGAGGGTACACACTCGCACGTGCCTGCATACAAGCTGCGTGTGTCGCTGGACGGCGTGCTCGTTGACATGGAAGTCGACTCCGGCGCCGCGTTCTCGCTGATCAACGAGCACACGTGGGACCGTTTGCCGCCGCGCGCCGCGCCGCAGCCGCTACGCACAAGATTACGCACGTGGAACGACTCGCGAGTGTCGGTAATCGGCCAAGCGACAGTGACGGTACAATATAAGGACATTAAGCGCGAGCTGACTGTAGTGGTAGCTAGGGGCTCAGGGCCAAATCTGATAGGTCGTGATTGGTTTGAGGCTCTTCAAATATTAGTAAGTGTTAATAAAATTGCTAACATCGATATGTCTGAAATTGATGAGGTGTTAGCGAAGTATAGGGAGGTTTTCAAGGACGAACTTGGTACCTACCGGGGAAATCCTGTCAAGATTCAGTTAAAACCGAATGCGTGCCCCAAGTTTTTAAAAGCGCGGCCAGTACCCTACGCTATTAAAGATAGGGTTGAAAAAGAAATTGACCGTTTAGTAGGTGAAAATGTTTTGCGGCCCGTATCATTTTCAGACTGGGCGACACCGGTTGTACCGATTATCAAAAAGAACGGTGATATTCGCCTCTGCGGCGATTACCGTAGCACGGTCAATCAGGCTACTGAGTCTGACACATACCCAATGCCTACTGCTAGTGAGGTTTTCGCAACAGTATCTGGGGGTAAATTCTACACCACACTAGATCTAGATAGAGCATATACACAGGTGGTAGTCACGGACGACACAGCACGACTCTTAACATTAAATACATGCAAGGGCTTGTACACAGTACACAGGTTAGCATTCGGTGTGAAGGCTTGTCCGGGCATTTTCCAGCGATTGATGACTGCATTGCTAGCTGGAGTGTCCGGCGTGGCTGTACTGATTGATGACGTCATCATCAGTGGTCGCACTATGCCGGAGATGACACAGCGTCTTGACATAGTGCTGAAGCGAATAGAGAAGGCGGGTTTGCGTCTCAATATGAATAAATGTAAGTTCGCTAAGGAGCGAGTGGAATTTTTAGGTTTTGTTATCGATGCCGACGGAATCCATCCGGCACCAAGTAAAGTGGAGTCGATACTTAATACACCGGAACCTAAAAATGTTCAACAGCTACAAGCATTTTTAGGTCTATACAACTTTTATGAACGGTTTGTACCTCATAAGGCGACTGTTCTAGAGCCCCTACACAGATTGCTCGACAAATCCCAGGAGTGGGTATGGACAGATCGAGAGCAGAACAGTTTTAATACTGCTAAGCAACTTTTATCTTGCGAGATAACGCTGGTTCATTATGATTTGAATAAGTCATTGGTTCTAACCTGTGACAGTTCGGAATATGGAGCGGGCGCAGTCTTGTCTCACGTCATGGACGACGGACAAGAACGTCCTATTGCCATGGGCTCTAGGACCCTGCATACGCATGAAAGACGCTACTCACAGCTCGATAAAGAAGCGACTGCTATAATGTTCGGTGTTAGGAAATTCCACAATTATTTAATGGGCAGGTCATTTATGATAGTAACTGATCATAAACCACTACTAGGTATTTTTGACCCAAAACGACCTATCTCCAATGTTTTGTCACCTCGTCTAACTAGAATGGCTTTGATACTTACTTCTTACAGTTATGACATAACATACAAGCCAGGACCACAGATAGGTCACGCTGACGGGTTAAGTCGCTGGCCACAGCCTGTCCCTGAGCAACCGGAGCCACAGCTCCATGAAATATTACTTATGGCGGAAGCTCCTGAAGATTTTCCTGTTGATGTGGACAAAATAGCATACGCTACAAAGCGTGACAAAATCCTCAATCGGGTAAATCATCATATTTTGTGTGGCTGGCCAGCTAAGGTATCAGACGATCAGCTACGTCCATACTGGCTGCATCGTACCGAACTGTCGGTGCATGAGGATTGTGTCCTCCTAGGCTGTCGCGTGGTAGTACCATCATCACTACGTGATCCTGTTCTGCGCGCTTTACATAAAGCACACAGTGGCATTGTCCAAACAAAAGCACTGGCCAGAAGTTATGTATGGTGGCCACAACTGAATGATGACATTGAATCTTTAGTTCAAAACTGCAATAAATGTTTAGAAAGCAGGCACATGCCACCAAAAACAAGTTACGAGTGGGTTAAGCCAGCAAAACCTTGGTCTAGGCTAAATATTGATTTCGCAGGACCATACCAAAATAAAACATTTCTGATAATTGTTGATGCATATTCGAAATGGCCTGAAGTGTTTATTGTTAACAATATGACTTCAGCTACTGTAATTAGGCATTTGAGAATGATTTTTGCTATTCATGGACTGTGTGAGACCTTGGTTTCTGATAACGGCACAGCTTTTGTTTCGTCTGAGATGAAACAATTCTTAGATGCTAATAAAATAAAACACATTAAGTCAGCACCTTTTCACCCTGCCACCAATGGCCTGGCAGAACGTATGGTACAAACTGTAAAAGATAAACTGCGCAAAATGGATGGTATGTCCTGGGAAATTAAAATTCCGAACATGCTCTTGGGACTTAGAGCTACACCATGTACGTCGACTAACAAAAGCCCTGCAGAGCTTCTATTCAACAGAAGAATTCGAACATTATTAGACACTATTAATCCACATGACAAACAGCGTAAAAATCGGGAAGATCAAGTAGAACGGAATAGTAATAAGAAGAACAGACAGACAGACGTAGGACAAAAAGTTATGTACAGAAATTTCAGTAGTGGACCACGTTGGTTACCAGGTATTGTGATAAATAAAGAAGGTCCATCTAGCTATCAAGTTGAAACTAGGGATGGAACAGTGGTCAACAGACATATAGACCAATTAATTAAACAACACACACAAGACACAGTAACGGAGCAAGGAAAAGAGGAACAAGATAGGAACAGGGAAATGGTACCGGGGGAACATACTAATGGGGATGGAGATCAGGTAATGGAAGATATACCTTCTAGTCAGGATAGTGACCAAATTATCGAAATACCAAGTTCAGATAAATGGGCCGAAATGTTAGGTATACCGTCAGAGTCCGAATCTAGTTTTTCTGGTGGTAAAATTAAAACTAAGATATCTGCTCACCACGGCAAGACTCCTTATACTAGATCAACCAGTGATTGTAACTTTATGTTGTAAGCATTTTAGTTGTGTTCAATTATTTCTGTAATGATTAGACATGTTGTTTTTCTATATATATTTAATTTGTAATATGCCTGGAGGTTGTAACTAACGTAAGAAAATTGTGTTAAGTATTTAAGTATTGTTTTCTATTTTTGTTTATATATGGTTCACATACTTGGGGGAAAGGTATGTTGTATATTTAACGTAGGTACTTGTCAAATCTTATTGTAATAATAAGATTGACTAAGTAGTGGGTAGGTGAGTTTTCTTCAGTTGACTTTTATACTGTTTTTGCTACCAAGCTCAGTAAACGTATTTACCGAAATACAGTGTTTTAATGGACATAATACTTTTCAAGCACCAGTCAACCAAGAGTTTGAAATAAGTAATTTTTTCGTGCCTGTTTCCAGATAAACAATACCCGACTCAAGGCAACTGGGCTCACGTACGGTACGCGACTCGGGCTGAAAAGGAGCGCGCTATGTCGCTCAGCGGTCGGCAAGTACTGCCTGGAGTGATGGTCGGCGTCGTTGAATGCAAGGAACCCCCAAGGATCGGTGTCACGAGTCCTGGCATCTCGTCGCCTGAGAGGTAATAATATATCATTTTACATTCTGCTAGCTCGCGCCCCGCGGTTTCACCCGCATAAGTTAAGTGTGCTAAAGAGGAGATTTTTTATGAAATGCGTGCATTCAGGGTCTCCGAATCAGGAAACCGGACGTATGCGGCCGGCCTAAAAGTCCATTATATTGATAAATTAATTTTGTTTCTTTCTTATTTCAGACAAACAGGTGTTCGCTCACTCTGCCCTACGCCTATCGCGAACGCACCCGTTCCGCAGCGGTCGAGCGGCCTTATCTCCAAAGCGTTGGATTATGTACTGGGTTGGTGACATTCACATAACGCTTTGATGCGCAGCGTCAGGCCAATCTACCGCAGACTCAAGCAGGCACCCGACGCCCTCTCGCGCGTCCCATACGTAGGGCGGTTGCGGAATAGGAACAGAGACTTTTTTACAATGCTAGATGAGATGAATCAATCACAAATGTATTTACATAATCATTCTGAGTTATTTCATCATTGTAACGAAATGTAGACTGAACTTCTTTAATAATTGTGCAGTCAGCGACGTTTAGTTAGGTAGTTTCTGATACATACAATTTTTATATAATGAGTGTGATATAATTAATCCAATAGATATTGTAAGTTATGCCACTGAGGGCTAATTTTACCAAAGTCAGATATTTTTTATGCGTGGAATAAAATTGACGCCTTGACAGTTCTTGTATGGAAAACTGTTAAAAATTCAAAATTTATTCTCAGGGTTAGACTTATTCTAAGTATAAAAGTTTGGTGAAATTCGCCCTTAATATAATACACATATTATTCTTCTGTATACCGATATAAATTTAAGAGCAGAACAAGTACAGTAGGAGTAAACGTCGCGTTGACGCGGCGCTTGCGCAGGATAAGAAGGGTACCTAAGGCCCGCTAAGGTTAAGGCTAGGGTAAGGTATGCAAACAATGAATATTACAACATTATAATTTATTATACTATTTGCATGCAATATTCTAGAAATAAAATTCAAACTGATGATACTTTTCGTTTGTAACTCTTGATGAAAATTTTCAGCATTTTAGACCTGAAAGTTTTCCAACCTATAGGTCTTTTATAAACTGTGTTGCTATATCCCATATCGCCTCTTTGCTTCAATAACCTGATACGTCCGACAATTAATTTTTTTTTTTTTTGTAATTTTAAACCGCAGTGTCCGATTTTATCTTTCCAAAAAACGTGGTAATTTACAATAAATCGTAGATTTACAGTAATAAAATTATTCGTTTCGACAATTACTTTTTGAAAGTTGAAAAACACTCTTCTAAAATGCCAATTTTCAAGATAACACATTATTGAAGCAAAGAGGCGATATACAGGGTGGCAGGGGCCTCGACGCTGTAACTGTAACCATGGATTCAGTACATGATTCTAAAACCCCTACTTTAGATGTTTTTGTTAGTTATAAAAAAAGACATTAGCTGTTCCAAATATTTTGATCGCGTAGGTTTTTTTTATTGCTGAGTGGGCCCGCTCTTGACCTCTCGATCACGCCTGATGGAAAGCGATGGATGACGTCTATGATGGAACGAGCGTGCCCAGAAGATGCCTAAGGCACTGGAAATCGCACGCATCGACAAAAACAGCAGGCTGCTTGACGCTGGACTCCGGTGGGAGGGTGGTCGCAAACCAGGCGGGCGTTAGCCTTACCATCGTAAGGAAAGAATTGGCCAGTCAAATAAGGTGTTGGGTGTGACTGCCCAGGATGCGCCGAGCGCTCGGTTCAGTTAAGTATCTGGCGGAAAAAACTGCGCTACACGAGGAGGCTTCTTCATGCATCCCAAAAAGATATTGCACTTTTCTATGAAACTTTTTTTATAACCAATAAAAAATGTGTACTCTAGGAATCATGTGCTGAATTCATGGGTTCTGTCCTTGCCACCCTGTATTCTAAGAAAGAGCTTTTATATCTATAAAAACAGACTTGCAAGATTTTCGTAGTGTATTGTCGTTGACTGTGCAAATAATATACCTAAAAAAAAAAGAATGAAATTCTTATTTAATCTGTAATAAAATTGTGAGCAAATTATTTTAATTAAGGTTGTTGTTTTATGTAACGAAATAAAATAACTTTGATATTTCTTAATAATTAATATTTTTATTTCTAAATATTACATATAAAATACTTAAAATTACAGAGATTTTTTTTTGCTGTTAATTCATGTTTGTCCAATTTTAAAACTTTTACAATAGCAAAGTTGAAAGTGGAGGCAACTGCGCGATTATGAAATAATACCGACAACTGTATGAAGAACGTGGTATGGTGTGCTGTGGTAGATTGTTCGGAAACACACGCAAGTGAAACGCAATAAAATCTATAAAATATCTATTACTCCTATTAAGTTAAAATATAATTTTACGTCTAACCTTAGCATCATAAATATTAGTTTTATTTTCGTCTGACCTGTAAAACAAGATGTCTATCCAAATCTTACAATTGATAAAATGCTAGTTGTGTAATTGTCTTACAGTTTGATTGTCCTGTCTTATTCGGTTGCAGTCATCGGCGGTGGAAGCAGCAGATCACAGTCTCCGGCCATGCCTAAAATTGTCCAATATCTACAATACATTAATTCTTTCTGGATAAATTGTTAATTGAAATAAATTCAAGTCTTAAAAATGTCTTCAAACTTTGTACATTGACTAAGGAGTCGTGCTTATTCTGTGTCATTAAATCCATTTTATTGACTTTGTCTAACTACAACAGGACATTCAAGTTGATAGATTGATTAAAATAATTCATCACAGAATCTATGACTAAGTACATTTATTTTCATTTAAGTATAATATTGATTAAATCTTCACAAATGTGATGAAGATATACTCGTAAATAGAAGGAGATTTTCTCCAAAACATTTCAATTACACCTTACTGATCTAGATCAAAATTGAATACAACTACTAGTAACACAGATAAATTAAAAACGTCTTAAATATTATCGATAACGAAACTTTATAAAACAAACATAATACAACACTGATTGGCTACGACATGAATGGATTGAAAGACACCATAAGCGTAAGGTGATATAATAACCATTTGGATCTACTCATTACTTTGTCTTTTCTATAGTGGCGTTGGCGAGGTCTGTCATCTTGGGATACTTGATGTTGTGTTTGTCAAGCTCGCTCTGCGACCACAGGATCATGCGGAGGAGGCTGCATAGTTTCGGGTTTGTGTACTCTTGGTTCTCCATCTTTAGTATTGCGGCGTTGAGTTCACTTGCGATCTGTTTGGGAGAAAGAGCATTGTAACAACAGATTACACTGTTTTAGAAATCATTCTACAAGTTTATCAAATCTTGTTATTATAACAGAGGTATCAATATGAGAAATAACCCTTTATTGTAAAGCCACTAGCCAGCGCACATCTGCCAAAACGCGGTTATCATTGCTAATAATGCCAATAAAATATCAATACTATGCACGTTAAAATATAGTCGAAAGTAAAAACTACAAAAAAAAACAGCAGAAGCAATGGCAACCGTCCACGCGTGTCGATGGCTGCATTTGCCTCTGCCGTTGACGCTCGTGTATATGAGCACTTAAAAGAAACTTGATGAATAGTCATTGTTTCGCTGCAATGCTAACCCTTTTCTGTTCAGAACCAAGTATTGTTTACCCACTGATTTAGGTTTCCTGGCCACCTAAAGTCAAACAGCAACCAAAAACCCTCACCTTTTGACTATGCGACGGCAATAACAAATCGGCGAAGGGCGACGCATGGGGATCAGGGAAAGCTAACAGGGCCAGCGACCGCTCCAACTCGGTCAGGGCATTAGGATCGTTAGCACCAGCTTCGGCGAGTGTCGCGCTGGCGAATGCCAGAGCTTCCTCGGCTCGACCCCCGCGAATCAGCTCGAGGAGTTGCAGTTGCTGTTGGAAAATGTAATTTAGGTGTAGGGATGCTGCATTCATACAGGTCAAGAAATGGTGTTTGCCATTTTATTAACCAACTTCAGAAAAGGAGGAGGTTCTCAATTCGGATGTTTATACAGGTTTATTGGAAAAACACTGTATATATAATTTTTTGAGTGCGATACTCTATTAAATATAGCTGTTTTAGCAAGTAGGCCGTGATTACTTAGGCACCATCTCCACGGCAGAAAGAGCCGCGGCGGCGATAGTCTCGCCGCGCCATCAAATTCTCGCCGCAATGATGTCGCAGTGTGGAGATTGCTTCATACTGTTTCTATAGAATTTGATACTTTCGCCCGTGTAGGTGGCGCCTTAGTTTATCTAGGATAAATTAAAAACAAAAAAAAATTCAAAGGTCATGCAAGTTATTTCAGGAGAAAAGGCTTAAGTTTATGTATGTATTACCTGTAAATGGAAATACAAATATCTGTCATTATCCAATAGTTCTGGATGCAAGGCATTGACCATGGCAATGGCATCAGGGATGCGTCCAGTCTGAACTGCCTCACGAATCATGATCCTCTCGTCAAGTGAGCTGCAAAGTGCTGGCTCCTGTAACCCAGCCTCTTGTTGGAACTTGATTGCAGCCTCTTTGAACCCCTCTGGAATATGTTGGTAAGGTTCAGGTTTAGTTGCCTAAACATGGGATGTCAACATTAAGGTCATAGGTAGATATGTCCCAGCCAACTGGTTAAATTTGCCGTTTAGTTAACCGCCTGGCCTTTGGAAGTAGTGCTCTCCTGTCTTCGCTCTCTCGGCTCGCACACGGTTGATCACAGTTCTAACCTGACCCATTTGGTTGGGATGCCCTGGCTTAGTTACTGCAACCAATTCGGCTCGCATGTGATTGGTTGCAGACTTCCAACCTAAACTATAATTGAATATCATTCAGGTTGTTAGTTGAGAGGCCGCCGTTTAGTTAAGAAGCTAGGCGGTTAACTAATTATATTGTGTATGGGTTACACAAATATACAATTAATATGATGATCAGTTCAAGTAGTAAGTAATAACTGTCATTTTTTATGATAAGGATGGTATCTGAGAAGAACAAAGTTTATCAGTTATATCACCCAATTTACTAGTTTATTGATAAGCAAAATGTGCACCCAATTTTGCTGATGGATATTGAGAACAGTATCTGTAAGTAGTGTTATGTTATTTTTTTAAACAACAAGTTTTTTAAGTTTGTCAAAACAAACTAGCTTAGGCCATGAATGCCTAACAATCATGTTGTGAGAAGGTGCAACTACTAGGTGCTACAAACAGTGCAGATCTAGTAGAGTGAACATTTTGTTAACCTTATTTTCATTTCATACAAATGTGTCTAGAATTCCTCCTTATAGTTTATAGTTACTATGTTCTGTGAAAAGAAACTTAAAAACCACATCAAGTATCGATCACGATTCTTTTTTCAGTTAGTTTAATGTTTATTTACTAAAGGGACGTGTCTTGGTTTTTTTCTTTGTTGCGATAGATCCACCTTGGAATCGATAGTGATTATACGTACACGCCTGTCACGATATTTTCGAGGATTATTGCAGAAACACTTACATATACACGTAATGCAATCTAATATTGTGTTTTTATTAGTTACCTGTTACCAAATAATTCATTATCAACATATTCATATCAGTTCGGGATATTTGCAATTCGTCCCCTTTATTACGATCGTAATATTTGCGATCCTCCTTTTCTTGGCCACTTATAGCGTAGTCGAAACTCATTTTATCTGCTTTACAAGAACGCACACAGTAGAAATTAGACAAATTACAAAAATATTTTCACTAACACCTTTGGAATACAAATGACAATGACAAAATAAATCGTTCATAGAATGAACAAATGAATGTCTCAGAATAGAATGGAAATTGGAACGAATGGTAAATATACGGGTTAATTAATTTTTAATTGGCAACAAGAAAAAAATTGGCATTGGGTCTTTTGATAAAATAAAAGCTTACACAATTTTGGGCTCCTCAGACCAAAAATATTTTTGCTCAAGGCAAAATATTTCAGTTTCTTACAGAAAAGCTTGTTTTTTATAACAAAAACACGAGCCCATAAAGCCGGCTCCACATGCTTGGCACTTGCTGCAAACCTCTCAAAATGCACTGTGATGAACGCATCGTGTCGTGAACTTCATTTGATTTGAGCATAAAAACGATGAAAACCGACACATAGATCGATAGCAAGTGCTTGTTTGTTGTAAACCCATCACAAGCCAAGCCCAACACGTGTCAAGCGTGTGAATCCAGCATTAGGCCCTATCTCGAATGTGGGTTCCGGTTAGGCTTTATTTAGAACACCCATCTAATATTATGTACGATTCAAAATAATGTTTCTTTCTCATCTAACCGAAGTACGAGAAATCAAAACAGTAACTTTACATAACCGCGGCGTTTTACTTTTAGGTCACCATACAAATAAAGCTGCGTACCTAAACCATTTCATTTATAATGTTTTAACAAAGAGTGGTCCTTCCTTGCATAGAACATAATCTGTGATAATACTCTCGGCTCGGTCCTTGGCAGCAAAAGTAGGAGGAAAGGAGCGTAGGGAAGCCTGTGATGCAAATGGGACAATATAGGCTCCTAGTGTTTGAAAATTTTTGAGTGTCGCCTCCACAGCAGTAAAAATCATGGAATTATCATTCTGTAGTTTTCTGCTTACCCATACGGCAATAAGAATTTATATAGCAACTTCATAAAGTCGTTTGCAGATTTGATCGATATGCTATATTATTGCATTAACGATTATAAATATGAAGGGAAGGTTAAAATAGATATAATGATCGACAATAACGATCTTCCAGTGGAGATCGACAAAAAATTCGATGTCGATCGTCTGTTGCTTACACATTTACTCAATTTTGTTTGATCAGAAGAATCGAGCAAGTCTGTAAGCACCACAAATCAACAAATGTGTTTACAAGTCTCTATGGAACTTATAGATAGGCAACAGTTAGGTATGATCTAACAAATCTGTTAGATAACAGGATCTTATTGATAGTAGAAACATGTTTAAAACCACACCCACTGCTGGGCCTTTTGTCTTTTGCTAATCCCCATGCTTCTGTACTGGCCTAATCCAGGTTTTGACCGTGATGGCAACAATGTCGTCCACCCATCTCGCCGCCGGACGATCATAGCATAACGAACGTCAAAAATCGAGTCAATCTGTAGGAAGGAGATTTCAGTTCTGCTTATCCTGCATAGCTATTCACAACCACCCGACAGACTATCGTATCGAAAATGATAAATTTCGATAACCTGATTTGCCTTGCCCCCGGCAGCAAATAACCTGTCAGAAGAATAGCGGGGTCGTCTATTAATTTGACTAAGGGCTAATTTCTCAATAGTCAGATAAGAGCGGTTTCGCACTCGAATCCGAGAAATGCCGGACCGAAGTGACCATTGTCCTATTTGTATGAGGGGTTGCGCACTAGATCCGAACAAATAGGACTATGGACTATTTCTCGGATTCGGATCGGACGTAGTGGGAAACCGCCCTAACTCTGAAACGTCATGTTGAAAATTAAAAAAAAAAGTTTCAAGTTTCGTGGCGGGAATTTTCAATAGCTATGCTTTGCAACATTTTTAACCGACTTCAAAAAAGGAGGTTCTGTTTTCGACCCGTATGTATGTCCGTGATTTTCTCAAAAACTAATGAACCCATTTTGATATTCTTTCACTAATGTGATCTACATACTTTCATGAAGGTTTTAGTATATAATACATTAGGTAATTATTCTTATGTACGAAGTTATATGCATAAATGTACTGCATCTCCGGCATTTCTATGCGAATTTTGACGATTCTTCTAGTCGGTGTCAATTCTTCAATGCACTAGTGTTAATTGAATTTGTGTTGGGTAGGTACAACTAAAAAGAGAAAAATAAAAACTTTTTTACAAAAAAAACAACCGACTTCAAAAAAAACACTTCAAAGTGATAAATAACTAATGTCGGAAGTCGGTGTCAAAAATCGAAAATGCGGAACCAACGACACCGACTTCCGAAATTAGTTATTTATTTATTTATTAAAACTTTATGCACAAGTAAAAACTGTACAAAGGCGGACTTAATGCCTTGGGCATTTTCTACCAGTCAGGGTTTATCACTTTGTAGTGCGTTTTTTTGAAGTCGGGAACAAAGGGTTTTTTTTTGTAATAGATTAATTATGTACTGTATACTTTATGCCCGTTTCATTTTCTCGCAAACGAAGTGAAAAGCAGAGTGTATAACTCGGGCATAAACGAGCCATTTTACCCCTCGACTTAACTATCCACCTTCGCCTGCGGCTCGGGTTAAAATTGCTTCTTTTATGCATTAGGTAGTTATACAATCTACTATTTTTTTGTAATGTACTACACAATTTCGGTTTTCGGATTTTTTTTTATTTATCTTGCTAATTTTCGTGATTCTAGGTCAACGGGAACATAAACGCCCGTATCTTTTGATTGCGTTGACATAGAAGTTTGATTTTTTCACTGCTTCAAGGGATTGCAGCCCTGAGTATTTGATAGTAATTTCAACTTGACAACTCCACGCGTTCCTGAGAAAAAGGGTCTTGTCTGACGGACAACAAAGCGATCTTATATGGGTTCCGTTTATCCTTTTGAGGTAAGGAACTCTAAAATCAGCCCAGACTGACAAAATTTTCGGGTTTTGGACTTGTGCACAGCGTTTAGAGGACTTGTACGATAACAGTGGTTGTGAGCTATGTTGATAATAATTGAACCTGAAGATTCCAATCTTTTATCGAATTGAGTATGTATATATTGAAGAAATAAATAAAAATCGGATAATGGGTGTTTAGCTAATTTATTTTCAGTTCTTAATCGCCAATAACCTACAATAAAGAGCTGATAATACAATTTAAAAAAAGTCCTATCCTATTTTTTATTGAATAATGCTTGGTAACAAATATCGTTTTTTGTATTCAATAAAAAATTACTAACTAAACAATTAATATTATAAAACAAACCCAATAATGTTTCGTCGAGTGCATGTCTCGGTTACAGTGTTCGTCGAAAGCGACGCAGTATCATCAATACATTATTGAGAAAAAAAAAGTAATAACTTAAAAATTTAAATAAAGCTAATTAATCATTCTCTAAAAGCCATGTATCAGTGAGTTAATTTCGAGGAAATAAGTTCAGTAGTAGTTAAATATTGGCTAGAGATTGCCGCTATAGATAGAACAAGAATACATTTTATATAGATAGAGTACTAAAGGTATCCCGAACTGTCTGATACAAGAGGCCGTCTCTCATAAGAGCTAGGGGCGGGCCTACGCCGCGCCCTGTACATACAATCAAATTAAATATAATTTACGAACTACAACTATAATTCGACAACACTATAAAGAAAAGTACAGTAAAAATTATTATTACTCAAAAATAATTATGGCTAACTAATTCGCACTTTCGAGGACAATGATTAAGAGGCACTCTGCGTGAATTTATTACTCGTGTAGATTATAACTTACTACAGGTTCCGTAATGTTACTTTAGAAAATATACAAAATACATGTGTATACTTACTTGCCTTCCGTATCTGTTATATCGACATAACTCTGTTAACAAACCCGTTTATTAATACGAACACTCGGCCAGAGCTAAATAGTGTTTTGGCTGTAAGTGGTTCGACTCGGCGTCATCAATCCTCAGTCTATGAACACAATTATCCAGCGTACCTTACCTAAAGCATTAAAAGCTAATTATGTGTATGTGGCATGAACTAAACTGTGGAATCTCACGCGGGCAATATTGCCATGTTTAAGGCTATTAAGGCTATTGGACAAACTTGGAACTGAAAACTAAACAAATGTGGTGGGAAATTGCAATTTATAGATGTACATTAATACTGTACTGTTTAGTGAAAATGTTTCGCAATATTAGCCAGCGTCAAATTCCACTAGCAATCACAATGTCTTGATTCGTTAGGATACTTTACTCCCGCATATAATATTCACATATACCAAAATATGTTTGTCTTGATATAGTTGCAGTATTATACCGCATTGCCGACTCCGTTGTATTAGGACAGATCTGAAAATAGATAAACATATTGTTAGAATCTAATAAATTATTGCCGCATATGCGTTTATCAATGGTGTCATCAACATGAATAAGCAATTTCACAACATACTGACTGGTCTACATAAATAACCTAGAAGATGTGATCACTTTTAGGGTGAATATTAATCAGTAGTGACGCTTTTCCTTCATCAAACTTTTTTTAACAGTCTTTTTGGACGGCCAGTGTATAAAAAGGTATGTGTGTATACTCACAGCTGGGGACAAGGTCCTGATGCATGTGGTGCTCGGCGTCCATGCCGAGGGGCATGCAGGTCGCGGGAGGGGGTCGGCGCTGCACCTGTTACACAAATGTTACACGTTCAAATGTATTCGGATTTAAATGAATATAATTTTTGGAATATTTGACTCTTCTTTCTTTAAACATACAACATGATATTCAGTGTCGGGCAGACTTAATCCTTTTTTTTTTTTTTTTTGGTGCGCGGTGGACATGGACTTCCTCCATCGTGGGCGTGACAGAGGGGCATGCCGGACTCTTACCGGCTGAAACCACCGCAGTGTTCCACCTCAACCTATGGCCGGAGGTGCGGGATTCGCGTAAGCATTCACCGCTCCCCCGACAGGCCTCGACCCGCTGTTCCTCAGCGGGTCCCACCTCCCCGTGCGCCTATTCCTATAATGGCCGCACTCACTCTCGAGTGGCGCTCGTGGAACACTGCAGCGCCAACTCGGGCCTGTTTGGTCGGACGACAGACACCGCTAGTCCGCCGACCGCAGGCCACCTCTCATGGAGGTCGCAGATCGTTTTGCGCCTTTCTCGGGCGCCCGGTGCGTCTCCTGCGGGAGGGGAGAGAGGATGCGGCTTCTCTCTCCCGATCGGCCACCTCCTTTGCAGACATGACATCCTCGCAAAAGGAGGCAACTCCATCCCATGCGCTCCCGTTCTCGACCATCGATTGAACGACGGCCGGGAGCGAAAGATCGCTCCCGCCTATTGCCGCGATGAGGTCACGGCGCAGCCCTGCCGAAGCTGGGCACTCCTCCAACGTGTGCTGCGCCGTATCCTCAGGGAGCGGACTTAATCCTAAAGCCTTTTCTTTTTTATATTGCGCTAGGCAGCGAAACATTAAAAAGAAAGGACTACATAAATCCGACATAATGCGAGTTATTTCTTAATAGTTTTCAAACATGAGTACGAAAGCCTGCGGTCTATTTAAATTGATAAGGAGTGTGTGAAAGTAGCTCAATGTTATCGTCAATCAGCATCCGTTGCCGATATCGGTTCAAATAACGTATCAGCTACAGTATGTGGCCCCATTGATAAGGCACATTCATGTTTTTGACACAGGACGACGACGGACACTTTACAAAGTCAAACTTTTCCTTAAGAGTAAACTAGTCGCGAGCTCGAGAACTCACTGGTGGTCATGGCCAAAATCACGCTGTTTAACTTGGTTTCGTGTCTGACGGAGCTAGTATCAGTTATGAGCAGTTAGACGCTAATCTACACGCACAACATCTAGTTCTCACGCACAGAAACACCGTTCCGAACTGATAGGCGCATAAAAATATTTGAAAAGTGCTTTGGAAAATCGAGTTCTATGAAAAATCCACTACATAAATCAATCACAAATAAAGTTTTTTGAACTCTTCGATAACTGAGCTTTGTCGGTACGGATTTAATTTTTAATATTTTTCAGTTCTTTTATTTACACCCAAAGTTACGTTAAAAATAGCAAGAAAAACGATTCTTTGTTGGCTCATAACTTTTTAATGGCTTGATATTTTACAATTCTGCTTCCGTACAGACACAATTAATAATTAGACAAAACGATACAATGTTTAACTTTGGATGTACAATGTCAAACAGTGGAGTAATACTCTCCCGAAATTTCTATGGAAAAAATATCGAATAGTGGCACCTTAAAGTCCGTGTGTCATATCAACAGTACCTACTGTACTTATTTTTGGTTAATGATTGCGAAAGTCGCGAATAGGTTTTTTCTTCTTCAACGATCGCCATTTTATTAGTTTCTGTCTTGTCACTCATTTATTGAGAATAGAAAAAAAAAAAACTGCAGTCTTTATAAGTAAACTAAAAACTTCGCCTCAAAAATAACATTAATACTATACTTCCGTTTTTGTTGAGTAAGCTGCTAATAAAAATGATGATGTTTTCATGTTATGTTTACTTTTTTTTACACACCTTGGTTTTTTTCTTTTAGAAGATGGTTGTTGATGTTAATTGATGACGTGATTATTTGTTTTTTGTTGTCTGCACAACACAACACCACATAAAGCAAAATGTAGGCTGACCCAGGAATCAACTTAATTTTTTTAGCTGACTAATAAGCTTCAACATCCATAATACCTAACTTATTTTGGAAATAGGTATGTGTGTTAATACAGACACAATTACGAAACAAGTTATTTTGCTGCTTGAGCTGATGAAAGATAGTATTTATTTTTCTTTCCTTGTAGACCGCTGCAAATTTTCCTTGCATAATTCTCATTCGCGACTTTGAAGAATATAATCTACACTAATACTATAAATGCGAAAGTAACTCTCGTCTGTTACCTTTTAAGGTGTTAACGGCTGAACAGATTTTGTTGAAATTTGGCACACAGACAGACTATGGTCTGGGTTAGGAGTGTTAGGACATATGACGAAGCCACAGGCAATCGCAATAGGTAAAAAAAAAATGCCTTACCTGGTCGAGATTGAAGCGAACAAACGCCTCGTACTGTTCGGCAAGCTTGGTGCTGAGCGCAGACTCGTACTCAGAGCGAAGAGCTACCTCCTGCTCGCGTAGCATCCGCTCGCAAATCATGCGCACCTGGGGACATCATACAATTGAATACTCTCTTATGTACACCATTTTGAATTACCTACAGACATGATTGTAAAAACAATATGTAAATGTTTGTGTTGTTTTTTAGTCATAGAATATGTATTTATGTTAATTGTAGTCAACTAAGCCCTGATTAAAGAATGAACAGCTCCCTTAAGGAAGAAGAAAATGTGTTACGCCAATCGAAAATACAGAGTATACACACTATACACCCTACGAAATCTACAAAAAAATCCATTCCTATTACATACGAAAGGGCTGTTAAGTTGCCAATATACTAGAAGTATCAAAAATTTTATACACAATGCCTATTGTAATAGAAAATTGCCTTTATACGAAACTGCGCACGGTAGAACGCCGTATGCGCCGACGACGTTTGTATGAGACTTTACGAAGCTGTACCAATAGCGACATAAACTTACCTGTTTGAAAGTGAAGAGGGCACGGTTGTGAACCTTCTGGCTGCTGCTGTGTGAAGAGTGATGTGGCGGTGAGCAGTCGCCTTCAGATCCACTTGATGAGGAACAGGACGCTGCAGCGGTGGTCAGCCGGAGTTGGCGACGACGGTGCAGGCGCTTGATCTCGTCACATATCTCCTGGGCCATACGCTCTGAAGATAGAACACGGTTTCAAAAGTTAGGGGTGAAATGACAATGAATATTGCATAGACGAGACATAAACCTCTTTCTGACTGGCCCAAGTATCTACCTCCCTTTTTTTTTTTCTTTTTTTTTTTTATGGATGGGAAATCATCAAATGACCCCTCCCGCTCTGGGTGTAGCGAAGGGAGTGTCAGACTCTTACTGACTAAAACCCATCCGTGTTCCTTCCTTAGCCCTTTATGTTCCGGGGTAGCGGTAACCCTTTCGGACAATCCCGCACCCCCGGCAGGCTTCGGCCCTGGCAGGCCCCTTCTTTTATGCTGACATCTCTTTGAGGCGCGCGTGGAACACGTACGCGCCGTCCGGCACGGGCCTGGTCCTGATCGGACGGTGAGCTACCCATTACTCTCCGTCCGCAGGCCCGCGCCTACGGCGGCCGGGAGTCGTCACGCGGCTCCCGACGCCCGGAGCGTCTCCCGCGGCGGCTGGGGTGTGAGGCTCTCTCCCTTAGCCGTTCCGCCACCTCCTTCGCTAGCATGACTGCTTCGCAGAAGGAGGTGACGGCCTCCCACTCCCTCTCGCCCCGGACCATGGCTTGAACCAGGGCCGGACGCGAGAGGTCGCCGCCGCTGTCGATCGCCTCTACGAGGGCACGGCGGTGCTCCGCCCATGCGGGGCATACCTCCACCGTATGCTCCACCGTGTCCTCTGGGCGATCCTCGCAGTGGTGACACCCGGGCGTCTCCTCCCGCCTGATGATGTGCAGGAACCTCCCAAAACATCCGTGTCCGGTGAGGACCTGCGTCAGGCGATAGGTGAGGACGCCGTGACGCCTCTCTAGCCACTCCTCAAAGAGGGGTCTTACCGCCGCTATCGTGGCGTGCCCTAAGTATCTACCTCCCTAATTCACGTAATTTCAAGAAACGCCGAACATATTGCGGTGCAGTTAAGTTCAAGCACAGAATACTTAAAGTACTACGTACAGAAAGGACACTCCCTTCCCCGCACTAACATCAGTTACCGCACCTCACCCCGCACTTCGGCGTATTCGTCGCAGTTCTTTAACAAAGAGCGCTCGCAAACACAAGTACCTCACGCACACATTCATACGTATACAAACGTCATTTTTTAATGTAGTAGTAGTAGGTAATTATTTTGCCAGCGTTGTATGGAGTGTCCGGGGTGTGGTTCAAGTTTAAGTGCCAAACCGTATCCTCGAAACCTTTGTACTAAGGGCTCCCGCGCACTTGGCAGCCTGGCTGCGGCAGCCAGTCGAACATAATGACGGTGTATGGGAGACCGCGCACTAAGCAGCCACGAAACGTCATTGTTAGACTGGCTGCCGCAGCCAAGCTGCCTATAAAAGCAGTAGATAGAAGCACTTGAGTAATGAACTTGACGCGAGCGTATTTCTGACAACGATGGAGAAAACGAAAAGCGTTGTTTTTAATCGAAGCTTAACTGCAACCGATTTTCTTTAGTTACGTGAATTAACTTCTTCGTCATGTCGATGACACGACATTGAAAACAGTACAATTATTATCAATACTCAATATCTTTATTGCTTTACCATAATGTGTACATAGGTGGTAACTATACAGGGTGAAATTGAAAACATGCGACAAAAAATGGGAGATTGTACTCATCATTATGAACAACTTTTACTATGGGACCAAACAAGAAATCGCGAAAAAAAATCAGCTGTTCCCTACATTTATGTTCGCATAGCTCGTCAAAATTTAGGGAACAGCTGATTTTTTTTTTGCGATTTCAGTGTGTGTTCCATAGTAAAAGTTGTTCATAATGATGAGTAAGTACAATCTCCCATTTCGATTTGTCACATGTTTTCAATTTCAACCTGTATAATTTAGATCATTATGGACCCTGTAGGGGACAGCAAAAAGGTTAGGAGGTAGGTATCAATTAGCCTATTGAAGGGTGAGCTGATTTAATTCTAAAAGATGGGCTAGAACTGTAGCTAGAAAATACTGGAGTCAAACTAGCATTTCCTATAGTAAGCATGACTAAAAATAGTCACATTAACTCATCCTCTTAAAATCTCAGATGTGTTAGCTGTAAAAGGACTAACAAAGACTTTAAAATATGCAGCAACAATAATATAATATTATAGTGTGTTGTTGCCAAAATAGTAATTGTCAGAATAAAAATAACTATGCAGTGAATGTAGCTAAACTGATATGTGTCAACTAATCAGCATCAAAATTAATGATTTCACTGTACCTGCAGAATTTGTTCAGAAATAGTTTGAATGCTTTTTCTGAAACAATATCAATAATCTGACATAGCTATGCTAAATAAATAGGTAACAGTCTTACATGTATAAAGTTATGCTGTAAGTATGATAAGACAAAACTTGGATAAATGGTGCTTATTTTTAATCTAAATTATCACACTAATATTATAAAGGCGACAGTTTGTGAGTGTGTGTGTTTAAACAGGGTGAAATTGAAAACATGCGACAAATTGAAATGGGAGATTGTACTCATCATTATGAAGAACTTTTACTATGGGACCAAACCTGAAATCGCGAAAAAAAAAATCAGCAATACCCTACATTTATGTTCGCAAAACTCGTCAAAATGTAGGGAACAGCTGATTTTTTTTTCGCGATTTCAGGTTTGGTCCATGGTGCAGGATTGTCCGAAAGGGTTACCGCTACCCCGGAACATAAAGGGCTAAGGAAGGAACATGGATGGGTTTTAGTCAGTAAGAGTCTGACACTCCCTTCGCTCCACCCAGAGCGGGAGGGGTCATATGATGATTTCCCATCCATAAAAAAAAAAAAAATAGGTTTGGTCCCATAGTTCATAGTTCTTCATAATGATGAGTTGGTACAAACTCCCATTTCGATTTGTCGCATGTTTTCAATTTCAACCTGTATGTTTGTTACTTCTTCACATTCAAACGGCTGGACCAATTTTTATAAAACTTTGTATGGAGGTAGCTGCCACCCTGGATTAATAAATAGGCTACTTTTTACCCCGATATTCCCACGGGATCGAAACTTATGCGGGTGAAACCGCGGGGCGCAGCTAGTTTAAATATAATTTTCTTTAAAGACAACTGCAATTAGCCAGAATTGTCTTAAGACTGAACAGTATGACTCAGGTAAAAGAATAGTACTACTCAATTACCAGTATACATTTCACTGAAAAACTATTCAGTCATTACTTTTTATGAAAGCTAATAACTATGAAAGACCTACCCCATAACTATTTTTCATTTCTGAGTGCTCAGAATAGAAATAAATTATGTTCATTGAAGTAATGCATTAACTTTTGCAAAACAAAAAACCTATTCAACTATCCCAGTCTATGAACCAAATCACGGTAATACAATAAACTAATGGCTTGGGCACAAAGTAAAATATTCATGTGAAAACAAAATATTCCTGAAATGTACTCAATTACACTTTATGGTAGCATAAATATTCATGACCAATAACTGTGAAATATGAAGGCTCAGGTAGAAAATATTCAGTACAGATCTGATGGTCATGGTAAAAAAAAAAGGTTAAGGGTATAGAGAACTGAAGAGCACAAAAAAACTTAAGTTTGTTTATGATTACCAAGTTTTTTTTTGTATCTTGATCCAACTTGATTGTTGAATAAATAATGAGCATGATTGAGTAATATTATTTTGTTTACAAATCAAATGACCTTAAAAGATGAACGCAAGCTTACTTTTGTTGGGGTGATTAATTTTACCATACAAAATCGTTAATCACAAGAGATTTAATCAATTATCATTTTTTGTGTTAATTTATTCACTAGTATTTTTATATTTTATCTTAATTGCAGTTATTAATTTTAACACTTGATTATTTCTCAAATACAAAATACAAAACCAGCTGTTCATTTTTTAAACACATTCTGTCATTATTTACATTCTTACCTTCAGTATAACCTTCATACTGAAATGAAGATTAGTATCATATATTATATACTACTACTAGGCTCATGGTAATAATTCTATATGAGCCTATGTTATGTTTGATATGAATTTATGCAATAATTATTGCCAACTTATATATAAAACAGCCCACATATGCATTTTGCTTTGTTTGAATTTGTCCAGTCATTTAGTTAATTATTATTAGTAATTTGCTGAAACGTAGAAAAAGCAGACAGCGCTGCGTGTAATGTCCATATTTCAGCTGATTAAGCACCATCTGAGTCAGAGGAACTGCATGAAACGTACAAAAAACTCGGGTTTCAGTAAAAACGACCTACAATTTATTACCACAAAGACTTCGGAGTTGGGAATTGAACACAAAAACCAACAAAAGGACGTGAAAAAATCCACGCAACGGTCTTCATGCATCACTCATCTCGCTCTAACCCGATAAAAATATTCATGATGCAGTGGAAACAATGGCGTTAGATAATACAGCTGATTAAATATACAAATAACTTATTGTTGCGTATTATTTGTAGAAACTAGAAAACTAGCAAGGCCTTATTGCATTCCTGAAGCCATAATAAAAAAAATAAACAAACCTGGGGTCAATTTCACAGGTGCAATAACGGATTCTCCAAATGACGATGGTTTACTTTCAGAAACTTTTATTCCAGGACTTGTGCTAGAACTGGCTGCAAATGGTGAGCACCTTCGCCTTTTAGCAGGCATTTGCGCCATGGACTCCCAGTCCAAATTTCTTTTGAGAGTAGCACACGCCATTTTCTTTTTACGCCCAGCGAATGTCCTCTACCTATCCGATCCGATACTGTTTGGAATTTCTGCTTTTGTCACGAATCAAGCAATAAACGAAAATAATATTAAAACTTTAACAGCGGAAGCACTACAATTATTATACAGTTATTTATAAATTATTTTATTGCAGGATTTCTATAAATATTAAAGATTATTTGACGCTGTCCGATTCTCTCACTTCCAAATAAAATCAGACAGACAGCGAACACTTTTCACTCTATTCAATTTTATTTTGACATTTTGTTTTTGTAATCAGGTATACCAACTTTGAAAAATCCAAACCATAGACAAATTCTTAAATTTCCTAGACGAATTAGATGAGAATATCAGCTTTTATCAGTAATTGGAAAATGTACCGTACAGGTACACTCGTATTTGTAGTGCCGGGGCCACACCAACGGGAAACGCCGATGATTATTATCGCGATAAGTTGTGGTTGCACCTTCGAATAACGCCCGTCATCGCGATAATTATCGGCGTTCCCGTTGGTGTGACCCGGCCATGGATAAAATAAAATATTCGATAAAAAAAAAATCAATAAAAAGTTAAATATAATCGTTGTAATAGTTAAATATAAATCATTTTTCTCAGTCACAACACTACTTTGACCACAGAGTATGCAACACTTTACTTTGACAGAAAAAGCACAGAGAGTACTTTTTGATAGACAAAAAAATTGTTTTGACGACTGATTGTGAGTCATCGTCCAATTAATTAATTTTGCAACCTCAGTTTGCAACTCCATAATCATTTTATAATATTAAAGGCTGTGCCTAACCTAGTGCTAATCTGATAGGTCCACGAGCCTATTGTTTTTGTGTTAAAAGTTTCTTATAAGCCGTCAAACTGGGGAACGAAATGTCGTCATCTGCTATGGAAAGTATCCTTTTTAAGTTTTTGACACTGCGCTATTCAGGATTTTCAGCTGTACAGGATTAAAATCTCTTTGTAAATTATTCAGCATAAAATTTCATTCAAAACGCCTGGAACTAAATCGTCATTTACAATCATACATGGAGCCCATGGATATTCTCTTAGGTATTCCCCAATAATTTATCACTGGCCTTGTGATCGGTACCTAAATGTAGTTTTTAGGGCCTACTTTGTTCTTTGGTGTAGTTTGCAATTGATTTACCAATCATAACAAAGCCCCCAAGGATACTCACTGACCTATACCTTTACTCATTCAATTAGTGAGAATATAGTAAAGTGACTCTGTATTTTTAGTATAAATACTATAAACAATCGTTAGTCAGAATATGAGTCACAATAGTGAAGTAAGTTTTTTTACCAGAACCACTTTATTTCTTTTCATATTAACAAATTTCTAAAATCAACATTTTGTTCTATAGATTTACAGTACAGTATGTTTATTAAGTTTTATTTGCAGCATTGTTTTTATAAAAATAGAATCTTTTTATATTAATAATCCAACTTAAAAATGAATCCTTAACTCACTTTTATCAGAACACCTATTTAATTTAAAATTTGCTGTAAAAGAGTTAGAGAGAAACTCAAAAAAATGTGAAAAAGAAGAAAAGCTTGAGAAGGAAAAAGCTAAGAAGGCGATACAGAAGGGTAACTTAGAAGGAGCAAGAATACATGCAGAAAATGCCATAAGACAGAAGAATCAGGCCCTCAATTATCTTAGAATGTCGGCGCGAGTTGATGCAGTATCAAGTAGAGTGCAGACAGCACTAACAACTAGGAAGGTGAGTTCTCCAATAATCATTGGTCATTTTCAGGGACAATTATTCAAGAAATAATTGTGTTATTTATAGCAAAGTTGTTTGTTAAGTACCAATTCTGTCCGAAAAAGGAATAGTAAGTTGTGATCAACTGAATCAAGCAATGTATGGTCCTACATTTAATAATCTAAAAACTTGGAGATACAAGTGTAATGATGGAATTAATTTCATGTCTTTCAAACAAAGTATACAATTATGTATTCAATGATATGATTCATTACTTATCAGTTATCATTCTTATCTTAAAAAAACACCTCATTTCCAAACATCCTGACTTTTATGTGGCTTAGAAATAAAAGCCTTCTCCAACTCTTCAATCCTCTCCATCTTTTTCAATGTACTTACTGCTGGAAACAGGCTTTTAACAACATGAGTCGGTACTGTCCCACTGCAGGCCAAAGGCCTCCCTTCCCTAAGGAGTCCAGCTCATCATCATTTAACAATACGGGCATAGCTAATTTACCAATAAACTGATTCCAGGTCACAAACTCCATGGCGGGGGTAGTAAAGGCGATGGATGCAGCAATGAAATCAATGAATCTTGAGAAGATATCTACACTTATGGACAAGTTCGAGAGTCAGTTTGAAGACCTGGACGTGCAGTCTTCATACATGGAGAATGCAATGTCACAGACTACCACCACCACAGTGCCTCAGGGTGATGTTGATAATCTGTTGCAACAAGTTGCGGATGAAGCTGGGTGTGTATTGTTTTATTATTATAATCACATTTTTAAGACTGGCTTTTTCTACAACTGGGATAGAAAGTATCCTATGTTTACTCAGTCATGTTCTACCTGGGTGCCAAATTGCATCAAAATTAAGCTGTTAAGGTAACAGATAGACAGCTACTTTTGCATTTATAACATGAGTATGAATTGGTATTGCTAAACTGATAATATTCCACTTGCCAGTTTTCCTTTACAGAGTAGTATTAGTTGACCTAAGTGTTTCTTGAATGTATTGATGTCGTTGGGAACTTGCATGCTCCTATTTACCGAACCAAACAAACTTTATTGTGCTTACAGTTCACATAAATGATTTACTAGTAATGTGAATAACACTTGAAGTTGTTTCACCTTACACTTATGTAAGATTCAAAAGAGATTTTGTCCCTAAAGTAATGACAATATATTATAGAGTTAATAACATAGTTTTTCAAAAATTCAAAGACATGTGACATCCACCAACCCACACTGGGCCCGCATGGTGAATTACGGCCCACTCCCTCTCACTGAGAGGAGGCCTGTGTCCCAGAAGTGGGAACATTATAGGCTGATTATGATTATGATGAACATAGTTTTATCGACACCATAATAAACTAAGAAATAGGTCTGTATAACTTGCAATTTATTTTACCAGAGAAACGCCTTTTCATATTGCGTAACTAATGCAGCAGCATGCTATGCTACGTAAAATTAAAATGCGTTTTTCTCGTGAAATAAAAACCTCACAGTCATCATTAATTATACAGTGTAAGGTATTTATGCTCTTGACTTACTGCTTACCTTTAACTGTCTACCTTTTCTTTCCAGTTTGGAACTCAACATGGAGCTGCCTTCAGGTGTACCGAGCACTTCAGTGGGCACCGCGACGGTCGTGTCTCAGGAACAAGACGAACTCACGCAGAGGCTCGCAAGATTACGACAAGCAGAGTAGCTACCGTTGTACAGATATTATATGTTACGTATTATTATCGTATGCACACGATTCTGACGTAAGATCTAAATGAGGCATGTTTTTTAAAGTGATTTTTTCTTTACTTGACTTATTTGTTAAACAAATATGGTGTATGTACTGCAATTTTAATTAGGAAAAGTTGTTAATTACTAAAGTTACGATGTAATTCATACCGTATGTGAGTCTTACTAAGATTAAGACGTTCATGCTTTACATAAAGTATGAAAATGATACAAAAGCTCCTCATTTTCGAACCATGTTTGTTGATCAAATAGGACACATAAGGAAAAACAAACTGTAGACGTTTTGCGCAGTTCATGCTTTTTTGTAAGTACAAGATAAGTTTTCCAAAATGTCCTATTTTACATTTTCTAACAATAACATAACATCATGCCTGTAATTCCCAAAGGGTTAGGCAGATATGTTTCTATAGTACACCTACATTTCGCCACCAACAAACAACAATAATTTTTTTTTATCAACTGAAGTACAAAGTTGCTGGTCAAGTGACACGTCAGCCGAAGGTCCAGAACGCCAATTCTTGTAATTTAAAACGTTCAAAATCTAGTCGCAGTCTCATCTCGGCGACAAACAAATGTCAAAAGCTTGTCAAAATGTAGGGAAAGAGGTATTTTTGACAGAATGAGACTGAGATCAGACTGTGAATGTTCTTAAAATTACGAGAATTGCCCCTCAGGTTGTCGGCGGGTACTTAGCAACTGATGATGTCATCTTATAACGTTTTATTGTATGAGTTTATAAAGACAACATTAATTTGGTGTTATTTTCTTGACCTGACCCAATTGTTCATATCTCAATATTGAAATAATCGTCTAATGATCAATTTTATTTTATCTGTTAGATGTGGGCTAAACTAAATTTAAAAAAATAGTGTCATCATTTACTTGCAAAATATACCAGAGATGGATATTAATAATAATAATAAGGGCTGTTATACTTATTAGCTTATTAAAACACGATGCAATTGATCCATACATTAATGTTCAAATAACTCGAGAAAATGTGAGGAAAAATTTGTTCACCACACAACATGACGTATTGGTGAACACCACTTTTCGGTTTTCAGTTATTCCTTTTATAAAATATATCGTTTTTGTGAGACAAAGCTATTTTTAGTTTAGCTTAGTTCTTGCCCTACAGAATCGGCGTAAATTCAATAGTTACGGGCATAAACTGCGCAATATACATCTGTAAATGAAAATGTAGCTTTCAGTTAACTTCGACAATAAAAAAATGTTATTTCTGTTGCAAGTTATAGTCAGCTAATTTAGGTCCAGAAGAATACAGAAGATATTACAGCTCTTAAATGTTTGATAAGAAATGTATTTTCAAGTTATTTTATTTCGCGTCATTTCCACTTATGCTAATATTGTACTGTGATCACAAAATATATATTATAGAAACAGGCATATAATTAAGTATCTAAGGTAAAATATAAATGTCTTGTAATTTTTTGTAAATGTTCTTTATAAAGTTATAAATAATGAAGTTATTTTTATTTTGTTTTTGATTCATTTCGATGTTTTACTAATGTAACCCTCCTAGATCTATGTTAACCCCATTACCACCGCACCGTTTGACAGTGCTGTTTTGAAATTTAGGTCAGATGAAAACTATGGATTAAAGTTTTTAAGTCCTTTAGGCGCGATTGGTCCAATTCGCGATTGGTCCAATGTTCAAAAATATGTCCAATTCGCAGTTGGTCCAATTCGCGATTGGTCCAATTCGCGATTGGTCCAATTCGCAGTTGGTCCAAAATGGACAATGTTTCCGAAATTATACAATATATAAATGTAATATGTATATATACGATTTATAAGATTCTATAAATGATAATATTATAATAAATTTGCACACTGCTAGAGGATTCAGGTCTAGGCTATCGGTTGAGGAGAGGTGGTCAGGTTATATCTCACCTCCTCTACATGGATGACCTAAAACTCTTTGCCCCCAATAATTTGCAACTGATGGAGCTATTGAAAGTAACTGTAACTTGTTGTGCTGTGTAGTAACTTTCAGTAGCGCCGTCAGGATGGAATTTGGTGTGGACAAATGTGCAGTCATGCATGTAAAGAGAGGAGAGATTGTGGATCCCTGGGAACCCAACTCTCGGATTCCACAAACCTTTGAGCTCTCTCCGCATCCGAAACCTATAAGTATTTGGGTATGTCGGAAGCGTTGGGAGCGCTTCTTTGGTCTCCTGAAAATCGTACTTAATAATAGTCTTCTATCAGGCTAAAACAAGGTGCGCGCCTTCAACGGTTGGGTCATGCTGGTTTGATGTGGTCTTTTGGCATATTCAAATACTCAGACCGAACCCGATGCCCTGGGTCCGTACGCTACAGACTGCAAATCGAATGCAAAAGTGTGGAGGTCGAGGCTTTTTAAACGCTAATACCCACCACAATCGCGAGGTGTGCAGTCTCAGTGAATATATCCTAGAAACCGGCGTGGGGATGCATCGAGACTTGGCCGCGGTGGACAAGGGCCTCACCCCGCTCTCCTTGGCTAAAGAGAACTGGCGCAACCCTACTGGGTTGCAAGCACACTGTGCTTGACATTAATGATCGCATGGAGGTATGGCAGAGTAAGGAGCTTCACGGAAGTTTTTTTCGGGCCCAAAATGGACCCGATGTAGATGTACTAGCGTCCGTAGCCTGGCTGCGTTTCGGTGAAGGTTTTGTCTTTGCAATTATGGACGAATTTATGATGATGAACAATTATCGGACTTTTATTGTCGGAGATTAGTCCGATAATAATTGTTCATCATTTTGACATCTATCGGGCATGCCACCGGCCAGGGAAATCAATCAGACATATTATCTCCGGGTGCTCTCGTCTAGCTAACGGAGAGTACTTGCATAGACATAACCTTGTAGCCAAGATAATCCATCAACAACTTGCTCTGAAATACAGCCTTGTGGAATCTGAGGTGCCGCACTACAGGTATGTGCCCGACCAAGATCTCGAAAATGAAAATATCACATTGTACTGGGATCGATTCATCGTCACTGACAGGACTGTTGTTGCCAATAAGCCTGATATAGTGGTGGTGGATCGATCAGAGCGGCGCGCAATGATTGTTGACATAACCGTCTCGCACGATGAGAACCTCGTGAAAGCCGAGAAAGATAAACTAATCAAATATCTTGATTTTGTTCGCGAGGTTGTCGACATGTGTGATGTGGACTCAGCGATCATTGTGCTGATAGTCGTGACAGCTAATGGGTTAATAGCCAAGAACCTTGACCAACACCTGAGGAGGTTCTCGTTGGGCAGCTGGATCAAGGGCTTGATTCAGAAAGCAGTACTTCTGGACACGGCCCACATTGTTAGGAGGTTCCTCTATCTGGAGCCCTGACCGCCGCCCGGGTAGCTTAAACCCTGTACATAAAAATGTGCTATTTTGTTTAATTTTGGAAACGCTTTATATTGAACCAACCGCGAATTGGACCAATCGCGAATTGGACCAATCGCGAATTGGACCAACCGCGAATTGGACCAATCGCGAATTGGACCAATCGCGAATTGGACCAATCGCGCCTAAAGTTTTTATTTTAAGTTTATACATCCCTAACAGTTATTTTGAAAAGTATAAAAATAAATTCACTACCTACTGCAGAATGCCGAAGTGCGTTGACGGCACAGCATATATTTTTTATTTAGTATTGCAGTATTTGTAAATAATCAAAGGACATTAAAGTTATAATAAACACGAAACTTTGTCAAAATACTTTTATTATCCATAAAACAATTAAAGGAACAAGCATGTATTAATACAAATAACAGTAAACTTCCAACTAATACTAATAATACGGAAAAATCTGTAGTGTGACTACATTTCTTACAACCTACCGTACAAGCTAACTCAATACCGTATGGTGTGCCAACTCCGCACAACTTACCCACTACGGAGCTGCTAAAACGTATATCACATCTAACAATCAGGAAAACATTAGTTTTAATAATACAAAATAACTTCCCAACAAAGTGGTCGTCAATTTCTTCCATAGAAATCGTCTGCCGTATCCGTATTAGGGCACAAGTGGCGCAAAATGTTCTGAAACGTGTGACGGGGAGTTGTTTCTGAAACATTTTTGTTTTATTCAATATAGTTACGGCGAGTTTGCGCCAAGACTTTGTACCATAAATGTGCCCTAGTCCAGATATAGTTTTACACTTATTATGTGTGGTGTTTAAACCTAGGAATATGGCATTAATATGACTTAGTAAAAATGTGAATACTGTGTTGTCTTTGGTGTAGTGTTAAGCGTCCCCATTGTCGGTGGTTTCGAAGGCTATATGGTAGAAGTACCAGTCTTCGAGGAAGGACGGCACGAAGGCTTTGCTCTTCGTGTACCTGACCGGCGGCTTCAGTTTGGCGAGCTCTTGTTCGTAGAGCTCCAAAGATTCAGGGGAAGTGGCGCCGTTGCCCTGGAACAGAAATGTGGAGAATGTGTGATGGTGTTGCGCAATGCATATCTTTTCTTCCCTACAATTGTAGGCTATTTAACAGATTCTGCTGGAAAATAGCCCTCATGACCCTTACAAAAAGTTCTATAAAATTATGGATAAGTATTTTGATTCTTGCTAACCCATTGAATTTATCGAAGCTGACCAATAAAGTAGGTAGCACACAGTGTTGAGTGAATTTATGCTTGGCAGTCATGCGCCAACCTGGTCCAACGAACTTTGGGTACTTGGTAATATCCAACTAGCTACCAAAAATACAGCAGTTGCTAATATTTTGAAAAATGCTGGTCGACGCTGCGACAAGGACAGACCTCTGCCAGAGCAATTGTACAGCAACACAAGCAGAAGTAGATATTGAACAACTGCAGCGAAGTGCGCACATGTTATGATTTTTTTTAAATTTTTTTTTCTTTAATTATTGTATGTTGGTAAAGTAAACTATACTCAGGCGCCGGCAAGTTTATTTTCAGGGGGTATATCTTCAGCTCTTAAGAAGCGAGCTTGATCATTTTTGCACTTCACCTCGGATATTTCGGGTATATTCTCGTGGTCCTACTATTTTGTCCTATCAGTAGGTCCACGAGGGTATGTTATTTCATTCATTAGGTTATTGTTTGTCCATTCATACAAAGAATAACTTTGTCAACTTATGCACTGCATCTTGCCTCGAATGGGATAGGTTTTATTTTATCCATGCATACATAAAGTGGACCAACTATATATTTTATTTTGAAATCAAGGAGCTACAAGTGCACGGTCTTGCACCCCGCTCCCGGCGCCCATGAGTATACATGTTTCATTAGCTAAACCCAACACCAGAAAAGATAAAAAACGAACATACATGAGTCATAAACTTCCCGTTAGGCTTGAGAATCTTGAATGAAGAGTTCAGGATGGTGATCATGAACTCCCACAGCTCGCCGCACGCTGACTCCGAGATGGGAATGTCCGTCAGATCTCCGAAGATATAGTCCACCTTCTTGCCTTCAGTGATGAACTTGTTCACAGTCAACATGCAATCTTCTACGATCACCTGGAAAATTATTTTAGGATTAGATGAAAATGTATGGGGGATTGAATATTCTGTAGTCGGAAGTTTTTAGGATTGCTTCGTTTCGATTCGAGTGTCGAGAGTTCGTGACCCGCCCCTGCTTCGCACGCCAAGGCTTTTTAATACAAATGAATTATACGATCCACTCCAAGTCGCTGCTTCTAGATTAAATTCTCTAAACGATTTTGTAGTTTAGATGAACATCGCGGTCACACAGACACACGACAAGCGACTTTAATCCATACTAATATTATAAATGCGAAAGTGTGTCTGTCTGTCTGTTACCTCTTCACGCTTAAACCGCTGAACCGATTTAGATAAAATTTGGTATAGATATAGTTTCGAGTCCCAGGAAAGGACATATGATAGTTTTTATCTCGATATTCCCACGGGATCGACAATTATGCGGGTGAAACCGCAGGGCGCTGCTAGTTTATAATATGTATGGATATTGATAGATGTCAACAAAATCCATTACACATTATCGTGACTGCCGAACTCTTGGTATGGCGCTCACGAGTATTGAATACCTGATTTACGTCAAATGCATATTACCGAAAGAGTTGACACGTACAGGCTAAAAATAGCGGAGTATATTTACAAAATTGTCTAGCCAGTGAGTGACAGTAATTTGGCCCATCCCGCCCATCGCATGCAACACTGAAATGACTCACAATCTTGATATAGTAACTAGGTGAGCTTATTTCCTCACGTTATAATAACGCTTGTAACTATATTTTATATGAAACAATATTATTTTGAACTGTAATAAAAGTTAAGCAATAAGTAAAAACATATTTTTATGCTTTCATAGCTAGTTATAGTATTTGCCAGTTCATAATATGATTAGTTATTGCTTCCAACATGCCGTGCAAACCATGTTTTATTTACTTATTTGGGATAAATAAAAAGTTACACATACAAAAAAAAACAAAAAGAAGAAACACAAAAATGTGCATTTATTTTCCCGGGTTTGGAAATTCGCCCGAACTCTTGTTTATGATACCAAAAGTTTGAGATAAATATTCCGGGTCACACATGCTCTTTGCAAACAAAATAGTCACTGATACTGTTACGTTAGTTTGCATCCCACTGCTGGGCAAAAGTACATAGTAAAAGTAGTGAGTACAGTCGAACAAGCTATTTGGTATACAGGCAGCTAACTTGCTACTTTTAAAAAATGTTGTGAGTATGCTGAATAGTCAATTCTTCAAATTACTCTCTCAAGTATGCCATTAGCATATAAAGTTATAAGACATACGGCATTTTGAAAGAGTAACTATGAAGTTTCTTGACCTTTCTTCTTCATACGAAACTAACTTTTGGAAGGGGTAAGTAACTAGAATCAATACATTGTCTTATAAATTTTGACGTTCAAAAGTACCTCATAATGGCCTACTTGAAATAAAAAATAATTGACTTTGACTTATAAAAAGTAAAAATGAATATTGCATTGCCAATTTTCGAAAAGCATATAGCGAAAAGATTCAAAATATGAATAATGTGCCTGTATACCATACCATAGCTTGCTCGACTGTAAATATAGGGGTTTATTTATAAACGTTGCTCAAAGTTAAGAGACGTTTAAACGTCAAAAATGTATGGTTAAATAGTCGCTAATCACTACATAACTTTAAGCAACGTTTATGAATAAAGGTTTATTATATTAATTTACTTCATAATTAGGCCCCTTTCTTCTCTCCAGCACGTCCCCGCATATGGGCCGCAGGTACTTATTACAGGCGGACATGACGACCTCGTCAATTTCCAACATCCAGACGTACTTTGGTTTCTCCTTCAAGAGCTCGTATAACAGAGCGCCGTCGCCGCCACCTTGAAATAATTAGTCCCCTGTTAGAATATAAGCGATTATGCATGCATGGGGTTAGAGTAGACCTCGTAAGTTTTTTACCACCGTTGAATGTCACTTGGATGTCAATCTACATAATAAAAATCTTAAATTTACTGACAGATAACGCAGTCTAAACCAGCACCCTAATCGCGTAAGATATACTATCAATCGGAATCTGAATCATTTTGAAGCAAATTGCTAATCCATTGCTTCATAAGTTCGAAAAATTTGTCTGCTCAACACGTAAATAACGCAATGAATGTTGTTGAACTGTCAAAATCAAACCGATTCCGATTGATAGTGTTACGCAATTGCCCCGCAGGGTCTAGAAGCGAGAATGTTTGTGACAGTTCGATACGTTTAGCGTACTGAGGGACGCCCCCCGGCTAGATGGACCGAAGACCTTAAGAAGGTGGCTGGGATAGATTGGATGCAGAACAGAATGCGGGGCGTTGTGACGTAGCCTGGGAGTCTACAGTAAAACGGGGCTACTTTGACTTCCAGGGTTACTTTGACAAGGCCGATCACAACGCTATGACGCGTTCCCCACACACCGTGGCTCGCGCAATATTACTCGAGGTCACGCACACTTGCTGAGCACACGTGAAAACCGATTTTGGCGCTCTGTTAAAGTAGTTCCAACGCCTGTCAAAGTAACCCTGGAAGTCAAAGTAGCCCCGTTTTGCGGTATGTCCAGTAGTGGACTGCGGTAGGCTGAGTTGATTGATTGAGATACGTTTCTACTTTAGTGAAGCTTCAATTTTCTGGGACTTTTTGTCAAAAGTGATAAAACAATTAAGAGGTTGACTATACAAATTAATGATTCTGTATGCTCCACAGGTCGAAGAGTCCTATAACTGTCTGACCGAAGTTAATGCGAGTGAAACCGCGGACAACCGTTAGTGTCTTATTAAACTTTCGCTACCGGTTCATATGACCCTTTTTTATAGGTGGGAAATCATCAAGTGACCCCTCCCGCTCTGGGTGGAGCGGAAGGGTATCACACTCTTACTGACTAAAACCCATCCGTGTTCCTTCCTTAACCCTTTATGTTCCGGGGTAGCGGTAACCCTTTCGGACAATCCCGCACCCCCGGCAGGCTTCGGCCCTAGCAGGCCCCTTCCTTTTTGCTGACATCTCTTTGAGGCGCGCGTGGAACACGTACGCGCCGTCCGGCACGGGCCTGGTCCTGATCGGACGGTGAGCTACCCATTACTTTCCGTCCGCAGGCCCGCGCCTACGGTGGCCCTGACCCTCATATGTGTCATATGACCCTGGTTTCCCCTTTTTGAATAAAATGTACGAGGGTGCTAAGTACAACTGGCTTCTTCAATAGCGTCTGCTATTAACGTAATAATCATCTGTATTACGCGACCACTATATAAAAGGGATGGGTTGAAAAGAAACAAGTTCAATCATAAAAGAACCAAAATAAAACACGTTTAACGGACCTCTTTAAATTGAGATGTTAACAGATTTCTTTATATTGAGATGAAATGGACAAAGAGAATAATACGTTATATGATATAATTTTGAAAGAGATTCCCTGGATTATCCTCTGAAACGAGTTCCAGTAAAGAAAAGGAAATGTTGCGATTACAAAAAGTAAGCAGACGCGGTGTCCGTTATCAAGAAACGTGTAATGTAACTCGTAGGCTTATTAAAAAATATATTTACAACAAGGTCGAGTAACTGAATATTGCATGAACGACGGATAAAATGGAATTATTCAACGTAGCCTTGTAACGACTGTAAGATTAGCGCAAGCATAGCGTTATATGATATAATTTTGAAAGAGATTCCCTGGATTATCCTCTGAAACGAGTTCCAGTAAAGAAAAGGAAATGTTGCGATTACAAAAAGTAAGCAGACGCGGTGTCCGTTATCAAGAAACGTGTAATGTAACTCGTAGGCTTATTAAAAAATATATTTACAACAAGGTCGAGTAACTGAATATTGCATGAACGACGGATAAAATGGAATTATTCAACGTAGCCTTGTAACGACTGTAAGATTAGCGCAAGCATAGTAGCTACAGTGCTTTCGCGCAATCGAGAAGTATGGAAGAAAAAAAAAATACATGTTACGCCGACCCCAAATAGATTGGAATAAGGGCTGAATATGATGTTTTAATCCCTATGGTAACAAGGGGCAAGAATAATTAACAGGTAATACTAATAAGAAGACATAACATCACGACTGTTTTGCACGAAGGATAAGGCAGAGGCGCGCCTATAGTAGGTACACCTACATTTCGCCAATTATGTAATAGGGGGCGAGCCTACTTTCAACCGGGCGCAAATCTAGACTACCAATATCACTTTGCTCGACCTGCGAATCAAACCCGGGTACGTATGTAAGCATAAGGTCCTTTTTTTTTTTTTTTTTTTTTTTTTATGGATGGGAAATCATCAAATGACCCCTCCCGCTCTGGGTCGAGCGAAGGGAGTGTCAGACTCTTACTGACTAAAACCCATCCGTGTTCCTTCCTTAGCCCTTTATGTTCCGGGGTAGCGGTAACCCTTTCGGACAATCCCGCACCCCCGGCAGGCTTCGGCCCTGGCAGGCCCCTTCCTTTATGCTGACATCTCTTTGAGGCGCGCGTGGAACACGTACGCGCCGTCCGGCACGGGCCTGGTCCTGATCGGACGGTGAGCTACCCATTACTCTCCGCCCGCAGGCCCGCACCTACGGTGGCCGGGAGTCGTCACGCGGCTCCCGACGCCCGGAGCGTCTACCGCGGCGGCTGGGGTGTGAGGCTCTCTCCCTCAGCCGTTCCGCCACCTCCTTCGCTAGCATGACTGCTTCGCAGAAGGAGGTGACCGCCTCCCACTCCCTCTCGCCCCGGACCATGGCTTGAACCAGGGCCGGACGCGAGAGGTCGCCGCCGCTGTCGATCGCCTCTACGAGGGCACGGCGGTGCTCCGCCCATGCGGGGCAGACCTCCACCGTATGCTCCACCGTGTCCTCTGGGCGATCCTCGCAGTGGTGACACCCGGGCGTCTCCTCCCGCCTGATGATGTGCAGGAACCTCCCAAAACATCCGTGTCCGGTGAGGACCTGCGTCAGGCGATAGGTGAGGACGCCGTGACGCCTCTCTAGCCACTCCTCAAAGAGGGGTCTTATCGCCACTATCGTGGCGTGCCCTGCGCTGGGTTGCGAAAGTCGCTCCTTCCATGCCACCATGAGATCGTGCCGGAGGTCTGTCCGCTCCGCCGCGATTTGCCGCGGAAGCGGAGTTTCCCCCCGGCTCAGTGCCTCCGCGCGCCACTCATACAGGCGCGCTAGGACTATCGCCTCCAGATCCCATGGCGGCAGTCCGGCAAGGAGGCTTGCCGCCTCGCCCGAGATCGTGCGGTACCCCCGGATCAGCCTTACGGCTACCACCTTTTGGGGCGCGTTCAGATAGTGGGCGGCTCGCCGCCGCAGAGAACGCGCCCACACCGGGGCCCCGTATAGGGCCATGGACCGCACGACCCCCGCGTAAAGCCTCCGGCAGGAGGTGTTTGGCCCCCCCAGGTTGGGCAGGAGCCGCTTGAAGGCGGCCCCGGTCCTTTCCAGTTTGGGGGCCAAACGTCGGAAGTGTTCGACGAAGTTCCACCGGCTGTCGAGGACGAGACCCAGGTATCTCATCGTTGCCTCGACGCCGATGTGAACCCCTCCCACCGTTAGTTGGGATCCCGATGGTGGCCCGTTCCGAGGCCCATGGAAAGACATGGCCTCGGACTTGTGCAATGCCACCTCGAGACCCAACCGCCGGATTCTTTCCACGACTATCGCAACCCCGCGTGTCATCGCGTCGGCCGCCGCCTGATGCGACCTCCCTTGCGCCAGGACTAGCGTGTCGTCAGCGTAGCAAACCACGCTGACGCCATCAGGGAGGTCGGCTCGCAGCACCCAGTCGTAACCGATGTCCCACAGGAGCGGCCCCAGAACCGATCCCTGTGGGACACCGCACGACATCTCTCGCCGGTTCCATTCCCCGTTGCGACCAGGGTAGATGACGGCTCTGTCCGTCAAATACGCCCCAACTACTCGACGGAGGTAGGTCGGCACCCGGTGATACCGGAGTGCCTCCCCAATACAGCTCCAGGGCAGGGTGTTAAACGCGTTGGCGATGTCGAGTGACACCGCCACGACGACCCCACCCCGGGTCACCGCGTCCCCCGTCGTGAGGGCTCTCACGCGCATGATGGCGTCCACTGTCGAGCGCCCCTTGCGGAAGCCAAACTGGCTATCCGCAAGATCCGGCCCCGTCCTCACTAGGTGCCCGACGAGGCGGCCTGCAATCACTCTCTCAAAGAGCTTGCCGACCTCGTCGAGCAGCACTATGGGCCGGTATGCGGACGGAGAGTCCGCAGGGCGCCCTGGCTTCTGAATGAGGACCAGCTTCCCCGTCTTCCAACGGAGTGGAAACTGGCCCCTCTCCATGCATGCGCTTAAGAGCGCCTCTAGTCGAGGCCCGAGAGCCCTCGAGGCCAGGACCCAGACTTTACCCGGCAAGCCGTCGGGTCCTGGGGCGGTATTTTTGGCCTTCAGCCTGCCTACCGCCGCTCTCAGATCTACCCCGGTCACTTCAGGGATGTCGTCGTCGTCGTCTTCATGGTCCGCTTCGGGCACCGCAAGTGGCGGAGCCATGGGCGGGGGAGTATGCTCCCCCCGTGAAGGGAACAGAGTGCTCACCACCTCCTCCACGAGCTGTGGGCGGAGACTCTGCGTCAGCGGGGGGGCCCAGGTGCGGAGTTTATTCCGCACCATTTTGTAAGGGCGCCCCCATGGATCTCTGTTCAGAGTCTCCACCATCTCTTCGCGGGCCGTATCCTTGGCCCGCTGGACAGCCCCTTGGAGGGCGGTCTTCGCCGCTCTGTACCCCTCGTACAGCTCCGCCTCCGTGGCTTCCGCATCCGGAGGGCGGATGCGGAGCCTGCGGTGCCTGGTGTACCGGTGTCGCGCGTCGACGCACGCCTTGCGTAGGGACTCCACCTCCTGCGACCACCAGTACACCTGACGTCGGGCGCATCCTGGCCGGACTCGGGGCATTGCCACGTCACATATATCGGACATGGCCTCCTGGAGCCATTCCGCCTCATTGTCAATATCGGCAGGCCTGTCCGGTGATGACACCCAGGCCTGCACGATCGAGGCTTCCAGGAGGAGCTCCCGGTCCAGCTGCTTCAGCGCCCACCGCGGACCACTCGGGGCCTGCTGGACCAGCGCGCTAGAGGTCTGGGTGGAGACGTCGAACCGGATATACCGGTGGTCGGAGTAGGTCTCCACCTCCTCCATGACGCGCCAGTCACTGACACGCTGTGACAGAGCGGGGCTGGCGAACGAGATGTCCACTACGGACTCGCCCCGCATCCGCACACACGTAGGGACAGAACCCCGATTTAGGACGACCAGGCCTGTTTCCAGGGCCCAGTCCTCCACCATCCTGCCCCGCACATCCGTGTAGCGGGAACCCCAGGCCAAATTCTTGGCGTTGAAGTCCCCTACCACTAGCACGGAGAAGGAATGGTTTCCGGCGACGACGACACTCAACTCTGTTAAAGAGTTCTGGAACTCGGCGAGAGTTCGGTTCGGAGAGAAGTACACTCCCACTACTACGATCTCTCCGAACCGTGCCGCTACGCACCCCTGTCCCTTTGTGACACCTTCGAGGGACGGGGTACCGGCGGCAGCCGACGAAATTATGGTCACTGAGCCGCTCAGGTCCTCCACCCAGTTATCCCTGGGCGGGACAAAGTACGGCTCAGCGACCACGGCGATGTTAATCGACCACTGCGCCATGCTCTGGAGCAGCAGGTCCTGAGCGCAGGCGCAGTGGTTGATGTTCGCCTGGAGGAGGCGCAATGGAGCCATTACTCCTCCATTTCAGCCCCCTCCCGGGCCCTTTGTGAAGGCCCCCCGGCGGTGGCGGCGGCGGCGGCGACAGCAGCAGCGGCGGCGACGGTGGGGGTGGCGACGGCGGCGGAGGGCCTGCCTTTTCTCCTGGTCCCGGTGGGTGGAGCGCAGGACTTGCTCCCCGCCCGGTGATCGGCCGGCTTGCCAGCAGCCGCACATGCGACGCAGTGCGGCGCGGCGCTGCACGAGCCAGCCGTATGTCCGGGAAGCATAAGGTCCTGGGTTCGATTCCCAGGCAGTAGCGACTAATAGACCAACGAAGCTTGCGAAATAGTCACATGAATAAAAAAAAAAACAATTATTTTCTATCTAACACGAACACCCTCATAAAATAACTATAAACCTATAGGTACATATAAATAAAACAAAGTCGGGTTAGTTACACCATTATAACTCAAGAATAGCTGGACCGATTTTTATGGTTTCTTTGATTGTTTGGATTTGTTTCCGTCCCGAATAGCAGAATAACTAACTGGATAAAAATCACGAAACAAAAAAACGGAGATAATTCATTTTCTCATACATTCGTTCATATTGATTCTGAAGCGGTAGGTACGAAGTGCGCCGGGTCCGCTAGGATGTTAATAAAGAGAACTCTATTGATGCTTTCTGTTTCAAATAATTGATAGGCGTCTGAGTGACAAATTGGTGCGTAACAAAACGGTCAAAGGGGTTAATAAGACAATTTACGCATGCATTACCAATACAAACATGTCCCATTAGTCAATGTTTTGGTTAGCAACCATCCCACTAAAGCAACTGGGTCATTAGCCGATTTTACCTTCCAAATGTTGCGGACATTTAGCATAAATGGAGGCGTGTAATTCGCGTGCAGAAAGTACTTGACCATATCCGTGACATTTTATGAGGCAGTTAAAAGTTGGCAGAGGATGGGTAAGCTTTAAAACAGAGGTGTTTACCTAAGATCACGATTTCTTTCCCTTCATAGCTCTCCTTGCCCCTTTGCATCAAAGTTTCAGTATAAATGAGATCAGCCTCTGAGATATCTGAAAGCAAACAAAATAGGTGTTATATCATATCTGTTGGTGTACAAGTATTTGAACAAATATTCTGGTTAATTTGCTATTACAAAATTAACTTTACCAGCATTGAAATAGGTTACATTTTGTATTGGTGACATAAAACTAATATTTGAACAAATACGCCAAGAGTTATGCCAACTTAAATGTTTGTTCAGCAAACTTACTTTGTAAATCATCTAGCACCAACATATTGCCAAGAGTTTTGGAATGGACAATCTGGACTCTTTGGAAAGGGGATTGCTCGTCGAAAATTACCGCATCGATGTCGTACTCTAGTAGGCGTTCGTCTGCGAATTTCAATGTTACCCTTTAATATGTTAGCAGATACACAAATCTGATAAAAAGTTTGTATTTAAGTTTCTGTGTAAAAAGTTTGTATTTAAATAAATGCGTTGTAGAACTGGATAGGGAGAATGGTTTATAGTTAACACAAACATAAGTAACTTGACAATGTTAAGTGTGGAGGCAAAATCTTAGTTCCATCTTTTATAATCCCAGTTTTGATTTTACTAAGTATCATATAACATGGGGCTTCTAAGCGAATGGATGGCAGTGGTAGCCCTGTGGTAACGACTCCGACTTACGAGTTGTTGGTCGTGGGTTCGAACCCAGGCAGGCTATACTTTGTGTAAATAATTTCATCACCACTGCTCTCAAAACGATTAACGGAAAACATAGTGAGGAAACCGGCATGCCTTAGAACCAAAAATTCAATGACATGTGACATCTACCAACCCGCACTGGGCCCGCGTGGTAGATTACAGCCTAATCCCTCTCGAAAAGAGAGCAGATGAGACATTTTATTTTAACTTTCAAATCAAATTTTCAATTTTATGGATTACTTATTTACATTACATTAAAATGACTACTTTATGTAACTTTCTAAATAAAGTGCATTTGGTATGTTAAAAAAAAAACTTTGCAAATAATAAAATAAATTGACCACTGACCTGAGGTTGGGTAATACCTGCCGAAGAGGCATCGCTTTAGCGGCGCGTAAGCTTGAGATTTTATAATATTGATGTATTTTTTCAGTTGACTTTCCAATACTCTCGCCGACTATTGAAAAAATAAACCATAAAGAAGGAAAACAAAAAAAATGAATGCAGGTAGTCTAACATGCAAAGTTTTATAATTTTTAGGCCAAAAAATGTTAGGTTGAGCGTCTCCTAGGGTACTGGAAGATTCGTTAGTTTGCTACTAGTAGGGACTAATTTGAAAATGTGGAGAACATGCATTGAATTGTTAGTTGTGGAAGTTGGATGGGAGTACAAAGCATAGTTTTATTCTGTGATTATTAAAATATTAAAGTGTTTGTGCATTTTTATGTTATGTTAGTTATGAAAAGTGCGGGAAAAGGTGGAAGTAACTTAGTTAATAAGATGATGTAGTCTAGTCATGTATGATGTAGTGCATGAAGCTTTTATGTTTTTTATGCTGTGCAATAAAGATCTGCAAATGTGTTGAATGCTTGTTTCCTTTCTAATGAGTCTTGGAGTAAGCAATCAATGATGTGATTTATGGTCATTCACAGACCAGGATTATGGGTGTTACAAATGCAATTTTCACATTAGTGGGGTAATTGTGTAACACATATAAAATGACATTCATTTTGACATGTTTTGCTTCTTAGGTTTGTTTTTTCTGCTCAACAACTTAAATAACACAGTGAACAGGGCTGAACTGTCAAAATGAAAGGCATTGCGATTGATTGCCATTTTATGTGCATTACACAATTACTCTGCTGATTGAAATAACAAACATTATTATTATCATTCATCAAATAGCGGTAAGACGTTTTTTTTTTTCATTAATAATTCGCCTTACACAGGTCTTTGAATGAAAACATAAATCATATTGAATATATTAGATAAAAAAAAAAAAAAAATCAAGAAAAAGATAGCTATGAAAACGAAATTAAATCCTGTAAATGAAAATTGAATGGGTGCTAAAAGACTGATTAAAGTGATAATGCTTGTGTAAATTAATAAATATAATATTACATGCTTTGTGCTCCTATTAATAATAATTCAAAATTTAAACAAACATAATAATATGGGTGTAGAATTTGAAAGCTGAACTTGTAATAAAAGAACAACATAAAATATAGCTAAATCCCAAAGTAAGTGTACGTAAGGGTAATGTCATCAAACTAAGTTAAATAAAAGGGTAATAAATAGAACAGGTAAGTACAGTAGCTAACCTGAACTAGTGAGATAAACATCAAATTTATAACCCCGTTTGATTGCTGGGAATAATTTTACCCTTTCGCAGTCCAATGACATTCTTACCGAACTTTCCAGTAGTTTAGAGCACTAGAAAATAAATTTATACGCTCAACCTTCACACTATGATCTTTATTTATTTATTATTATGATTATGTCAGCAACCCTTTGAAGGCTAATAAAAGTGAAGTTTCTGGCAGTCAATCAACTTTAGAAGGGCCAATGCATAGCAACAATAAATGAATAAGTTTTTCTGAACCATTGTTCAACATTTTATAACTCAGTACTTTTACTGAATAATATTTATAATTTATTTTTGTATAATTATAGACTGCTATGAATTGCAGGATTTATTAAATTGTAATATTATTCAGTAAGCGCAGCATAGTAATCAGTCGTTTACAGTAGTCAGTAACAAAAATAACTAAATAAATGGCACTATTAACTTCAGTCCGTTTCTGCAATATTATTAGCATTCATAGGGAAAAATATTTGTTAAAATAAATATTAAATTAGTTCTTGTACATCCTAAAATAAGTTTGATTTTTTTAATCTTTGAAAATTATCAATAATTTTGTTCACATTATTTACAAACTTTAGCTGGTGGTCATACTATTGATCCTATGATAACTACTATAGTTACAATGTTCAGAAATATTAGTAAGTAAACAAAAATCAATCGATTTTGGAAGCTGAGAATATAATATTTGACTTCCAACCCTATTTGAAATTAGGATCAAAGATAGCTCAGCGTCGTACGTAATTGAAATAGACCAGTCCTGTAATTTATGAACACTTGGATCGATATAGTGCTATACTATCACATATTTCGCTAATGTAGCGCGCTTACCTTGAGGTTAATTAATGGTTCCTCGTTCTCTTCCTTGTAATATTCAATGTTTACAGTGACAAGGCCACGGTCGAACAGTCTGACGGACACCGTGGTACCCTTCTTGCCAGTCAAAAGCTTCAGAGAACCTCCTTCCAGTTTTAACTCAGTGGCTAAAATAAGATTCGGTATGTATTCTTTCAGCACGGTTTCCAATTGCCCGAATATTGTTTTTTGGCCGTTTTCGTCTCCCAGGCGGGCGGGGTCGACCGAGAAGTCTAGCAGAAGCGTTTGGACAGACATTTTCAACTATTCAACGTTAATTGCACTGTTTATTGAGAATATCTAGCTGGACGGGACCGGTAAATCCAAGAGTATGATAAGAACGAAGCCGCTCGCTCTCTTGAAATTGATTGAAGGAAATGGCAAATTGATTTGAAGTTGAAGGATCTATTTTGATATTACGGCAGAGTTGCCAATGTAAACTATTTGTATCGATTAAAATACTCATCTAATGGAGGAATTAGTCTATAATGTCTATGCAATTAGTTGATTTTGTTGAGTTGGGAATTTCGGACGTCTAAGATTTTGAAGCAAACGATATTGAAGAATATTATCTTTTCCCATTCGAGTCACTGAAATAAACGATAAAGTATTTTTACTCTGGCATCTGTGGTAAATCATGGTTGACTGACTTTTTATTTGTGGGTTGCAATACGTAAATATTAAAAACGATTTTCATTTTATATTCGACTTGAGGGTTCAGGCTCATCTGTTTTACCATTAATATTTTAGTTATTTTTATTAATAATAATGCCTAAAAATTAATGACAGCAATGAACCTAATAAAAATTACCAAAAAAAAACAGAGTAATGCTGGCTTGTAATAATTGGGCTTGTCAAAACACTATAAACTAGAAAAAAAAAAAACATAAGCCTGCAGGCTTGCAACATTTTATCCGTCTGTCTTTCTTTTTTGTAAAAAAAATTGCATCGTGAGATTCTTGTGAGTTGTGACATGGCTGGAAATACTACTGAAGAAGTAGAGGTGGGTAGTTATAATTAATAGTGATGTAAATTGCACCGTCCACCCGTATTAGGCATTATTTAAATCGTACTTCCTTTACTTTTTACGGAATATGCTGATGTGGCTGGACTAACTTTCACTGTTGCATTTGTTTCCCGTTTGCAGTGTTTCCAGCTAGTTTACTAGTTTTACATAACCTTACAGTGGTTATACATGCTTAATTATACTCAAAAATAAATATTTTTCATATTTATCAGGTTTTCTGATAAGTTTTTTTTAGGTTAGGATTAGAGTATAAAGTATAATGACTTGTGTATTCAAGGGGTCTGCGACGACAGAGACCAAAGGCACCACTAATGCTGAGGTCCCGCCGGAGTTCCTGATCAAGCACCCTCTGCAGAACACTTGGAGTCTTTGGTTTTATGACAACGACAGGAACAAGACATGGGAGGAGAACCTAATTGAATTAACTACATTCGATACGGTGGAGGATTTCTGGAGGTAAGTTGCTAAAGATGAGGTACAGTAACCTGTGCAGAAGTTTCCTATCTATGTATATTATATTTGTATTGATATCTTGTTATTTGCTGATACTATTGATGAAACTGTTATTTGCCATAAGGACTGTTTTTGACTGGATTTGCAAACAACATTTAAACAACAAACTTACATCAGGTTTTATCATTTATATAAACTATTATAATTCAAAATCAAAATAAAGGGTATTTACAACATTCAATTTTGAAAAATCAACAACAAAAAAAAAACAAATCATTTTTAACAGACTTCTAAAAAAGGAGGAGGTTCTCAATTCAAATGTTTGTATTTTTTTTATAAATATTGATGATGACTGATGTTTTGGTGCCAGATATAACAAAATCATTCATTGATGTGTAAACTGGATAGTAAAAAAAAATATAAACCCTCCTTCTGGCGCAGTCGGGTAAAAAGTGTGATTACCACATGACATGACATGCTTTCTACTAGTTGCAGTCTCATAAAAAAACAGCTTAATCTGTCAAGCTCCGCTAATGAGACATAATTGATTTTCTATTGTTTCGGTCAACAATGGACGGACCGCGGTCCTTGACCGGTTAAACGGGGTATACAAAGTTGGTTCTAACCCTATAATCATATGGCTCCCACACTGAACTGGTTCAAGAGTCAACTGGACAGATTAGATATCTCCAAAGCTATTTGATACACAGGCATCAGCTAATTAGCTGCTAGTGTGCCTACCAAATAAATAATAACATGATAATATAGTTGAGACCTCTACAAGTAAATCCCACCTCCTTAACATTTTTTGGCTGTTCAGATAAACAGTTTTTAATAATAAAGATTGTATTTATCTCAAATTGATACTTTTGTAGACTGGCATCAGCCAGACAACAAATTTGTCAACTGGCATGGTTTGACTGCTAATGGTCTAGATTTGCATCTAGACCATTAGCAGTCAAACCATCTGGAAAATAATAATAAAGAATAATCATCATTCATCCAAATAGCAGGGATAGCCCAGTAGTACGAGTCAAAGGTCATAGGTTCGAACCCTGACAGGCGCTTTACTTTCCACTGCTCTCAAAATGGTGAAAGGAAAACATTGTGAACGTAGAACCAAAAATTTGCAGACATGTGACATCTACCAACCTGCACTGGGCCCATGTGGTAGTTTATGGCGCCCTCCCTCTCACATATAGGACTGTTTCCCAGCAGTAAGAACATTATAGGCTGATTATGCTTATGCAAAACGTAGCCACTGCAGGACAAAGGCCTTTTCAAACATCACCACAAAGGCTGGTGCCAATGGATAATGTAGAACAATAAATAATTTATTCAATCACTTTATTTCCAGACTGTATCACCACATCAAGCTACCATCAGAGCTGCGCCAAGGCCACGACTATGCTGTCTTCAAGCAAGGCATCCGCCCCATGTGGGAGGACGATGCAAACAAGATGGGAGGCAGGTGGCTCATCAGTCTCGAGAAGAAGCAGCGCAACTCTGATTTGGACCGCTTTTGGTTAGATGTGGTATGTGATCTTTACTCATATAATTTACCTTTTAAAATTTCTTAACTGGACTAAAAGTACAGATGTTCTGTGTTCACTGACCACTGAATAAAACAAAAGATTATTGAATTAAGTAGAAAGCATCAAGGTAGCCCATAAAATTCAAATTCTCGTAAGTTTTTTTTGGAATTTGCAATCTAAATATGATTTGAGGTTGTAACAAAATATTTTTTTAATATAATTAACCGTTAACCACATCTAAAAAATAAATATTAAAATGAACTAATTATTAAAGAAACTTTAGCTTTACCTTGAGTTTGTTTTACTAATTTGACCTTGACCCAGTTTGGCAGCCGTAAAAGTTGAATCGGAATCAACGTGGAGCTGAGATAATTATGTTGTCCAATAGTGAAGTATTTCAGTATAAACAAAACGCTTTTCATTTTTGACATTACTTAAAGTACTCTAACTCTCTTCATTGGGAATTACCTGGTATTGTTTTTTTAATCTTGCTCTTTATCTTATTTTTTTTTTCATTGTATTTGCAGTTTTATTCTAGTTGTCTGAATAATTAAAAATAATTAAGTTTAATTTGAATTAATTACTTAGGCAATTCAACTGTTCACAGGTTCTCCTCCTTATTGGCGAAAACTTCGATCACTCTGAAGAAATTTGCGGCGCCGTCGTTAACGTTAGAGCGAAACTCGATAAAATTGGTGAGTACCTTTTGATATATTACTCCTTTTTTTTTTTACTGACGGAATGTTGCTGACAGTGATCGAATGCATAGTGATCTGAATATCTTCGGAAAACATAAGTGATCAGGCCTATAATGTTCCCACTGCTGGGACAGAGGCCTCCTCTCTTCGGGGCAGTGGGCTGTAATGTACCATGCGGACAGAGCGGGTTGGTAGATGTCGCATGACTTCGAATTTTTGGTTCTAGGACATGCTGGTTTTCTCACAATGTTTTCCTTCACTGTTTTGAGAGCAGTGGTGGATTTACACAAAGTAAAGCGCCTGTCTGGGTTTGAACCCACAAGCTACAATTCAAAAGTCAGAGCCTATTGGAATGGGCCCTCACCACTGTTGAGTGATGACTTGATGAGCAAAAAATGTGTTATGATCACAGCATAACATAATGCTCCATAGTCGCCTACTATTGTGAATAGAACTGTGATTCTATGAATAAAGTTCATTCTGGTATAGGAACAGCTACAAATATAGCTTTTTCTCCAAAATTCAGTAGTACCAACTGAAGCATTATCTGATTTAAATCTAGTTTAAAAAAATCTAACATGAATATATTTTTTCGCCTTTCAGGAGTTTGGACAGCCGACACTTCGAAGCAGCACGCTAACATCGAAATCGGCAGGAAAATCAAAGAGCAACTGGGTATCCACGGGAAAATAGGCTTCCAAGTCCATCGCGACACCATGGTCAAACATAGTTCGGCAACTAAGAATCTATACACTGTTTAGTTGCTACTCAACGTTTGTGCACTCGATATAAACAGTGGTATGGGGTGGCTAGGTAAAATGTCTTTAGAATGTTGTTTATGACAGGCGAGTGCTACACGGCTGACAAATCGACTAAAACAATCGATTGTAGCGTTGCATTTAGTCGATTTGTCATCCGTCATTGAGCACTCTTGAGTTGTCCTCCTTTTCAGTTAATTCAATTTTCTGAATTCGAGAAAAGGAATAGTGAGTAAAAACAATATTTGTGAGTAAGAGGAGATGTTTTAGCAATACAGTGAGCTGTCTCATACATTGTTGTTGTTGTTTTCTAACCATTGATATGATATTTAGGTTTGATGTTAAGGAGTTGTCTCACATAATTTATCTTAATATAACGTGCATGTTACGTCTGTGGCTAGAAAACGTTAAATTTTAAGTCTGACTTTTGTACTAAAGTGTGCATTAGTTGTAATCTATAGATGTAATTGTGTCGAAATGTGCTAGCTTGGTTGCAGGATATAAATTATTAGTATTATAATAACATATTTTTAAATTTAGCACTACTACTATGTTATTCTGAAACACTTGGCTTGATTTAACACTGCCTACTGTCGGTCATATTGTAACAGCATTTCAACGATGCAAGTATATACCATAAAACATTAAATACCATTTTATATGAAAATTTTAATATGTGTTGTTATTTTCCTTTTCCGGTTATAAATTATTGGTTCTGTTTTTAATTTGAAGATATCGCCAATGGCTGAAAATATCTAAGGCTTAATTCACACGTAGCACAAGTCCACAACCACACCACAACACGTGGGCGGGCGCTAATTTGTATGAATATTAATAGTTAAATTACACGCGGACCACATTTTGCCGTCATTACCGTGTGTGTGACCGACCACATCGCAACCACCAGCGAAACCGCGAATTAGCGGCCGGCCACATCGCAAACAACGTTGACAAAACATTTATTGGGATGCATGAAGAAGCCTCCTCGTGTAACGCAGTTTGTTCCGCCAGTTACTCAACTGGACTGAGCGCTCGGCGCATCCTCATCCTGGATAGTCACACCCAGCACCTTATTTGATTGGTTAATAATGAATTCTTTGATCCTTTAGCTATCCAAAGATGTAATTGAATTTAGGATGGAGATGATAGATATGATGTTACAACACCAAACTGTATCCCCCGATTTTGTTATCGTTGTTTTTTTTTTACTTTCCTCCCACTATGGAAGCAATTTTAAAGACGTATTCACGTCAAAAAATGGCCAATGTGACGAATGGTCATCAGATCCAATATTTTAGGTACACTATTCGCACGTAACCGCAGCACATTTTGTCACTGCGATGTGGTGTGGTTGTGGTACGTGTGAATGGGCCCTAAGGGAGCCCACGAGCAACTTTTGTCTCTCACGTCAAGTCTACGGGTTGGTATGAAAGTGAGCTGAACTCACATAACGACGCGACAGCTGGGAGACATTTTTGTCCGCGGGTTTGAACGTAAAACTGTCGCTCGTCTATTGGTTGGACAAAAATTTGCCGGTTAGCCAGTTGCCGATCTACCGAAAATTTAACAAAACAGTAGCGTTGCTGTCGCTTCCTTGTGCGCATCGTCCAAATCTCTGAGAGGAGACAGCGACGGAGACAAAAAAGTTGCTGGGCAACTAAATTGAAACGATCGACACGCACGGGCAACGGCAGGAACAACTTGACATTGATCGCGCTATGTCGTAAGGGTAATTGCATGATGAAGATGCCTTACTGCGCTACTGCGCGTGCTTCTTGGGGGCTTACGACATCGACCTTTCATCTTAGAATACTTTCTCAATATAAGAGTTCGAAAAGTCGAAATCGAAATATTTTTAGAATATGAAAAAACCTCTAGGTAGCTATTTTTTGCAGCAAATAGATTGCATATTGCACATTGTATAGCGAGCTAAACCATCATCGCAAAGTATCGCAGAGAGGTATCTTCGGCATATGTAATTAACCTAACAGTAAACGCTGACGCATATCAATGGCCGCATGTATATGAAAGGCCGCACAGTGACCGCTCCTGTATAATTGCCCCGCTACTTCCGCAGGCTGCGGGACAGTCCCCGTCATCCTGCAGTTAATAGCCGCCCGGGCAGACAGTCCGCTAGTGTGGGCACTTATAAACCGGACTTGGTCTGTTTTATGTACTACCGTAGGCCGAGTTACATTGTAACTAACACTGTGGACCTCATTATAATCAGCCTAAAAATGTTTACTACCATCGCACATTACAGGCAGGCCTGTGGGCAGGTCGTTCCGGACTTTTTGTTTTGGAATGCGATGCGCTGTGGCCCTATTCAGTGGGCGCTGTTTTCGTAGTTCAAAGGGTTACTAACCACTGACTTTCGGTTGACTGTACCAAGAAATAAATACTACCAAATCTATTATTATCAATTTATTACCGGTAGGTAATAGGTACTTAGTATGGTAATACTAAGTATTTTTCTACGCTTGCAACACTGATCATACGCACTCGGGGCTTCTGAATGCATGTGATTCATACAAGAAGTAAACACTAGAACTTATAAATTGTGTGCATTTGAATCATGTTATTGTGAGTGAAGCAACTGCATGTACGGACACTTATATCGGTAAGTACTTAAACCAAATTCTATCTTGACAAGTAAAGATCTTTAGAATATTCATAACTTCTCTCTATTATTTCTGTACGTTTATGTTTAAAGGATAAACGTTCGCAACAGGGCAGTTGATAGTCTCCTATCAATACCATTGCATATTATTGGCCAATAATTTCCTATATTTACTAAGCTAACGTTAAAAGTAATTTTACGATTTCTTCCTTATCTAAGCCGTTGCGTAATAGAGGTAATGTTATTCACGTAATCCATCTTTTTCGACAATGGTTTATGGCTTTCATGACGGCTTTACTTTCGTCAGTTATTTTGAAACATGTCATAAATACATAAAATTTTTCATAAATAAAAAATTTACTTGCATATTAAAAAAAAATTAGCGCAAGGGCTGAGTGGATAACTGTTGTATGTTGGTCGTGGGTTCGATTCCTATCTTGATTTATTTTATGTTGTAAATATCGTGATAGCCAGAGATCGCACAAGACCATTGTCTTCCAAACCTCCCTAGGTTTGGAAGAAAAAAGGGAAGGCCTTTGCCCAGCAGTGGGACACAAAAAAGGCTAACAAAAAAAAAATCGTGATGTGAAATAGCCAAATATTTAACTTTATTAGGCAATAAAGTTAAATATTTGGCCAACTGTTCAAGGTCCGCCAAGTTTCGCTATAAGTAAGCTATTTAACTACATTGTCGCTCGGTGTTATTGTGTCAGCGTCCTGTTTATTAGAACCCTCAGGCCGAGATCTATAAATGTTACGTAGCTCTCTGGCATGTTCTCTTCTCTATCATGCACTTGTGTGACAGTGACAGGAATAACGCTAAGCTAAAGAAGGAGCTATCGTGCTAAACAACGTTTATAGATCTCGGCCTAAAACCTCTGTTACACGATATTTAGGGCGTGATACTTAGGTGATGTGTTTTTTTAATACGCACCCTTCCTCCCTTTCTATTATTCCAACATCCCGATTTAGGGAAATGGTCTCGCTTACTGTAAGCACACCCCGGACACTCCATACAACGCTCGCAAAATAATTACCTACTACTACTACATTAAAAAATGACGTTTGTATACGTATGAATGTGTGCGTGAGGTACTTGTGTTTGCGAGCGCTCTGAAGTGCGGGGTGAGGTGCGGTAACTGATGTTAGTGCGGGGAAGGGAGTGGCCTTTCTGTACGTAGTACTTTAAGTATTCTGTGCTGTAAGAGGGGTTTTAGTGTGCGGATCCGACTTGGAGTTAGCCACTTGAACAGAGCTCTCAAACAGTTGCCTTAGTTAAATACGTTTTTTTTTAATAATTTTAGACCTACAACAGCTGCCGACAAAATGTTGATCCCAGCTGATAATGTAAAGCATCCTCTACAAAACGAGTGGAGTTTTTGGATGTTCACAAATCGCGAAAAGAATTGGAAGGCCAATTTAGTTGAGCTGACCTCTTTTGACACAGTTGAAGACTATTGGTGGTAAGTGTATCTGAATTGATAACGACGTGATGAACCGTAATTCATCTGCTGTTATCTAAAAAAATAAGGTCGCTGCAGCATGTATTTTTCATTCATCAACGGCGGTTGCAGTTTCTGCAACTTTCATTCATGTAATTTTTGCATAAGTAACTAAGTATATTTTCTTGCACAAGTACAACGCCACAGAATACCTACATAATAATAGGTACAAGTAACAACGCTAAAAGAAAGGTTTAATGCTTGTTTAATATTAATGCTTGTTTAATATTTAAAGCCTATAATATGTCTGTCCGTGGCATCATAGCTCCCAAACGGATAAACCGATTTTGTAACCGATTTCAATGCATATTTTTGTTTAAGATTGATGTTTTTTTTTACTATAAGATAATGATTGTTCCTACAGTTTGTACCACCACATGAAGGTACCTTCCGAGCTGAAGCTAGGGCAAGACTACTTGGTGTTTAAAAAGGGAATCAAGCCGATGTGGGAGGACGAAGCGAACAAGTATGGTGGTAGGTTGTTAATCATGCTGGATGGCGTGCAGGCTGTGTATATGGATTCGATTTGGTCAGAGGCGGTAAGTAAACGGGGGATACCCTTTATCTATAATATTAGCTTCTGCCCGCGACTTTGTCCGCGTGAAATTTCATGGCGCCCTACCCAGCTCGTTGCATCACGTCGGCGTCGTCTAGTACCCGCGGTATTATCTACTTTGTTTCCGCTTAGCGTTCTTTATGTCTTTTTTCTTTTTGATTGGGGGTCAATCCCTACTGAAAGAGCAGCGGCTGGCAGAACAAATTCATTTATGGTGTACAATAGCTCCAGTGTACAATATTTCATAAGTAGAACTGTTAACCTAAGGGTGGATTCCCACTGAAAGAGCAGCGGCCGGCAGTGGCCATTACCTATCCACATTTATTTGAAGGCAAAAGGAGGGGCAGCGCGGCGCCGCGAGGATGCACGAGTCTTCTAGCGACTAGTCAAAAGAGGGAAGTCACTTGCTCTTACGGCCGCTGCTCTTTCAGTGGGGACTGACCCTAAGGGTCCTGGCGTGATGTTAAATAACCTATATGCAAAAATAATTTTTCATATCCGACTGTCAGTTCCAGAGATTAGCACGTTCAAACAAACAAATAAAATCTTCAGCTATATTATTAGTATAGATAGACATGGTATCAACGGTATGTAGGTACATACACAATAACACAGTTTAGTGTTCGTCATGCAGGTACAGACGCCAGCAAATCAAGCTACCCGAAACTGAGCTGTCAAATTTTCCCAATCAACCTTGAACCTTATACTTTAGCGATAATGTTGAAAATCTATTAGGTAAAGAAATTTGACAGATTGTAGTCTGACCAGTTAAGCTCTTCTCTTGACACGAAATTTCATGATGCGCTTCACTTGGCCAAGGATAGACAGAGATGACGAAACATCGTCAGGGAAAAGTTGTTTTCAAGGGAGGATCACGACCCTCAGTAATGAGGAGTACGACTTGAGGAGGAGGAGTAGCAATTGTTGTGCTGGCGTCTATACGTCTGGACTCTGGCTCGTTGGTCTAGAGGTCGCAAGCGCTCCTGCCGAGCCTGAGGTCCTGGGTTTCATTCCCCGGTCGGGCAGTGTTATTGGGTTTTTCAATCTGGAATTTCTCAGTAGCAGCTCGGAGTCTGGATTTGTGCCCGGTTGATGGCAATAGGCGCGCCCTTTGTTACATGGAACTTGAACGTAACCGACGAAATGTAGGTGTACTATAATAGGTGCACTTCTGCCTAACCCTTTGAGGAATAGAGTCGTGATGTTATGCTATGTCTAGGTAGGTATATATTTCCAGGAAAAAATGTTAGGTTAGGTTAATAATAATGTAACTAAAACTAACCTTAGTTACATCATTACATTAATAAATAGGCACCTACTGACATTGTTTCAGCCTACTTGTAAATGCGCGCCGCTGAGTGCTCTTTTTGAAACAGTATTGATAGCGTAATCATTGTGTTATTACCTAGGTGCTTCATTTATATGATGTCACTACGGACAGAGAGTTATTATGATAAAGTCATGAGCCATCAAGAGTATCTATATAATAGGTATGAATAACTACCGCAGTGTTTAATGGCCTCGTTCTTTATTTATGTAACGATATAATAGTAATAACTTTATTTCGGGTGGCATTGACCCATAGAAACCTTAGATACCATACCAACCATAGATATACCGAAGTAGATAGAGTACCACAAGGAACTTTTCGCGCCTGAATGACATTGACAGGGCGTTGTTGGTAAACATTTTTGTGAAATTGTCACAGAAATTTTATTGAGAAAATAAGAATGCGGCATATGTTCCGATTTGGTCCGGTCGCTAAAAATAGAATACTGATTTTTTGGGATGTTGTTAAAATATGATAGATATAGGTACCAATAATGTAAAACCAGCATGTTTGCGGCTTCGAAACACCTCTTTTAACTGCCTGGTAAAAATGTAGAGAGTGACACAAACGTAGGATGCATCTTTTAGAAGTTACAAGCCAAAAACTGAAACAATGTCCGACGAGGTTTTTCGAGCACCACGCAGTTAATCTTTCGAACCTGCAAACTTGGTTTTACACTAATGCTAAGTATCTATCCTAACAACATCCCAAAAAATATAGTAGATGCGGTGCGATGATTTGCAACCTAAGTGCCACAGAGTACTTTTTGATAACTAAGTGCTCATACACATATGATCGACATGCGTCAACGACAGAGGCAACTGCAGCCGTCGACACGTCTGCGGCTGCCGTCGACGGGGTTGGACGGCAGCGTTGACGCGTATCTCTCGTGTGTATGCGCACGAAGATGTTTCAAACGACTGGTCTATTTCATCATAATCAGCCTATAATGTTCCCACTGCTGGGACACAGGCCTCCTCTCTGTGAGAGGGACGGGCCGAAATCTACCACGCGGGCCCAGTACGGGTTGGTAGATGTCACATGTCTTCGAATTTTTGGTTCTAGGACATGCCGGTTTCCTCACGATGTTTTCCTTCACCGTTTTGAGAGCAGTTATGATGAAATAATTTACACAAAGTAAAGTCTCTGTCTGGGTTCGAACCTACGACCTACAACTCGTAAGTCGCGGCCGATACCACTGGGCCACCACTGCTCTCCTGGTCTATTTGGATATAGAGAATTAATAAGCTCAAAATAAAAATATATTTACAGGTGTTGCTTTTGATCGGAGAGACCTTCGAATATGCGGACGAAATCACCGGAGTTGTCGTCAATGTTAGAGACAAGAACAAAATCTGTGAGTTTTAACTATTTAATTTTTTTTTGTTTAGCCTATACTGTCCCACTGCTGGGCAAAGGCCTCCCCCAAGTCCTTCTAGGAACTCCTTTCCCGCGCCACCTCGAACCAGCCCTCGCGGTATTTAGGTACAGTCGAGTTCTTTAATATCTGAGCATGTTCATGAATCAAAAATATATAGGCAATGGTAAGTTTCATAAAACTCTAAACAGCTTTGCCGTACAATAAATTGTAAACCATCTGTGACATCATAAATATGTGACTATATTACATCAATAATATTACTACAGACAAAGACTCTAAAAATTGTGCGCAATCCCTTGTTCATATTATTTAGCGCAAAGTTAGGTTCACAAATATCTATGCAATTATTTTTCTATGAAAAAGATCTTGAAACAAAATCAATTTGAAGTTGTCAGTTATGACATCCTTCAACGGCAATATTGCATTATTACTCGAACTTCTGCTCCGGCAAGCAAAAATAAATTTAATGGTAAAGGCCATTTAGTTGAATATTCAAAGCTGTATAGATATTTATGAATCCTAGGTTGTAACACATTTATTGAAATCTAGAGTATTTAGATGTTTATGTTCCGAAGAGTAGTTAGATATTTTTGACTGCACTACCGTAACATACTTATGAACAGTTTATATGAAAACATTTTATTGATGTCTAAGTTTATATAGAACTATATGATCATTTTAACGCTTACAATATTTATCCTTCCCTTCCTATCCAAAGTGCTCGAGGCCTGTGTCCACAAACAATTCTCCGACTTTGTTCATTATAATTCAATTATTAGTCCTCTCCAATCTGGGTTTAGGCCTGGGCACAGCACTGTTTCCGCACTCCTTAAAGTGACTGGCGATATAAGGGCAGGACTGGAAGACACCAAAGTTACTGTTCTAGTGTTGGTTGATTTCTCGAATGCCTTCAATACCGTCAGTCACGACATCCTGTTAGCCATTCTGTCCTATATAATGGTCTCTCCCGAAGCACTGGAATGGTTCTCCTCTTATCTTCAGGAACGTCAGCAGTCCGTTCATGTTGGGGATTCTTCTTCTAGCTGGTGTGATTTGGAAACTGGCGTTCCTCAAGGCGGTATACTTTCTCCTCTTCTGTTTTCTATTTTTATTAATCTTATAACTTCCGAACTTCAGTGTGCGTATCATCTGTATGCAGATGACTTGCAGTTGTACTGTCAAGCGAAGGTTGATGAATTACCTGACGCTATCGATAAACTAAATAAGGACTTGATAGCCATAAAATCCTGGTCTGATAGATTTGGCTTAGCTGTAAACCCTACGAAGTGTCAGGCGATCATCATTGGCAGTTCTCGTAGTATTAGCAAAGTAGATGGTAGAACCTTGCCACCAGTTCTCTTCAATGGTACGATCGTTCCTTTTGGTACTGACGTGAAGGACCTAGGCTTGCACATTGATTGTACCCTGAACTGGCGGACTCAAGTTGCTAGGGTGAGCCAGAAGGTTACTGGAACGCTGCGGGCTCTGTACCGTTTGAAAAATTTATTACCATCAAGTACGAAGACAATGCTTGTGCAGTCCCTTATTTTCCCTATCATCGATTATGGTGATGTGTGCTACTATGACCTGAATGCAGATCTCCTCAACAAACTTGACCGTCTTCTCAATAACTGCATTCGATTCGTTTTCAATCTGCGTAAATATGATCATGTTTCTGCGCATCGGTCGCTTCTAAAGTGGTTGCCCATACGCCAACGTAGAGAACTAAGGGCGCTGACCACCTTGTTCTCATTTCTTGATTCTCCGTCTTCCCCTGGTTATCTAGCCCCCCATTTTCAGTACATTTGCGCCAACCACAATAGAAATCTTCGTTCATCACACAATCGTCTTCTTCAATGTCCCACTCACCGCACAGACTTCATTCACTCTTCCTTCTTCGTTCAGTCTATCTCTCTGTGGAATGCGCTCCCCCAGGAGATCAGGATGGCAACCAACCGATTATCCTTCAAAGTTAAGGTTCGCGAGCACATTCGCAAGAAGCTGGCAGTATCGTCACAACGGTAATATTTTCTCATTGCTTGTCTTATTTTTTTTTTTTTTTAGTTAGTAAGTATATTCATGTATTTATGTATATTTATTTGTGCTTATATTTATATATAATTAGTTATATATTATATTCATAGTTTTAATAGGTTTATGCGTATCTTTATATTTAAAATATTTATTCCTTCATTTTCATGATTGCACCTACCGCTGTTTGTCTCTGCATCACCCAAAGGTTGACTGGTAGAAAATGCCTATGGCATTAAGTCCGCCTCTGTACATTTATGTGCTTGAAGTATTAAATAAATAAATAAATAAATAAATATTTTGAAACATTGTCACTGCCAATATATTAATGAACTCGACTGTACATACTATTTACATTACATTGTTAGAATTCGATTTTGACACACACACCATTACACTCACACCATGGATATTCACTGAAGTGAGCTTCCCTACGACCTTGCTACAGGCTGGCAGGCACATCAACGCGCAACCAGTTACCATGGATTCAGCATGGTTCTGAACGATTCCATCATCTCCCTAGCCTTTTCCCAACTATGTTGGGGTCGGCTTCCAGTCTAGCCAGATGCAGCTGTATTTTACACGGAGCGACTGCCTATCTGATTTCCACAACCCACCTGGGTAATACGAAACCCCTTGGTAAGACTGGTTGTTAGACCTTCGGGCTTCTGACGACCCGTAACGACTGTCAATGATCCACGAATTACAGTCGGGACCAACGGTTTAACGTGTTTTCCGAGACACGGAGGAGTCTTGGTATGTAAAGATGGTCACCCATCCACGGATCAACCGTGGCAAGCGTAGCTTAACCTGATCGATCGACCCGTGCAGCTGTTATTACTTAGTCTCAGCCCCTCAAAGAAAGGTTCTGAAAGATTATAAAAAATAAAAAAATTGCTGTCCCATACCTTTTTACCGCGTAGGTTTTCTATTGTAGCGGTATCTACAACGCCACATGCAAACAACGCGTCATACTGACGTCACGCAAATCCTGCATCTCGCAAGCAGAGTTTACCGCGTAACTAGCATAGATGCAACAGGCCGACATGAATCATCGGGCAGTTGCTCGCCAGACACAACACCCGTCTGGTCGGAGGATCCTCCCTTTTCTATGGAGGTTGAGTGAACTTTACACCCTGTTCGTCATACCTCTATACTATAAACCAGCTGATTCTTTTTTGATATCGGTTTTTGGTATTCTCTCATATTGTTCCTGGCAATACGGGAGAAGACCACAAACCCACAAGGAACTTCTCATCATCCATATTGTATATCCACGCCTGTCTGATACCTTTTCGCGCCATAACGACTGAGCGGATTTCGATGTAATTTGGCTCATAGTAGACCATGACCTGGGTTAAGACAGAATATTTTTTATCCCGGTAGTACGTTCCCGTGGGATAATTTCCTACCACCACGGGAGCGAAACTGCGGGCAAAATTTAGTACTTATTCTATAATCAAATACCTTTTAACTTTTTCAGCTATTTGGATGCGCAGTGCCAAGCGTAAAGCAGTCTTCGAGATCGGCAAGAAGTTGAGGGCACTGTTTCGAATACCTTGCAGGATTCACTTTTATAAACACAACTCGTCCGCATCTTTGTTCTCTTTTTAAGTTTGTTATTACGAATATATTATAGGTATAGATAAGTTTAGAATAGATAGGTTTATGGGTAGGTACAGTCAGCGATCACTCAGCTTTTTAAATCTTAGTTATAGAGCTAAATATTTAATTTTAATCGGCACCCTAATTGCGTAACACACTATCAATCGGAATCAGAATCATTTCGAAGCCAATTGCTAATCCATTGCTTCATAAGTTCGAAAAATTAGTTTGACACGTAAATAACGCAATGAATGTTGTTGAACTGTCAAAATGAAACCGATTCCGATTGATAAAGTGTTACGCAATTGCCCAGCAGAACTGAAGTAAAATTAAAACTAAATATCGCATCGGATCGGAAAGGATACGAACGAAACGAAACTGTGTACACGATTTAATATCGTTTATAGTTTGTAAAATCCGTTCCGATCCGATGCGGTGCGGCCCGTTTGGTGGAAATTATCCTTTGTTATATGAAATGCTGAAATACCTATAACGAATAATTTTGTCTCAATTAGGAAGTGTAAAAGATTTGTCGCCGACCGTACCACTATAATTACAGTGCGACCGACGACGAGAGAATGCGTTCTTGACAACCTACGTATTATGCAAATGCGATCTTTATTAGTTATGGATTAGAATTGTCGCACTGACAGGCTCCTCTATGCTGACAGGTGTCAGGAACGCAGTCTCACGACCACAGAGTACTTTTTGATAGACTGAAACTCACGACGACGGCCGAACTGTGTGTTCCTGAAGCATTATGTATTATAATTAACGTAGCGATTACAGTATTTCTGTGAGAGTTTATATGTGCCATAAAGTACAAAGTTTAGTTAATAAACATTCACAATATTTTTATATTATTTCAAGTTGTTTTCCTTTTTTTTTGTAATAATTCCAAACCAGAATGTTTAAATCTTTGAACCAAAACCTGTCACCAAATTGCCAGAGTGTGCATACACATCTCCATTTCAACCGCGCGCACGGTACACGGGCAGCACGCGTTGACGGTTGCAGTTGCCTCTGTCGTAGACGCTTGTCGCTCGTGCCTATGAGCACTTAGTAGCAGGGATTCATAAACTGATAGAAAACCTCAATAACATTGCCCCATCTGGATTGAAACATATGTTCAGCAGTATCGCTTGCTTCACTTTTCATCATCATCATTTTAACCGAAAGTTGTCCAATGCTGAACATAAGCCTCCCCCAAGGGTCGTTACATCGAACGGTCCTGTGCTTCTCGCATTCAGTGGATACCTGCGGCCAGAAAGGTCATTAGTTTATCTTGTGGGCCTCATAACGCTGTGACTTTCGGTACGCGGCCGCCACTCCGGAATCTTTCGACCCCATCGGCCATCCTTTCTGCGAGGAATGTGCTTACACTAGAACAATGAGGCAGTCAGGATATCATCACCAATTCACCATCATCTCATCATCTACAGCCCGATTTTCCCCACAGCTGGGCATATGCCTCTTTTCATCTGCCAATCCCCACGCTCCTGCGCCAGGCTCATCCAGGTTCTACCCGCGATGGTAACAATGCCGTCCGCCCATCTCGACGCCGGACGACCAACACTTGGATGCCACTCGGTCAATACCTTACTCAGGATAATAAATCGAGTGAAATAATAGCAATAATAAAAACGTTTATTGTTAAGCTAAACATAGGAGAAGACAAAATATTTATAATATCGTGCACGTTCTGGAGCTGGTCTGGTTTCTGATCTCCGTCTCAACGGTTTCTTCCACCTTGTGGATACTGTCCTCTGCTGTGTCGAGGCCTTTGTGGACGTTTTCTGGAAAGAAATGGATTCATTGTTATAACTGCCGGTCTGTAAAAATCTCACCGTAAAAACTTAGATGAAGTGAGCTTGAAGTGAACTGTCATACCACCTAACGTCAGACGATCTAGTCTATAAAAATATCGTCGTGAAAACTTAGACGAAGTGAGCTGCCAATAGTGTCAATCCCTAGCATCAGTCGACCTATTCTCTAAGGCCGCTATCCCACTGGCGTTTTACGAGCGTTCACGCTTCTCCAACTTCTGCGCAGCGCCAACGTTGCGCAGACGCGACGTTAACGTCGCGAGTTTCAGTGTTAACCCCCACCCGCGCTCACACAGACATAGCGGGACGGCGTAATTGTACCTTTTGCCAAACCGCAAGAAACTCGTGACGTTAACGTCGCTTCTGCGCAACGTTGGCGCTGCGCAGACGTTGGAGAAGCGCCAACGCTCGTAAATCGCCAGTGGGATAGCGGCCTAAACATCTATCCGTGAATCTTTGGTGAAGTGAGCTGTCATTCCACCTGTTGCTAGGGATTGACATTATGGATAGTTGACAGTTCACTTCAAGCGCACTTCACCTAAGATTTCACGGTGAGACTTTTACAGAATAGTTCGGCTGCCTTCTAAATAAACTGAAACGGTGTGAATTTTATTGTGACGGGTGGGATTAGATTATATCGATGACACATACAGGGCGCTCGGTAATAACTGTAAGTATAACCTTGAAATGGCTTATATAAAAATGAATGAACAGTCATTAAAAATACTATATATTTTTTATTTGTTAGTAATGAAAGTTGAAACTAATACAACCTATCTAGGCATAATTCGTTCATTATTGGGTATTGTGTACAGACGCCAGCGCACCAAGCTACCCGAAACTGTCAAATTTTCCCAATGAACTTTGAACCTTATGCTGTAGTGATAAAGTTGAAAATCTATTAAAGAAATTTGACAGATTGTAGTAGCTTGATGTGCTGGCAAGTACAAGAATTTAAAATAAAGTGAATGTCTATTAATAAATACATACATAAAAACATGTCTGTTAATCCTGCTTACATCAAATTGTTTTTGTTTTTTTTTTTAAATAAATTATACTGTTTCCATTATGTAATTACCGGATAGTCTGTACTCTATGGGTATTTCATTTATTTGGTGAAGAACAAGTAAATAAGGTTTCTCATCTGTTGCGCTTTTTTGAAAGCCGTTTCAGAGGTCTTTTCCATCCACATGTCCTTGATGTCTTAAATGAACGTACACGGGCAATAATGATAAAATATTGCCTTATATGCTCCTATTTGAAAAAAAAAAAAACAATTTATTTTAAGCAGAAAAAGGTCACCAAATAGGGTAGTTGAAACCTAAGTAGGTTTATTATGCAGCGACAAAAGCTGTAAACAACTTAAAGTATCTAAATAAACACAAATGTAAACAACTTACCAACAACATTTTCTTCGATGACTTTCCCTTTCCCCATACAAGAATTTTCTTTGTCTCTGATCGTCTGAAACATACGCGCGAAGCGTCCTTTCTCTGGAGTTTTTTGAACTACAACGTCACTTTCCTCGTTATGCTCTGCGTCTTCAGGAATATCAATATGGTCTTCACTCCGGACAATAGGCATCACAGCTTGCGTCTTAGTTTTACCTGCCTGCGGACTAGACTTATCTGATCCACAGGGTATAGTCTCATTCTCAGATTGTCCCGCTTCGCTTTTTTGCCCATCGTCACTGTGTTTACTGAGAACCGGACTTATCTGGCTTAAGTCGGGAATGTGGAGCAGTTCTGGTAATATTGGCGTCTTCGGCGGAGGTGAATTTGCTACCTCTATCATTTTGTTCGGTATGTCAAGAATTTTCTTCGCTTCATCGTGCACTATGGGGGGAACCACTGCAGCTTTCTTCACGAACTCTTCAACAACTTCCACTTTCTCATTCACTTTGTCAGTAACAGTCGTAACAACTTCTTCCACTTTACTTTCAGCCTTGTCGGCCATCGTATCCATATTCTCGATAACCTCCATAACTTTTGTTTCTCCATTAGAGGCAAGCGTATCAATCGCGTCTGTGTTTATATCGGGCGCGTCATGCGTGCTTCCGTTTTCGTTCTCAAGGTCGTTTATGTTTACTATGTGGGAACCGCTGACGTTGGCCTCTAATGAATCTATCGATCCGGACTCTTCGTTCACATTTCCATTCACGTTATCGGTATTGTGCACGTCAACGTTAGAGTTCGTGATGTCCTCGATTACATGCGAGTGCTCTTCGGATTTGTTCATGGTTGGTACTTTCTGTAGCGGCGGGAGTTCGGTGAGGGAGATCTGTCTAGATTGTTCGTCGATTACGTTGAAGTCGTTGTTTGTGAAGTCCGCGTTGGAGCCCTTGGTGGCGGTGAGTAAGGTGTGGCACCCTCCGCAGGCCACATTGTCTACGATGTGCCCATTCATAGCGGTGACCCGCTTAGGTGTGTATTGATTGGGGACTGCCTCGTTCGCGTTGTCAGCATCGTCGATTTCCTCCAAACAAAGTTTATTGTGCCGGGACTCGCCGCAGGCGTAAAGCAATCCGTTGTCTGCAACGTAAAACGAAGTTTTATACGACCACCGACGACAAATGGTAATCGAATACTGATCATACCACCCGCCGAGGGCAATTTAGACACGATATTTACGTTGACGTGACAATGAAAATGAGCCAATTACATTAGGTTCATTAGGTATCGAATGTATGTCAGTAATAAATGTCCGCTTTTGATGAGCTGGAAGGAGCTTTTAAATAAATGAAATGTGTGTCATTTCCTTAAAATTCAGTGAATGCAAAGTGTTTAAATAAATATTAGACACGTACGTACGTAATTGTGTTTACGAAAAGGTCTGAGGTCAAACTGTAACTGTCGCACTTCTATTTGTTTACTGTTCACCCGTTGTTTAGAGTATTTTGTTACAAAACTTGGTAAAAAGTGAAAGTAATGCATTCTTATTACTATATTCTATCACACATTTAAGAACACATCATAATGACGTTCTCGAACTAGGAGCGCAAATGAAGGGCTTGCTGCTCACAGCGTGTCTGCCGACTACTAACAGTGACAGGCTTGTGGAAAGTTTTCCACAACAAAATCAATATTACCTATTTACCTGTCACAAACGCAGTGTGCATCGCTCCACATGCGACCAGTTTCAGCTGATAGCCATCGAACATCTTCTCCATGTCAATCTCGGTTGGTTCCGTCACATGTTCGACCTCCTTTGGAAGGCCTAGCTGTCCTTTCTCGTTGGACCCGAATGTCAGGATCTTGGACTCGTCCATGGAGAGGAGGAAGGTGTGGGCAGCGCCACAGCATGCGCTTTTTATCGGGATGCTTAGTGGTAAAACTGTTGGGACGTACACTGTGGTGGGCTTGTCTGGTATACCCAGTTTCTGGTTCTCATTGTCGCCGGTGACGAAGACTGCGCCTATTGCTGTTGGACATACAGTTAATTTAAATATAAATTGTTGTTTATGTTGAAATTCGTGAAAACAGAAAATTATGTAACCTATAATCGTTTAGAGCGTTAGAAATTAATAAACGGATGAAATTAAGGAATAAAGCAAAAACAGTACGAAGTACTGTTTTCATTCATGAACTTCGTTAACAGTAAGATTTAACAACATGTATCGCTGTTGTGTAGTTTTGCTAACGACTCAGAACAATAATAAAATCAAAGGGGAAACTAGGGTAACCGAACGTGTTCAAAGGTTCTTTACACAGATCATATTATATGATCTGTGGTAATGTGGTTCTTTACAACAAGTGGATAAAATATCATAAGAAATTAGTGTAAAATACTCATTATTATTTTAATGAAGAGCTAACAGGTTGCCAGTCGTAGAAATAGATAATTTGAATGTGGATAGCGCTTGTGATTTGAGTAACTATCTCTATGTATATTGTATAATGTAAATGAGCTCGTAGCTAAGTGCTACGGCGTAGACCGACCGCGTGCTACGACGTTTAGTCTGTCGATAATTGCATCACTGCGGCACCGCTGTGATTTATTTCTTTTGTATTAATGTAATAGGTATGACAGGTTTCAATGCTTTTACCTGAAGAAGTTTTACAAATTATCTTATAAAGGATGATTAATTGTATAATAATGATTAAAACCAATTTACAAAATTAATGATGTTAGTTTCGTAAATTGGTTAAGAGGTGTATTATGCATGATTTCCTCGTTGAAATTGAATACTATTCGTTGGTTGATATAAATTACAGTTAATTGGTAAATATAGTTAATTTTCTCTTCTACAATAATAATAAACGATTTTTTCTTATTATTTATCTATTTATTTAGCAATAATCGTTCTCCTGATGCATGTTTAGGCAAAAACTCATGGAGAGCTGATTTGAGAGCTCTAATTTGCAGATTCTGTTGAATATAATCCATCAGAACAATTTTTCTCATATCACAAATATCATATACTTTTATAATAATAGAATACATTTTTGTTATATCCTTTGTATATAAAGAAAAAAACGACTGGACCTAATTCAATTTTAGAATGGGAATAAGTCTGAATATATCCGAACTTCTACATCATTTTCACGTAGTATTTATACCAAAATAGGCTCCAATAATTGCTTATAAAAACAAAATCAATAAAAAAAAAATACTTAGATTTTTTTGTAAATAAAATAAAAGAACTTATATTTCACTGCACGGGCGATGCGCGCTCGCCCTGGCTGGAGGCCTTAATTTATTGAGGCATCCACAGGCAAGCCCGGTTAAGCAGAAGATAACCTCATAGGTCGAACTGCGAGATGCCATTTATATAAAAAAAAAGTTGCGCGCTCAGTACCGAAATGTAAGAGGGCTCTTAAAAAAACACTTTTTACTCGTAATTATTAACTAGAGGTCCGTGTTAGCAGAACAGTGGTGGCCCAGTGGTAACGGCCACGACTTACGAGTTGTAGGTCGTAGGTTCGAACCCAGACAGGTGCTTTATTTTGTGTAAGTTATTTCATCACCACTGCTTTCAAAACAAAAGATGAAGGAAAACATCGTGACGAAGCCGGCAACTCCTAGAACTAAAAATTCGAAGACATGTGACATCTACCAACCCGCATTGGGCCTGCGTGGTGGATAACAGTCGTTTCACCGAGAGGAGGCCTGACTCCTAGCAGTGGAAAACTGAGAACATTACAGGCTGCTTATGATATGTGTGTTACGAGGTCCGTGTTTCCTAACCGACTACTATATACCTACTTTATTTGTGTCCAACACGACTGTCGTTAATGGACAACAGACGACGAGTGAGTATTATACGATAAGGACAATTACTTTAACCTTTTGAACGCCAGAGTATAAACGTATCGCCGTACCCCTGACGCCAGGCTACTTTAACAAAACAATACACACACACTTAAAACAACAAATTTCTCAATATTGGTGGTTTATTCATATTAGTTTCATGCAATACAATATAGACGGAAGCTTAAACTTTTAAATTATATAAATAAAAACACACAAAAGTAATGATTAAATTGTTTATTTCATAATATGGTGCGACCCGTGCGACGTGTATTTTGTCATATATTTGTGACGTTGGCGTTCAGGGTAAGATTTCGTTTGTCACATATATGTGACAATGGCGTTCAAAAGGTTAAAGGAAAACGGAATCTTCATAAGATCTCTTTCTTGTCCATCTGTCACACAGGTTTTTCTCGAGGTCGATCCCTTTTGGCGTCTCAATGATGTACTGATCGCCAGTGAAAGACCAAATACACATGTATTTATTCTCCAAATACTGGTTGTACACTTATCACTATAATCTACGGTGGTAATGTTTAGAGACGTTTGTTTAGTGGCTTGTGGCTAACTAATAACAGCCGCACAGGTCGATCGATCAGGTTAAACCACGCTTGCCGCGGTTGGTCCGTGGATGGAGGACCATCTTCACATACCAAGACCCCTCCTCGGAAAGCACGTTAAGGTGTTGGTCCCGGCTGTCATTCGTGGATCTTTGACAGTCGTTACGGGTCGTCAGAAGCCCGAGAGTCTGACAACCAGTCTTACTAACAGCCCAGTTAGGTACTGGGTATCATATTACCCAGTAACCGGGTTGTGGAGGTCAGGTAGGCAGTCGCTCTATGTAAAATTATTCAGATGCATCCGGTTTGACTGTAAGCCGAACTCGACATAGTTGGGAAAAGGCTAAGCTTTAACCTTATATGTTTGCACTACTGACCAGTAATAAACACAGTATGGTAGTATCCGCACTCGACGAAGGCGATCTTCTCCATAAACTTGAGCTCGGTGAACTTGACGCACGACCGGGTGTCCTCGCCCAGTCCTAGCTGACCTTCAGTGTTGGATCCGGTCACGAATACCCGCCCGTCGTCTGATGGAGAAGGAGAAGGTCACACTAGCAAATTATTATATTCCTTTACAAATAAAGTTAAGAGACGGACACCGGAATCGGAAACCGAAACCGATTCCGATTACAGAAATTATTTGAGAATTTATACTTACATAGATATTAGAAAAAACCCGTAGATGATAGGTAGGTACTGTCAGCATCAAAAGTCGATTAACACTATCATTTTTACATGTTATTAAATTGACAACAACTTTTTTCAATAAACTGATTTTTAGCTTTTCACATAATAGACAAGAGTATATATTCAAAAAAAAATTATTCTGCTGCTATTTTGAACAAATATTTTGCTCAATAACTAAGATTAAAAAAACTGAAGTATTAATCAACTTTTGATGCTGACCGTACTATAGTTAAGAAGATTGATATGTTAAGTTTGAAAGTTTCCTCTCTCCTATTTTGCTGTGCCCGACAAGTGCGAAGACTGAATTGAGCCTAAAAAATGTCCGTGGGTTTTTCTGTTAAGGGATCGTTAAAAGCGATTAGGCTTAGGAAGTTATCAGTGTGATTTTCCCGTGTCACAGAGAGTACTTAAAGCCTCCTGAGCCTGATCTTTGTACGGTCGTGTCTGTGCCGTTCTATCGGACTATGAGACAGAAAAGAGAGAATGGTCCTGTGTTTACGCACACAGTTGTGCACTCCTTGTACAACAACTACGCAGGAGATACACTCATAATTGTATCTCCTGCGTAGCTGTTCTGACAGTAAAAGGGAGATCGGTTACAATAGAAAAAGTAATTGTGTCTCATTAGTGGCTTGTAGCGGTATCTACAACGCCACATATGAACAATGCGTCATACTGACGTCACGCGAATCCTGCATCTCGCAAGCAGAGTTTACCGCGCAACTAGCATAGATACACAACGGCCCGACATGAATCATTGGGCAGTTGCCCGCCAGACACAACAGCCGTCTGGTCGGAGGATCCTCCCTTTTCTATGGAGGTTCAGTGAACTATACACCCTGTTCCTCACACCTCTATAGGCTAATATGGAAGCAACAAGAATAAAATATCCAGGATTTTGTAATACCTTGATTTAAAAGAGTGTCAATGCAGTTTCTTGAAAGATTTACGTTTGAGACGGGCGACTAGCTTCAACCCAACTGACCCTCGTGCTTGTTTTACTCTAGTGGTTTACCGGTAAGTATAGCGGTATGGTTGCTGCCAGCTGACAGCTGTTTGATGGGCCCGATGTCTCCCTCCAACTCTATGAACTGTGGCACGGTGTGATGCTCCAGGTCGCCGGTGCCCAGCTGACCCTCGTCATTACAGCCCACCGTGTAGACCGCGTTCGAATCTGGTGAGACAGAAATTATTTTATGATTGTGTAGAGTTTAAGTATTTAGTGTAGTGTAGATATGATTGACTTAATTACCTACACTAGAAACAGAAAAGATCATTTAAAGCGCAATATTAATTTCTATGTGCTCGGTTGATGTAAAGTCAACAAAAGAGATAAGTTTGCAGTATCGTCGGATATAGTTGAAGTTTAATAAGAAACCGATGGATGTTCTCGAATAAAATTTTAACAGAAAACAAACAGATTATTTATCAAATTAAATTTCAGTCGACAACATCCATCGGTTTCTTATTACTAAACTTAGTTGAAGTATCCGACGATCTTACATACTTATCTCTTTTGTTGACTATACGTATCGTGGACATCGGCCAGAGTATTTTCTTACTTCGGCAACGTCATCTCATTATCGGATTCGGTTCGCTGACGGAGGCGTAGGTCAAACGCTGTAATCTGTCCAAAAGTATTTATCTGATGAAAGTGTAAATACCTAAATCCAGTTTAGGTTCAATTCTTACCAGTGCCGGGACTGAGCCTGCCGGGGGCCCGGGGTGGTAAAACTAAACGAAACTCCCGCCCAGAAATGAACGTCGAAATGTTTCGCACGCTGCACTGCCTCGAAAAGATTAGGTTCTCTTTCGACCATTTTGTTACATAAATAGAAATACTTTCTCCGGCGAAGAATCCGCCAGTGATTTTTACGCAATTCCTCACTGAAGGGAACTATTTAGTAACAAACTCATGAAGGCATTTTGAAGATGTCCACTTCATATTTCACCACTATTTTCCAACAATTATTATTTGAATGACATTAAATTGTAATTTTAAAAATCACCGACGACGATCCCATCCACCAGGTGCGTTTTCTGATCCATTTGTTTACATTTCCATCACACTTTTGGAACAGACCATAAGTATTCTTATTGCATTCAACAGGCAATTGTAACTACATTGTCACCTGTGACGAACACAGTGTGTGCTCTCCCGCAAGCCACGAAGAGTGTTCTGTGCGGCTTCAGCCACTTGACGCAGCTTGGACGGGTGACTTCGTCCTTGTGGCCCAGGCCCAGCTGGCCCCACGCGTTGCCCCCGAACACGAACACGCGGCCATTCTCTAGAACAATAAATTAAATTATTAGTGGGTGTTGTAGACGATAAATTCTTTTAGCGAAATAATAACGTAAAAAGGTTAAGGGACAAAGGATAAGGCTAAAAACTCGGAAGATATCATTGAACTTGGTGTAGGTATTCTTCGGGTTTAATATAATCTTTCTAATTAATTATTAATCAACAAGATGTCAATAGTGTTCCATACTGGAGGCGCTAGGAATGGAGCATTCATTTCTGAATTAGACCTTTACTTTTTACAAATAAGGTATCGTCGGTACTCTTTAATATTAGTAGGTATTTTAAACACAGTGATTTAGTGTCGTAAACCTAATGATTCGACTTCGAGACGTCTTAAGTCTGACATTGGCATGCTAGCCGGACTGGCGACCTGATAATTGATCCTGATAACTAGGTACTGTAATTCAATTAACAGTTGGCATTAAGATTGTAATTACAATAGAACCAAAACACGCAATGTCACAAGAGGCAGCAGACGCAATGGTGGCCGATCCGTTTTCAGAGTCTCTACCGTCGACATTTGCAGGGCAGGTCAAGGTGACAATGAACAGCAACATACTTATTTGTATGACACTTAGCTTTTCGACTAATATTGAACTGCTGTAAGAGTGTATAATATCTCTCTAAGAAAGTTAACCACCCAGTATGTGCAAACTCAAACTCAAAGCATTTATTTCAATTAAACCATTTACAGGCACTTTTGAATTGCCAAGAAGTCAGTCAGTCAGAAAAAATGAACCTAGTTGCCCATTCCAAAGCGTAGGTACAGTCGAGTTCTTTAATATCTGAGCATGTTCATGAATCAAAAATATATAGGTAATGGTAAGTTTCATAAAACTCTAAACAGCTTCGCCGTACAATAAATTGTAAACAATCTGTGACATCATAAATATGTGACTACATTAAATCAATAATATTACTACAGATAAAGACTCTAAAAATTGTGCGCAATCCCTTGTTCATATTATTTAGCGCAAAGTTAGGTTCACAAATATCTATGCAATTATTTTTCTATGAAAAAGATCTTGAAACAAAATCAATTTGAAGTTGTCAGTTATGACATCCTTCAACGGCAATATTGCATTATTACTCGAACTTCTGCTCCGGCAAGCAAAAATAAATTTTATGGTAAAGGCCATTTAGTTGAATATTCAAAGCTGTATAGATATTTATGAATCCTAGGTTGCAACAAATATATTGAACACTAGAGTATTTAGATATTTATGTTCCGAAAAGTAGTCAGATATTTTTGACTGCACTACCGTAACATACTTATGAACAGTTTATATGAAAACATTTTATTGATGTCTAAGTTTGTATAGAACTATATGATCATTTTAATGCTTACAATATTTTGAAACATTGTCACTGCCAATATATTAATGAACTCGACTGTACCTATGGAAAAGAACGGGCAAGAAACTCCATGAACACTCTTTTAAATCAAAATAATGTGGTTACAAAGTCTTGGTTACATCATTCATGTTAAAAATTATACATGTGAGAACGATGTAGAACGTTAAAAGCGTCCATAATGAAAAGATGAGAAAAAACAACAATTCAAATAATAAATTAAAATAAGCCATGGCAGCAAAGAGATAACCAGTCCCTACTGACGGCGCGCGTTCACGAACATGACGCATGTATCAGCACCATTCAGCTCAACCATTTTGAAGGGAGCTAAACCATTTTGAAGGGTGCTCTAGACTAACCCCCTTACTAATAGACGTTGTATAGCGTCTGTACCTTTAGTTAAACAACGTATTGTCTTCTTCTTTCGAAAGTCAAATTACTGACGACTGAAAGAGAGAAATCGGCGTGTAACTATTCATCTGATATAATACGTTTATTAGTGAGGGGGTAACTTACTTTGAACTTTACCTTATAGGTTTTTGCTCCGGCTACACGCAGCAGCTTGCATACACCAATGAATATTTTGCGCATGTAAGTCGCTGCATGAAGACAGTTGCAACTGCTGCCAGCGGTTTGCTGAGGACGCCAAACCTCTTTTGTTTTGTGTTTGCATAAATTGCGCATCGCATAACGCATGCAAGTTGCAGCTTGTACCCAGAGCTTTATAGTAGTGGCAAGAGTGACAGCTAGTAGTTGTTTTCTATAAAATATTACAAAGGTGTAGGTAAAGGCATGTACAACTTACGGCATATGACAGCGCTGTGTTCATCGCCGCAGGAGATGGCGACAATAGGGTCGTTCTTGATGAAGAAGTGGCTCGGCTCATTGTCAGCGAAGTGGGACTTGCCGAATGTGAATACCGCACCTGTCTCTGTGGAAAATATATTTAAACTTTAGTACCGGTTTTTCAATCTTCAGATAACTTTTATCTAAGGAATAAAATTGCAATTTGACAGTTTTGTATAGAAAACATGTCAAACCGCCATATATGTATATTCTACAGACTGATTAAAGTTATCTGACTATTGAATTGCTCGTGTTTATAGTGCCAAAGGGTCGGCTCGAACTCACAACCACTCTGTAGCCAGAAAATCAACATATAATGCACTATTATTTTCTACAAATATACCAGTTTAATAATGTATACGGTTACGGTGCATGTTTAGATCAGCCCATGGACATTTATTCCTAAGTATTTGTTTTTTTTCGTAGACCGCTACGCACGTCGTAGCCGTCTGCTACGAGCTACAATTTTCATAATCTTCGTAGCCCCAACTTGTAATAACACGTGGATTGTTGTATGGTGCTGTCAATCTATTAAAACAATACAAATATTATGCGAATATAACTGATAAATTTTGTTTTAACACCGACGAAAGGATCTACATACGCTACAGTAGGTATGAATTGAGTAAGGTACTTGATTTATCGCTATAAAACAATAATCATATTCCGCTTATCAAGAAATCAAATAAAGACATAATCAATACACTGCCACTTCACCAATCATGGCCACTTGAGTCACTGTTATGATAATCACATAAGTGCAGTCTTTACCTTAGCCTTATGTAAGTACTAGAACACAGGAAATAGTAATGTACCTACTTATAATAAGTACCTACTTATTACTCGTGGCTAAATAATAACAGCCGTCCATGTCGGTCGAAGGTTATATGCTTACCACGGTTGGTTCGTGGATGGGTGACAATCCATTACATATCGAGACCCTCCGTGCCTTGGAAAGCTATATGTATAGTTACCCGTTGTCAAAGTCAAAGTCAAAGCATTTATTTCAAATAGGCACATAAAAGGCACTTTTGAACGTTGGTCCCGAATGTCATTCATAAATCTTTGACAGTTGTTACGGGAAGTCCAGAAGCCCGAAAGTCTGACAAACAGACATAGACAGTCGCTCCATGTAAAATACTGGTACTCAGCTGCACTCGGTTAGACTGGAAGCCTACCCCAACATAGTCGGGAAAGGCTAGGCAGATTGATTTTTTATGATAAGTACTGACTATTTGCGTATCGTAATTGTGTGATGCAACAGCTGTGGCTCAGACATTATAACCATGGAAACGACGTATTAAAAAAAAATACCAATTGTAAAATCATTTGGAAACTATGTAAATACTTTATGTACACCTAAAACTAAATATCCAGTGTTTAAATATTAATTATTGCAATTAATAATCAACATTTTAGTGCACTTCAGTGCCATTCATGATTTAATTTATTAATATTGACAAATTATTAATCAAAACAGCGAAATTACATTCTGAATGTATCCTCTTAACGTTATTTGTGCTGAGCATGGAGTCCAGTTGATCTATTCTGTAAAAATTTCACCGCGAAATCTTTTAAGTGAAAGGATCTTGCAATGAGCTGTCTACTGTGTTAATCCCTAAAATCTGGCGATGTATTCATATAGATTTTATGAGATTTTTACAGAACCGACCGGTAAGTAGAATCACAGTTCACTTCAAGTTCACTTCACCCAAGTTTTCACAGTGAGATTTTTACAGAATAATGTCTGTATACGAATCCAGTGGGGTAATTCCGTAACACGTGTAACAGAAGCAATGGCTTTCATTTTGACAGTTTTCAAATAATATTCATTGCGTTATTATGTTGTTGAGCAGACAAATTTTTCGAACAACTTTAAGCAATGGATAGAAGAGAATACTCTTTATAATGTACATCATATAAATTACAGACATAAATATAGAAATGTTACAAAGGGTAGACACAATCGGCAGTCTTATCGCTAAGAGCGATGGATTAGCAACATTCTTCAAAATTATTGTTTTATTATTTTTTGGTTGTCATTGAAAGTGTGTTACGCAAGTCGGGAAAAGTGTTATTGGATTAATTTATTGAAAGGATAGGTACCCAATAATATTGTATTTTAAGCATAATTTATCAGACTGTACAGACGCCAGCACATCAAGCTACTACCATCTGTCAAATTTCTTTAATCAATTTTCAACTTTATTGCTAAATTATAAGGTTCAAAGTTCATTGGGAAAATTTGACAGTTTCGGGTAGTTTGACATGCTGACGTCTGTATATTAGTACCTATATCTGATTACTGAAATAAAATATTACCTTAATTACCCTTCTAACCTCGAGGGCTATGGAAAATAGGTCAAAGTTCAGTTACCAAGGCTTATTACAGCTGATGTGAGGTATAAGTGAACAATATCATGGTATTTGATGTCATCAATAATTGAGCACACATCAATTATTTAGTGACCTTACTAAATTAAACTAGACTTAAATATCACAATTTTTTCATCATACAAAAAAATCTTGAATTTCGCGAATGCTAAAATAAAGTCTGATAAGTTCTCAACTTCTAAATATATTTGCAAATTATGCGGCGTTGGTATGCCAACTTCGTTTATCCCAAGGGCGACTGCTGATGCTGAATGCATCATTGATTTTTATATAAAACACACGTTAAAAATTTATTACCAGCTTGTTTGTAATCTGTGGAAAATGTTGTGGGTAGTATATTTGTTAAGTTTAATTTTAAGACAACACTGTTTATGCTTAATATACTACTGTTTGTTTTCCCAAATGTAATAAATAAATAATTAAAATTCTCAGCAATTTCCTGGAGTCTTTTAAAAATGGCGGTATTAAGTAAGTAGCTTTTCAGGCATTACCGCACTCATAAAATGTTCAAGCTTTTTATAAGTTAATTTATACACATGTAAAGCACATACCTAGTACTTATATAAGTAATATTTTACAATAAAAATCGCGTCACTATTTTTAGAAAGTGCCGTGTACACGGTGTATATTAATCATGACGAATGACGTCACCGCAAACCCAAATGATGTAGTACCTAGGTTCGTTACTGGGGTTACTGGTATCGAAAGTAAAACCGCCCAAGTGCGTGTCGAATCACGCACCGTTTTGGGTTTCGTGCTTTGAATTTAGTGGTCAATAAAGTTCTAACAAATCTAAATTTGTGAGCATTTTATCATCCTTTGTGCTCACTGGTTCCTTTAGTAGTTCTTTCCTTTGAACGAACTACTGAAAATTTTTGGATCAGATGATGTCATCATGATATATTGTAAAGTTCATTATTGTTTTTGAGGTCAGCTGAAAATTGCGGACAATTTAAAAATTTTGTACCTACCTATCGTAAATCTCGCTTCATTTTTTTTCCCTTGAATTTGTTAAAAAAAATCAGAAATACCAAGCTTGTAGCATAGCTTAGTTTTTTGTAAATTTTTTGATGATACGATTGAAAAATTTAAAATAAAGACGTTATATGACGAAACTACTTAGGTTCCTAGTACTACGGAACCCTGAAATGTAAAAGAGCCATTAGCACTGGGCACGTAACTTCCGACGTATGCCCTTGGGTCAGTCCTTAGATTTGATTGGAGGAGATTAGTTCCATTGTACCACAATGACGCAAGTTATGAAAAGGAGTTTGGTATCGGCGTTTGAATTTGGAACACGAATAAAAATTTTACAAACGAAAACCCGACTACGGGAGAAAATTGAAGGATATTCGTGGTGCAATTATATATTGAATGGAAAGACGATTTTTTAAATAAAAGTGTATTACTCATAAGCAAAAATCACGGTTCTTACATAGACATAAGTACATGTTTTTTTGTTGGTGCAGGTAACAAAAAAACATGCACCAACAAAATGTTTAGGTAACTTTTGCTGCGCTCTAGTCGTTGCATGAAACCCTTTTTGAAGTTTTCTGATAATGACTCTACCTTTCAGGGATTACATAGTAGTAGAACTACAGTACAGCTGACGAAAGTATGCGTTCCTGACGCCTGTCAGAAGCTGACAGGCGTCAGGAACGCATACTTTACTACACTTTACAAACAAATACGTGTTTTGCGAATGTGATCTTTATTAGCTACTAGAATTGTCGCACTGACAGGTGGCTTATTCCCAGGAGCTCCAAATCTATTGTTCTTCAAACAATTTCACTCCATACATTGATTCCCAAGAGCTCCATAATTTTATTAAAGGAACGCATTTTCTCGACGGCTGGACTATAGTTTATAGTGTTAGGAAATACTACTGTGTGTACTAGGAAACGGTAAGTGAAGCGGATAGCGTTGGCAATTGCTTTAGTGTTATTTTTTACTTTTTTATGCAAGGTCGACCCCTAGTTTTGACTATTTAAATTATTAAGGAGTCAACTGGAATGCCTTGCTACCGAGCTTTACAAGTAATCAATAAAGGGTTTTATTCATAAACGATGATTAAAGTTAAGTGACGTTCAAGCGTCATAAATGTATGGTTAAAATGTTGCTAATCACTGACTAAGCAACGTTAATGTATATAAGGGTAAACCTTTTAGCAAAGCGTGACTACTTCAATCAGTGTACACCGCACCGAGACATTACAACTAGCAATAGTTATGTAAATTTCGGCCTTCGAATAAAACACTTAGCTGACAGGCCAGGCCAAGTAATTACTCTTATCAGATCCAGAATTTCGTGAGCCTTGGAAATGGCCTGACGTCTATTTACCACCCACAGAGAGCTAAAATTACCAACGCTTTGCAAATTGCGTAGGTACACGAAGAATTGGTACCTACGTGTATTTCTTTCACCTTGAATTTTATTTCGTTAATGATAAATTGCCTCCGGTTTCTAAAAGCGCGATTAAGCTTCATCAGAAAATGTGTTATTGAATATTATTGGCCAGAATAATAACAGCCAATCATTTTTATTGACCTTGATATGAGATCTAACAAGACTAGAAAATCTGAAATCCTCGAAAACCCACTAAGCGAGCGAAAGTGATGCAATTACTTTTGAAACACAAAAGAAGAGTGATGGCTATAATGTGCGTGCGCTCGGAATAAAACAACGTACCTATGTGCCAAAACGAATTTACTCCTTTTTTAACAAAATATATGAATTAATTTAAAACTACTTTGTTTAAACTTTGATATGATAATTCTCTCTATGTTTTAAAGTAAATTCCATTGAATCGAAAAGTAAAAGAATAGATATAACTGCAATTTTTTTTGTATCGAGAAAAATTCATTGAATCGTGTATTTGTTTCACATGATACTAGACCAAAGAGTCAAAAAACATATACAAAAATGTTAAATCCCTATTCCACATACCTACTTAAGGTGGATGTGCCATGGTAGACCGCGAAATTTAAATTTTCTTACGTTTTCTGCAATTTGCAGATCAGTGTCAGGTTGTATCTTGATCAAAATATGATTCGCGACTATAACAGGTACGTATTTACAGGATTATAATAATTAGAATCATTAATACATCTTTCTAAGTTAGATTTCTACCGTTAAGAACAAATCTCGTATGGAAAAGTGTTTATGGTAGAAATCTAACTTAAAGAGATATATTAATGATTCTAATGACTATAATACTGTAAATACATGTCTATTATAGTCGCAAATCATATTTTGATCAAGATACAACCTGACACTGATCTGCAAATTGCAAAAAACGTAAGAAAATTTAAATTTCGCGGTCTACCACTGCGCATTCACCTTAACAAGTTACACGAAATAGAAAAACCACATTTTTTCAATATATCACCTTCACCTATCGCGCAAACTGTAACTATGAATTTTATTCAGGTCACGATTCCAGACTCCTTAATTTGTTTTTTGAAGTGAAAACTTCTTTAGCGGCGTTGAACACTTTTTGTAATGGGTAAAAAATGTTAAACTCGCGTCAGGGCATCGCGTCAGGACACGTGACCGTCAGGAGAGATCCCCCCCCCCCCCCACTCTCTACGGCGGCGGCGGCGCCAACCGAAGTGAACCAAGTTTAGTGACACACGACAATGGATGGATGGATGGATAGATGGATGGATGGAAGTGGAAGTGGAAGTGGAAGTGGAAGTCGAAGTGGAAGTCGAAATGGAAGTCGAAGTGGAAGTCGAAGTGGAAGTCGAAGTGGAAGTCGAAGTCGAAGTGGAAGTCGAAGTCGAAGTGGAAGTCGAAGTGGAAGTCGAAGTGAATTTCGAAGTGGAAGTCGAAGTCGAAGTAGAAGTCGAAGTCGAAGTGGAAGTCGAAGTGGAAGTCGAAGTCGAAGTGGAAGTCGAAGTGGAAGTCGAAGTGAAAGTCGAAGTCGAAGTCGAAGTCGAAGTCGAAGTGGAAGTCGAAGTGGAAGTCGAAGTCGAAGTCGAAGTGGAAGTCGAAGTGGAAGTCGAAGTGGAAGTCGAAGTGGAAGTCGAAGTGAAAGTCGAAGTGGAAGTCGAAGTCGAAGTCGAAGTGGAAGTGGAAGTGGACGTGGACACACTGCTGTGTATTCGTAACATTCGTATATTCGTAACAAAGTGCATCTATTAATGAAAAAAGGGACGCAGCAATAGTGAAAAAAAAATGAGTTATATTAATTCAATTAATAGTTGATTTATTTCAACGTTAATATTCAAGTTTTCACTTCTACCGGCACTCCCGGAGTGCAACCCATCTTTTTTTTATAACCGACGATAAATTTCTACGCTAGGGGTAAAGTAGAAATTTTTCGAAGGTTATAAAAAAAATCAATTGTTTCATATATAAGTACAAACCTACGCTACGCGGTCAAACTCTATGGGGCAACAAATTTTTTTTAAAAAACCGGCTATCAATTTCAATGCAGGTGGGTTCAGAATCATAGACAAAATCAAACTGGTTGCTAATTTAACTTATATTTTTTAAATTTTTATGACATTAATTTTTACATTCTGTGACTATAGTAACCCACACACTTGCTAAATTTCTAGGAAAATCATCTACTTTTACAATGGGGTTTGAAGATTTTTGTATGGAGGGTGGCCCTAAGGTCGGCCGCCATTTTGATTTTTTTTTAGAATCGCGGTGCACAACTAAAGTTATTATATTTAGATAGAGGACACTTATACAAACAAAAAATATAATATAACATAATATCCTAAAGCGTCAGGTTTCGGAGTTATTCGCCAAAATATAAGTCGAAAACAACAAGGATTTTTTGTTTTTTTCCCTTCAGGTAAGCATATTGAACTATTGAGGTAATAGAAACGTTATGAAACCTTTATGGAGAAGAAACAAATGAAGAATAGACATTTTTTAAATAAATAATTAAACACGGCAATTTATACTAATCTGACATTTTAAGTCTCTTGTGTTTTCGTTTTTTTTTAGTATAGAAGTTTGACATTACACTTCTCAGATTAGTCTCTGGAATTAAAAAACGAACTATAAATTGCGGTGTTTAATTATTTATTTAAAAAATGTCTATTCTTCTTTTGTTCCTTCTCCATAAAGGTTTCATAACGTTTCTATTACCTCAATAGTTCAATATACTTACCAAGAGGGAAAAAAAACAAAAAAATCCTTGTTGTTTTCGAATTATATTTTGGTGAATAACTCCGAAACCTGACGCTTTAGGATATTATGTTATATTACATTTTTTGTTTGTATAAGTGTCCTCTATCTAAATATATAACTTTTGTTGTGCACCGCCATTCTGAAAAAAAATCAAAATGGCGGCTGATTCTAGGGCCAAAACCTTCAAACCCCTTTGTAAATATGTGAGCACCGTGTATACAGGGTGAATTTTTCAAGTGGGCGTGGATGGCCAAATTCTAAACTATGAGGAATAGCGAAAAGTACTCAAAGGAGTCGCGGGCTCGATTTTGATGAAAACTTAAACTGCATCATTGGATTTTTGAAAAATCAAGATTTCTAGCCAGGAATCGAACCTGTTGATTTTGAAAAAAAAAAAAACACGCTGTATTATTACACCACTCGATAGTGTCCATAATAAGGATCAAATTCTGGGAAGTAATGACATACGGCAAACTTAAGGGAAATGTTGAATTTTAATAAACTGCTTCTTATTTTAAAGTATTCATACCTACATTACGTACCTTGTTCGAAATGATTCAAATGATGCTCAATATTTTTATTAACATACCCGCAGCGCAGTTACCTTCACAATATTATGTTCTAAATTCAAATTTCTATTACGATCTTTGGAAAATATTCTAATGGAATCAATAATATTGTAATGCTGAATGCAGTAGGTACACAATCCTTGAGACGTCGAATCCAGCTATGTAAGTATTGAAAACAATGGTCAACATTATGAACAATTAATCAGTTAAGGTTTAATAGGTAACATAGCCCGGGCCCGGCTAAATAATAACAGCCGCACAGGTCAATCCATCAGGTAAAGCTACGCTTGCCGCAGTTGGTCTGTGGATGGGTGACCATCTGTACATACCGAGACCCCTCCGTGCTCCGGAAAGCACGTTAAGCCGTTGGTCCCGGCTGTCATTCCAGGATCTTTGACAGTCGTTACGGGTAGTCAGAATCTCGAAAGTCTGACAACCAGTCTTACCAAGGGGTGGTATTACCCAGTAACTGGGTTGTGGAGGTCAGATAGGTAGTCGCTCCATGTAAAATACTGGTATTCAGCTGCATCCGGTTAAACTGGAAGCCGACCCCAACATAATTGGGAAAAAGCTAGGCAGATGTCATCATCCATGTTACCTACCTCATCATTGAGGTAGGTAACATAAGAAAAATAAAAAAGTATTTTGTTAAAAATTAGCTCTTTCCTTTAGTTTGCCGTATGTCATTACTTTCCAGAATTTGATCCTTATTAGGGGCACTATCGAATGGTGTAATAATACAGCGTGTTTTTTTTTTTCAAAATTAACAGGTTCGATTCCTGGCTAGAAATATTGATTTTTCAAAAATCCAAAGATGCAGTTTTAGTTTTCATCAAAATCGAGCCCGCGACTCCTTTGAGTACTTTTCGCTATTCCTCATAGTTTAGAATTTGGCCATCCACGCCCACTTGAAAAATTCACCCTGTATATCACATAATTGATTTACCTGTCGTTGCTTTATTTTTAACTAGTTGACCCGGCGAACTTCGTATCGCCCCGCCAGCCGCTTGGCCCCCGCTTTTTAAACCTTTGAAACCTTTGATCATATCTTCTGAGATAATCAATTTAATGATATGCTGTAAAAGACGATTTTAATCTACATCAAATGTACAGACGCCAGCACATCAACCTACCCGAAAATGTCACATTTTTCCAATCAACTTTGAACCTTATGCTTTAGTGATAAAGTTGAAAATCGATTAAAGAAATTTGACAGAATGTAGTAGGTTGATGTGCTGGCGTCTGTACAACGTATCTAATGTATTTAATTAGATAGGGAATACTACTTTATTGTTTAAAATAGCTTGGTAAATAACCCATATTTTTTTTGTAATATGTAAAAGATAAAAATGGTTACTGTGGGTTATCCTTAGGAGATAAACATATACCTACCATCGCGGACTTTTTTAGGCCTGCGCAGACGAGGGACTTTTGTCTGCGGAGAAATTGTCCGCAAAGATAGAATGTATGGAAATCCCAGCAGTCTACTTGTCCTTCGTGTGCATTATTGCATAGATTTCCATACGTTCTATCGCCGCGGGCAAAAAAGTCCGCGGACAAAAATCCGTCGTCTGCGCAGACTATAAGATATACAATTCCGTAGTCGATTAATTTGATATAAGTATCTCGTAAGGTTTACTCAGCGTTTGCAATGTAAGCGCACAAAAATATGTTTGTTACGACATCACATTACAAGTCTTTGAATTTCTCGGAGTTTCTCTACTATAATACGCATGTATTATACATATAAACCCTATTGAATCACTTTATCTATTGCTGAAAACTACATTAAAATCCGTTGCGGAGTTTAAAAGATCCAGGCTTACAGACAGCGGGAGCGACTTTGTTTTGTAGATACTATGTAAAGATTCTTCGTACCTTTTGTAGGTAGACTAATTTTATTCTAGGCGCATCGTCTTCACATATAATTATATAATGAATGTATAAAAAACCTTGTAAAACTTTTTAAAAGAGTAACGGTGGTATTTCTTGTCCATTCTTCTCCACACGAACCTTTCCTTCTTTTCAGGTTACATGCTCTATGTTCTTTTCCTTTTGGAAGGGGCGACTAGAATCATTTCTATTTTATTCTACATATTACCTCGGTGATTTTATTGTAATTTTTGACCACAGAGTACTTTTTGATAAGACTGAAATTTTTGACGTTCCAAAGCGTTTCCAAAGTGCCTTTCAGTCTATCAAAAAGTACTCTGTGGTGCCTTTAATGTGCCTATTGGAAATAAATGATTTGACTTTGACATGTACAGATTGCGCGTCGACATCCTTGCAACCCTGGATATTTGAATACTCTTTTAGAAAATCAGGGTAAATGGTCAGTTTAGAATGTGTCCAAATGTGCCTGTAGGTAAATATGAGCTTCCAGCGTGCGGCTTTACCCGGTTGAATGCCGTAATTACAGACACAATTTATAAAGCCATTGTGTCTCGCGTGGATCCACGCTTAAGCATACGAAGGGTTAAAGTATCATTTGGAAACACCGACACACATAAACGATAGGAACTTCAGCATCCTAATTGCGAAACAGTATCAGTCACAATCTGAATAATTTTGAAGGATACTTACTGATATCCATTGCTTCATATGTTCGAAGAATTTGTTTGCTCAACAACTTTAATGACGCAATGAATGTTGTTGAACTGTCAAAAAGAAAGTCACTCCTACTGTTAGTGTGTTACGCAATTACCCCGATGGTTTTGGTACTTAATAATTTTTTTTTATCGCCATGGTCATATAAATCAAAATTTTGTTACAATATATTGGTTACATCATTCATATTGAAATTATACATGCGAGAACGATGTAGAAAGACCTGCACGTTAAAAGCATTTATAGAGGTATGAGGAACAGGGTGTAAAGTTCACTCATACTCTATAGAAACAGACTACCTACAGTATTTGTCTGTCCTTCCCGTTTTTAATCCATCCAAAGGTTGTCTTTAAAAGATCGCTCTTAGCGATAAGACCGCCCATTGTGTCACCCATTGTAAAGTTTTCTATATTTATGTCTGTAATTTATATGGTGTACATAATAAAGAGTATTCTATTCTATTCTATAGAAAAGGGAGGATCCTCCGACCAGACGGATGTTGTGTCTGGCGGACAACTATGTCGGGACGTTGGATCTATGCTAGTTGCGCGGTAAACTCTGCTTGCGAGATGCAGATTTTTATTTTTGTTTTGTCAGTATGACGCGTTGATTTGCATGTGACGTTCTAGATACCGCTACACATTAATAGTAAACAATTTCATAATAAAAATAAACTAAGCGATTTAGTAACAAAAATCAAGAGCGAGTCGGATTTGCGCACCGAGGGTTCCGTATCATCATGTTTTTTTTAATTTTTATCGGCGAGGCCTATATTCGTCAGAGAAATTTAACAGTTTTAGGTCAGCGCCATCTCTTGACCGATAGTGGAACTAATGTAAGTTTTGTTGATGTTTTCTGAAAAAGTGTGCTATTTAGAGACATCGTTTTATTTTTCCTGTAATCTTTACATGAACTTCTATCACATAGAATAATTTCAGATTTTTCTGGTAAAATTTCAGATTGTCTTGGTAAACTTCGGAGATAAGGCGGAAAACGGTATTTTTTTACATTTTTCATTAAAAGTCGAAAAATATGCGGCCTAAAAAAGAAAGAAAAAGTGTTTGAGAATGTGCAAACTGCGCTCTTTCGTGATACACCACATGCCCTAGTAGCCCCACTTCGAATTTATAAGACACCCTTGAAAAAAAAAAACAAATATTTTTATTTCTTTCTTATTCGAAAAATAGTTGGACAAACGTCATCTAAAACTATTCTAAACAAGTTGATAGCATTAGTAGTTCTTGAGATATCCAGCTGTGACAAACAGACAGACAGACAGACTTAGTCGCACCATAAGGGTTCCTTTTACCACTTTCGTACGGAACCCTGATAAACTAAGAGATGTCCAGCATTCCCTACTGACGGCGCCCGTTCACGAACATGACGTATGGATCAGCACCATTCAGCTCAACCGTTTTGAAGGGAACTAAAATGATCCAACACACACACCACCATCAGCGAGACATTTGAGTGATCATGATAAATATCACAGCAATTAAAATTTTCAACAATATTCCAAAAGAAATAAGGGAACTCCCTCTAAAACGCTTTAAATCAAAACTACACAAATGGCTTATTGGTAATTGTTTTTATAGTGTGAAAGAATTTTTTGACAAAAAAGTAGCTGATAAATACTATAAGATATGATGCTGAGATTTACTTATATTGCTTTATATACCTATTATTCTTATGTGTTCAAATAGATACGAAACACTAATAACCAATGTTATTAAAAATGTTTTAATTTTAACAAATTACATACAAGTTACATTTAACTTGTTTAAATATTTGTATGCCAGGCCATGGCGAAACATGTAAGATCAACACGTTATTTATAAGACCTTAATGTACAGACGCCAGCACATCAACCTACTACAATCTGTCAAATTTCTTTAATAGATTTTCAACTTTATCACTAAATCATAAGGTTCAAAGTTGATTGGGAAAATCTGACAGTTTCGGGTACGTTGATGTGCTGGCGTCTGTACCATGTTTTAAAGCAAATAAATATATTCTATTCTATGCTATACTACCAACCGCCAGGGCACATTCAAGTCAATGAAAGACGTAACCAGTAAATGGTAGCTCTATAGTACATACTCATACTACTCACATGTCGTCGCTAATCCAACTAAGTGACGTCACTGATTCGAAGCATATTTTACAGGGCAAGCTATTTGCAGTTGAGGGTTACCTATGATTGAGGGTAGCTTGCTCTATATAAATTCTACTGATACAAAATTGAGCACGTGTGTAGTTCTGATTAAGATCTTTATATTGGTATTACTACTATTGTTATCGTGTTATTATTGTTTTAATAATAATTATTTTATCAGATACATCACTTCGCGAGATCTTTGTTTTTATTTTGTTCGGAATACCTACATGATCAGATATCAGATTCGACTTGGAAAATGTATCAAAAAATTACTATAGTTAGGTCGGCTTAGTCCAAAATGTCAGATACGTCAGCTAGATTAGCGACGAGATGTGCTATGCAATTATACAATACCATATCCGTATGTTTACTAATTCTGGGCTTTACTTAGTTCTAAAACACTTGCTCATCATCGGTCTCACTACACGTTGTGGAAACTAAAAATGGCGTTTTAGCACTCAGTAACATGCACTTCTTTCATATATCTATGAACATGCAAATACATTACTAACATTATATAGGAAATACTCATACAAATAGATAGCTACATGTACTGAGGTATCAGAGTGCAGTGCACCAGTTATGCGTACCTGCACATGCAAGGCTGGCATAGCGTGACGTCACTGTATTTTTATTATTTTATGGTAATTACTCAGAATGCACGCCGCGTCAACGTCGCTGCATTACTTTACATGGCAGCGGAAAAATTGTACATTTTTTAATATGGTGATTTTAGTGATATGTTGTGTACTGTTTATAGCAAAGTTTATTTAGATTTAGAAGGTTTAGCAAGGCGGCTCGTAAGAGAGGAGACGTTATATCCGGAGGATACGGGAAGCAATGAAGATGGTGAAGAATGATTGACAAGAAGTAAAGACATCTTAGATTGGTTAGGAGAACAATGCATCGTAAACAGTCATGTAGAAAGGATGAGTGACGGTGAAAACAGCCGTTTCAGTTTTTTGTATGCCTTCAGCACCCTAATTGCGTAACACACTATCAATTAGAATCTGAATAATTTTGAGGGATATTGCTAATCAATTGCTTCATATGTTTGAACTATGTCTCTGCTCAACAACGTAAATAACGCAATGAATGTTATTGAACTGTCAAAATGGAACCCATTGCTACTGATATAGGTAGTGTGTTACGCAATTAGGGCGCTGATGCTGATAACTGCATTCTTACTTCTCCTCTTAAGTCACGTCCAACTAGAATCCATAATGCAATTCCACAAACCCTAAGGCCTTGTGAATTTTCATTGTGGAACCGGTGGATGTGTGTGACTTAACCGGTCAAGCGGCGCGGACCTTATAATAATATGACAGATCCAACACACAATTAAAAATATTTACATACAAGCAATTAAAACCCTACTACATCCACCACAGTGTAACCTATTATGACCCAGAAAAACGTTTAAATCGATATAATTTATATTGCCATACACATGTAATTAAATAAAACACGTTAGACCAATGAGAAGTATTCCGTAATTATATGGCAAGACACGTCAACCTGGTACTAAAATATGCTATAATTCCGAAATTGGGGTGAACCTTGAACCTACTACTGAATTCTTAGACGACATTTTAATAGAGGCTTGGGTTGTAGAACTCGTAGAAGTTGGTAAAAGGGCAACAACATTTGAAAAAAAGAAATAAAGCGTGTGTTGGGTCGTGAGGCAGATTAAAACTTAGGGTCCTTCAGGAGGTTCTGTCACTGAAAGCACAAAACGTTTATTGTAAAGTCGAAGAGGCATAGGAAAAGTGATATTTTATTACATTATCATTGAGGGCAGTGGCGAATTTACGCATTTGCCGCCAGTAGGCTATTCAAATTTTGCCACCCCTACCGACCTCTACAATAATGTTCCATGTCTTTTGTATACTGCTTCGCCTTTTCTTCTAAATACTTAAAATGTTCTCGTTCATCAGCTACGAAAAACTTGCAAAGGGATTTGTAAAGATCGGCAAATGTGATAAAATCTACGGTAGAAGCCTAAATTTGAGCATCACTTTGTTTATTCTTTCCAAAAAAACATGGTAGGTATATAAATATTAACCTTTTTAATTTCAGTAAGACATTTAAAAAAAATGTTAGCCCCAAATTTGCCGCCCCTAAAATCTGGTGCTTTAGGCTCCAGCCTACTCAGCCTATTGGTAAATCCGCCACTGATTGAGGGTATCCCTAACACTAACTTTCAAGGAATACTGGCTGGATGTAATGTGAATCCTGTAAACGCTTAAATTAGGATTGAATTTTGGACGGAGTCGCTGACCAAAGGATACTGTTGTATGAGGAAAAGGAATCTTTGATACTAGTACGTCTTGCGGAAAAAAATTGTCTTAATAAATTAAAACCTAAAAAAAAGTCTGCCTCGAAACTTGCAAGATGGCTTCACTCATTTAGTACGCTTACGGTTTATGATTGCATCCTTTGAGCCTTGCCAAAGAGCTGTTATTATTAAGTACACTTTTAGAGCTTCTTCAGCAGCAGGTTTGTGTGTATTATATGATCTGATCGACCAGTCATGGAAATAGATGAATTTCAATTTCAATATGAAAAGGCTTCTTGACCATTCATCTTCGCTGTACAGAGTACAATGAAGTGTAAGTATAATTAAATGCATTTTGAGGTTCCTTTGCTCTTAGCTATGCAAGATTGTGAATCAGCACTCTAATCAACAAGATATGTATGTTGAAGATACGCCAGCATTCAAGATTTGCGAAACCCTAAGGTCAGATAAAGATACAATCAGTTGTTTGAGAGAGGAAAGAGCCAAATCTATTTGGCATGTAAACATGTATGGGTAAAAACGACATTTTATACAAGAAGAGCAATTAGGTGACATTTACATGGACTTGACAGTGCACTGAAATAGCTGGAATTGAAGGGGAAGCGCCAATGTAGCCCGCGAAATTTAGTTTTTTTTTTACGTTTTTTTTTATAATTTGCAGGTCAGTGTTAGGTTGTATGTTGAACAAAATATGATTCGTGAGCTTAACAAGTATGTATTTACAGAACTATCATAATTAAAATCATCAATACAACCCTCTAAGTTCATATAATTAAAAAAACACGTCAAGAAGGTGGCACTATGATTTCGAGACCTTTGCCAGTTTTAATAAGAAGTTTTTATAAGAATATTGGAGACGTACCTATCTACACGTATTTGCCATAATAAGGAACAAAAACGAATAGAGCCAAACACTTTTTTAACCTGCCTGTTTCCCGACCTAAAATATTGAAAAACCCTGAACCAAACCAATACATAAAATCACAATAAATCCATAGATTGCCACATACCGTCAAGTTCCCGCCATCCAAACAATGATGGCGTCGTTCAATTTTTCAAAATAAGAACACAGTCACCTGGAATGTCGTCCGTCATGTTGGTAGCGGTCAGTGGTGTATCATGGCGTGCACCGGTCGGCCGCGGGGCGAATACTGACCGCTGGCCACGTGCCACCCTCGGTAACCACCGCGGTTGAACGAGGAGCGTGGAAAACTGGAATTGACTTGATGGGTGTGGAAATTGTAGTATTGTGGTTCGATTGTAACGAGACATAACAACTAACAAGAATACCTTCGATCAAGAGGAATACCAACATTTTCATAGAGTAAGTAATGAATTTTGAATTCTTTCACAATGGTCACTCATGGGTAACTTTGCGTCTTTAATTGAAATCATGGATTGAAAGATTGGTTTTGATTTCCACTCAATTTTCCAACGAAAATAAAAACTATTTAGCCTCTATTAGACACTTAATTATACTGAAATGTTATCAAGAAAATAATAATTCTATTCCATTAAAACTAAATCGTCGACCAATGTTATTGTCGTGCAGACCACTGGTAACCAAAACAACTTAACCCCCTCTGTCCCGCGCTAACCCTTTAAACTTCCCCTATTTTGAGGTCAGCGGTAATTTTCCATGGGTCTTGTTATACTGGCTATCAATTTACTGAAATAGTTTTTTTCCTGTTGCAATAAATATCGCCTATTGGTTTGTTTACAAAGTACATTATTGTTTACCGTGTGCATCGAACTGTTGTTTATGAGGTTTCATATAAACTGTCATGTTCGATAAAGGCTGTGTGAAGTTAGTGGCAAATAGGGGGTTTTCTTTCAACTTCCTATAAAGTGTTAGGACTTGTCATGAAGCCGGGGTGCAAAAATATCGATAAATGTTAAAATAACACCCCCTATGTTCTGTATTCCTAATCTTCAACAGGCTAGGTAGGTGTCAATGTCAGTGTATCTACCTACTGTTTTCATGTTAATGAAGGTTCCTCGAGTTTCTCATATTTGATTGGTATCCGCGTTGTAAACAGAAAATTAAAAGCTTGTAAGAACAGCGTGTTCTGTGCTTTTTATGTAGGTATTAGTAAACCGTACATACAGATACTGATCGTAAATATGATACGGTCCACGCGTAAATTTTTATTGCTGTATCGTTTGTGTTACACTCATAAAACACGTCATACACAAATAATATACATTTCAAGCAAACATTAGGTACACTATACCAAGGCCATACAAACATGTGGATAGCAGAAAATTTCCGCTTGGAAAACCTGAAAAGTGTCCTTTGTGCTGGGGCGTTTGTTATGCTTAAGCGCCGTAGACTCGGTGACTGCCTACGCATTGTCCTGTAGCGTTTACGACTGCAGTTGCATAGGCCTTGCGTTACCACTGCACAGACGCCGCGTGAACGCTGCGAGAACGCTCTGTAAACGCCTCATAAACATCACGTAATTCATGTTGAAAAAGTAATTATTGTTAAACCTTAACTGATTACTAGATAAGTCTTCATCGTACCTCATGGTGCTGATACAGTCACTCGACCTTATAAGTTATTCACGTTACTTTAAAAAACTTAGCAATCGAAACATTTTCGTATAAAATATTCGTCGAGTTGGATAAGACGATCGATTCTGTTTCAAGAATAAGAAAAACCGTTTCGTTTATCGTATCATTTCTTTAGTCAATTCCTTGACTCGTTTAATGTTTTGACCCATATGAGATAAACTAGTTCCTGCCCCCGACATCGTCCGCGTGAAAGTTCGTAAAATATATCCTATGACAATCGTCTGTGCCATACTGTAGCTTCCTACTATTGAACGAATTTTCCAAAGATCACCACCTACATACAAACTCACTTTTACTTCTTTATTATGTTAATAGATTTGATGGATGGACCACAGAGACCATGCTAGCTACTAGTAACTTCAAACTGCACTAAGTGCTCGCGCACAATTCGCAAGGAAACTCAATAAATTGTTTTTGAAGCAATCATCGCGAAGTTTCATCAATAGTCAAAAGTCAAATGAAGCTAAAAAATGATGTTGAAAAGGTTCCGTTTCATTTCGCCATATTAGAAAAAATTTAAAACTTCTGAATTCCATGTAATGTTTCGGATTATTAAGAAGAAAAAGCTTTATCAACTCGACAAAAAAGGATTCACCCGAACTTGACGTTATCTACTCAAACATTATCTACGTTCAAGGGAAAGTGAGTCATCTCTTACCCCACTAGCACAGTCATACTTTACCCTACTATTTACTGGCAGGGTTCACATAGTTCTATTTTTACTTTCAATTGATTATGCTCACGGATAAAAAGCGCCGTCATTATCAATAATACCACAATCAATCAATCAACGGTAGCCTGTAATCATCTTTGTATTCGCGATCGTAATTCTTATGAAGAACAACCTTGACCCTCTCATAACGTACTTCTGTATCGATTTTAGAGCGAATTTCACTGATGAATCTGAACGCGATCGGCACATCTAAACTGAGTTCAATAACTGTCAGTGTCAATAATCCATGCTAATAATGACACTGACTGATGGCCGGTGGAGCAGACGAGTCCTCGAGTGGAGACCGCGTATCGGCAAGCGTAGTGTGGGACGCCCTCCAGCTAGATGGACGGACGACCTAAAGAAAGTTGCTGGGATGGAATGGATGCGGAAGGCGGAGGACAGGGTGTTGTGGGGCAGCCTGGGAGAGGCCTAAGTCCAGCAGTGGACTGCAATAGGCTGAGTTGATTGAATGACACTAACGGCTCTTGAACGTGGTTCAGTTTCAATGGTGTAATTCGCCCTTAGTCATAAAATCGGTGATAAAACATGATTATTTAATTTTATAAAAATCACTGTCTGCCTCATTGGGATAGTGGTCGCAATCGCGACCTGCTAAGTGTGGGGCCGTGGACTGCCAAACGCACCAATGCATCAATCTTAACCCAGCTTCGAATAAAGACCCGTTTGTCGACCATATGTCAACAACGCATTCTCTCCTATTTCGGCCACATAGTACGCAGAGGCGATGAAAGTTTGAAAAAACTGATTGTGGTTGGGAACACCGAAGGCAAACGATCGCGCGGTCGTTCACTAACACGAAGGACCGATCAGGTGAAGGAATCATCGTCCTCTAAATTCTACACGGTGGTAAGAGATGCGTTGGACAGAAACCAGTGCAGGCGGATCATCCGTTCCAGATGCAACTCCAAAGCTGACCACGATCCTCAGACATGAGGGACCAACTACAGAGAGAGAAGTGTAGGACTCTTGGTTTTTTTCCAGGTCGGGCAGCATTATAGGATGATCCTAGTAAGTATTTCTAAGTAACAGCCCGGAGTCTGGATCTTTGCCCAGTAAAGGGCAAGGTAAAAGGCTCGCCCCCTAGTCGCCCTATTTTATCGGAATTTAACATAACTGGCGAAATATGGGGGTACAGCCACCAAAGGAGATAAGTAACCAGGGTCGTCGGATATATGTAGTTGAAGTTTAGTAAGAAACCGATGGATGTTCTCGAATAAAATTTAATTTTATTAATAGAAAACAAACAGCTCATTTATCAAATTAAATTTCAGTCGACAACATCCATCGGTTTCTTACTAAACTTCAACTATATCCAACGACCCTGGTTACTTATCTCTTTTGGTGACTGTACCTACTGTGAATTCAGTTCGACAGTCTAAGTGAGAAAAGAACTTTTTGCACAAATACAAATATGTAGGTTAGACAAAGTTTTTCTCGGGGTCGCCTCGGTCGTCTGCCAATAAAGTTTGCGACTCTGTGGTAATCTTGTCAATTTCCGGATAGATTTTGGCTCGAGTTCCGTTTAAAAGTGTTGTTTCGACAAGTTTTTTGGTGTATTTGCAGAATGGAGCCATGGATTTGATTTATTCTTTTGCTCATTGTTATTGGCCAACAGGAAATGCAAAATAAATGACAAAAAATCTATCAATGCGAAAAATGACATATTTTCACGAAATGCGTTGTTTAATAAAGTAGAAAACTATGAAAGTTTCTGGTAAAACTGTCGGATTTTCGCCTATCGCTTTTTTATAAAAAAATAGACTAATGGCCCCCTGGTGCCAGGCAAGTCATCGTACGTACTTTATAATGTAGCAAAAAAAGTAAACACTCGCACCGTACTGGAAGCTTATCATGGTCTGGTTGCATCAGTTTTGAGATTTGGAGTTATATTCTGGGGTAACTGTACTGAGAGGGAGAGGATATTCAAGGCTCAGAAGCGTTGCATAAGATCAATGACTAATCTTAAAAATACCGACAGTTGTGTACCTGTGTTCAAGTCTCTAAAATTACTCACCTTTCCGTCCTTATACATATTAGAGGTTTCACTGTTTGTTAGAACAAATTTACACCTTTTTACCCGAATAGACGATATTAGAACACGGCTGGGATCTGTTAGATCGCAATATAAAAATCTAATGTTCACAGGTAGGTACAAAACTGCGTTATTAAGAAAAAGCTTTTTATCAATGGGGCCAGTCATTTATAATAAAATACCTCATGCATATAAAGAAGAACCATTAGGTATATTTAAAAAGAGGCTAACATCCTTACTTTTGGATAAATGTTACTATTCTATACAAGATTTTTTGAATGATAAAGGATTATAATGTTATATTAATTAATGATATTTTATTCTATTTTAATCGATATAATCTAAGATTTAATAATTTATGTGATTGATTGTTGTTTTCTTTTTTTTTTTTGTGTAAGTAATTTGTGTTAATTATTGTTATGATCCAAAGACGTAATTTTTTATCTTTTTTTATTTTAAATTTTATTATGCTCGAATAGATGTAAGTTTATTGTACTTTTGCATGCCGTAAGGTAGAGTGTGTTGGAACTATTATTTATTAAAATATCGACATCTTATTTTGTATACCCACAATCCACATTCTGCGCAAAATAAATGATTTCTGATTTCTGGTGTTCTAAAAATGACATCTTTCGTTTTGCCTAGACGGAGGTCAGTTGTCGGAAGTTACGCCACAGTGTGGTTACGCCATCAATTTAATTCGCAACTTTGGTCTGATTATAAACTGATCGTGTGAAGATATGTCCAGACTTGTATCATTTTAGTGAATCAGATGTCCGTCGCGTAGCATCGACGTGTATCATTGTCGCTAGTTTGGGCGCAAAATGATACGCGTTTATGCCACGCGCCGCCGCCGTAGCTGATTCACCCCGATCCGTATGTAGCTGTTTCACCCCGATGCGTACCTGATACGTATTACGTGTTACAGTATGGACATGGTTCAGTATGGACGTGGTTTTAGGCCCAATCAGCGAGCAATAGTGATACGATGCGGTCGAAATGGGTGTCTATACTTATAATACGAATCCCTACTCGATACAGGAAATTCTCGACCGCCCGAACTGCCCAAAGCAACGTCGATTGTCAACTATTTCTCCTGACATATTGGTGAATCACGTTGATTCGATTACGCTTGTAGGGTAAAAGGTACTAGTTGAATTATCATTCGATAGTGGACCTTGACTCTTATCGATTGTACCGAGCAGATATTACCGCCTGTGATTGCATGATGTGTTGCATTTCACTCTTGTATTTGTATGCAAATATGTTCTTTGAAGTCGGTATTTGGGTGAGCAATTCCAAAGCGACAGCTTTGTGTTAGGTTCAAGGGCTTGCAGCTGTTGGAGAACACGTGTATTGGTAATACAACACAACATAACATCATGCCTGTAATCCCGAAAGAGTTAGACAGAGATGTAACAATATTAGAATGTCACAATGCACTAGAACGAGTACCTAATTGTATCTACCCGCAGCACAGTGACACTGCAATGGATAAAAGGACACAGCGGATTGCTAAGTAATGATGCAGCTGACGAACTGGCCAGAAAAGCATCCAGCGCGTCAGTCTATGGATCCGAACTTATCGTGCCCATCCTCTTCAACCAGCTATGTAGGTGGGTACAAGAGTTCACCTACACACGAGCGGAGAGCTGGTGGACATCGACACCGGACTGCAGGCAGTCCAAGGAAGCTATGCCATCAGGCTAACCAGAAGTTTACTAACAATTAAACCCTCTAACATAGAGAGAGAGGTGTAACAATAGTACACCACATTTCTCCAGTAATGTTTGAGGGGACTACATAACTTAAAGCGCGGTCTCTGTCGGACTGCATAGAAAAAAAGAAAGAGAAGCGCGATGACACAACGGTGTTAATTTATTTATTTATTTAGGTTAGCCAACAATTGTTTACACAATACATTTTTCAAATAATTTCCCTAAATAATACATTTATAAGTGCAACAATTACTTATAGGCTAACACCACATGCACTATTTACGGTTTTACATATTACTACAAACATTATAAATATTACAATTCTAATAATTAAAAAATAAAAACTAAAAACAGATCAATAGATAACATTAACAATACAAATAATTCAAATCACATTCATATTAAAATAACATAAAATTTCATTAATAGTGAGATCATTTATTGTGAGAATAAAAATTTATTGCAAAATATGAAGCAATTATCTATTTACAATAAATCTATTTTCTGATTTTGTTTACTGTAGTCGATCATATACTTTTAGTACGTCTAAAACTTGCGTTTTTTGCGTATAAGTCCTGTAATCCCCTTAAAGATAATTAAGTATTTTAAATTACCTACTATATTTTTATGTAAATTAAACACATTTTAATACGGGTGTTTTTGTTCGCAAGAATAATATCCTGTCAAAAGAATAAAAATCAAGAAAAGAAAGCCAGCCCCGAAAGTTCTTTATGTAAAAACTGAATCACAAATAGCTAACTTAAGTATACATTAACATATCCACTTCCAGTGCTAAGTACAAGTTTAAGTTAAGTAAAGCTAATTATACAGCTTGGAACAGCCACAAAGACCTTCATCATATCGCGGCGTTTATCTAAGTTCAGGCACCTTCAATATCACAAGTTCATTACCACGAGGGTAAACAGTGGTGTTCAAGCTTTGATTACTACAATAAATTAATTATTAGTACCTTCTTGTATAAATCTTTAAATGCTTACTATAAGTAAATAGTATAAAATTGTATAATGTTTAATAGGAAAACATACCTACAGAAATCTACAAACGACGAAAATCATCATTCATGTCTACTTCTTAGCGTGTCGATGGCAATCTAACTGAAGCCGGGCCTGCGGACGGAGAGTAATGGGTAGCTCACCGTCCGATCAGGACCAGGCCCGTGCCGGACGGCGCGTATGTGTTCCACGCGCGCCTCAAAGAGATGTCAGCAAAAAGGAAGGAGCCTGCCAAGGCCGAGGCCTGCCGGGGGTGCGGGATTGTCCGAAAGGGTTACCGCTAACCCGGGACATAAAGGGCTAAGGAAGGAACACGGATGGGTTTTAGTCAGTAAGAGTCTGACACTCCCTTCCGCTCCACCCAGAGCGGGAGGGAGGGAGGATGGGAAATCATCAAATGACCCCTCATTTGATGATTTCCCATCCATAAAAAAAGGAGTCTAGCGTCCATCAGTTCCTGTAACGTGCAGGCGACAGGTCACGCTGGACACGTTAATAAGTGTCTCATCGTTTGTGGAACAGCACCACACTAGCAGCACAACATCTGTCAACTGGTCACTGGTTGAGTTCCAATCTGACTGTCAGACGGAGTATCCTTGTTGAAGGTCAACATCTGACACCGAATACAACACAATGAAAACTAAAGGTACTCGTTATTTTGTGTTAGTAACAACTTCTTCAAGATTTCAGCATCCTTTTTTACTACCACTGAATATGGCTATGACGGCTAGAACAGATTTATTTATGTACAATAGCTCCAGTATACAATATATCATAAGTAAAACTGTTAACCTAAGGGTCGATTCCCACTGAAAGAGCAGCGGCCGGCAGCGGCCATTATCCATAGTCATTTGAAGGCAAAGGAGGGGCAGCGCGGCGCCGCGAGGCTGCTCGAGTCTTCTAGCGACTAGTCAAAAGAGGAAAGTCACTTGCTCTTATGGCCGCTGCGCGCCGCTGCTCATTCAGTGGGGATTGACCCTAAGACTTACACATTCGCCAATTACAGGTTAACCAGCATTCTCAAAAATAGTTAATTGATATTGCAGAAATATAACAATATATTACTTACTAGCTGCGCCCCGCGGTTTCACCCGCATAAGTTTCGATCCTGTGGGAATATCGGGATAAAAACTGTCCAATGTCCTTTCCTGGGACTCAAACTATCTCTATACCAAATTTCATCTAAATCGGTTCAGAGGTTTAGCCGTAAAAAGGTAACATACAGACAGACAGACAGACAGAGTTACTTTTGAATTTATAATATTAGTATGGATGGCAAAATTAAAACATAAAAAAAATTACAAAAAAAAGAGACAAATCACATTGCAATTTGGCCAATTATTTAAAATCTGGGCCTCTAGGTCACTGAAGATCACACACACATTGAAAATGAACGTAGGTCGCTGGCTGTCCGTTGTAACATGCTGGCCCAAAGGTTTGCGCGATGTACTATCGCGGACACTCCCGCCTGACCACTATTAAGTTCATTTTTGCTTGCACTCAAAAAATAGAAGCGCTCTCTAGTAAGCGCGCCAAGGTCAAATAGTTCGTCCGTAAAATTCACAAAAGAAGTACATGTGATGCGTCACTAAGCTGTGCAGTGCAGGTTGCAACTAATTGCGTTATCGCTTTCCTAATAGGCGAAAACTTTAACACGTTCACTGCGGATCACCCAAAATCGGCCCGATACGGTGCTTTGTGTTGGTGCGCACGGTCAAAACTATATCTTTCTCGCTGGTGCGGAACGATTATCTTCGGTATTTGTAGGAGTTCGACAAAGACAAAGACAAAGATTTCGGCTCGTGGTTACAAATGTAGGTATTTGGCGTTAAAACATCGTGGCGGGCCCTTTTCGACCACCATCGCACTGACGGTGAAAAACACCCGCTCCCTGCGGCGGCGGGCCTATTGTGGTATATGACCGATGCCGACCTGTTGCCGCACGGAGCGCGCGCGCACGCTTCGAGCCGCCAGTCAGTGTTGTGCTCTCTACAAGACAGTACCTACGTGTGCGTGTCGTTATTTTATCGACAGGTCAGAAGAATTCTTTCTAAGAGAAGAAATTGTGTACGGTGCTATGAAAAGCTTCGACAGACATTAGAGTGCAAAGAAGCAAAAAAGAAAGTTAAGAAAATTAAAGCATTTTGCAACAAATGCAATCAATCCCTTTGCGTGCAGTGTTATAAAGAAAGACACGTACCAAATTAGTTTACTGTTTCTGTCTGGATTATGTGATTTACTAAATACACACTTTTTTATTTCTTATAATTCTGTTTTATTTTCGATAACCCTATATTTTTGTCTGTCCCATCACTATAAAAAAGTACTTTCTAGTGCGGTATCGGTCGTAATCGGCCTGACACTTTCCTTGGTTGATTTCTCATTTCCTGTTTGGCAGATCCAGGGGCGAAACGAACGTAAAGAAACTGGGTTCAGGATCATTTTAACAGTATAAAAAAAAACAGTGTACATCATGTATTCGCAAAGTTATAGCGCTTTAATCTATCCTAGTGTTGTCAGGTCAAAAAGGACTGATACGCACTGTCTAAAAGGTCGATGGATGGTGCATTTCGACCGCCACCGCACCAGATGAAAGTTTATGATTTTTTTGCCGCAGCTAAGGTGTTAAGGGGGCGTGTCTTGGCGCCGCCGCAGGGTTTAGGCGAAAAAATTTTTAAGTGATCAGGCGGAAAAGTCCGCGTTGGTAAGAAGCCAGTTAAAGTAACGCTATTCAAAGCTTACTGTCAGTCCTTCTTTCTACATGTGCAGCCTGTGGGTCAGCTTCACTCAACGGGCATACAGCGACCTACGCGAGAGCACTGCTGCGGCTGCCGTGGCATTGTAGTGCATCAGGGATGTTTGCGTATAATAATATTCATAGTTTTGTCGCCATTATTAGGAATAGATATGCATCCCTGATGACGCGTATTCGCGGCAGCACCAACAGTATTCTCAGTGTATTCGCAGATCAGTGGGATTGCCCGATGTTGCAGAGTTGGATGCAGCTCCACGCTGAATTTTAATTGTATATGATCTGTGTCTGTAACTATTAACACTAGAAGTTAAGAAAAATAGTTACTTACCCTATGGACTCCTGGCTGAAATAAAATATTTCTATTCTTTACTATTCTATTCTAAAAAAAAACTAAACCCTCTCACAGAGAGGAGGCCTGTGTCCCAGCAGTGGGAACATTATAGGCTGATTATGCTTACCATAAACTAAGACGAAAACAATATACATTGTAATAAAAAGAGACCAAAAGAAAAAGATTCCATGTGTTAAACTTTGAGGAGCTTTTACCGACTTCGACTTAAGGGCTTTCTTCGATCGGTGATTGTCACTCCAACACATAGATAGGTACTACAGCATTTAAAACAATAGGTTTGAGTACCATTGACCTGTAGGTTTCTTCAAAGCGTTCGTGGCGACGTTCACGATAGCTCACAACAGCCCCTATGCATACTTAATCAGTTGCGTGGAACATTCTAATGCCATTGAACTGAATTTGCGTCAGTTCAGTGGAAAATTGGTCTTTAAGTCTTTCTTGTATTTCCTTTTGTTAGATTGATGTAAGTAGGTACTTACATGTATTTTTTTGGGTGGCGTGTTTGTTGAACTAATAGGCGGTTTGCACGATGGACTTTGGTGGTTTATGTTCATACTAGCTGTACCGTTTCGATCCCGTGAGAATATCGGGATAAAAACTATCCTATGTCTTTTCCCGGGACTCAAACTATCTCTATACCAAATTTCCTCGAAATCGGTTCAGCGGTTTAGGCGTAACACGGTAACATATAGACAGACAGACAGACAGAGTTACTTTCGAATTTAAAATATTAAGTATGGATTCCGGATCAAAGAATTTTTTTTTCTTCGATCAAATCAGTCTGTAGCTGGACGTATATTTCTTTCCAAAGTGGACTTGTCTCTGAAACTTAAACATTCTCCTTATCTCCTTAAATTATCATCATCATCATCATCATCAGCCTATAATGTTCCCACTGCTGGGACACAGGCCTCCTCTCTGTGAGAGGGAGTGGGCCGTAATCCACCACGCGGGCCCAGTGCGGGTTGGTAGATGTCACATGTCTTTGAATTTTTGGTTCTAGGACATGCCGGTTTCCTCACGATGTTTTCCTTCACCGTTTTGAGAGCAGTGGTGATGAAATAATTTACACAAAGTTAAGCGCCTGTCTGGTTTCGAACCAACGACCTACAGCTTGTAAGTCGCGGCCGATACCACTGGGCCACCACTGAAATTATCATAGTTATGGTAAAAAGTAAGTTTAATTCCATTGAATTTCACAACAGAAACATAGTTATTCAGAGTCAAAAATCGACACGCCTAATGAAATTAAGCTGTCAAAAGTTTCCCGAAAGGAACAGTTCCCAGAAAGCGTGAATCATAACTCCAAAGGCTAGCGATCAAAACATCAGAAGGTAGGCCCTATGACCTTAGTTAAACAATGGCATAATACCACATTAACACTATGTTCCAGTTCCCAGAACAATTATGGTTGTAAAACCTTTTACCACCTTTCCATCTTAATTCTTCGTTTGTTCTTTTCAAACTCAAAGCATTTATTTCAATTAAACAGGCACTTTTGAATTGTCAAGGGGTCGGTCAGTCAGAAAGATGAAGCTTGTTGCCAATTCCAAAGTGTAGGTACCTATGGAGAAGAACGGGCAAGAAACTCCATGGGACACTCTTTTAAATCAAAATAATATGGTTACAAAGTCTTGGTTACATCATTCATGTTAAAAATTATGCATGTGAGAACGATGCAGAACGTTAAAAGCGTATAAAAAAAAAGCAATTCAAATATTAAATTAAAATAAGCCATGGCAGCAGAGAGATGACTAGTCCCTACTGACGGCGCCCGTTCACGCACATGACTTTTCTCATGAATTTTCTCAAGAGACTACCTCAAATATTAAGGTGCATGGTCCTTATATGATCTGACCAAGATAATGTATGGACTTTAAAAGTGAACAGTTTCTTTTAAAGTCCAGACATAATCATGGTCACAGGGCCTCTTAGTTTATTTCGATCTTTCTTCTCAGAGTAAGTGTAAAAGTTTATTTTTGAACCAATTTACAGAAATAAATATCGTATAACGAATGTGTCTTAAGGGCGATCTATCCATAGAGTAAAGGCAGCACTATCTTGAGGTGTGATATCTAAGAAAAACACAGCAAACACCTACTCGTTCGCCAAACAGTGTTCATGCAATACCTACTTATGGTATGGGTTTGATTAAGTCTTGCGCAAGATTAGGTGAATCCCAACACATGTCTTGTTGAGCGAGCACAAAGATATCAAGGACCTGTTTCCTAATGTGGAAAGGTCCTATAAACCAGATAAAAATACACTGTACGTTCGCATTAAATTATGTGCCAGATAATTTAATGGAAGCTTATCCGGAGGGGGTGAAACAGGATATTAAAATATTAAACATATAAGCGTGTCTACCTACTGATGTCTTTCACAAAAACTCCTTCTGCTTTTCTTTTCAGAAGTGGGATTTTTTATGCGCAGTGAACACACAGCAGCATTAGTAAAAGGTAAGGTAGGTATAGCCTAGGTAGGTATATTCTTTTATAGGATAATGATATGGTCCTAGGACTACCACTACCCTGTAGGTGTATCACGCGAGATCTGTATCGGGCACGAAGCGATAATAGAATAAAATGCTACCGTTCTTGTTTATGCAAAAACGCTGACACGTTCCATGGTGCTGATAGTACTTCATTACTAGTGATTTAGTATAGGACGTCTTGAAGCACCCAACTAAACAATTTTAATAGAAATTTTGAATGAAAACTCAGCTGAAAGTCTTTTATTTGATACCCCACATGGTAATAATACAGTTTTTTCTTTCAATAGGTTTTTATTGACGTTTTAAATCCGCCACGTTTTACTCTTTTCTGTGCCCTTCAGGTTCCGTAATTATAACACATTAAATGAAAATAAAGATATGAATATAAAATCCGCCATTTTAATTTTATAAAAACAAAACCTAGCCTATACAACTCTTAGGGTGTTTCGAGAGTAAAAAGGATATCACATACAAAGAAACATATATACTTACGCGTAAAAAACATAGGTACTGTTTTTTAATATCACGCAGTCGGTTATAAACAATTTTAAATTGCGTAATATGACACCCAACTATCATGAGACCGCCCGTTGTGTCACCCATTGTAAAGTTTCTATATTTATGTCTGTAATTTATATGGTGTACATAATAAAGAGTATTCTATTCTATTCTATGAAACTACTGAAACTAAAGCTTTTGAAAATAAGGCATTGGCTTTCGCTTGTAAATTTATTATAGGAATGGAGGTAATTTTATCTTGTTTCTACTTCAATGAAGTTCACAAAGCGAAACTTAAAAGTTTAGCTGAGCTGCATTCCATGCATAAATCAGATTTCCCAACAGTTTTATTGACGAAGTCGGCCATGAATCAACGTTCTACATACTACGCAGTTTTCACACGCGTATTTGGGTCAGAGCTGCCCCTACGTCTATGTTAAGGCTAATCGCTGGCGTTTTGTGCGAAGTAACCTACATATCGCTCCGTTATAAGGTCATGTTTGTGGTGCAATTAGTGAGTAGGGTAGAGAGGAACGTCTTGCGTGTGAGGAACTTGACGTAAGGTACCTGGCTGGTAATAATTGATAGCGGTTGATCGAAGGAGGTTAAATAGGAGAAAGAATAGAAGATCGGAATTTAAAATAGACGAAAATATTCTCAGAAGAAGTTGAGTTTTGCGTGAAAGTAATTATCTAGTCAAGTAGTCACACAACACAGTTTTTAGAGTAGGCAAGCGCTTAGTAGCATAATGCTAGTTATTTCTGAAAAAGGACCGATGGCCTTTGGATCCTGTGGAGTGGATGGTGCGTCGGCCTCGAGAGGCGTGGCAACATGAGTAAATCCTGGCACGGTTTGTCAGCTAACGGGCCGTGGGACCGCGGCATTTGACGTATGAATGTACCGAATCTAACGTATGTGTGTATAGTACATGTGTGACGGCTGCGACTGATTTTAATCACATCCTTAAAAAACATAATTCTTTCTTTTTGCTAAGCCGTAGTCGAGTAAAAATGGACGTTTTTTTTAAATTCCATTTGTCTTTACCTAATTTTCTTTCGTGACTAAACAAGGTGTTAGGTAAAAGCACACTAATCGCAGTCGGCAGGAGTTATACGATGAATGACCAAGATAGCTCGTTGCTCGTACACTTGTGGACGGCATTATGCAGAATGTACTGAAATAGTCTTGTCTATGTCGTGTCGAGGTTACAAGTGTCATGTTGTGTAAGTTCTGCTTTTGAATGGCATATGGCAACAAGGATTTGATTGTGTTTTGTTTTCGTTTGTAGATTTTGTAAGGAAGTCTTTTGTGCACTAGTTTGCAGGTTCAAAACTTGGCTAACGGCACTGTAACTTTTTGAATGTTACATGTCCATCTTGGATACCATAAACTTATAAAATACCGATTTAGATTTTGATTAGCAGGCCCATGTTCAGCTGTAGACTTAAAGTTCAAAAGAATTTAATCTAAAAGTAGATAAGGTATAGCTAAAATATATTTTACCCTTCGTATGCTTAAACGTGGATCCACGCGAGACACAATGGCTATTTATTTGTGTCTGTAATTACGGCATTCAACCGGCTAAAGATACTAAACCGAGTAGCGTGGTTGATGTGATCATTTCACTATAAAAACAATCAATTTGACCACATCAGTTCTCTTTCCTATTCAAAGCGTTACTCGTTAGAATATTATATTGATTATATCGTAACCCTTAATACAATGACTGAAAATATATTTTCGCGTGTTTTGATGCTTAACTAGATTCACATCTATACTGTGAAAAGAAAATGCGACGTTCGAAATTCTCGTTTGAAATCCATTGCGTATTATTACTGTCGCTTTCGTGGAAAAATTGGAAAAAAGACAGCAATGGATATGGAACAATAAGGATTGTTGATACACAAGTTTCTTTGGAAGCAATAGGTATCATGGCGGCTGTATTGTTTGTCCACGGTGACCATGGCAACGGTATCGTAACATCTCGCCAACGGAGGTGGAAACTACGCTGATTCGGTCAATGGGTCGTTGATCCGCAAGGATTTATGATGTTTTTTGGCTATTAGGCTACTTTTTAGGCTATTTGGCTATTTTTTATGTAAACCCTGTGAATTATGGCCCGTATAATTGTATGATATGTTATCAGTAGCGTTTGTGTTAGAGGACCTATTTCTGGTGTAATTTAAAAGCGGTTTGAATGTAGTTTAAGTTGTTGGGAGTTAATGTATTTAAAATCAAATAAAAAAATCAAAAGTTATTTATTCAAATTAGGCTGCGAATCAGCACTTTTCGAACGTCAAAATTACATAAGACAGACCCCCAAAACGCCCTTCACTTTTATTTCACTTTATTGTGGGACTTACCCACAAACTGGGTAGGTATTGAACCTGAATTTTGATATTTAGAAAACGTTAAATATTGATTATTATCTAAGTAGGTATAAACCTTCCGGAGTTTTCTGAAGTTCCGCACAGATCTAAGTTGGTCGCTCTCTGCAACATTACCAACTTTTTATAACTCCCATAGAAATTCATAGGCATAAAGCCTATTTCTACAGCATTACGCTGCAAAGCTTAACCAATCTCGTTTTAGAAACAAATGTAAACAAGCTGGAATAGTCGCTTCACGTTCACATGAAACGCATGTAGTGCCAACTCTATCAAGTTTTTACTTGGATATTATTATTTCAACAACTTTTTACTAACAATACCTTTAGTACAGGTAGCGCCATCTGTAGAGTAAAGCAAAAACTACATCGGCGGTACTTTTGTTTAAAATACTGGAAGTGAAATGATGTGACCATTTCAGTTTCAGTATTTTTTCGGTGGTTAGGTTGTGACGTTGGCTTGACTAGCAAGGTGTTCATGCAGTTGAGTAATCCAAGCAGTTTTATAAGAATTGACAAATATTTTTAGTTCGGCTACTCGGCACTAGATGGCAGTGTACTAATCAAAGTTCCAGGCCATGATTTTACATGCTGGTTGTTAATTGTGCATAGTTACAGGAATGAAAGACGAACGAGTATAATATAGATGTCGCTTAATTAGTGTACCTACTACTAAGTATTGCGATTTCAAAGTGAGATTTCCAGGATGCGACAGTATTTAAATAAGGTGTTTTAACTGAGCTTTCTCCAGAAAATATTAGTTTTTATACAGATTAAGATTTAAGCCATAGAGATATATAGGGTTTTTCACATGTTGTTTTTCGACTTTATAACAGCATTTACAATTTGGAATCTCAAAGAGTACTTTAATTTATTTCTCACTATCAGATTGAATACGTCGAATGGACAGAATGTGCTGCGTTACTATGTTAAAAAATAAAACCAATAAATACTGATGATTCTTTATTTCCTTATAGTTATAATGTAAATATTAATACTTAAGATACAGAAGTTATTTTGTTCCTATAAATAAGTTCTCCACTTGCTTAAAAAGAATTCACAGTACCTCGGTGTCGCTACTACTAAATTTACAATTAAGTAGTATTTACAGATCAAAATATAGAATTTGACATTTTTGTAAGTATCTACTTTCTACAAAAATATTAGATAGAGATGTTAAAGATTTTTATAACTTACTTTTTATTTCAAGAAAACGTGTTTTGAGGTATGATAGTAATACTATAATAAGCACGTCACTAGTAACTAGTAGACTAGTTTTTCGAAATCTAAGAACATAAGTTACTACAGCTATGCACGATCCAACACGCACATAATATGTTGGGTGCAATGTTGTGTCGATTTGATGTATGTTGGTAAATCTAAAATGTGACTAACATTAAGAATCCAGAATTCGATCCTACAAAACTTAGACAATCACCGGCTTGTAGCTTGTGCGAAATATTTTTTAAAGGTATTTTGGGTACTAAAAACATATTTTTCAAATAATCCCAATGTTTATTTGCAAGTTCTTGGCCATAATGGCAAATTGCACTTTCAAAGATTGCGCGAATTGGGAAAAATAAAGTTCGAATCTTTACGGTAATGACAATCTTCCACGCTCCAATTTAGAAAATGAAATAGAACATAAGAGCTGCACCAAGCCGAAGATATTGATTTTAAATTACAATCAAAGAGTGTTGAATATATCCATATATAAGTTTTTATACGACTGCTTAAAAATATTTCACAAAAACTTACACGAAGTGTGATTTTTACTTCATAAATGCGAGGACTACAATAACTGGCAGTTTAGTAAAAAAAAATTATTAATTTATTAGGTTTTAACTAAAATAACAAACATATTGGAACGTAAACTTACTTAGCTAATTAAACACGAAATGCCAATCATGATGTACGACACTTTTCTTGTTAATTTCTTATTCTTTAATAAATATACTTAAAAATCAGTGAGAAAATGTTAATAATTATTTTAGTATTTAATTCAATTTTATGTAATATTCCAACAAGTCATGTTGGTAGTGCCTACATCGAAATTATTTTTATAAGTAGTATTGATATTTTCAATATTTTTGAAACTGGATAAGATTAAACATTTTAGTTATCTAGAATTATATTTTCTCATAAAACTTACTGACTAGTACATTATAAATACAAAAAATAAAACAGATTACCACGACGCACTTAATTCAAAAGCACAGCATTAGAAACCATAATATTAAAAACGTGTGGAATATAAACAAACGAAATAATAATAAAATAAAAATAGATGTTGTGACATCTAAAAACTTTAAGATAATAATCGTTTAACTTACTGACTTACATAGTTAGATCTATCAACATTTAACTCTACCTACGATCGCAGTAACATGTTTTATGTTGTCTCGTGTATTAGTGTCCTAATACTTCGTATCCATTAAAGAGTCAGACTAAGATTGTAAAAAACAAATGACCAATAAACGGTCACTTTGTCAAACAGATTTTAATTAAATCTGGAGAAAAATAGAAACGTCTGTTGCACATTTACGACTAGTCATAAATGTGATTATTGTATATTACAATATTGAAAATGAAGTATTTAATAATGACTACAAGTTAACAGATGCAATAGAATGGTAACTACAACTACATTGACAAGACTCACACTGGATTGCAGTTATTTAAAGTATGGATAAATAGCTGAATTTGTAAAATTCGAGTAGAAAAGGTCGTAAGTTCTGACTACTCTAGAAAGAAGAGAAGAAGAGCAAGGATATGACACTTTGCGATGTAGGTTTTCAACAATGATGAAGCGATTAGCAGAAAACTATGTTACTGAAACTACTTATACGCTATGAGTTTCTACTGTGTCCGAACATCTTATGATATTGATCCCTCTATCAATAGGTGCCGAATCCTCACTCAATTGATATTAATAGTCAATTAGCAAATGAGTAACACGCTAATGATAGGAATCAGAACAATCGTAAAGTGTCAGCAATAAATATTAATAAAAGCGAAGTCGGAAATAGTTCGGAAAAATCGCGAGGAACTTAAATTAACATCGAGGAATAATCGATTCTTGAATGATCGAAACAAACGATCATTGGAATCGAATCGATTAGTTGCGGTTCGCTTTGGGTGGACCGGCGGGGTTATGTGGGAACGCCATCATGTTGAACTCTTCGACGATGGTTTTGGGATGAAGAGCGCTGATATTGTTGTCAACAGTGTATGTCCTGGCGTGTGTTTGAGCGAGGGCTTGTCTCGGTTCGTTCTCCAGCCAGTCGTCGTCGCGCAGTCGCTTGCGTCGTGCGACTTGTTTGTCGCGCAGATGTCGCAGCCGGGCGAGGTGGGCGTTGACCTGTTGCGGAGTAAGCCCGGTGTGGCCGGAGCGGAGAAGCTGAGCGTTGCGCTGGAATGAGCCTTCGGGGTCGCGGCGATTCCATGTGTAACTGGAATAAAAAGAAAAACAATTCATTAGCTTCTACTTGTTCACTTTTGCTCTTATTCCACGGCCAGATCTTAAAAGGTCTTAAGATCGCTCCCTGTGGCACTCCTAAGAAAATGTTTACATTTTCGTCTTCCAACTAAATAGTAACTGTTGGATATTAGGTTTGCATATAACGCCGGTGAACGTCTAAACAGGCGAGAGTGCGAGACCAGTCCACCTGTTGAAAACCGATTAGCAACGCATCTGTACAATGTACTGCGAGTGCCAAGCTTTCAACGATCGACATAGTTGGCGGTACAATACTATCGACAAGAGGAAAGTTCTGTTTTCCATCTCTTTCACCGATATTGGCATAGCAATAGCCAATTATTCGTCCATTCCAAACATTGGTAGATAAGGGAGAAACGATTGCAGTTAATTTGATCTATGTTTGCCATAAACGTACATTTAATGTGTTTTTGTTCGAAAGTACGTGCTCTGAGAAATTGATTGCCGCTGGTCTAGTAATGGAGAAAGTTGGCCAAACATTATGTATTATTAATGGGCCATGTATTTATTTTACGTGAAAACTTTTTATTTTTTGATACACGTGCGATATAGGCCGTTAACTTGTCTTACTTATTGAGGAAATAGTTGATAGTACTGAAGGTGAAAACTTGGGACGAGCTTAGTACAAACTTGTGTTTGAAAAGCTCTTGTAAGTTTAATTGCTTTAGTAAATCCTAGCTATTTAAGATTCTTATGATAAACTTACCCTGGGAACGGTCTCTTGAGCCGCCTATGTACTAAAGGCCTCGATCTCTTCTTTAACTCATTCGGTCTCAGATCGTACTTCGAATTTGGAATCGCATTCGACCTCGAGCCGTGTCTCTTCTGACTTATTCGGGGATGTTGTGGGTTCGGGCGCAGATCGTACGACTTTGGGTTAGGAATAGGGTTGACAGTGACGTCATTGAACATCATGGGGTCGTTGACCTCCCTGCTGACGCTTGGTGCAGTGATTTCGTTGATCTTGCCCATTCGTTGCCAGCGACGACGTAGGTCCTTCACTTTTTCCTTTGGCAGCTTCTGGAGTTTGGTTTGGCAGATGTAGTGACGAGCTTCGATGCAGCTGCGCGGCGACCACCTGAAGCAATTAGCATTGATAATGATTAAATGAATTAATAATAGTAGATAGTTAGTGAAGAATGTTTGGATTATCAAACTGTGAAGGGTCGTGGAAGAAACTATAATATTGATATTTATATGCTACGGCCTGGCTGGAGGGAGTATAATTGAAGTTGATTCAACTTCACTGAATACAATGCGAATAAAAAAAGGGTAACTGGAAAACACTATGAATAATTTAGGGCTAGTAGCTACAACCGTGGTTATAATTCGAAACAAACACATTACGATTTTATGACAGTACCTAAGTGTCCCAATTACATTCATCATGATTCTGACCTACATACTGTAATAAACAGCTACTTTTGTTCCCATGTGAAACCAATGATCACTCCATAAGGCGCCAACACCATGGCCTCCGAAATTTAAACCGACCATAAAACTGACTGCAAAAAATAGTAGGTATACTGTGTGGTGACGTCACACACCAGGGACAAAAGACCAACACAAGCGGAATCGTTAAACTTATTGCTTTTCTCAGGAACGCTCTATGGTTAGTCCGTTTCGGGTTTGGCGTCTTATGGTACAAGGCATAAGAGAGTGTAGAAATGGAAAATACAGGGTGGCAGGGACAGCGTCGCACACCTGTTACCATGGACTCAGTATATTATGATTCTGAACTAAATTACAAAGCAGGGCGCGTTGAATTTTTTTAATTAATATACATATGTGCTATTCCATAGAATTTGACCGCATAGGTATTGCTCTTTTTTATGATAAAGCAGTTTTTTTTTTGATAACATAAGAAAAATTTCTACGCTAGTGGGTGTAGAATCATGTGCCGAATTCATGGTTACAATTTACGCGTAGATGTCCCCGCCACCGTGTATAGCTGTCAACTAACTAATAGATTGGCTAAATGAAGTTGAAGTACGATTTATTGAAACAATTTAGGTCTATATTAGTGACTAATAGAAAATAAAGCGTAATGTACGTCAATGTATTATTGATGTCGACAGATTGGCAATAAGTGTTAATATTAACATGATTTGCCTCGTGTTTTTAAAGGCAGGATCAATGGCCTCTACGCTTACTAGTCCATAAATTTTCTATGGATATGTCTGTATAAAGTCTGACTGATTTATGATACGGCTTAGGAAGCTATCGCATTTTATGAGAATATAATTTGCAGGACTAATGAAATAATTATTATGAACAATGCAAAGAACGTAAAGAATTTGTCAAAGTACTCAATATAGAGAAAGGTGTAGGATATAAGAGGCGTCTTGACAAAAACGGAACATTAGGCTTCCTAAATAAAGAAGTATGAATTGAATACTATAAATCGCTGACAGAACATAACTTGAATATGTCCTAAACGGCTATTGTGATTTAAGTCGAATTCCAGAGCTTTAGCTTTAGGCTCTAACCGAAATCCCGGCGGCATCCTTGAGTGGCCACACTCTTATGTTTGTCACGATTCAATATTGCTTCTCGAAACCTAATAAATATTATAGTACTTTTCAATGGCTTATTGTATTTGGCAGTTTTTTGTTACCTAGGAAGATAATAATAGGCTTGGCCAGAATTAGGAACGTGCCAAAAACTTTATTCATGATCAAAAATAACACGTCTCCTGTTCTACTACAGCTTTCTGTTCTTTGTTTTATTCTGATTAAGTGTTTAATAGGTATTTTAATTTATCCTTACATTGGCATCCTAGTCTATCTTTTCCAATATTTCCAGAATCCAGTAGTTCACGCAATACAATCCCGCTATTGAAACTTTTTATTCAAGTCCATTTCGATTTGAAATTTAATTCAAAGCTTACCTATATAGCAACTCTGGCATCATAGCGATGCAGTGCCACTTCAGGTCCTCCGCGCTCATCTTCTTCATCTTGGAGAACGATTGGTAGTGCATCTTGCGCAGGTCACCGCCCCAGCGCCAGGACTTGACACCGTAGTCGAAGATGCCTCCGATCCATCGGCTTGCCTTGACTGTTGGCAGAATTTATAAGAGGGTTTGAAAATGTATTCTATAAATTAAAATGTTCTCGGAGAGGCTGATTAAGGGAACAATGTTAGAAGCAGACGAAGCAGTTGAACTGGTCTGATCTACAATTCCTGAAACCCATGATGGAAACGCATCTGCCTTATCTATAAATGCAGAATCTTAGCAGGTAAGGTGTTAAATAAATATTAAAAGTCCAAATAACAAGTTTATGAAATTATGGAAACTGTGGCGATTCAAGTAAGTCCTCCAGAATTTCATATTATGTAAGCAAAAGTTTATATCATTTGACTTTCATAAAGATCTTAGCAGTTTAAGTGTGTCATCGAGGGGATCAAGAACTTTATTATTGTCAAACTTTATATTCTTACCATTTTTTTGTGCAAGTGGAAATGTATTGGATACTCTGACGTAAATTAAATATGGTTGGTTTTGGTTGGTATACGTACCGACGTCAGGTTGGTTGAGGTATTTGCGAAGATTCCTGTCCTCCCACCGCGCTGGTACTGTCAGGTTGCTATCTCGATCCTGTAATAAAAGATTAACTATTAATACCTGATTATTTGCAATGTGGACGAGGCTTTATGACTGCTACGCACTTTAAGACCATAGAACTAACTTGAGTTTTTGAACAATAGATTCTGTTTCCAATAGTATAAGGTATATTAACCAACTAGGTTAACCCACTAGTTTATTGCCTATTAATCTCCCAGATCCTTCTTGTGAAATCCATGGAAGGTAACTAGGTCTTTTATTCGTAATCTTGACAGTCTTGATTATTATCTGTCATACAATTTAAACTCCGATTGTATCATTTCATACCAACACCTACGTCATTGTTAAAGCTTTAATTAACTCTAGAAATTTTCGCAAGTTGCGGCAGGAAATAATCTGATATCACCTCACTGTGTCAGCCACGGTGTCTTACTGACACGTCACCTAATGATGACATTTTGTCATCTATATGCTTATTTGCTATAACTTTGATTGTTATTCATGCAAAGTATTCTACAAGTCATGTATTAAGCATATCAATCAAGGGTCTAGGTCTAGGAACTATTTTTATGATCTATATAGTACTGTTGGGATTTCCTAAATTTATTATAATTTGTATTTGTATTCATTATGAGGGCTGTGCGAAATTGCTTGTAAGGTTGTAGGCAGGAATGAATTAAATTAGGGACACTTCTGTGAAATAATAATGAAGTGTGACTATTGGTGACTGCTATTTGGCGACGTGCCAAGTACTTAGCGGTAATTTAAAGAGGCTTGGTGTATATGGTTCTTTTCAAGGAAGTTTGAGGTTTAGCACTTTCTGTAGAGCTATCTAATGTAATGTTATATTTTATAGGCGCATCTTAACAGCTGTTACAACAGATTCATTTTATTGCAAGTGCCATGAATAATAGGGTTAAAGAGTTTGTGATTGCCATCGACACGCTAAGAAAAAGAAGAAGGGTTTGTTTGCTATTTCATATGGATACAATAATATTCAGATTTTTCCAGCGAAAAAATCTAATTAAAATTTCAACATGAGTTATATGGTTGTTCACTCGGTGTGTGTACCTACACATACATCTTCATTTCATTATAAGTATTTGCGGAATTTCCAGAAACCGCCTTCAAGTGCCTTGAAACGTCAAGCATGTTTGATCAGCCGTGACTGATAGATTCCGATCTAAATCTCAACAATTTTGGAAACAAGTGTGTGGTCTTAAAATAAATATGTTATTGTAGCAATGTTTTCAAACAGTATTGTTTATTGTTGTTTTAGCAATTCTTGAGTATTTGCCAACTGAACATGAAATGGAGCAATTAACGATGAACCTATAATTGTAACTAGAACGAATGCAATTCTTCTACGAAAGTAGAGCAATGTATCATGATAATATAAATAAATATATAAGCCTCTGGTTGTCCCACCATATAGGACAAAGGCCACATCTCACATAGACAAGGAATGAGAACTCATTAGAGAAGGTAATGAAGATCAATACGAAAGGAGAGCAGTGAGGGCCAGTTCCCGTATTTTTTAAGAACGTTCGCATTTAAATCTCTATCTTAATCTGTCAATAATTAAGCGTTTTTGAATTAGGGAAATTGGCATTCAAGACGACTAATTCCAGTATCTAGTCGTCAATAAAAGCTTGCACATATTTTTCTTTAATTAAGCAAATGTGTACTTAACTAAGTCTTGTCTTCCTTATCCTAGCAACAACCTGGTTGTAAAGTGATCCAATATGTTTAGTTAAAACAACAGTTGCTATTGTATCAAAAGCTTTACATTCTAAAACTGTTGCTCGTGTTTTTTGCTGCTTCTAGTATTACACGAGAGGAAACAATATAAATCATATTTGACACAAGAAGTATTGTTGAAGAGATTTTGGCAAAGCGTTTGGTGAGTATTCAATTAGTTTTGACTATCAGGTCGATCTCAGTTTCTTGCAAAATGATTCGCATGTTGTAAAGCTGTCTATCTATAAGTGCAAGTTTGACGTTCAAAAGTGCCTTTGAGACTTAACTATACCATAACTAAAATATAGCGTCGAAAAATTCATCCGCATCGCTGTCGACTGGTAATGTACCCAAGAGACTGGCGGCATTGCCACGTTGTATGGCAATGCTTAGCCTTTGGCCAAGGTAAAAGCCAGCCCTTGGGTCACGGGAAGTGTCAACCAGCCGTTTTGAAATTTCCTTAAAAAGACCATGAGCACTCGGACCCCACGGCCCGAGGGTTTCAACCAAAAACGGCTCGAAAATATAATTTCCGATAAGGTTATTATATTTCCGCCGCTTGAGGTTTTCCGCAGCCGCAGCAGCAGCGCCAGCACAGCATGCCGATACAGGAAGGTGGGATGGCGCAAGAGTATCGACACAAGTTGCGTCCCACACTAAAGGCCTACCCACCTTCCAAAGAAATAAAGACATACCGTCCGGTCTCTTGCCATCGTCGCGTGCCAAGCCATTGGGTTCTAATACAGCTGTGTGCTAAAGTGCCTTTTATGTGCCTATTTGAAATAATGACATAATCTTTTTGGTTAACGCTATTATGCATTATGCAATTTTGATTAATGTGTGGCCATCTTCCTCTAAATCATTCATATTTACTGTGAGTATAAATACCGTGTATAAATCTGCCTTGTTTAACTGCTTGGTTTCACCGAAGCGATTGTGGTTTATTGTTAGCAGTTCTTTGAAGCCAAATTTTTGAATCACAGTGCAAATGACACATGACTTTAGGCTATTTAACAATTGTAATAACCGTTTGATCATCAAGTCCGATGACTGATCTTAATCTTCTTGATCGTCATACATCCCCAAAATTATAGAATTGTCCTATATATCAGGGTTGTCACTCTTAATGTATCAAAGTCATTAGTGAATTTTCCGAACGCAATTACCACACGTCAAGCTGTTGACAATGAAGTCATCAGCCCAGCAGTTTATTGTCAATTGTGCCAGTTCGCAAATAGTGTACATATCTAAGGAGCCGCTCTTACAACTGTGTTCACTTACTATTCTGGGAACGTGATACAGTTTGCATGTTTATTCGCGGTATACCGTTGGGTCATGGGTGATCTTTACGACTGTGGTTTATTAAATACCAGAAACAAGAATTCTTTTGATGAAGGTAACGTTGTTTGTATAAACAATGGGACCCTAGGCTAGGAAAGGTATTGGTTGGGAGAGGGGGTATTGGGTTGTATACTGCAAGTGCAGCAATCAATTGTTTCGGGAAGTTTGGAGTTCATACATACATAGTTTCAATGATAATAGTTTGACTGTAACAATCCGCTCAAGCTTCACAGATGATAATTGTTTTCCAAATATCATCCCTACAGTTAATCCTGCTTATAAAGTAATTTGACAAGTACACACATAACACTATCTCAATAAATTAATAATGTAGCAACATCATAAGGATTCCATGAACCATGACGTAAGATTAGCTCATAATTGATCTCTAATAGTTATAATCTAAGTTATTACCTAGCCCTATTTATTGCCTACATTCCGTGCTAAATTAACACGTTCACGCGGGAAAGAGCACAAGGTTTGCAGTAAAAAGGTTGCAATAAGTTGTTAGCGCCTCGGAACTTTTTTATATACAACGATATAAAACTCTAGGATTTTCTCTATGGTAGTTTATTTTAGAAATGCTTTTAAATTGCGGATATTAAATTTGTTTTTTTTTTATATCAAGGTGCCTATATAGAAAAAAGAAAATTAATTAATTAATTGAATATTACTTTACTGCTAAAAGACGGCAATAATTTTTAGTTATTTTAATCGATGACTAGAAAATTGGGGCACATGAAAGCTATAGTGGCAGCTATAGTGGCGGAACTGTTAGGAATTATTAAAAGTTATCATAGTAGACTGAAAACTACAGCCATATTGGGTAGATAAAATAGCTAAACGATTCATGACTATGAAACACTAATGTTATGAATTTGACCGCGTTTTACAATCAAACGGTGGCCATTTTATTGGCAATCAAATTAGGTGCTTTGAATATATTAGGTCCTTACATATGAAATTGGCGTTTTGTATGGAAGGAACAAAAAGTCGAATATTTTTTAATATAATATATTTAATTAATCAAAGTATGAACCATTGTTTTCAATGCACTTTTGCCATCTTATAGGTAGTTCATTGATCCCTTTACTAAAAAAACCAGTCGGACGGGAATCAATAAAATCTTTGAAGGCGATTTGGACTGCCCCATCGGAGTTGAATTTTTTCCCTTGCAAAAAGTTATCCAAATTGCGAAAAAAATGGTAATCTGTTGGAGCAAGGTCCGGGGAGTACGGAGGATGTCTAAGACATTCCAATTCAAGCTCTTCTAATTTGGTAGCCGTCTGTTGCGCAGTGTGTGGTCTGGCGTTGTCGTGAAGCAGCAGTGGCGTGGAGCGATTGACCAGCCTTGGTTGTTTAGCCGCTAGCTTTTCCATCATGGTTTGTAATTGCTGACAATAGACATCAGCTGTAATAGTCTGGCCAGATTTGAGAAAACTGTAATGAACAATACCGGCACTAGTCCACCAAACGCTTACAAGTAACTTTTTTGGGGTTAATTTTCGCTTGGGGCAGGATTTGGCTGGCTGGCCAGGATCCAACCATTGCGCTGAGCGCTTCCGATTATCGTAAAGAATCCATTTTTCATCACAGGTAATGATTCGGTTTAAAATACCTTCATTGTTGTGCCGGTTCAGTAATGTAACGCAGCAGTCGACGCGCGTTTGCCGGTTTGCTTCAGTCAATTCGTGAGGTACCCACCTTTCAAGCTTTTTAATCTTCCCAATTTGCTTCAAGTGAATTAAAACAGTTTTATCACTAACATCGAATCCTGCAGCTAACTCGGACGTGGTTTGCGATGGGTCCGCTTCCACAATAGCCTTCAATTCTCCATTATCAACTTGGGTCTCAGGCCGTCCACGGGGCTTGTTCTGCAGGTCGAAATTTCCAGAACGAAAACGTTGGAACCAAAAACGAACTGTGTTTTCTTTTGCAACATGACCGCCATACACATCATTCACCCTTCGAGTCGTTTCCGCAGCACTAGTGCCACGGCGGAACTCGTACTCGTAAATAATGCGATATTTTAAATTTTCCATTTTGTAAAATGAGTGACGCAAACAGAAAAAACAGAAGAAAAAAAACAAATGAATGACGGTCATCGAAGCACAAATACATGAGTAAATAGCTGTACAAATTTGAATTTGGAATTCCTTACCAAAGAGGAGAAATTCGTGATTAAAGTGGCCAGTACGAAAAACGCCAATTTCATATGTAAGGACCTAATAGAATAGGAATATTAGAGAAGAGTTCAATGACCTCTCATTTTTTTAACAGTTTGTATTAGGAATGCTGTTCGCACATTGCCAATAACGATATACGTGTTATTGAAAATCGATTTGAAATTAATTTTCGTGCGCCTGTTATTGAAATCAATATGATTGTGGTACCTCTTTTATGCCTCCATAAACGTTTACCTGGACATAGGCCTAATGGCCCCTAAAATCAACTGTTAAAGGGTCAAATTATCCATAACTGTTTGTATGCTATTATCGGAAGGACAAAAGCACACCACCGCGTTATATTAGGCGCGATTGTTACGCACATATGATCCTGTACTTTAATTTTATGTTAGTTTTTAATTTGTTCAAATGTGGTCCTTTCTTAAAGTATCTACTGTGCCAAATTTTAATCGTGTTTCTTTCTTTCTTTATGGATGCTTGATCAAAACCCAATAAATCCATAGTGTATACTTATCTATATAATCATTGATTTCATTGTCAGGCAATATAAACACCACAGCCAAGAACATGATCATAAATTGCAATGTTATTGCAATAAATACTGAAGGGAAAACAAACCAAGTAGTGACTAATTCACGTTTCTTTTACGATAGATCGTTTTTACAATATCGGTAATAATTTAAGTTACAGTATCGTTTTGTAACTGTCAGTCCGTCATAATCTTTTTTGAATTCAGCATCGACAATATGGAAGCTATCTTGATCGCGAAGGTAATACCATAAATATTGCAACTTATTTTGTTTGCGCTTCATGTAGTCATGACACTGGCAATGCTTAGAAGGGAGGAGTTCATTATTTGAAATATTTGAAAAAAAGAAGTATACAATACGAAGAAGGTTAATGGAGACAAATGAATGTCGATTTATTTTTAGCCTTTTTAAAAAATGATTACATTCATTTGTCGGCCATGGCTGATTTTATTTACTATCCCTACTGTAGGAAAACAGCTGTAATAAGTATAAGTAATATTTCTATTATCCGTTTCCAATATACCGTATACCATTTGAAGTTTACTATAACCCTTTGCAATTACGATCCAATTTACCAGAAGCCGTTAACCGTTATTTAAATAACAGTCATAATGTGAAAAAATACGGTAAAATACCATGATGACAGTTTGGAACAGATTGACGACACTTAGTATTACAAATAATTAAAAAAAAACCATCGTCTAAACCACCAATATAAGAAACTGGTCTTAATCATCATGGAACGCATCCAAAAAGGTCAAGGATTAGCTCGCTACTCTAATTCTTTCCTTTGTGTTCTAAAGCGCATTTAAAATAAGAATACCATATGGTTAGCTCTAAATTATTGCTGTTTCTTCTTTTATTGGCCATTCGAGCTTGTTGCCAGGCGATGCATCGAGTAGAGGCTCGTTTGCACGTTCCAATTTGAGAGAGTGCGAGTTTTCGGCCACAAAAATAGAAGTTCGCCATTATTTAGTCAACGTTTAAACGTTTTCAGTAAAGTAAAATTGCTGCACTTTAGGTGATTAAAAAACTTTGGGTGTACATATAGGAGGGTCGATTGTTTCCATAATAGGTAGGTTATTAGAATAGAAAAGTATTTCCACAATTAAAAAAAAAATGGAATTGTGAAATATCAGCTTACACTAATACGTTAATAACTAAGGGTTAGTACTGATTCCCCCCAAAAGTTATAATAAAAATATCGTTTAATTATATTCTCGATTCCCTCCGAAATTTAAAAATTATCTACAGTGAAGCGAAAAAGGCACTCACCAAAATATTATTTTTAGGAACCAAAATCGATGAATAAATTAATGATTCCTGCAAGAAATCAGCTCAATGATAACTGTGCACATCAAAATATAATTATTTATGTATTTTTACTCTAAGTTGTTGACTTTAAATATTTATTAATTTGTGTTTAAGCTCGTATATTAATATTATATTGTAATTATATGTTTATACTCAGTAACTGGGTTGTGGAGGTCAGATAGGCAGTCGCTCCATGTAAAATACTGGTACTCAGCTGCATCCGGTTAGACTGGAAACCGACCCCAACATAGTTGGGAAAAGGCTAGGCAGATGATGATGACGATGATTGTAATTATTATAAAATTTATGTTACACTAGTATATTGTTGATTTATACAGGATGAAATTGAACACATGCGACAAATCGAAATGGGAGATTGTACTCCTCATTATGAACAACTTTTACTATGGAACCAAACCTGAAATCGCGAAAAAAAAATCAGCTGTTCCCTACATTTATGTTCGCATAACTTGTCAAAATGTAGGGAGCAGCTGATTTTTTTTTCGCGATTTCAGGTTTGGTTCCATAGTAAAAGTTGTTCATAATGAGGAGTACAATCTCCCATTTCGATTTGTCGCATGTGTTCAATTTCATCCTGTATATACATATTTTAGAATTATTATAACGTGTTTTATATTTTTTAAAGTTTTTAGTAAGTATATTTAAGTAAGTATTTTTTTTCTAAGAAAGTTTTTCTTAATAAAGAAACATAAGTAAAAAAATCTGTGATTTTTGTAATAGTGAAGAAACTACTTGTAAAATAATTGATGAAAGCTGCAATTTGATTTGTGTTAATGTAGAATAAATTAATCTGGATTAAAAGGCTAGGCAGATGATGATTAATAATCGCTTAGTAATTTTTTTTTTGACTGTTCTTCCTCTATTACGTCTGATAAAACGAGATTATAAACTGTATAACTTTTCGGGTGGAAACAAGAACGGGGGAATCAGTACTAACCTATAACTAAACAAATGCTTATGCTACTTACCTGAATCATAAAAATATCGAAACTATAGACCCGTATTCTACTAATTACTTGACTGGACTTCATCTAAAGGATTCTTAAAGCTTCTACTCTAAGCAATTTAAAACGTCTACGCCCGTTTGCGGTTCGGCCAACCTTGGCTTTGAAGATATTTGTGTTACAAAAACAATGTAAGTGAGTTAACGTGTTTGGAGGTTAGTACAATGTTTTGAAAAGTGAAATAATAACAAATGTAGTGCAGCCCGGAAGAATTTACGTATCTTTAGATAAATTTATCGCTTGCCGCTTGGCGGTTTGAATTAAGAATGTTTTATTGAACAAACGTCTTGATATCCAAAAACTACGTGCTTTTTATTTTTAATTCTTTTAGCATTCCAAAAAGTTTTATCGTTTTTTTTATAGGTTCGATGTAAGTAACCTTTCTGTAAGTCCTATATTTTTATGACGTTTCTGAAAATGTAATTGATGTTTACGAATAGGAATTTACAGCTTTACCGCATCTTGAGACTGTCCAGCTTTTATGACTATTCGTTGGTTACTGCGGTAGTTAATCACCTTTAAGATAAGTGCACGTTTTATTTCATGATCACTCGTTTTATTAGCTGAGCCTAGTATCTATCTACGAGTATACTCTATACTAATTTAATAAAGCTGATGAGTTTGTTTGTTTGAACGTGCTAATCTCTAGAACTACCTGTCGGATTTAAAAAAAAACCGAGTATGCTTATGACCGTGGTCATAAGCATAAGTTTCATAAGTGGTCATAAGTTCATCAAGTGGTCATAAGTTTCACTTCAGTCGTGTGGACACGACTGAAGTGAAACTTCAAACGTATTTGGCTATGAGAGGAAGAGAGAAAGAAAATGTGCGCGCGCACTGCTTTCTTTTGCTTATATCCCCCACTCAACTCCCGTTCGCCTCGCCCGATCACACTTTTCGTAACGCTTACGTCACGTGTTCGCCAGTTTACTCCCCAAGTCAAGCGTGCGTAAAGAAGTTTCACTTCAAAAATTATTTTTGCATTTGATAGCCCAATACTTTAGAAGTCACGCTAAGACCCTTAGAAGCCGAGCAAAAAGAAGTCAGAAAGAACGCTAAACCAAAACGAAGTTCGTAAGAGCGCGGGCGGGCGATGCGACGCGACGCGGTGGATCGGAGGCCAAAATTTTACGCGGACGAAGTCACGGGCAGAAGCAAGTTAGGTGCACTCATCTGTGATTAAGTGACGAAAAGCTAAAAAAAGCGAAAAGCTAAGAGCGAGTTGCCGGGTAAACTGTATAATTTTTTATATCATTTACGAAGATGTTGCTTTGTTGTATCGTGTATTCAATATATAATAATTGATATATAAATAAGAAACTATACCTATCTGTTCCCTTTTTTGTATTTTGTACGTATCTATCTATATGGCGTACCTATTTTTAAATGACGAAAATCTTAAAAAGTTAACAATGTCTTTCACCAGTATAAGGATAAAGAGAGAAACAGTTTAGCTAGGTAACAGCAGGTATCTAATGCAATGCCTGCTGCTTATAAATTCTACGGCCATCAATGTCTGAACGCACCTGCAGCTAAAACTGGTTAGAAGCAGGATTAGTTATAAACTTATACCTAATATAAAACAGCTGTAGTATATAGAACTATCCGTACGTAAGAATAACTTATTGAAGTGAGTAATTAGCTATGGTTATGAAGCCATTGATGTGGTCTAGGGTATGACTAAAATGGGTGACAGGGATATTGACGCGAAACCTGAAAGCCAATTCTCGTAATTTAATACGTTCAAAATCTAGTCTCATCTTGGCGACAAACAAATGTCAAAAACATGTCAAAAATTTAGGGAATTAGAGGTAATTATGACAGACTGTAAATGTTCTTAAAATTACGACAATTGCCCCTCTGTTGCCATGGATTCAGTACATGATCCTGAGTAGAAATTTTTCGTCGATAACAAAAAAATCTGTTATTTCATAGACAAGAGCAATACGAACCCGGTCAAATAGACTACATATATTCAACACAGGGGGCTCAGAATCATATACTGAATCCTTGGTAACAGATTGCGCTTCGACGTCTCTGCCACCCTGTACAGCTCATTTTTGGGATGTAGGAGATGGGTACTGATGGCTACCTATGTACTTATTACCTATTTACCTGTAATACAGGTTTTTTCTAAAACATACTTCAGGCACCAGCTCTCACAATGTGAATTTATATAGTTAAAAACTGTGAAGTGTTACAAAAACATTGTGAGAGAAAAAAAAAATAAACGTATGTTACTGAAAAAAAGACCATATGAAACTACAAGTTGGATAGAAACATTATTGGGTACTTATTAAAACCTCCAGATGCTGCTTTTTTATCATTTTGCGCAGAGATAAGATAACCATATTTGTAAACTTAAATTCTGCAGGCTATTTGTCTAATTTCTTAGTTATAACATAATATTATAACGATAATCTTGCTACCACGTCTGGCAACACTCAAAAACCCCACTTTCGCGTTGCCAGCGCTAAAATTGAGTGGATTACATCTCGCATCCTTTCAGACATATAACAAAAGTCTGGAATAGTCCGTATATTTCACCCGGAGAGACTAATGTTCAGGAGCCATCTTTGTCGTCTTACCGCTGAGTTTCAGTAAGGATTGGGGGACAGAAACGGAGATAAAAAGGAGGATTGCTAGATGATGGATGATGCAATGTCAAAATCTGTGTGAAGCTGTAGACGTGAGAGTTTGAAATCGCCAGCAAGTCTCCGGCGATTAAAGTGCCATATGTTTGTATGTACCTTAGGTAGGTACATACAAACACCACCCACCATAAAAAATATTCATAACTAAAATTAAAAAAAAAAAAACAGTTTCTTAAATATCAAATCCAAAAAAAGTAGGTAGGTGTCAGCGAAATACTAGATCGGTACTAAGAATGTTGAAATATTAACGACGGAAAAATTCATAATAACTTTGCAACATCTTCATTATATTTTTCCTCTCGTAATTAATGTTGAAACTACAAGAAATGTTCACAGTTCACCAAATAATAATAAAGCCCACAATAATGATGTCAACAATCGCCCACAGGCCACAATATATGTTAAATTAGCCAACTAGTCATGCATTTTTTAACACGGCACTAAAATTTAATCGATACAATAAGCCTTGTAATCGATACAATAAGATTATTGTTGGTATAATAATTATTGAAGTCTATATTTTATTTATTTTAATCGAATCGATAATAGGCTGGTGTAATACTGAGAAGAGGAACTATAAGAAGAAGGAATATTTGCAGCCTAGGTTGATGGTTGGTTGGTTGGTTGTTGGTTGGTTGGTTGTTGTGGCTGGTTTGATTTTCAGTATCCTGGAGGACTCATATTTTTCAGTCTTCTGAGGGGTTTTTTATTGTATTTTTAAGAATGATCGCATTTTAATTTGACAAGTTTTTGACATTGATTGTCGATCCTAATGAGATTGAGACTTGAATTTTACCGCTTTAATAAGTACGAGAATTCACGCTGGCAGAATAGTTGACATCGGCTAAGTTGCCAAAGAAAAAAAACCGGCCAAGTGCGAGTCGGACTCGCCCATGAAGGGTTCCGTAGCAGCAAGTAACATAATATAAAAGTTCTTGTAGTTCGTTGTAACTTTGTGAAAGGTAAATTGCGGTTTTCGATTTATGACGTATTAAAAAAAAACTACTTACTAGATCTCGTTCAAACCAATTTTCGGTGGAAGTTTACATGGTAATGTACATTATATATATTTTTTTAATTTTATCATTCTCTTATTTTAGAAGTTAGAGGGGGGGGGACACACATTTTACCACTTTGGAAGTGTCTCTCGCGCAAACTATTCAGTTCAGAAAAAAATGATATTAGAAACCTCAATATCATTTTTGAAGACCTATCCATAGATACCCCACACGTACAGGTTTGATGAAAAAAAATTTTTGGAGTTTCAGTTGTAAGTATGGGGAACCCCAAAATTTATTGTTTTTTTTCTATTTTTGTGTAAAAATCTTACTGCGGTTCACAGAATACATCTACTTACCAAGTTTCAACTTTATAGTTCTTATAGTTTCGGAAAAAAGTGGCTGTGACATACGGACGGACGGACAGACAGACAGACAGACAGACAGACATGACGAATCCATAAGGGTTCCGTTTTTTGCCATTTGGCTACGGAACCCTAAAAAAGTAAAAGAATTGCACTTCTGCTCTTACTGAATTGACTCAGTAGGTACCAATTTGTGAACCATGTAATTCCAAAACTTGAAATCAAAAGGGTCTTGGCGCAGAACGTCACTTTCGCAAAAATTCATCGTGAAATATTTGGTCACTTTCGCATAATGTCATTTGCTCAAAACGTCATTTTCTCAAAACGTCATTTTCTTAAAATGTAACTTTCGCAAAACGTCATTTTCGCAGAATGTCATTCAAGCCATTTTTTCTCAGGAGAGACCTAATGCTAACACTACAGAATCGAGTAAGTAATTAAGTAAGGAGCAGCCAGTGCTGCGCCTCCCACTTATAGAATGTGGTTCCTCTTCAGCCTTTTCACCACCGCTGTCGGGTTCATTGATTTCACGTAGATTTTAACAAGCCCAACTTATATTAAGTCTCTCTTTTCACTTCTTAGTCACGTCAATAAAACTTTTTGTGATTTCATCCTTGTATGGCATAAACACGTGGTCCAGTTGCGCATTTGTAGCACCTACGAGCTTAAAACATGATTGAACGACTGACTTGTATGAAGGTGTTTAGCGGTCGTGACTACTTTTTGCTACTACTACCTACATTATTGCAATTTTTCAATGCAATTTATTGGCACGTGCGTCGCAATAAATATTTACTGACATTACGTTGGAGAAAAAAATTGTACACCCAATCACAATGTAATCTCAACTGCCATTTTTTTTTAAGTATTGAATAGAGCACAGAAATCGGGTTGAATTTACGAAGTAGCTAGTAACCTAGTACAGACGCCAGCATATCAAGCTACTACAATCTGTCAAATTTCTTTAATAGATTTTCAACTTTATTTTCAAAGTTGATTGAGAAAATTTTACAGTTTCGGGTAACATGATGTGCTGGCGTCTGTACCTATGTTACGAATATGTGACGTGCAATCATTTACTTATAAAAAAAGCATAATTGAAGTGAAACTTCTTTACGCACGCTTGACTTGGGGAGTAAGCTGGCGAACGCGTTACGAAAAGTGTGATCGGGCGAGGCGAACGGGAGTTGAGTGGGGGATATAAGCAAGAGAAAGCAGTGCGCGCGCACATTTTTTTCTCTCTTCCTCTCATAGCCAAATACGTTTGAAGTTTCACTTCAGTCGTGTGGTCATAAGCACACTCGGTTTTTTATTAGAAAAATATATAAACCGTTAATTTATGAAGTAAAAAACAAAAGCCAGTAACTTCTAGTTCTTCATTTAAAATCGAATCTGACCTACATTTAAAAAAGAAATAATAAATAAAGTCCCACGCGTGCAGTTTTCACCTGATTTTCTCAAGGGTACTCTGCCACTCAGACATTGAGCAGACCATCCATTTTTCACTGCCGAAGTTTAACATCATCAGTCAGTCATCATTCAGTAAATAGTACCGAAGTAAGCAGATTGAATTATAACAATGAGTCTAGTCATGTGAAAATGGTCGACGAATCAAAATTTATTTGGTGTATACGTATGTAATAAAATTGGAAATTATAGGCACACAAAAGGTGCAGCGATGAGACTTACGTTGTCGTGTTCTACGTTTGTTTTTTTTTATTATTTTGGGCGTATTGAACAATTTACGAATTTTCAGTCAATAATTAATTTTTTGTTATAAAGCAATGAAAGTTTTGTACCCACTCCCGGTGGATTGCTTTTTGACCTTTTACTAAATTTTTCGGACTACTTCAAGTTCTATGTAATATTTTATGTAATTTGTGTTAGGTTCATATATTGTTAAATTGTGTAATAACTTCACCATTTACTGCTGCGTTTTTGTTGTAACACCATCTCCATTTGTAAGATGCTTACCTGAAAATAACAGAAAGATATATTAATAAAATGTGATTCGATTTACCTAAATTCCATGACATTATCGACACACGAAACGTTAAATATTTTCCATTTTCAATATTTATTTTCGACATCTGTCCTCAAAAGACGCACAGAGCTATTAAAAATGAATATATTTATTTTATTAAACGCGCGGATACCATTACTAAGATAAAGTGCGCATAAACGTCGGAAACAGCGTTTAGGAAAGTTTACCGATTTCATTCGTGTGCGTTCGGAATTATTGATTTGTGGCTATATGCGTCGTCGGTGAGAAATCGAGAATGTCCATCAATTCAGACATTTCCTTGTTTTGACAGTTTAATTCCTGTGCCGCACGCATAGGGATTAGGGAAATAGGATTGGCTTTAGATAGATGGAGCTCGGAAAGCTCCGTATTCGTATGAAGTTTACAAATCCAATTTCCGATTTTTATAACTGGCACACATTCCGAGGGGCAATTCTCGTAATTTTAAGAACGTTCGCAGTCTGATCTCAGTCTCAATCTGTCAAAAAATACCTCTAATTTCCCACATTTTGACAAGTTTCTTACATTTTTTTTTGTCGCCGAGATGAGACTGACTGGATGTTGAACGTTTTAAATTACGAGATTTGGCCTTTAGCTTCTATTTATTACAAGGTTTTTTTAACTTGCCTATTTAGTGTATGCGTCAAATCTTACAAGCTGAATTAAAACCACTTCCTCTTATCCTACGGAGTTGAAATTATAAATGTTGCTTCGGTTTTGAAGACAATGCATTTTTTTAAAGTCGTTTGCATAAAGTACCTTTTTTATATTATCCAAAAGTGAAATTGAATATTCAAAGAAAAGAAAATAGAAGATATCTTAGACGTAATGCACCTAATCACCACTACTCTCAGAACGGTGAAGGAGTTTTTTCTTAAAACATCGTGTGGAAACCAGCATGTCTTAGAACCAAAAATTCGAAGACATGTGACATTCACCAACCCGCACTAGGCCGGCGTGGGGGATTATGGCCGACTCCCTTTCATAGAGAGGAGGCCTGTGTCCCAGCAGTGGGAACATTATAGACTGATTATGTATGTGTATGTAGATTTTAAGAAAAAAAAAGTGATAGATAATTTTGCCAATTGGAATTGATACAACCTATGATAGATACAAAACATTACATGGGGCACGGACGTTACTAACTTAATCACCATTGAGTAGGTATATCTTTAACAGTGTAAAAGCATTTGAACTCAAGTCTCAGGTTATTTCGAGGGATTAGTTAGCCGTCTAGACACTGACGTGGGTCTGGGTTGATGCGTTGCAGTGTGGGTTGTATATAGCCCGAAGGTTACTGATCATGGTGTGTGTTGACCATAAAGTGGGGAGAAATGCTTTTTAACGTATCATCTGACTGTTAGGCGTTTTGATTTTGCCAACCGGCTGTGCCGAATCATGCTGACCCGAACGTGTGTGTAGTGTGTCCCATAGTTTTGGAATAGGTCTTATCATTCGTTACTGGAAATATGCGTTGTAGGTAGATAGTATCTACTTTTGATTTAATTTTAGCTTGATTGGTTGCAGTGAAACCAAAATAAATAGAAACCATTCCGATCTAACTTTAGCTAAAGTAAAGCGTCTATTTACCATAATGCGTCACCAACACCACATAGAATTATGAATAGCTATTCATGAAGCCCTATTTCTGTTTTCCTTGGCTGTCCTTATTAAGAATCCCGCAGACAGGCACGCATTAGAACAATTTCCATGAAGTTTTTATAGAAATTGTTCTGGGTATTAGAATGTTTTTTTACGGATGATTTGAATTATCATTCTTATTTGAAAAAGTAAACAATGCAGTGCACAACTGCTAATTATAGCCAACAGTCACTTTTTCCCCAAATACCAACAAACTCACGAGTTGACCATCGAATTCCTTCACGTACTAGTTACAATAAATTTATAGAAACATAAGAGATGCAGCCAAGTTCAGTGTTCTGAAGCCTGGCAGCTGTCCAACGAATTTCATGTAGCTCTGCTGATCCTCAGATTAACTAGCGATATCTAATGTGATCGGTAAGGTTTGTCACTAATTGAGATCTTAATTTAGAGTCTGAAGGACAGCTTGATTTCCTTGTTGCTAAACTTAGATCTAAATTGGATGGTCTATTGGAGCTGAAGATAATAGTTTTGTTATTCTTAAGATAGTTGCAATGGAAATTTTACTTTTCTACTCAGGAATGAACAAGATTTTTGTATTAAAAACTATCTATAATATAAAATTCAAAGTCCTGAATGTTGACTGATATATCAACGCACAGCGACCGCTGGTCCTAGAGACATGGGAGGGTGTGTTCTTTGTGAAGAGTAGGTATCCACTAAGAAAGGGCTTTTCGAAATTCCACCCCTAAGAGGGTGAATGGGGGGAGGGTGACATTTCACGCGGACGAAGTCGCGGGTAGAAGCTAGTATATTATCTTCGGCGAAATTTTACGGGGTTTTGCATTGTATTTCCCTTATTAACTGTTCAACATTCAAGATTCTTTATTTGTGGAAACATGAGTATACATTACATTATTAAAATATTTAAATGTCAGCAAATAACATAATAATTGGATAAAATAGTTAAATAACAATATTAAAGACAATAAAAAAAATAGAAACTGTCATACTTAAATACAATTACAATTATAAAATGATCATTCATGTGTATATCGTGTGTTAATGAATTTAAAATCGTCCACGAATTACTCATACAAATTTAAAAACCACAAAATCGAATCCGTTCTCTAGTGACGGCTCCGTTTACCGAGATCTAGCGTGGGAAATAATATATTACGATGATATAAACTGTGACAGGCATCCTCTGCCAACTAGGTTACACATACTGAAATGCAATCTTTTTTTACACCACGAACTAATGTTTATTCACCCGAATCTTTCCAAAAGCTAAATAATACAATGTTTTGGTAATTATCAAGTAAGATGTATAAATGTTGATTTGTTTTTTGTCAGTTGTGATTTTAATTTTCGCGTGTGAAATATCTTTAATGGCAGCCTAGACCTTGAATTCGGAACATTTTCCTGATGTTTTCAGATGAAAATTAGAAGTTGATTTTAAAATAACCTAAATTAATGTCTAAGTGTTCTTAGAAAATTATTTTGATCAAATGAATGGCGCTGCCGAGGCCGCCGGCCCAGGAAGAGGTGGCGAGTCGACCTAGACGCGTACCGCAAGGGTTGGATCGAGGTGGCTCTGGACAAGGATGCCTGGAAGAATTTTGGGAGAGCCTTTGTTCAGCAGTGGGACAGTATAGGCGAACTAATAAAAATATCTTTAGGTTTACATGAGTGCTTTCTTGTTTTAAGACTAGGTATTTTGATTGCTCGGAGCATATTATTATTATTTGTTTTGATTTCACATATTGAAATAAGCATTTGCACGATAGCTTGTCTATGTTTGTAACTCATTATAGAAGTCTAGATTACCATAAATATGAAACCATTTGAATATCAACAAACAACATTATTTATCCATATAAATATTAACTGCTCCCAACGTAATTACAAGCCTCGTGTCAATAACTCAATAGCGATAAACCTTAGAACATACACGACGAACTATGTTTCTCGTTCATTTTAATAATAAAGTTCGACATGAAACGATGCAGGAAATGTAATTACAACCTTATCGCGAAGAAAATCCAATATTTAAGGCAGCTCCTAACTACTTGCTCCTAACTTTATGACTTAGCATAGATGCGTATTTCCTTTTCAGTTTTATAGGTTCACGTCCTTGCTTTGTCCTTCTAAAGCACTTACAACTTTATCGTTATGTGCTAAGGTTGGTATTTAAGTGTACGGCTTTTGGTACTTAAGGTTATATGTTTTGGAAGTTAGGTCATCGCAGTAAGGAGAGCTGAAATGGACGTTTCTTATTACTGGGCTAAGAGCATGTAAGTGCTTTCTAACACTACGTTCTTGTTATGGGCTAGTAGGAATTATTATAATGGAATAAAAGCTCGTATTATTATAGCTCTATTGAGAAGACGTTGTGTGGCGCAATGAATGAAGCATTTTTATTGTGAAAACCTTAATAAGCGACCGAGTGTGGTATAATAAGGTTGAGCTGGGGTGGTCTAGACTCTAGATAAATACTCAAGAAATTTTTATACATTAAAGAAGCATAAAAATAGAAGAACCGTATCTAGGTACTAACCGTAAGCGATTTTCATCTCGAAAACCTTACAATGCCGAAGTTGATAATAAATTTGAAAGACGTATCTTCGTGTATCTCCTTGAACATAAAACGTCTTTTCCGCCGCAAATACGGCAAATAGCAGAGATTCCGATCCATATATTCAACGAGCAACTAATACCTACAACCACGTTTGTCTTAGATAATATTACATTTCTATTTTGATGTGTGATTACATGTAAATACATTGCAGACATATTTCAGAATGATTCAATCTACGAACAAGAAGGTGACTCATGAATGTTGTTTAAATTTCGTCACAAATCGTAATATTTATTTTGAGCTAGCAAAAGCCCACGGTTTTACCTGCGTGGATGAAATCAAAAGTCATTTATTCACTAGGCTGAGAATCAGCACTTTTCGAACGTCAAAATTACAAAAGACAGTCCCCCAAAACGCCCGCCCTTCACAATGTCGAAAATATGTCACGGGAACGAACTACCGGGACTTTTGCGCCAATCCAGAACATATGGCTCATTTGGAGAAACATCGACGTAAATGTATTTTTTCCCAAAAATTAGTTAAATATGCCAAAACACTTAGAAAGCGTATTTACGTTAGGAAAGCAAAGACGTAAAAAAATTAAATAGCGGTTACGTCGATGTTTCTCCAAATGAGTGATAGGTATATCCAGACAAACGGAAAAATTCTAAAAACTTTAAAACTCGTAGTAATTACCATTTTCAAAAATATGCAATATACAGTGTTGACTTCGTCACTGTTTTATTATACCTATGTATAGATTGTCAATGATTTCTATGGTATCCTATTAAAAGTTATGAAAGAGACATTCTTAGACATTATCTTAAAAATACAAAAGACCGGAGAAACGGGAAACGAAGTTGGAAAGTAGACCTTGATAAAAATGTTGCGATAACATTAAATTGAAGAAATTTATCAAAGAAGAACCTTTCCCTCTGTTCTCAAAATGTAAATTCAGAAGTCTCCAAATTCTATAAAAACATTCCTTTACAAAATATTCTAAAAATGAGGAACTAAATGGCTGCAACATAATACAGTGAATAAGTCCATGTCATATTGCTAAAATATGAACACACAAGAACCAGAACAGCTTACTGCAGATGACTGACGACATTCCTCAATTACAATTTGTGTGATCATAAATTCGCACATCACATAACATTATCCTATTACGTCCTTTAACACGATCCCGCTTTCCACTGTGAAAGTACAAAAAGAGAGCAGTTTCTCATACAGCAGACAAATCTGTCGCTGTCTTGCGTCTGCTTAACTCCTCACATAGGCTGCCGAGACAGCTACTTATCTCTTTGATGTACCGTCATTCTGATACCACTCCTTTGAAGTCCGCCTACTTATATGGACCATAAATATATTCAGTGATGCCCTGTTTCCCATTCACGATAATATATCGATATCTCGCGTTTAGGATCATTATCATCGATTCAGTTGATAAAACTATTCGTTTTTATGAATATCGGATATGCTAAAGCGATTTCGTTTTACATTTATTAGCATCGGCGGATTTTGATATTGGATTTTAAATGGCGTTATATAATGTTTGAGGATCCTTGGAATTATATTATCTACTAAAATTGCATTTCCGTTTATGCTGATTTCCTTATTTGTATTGTTTAGATAACTGGTTTCTGGGTTTATTCAAAGCGACTACCGCCTCAGGTGCATAAACCCTGACATTTTCGTACTCTTTGGTATTATCAGAGTATAATATTATCTGTGGTATTGTGAATATTAATTAGTTCAGCACCCAAATCTTACGACACTCGTGGGTTTATTATTATTATTACACGCCCTATTAAAATCAAGGACCACACATCATGTCCAATTCAATGAGTATATAAATTATCCAGTTGAGTTTCATATACGATCAATCTCATTTTGACCCTTCATATACTGCTAAATCAAGTCTTAATAGAAGCTCCTCGTAACGCCGATTACAATTAAGAGGATCGCAGATGTCATCTTTTAATTTGTTCAATTGGCTGTGAATTTCCATAGTATTACCTTGGTGTTGATCACTTGTTGAATGATGATGTGACCTATTTATCATGATTATCGCTGTTTGCCCATGATGGCGTCAACTTTGGCGCCTCTCGTGGGTGTTTGTAGGGCTATGTAGGTTAGCGCGTGGTGTAAGATTAATTAGTTTTTGTCGCAATAGTGACTTCAACGTTTCTTTCTTCTCTATTTCTTATTGATGATCAACTATTAGCGAAAACACCACCATACAGTTTGAATGTTAAAATTATGTCTACAAGTACGACGTATTCTTGTATTGTTTGGTCATTTAGTTTTTCTAATTTTCGAGAGATCATTTTCTTTTGTAAGTCTATTCCATGAGTGTGCGAATCATTCTTTTGTAAAGCCACTATAATAGCTGCCTTATTTCTCAAAGCTTACTGCTATTTGATTAATTATTAAGTACCTAACACTTTAAAGAAAAATCGTAACGATTTTTCAAGTGTAGTCCGGTAGGGAATCCCGGAAGTCTGATAAACAGTCTTGCCGGCGGGTATCTTGTTACCCAGTAAATGAGAGGTGGAGGTCAGACGGGCAGTCGCTTCATGCAAAATACTGGTATTCAGCCGCATCCGGTTAGACTGGAAGCCGACCCCAACATAGGGAAAAGGCTAGGCAGATGATGATGATGACTCGAGGAAAATTACCAAACGATTTCAAGCAACCCCGCTACTCGCATATGATCCACACCATACAATTCTTGACATTGCGTCCAGTTTTCAATGAGCTTGCCCTATTGCTATTACACACACAATTTGCGAGCTCGTCCCGTCCATTGACTGCGATGACCTCATTTTCCTATTGATTTCGCGACACAACAGCGATATACTAATCAGATGATAATTACCTACGTCTTGCCTATGATCTTATTCTTATATCAAGGTGGATTAGTGGTATTTGATTATGTATTTGAGATACAGGGTTGGGTTTGTCTGTTTTAAATGAAATATGAAAATGTTTTCGGCAGTGTCGACATCACCGACAGCTTTTTTGCTATTATTCTGTTAGCAACATATTTCTGTATCACTTTATTGTCCAGTAACACCACGGACTTCAGAGCCTCGGGAGTTATTTCGCTTAACTTCAGTAGTTCTTCCTATAAACATAGTAGAGCTAAATTAGTATGCGGCACTACACTAAATGCTCTCTGATAGTTCTAAAGTTAGTGTTTACGTTAAAACAGCCGGCTCTTACCAGTAATAGTACCACGATTACAATTTTATGGCTGCACTAGCGAAGTGGGCCGCTTGAATCTTAAATCCTAGATCCTTTAGACCTGTCGTTCAAACAAACCACTATTTTATTAGAGACAGCCGATGTCACGGCAAATCTAGTACTGTAATGTTTAATTCAGGAGTCTAAATTAAAATTCAATCTAGTTTTTTTCCAGTAAACTAAATAATATACATCTTAAAATCTAGCGTATAAAGTCGTAGTTCGCGTTTATTTATTTTTGCAGATGAATATCTATGTTTGCAAATAGGACATTAACATCTACTTGACATTAACCGATTTTGAGGTCGTGCAAGACTTTATTTAAATATATGTAAGTAATGTTGTGACAGATCTCGCTTTGTGAGAATTGAATCTTAATTTCTAGTACCTATATCATAGACACAGTAACCACTATGTAGGTTCTATATTTATGTTTTTGTCGACGACCCACTATGAAATTAGTCAAGCCTTCATTCACAAAAGTCTAGTTTCTATTTATATCTCTATGGGTCACATGAATAGGTTTCATATCTCCGCTCAGACACATCATAGACATTGCGATATCAATCTAGGGCATCTTCACAACGACTTAGGCAAATCTTGTGATTGCTTGCCACCAATTGTTCACTACAAATCATTGACCACAATCAGGACACGCATTGTGTTTTATTAACTATTATATTTGATGTAAGTACTTGCGGCTTTCCCGTTTTAGATTGGAAATTATTTGAATTGGCCCATGTTGGGCCGGGTTTAATGTGTTTCCATTATGTTTCATTAATTACTCATCATAATTTCTTTATCTTTGGACTCAGTTATATACCTATTTATACCTATTCGGAATATGATGTATTTTCGTCTTATCAAGTGCATGCTTAAATATCGAAATGTTATGCGATCCCATTCAATAACTCCCCGTAACCAGCATATTGAGATATTTTAAATGTGGCTATCTTCAAATTTCCTCAGTAAAAATACCCGACACTTCACTCAATGCTTGTTCGTCGAATTACAACTTAATGTGCATTTTTACCAACTTACTTTTCCATCAACCCCACTAACCATCATCTTAATCACTCTCATTATAAGGTTCAAATTCCTATGCTACTCTTTTCTGTAGATGAATACGTGTTTGTAAGTTTCAGCCGCTTGTAATCTCGGATTACACGAACACAACGTCTAAAGTGACATACGTTGGAGTATTATCATGCGCAGAGTCTATTGTGATAGCAAAGTGATAGACAGCCATGGTTGTCATGTAAATAGGAACAGTTTTGGTATTAGATCGTAATGAATATTTATAAGCTGAAGAAGTTGTGGTGCAATCAAAATGTATGGGTTTGATTGGGGAAAATTGACGGTGGCGCAAGACATTCTTTCTATTGACATATCATTTGAGTTGATAGTACCTTGTGATTCGTGAATGATTGGAAGTAACTGTTTGTTTGATTATGCTATCATTATATCGGTGCGGTATACGTTTAGTCAATTTCTGAATTATAGTAGTTACCTTCAGAAATGGGGTTCCCATTGAATAGCAGACCGTTATTGGTTGCAGCTATGATGTTCGCATCTCTTATCCGTAATTGGAGACTGTATCTAAGCTGGTTTTTTAAAAAGGTATTTTACCATCTTACGAATATCTTGTACTAGATAATACTAACAATACATACATTCGTAGCCCGTTTCCGCTTGCAATTCTATCAGCATCGTCTCATATGTCAGTATGGTGAATTTAAATAGTGAATTTTACATGATAATACGGTACAGACAATACATCATACATACGGTTGTGAATGGCAATGCGAAATGGGAAAAGGCAAGATCATGGCCAACCAGCATCTTCACTTTCATACATATGGATCAGTTCTTGTAAGTGGATGTTGATGTCAATCAGATGGAGTGGGTTTTTTTACGCTTGGTGAACTGTAGAGGTTAAGTAAGGCAAAGAGGTTGTTCAATTGAGGTACAATTTGTGCTGATGCCTTGCATATTGATTTTACGTAACCGTATGGGCTTTTTCGTAGCGAAGGACCATAATTTCGTCAAACTATGAATGCTTTTTGCGAGAACGCTCTACGATTCCTTGGGAATATCATAATTATTGTCAATCTAGCAGATTTAATCTAAAGCCACTTAACGACTAAATGTATCTGGTATAAAAAGTTCATCATCTGCCTAGCGTTTTCCTAACTGGGGTCGGCTTCCAGTCTAACCGGGTGCAGCTGAAAGTATTTTACATGGAGCGACTGCCTATCTGACCCCCATAACCCAGTGACTGGGTAATAAGACATCCTTTGGTAAGACTAGTTGTCAGACTTTCGGGCTTCTGCCTGTTGACTGTTAAAGATCCACGAATGACAGCCGGGACAAAACGTCTTGACGTGCTTTCCGAGACACGGAGGGGTCTTGGTATGTAAAGATTGTGACCCATCCACGGACCAACCGCGGCAAGTGTAGCTAAACCTAATCAATATTGAACCGTGCCGCTGTTATTACTTAGCCACAAGCCCCTTTTGTTACAAGAAAATATCAAATGAAATCGAAAGCAAAATTCAAGCACGCGCGGCCTAATCTCTTTACGCATAAAATATGTACCTACTACAAAGAAAATACCACATATACCAGAAAGAATCGATTCACCACACATTGGAGAACATTTCAAAACATCGATAAACCATCATCGAATAATGACATACCGAACAATGGTCCGATAAACAAGCAATAAGAATCGATTGATCGAATCGGACATGTGATCGTCATTGACAGTGTAATCGAATCGAATGAGATCAAGATCAATGTCGAATCCATCGACTATAATTGCATAACGATTGTTGGTACATGTTGCAGACGGAGCGCGTGGGCGGAAAACGATTTTAGGAGTTTCTTTTTTTAGATGACGTTTTTGTCCTTGCCTTTTAGGGAGTACCTACACACGGCTATCTGTCAAGCTATATATTTCCAGTTTTAGTTGACCTCCATTGCATAGGTTTTTCGTACAATTAGAACTCAGCTTATACTGGTTATGATACTTGATGTGTAGCCGTGCGAACAATGAAAAACATAGTGAAGTGTAATTTGATATTACTCTTGAATAGATGCAATAGTTATTGTAAGCGCCAATGTTCGGTTTTACGAGTACTAGTTAGTTTCTCTCTCTTATCCATGTGATCCACTTCAAAATCGTTTCCTACTAGCCAATATTCTTCTATTGTAAGTAGATACTAATGCCCATTTTCTTCTTCCTTGCTTATCAATTTGTTTTTATTCTTCATCTCTATCTTCCTCGTCTCTTGTTGCCTTATCGCCATTCGCACATGCCTTGAACACCATAATCACTGGCATGGAAACAAAATCAATTTCTCAGCGATCATTGCGCTGGTTTTTACTTCTATACTTATATGTATATGCTCTTAGCAACTCCGATACTATTTATTTTTATCAATGAGTATTTTCTTTGCCTTTTGTACCGGATTCGGATTGGTTACGTCTATACAATTATTTATGTTGGTTATTGTAATTATGATAAACGTTTCCTTTATGTTTTTAACTATGGAATACAGGATTTTAGTTACAGTAATCTACATAAAATGATCGGAATCAAAGTTACTCCTTGAGATTTTAACAAACTGTTGTTTGATCATGAAATGCATGTATATACTCTAAAATTACATCTACCAGTAATTAATAACTTTCACTCTATCAACAACAGTCAAATCAAACTCACAAATGACGTCATTATAATTTCAAGTCTTAATTATGACGTACCGTAAAATTGTACATCATTATAACGCTGGACACTAGATTAATTAAGCGTTAATTGACGCGTTAATGATTAATTGATTTAGTGCACCCAGAGTGAAATATCACTTCACTTGACTGAAGTTAAATGAACTAATTCAAATTACATTAAGATTGTGTGAAATTTTAATTGTTACTAATAGGAATGCAATGAAGCAGATTGTTACAATAGATGACGAATCAAAATAAGAGATGAAATGACTATTTTCATGAGAGACGTACAAACATTGAGATAAATAGATAGGTAGATCGAATACTCTTTATAATGTTCACCATAAAATTACTGATATAAATGTAGACATTTTACAAGGGTTGACACAATGGCCGGACAGGTTCGCAGAAAACCTTGCCAAATGCCAAAGAAATTAAAATATAGGTATAGAGATAGGGCTCTGCCTGAGAGGAAAATGGTAGTTCCTAGACATGAAACGGAAATTAAGAAAGTTGCTGATAATGATGATAAAGAGATTCAGAAAAAAAGTTACCATACAGATATTACCCAAAACATAACGCAAGTAAATTTTCTCCCCCGTAACGACATACCACCTAAGAAATAAATTTACGATCAACTACTGGCTATATTTAATGAAGCAACTATAAAATAACGTACCAATAAAGACATAGGTGAACGTACCCAAGTTAAAATAAATCAATGGCTAACTAAACGCTATATTTAGTCCCAATTAATAACAACATGGTTCAGAAGCTTCCGTGTGATACGTTTATGATTTATTGTTGTATACTCCTATATGATTATTAAGTCTATATTTATTTCGTTAGTTTTTGTCGGTACAAATTACTTGTGGGTGTTTATTAATTGAGGATGATAGAAGTTATGTTGAGTTATTTATCACAGAATTGGAACTGGCAGGATGCGATCGAAGTTTCAAAAACTTGGTCGGGATTCTATAATTATTGGTAATCTCTGTTGTTGTTAGAGGAAACGGTCCCGACCGAGTGCATTGTTAGATGCTATATTTTGTTTTTTTATATATTTTCATCTATAGTAGGTATAGGTGAATGTGCCTGCCATTATCATGCAATTATTAGGGTTATGATAGCCACATAACATAATTTTCTAATCACTGCATAGAAACAGTTGCAGAATACATGTTTCTATTCTAACCGATGCATCACATTCTTAGAAACACGTGCTGCATTAAGCAATAGATGCATGAGCCACTTTGAAATCAACATCTGAATTAATATCCTCATCCTTTACTCCGGAACACCTGACATGATTATATCTGGGTGGCCACGAATAGCCACAGAGCACTCACTATCAGTGTAACAATTCAGACATTTAAGCTGGCATGCCAATGCCATCGGTCATTGTGTACTGGCGAACGCAACTCAGTTCTTGGAATGAGTGTAAAGCAAAAGATTTGTGACGACGTGTGAATGCGTATATGTCACGTTTTCAGGTCGGTAGTTCATGAGATAATTATGCAAAAGATGAGTAAAGGGCCGTGGATTAGTAGGTGAAACCTCTTTTTTGAGATTTGATATGTGCCGCCTAATAAGCTATGTAAAGAAACTTGTTCTTAATAATTAATTACAATATAACCTATATAAGACTAATGAGCAATTTTAATCTTACTTAATATTTTACATGATAATTATTTTTTAAACTTGGTTGATTGCATTTTACAAAAGTCCGTTCTACCTTCTTAGAGTCTGATTTAACCCGTTGAATGCCGGAATTACAGACATAATTAAAAAGCCATTGTGTCTCGCGTGGATATACGAAGGGTTAATGAATGAATTATGAATTGAAAATTATGAATTTTTCAAGGTTTATTGGAAGTGATAAAGGTCAGAAAGCGAACTTGTAACTTTCTTAATGAAACAATATGTGTCATTATTAGTTTCTTCTGTGCGGTGGATAGAAGCATCAATGAATGATCGTCACACAAAATGTTGGATTTTTAAGTAAGCTGTGTTTATGTCATTCCCTATTATGGTTTGAATAAAGTAACTGACGTTGTTTTTGCTTCTATTAGAAGCAAATTTATTACAGCATGTATGTACGATTTCAAAAGAATTGCTGCTTTTGTTTGATTTTTTATTATTATTGATGGGACTGCGTGTGACCACAATCGTATTTCTAAAATTCTATACTCATTCCCTTATAACTTGCACCAAACACTGTCTAGTCGGTTTGTCTGTTTCTCATTTGTAACTAGTATTTGCATCTTGTAGCCGTAGACGCATTGAGCAACATACGATATATTTTAGTTTAATAGCCCAATAAATTTTAGAAAATATGTTACCAAGGTTCGCAAAGCAGTCATTATGATCTAGATTTTAGTACTTAGCTCCATTGAAAATGTCAATAGAAAATTAATAGGGAGTTTTTAATACGTAATTATGTTGGTGTATGATGGAAAGTCGTTTAAGGCTTGTTTTAACTTAACTAAAAGATGAGTCGATTAGCCTTTAACGATCGTCTGAGAGCTAAGTGAGTAAGCGATCTTCGTAGGCGTTTGTTGATCAAGTAATATACTGAGAAGATAAAATCGTTGAGAAAAAGTAGTCTCTACAATTTGGATGCGGCAAAATGTTAAGACAGCTCCAATAAATGTGTTTTTGAACTACATTATAAGAAACTTTTTTCTGTCTAGCTGCTACACGCATGGGCGTGATGTTGTTATTACAAAATCCCATACGTCATCTTCAGATCATACGTCAGTTGAGAAACATTTTTCTCATTATAGAACATTCTGAAGTATTAATACAAGCATTCCTCTCAGTATTGCGAATGCAGTCTATTGTTAGAACTTGGAACACACGTCATTCGATTGAGATGTAAGGAAACCTATTAACGAGTCCTCAGTCAATACATTCACTGTCGCTGACTAACGCGGTCACATACAAATAACTACCATGTAAAGAGTTATTAAAAAGATAAACACTGCAATACTTACAAGCGTCTCTATCTTCCTTACGAATCTTCGAATACTCTAGAAAGAGTAACTGGTACCTTTCACCCTATTGCTTTTTTCAATAGTACCACTTTGGTTATCCCATAGGAACCAATAGACATATTAGTGTTTGATGGTTCCTGTACCATGAGCTGGTCACCAATGTGTACTATACGTGACAAGTTGACATTAGCTTAGTATACTGTATCTATGGAAGTTGTAACTCTGTGAGCGTTATACTAGTCTAGATAGCTTTTTTTTTATACCTTCTCTTATGTGTAAGTTGGTCTTCAATTAGAAGCCGTAGCTTTAATTAGAAGCGCTCAGTTCACTGGGCGTTGCAAAAAGAGTAGCAAATGAACTGTGAAGTGATTTAGAATAAGGTTTCCAAAAGTACGAGTTAGTCATTACAGGGTCTATTTTAGTATTTTCTCGATAGACATCGGATTTGGTTTCTTTATTGATAATTCAATACGCAGCTCCGTTTGACGTGGCTTGTTATCATGGAGCTGTAGATAGACTATCTTATTAGCTACTGTTACTTTAATGAGAAACAATTACTTTTTTCTATTGTTACCGATCTTTAGGGGATTTCGCGACATCGGAGCGGTTATAAAATATTTTATAACTTTGAAAAAGTAATTCCGAAATCCAGTTTAGTTCTGTTTAATTTCAATCCAATGAACTTAAAATTAATGTAGGGAAGAAACTAAATTTAGCATCTCTTTATATCCATCACAACATGTTCTACCATAGGACCGTCGCAAATTGCGAATATTATTAACACTGGACAGAAGATGAACGAGATTTATAGGCCCTTCATGAACTTATAAATTAAAGTCAAATGGTATTCCATATTTCATTCAGAAGCCCATGCGTCAGATCCTGCGGCCTTCGCACTTCATCAGCGAACCTTGGATGAATAAAATTAGATATTGGGTGCAATTGACTAAACCGTAAGCTGGCCCAGATATTATTTTTATTTAGTTTAAGCTTTGTGACGACGAGGTCGTATTAATTGCAGGCGTCTGAACAAGCAATAAAATGTCAATATTCGTTTAGCCAATTTATATTATTTATTACTGCCATTTGTTATTGTTAATTATTTTGGTAGACTAAGTTAGTGGGTCGAGTCTAGATGCAACTTTTTAAATGTGGGAAATTATATGGATAACGGAGATCACGCGCCGCAAGCTCTTGTGATATTTTGTATTCCTCTGTGAGTTCTTTGATAATTAAAACCTTATATTATAGAAAAGAAAGATGATACTATATTTTCTAATATAGAGCTTAAAACACAAACGCAATTGCAAGCTTAATGCTTAAATCATCCCTCAGATGACCACCACAGAGCCAATAGAACAGTACTTAGTATTCGGACGGTTCCGGACAAAAAAAAACTTACAATAGAGATAAACTGGTTCTTTCTGGAAAAACTGATGCATATATCAACGAAAATAGATTAAAAAAAACAAGAACAGTGGCAGACAATAAAATGCCTTTAAACATAAAATCATCTGAAAATAATGGCCGATCAATTTTATGAACCACTTAACGACTGAGAATTGACGAGAGCCAATATTGAAATTAAATGCCACATTAAAATTTTAGGAACAAAAGAGATGAATATACTTATTTGTATAATAAAGAAAGAGAAAGAAAACAATAAGGACTGTTGTGATATAATTTGGTATCTTTTTTTAGAACCGAACAGGTTAATAAATGACTTAATAGCGGTCGTAAATATATTAGGGATAAGGTGAATAACCGCTTACAGAATGGTTTTTGAGTAGGGATCAAAAATATTATTCTAACAAAAGATAATTTTAGTGACCTTATTCATGTGTTCTAGTCATGTGAATTTTATCAGAATCGTTATATTATCAAGTCGAATTGAAAGTATAAATGACGACAACATGCAGTCACCTATGAGTAAGTAAAGAAGAAAGAAATAAAATACGTTTATAGTATATCTCATGCATAATCTTTGGTAGTGAGTGTGGTTCTTTTCTCAAAAGAATATTTCAGACACCAACCTACATGGTCCTCACATGATCTGACTAAGATTTTGTTTGGACTTTAAAAGAGACCTTGAGCCCTGAGTTTGTTTCGCCATTTCTTCTAAAAGGGAGTCAGATAGGAAAAGTGATTCCGATTTCATTTTATTTCATCACTGTTTGATCTTTCTTTTTAAGAAAAGAGGCTTTTGCCCTGCAGTGGAACTGTTACAGGCAGTTATAATGATTGATCTATTAGCATAGGCATTTGGCAATACTTAATCTGAAAAAAAAAACACCTTTAAATATGAACGCAACAAAAATGAAATAAAGCACGACCTCTGCGTTATGTCAACAAAAGCTTGATACAATGGTATACAATCGTCCATCGGATAAGTCCAATGTCGCGAATGTGGGTCGAAGCGGTGCGCCGGCACATCTGTGCAATCAGCGAGGTGTGCGGTGCGGTGACGTCAGCGGACACAGAGGAATGTGCGTGATTAGTAAGATAAACTTGTATTTTAATTTAAGTTTTATCATATATCACTACGCCTGTAATCACCAAAGGGTTCAACGGAGGTGTACCTATAGTAACAATTTAAGCTATTGGGTATAATTTACATCTAAAATACTAGCAGGAATAATATGAAAAGTATTTGAGTATATGGCTTCTTAGACCTTACCGCACGCAATAGAACATTGTTCCAATTCTACGATACAAAGTCATCAAAATTTCTCAGCAATTAGATTTATTCTGGTGGTCCTGATAATTGATTCTTCGGGGAATCCCCTGATATTTAAATATGTAGGGAAAATCCTGTCATTTCTATCTTACGTTATTGCAAGCACTTGCAACGAGGGATTTTGATAACAGGCGTCGTTATATACCATACCTATTTATTAAGTGTCCGTTCTTCTGTAGCGTATCTTTATGCTTTTTAAGCAATGTATTAAACTGCGGTATCCAAGTAAATTACACAGCAACATTGAACTCGGTACTTTCATTCAAAAGTGTACCTATCTTTTCACGGCTCGCGAATGTCTTGAATATTTGCAGAACATCTGTTTCTGCTGGAGACATTTTAATGTTTATTATAAATTGTGTAAGTGGTAAATGTAGTTAGTGTGTTATAAAATTAGTTCAAATTATTTATACAGTTGCAGTTTCCACGAGAGTTAAATAAAGTTAATAATATTATCGTACGATGACACCGAAGCCTTGATATAGAAACCTACACCACAGTCACCACACACATAGACCATCACACACCATCACACCCACTCACACATCACATAACAACACAAGCCCAACAAAATGTAAACTATTTTTACTTTTCTTTAATTTATGTCTAGAATTTGACAAATGTTTTATTGTTATACACATAGGTATATAGCTAAAAACATAACGATCAAATCGTCTGAAACTATGCATAAAAATTGTGTGAATCACTTTCAAATGAATATCAAACTACCCCCAAAAATCTTTAATTTGGCGGCGGTTTGAACCGAACTTCGAATTCGGCCGTTCAGTTCAAATGCCGAACATTTCAACACAAATAAAGCTTTAAAAGTTGTAGCCCATATGGTAAGGCACAAAAGTGAAGAGCGAAACTGATCTCTAATTGCAATACGTCACGATCATCAAGGATGTAACTTCACATAAAGGATTTCCCATAATTATGAAAATCTCTCATAAATTAACAGAATTAAAATTCTGAAGAACTTAATATAATTAAGCTCCACAAATTCGGCGTTAAGGCCAACGAAGTTACCAGGTCTATAAAAATCGAATTAACGATTGCAAAGGCAAATACTATCAAGTACATTGCGTATGAATATGGCCTCACAGTGGCAATTGGAAAAGCATGTCCGCACTAATAGGTGTTGAGCAAGCACCGGCAGATGATGTCAGCATTGAATTGATCTCAATGGGACAAGTCAGGAATGTGACACGTTCATGGCACAAGTGTGAGATGAACGAGTAGAGGCTGGGAAATGAATTGCTGATGACAGCTATCGATGGAATAGTTTCATTGATGATAGACTTGATGAAGTTGCTCGTGATAAACAATTGACTGTCAATTTGCATTTGTTTTCTGAATGTGGAGTGGTTGACGAATGAACCAGTATCTTTAGGGTGCAAGGTACGTTCCTTTAGCTTTTGCAAAGGAACTACTGATCCAAAAATTCCCAGTAGTTCCTTCAAAGGAACTACTAAAGGAACTAGTGAGCACACAGGCTAGGTACAGCCCGATTCAAACTATATGGCGGCTCGGAACATGAGGCAAGTCGCTGCCCAACAACAAGTATTCTCTTCTGTTCTATTCAAAACTTTTAATTATATGTACGTACAAATTTATTTCATAGTGAACAATGGTGTATTTTTTTTAGTCCTTTTCAAGGTGAATGACCTTACCTGGCGCCTTAAATGGATGTGCGATAGACTAGCCGAAAAATGCGAGAAAAATTGGCATCTATTTGTACTGAGCGCGGAATCCCCATACATATCGTCTTCGGAGTTTCCAGCTATGGAAGTAAATTGCAATTTAACCAATACGGTATTGGCGCGAATTTACAATACTTTTCCTTTAATATGGTGAATATGGTGATGTCCTAAAATTCGTATCATTTGGCAGAGGATGCGAGTGTCACAAAATATCTAACGTACTATGCAATTAATAATTATTTCTAATGACCATTTTGTATTAGTAAGTTGTACTACAGTTAATTTGGCTGCGGTTCTATCTAGATAGCGAATAGCGATACACTATGACGGATATATGCTAAGATGGGCGAATTGCCATCCTTTGTTCTTTTACTTTTCTATTATTAAGGAGCCAAATATGTTTATTTAGTACTGTTTTGTTTGATAATGGCAGTACTTGATGATTTTCAAATCGAGTATTATACAAGAGGTGTGAAAGCTCAGACAGTTTTTAAGAGCGAAATAATTATGAATGGTTTTAATTAAGTTTTTTACGTTACCATGTCGCAGCGTAGGGTTTATCTAGAGGCTTACCTGAAAATAATATAAACGAATCAGTTAGTAACATGAAATAAAAATAATATTATCGATTGCTAAGGTAAAATCAAGCCCGATGGATGTTTTTTTCTAAGACACGGAAAGCTAGATTGATCTCTTGCTTCCCGTGTCTAAAGAGATTGCTACATCCAAACTTAATAATATTACGAGTATAAATGCGAAAGTAAGTTTGTTTGTTACCTTTTCACGCCTAAACCACTGAACCGATCATCCTGAAATGTTGCATATACGTTGTCAGGTGTACAGAAACGGACATAGGGTACCTTTCATCCCGAAAAAAAGTGCTGTTCCCGAGGAAAACAACAATAATGTTATTATGATAATAGATAGCGCCACGTGTCTATTGAACTTTGTCACATTATTTAATTCTGAGGCGGTATGAAGTTCGCCGGGTCAGCTAGTACAGTCAGCATCAAAAGTCGATTAACACTGTCATTTTTACGTTATCAAATTGACAACAATTTTTCTCAATAAACTGCTTTTTAGCTTGTCATATAATAGCAAAGAGTTTATATTCCAAAAAAATTTCTTCTGCTGCAATTTTGAACAAATATTTTGCTCAATAACTAAGATTAAAAAAACTGAAATGTTAATCGACTTTTGCTGCTGACCGTACCTACATAAAATTAAAAGACTGCAGTTTGAAATATTGATTAGATGAAAACTAGGCCATTTATATCGCTATATCTCACACCTTGCACCAAGCCAATCCACACTGTATAATTTTATGTGTTTCAATTAGATAGCGAAGGTCACCACTGACTAATGTCCGTGAAAATAGTATAAGTGACGCGCTTTCTGCGTGGGCGATTATACGGTTTTCAAAGAAAACGTCGGTTTTGCATTTATGTATCGTTTTATTCATGTGTGACGTATGTCGGATGAGAGATGTTATGTGAGATGTGTCATATGTGGGAGATTCTGGAGAATTCGCGTCATTTTTTGTGACGTCATTGTGGAACGTGCTTTTTGAAAGTCTGCTGCAATGACTGTGAAACTATTGGAACTAACAAAATCATAGAGATAGTTTGTGATTGCATATTGGCACTTGGTGCTTTGAGTTTAAAGTTCACCCTGCATTTTAGAGAACTTATAGTTTTCTACGTTATAGGTTAGCCAACAAGCTGTTGATAGGCCACTCGCCTAAGGAAGAACGGTTACCTCCGCATATGGCCATCTAGCACCAAGAATATTGGCAACGCTTTTTACTAAGATTGGAGTTGAAGTCATGTGCCAGTAATTTCGCCAACACCCATGCACTTCAAACCAGAGGGGCAATTCTGGTAATTTTAAGAACGTTCACAGTCTGATCTCAGTCTCAATCTGTCAAAAATACTTCTAAAATCCCAACATTTTTGACAAGTTTTTAACATTGATTGAGGATGAGATGAGATTGCGACTAGATTTTTAACGTTTTAAATTACGGGAATTGACCTTCTGGACACAGTAATTCTTCGAAAGAACTCAAGGAGATTTACCAAGAAGTAGGAGTTTTAAGAAAATTACTAGAAGATAATATCACAAGTGGATTCAATAAAAATTGTCACTAGGTCAATATAATTGACTCTAGGCTAGTAAACGTCGCAACACATTATTGAGTTTAATGTTAATTCTCGAGCACCGATTACCATTGAACATTAAATAATATAAACATTACGTAATTCTGAGTGGTCGTGAGGAAAATGAATGTCAGTTTGTTTGTATTCATTTTCATTACTGATGACTAGTTCACAACGACCATACAGCCCGCTAGTTCATGACCATCTCGTTGGTAAACGTCTTACTCTAGTGGTCACGAGAGCAACTGCTGAGTGAGAGGTCCTGGGATCGTTCTCCGAGTCGAGCAAAGTGTTAATTATAAAACAGGATCTGGACTGCTGTAAAATCACCCGATTTTACAGCAGTCCATAGCCTGTGTTTTTACCCGATTATGAACAGATCTGTGACCAGTTTTGTGAAGGGCTTGATGAAATATCATCACGAGGAGGCAGGAACATTATTGGTCTTTTAATAACTGTATTAAATTAATAACAATATCTAGACCATCTGCCAACTGCAGGAAGTAGGTAAGTATGTCAATATTTCATTAGCATTATGGCCGTTTATTATAGCTGTCATTTAAAGGATCACACTAATGTACTGAACTTTTATGTTTTATTTAATGACGGCAAAGAGGAACGTAAAATGTTTTTAGAATATTATTATCTCTATAAAATAAAGCGATTGGTTAGTCAGAGAAACAAAAAGATATATCATGGTCAGCACCCTATTTGCGTAACAAACTTTCAATAAAAATCTGAATCATTTTGAAGGAAGGTAATCCATTGCTTCATATGTTCGAAAAATAGGTCTGCTCAACAACGTAAATAACGCAGTGAATGTTGTTGAACTGTCAAAATGACAGCCATTGCTACTGTTAGTGTGTTATGCAGTTACCCCACAGGTGCTACTTATAACTCGCGAACCGTAGTTCATAATTAACAAAATAATTAACAAAAAACTTCAAAAAAGTCCAAATCGATGAATATTATGCAAGCAAAACTCGTTCAAAAAGCTAGTACACTTCAACATAACAGAATCGTGAGTAAGCCATAAATTATTAGATATACGTTGACATTTGCCATTCACAGTAACAATATAATAAAAAACCTATTACCAGAAGCTGTTTATAAAGAACTAATCGCTGCTTTATCGCAATGTATTCATCAATTTAATGTCAAAATAATCATTACAACAGTGACATTCGTTATGCATACAACTGTTTGTAAAAACGCGTTGTTATTTTGACCTCCAATGTTTTGTATGGCTGTTGTAAATGTATGTGAATGATTTCTCGGATTTTGTTTATTTTGCAGTTTTATTTTGCTTGCCGAGTACTTTAGAACTGTAAACGGTTCGACCTCCTGCAATTTTTTAATGCTGTAATGTTCATGCCTTTTTCTGAACTTTGTATTTTCTGTCCATGAAAATATGCACATTGTGTTCGGAATTATATGATATTTTGTTTACATGACAATCTTCATCCTATAAACTCATAAACGTTCATAGTATATAACTTGAACTTCTTTTCTGCTGTTCATCGAGAGTAGTGAAAGTTCGGGGAATTTTTACAAACTTGACAAACAAATTGGGAAAGGGGATGCTCATATTTGCTGGGGATGCTCTCATTTACTGGGAACGCTGTTGCCCGCTCCTTCTAGCCATTGTTTACTGTTCGCAAACGGCTGAATAACATTGGTGCCAATCTAGGATTCAAAATCCACATTTCCCCCAATGTACTTACCAGGAAACCATGACGCCCAGTAACTAGATCCACCACAAACCTAAACATTCCTACCACGGCTCGTTTAAGGAAGCTGACGCCTCCATGACTTGGCTCGCTCCCATATTGGTACCTGGAACCACCATGCTTTTGGCACGTACCACATATCGATAAAACTTTACGACTCTTCCTGTTGTTTGTGGGGCAGAGCTAACCAGATCATACGGTCCCCACTAATTGGGGCGGCGGTTGATGATGAAATGAAAGTTATGCATAGAATTTCTTTGACGGTTTGTTCATTGTTAGTTTTGGGTTTATCAAAAGGAGCCTTTGTTAGCGACGATTCCTTATTATGTATGTCTGGGCGGTTGACCTCATTTAAACAACCTAATTGCTTGTACTAACTACAATACTTTGAAAGTAACGTGACAGATACAATATTATGATAGGAGTTGTAGATCTGTGCCCTAATTGCGTAACACACTTTCCATCGGAATCTGAATCATTTTGAAGCAAATTGCTAATCCATTGCTTCATAAGTTCGAAAAATTTGTCTGCTCAACACGTAAATAACGCAATGAATGTTGTTGAACTGTCAGTGTGATTGATAAAGTGACATAGGCAAGGACCATAGGCACATAAAATATATCATCAAGTAGTGTTTATAAGTATTTCCTAGGCTGATGACAATGATAATGAGATGCTAACACCTAATGTTATATGTATCCTCACACTACTAATTACAAACACTGGCATCAAGCATTTTCTCTCTGTACTATCTTTAAGAATAAGCACAAACGTTTAACTGTTGTTTAATAGTTGTTTCGGCAGTTGGTTACTCATTATAATTCTTCGCGGTGTTAAATCAGTAGTGTAGCATATACACAACTAATTTGACGAGGGTTTAAACGTCTGGGCAAAATTATAGAGGGGCGTTCAGGCGTTCACATTAGATTAGGTTTATTTGTCAGGAGCACTAGTCTGAGACGGTTTTTGAAATTTTCTCATCTTAAAATTATGCGACATACTGTTCGAAGCACACTCGTGTGGATAGAGAGAGAACAACTAAGCATGATACAGGTTGTGCCTAGTTTAGGACCACAGACTATACAAATTTTTATGATCTGTGTTTAGGACCCACAGCTAAGTATTTTGCCGCTGTTCTCTGCATGTTCTCATAGTCTCAAATCCCTATATATTTAGTGTTAGGGACGTATTTTGGAACAGGTCCACTAGTGCCACTCTTGCGTTCACACTCAAATTCAAGGAGAGTCAATTTAAAAACCTGTTTTACGTATTTAAAGGAATTTTGCGGAGAAATAAATCCATACTAATATTATAAATTCGAAAGTAACTCTGTATGTCTGTATGTAACCTTTTCATGCCTAAACCGCTGAACCGATTTAGATGAAATTTGATATAGAGATAGTTTGAGTCCCGGGAAATGACATAGGATACTTTTTATCCCGATATTCCCACGGGATCGAGACTTATGCGGGTGAAACCGCGGGGCGCAGCTAGTACCTAATTCATAAATATTTATTTGCCATATAACGAGGCAATGCTGCCAGCATTTTTGGCACATATACTATTGACAGCATCGATATTAGGTATGTACGTACTACGATTGACAGCGATGCGGACGAATTTTGTGATGCCCTTTGATTATTTCCCTTCCTTTTCATAGGTATATACATATATCATTAGATATTATTTAAGAACTGCTCGCTTTTTAAATTATGTAAATAAAAATAAATAGATTAATTAATTTAATTCAGCAAGCTGTAACTAATCTTCGCACCTACTCGTCCATAAGTTCGTCCTTGATTTCGTCCAAAACATTTATTACAGCATGCTTGTATCAGCATAACGTAAATAAGACAGAAATAAATTATGGAATTCAGCGATGACGTAGTACATTGGTACTGTGCGTATACGCACGCACCCCGCCTACACGGTGATTATTATGTTTGAATATTTATTTGAGCCTGGCCTAGTAACGTCGTTTAACGTTTAAAAGTCATTTTTGGGTCTTGAAATGGGTCTCTTCATGGATTTACTTCAGCAGGTAATCGAAAAAAATGTCAGACAACAGCAAAACAGACTTCAGAGTTAAATAATTCATGATGCTTCACACTTCCAAGAATAATAATATATAATAATAATTAAATTTAATGAAAACATAAGTTTACAAAAAGTGTACATATGATTCAGTAGTATATATTTATTTAGGTCTATAATAAGATAGATAAGAAGAATATTTTCAGGTAGTGGTTACCCGCCATAGGTGTTTCTTTAATGACATAAGTACTAACAATCCATACTAATATTATAAATGCGAAAGTGTGTCTGTCTGTCGTCTGTTACTTCTTCACTCTTAAACCGCTGAACCGATTTAGATGAAATTTGGTATAGAGATAGTTTGAGTCCCGGGAAAGGACATAGGATAGCTATTATCCCGATATTCCCATGGAATCGAAACTTATACGGGGTGAAACTGCGGGGCATTGCTAGTAATTTATATAGTTGGCCTAGAATCCTAAACCGATATAACTTTCGTTAACTGACTTAAGAAACCCTATTTACCCTGTAAGTGGAAAACTCGAGCGATACATTATTGCGAGCATTAGATAAGTTACCAAATACCTGAACTCATTAAACTTTGGCTTTTAGTATAATATGGGTATGGAACTTGCGGACGTTGATCAATGGTCGCAAGACTTAGTCAGAGAACTTTTAAAAATATTTATTGAAATATTCGGAATACTATGATTTGATAAGAATAATGTGCGTAACTTTTAATGTTTCTTGTTCTTTAGATTTGTTTTCGATAGAAGACTACGATGTGCTTAGTAGATTTATATGTAACGATGTATTTATTTAAACTTTTCGCACAAAAAGGTACATACAAAGGCGGACTTAATACCTTAGGCATTCTCTACCAAAGTCAAAGTCAAAGTCAAAGCATTTATTTCAAATAGGCACATAAAAGGCACTTTTGAACGTCAAAAATTATCTTAAAATAGAATTGATTCTAGTCGCCCATTCCAAAAGGTAGTTTTCGTATGGAGAAGAACGGGCAAGAAACTCCACCGTTACTCTTTTAAAATGTTTAGGTACAATATTTTGCATGGGTACATTAATTATATAATAACATGTGAGGACGATGCACCTACAATAAAATTACTATACCACAATAGGTAAAAGAATTAAAAACGAAACCATGACATATAAATTAATTATCTGATAGATACATGGTGCTCACATATTTACAAACATGGTACAAGCAAAACGATTTTAATTATAAAACAAAATACAAGTAATAAGTCAGGGTGTGAGTAATAAATGTAAAAAAAAGAATAAAAAAATTTACAATTAAATTAGCAACCAGGTTGATTTTGTCTAGACTCTAGATTGTCCTATGGAGCAGGACCAGCATGTTTCCAAGCGTTCTTATCTTGGATATAATCTTCTAATTTATAGTATGCTTGTTTACAAAGTGTACGTTTAATGTGAGTTTTAAATTTTCTTTCATTTAATTGCAATATATCACAAGGTATTTTATTGTAACATTTAACACAGTACCCCATAAAAGATGTATGTACTTTGGCTAATCTGAAAAATGGTTGATGTATTTTATCTTTATTTCTTGTATTAAAGTTATGTCTATCGCTTATTTTATTAAAAAGATGTAGATTTTTTCTTACATACATAATATTTTCATAAATGAATTGGCAAGGTACCGTCATAATATTAATCCTTTTAAATAGTTCCCTGAGAGATTCGCGGCGACGTAGATTATAAATACCAGTCAACCAAGGGTGGTGAAGAGATTAGATGGCAGGTGCTTTGGTTGAGAGGAACAATGATAAAAAAAAATATAATAATTTTCTAATAATAAGTACCTAGTCAAACCTATCTGAGCTACGTTATGTTAATTATACACAAACTAGCTGCGCTCCGCGGTTTTACCCGCGTAAATGTCGATCCCGTGGGAATATCGGGATAAAAAGTAACCAGCTACCTCCATACTAAATTTTATCAAAATTGGTACAGCCGTTTGGGCGTGAAGAAGTAACAAACACACACACTCACAAACTTTCGCCTTTATGATATTAGTGTGGTAAAATGTTTTGTATATTTTTAGTACTAGATACAACTTGATTTGTGAAGCACTTTGTATACACAAGGCCACTTTATAATGTATACTATGTACTAGACCTAAACACTCATTGCACATAAATGCAGCACATGTTAGTGCCAGCCACCGAAGCACGTGTCTCACCCTGAAATAATCTACTTCGAGATAACGTAAACAAGATCGCTGTAGATCAGGGGCGCTCAACAGTTAACGTCCAGGTGGAATTGAGTTTCCATAAATAACTTGACGCTAATTGGACAAAGATTTCGGTATCTAAACACATTAAATTCAATTCATTCTTTATTGCACCCATAATGTACATTATGCACATTAACTTTTGCTCGCGGTTTCACCGCCGTGGATGTAGGAAATTGTCCCACGGGAACGTACTATCGAGATAAAAAGTATGTTATGGCCTAACCCAGGTCTGCATGTGTGCAAAAATTATCGAAGTCCGATTAGGCGTGAAAAGGTAACAGACAGTCAGGATTACTTTCGCATTACTAATATACTTAATTTGAATAAAAGGGAAATTGCACTCAAAATAAATAGGTGACTTACAATCTTAGGTTACTTTTCAAGCATTGAATTTAAAAGTTTCCGTTTCCAAAACGCTTTTTGTTTTAAATACTGTTGGATTTCAAACTCCGGGAATTGAAAAAAAATCGTATAAGTAGGTACAGCAAACATAGATAATTTAGGTTGGTCATCCCTGGTGTAGACCGTACCTTGCCCACGCGCATTAGGGTGGTCTATCTAAAAGAAAACATTCAATGATACAATCAGCCATTGCCGCTTTAAATAAACCGATACGTGGAATCTCTTGTTTTTCATTCAGTGATAGTATTTTTCTAAGCGTTTTAAAAATGTCTGTTAATTAAATAATCTTGGCTCGCTTTTGAGTTTTAAATGTTATTTAATGTTCTGAGGTGTAAATTGTTAGATACGTCGGATAGTATTTAGTTCATAATTAAAATTAAAAAAAAAAACATTGTGAAAAAAAAAAAATCTGTAAATAATATTATTTTTATAATATAACTAGCTGCGCCCCGCGGTTTCACCCGCATAAGTTTCGATCCCGTGGGAATATCGGGATAAAAACTATCCTATGTCCTTTCCCGGGACCTATATATCAAATTTCATTTAAATCGGTTCAGTGGTTTAGGCGTGAAAAGGTAATATACAGACAGACAGATAGATAGACAGACAGACAGAGTTACTTTCGAATTTATAATATTAGTATGGATAACATTCTGTTTAACTCAACGCGAAGAATGAAAAACATCAATCCAAAAATAAAACAACCGAGGATCGTTCCCTTTAGCAACAAAGAAATTAAAACAACTGAAGACCTTAGCAACAGCCCGAAATAAAACAAAAGAATAAAAAAGCCGTAACACTCATAACCCAGAGTCACAATAACTCATCCTTCTAATAGAAACATACGTTTGTATAAAACTAACAAACAAGCGTCGAAATTACAGCTGTGTATATCGGTCAGATGAACTTGTTGAAAACACACGTATCATTTTCCTAGCGGTTGAATCGATCACGGTATATGACGGAAATATTGGAGGAATTTAGAACGAGGAATTTGGAGGAAGATTGTAGGTACATATTACTTTTGATGGGCATATATTTTTGGTAGATATGGTTATGTTACATATGTTATGGGATGCTATAAACAGGCCAATGTATATTTACCCCTGACTGTTGTCCGAATGGACAATGCTAGGTATATGTCAGAAAGGGTAAGCATTAGTAAACTATCCTATCGACGATTGAGCATTTGGTAACTAGTACTCGTACAAAAGACACTAAACTTGTTAACAGCGAAATCGCTTCGTAATAGCGAAGCGAGTTTCAGGCTCAGATGAAAAAGACGTGGCCAACAAGCTACAACCACATATAAGGCTTCGTCTTCAAAATTAATTTCCTACTTCCCAAAAAAAAAAAATCGACAATGAAACAAAAAATTGTAAAACCGGAATCCTTCGTTTGCATTTCATCAGTTCCCCCTTGACCATATAAAGCAGGTCACTTTCCATGACCCAATGTGGACAGTTATTACTGAAGTAGGTATGCGGGCATTCTTTAAGCTGCATTGTCGGAGCATTGCAAGAGCCGGAGTGTCATTGGTATGTATTATTTATTACTGCTTTTAATTAAATTAATTACTGTTTGTTCAATGGGCTGTTTGATTGATCTTTTTTTTGCTTTGGCGCCATTTATAAGATATGTAGTTAATTTCCAGTTGTATTATGCATGCATGGTATGCAATGCTGTGTTTCTTGAGGAGTGGAATCAGTCATGAATCAGTCATTATTTATGTCGCCAACCTTCGTGGCACCAAGGAGCATACTTCAGTGTCTATACCTATGTGAGATGTTTACTACTCCAAGGATGGGTAAATTTCTGCAGTATTTGGCGAGATAAGACAGAATCTGGAAATACTTTCATGCTTATTCATCATATCAGCCAAAAGACGTCCACTGCTGGACATAGGCCTCCCCCAAGCACCTCCACTTCGACCGGTTTTGTGCTTGTCGTATCCAACGAGTTCCTGCGGCCTTCACAAGATCGTCGGTTCACCCTATGGGAGGATCCAGACGCTCCAGTAATGCTTATTGCCTAAAGTAAAATTAACCCTATATTGTCGACATACTCCTTTGTTTTTCTAAGCCGTGATGAAAATTGTGACAGTTTTATAGTCTCAAACATCGCAAAATAATACAAGCAGACATCGTAAAACAATACAAGTAGACTATCCGAATTTAAAAACACTTGAACCTGACGTCATTCAAGAGTAGGCGCACCTAATGGAGTGCGTATTGGTCTTACTGATAACTAGGCAGTACAGGGTCCCGATTGCGGTAATTTAAAATATGTTTAATACGTGCGCGTTTCATCTCTGCTTGAGTTCCAGTAGCAGTCCAGTCGGTGCGGAGTTTGGTATCGCGGTAAAGTTCACGTGCTAACAAAGATGAAACAAAGGTGGAACGCAATTGGGCTGTAAGCAAATATAAAATTTTAGAGATGTGACTTTAGTATTGATGAATAGTGTGCTTTTTAAGTGTTAGTCGACCGTCGATTTGAAGATTTATGGGTTAGCTCTACTGCGTTTTGACAGATGCTTCTCGATCGATGTTTTTTTGTTTGTTTTTGTTTTTTGTATGCAACTCAAAAGTATGCGAGTGTTTCGAAGACATTTATAACTTTAATTTATATCCTACTTGGAAGTGATTTTAAGTGGAAGTGATTCAAGTGGTTTTAACGATGAGGAATTTAGTGAAAGAATTTTGTGCCAGTTGTATAGTATATAATGGAAGTCAAAGTCAAAGCATTTATTTCAAATAGGCACAAAAAAGGCACTTTTGAACGTCAAAAATTATCTTAAAATAGAATTGATTCTAGTCGCCCATTCCAAAAGGTAGTTTTCGCATGGAGAAGAATGGGCAAGAAACTCCACCGTTACTCTTTTAAAATGTTTTAGGTACAATATTTTGCATGGGTACATTAATTATATAATAACATGTGAGGACGATGCACCTAAAATAAAATTACTATACCACAATAGGTAAAAGAATTAAAAACGAAACCATGACATATAAATTAATTATCTGATAGATACATGGTGCTCACATATTTACAAACATGGTACAAGCAAAACGACTTTTATATAAAAAAAAAAAAAATACAAGTAATAAGTCAGGGTGTGAGTAATGAATGTAAAAACTAATAAAAAAAAAAATTACAATTAAATTAGCAACCAGTTTGATTTTGTCTAGACTCTAGATTGTCCTATGGAGCAGGACCAGCATGTTTCCAAGCGTTCTTATCTTGGATATAATCTTCTAATTTATAGTATGCTTGTTTACAAAGTGTACGTTTAATGTGAGTTTTAAATTTTCTTTCATTTAATTGCAATATATCACAAGGTATTTTATTGTAACATTTGACACAGTACCCCATAAAAGATGTATGTACTTTGGCTAATCTGAAAAATGGTTGATGTATTTTATCTTTATTTCTTGTGTTAAAGTTATGTCTATCGCTTATTTTATTAAAAAGATGTAGATTTTTTCTTACATACATAATGTTTTCATAAATGAATTGGCAAGGTACCGTCATAATATTAATCCTTTTAAATAGTTCCCTGAGAGATTCGCGGCGACGTAGATTATAAATGGCTCTGACAGCTCTCTTTTGCAAAATAAAGATGGATTCAATGTCAGCAGCTCGACCCCATAGTAAAATGCCGTACGACATAATGCTGTGAAAGTAACTAAAATAGACTAAACGCGCGGTTTCTACGTCTGTTAACTGTCTTATCTTCCTAACAGCATAAGCGGCCGAGCTAAGCCGCCCCGCAAGAGATGTTATGTGAGGTCCCCATTGTAATTTCTCGTCTAGCGTGATTCCCAGAAAAACCGTTTGATGAACAAATTCTAGTTTTTCTCCATTCAGTATGATGTCACATTCGCTACTTCAAAAAAATAAACATTACTTTGTTACTCTTATTTTTAATTTTAATTGGGTGCACTTGATTATTATTAATTTATACATTTGAAATCAATTTTATAATTTCAATAAATCTTATTTGTCTAGAACATTAATTTGCTTTTTTATAAAACAGATACAAAAAATTATAAATAAATGACCTGTATAGAAATACTATTTCAAAAGTAAATAATATGTAAAGCTATATATATCTATCTGCCCACAAACGTTGTACAAGGGCATGGCGGCGCGCGCGGCCTAGCTCCAACTCCGAGAGGAGGCTGGCGCCTCCGCGCCTACGTTGTTCCTGTTGCGGCGGCGCCAGGTAGCTCGCGCCCTCTGTCAACTCCCGCTCTCGTGCCGCCTCGGCCGGTGTTAGGCGAATGTAGGGAAGTCTAGCCCTGTGTGCTATATTATGTAGTACACAGCAGGCATTTGTTATTTTTGCTGCTACGCCCGGGGAATAATGCAGCTTTCGGTCCACCAATAGACATCTGCAAAAGATAATATTAGAATTATAATATTTACTATTAAGAATTATTAACAGTAAGTATTAAAAATTGTATGTATGTTATAGCCTAGGTTGTACATACCTAAATCTTGCCTTTAATACTCCTATACAACGCTCCACTACATTTCTGGCAGATAAATGCAAATCTTGATAATACTCCTCAGGTGTATCCGGAGCTGGGTCTGTCACAGGTATCATAGTATTAGGCCTCAAGGCATACCCTGAGTCTCCTGTAATTGAAAATAGTATTTGAAGTTTCTGGTTTTTAAATTAAATAAACACAGTAGAAAGTTACAAGCAACATAAAAATAAAATGGGTAATTAATTTAGGTAATACATACCTAAAACATAAACGTCTTCCCCAGTAATCCTGTGAAGCCTATCAAGATACGCATTTAAGGAGTGTTGAGCCCATATAACACTATCATGAGTAGACCCAGGGAAACTGGAGTCTACACATAATATATTTAAATTTGAGTCACACATCTGAAAAAAAAAAAAACGTTTTATTACAAAAGAATTATGAGATACTAAATGAGCTTAATATTAAAAAATACAGTTTATTAAAATTATTTTCATTATTACTCACTATTAAAACATTTAGAGAGTGGTACCCTTTTCTATTCATGAATCTCTCTTCATGATGCTGAGGGCACACTATGGCCACATGGGTCCCATCGACACAGGCCAGCAGTCCCGGCATTTTATAACGCCTGTAAAACCTAAAAAACAATTTCAATCAATATTTTCCTTCAAAAGGTATCAACAATTCGGTATCAATAAATTCAAAGGTATTATTTATACTTACTCTCTTATAACTTGTTCCCTTTCTTGTCGTTGAAAGGGGAAAGAAACATATTTGTTTAGGACAGAGGGCTTGTTTAAAGCCATTACCACCTGCCGGATTGCTTTGGAAACACTGGCTTGAGAAACACAGTGATTCCGGTTATCTCCTACAAGAGTCTGATAAGACCCAGAAGCAAAGAATGCTAGTGCAACCAAAACCTAAAACAAAAATACCTATATAAGTAGGTAATGGAGTTTTAGTATTATAGCTAAGTGGATTAAAAAAACCTAACCTAACTCTTCTTGTCTTTATGAGGAGCATTCCTTACATCAAATACATTGTTTCTTACCTTAGTTTCCACGTCCAAAGCATCTGAACGTACTATAGGTGGAAGGTGAGGAGTCAACTCGAAAATCAGCTGCCGAGTAAGGTCCTTGGACAACCGGTATCTTTTTACAAACTTTCGATCACTGAGATCGAAAGCCGGAGCACTCTTCCTCGCCAATACGTTCAGCCGCCTAGCCTCCGCGCGAGCTACGGCTACGTCGTACGCGTAAGCACATTCTAATAAGTCTAAATATAACATTTTTACAGCAAACACAATAAAATAAACTTAATATCACATAAAAACACAGCGAATGTTCGTGAAACGTTTGAGAAAAAGTAGCTTCTTTTCAACTATTCCTCAAACGCGCATTTGTGTTCCGTCTGCGTTCTAACTTCGTTTGAAGTAAATGTCAAAACGACACCGCGATACGAAATCATGTAACATTTGAACTTCGTTCGTGCTTCATTTGCGTTTCATTTGAAAAAAATTACCGCAATTCGGGCCCTGATCGTGACCGGTGGCGCTCGCGCTGGTTATTTGTAGCACAAACAATATATCAATGAGCACAAAGGTGAACGAGGCATGGAATCTATTGCTTACGAATTTGCATCTTATGCTTTAGAGGTTACCATAAAATTGGTCGTTAAACCGTTTGAGATTCTTAAAGTGGAAACTAGTGATAGTTGGCAGTAAAGGATGTGTCATGAATTCATGATCTTGACAAACACAAAAATAAGCAGGATGTTTGCACTGCAATATTCTTTATTTATTTGGAAACTCATCAGCTTATAATAATTAACTTACATGAGTTATGAATGTTTACCCCACTATCAATGAACAGCTCAATGCAGTTGCGTCAAAGTTACAGCATCTTACAGTCTGCATACACTGCTCAGTGATAGCGAGATGACGATGATGATGAGCGATTAAGAATACAAATATGTCTTGGAAATTGTTTTATAATGGAGGATATTAATTACATTAGTAATATCGTCCATTATCAAACAATTCCCAAACTTATTGAAAGAGAATTTGTACAATATTTAACACAACTAACTATTTACGATGCGGACGAGTAGGTTCTTCAACGTCGAAGTGTTCTTTTATCTGTATAGTTAGTCATTTCATTTAGTACGTAGTATAAAGAGAATTTGGTTTCGATATTAATGGATTCTACTAGAATATTTATTTCATTTTGGGTCGGTCAAGATTTTTCTTTTGAATGTGTCTGCAGTCTGCACAAATCACTCATCAACCGAATCTTCACAAAAACTGGTTGCGAGACAACCCTACAAAAAAACTGCAGCAAAGATTAAGTTTTGCAGCTTTCTGCGAATGTTGGGGAAAGTTGTCGCGAAAGTCCTCCGCCATTAGTCTGTTGTGTTGTGAATTTACAATATACAGCTCATTATTCTTGAATTATTAATTGTGTATGGAATGAATAGAATAGAAAGGAAAATAATTTTACTCCTGAGTTTCAAAATACTTAACATTCTGCTATAGAACAATAGGAATTGTGAAGACCATTAAGATGTGGCGGAATTTATTGCGTAGACTCATCTTCATCTTCATGCGACGAAATACTAATTAGGAACTACAAATAAATAACGAAATAGAAAAACTTTGATTATTCCTTAATTAAAAAAAAAAGTTTCTAATAAAGTAACATTAATTAATTAAGGACCCCTCGACGGGTATATGTCTCCTCCAGTAATTTTCAGTTTTGTTTGTTTTTGCTTTCACACGCCATGATTTGCCAATCAACTCCAATATCTCGTCGTGCCAACGTTCTGCTGGTCTGCCTCTTCTTCTCTTTCTGTGTATTTTAGTCACTTTGCAAGAATATATTCCGCGGCTGAGATCCAACTTTGAAGGAATCATGGGATTCAGATTATTATCACTGTAACTAATTCAATGTTGCAGTACCTACCTGTACTGTCGAACATGCGTCCATGGCAACCATTTGACCTTGAACTGGTCTAGTCTAGTATATGGATATGTAAATAGCTTTAATATATAACAAAACCAGAACTAGCTAGCCTCCTATAGGCTAGCTAATTCTGGTTTTGTTACTAATGACGTGTGAGCCTTTTCTTGATTTAATTTTGAATATTTTCCATTGACATTTCAAAAGATAACATCTTTACCATGTGTGTCATAGACTTGACATATTTAAACTGAGCTGTAAAAGCCTGCTTCCACCACAGTAGAATGAAAGTCACCAAACAATAATCTTCCTCTACACACAATTCAACAGTAGAATCTTCAACTACAATGAGTTTGTTTGACATTCCGTTTATTCGCACAATATTGTTGTGATTGGTTCCAAGAGGCGTGAAATGAGACGAATTTGCATCATATTGGCAGTTCACGACGACACCTGAGGTGATCGCTCCATTTCTGACACATTCGTATGGAAATATAAAATGTTCCGAACGGTTCCGAACTAAGTCGAGAGGTAGGTGTATGGATACATGGCACCGTATGGTCTCTATGGAATAACTGTCACTAAGGTATTGTTTTACCTGTACTAAAAATATTTGGGACGCACCTGTGTGTCAGTGTGCATAATTTCGAAAACTAGTGAACGTCGGGTATTAGTAAAGACACCTTTATTTGCTGAAAGTATAAGGTTTCAAGAAGGTTCGTATTCACTAGGCGACAAAATATCCCTTGTTGTATCATATAACACACAACATGGCCATACCTCGCTCGATATATGTACGAAAACAGTGACGCGAATTCACTCAATGCTAATTCGCGCAACCTCAGACACGAGATTTCTATACGAGTTCAAATGCTATTTATAACAATAAACATAATAATCCTCTCTCTATTTTCCTTACGACTGACGTGTAGACAATAATGGAGATCGCCACAATATTACTCAAGATAGTGCGACCGCTGAGCTATTGTGCGGGGCCGTCACGATAATGCATTATCCTCGCAGATTCTATGGTTCGAAGGCTATGCACAATAGTTGTACCTAGTCAGGCATGATGAAGTGTTCAAGCCTTTTGTTTAGGTGTTTTACGTGGTATTTTAAAGAGATGTTATGATTGTGGTATTATATAAACTATATATTATACTCATATATATATATGTATTATAAATACTCATTATTTTAAAATAATATTATTATGATTGGTTGTCTTGTCTCTCTCTCTGACTTGCCATTTTTTTTTTTTTATTATTTTTTTTTTTTTTACACTGATACTATATATCAAATTGTGATGTTATTTAGCTGAATGTGAATTCCTTTTTCTTGCAGACTACTAAGTATTCTAGAAAATTATAAACAATAATACATGTAGGTGTACCTACAGCTCTACGAGAGTTTTCTAGTATTTCGGAATACAACTAACTTTACACGTGGGTGTAGCCGCGGTACAGCATTGTTTACGAGGTTTTCTTCATATCTTCCAAAACAGACCTACCCAAAACTTCAAGTGGGTTGACAAACCTTTTCTCTAGTAGGTACTATTCCATAACGAGCGTGATGTAAGAGGCTCTAACAAGATGCCACCATTTTGTTTGTTTAATAAGTCGATGTTCTAATAAGTGAGTGTCGATTTGTCGATGCTTGTTAAATACTAGGCCTCAATTTCGTACTTTCGATATACGCAATTTTGTAACCTCGAACCTTACTTTTTACATTTGAAAGTATTGGCCGACCGCTTAACTGTACAACTGCCTGAGGTAGCAGCGCGGTGCGGGAGGGGTGTGGTGACGTGATGCGAGCGCTCAGTGATTCGTCAATTTGTGACAACTATCACCCCTCCCGCACCTCGCAGCTACCGCAGGCAACGTCACAGTTAAGCGGTAGGCCTATAGTTTCAAATAGTTTAACCACGACCAATTTATGTGTATGGGAAATTGGGAATTGAACCTATTGCGTCCTAAAGCTAAGGTTTCCACAGAGATCGCTGTCATGAAAATGATGTCGGTGCGGTTTGACTTTACTGTGTCAAAAAACGCTCTGTAGAAAAACACACCAATTTAAGAACGTTCCCGTGACGTCATTCGCCGGTAAATCATCATCTGCCTAGCCTTTTCCAAACTATGTTAGGGTCGGCTTCCAGTCTAACCAGATGCATCTGAATACCAGTACTTTACATGGAGTGACTGCCTATCCGACCTCCACAACCCAGTTACTGGGTAATACGATACCCCTTGGAAATACTGATGGTTGTCAGACTTTCGGGCTACTGACGACCCGTAACGAATGTCAAAGATCCACGAACGACAGCCGGGACCAACGGCTTACGGAAAGCACGTTTCTGAAGCACGGAGGGGTCTCGGTATGTAAAGATGGTCACCCATCCACAGACCAACCATGGCAAGCGTAGCTTAACCTGATCGATCGACCTGTGCGGCTGTTATTATTTTAGCTACGCCGCAAAATGGCCGGTAAATTGCAGACGCTATTTGGCGGCCACCACTCATCTAGAAAACCATATCTTTACCTAGCAGAAGTCTGTCACTCAGGTACTAAGATAATCAAACTGTAAAATTGTAATGTGCTGCAATGCTGAGTAACTATGCAGGCTTTCACTTATTTAAACATATAATGAGTTTTGTTCAAATACTTGAAAAGTAAATATGTAAAACCATTATGTTTATTGACATATCTACTCAATCGGTTCTTTAAAGTACATTTTTACTATTTGATTTACATTTTTGTAAATTCTAGTTGAAAAATTTTATGCCTCATTACATTAGAAACGAAAGAGTTAAAATATTCAACAATGAATAATGACACACAAATAATTGTGCTTCGAGTATTTGTTTGTGTGCTTAAAGTTAAACGTGAATACATTACACACCTCTTTATTTCTGTATAGGGTGAAAGTTTTATGAAAACAGTTTACGTATTTTATCAACAAAAGAGTGACAAGAATAATAGAGAAGTATAGAAGAAAGATGAGCAGTGGTGGCCCAGTGGTAACGGCCGCGACTTACGAGTTGTAGGTCGTAGATTCGATCCCAGACAGGCGCTTTATACTTTGTGAAAATTATTTCATCACCACTACTCTCAAAACGCTGAAGGGCAACATCGTGAGGAAACCGGCATGTCCTACAAGCAAAAATTCGAAGACATCTGACGTGATCTAGCAACGCGCACTGGGCCCGCGTGGTGTTCACAGAGAAGAGACTCGTGTCCTCCCAGCAGTGGGAACATTACAGGCTGATCATGCTTATGCTATGGTAGAAAACGACGTGTTGAGCCGACCCTAAATAAATTGGTATAAATTATAAGGGCAGGAGAATGATGATCAACAAGAGGAAGCTAAGTCCCCATTGAACATAACGCTTAGTGAACAAAAACAAACAATAACAACAATGTATTTAACTAATTCCCATGACAAACCAGTCTGTGGATAGTAGACACCCGTATGAACACAAACGGGTTCAAATCCATCGACCCCGTAAGACCATTGCGGTTAACCCAGATCTAACTAAAGTGTATTATAGTTTGTAGGACAGTTAACTTGAAAATGTATGCGAGGAGTTATACATATGCAGAATCTAGTTCGTATGCTCGGAGACGTAAAGGAAATTCAATATGAATTAACCAGGAAGAATTTATCAAATGCAGGGTGGCAGCTGTGGCATATATCGACTTGCAAACTGTATTTCTAATTCAGTACATGATTCTAGACACTCTAGAGTAGAAATTTACGATGGCTGTCAAAAAAAAAAAAAAAAATTGCTGTTTCATAGAAAAGTGCAAAATGTATGGAACTACTTATTTTTCTTAAATAGATCGCCCATACAAATTACATCGCCCCTGTATTTACTGTCGCTTCTGTTCAGTTTAGAATCATGTACTGGTAACACGTTGCGCATCGATGCCACCCTGTACACTTATTTAGTTGACGATGAAAATGAGACAAGAACTATGAAAATATTCGATAATTCAGTGTACATTTTGAGAAAAAAAAATCATCGTTGTAACTGATTAATTTGTGAAACAGGTTATTCTACCAGAGTCACAATTGACCAAAACACTCAACTGAAAAGAAAAGATCTCGACAATAACCCGCAAAAAATATTTTAATTAACTGACCTCGAGCCGAATTAAAGCTGTCACATAATACCGACCGATAAAATGTAATGTCAAGGCCTCGGTCGCATCTACGAGAGCTAGCGCCATCCAAATGCTAAAGATCGTAGTGCTAAGGACACTCCACTTGGTTTTAGAGCTGGCTATAAATTCTAATCAAACAATTGACAGGTGGCCACTACAGCATTAGTTTAATTGTCATTCCAAATTAATTACTTTACTAGTTTACTACTTAATAGTACTTTACTCATATATGCGTCAATGATGATGATGAGATAATATTTGGTTACACGAGTCGTTGAAGACATTTGCATAACGAGGGACAAAAAATTTACGAAGTAATGTATGAGGTTATTAAACTCGGTATTGTGGTTTGTGGTTATCCAGTAGCAGATATACCGTAGCGCCATGAAGATCAACAAAAAAAAAAAATATTTTAACTGGGAATTTTATAACATTAGCAGAGTCTGTTGTGCTTTTATCAATCACGTCTAAGATCGATAGATCAATTGGCTTTATTTTTCGCGGTGGAAATCCTCATGGACTTCCTCTATCGTGGGGGTGACAGAGCTGCCGGACTCTTACCGGCTAAAACCACCGCGGTGTTCCACCCCTAGCTATGGTCGGGGGTGCGGGATTCGCATAAGCATTCACTGCTCCTAGGTCAATAGTCTAATAAAGAAACACACGAATAACAACGGTTGCAGATATTGCTTTTGCTATATGTTCATTAAATGTTTATGCTCTCGCCAATGTAGGTGATGGAATGAATGAACTGATCAAGGAAAACGGCTTAGACAATTTATTATCCTAGACAATAGACTAGCCAGTCGTCTTTATTGTCCCACTATTATTAGCGCAGATTAATATTATTGCTATTTGGTCGTCTGGCCATGGAAATATTCATGTTGGTTGTAGTTTCTTATGTGGCATATATTTGCCAAAGCACCTTAGGATAATGGTGGCGTGGGCCTTATGGGTAGTAAACATAGATATACATATGATTTCTATGGTAGTAAAGCTTTTAAAGTGGTAATAACCCAATGGTTGGAACACCGCCCCTTGTACTATTGAACATACACATAAGCGTTATATTAAGCGAAAGCCATGATTATGTATGCACATTGTTAATCGTGAATCACGCATGACAGTTAAACCATTGCACGTTGGTCCCGGCTGTCATTCTTAGATCTTTGACAGTCGTTACGAGTCGTCAGAAGCATGACAACTAGTCTTACCAAGGGGTATCGTGTTACCCAGTAACTGGGTTGTGTAGGTCAGATAGGCAGTCGCTCCATGTAAATACTGGAATTCAGCTGCTTTTGGTTAGACTGGAAGCCGACCCCAACATAGCTAGGAAAAGGCCAGGCAGATGATGATGATGATTGTTAATCGTATAGAGGTATGAAGAACTCACTCATACTCTATAGAAAAGGGAGGATCCTCCGACCAGACGGGTGTTGTGTCTGGCGGGCAACTGCCCGATGATTCATGTCGGGCTGTTGTGTCTATGCTAGTTGCGCGGTAAACTCTGCTTGCGCGATGCAGGATTTACGTGACGTCAGTAAGACGCGTTGTTCGCATGTGGCGTTGTAGATACCGCTACAATCATTAATCTGCTATCTACAATCATCATTTCTGTCTAGAAGCTTCTCTAGGAAACAGAAGATCATATTAAATTTAAAACCAATTAAACTTACGAATACGTCTATCAAATTCATACCAACATCCAATGCGCATACCAATACCGCAACAGATATAGCCCATCAAAGGAGATCATCATTCAAATATAGCCGCAGGAATGTAAAAAATTTAATTGATGTTACATTCTTCTGGTTTATAACAGCCGTACCTATTCTGAATCTATTTAATGTTGATATTAATGTGTCTTAAATTGGCGATACAATGAATGTTATGGTGATTTAGTCAACGTTAGGTGGTTAGGTGCTATAATATTAATTGATCGTAAAACTCGCCTGGCCGAATTTTTTGAGAGGACATTGGCACTCTTTTTTAAATTAAACCATCATTTAAATTGCATAGCAACTGTATGTTTGACTTAAAATAATTAGTTTTTTTTGGTGATTCTTTTCTGGAGAATTATATATCATATATATTTCTTATAAACAAAAAAGTATAATAAAATCAGACTGATAAACCTGTTTGGTGATATACGCGAGAGACCTCGACGTTATCATGACGAGTTTTTTATATATCCTTAGTGATTAAGTTAGCTAAATAGAAATTGTGGTCAGGGGTCCATCTAAGTCCGATGTCGCGACTCCAGTACTAACTAATATCTTATTCAACACGATCGTATTTGATCGCTACCAGACATGTTTGACTAGGTTTTTTTCTGATTCATATATTCTCAATCTAGACTTCGACTAGCCGCTTTTAAGAATTAAACTAGAGTTTTTCCTGTAGGATTTTCGTAGGTTATTAAATTATCCTCAGAAAGGCCCTATTTCTTCTTCTTCGTCGTACCGATGATTCTATTTTGTATGTTTTATATATTATTCTATTAATAATTAATATTATTATATTCTATGTTTTAAATAAGCCTCGACCAGAATTCGGCCACTTCGACAGCGTTATCGTTGGCATATTCACAAAGGCCTATGAGGAGGCCTATGTCCAGCAGTGGACGTCTTTCGGCTGATGATGATTCACAAAGGTCTTCTATAGTGCAGGTGTTAATGCAAAGAGAGCACGAAAAAAGGTGGTACTCCGATGAGCCGGAATGCGACTGGAGCCACAACGTATATTATACAATCTACCAAAGAAGGTAACGCAATTTTTAAACCTAATTCACAATGTATGTCAATGGTGTTTGAATGAACTAAATGAACTAGATCCATTGAATGTAAAGCAGTCGCATTTGGAAAGTAATTAACATATTTATCAAGTTATTAAAACTCAGGCACATTATAAAGTTTTAATGGCTGTAATTAAATTATTATGTGATCTACTTAACTTTGTACGATTAAACGGTAATGGGTTTTGGTATAAGTTACGACTGGAAGGTCTTGGGTTCACATTCCGTTTGTGGAATACCAAATTGGAGTATTTTTTAGCATAGCTACGTTGAGATTTTAACGAGTTCTTGTGGTTAAACCGATAAAATATTTCGTAGTAATTTAAATGGTTTAAAATTAAGGTATAAGCTATTTTTGTTTAGGAGAGTTAAGTTTAAGTTCTGATATGTTTCTTTAATTTTCTCGTTGTAGATTTATTCGGCTTCGCTCACTGTCGTTTTTTCCCATAAATATTATGGTCAATGGAATTTATTATGGTCCTAGGTTCCTACTTTCTATTACAAATATCATCTTTCTCTATTCGTACAATATTACCAGCTATATACTCAATCAGGCTATGTTCAATAGTCAGTTTAGTATTTAAACTTACCGTGCATGCGAAGAGTGCGTTCTGCCACGTCGCCTTGTTCTCGCTGAAGAAGTAGCAGCTGTGACCCAGCCTGATGAACTGCGGCGGACACACGTACGACATCTTCGTGGTGTTTCTCTGACCCTCCACACTACTGCCTGGAAGTGGAAAAAAGGATATATGAGTTCCTTCTGTAAGGCGATTTGTTAAAAGTTATAGGTTACTGCAGGTGCATAAAGAAGTGGATATTCACCTCTTGACACGACACATTCCCATCCTATGTATTCCGTATAAACACAAGAAAATACAAAAACACTCAAAACATTGCTCTCGCCAAATATTACGTAACCTACCAACTTCAAAGTGGTTTGACCATTTTCGGCTCACAAACCACTGACAGCATTACGACAAATCTTGTTAAATATCCTATTGTTCTTCTTATCTATCATCGGAACGGTAGCTGGTGCCTTCCATAGTCTAAAGAAGATAGTGGGTGGATTATATTCGCGATCAAGTTCTCGACCAAGGTCGAAAACCAGACGGACTATGTTTTTTTCGGAACGTCATTGGACGATGTGCTTTTGTTTTGTCGGAAGGAATTTGCGGTTGGATAAAGGTGTATAGGCGAAGATGTTGATTGTAGACAATGCAAACCTAATCAATAAAGAATCTAACAATTAAATGACAGCAACATATTTGCGTTTGGAGAAGACTAAAGTCTGCGGGGCAATTGCGTAACACTTTATCAATCGGAATCGGTTTCATTTTGACAGTTCAACAATATTCATTGCGTAATTTACGTGTTGAGCAGACAAATTTTTCGAACTTATGAAGCAATGGATTAGCAATGGGCTTCGAAATGATTCTGATTCCGATTGATAGTGTGTTACGCAATTAGGGTGCTGGTCCGTGGCATGTGTTAAGAATAAAAAGTCGATCTACCTAATTATTCTGTAAAAATCCCACGATGAAAACTTAGGAGAAATGTCGATCGATTCTGGAAATCTCTCAGCGTGAAAACATTAGTGAAGTGAGTCAATCTCTAGTAAAAGGTGGAATAACAGCTCACTTCAAGTTCACTTTACCCCAGTTTTCAAGGTGAGATTTTTACAAGAATAGACCGGCTGTAGTCAGGAACATTAAATAAGAAGTCAACGTTGATAAAAAAAAAACAAAAATATATAAAACAAACTGATAATCAAAACCGCATCACTTTTACAAATTACCAGCTTTGATAGAAAAGAAAATCATACTAATAATATCGAACAAGTTTCTATCCAATAAACGGAAAATTGGCCAAGTATTGGCAGGAAATAAATCTTTATCTTTATCATCAATCTTTTCGACCTCGAGGAGAAAGGAAACGTTCATGAAAGTCGCATCAATCTTAATGTGTATGCTCGTATTTATTACAGCTCTATTAGCATCGTCAAATGGGTGAATCGAGACGTTTAATATTCATAAACTGTAGTATCAAACAAGTCAGTAATTATAACTAGAGTCTGACTGAAAATAAATGAAATTTTATAGCACTTTGTGACGCACACAATTCACGCCTTTCTGTGGCCATTTTTACACAGAAAATCGTGGTTAGGTCCCACGAGCTATAAAATAGTATACGATACTCGTGACAACTAATGAAATACTTAAGTCACACGTATAGTAATGTTGTACCTACTTATTAATGTAGCGGCCATTTTTTAAACGGTTAAACAAAACGAAATACTTTTCCCAAATATTATTAACTAGTTGCGCCCCGCAGTTTTACCAGTATAGGTCTCGATCCCGTGGGAATATCGGGATAAAAAGTATTATTTGTCGTAATCCAGGTCATAGTCTACCCATATGCCAAATCTCATTCAAATCCGTTTATCTGTTTTAGCGTGAAAGCGTAACAAACAAACATACAGAAGAATCAATTTTTTTCTCTTTAAAATATTAGTTTAGATTAGATAATTTCAAACAATATGATGTTAAATGCGACAAAAAACATTTTTTTTTCTGAATTTTTCAGTAATTGCGCTTTTAGTTGTTGTAACTATTGTTTTTCTCTAAATTTCAAGCAATGATGATTTGCCGGCCGAAAATGAAACTTGCCGAATATCGATATTTCGGCCGAAAACCAAAAACGAAATTCTGTCAGACACTAAGTAATTGTAACACATTTTTTCTTCTTTTAATTTTCTTGGCGCATTTTCTCGGTTGAATTTGTTACGCGCGCTAAAAAGTTCTTGTTTAATCATACTTTATACCTCCAAAGAGTTTCATCTTTATGGATGGCTTTAGATACTACCGTCTATTTTTCGGGTTTTCTCGAGTAATTTCGGTCTGCACCGTGGGTTTTATTCATGAGTTCTTGAAACGACGAAGACTTTTACGGAAAATGAGTATCACCATTCAGTTTTTCGCAGAAAAAATGAATGATGCTATTCGTCTCAGTGGTTGATATACCTACTTATTCATAAGCTCTGATCATATCTACCAGTCTGAAGTCAAGAAGTGGCTTTTGGTAATATACCTAACATTACATCACGCCTGTATTTAAAGAGTTAGGCAGAGGTGTACCTTTAGTACATACACCCACATTTCGCCAGTTCAAGTCCCACTTAAACATAATAATTGGCGACATGCGATTGAATATTGCAGCCTACTGCCATCAACCGGGCATGAACCCAGATTCCTAGAAATTCCTGAAGGTAAACCCAATAACACTGGCCGACCTTGGAATTGATCCCAGAACCTCATGCTCAGCAATAGAGTTTGCGACCACTAGACCATTGAGGCAGAACTGTCGACCTACCAACTAAATAACACGAAAATGGTAATATAGAGGTATGAGGAACAGGGTGTAAAGTTCCTCATACTCTATAGAAAAGGGAGCATCCTCCGACCAGACGGGTGTTGTGTCTGGCGGACAACTGCCCGATGATTCATATCGGGCAGTTGTATCTATGCTAGTTGCGCGGTAAACTCTGCTTGCGAGATGCAGGATTTTGCGTGACGTCAGTATGACGCGATGTTCGCAAGTGGCGTTGTAGATACGGCTACAGTAAAATTAACACAGGAGTACCTAAAATCGTACGAGACAAACAGGTCACAATACTAGAACAAGTTTTAACCCCGGTTAAAACTGGAACGGCGCGGCGCTAAAACTAACGTTCTGCTAAAATAGAGGTCTCGTTAAGCTTAATTGTCGTGAAGCCGGCCAAACGCCAGTTAGCACGGAAGCCGTGAGTTATTGCGGAAGCATGTGACCTAGCGCAGATTCTACTGTAATCTAGATTCGAATTATTCTCATTTTTATATGCAAAACGGAAGCGGGAATTATATTGCTTGGATGCATGGCCGGGTTATTTAATTATGATTTAGGGCTCCCGCAGACAAGCGCGATGCGACGGTGCGTCTAATTTCCATAGAAATTGTTCTACTTGTCTGAGGGAGCTTTTAGAAGTTTGTTGCAAAGTTATTATTCCTTAGTCTAAATAAGCGGCCAAAAGTGTTTTAGTCCATTTTAATAAATTACTTTTTCCAGTTTGAAGTATAGGGTTCTATTCTTAACAAACTCGAACGAATTTTGGGTAGCTGCGGTCATGTTGAAAAAAGAAGATTACCCATTCTGGGAAACTTTTTTTTTTGGCGGCCATCAACAATAATTACGTATTTTTAAGTATACATTTTTTTTAAAGGCCTCAACGTCGAAAATCGTTTGGGTTCAATTTGGGTTTGGATTCGGATATTTGGACTTAGATTGAAAGATAAGATCGTTGTATATCTTTGTTTGAAAATTTAGTACAGCGTTGTCGCAATAAAAAAAAATGTTTCTACTACTGCCACCATTCAAATAAAATGTAATAATTCCTGGCCACCGACTTTCTTTTTTTTTTCTCACTTCACCGAACAAAATGGGTGATCTCCTTTAGGAAGGGACTTAATAGATGTCGAATAGCCTAAAAATTACATATTGTGAAAATATGAAGTTATGATAAATAAAACAGATAAGTAATACTCACATTGTGACCAAAACACGATAAAGACGAGCGCACCGATCGTGGCTACCTTTCCTCTCCGTTCCATGGCTTCCATTTTGTTTCAAAGTCACTCTAGTTCACAAACACACACAATCAACACTTTTCACTGGATAGTTCTGCACGAATCCATATTCAAATCACAAAAAAAAAAACTATATTTGACAGTTACGACTTATGACATTACGGAATTAAACACTCGTGATTTTATATCGATTTGAATGTAGAAAATGTAACCTGAAACAAAAGAATAATTACATTATTATTTGGAACAATATTCGTGTGTTGTTTTATGCAAATTCTGTGTTGATTTGAATAACAATATCTGTGTCACGTAATCTTTTTATCTCCGTATCAGAATTCAGACAGATATCTTAAATATTATTTATTTATCATTCCGCGTATGAGTCGACGAAATGCGAGTACCTATTGAATCATGCATCTATTGATACTGACATCAAAACTGCAGACTGAGATTAATTCGTCGCAAAAGGATTTTATTAATTGCTGAGATAAGGAATTTGTTTCAAACACATTTTATCGGCGCTAATTTCAAAAAACCGAACCGCAAGAAAGGGTTTCTCTCGTTTCAGTTTATTTAACACCGCAAACCTTAAGTAATTAATTAGCGCTACCTTAAGTGGAAGATCAAATGGATGGATGTATCCTTATTACTGACGCTACAAAACCTGATCATTATTTCCCACTGATTAATATAATTACACTTTCAATTATCTCTTATTACAATGAACACTGTTTCAAGTTACAATTGTGAATGCTCACTATAGTAATTTGACTACGTTATGTAGGTCCGTTGTGAGCACCTGGACGACTAAGTTATGTGCTTAATAAGCACATGTAAGCACTTTATGCTCGGATTACGAGCAATGACCCTTGAAATATACGTTTTATTATAGTATCAATGGTTGCAAAACAATGCTTAGATATCCGGTCTCTATTTGATAAACGATGAGAAAACTTCAGTGTATTATTACTCTCTTTGTATACAGGTTGAAATTGAATTCATGGGCATCATTTTAAGGGGTCACTGTAATCATTATTATGAACAACTTTTACTATGGGACCACACATGAAATCGCGAAAAAAAATCAGCTCTTCCCTACATTTTGACGAGTTATCACACTATCACATTAATATTATAAAGGCGAAAGTTTGTAAGTGTGTGTGTGTGTGTTTATATGTTTGTTACTTCTTCATGCTCAAACGGCTGGACCGATTTTGATAAAATTTGGTATGGAGGTAGCTGACACCCTGGATTAACATGTAGGCTACTTTTTATCCCGATATTCCCACGGGATCGACATTTACGCGGGTGAAACCGCGGGGCGCAGCTAGTGCATAATGATGAGTACAATGATCCCTTAAAAGGATGCCCATGAATTTAATTTCACCCTGTCGATTAGACGACAAAATTAAGGTCTTGTCGAATATAGTGACCAGGTAGAACACCTTTTACAGTGCCTATTAGGGCCCTGATTCACTATGACCACACTCAGTCAAGGCAATTCCATAGCTAATCCCGCCAACCACGCGTTCATTTCGCGCGGCTTCATTCATTGTGTCAAAAATAACACATTTCCTGATTTAAAAAAAATTCTCGACCAAGTCTAGTTACGCGGACTTTTCATGTTGTCTTAATTCTACAGCGGGCAATATACTACAAATGAATTTTCCTCCCAAGACACCACAGTTCAAGAGAAAATATTAAAAACAAGGCCAATTAAAAGTTTCCACGTTAAAAAAACATTGTAGAAAAATAAAGAAAGAATAGGATGTAATAAAATAGCTAGCCTTGGTTATGAACGGTTCGTTTGTCATTGTTAGATAAGACAAAGCAAGTGTCTAGACTGTTTTGCGAGAAAAACCCTAGTCAGAAGAGCCCTCTGGAGAAATTCTAGCTTTATTTTAATAAACTCTAAGAGAAAAGGAGGATCAAATTAAAACCATTGTACCTTAGTTAGAAAGTAAAATAAAACTAGCCAAGCGCGAGTCGGTCTCGAGCACTGTGGCGGTACGCAGCAACATATTTACTTGGAGCATAGATTATGTAGTTTTACTAGCTTCAGCCCGCGACTTCGTCCGCTTGAAATTCTACCCTCCCCCCATTCACCCTCTTAGGGGTGGAATTTCGAAAAAAACCCTTTCTTAGTGGATCTACTCTTCACAAAGAACACACCCTCCAAATTTCATATCTTTAGGACCAGCGGTTTAGGCTGTGCGTTGATATATCAGTCAGTCAGGACTTTGAATCTATTAGGTCATGTTGGCACCTTTATGGACCCTGAACTGAACAGACAAAACGAAATAAGATTATTCTGAAAACAATTACTCCAAATAACGGGACTGTTAATTGATCCGTTTTAATAGTTGAAATTATTTTGTTAACACACGCAGCTCAGACTTTTACGACTCGGATCTAGGTTTCATTTCATTACTAGAGAGCAGCGTGTGTGCTAACCTAATTACGAAGACTCAGTTAATTTACGAATATCGCTGAGAATTTCATTAAGTGAGGGTATCTAATCTGTTTTATAGAGAGCTTGATTGATGTCTTAATTTTGATGCAGAAGAGGTCAAGTCCGTGGTATTCGCAAACAGGGGCATTAACGTCTAGACAATTTTGTTAGAAATATGATTATGCACAAGATGTGACAGTGGGCTGGCCATGTTTCCCGAAAGACCGATGGCCGGTAGAACAGACGAGTCCTAGAGTGGAGACCTCTTTTTTTTACTTCCTCCGTCGTGGGGGTGACAGAGGGGCATGAGGGGCAATTCTCGTAATTTTAAGAACGTTCACAGTCTGATCTCATTCTCAATCTGTCAAAAATACCTCTAATTTTCCTACATTTTTGACAAGTTTTTGACATTTGTTTGTCGCCGAGATGAGACAGCGACTAGATTTTGAACGTTTCAATTACGAGAGTAAAATTCGCCTTCTCGTATCGGCAAGCGTAGTCGGGGACGCCCGCCCCCAGCTAGCTTGGACAGACTGGAGGCGGCAGGTGGAGGACAGGGTGTTGTGGCGCAGCCTGGGTGTGGCCTATGTCCAGCAGTGGACTGCGACAGGCTAAGTTGATTATGTGATCGCATGCTAGCCATCAGGACCCCATTCATATAATCAAAAATTTTCTTTCCTCACATTACACCACTCCCACCACTATGGTACACCTCTGCTTCTTCCTTCAAAACTGCCGTGGTGGCATGTTATTCTTTCCGTCCAAATATTGTCTGTCAGTCATCGCTATTAATAAACCGTCTCATTGTTCTGTTTCATGTGGAAAGATGCAAAAACTTTTTGCGTTTGCATAAAATGACACTGGCTGTAATAAATCCTAGAAAACCTTATAAAAAAAAAGTAGAACCAGAAGATATTATAGAACGGACTAAAGCAACCCACACGTTTTTGTCTTGTGTTTAGTCCGCGTTTACGAAGCTAACTGACCTAGTGCGCTAATTTCATAACTGTTACACGTTTAATGGCTAGAACTAGATAATTATAGACATCCTATATACATTCGTCCTTTTCGTAATTCTATTGAAGACAGGTCACTGACAATATAATTTACCAGCTCGGGATATATGTTTTACGGGAAATTACTACCGGGACAAAAAGTATCCTATGTCCTAACCCAAATCATAGCCTGCCTAAGTATGTGCTTTTCATCGAAATCCTACTATGCTACTTCTTACTAATTCCTATTCCTACTTCCTACTATATTATAAATTCGAAAGTTTGTGAGGACGATTGGATGGATGTTTGTTACTTTATCACGCAAAGACTACTGAACGGATTTTGATGAAACTATACAGTAATATAGCTTATATATCAGAATAACACAAAGGATACTTTTTATCCCGATATTCCCACGGGATCGACACTAAGGGGCCGTCTTCACGAGCGAGAGAATCGCGGCGATATTATCGTCGTGTCACGTATTTCTCTACACTCCCTTAGAATGTCTCCACACGGAGATATCATTGCGGCGAAAATTTGATGGCACGGCGAGACTATCGCCGCGCTCTCGCTCGTGGAGACGGCCCCTTATGCGGGTGAAACCGCGGGGCACTGCTAGTCCGTTCATAAGCGTGGAAAAGTAAAAAACCACATTAGTATAACCAGGTAATTTCTACAGTCAGATTTGTTTAAATGATAAGATTGCTTTTTATCTGTATGACGTTCACGTGATTGTAAGCAATGATGCAGTCGACCAAGGTGCAGTATTTGCCTAGAAGTGGCTCATCCACTCGACTCTTGAGGCCTCACAGGTGCTATCGGGAAATTGTTTATGCGTGGATTGTCAAGACAAGTATAGTTTAAATCAAAAGGGCTTTCCTTCATTCGAGGCTTAATTTACCGTTTTGCCATGACATATTTGGCCTTGATTCAATGCTACTATTGATTTCAATGAAAATACAGACACGATTCATACATAACATGCATTGGCTACCAATTATTAACAGTACCTTTCATAGCTAAAATTATAACATTAAAATTAATCACCGCTCACGTACACACAAGTTATTATTTAGATTAGCCCGGTTTAGTCCTGAGGCTAAATGATCATAATGTTTCGCATGAAATTGTAATGCCTTAGCTTTGAAGTTACCGCTGTAATGTTATGCCTTAGTTCAGTTGGCTTATTAGTCGATTCGCACGAATTTACTCGCCCGAATCGTTATTTTTAAATGATATTATTTTTTCTATAGGTGACTGGCACGAATTGGCAGATTCTGAATTTTATGCGATGAATTTAAGAAAACAGTATACGTTTTATAATATTCAACTCTTATAATAACTGTGCGCCAGTCCTTTTTTCTACACTTGCATACAATTCAAAATGTGCCAATTCATGCGAGAAGCCTATAGAAAAAATAAATTAAAAGTGACGATTCGCCCGTTTCGGGCGAGTAAATTCGTGCGAATCGACTATTAAGCCATATGCTTTAAGTTTAGTCTGAGTTCAATAACGTCGAGCTAAGAATAATAATTATATATCACTATTTATGTGTTAATGAGTTTCGACCTTCGTCGCTACTAACGTGTTATTATTCAATTTGCTAGTCATTAATTTATTGGATAAACAAATGTTTGTTGACAAATAGCTGTCGCCTCGGTATTCATTATGAAGTCTTTTTTGTATAGGTAATTAATTCTTGTCCATTTTGTATTGATACTAATCTTATCGTTTAACATTTAACGTCCATTGCATAATTTATTGGTGGAGTGGAGAAAAGGGTTTAAGCTCAGGCTTTAGCCAACCCTTTTTACGTATTTATTAATTGTGATGAATATTGTGGTATGTGCCCGGATTGTAGCATTAACATTAATTTGATTTATTTTTATTTTTTTTCCTGGGGAAGTATTCCTCTGTCTAAGGAGAACGGAGGGTTTTGTCGGACTCCTACCGAATAAAACCCCACTGTTCCTTCTAGTACCATGAGTCGGGGGCCCGGGAGATACCTACTTGAATCCCCGAATAGCCCACCATGCCTAGCGACCCCTCCAGCCATTCCTCCATAACAGGCCTTACCACCACTATAAACTGTGACAAGTTGTATTGGGCTATGATGTTTTTTAACTGAGTTAAGTAAACCCGATTGGTTCTTCTAAAGAAGAACAAAATAAATAAGATACAATGAAAACACTGCAGTTTCATATTCGTGATAGTAAAAGAGTTTCTTTAGCTTACTGGTCGATTAAATATAGGAACCTTCATGAATGCAGCGTTAACTTACAAAGTTTGAACGCATCTTGATCTTCAGTCAGCAAAAAAGATAAAGCATAGATTTCGCTATTTTACGAAAACACAATACTCTTAACTATATCGTCAAATAAAACATATAAATCAACTTAGATACGCAAGTCCTAACAATTGAAGCCTTTGTTCAACCGTTCCTATACTGAATATAATTTAGCTAGACTTTCTAAGAGAAATGCTCTATTATAGTCTCCTATAGATTTGCGTAGCCTTGCTTCGGGTAATGTATAGTCTCATTTTACTGTCAAAGTGCACGATAAATCATTGGCATAGGGCTGTAAGGTGCGGGTGAAGTCAAATAGAGACGCGAGTTTAATGAGATGACGTTAATTGCAGAAGAAAGTTTTGTTAATTTACTAGATGAAGTAATAGATTTTTGTACGAGTGGCGACTGTGGCGAGCGAGACAGTTCAATCCTATCTCAGCTGGAGCGAGTGTGTGCAGAGATAGTGCAGACTGAGAATGTGTACGTGGAAGACCCGAGGCAGGTTATGAGGTCATTTTGACTATCTATACATATAAAATTCAAAGTCCTGACTGACTGACTGATATATCAACGCACAGCTTCAACCGCTGGTCCAAGAGACATGAAATTTGGAGGGTGTGTTCTTGGTAAAGAGTAAGTATACACTAAGAAAGGGTTTTTCGAAATTCCACCCCTAAGAGGGTGAATGGGAAATTTTACGCGGACGAAGTCGCGGGCAGAAGCTAGATTTAATCATAGAAAAAAGAAAGAAAATACATTTATTTAGCACAGACTAAAAGACACACAATACACCAGATACATACATCAGTTAAAAAACAAAAAATAAAGATCAAATAAAAAGCGTAAAGTCCGATGTAAAAAATTAGCAGGATAGTGTGCCTCACGGCTGTGTCAAAAAGGCCCAGTTCAGCAAAAAATGCCAGACAACTAGTGCCTGACACTGGTTTTCATAGGGCCTTAGTATAGCCTAATGTGGAGTATCAGGCTTCTGGAAACACTGATCAGCTTCAGTTTTTTTTTGTTTCGTATTGGTATGAGTTTTACGCGAAAGACGAGTTGAGAAGATTAGACAGTCAGCGTTTAGGTACGTGAGTGTATACGGACGAAAGTTAAACCAAAGGAAATAGAAAAGACCTTTGATTTAAGAAATATCCTAATTTAGTTTCGTGGTTTCAAAATTTATTTCCCACGAAGAATGCCACTTGAGCAAGATAAGGGTAAAAATAAGTTTTTTATGTGACAAAGCAATGTTTATCACTTGTGGATCTCACTGTTCACTCCAATGAGGCGATTACGTCAAGAGGATGTCATGTGCAGTAGCGTTCTCTGTTTATAGCTGCGACCTGAAGACAGATCGTCGGATATAGTTGAACTGTTGAAGTTTAGTAAGAAACCAATGGATGTTCTCGAATAAAATTTAATTTTTATTAATAGAAAAACAAACAGCGCATTTATCAAATTAAATTTCAGTCGACAACATCCATCGGTTTCTTACTAAACTTCAACTATATCCGACGATCGTGTATACTTATCCGTTTTGTTTACTGTACCTAAGGGCTGTAAAAAAATCTGTCTTCAAATTATAGTGGTAATACATTCCTGTTTTCCAAGGATGGTAACCCTTAACCGCGTCCTATTCGTCGCTAGATAGTTCGTGACCACCGAACGTCGAGGTGCGTTGTGTGAAAGCGCGAATATCTTGAACATTTGTTTAGACATATAACTTGGCATATGTGGGTTATCATTTGTTTAGGATTGTGAGTGATTGGGCAAAATTGTTCAGATCAAACTAATATTATAAAGGCGAAAGTTTTTGAGTGTGTGTGTCACTTCTTCACGCTCAAACGGCTGGACCAATTTTGATAAAATTTTGTATGGAGGTAGCAGATACCCTTTTTTTTATGGATGGGAAATCATCAAATGACCCCTCCCGCTCTGGGTGGAGCGAAGGGAGTGTCAGACTCTTACTGACTAAAACCCATCCGTGTTCCTTCCTTAGCCCTTTATGTTCCGGGGTAGCGGTAACCCTTTCGGACAATCCCGCACCCCCGGCAGGCTTCGGCCCTGGCAGGCCCCTTCCTTTATGCTGACATCTCTTTGAGGCGCGCGTGGAACACGTACGCGCCGTCCGGCACGGGCCTGGTCCTGATCAGACGGTGAGCTAGTAGCAGACACCCTGGATTAACATATAGGCTACTTTTTATCCTGATATTCCCGACACTTATGCGGGTGAAACCGCGCGACGCAGCTAGTATGTTATATGACTATGAGTACAGCAAAATGATCCGTAGTTCTGGACATATTTCTGAAGCGTCAAAAAAATACGATATTTACGTTTCGCTGCATTTGCAATTATGAGTCAACCATTTCAGCCGAAAGATGTCCACTGCTAGAGATAGACCTCCCCAATATAGGCCTCTCGTCAACATCTAAAATCTATGGTAATATAATAATTGATAATTGCAGAACATAATAGATAAAATAAACTAGCTTAGAGTATTTTATCCATTACATCATGTCACAGGTGGGTGATTAGCTGACGCAGTGATTTGAGTCCTTCATGTAACATTACACGCATAGAAAACCGCAGGTGTGGTGAGCTTTTAATGGCGTAAGGAATATTTTTAGAAATAATTTTCTTAGACTCTCATAGCTGCATAATAAATACAGGGTGTTACGGAAAGGGTATATCAATACAAACGGGTTGAAGATTGTATCTGGTCTAGAATCTCTGTACAAAATTTCAGCTCAAAAGCAGTAACTTTGAAAATGCTTAATATTTTTTTTATTTCGATAGTTCATTAAATTGAAATCATAACAAACGTGTCACCGCACTACGAGGGTCATTATCCATTATCTGTAGTGTGTCTGTGCGCCTAGTATACGCACATCACGCCACCGCGCCAGTGCAGCGCCGTGATGTCGAAATAAAAAAATATTAAGCATTTTCAAAGTTAATGCTTTTGAGCTGAAATATTGTACAGACATTCTAGACCAGATACACTCTTCAACCCGTTTGTATTGATATACCCTTTCTGTAACACCCTGTATAATAATAGACGAGGTTTATTTTTAATGTCACATTCTTTGAAAGAAATTTGCAGTACTAGTTAACCACAATGCTGTGGTGAGGTTTAAGGATATTAAAAGAAATGATTTTACAGGAATATTATTTTTCTTACTGTTTCTTTGATGCTTAGTTCTTTGTGGGATATATTTTTATTTATGTCGCACTTTTGTTTTGTAACAAATATCAGATAGCAATGGGACGTGCTTTTATCGTGTAAATTATTTTAATTAAAAGGTTCTACTATTTAAAGACCAAGGCCAGCGAATTTTTCCAACATATGAAGCAATGGATTAGAAATTTCCTCAAAAATCCTTCAGATTGTCATTCAAAGTATGCAAGACAGTGGGGGTGCTGGCTACCACTCAAATAATCAAGAGGTCTAGGAGCTATACAAACCTTCGTGTCTTAAACTACATTAGGCACAAACTACTATGATTGGTTAAATCGTCGAGGAGTGAGAGCAGAGTACAATAACAACCAAAGTCACTTTAGCAATAAGTAATTACGAAAGCTTGTGATTTCCAAGGATTTTGTTGCGTGCGGGATTGTCCGAAAGGGTTACCGCTACCCCGGAACATAAAGGGCTAAGGAAGGAACACGGATGGGTTTTAGTCAGTAAGAGTATGACACTCCCTTCCGCTCCACCCAGAGCGGGGGAGGTCATTTGATGATTTCCCATCCATAAAAAAAAAAGGATTTTGTTGCGAGTAATATCCATATGAGCACTTCAATGAATATTACAAGATATTGCTCACAAAAAAGGTAAAGCCAAAGCAGATTAACAATCAGACTTATTGCGCACTGGCTCATACCACATGTTACAAGATGTAGCACTTGATAGCAATTCATTTCAAGTAAGCTTGGCTTAAGCATATGAACGGGCTTAGTTGGAATTTAAGCCGCAATTCACACTGACACTGCTAGGGTTTAGTTATATGCGAACAAGACCGCGACTTTCATTACCTTATTTGTCTAGAGGCAATCTTGGTGGGAATTGTTTATTCCTGTGTAATTTATTTTTCTGTTTGAAATGTTAACATAGGTTCTAGATGCTAGAGTATCGTGCCTTTCAGTAATTATTTTGTTATTGAATATTTTACATTTGGCAAATAGTTAATAGACACTTTCACAAAGATCAAACTCAGGAAACCCCAATTTCTAGATTCAGTCTCAGAGGACCACGTTAAAATATTGATTGGTGCTCAAATGGGAATACCTTTGGTCTTTGGTGCTCTAAAAATAGGTGCTCAAACGAGACCACTCCTAACAGATAAAGACAAAAATTGAATCATGATTCTTTTGTCCATATCCTAATTTATTTAGGGACGTCGCAACATGGTCTTCAGCCAAAAAAAATATGACAGAAAACATCGACTTTCTTTAAATACAGCTTTGTAATTATTTAAGAATGACATAGATACTAGAGCACTTAATACTGGATGGGACCACAAATAAATGCGAAAAATTTCCTAAACAATGTCCTTAAGGCATACTTCTTTCCTAAAATATGTCCCTCGATGAAAAACACGCATCATATTATCATAATTATGTTCAGATATGATAGATGCCTAGCCCTGTGGGTATCATTAGCGTCACGCCTCTGATCCGGTTATGTAAGCACAAGTAATTTACTTCTAAGGATAGGCACAAGGATACGACTTTCAAGTTTTCGCAATTTCTATTCACGCATAATATTAATATTGGATACACTTAGGTTATGTTGTGGCACGAACGGTACTTGTTTAAATTTTGTAATCTTAAAACAATATTGTAAATAATTTCGTTTTACGTGGAACCGTGAGGTGTGGAAATGAGCTTAGCATTTGTTTTTGAATTTCTTGGATTTAGCTTAAGTTGTGTAAGGAAGTGCACTCTGGGACATTTATTTTTAAGTATGTTGACACTCCACTTCAATTTGCCGTATTATAGCCATTTTATACAACTGTCAAAGATGACAGTTGTGATTGGAATATACGGGCAATTTAAGTTAGTGGTATTTTTCTTTGACTTTACTTAACGATTTACGTTTGCACTTATAGACTTTAGTTTTGTTGTGATGCCGGAGCTTTCATCGATTGCAGCTCTTGTAAGCTCAAATACAAAAATGACGACTAGTATGATTATATGAAGAGATTCAAATAAGAAAATCAGTAAGTACCTCTATTGCATAACACACAATCTGAATGATTTTGAGGGAAATTCCTAATCATAATCTAATGAAAAATTGGTCTGCTCGACAATGTAAATGACACAATGACAATGAATGTTGTGGAATTGTCTAAATGAAACATACTGCAGGAGCAGGTGGATTAATAAAATTGCGAGGCAAGATATACTTAGATACGCTATATTATACATATTTTTAACTTTCTTACCGAAGTTAGACGTTACTGAGTGCTAATAAAGGAAACCCACGGACAAAATTATCGAAAAAGTTTATTACTAAGATCGTAAAATTATTCATTTTTGCCAATTAGTTGGGTCTTTTTAGTATAATTATAATATTGCAACGGTTAGCTTTTGTAGGTCATTAAAAACGTGTGGGATTGGCACATCCGTAATTAATTAATTATTCGTAAACATATTGATTGTTTAATCAGAAACATATGGACATGATTGTTTTTATTGACGTTTAATTTGAATTTTGAATGTATTTGATTATGATGAATATAGCATTGACTATAAGAATGTATGGGAGTGGTCGTCATTTTGTACTATGGCATTGAACATGGCTTACTCGTAAATCGTATTGTATGACATAAGCAAAATGTGTTGTTTATATTCGATGCGAAACAGTTCAAAATTATAAGTAAATTGCACCACAGAGCAGGATAAGAAAGACCAGTAGTTCAACATTATCACTAAGAAAAGACAGATTTCCGATAATTTGGATAGCGAGTCTTTTTGTAATATTTGTAGGTGTATGTGAGCACCAGATATCAATCACATAATAAATACAGGGTGTTACGGAAACGATATATCAATACAAATGGGTTGAAGAGTGTATCTGGTCTAGAATCTCTGTACAAAATTTCAGCTCAAAAGCATTAACTTTGAAAATGCTTAATATTTTTTTATTTCGATAGTTTATTAAATTGAAATCATAACAAACGTGTCACCGCAGACACCGCACCACGAGGGTCATTATCCATTATCTGTAGTGTGTCTGTGCGCCTAGTACACGTACATCACGCCGGCGCGCCAGTGCAGCGCCGTGATGTCGAAATAAAAAAATATTAAGCATTTTCAAAGTTAATGCTTTTGAGCTGAAATTTTGTACAGAGATTCTAGACCAGATATACACTCTTCAACCCGTTTGTATTGATATACCCTTTCTGTAACACCCTGTATATTGTAATTGCATCATATTTAATTCAATTTAGCTATTGTGGTATAGTCATTGTATTCTGGGCACATCGTCTTCACATAACTATATATGTAGGCAATTAATGGATGCAAAATATTGTAAAACATTATAAAAGAGTTACTCTGGAATGTCTTGCCCATTCTTCCCCATACGAAGCTACCTTTTGGAAGGGGCGACTAGAATTCATTCTATTTTCTTTGTAAATTTTGACATAATATAAAAGCGTCTTTTATGTGCCTATTTGAGATATATGATTTAACTGTTGAACATTGAGTAGAATTTGAGAAACTAAAACAAGTAAAAGTAGAAAGAAATCATCCTAACGGTAACTGGTATGTAAATTTCAATTCAATGCAGAGCAAATCTGCGCGTGAATTCAATTTATCGATCGAATCTTCTGCATTTATTTATTCAGTAGGTAATGTCAATATCAATGACTGGTAGAAGACGCCTACGCTGACAGATGAGCCGACTGTCATGTCAGTTTAATGCCTACGATTAGATACTAAAGAGGCGTTACCTACAAAAAAACGTCGGCAAAAAATAATTGCAAACTTTTTTAGTCTGTGGCAATGACCGACCTATATCACGAGCTATATTAATAATTTTGTGAGCGCGTCTTATGATTAAATGTATATATTTTTTTAGTTGCAAGTATATTTAAGAAGATAGTTGTGTAAGAACTAAGATAACCTAATAGTTAAGTTGATAACTGGCAATCGAGGGGTCATTGATTGCACATTTTAGAGATTTATTGCTATGCGAAATTAATTACAGCGCTTAAAATAATACGTAGAAACAATTAAAAAAATAATCCAGTTTCTCACCTTCAAACATTACCAGCGTTAAAAAATAAACATATACTTAACGAAAAAAAAAAACGAACGACTCACCAAAAAATAAAATAAAAAAAAAAACACAAAAATATTCTTTTAAGAAATCACTGAATATTCATCTGAAAATATGTAGGCGCTACTTCAGAACCCCTATTTCTGTTCCCCAGATCACTCGAGATCACTTGAATCACTCGTAACTGGAGAGGTGCGCTCGGTCCTCACTTGTAACGGCAACTGGCGCTTCCAGCCGGCCTGCGTTGCGTTACATCTATGTTATGCGGATGATAAAATAAAACAGACTTCAAAGACACGACGGAACCCATCTAGGTCCCATCTGGGTAGTTTTTTCTTGTAAACAGTGTTTGAAAAAAGTTTAAGAACAATGAGCATCTGTGGTGACGTCTTTATAGTTTTCTTTTTCCATCGGTCTGCGATACTTTCTGCCAATTCCTTTTTACAACACGTAATTATTTTATTTTCTCTTTTTTTTTCTGAGAGAAAATATTAGGTATATTTATATTAATTTTACTAAAGTACCGTATCGTTATTTGAAACTACATAATGCATGCAAGTTTACCGCGTCCGTAAGATTACCCCATTAATATTTCAGCAAGCTTTTAATTAAAAAAAAAATAATGATGAACGTACTTTAGACCATATTACCGTTTGAATGCCGTAATTACAGTTACAATTAAAAAGCCATTGTGTCTCGCGCGGATCCACATCTTCTCGTCATACGAAGGGTTAAAAGCCCGTTTCATAGGTATAATATGAACTTTTTAACGTATAGATTGAAGGTACAGTACAAGCAATCCTTTCATTATTAAATAAGTATCGTTTGCGATACTTGACCTAATTCTCAAGGGTACGTACGTAAATCGCGATGATGAGAGCACTTCAGTTATCTGAAGAAAGTGCCATTATTGTTGCACTGATTACGTTATGAAATTATCTGCGTGTTTGATCAATTATGTATTATATGAGTAATGTTTCATATAAAAACCTTTGCTATGATATTTTGCCTCATGGACTTGCTCTTGACCTCGATCTCCTGATGGAAAGCGATGGATTACGTCTACAATAACACCTCATCTATGTAGTTTTAAAAATATGTACTTACAGATATAAAATCATTTTTGAACAAGGAACGAGCGTGCCCTGAAGATGTCTGTTCACTCTTAGTATAATCAGCCTCTTAGCATAACGTTCCCACTGCTGGGACACAGGTCTCCTCTTAAGAAGTGGGCTGTAATCCACCACACAAGCCCAGTGCGGATTGTTAGATATGTCTTCAAATTTTTGGTTGTACGACATGCCGATTTCCTCACGATGTTTTCCTCAACCGTTTTGAGGGCAGTAGTCATTAAATAAATTACACAAAGTAAGGCGTCTGCCTGGGTTCGGACTTACAATCTACAATCGTACGTAAGTCGGCGTGGTTACCGGGCCACCACTGTTTGCTCACTCACTGCACTGCTGGTTCACTTTTGCTTTTGCATATTTCAATTTGAGTACCTACGCTGAATGCTTTTATTCGATTAGGTATGCATTTATCAGCATCGCAGTGCATTTTCATAAAGCTATGTTTATTAGAGCATCTTTACACGACTCATACATTAACTTAATTCCCATGCGGTAGACAGAAACTACAGAACGCCATCTTCTAGATCCTTGCATACTCCTTTTAATTCGTTTACGTTCACCTTTCTGGAGAACATCCCCAATAAGGTCACTATACAGGGTGTTACGAAAAGGGTATATCAATACAAACGGGTTGAAGAGTGTATCTGGTCTAGAATCTCTGTACAAAATTTCAGCTCAAAAGCATTAACTTTGAAAATGCTTTATCATCATTTCAGCCGAAAGACGTCCACTGCTGGACATAGGCCTCACACATCGACATCACGGCGCTGCACTGGCGCGCGGCGGCGTGATGTGCGTGTACTAGGCGCACAGACACACTACAGATAATGGATAATGACCCTCTCGTAGTGCGGTGACACGTTTGTTATCGAAATAAAAAAATATTAAGCATTTTCAAAGTTACTGCTTTTGAGCTGAAATTTTGTAGGTACAGATTCTAGACCAGATACACTCTTCAACCCGTTTGTATTGATATACCCTTTCCGTAACACCCTGTATGTCCTTCTAAGGAGTCCCCTCCCGGCTTTTTACTCACATCTGCCAAATCCCTTTTGTTAGGCCTATCGCCTTTTTCTTTGTGGCATTGTGCAATATTGCACCAATTAACTATTCAGCTAATTTATGAACCTACTAAAGTTTATTAATAGGTTCCTATGCAATTTTGGCTATTTCTGTCTCTGAGCTGTATTGGTACAATTTCCTTCTGCAATATTCAGTTACTGTTTACCACATTGCCATTACACATCCGCCCAGAATAAAATACACAATAATAATATACCATGATGTATTTTTGAACATTACCAGTTGACCAGTACATCCGAAATTACACACGACACGACCTTCAAGGGCATGACATGACTTTTATTTTAGGGTCTATCATAACATGTTGGCACATGACGTCATTGTTGTCCACAAGTAGGTATGTGGTGTCAGTTTACTGACGAATTATTGACTGGTTGGTTGTGAGTTCGTCTTTACAATGTAAGATTTGTGATTTTTTGGAGCTGAGTTCTTCGAAGACTGGTGATTTGATGTTTTGTTTGGTTAGTCAGCTAATAATATGTCCTTCAGAGGACTCTGCGAACTGGCAAACAGCGAGACTGTTTTGAACCAATCGGCTATTATGATAGAAAAATGTGTCATGTCTTAAAACCGTTTAGTCGCTAGATAGACTTAAACCCTAATTGAGAAACACACTATCAATCAAAATCTGAATCATTTTGAAGGATACTTCTAGTCCATTGCTTCATGTGTTAAAAAATTGGTCTGCTCAACAACGTAAATAACGCAATGAATGTTGTTGAACTGTCAAAACGAAAACTATTCCTACTGTTTTAGTGTGAATGTGTTCCGCACCTACCTCTCTGAAACACACATTATTGTAATGGGATTAGGTACATTATTGGTTTCGAGATGAAGTTCTTACTTAGCAGTTGATCTTGGCTGAGTGAAATCTTATCATGAACATCAGCTGCCAAAACATAAACCTCTTATCCAAAGCCAATCTATTTGCACATTCATTTTCATTGAAGCATAGCCTTTTCATGGCACCGACTTTTTACGCGAGAAATAAAATATCGGATACGAAAAAATCCTTCTAATCCTAATATTTCAAATTACCTTTAATCGTATTCTGAAACATTAATATTGATATCCCGTATTATCCTCGTTTTACTGGCGGAAAAATCCGAAGTGATTCGTTTTGCTCCCTTTAGAATAAACGCCGTATAGTATTTTACTTTTATACACACGAAATGGTACATCCATTTTATGTTTACAGAGAATATGTCTCATTTCTTTTTGGTATAATTAACTTTGTAGGTATTTACATATTTTATGCTTTTTACATTTCCTTCCAAGATTTAAGGAATCTTTTTAGCGTGATTTGTATTTCCTGAGTGGTATTTCCTGAGTGGTATTTCAGCAGTAGGCGCTAATATGGCGTTTAGTCGACTTTGGGTGTCTTCAAAAAAAGAGCGGCTTACGAATTTTAGCGATAGGATAATTAGCAAAGTCAAAGTCAAAGCATTTATTTCAAATAGGCACATAAAAGGCACTTTTGAACGTCAAAAATTATCTTAAAATAGAATTGATTCTAGTCGCCCGCGTAGCAGTGTTCTATGCTATTACGTCCGGAAAGATTTGTGCTTTTTAGTATTTTTTTCAGCAATTGTTGACAACTTCACCTTGCCCGTTTTGAAATGATTATTTTCGAAGCATTATTGTAGACATGTGTATTCTTCCCGTCTTAACCTATGGTGCACAAACTTGGTTTTTGCCTAACATCCAGAAGTCCAAACTCAAGGTCTGCCAACGAGCAATGGAGCGCAGTATACTAGGCGTTAAATTAACGGATCGTGTTCGAAACACAATACTGCGGTCCAAAACAAAGATAGCTGACGTGGCTCAAAAGGCTGCTCAACTTAAATGGGACTGGGCAGGACATGTCTGCCGCATGCCGGACAAACTGTGGGCCCAAATAGTGCAGAATTGGTGCCCTGAGACAGTGAGGCGGGGTCGCGGCAGACCACGTAGGAGATGGCGGGACGAGCTGGATAGGTTCCGTCAAAACTGGAGGGAGGACGCACGGGCTCGCGAAAAATGGAAGGAGTGGATCCCGGCCTTTGCCCAGGAGTGGGACAGCGCAGGCTAGACAAATAACTATTGTAGATTTAACATTACATAACACACCATCGCACGTTGTTTCTCTGAAGGGTTCACATTTCCGCACAAGTTCGCCAGTTATGTTTCGTGTTTGGTTAATTTACATTTCATTCACCGTTTTAACTTTAACACTTCCCACTATGCTAAATACCAGTGACCTTTCTAATTAGTATTTAGCCGAATTAAATTGACATCTCCTTAAATTGCTCAAACCACGCAACCTTTCATAATGTCAAAATTTAAATAACGTCAATTTGATTTATTTGTTTTAGACGACGTATCTGCTGTAAGCTGTCTGTATTTATCATCTTAAATGGTCAGCTAATCAACTATGATGAAATTGTTTATGGTGATTTGCGTTTCGTGGCCAGTTTGTCTTTTGGTTCGAATTTGGTGTTACGTATGAAAAGTATGTTTTTGGTTACAAGTGTAGGTAGCAAGGATAAATAATTAATGGGTAATAGTTTGATATGAGATCAGTGATGGTCCAGTGGTAACGGAACCGACTTACGAGTTGTAGGTCGTGGGTTCTAATCCAGGTAGGTGCTTTACTTTGTTTAAATAATTTCATCACCACTGCTCTCAGAACGGTGAAGGAAAGCATCGAAACATGGCATGTCCTAGAACGAAATATTCGAGGACATGTGACATCTACCAACCCGTACTGTGCCCTCGTCGTAGATTACAGCCCACTCCCTCTCACAGAGAGGAGGCCTGTGTCCCAGCAGTGGGAACATTGTAGGCTGATTATGGGTTTGGTATTGTGCACTAATTTCTTAGTTATTTCGAGGTATTATCAGTAACTCTTTTATGATTTAATACTAACTTTGTATCGTTATCAATATATCACCAGGGATCTAATAATAATGGCCAGTTTCTGTCCTCGAAATGTGCTGAAATCGGGTCGGTTAGATACTTATCAACCAGGATCATAAAACCGTTAAAAGGTTAAACCTACTTACAATGTAAATCCGAAGATTTAACGCTAGTAAAAAGTAGTTTCTCGCTGAATGCCATCGACATCATAAAAATAATTCGCTATAACGACTTCTGCGAAGGTCTAGTGTTTGAACTCGTATAACGTTTCTAAGCAATCATAGCCACTCCCGCGCAGATTCTTATAACGATGAATGACTGATGCCTAATGGAAATCGGAATCTCGAGAACGTGCTCGAAAACTTGGATGACGTTTACGAATCAGGTTCAGGAGTGAAAAGAAAATTATTTTTCGAATCATGCGACGTTATTATAAAGGATAATGGTACAGATTTTTAGGATCCCAATTTCAAACATTTACCTTTACAAATAATAGTTTAAAAAATGCTCTTTCAAATTAATTAATTTATATATATTCATAATTTTATATTTTTATTGTAAGTACACTAGAAAAATACATTACAAAGAAAATAAATTAGACTTTCTACGATCTCATATTATGCTTTCTATGCTACAATATTTTTTGAGTCTGAAGTAAAGTTTTGCATGATAAAACCACGTCCAAGTGGGACGTGGTTTCATCGTGGTTCTTAACAATTTCTGTCATTTTAGCAATAAACTTTTGAAATAAAATACGTCGTAAATTATTTGATTAAGAAACTTTTACTTACATAACGAGAACTTTCTCGTGTCGTGGCAGTAAAATAAACAAATTCAGGACGTTGCGTGTATCATTAAGAATTTACAAGACTCCTTCGGAGAAACCAAGTAATTGCAATTTGAATGTCTTCAGACATCTTTTGAGTTACTTTTCGAGCTTTCTTTACGTTTCTTTTGTAATTAGGTCATTACGTAAATACTGCTGTAGCTCATTTGCATAGCTTTTTCCTGACTATTGATATTCTAATGACGTCTAAAGAGCGGTGCTACGTAAAGAAGCGTAGAAATATACACATAACATTATCAGCACACTGCTGGGACACAGGTCTCCTCTCTTCGAGAGGGAGTGGGCTAATAATCTACCACGCGGGCCCAGTGCGGGTTAGTAGATGTCACATCTTCAAATTTTTGGTTCTAGGACGTTCCGGTTTCCTCACGATGTTTTCCTTCACCGTTTTGAGAGCTGTGGTGATGAAATAATTTACACGAAGTAAAGTGCCTACTTGCGTTCGTACCACGACCTACAACTCGTAAGTCGTGGCCGTTACCTAGCTGTTAGGTACAGCCACATTCTAAATAAGCATAACATACGCATAATCAGCCTATAATGTTCCCACTGCTGGGACACAGGCCTCCTCTCTGTGAGAGGGAGTGGGCCGTAATCCACCACGCGGGCCCAGTGCGGTTTGGTAAATAAGGCTCAATGTTTATTACGCAGATTTTTATTAGCTTAATACAACTTTTACTTAATTGGCCAACTTCAAGACACATCTAATGTGCCCGACTGCCGATATTAAGCGAGCTCCGATTGGGAAACCGTACAAACTATCTCTTCAAGAATAGATAAGCAGCATTCCTGATCCCGTGTTTATTGAAGTAATTACTTACGATTTCTTAACTTGATTCCCTTTTACAGACATTGCACGCTGTTGATTTTAATCGATAGAAATTGCCAATTGGTTGGAAGATAATTATGTATAGTAAGGTGAAAATTTATAAAATAAATTAAACTTTCGTAAGTAGAATGCATCCGGACAGATGGGTCAGAGTCGTCAGGCAATGGGTGCCAGAAGAAAGGCGTCGTTGCCTAGGGAGGCTGAGGGAACGCTGGCTGATAACTTAGAGGCGTTTATAGGAGATTGGACAGTGAAGGCAACACACAGGGAACAGTGGGAAGCTGTGCGGTAGACCTTTGCCCAGCAGTGAGACAACAAAAGCAAAAGAAAAACGAACGGAAAGGCTGCTTTGGACATAACAACCAGTCGTTATATTTACAAACAACGGATGGTTCAATTTGGACAGTAGAATAATAATCATAGCAATGGCATAATCAACCTATAATGTTCCATTACAGGCCTCCCCTCGATGCGAGGGACTGGGCCGTAATCCATCAGACGGACAGTGCGAGTTGGTAGATATCACATGTCTTCGATTTAATTTTTGGTTCTGGGACATGCCGGTTTCCTCACGATGTTTTCCTCCAAAGCTATGGACTGTCAGTAAAAATGTTATACCTACCTCATTATGCCTTCAAGTAATTATTATTCCAAAGCCATTCTTCAATGTTTCCAATACGTAAAGTAGTCATTTTCAAAGCAAGACACATCTCAGTGAATTACATAATTATACATAACCTTTGTGTAGGGATTTCCATATGAATTTCCCGAGAATGATGACAAACCATTAGTCCTTCTTGTTTAAAATCTTCGTTGTTTAAATAGTCCCTTCTGTGAATTTTATATACATTGTTTGAGGACAAAAACTTTACATACGACTGATCGAGAGAAATTCCTGTCTGTTTGGTGACTAGTCCGCCAGTCTCTCTGTGAGATTGTCAGTAACACCAAGTCGTTGTTGGTCTTTCTTGAGGAGCTAGGGTAGATCGAATACTTCACCGATTTTCACACGCATACGCAAAATACGCGCGTCTTACCTATTACCTAAAGCCAGGATTTTGTTTTAAAGTAGGCAAGACACCGTTAACCTTTTTTACAATATTGTAAAAAAGGTTAACTTCCCTTGTTTGAATGAATGAATGAATTGCACCGATCCCAGCATGATTAAACCCATAGAAATGTAAAAAACATATTTATGGTTAAACCAGACTCGATTAATCAAATGAACCCCAAGATTCGCACTAGCTTCTGTAGCCTCATGTTCATGGTGCTACAGCTACCATTGCATATCAAGGAATAGACCGGGGGGCGCGGTAATGGTAGGGAAGACGTGCCCGAAGGATAGGTAAGGATTTAAGAGCCTTTTTTTTTTCGCGGTGGAAATCGTCTTGGACTTCCTCTATCGTGGAGGTGATAGAGGGGCATGCCGGACTCTTACCGGCTAAAACCACCGCCGGATATGCATCGTTTATTTTTTTATTATTTTCGTGAATATTTGAGGTAATTCAGAGTTTATCTTGTAATATTTAAATCATTGACATACCTACAAGTCACGGATTGATTCATTTCAAGCGATCCAAGAGGAGTCTAGCATAACGTAACATCACGCCTATAATCGCCAAAGAAAGGGTTAGGCAGAGGTGTGTATCTATAGTACACCCACATTTTGTTTATTTTATTTTTAAGTCCCACGTAACGGTGGCGTTGCAACTTTTGAGTCTTTCCAAAGCACCATTAGGACTCGTAAACTTCAACACTTCGTAACATAAAAGTCATCGTAAACTGGCAATAATAAAAACGGCCCTAGTCTCATAGGCTTGTTTAATTTATGTTGTTTACATATTTACACATAATTACTCAGTGGACCACATAATTCAGCGGGACCATTAGCACGCGGGAAATTAGAGAGAGAGCCCGCTTGTGGTCATTTTATTTATTACCGCAGCGTTTTAGGGTTTACACTGCAGAGATTATTGGGTTGATGCTCGATTGAGTAGCTGGGATTACAAGGTAGATTCTGTGTGATGCGATATTTCTCTACGATTAATTGAATGATTAAGGATCCACTATATGAGAGGAAATTCCGGTATTTATAAGAACGTTCGCGTTCTTACCTCAGTTTCAATCTGTCAAAAATACCTATAATTTTTCTGCATAATTGACAAGTTTTTAATATTGATTGTCTCTGAGACGTGTGAGACAAGGAATTAGTAGGTATGTATTAGGTATATTTTTGAAACTCCTTGGAGTGAGATTTAGAACGTTTTTAATTAAGGGAATGGACTTCTGATACCCAATTGCTTGCTGTTTTGGCTTCTATGCAATTATACGCAAAAAACTGTGTCGCTTCTGAGGAGAGTGAGAGGCAGTCACAATAGCATCCTGCAAACTGCAGCCGAGAGCTTCGGCTCTCCGATTGTACAACAGTTTGTGGTGAGGTTGATTTTTACTAACACTAGGCAATAAGTTATTTTTTGTTTGTTACTAACACTAGGTATAAGAACCGGAGTTACCGACATAGTTTGCAGAGTAAGCAAACTGAGCGGCAGTGGGCTGGCCATGTCTGTCGAAGGACCGATGGCCGGTGGAGCAGACGAGTCCTGGAGTGGAGACCGCGTACCGGCAAGCGTAGTGTGGGACGTCCCCCAGCTAGATGGACGGACGACCTAAAGAAGGTGGTTGGGGTAGACTGGATGCGGAAGGCGGAGGACAGGGTGTTGTGGCGCAGTCTGGGAGAGGCCTATGTCCAGCAGTGGACTGCGATAGGCTGAGTGGATTGATTGACTAGGTATATGGATATTTTGTGTCCGTTATAAAAATAAAGCTATTCTATTCTATATCCTTCAGTTCAGCCAATCTTGTTATAGATTTAGGTCACTGAGTTTCAGTTACGTAACTTTTTTTTTAACTCTTTGTACTGCTTGCGGCTGTTTACCCATAATACCATGAGCTACGTTTTAAAAAACCTTTGAGACATTTCCAGGTGGAAAATTATGAAGGTCGTCTAGCCTTGTATCATTAAATTAGTTCCAGAAGGCAAATATGAGGTGCATCACATAATGACTGGGTCATTACTGAACGATTTTCTCCAGTGTCAAGCTCGCACTTTCTCAGGCCACAACCACACTGTTTTCTAATGCGTTACTGATGTGAAGATTGTTGCCTCCATGGCCCCCAGAGCACGATGAGACTTGTTCGGAATAAGACAAAAAAATAACAATTTGTCGTTTGTCAAATCCGATATGGAAGCTGTAGATATGACAATGGAGTATTACGCCTTCCTTGTTTTAAAAGATTGTGGTTTTAAGCTCCAAGCATTACCTAATCTGCAATCGCGATTAATTTGCCAAAAAGTTTAGTTTCTGGAAAAGTAACATTAAATCCTACACAATAGAGTACAGTTTACGCTACAACTTAAAAAAAAAACTTTTTCAATAGTGCTAGTCACTCTGAAATCAACTTAATAACCATTAAAATAAAGTTGGTATTTGTTTAACTTGAAATAATATTCATTTGAAACATAAGTTTGAATAGACTTTAAATACCGTTACGCCTCTATTTTCCGAAGGGTTAGTCAGAGGTGTAGGTACCTATAAACCCTATAGTACGGACAGCGTCAGAGAAAAGGAACCCCCTTTGGTAATGAGTCCCCTTTGGTAAGTAACCAAAGGGGGTTCCCTTTCTCTGACGCTGTCTGTACAGTCGCCAGCAAAATTGCATGGGTACCTTAGTGTCTATTTTCGCGTGAACGTTTCAATTCAAATTTTCGAAAATAAACTAGATGGCGTTGGTTTCTTCACAACTATGACTAATTTACGAAACGTACTTGTAAGGAGTTAGGAAGAAACGTATTAAGTAGGATTGAGCAAGGAGTTACAAGGCTAATACATTTATCTAATTATTACATTACATTTACCAGCATACGTTGCTGAAATGATAAAAATAATAAAATAAACCGATAGGATTATATTTATTAAGCTAACGAGTGGGTATTTTAATAATTAATTTAATATTTCCATATTCAACCTACCCTCTCAAGGTTGAAAACTAAAACTTAGAAAATCAGATACCTACCTACTTATAAATTGATATTAAATTTTAACATAGTAGGTTAATAATTAGGAACAATTTTCTTTAAAAGAAATTATTAATTATAAATTGTTTGAAGAGACAAAAAGAAACTACAAAAATATTTTATCATATAAAGCAAAGCAACGCCATCTAATAACAGCATAATTAAATTTTGTTAGTCGTTAACTGGTTTTACGCTAGATGGCGTCATTTCTCGCTTCATACGATTTTGTTTCTGTACTACCCATGCACTTTTGCAGCCTATCGTACATCCACCAGGTACGTTTAACTCCCATGTGATAGGGGGCGAGATTATTGCCATCAACCAGGCACAAATCCACACTCCGGGCTACTACTAATAGAAAAACCCAATAAAACTTTGGCCGGCCTGGGAATTGAACCCAGAGCAGTAGCGCTTGCGACCAGTAGGTAAACCAACGAGGCAGTCTAACCTCAAACTCAAAGCATTTATTTCAATTAAACCAATTACAGGCACTTTTGAATTGTCAAGCTGTCAGTCAGTCAGAAAGATGAAGCTAGTTGCCCATTCCAAAGCGTAGGTACCTATGGAGGAGAACTGGCAAGAAACTCCATGGACACTCGTTTAAATCAAAATAATATGGTTACAAAGTCTTGGTTACATCATTCACGTTAAAAATTACACATGTGAGAACGATTCAAAACGTTAAAAGCATCCATAATGAAAAGACGAGAAAAAAAAGCAATTCAAATATTAAATTAAAATAAGCCATGGCAGCAAAGAGATGACCAGTCCCTACTGACGGCGCCCGTTCACGAACATGACGCATGTACAAGTACAAAAGCTTCTCTTTTATTAAAGTCAGTTGAAAACTGCTTTAGTTCATGGTACATTTTCTTCTGTTGTGTATCTTTACAAACTGGTTTTTCAGTTGCCAAACTTTTAAATGTGACATTCTCGCCGTTCTCGCTAAAGACATAAGCATCGTTGTTAGAAGAAAATAATTTTTTCGTTAGCTTATTAAAGTTTGTTTTGGCAGAAGTGGGTGCTCAGTAGAACATAATGTCTACAACTTTATGGTGTGCGGGCGTAAACGTAAATGATGTAAGATTGACAATATTTTTATTGTCTATGCGTAAATCACGAAACGCAATCTAAGTATATTTTATGAGGGATTTTATTCATATTGCCTTTTTCTTTGGGTTTTCAATCACTGGTAGCTCCTAATTTAAATAGCATAATCAGCCCATAACTTTCCCACTGCTGGGACACAGGCCTCCTTTCTGTGAGAAGGAACAAGCCGTAATCACCACGCGGGCCCAGTGCGAGTTGGTAGATGTCACATGTCTTCGAATGTTTGGTTCTAGAACATCCTAGTTTCGTCGCGATGTTTTTCTTTACCGTTTTTGAGAGTAGTGGTGATAAAATAATTTACACAAAGGTAAGCGCCTGCCTGGGTTCGAACCTACGACCTACAACTCGTAAGTCGCGGCCGTTACCACTGGGCCACCACTGCTCATCCTTTTTTCCATACTTCTCTATTATTCTTGTCACTCTCTTGTTGATAAAATACGAAAACTGTTTTCATAAAATTGTCACCCTATACAGAAATAAAGAGGTGTGTAATGTATTCACGTTTAACTTTAAACAAACAAACAAATACTCGAAGCAATCTCATATTTGCTACAATTATTTGTTTGTCATTATTCATTGTTGACGTCAACATCAACAATGACCCACTGCTCCCTAGTTAAAATACTTCAGGATATGCAAAACTTCTTGATACTTTGCAAGCAACTTGCTGAACAAACTGCCTAATGGTCTATTTATATGACCATGCAGTTAACAAACAAGCTCTTTTGTTTTGTTTAATTCTTAGCCACTACTAAACAGAAGATTCTTAGTTGCACCTTAAAAACTATAATGTCTAGAGCTTCGCTAATGAATGGCTATCAATTTCAATGTTCTAACGTTGTTAGCAAGTCTTCAAACTCCATCATTTTCCCACGCAATCTTAAAGTAAGGCCATTTACTAATTCACACATACTTTATTTTTACTCAATTCTTTATAGGTGAGTAGGTATAGACTAGAGCATTTTCTTGTAACAGAACATCGAGCATTCGCTGTTTTTAAATTTTATCGAACCGCACTTCGAACGCGACACTCGATGTTTTGTTACAACCAGATTTTAGAAACCAACGAGCGTATTGGTGAATCATTTCATCCATCAAAGATACGAGCGGTTATACCTGTAGGTTTAACATTTCAACAAGGAACGCACGGTAGAAAGAAATGTTACAGGTAAATGCTCACTCGCCGTGAGCATTACGTCGAACGCAGCGTCGAGCATTCGCAGAAACGTTACATTACATGGAAATGCTTTTGGAAACTGAGCTTTTGTCTGTATTGTGCCATTCGTAAAAACCTTAAATTATATGGAAATGCTCGAGAAAATGCTCTAATGTAGGTTTACTCACCTTATAAGCAAGGCCTTTACTAATTTAGGTACGCACAGTTTATCTCAATTATTTATAACTACGAGTTTTCAACGGCACGTTGCGAAATCATGTTTGGTCCCAAATTTATTTTGATTCGCGATAAAATAAACTATGTATTACATTGATTTATAGCATATACATATTTTTATTTAAGAAATTGTTTGATATTTTACAGAAATATGAGAGATGGTGTTAGAGTAATATGTTTGTGTAAGCTGTCCAATTGGCTATCAGCTGAAAAGAAGCCCTTGAAATAACTTATTCTGAGCTTTGAATGATAGTGGAAACCTGTGAAAACATATAAAAATATGATTTGCGGCAAATTGTTAGTTTTCGTAGTAAATGTTTATTTTTTTCCGCTCATAAAACCCACCAGGGCTTACGGATTGGCCAAAGTTCGGTTCGATGTTTGAGTAATAAAATTGCAATATAAACTACGTTGACGTGGACACGGTGCTGGGCTTATCGCCGAAATCGGGACACGGCAGTTTCGACTTGAGTTTCACGCCTATTTATACTCACATCATTGGCGTATCAAGACTATATTTCGCAGTAGCATGTAGCGGTGCTAAAGCCGATGCCAAATACAATGTTTTGGATGTTCCTTGCGAAGAATGTGTCACTGAGTATTAATTTTCTTTACTCAATATTTATCTTGCATAGGTCATCGCTTTATTAAAGCTGCTACTTGGCTGTCTGACAATCGTGCCAATTGGATAGTAATAATGGTAGATCTTTGAGGAGAGTCTTTCAGGAGAGCAGTGGTGGCCCAGTGGTATCGGCCGCGACTTACGAGTTGTAGGTCGTAGGTTCGAACCCAGACAGGCGCTTTACTTTGTGTAAATTATTTCATCACCACTGCTCTCAAAACGGTGAAGGAAAACATCGTGAGGAAACCGGCATGTCCTGGAACCAAAAATTCGAAGACATGTGACATCTACCAACCCGCACTGGGCCCGCGTGGTGGATATACGGCCACTCTCTCTCACAGAGAAGAGGCCTGTGTCCCAGCAGTGGGAACATTATAGGCTGATCATGACTATGATGAATGGTAGATCATCTTTAACACCTTCACCATCCGAGGGTTTTGAAGAAAATTCCTAATTCATTGCTTTATGGGTTTGAAAAATCCATGTGCTCAACAATATAAATAACGTAATGAACGTGACTGTACTGTCAAAATGTTGCCATTGTATGTGTGTAACGCAATAACCCAGCGGAGCTGAACAAAACAAAAGATTATTTAAAAATCTACGAAACATCAGTACATACCTAATCACGTGTAACCGACATTACTGCTGAAAAAACTATTTACTGTAACACTATTGTACCCCATCATGGGTGGTCTATTAGATTTATTATAGTAGTCGATCCAATAAAATGGCGTCACGTCATTTGGAAGCCTAGTAATAAATAGCGCCAAATTACTGGCGCCGAGTCGATTGCTACCTATTGTGTTGTGGCCAGACATTTTACAGACAGCAGGATAAGTAGCAATTTTTTTTTTGTGTCGTGACGTGTCGGTAAGAGTTTTACGAAAGGTGACGTAACGTAATAACGTAAAGATTAGCCGTTTAGGAAGCTTGGTAGCGAGGCTGCCTGCTGAGTGTGCGCCAGAGGAATTTTTTTTTGAGTCACGTCGCTGGAGGAGGCTCCTTTAGTCCATCGCCTTTTTAAAGTCACGACAGGGATTAAGTTGTTGGCCTATTTGTGAATTAACATAGGGAGGTGGCAGTGTTGGCGGCATCTACATTGCCGAAGGTGAACTCGTACATCATACTAACCTCAGGCATAATCCTGCATCACGCAAGCAGTATTAACCGCGCAACTAGCAATTATACAAAGTCTCGATAGTAATCGTCGGGCTATAGCCCACCAAGCACAACACCCGTCTGGTCAGAGGATCCTCCCTTTTCTATGGAGAATGTGTGAACAACAATATGAAATCCTGTCAAAGCATACTTCTTACATAAATTGTAGAGCAAACAGTTCCAAAATGGTTCAAAATGCTCTCTCAAAAAATAATGATATTAGTTTGACATTGTGCGTCAGCCTTCAATGTTAGCTAAATTACTCACATTTGTTTGAATGCGTAATTGTTTCTAGTGTTGTTTGTCTTATCTAAGTGTGATTTTTAATAAGAAGCTGTTAATGTATGATTGTTTCTTAGTAATCAGACATCATTGGTTTACCCATATTTGCGACTTACAAAGGACAGTGTTGTCATGTATGATACAAGGTAATTATTTATTTGATTCTAACGTTTTATTCAATTATGACGGTCATTACATCATTGACTGACTAAACCATGACCATAATTTTGGGTTGTTAAAGTTTGTCTGTTAAATTATTAACTATTATTATTGATAGTATAACTGTATTGATAAAACATTTAATGCTAATTATTTCATAAACATTAAAATGATTATAATATATACAATACTAGCTGCGCCCCGCGGTTTCACCCGCATAAGTTTCGATCACGTGGGAATATCGGGATAAAAACTATCCTATGTCCTTCCTCGGGATGAAATCTATCTCTTTACCAAATTTTATCGAAATCCGTTCAGTGGTTTAGGCGTGAAAAGGTAACATACAGACAGACAGAGTTACCTTCGAATTTATAATATTAGTAAAACATTTATTTCATAAACATTAAAATGATTATAATATATACAATATATGTATAACGCAACTAATAATTTACACTAGGAACTAAACTAAATGACTAACTAACTAAACGTACAAATAAATCCTTTTGTTTTTTGGTCATTTAGGCGTCGAAGTACTCGTCCGCATCGCTGTCATACGGAAATGTGAAAGCAGTCTTCTAAGCACGTTTCCGGATCACTGCGATGCTGAAATAGAGTCGTCTTCAAAAAATCTAAACAGCTGGCTACATTACAACCAAGCAATTGTATATTTATTTAAATTAATACGAAAATAGTATCCAATGTTCCCGACCTTGGTGGGAATCATGTGTAGCATGGCCACCTTGGATCAACAAGCCATCGGCGCGTGCACATCCACAGAATGTATGTAACTGCTGAGGTACTGTCGTTAATTTTCGCGCAATTATCTACCTATTTATTTCTCACTTTTATTTCTTATTCACTTCCGGATACTACGTTTTATTTATTTGAAATAGCAATAGCGGTGATAGGAATATAGGTAGCGGTAAATGATTGAGAGTATATTTTTTGCTAGATAAACAAACTGCAGATCAGCTTCTGGTGCAGTTTATTATACTGTGTTTACGGGTTTTTAACACGTCTCAAGGAAATTATCGCGGCCTTCATTGGGCCTGTCTGGAGTAAGAATTTATTGCCGTGATAGAAAATAATCAGAAAGAAATTGTGTTATCGGCTCAAAACTTTAGTTTCGCATAAAAATACCAGAGAAGTAATTGCGTAACACACTATCAGTAGCAATGGCTTTCATTTTGACAGTTCAACAACATTCATTGCGTTATTTACGTTATTGAGCAGACACATTTTTCGAACATATGAAGCAATGGATTAGCAATATCATTCAAAATCAATCAGATTGTGATTGATAGTGTGTTACGCAATTCGGGTGCTGCTTCTGATAATATCACGCCTGCATTCCCTGAGAGGTAAGGCAGAGATGCACCTATACCTAGTACCCCCATATTTCACCAGTTATGGGCTGTTCATTTATTACGTAAGACGAATTGCGGGGAGAGGGGGTCCATACAAGTCTTATTTTTTCTTACATGGACCCGTGCGAGGGGGTCTAGATTACTCGTAAGATCACAAAAGTAAGCAAAAATTATAAGTTCAAAAAAAATGCTCATTTTTCTTTGTAATTTTGGTAGATACTGATCTTACATAATATTCAAGTCTTATTTTTTCTTACGTAGGGACGTTACGAGGGGGCGGGGTCAGATATTGGTTAAAAAAAAAGTCTTACGTAATAAATGTACAGCCCCTTAGGTATGTTCTAAGTCCCATGTAACAGGGGGTGAGGCTATTGCCATCAACCTGGCACAAAATCCAGTCTCCAGGCTGCTGAAATCCCAATAAAACTTTGCCCATCCCGGGAATTGAACATAGAACCATTAGCTCCTGCAACCACTAGACCTACGAGGCAGTTGGTTAATTAATATCTACTAAAAAAATAAAAGAATCACAGCACAGTTGTTGCTAAGCAAAAAATACAATACATTACTTTTTTTAAAGGTTTTCTATTTCCTGAAAGGTTAGAAGGGCCTTCAATGGATAGGTTTATCAAGTTACGTGCCAGACATGGGGCTTGATATAAACCTTCCTGTAATTGGGTGTTGTTTGTTATGTTTAAAAAAAATTAGATTGTAATTGTGTGCCTAATATTTTTTTATCTTCTACCTAATAACATAGATTTTTAAGTTATTTGTAATACTAACACGCTATGGGCCTACGATGTCTGCCAATAAAAGAATTTTTTTAATTTTTATTATTTTATTACTGCTAAAAGATTATTTGATATTTTATTAATACTTACGAATCAAACTAAGATACGATCTCGAAGACACAATCATGAACACTAAAGAGTTATTTTTAACACTAATAAAGGTGATTTATGGCAAGACTACAGCAACTATATATTTCACACTAGCAACACCACAAACTGGATTACTTTCAACAAAAAATCCATCGATTTATCTCCACAAATAAAATAATTAACACACGTTCCAAATACACGCGTCCGGCTACCGGACACACCGGTTTACAATAAATACAAATCGATTTCTTTCAATTAATTAAATATCCGATTGAAATCGATAAGTCAGTTAGCAGCTTGTCAAGGCAATTGTAATCCGCGAAAGTTAGTCCGCTAATGAAAGAAACTTCCACTTTTTTAATGGCGATGGGAAATTAGTAGCAGTTTATTTAACAAGTGCCCCATATCGATCGTGAGATCCGATTAAGTCCATAATCGATTTGAAATCGACTTTTAATGACGTATAATTTAATCGAGTAAACTGATTTGTTTTCTCAGCATAATATTTTAATAAATTATTTTATATTTATGGGTGTATCACGTGGATAAAGATATTATACGTAATGTTTATAGAATTATGATGACGTAAAGTGATCTAGAAACAGTAGAAAAATCTAGAGTGGTGCCCGTTATTATCAATTCGCTGAAGCAGTAAATGTCAAGTGAGAAAGATTAGAATTTATTAATATAATCAGTCAACATTGACTTTCTTTTTATGGCTATTGTCACCTGAAAAATGTGTTACGCAGGTAACTACACTACCAAGATTTTGCGTATGAATAATGAAATGACACTCGAGATGAAAAATCCGTGTAATTTTTTATCATTAAGAAGGCTAGGTTGGCCGCTATTATATACCGGTGACAAGCTGTAAATAAATGAGCAACACAGTACTGCAGCTTGTATATTATGTCAATTTAAATTTACGCTCGCATAAATAATAGCCGCGTAAAGGTCGCCTTTCTGGGCCAGGTGACGTAACCGCCCTAAAATATTTTTATAAATCGAATCGTGTCGATCGTTCACTGAACGATAACGATCGTTCATTGTTAACCAATAGCAACATTAGCATCAAACTAATCGATTATCGAATTAAATTGATTGGCTTATTAGTGAATGAATGATTTCCATCGTTTTTATTAATACGCCACATAATTTAGGTCATTCTAGCGGTCGATTTCCGGTGATATTAATGTCTTGATTTACAGATTCTTTTGCCTTGATGAATGAAGAAAAAAAGATGATTATCAAGGCGTAGGTCATAAATTAATTTGTACAATGCCGTTGCTAAATATTTATGTTTGATGTTCGCGTTGTTCTGCGAATTTTACGATGTATATGTGAATGGCGGACGGGGGCCATAAAATTAATTAGCCGGACGAAGAGCCTGTGAATGGAGCCTGCAATGATCCTAATTTATGTGTGATGAGCACTAATCTTGACTCAAGGATCGACGGGTAAGATGACGGGATTCATAAATTGTCGCGCAATAATAAAGGCTCCCGCAGACAGGCACGACCCCACTCTAGTAGAACAATTTCTATGATGTTTTCGTATAAATTGTTCGACTAGGCACGCGTCGCGCCTGTCTGTGGGAGCCTTAAAGTGTTGCCTGTCTACGTCTTAATATTTTTACACGAGTTATCAAAAGCAACTTAAAACAGATGTAATTAAGGCAATTTATACCTAAAATATTTATAAAGCAAACATTCCTCAGCTTTTATGTTAAAAAGTATAATTTATTACTACATACTTATTTAAAAATAATTCACATTAATATTGTAATAACCATATCAAATGTTTCAGATATACATATTTATGTAAAATTTAATCTTTTTTGTAGGCAATGATGACCTCATGTAGCCTTTTTATTTTCAACAAATCAACGCCACGGTCAGTAGTTCTGACGTAATTCTAAATGTTTAATTGCAACATTTTAGGGCTCATAAACTATTACAGACAAGTAACAAGACTGTTATTTCACAATACAATTCGCAAGTACCTAATATTTTTGTCAATAGAAGTAGTACTCTTGGCAAAATACTTGACACTTTTGTGAGTCACATTTTAGATTTAGCTGTTGCACACTTTTTGTGTAACAGACGAAAAACTATGTAATTGATTAGGGGGCGTCCATTAATTACGTGAGGTGATTTTGGCGATTTTTTTACCCCCCCTCCCCCCTTAGTGAGATACCGTGAGATTTTGCTCGACTCCCTCCCCCTCCCTCTAATTTCACGTGAGATTGTTCAAAATGCGTGTTTTCAGTGTAAATACGTTAATATAAGTATATTATGCTTCATTGCGTTGGATTTATTAAAAAACAAAACAATTTGTTTAATTATTTTTATTTAAGACTAGTTAAGATTAATTCTACCCAGTTTTCTCGCAATTTTACACTGTTTCTTGCAGATAAAAAATTACGTGAGACTTGCCAGGACCTCCCCTCTCCCCCACGTGAGATTGAGTGAGAATCGGCTTGACCCCCTCCCCCCCATAAAAGCCTCACGTAATTAATGGATGCCCCCTTATTCAGTAGTCGAATGGACATCACTACTCGTTCAAAACATAAAATATATCGAATAAAAAACGAATATCAATCTGTGATCGATTGCATGAATAAAACATCTGACAAATGACAAACAAAATATGAAAACAAAACACTTTTAGAGTTTTTACAATCGCTGTATTTTATGTCCAAACTTTTTGACAGCCTATCATTTTCGTGCACTGCAATATTATTTACAAATGGATTTTGCAATCTGTAGGTAATGCGTATATTTTATGCCCGGGCCACACCAACGGGAAACGCCGATAATTATCGCGATAAGTTGTGGCTGCACCTACGATTAACGCACGTCATCGCGATAATTATCGGCGTTTCCCGTTGGTGTGGCCCGGGCATAAAATATATACATCGCGCAAAATATCATATATCTACTAAAAGTCCCGTATATCGGCGCGATGCGTTTTGCGTTCTCGTTTGGTAAACGTGGTCTTTTTTCCATAGAAACGCTCTCGCCTGTTTTGACCATAATTAAGCAATGATTTTTCATAGAAAAATATTAACTACCTGTCCTGTGTTCAACAGAGGCCCAGTTAATGAAAAAAGAAAAACGTAGGGACACAGTATTATCCTTTTTATTCAGTTTATAAAATATCTTTAAAATTGGTCCTACATTGGAGGAGGAAATAGGCGAGAGCCAAACCTCGAATTATGACTGTTTACTTAAGCTTTTTCAAAAGTCTCTCCGACCGTATTTCCCCATAAAGTTTGGTATTGAGAATCAACCACAGCTAGCGTTCTGCATAAACTCACACCTTCTTCCCTTGCGGGTTAAAAACTACAGAAAGCCACCTGCTACGATCCTTAGGGCCTGTGCGCACTACGTTTTTTAAACGCGCCGTTGACGCGTGTTTTAGAAACGTGCGTCGACGGCGTGCTTTTATCCTACAGAAGGTCTACAGGCTGCGTCTGACTAGCGTGCGTATCGCGTCTGTATCGCCACAAACGCGCATCAACGGCGTGTTTAAAAAACGTGGTGTGCACAGGCCTTAAATACTCCTTTTGCTTCGATTACGTTCACACATCTGTTTATACATTTACGCCTGTTGCGAGTAGATACTACGACACCACCTTTCTGAAGAACCTCATTAATAATGTCACTGTTTCCTGTCCCGGGGATCCCACTCACATCTACCTTGTAATACCTTCATCGTTCATGATTTTAGTTACTAGATTCAAACTATAGTCTAACCAAAGAAATCCATGTCTTTAGTTAGACTATAGTCTAAATCTAGTTACTTTCGGGGACAGAAAACCGTGTTATATTTTTAGACTAGTTGCGTCCCGCGGTTTTACCCGCATAAGTTTCGATCCCGTGGGAATATCGCGATCGGGATAAAAACTATCCTATGTCCTTTCCTGGGACTCAAACTTTCTCTATACCAAATTTCACCTAAATCGGTTCAGTGGTTTATACGTGGAAAGGTAATATACAGACAGACAGACAGATAGACAGACAGACAGATAGACAGACAGAGTTACTTTCGAATTTATAATATTAGTATGGATACAGTCGTCAGTAGTTAAATTGTGTTGCAAAATAAACTGTAATTCATCTTAATATCCTTCTGATTAAAACCACACAGATCTAAATACTTCGTCATTGAACCACTTTCTTTTCATGCAGAAGGATTAAGGTTGGTTTCACCACCCAAAATAGGCGACACACAATGTGTGAATCAAACCATACCTTAAATGGATGCTGATTACATTTGCGAGGATTTAAATAAGCAATTATGAGCTTATAGGTACTATTATTGTGTAACGTGATTTGTTGGTATTAGGTATGCATGAGATGTTTTTGCTCGTATGGAAAGGATTAATAATTTAATGAGCTTTGTTATGCTTTCATAATAACATGTCAGGATAAAAGCATTATCTGCTAAACAAACGTACGTAAGGACATTCGGGTAAAGAAAATATCTTCGCTGTTAATTAGCTATTAAATTCTACGTCTGTAATTAGCTGTCTACGATTATTTATTATGCGATTCAGATGAAAACTGTTAGGTTTAAAGGAGGACACCAAAGGAAAGGATGTTCTAAGGATTTCAATAATATACGTTTATTATCCTTTTATTTATACAGGGTTATTGGTAAAACATTAACAACCTCTCGGGACTATATTATTACTAATATCATAAACAACAACTTTTTGTTCTAAGACTTTTTATTAATTCATCAGACTTTCATACATACATACATAACCAGCCTATAATGTTCCCACTGCTGGGACACAGGCCTCCTCTCGGTGAGAGGGTGGAGGGTGGGGGGGGAGGGAGGGAGGGTGCAGACTCTCATAGAAGAATAAAAATATTTCAATTGGTTGAATTGAAATAATCGATTTTCTGTTACGAATTCTACGCATAGCAAAAGAAAGCGCTAGTTAGGTAAACAAACTGCCGTTTCTAGTACGAAATTCAGCGGAGGGGAGCGCTTAGATATACCTAACAACAAAATCTTAAATGTTTGTTTTTGGTTAATTTATTAGGTTTTGTAAAAAGTCATAGAACTAAGGTTGTTGTTTATGATGTTAGTAATCCAGTCCTGCAAGGTTGGTAGTTACCAATAACCCTGTATATTGGAAGGTGTGTTTTCTAATATTACGTGAAACGTGTGATCCCAAGGTAAAAAAGCAAGGCAAAAAGAATAGTAAGTACAGTCACTATGAGAAAGTGAGGATTTTAGTCTAGTGGCACAGAATATATAATAGTCCTAGACGTACAGAAGTTGCACTCGTTCCTTTGATCTCGAAGAAAGCCGCCATTTTAATAGCCTACAACGCACCTTACTACTACGCTCACAAGAGCGCAATTCCTTTGTGTTCAGAATTTACCTACACCACAGCTTGTTTCAAGCAAAGTAAAATAAAAACAGCATAATTTTAAGAAGCATTTATTTTATTTACAATTGTTTAACTTTTATTATCCCATCCTTTCTCATATTATAATATAAATGTCGTTTTAAAACCATTTCATCTACACATACTGTACAATATTTAGCAGCGTCTGGTAAAGACTGTATTTTTTATAAATTGTATTTAAAATTCAGTCATCTTGTTCAGGTCGAACACTTAACTTGACTCTTGAAAAGGTGCTTTCACTTGGTAGTTTTAACAATGATTTTAAGCTTCGGTAACACTGCGGGCTGGAAAAATGTAAATTAAGAGCAAAAAAATTTGAATTCTGGATTGTAGCAATTACCCGTACATTTGTTCCTTAGGTACGCTGCTCTGCCATTGTATTAGTTTATTAAACTTTTCAGTAATTTCTTCAATGTTGTTACCCGACTGAGTTGGTATAAGTGAGTTCTTGATTTCGGTTTATTTTTTTATTTTATCTAGCTCATATTCTAGCATCCTTTTTTTTCTTTTCAGATGTCTGTGATTTGCTAAGAAGTTTCCTTTTTCTTGGCGTACTTGATGAAGGAGCTTGTGCCGTTTGTACTTCTCGCTCTTTTTCTGGTTTGGAAGTTTGTGTATCAACCTTGTTCATAGAAGCATTAACTACAGATAATTTATATAAATATGAATCCTTGGTTTGTGTTGATACGTCGTTTTCACATTTTGAAGTGCTCGGTTGGGGTTGGTTCGAAAGAAATTTAGTGGGTACGGCACCTGGCAGTAATTTCCGCGTAAGTACTTCTGACATCACTGAACTTTCGAAATGTATGGAGCACACTTTATAACTGTTTGGCTTTATATCAGCTCTATTTAATAAGTCAGATCTCCCAATTTTTTTTAACCATTCATTCCTCCTGGAAGGCAAACATAAAATATCAGTAACACACTGCGTGAAAGACATTTCAAAATCAGTAAATCTATTACCTACTACCTACTAGACGTCCGCCCGCGCAAATTCTCGACGTTTTCCGTGGGAACGAGGTATTTTTGGCAGTAAAAAGTGACCTAACTCAGTACAATGCTGGAGAACCTAGTCATTATGCGAGTGAAGCAATGAGTTTGGAAGAAAAAGTTTGTCACAAGATGTACGAAAAAAATGCCAAATCGACGCATTTTTATTTACTCTTACTTCAGTTCATACATGCGACATCCTTAAGTCTTTGTCCGATTTCGTGGGACATTTGACTTATTCGAATCACACTAATATTATAAAGGCGAAAGTTTGTGAGTGTGTGTGTGTGTGTTTATATGTTTGTTAAACCACTAAACCGATTTAGATGAAATTTGGTATAGAGATAGTTTGAGTCCCGGAAAAGGACATAGGATAGTTTTTATCCCGATATTCCCACGGGATCGAAACTTATGCGGGTGAAACCGCGGGGCGCAGCTAGTGATTTAATAATGCGGAAAAACGCCACCACACGAAAATAAATTTCGTAGGTATTCAAACGTTTTTCGAATGCAGATTGCCAAAACACCACGAGCGAATCAAAAATGCGACGAAGCGCCGCTGCCGCGCCCTAGCGCTCGCCGGATGCGTTGTTGCCGCTCTTACGTAAAATAGTAATCAAACATTTCTTTCGTTCACGCGCGCGAGCACCGGAACGTTTGTTTTCTTGTTTAATAGAAACTACCTACATATTTTGTTTTAATGATAATTAATATTAAAATTGAAAATTACAATTTTGAACTTCGATTTGAACTGAAGGCAAAAGAGCCACCACGGTCAGATCTTGCGTTGGCGCAAATAATATGTGGTACAGACGCCAGCACATCAAGCTACCCGAAACTGTCAAATTTTCCCAATCAACCTTATTCTTTAGTAATAAAGTTGAATAATCTGTTACAGATATTTGACAGAATGTAGTAGCCAGATGTGCTGGCGTCTGTACAAAAACATAATAGGTAAGGTTATAAAGATGATACTTGACAAACCACGTGGTTTGACTTGCGCAGTACACGATTTTAGGTCTCTTTAGCGGTATGAGGTCTGAGCGCGGGACGGGACTGGACGTCATAGGGGTGGCGGAAAGAGCGCGGGAGGCGGGGTCAAGTTTTATCTTTCGTGGCGCGCATTGTACACGTGTTTTTAAAACTGAAGAGTTATTTGCAATCTCGAATTCCGAAATCTCGAAATGTAGGTAATAGGGAGGTGTAATTTGCTCAAAAAATGAATGAAGAAGAGCGAATTACCCACGAAAAAATAGTCACGACTCGCCTCTGAATATGAATATAACTAAACACCTATAGTAGTTACACCTACTTATCAAAAATATTCATAAATTACGAGTAAAATAAACAAAATACATATAAATATTTCTTACCTTTCAGAATCTTTCGGTAAAGTAAAAAAAGACAACGTTGAATCCTTCTGTTTATTGAGACAGCCGTCAACGCAACAATTATTAGTATTACGATTCTCCATTATAGAGAAGAATACAGTGCTGCGTTGCGAGGATAATCGACTGACCGTCGTCGTTTATAACGTAAGCGCGTATACTCACAAGCGCGGAGCGGCGCCAACTGATTTGCAACTTCAAGTTGTCGCGCGCAGCGCGCTATAGGTACTTATCGCGGTAGGTATAGGCGAGTGACGGAGGCCTGCTAGTGTAAGGGCGCGCTTGGTTGGATAGTAAAAAATAATATTTAATTTATGAGTTAGAATGAGAAAGACGATAGTGTCAACACTATCGTCTTTCTCTATAAGGTTAGTTGTTTCTATATAGGATCGGTTTTTGAAGTGAAACTTCTTTACGCACGCTTGACTTGGGAAGTAAGCTGGCGAACGCGTGACGTAAGCGTTGCGAAAAGTGTGATCGGGCGAGGCGAACAGGAGTTGAGTGGGGGATATAAGCAAGAGAAAGCAGTGCGCGCGCACATTTTCTTTCTCTCTTCCTCTCATAGCCAAATACGTTTGAAGTTACACTTCAGTCGTGTGCTCATAAGCACACTCGGTTTTTTTTATTGCTATACTCCAACAAAATCTTGATTTTAAATTAGTTCTGAAATAATGTGAGTCTTTAATTAAAAGTGATCTACTTTCTATTCTAGATTTGTTCTAAAAAAATATAAACATTTTCACGGGCAAAATCACGGACGTCGTAAAATAGAAAATACGAAACTGAAAATCTTAAACGAAAAATAAATAAAACAAAAAATAAATTCTCTCTAAAGAAATTCTCACGAAACGTGGATTAGCGGTTCTTGATAAATGTGAACAAAAACAAACACACTGTGGCTTATGTAACGTCGGCGAGGATCTATGTGAGCTTATAAATAAGTCTGTGGCTCCAAATAACATGTTTTGACTTCTCAAGGCCGCCTTGGGTGGGCAGTTTTCTTAATAAATATTTATTTATGGCAACAAAAGTTGGAGAACCATCATCGTTTTGAGAAATTGAGTTATTTTTGGGGCGTCTCGTGACCGAATGAGGGATTCTTTGCGGTTCTATTTTTGGATTTTTGATTTGTGTTTTTTTTATACTAAATGATTATTGCCTTTTATGAGAATCTGTGAGTTCAGTGGTAACCAATAGTTCTCACATAATAATGTGAGATGGGCATTGATTATGCATATCCATACTAGGCTATTGCATGTTCTTAAAAACTTTATTTTCTCTAAGAAGTGGTTGAAAGAAGTCAAAAAGCAGGCATACATAACTATTAAGTATACATGCTACAAGGAGACGTCATTGATAATATACATAAACTTAATAAATAAAGAATGAAGAGTTCTCTTCGCATTTTTACCTCGCATAAACAATTGCGAGGCAGTAAAAACGCCCAAGAAATGAAAATGAAAAACTAGGTCATCTTAGTAGGCATCGTTAATTTTGTCGGCTCTTGTTGTATCTCGTACCAGAACTTGATTACCTATCTTCAAGCATAAGACAGACCGATTGATTTAATCGATGCTCAAATAAAATTATCTGATGGTCACGGCCGAATTCGCAATTGTTTTATTGATAAACATCAGTGACAGATTAACGATATCTTGTCACTTTTAAACATTGTTCCGCTGGTTGAGTTTTGTGTATCTTTTTTGGTGTGGCAATTTTCATGTATGGCAGTGTTGTTATCGTAAAATTCTGAGCTGCCGTATGTCACAGCCTAGTTTGACGTATTTTAAGGGAAAAAATACCAAATTGCCGTATTGTCTATTCCTCATTTGTTTCTCGTTTCTCATGTTTATCTACTAGAGCATACTTGTCCTTGCTTCTCATTTTGTCGCATCGTGGATTGCCATATAATGCGGCAACTGCCGTGTCAATAACAACGTTGATGTATGAATACTTTAGCTTTTTGACTAACGAAATAGTGACTGTTTACAGCACATTAAGTTCCAGGATCTGTAAATCAGACTACAGAGTTTAGTTAACCTATTTCAGAAATCCAAAAGTCTAACGATTAGTTGGTGCGGGATTGTCCGAAAGGGTTACCGCTACCCCGGAACATAAAGGGCTAAGGAAGGAACACGGATGGGTTTTAGTCAGTAAGAGTCTGACACTCCCTTCCGCTCCACCCAGAGCGGGAGGAGTCATTTGATGATTTCCCATCCATAAAAAAAAACGATTAGTTAACGTCCGATAGAATGGCTCTACAATCTACCAATCTACTACAATTAGGTAGGACTTGTAACATGTTTTCCAACAAAAGGGAAGCGCAGAAAAGATGAGAATGGCAAAACGAATACCTATCCTCGAATTCTCCGGGAACTGAAAAGGGAAGTACCTTTTCATAAGTAGTGTCACTAGGAAACCTAATAAACAGTATTTACGAAGATAAAGTACAGTTTGCAGCAGTAAGGAATGCTGCGCACGATTGATTCAACCGAGCTGTTGTATTGCCTACAAATGACAGTTGTAAGTTGCGCCATTGCATTGGCACAAATTAGATGTCTGTCTACAAAGGTCTTATTGTTGTGCTAGACAACTACGAGTGTCCACGATTTGTAGTGTATTGTGATTTGCGGTTAACCAACCAACTAGCTGAAGTGCCTGTTCTACGAGTAAAGATGGCGTTTGAAATACCGAAGAAAAGCTGTCATCACGTAAACGTCCCACAACATGTTTACATAATCAGCATATAAAGTTTCCACTGCTGGGACACAGGCCTCCTCTCTGTGAGAGGCCCCGTGAAGCATAATCCACCTCGCGGGCCTTGTACAGGTCCAATAATTTAAATAGATCTAAAAAATGCCAGCAATGTAAGACCAGTATTTAGATAGAAAATATTTTAATAATGAAATACCTACTTGATTAGCTTCATCATGGTTAGGTAAAGAATAGAATAGAATACTCTTTATTATGTACACCATATAAATTACAGACATAAATATAGAAACTTTACAATGGGTGACACAATGGGCGGTCTTATCGCTAAGTCCTTTGGATGGATTAAAAAGAAGAAGGACATACAAATACTGTAGGTAGTCTGTGGTGTAACATTTACACAAAACAATAAATACATAGGTACATAAAGTATATTATACTAATCTAAAAAGCTAACAATCTTAAAATAATACTATGTTGTACAAGTATATAAAAAGGGAGGGAAAATAATCAAAGGGCATCAAAAAATTCGTCCGCATCACTGTCAACGGGAAACGTGCCCAAAAGGCTGGCAGCATTGCCACGTTGTATGGCAATGCTGATTCTTTGGCCAAAAAATAGGCCAGCCCTGGTCACGTGATGAGTCGACCAACCGCTTGGCGATGTCTCGGAAGTAGTTATACTAATCTAAATAAATATGCGTGGTAATATGCGTGTAGATGAGTCAATTTAGTGGTAGTTTATGGGTAGCTTATCTTAATTAGATTTACTCTACAACCTTTACTGACTGCCCTAGATACGTGAAACGTACAAAAGAATCGTTATTCTCGGAGGCACTTTTAATGTAGGTACATACTTACCCGAATATGGTTGAAAGAGACTCTTGTAATCGTGTTCTCGGACAGAGGGCATTTTATTTGATCTATTCCCATCCAATACCAAGGGCTAATACCATTTGGTATTAGTTTATTTCCGAATTTATTTTCTATTCAAACTCAAACTCAAACTCAAAGCATTTATTTCAATTAAACCAATTACAGGCACTTTTGAATTGTCAAGGGGTCGGTCAGTCAGAAAGATGAAGCTAGTTGCCCATTCCAAAGCGTAGGTACCTATGGAGAAGAACGGGCAAGAAACTCCATGGACACTCTTTTAAATCAAAATAATATGGTTACAAAGTCTTGGTTACATCATTCACGTTAAAAATTATACATGTGAGAACGATGCAGAACGTTAAAAGCGTCCATAATGAAAAGATGAGAAAAAACAACAATTCAAATATTAAATTAAAATAAAATAAGCCATGGCAGCAAAGAGATGACCAGTCCCTACTGACGGCGCCCGTTCACGAACATGACGCATGTATTAGCACCATTCAGCTCAACCATTTTGAAGGGAGCTAAATGATCCAACACATGCGCCGCCATCAGCGAGACATTTGAGTGAGCATGACATACTCTCAGCCGCCAGGGCACATTCAGTCAATGAAAGACGTACCCAGTAAATGGTAGCTTTATAGTATGTACATAGTACTCAACATGTGCTATGCAATTATACAATACTAGGAGATTGAATTTATACAATGCAAAGATAGACTTACAATCTTCAGCAGCTCCAACAGCATTTTTAAGTGTTAATCAAATAGTTGTGGTTGTGGAGCAGGACCAGCATTGAGCCAGGCATTTTTATCAGCGATGTAATCCCCTAACTTATAATATGCCTGTCTGCATAGTGTGCGTTTAATACAAGACTTGAATTTTGTCTCATTCAGTTAAAGAATGTGGGGAGGTATTTTATTATAACATTTTAAACAGTACCCCATAAAAGATGAGTCTACTTTAGCTAGTCTAAATCCTGGTTGAACTAATAGGTCCCTATTTCTAGTACTATAATTATGTCTTTCACCTCTTTTACTAAAAAGATGTAAATTTTTCCTTACATACATGATATTTTCGTAGATATATTGACAAGGTACCGTCATGATGTTAATTTCTTTAAACCGTTCCCTTAGAGAATCGCGCCTGCGGAGATTATAAATGGCTCTGATAGCTCTTTTCTGCAGAATAAAAATAGAATCGATGTCTGCAGCCCGTCCCCAAAGCAAAATACCGTAAGACATGATACTATGGAAGTAACTAAAATAGACCAGTCTCGCGGTATCTACATCAGTAAATTGACGGATTTTTCTCACAGCATAAGCTGCTGAACTTAGCCGTCCTGCAAGAGATGTTAAATGCGGACCCCATTGTAGCCTTGAGTCGAGCGTGATCCCTAGGAAAACAGTTCTATCGACGAATTCAAGTTTCTCTTGATTCAATATTATCTCACAATCACTACCTTTGACATTCGGTAAAGAAAATCTTATGCACTTAGTTTTTTTCCCATTTAATACTAATTCCCAACGAATACCACATTTTTTTAAATAAAATATTTATTGCTAACGAATACCAAAACTTGACTTTTTGTACACTCAGCTACACAAAGTTTTATTTTATTTTCTAACATTTACATACTATACTATCGTAATTGAATGCTAAAAGTCTAAAACTTTCCAAACTAACAAATAAGTAGTTCAAATGACCCGTCCTACATGCCTACGGCCCATTTAGGACGACTTGCAGGAAATCGAAATAAATTATATTTTCATTCCGCAAGTCGTCCCACGTTACTATCAAAATGAGAAAAGGTACAATCACCAGGTCCAGTTGAAAACCAGCGTCAGGCACTAGTTGTCTGGCATTTTTGCTGAACTGGCCCTTTTTTACCGCAGCCGTGAGGCACACTTTCCTGCTTAAAAAAGTATTCCCGTTTGAGCACCTATTTCAAATCATATATATTTTTTCCTCCATTGATAGGGTCTCTCCTAGGTGCTCTAAAAATAGGTGCTCAAACGGGAATACTCCATTTTTTTTACATCAGACTTTATACTTTTTTTTTATTTAACCTTTGCTTTTTGTTTTTTTTTTATGTATGTATCTTGTGTATTGTGTGTCTTTTAGTCAGTGCTAAATAAATATATTTTCTTTCTTTCTTCTTTCAATGAGTAGCAAAAATGTTACTGGAAATAATGAAAAAAAGAATTTGTGCAAGCCTATGATGATTAGGTATTGAAGGTCGCCATATATAAACTAAGCCATGAACTATTATTGTTGACTATTATTATTATTATAAACAGACATTCCTTATTATTTCGTCACACATTTCAACGTTACCATTGTTTTCATTTCCAATACGCGTGCCCGTAAAATTCCTTGGCCAGCGTAATTCGAGGCGCATTGCCCAAAATTAGATTAGCTGATTGCCCAGTACTTTGCTCTGGTGTAAATTGATCTAAATGCATTATTTGTTTTGCGTGAGCTGTTGCATACTGTTTTGGCATATTGCTGACTTTAGATATTTGATGGCGGAGCTAAAAGGAATACAAGGTAACGTGTGTTACTGCTGGGGGATATTGTACATAGATGAATGCAGTTTTCAGCGGAGTTTAAATAGCCTTTACTAGCAACATGCATCAAATTCACCGGATCGACAGAAAGTTTTACAAATTACAACACATATGCGTTTTTTGTGTTCATTTCAGATAATGAGCGAGTGCGCAATGATAAGTCTGACAACCAGGCTTACCGAGAGATTGTTGTGTTACCCAGTAACTGGGTTGTGGAGGTCAGATAAGCAGTCGCTCCATGAAAATGACTAATATTCAGCTGCATCCGGTTAGACTGGAAGCCGACCCCAAAACAGTTGGCTTAAAAGATTTCAGATAATGATGCGCTTGCACAACCTTCGGGAAAGTGAACCGTAAATAATAGCCGAGTAATTTCAATGCCAATTTTCATATTATCATTAGAACTAAGCATTATAGTATTTAAATGCGTAATAATTCCTAGAAACCATTATGTAAGTAAGTGATAAATATCTTTGCATAAATTATAAACTATATCGTGATCACCATTGCCCTTAGCACTGGACTTTTACGGACATTTATAGATAGAAAACAATCGAATGCCTACGTTAATCCATTATTTAAATTAGGTCTTGAATTAACCAGTAATGTTGCCATCTAAAAAACCGAAGTCCAGTGTTTACGTAAGCCGGTATCTATATCTATACTAATAAAGCTGAAGAGTTTGTTTGTTTGAACGTGATAATCTCTAGAACTTCTTGAAAAATTATTTTCGCATTTGATAGCCCAATTCTCGAGGATAGACTATAGACATAAACATCTCTTTTTTTCTTTTTTCACACATACACACACGGGTCCGTCCCCCCTATTGGGGACACACATTTCTTTTTTCTATATTTGTTTTTTCCTTCTTAGTTAGTTTTAATCATGATCTGGCAGTTTTAGTAATTTATGCGGCCAAACCAAATGTCCTTTCTTTGGTATTGTTCGTCGAATCGTTGAGCTCCTCAAGTTCTGAGTTGAGCTGCACGATTTTTGACAAATGCGTGTACTGACTGGACAGGTCCGCTCAATCTGTGTGGTTCTTTCCTCAAAAGACCATTTCAGACACCAATCTACATGGTCTTCACATGATCTGACCAAGATTTTGTTTGGACTTTAAAGAGACTGTGACTTCTGAGTTTGTTTCGGCCTTTCTTCTCAGAGTAGTCAGATAGGAAACGTCGACCTCATCTAGCTTTAAAAAAATATGATTGACGTGTAAAAGTGTTTGTACAGAAATAAATCATTTATCACGGTAGGGCTCTTAGAGGCTGAGCAAAAAGAAAAAAGGCAGTAAGAACGCTAAGCGAAATCGAAGCAATAGCGCGGGCGATTACACCACAGGGTCCACCCAGGGACTTCGTCCGCTTGGCTTTCCCCCGATGCATCGGGGGAAAGTCAAGCGGACGAAGTCGCGGGCACAAGTTAGTTTACGGTATTTAGACAAAGTAAAGTAAAGTTTACATTTTAACACAGCTACTAAAGACTTCTAAGAAATCCGTAAACATTATTATTCTTATCATAACATCTAAGTGGACGCGCGTTACATTCTAACTGTTCGAAAGGTAAAGAATTTTAAGTAAAGTTATCAACTTGCTTACTTTATTGCAGATGGTGAGATTGTGTCTCTGGTAGACACCGGGACTCCTAGGAAATGGCGGAATATCCGGCACGGTAGAAGGATTGATAGGAAAGATGGGGAAGGATGGCGTGAGATGTGACAATACAAAGAAATGTGAAATAAATGAGCTGTGGGAGGCTCAATGGACGATCATAATCAGCCTATAATGTTCCCACTGCTGGGACACAGGCCTCCTCTTTGTGAGAGGGATGGGCCGAAATCCACCACACGGGCCCAGCACGGGTTGGTAGATGTCACATGTCTTTGAATTTTTTGTTCTAGGACATGCCGGTTTCCTAACGATGTTTTCCTTCACCGTTTTGAGGGCGGTGATGATGAAATAATTTACACAAAGTAAAGCGCCTGTCTGGGTTCGAACCTACGACTTACAACTGGTAAGTCGCGGCCGATACCACTAGGCCACCACTGCTCTCAAAAATGGGCGATGCTTGGTGATAATGGTGAAGATGATGACAGGGAGAAAGAGTATGTAAGAAGAAAAAGAAAGAAAATACGTTTATTTGCGGTGAAAATGACGCAAAAAGAACATAAACACAAAAAATAAAATAAAAAGGTAGAGGGAAACATGCGTCACATCCACGCAAAACGGCTATCGCTCAGCATTATGCTGCGACCCTATGCAGGGCAGAGCCCCAGCGCTGGTTTTCAGCGTTATGTCCATCTTGCAGTGGATGATATCCAACTAGGGGAGATGAATAGCAGGTATTGATGGATAACTTCTACTGCACTAACAGTAATGTTTAATCTAATCTAACTAGCCTGTATTGTCCCACCCAGGGCAAAGGCCTTCCTCTCCCTTTTCCACTCAATTGTGTCTTTTGCGAGTTCCAGTTCCTACGGTAGGAGTCAAGCTCGTCCCGCCATCTTCGTCTTGGCCTACTGCGATGGCGTCGTGCTTTGACGTGGCGACGGTTATGTGCGCTTTTATAATTTCTACCGTGGCGATATTTATTGTGGACGTCGTCCAACTCACACGGTATCATGAGGATACAAGGAAGTAAACGGTGTGGAAATATATGAAGACGTTTTTAAATTTCCGTCCACGATAACGTTACAGCGTGCACGTATTTCTATAATTTTTTTGGAGTTGGACGTGGACTTCCACGCTGTCATTCGTGGACCTTTATCAGTCGTTACGGGTAGTCAGAAGCCCGAAAGTTTGACAACCAGTCTTACCAAGGGGTTTCGTATTACCCAGTAACTGGGTTGTGGAGGTCCGATAGGCTGTCGCTCTAATACTGGTACTCAGCTGCATCCGGTTAGACTGAAAGCCGACCCCAACATAGTTGGGAAAAGGCTAGGCAGATGATGATGACGTAGGTGTCCACGATAATATTTTTGACACGTTACAAATAATAAAAGTGCACAATGGGTTGAAATAACGAATGAAGAAGCAGGAAAACAATAAGACCCTACGTCAACCTTTCCGCAGTGTTGCCAGGGAAAATTTAGACTGCAATCATTCCTATTTTTGCTTTCATTACTACCACACCGTAATTCAAAATTCACTTGGCGACAACCTCATTTGTGATTCGTGCATGCAATACAGGTGATTCACTGTTTTCCTTTGATACCCAGAATAGAGGGGAAATCACTTAACTGTGCAGTAAATATTGCAATACTGTGCTAAATGCATTCAAGGAGAGATTAGATACATTAGGTGTTTGATGTGAAATCAACTGTGGAAAGTGGGGGAAGAAGAGCAGGGTTATTGGAAACTGAAAAGCCTGTAGAGCCTGAAGAAGGTAGATATAAATATATTAAACTATTAAAATTTAATGACATAAAACAAGATGTACACAAAAAATGGAATTCTCTGATTCCTGCACTAGCTATGGCGTGCATTGGTTTTCAGAATAGGCAGGCACTAGGCCGGGTCTAGTCTAGGCAAACGCGGTCACTAATCAGAAAAAAAAAGTGAGGTCAAAACTGCGGTTATTTGAGTAGGCATGCCTACTTAAGGGTGATAAATTGCGAAGGTCGAACGTCATGGTATTACGCGTGAGACGTATGTATTTTTAATTTTGTCGTATTAACTTGAACGAGTAAAGACCAATGACAATATGCGAATAGTACGGGAGCCGAGTAGGCCGTCCGGCCACTGCCTACTGCCGCGCTTGTCTGTATAAAGATTTTGTTTTTTGTTAGGTATGATAATTTAGTAAGTTTCTTAATTGTAGGGCACTCACACTAAAATGTAATTGACAGGCTTATGTTGGTATATCGAGGTAGGCACTGCTTATATGCCTATATGCAATGCACGCCACTGGCACTAGTTGTAACTGTGTAGACTGGATGCGGAAGGTAGGGAACTAAGAGGTGTGGCCCAACTTTGGAAAGGCCTATGCCCAGCAATAGGTAGACGGCATAAGGGGCTGTTCATTTATTACGTAACACAATTTCAACCAATTTCTGACACCCCTCCCCCCTACATAAGAAAAATAAGACTAGAATGAACACCCCCCCCCCCTTTGAATCTTACGTTAGATCAGTATCTACCAAAATTGCAAAGAAAAAATAGCAATTTTTTTTAAACTAAATTTTTGCTTACTTTTTGATTTTACGTAAGAATAATTTAGACCGCTCCCACCCTATATAAGAAAAATAAGACTTGTTCGGACCCCCTCCCCCCTCAAATCGTCTTACGTAACAAATGAACAGCCCCTAATCAGGCTATAATGTTCCCACTGCTGGGACACAGACCTCCTCTCTATGAGAGGGAGTGGGTCATACATAATCCACCACGCGGGCCCAGTGCGGGTTGCTGGATGTCACGTGTTCGAATTTTTGGTTATAGGACATGACGTTTTTCTCACGATGTTTTCCTTCACCGTTTTGTGAGCAGTAAAATACACAATGTATAGCCTGTCTGGGTTTGAACTCACGACCTACAATTTAGGACCGATACCAATGGGCCACCACTGTTCAAGGAAGACGGCAATAAACATAATTGAGCAATATGTTTGTAAAAAAAATATGTTGGCACGAGGTTTTCTCGCGAAATAATAAGATAAATCGTTATTAGGTACTTAACATAGATAAGTATATAAAAGAACTACTTAACCTACGCTTTTAAGAGAGGCATTCATAAAAAAACTATTCGTCATAAAATCGGAAGGAAAAAACTACTTCAATCAGTTTTTTTTTTTTAAACAAGCTGTCAGTTAAATATGACTCAGAGAAACAAACCGTTTTTGTTCACAAATATTTATGACTTTAACAAAACTACAGAGATTCTATTGTAAGCCACTCGTAACATTGGATATTATTATGTTACTCGAGTCAAGGCCGATAGTGTTACTAACCGCTTAAAATATTTCATTTGCAAAGTTACCACAGAATTAAAATTATAAACATGAGTATTTTTAAATAATAGACGCACCAAGTAATCTTTGCATAACGGTTTCACTTGAAAATTATATTAGCGCTGGCAACATATCCGATGCTTTATTCAAAAATTTAATTTCGGAATTCCGTTACCGCATTCTATGTAAATAAACACTTCAGTTTTGAGCGCTCGTGTTTGGTGCGATATATTTTTGGAATGACGTCACAATTTTTTTTTTTCTATTTTAGTTCGGCCATGTTTTTTTAAGGTAAAAAATGGAAGCGGTTGTCTTGTCACATCACAGGTTGACGGTGAAAGTGAAAACGTAAACAAGTTTTGTTTTTCTTTTTATAACGCGTTTTCTCGAGACTCGTCTGCTCAAGTTTTTAGGCATCACTCTCTGAAACTGGTGATAAATACTTCTATTAGATAAAAGTAAGTATCACATCACATTATGTTTCCGAGCCGGTTGTCTCGGTCTTTGTAGTTAGCAATAATTTTCTTTTAGTAGTTTAGTTCTCAACTAAACTAAAATGTGTCTACTCCCAAACAAAAACGGATAGTTCTATAGATCACATCATAACATTCATAACTATAGGTAGGATATCTACTACCTATCTAAACAGCCCCTTATCACATTTTCTCAAACACCAATCTCCGAAAGATATTCCGGAAATATGAAAAATACGTGAGAGAAGTCGCGACGGGCCGTCTACAAAGAAAAGTGTGGGCGCAGACAGTTTGACCTACCGACCGACCGCCTACGCCCGGCTAGATCGCCTTCGCTTCCCCGGTGGTACATTTCCGGTGTCAAAACCGCTAAATGTTTCGCTAAGTTCTATTGCAGTCATGGTTTTCTAATAAATTGAATAATTTTATCGCAAAATTTACCATTTTGAATTTTGTTCGTCTAGTCAAGAGACTACATTATTTGAACTAAAGTTTCCACTGGAAAACTCGGAGCATAAACTACCATGTAATCTAGTAAAATTATATCTCCTGTATTGATGAGAATTTCTAAACAATTTACCGTCTTTCACTTTTATTATTTCAATCAGCAATCTCACTTCGCGAAGTAATTAAAACAATAAACTGTGAATCCTTACCACCGTAAAGCTGTTTGGATTCGCGATATAAGTGTGAAATACTGCAGCCGAGTTAAACCAGTATAGTGGTGAAAGCCCATGGATATGGGGCAGTGTCTCTGCCACAGATGTAGCGATAACTACGGTCCTTTGTTTTCAAAAGCGAAAATATACGGTGCAAAGTTCTGCGCGCGACAGCAGCTGTTGATAATTAGGTATGTTACAGTAAAATGTTGGTGAAAGCTGTGCATAGTGATTGTAGTATTAATGCGCATTAGTTTTCCGTGTTGAAAGTATATTTAAAAGAAAAATATATTTTGGTGTTTATTTTTTATTGCATTTGGACGCATTCGTAAGAGATATAGAGCAAGGCTACTGCGAAATGGCATCCTAGAATAAATGCACTTGAATGTCCACTGGCAGGTGGTTTGGCGTCAGGAACAAAGTTGCACTAAATAAATACAGACCTATTTAAAACAAGAAACAGATATTTGTGGGAAGAAGGCTTATACTTTGGCTGCCATCATTGATATAAAAATACTCAAAAATATGTAAATATGCCTTTTTATATTAGTTTTGCGTTATCAATAAGTTGCATAGTGGTTAATGCAGACAAAGTGATAAGATAGACGTCTGAAGTCTTCTGGGAACGACTATCGCGATTTTAAAAACGAGGTCGTGATAAAGAAATAAAAACACTTATACCTAAAGGGACTATCCCTTGGTATCATATGTATTGATCTCCCGCCTCAACTTACTCAAGTATACCTAATAAATATCGACACGATGTAAAATAACTAAAAAATACCTTAAGTGAACATTTGAAGTTTTTTTTGTTTTGAGACTTACCTAGATCACATGATCCAGCCATGTCGCGACATGTCGTGTCGGGGGTTCAGGTTAGTTACAATATTCTTCTCAAAATTATTCACTTTTATACTAAAATATTTCCGTTTTACGACTGAATTTCGTTACAATGTACATAATTCAAGGTTTTAGAGTGGGCCCGAACGCAATTATTCCCCGTATAACAACACCATTATGATGTAGGGTTTATGTCCATGTTGATCAGGTTTATATTGCATTTTAATAGACATGTTTTGACGCCATTGCATTTTATGGTCTTCAAACGACTGACCGTAATGTGCAATGGCCAATGACACTTTATAGACAGTCGTAATTGGACTCCACTTAACAGCATGGAGCTAGTAAAATGCTTTGGAATGAGGTGCCTCGTCTAAGGGACACCAATTTCACTGCTTTCTTAGAGTAGTCCATGGTGTGTATAGTGAAGAAATGAAGCCTGATTTACACGGTGCAATTTGATTGCCTGTTGCCTACCATAAGCTGAAGCAACAATAAAAGTTGCACCGTCCAAAGATGAGGTCTATGATGGAACGAGCGTGCCCAGAAGATGCCTAAGGCACTGGAACTTCCACGCATCGATGAAACATATAGCAGGCTGCTTGACGCCGGACTCCGGTTTTAGGGTGGTCGCAAACACCGCAAGGGAAGAATTGGATAGTCAAATGTGTTGGGTGTGACTGTCCAGGATGCGCCGAGCGCTCGGTTCAGTTTTACTATGTGCGTGCGAGCTTTCTATTAAAATCACTAGGTCCCCCGTGTTACTTTGCCGATTTATGCAGAAAAGCTGAAGAATTAAGAGAATGTAGAATGCAAAGGTAAGAAAACTGCATCGTGTAAATGGGGCTTACCTTTAGAATCTAGATAACACGTAGTTTATATGCAGAATGATCTCATAGGTTTTCATGCACCTACAATAAATGACGATTCTATTATGAAGTCACCGGGAAAATCAGCAGGGTAATTGAAGTACACACTATCAGTAGCAATGGGTTTAATTTTGACAGTTGAACAACATTCATTGCGTTTTTTACATTGTTGAGCAAACACATTTTTGAACATATGGAGCAATCGATTCGCAATATGCTTCAAAATGATTCAAATTGAGAGGTTACGCAATGTATTAAGGTGCTGGATAGTTACCTCCGCTTCCAACGTTGCTGACTGTCTAGTCTGTTCAGCATCTTTGCACGAGCATTCAATCTATACTAACTAATAATATATATAATATTATAAATCCGAAAGTAAGTTTGTTTGTTACGTTTTCACGCCTAAGCCACTGAACCGATCATCCTGAAATTTTGTATATACGTTGTCAGGTGTACAGAAACGGACATAGGGTACCTTTCATCCCGAAAAAAAGTGCTGTTCGCGAGGAAAACAACAATAATGTGATAATAGATGGCGCCACGTGTCTATTGAACTTTGTCACATTATTTAATTCTGTGGCGATACGAAGTTCGCCGGGTCAGCTAAGTTCTAAGTACATATATAAATTTCACCGTGAAAACTCAAGTGTGCTTGAAGTGAGTTGTCAAAAGTGTCAATCTCCTAGCATCAGGTGGCAAGACAGCTTACTTCACCTAAGCTTTTATGGTGAGATTTTTACAGAATAGGTTGGCTGTTCACATCATCTCGTACTAACAGGAGAAGAATCCCAAAGATTGTTAGCTCTTTGTTGATACCGTCGGTGATGTATTTATCTTACTATTCATCTACTAATCCCCTTTTTCACTTTCGAATTGATCAGTAAATCGCGTCATGTGTATGCGCAGCGTCTTCGAAATTTCGGACTATTTGTATGCAGTAAGCGAACGATTAGAAGGTGATTTCGGGAAATTAAAGATTAAGTGGCAGGTGAATAGGCCATTTGCCTATAAAATTGCAGTTATCTGTGATTTGCGTGTGAAAAGCATGAGATAACAGTAATGACTATTTTATTTTATGCCAGTTACAAGTGAGCTTTAAATTTTTACCTTTATCTATGCCGCACTATGGCAAATGTTGACGTTGCATTGTCAAGATTTTCAAAAACATCGGCTGATTCTTACCTGCAAACAAAAAAAAAAAGGTTATTGAGTTTCTTGATCTGTAAAGTCGAGTTGAAATTAGAGAAACACATACTATGAGATTTCCATCGTCATCTAAGAAGACGAAGCGCCAGGGTTGCCCGTGAAATTCAAAATTTCTTACGTTTTTTTTGCAATTTTCAGGTCACTGATCTGCAGATTGCAAAAAACGTAAGTTTGTATGTTGAACAAAATATGATTCGCGACCATAACAAGTATGTATTTACAGAATTATAACCATACAACCCTTTAAGTTCATATAACCTTATTGATCCGGCGCAGGGCCAATATTATACTAGCTGTGCCCCGCGGTTTCGCCCGCATATGTGTCGATCCCTTGGGGATATCGGGATAAAAAGTATCCTGTGTATTTCATACCGCAAACTTCCAAAATCCGGGCTGTTACTAAGAAATTCCCAATGGCAAACACTTTGCCCGATCCGGGAATCGAACCCAGGACCCCACGCTCAGCGGTCGCGCTTGCAACCACGAGACCAACGGGGCAGTCAACCACTTACATATAAAGCAATGGTCGTTGTCTCGTCCTTTAAGACTCCTAAGACTCGTACATCAACTGCATTGCTGGGTATCGTATTACCCAGTAACTGGGTTGTGGAGGTCATATAGGCAGTCGCTCCATGTAAAGTACTGGTATTCAGCTGCATCCGGTTAGACTGGAAGCCGACCCAAACATAGTTGGGAAAAGGCTAGCCAGATAAACTGCATTGCTATCAGTAGACTAAGGATATGGAGATAAGGGTCAAGAAAAGTGTCAAAACATGACAAGCACTGCTATTCTCGATGCGGATGCACCGTATCTTATTATCTAAGTTTACACTAAGCCGTAAACAAAACATTGCGGTATCTTTATTAGTGTACGTATATCGAGTTTATCTGTTCGTGTTAATTACTGTTTTAATAGTCGCTACGCTAATTGTTCTTGTTAGTGTTTAGATATGCATGTAATGTTGCGTTAGGTCTAGATTCAGAAATGTTGTTATTGCATTTAGCTTTATTCAGTTCAGGAAAATTTTTCTTGGCTTTGTTTTGATTACTAGTCATTTAGATGAGACGGAAAAGTATATTTTATAAGAGAGAAGAGGGAGCATTTGTCTGTTTCATTCTTCTCTAAATACTTTGTGGTATTAATATCCACTTAAAACTTAATAGGCTCAAAATAAATCTTCTTTCTCTACAAAAAAATAATCATTCTCGCAAAAAAAAAAAATCAGCTGTTCCTTACATTTATGTTCACATAACTCGTCGAATGTAGAGAAGAGCTGATTTTTTTTTGCGATTTTTGGTGTAGTCCCATAGTAAAAGTTGTTCATAATGATGATTACAATAACCCCATAATGATGATTACAATAACCCCTTAAAAGGATGCCCATGAATTCAATTTCACCCTGTATAATATTATTCAATCACACAATCAACTCAGCCTATCGCAGTTCACTGCTGGACATAGGCCTCTCCCAGGCTGCGCCACAACAGCCTGTCCTCCGCCTTCCGCATCCAGCCTACCCCAGCCACCTTTATAAGGTCGTCCGTCCATCTAGCTGGGGGCGTCCTACACTACGCTTGTCGATACGCGGTCTCCACGCCACGACTATTATTATTATAAAACCAACTAACCAAAGAGTTATAAATCTTGTATACTATATCAATAAATTAAGTAGGTCATTCTTAATCGACATTTTATCACGTGTAATTTGAAGCCGTCTCAATAATTATTCAAACTTTCCAAGAAAACATAGTTTTGTTAGAATAAAGCTCGGTTTAGCTTGTAAAGCTACTGATCAGTGTTATGTAAGAAGTTACGTGTGACAAAAATCGATTGTGATTCAAATGGTTTATTGATTTTAAACTCATGCGCACGTGTATGTAATATAACGAGCAGCATATTTAACTAATATGTCATAACATTACCTAGTATTGGTAGCATATTGGTGTTGGCAATTCATTGATTGTTTATTAAATAAATTGTTAATGTTCTAAAAACGGGTGAAGATATTGACTCCTGTAACACAGGTACCATCTAGATCTGGAGTCAGGGCTTTAACTGGGCTTTTATTATTATTGATCGCTCTGTGTGCCATTCTTGCCAAACAAGAAATAAAAGCAAGGGATAAAATTATGTGCCACAATAAATGAACATCACAGAAAACACTACTAAAATTCATAGAGCTTGGAGCCGGATAAAGAGGAGGAGATAGAACTGGTATACCTAGGCTAAAGTAAAAGATAATGAGTTTTATGAAACACTAGCTAAGCCCCGCGGTTTCACCCGCGTAAGTTTCGATCCCGTGGGAATATAGGGATAAAAACTATCCTATGTCCTTTCCCGGGACTCAAAACTATCTCTATACCGAATTTCATCGAAATCGGTTCAGCGGTTTAGGCGTGAAAAGGTAACATACAGACAGACTGAGAGACAGAGTTAATTTCGAATTTATAATATTAAGTATGGATGTAAGAACGAAGTATTCGATAAACACTTGAGAAATATCTTACAAATTCGAAAAGAAGAAGGATCCAGCTTAAGACGCTAACAAACCTACTCAATTCATCAATGATCAAAGCTCGACTAATTACAACCACATAACTCATATTAATTACTAAAGTTCTTAATTAGCATTACTTTACGCATGTTTACATAACCGACTGACCTCTATATACTAACGAGACGGACGATGTCACTGATGAATGAAATATTATCAGTGTCCGTGCATGCGTCCGCGCCGACGTGAATGAATGATGAAGAGATAGTGAATGGAACTGACGTAGGTCTGGATTGACTGGTGTTGGGAGAGATGTAGGGAATGTATGGAAGTATAATTGGGATAACGGTACACTTTAAGAGGTGAATGAAACTGATACTTTTGACAATAATAAGTTTATTTTTGTAGATGAAAGTATGTTGTAGAATCAAAAGTCAATTGCTGATACCACAACATACTTTATATACACAATATAAAGTTATTTTTTTTAAGAACTCCTAAAATATTTACAAGTCTTTTTGTAAATTCTATACCCAAAAACTGTGGATGTCCCAATAGCAAGAACATATTCAGTTTTTTTTTTAAATATCTTATTACTAAAATAGATCTTGACTTGATAGAACGAGCTCTTTATAGTAAAGATCACTGAACCTATAGAAACAATGCGGTTCTTAGAAACAGTCTAGGGACGAAATAGAAGACTTATCAATGGTATGTGAGTAATGTGTGCCAATTTCCTAAGAACATTAAGTTGTTTATAGCAAAATACAATAGCCGTAACACCGATAAACTTTGATAAGGGAATCGATTTTTCGCTACACACATCGAACCATTTGGCCGAGGACTAAATACAACCGGTCTTTTTTGTAAAAATCTCACTGTGACGTTCGAAAAGTGCTGATTCTCAGCCTAGTTTGAATAAATGACTTTTGATTTTGATTTTGTGAAAACTTAGGTCAAGTAATTTTGAAGTGACCTGTCATTCCATTTGATATATGTATATACTGGGTGGTCCTTATTCCTAAGAAAAAAAAAATGTTTTCTTTAATTTCGCGGGGCACCACGTAATTTGATTATATACCATAAGAAACTATTTCAGTATTTTTTTTTTTTTTTTTAAATGACATTTAGGGGTCGCTACCAAGGTTTGAATTTTAAATAAAAGCTCAAAATCTGTATTTGTTGAATTCTTTTACTCATTAACCTTACTTTGATTTCTAGTAGCTTTACTGAGTCCGCTACTTGTAGACACCATTTCAAGTTGAAACACGTTACTATATGACTTTTACAAATAAAACGCGTGCGCTCTTGTTAATGACTTATTATAATTACTGAGGTGCGGGGCGGGCTAATCTAGACGCGTCAGTACAGAAGAGGGTCAAGAGGAGGAGGGGATAAGAAGCGATTTCACTTGCACGTAAAATTTCATATAAACACTTAAAATTAAACTTTAGTGAAACCATCATTTAAGCTGTCCTTCAACGCTTTTTGTAAAAACTTTGACAGATGGTAGCGACCTCTAAATCTTAACAAAAAAAAAAGAAAAAAAAACTTATTTCATATTTAGATGTACATAATAAAATGACAAAGTGCCCCGGGGATAATTCAAAAGTCGAAAAATAAGGACCACCCTCTATATAGGGATTGACACTATTAATACATCGGTAGAATAAGCACTAAGGATTTAAAGAAAAATATGACAAATTACTTTCATAATTTTTTGCGTTTATGGATAACCGCTTTTCGGGATTTTTTTTTTAGCCTTAGTGATCAAGCTTGAACACGGTGCAACTGAAAATTTAGAAAAGTCAAACTCAAATCATTTATTTCAAAAAGGCACTTCTGAACGTCGAATAGGCACTTTTGAACGCCAAATTGCTAAAGGTTTGGTTCTAAAAGGTGGCTAAAATATGACGTCTGAAATATTGGGTGGGCAACTACTTCTTCCTGCCTGTAAACAACAATTCACCAAATCAGCCGTTAAGCATGATTATTCCAAATATCCCAATTATTTTTTAAATTCTGTTTCTAATGGGTCTCTTGGGTCTTTATGACGCCTTTGATGTCATGCCCCACCCACAGCACTCATTCATGTGTCGTTTTCCAACTACAAATTAAGTGGTACACATTATGGCACCAGAACACACAAACTTCGTAGTGAGCAACACATTTGTGCACATAGTCTGTTCGGAGGAACAACGCCTCTAAGTACATAGAACATATATGTACGAGCACGTCGGTGATATTAACTCAGTCTGCCGTGTTTAGAATATATGCTGTTTGTCTTATAGTTCAGAACTCAATGAGAATGTGGGTCAAGAGTAGAGCATTTTGTTTTACCCATTGTGTCGTTTGCAGTAATCCAAATAGATTGTCTAAATGTTTTAGACAAATATCTGTAAAATGGTGAAGGAAGGATGAAGGACGTGTGAACAATTTTGATGATCCAGTCCAGAAATAGTAAGAATTGTCTCTCGTGGAGGCATATATTCTCATAGTATATGTAGACCGTCCAATGTAATTGTTTGATTATTTTCCCTTCCTTTTTATATACTTGTACATATTATTATTTTAAGATTGTTAGCTTTATGTAAATATACAAAGAATAAATGTAATTGTTCTAAAATAATAATGCAATTTTTAGTTGTATACCCTGCACTAGTTATTTCGTGAATTAAGACTCTTCTTCTATCGTCTATGGAAATTCTATATAGACAGCCTTTTATTTATTAAGAATATCCATTAGGTATTAAGAAGTAAAACAATGTAGAATACGTTAAAAAGATTCTATTCTGATACTTTTCAACGATTGTCTGCTCTAGGCGCTAGTCTAGGAGCACGATGCAGAGCCGTTATGTTGTATGCAGTATTAGCATTTTCTTCGTTATTATTCTACCTGTTATTCCAACTTAAATGTATCTATTTACTATAAAAGGCCTCTAAGTCTATGCAAAATTCCTGTCAGGTATCACTTAATGGCTCTTTGTAATTCTACAATATTATTCTTGCTAGTATTCTCAATATTATCTTTTCTCTTGCGCTTTATTCAGAAGTTACGAAGCGTGGTCTCAATAGATCCGAAGTTTGCCGAGTTCCAGCCGAAGTTTGTCTTTTCTGAGACAATATTGTGGAACTTGATTCAAGTTCTTAACACCTTCCTATTGTAAGTCAGTCAACAGCGGTCTTTAAACGCCTCCGGCATCTCACCTGAACAATTTAAGTAGACCACTTTTATATAGGTAAAGTACCAACTTTGCGGAACTTTTAAATTCGGTGGTCTTACCATATTGGGAGAATTTCCTTGACCGTTATAGTGGAGTGTGCTATCAGATGTACGTAATTGGTTGTTTGTATGATAATGCTGATGATTGAAAGATAAGATTATGCGAAATAACAAATATTATGAAGCTGTCTAACTTAATTGATTTTGTATCAAGAGTTATTACTGTGTTGGTGGGCCAATAATTAATGACTTTTTAAGAAGAGTTCACGTTTTTTCTGTTAAACGGGTGTATCGGTTTTTTAGATTATAACCCATTACACTAAATTGTGCAAATTAAACACTATCTATGTCAGGTTTTTTATGAGCACCAATTGGTATTTGACCTGCGAAGTGAAATGATTAAAGTCTAAGCGAAATTGGCAGACTAACTTTCAAATCACTCAATCTTTATGGGACAAGTGTCCAATAAATGTGAATAATGATTGATTCTTTCAATTGATGATTTGCAAGAACTGGATCATGTGATCAATCTGTCAATTTCTTTAATTTATTTTGACCCATGGTTGCGTGTAACGAGTTTTTTATAATAAGTCAGAGGAATTATCACTCTCATTAAAAACCTATTTGTAGTATTTCTCTTTAGTACCTAATACTTAATATTGGTTGAGATTGTTATTTAGCTTTAGATGACACTCATTGTTGTCTTCATTGGTTTGGTTGTTGTTTTCATGAGTTCCCCACGTCCTTTGCCGATACTGTTCGTTTGGATGCTTTCGATCGTTTTCTACTTCTAGAGCAACATTAACTACTTCTTTTACTTTATCTACAATAATTTATTCATCTTCGATTGCATTTCTTGTAATATGAGGTAATACAAATCCGGAACCAATAGAACAACATTCAACATTTACATAAACAACCAGAATTCAAAATCGTTTTGCGAAACGGTTCAAAGAGGTTGCCGGTCGTTCTAAAGATCCATATTTAGTAGTCTAAGTGGGCGGGAACTGTGACTAAGAGCATTTTTCTGTCATCTCAATAACATTAGCATAATTACTGTGTCGCTTACATAATTATTATTTGCAGAATTATAGTGTGGCCATACATGGAAATAATTGGTTTCATTTCTACATTTGTTATGCCGGAAAATATTAATTACATGTTTGTGTAGTTTTGGGGCTATTAAGAGATTCTTTGGTGGAATCGGTCTTATATTTTGGTGCTTCACATATTTGACTTAAGTGATATTTATTGCTTTTGCCGTGTGTGTGGTCTTGACTGGAAATATTCTCACAAATAACTGTTCTACCTAATAGAGGATTTAATTTGCTATTTGAGTTAGTATCATCCATCTGTGCCGTGGTCAACCAATTGCCTATGATTAGGACAATTTCCCTCAGGGCAACCATTAAAGTATTGAGGTATCTATTACGTCCGAGGGAGTGTTCTACAATAACAGTTTACTGATTAGTCATGACGATGATGCATATGCAGATATAGAAACTGCAATAATGCAGAGTCCTTGAATTATTTTAATTGATTCTTCCATATAATTGTATGGGGTATTGCCTCATCACATTCATGTTAGGCACAATTACATCGATCCTGCTTTATCCAAATGCTAGCTCTAAGTACTTACTAGTTTTTAACAGTACCAGGTAGACTATTCTTTTTAGAACTACTGGCTGTTACCCGCGACTGTCTGCATGTATTTTGTATTTCATAATATTTTGATACCGGATGATAAATAGCCTATGGCCCTGCAGGTCTCAGGCTTCCCATCTGTCAAATTTCACAACGATCGGTTTAGGCGTGAAAAGGTAATACAGGGTGTTACAGAAAGGGTATATCAATACAAACGGGTTGAAGAGTGTATCTGGTCTAGAATCTCTGTACAAAATTTCAGCTCAAAAGCAGTAACTTTGAAAATGCTTAATATTTTTTTTATTTCGATAGTTTATTAAATTGAAATCACAACAAACGTGTCACCGCACTACGAGGGTCATTATCCAATATCTGTAGTGTGTCTGTGCGCCTAGTACACGCACATCACGCCGCCGCGCGCCAGTGCAGCGCCGTGATGTCGAAATAAAAAAATATTAAGCATTTTCAAAGTTAATGCTTTTGAGCTGAAATTTTGTACAGAGATTCTAGACCAGATACACTCTTCAACCCGTTTGTATTGATATACCCTTTCCGTAACACCCTGTATACCGACAGACAGAGTAACACAGAGTGAATTAGTATAGTTGAATGGATATAGATAGAGATACTATGCAATTGAAGGTTAAACTTACTATAGAAACATTGACATTGTCGATTGTTTGTTGTTCTAGTCAGTAGTAGCGACCGTGAAAATGTAGATTGGAGAATCTATTATTAGTTACATGAATATCAAATACTATCTATATGCTTCAGTTATATTGTGCAGCGTTTGAAACAGTTGAGTCAATGTCAAGAGTAATGTCTTGTAGAACTATTGAGTGCAGTTTTTTTAACCGGTTTAATGTCGTAATTACAGACACAATTAAAAAGCCTTTGTGTCTCGCGTGGATCCACGTTTAAGCATACGAAGGGTATTAAGCTGAAAAGAACAGATACTACACTTTGATTTCAGCCAAAAGGCCGAGAAGCGATAGCATACGAAGGGTTAAACATATATTATTTGAGCGTAGATTTTAGTCCATGTGACTGATGTGTAATGGAAAATTGCAAAAGGACAGTTTTATTGAATACAAAATAGAGGTATCTAAAGCTTAGGCAATTAGCAGTTTAGTATTGTCCATCTATGTACAAACAAAAACGATTTTCACAGAAAGTAAATTGAACCCTAATTGCGTAACAAACTATCAATCACAGTCTGAACATTTTGAAGGATATTGCTATTCCATTGCTTCATATGTATGAAAAGAATTGTCTGTTCAACAACGTAAATAACGCAATGAATACTGTTGAACTGTCAAAATGAAAGCCATTGCTACTGTTAGTGTTTTTTTACATCCCTAAGCAATGTTGTCAGTGACGCCACCCACACACAGGGTTTCATACAGTACCAATCCCTTTACAATCCAATTTTAGACAATTAACTTCACCTAAAGTGCATTTCCATTCATTTCACAAACACATGCATACATTCCCATATCCCTTGTCTATTTAGTCTGAATGACTAATCTTCCTTACTTACGTGAATGTTTGTGTTTATGTGTGTGTGTGTGAACAATTTGCATATTATAATTACTAGCAGTGTGCTTGAGATAGCTGGATCATAATTATCGTTTATCTTTATTACATATTCAGATATGGCGGTTGCTAGCAGCCTTTGGTAGATTTAATATCTTGTGTGTCGACCTGACCATACTGTAAATGTTACTGAGAATCGGAATATTACCGTTTGCCTCTCTTTATACAATGTTTTTTATCACACGAGGTGACGCGCGCTTTAGTTATGGTTACTGAGTTTATAAACACGCTGTGAATGTGTGTGTAAACGCATGAGACACTGCCGAATTCGGAAGTGTGTGTATGTGTGCGTGCGTGTGTTATGTGCTGACGCTAGTCGTCTTTACGCACACTTTCACAGCGTGTTTGTAAGCTAGGTTACCACAAGTAAATCGCGCGTCGGTTCGTGAGATAAAAATACTATACCACTCTTATATCACTGACTGGTTAATGTTATTTTGCCGCGTTATAGGTAAGTTACTAGCTGCGCCCCGCGGTTTCACCCGCGTAAATGTCGATCCCGTGGGAATATCGGAATAAAAAGTAGCCTAATGTTAATCCAGAGTGTCAGCTACCTCCATACAAAATTTTATCAAAATTGGTTTAGCCGTTTGAGCGCGAAGAAGTAACAAACATATAAACACACACACACACACTAACAAACTTTCGCCTTAATAATATTAATGTGATTTCCGTTTTAAATATAAGACGATGATGGCTTGTTGTGATGACCCAGTAGTTAAAGCCTCGCCTCTAATGAACTACGTAGTAGGTTCAAATCCAGGCAAGTACTAATGTGACTTTTCAATTCATATGTGCATCTGAGTTTATCTTGGACATTACTGACATCAGTGAAGGAAAAACATTGTGAGGAGACCTGGACTCAATATAAGTCTGAACTAGCCAACCCGTCTTGAGCAAGCGTGGTGCTAGAGAAGGCATGAGCGTTGATAACCAAAAAGCCTCTTCTCAAACATTGAGAAGACGATTTTCTTTTGCACTGGGACAATATACAGCACTACATCATCTATTATTTAAGTATAAGATATCGATATATAAAACTCTTCCCCTCTCTATATAAAAACAAGGCCTAAGCTCTGCCTGCAGTGGGACAGTTAGGATACCGGCTAATCATTTCAGCCGAAAGACGTCCACTGCTGGACATAAGCCTCCCCCAAGCACCTCCACTTCGACCGGTTCTGTGGTTCTCGCATCCAACCGGTTCTTGCGGCCTTTATAAGGATACCGGCTACTATAATTATAATAATATACCTCTAGCATTAATATATTATGCTGTTTCCACACAATAGCATCCATTATAAATATTTAAACGAATTTCATTCATCATACTAAACAATCGTTTTATACCATCTCTACGTCATGCGAATATAAGCCAGTTTAGCTCATGGCTAAGCTGCAGTTAGGATAAACTTGCTTACATTAAGCCATGCACAAGGTCTTTAGAGTCTAGACAAATGACGTGTCACATACTTGCATACAATGCCCTCAAATATGGCGAGGGGGGTAATGGCTGATCTTTGCGTTATGCTCGTGAACGGGTGCTGCTTGTGGTGACTGGTCGTCTTGCTGACCATGGTTTTATTGTTGTTATTAGTAGTAATAACTTGTTTATTTATTTTTCTTCGATGGTCCTAGTTTATCATTTGTGACTTCAAGTGACAGCTATGTAAACAGAACCCAGCATTGCATATATATGTAAGCTGTCACGCCCTTTATACCTGGAGGCTTTTATTTGGTCAGTAAGTTTTTTTTTTTTTTTTGGTTATTTTTAATTTTTTTTTTTGCTTGAGTACGTATAGTGTTTATTGTATTTGTTGGTATATTGGCGTGGCTAGTTAACCTATGGCAAATAATTTAATTTAAGGTTCTGTGTCCTGTAATGTTAATTACTTTGCATACATAGTATTGTATAAAATTAATTCTTTTCTAACTGAACAGACAGCTGTGCTGCTGGGGAGTTTGTTCCGCCACTTCTTCTCCCCAGCGAAAGCACTAGGAAGTGGCGAAGGGCGGGCGTTTTGGGGGACTGTCTTTTGTAATTTTGACGTTCGAAAAGTGCTGATTCTCAGCCTAGTTTGAATAAATGACTTTTGATTTTGATTTTGATTTTGAATGGGGTTCAGGATTCGTCAAGGATGTTATTATATGGGGAGGCAAATTAGGTATCAAGTATTCAAATCCCATTAGATATGACGAACCAGAAGCACACTATTAAAAATATTTTTTAATAGTGCCAGCCTTTTGGGTACATTTCCTGTTGACAGCGATGCGGCCGAATTTTTTGATGTCCTTTGATTAGGTATTTCCCCTCCCTTTTTATACAGGATGAAATTGAACACATACGACAAATCGAAATGGGAGATTGTACTCATCATTATGAACAACTTTTACTATGGGACCAAACCTGAAATCGCGAAAAAAAAATCAGTTGTTCCCTACATTTTGATGAGTTATGCGAACATAAATGTACCTTAATACAAATCAGAATACGGAAACCAGTCGCAGATCAACCGCACTTACACAAAATTCCTCGCAATGTCGTAACAGCTCGTTAACGCAATCCTATCGTGTATCTAGTAGGCGACTGATAAGCTCTTATCTTGTTTGCCGACACATAACCGTGTAACTAGTCACCTACATTGTGCTGCAGATTGCTCGTAATCGTGTCAAGATGGGAGGTAATTTTGTTGGTTAATTAAGTACTATTAATATTAATGGGAATAATTAACAAACATCACGCTTCCTGTAATCCTTATCTTTACTAACCCCCTTACTAATGAACGTATTATATCAGAAGAATACACATCGATTTCTCTCTTTCAGACGTCAGTAATTTGACTTTAGAAAGAAGAATGAAATGAAATGAAGAAGACAAAGCGTTGTGTAACTATAACAACGTTATTAGTAAGGGGGATAGTATAAAACAAATTCGCCAAAATGTCTGTACGCGCATGACTGCCGAATCATCATCATCATCATCAGCCTATAATGTTCCCACTGCTGGGACACAGGCCTCCTCTCTGTGAGAGGGAGAATGACTGCACCAAATTCGATCATTGTTTTTTTGTTGTGTTCGGTATTGCCAGGACAAGGTTTGCATGTAAGAAAATTTCGGAAATTCGAAAAACAATTTATTTAAATTTTATTGAGTTTATTTTTGTAATTTTAGTTATGCAGTCTCGACGAGACTAAACTAGTTTAACCGTCACCAATTTCTATTAAAAAATAACCAAAATGTTTTATATCTAGATATAGATACAAGCTGTGCCTAGTTTGGGGCCAACGCTATCTTCATTAGCAATTTTAATGTTCAAATAAACGCTTTTTACATTATTTTTCTTACCTTCTGAAGGGTTTGTCGGAGGTGTACCTTTAGTAAACCCAAAACCACTACCACGTCCGTAACATATATTATTAATGAACTTGATAAAAAATACGCTTAACTACTTGTAAATTTTCTGTACGAGGTACGCTACCGTATAAATTATAGATAGATGGCCTAATACTCGTACATTATGGATTGCAAAAGTGAAGTATTGTCTTCATTTGAAAGATAGTCTGGTCTAGATATTTTGTCTAGACCTAAATCTATTACCTACAGTCAGACTTGATTTGAGATTTCTATGAAATCTGTCAGATTGAAATTGAGGTTCAGAGCCCTGATTCACAACCATACGACAGGCTATCGTATCGAAAACCTGACATTTCGATAACCTGATTTGACTTCCCCTCAACGGCAAATAGCTGTTGGAAGAATAGCGGGCGTCTATTTGATTTAAACTGACAAAATTTTCGGGTTTTGGACTTGTCAACAGCATTGAGAAGACTCCTACGATAACAATGATTAATGTTCGATACGATACGGAAGCATATCGAGTGTTTGTGAATAAGGGGGCAGATCTGAATAGGTTTCGTTCTAGAAAACTAGTTTTAATCTAGGCCGAAAGGCTCCTTAGCCAGTATAATAATAATGCTGGCCAGTATAAAATAAATAATCAATTAAAAGCGTGTTAACCTAATAAAATGGAAACACGTTTTTAACCGACTTCAAAAAAGGAGGAGGTACTCAATTCGGTTGAATATTTTTTTTATATTTGTTACCTCAGAACTCTGTTATTTATAAGCCGATTTGGAAAATTCTTTCTTTATTTGAGAGAATATATTTTCAGATTAGTCCCATAGAAATTTCATTAAAATCGGTTCAAAAATTACTGGTAAAAATTCAAGTAAACGAAATTGCGTCGTTTGCTTTCCTATGACTTTTCAGTGGTGGCTTAGTGGAATTTTCATGAGTTTCATTGAGGCTATAAGTGCCGTATCTTTACATTATTAACCGACTTCAAAAAGGAGAAGGTTCTCAATTTGACTGTATTTTTTTTGTATGTATGTTTCGCGATATCTCCGGCAATTGTAAATCGATGTATTTTGGGGTCAGCTTCCCGCCTAACCGGATGTGAATACCAGTACTTTACATGGAGCGACTGCCTATCTGACCTCCACAACTCAGTTACTGGGTAATATGATACCCCTTGGTAAGACTGGTTGTCAGAGATTCGGGCTTTTGGCGAGTAACGACTGTCAAAGATCCAAGAATGACAGCCGGGACCAACTACTTAACGAGCTTTCCGAGGCACGGGGGCGTCTCGGTATGTTACGATGGTCACTCATCTAAGGGCCGACCGCGGCAAGCGTAGCTTAACCTTATCGATCGACCCGTGCGGCTGTTTTCGTACAACATACTAAATCTGTTACTACTCAAATCTTATTGCTTCGGCGAACAAATAACATTATGTGGGTACGTCTTTCGTACAAATAAATAATTGTAATTCATTTAATAGAAACGATCGATCTACTAACCTACTGAAACATACCTAAAGATTACTTTAAAAATAACCTTTTTATTTAATAAAACACTGTCTTACACTCGCAACTGACATGAAAAACAAGATGGCGTAACATTTTTCACTTTTCCGCATTCTGAAAAGTTTAAAACCAAAATTGAACTTTGTCCCTTTTGTATTATGGCTAGTTTTTGTTTACTAACATGTTGTTATTTATCTAGATAAGAAACGAAACGACCGATTACATTTTATCAAGTATTATGCTGAATTATGCCAAGAGATTGTGGGATACTGAAATTAAATGGTTAATAAATAATATCTACTAAGTGGTGTTTATTTTTGTAAGTGATACTTGTATTTAAGTGTGAATCTTCATATTGATAACAAATTATTGTATCTAGGTAAATCCTCGTGTTATTTTCCTTGTCTAGCGAAGTGTGTCAACTAATACAGGGTGTTACAGAAAGGGTATATCAATACAAACGGGTTGAAGAGTGTATCTGGTCTAGAATCTCTGTACGAAATTTCAGCTCAAAGGCATTAACTTTGAAAATGCTTAATATTTTTTTATTTCGACATCACGGCGCTGCACTGGCGCGCGGCGGCGTGATGTGCGTGTACTAGGCGCACAGACACACTACAGATAATAGATAATGACCATCGTAGTGCGGTGACAGGTTTGTTATGATTTCAATTTAATAAACTATCGAAATAAAAAATATTAAGCATTTTCAAAGTTACTGCTTTTGAGCTGAAATTTTGTACAGAGATTCTAGACCAGATACACTCTTTAACCCGTTTGTATTGATATACCCTTTCTGTAACACCCTGTATACGTCGGCGCCGATCAAAAGGATGATGTTACTTATCAGATTTATGCATTATGGCATCATACCTACATAGAAGAGCCTCATCTTCAGAGATAAGTTAGCATTCTTCATTTATCTTAAGAGTAGTTTTTTTAAACATATTTTCCAAGTATCATAATCTCTGGTGTATTCCATCTGCAGGGTTGTTGTGATAAACCAAAAGTTATATTGTAGGTGTTGAATCTTTTGTAGGTATTGCACTTTTAAGTTATATGATTGCATTATGTACTAGAACCTGCTCTACTTAATAAATGATATGGGAAATCGATAAAGCAATCAATTGTACCTACTTATCAGTCAACAAGCAGCATCTGCAATTGTATTTTTTAATTCATGATGTTTTAATAGCTTCCTGGAACTGATATTCACATAGCAAGTAGTTTTATATGAATTTATGTGGGGTAGGTACAACTAAAATGTGAAAAATAAAAAGGTTTTACAAAAAAAAAAACAACCGAATTCCAAAAAAAAGAACACTACAAAGTGAAAAATAACTTTAATTTCGGAAGTCAGTGTCAAATACGAAAATGCGGAACCAACGACACCGACTTCCGAAATTAAAGTTACTTTTTACGTTCTGTACTTTAAAAGCCTAACTTGCGCTAGCACTTAAGACCGCAGGCTATTATTACATTCAAATTTAATTAAGGATAGAACCTAGGAACTTACTTTACCGTCCAATATACAAAGCCCGTCTTAAGTACAATTATCATAATTAACAGTGGGTAGCCAGCCACGGTGCTCCCGCGCGGCCTACATACTGTAAGATAAACTTACAGGCGGCTTGCGACATCGTACCGAGGTAATATTAGGTACTTCGCGTTATTCTAGACCTGTTTACAGATAGTGTCAAGGTAGACCTATATTTTGTAGGTAAAGAAACTACTAATTAAACTTTTGTTTGTGGCAGGGGAGAGTTGTTGTAACCAGTTTCATGGTTTTCAGATCAAACTCAAACTACAACTACTGCATTTATTTCAATTAAACCATTTACAGGCACTTTTGAATTGTCAAGAAGTCGGTCAGGCAGAAAATATGAAGCTAGTTGCCCATTCCAAAGCGTAGGTAACCTATGGAGAAGAACGGGCAAGAAACTCCACGGACACTCTTTTAAATTATATTTTTACAAAAATATTAGTTACATCATTAATGTCGAATTTATAATTATATGTGAGAACGAAAAAAAAAAAGGCTTAGGTACGATAAAAACTTAGATAAAAATTAAATTATGATTTACTTATCTGGCAGTTTTTTACATTAAGGGCTGTTTTTCAATCGACAGATAATTTTTATTCGTGGAATAAAGTTGACATCTGATAGTTTTTGGAATGGAAGAACTTTATTAAGAACTTTATTTATGTACACATAGTTAGCAATAAAGAATTTGAATTTGAATTTGAACTGTCAAAAATTCATAATTATTCCTTCGATAAACTTATCTGGAGTTAGAAAAATCAGCCCTAAAACAATTTTAACTTAGCTAGCTGGAGGCTGTAAAACAATTATATTTACCTGTCAAAAAGTAGTGACAGTCACAATAATAATAATCAAACTACTTAATTATGATTAACAGTGTGTCTGTGTGTCTGTTATTAAAAAGTTAACTCAAAATAATACTTCTCATTGCTCTTGTTTCCCAAACCTTATCCGAAGACGAGGCTTGCTGTGTCTAATCGGGGTCGAGAGTTCGATTTCCAGAAAAAAAATACGCAACAGTGGATTTCAATACCATAACTCTCGTACTAGCGTAACATTCAAATAGTTTTTCGAATCAGGGTGTTTGCGATAGCGTCATTTTCGATTTTTGCAGAGGTTTTCGATTTATTTTGTTTTCGAAATGGCGTACCACTCGCAAAGTTTTTCGAAACTGCATCCGTCGAAACAACGTCATTCGATTCTTCATATCACTCGTCCCACTTGATTACTCTACTAAGTGAACAAAAATCAATAACCTAACTTCAGCTACTGTTTATCTTTCATCCATGTCTAAGTGGTGGTTTGTAATGGGACACAAAACAAGCCGCATGTCTAAGCCTACAGACACTGTTGTAATGTATGGGTTTCCTGTGATACCAGTCATGGTGTCAAGATTGGCAATTCATTATTATAAACGTTAAAGTTATGAACTGTTTTCTGATATGCATCGGAATCATATTCATCGTAGGTACGAGTAATTTTTTTAGTAAGTCATTTCTTTAAAGTTCAAAAACAAAGTATTTTATTTCACATAAATCTACATGGGCACTTCTGAAGCTTCAGAAGCTAGGTGCACGGTTCCAATTGGTCGTTTCGTATAAAGAAGAGCCGACAAGAAACTCTACGGTTAGGTACTATTTTTAAAGTAATGTTTGGTAGAGAGGCTTTGAGAAAACAATTTACGAAGCAATTTTCTTACGGAGGATTGTTATCTAGAAAGTACTTATCAATAATAAGTAGGTACTTGATGGATTGCGTAACGATTTAAACCAATAATTAGCTGTTGAGAGCAACGTACAAATTGCGGATAAGTTTCTCTAAATTACCTGTTAATTCTATATCGTGTCTCACAATGTAAACACTCGAACATTTACCTGAAACGAAAAGAAAAAGATTGATTACACACATATATGCGGTAACGATGGATCAACACGCAAGGATTAACGCGAGAAATCTGAGATTCCGAGTATTCACGAATATAACCGAAGTTATTATTAAAGTTTAATCCCCTGTCCAATTAGTTTCACATGTCATTGACACTTGTGAGAAATGAAATAAGATCATTTATGATGTAACAGATAATTTTTGGCATTCGAATATAGGTCAATGATGACGAATAAATAATGTGATTCGTAAGAAATATGAATTAGACGCTTTTAAATTTGCGGACACGATGACGTTATAATGACCACGTTTGATAAAATACGAACACGTTATAAAGTTATAACGTGTAAAATAAAAACGTGAGAAGTAAAATGTATGGAATACGTCATCGGTAAAGTTACTGATGACGTATTCCATACATTTTACTTTCCTGACATGGACGTCTACGATGATATAAGTACAATAGACATTATAAAAAACGCATACCTATTGGAAAATAAAATTGGAGAAGTTAACTAAGATACGTTTTATAGTAAAATCTTATAAAAGATTTGAAAATCTCTCTGTAGGACTTTTTTTAGATTACAAAGCAACAGTGTCCTTTATTCTCGGTACCATAAACTACAATTTCATTTTAACAGTTGTAGAACATTAACAAAATTTGAATATAACGGCCCGAGGTATAAACCAGATGAATTCACTTATAACAAAAACTCATTCACAAGCAAAGAAGACACTCATAATTTCAATTTAAATACAAAGTACGTTTAAGTTATGCAAAACGATAAACAGAAACTCCAAGTGACTGACAAAACTCATCAAGCCATCAATCCACATGACTGCTCTAACAGGAATGAAATACAATTTTGACGTTTTAACATACGCGCGTGGGCTTTCTGATTCAGTAAAATGCTCCAGAATTAAGTTTAATCACGAATATTAATGGAAATCAACCGTAATTTGATGTTTTGGTGTGTAAATGGTTTTTTGACAAGTAGTTTACGGAATGCCACCTTTTTAATAATGATGCAACTGTACATATAACCATATTCTGAATCTAGAAAACAGTGTAGATTATTTTACCTGATTACCCCAAAAGGAGGTTAAATATGAGAAAAGGCTATTCTCTGCCGTAGCATACCTAATTAAAAGCTAATAATAACCAAAACTTACCACATAACGTTAATCATAAAGCAGTAATTAAGTTTATTCACGCTTATCCAATTTGCGGGAATGAAAATGCCAACGATTCTAATAAACGCCATTATTCATTTAGCATCAAAGAAATATTGCCAAGTGCATAACTACCAACAAATTGCTACAATTTACCATTGCCAACTTAACAAATAATAATTTACCAAACAATTTATTCCACTATTAATTAGACACCTACACACATAATTGTTTAACACCCACCGCAGGAAAACAGCGATACACATCAGTTTACACGATAATTGACCATAAAACCGAACAAAACTTAGAAGCTTCACCCGCCATGGTTGTGGCTATCATATAATTTGTGAAGTTAAAAATCCCATTAAGTAGCCATCATTAAAATTAAGGAACGAGGAAGATAAGATCAGTTAAACAACCAGGCGTTAGGATAATTGTGGATCCCCCATGTACTAGTGGTTTCATTATGATCGTCACGCGATCGTGTCGGCCAAGGAAAGCTTATTAGCGTTTACTTTGTAGTGTTGATTAGTGTGATAAGTGTTGATAAGTATGCTAGTTAAGAGAAAGGATAGGTTTAATTATGACATCACAAGCCAACGGACGAGTAAATTGTTTTGACGTTGAATCACATTAGGGAGCACGTTGTGTAGATGAAGATAAAGATGGCCACTGTTCCAGTTTTTAAAGGAATAATAAACTAGTTCTTTGAATCAAGTACAAATGTCAAAGTATCATTTAATTCATTCACGAGATTACCTCATCCAGTAATAAATTTTGATAAAAACGAAGAAATATTGAGACATTCGGCCATGAACTCAAAAGTTACGGTCAAGTATACAACAATTAAGAATACAGCATTATCATTGTTTTTGTTACCGCTAATTCCGCAAACATAATCGGTTTAATGAACTTACATCATATATACATCATGGATAAACATTTTGCAACAAGGACATTTTTTGCTGCATCGCTCTTAGCATATTAGGATTAGACCAAAACTAGATTTGGTTTATCTAGATGACATTATGAATTCTGAATGTGGAATTCCAACGGATTCCGCACAATGGAATTGTTCTGTTTGTGTTCAGAGATATATCTCTGCATAATATTAAAGCTGGAGTGGAATTTGCGACGTTGTTCGTTTCTTTGTCATTTCAAAGGATATTTTGGTTCGCCAAATTGTGGTTTATTGCTTTAGCAGCAAAAATCATAAAATAGATCCAGCTTTACATACCAATGCAAATATTATCGTTTACTGAAAGATTCCTCCTATTTTTCGCAACACTTAATTATTATTTTAATGTATTTCGATTGAAATCTAACCTTTAGTCAAGAAATCCTCTATTTGATTTAGCGAAGACATTTCATCAAGTAAACATGCATTTGCATCAACTCCCAGACCATCGTTTACGTAATTCAATCTTGCAACGTCTGGATGTATCATTCGATCGTCCGTACAATTTCCATTCCGTAATCAAAGTAACAGAATGGAACACGTTTTCGCATCACGCCTAAACACTGTTCTTTGGCACACGCCGTATAATCTTCTACCTGGTTCCGGGGTCAAGCTGAACAGTTATCTTTGAGTAATATAAGCATATTGCTAATAATTATTGATGCTTCACGGCCAATTAGCGATTTGCTTTCGATAATAAATGTTGGCGAAATTATAGTGGAATTTTTGCGGCCTATTTTATAAGATTCTGTTGATATATCATATTATAGTCGAAGTAGACCTGTCTTCGTTAATATTTTATGAACTTTTAGTGAAGTTTTTTGCCTTAATTTTATAAATGAATATACACAGTTATAAATACTTAATAATGAATGATCTTTGAATTCTTCAAAGAACAATAAGGATTAAACTCGCCAATGGAGACTATGGGACGTGGTACTTGTAGCAAGTTCAGAGCAATTTTTTTTTTGCGAATTCATACCTTTTTGCCTCGAAAGCATTTGCTTAATCTAAAACAGACATTAAATTTAATGGAGGAGTGTCTCTATTTTTTATTTCAAAGGCATTGGTTTCTATTACAGTTATTTGTCCATCGACCTCTTGGCGCCGGCTATCTAATTGCCAACCAGGATGTCTTTTAAAACATTTTTTACACTACCTACTTAAAACGTGTACTGCATTGCCAACGTTAATTCTGTATAGAGTCGAGTGGTTTATTTTTGCGATTCTATCGTAAAGACTTTGGATTAGATTAAGACTTCCAGATATGGCTGTGTTTTCACTTTAGCATTACCATCGTCACTATGGATAAGGAACAATTGCTAAAACATTGAAAAAATAAAATTGATACGTCAAAGTGTGTGAATACCATGTGCATAAATTGATTGTGTGCAAAATTCTAATAATTTAGGCAGTCATTCTGATTTAAAGTGTGTTTTATAAAACTTAATAGGTTGGAAAAACAATATCAAGAATCAAAAATAATAGTCACAGTATAAATTTAAATCTAGATTTCCTAACATCAACTTAGTGATCGTCTAAATTAGCATAAACTTTACCTGTTTCTATTTTATCTGTTACTGCCTCATTACCTTCTGCTAATTGACCTCCACAAAGTTTTAAAATAGATTTACTACCAGTCTTATAATTATATTCTCATCATTAGGACTACGTTATCTCATACGAGTATATACTAGGTATTCAACTACATATTTCATTTCTTATTAATTTGAATTATCTTACCAATGGAATTTTATGAATCGAAATACTTGTGCTATAATTGTATACTATTAACGAATGGCATATATGCATAATAATCATCCTATAATGTGCCCACTGCTGGGACACAGGCCTCACTTCGAGAGGGATTGGGATAGCCCAATCCCTCTCGAAGTGAGGCCTGTGTGATAGAATCTACCACGCGGGCCCAGTGCGGGTTGGTAGATGTCATAATGCTTTCGAATTTATTTCATATTATGCGTAATTATCTACATATATTATGAGATATATACATAAGTAGCATTAAACTAGTGCAGACAACTGTGTAAGACAAATTGATTGATTGATTGAGATATTAAGGTAGTGTTAGAATCAACAGATAATTATACGAAGCGTGTTCATATCATCGTAATGATACTTATGTAACTTCCTACCAACATTATTCTGTAGTGTATTTAAATAACTGTACGCTGAACTTTAGCCAAAGCAACCGGTCCCTGATGAAACAGGTACTGTGTTATCAATCAAATTAATTTTATGTTCAGCTGTACACTTACTAAAGGGCAATGTGTGTTTCTTACATTATTTCAGTCATTTATGATTATCGAAAGCTTTGGTAGTTTATTTTATCTGACAGCCGAATCAAAGGTAAAACCCTCCTTCTCATGTAGGTATAATTATGTTTCATCGTTTTCAGATTTCTTATTTATTCTCGGAAGGTTCCTCAATGTTACCATTTCCCTTTCAGTATTAACATTGCAACGTATTACATGTTTAAAAGATCAAAGGAACCAAAATATTGACTTCCTTCCGGAAGCTTTAAAGGCAAGACGGATAAATATTTCGTACATAATATAAAGCCTTATTTTCTTTTTGTGAGTAATCTGTTAGCAATTTACTACTCAATCTACGAATATCTAAGCGAAACCTTGAACTTCTTAATAGATCTCAATCATGCAAACAAAAAATATTGTAAAAAAACGTAATAAGTCATTTGTTGATTGATGTTAATGTGATTCGTATATTTGACGTTTTGCTAACTAGTTACGGTAATAGATTTTAAAGGATTATAATTACTATATTTGCCTGGACTAGGTGCTGATACGCTTGAGAAGAAGCTTTCAAAACGAGTTTTTTCTGATCTAATATTATTATGTGTACCTACTTGTGTGCTTTCTCCTAGATACTTTGTAGCTCTTAGAACATTGATGTCTAATCTAAATTCGCGCCTGTGAATGTTTATGCCAGCCAGATCAATTCGAAAATAGAGAACTTAATTCTGACGTGGTTTCACAAGTCTTCCTTGAACTATCACAATTATTCAATTTATTTTCCTTGGTTTTAGTAAAACTACATGAGATAGCTTAGGTGTGGTTTTTGGAGGTAAGCCAACTTAATGACGTGATACTTCGCAAAAACATTGCAAAAGTGGAAAAGAACAGAATAGTTAACGACCACATGTTACCAAAGCACTTAAGGATACAAGGTAACGGAAATCCTATTTCATTGGGTAACCGAGGCTTCTATTTTATAATCAAAATAGTAATAAATGAGATATTTATGGGTTACCTAAAAATTAAACACTGATGTTGGATGTGTTTAAGACAAATAAGCCAGAAAAGAGAAATGCAACTGAAGAGTGGCAGACTGTGGAAAGACTTTTAACCAGCAGAGAGACAGTACCTACTGATTAAGATTCTAATAATATTCCTAACCAAGATAAAATAAATATTATTACAGAAACTGTATCAGAATCTAACCAAGTTGACGATAAAGAACAAACTATAAGAGCTGCTAGATAACCACCCTTTAGTGCCACAGATTTATCAGACCTTATTATCTTGAACAGAAACTGTAAAATAATCGAGTTCCATAATCAGATCGCTAAAGGCATGTCGTAACTCGAAATATATCCGCGCCAGCACATATTAATCGCACAAATGTGCGAACACGCCAATGGCACTTTCATAATTTATTCGGGTTAACCCGATAAGCCGAAAGGGTAAATTTAATTGGCTTTCCCAACGTAAAGCTGCTTGAAATACTCGAAGGTGCTCACCTTTGCTTAAGAGAAAGGGATTGTTCAATAAATATATCGATTTTGGGAACAGTAAAAGGTGTTGATCTTGTTGGTACTGATATCGTTAATTATTTTGTTATGCAAATAACTGTAGACACTGCAGATCCTCATGGGTGGTCCTACTTTGGTTGAGATTCCATTTTATCAGAATGCATGAGTTCTATTTTACCGGAACAGGCAGATGGTCCATTCCAGTGTAATAACTCGTTAGTCACGGGATTATAGCCGCATAAGATGCATCCTTTGCATCGCTTCCATTATCCGAGATAAATTAATATGTGCCTCATCTGTAGTGTGAAATGCTTTCATCTTCAATTCAGCAAATATGAGACCATTTTTAATAGCAAGGGTCAAAGCCCTTACTGTGTTTGTACAATATTATGTATAAGCCTCCAGTACCAAGGGTAGGAAAATCTTCAAAGATAAAAGGGAAATATTTCGCCAGGATTAGGAAGTAAGAAAGGTTTTACTTTCATAGGTTTAGCTCCGGGTAATATCGATCCAATGTGTAGGCAGCGCTTTTCTTTAGGATCAAATACTGGATTAAAAGCTTTAGTGAATAATATGAGATATTTTCCATACGTTCGTGTCTGTGTAGTACATGGAACAACTAATGTAAGCCATTTGAGTTGTATTAGCAGACACATCTGCGAATTATAGGGCATTAGTGCCTTTGTCTTGGTTTGTGTTTGATTTCTAGAAATACCGAAGGTTTTTGAACAAAAAAACCTCATATTGTCGTATAGTTTTCATAATGTACTATGTTATTACACTCTAACGTTACGAAAAACCTTAAGTTAAACTAATTGAACTCTATCAATTAGATAAATGATTTAAAAGCCGGGTGCATTTATAAATAAAATATTTGGCTTGTGCATCGTAATTTCAATTAAGTTGACAAGCAACTTAACTCGATATTAATCCATCAACTGACTACCATGAGAATGACTTAACTCAAACTACATCAAACCTGACCTCAAACATAATTAAATTGATAAACCGATTGACACCCATCAAGTTGATGATGAATGAATGTTGACGGATCATCCGAATGAATGAACATGTTCACTCGTTCATGATACGGTGTGACATCATCACGTCAGTTTAACCGTAGTTATGATTGATCGTAGTAAAAATTAACGCGTCATTTTGTAGTTGATTTCAAAGTAGTTACACTTATATGAATAATCGAATATTCTTTTACCATGATGTAAATGATTTTTATTCTAATTTGACTATCATAATTGTATCAATTAAGAAAGTATCGATCAATATTATATTTTCGTAGACCCGGCTGTCATATAATATATATTATATAGTTATTTGACAGTCGTTGGGGGTAGTCAGAAGCCCGTAAGTCTGACATCCAGTCTTACCAAGGGGTATCGCATTACCCAGTAACTGGGTTGTGAAGGTCAGAGCATAGTTGGGAAAAGGCTGGGCAGATGAGTATGTGAGATAATACTAGGGGTAGATATTACATTCTGTTATGGCGGTATAAAGGAAGGTTCAGAGCAGCAGTAGACAATGGAAAATTGTTATGAAATTAATTTCATTCTTGTTTATGACTATAAATATTGTGTAAGAAAACAATAAAATACTAAAAAACTATTATAATGAGGACTTCTGTATGCATTGGCACGTGGCATCTTCAGTAATACACTTGTTCATAATAAAGAATGATGTAGGTATTGACTTCATCAAGTTGTAATATTAAATCTATATATGCATATGTCATAGTGTTTCGCTATACTTTTACTTCGATAAACTCTCTTTCTAAACTCCGTTTTTCGTGAGGAACAATACTCATATTCACACTTTAACCTTTAAACCTTCGTTAGGCCAACAAAATATATCAAAATCCTTGAGCATTTTTCTGTTTTAATTTCGCATAATTATATTCAATGCATTGAGTTTTTGTTAGATTTTCATTACCTAGTCGTATAGAAAATTCTCTACCTTTTCTAACATTTGGACTTTCCATTCAAACAATAATTTCTACACAAATCATCAAAAATTACCAACATTTCTATCCGCATCGCATCCAGGTCCATCATTCAGATCAAAGGGCCAAACACAAGGTGTTCACGTATCGAGTTACTAGGAAGCGACTCCTGCGCATGTTGCATCACATGGTGTAATAATGCACCATACACCGCAACTGGGTCAAACGGTAATTATTTATAAATCTCTTGATACGCCCGGAAATTGAAATGTTTAATGTGATTGGTTTTGTAAATAAATGGTGACCATATTGTTTTAATGTTCATTTGTTTTGGGGAGTCCGCGTATCACTGGTCAGTTTTCTCCGCTCTAGCTCGTCAGTTTCTTTAATTCGCCAGTTTCTTTGATGAGTCAGTTTCACTGATTAGACAGTTTTGCGGATTGGACAGTTACGTCAGCTCGACAGTTTGCAGTTTTTGCTAGTTTCCCTCGAATCAAAACGATACCTAAATGCTTATTGAAGTACTTTAATCGGTCAAGCACCGCGCGTCGCCTACTGGCGATGAAACAATAGAAAATCAATTGTGTCTCATTAGCGGAGCTCGTCAGATTAATGAAGACGTGATTCAATTAAATTAAATTGCTTAGTCGAACCACATTTTTTTTGAGATGTTGATCAGGTGGAAATAGGTTAACCTATTAATCATAGAGAGAATACTTTTCATATCTTAACAAAAAACGAAAAATAACAGTCGTGTTATTAAAACAGGTGACGACCTACTTTGTTCTTTTATTCTTTCATCGGTAATAAATTAAAATCGTTCTAAACTAACATTCGATTTTGACATCAATCGATTTCATTAGTAGGTTGTTTAGTTTAATATTTAAGAAGTAACACATTTTCTTCATTCTTTTGAGTTTTTTAGGTATATGAGTTTCGGCTACACATATTTCTAGCAAGATTTTTTTTATCTACTGCTATTGATGGTTTGAAAGATGATTTGGGTAGAAAGGAGGTGACTTCTGACATGAACAGCTAAGAGACGTATAAGAAGATGACATGTTGCAAATATATTCAAAGTACAGAGTACAGTTTTGACTTCGCTCTATTTTTTATAATATGTATAGTGCTAACCCGCACTGGGCCCGCGTGTTGGATTACGGCCCACTCCCTCTCACTGAGAGGAGGCCTGTGTCCCAGCAGTGGGAACATTATAGGCTGATTATGTTATTATGTATCGATAATAATTAGATATGTAATAATATATCGACGGTTCCCCGGTTATTTGATCTAAGCGAAATTTTTTTCGAAATTGAGTTGTATACATAATCGGAATCAGCGAGAACCGTCGATATAGACCTTTTTCATCAGGGTCAGCCAAAAAGATTATCGATATGAACAAACTAACTAAAGTGTCGGCTTCGACTTTCTTATGGAAATTGTCAAAAGACTCCTTATTCCGTATCACACACGTCAGTCGTTAAATGCTCGCAGCTCTAAGACATCATGTCTAGGCCCTTTGGTGTTGGGTGCGTCGAACGCGTCATTCGCATCATTGCCAAAGAGATAAAATGCTACTTTACCTTATTTAACATTCTAATGCAATTTACAAATGTCAATTTGGCAGAGACGAGTTTAGCATTTATCTGTTTTATATTTCCTTTGGTACGAGGAAAATCTTGTGCCTTAACCTAACTGATACTACTGATACTATCATAATCAGCATAAAATGATCCCACTGCTGGGACACAGGACTCCTCTCTTCGAGAGGGAGTGGACTGTAATCTACCACGCGGGCCCAGTGTGGGTTGGTAGATGTCACAAGTCTTCGAATAGTTGGTTCTAGGACATACCGGTTTTCTCACTATGTTTTCCTTAACCGTTTTGAGAGCAGTGGTGATGAAAAAAAAAGTAATAAAAAAAACTAAAAAAACCCGACTGCGGTAAAAAAGTTAAGTTAAAAAAAAACTGAAAACCTAAAACAAGCCCATTTTAAATTAAATAAAAGTTGGAAGCAGGCGAGACCCATTTGAGTTTGAAAATATAAAAAAAATGGTAAGTATGGGTCCCGCGGTCCCGCCTGTTCCAACTTGCTTGCTTTCTGCTCGATGACTGACGCTAACGACGGAAAGAAAGCCACAAAGCCTACATTTTGGTGAAAACCACGATATAGCAAAGCTTAAAAAAAAATGACTCACTCAATTTCACAACGAACTTCGTACTGACACGGATCACGTATCCAACGTAAAATTCAAGTCATACACAAGCCGTGCTGATACAGATCTGCGTCCAGAATTATAAGTTGTTGCGAGCTGGCGTAATCCTGAAGTGCATGAGTCAGTGACACAGTGACTAAGAAGATGTCAAGCCATTTGTCGAAAGGCTAGGTAATGCTTAGTATGTATCGGCACGGAGTATCCGTAAGCATAAACGGAACTTTAACGATCATGTTCTAAGGTACGTGAATCTAGAAATAGTTGGAATGGTACAGCTAGTTGTTAGGTTAGTGGGATTCGTTGCCGGAGCTGACCTTTAAACCTGGAGCAATAGGAAACGAACCTCAAAAGGACCACATGGTGCAACCTTGAGACGCACACCGCACTTTGTATGTTCGTTATTTCATTATTTTAAAGTGTGTCATAGTCAATAGTGTTATCACTTATCACAATATGTCTTGTTTTCTCCTTTTATGTTACTTTCACGTAGGTAGTTAGTTATTATTTAATCGTGCTTTTTATATTATTTTAGTTTTTGTATAGTTTTAGTTAAGTTAGGTTTTAATTTTGTTATTTTTGTTAATTAAGGTAAATGGTTTAAATGATAATAAATTCACGAGTAACAATTAATGCTCGATAATGATCGTGCTTTTGTATGTTGTCCTATATCTTTTGTGTGCACCAAATAAACGATCTATCTATCTATGGTGGGTACCCATATAAACAGGCATAGAAAACTGAGACGAGAAGTTAGGTAACCCATATTCGGGGTTATTTCACTTTAAAGGATTCGGAGCTCTATTTAGGTGTCAGGTTTTCGGATCCATCTATCTGTTGGTTAGCCAGCATGTGTTATTATATCGATTGTTTTACAAAAGTTAAACTGTCTACGATCGCAGATTTTTCGTTGACTTCTGGTTTCCGTTCTTCTTTTATTTAGTTTGCTTTCAACGATACATTTTCGGTGTTCTTTGTAAAATATGTTTCAATTATCTAGTCTGACAAGCAGTCTTACCAAAGGATATAGTTTTACCCAGTAACTGGGTTGTGGAGGTTAGATAGACAGTCGCTACATGTAAAATAATGGTATTCGGTTAGACTGGAAATAGAAAAAAAACTCAAAAATTTTTGGGAAATGGCTAGGCAGATGAAAATGATTTTTCAATTATCTTAACGATAAACACAAGAGGGTTTATTTATAAAAGTTGTTTAAAGTTAAGAGACGTTAAAACGTCAAAAATGTATGGTTAAACAGTCGCTAATCATTACTTAACTTTAAGCAACGTTTATAAATAAACCCCAAGTTATTCAAGTAGTTCATTAACATCACTGATATATTGACATCTACCCAACTCGTGAGAGAAACTTCGTGAGAATATAAAGCGTTGATGTCATTGCTATATGTCATAGAGATGACGTATCCTCTAAGACGATCCTTCTTGATGCCACCTCATCGTCACTAGTACCTACCCAAGGCCACAGACATGTCTTGAATGTATAACAAAGGCGGGTTTCCTAAGATTTCCTTTCAAAGTGCGGATTAACGATAAAGTCTTAAGCTGGGTATCCACTACGTTCGCTTATGAACTTGTGGCTGCTCCGGCTTTAAAGGGGTCGTATTATTTATTTCTATTTTTTAGTTTTCACTAGAATAGAATATTTTTGTATAGAATGCATATCCGGTAGGCTCTTAAATCCTTACCTATCCTCCGGGCACGTCTTCCCTACCATTACCGCGCCCCCCAGTCTATTCCTTGATATGCAATGGTCGCTGTAGCACCATGCACATGAGGCTACAGGAGCTATTGCGAATCTTGGAGTTCATTCGATTAATCGAGTCTGGTTTAACCATGCTGGGTCCGGTGCAATTCATTCAGAATGTAGGTACATACCTACAGTTGCGTTGTTACAAAAATTAGTTTGGTTCCAGGTTCTACTTCTACTAGAAACTTGTTTTTAATTACGCAATTTTTTTACGATATTTCAGCCCAGAAATATTTACCATGATCCGAAATCTTAAAAAAAAGTCTAAATGATAAATTATTTTATTTTTGTAAGTAGGTTTGTACAAACACGTCAATCATATTTTTTAAAACAAGATGAGGTCGGCGTTTCTTATCTATTTACTTGATTTCAAATTTGAGCAGTCGAACTGCGCGTGTCTGCTTTATGTTTGGTAAAAAACGGCCACAACGACGAAGAAGTTCCGCGGAATTAGTGGACAGGTGGCAGTGGCGTGCATTGGTTTTCAGAATAGGAATAGGTTTTTAGGCCGGGTCTAGTCTAGGCAAACGCGGTCACTAATCAGAAAAAAAAGTGAGGTCAAAAGTGTGGTTATTTGAGTAGGCATGCCTACTTAAGGGTGATAAATTGCGAAGGTCGAACGTCATGGTATTTCGCGTGAGACGTACGTATTTTTAATTTTGTCGTATTAATTTGAACGAGTAAAGACCAATGACAATGTGCGAATAGTACGGGAGCCGAGTAGGCCGTCCGGAGACTGCCTACTGCCGCGCGTGTTTGTATGAAGATTTTGTTTTTTGTTAGGTATGATAATTTAGTGAGTTTCCTAATTGTAGGGCACACACACTAAAATGTAATTGACAGGCTTATGTTGATATCGAGATAGGCACTGCTTATATGCCTATATGCAATGCACGCCACTGACAGGTGGATACCCAGCTTTATGTAAGAGATACGTGTTTCTGATCTTAGCTTACTCTAAGGTAACGTTTCTGTATGTAAGCCTAATCGTGTAATGTGTGTCACTGTTTCTGAGAACCCGTTTCCAAATAGAAGTAGGCATTGGTTTTAAGGTTATGTTCTAGGAAAGACGAAAATATAAAAGACCTTTGTTTTAATTCTCGATTTTGTTAGATTTACTTGTAAAACTAATTACAATACAATTGTGAATGGGCTTGTAACTTACGCCGAGTGATGTCAACATATCCACAAATTATTTTTTGTGGAAATGTGTGCATGGTGCATGAAACTCCACGAAAACAAAAATGGAAGATTCAGCATGTTAGTTTTTGGATGATAGGTATCCTTATGCCTTGTTCGTTCGTGATTCTGAATTGACTAACACAAAGGTAAAGTCCCATCTTTAAACAGATTTCAAATGTTCCAAAACACACTTCTCGTACTGAAGAAAATGCAGTACATTAGCCTCAAAAAATTAACTCCATAAATCCTAGGAACCTCCTTCATACACGAGCAGCGTTGTCGACGGCAGCCGTAGGCGTGTCAACGGCAGTCGCAGGCGTGTCGACGGCTGCAGTTGCCTGTGCTGTTGACGCGTGCCGCTCGTGTGTATGACTTCCTAGCTTATGTAAAACAACCAAGCTAAAATCCCCTGTCAGACACAGCCTAAAAAGATTGATCACCGTCAAACTTTATTACAGCTAATAAAAAATGCAATAACTGTCGTTTGAACGTCCAGACAGATACATTATAGTAGCAAGGGATTTTTTTGTGTCCAATTATTATTCGTTTGTATGGAAATGCAACTCACATCACGTAATCTTTTGTGACAAATCTTGGTTTATATGCAATGGGTAGACTGGTAGTTTGTCACGATTTTCTGCACCGTGACGTAAGCGTATGACTTATAGTTTTTTTGGTCTAGATCTTGTTTTATTTAACGAGTCTTTAAAAAGATTTATTCTTCGTTCGTCCCGAAGTTTTGTCCCACATTCCAAAAAATCCTGGTTCGTCTCAAACAATATGCTTCCTTCATCCCAAAATATAAAAACTGTGACTGAAGATTATGCATAGGTTTCTGACATCAGTTTTGGTGTCACTCTAGTCTAGGGTCTAGGCAGTGAATAGAACGCTGAAGTGTGACATGTTGTGTAAAAATGTGAAAAATAACGTTTCAGTTTTTAAAATCTGCAAATGTTAATTAAGTTATTTTTTCAGTACATCATAACAAAATTAGTGAAATAATAACTTTCAAAAATATATGATATGCGTAGGTGGACGTGTTCTTGAGCGGAAACCGCGATTCGGTAAACGTAATGTAGGACGCCCTCGGGCTAGGTGTAGCGACGATGTCGTAGGGCGGCTTTATAACAACTGAATGAGAGTTGCCGAGAATCAAGTTGAATGGCGTGCAATAGGCCTGTGTCCAGCAGAGGATTGCTATAGGCTGATGATGACGAAAATTAAAGTTCCACTAACACAGACACACCACACACTTACACACACACACACCCCCACACTTATATGTACAGACGCCAGAACATCAACCTACCTGAAACTGTCAAATTTTCCCAATTAATTTTGAACCTTATGTTTTAGAGATAAAGTTGAAAATCTATTAAAGAAAATCGACAGATTGTAGTAGCTTGATGTGCTGGCGTCTATACTTCACTAAACTAAAGCTAACCTACTATTCAATTCGGAAGTCACTTTCCTAAATGTGTTGCACGGTACACATTTGATAACACTAAAATGAGGATTGAAAAAATCTTCGATATGTTTTAAAAATCGAGTTTCATTTGTGCACAAAAAAGTGCAGCATGACTTATTGGGAGCCTGCGAGGTTGCGAGATGTCCTGGAAGATACGATAATGGTCACAAGGTCGCAGCTGTTTCGGTATCTGTACACGGCGCTACTTTGCATAGTAATATAGTTCATTAGTCATTTTATTTTCTGAAACATTATCAGAGCATCTGAAGTTTTTGAAGTGAAACTTCTTTACGCACGCTTGACTTGGAGGGTAAGCTAGCGAACGCGTGACGTAAGCGTTACGAAAAGTGTGATCGGGCTAGGCGAACGGGAGTTGAGTGGGGGATATAAGCAAGAGAAAGCAGTGCGCGCGCACATTTTCTTTCTCTCTTCCTCTCATAGCCAAATACGTTTGAAGTTTCACTTCGGTCGTATGGTCCTTCACCGTTTTGAGAGCAGTGCGGTGATGAAATAATTGACTCGTAGAAAACCGCCTGTCTGGGTTCGAACCTACGACCTATAACTCGTAAGTCGCGGTCGTTACCACTGCTCTCACATTCGATACAAATTAGTTAAAAAAAGTAGCTTTTTTGAATGTAGACTTTTCCTAAAATACACAATTGTTGCACTTGTAATAATGAATGAATGAATGAATGAAATGCACCGACCCCAGCGTGGCTTGACCAGACTCGATTAATCGAATGAACCCCAAGATTCGCACTAGCCCCTGTAGCCTCATGTTTCATGGTGCTACATAGGCCATTGCATATCAAGGAGTAAACCTGGGGGCGCTGTAATGGTAGGGAAGACGTGCCCTTAGGATAGAAAAGGATTTAAGAGCCGTACCAGATATGCATAGACATATACCCTTGGTTAACTGGTAGAGAATATCTAAGGCATTAAGTCCGCCTTTGTACTTTTGTGTGAAAAGTATAAATATGAAAAAATCAGAAATAAAATATAAGCCTGTAAAAAGAATTGCAGAGCAACGATTTTTGAAATAACACCATTCTTTCGTTCATTCCTAAGATCATATTCCATTCATGTCATGTAGAAACAATTTATTGTAAATCCAACGTCTCGCAAAATTGACAGAAAATCATTAATTTTCTTACAGCAACAAAATCTTCTACATAAATACCATATTCCCAGAATTATAACAATACAAGGATGTTGTAACAAATTGCATGCATCTTATCTTAAGTACCGTGCATCAGCACTTAGTCACAGTTTTACGATATAACCAGACAACTTGTAAATAAGGCTGCGGCCACATGAGTAATGGTACAGCTCAACCACATTTGACGCTATGTAAATTAGGACTCAGACAAATAGAGATGTGGTAACATGTAGCTTTGTCTTGTTTCAGTTTTAGAATATGGTAATAATGTTTGTGCATGGTTAGCGAACATAGAGGTGAGTTTTGAGTTTTTGTTTTTCTTTTGTTTTGTGTTTATTTCAGTGCATATTGATAACTAGAACATAGTTTCAGTAATGTTAAATGGTTTTTGAAGTGAAAACTTCTTTAGGCGCACTTTGAGCTATTTCTGAATGAAAGTGAACTGTCACGCTCGTGTCGGTGACGCTGAATCGGGTATAATCGGCTTCAGTAGGTCGGAGACGCTGAATCGGGTATAATCGGCTTCAGTAGGTCGGAGACGCTGAATCGCGTACCTATTTCTACTCGGCGCTGAATCGCGTTTATTCGGCTCCACTCGTAAGTTTTCACCTCTATCGTATGACCATAAGCACACACCCTCATTTTTTTAAAATACATCATAGATTCGGCAGTGAGACTAATTAAAATAATGTTCCCTCTCACAACAAAATCGCGGTATTTCCTTACTGAAATGCTGTTTAATTCTACACACTTTCTCAGCACACTAACAAGCGTGTCCGAACGCAAAATAAAACGATATAACCGAACATTTTTAGCTTCAAACATTTAATAAATTGAAATTGTCAAGAGCAAAACGTTTGTATAAAATTGAATCGATTCTAAGAAACACGCAGCTTGCCAATAAAAACAATCTTTTGTCAGTTAACAAGCATCTCTGTTACGCTATTCGGTTACAAAATGGGCTATTTGACATAATACTGATCGCAAAAAACGACAGCCATACTTTTTTTATGAACTCGTGCCTACGACGACGGACGTCACGAACAGTTCATAAAAAAAGCTTTGAGATTTCTCAAATGTCAATTTGACATTTGCAAAAGAAGTCATTAATCTAACTTTTTATTTTTAGGGTGCTCAGCACCTATCGAAATTGGGTTACGAACACGTTTGTAGACAAAGTGATTTATCTAAACTAATTTATTATTACAAAGAGAAAAGATTCGATTTTTTGTATGTTTGTTTGTTGCGCTTTCACGCTAAAACGTCTGAATTGATTTGGATGAAATTTGGCACATGGGTAGACCATGACTTGGATTAGGTCATAGGATACTTTTTATCCCGATATTCCTACGGGAGCGCAGCTAGTAAATAAATATTTTCCTGAAATAATTTCAAAAATACATTCAGAACAGATGTTTTATTTATATCCACCATTTCACGCTATAAATACTTCACGTAGATTGTTGGATAACACCGTATAAATTAGAAAAGACGGACATTTATTATACATTATTTTATATATCTAATCTTTTGCTAAAATTACTTTTCTAACAGCTGTCAACTAAAACGTCATCTAGGGCTCAGTATTTGACGTTTGTGAAATGTCAAGTAAACTCGAATGGGGTGACGTTTCATTAATATAAACTGACAATTCTTCTCTGCTTATTCTCAAAGGTGCATGAATATGTGAGTAAAGTAGATAATGTATTGTATTGTATTCATATCTAAATTATGTCTGAACTGTGGGAGCTGACTGCTGACGCTGACATATAGCTAGTGACAATAATTTACATTCGCAGGTGTAGGGTTAACGTATTACACACTCGACATATTTTATGAATCCTAAAAGATCTGGATAATAAAGTGTTCATAATTCATCCGTGTGTGTTGCCAAATATCTGAATACCTAAACGTATACAATTAGAACATTCGCAGATTGACAACTCGAGCACAAACGTAAATCTAAAGCATTTATTTCAATTATTACAGTCCGGCCGACGAGAGAATGCGTTCCTGACACCTGTCAGTGCGAAAATTCTAGTATAGATAATAAAGATCGTAAAACAGGTATTCGTTCGTATGAAACTGACAGTTGTCAAGAACGTATTTTCTCGACGGTCGGACTGTGAACCATTTCAGGCACTTTTGAATTGTCAAATTGTCAATGAAAAATAAAACTTGAAGTGTATTTTTGTCTGAGCGCTGCTGACTGCCTCTCTCTCTCTCTCTCTTATTTTTCTATTGTCTCTCTATTGCTTCTTCGCTTCTGACATCAGCACCCTAATTAAAACAATTTCACTCACAGTCTGAATCATTTGGAAGGTTAATACTAATCCATTGCTTCATATGTTTGAAAAATTTGTCTGCTCAACAAAGTAAATAACGCAATGAATGTGGTTGAAATGTCAAAGTGAATGCAATTGCTACTATTAGTGTGTTACGCGTACTCCGCTGCTGCAAGTATACCGTTTCAATCAAAAATACACTTTTGGATTGGAAAATAAGAGAGAGCTCTTATTTTCCAATTTTCTCTCTAATGCTTCTTCGCTTCTAACATCAGTTCCACAAAAGCCATTATCTATTATCGCAATATCTATTATCCCATTATTTCATATCTATTATCCCATTATTTCATATCTATTATCCCATTATTCTATTATCTATTTTCCCATTATTATATCAATATCTATTATCCCATTATATATCAATAGATACATATTATATCAATATCTATTATCCCATTATTCCATTATCCTAATCTCTTATAAACTAGCAGCGCCTAGCGGTTTCACCCGCATAAGTGTCGATTTCGTGGTAATATCGGGATAAAAACTATCCTATGTCCTTTCCCGGGACTCAAACTATCTCTATACCAAATTTCATCTAAATCGGTTCAGCAGTTTAAGTGTGAAGAGGTAACAGACAGATAGATACTCGCACTAGCTGTTACTCTCTGTATTTTGTGCACTAGTGCTTCAGTTGTTCATCTATTCTCGTCACAACACGACGCGACGTATCCAGGCGGCCCATTGTGAATTATGCGCCCGTTTGTAACACAAATTATACGATAAATAAAATGTTTTAGATATCCATCAGCTTAGACTAGATTCACAATGAGTTAGTGCGTGACATACGGAAGAGTAGTGTGGCCAGCGACCTTTGTTGAGCGTAATGAAGTCATTAGTTTTGCATTAACTTTTATAAATGGATTCGTTGCGTTGAATGAGCTTATTTTGTATAATTTTTGGATGAAATCGAATTTTTTCCTTTTGGTTATAGAATAAATAATGGAAACTGACATTTAAAATTCATTAACATGTAAACTACGGGGTCATGCCTGCGTAGCATTCTATTTTTTTTTTATTATCATACGATTTTTGTGAATAAGAACTTTATTTAAATACCCGGTATGAAACGTGTTCTGAAAACTTTATTATCTTATTAGTTATTTAATTTATCGAATAATAAATATAAAACCTAAGTTTAACATACTAAACTGAAATATTGAATCGTAAAATAAAATCAATTATTCATTGAATTTAAGATGCATAGTTTTAGCGTTTGGTTCCTAATGTCTGCATAAACTGTTTTAAATGGTTGTGAAATCTGACTCGAAATAATATATAGGTGTTTAAATTAAACAATTTGAAGGTTAGGAAGAGAATATAATGACACAAAGTAATAAAATTTTAATATGTGCTTAAAATAATTTATTATTAGTCACCCACGTATTTTAATTAATTAGTAACAATGACAAACAGAATATTAAGACGCACCTAGTTTACCTTGCAACTAATTTGAGGAAGGAATGTCGTGAGATTCACAATAAAAAAAAAAAACTTTAATGTTGGCTGATTCTGGTTCAGCAATAAAATGCTACGATAATAAAAAAAAACATCAAGCACAATATTAATTACACGCGTAAATAAACAAACCACCTGTTAGCACACCATCGAATCTGAACGCTAAGTAGATAATAAAAACCCGCAAAAAAAAAAACAATTCACTTCCTCATCAGTTATTTTAATTAAAAGAAAACCGCGATACACATGACAGAATAAAGATTAAAAAAAACATTACACCGGTATCTTCCGTCGTCGGTGAAATTGCAAAGATAAATGAGTATGGGACAGGTGTCTCCAACCGTTGGCAAAAAGTTATTTATTCCAGACGACACCGATTGAAATGTTTTATTTATTTAGCACTAGCTTTTGCTCGCGGCTTCACCTGTGTAGATGTTGGTATCCCAACGAGAATGTACTAGGGCCATTCCGCTCAATTAGGCCGACTTTTATTTGCAAATGGTGATGACATTTGGTGCGTGTTGATTGCAATAATAAATTAAAAAAAGGTGTTATACTTTTTTAGATAGCGGCGCCATACGTAAAAACATGTAAGAAATGTCATATAAAGTAAAAAAAGAATGCAGCTATGATATTTAATTTATTATTAGCATATATTCGCCGTTAGTGGATTTCCGCGGATTGACCCACTACCAGGATTAAAAGCACCCACCCTAGAAACAGATCTGCTGGTCTATTCTGTAAAAATCTCAACGTGAAAACATAAGTGAAGTGAGCTGTCATTCCACCTGATACTAGGGATCGACACTTTTGACAGCTCATTTCACCTAAGTTTTCACGGTGAGATTGTTACAGAATAGATGAGCTGGACTCCTTTAATAAAAGCTGGTCCTTGGCGCCTATGGACAGAGAGAGAGATAGAAGGAGAGTAGGGAGGCCTTTGCCCAGCAGTGCAAAAATTTCGCCGAATAAAAAAAAAAATGTGTTAATCCAGGTTATAAAATAACCGTGTACCAATTTTCATCCAAATCCGTTTAGCCGTTTTTGCGCTAATCCGGAACATACAAACAAACGGACAAAAGTCTTCGTTACTATAGTATACAGGGGAGACCGATTGAAATGTTTTATTTATTTGGCATTATCGTTCCCGGAAACAGAGTATTTGTGTCTTTCATTTGTGTAAATCGTTTCTCAAGATGAAAATTCGATTTGGGTGGCGTAGTAAAAACTTCCATGATGACATTATGTCATCATGGAAGTTTTTAATGTGGAATTATTGTTTATGGTTTTTTTTAAACATTTGTTTTGGGGAAATGGTCCAGTTAAATCATATTTTATTATAATTAAAACCATAGAAGTAGCCATAAAACTACGATTAAGAATTAGAACAAATAACAATATCTATCATAGTGTCATATTATTAATTAAATAATAAATGCATTTAAAAAAAAAACACAAATTTAATCTTCTTCCCCTTACATAAACTTAAAATTCACGACAGCCACCTGTCTCCTCCACGAAAGCTTGTAAAAACTTAATTTCGCTTGTAATTTGAGCATCAATCATCTCCGCAACAGGTGCAAGTGTGCAAGGCTTGCTGATTTATTCGTCCGCATGTAACATAAGACATGTGGTCCGTCAGGCCTCCGTGACGTCATCGATTGTAGGTCACGGCTTCGTGTAGGTAGTACCGTCGGATGCAATTACAATGAATAAATCAACCGTGTTATTATTCAAAATGCTGAGTTTTTGTTGAATAATAACTTAAGAATTTAAGGGTAGAGCCTTATATAAATAACTAGCTGACCCGGCGAACTTTGTACAGCCTCATATCATTAAAGAAGCCGTTCCATATATAATGTACGAGAAAATGAATTATCTTAATTTCTTTTTCGTTAAATTTTCCCATGTGTAGTTATTTTGCTGTTCGGGGCGGAGACAAATCCAAAAAATCAAAGATCATAAAAATAGGTTCAGCCGTTCTTGAATTATAAATGGTGTAACTAAGCAGACATTGTTTTATATACCTATATAGAAGATATACATTGATAATTTGGGAATGTATTGAAGCTTTCAGGATCCTTTTCTGTTTTAATTAAGTTGAAGGTATTAGATATCTGCTTAAATATTACACGATTTTTTTACTGTAGAAAAACAAGTGAAGGAAATTAATTATCCTGATTTAAAAATATTTGACGCTGACTTCTAATAATGTCACGCTGCCATTAAAATACTGAAAATATCAACATAAATCAGCGCGCACTAAATTCACCCATCTATAAATTACACATTATAACCCTAGAACGCCGGTGTCGTAAAATACGTTCTAAAATTAATGACGTTCATAAAAGTTATCTTTCACAAAGGCCTAATAAGTTTTGACACTGATGCAATGTGTCGTCACTTTCACTGGAATACTGACAATCTGTCAGTCGGTTCGTCACCTCGAGACTAATTAGTACACTAGTGACATGTTGACACTAGTTCAATGCGCTGACACACATCTTTTGTTAATAGGCAAGGGAAAATATTTACCTTTCATGGTGACAACGGACATATAACTTTTCGGTTCGGTGTACATTTTCGTAATACGTGTTGCTGTCGAGTGTTAGGTGTGATAATGATGTAAAAAACAGCAGTAATTGCTGTAAATAATACCGGTACAGCTTTGATGGTAGTTATTAAGTTTGCGCCATTAATTAACTAAAGCGTTACATTTTTTCTGAGTGAATGTTAATGAGTACCCCAGAATATTTCGGCTTTTATAAGTACTGAATAATACTAACTGTTGGAACTGAAACTGTAAAACTTAACTGTAAAGCTTTTGAAACGATACTAGGGCTTCCAATCCCGCAGCCTATCTTCAATCTCGGTATTTGCGGTACTGAAAATTTTCAAACCTGCGGGATCTCTGATATTTGCGGGTAGGTATACAGAAATTAATAATATTTATATAAGATAAATAAAACAATGAAATAATCAACATGATTTCTTTTTTATATAAGTTTTACTACTAGCAAGAGATTAATCAAGTTGCACTATTAGTTTATAGAGATCATAAATACATAAAAAAATTGAAAAACAACAATCGATAATACAGTCGATGCTTCATTCTAGTCCCGTAAATCTCGTGTCCGTAATCCCGCAGCACGCGGGACTGGAAATTGACGCGGGATCCCGGGATCTCGGTATTGCGGGATTGGTAGCCCTCTAAATGATACATATTAAAATTCCCCTAAAAGCATAAATAAATTATTATCCATGCTTTAGAAACCCTTTCCCATAAATGTTCAACGAGATCAAAAAACCCTATGTAAAATAAGATCCTGCATGAATGTAAAACATTTATTACAAATTCTCATTTATTTCCATCTGGAAACCGTTGTGCTAAACGCATGAGTTAAACCTTCATCAATATTCATGACGAACAATTTAAAACGAAAATGGAAACGTTATGCAAATTAAATCATCACAGACCAACTATAAAATCCACGATGACGTGTATTTTATAAATTGAATGTTATTATAAAATGATATAACGCGAATATGACATAAATGACAGCTGACTCATCGATTACGAAATTGACTGAACTTGACATGACGGTGGCAGTCAACGGGTTGACCTTTGCACTTTTATTTTTACTGTCTTTCAATTTTGAATAACACCTTAAAATAAAGCTACAAGGATCATATTTGCATGATTATCAATTCATCAACCGTCGAATTAATGTGGTTTACAAAATTTGACAAGTCCTTCAAAGGTGTCAATGGGTGTTTTTGTTTCGTATTTTTGTGCGTATTTTCGTTTGCCTTGAAAAGGCGCGTGTAGGCAACTATTATTTACTAGAATGATGAAACGTGGGTTTGGAAGACAATACATTACGTTTCAGTAAATATTTTATTATTAACCTTGGAATTTTATATTGACATCATCAATTAGTTGTAAGATTCATCATTTTTTGTTACTTTTATGGATAAGGCGTGAGTTGGTAATGAAGTTACGGTTATAAATTTATTTAAACGGTTGGTTCTCATAATGTCCTGTCAGACACCGCATATGTCTATTTCGAGGATTTTTAGCAATAATTTAAAATTTTATTGTTTTCCTAATCCGTTAAAAATTGTATTTTGAATCTCATTCTGAGTGATGTCCAATCTATGAACATCTTTATTAAATCCTCCACAGACAAATTAGTAAGTATTCACAAAAATGATTCTTATGGTATGCTTGTTTTTCAAGCATACAAAACTGAATGTCCCAAAATACAACATTAGAATAATATTATTATGCATAGTTTCCCACGTAACGTACAAAGATAGTCCAATCTTTTGTCCCATACGACTGCGTATTGACACAGATGCACTTAGCATTGTAAGGGTTACAGGTTAAATAAAACATTTCACGCTTTGCCTTCTAAGTTAGTTTTAATATTCATTAGGTTTATTCTTTTGGTACCGTTCAGAATTTGGTATTTCGGGTGTTTGACTGTTTTGGGGTGTGGTCCGTGGTGATGATGATAGCGGGAGATAAATAGGTGCCTGTATTCGCGTTCCTGAATTTTTGGCCAAACTGATTAGAGGGATCCGTATACCAACCTGCACTGGGCCCGCGTGGTGGATTATAGCTAACTCCCTCTCACAGAGATCAGGGAGAGACGATGTTATAATTAGAAAAATATTAATATTTTATGAGTTATTCTGCCATTGACATGCTCAGAAGAAGAATAGGTACAGACGCCAGCACAATATCAAGCTACCCGAAACTGTAAAATTTTCCGAATCAACTTTAAACCTTATGTTTTAGGGATAAAGTTGAAAATCTATTAAAGAAATTTGACAGATTGTAGTAGCTTGATGTGCTGGCATCTGTACCTAAATATTTGGATAGAAAATTAAGACACAAAACATCTGATGAGAGGTTGAAAACAAAAGAAGAGCAAAGAATGACGAACATTATCGCGATTAAAAAGAGCTATATAAATATTTCCGACGACCTTTTTAATTCAAAGAATGAAGTATGGAATAAATAGTGGCACCGTGGTTTCTTGTCCATGGCTATGTGGGGCAAGGACATCACATAAGGATTTAATGGCATTGAACTAAAAGCCTAAAATGAGGACACACCATAAACAATAATGGGAGAGTACGTTTTCAGCGTCAACGACAATAATATATGAGAGGTATAGATAAAATAGTTTTAAAACTTGACGGACATCTGAAGCATTGGAAGAAACTGAGAAATTTGGAGCAGCAGTTGCTGGGAATCTTAGGAAACATAGACATAGTTATATTTGTTGATGACGAGCTTATAGAGGTATGAGGAACAGGGTGTAAAGTTCACTCGACCTCCATAGAAAAGGGAGGTTCCTCCGACCAAACGGGTGCCGTGTCTGGTGGGCATGTTGGGTAACTGCCCGACGATTTCATTGATTTCGGGACGTTAATGCTAGTTGCGCGGTAAACTCTGCTTGCGCGATGCAGGGCTTTGTGTCAAGTCAGTATCATGCGCAGTTCGTATGTGGCGATGTAGCTGCCGCCAAAAGCTTGTTGATTTTAAGCGTACCATTAATTTTAAACATAAAAAGTGTCATTCTACGAATAGCCTTAAAAACCCTATATGCAATCAAATGCACAGATAACAGTTAAGCTCACCCTTCTACTTATAAAAGACCATGGACATGAATGACCAGAAAGTAGTAAATTAATAAGCTTACAAGACCAACAAGTAACAGACACGATCAACCACTCCTTTTCCATGTCCCTAACAGATAAAGTGCCGTCCATGATCCGTTATGTGCAATAAACGGAGCTATTTCAATTAAAACCTGCCATAATAATAACAAAGTTGGTAGGTAAAGTGTTGGAAATAGATGATGATAGTGCGAATATGTCACCAGCGACCATTAAATGAGAACATGTGGGGCTTGCTCGTAAATCTGCCGTTGGTGACATTGTACTGACATTAGTTGGTGAGTGGTACAAACTAGAACACGGAAGCGTGGGAAAGAGAATGCTGGTGCTGTGTTGACTGTTTTGATGAATTATACCACAGAATACTTAATAGTACTACATACAGAAAGGACACTCCCTTCCCCGCGCTCATATCAGATACCGCACCTCACCCCGCACTTCGAGGTGTTCGTCGCCGACTCTTTAGCAAGGGCGCTCGCGAACCGCAGCGCTGCGCTGTACTGCTAACACGAACACACAATTTTGCGATTTAAAAGTTTTAACTGGGTTTTAATCACGATGGTTGGATATTGTGATGCTTTTCCGAATTCGTATTTACATAAACTGTTTGTAAGATTTCGCATTTTTAATACCATGCGATTTAATAACCGATTATTTACAGATAAGTCATTTAAACTAAACTATTTTAGTGTTTTTATTTCATTACGAACCCGACTATATAAATAAACAACTAAACTACAAGGTCAAGCACAATCCTACTGCCATTAGAACGTGCGCAGAGAGCTATCCTTAAGGTAGCCACTTTTCGCCCATTTAGATTTCCCACACACGAGCTTTACACGGCATGTAATGTTTTAACCGTGCGTCAACTATTTATATTGAATATAGTACTACACCAGCATAGAAAACTTCCTTATACCCCAATACCTATAGATAAGAGAAGAAAAGACTTAGTTTGCATAAAGCCTCAAAGTAGACATACTTTTATAAATAAATTTTATGTATTTTTAGGTCCGTTCTTGTATAATAAAATTAATAAGTCTCTAAATATATATAGTGTAAATTGTAAAAAATGTAGTGAAATGTTGAGTAAATACTTAGCGACATTTAATTACTCAGACACGGAAAAATTGCTAGAAGTACTGCAATAAGTTTATTTATGTTAACTCAATTTTTATTTAAAAATTTAATTATTATGTATCAGTGCTAGCTCTATGTAAAGTAACATAATAGTGCACTAAAGCAATCAGCGTTGTTAAGTGATGGCCTGAAACACAGGTTTGAAAAAACCTACATCAGGCAGGTCGCTATTGTATTCATTAGGCCTTTAACCAATATATATAAGTTATACACTAGATTTATTTTAGGCATAGTTTAATATTTTCTTCACAATAGTAATATGTAACTTTGTAATGATGTAACTTTTATGTAATTTATATGTGAACTTATGAATAAAATTATTATATTATTATATTATATTATACTTCATAATAATGCACACGTTCGGGCAGCGCCGCCGCCGTCGTTCAGTTCCCCGACACAAATCGCTTTCCGGGCCATTTTTTACGCTACGCACGACACCCAACCCTACTAGATTTTACGCACACATTTGCACGTGTAGAAACGTCATTTGTTTATGTAGTAGTAATAGGTAATTATTTTGAGGGCGTTGTATGGAGTGTCCGGGGTGTGATTATACTGAACGGGGCTAGTGGCTAAGTAATAACAGCCGCACTGATCGATCAATCAGGTTAGGCTACGCTTGCCGCGGTTGGTCCGTGGATGGGTGCTGATGGAGGAAGAAAGTTATTACGGTAAACCACTACCTATCATCCAACAGCGATGCCATTCGCTTTTACATCACCCGCGACCGCCTCTGCCATCGCACCTAACTTTCACACAATTAATTTTTGCCGAATGATCTCACCCAGCCTTGGGGTTGCATTTATTGCAGCTATAAAATCCGCCATTTTTGTGTACCTACACACGATGAGTTCAACCTTGAGCAGTAAGTGCAGCATGTAATAATGGTGGTAATAGCGACCGCCGGCGCCGGCGATGTGTGATGTGATGTTTTTTATGATGTCGTCTAATGTTATTTGTTTAATGACATGACTATTATCATCAGTGAAGTTTTATGAGCCGTTTATACAGGGTGAAATTGAATTCATGGGCATCCTTTTAAGGGGTCATTGTAATCATCATTATGAACAAATTTCACTATGGGACCAAGCCTGAAATCGCGAAAAAAAATCAGCTCTTCCCTACATTTTGTCGAGTTATGTGAACATAAATGCAAGGAACACCTGATTTTTTTTCGCGTTTAGGTTTAGTCACATAGTAAAAGTTGTTTATAATGATGAGTACAATGACCGCTTAAAAGAATGCCCATGTATTTAATTTCACCCTGTATTGTATTTTAGGTATCAAGAAGCGCCTGTGTATAATATAAAATAGAGGCAAAGGGAGCTATAGCCTATTCCAAAAGTATATGACGAAAGTGTAAACAAACCCTGTTTAGGTTAAATACTTACACAATCACTACACAGTCTGAATCTGTATTCAGAAGGTTATCTTACCAGTTTTTCTAACAAATTTTGTTTGATTTTTCTTAAATGGTAATTGAAAAATCATCTATGAAATCGAGTTTATTATCGTAAACTGAATTTACAAATGAAAAATATCTTCTAAGTGATTGAAAATTAGAATTTCGGGTTTAAGGAATCAGCTAATCAAATCAAAGCAATCAATTTGTAACTGGCAGGTTACAAATTGGCATTCACAGGTAAGTATATTTTCCGATTCATTTTACTTTTTGAAGCAGACCATCTTAGACGTCCAAAGCCGTCTGTCTTACGGACGCGTGACGTGCACGATTACGCCCGAGCCCGAGTGACAGGATTTGTTGACGAGCCTTGGGAAGGTGGCCGCGTTGTTCATATTGCAATACTATTAGATATTCTGTGATATTGCGCTCTTTGGGTAAACATTAAATACTAACTGCGCCCCGCGGTTTCACCCGCGTAAATATCGATCCCGTGGGAATATCGGGATGAAAATTAACCTATATGTTAATCCAGGGTGTCGGCTACCTCCATGCAAAATTTTATCACAATAATTGGTCCAGTCGTTTGAACGTGAAGAAGTACCTAACAAACATATAAATACACACACTCACAGACTTTCGCCTTTATAATATTAGTATGATTGCACCGTGTGCGAGTGAATCCTTAGCTTTCACTGAAATTAATAGATACTTTACTCCGGATTTCTCGCCAATTGGTGGTTTGAGTTTACCTGTAAAAGTAAAAAAAAACTTGTTAATAAATTGCCGAAATAAATACCATACGTAAGAAGTACATAAACATATCTAAGTATTTATTTAAATAAATTTTCAATTTCATACAGGGGTGAAGTAACCCGTATTTACTATCATTTTTGAAGTGGTATATCTAAGTAGGTAAAAAAAAAACATGTATTGTACTTTAAAAGTTATCGCGGACAAGCCCCAATATTATAGTAACTCATCGATCAAAAAAACATGCAATTTTATCAATATGGCTGACAATTTACACGCTTTCTTTATTTGTATCCATTATCTCTTTGAAGTCGCCGAAACAAGTTTGTTCTGTCACACGGTACGTACATGAAAACGAGGACTGACCCAGTTTTGTAGTAATGTGTTTTTCTACCATAATTCGCCGAGTGAAATTGGCGAAAAGCCACGAAATATAGTTTTTTCCCGAATAATTTCTTTATTGACTCAGCCTGCACAAGCCCTTCATTAATCATGTCAAAACTATTTTCTAATGAAAAAAAAATAAGTATGTTTTTGTCAATGAAAATTCTTAGTAATTAATATCAACTATCAAACTTCAAAGATGGCCCAGTGACACATTTAAAGAACATAAATAGCTCGAAAGAATGAATGAAGTTCGACCGAGTCACCGCGTGATTCATTCTCATTCACTGTTCGAAATTAAAATTTTATAATTGGAACAAGTTATGCTGTTTTATTTTTAAAATAAATGAGCGGGCTCATCAAGGTTTGAGTGTGTTCCTTTTGTAACTTTTATTTGTCTACTTATTTACATTTGTATTTTTATAAACTAACGGGCATAAACTAAAGGGCACAATGAGCTGCCATAAAGATTTTACTACAGATTTGTATTTCAAACAAGTGCTAGGTAGGTAATGTAAATAATGTAAGATCTTATTGTAGCTTTTCACTGTGTAAGTAAAAAGTTACCTATAGATCAATCTTGTCTATTGTTAAGATACAATTGACACCAAAAAGTGTAATTCGTCCCGTCTTCCGTTTCTAAAACTAACGCCGTATCAGTTTGCAAAATCCGCCGCATAGGTACCTAAGTATATTTTATTCCATTGCCGGAGCTACGACCTCCGACCGCACATTAGGGATTAAGCTTATCACTTCCACTATTATTTCAACCGCCTAAGCCTACAAGCTAAACTAAAGACTGTTTCCTAAGCTAAGTGTTTGTACAAGGAGCTCGGACATGCCTCTCCTCACGGAAGCGATTCAGGTTAAAGATTATTACCTACTATCTTAGCGTAAACACCACGAAAACTAAATGTACAGTTATTAAACTCCTTACAAGTGTTCGGTATTGTAACCAGATGGTTTTCGTTTAATTTATAGTTAGATTTAAAATATAATTGCATTTAAGGAAGGCTTGTCACTCAGTACAATCTTGAAATATCTCATGTACTGAGATCTATCAAGGAAGTATATTTTGGCTTTTCATACTTCAACACTGAACACATCTAAAGCTCTTCTTTTCCTTTCCAGAAATCAATTAGTGTTTCTAAAACTTGTGCTAAATATTAAAACAATTCCTGACATTTTATAAACAAAAGTTAAACTATTTTACGATTTTCAGCAGTTTTTACATTAATGTTAGTAGGTGAGACATTAAGATGACGTTAACGGATGTGCCAGTGACCTGAAAGAGCGCAACGTGTGATCCGGATCATAATCTGATTTGCATTAATTACATTATTTACATTTCATAAATAAATACAATAAAATTTTTGCGAACATTTTTACTAGGATCAAATCATATTGCCTCTTTTATTGAGCCATAAAATGTTGTTCTAAAGGTTAGGAATTGATAAACAAGAATTTTAGCACTCTGTTCTCGGTTCCTAAGATCATAGCTATAAAATAAAATTTGTATACAATTCTTGTGAATGTTGCAGATTTCCTAATAGAAGGGATAAATAAAATATTAGATAAATAATTTTACTGAACGGACCGAACGTATTATGTTTACAAACCTTAACGTAAAAATTTATAAGCTAAATCGGTTTAACCTTCTCCCGTTTCTTAGCCAAAACACGCAAACCAAAAAAGAAAACAAAAAAACAGCCAATAAAAACACTACACCTGTTCAAAAATCGAACAACACAGGAAGCAATGAAAAAGTCCAAAGTGGTACACACCAAAGACCCTTTGATGTTTTATTGGCCAAGGAAACAATGGGATTCGTGACCATCGTAAGGCAAAGGCAAGACATTATACAGCCTTGTGGTCTCCCTTGCATCGACTGTTTTTGGTAACATTCAGTTTTTTCTTGCATCGTTCGCGGTTTTCGGAATTGAAAGGACTTTTTTTTATTATGTTGGTATATTGTCGGTTGTGATTCAGAAACTTTGAATGAATGATCTTCAATGAGATTGTGGTTAGAAAAAAAAATACGGAGAGATGTAGATTCCTTTTGTAAGCTTTTTGAAGACGGTGGTATCTATTACCACATCCTGTTTGTGGAGAAAACTTTCTTTAGTTAGTCATTGTCATTGTTTTGTTGGTATTGGTTAGTGACGTAACTTGAGCATTAGTTTTGAGTAAACTCATGCTTTTCACAATGATTATACTTTGCAGGCAGGTTTACGTAAGGATGGGGAAAGACTTCATTTTCGCTCTGCAGGATGCAGAGCGAAAATGTCATTAGAATCATAATTAGGATTAAGTTATGTATTTAAATTTATAATTATTTCGATAGGTATTTGCTTCGATATTTAATTAGTTTCCAGTTTTTATTGCTGCTTTTACAATTAAATCTAATGAACATTTCTTAATAACTACTGAACCATAATTAGATACCTATTAATGTTAAATTAACTCATTAAAATAAGTCCATTACATACCTATTAATGCTAGATTAACATATTAAAATAAGTTTTACCTATTAATCCGTCATAAAAGTTAGTACATAGACGATAGTCTGAAACTCAATTACTTATCTAAATATATTATTATTGATCAATTAAAAAATGTCGATTTTTATATCCACTGGTTTTAATTATGAAATACTATCAGCGCCCCGCGGTTTCACCCGCGTAAGTCTCGATCCCGTGGGAATATCGGGTTAAAAACTATCCTATGTCCTTTCCCGGGACTTAAACTATCTCTATACCAAATTTTACCTAAATCGGTTGAGCGGTTTAAGCGTGAAGAGGAAACAGACAGACACAGTTTCGCATTTATAATATTATAGTAGAATAGTACGGATGGATAAATATAACAATATTTAGAAGCAAAACAAATGCACGCTGTGGAGGTGCTGGTCAGAAGACCCCACAGCTAACCTAATTTTCTTTTTTTTTTTCTGCGTTTCTTTACTATTACTAACAATTGGGCCTAGTTGCCATAAATAAACAAAAAACAAATTAAAAAAAAAAATGAAAGGGATTTTTTTATAAAAATAATATAAAAAGGTATCCCTATCATTCATACAGTTTAAATAAAGAATATCTCAAAATATTGTACCTAATGCGTCATGTTGGTATAGGTACAGACGTTTTGCATAATTTCCCAAGTTTAGCACGATAAAGATTTACGGCATATTTGGTCAAATGTTAACTGGTGTACACTTAAGTATTTAAATCTACGAACTTTAGTAAAAGGATATCCCGTATTTTATAGCTCCCTGCTAAAGCAATAAGTTTCATTGCTTAATACTTAAATACAGGAAAAAAACGTACGTAACGTCCGTACCACCGTACAATATTTAACACTAATTATTATGTTATTATGAGCCTGTTATGTCCCACTGCAGGGCAAAGGCCTCCCTTCCTTCCTTCCCTTCCTACACTAATTATATAAAAGAATCACGTTTGTTGTATGGGAGCCTCCCTTAATTTATTTTATTTTAATAATTTATTTTTAAATTTAATATACAACTAAGTACCTATTCTGTAAATATTTCAAGCGTCTACCTGTTGCCGTTATTAATATCGAGCAAATAACGGCAAAAACATCACGTTTGTTGTATGGGAGCCCCCCTTGAATATTTATTTTATTCTGTTTTTAGTATTTGTTGTTATAGTGGCAACAGAAATACATCATCTGTGAAAATTTCAACTGTCTAACTATCACGGTTCATGAGATACAGCCTGGTGACAGACAAACAGACGGACAGACAGACAGACAAGTGGAGTCTTAGTAATAGGGTCCCGTTTTTACCCTTTGGGTACGTTACCCTAAAAAATAACCAGTGCGCAAACTGTAAACACGAATATAGAAAAAAAAAAATGTTGTTCCATACATTTTCATTGCGTAGGTACTAGAGTATTATAATTATTATCTGTGGCGTAGGTATTGCACTTTTCTATGAAACAGCTGATGTTTTTTGATAACCGACGAGAAATTTCTACGCTACGGGGGACTACACTCATATGCTGAATTCATGAGGACAGTTTGCGCTCTGGCTATTTTTTTCCTGTAGATATGTATTAGGTAGGTACTACTCTATAGCAAGAGCGATAGTCACATTCCTATTTCTCAAATAAATAATTCGTTCATAATTAAAACAATATTTTTTCCTTGACATAAAATGTTGAGTGACCGCACTCGTTCATTTAGGATCTTAGTACAGAATATTTATCAATATTTTATGTGAAACATACCAACAAAAATAAGTTCCTTTAAGACAACCCTTACAATTTTCATTAATCGTGTGGTGTCTGGCTCAAAATAGACTTAAAAATTCAATAGAAGATTACCTACTTCATCATCTGCCTAGCATTTTCTCAACTATTTTGGGGTCGGCTTCCAGTCTAACCGGATGCAGCTGAATACCAGCAATTTACACGGAGCGACTCCATGTCCATGCTCCACAAAACAGTTACTGGGTAATACGATACCCCTTGGTAAGACTGGCTGTCAGACTTTCGGGCTTCTGACAACCCGTGACGACTGTCAAAGATCCAAGAATGGCAGCCATAAAGAATAAGATTATCTACATCATAGGTATACATTTCTATGATCTACATCAATAAATTCGGGAACACATGGCATAACATGGACCTCGACAAAACCTACAACTCGCCAACCATGCTTATATGAGTACTAGCTGCGCCCCGCGGTTTCACCCGCGTAAATGTCGATCCCGTGGGAATATCGGGATAAAAAGTATCCTATGTCCTTTCCCGGGACTCAAGCTATCTCTGTACCAAATTTCACACAAATCGGTTCAGTAGTTTAGGCGTGAAGAAAAGACAGACAGACAGACAGAGTTACTTTCGCATTTATAATATTAGTTTGGATTACAGAATTCTTCACACACGTCATGACAAGAATAATAAATCAGTTTCATAATTCATTGATAAGTTTAGCATTACCCAATTCAGTTTGATATTCACAATGAAAAAATATTCATTGACTTGCAAAACGCGCCAGACTGTCATTGATTTGTCTCTTCTGAATGTATTAACAACGTAAGATTACAACATATAATAGTTTAGCGTAAACGATATTTTGTTTTCCATAACTCAATATTATGCTATTTACACGTTCATTCATGAATAGAAACAAAACATTGCGATTTCTTTTGTTTTATTCTGGGAATAGGTCTGAGGGGCAATTCTCGTAAGTTTAAGAATGTTCACTCACAGTCAGAGGGGCAATTCTCACAAGTTTAAGAACGTTTACAGTCTGATCGCAGTCTCAATATCTCAAATGTTTAAAATACCTCTAATTTCCCTACATTTTTGACAAGTTTTTGACATCGATTGTCGCTAAGATGAGATTGCGAATAGATTTTAAACGTTTTTAATTACGGGAATTTCCTATCAGCATCCTAATTGCGTAACACACAATTTTGTAGGATATTGCTAATCCATTGCTTCATATGTTCGAAAAATTTGTCTGCTCAGCAACGGAAATAACGCAATGAATTCAAATGAAAGCCATTGCTACTGATAATGTGTTATGCAATTACCCCTCAGGAATTTCTTAATATTAGCAGCCCGGAGTCTGGATTCGTGCCCGATTGATGACAATACAGGTACCCCACCTAGGCTATTACATGGGCCTGAAACATAACTGGTGAACTGTAGGTGTACTATAGGTCAGCTCTGCACAACCCTTGATGGAAAACAGGCGTGATTTTATATGTAACTAGCTGCGCCCCGCGCTTTCACCCGCGTAAATGTCGATCCCGTGAGAATATCGGGATAAAAAGTAGCCTATACAGGGTGAAATTGAACACATGCGACAAATCGAAATGGGAGATTGTACTCATCATTATGAACAACTTTTACTATGGGACCAAACCTGAAATCGCGAAAAAAAAATCAGCTGTTCCCTACATTTTGGCGAGTTATGAGAACATAAATGAAGGGAACAGCTGATTTTTTTTCGCGATTTCAGGTTTGGTCCCATAGTAAAAGTTGTTCATAATGATGAGTATAATCTCCCATTTCGATTTGTCGCATGTGTTCAATTTCACCCTGTATGTTAATCCAGGGTGTCAGCTACCTCCATACAAAATTTTATCAAAATTGGCCCAGCCGTTTGAGCGTGAAGAAGTAACAAACATATAAACACACACACACACACACACTCACCAACTTTCGCCTTTATAATATTAGTGTGATAGTGTGATGTGTTCTTTGGTCTCTTGTTTTTAGGGTTCCGTAGTCAACTAGGAACCCTTATAGTTTCGCCATGCCTGTCTGTCCGTCCGTCCGTCTGTCCGTCCTCGCTTAATCTCTGTGACCGTTAGCACTAGGAAGCTGAAATTTGGTACCAATATGTATATCAATCACGCCGACAAAGTGGTAAAATAAAAATTGGAAAAAAATGTTTTATTAGGGTAGCCCCCCTATATGTAAAGTGGGAAGTGATTTTTTTTTTAATTTCAACCCTAACGTGTGATATATTGTTGGAAAGGTATTTAAAAATGATTATGGGTTTACTAAAATCATTTTTTGATAATGTCAATAATTTCGGAAATAATCGCTCCAAAAGTAAAAAACAATGTGTCCCCCCCCCTCTAACTTTTGAACCATAAGTTTAGAAAATATGAAAAAAATCTGAAAAGTAGAACTTTATAAGGACTTTCTAGGAAAATTATTTTGAACTTGATAGAAACAACAGTTTTTGTACAAAAAAGACAAAAAGTTGTACAAAATCATTTCTGGACTAAGTTCGTAGTATAATCGTATATGCAAGCATTTTTTTTAACTTCGTTTACATATTTTATTATCCTGAACGTATCTTTTTTCAAACAAAAAAAGAATTATTAAAATCGGTTCTCGCAATCCAAAATTACCACCGAAAACTTCTGGCACGTCTATGTATTAATTAGTAACCCAATTTCCCGAGAGATGGCGCTGTAGGTACTTATTATATTGGGTCGGGTATTATCGAATTGTACGTGGGAACACTTATTGTGACGGACGGGAAACTACGGAACCCTACACTGAGCGTGGTCCGACACGCTCTTGGCCGGTTTTTTTTTATTTTGGAGCACTCATATACACCGCGTGGTTGCACCTGTTATAGTCGCACCTAAGTTCGGCCCTGCATCCTAAATGCGTAACACACAATCGTTTTCATTGTGACAATAAGTACAACAAAATCCTTCTTTTGACGTAGGTATTATGATTTGCCTAATCGACACCTGCGGGGTAATTGCGTAACAAATTATCAATAGCAATGGGTTTCCATGGCTTTTCTTTGCAGTTTAACAACATTCATTACGTTATTTACGTTGTTGAGCAGATAAATTTTTCCAACATATGAAGCAATGGATTAACGATATCCTTCAATATAATTCAGATTTGGATTAATAGTGTGTTACGCAGTATCAACGCAATTCGAAACCGAAATAATGAAATCGATTATTATCCTTATCTTCAAGTTTTTTAACCGACTTCTAAAAAGGAGGAGGTTCTCAATTCGGATGTTTGTATTTTTTTTTTTTTTTATGTTTGTTCGCGCATAACTCTGTCGCTTACCAACCGATTTGAAAAATTATTTTTTTGTTGGAAAGGATATACTTCCCAAATGGTCCCATGAAAATTTTATTGAAATCGAAAAAGCGGTTTTTGAAAAATCATCGAAAATCTAAAAATTTATCTACATTGTCTACATTAACGGTTTTTTCGTTTACATTTTTGTGGAGTAGGTACAACTAAAAAGTGGAAAATAAAAACTTTTTTACAAAAAAAAAAACAACCGACTTCAAAAAAAAAACACTACAAAATGATAAATAACTTTAATTTCGGAAGTCGGTGTCAAAAAACGAAAATGCGGAACCAACGACTACGGGCTGGGCGGAATTAGGCTACGGGCTCCTCTTGAATTAATATACAGCACTTAGTTAATTAGAAAGTTAGCTATGAAATTACGAAACATCTCGTAAGTAAATTCAATAATAAAGACGTAAAGTTATGAAGGGACGATACTTCTTGGAGTTAGTAATTGAATATTGTGAGGATTGCGTTAGTTTCACAATATAAGCATTATGCTATTTGTATGTTTCAGTGAGATGAAATTATCGCTTTGTAATCCTAAGCTTGAAGATCATGTTACAAGTGTTTCAGAATTTATGCATCGCGTTGTTATATCAACATGTGCAATTATTCATTATTTTATGAATTGCATCTTAGTATGAATGGTGAATACAAGGTATTGTGGCGCAGCCTGGGGGAGGCCTATGTCCAGCAGTGGACTGCGATAGGCTGAGTTGATTGATGAATGGTGAATTGATACAAGAGATCTCAAACAATTGCATTCACTATACAAGCTAGTAAGTTCCCGAACCGTTGCATTCACTACACAACTTCAAAATCCTTATAGAATATAGGTCTTGTCAAATCCAAGAAAAAATGCAGAAAGCTTCTAATTGCTGTCTACGTTAAATATAAAATAAATACTATTAACGCAGATAACGTAATAAACATACTTAACGCAATGCAATATTTGGCATTAAACAAATTGTAGGTCAGCGAAGGCAACATCGATGATCGAATAGTTACTAGATCCGACAGATATATAAAAAAACAAATGCAACTCGACACTACAAAAAAAAGGTAAACAAAAAAGGTTTGCGTGCGTGTCAAGTTCACACTGGCAGCTGATCGGAACCGCGTGATTTATGAACAATAGTCAGAAGGACAGATGTCCTGCCAGTAGAGGGGTGCCACGCGTTGATGTTGGTGACAGTTAGCGGCAAATTGTCTCGACAGATCCGGTCGCGTGAATGGAAGCAGAGGATAATGATTTGTAGGGTGACTCTTTCGCTAAATTGACAGCATTAGAATAGTAATGCAATGCTTGAATATTATAATGCTCGATGACTAAAGATATAAAAGGGCTTTGGAATTTGGAAAGCCCAGTTAAGGCATATTATTATAAAGGCCACAGTTAAAATGGTTTCAAAAATAAGAAATTTTTTAACTCTTCTAAAGTGTAATTCTGATGAATAACATACATATATAAACTCACACCTTCCCATGGGAGTAGCAGAAACTAGGTATAGAACGCCATCACACAACGATATGATTCTTACATTACGTTTGATGAATAACACTCTATTACATTTTTAGAGAAAACGAATAAAAAAAAATATGGCAGTAACACTCCGGGAGTGCCGACAGAAGTGAAAACTTGAACAATTACGTGTGTAGTTTTTGAATCGTCATATAAAAAAAACACAAACAGAATACTTTGCCATCACTCACTGACATATCGGAAATAGTTACACTATGAAGTCGGTAAAAATCAGCCGAACACATCCGGATGTAGCGCGGTGTCGGTAGTTCAGTGTCGCGAGTTCAATGGATTTTTCCTCATCTCAAAAATTGTCCAGCGCACCTAAAGAAGTTTTCAAATCAAAAAAAATAATATGATTAAGACAAGTATAGGTACAAATTGATGTAGAACCAATCCAGTATATTAGTTTTAACTAAACAATATCGGCAAGACATAAAACACGATTGCATTTTCATGTATACGCAGTTATCATACAGACGATGCTAAAGTAATCTGTCTCTGGGCAAAGAATTGCAAAGTCAGAGGAGAAATTAACATTGATCACTACACGACGCTTGCTCACAGCACGTTGCAGTTCCGTTTAATTCTTAATGATTTCATTAGTGAGAGGGCCATCTGGTGTTAATGGCAGCAACACAAACATTTGGCGACAAATAGTTGCAGCGGTTTTGTTGATGCGGATTACATTTGCAACTAATGGCTTTAGAGGGGCGACGGTTTGGCGAAATTAACAAATATAACAATAGAAATTCACGTTATTTGGGAGAAGAGTCGCATAGTACGTGCTATATCCGATTTGTCATCATCATCATCATTAATTCTTATGTCTTATTCCCCTTTAAAGGTTTACGGTTCTTTGTTTTCTTTCATTATATTCGTGACTGTCTATTTTAGAACATTATAAATATGCAGCCCTATAAAATTGATCACATTGCATATTAATTTAATTTTGTACAATTTGATTACGACAATGTTGCTAAAATTCTGAATCCATGAAATCTTTTTAAAGAAACTGATTAATTTGCCTCCAACTATGTTTGGGTCGGCTTCCAGTCTAACCATATGCAGCTGAATACTAGTATTTTACATAGATGTATCTACAAACGACAGCCGGGACCCAGACCCAGTGGGGTGTCGATATGTAATGGATGATCACCCATCCACGAACCGACCGTGGCATGCGTATTAACCTTAACCTTTGATCGACCCGTGAGGCTGTTACCATTTCGCGAGCATCTTTTAAAGAAACAGGTATAGGATATTACATACTTACGTAAAGGGTCCTGCTATTTTAAAGATAAACAAACACAACTAAATGCAGTAAACGGGGCAAATTATCAAAGTCACGCGATAAACTTAATAGCACACGACGCACAAATTACTAAAACAATCGCACGTTTTGTAGGGACAGCAACATCTGTTGGAGCTAGAGGTCCGGATGTCAACATAAACGGGACATCGGCGACTAATGGCCCACTGTTGAATGGCCCACTCTCTAGGGTGTTGTATTGCAATATTGTTGGTATTGAAACACGAGAAGGGATTTCTATGAAATTAATGGGAGCTGTTAGATTTTATTTGTATGTGGGTTTTATTGTGCGATTGTGCGTGTGTGGCTGTGCTTATTGCGACTTGTGTTCAGAACAGTTTTGTTATTGTTCTGTGTGTCATCTGTCATCTCTTACTTTGCTACGAATTATAGTATGATGATAATGATAAATGATTTATTTTCTGTAAGCAGGTTTGTACAAACACTTTTACACGTCAATCATATTTTTTAAAGCAAGTTGAGGTCGGCGTTTCTTATCTGACTACTCTAAGAAGAAAGGCCGAAACAAACTCAGAGGTCACAGTCTATTTTAAAGTCCAGATAAAATCTTGGTCAGATCATGTGAAGACCATGTAGATTGGTGTCTGAAATGGTCTTTTGAGGAAAGAACCACACAGATTGAGCGGACCTGTCCAGTCAGTGCACGCATTTGTCAAAAATCGTGCAGCTCAACTCAGAACTTGAGGAGCTCAACAAATCGACGAACAATACTAAAGAAAGGACATTTGGGTAGGCCGCGTAAATTACTCAAACTGCCAGATCATGATTAAAACTAACTAAGAAGGAAAACAGAAAAAAGAAATGACCCACATAGTCCTCACATTCACAATAATTAAGTAAAATAAAAATACTTTACAAAGTAAATATTCATGTATTCATAAATGTCAAAGTGTATATAAAAAAATTCGGACATAATCTTTGAGGACCATATAGATTGGTGTCTGAAATGGTCTTTTGAGGAAAGAACCAGATAAGAGAATCTCAGAAAGTAGACATTCTAGATAAAAGTATTTAGTACTTCTTGGTTCCTTGGGTCCTCCCTATTCTATAGAATATTATGGAATGCAATACGGTCTAAAGAAGTTTGATTTGAATTGCTTTACGTCTGTGTCAGAAAATTAAAAAAAAAAAGATATCTACCTATTTTGTAAAAAATCCTCTCCATCGGGTTTGAGGATATAATTGCAACAGTCATTACAAATTTCAACCGCTACTCGAGTGTCAAACTGAATAAAATCGTTTAAAAAAGTAACCTACTCTCTTTTCAGGACCATCACTCCAAATTCCATCCCTGTTTCTACACAAGACAGTATCATAATCATATATCATAATTACAGTCTCATTTCTCGACAATGGTGTCGCGTCACCAATTGAGGAGGTCAACCAATCAATTGATGTTACTCAGAAATTCAATTGCAACCGTCAAGTGCAGTACAATTGCCTTGACTGTCTATGCAGTCTATGGAAACTATCCCATATAGACAGTCAACGCGATTGCTTTGTAAACTTGTGACCCGCACCTGCTTCGCATGGTTGTAACGACTTGACAAAATGTCGAGATTTCGTTATTGCTTATACATATGTAAGTAAGTTTTATATTAAATCATTTAGTTTTTGAATTTGATTTTAAATTATCTAAATGAAGGCAAAACCATCATTGGGCTGGCCATGTTTGTCGAAGGACCGATAGCCGGAGAAGACGAGTCCTGGTATACGAAACCAAAACGGAATGGGACAAGAAAACGAGCAGCGTAACGTTATAGTCTTTTATTCTAAACAGAACTAACTTTTAAAATGCACTGCCATGTGCTTTTATACCCTTTTACATTAAAAAAAAACGGCCACCAGGTGGCGTGCTAAGCAACTTCCGGAAACTAAATAATTATTTGAATTCAGTTTGCAACGACTTCCGTTTATTAATCGGATAAGGTATTTTGAGCACCGCAAGTCAGTTGCAAAAAGTGTTAAATAATTTACACAAACATTTACAAAATAATCTGCATCCATCAGTAATATTTAATTATAAATCAAAAGCTAACAGAGTGTGAGACGCCTCCCAGCTAGATGGATGGACGAACTAAAGAAGGTGGCTAGGAAAAACTGGATGCAGAAGGCGGAGGATAGGTTGTTGTGGCGCAGTCCTGAGTTGAAGGCGAAAACCGCATAAAAATCCGTTACGCAGTTTAGAAGAACAACGCGATCACACGGACAAACACGAAAAGCGTTTATAATGGTAAAATTTGTAATGATGGTATTAACACCTCCATATAACACAACCCACCACCTCGTTAAAAACAGATTTGAACCATTTATAATAAGTTTTGATATACTTAGGTAGATATCTATACAGGGTGTCCCTGGAAGTATGGATCAAATCGAATAGGGGCGTGGCAAGGTCATTTCCAAACTTTTTAACCCCGAGAATGTCAGTGAATTTTTTTACGGTTCAAAAGTTATGACCGATTTTTTTTTTTTTTTTTTTTTTAATCACTTCTCTTAGTGCTCAAAGAAAATAATCATAAAAAAATACTATCAGGGCTATCTAAAAAAATAAATTGATAGCCCTAATAGTTTTCACGAATTCGATTTTTCTTCTCTTTTTTTAGTATTTTTTTTTTGCTAAAATGTTTGGAAATGAATGACCATGCCCACGTCCCTATTCGATTTGATCCATACTTCCAGGGACACCCTGTATAAATAAAATCAGAATCAGAATCTTTATTTGTAAACATAGGTAGATTAACACAGTGTGTGAGATGTCACAACATTTAAATAGGTTCTCTATGTCACTGAAAAATCTATTACTGCTGTACAAAAATATATTATCTTTATTATATGGGTCATCTTTATTATAATCCTCGGGCATACGACTACTATGAAGCCAACCTTCACTAAATAGTCACCAATGAGTTGATTGGAGTCAATGTCGCAAACAGTCGTAAATCAATTATCCACTTTGACAGTTAACGGTGCTGGAATGATTTTTGGAGTCGTTACATCACTATTAATGACGTCAGTGACAGTAGGTACCCTGCTTGCAAATGGGCTGATTTCGGTGCCAGTAACTGTATAGAGGATTGTTAAGGATGTGATGATTCATCATGACTATTGTAGTTTGTGGATTAGTGATGGGATTATCTTTTTGGATTTTATGATAGCCTGGTACTTTTAACGGTCTTGTCTATGACAAATGTCAATTTTTGAATGACGGACGTTTAGCGATAGCGATTTTATTAGCGATTTCATAATTTTATTAATGCTATTCGGTTTATAACGTAATATTCTCACAAAATTAGTAAGAGGTTATAATGAAAAAAACAAAAATATAACAAAATGGTATTCATACAAAATTAGTAAAAAAGAATAAACCACGCTAATCTAAGAAGCGAGTTTTAATTCTAAATGTTAAAAATAATTATCAATTCCAGTCTATTATTATTTGAATACTATAAAAAACTCGTTCTACAATTTTATTTGTTTTCTCTCAAGGCCACACTTGGTAAGGCTTTACCACTGGCCATATAATATTATACTCATAATATAGCCCATTTATATATAGACTCTTAAGCAAACAAAGATTCTGCCTAAATCCTTGGTTCATCATACCCAACATAATCTACGCTTTTTCTTTAAAAATATTGAATTCTAAAATGCATAAAACTTAAAGAATTCTTAAAGAGACGTCTAATAAGTGGTAGTTCACGGTCGGTTGATCGCGTGGACGGTCACCTACGCTTGAAACGGATTGCACAAAACGGTTGACAACAGTCGCAATTAATAGTAATGTATATTCAATAGAATCTGTGTAGCAAATAATGACCAACTTTCAAGGATGTTTTCTAAGATAGCTGGAATTCATCGACCAGTTTCTAACACTTAAGAGGAAATTCGGGTGGTCTTTTCTCCGTAGAAACGCTCTCGCCTGTTTTCTTTATGGTTAATGACCATAAAGCAATGATTGTTTACAGAATAATAAATATTAACTTCTTGTATGTCCCTATGTTTTCCTTTTTGCTGATACATTATTTTTATAAGAACCCTTCAAAAAATTCTCAAATGTCAACAGAGGCCTAGTGTACAAAATTAACAACTATTAATGAAAAAAGAAAAACATAGGGACACTATATATCCTTCTTATTCAGTTTATGAAATATCTTTTAAATTGTTTCAACATTGGAGGAGGAAATAGGCGAGAGCCAATCCTCGAATTACGACTTTTTACTTAAGCTTTTTCGAAAGTCTCTCTGATCGCATTTCCTCTGAAGGACCAACATAGGGTTAAAAATGAGTTATCGCATGTTAACGAAAGATAGAGCAAGTGTACCAATGGGTTTATGATCAGTCAGTCGGTCAGCATTCTGTATACTGGTCTTATTGATGACGTCCTTCAAAAAGGTCAGGAGCATATGACTAGGTACTACCACAGATATACATAGACCTAGCTAACGCAAGTATCACGAACTGTATGAAAACTAAGCGTGCCACTTTTTGACTACCTACTATGACGTCACAAGCTCGCGCTCTCTCGCTCACGCTCACCCAGCCAGCTGCAGTACGCAGGACTGAGCGCGTAAGTGGCGGCTTACGATTTTCGAACGTAAGCTGGTGCGATTTTTGGCACGCGAAGTAGTTGCTCTTGCGTTATCTAGGTGTATCTATATCTGTAGGTCCTACGTGGACATATTCACTAAAACCAACCCGGTGGTCACGGGCATATAGAAGGGGACTGTTACCTCTCAAAATACCGATACAAAACCCCTTCTGTGCAATACTTTTACAGCACATCTCTGGGGAGACTATAAAGGGGTCTTCCTGAAACCTAACTGTGCAAGAAGGTGTACTATGTGCTACATAGTTCTCGCAATTAGGTGCGTGTCTAACGAGATGAATGAATGTAGTTGTCTACAATTTATTCCCAATGGACAAAGCGCGAGCAGCGGCGGCCCAGGTTTAACGGGCGCGACTTGCGAGTAGTTCGTAGGTTCGAACCCAGACAGGCACTTCACTTTATGTACCTAAATTATTTAATCACGACTGCTCTCAAAGCGGTAAAGGAAAACATCGTGAGGAAATCGGCATGTCCTAGAACCAAAAATTCGAAGACATGTGACATCTACTAACTCTCACTGGGCCCGGGTGGTAGATTATGGCCCACTCCCTTTTACCGAGATGAGGCCTGAGTCCTAGCAGTGGGAACATTATAGGCTGATTATGCTATATTATGCTATGGCCAAAGCGCGTGCGTTTTTACATCTGTCTCCATAGAGGTAAGTATAATCCCAGACTATCAGACATGTCCGATGTTACTCCCGGGATGAGATAGTACATTCTATTTCAATACAAGGACTATCGATCGATGGCATTTATTATCAGCAGACGCAGGATACACTTTCATCCGTTTATCAGACAACCTTGATGTAAAAATAACGCTTACATACCAACATAAAAGCATGGCCCCACCTCAAGTGCTAAATAATCTGATTTCTATGAAAAAAAATTTAATCAGTTGATGTTTTGACAAGTTCAGATATCATAAAAATTGAGTGTGTTGCTAAGTGATATGTCATAGCGTTATGTTTGATAATATTATTTGCATTTTATTATATCTTGTATTCTTTTTTTCGCTATCTATAGTGGCTGCATTTTATTTCGCTAAAAAAGGCGATGTTCGAAGTTCTCGGAGTTGCCATATTGTCAAGCTCGCTAATGCATTTGTGGATACAGTCAGGCAAATTCACATACAATTTGCCTGACTTGGAATTCGACTCCAAAGAATTGCAGTTGTATTTGGCTCTTCTAACCAATTAGTTTTTGATAAGTACATAACTTAGTAGCTTTAGTGGATTTGGACGGGATCTATAAGGACAAAAAGGTCTGAATCACGCAATGGATGAAAACAAAGTGTCGCATCATTTGTTTGTATATGCTTAGGAAGCACTAGTAAATAAGTATCTTCATGAAGAGCTGATCGAGATGGACACAGAAATAACGGTCTGATAGGCCTATGGTATGGAGACCCTTTCTGAACTGCCAGACACTCTAGATCGCTCTCTCCTTAAACATCATTATATGTATATCATTCATTGCTCTTGTTTCAGGATTATTATTGTACAATGTATGTAGGTATGTATTTATTGTTTATGTAAATGATAATGATAATAAATGTAGTTTTACACAGGGTGACACATTGGGCGATATTATCGTTGAAAGCGATTTTTTACAAACAACCTTTGGATGGGTTAAAGGTAAAACAAAAAATACTGCAGTGGTGTGCAGTTATTGTAATTTATATGATGTTCGTAATAAAGAGTAATATATTCTATTCCAGGCTAAAAGAGTGAAAAATATAAAAAAAAAAGACGGGTTGCACTCCGAGAGTGCCGGCAGAAGTGAAAACTTGAATATTAACGTTGAAATAAATCAATTATTAATTGAATTAATATAACTCATTTTTTTCACTATTTCTGCGTCACTTTTGTCATTAATAGATGCATTTTGTTCAATTTCCATATTTTAAACACTTTATATACACGAATTTTTCGAATACACAGCAGTGTGGCTACTACACAGATGGTCGAGCCATCAGCTGTCCATCCATCCATCCATCCACATCCACATCCACATCCACATCCACATCCACATCCATCCATCCATCCATCCATTGTCATGTGTCACTTGGTTCACTTCGGTTGGCGCCGCCGTAGAAAGAGAGGGGGATACTTAGTAGTTAGGAGTAGTAGTTCTCCCCTGTGTAGTCTCTCCTGACGGTCACGTGTCTGTGTGTCACGTGTGAGCTTAACATTTTTTACCCATTACAAAAAAGTGTGCAACGCCGCTAAAGAAGTTTTCACTTCAAAAAACATCATAAATCGTTGAATAGTACATCACGATACATGTGTGTATCGTAAACTATTTTATAGCTCGTGTGAACTAAACCCGCATTTAAGTCACGCTTTTCTGTGTAAAAATGGACTACTTAAGTCACAAACAAGCGTGACATAAGTGCGGGCTTAGGTCGCACAGTGCTATAAAAAAACTTTTTGAATATGACCCCAAAGGTTCACAAAAATTACATAAGCAACCTTCACGGTGTTTGTTCTCTTACATTACATAGCGGTTCTATTTAGTCAGTTACATAATTCAAACGCATAATATTGACGACACAGATTATATATGCCATATGCCCTTCGTTAAAATGTAACCAATATTCTGGGTTATTTCTTAGTACATTATTAATTTAGCTTTTGTAGCAACAAGTTGTGTTTGCTTGTGGTTAATAGAATATTCCAGGGTTAAAATTTAATAGTCCTCTACGCTTACGATGTGGTTATTGATTTCATTGTTTCGGTTATTTGGTTTTTATTTATTTAGCTCAGAGTTTAATTTCTGTGTTTAAATAAACATGGCATATTACATTTTGCGGTAGACACGTGTCTTTTGAATACTACAGAGCCTTCATAATAATCACAGAAATTAAACTCTACGCATACGCATACGCGTGTGTTTTGCAATTGCCTAATGAAGCAAAAAGAAAAAAGCTCTGTATTGGATTAATTAGTAGATTCTACTCATACCTACTAAGGTAAAAGGCTCTTTAGGGATAACAAACAATATTACAAAACATCACGCATGAATTCCCCGAAAGGTTGGGCAGGGGTGCCCAGTTAGCTCACCGTCCGATCAGGACCAGGCCCGTGCCGGACGGCGAGTATGTGTTCCACGCGCGCCTCAAAGAGATGTCAGCATAAAGGAAGGGGCCTGTTAGGGCCGAAGCCTGCCAGGGGTGCGCGATTGTCCGAAAGGTTTACCGCTACCCCGGAACATAAAGGGCTAAGGAAGGAGGAACACGGGTAGGTTTTAGTCAGTAAGAGTCTGACACTCCCTTCCGCTCCACCCAGAGCGGGAGGGGTCATTTGATGATTTCCCATACACAAAAAAAAAGGTGTGGTCAGTAGGTACACCCACATCTCGCCAGTTATGTTTAAGTCCAATGTAATAGGAGGCGAGCCTATTGCTATCAACCGGGCACAAATCCAGACTCCAGACTGCTACTGAGAAATTTCAGAAAGAAAAACCCAGTAACACTTTGTCCAACGCAGGAATCGAATCCAGTACCTCATGCTCAGCAGTACCTAGCGCTTACAACCACTAGATCAACGAAGCAGACAAAAGGTATTATTTTGACTATATTCATACTCAATTTTACTAAAACAATACTGACTATCGCTAAATTTATAAATACCAGTACAAAAATAACATTACGGTAGATTTTGCGCATAATCAAGCCACGCAAATATTCTTCACTACTTAGGTAGGTAAGAATGCGGTACATATTTTCTTATTCAAATTACTGCACACTTTAACGGGACCATTCCGTGACCGTTTCAACAAACAAAATCGTTTATCATCGATTTCTCGCGCTTTTGACGTATGCACGAATATGTCTTAATTATCCGAAGAAGTTTTAACGGCGCAAAATATTATCGTCGACTTCGAACACAGTGTGGCTATGTTAGAAGTCGTCGATAATATTTTGCATCGTTAAAATCTTACAAATAATTATTTCTTTGAACTAATTAAAGACTATATTGTGAAAATTGGTTCATTATCCGTTGTTCTGCAACATTCAAGCTGAAATAATTACTCTTTACTGTCGGTAAATGCCATACTAATTTACAGGTGTCAACACTGTCAACATAATTTTCATGCGTCTCATTTTTCTCAGTAAAGTTGTAAAATACAGGACAAACATTTTACAAATAGTACTTAGTCTATTTGAAAAATATTTTGGCGATTGAATCTATATCATTTATCATCACCATTGGCAGCCTTGTTTCACTCACTGCAGTCGCTGCTACGTATATGCCACCTCATTTCTGTGCCATGCTACCCTGGTCTATGCGAATCTCTGTCACTGCTTTTTGGACAACCTCTAGTAGATAACGACTCATCACTTGCAAATGCAACACTATATATATATATATATTAAGTGGTTTATTGAGAAAGTCAGTTCTTGCATGAAATTCTCTCATGCAAAAATCCTCGCATCTAACACTTTCGGCCAAAAAGAGAGCAACACGGAATGCGTGATCGAAAACTAGAAGACCAAGTCAATACACTTTCTAGACGATACTCAGTAAAATTAGTCATGCCAATATAAACTACTATTAGTTACGCGATATGATGTAATGGATTCTTGTGTCATTGCCAGCACAAAGATTAATGTGCGCGAATGTCACAATATTGTCGAGTCCCTCATTTTTACTGCAGCGCGAATGTTGGACGGAACATAACATCACCAGCGGAAGGGAAAACACGACATGACGCAAACGGTAGGCTCTAAAACAAAGCACCCACGGGCATACGATCAATCAATTTTAGTAGCGTGACCTAGTTTTGTACTTTTAGGTGACTACATACCTTAAACCTGGATAGTTACGTTATTATGGTATACAAGGGACATGAAATTGCAAACGCTAAATCTAGCGTGGTTAAAATTATGATTAGCATCAATGAAAATATTGACAATGCATCGTAATTCGTACGTCTGTAATTGACGTAAACACTAGTCCGTGTCTCTGTTCTCTGTTATTTGTAAATGTTTGTGTTTGTGTTGTTGATGTGCCTTAATAATAAATAATAATAACATTTGAAATGTGAAATGACATTTGGAATGTGAGCTCAGCTATCATTGTGCCGATTGTCGTATCGGCCAATGGCCTTATGGCCGAAAGCCTCGATCAACATCTATCGAGGCTCTCGTTAGGCGGTTGGATCAAGGGCCTGATTCAGAAGGCAGTACTCCTCGATACGGCTCGCATTGAGAGGAGGTTCCTGTCTTTGGAGCCCTAACCACCGGTAGCTTGGACCCTGCTCCCGACACCGGCGGAATACTATTTTTTTCATATTTCTAAATAATATAATGCTTAGATCTTAAATCCACGCACTAGTGGTATACGAGTTGCAATTATAAATTGAACCGGACACAAATCACACAAATATTTCCGCGATGAACAAACTATTTAGTCGTGGATCATAAACATTCCTTTGCCTCTCAAGACATAGTATCGTGCTTATAAACTCCAATCATATTTAATCCTTCAGCGCCGGAGTTAAACAACAAACTTGTTTAAATTATAAACCAATAAAGTTAAAACAAGACGAGTTATAATAGCCATCTGTTCTGCCGATCATCAAAATGAAGATAACATAAGTACCAAAGCGATAAATCATGAAAAGCTAGTGATAACCGAAGATGTTTTTAAAAATCTGAATATGGCCTTATAAAAGAACCCACTCATTTGATTCTGAGAATCGTCTTAGAATTTAAACAATAGGTTGTAAATGAGTTGTTGAAATGTAATAAATTATCTTAAACCTGATTCTGAGAAGGAATTTAAAGGTTTTGACTGCTATAAAATTTTGTGTAGTACAAATCGCAAAGATTTTGCTGTAGTGTTCTTGTCACCCATCGTAACGATAGATGCTACAAACACTCCTATATCACTATTGAAGTGTAGTGTCCCTAGCTAGCTTCACTTTCAGTTAATAGTCATTTAGTTTTACTGCCCTTCTCTGTTCTATTTTACCCATACTAAAGTAAGTATGTATATGTATATACTCTTTCTTCGGTATTTCCATTATTAATATTCTCACTTGCGTTCGCAATTATTTCCACTCGGATGATTTTATTATTAGATTGTTATAATAATACTGTTCCATTTTGTTGCTCCAGACTTTCACAAAGTGTTATCACAATTAATAATGCTCTCGTTAAATTCGTGCCAAGTTTCGGTTTGCACACTCAGTTTGCACTAGCATTCTGGCATTGAATCATTTGGCATTGAAAATGGTGCAAATAGTGTAAAAAGTCCGGAATTGAATCAGATTGGAATTCGTTTATTTTTACCTGAATACGATTTTAGAAACACACTTTACAAAGCTTGTTTTATTTTTTTCTGGTGGACAAGTAGGTACTATCATCTAAACTACTATAATAAGGAGAAAAAATTTGATTTTTTTACTTTCACGCTAAAACGGCTCAAGGGAGATAGATGCAATTTGACACATGGGTAGACCATGAGGACAAAAAATACTTTTTATCCGAATTTTCTCATAGGATCGAGACTTATGCGGATGAAACCGCTGGGCGCAGCCAGTAGTGTATAAGGCGATTACCATCTTAAAGCATATACCTAATTGTCAACGTAATCTTTTTAGTTTACAATACTTCTAGGTGCTAATAAAACGTCATTGACAAATCATCTACGAGTAACTTACGCAGTAACATTTCCTTTTTCATAAAAGTAGGAGCTCTAACAATATACGTGTAATAGTAGACGGGATAAACCCATGATTATTAAATAATTAGTCTCGAAAGCGCCGAACAATAGCTCGACACTATACCAAGAAACTAGACACATCCTTCATTAATAATGCCTCGGAACTAAATTACTGTAACTAGAGTATTGTTGAAACCAGTACTCACATGGAGATAACACCGTGTTTACACAATGATACATATTTACATATCCACACAACTGACAATACATAACACATGACATCACCGTCTGAGCGAACTACTTTACCTTAACGTTTAGAAATTCAATTCAACTACGAAAATTCTTGTAGTATATAAAATGTCTCTGGCAAAGAATAGTGCTAAAAGCTTTTCCTCCCGAGAGTGTCTTAAAATGTTATTTCAGAGCTTTTCGGATGGGTGGATAGCAGCTAAGTTTTAAGATAGTATACTTCTACCTTTTCATTTATTATTAGTGTTTTCAGCAGCATCCTAAAGATCGTACGTAGAAACGGTCCATGGGATCTCGTCTTTATGTCTCTAAGTTAATAAATCAACCAATTAATATATATCAAGAAATTCCTTAACAGTTTTGATTAAAATTTATATGAAGATTGACCATGACTTCTAGGTCATGGTTAATCTTTGTGACATCAGACTTATCAACACTGATGTCCTAAAATCTAGCTGCCAAAGTAAATTTACTCCACTATTAAATTCTGAAAATATTGTTATTCATTTCATTATTAACGTAGTCAAAGTCACGGTCAAACATCACGAAATTTAGAGCACTCAAAAAATACGACTTGAAAATAAAAATGTCGATGTAAACCTGAAACCGGTGAGGAACGAACAGAAATATTTTACTGTTACAACAACTATATTTTGCATTTTTAAGTCGCCAGAAAAATTGCGCGATTTCGCCAGTAGCACGTTTTTTTGAAAAAATATTTATGACACTCAATTTTTATTTCATTTTTATTGTTTTAGTAAAATAGCAGTAATTTGTGTTTCTTCAAAGCAGTTTATCTACAATGCAATATGTTTTCGTCTTTCACATAAATCATTTTTAGTTTCCTTACTGCGTAAATTTACAAATATCGCTTTAGAATCATCAAACTTGCTATCGGAATCCGCAGACGTATTCGGTGGTACTAATTTGGCATCACACCGCTAAAATTCCTGTACCTACCGGTTCTTGCAAATCAAGTATTGAATCGATCGATTTGTCTCATTCATGCGGGTATTTTGGCGCTCAACATTTTGCATTTACTTCTTCAATGACAGACTTACTCACTAACTAATGTTTCGTATTAATTAATTATAATTATTTACTATCATTTATTATATGAAAGAGAAAGTCCGTAGATGCGTGCCCATCTATGCCCGAAAGTCTGACAACCAGTCCTACCAAGGGGTATCTTACTACCCAGTAACTAGGTTGTAGAGGTCAGATGGTAGTCGATCCATGTAAAATACTGGTTTTCAGCTGCATCCGGTTAGACTGGAAGCCGACCCCAATATGGAAAAGGCTAAGCAGATTGAAGAAAAGGGAGTGAATGATGGTGAGAGTATGAGTGAGAGTGATAGTGGGACTGCGTGATATATGTACTATGGGGGAATAGTACAAAATGTATGCGAGCGCTGCGTTCGGGATGATGTAATTCTGTTTTTTTTTCCGTTTAATTGAGAACGCTCCGGGTTCATTCCGAACCGAACGTCAGGAATTATTTCCGAACTGAAAATATAAGAACGTGTGCGCTAAACAGAACATTTTGTATGAAATGCGTGCATTCGGATCTCCGAATCTGAATTCCGAATCAGAAAACCGGACGTAGGCAGGAAGATGCTGATGATAATATGATAGCACACACAAACGGCATGCATAAAAACAAAAAATGTAAATATTTTTGTTACACGGTGATATAAATTTAATTTTTGACAGACCAATGCACAATTAAAGGTGGAAGCACCTTGTGAACCGTTTTTATTAAAATTCCAGCATATCTTTATAGTTTTTGATTATCATAGTTGCTCGTATAATATATCTTGTGAATTATTTAGCTGAAGTAAGAACTTGATATGATAAGAAGACTATGATGCAATCAGTCGTGTGCGTAAAATATCAAGGAGTCGGAAATAGAATAACTTAGCTAATTTTATGAAGGCAGCATATAAAATGTAATTACAAGGTTTGGACTTTAAAGAGACCATTACCTCTGAGTTTGTTTCGGCATTTCTTCTCAGGAATCAGTCAGATAGGAAATGCCGGCGCTATCCAGTTCTAAAAATATTGACGTGTAAAATTGTTTTAAAAAGTCTACTTATAAAACATTTCATTTTAATGTTTTAGCGACGGAAATATGGAAAGTTGGAAACTACGTGTCTTATGCCCGGTTTCTGAAGAATTCTTAAACGGAGTTTAAACTTTCAATAGTTGTTGATTCGACATAATTATCTATTTAAGCGAATTCCTTCCTTATGCTCGGTTTTTGAGGTTCTCAGATAAACCCTCGATAATAATTCACTCGACTTTTAAGCTAAATTCTTCCTTAATGACGTGTTCAGAAACACGATATCGAACCAATAATCACTATCGAATGGATAAACTCCGTTTAAAAACCTCAGAAACCGACCATAACGCAAACAATCACTTGTCACTTGTTCCTTGTAACAATACAAAAAGTGTAATATAATAATGCTCTAGATTGTCAATTTGAATCTCATAAGATTTGAAAATATCCAGAAGCAAATTCACCAAAACGAGGATTTTTTATCAATCGCCTCTGTCCACTGCCGGTCAAAGGCCTTTCAAAAAAATAAAACTCATTTCTCATTACCACAAACGCATCTCTTCATCTTTTGAAGATATCCTTTCTTCAACGGCTACCACTTATAGATAATACGAGTCTACCACACGGAACATCTCCGTCGCCACATAAATAAGGAAAGAATCCTTCATAGATAATGCTTGTCATATTTGCTTATACAATCTCCATAACTGCTTGAAGTATTGTACCATCTTTCACCGAGTTGTATGTAACAGGTGGTCTCGCCGCTAACTTGTTGTTAGCAGCTCTTGGTTATGCTAATAGTTCCCGATTTGTTCAATAAACATTGTTTATTTACACCGTTTTCGCGTGTTTTAATGAGTTCATCTATTTGAGGGTTCTTGATCGGTATTGTTGTCGTTTCTTATTGTTCTAAGATTTATTTGGGGACATGTGGCTTTCTGTGTCAGGTTTTCAATTTCTGATAAGTCAGATATATTTTCATGACTGAAAAATGTTACGTAATTTTCAGGTTTCAAGTTTTATAACTACGAATAATTCTGTTTTTCCTTATCGGAAACATTGTAGACGTTAAGGAACAACAACGAATTTCAGGTAATCATAATTAGCGTAACTCTTGCTAAAGAAACATGAATGAAACCTATAATTTCCTTTATCAAAAAACATTCTGCTGAAACAGAAATTTCAACAGTTTTAAGCATAATTTATAATAATAGTAAATTCCATCATAAGCGATAACTTAACACACAAAACGTCCGATAACTTGCGGATTAGTGCCAGTTTATTTACCTTAGCAACGCCGAACCTGCCGAAAGCACAGCACGGTAACACTAATGTAACACAATCAGTTGGAAAACTAGGGAACTGTGTCGAAAAATCGTTCGCGAATTTGTTGGATGGTGTTTGTGTCGGGAAGTGTGAGACGGAGCGTGTAGGCACGTGTTCGCGCCGCGGTTGGGTGCTGTCGACTGATGGTGGACTGTTCTGTTAGCACGCGGCGCCAGTCGCCGCGCGGCCGCGAGCTAACCCATGAAATCGCTTTCCACTTCAGGCCATCGTTGTCCCAGTGTAGTGGCATGTGCTGATATCACCTTTAAAAAACATGGGAATTTGTGTCGATATATGTGTGATGTTGTCTTTTTATGGTATTCTTTATAAACAAGATTTTTGACAGGTGTAATTTGCATTTTGGGCAGTTATAATAAGCGTACCCTGATGGCCTGATGCTAAGGAAATACTAACATTAACATAAATATAATAAAAGTATCATAATGGACGCACTATACTCAGTAGATGATAAGATAGAAAATAATCAGTTATTTATTTATTTATTTAAACTTTTCGCACAAAAAGGTACAAAGGCGGACTTAATGCCTTAGGCATTCTCTACCAGTCAACCAAGCGTGGTGAAGAGATTAGAGGGCAGGTGCTTTGGTTGAGAGGAACAATGATAAAAAAAACTTAAAATTAGGTACACAAATACATAAATAAGTTATATACACAGGTTAGGGAGAGAGATGTTGAGATGACTCTACACTATTTGTTTAGTTATTAGGTTTTGTCAACTAGCAAGGATCAGCTGATTCCCAGAAGGCTCTCCTAAAATATGTTTAACCAATTTTTGGTTCAGAAATACTTTTGTAAAGACAGATTTTAGTCTTATGTCCGACTGCGATGGTGACAGGATGACCTGATTGATTGACATATTTGCGCGCAAAGGAATCACCAAGATTTGTGCCCCTGCAGAAGAGACAGCAATTAAAATAAAGTTAAAATATATTAACTTCATTGTAAAGGGTCTTCTTTACATGACAGGTTTGGAATTCTTCCTTGTTCTTGAAGAGGATCCTTGAAACTACGGCCCGATTAGGTAGACTTGCTTGAACATAGGTAATTAATTAATTAACTGACTTTACGATGTAAACAATTCAAATTACTTACCAGAACTTGCATACGTCATATCTAAGCCTTGACGAAGGTAGGTATTTTAATAATCAGATAAGGCTATTTATTAGCAGGTAGACGCTATATATGATGTTACATGCATGCGGTTGCGGAGGCCCTATACAAGGTTGCCCTTATCTGAACTTATTTCATCAAATCGGTACTCATTCTTTCAATTTGCATTCTCTTAACTTCGTGGCGTAAATATCCTACTTCCTACTATATTTATATTTAATACTAGCTTCTGCCCGCAACTTCGTCCGCGTGAAATTCGTACTTTCCCCTAAAAGTTTCGAAAATGTATGTTGGTATGATCTTTATAATTATTTTATTTTTTTATATCATGATAATTTATTTATTTAACCATTTTACCTTAATTAACAAAATTAAAACCTAACTTAACTAAAACTATACAGAAACTAAAATATAGCGTCGAAAAATTCATCCGCATCGCTGTCGACTTGTAATGTACCCAAGAGACTGGCGGCATTGCCACGTTGTATGGCAATGCTTAGCCTCTGGCCAAAGTAAAAGATATAATTAATTTAGATAAATAAGCATTCGGGCCAATTTTTAAGTTTATAGAACAAAGGAATCAGATTTTTCAAATAAACTGTATCCCCGCTTTTCACCACCACAGGGGTGGAAATTTGAAAGATCGTTCAATACTCGTATGTGTTCGTAACTTGACTCGAAGTTTATTTATACCAATTTTAGAGCTAATCAAGCCACGCAGTAAAATCCTCCCCTTTAAAATTAACTACCTCTTTTCACACAGTTAGGGGTAGATTTTCGAAAAACCCTGATTCACGTTATTAATTATTATTTTCTGTCCTCAGTACTTATAAATACTGAGTTTCAAGTTAATCGGACAGGGCTTAAAAATTCTTCCATGCTTTGACACCCCCCAATACCTCCTTAGGGGTATTTTAGAAAAACGAAAAATTCCAAACTTCATCATTTACTTAGATAAGTATTCGTGCCAAGTTTCAAGGTTATTAAATCAAATCAAATCAAATCATTTATTTGCATAACACAGGTTCGGAGGATGTTATAAAAGGTTCTTATGGTACACTGTATTATAACCATGTGAGGTGTGCAAATATAGTAGGAACATTATGATACAATTATTCTTATTGATTTATCTTATTAAATTACATTGTGATTGAAAATATACATAGATAGTCAATTAAATTAAATCTGAATTAATAAATTATAACAGTAATGTCAAGCTAATTAATAATGTCATAGTAATTGTAATTATTATTATCATTGAATTAATTTACAAATATTTTTCATAATTAAAATACAATCCCCCTTATTCATAATCCTATTTTATCTCTATTTTAGCTAAAATAGGTTTATAGAACGTTTGTCTTTATCTGTCACGTTGTCATTTCTGTGTGTAAGAAAGAGACAAACCCCATTTTAACTAAAATAGGTTTGATTCGGTCGAGCCAGCTTATGAAACTGAAGACTGATGATGGCAGGATCGTATCCGCCAAACCTGAGCTGTTGAGAGAGATCGTGAGGTTCTATACACGTCAACAAGCAACCCCGTTACGAATCTGGCAAACGACCCAAGAGCTAGATTGACCCGACACTATACCGAAGACATCCCGGACGTCAGCCTGTACGAGATTAGGATGGCTCTGAAGCAGCTTAAAAACAACAAGGCACCGGGTGATGACGGAATTACGGCCGAGCTCCTGAAGGCCGGCGGAAAACCCGTTCTTAAGGCCCTTCAGAGGCTGTTTGATTCCGTCATACTCGAGGGTAAAACACCACAGGCATGGAACAGAGATGTGGTGATACTTTTCTTTAAGAAGGGTGACAATGCCCTTCTTAAGAATTATAGGCCCATCTCACTTCTGAGCCATGTCTACAAGCTGTTTTCGAGAGTCATCACGAACCGTCTCGCGCGCAGGTTTGACGACTTCCAGCCTCCCGAACAAGCCGGATTCCGTAAAGGCTTTAGCACCGTAGACCACATACATACGCTGCGACAGGTTATACAGAAGACCGAAGAGTATAACCTGCCTCTCTGCTTAGCGTTTGTGGACTACGAGAAAGCCTTTGATTCGATCGAGACATGGGCTGTACTGCAGTCTCTTCAACGGTGCCAGATCGACTATCGGTACATCGAGGTGCTGAAGTGTCTGTACGAAAACGCCACTATGTCAGTTCAACTCCAGGACCAGACCTCGAAACCTATCCTTCTGCAGCGAGGTGTGAGACAGGGAGACGTTATCTCTCCGAAACTGTTCACCGCTGCTCTGGAGGATGTCTTTAAGGTTCTGGACTGGAAAGGAGCTGGCATTAACATCAATGGCGAGTACATAACTCACCTTCGGTTTGCCGACGATATAGTAGTCATGGCTGAGACTATGGAGGACCTCAGTACAATGCTCGGTGACCTCAGTAGAGCCTCTGAAAGAGTGGGTCTGAAAATGAACATGGACAAAACGAAGGTCATGTCAAATGCCCATGTAACACCCACTCTCATGAAGATCGGAGACGCTACACTCGAAGTCGTGGACGAGTATATTTACCTAGGACAAACTGTCCAGTTAGGTAGGTCCAACTTCGAGAAAGAGGTCAATCGTCGAATCCGACTCGGCTGGGCAGCGTTCGGGAAGCTACGCAATATCTTCTCGTCCCACATACCGCAGTGTCTCAAGACGAAAGTCTTTGACCAGTGCGTGTTGCCAGTGATGACATATGGCACTGAAACGTGGTCGCTCACAATGGGCCTTATTAGAAGGCTGAAAGCCACCCAAAGGGCAATGGAGAGGGCTATGCTTGGAGTTTCCCTGCGGGATCGAATCAGAAATGAAGAGATCCGCAGGAGAACCAAGGTAACCGACATAGCCCGAAGAATTGCCAAACTTAAGTGGCAGTGGGCAGGGCACATTGCTCGCAGAACAGATGGCCGATGGGGCCGAAAGGTTCTGGAGTGGCGACCGCGTACCGGAAGGCGTAGCGTTGGAAGGCCTCCCACAAGGTGGACCGACGACCTTGTGAAGGCCGCAGGAACTCGTTGGATGCGAGAAGCACAAAACCGGTCGAAGTGGAGGTGCTTGGGGGAGGCCTATGTCCAGCAGTGGACGTCTTTCGGCTGAAATGATGATGATGAGGTTTGATAAGTTTTATGAATAAGGGGGTTAATCTTTATCTTCGAGGTAGTCTTTTACATTATAATAACACTTTTTAATTAGGAATGTGTATAATTTCTTCTTAAATAGATGAGTAGGTAACTTTTTAATGTCATCGGGCAATTTATTATAAATCAGTGATGCCATAGAAATAATACTTTTATTGAGTAATGCCGTTTTCCCATATGGTATTTCTACGTCTAACCTTTTCTTGTCACGTAATTGTCTATAATAGCTTTTAGAAGCAGTCTTATAATAGCTTGGATTCGATTTTACAAATAGATTTAATTTGTATATGTACAAGGAAGGTAATGTTAGAATTTTTAAATTTATAAAGTAATCTTGACAGCTTGTAGTACTATCTAGATGGCACATTGCTCTGATGCATTTCTTTTGGGCTTTGAAAACAAATTCCTTGTCTACCGAGTTGCCCCAGAATATTATACCATATCTTAATATAGGTGCAACAAGTCCGTGATATGCCGTTAAGACGGCTTCTTTGCTGATAATTTTGGACAGTTTGTAGAGAGCGAATGAGGATGTATTGATTCTTTTACAAAGGTTATCTACATGTGTTTTCCATGACAAATTGTAATCTATTTCAATTCCTAGAAATTTGGTATTTGTTACAGAATGTACTCTCTGTCCATCGTAATTGACTTTAATATTTTTAGGTTGAGTTCTTTGACGAAAGTGCATTATTTTTGTTTTGTCCATATTTATTTTGAGATTATTGTTTATTAACCATTGAATTATTGTATGTAATGTTTGATTGATGTCATCTTCATAATTGTTTCTTGCCCGTTCTTCTCCATAGGTACCTACGCTTTGGAATGGGCAACTAGCTTCATTTTTTCTGACTGACTGACTTCTTGACAATTCAAAAGTGCCTGTAAATGGTTTAATTGAAATAAATGCTTTGAGTTTGAGTTTTGAGTTTGAGAATATTCAGATAAACAGCCAAACGGACAAAAATTCTAAAAACTATACACCTCGTAGAAAATACTTTGTTTCAAAAATATTCAACATGCGATTTTGACTTTGTTACTATTTTATTATAATAATATGTATACCTAACTACCTATAGATATTGATCATAATTCTTCTCCATAGAGATCTACGTTTTGGAATGGGCAAAACTAGCTTCAACTTTCTGACTAACTGACCGACTACTTAATTTTGACAATTCAAAAGTGCCTGTACATGGTTTAATTGAAATAAATGCTTTGAGTTGAGTTGATTTGTTGTTCGTCATGTTACAAGTAACTTCTACATAAATTGCACAATAACACACGGCATTCGGCAATTCACTTTCCGCCGGCTTCAACAAAATTTCGCGCATTCACACACGTTTATTAATAAAAGTGTGATTAGGAAATAAAACTGAAATTAAAAATTACTCATTCATGAGTTGGCAAGTGTTGGCCCAATTTTTGTTGTGAAAATATTCAGGTCGAATGGAGACCATCCATCGTTCGAGACGCTTGTGAGATGACATACTGGGTATCATGACGGGTTTATTATTTCATTTGTTTACTTTGGTGACTGAGGCTGGTTTTGGTCGTATCATAGACGTGACTAAAACTATGGCTCTACTGTGTGTACAATCTTTAAATCTCTTTTTTTTTCTTTGTAGTGTATAGTAATCTTGGACAGCATAGTGAGTCAACAGCTGATGGATACGTGGACTGCCATATAAGGGCGAAGAAGGAGGTTTTGGCTTCTTGGTTGATCTTTCTCTTTTTTTTTGGGTTCCTTGATGATGATGATGAAGCAATGGATTAGCAATATCCTTCAAAATCATTCAGATTGAGATTGAAAGTGTTTTACGCAAATAGGGTGCAGGACTCGCTGGACCCGATATTATTAACCTTTTGAACGCCATTGTCACATATATGTGACAAACGAAATCTTACCCTGAACGCCAACGTCACAAATATATGACAAAATAAACGTCGCACGGGTCGCACTATATTATGAAATAAACAATTTAATCATTATTTTTGTGTGTTTTTATTTATATAATTTAAAAATTTAAGCTTCCGTCTATATTGTATTGCATGAAACTAATGTAAATAAACCACTAATATCGAGAAATTTGTTGTTTTAAGTGTGTGTGTGTGTTGTTTTGTTAAAGTGGCCTGGCGTCAGGGGTACGGCGATACGTTTATACTCTGGCGTTCAAAAGGTTAAACTTCTCATTGTTTGTGGAACAGCACCACATTCTTTATTAGCGTTTTTGATAATTTCTCCCCCACAGCGGGATGAACGACCTGACTGAAATATCAACGCACAGTCTAAACCGTTGGTCCTAGGGACATGAATTTTGGAGGGTGTGTTCTTTGTGAAGAGTAGGTGTCAAATAAGAAGGGGTTTTTGGAAATTCAACCTTTAAGGGGGTGAAAAGGGGATATTTAGTTTGCATGAAAAATCTTATTTCTTGAGTTAAAAAATTATAAATGTTTACAAGAAACTAGACTTTACAGAAAATTCCCCCATAACCTCGATTAGGAAAACCAAACAAAATAAAATACATGACAGCAACAGAGACAGTGCACTCTTACAATATACGACACCAGAAAAACGCAATCAACTACCTACTAAGGAAATAACATGCACACCGTTGATGGACCATTCAGGAGAGACGGTGCAGAAAGATCATAAATCACCAACTGGGGATAATACGTGCGCACAGGTAAAAAATAATTTGGAAGAGACACAGCCAACTAATAACAATAATAACACGCCGATTACAAAAAATCTGATGCCGAAACAGAATATGTCGCCCAATGATATAAAATTGGCGCCGCCGATGAAAAATTCAACACCGGAGAAAAAAAATACAAGAACGAGCGTTCACAACGAAGCCAAACATAGAAAACTTTGTGTATTAAGTAATAGCGCACAAAAAGGCACACTACAAACTATTGAAGAAAGTTTTTCTAAAGAGTTTAAATTCTGTAGCTATTCATTACCAAACTCTAAAATAAAACAACTATTAGCTGACATAGAATCAAAATTGAAAGACTTTAGCATAAATGATTATTGTATAATTTTATTAGGAGACACTGACATTAAATATAGTAATAACTTTATTGATTTAGTAAAAGTCATCAACGAAAGCTTGGTACGGATAACCCACACAAATATTATAATATGCACTCCTACATATGTACGAGGAGCGCCTATATATAACTTTAAGGTTGAAATGTTTAATAACCTACTCTATATGGACCTCCAATATCATAAATACGCATACTATTTTGATACTAATTATGACCTAACATTTCAATTTGGCATGTTTTCAAATAAATCAGGCAAATTAAATTACGCAGGAATACAATTCATATTTAAAAATGTAATGAATAGGATTAAAATTGACCTGGAGTTATTCCCGTACGTAACTAGTGACAAAAATGAACAAAGTTCGCAGTTTTTTCTTTTATAATAATATTCGCATTCTTCACCAAAATATTGCAGGACTTATAAACAAATCTGACATTTTGGCAGTACACTTAGAGGAATTGGAACTAAATAATACGCCCATTGACGTATTATGTATTACTGAACATTTTATGACGCCACGACAGGAGGCTACTATTAATTTACCAAACTTTCGCTTAGCAGCTAGTTTTTCAAGAGACATAAATAGGGGAGGTGCCTGTATATTAACGAGAATTGGTCATGAATATATAGTAATAAATAATAAATATTCGATTAAAGGTATCATAGAATATTGTGTTATAGAACTAACGGAACATAATCTGATAATAGTTTGTATTTATAGAGTACCAAATTCATGTATTACTGTATTTTATAATAATTTAGAAAAGTTATTACACCAAATTTGCGATAACACTAATAAGAAAATTGTTTTATGTGGAGATTTTAATATTAATATATTGAAAAGGAACCGACAAACTCTAGACTTTGAAAATGTTCTGGAAAGCCATAACTTGAAACTAGAAATTAAAGATCCCACTAGACTTATCAGTAACACTTGCATTGACAATTTTGCTCACAATGCTCATAGATGCAAAACTAATATAATTGAATTTGGATTATCGGATCATACAGCCCAATTATTACATTTCCCGGTTAAAAAAACATGCGTGATAAAATCTTGGCGTATCAGAAGACGTGATTATAGTAAAGAAAACCTCATTAAATTTAATAATTGTATGAAAAATTTGACCTTTACTGACATTTATCTGACAAATGACCCTAACGAAGCTTATGATCGGTTTCTAGACCTGTTCTTATGTTTCTATAATTTGTGTTTTCCCTACAAAACAATAACGAAAACTTTAAATAAAAAATCTAAATGGATTTCAAAAGGTATCAAAATATGTAGCAAAAAAAAAAGAAAATTACTATGGCAGTATAGGGCCCTTCCAACGAAAACAAACAAACATATTTTTAAGCAATACGCTGATAAGTTTAAAAAAATTATAAACCTAACACAAAAGTCACAAAATACCCATCACATAAATACTACACAAAACAAATCAAAAGCCACATGGTCTATTATAAATAAATCTAAATTTAACTTTCCCAAAGAACCTATCACGGAAATATTAAGAGGTAATATCAAAATTAGAGATCCTACATCAATTGCGAATAGTTTTAATGACTATTTTATCGACCAAGTATCACAATCAATAAATGCAACTAATTCTAAAAATAATAAAGCACCCTCGAATCACAACATTAACGCTAACGTAAATTCAATTTTTCTTACTCCTACAACTCCAATGGAGATTGATAGAGAAATAAATCAATTAAAAAATACCCAAAGCGTGGGTTACGACGGTATTTGTACTAAAGTTATAAAGTGTGTGTCACAGTCTATTGCTACTCATTTAAGCTACATAATAAATCTATGTATTTCCATTGGAATTTACCCAGAAAACCTTAAAACATCTGTTGTTATTCCACTCCACAAAAAAGATGACAAACAAGATATGGGAAATTATAGACCGATTGCTTTGATCCCCATCTTCTCAAAATTATTTGAAAAAATTATCTATAGTCGACTATACAACTTTTTAGAAAAATATAACATTTTGGTTAACGAACAAAAAGGATTTCGCAAGGGCAAATCTATTAACATTGCTATTTATGACCTAATCAAAACAGTTTTGATTGATATGGATAAAAAAAATCCGATATGTGCTATCTTCATGGACATGAGCAAAGCATTTGACTGTGTTGACCACAAAGTATTGCTCCAAAAATTAGAAATGTACGGCATAAGAGGTAAAGCGCTCGACCTCATTTCTTCATATATTTCTAACAGAAAACAAGTAACAGAAATTACACGAATATGCCAGAGAACACGAAATGAGATCAAATATAGATCCCACGCTAGAACTATAGAACTTGGGGTTCCACAAGGTACTGTTTTGGGTCCCTTATTCTTCCTGGCATACATTAATGATCTCCCTAGACACATCAAGCATCCAATGGTACTGTTTGCAGACGATAGTACGGTAATAATAAAATGTGACAAACCTATTATGTACCGGATTAGCGCAAAAACGGCTAAACGGATTTAGATGGGTACACAGATAGTTTAATGACTTGGATTAAGACATAGGGTACTTTTAATTCCGGTAGTGGGATATTTCCCAACATCCATGCGAAACCGCGGGAATGCACCTAGCTTCTGACGTTAAATAAGTGCCCATGTAGGTTTATGTGAAATAAAATATTTTGATTTTGAATGGTTGAAGTTTCCCTTTGCTTTCCCATATGTTGTTTTTATTTAAATGGAAAAGAGTAGGTCTTAGCATTTCACCGGTTGAATGCCGTAATTTCAGACAATTAAAAAACCATTGTGTGTCTCGCGTGGATCCACGTTTAAGCATACGAACGGTTAAATAATAGTAATAATAATAAGCACTAGGAAGTGGTGAAGGGCGGGCGTTTTGGGGGACTGTCTTTTGTAATTTTGACGTTCGAAAAGTGCTGATTCTCAGCCTAGTTTGAATAAATGACTTGATTTGATTTTGATTTGAGTAGGTACAGTCAGCATCAAAAGTCGATTAACACTATCATTTTTACATGTTATTAAATTGACAACAACTTTTTTCAATTAACTGATTTTTAGCTTTTCACATAATAGACAAGAGTATATATTCTAAAAAAAATTTCTTCTGCTGCAATTTTGAACAAATATTTTACTCAATAACTAAGATTAAAAAAACTGAAGTGTTAATCAACTTTTGATGCTGACCGTACTTATCAAAACATTTATCATTCTCAGAGCAAAAGTTTTTGTCCACCGTTATCCCCTTTACAAACATGAATTACAACAAGACTGTCAGCTCTGTATCTATCTGCTTTCCGATATTTTGATTAGTTACAAGATCTATTCGTGTACCAACTGTATACATTTTTTAAATAAACCCGGATCTCTCCTCCATTTTGAAACATATTATCAAAAGTGCAAGAAGAAATCACTCCACCTATTAGATCTCCTACAAGAACATTAATATCTTTCAACACTATCGAATTCATGTTGTTACGATTTATACTCACACTATGTATTTTGTTTGCAGCAGTTTTGCTACACCAGTCTTCGTGCAATTTGTTTAAATATTTTGACTGGATCACATTACTAGCCGCTGGTCGAACCCCCTTGGTCTCGTTGTAGCAAGCGCGCAAAAATGAATTGAATGGATTGCTGCATTGTCATTGAAAAAAGCGAATAATACATAAAAAAAAAAACAACCGACTTAAAAAAATAACACTACAAAGTGATAAATAACTTTAATTTCGGAAGTCGGTGTCGTTGGTTCCGCATTTTCGTTTTTTGACACCGACTTCCGAAATTAAAGTTACTCGTATTTATCACTTTGTAGTGTTTTTTTTTTTTGAAGTCGGTTGTTTTTATGGAAAAACGTTTTTAATTTTCACTTTTTAGTTGTACCTATCCCACACAAATTCAATTAACACTAGTGCACTGAAGGATTGAAGACACCGACTTGAAGAATCATCAAAATTCGCATAGAAATGCCGGAGATGCAGTACATTTATGCATATAACTTCGTACATGAGAATAATTACCTAATGTATTGTATACAAAAACCTTCCTGAAAGTATGTAGATCACTTAAGTGAAAGAATTATCAAAATCGGTGATCGGTGGTAATTGGTGTCGACGTTTACCTACTATCCAAAAAAATCCAGAAGGATTTAAAAATTCAGGGGGTGGGGGGAGGGGATTGGTTTTTCCAATTTCTCCAATGAAGTTAAAGGACAAGTTTGATTTTTAAAACGTTTTATTTGTCTAATGCACTATCCGCTACAGTTTGTACATGCACACTGGCTTATCATATGGTTTGTGTTGTAAGCGTATTATCGCACCTCATAAAAGTTTGAAAGTAACTTAATACAACAAACGTTTGTACACGCTTCCGATATCACACTATACGTAAGATATGGAGAGCTTGGGTTGCCCCCAAATCAAATCAAATCAAACGTTTATTTGCTAGAAATACATTGTTTTGGTAAAGGTAAGATCATATGACCTAATTGTCATTGTACCTATTCTGCCTGCAAGCAAGCGCGCAAATATTATCAAGTTTACATACATTCTTATTATATTACTATTGTTAATGTCCATTATTACCATGCAATTATTCACTATTTAATTTACTAATTTATATTGTTAACATTCTATTATTATTACATTCTATTCATAAAATTCTATTATATATCACTATTATTATTGTCCATTATTACCATGCAATTATTCACTAATTAATTTACTCATTTATATTGTTAACGTTCTAATAAATAGTTATACAAATATTTAATTTTTATGTTCCATAAATTCCTTAATACTATAAAAACAACACTTTAGAAGCCATTCTGTCTTGAACACATTAGAACCCACTATTGTTTGTATACAGAGTGTCAAAGTAAAGAGGAATTTTGGGGGTTAAATCGTTATTTGTATTCATCAAATACATAATAAGAATATAAATAATTGCCTATTTAGGTAAAAGCAGCTATCTTTTATTCCAAAAATATTCAAAATATCACTAGCTACTGTATGGAGGTTTTAACCTGGATGGTTTTCTCATCCGACCTCCATAAATATTTTAGAAGTATTCGTATTTAAAATAGGTAGGTACTCCTTTTACTTACCCGATATAGCAAGTACGCTGAGCTCTTACATTATTTTAAGTACGCGGGACTTAAAATACCGAATGATAACGGAGGGCAAAAGTGGAGAATGAAAGAAAAAGTATTTATTGCGACTCGTATAGAAAGATCACAAACTAAACTAAACACAGTAAAAAAATCCAAGTTATATAAAAAAGAAGTAATAAAAAAAAGAAAAATGAACAGAAAGTCCTATACGAGGTCAAAAGGTGCCAAAAGGCTCTAGGCATGATGCTGCAACAATTTAAAAAATAAATGTCACAGCGCTGGTATTCTGATAGGGCCCGCTGTGACGTCACGGGCAGTTACAGAAATAAATAATTATAGGTATAATAATTATTTAAAATATTAGCAAATAATTGGAGAGTTGCAGACTTCACCGTTTTTCCGCAGAATATGTGGTTTAGTTTACAGACACAAAAGTGATAGGCACATAAGCCCGAACTAAAACCTGAAGGCTATACAAATACTTCTTCGAGTCGCTGGCACGACAATATTTCATGTATAGTTCGCTCAAAACTTCGCCGCTTCCACGGCGTTGTTGGTGGCAGGGCAGAGGTCACTTTGACTGCATTATTTAGGGCACACGTGCAGGAATCGAACACACTATTCGTAGAAATCGTAAAAGAAATCGTGTCGGCGCATCTAGAGAATTGGTTCAGCGATGCCAACCTCTTTGATTAATATTGTTTTTTTTAGAAGATATGTCAACTGTTAACTTGACGTTGGGGAGGCGGTCCGCCATTATAAAAAAATAACAAAGGGAAGCGAGGCATACATTCACAGGGGTTGATCGTAAAAGACGGTATTGATTAGAGGAATTGTGCTATGATATCCAATTGTGTGTAAATTGATTGCGCTCGCGCCCCACGTACTTTGTGGAATGTCGTTCATGCATTATCGTTAATTAAATAATTGTATCTTGTGATTGTTCATAAAGACTTTTATATACATTCAACTCCTCGCCCGCAAACCCACGCAACATGGCCTATTCTGATAAAGATGATTTATTCCCTTTATACAGGATGAAATTGAAAACATGCGACAAATCGAAATGGGAGATTGTATGTACTCATCATTATGAACAACTTTTACTATGGGACTAAACCTGTAATCGCGAAAAAAAAATCAGCTGTTCCCTTCATTTTGACGAGTTATGCAAACATAAATGTAGGGAACAGCTGATTTTTTTTTCGCGATTTCCGGTTTGGTCCCATAGTAAAAGTTGTTCATAATGATGAGTACAATCTCCCATTTAGATTTGTCGCATGTTTTCAATTTCACCCTGTATATGTAAATAGATAAATAAACGAAATAAATAAATAATAAAAAATTTACTGTTCAGAAAAACACATTACAATATTTGAATAGCACTAGCCTCCACAAGTCCACAGCCACACTAGGATTCTCTGTGTCTCCTTCGTCTTACAAGATTATTAGGTACATAGTGGGTAGGCTCATAGATAGCATCAGTCGGTAATATCTGAGGCGACAATAATCGAGTGTTCTTCCAAATATGACGCCACCGTCTGCTGCATAAACCACCGTCTATTTTTGCTGATGATCTCTTTCCTATTAAACTGTAAAGGTTCCTATTAAAATACTCTATTGTAGACCTAACATGCCTATTGTCTTCCGTCATCACACGTGTCAATTATCAATTAATCAGAATAACCACGACATTTAATTCTACATAATTAACATCAATGTAACCACAATGCATCACCGCTTGACTTCATCACTTCGAATAGGTGATCAGCTCCAGAATTAGGTTACTTTATTATCAACTACATTGTAGGCAAGGTCGCTGACTAAGAAATGCAACTGAGCGCAATATTTATGGAGCAAGAGTAGGTTTATTTTGGTTCCAATAACAATGGTTACGTGTGATGCAATGAAACGTTTTCATTTACGACCCGTGTGAGCGCAGGCGTCTGGAGGTGGCTATGAATTTGGGTGGACAATTTTCTCGCGGATAGATCAAAAGAAGCGCTTATCGACTGAAATTTTGAAAAATATGTTTTTGTTAATGTTATGTTCATAACATAACATATCGCTTGTATTTTCCATATTTGGTTAGGCAGAGATGCACCTTGTACAGTCACGTCTAAAAGTATGTATACACTTGGCAATTTTCAATTGCGATTTTTTCGTGAAATAACGAATGCAACGTTGAAATACGACACTTAACATAAACCTATGGGTTCGAAAATACTATTTTCGTAATAACATAAAATTTCATTCAAAAATAAAGGAGAAAATCGCCTTTGAATAAAGCCAAGTGTATAAATACTTTTAGACGTGACTGTACACACACATTTCGTCAATCATGTTTCGTCAGTCCCAGGCAATAAGCTTGCCCCCTGTGCGAGCTTATTGCCTTCAACCGGGCACAAATCCAGACTCCGGGCTGCTACTGAAAATTCCTGATGGAAAAAACAATAACACTTCGCCCGGCCTGGGAATCGAACCCAGGACTTCATGGTTAGCAGTAGCGTTTGCGAGTTTTGCGACCTCTAGATCAGCGAGGCAGTAATACCACGATGTAAAAATATCTACATTACATACTTAGTTAGAATTTTACCAAAGATTTTTTGTCATTATTTTGCAAGTAAAAACTGCCACTATTTCGTGCCTTTTTACAGCTTAACAATAATAAAAAAAGAAAGTGCACATATTTTGTCTTCAATAGGCAGACGATAAATAAATTATTCTGAAATGGGCTAAAAAATAAATTGACAACTATTATTTAAATTACGCGCTCAATAAATCTTTCTTTAACTTTCTAAATTACTGTTTTCAATGCGTTACTCATTTACTTTTTTACAACATACCAATATGGCTAACTACAGATAGGTAAGTAGTAAAAAAAAACTTTTCTTTGCAGAGCGTCGTCTCCGTCATGTACCTACCAGTTAACTACTTCTATTTTAAACAGTAGGTGATTGCAGGTTTTTTTTTTGGTTGATCTGCTTGCAGTTTTTATATGAAAGAAAGAAAATACGTTTATTTGCGGTGAAAAATGACGCAAAAAAGAACATAAACACAAAAATAAAATAAAAAGGTAGGGGGAAACGTACGTCACATCCACGCAAAACGGCTATCGCTCAGCATTATGCTGCAACCCTATGCAGGACAGAGCCCCAGCGCTAGTTTTCAGCGACAGCCGGCGCTGACGTAATGACGTCGTCCGGTGCAGCAAACAATTATTAAAATACAGTGTAGGTACTTAAAGAAGAATAATTGAACTTAAAAGTGATAGAATATTATACTAAACAGGAAATAGACATAGGTACAGTACATGCTATGAGAATATCATCCTCAATAAACGTTTTACACTTTATGTAGTGGCAACACTTCGAAGCGTCCTTATGAATTTGACGTAATATGCAAAACACTAATGTAATTTAAAAGAGTGTCTGCAGTTTCTTGCCCGTTCATCTCCATAGGAATCTATAACGCTTTGGAATGGGCAACTAGCTTCATCTGTCTGATTGACTCCTTTGACAATTCAAAAGTGCCTGTTAATGGTTTAATCAGAATCAGAATCAGAATATTTATTTGTGAAACATAGGTATTTACATAAAGGTCTTTGGTTAATAACATGGGCGCTATGTTTTGCCGTGAAGGCGTACAAATATTGGAAAAAATAAAAGTAAACAATAAAACAAAAAACAAAAATAAAACTATCAGAAAAAAAAACAAAATTAAATAGGTAGGTACTTACAATAGAAAAAGAAAAAAAAAACTATTTTAAATGTAATTAAATATCTTAATAAAATCTACTATTAACGATAGCCTAAATAGAGAAACAGATTACTTACAAAAATAAAAAAAAAATATTGCACACGAAATATTAAAAATTATCATTTACAAAATCTTCTACATTATAGTAACATTTTTCAATTAATAGTGAGTAGAGACTTTTCTTAAATTTTAATAGTAATAATAATTAAAATAAAATAATAATTAAAATAAATGCATTGAGTTTAACCGCTGCATCCCGTTAGATAGGAAGCCAACCCCAACATAGTAGGGAAAAGACTTGGCAGATGATGACTTGCAGTTTTTAAGGATACGTCCACTGCCGCACGGATGTCCCTGATATTATAGACAAAACGCATTGTTACCCTAGCCGCGCGACACGATTACTTACGTCAGAATTAAAATAAAACTGTTATATGTAACGATGACTCTTTGATGTCGCCGCAATTGCCGCTGGTGTGGCAGGGTAGCATTTACAGCGATTTTTTTCGCACATTGACTCGCTTCAAACAGTCCTGAAATTCAAAGTAGCAGGTTATTTCTAAAGTACGGTAGCAAGTGTAATTGCAGTTTAACTATCATAGCTAAGTAATATCAGCCGCACGGGTCGATCGATCAGAATAAGCTACGCTTGCCGCGGTTGGTCCGTGGATGGGTGACCATCTTTAAATACCAAGACCCCTCCGTGCCTCGGAAAGCATGTTAAGCCGTTGGTCCTGGCTGTCCTTAGTAGATCTTTAACAGACTTTACGGGTCGTCAGAAGCCCGAAAATCTGACAACCAGTCTTACCAAGGGGTATCGTATTACCCAGTAACTGGGTTGTGGAGGTCAGATAGGCGGTCGCTCCATGTAAAATACTGGTATTCAGCTACATCCGTTTAGACTGGAAGCCGACCCCAACATAGTTGGACAAAGGCTCACGGCGTCCTCACCTTCCGCCTGACGCAGGTCCTCACCGGACATGGCTGCTTCGGGAGGTTCCTGTTTCGGATAAGGCGGGAGGAAACGCCCGGCTGTCACCATTGTGTGGATCGCCCGGAGGACACGGTGGAGCATACGGTGGAGGTCTGTCCAGCTTGGGCAGAGCACCGCCGCGTCCTCACGGCGGCGATCGGCGGCGGCGATCTCTCGCGTCCAGCCCTGATCCAGGCCATGGTAAGGAGCGAGAGTACATGGGAAGCCGTTGCCTCCTTCTGCGAAGCAGTAATGCTAGCGAAGGAGGAGGCGGAGCGCGTGAGGGAGAGGCAATCTTGGTGCCCTCGCGCCCCTAGTCGCCGCAGGAGACGCCCCGGGCGTCGGGAATCAATAGCCGATTCCCGGCCACCGTAGGCGCGGGCTTGCGGACGGCAAGCAATGGGCAGCTCGCCGTCCGGTAAGGACCAGGCCCGGGTCGACGGCGCGTCGTGTTCCACGCGCGCCTCAAAGAAATGTCAGCACTAACTGACGGGGTCAACCAGGACCGAAGCCTGCCGGGGTCGCGGGTTGTTCGAAAGAGATACCGTGGCCCCTAGCACAGGCAACTGAAGGAACACGGGTGGGTTTTAGTCAGTAAAAGTCTGACACGCCCTCTCGCTCCGCCCAGAGCGGGAGAAGTTATTTGATGATTTCCCACCCAAAAAAAAAAAAAAAAAAGGCAGATGATGAGTCTCCTTTATTCATAAACGTTGCTTAAAGTTAAGTAGTGATTAGGGAATGTTTAACTATACATTTTTGACGTTTAAACGTTACATAACTTTAATCATCCATACTATACAGGGTGAAATTAAATTCATGGGCATCCTTTTAAGGGGTCATTGTACTCATCATTATGAACAACTTTTACTATGGGACTAAACCTAAAATCGCGAATGAAATCGGCTGTTTCTTGCATTTGTGTTCACATAACTCGTCAAAATGTAGCTTACAGTCTGTCCCAAAAGTATGAGACGAAAGTGTAAACAAACCCTGTTCAGGTTAAATTCTTACGCAATCATTCACTGGGAATACTAACATAATATTCATTTTTGTATTTAGAAGGTTTCGACTTTGTATCTCACCATTTTTATTTTCCAATAACTATTGTCTGGATAACATTATTTAGTTACTTTTGGAACAGAAGATACATCTTTCTACCATTGGTTCATTCAATACAAAAATAAAAGTCCTCCAGACCTTATTTCGGCCATGGCGACCCCATCGGTGATCAGCTTTCAGCGCGGGAGACATTACAGTGCACAAGTGTGTGCTCAGACACAGGTGCACTCTCTCTTCCCTCACTCTCATAGTCTGATGGGACGACTATCCGATACGACCGGAGAAAAAATTCAGTACTAAGCTATCAGTGAAACCCCACATCAACTAGGGCCACGTCGATGAGCGAAAGAATCGCAGCGATATTATCGTCGTGCCACGTATTTCTATACACTCTCTCTTAGAACGTGTCTCCACACGGCGATATCATCGCGGCGTGGCGAGACTATCGCCGCGATTCTCTCGCTCGTGGAGACGGCCCCTAACATCCACAATCACATAGACGGCGACGGCTCTATGTCATCCACAGCCGTAACAAAAACATATGACAATCAATCTCTGGGCACCCGACACTTGACACCTTTATTTTAAATAAATATTTATTTATTTGAGATTTGTTTTAGTTGAGATGGCGCTTGATTCAAATAGAATAGGTACCTATTTGTATTTGTTTTGACTAGGAATATTTTCAAAGGTTCAAACGTAATTGGCTGGGTGAAGATACGCGCGAGAGAGGTGATGGGCAGGAAGGAGAAATGGATCAAGTTTATTTCATGCCATTCGATCCACCACCTTTTTGAGTTATGGTGGAGGATCAGTTATGGTGGTTGTTGTAGTGCTCTTCGAGAGTAGGCATTACCTTATTCCAAGATAGCATGTCTGAATTCAATACAAAAATAAAATCCTGTTTAAGATAATAATGACAACACCATTTTTACGAGTATCTCCACGCAATCACTGTCCATTCCAAGGTTGCCTGGAAGAGATCACAGAAAGCGACGCGCCTTATCGCACAAAGCAAAAATTTAAGTAAAATCAATTTTTGCTTTGTGAGTCTAAAAAGATACTTCAATTATTAAATTGAGTTTTAAGTGAGCTTTCAAATATTCTGAGTATATTAAAAAGATATTTTTAGTTTTAACTGTAGGCATACTTAATACCAACTGGTTTTGAGAATACTTAAACTGGTTTTTGGTATTCCTAACTTACTTAAGTAGCGGAAGCTAAAAACTATTTAGTATTAAAGAAAGAAGAGACTTAACGAAATCCTTTTTGATTTAGCAAAATCCAACTTCAGATAAAGTATAGATATGTAAGATTTAATCACTATTCTTGTTTGCTACTTGGGAAGCTACGTCAAACCTGTTGAAAGTCGTTGCAGGAACATGAAACACTTTAAAAGCGATTTCCACTTGTCTAAACTCTAATCATAAGATAAAGCTGTTCTGTCTACCACAGACAAAACTGTTTTAGACTCAGGTGTGCTCGATCTTAGGCAAGCAATAGACCTTGCGTCACAGACCTGACAAGCCCAGTATAATTTTAGTTACTAAGTTTCACTTTTACGATTAACATCGTTAGATTAACGACAGTGATATTAACTAGACGTGACTCCTGTGCAAAATAAGTCCTAGATTCGCGATAAAGCTAGACTATAAAAACGACATGCACAAGTGATACCGGTGTTGCCACATAAAAGGAGAAAGTATAAGAAGATCGACTCCATACAATGCTTAAAGTTTATGTACAACTGCGGTCAAAACGTCTTGTAGCAATCTCATCCATCATCATCAATTTATAGCATCAAAACCAACTGCATTTATGACTTTCTTCTATAAAGGCATTTCACACACACACGCACACGTACGCACGCAACCTCTCACAAACACACACATGATATAATACAGGGTGTTACGGAAAGGGTATATCAATACAAACGGGTTGAAGAGTGTATCTGCAGTAACTTTGAAAATGCTTAACTTTTTTTTTATTTCGATAGTTTATTAAATTGAAATCATAAAAAACGTGTCACCGTACTACGAAGGTCATTATCCATTATCTGTAGTGTGTCTGTGCGCCTAGTACACGCACATCACGCTGCCGCGCGCCAGTGCATCGCCGTGATGTCGAAATAAAAAATTATTAAGCATTTTCAAAGTTAATGCTTTTGAGCCGAAATCTTATACAGAGATTCTAGACCAGATACACTCTTCAACCCGTTTGTATCGATATACCCTTTCCTTAACACCCTGTATAGATAGATGGAATACTCTTTAATATGTACACAATAAAAATTAAAGATATAAATGTAAAAATTGTACCAGGAGTGATAACATCGGCGGTCTTATCACTAAAGCATGCATGCATTTTCACATGCTACTGCCTTTGATGGAATTGTGTATGTCTAATAGTAGTTAAGACGCAAGTTCGTTGCCCTTAACATAAATCTGTCTGGAATTCATTCCTGACGACAAATCCCTATAGACCTTTGTCCGACCTGGGGAACGAACTCAGGATCCCACGCTCAACTGTAGTCGCTCCTGACCATAATATTTAATGACTGTAGGTATACGCTCGAATTTTGTCCTGGTTGGAGGCCTTAATTTATTAAGGCATCCACAGGATAGCCTGGTAAAGCAGCCGATAAATAGAATCCTAGGCTTACCAGCGAGATGCCTCAAAAATAAAATAGCTAGATTAATTTTTGCCGTACTGAACAGATCTTCTGAGAAATGAGGAAAATGTCGCGAGGAAAGTTTTGAGTATGAATGTGGGTAGCGTTATAGGAGTAGGAAAGACCAAAGAAACGAGGGATGACCTCTGTGAAAGATGAGATGGCTAGAAAAGGGATGAAATCTGAGATGACCGACCTCAGATAAGTATAACCTCCTCCGTTTTTTCGTCGGTTAAAAATGGATTAAAGGCAAGAGAATGATGATAATGAATTTTCTGTTCTTTTTTCTATTATTTTATGTAACATTGTAAGAAAATAGCCCACTTTATCCAAAGAAGATAAGGCAGATTTTCCTACAAACTTACTTAAAGCTGCTACAAAGTAATTTCAACCTTATTTATCTAAAAATAAGGGTTCTGGTTGTGTAGTGGTATTGTTTGTTAGCGGGACCTTGCATTTTTGTGCGCTTATGTATGCTATATCTGTCACTGGGTTAAATGAAAAACAAATATTTGCATTTTGATAAGAATGACGTTGTTGGCAAAATTGATGAGTGTCATGAAATTTACATTTCACATGAATAGTCTTATAATTCACGAAAACAACCAAAAATTTGGAACCTACTAATTTTAAACCGCACTCAGGGCATGTCCGTACAAGGTACCTATGCCCAACATTTACAACAAAGGAGACAGATTGCGACCCACACCAGACCCACCTTCCAAGACAAGAATGTCATGCTGTCTGGTCTCTACACCTCGTCACGTACCAAACCGTTTGGTTCTAATACCGCTGGTACGAGTACGCCGGCTGGTACGCCGTTCGTTGAATAAGATCGTTGATGCTGGTGTGCCGTGCTCTGCGACCTGCGCTCCTGCAGCAGGACAGGCCATAGTACCCGAGACCTGTTAACAGCTTTATCAACACAAGGTGCGCCACGCGGAGACACATATTCACTTTGTGTAGATATGCAGATGATGTTATTGTAAGTTTTTGTCACTGTTTTTGTTTACATAACAAGTAGTGTTATAAGAATTTGAGTAGGACATGTAAGTAGTTCCTACAATCCACAACAAAAAAGTGAAAAAATAAAAACATTTTTTTTTTTTTTAAACAACCGACTGCACAAGTCAAAGATAATATTAAAGTGTTACAGTCTACCTATACCAATCTAATATAATCGGATTTAGTTACAAGTATAAAACATTTTCGTCCACAGTTCCATAGTTAAACAAACACTGGTAAAGTGGTAACGATACCTTATTAGACAGTGGGACCTACGATTCAGAAAAAAAGTTCAACAGGACAGCGCCATCTCTGCATTAAAGACGTCAGTTAAACATCGCACTCATTTTATATTTTTAGATCAACAAATCTCTTAAAATTAAAAGGACAACAATGCGTTCATTGAAACCGAATTATTTTTTCTCTGTACGTTTTATGTGATAAAAAATGACTACTATTAATTCAGTATGTTTGGTAGGGTAGCGCCATCTAGTTAGAATATTATGAACTTAAGATTACACTATTCACTCATAGATGGCATTAAATTCTCATTTTGCTATTCGCCAATAGATGGCATTAATCACAACCACCACTAAGATTTGACGAAGAGCTTTCTTTTTTTAGAAGCTTTTATTATATTTGTAGTAGTTTCGATAAAACATTAACTTTTAATTCGGGCAGAGCAAGATTAAGGACAAACCCGTCAATTTTGTGCAGGTAGTTCGAAACACGCCAAAGCCAATGACTTGAAAATACATTGCAGTTGAATAATAGTTTATGAAGTAGGTATCTACTCATGCGCGGTCCGAGTGGGGGGGTCGTGGGGGTCATGACCCCCCCCCAAAATCATTCAAGCTGTCGAAAGTCTGAATGATTTACTTGCCCTAACTTAAAACTGTACTTGAGCCACGAAAACCCCGATTGGGCATATTCAAAAACAAGAACATCGGCAGACATGGGGACTGCCAACTGCAGTAAAAACTATAAAATGACAGTGGGTTTTTTAACGCGCCTAAAAATATTTTCCTTCAAAAAGCCTGTTATAAAAATATATAATCAAGGATTCAAGAGCGAGAGAAGCAGACTCGGGATATTGGGCAACCCGCTCGTATGTAAGGTTGAAAGGCTTAGGTAAGGCCAGATTCCTAAACCTAAACTGCTGTAAAACGAGTTTAAGTTTTTCGTCATAATTCGATAAAGTAAGTTCTTTTTTTGTATGATGGGTAAAAGAAAACAGACTATTCAAGGTGGGGTGCTAAAATTTTCAGGCTCGCTACGCTCGTTCTTGCAATTTACATTTCTTCTTGAGCTTTTCTTCAAAAGTCGACATAGCATGAAATGATCATAAAAATCGAATGATCGAAAGAAAATCGAACCTATCCGAGAGTGTGCAAAATTTTCGAGCTCTCTTCGCTCGCTCTTGCATTTTAGATTCTGTTAGCTGCTTGAGCCTGCCTGCATAAGTCGACAATGTGACTCCTATTTCTACTTGAAAATATAAAACAAAACCTAATCAAACAGAGGCGGGTTGTTAAAATTTTCGAGCTCGCTTCGCTCGCTCTCCCCACCCTGCACCATCTACCGTTCTAATGCATACGACCAATTTGGCAGCATTTAAGTAACACCCCCCTATGTAAAAGCTGCGTCCCTGAATAGCATAAGTAATGTGGAGTTAGAGATGTACATGAACCTTAACATATCATCACGCCTTTAATCCCCAAAGGGTTGGGCAGGGGTGTACCTTCATATAGTACTGACACTCACATTTCGCCAGTTATTATGTGAAAGGTCATAGAGGACTAACCTACTGCCGCCAACCGAGCACAAATCCAGACTCCAGGCTGCTTCTGAGAAATTTCTGATGGAAAACTCTTTAACACTTTACCCGACCTAGGAATCGAACCCAGCTAGGACCTCATGCTCAGCAGTAACGCTTGCGACCACTAGACCAACGAGGAAATGTACCTCCCTAAAATATTCCTCGGCACCCATGATGACCCCCCCCAAAATCTTAGGCTGCGAAATCGCCATTCAATTTCAGCATGTAGGTAGTAGATAATCTACTACCTACATGCTGAAATTGAATGGCGATTTTATTTCAAAACTTATGTAGATAGGAACCTATTTTATTTATTGATCGGTTTAGTTTTGATCTGTAGCTTTTGATCTACTGTATTAATAGCTAAACTTTTCATCAACGTCCTTACCAAGATCATTTCTAGGTATGTATCTTCTCTCATATATCTATGGTAGGTATCTAGTTACCTCATCATCATCATCAGCAGCCTACAGCAGTCCATTGCTGGATATTGACCTCTCAGCACGCCATTCAGCTCGATTCTCCACAACTCTCGTCCAATTGCTATCAGCCACCCTGCGAAGATTGTTGCTGCATCTAGCCTGAGGGCGTCCTACCTCACGTTTTCCGATTCGCGGCCTCCATTCAAGAACACATCTACCCCAATGGTTATCGGTTCTACGGCTAATATGGCCGCTTATTGCCACTTCAGCTTGCTTATTCTGTGAGCTATATCGACAACTTTGGTTCTCTATCGGATCACCTCATTCAGGATTTTACTCGTATTCCCCTTATCTACCTCAAATTCTGTCTTGTTACCTACGTACTTATTATTTCATCAAATTACCTAAATCTACCAACATATAAAATCCAAGACATTACCTTTATTTGGCGTTTATTTATAAACGATGATTAATCTGTCAAGCTCCGCTAATGAGACACAATCGATTTTCTATTGTTTCGTCGCCGATCGGCAAACCGCGCCGCTTGACCGGTTAAGTTAAGTGACGTTCAAACGTTAAAAATTTATGATTAAACTGTTGCTAGTCACTACAACTTTAAGCAACGTTTATGAATAAAGGGGTGCATTACCAAAATTCGTATCGACGCATCAAATACCGGAAGCATTATGATTGATTATTAAGATTAAATTAAGCAAGTATCTATCTAATCCAGACAAAATGCATATGTAGAAACTAGATACATTCAAGGCAACTCTCCCAAACTCTAGCCATAGATACCTACAATTTAGGATTGTAGTTAAGTTAGGTACATATGTAGGTATAATAAGTACCTACAGACGGACTTTAATTTGCACTACAATACAGACTAGAGGATATCCCACGAATATTCTGTCTGACCTCGCATGTAAAGAAAATATTGGACGGTCTGGGTAATCATGAACGTTGTACGTAAACCCTTCGTTGTTAGGACGTAGATGAGGTTAGTTATGTTAGGGAGCTAGGTGTAAATGCCAAGATGTATTTGATATCTATTAAATAAATGAATGAATACTTTTTTCACCAAAAGTCAGATTTTGTACAATATACTTATGACTAAAAACATTAATAATAGCTAAATACACGTTTTATGCTAGGTGCTCTTTTTCTTTCTATACTTTATTGCATAAAATTCAAAATATGGCAACTGCGTAATGCATATTTTTAAAGTTGTTGACTCGCCCACAAATAAATTAACTTCATACGAGTCGCTTATAAAAAAAATATATTATTCAAAAGTGATGATTCGCCAGTTTCGGGCGAGTAAATTCGTGCCAATCGACTACTAAGCCGACGCCTCTTTCGGATGAAGTTAGAAATCGCGATCCGGCTCCGCAGTCGTCATAACCGTTGAGCTATAATACCGCATGTCAAACAGAAACCACGTCACCTCATTGACGAGTGATTACCGATTCCACGCACAGTCGCTGCAAGGCACAACGTCTCGCATTCAAAGGCAAGGCTGCACATTGCTGGACCGCGCCACCTACGCGGGTCGTCGAACGACCTCCCGTCCCCCTCCCGCGGCACTCCCGCGCCCCTCCTGTGGCCTTACATCCTCACGCATGTATGACTAGCCTTAGGTAGGCTTGTCGCGTGAAATCACGTCATAGTGGCAATTATTTTATCTTTACTATTTCTGATAATTGTTAAGTGATCTGACTATTGTGAAGAGCTAATTAAGCAAATGAGCATGATAGGGATAATAATAATAGTTTCCGGATTTTTAGATTAATTAAGTACCTACTGATAAAAGAAAGGTGCTTCTCGACCCCGGTCGAAGTGGAGGTGCTTGGGGGAGGCCTATTTTTTTTTTTTCTATGTCTAGCAGTGGACGTCTTTCGGCTTAAATGATGATGATGATGATGATGAAAAGAAAGGTGCAACTGAAAGATGTCTGGGACAAACTGGATGCGGAAGACGGAGGACAGGGTGTTGTACTGGGAGAGGCTTATGTCCAGCAGTGGACTGCGATAGCCGAGTTGATTGAAGTACTGATACGAGTTGATAGCTGTTTTTTTAATCGGTAATGAATCTTGCAATTCTATAACTTCAAATCTTGGTATTTATTGTTTACTAGCTTCTGCCCGCAACTTTGTCCGCGTGAAATTACACCCTCCTCCCATTCACCCTCTTAGTTGTGGAATTTTGAAAAACCCTTTTTAGTGGATACCTACTCTTCACAAAGAACACATCCTCCAAATTTCATGTCTCTAAGATCAGCGGTTTAGGCTGCGCTTTGATATATCAGTCAGTCGCATAGATATATATTTTTATTTCTATGGTCAGTCGGACTTTGAATTTTATATTATTTATAAATGCACTTACTTATATAAATTGTAGCTTAGCTAAAGGTCATGTAACCAAATCGCTCGCCCAATAAGTACATGTATATGATTAAGGACTTAATTAATCACCAAACGAAGTAATAAATACTGACATAATACTTCGTTTGCATCTTAAAATTTCCTCTAAATTCAAGTGAAAAAAAGGTAGGTAGGTATATTTTTTGAAATTAGCAGTCAAGCTAATCTTCAACTTCCTAAAAATAAACGTGTACCTGTTTTTCCTCAATTGCAACATAAAATAATTTATAAAACTGACACCGAAAATAAAATAAATTCTTCTAAAACTGACATCAAAATAAAACTAAAGTCATCACGAAGATTACTGTGCGGAAAAACAGAAACGACATAAACACAGTAATTCATCTGAATCCGCTGGTATTTTGATGTAGGTAATAACCAATTTATGACAATTTGCGGCCACAGAAAAAGCTGTAAACAAAAAAACCTATGACTACATAGCCCGATCTGTAAAATTTAGTCATCTTTTCACGAAACATTGTTGCCGTATACACACGGGCAATTTTTTGTTACCTGTTGTGACAAATACTTAGCTTGTTACAAATTCCGAGCAACTATGCCCGGACTTTTTCATACAGTCACAAACAGGCAGTTTTGCGTACAGATTTTTGCAGGCAGTTTTTGGAAATAGGAAGGCAAAATGTTGTTGCGAAAAGGACAAGTTTATTTTTGAACACAGTCTGACCAGCGCTGAATAGAGGTATATGCCGTCCATGTAGGTACACAAATTGCCATATTATGAAGTTATTAATGCCATCATGATTCTTGTTCGAAAAAGAGTATAGTCTCGCTCGCATTTGAAACTCGATTTTACTCGATGGCATTAAAGCGTACAACACATTGACCGGCACCCTAATTGCGTAACACACTATCAATCAGAATCTGAATCATTTTGAAGCAAATTGCCATAGAAATGTAAGAAACTTCTTTCATATATCTATGCAAATTGCTAATCCATTGCTTCATAAGTTCGAAAAATTTGTCTGTTCAACACGTAAATAACGCAATGAATGTTGTTGAACTGTCAAAATGAAACCGATTCCGATTCATAATGTGTTACGCAATTGCCCAGCAGGCGTGGTCTGGCTGGTGATCAATGGTCGTGCCTTCTTTATATGAGAAGCGACCTTTGCGCTGCAGAGGGACATTATTAGGCTGGTATTATTATAATACAGCACATGCAATTCCAAGAGAATTACGGTTGCATGGCCAACGTTATTTGTGTATTTTTTATAAAAAAAAAAACCTAATATTGTCATGCAGTAGTACATACATAATCAGCGTATAACGTTCCCACTGCTGGGACACAGGCCTCCTCTCAGTGAGAGGGAGTGGGCTGTAATCCACCACGCGGGCCCAGTGCGGATTGGTAGATGTCACATGTCTTCGAATTTTTGGTTCTAGGACATGCCGGTTTCCTCACGATGTTTTCCTTCACCGTTTTGAGAGCACTGGTGATGAAATTATTCACACAAAGTAAAGCGCCTGTCTGGATTCGAACCTACGACCTACAACTCGTAAGTCGCGGCCGTTACCACTGGGCCACCACTGCTCACTGCATGCAGTAGTGCTTGGGTAAAACCAAGCCATACTTCATTCCCATCAATCGGCATTTGCGCTGTTCAACCATGTTGTTTCGTTTAGCCATGCCATCAAAATTGCCGAGTCACCAATATTAGCAAGGCAACAATTCTGTAATTTAAATCGCCCGTGTAACACCACCACTATGTCCAAATGCCACAGCGAAGGGAAAAGACCTTGGCAAATATTTGTATTGAATATTATACGCCTGTGCAATAACTAGGTAATTAATATTAGGAATTCAATGAACTGCTCGGTAATATCCACAGATATACATAGATAGGCCTAGATAATGCAAGCATCATGATCTGAATGAAAATCAAGCGTGCCATTTTTTGACTACCTACTATGACGTCACAAGCACTGTTTAGTGATGGGAAAATCAAATCGATTCAAAGACGCCACCGCGCGTTTATTACCGTTGGATCCCGTTTTTTGATCCCGTTTTTAGGTATTACCGATGGATCCCGTTTGCTATTTCCGTTGAATCCCATATTATAACAACATGTGTACATTTCAGAAGAAAAGTGATTTACCTTTATCAAATACTAAAAAGAGATTATTTTTAGTGGGTTACCCGGAACCGAACTAGTTAGATTAGGTTAATTATTAAAAAAAAAACAATGTTAGGTTAGGTTAGGTTAAAACTGTGACCCCTACGCACGAGCCGAGCGAGCGAAGCGAGCGGTGCCGCGGCAGCGGCCGGCGAGTGCCAGAAACGACTAGATTATATAGAAAATTAGTTGTTTGTGAAATAAATAGTATACGAAACGTTGGTTGTAAACTAAAAATTTGTCAATGGAGTTTTGGTGAAACATTAGTGAACCCCTCATTTTATTATAAACAATTTTGTTGTTGAAAGTACCCGCATTCATATTTTTTTAAGCATTCGGGATCCAACGGAAATACTTTTCGGGATTCAACGACAATAAAACGTAATTATCTTGCATTTTTTAAATTCGGGATCCAACGGAAATACATAATAATGTTTTGCGGGATCCAACGCCAAAAATATTAAAATGGGATTCAAAAACGGGATCCAACGGTAATAAATCCCACCGCGTGCGGCGCCCGTCTCGCCCCAGCCCCGGGGCCTAGCGCCAGCGCTCACGCTCACCCAGCCAGCAGTACCTACATAGGACTGAGCGCGAAAGTGGCGGCTTACGATTTTTGTACGTAAGCTCGTGCGATTTTTGGCACGCGAAGTAAGTAGTTGCTCTTGCGTTATCTAGGAGTATCTATATCTGTGGTAATATCATTCATGAGTTAGGTATTTAGGTAGAATGTATGTTTAACTGCTCCGATCGTCTCATGGTCTGCTGTGCATGTGGTCCGGTCGGACGATGGTTGGTCCTGCGCCTCATTTCTTTCCGGACGTGTCGAATTGCGTGCCGTCCCAATTCCCATATGAGAGTAAGGGAAGAGAGAGTGCACCTGTGTCTGCGCACACACACTTATGCACTACAATATCTCCAGCGCCGAAGGCTTAATCTCCGCTGAGATTGGCCACCATGGCCAAAATACTGGAGAACTATTATACTTAAACCTCTTACTAAAAATCTCTCAATATTGTTTGCGTACAAACTTATATTTGTAGTTGGAATGTATGGGAGAATATGTATTTCAACTACACTTTTAAGTTTTTTCTTGGAATACATACAACCCAAATACGGAACCCTTCATTGTGCGCAGTCCGACACACACTCGGCCGGTTTTTTTTCTATGTGTAAATAATATTGTGAATATTTATAAAATACTCATAAACCTATGTACAGTCAATAAAAGAGATAAGTATGCAGGATCGTCGGATATAGCTGAAGTTTAGTAAGAAACCGATGGATGTTCTTGAATAAAATATAATTTAATTAATAGAAAACAAACAGCTCATTTATAAAATTAATTTTCAGTCGACAACATCCATCAGTTTCTTACTAAACTTCAACTATATCCGACAATCCTGCGTACTTATCTCTGTTGTATGACTGTACGTAGATATGTATTCAAACTTGTATATTATGATGTTGCTTACTCACTAAGTTTCGAACAGCTGATAAAATCATAAGCAAGCTATGCCATTCTAAGGTGATTGTTAACAATCACCTTAGAATGGCATAGCTTGCAACGCTCATTATTGATGACTAAGTGAGCCGCGAGAGCGAAGGGAGGCCTTGTGACTGAGCTTTCGGCGCAGGCGCTGATGCAACAGAATCCTTATGTCCTAATAATGAAGTTTGTTAGGAATGCTCATGCATAGCTTCATGCCTTATTTTGTCATTGAAATACGTACTTCTCGGTACCAGTTTTAGTTGATAAAATGTAATGTAATAATCTTTCACAGTCGTTACGGGTAGTCAGAAGCCCAAAAGTCTGTCAACTAGCCTTACAAGGGGATTTTGTGTAACCCAGTAACTGGGTTGTGGAGATCAGATTTTTAGATAGGCAGTCGCTCCATGTAAAGACTGGAAAGCGACCCCAACATAAAGGCTAGCACCGTTTTAGAGATTTATGCGAAAAACCCAAAAGTGGGAACTTTTTATCCCCCCCCCCTCACTCCAGCTCACTTCCTAGATGTCAGGAATTTTAGTATGTTCACTTCTTAAGCACCCTGAACAAGTTTTTGAAGGAGTCGTTTAGGTCCCTGCTCATGCACTCTACAACTCCTTGACTGAACTATAACGAAAGATGATTTATTTTACTGGAACATGCGATTTCTTTATAGACCAGCATAGCTATTCACAAACACTCGATAAGCTTCCGTATCGTATCGAACATTAATCATTGTTATCGTAGGAGTCTTCTAAACGCTGTTCACAAGTCCAAAACCCGAAAATTTTGTCAGTTTAAATCAAATAGACGCCCGCTATTCTTCCAACAGCTATTTGCTGTTGAGGGCAAGTCAAATCAGGTTATCGAAATGTCAAGTTTTCGATACGATAACCTGTCGTATGGTTGTGAATCAGGCTCTGATACTATTAGAGATGTGAAATCCTATACATAAACAACGTTCAATATATCACACCCACATCAAATAAAATAAAAACGTCACACACGCAATACTGCGCCAAAAATTAATTATTTTGTCAAAAAGTAACAGCGGTATTTTCGCAATGTTTTAATTTGTCAAACCTCAAACGATCACAGCAATAAGTTTAATTTCGAAGCTGACTTGTATCCATGTTACCGTCATGGATATCATTTCCCAGTGGACTAACAAAAAACGCAACATGGGACCACCATTTTAATTTTTTGCTGCATCAAATTGAGCTGATGAAAAAACACGGGAATCGTTCCTGCTGTTACAAAGTATTGAGTTTTTTTTTTATCGTTACCTACTAGTTTTTGTGTTGTTCAAAAGTGTGGTATTCTCTCTATTCTACAACCTGCAGGAGTTAACTTGAGACTTCGTTCGGATGACGTAAGCGCGCGGTGCTGAGGCGTAAGGCTGCGTTTCCACCGGAGATGAGCGAGGATGCGTAGCGAGGGATGTGTGTGAAACCAACCAATAACATCGTTTCATTTGTATAGCTTGAACTAAGTTAGCTTGGTTAGTTTCCACCAGAGAACGCTTGCTCGCTTGAGCGGAGCGGAGCGAGGGAGTAATGCGGAGTGGAGTTGCGTACTGCGTCTGTCCATGGACGCGGAGCTAGGTCTAACTGGAGCGAGAAAGTAACGCAGAGCGGAGTTGCAGACTGTGTTTTACAATATGCGGAGCTAGGCCGCGAGCACGCGACAAGTCATTTCGAGCTCCCGGCGGCGGGTGATTGGTTTAGTTCTACGCGAAATTTCACCGACAGCAGACATGTTATCGAAAAAGTTAATACGTTATTACCTCACATTGCTCGAGGAAGAAGAGTTGGAGTCATAAGAAACCGAATTACTTACCATAATTATACCATTTGAATGATTCTAGAAGGAAACATAGATTTTGGTTAAGAAACATATCAAACATCGTTCAGTACACGGTGAATATTTTACTTTTTTCCAAACTATTTCTTATAGAGTTTCAGGATGTACCTACTTTTCATGAACTTCACTCCCTGATTGAACCATATATTCGGAAACAAGACACAAATTACAGAGATTCAATCAGTAGCTGTGAAAGATTAGCAGTGTGTTAAAAGTAAGTACACATTTTGAAATCAAAGTAACTTTTATTTTTGCATACAATTGACGCCATGTTATTTTCATTTAAAAATCATTATCTGCCTTAAAATTGTCCGCATTTTCATACGGTCCTGTTTGCTCTGCTGCAGGTGTTTCAATATCTTGAGTTTGCGAAGCGCTAGGAGAATTAATACTAGTATTGATATCATCTGGAGCACTAGGAGTATTGATGCTAGTATTGATATCATCTGGAGCACTAGTAGTATTAATACTAGTATTGATATCATCTGGAGCACTAGGAGTATTAATACTAGTATTGATATCATCTGTAGCACTTGGAGTATTGATACTAGTATTGACATCATCTGTAGCACTAGGAGTATTGATACTAGTATTGATATCATCTGGAGCACTAGGAGTATTAATTCTAGTATTGATATCATCTGGAGCACTAGGAGTATTGATACTAGAGTTGATATTATCTGGTGTAGGTGTTGAGCCTGTAGAATAACCATAATTATTTTGTTTGTTGAAGATTACTTTCTTCAGCTGACATTACCGCATTGAAGCAGGCTTTTTTAATTTGAAGTTGTAAATAATACGGCAGCTTTTTCGTCGATGCAGCCAAATTTAAAAAAAATAAGTCTATTTCATCGTATTTATCACTGGCTGACAATATGTTTTTATCTTCTATCCGTTCTCGTTCCAAATGTTCGCGGCATTCTTGATTTGTTTTTAGTAAATTTAGAATTTCATCGTTCTTTCTTCTTTTGAATGTGGATGGCTTTGATGCTGTTGAATCATTAGAAACATTGACAGAAAGAAGATTATTTGAATTTGATGGCAACAAATTGCATGATTCCCGTGAACTCTCATCAATGGTAATTGGCGGATTTGAAGTTTCGCTTACTGAGTCCTCCAAGGGCGCAAAATTTGATGACCGGTCCCTGTTACACATGTATGGCAATAAAAATGCCATGGCGTTCTGATATTTCCATTCTTTTCGTTGTTTTCTAGCCTGTCCACTCCTTGTTCCATTTTGTCTTTTTAATGCATCTCGATGGTTGTCTCGCAGTTGTTTCCATCGCGACTTGGCAGTTTGAACTGAAACAACAAACACAAAAATGTATTCCTGGATACATTTATACAGGACGGACTATTTATGAAAAAAAAAATATTGCATGCACTTACGCGAAGGTTTATAGACAGTGTACAATTAAATAGCTTTTTTATTTTTGAGGTATTTAGCAACCGGCCAGTCATTTTTACGACGATGGAAGAGAATTTAAGAATTGGATTGAAAAGTGTATGAAGAATTGTTGATGAAGTTTGTGATGCTTTCTAGAATATATTGCAACCTCTTGTTATGCCGGAACCAATAGAAAACGACTGGAAATAAATCGCAAAAGATTTTGATGAACTATGGCCATTTAAAAATTGTACAGGTACTCTTGATAGCAAGCACATATATTATATCAAGGCTACCTCGAAAACCGGGTCCTCGTTTTTCAACTACAAAAAGATATTTTTTGTAGTACCTATTGATTGATGTTTTTAGCTGATGCTAGAAGGAAAATCATAATGGTTGATGTGGGGTCTATGAGAAGATTTTCTGATGCAGGAATTTTTGATAACAGCATTTTCGGAAAGAGTCTAAAAGAGCCTGTTGTTAAATTAAAAAAATAAATATATAAAGATATCAATATGTAATAGAGGGCATTATAGAATAAAGATACATAACATATATTTACCATCCGATATGTTTGTTTCAATGATTATTTGGTTCCACGCCGCATCTTTTGTTTCGTTGCATTTGTAAAATTCTGAAGATATGCTCCAAATGCACGGAAACTTTTTCACATTTTCGATAAGTTTTTCATCCATTGTCTTCACTGCGTCGGTCACGTTCGCACTGGCCGGAGTACGGTGGCACACTGTCATTTTCTATTGGTTAATATTTCTCCGCTCCGCTGCCTCGCTCCGCTCCGGTGAACAGGCAGCCTTAATTAAACTAGTTCGTAACTCTCCCTGTCCACTGAAGAGGAGCGGAGATTTTGTATAATCCTATTGGTTAATATTTCTCTGTTTCTCCGCTCCGCTGCCTCGCTCCGTTCCGGTGGACTGGCAGCCTTAAACAAGTTCCATAAAAACCGTCAGCCGTAGAAAGCCTTTACAAATTATTGTCTTTGAAAAAAAAAATGCACAAATAACTTGAAAGTTGTAAATTTAGGCGGAGGACCATAACCACTACTCGATTAATCTACCTGGTCTATTCCCAACCGGGGTCAGCTTCTAGTCTAACCGGATGCAGCTGAACACCAGTATTTTATATGGAGCGACTGCGATCCATACCCCAGTTACTGCACGATACCCCTTGGAAAGGCTGGTTGACTCTTGGGCTTCTCACCCGTATCGATTCGACTGTCAAAGATCTATGAATGACAACCAGGACTAACGGCTTAACGTGCTTTCCGAAGCACGGAAGGATAGCTTAAGCTTCGATCGACCCGTGCGGCTGTCATTATTAAAACGAGCACATAACCGCGACTTGCAGCACAAAATACTGTCCACTTACGGCACTTACGATATTCATCAATAACGAATCCTCTCCCTACTTCACCCAACAAGAGATGAAATATTTAAAACAGATAGGGCTGCAGAAAAAATATTGATGTATCGATATTTTTTGTTCGATGTATCGATATTTTTAGGCGATATGTATTATTTCGATAAGTATATCTATATAATATCGATATAAAATATCAAGTAGGTATCGAAAATGTATCAAAAACGATATGTTTTTTCATGTTTTATTATTGTTCCTAAATCATTGTATGGCATTTATGTTTTTATAGAACCTATTAATTTATTACCTATATAAAAAACTAACCCAATTCAACCTCGTAAAGTATTTTTTTTAATTTCAAAATTTCACTGATATGTCAATTTTTTTTTTTGATCAATATTGATATTTTTTTAAATGTTGATACGATATATATCGATATTTTTTGGCACTTCTTGCATCCCTAAAAACAGATATCTTAAAGTAAAAATAAATTAATAAAATAACAAAGATGGATCGCAGCTCTAAGTTTGCTCGGACGTCACCAAAGCTTTATTAAGTTAAGCTTAACTTGGCTAAGTTGATTGCAGAGTTTTGATACTTGCTGCTGCCACTAGGTACTTATCATCTGATAACTTATGATGGTAAGACATGTACGGCAGGACTTGTGATTCTTGATGCAAGTTGTATCTACTGGGTTTTTATTTACTGTTCTTCTCGGCAAAGCCAATCGAGGGTTAAAAGTTATCATTTTAATATGCTACGTATGTAGATATGTATGTTCATCTGTTCCCTCATAACTGCTATATTGCTCGTCGTATTTTGTACAAATGAGGTATCTTTAGAAGGGTCATGTTGTTCCGCGGGTTATAAGCTTAGCGGGTATGGCGTCACATAAAATCCAACATGACGGCTTATGTCGAATGTAGTGCTACCGAAAAAATTAATAATATATCGTGTTTGGTATCTAATGAAAGGCCATAAGGAGTACTTTCTGATTATAAATTAAATATACTCGTACATAGAGCCCAAATAAAAATAAAAAATACTCACTCTGACTGTTTTCAATACTTAAGACTAAAAACCCTTCTAAAATTTTATGTTGATCGGTCAAGGAATATACTCGTATTTGACTAAGATACTGCATATTTGTTACATGTAGGTATGCAAATGTTATCAGACGCTCGAAAACATGACACAATCATAAATGACGTTAAAAATTCATCACCATTGGACTGTTTTGGTATTAAAGGTGTGCCACGAAGCAGAACCTACCGCTATAAATCTAATAGATTATAAATCAGCCTGAATAGGTCACGACCATTAATTTTGATTAACCTATGAATATTTAGATGGAAATGTTTGTCTTATTAGTGACTGTAGTGTTAGCACTGCTAACAATACCTGGTCGAAGGCCGTTTATCGAGGATAAGGCACTTGTTCCACCACCGACGATTAACGAGAAGCGAGTAGTTCTAGTATTCGCTTCTCGTATTGATAATTTAGGATGCATGAAGAAGCCTCCTCGTGTAGCGCAGTTTGTTCCGCCAGTTACTCAACTGAACCAAGCGCTCGGCGCATCCTAGACAGTCAGGCCCAACGCCTTATTTGACTGGCCAATTCTTCCCTTGCGGTGGTAGGGCTAACGCCCGCCTGGTTTGCGACCACTCTCCCACCGGAGTCCGGCGTCAAGCAGTCTGCTGTGTTTCGTCGATGCGTGGAAGTTCCAGTGCCTTAGGCATCTTCTGGGCACGCTCGTTCCATCATAGACCTCATCCGTCGCTTTCCATCAGGCGTGATCGAGGTCGATAGCGTGCCCATTCAGCAATAAAAAACAAAAGAAAAATACTCTGCGTTAGAAGCGAGTTACTCGAGAGTACTCGCTTCTCGACAAAAGTCAGACGAACAACGACGTAAGTCAAAGATAATAATATATAATAAATGTGTAAAGGAAAACATCGTGAGGAAACCGGCATGTCCTAGAACCAAAAATTCGAAGACGTGACATCCATCAACCTGTACTGGGACCGCGTGTTGGATTATGGCCCACTCCCTCTCACAGAGAGGAGGCCTTTGTCCCAGCAGTGGGAACAGTGTAGGCAGGTAATGCTGAGTAGAGCTAGCAACTAAAAATTTGTTGATGAGCATCGAGCAGCGAGTGCACGATGGCATAGGGTGATTACACGCTGGTATTATGTATATGTACTGCAGTGTCTCAAGACGAAAGTGTTTGACCATTGCGTGTTGCCAGTGATGACATATGGCACTGAAACGTGGTCGCTCACACACAATGGGCCTTATTAGAAGGCTAAAAGTCACCCAAAGAGCAATGGAGATGGCTATGCTTGGAGTTTCCCTGCGGGATCGAATCAGAAATGAAGAGATCCGCAGGAGAACCAAGGTAACCGACATAGCCCGAAGAATTGCCAAACTTAAGTAGCAGTGGGCAGGGCACATTGCTCGCAGAATACATGGCCGATAGGGCCAAAACGTTCTGGAGTGGCGACTGCGTACTGGAAGACGTAGTATTGGAAGGCCTCCCACAAGGTGGATCGACGACCTTGTGAAGGCCGCAGGAACCCGTTGGATGCGAAAAACATAGAACCGGTCGAAGTGGAGGCGCTTGGAGGAGGCCTATGTCCAGCAGAGGACGTCTTTCGGCTTTGATGATGATTATGTATGTGTGTCACTCGCAGAAAGACTCACCAAGCGTGAATCTCTCAGCGAGTGGTCTACCCCCCAAACGAGCGTCGCTGAGCGGACGAGTACTCGCTGGCCGGTGATTTGAACAATCAGCGATCAATATTAATATATCTATCTCTTTTACTTACACGGGATCTGCAATCTTTTGTACGTTTTTTGAGCGCGAAATTCATTGATAGCTGGTCGCTTCCCTGTCGGCCGTGGGACAGGTACCTTAGAGACTAGGTCATCCCATCTCCTTTCGAAAGCTGAAAAGGTTAATCGTAAGTACTTTCAAAATGTTTTGTAATCAGATGACATAATCATCATTGTTGCTAAATCTCGTTTGAGTATTTGGAGCTTTGTAGTTGCCAAAAAAGGATAAAACTAATGATAGACAGTACCTACCAAGCTGTTCGAGAACTCTTTAAGCCTCACTGTTTTCCATATCTAGTAAAATTTTGTGTTTTAGAGGCAGTGGGCTGGATAATTCATAATCAGCCTATAATGTTGCCACTGCTGGGACACAGGCCTCCTCTTGGTGATTTTCTATTTTATTCACAATATATTTTGTTTCTAATTTTGTTATATTTGTATGCCATTTACTGTGGCGGGACACAGTGATACTTACTTTATTATTTACTTATTATATTGTAACACTAAACTTACTTCATTTGATCTTTTATTTACTTATAGGTACTTAAAAAACTAACACCGAACTACGACAAAAATTGATGACGATAAATGAAGATTTTTTCGGTTTTCGTAGAACCGTAGTCACACATAGTCTGTACAACTTGACGCCTCCTTTGGCTTGGTCGTTGTCGGTTTAAAAATAACTAAAACAAAAGCAAACAATCATGTAAACACTAAAAAACTATATAAACACAACTCAGCAGTACACCAAAAAGCTAAACAGCACATACCCTCCCTTCGTTGCCGTCCGGGGTCGGGCAAACACGCTTTGTAATCCGTAGCTCAAAAAGGGCCTCAAGCGGTCCTACGAGCCGTATATTTTAACGAAGTGTAGTATATATAATTCTGCCTACATTTGAAGGCAGGTGCGATTTTTTTAATGCAGGTGTATCCTGCTTCTTTATTAGGGTCTTTATCTTTACGTGTGTTTGCATTTTGGGGTCTTTTTAAGGGCTCTTGGAAGATAATAGCTTGATATTTTTGGGTGTTTATGAGGCTCAGTCTCACAGGTCGATCGAAGGTAAGGCTAAGTTTGCAACAGTCGGTCGGTTCGTGGACCATCCAATACATATCGAGACCCTCTGAAAGCACGTCGAGCCGTTTTATCTGGCTGTCATTTATTGATCTTTTTTTTTTGGGATGCATGAAGAAGCCTCCTCGCGTAGCGCAGTTTGTTCCGCCAGTTACTTAACCGAACCGAGCGCTCGGCGCATCCTAGACAGTCACACCCAACACCTTATTTGACTGGCCAATTCTTTTCTTGCGGTTGTAGGGCTAACGCCCGCCTGGTTTGTGACCACCCTCCTACCGGAGTCCGCCGTCAAGCAGCCTGCTGTTTCGTTGATGCGCTCGTTCCATCATAGACCTCATCCATCGCTTTCCATCAGGCGTGATCGAGGTCAAGAGCGGGCCCCTTCAGGAATAAAAAAAAAACATTTCAAAAAATCTTTGCTGTCAAAGATCTATTAATGACAGCCGGGACCAACGGCTGCCATTTTTAGCAACGGCAACGACCCATAACGAGTGTTCGTAATAATGTAATTCCATTTTCTGTATTTTCAATGTTAAGTGCATAGCCTTCACACCTTCAAACTTACAATAAAATAAAAGGTTTAAAATCACAACGGACTATAAAAATTGAGAAGGGTTATCCCCATTGGTTGCAAACACTCCAATATGGCGTTCCTCTCAACTGACCATGCAGAGACGATCGACTTGGCCATTTTATTGTGACAATGGCATAAGAATCTTTCTAATATTTTATTCTTAAAATCGACACATTACTTTAATTAAAAGGCGCTGGCATATACTTTTATTTTGCAAGGATAGTAAAAATTAATCTACTTTAAACATTTATGTCTGTATATAGCAAAATGTTAATTTTCTCCTCTTTTTTTTTCTATTGCCATTAACCGGTCACAAATCCAGACTCTGGGCTGCTACTGAAAAATCCCAGATGGCAAAAGCCCGCTTTGCTCGACCCGAGAATCGAACCCTGGAACTTATGCTTAGCATTAGCGCTTGCAACCACTAGACTAACGGCAACGAGGCAGTTATTTAATTGTATAGGCATGAATTCCTTCTTACAGAATAAAGCCAGTAAAGCTGCGAAGTATATACTCCTTTTGCTTCTTTTCTTTTTTTATTTTAAGAACGTTCACAGCCTGATCTCAGTCTCAATCTATCAAAAATACCTCTAATTTCCCTACATTTTTGACAAGATTTTGACATCGACTGTCTAAATAGTATTTACAAAGTCGTTTTTCGTTGTGTGTTTGACCGCTTAGTTCTTCTAAGCTACGCAATGGATTTAATTTCGGTTTTCACTATCATTTAGAGAATTTATTCCGGAAGATTTGTTTATTTATAACTTAGATATACAGGGTGTTACGGAAAGGGTATATCAATACAAACGGGTTGAAGAGTGTATCTGGTCTAGAATCTCTGTACAAAATTTCAGCTCAAAAGCAGTAACTTTGAAAATGCTTAATATTTTTTTATTTCGATACTTTATTAAATTGAAATCATAACAAACGTGTCACCGCACTACGAAGGTCATTATCCATTATCTGTAGTGAGTCTGTGCGCCTAGTACACGCACATCACGCCGCCGCGCGCCAGTATAGCGCCGTGATGTCGAAATAAAAAAATATTAAGCATTTTCAAAGTTAATGCTTTTGAGCTGAAATTTTGTACAGAGATTCTAGATCAGATACACTCTTCAACCCGTTTGTATTGATATACCCTTTCCGTAACACCCTGTATATAAGGCTTCATAATTAACCCAACAAACTTCAAGAAGTGCTTTGAACTCTAAAGCACTATACTCGTACATTTTGTTCAAGTAGGTTACATTAGGTTATCTTTGTATTAAACAGCTGTTTTTTTTTTCGTGATTTCAGAATTGGTCCCATAGTGAAAGTTGTTCAGTTCGATGGTCTAAAGCACCCCTTAAAGTCTGTTGGGTTAATTTTGAAACATCTTATAAGGAAATCTCGATGTTTTGTCAAGTCGTAAATATTGTGGAAAGCTGGGGCGAGAGCTACTCGTCCCTAATGAATAATTATTAGTAATTATAAAAAATATTATGTATTCCTCTCTCTTCATTTAATTCAACCCAGCCTCAGCTTTATACTACATTACGTACTCCAATAAAGCATGCTACATACAGTCCCGTTACGTTGACCGATCGGCGCGTGCGCACAGCGCTGCCGGAGCGTAAACATCTAAAGAACATTACCTAGTTTTTGCTCAGCGGATAGCGGGTCTGGAGATTTGTTTTTTTCCTTCAGTCGTCTGTCTAAGATTGAAAGAATTAAATGGGTTTTAAGTTGGGAATATTGCATGGTCACCGTGAGTCTTATGGTAGATTTTAGTTCCTTGAGATAAGTTCTAGTTAAGTTATAATATTATAACATGATATCACGCCTTGTTTCCTGGATGGGTTGGGAAGAGGTGTAGGTACAGTCAGCCCCATAAATATGTATATGTTACCGGCAATGTGTATAATTCAGGTATTCTATACAATACCTAGGCAATGTATAGAATACCTGAGGCGTCCAGGCAATGTATGAAATATTATGAATAAGTATTATTGTCCGTTACATACTTTGCCTAGGTAATGTATACAATTCCTAGGGATTGTATAGAATACCTGCTGGTTCACCGGCAATGTGTAAAATAAATAGATATCGTCTATATTTATCAATGTTATGTAAGTATCATGGGAGAAACGAACATCTATACACCGTAAGGACTATCTTGCTTGCAACACACGGCCGCTAAAGTGATACTTGCTTACAGATGTGTTCGTCGTATGCACGTGATTTTTAACCGACGAAAATAAAGGGGGAGGTTCTCAATTCGACACGTATATTTTGTTTTCAAATTGGTCAGATGTAAGTTTCCTTTATAGTACTTACCTATAAAACGACAGACAAAACAGCTCATGTTTGCTCAAAATTAACTTTATTAAAATTAACAATTACTCATTAAAAATAATCTTTATAAAAAAGGTTGGTAATATAATTATACAGATCGGACTAACTTACCTAGTGACGTCCGATCCTTAATTATGTGAAGTAATCCAATACTCATTGTATACTTATGTAGTCGCACCATTTCGTGCGCACACGTCACAATATTTAAAGATGAAATTCAAATTTTTTCATCCTAAAGAAAAACAAATGTTGTCTGTGGTCCAGTCGTTGGCGCGGTCTCCTGACATCTGTCAATCATTCTTTCAAAGCATAAGAACGGGACTTCACGATGACCTACATGGGCATCGTATAGTCCCGGCATACAGCACAACACAACTTCTAGAAGGGGTTTAATAAGGCAATCCAATATACCTAAAGTATAGGACGATTATCTGGGAAGGGTTGGGATACAATGAGTATTGGATTACTTCACATAATTAAGGATCGGACGTCACTAGGTAAGTTAGTCCGATCTGTATAATTATGCTTCGTAATCCAATACTCATTGTATACTTATGTAGATGTTCAAAGAATAAAGTTGTGTTGGTCATCATAGGTACATAAAATGAGCATTGTTCAATAATTGAACATTGTAACTTAACATGCTATTCTATGTTTGTTAGGTACTTACTAATTGTAATGCATTTCTATTAAGAATCAGTGTACCATTAAGGTAAATAGTTACCTAACTTAATTTATAATTCTCTAATTACTATTAGATTCTGGAAATATAATCAGTTTTGAATCAACTAGTTTAATTAATAATCCCATATGGCACACATCAATTTCTTGTAATCAGACAATTAACATTGACATGTAATAAGTTCTATGTACAACCACTCTATAGAGCACACAGCTGGTGCAAAAACATTAGAATCACTAATAAAAAGGTCTCTTATAAAACCGAGTAAGGGTTGAGAAATTTGTGGTCCAACCAGCATAATGACACCTTCTTCAGAGCCCTTTGAAGTAGAGGCATGTCTGTATATGTGAATTTAGAAATAATAATATCTATTCCACTCTTACTTGAAATTTGTTTTATCCATCTATTATTGGTTGCAGTAGAGGTTGCATCATAAGGCTTTCTTATAGTTATAATTAATGATTTACAATTTTGTCTTATACTCTTACCTAGTAAAATCTAGATAGGACAATTTAAGGGTTGTGGCAGTACAGAAAGATAAATTATCTTTAAAAAATGGTAGAATCAAGTTGAGTTCGGATCTACCAGGTTTTAATTATATCTGGATTTTTATGTTAATTTTGTCCTCATTATAAGAAGTGTACTAATGAGTGACCAGGTTTGAATTTTGTGTGCAGTTACAAGAGCTATTATCGTTACTAATTGTTTGGTTAGAAATTCTAAACCAAGGGTTTGATTGGGAAATAAATTAATCTGTCGAACTCCGCTAATGAGATACAATTGATTTTCTATTGTTTCGTCGCCAATAGGCGACGCGCGGTGCTTGGCCGGTTAAATAATGCAAAACGATACTAGGGTCCCACTAACTTCCTATTTGGGATTCTTTGGTCTTAATATAAATATATCCCTGAGAAACCTTGTCGCTCTGTCATTGTTGTGTCAATGTGGCGGCCAAAAACTACAGAATTTGCTGATTATTATATAGCTCACTCAATACCATTAGGATATCATACATCATTAAACTTAGTGGTAAAAATTATATGACTATCATGACTGAGCCTAGGGGTCAATGTCTTGTGTCTAACAGAAGAGAGTCTACTGATCTAGAGCAAAGCTAACACTATATTAATTGAGGGATCAGTCTTTCTCCTATCAGGAAAGCGTCCCTGATAATATGGCAGCAAACAGTGACTCCTGTGCATTGGGTGTTGAGATCCCATTTGACAGTGAATACATCTACAGAACATACTTGGATCAGGGAGCCATGATATGTTGATATTTAGTATTAGACCTGATTGTAAACAGGTTAATCGGGGGCTGGCCCAGTACAGCACACACCCCCCCCCCCTGCTTACATAGGTATATCTTTACTTAGAAGTATGTCCTTATGTAGGGTTTCAAAGTTGTACAAGTTGCTGCAATTTTTTTTTTTTTTTTTTTTTTTTTTTTTTTTTTTTTTTTTTTTTTTTTTTTTTTTTTTTTTTGCAACATTTGACTTGTAGGCTATATCACATCACTTCCATTTAATCTCTATGTTAGGAAGCCTAGATTCAATTTCCCATACTGTTTTCTTTGGAACTAATATAAAATGCATAAACCCGTATTTGTCATTCCTTGTACCGTTGCCAAAATTGTTAAGCCAAGCTATTCAGATGAGTAAAATGAGTACCACCCATCTTACTGACACAGGATATGGCCGTTGTGATATCTTTTCTAAGTCCTTACAGTAACTGAGTTTGCTTGCAAATGTTTTGAGCCCCATAAATGCTGCTAATAGTTCAAGGTAAGGTAAGGAACTTTTCAACATTAACTGTCCAGTGCCTGTGGATGTTGATATCATTACATACCAGACCCCAGTCAGTTTGGGACAATATTTCGAGAACAAAATCTAATTGTTTAATTCTATTGTGGTTTGTTGGAATGTAAGGTAACCAACAATCTCTGCAAATAAATGATTTTTAATTTGTTTCTAGCCCTGTTGTATTTGTAAATAAGTGATTTTTAACCTTGTTTGGTATAAAGTTAACCATATTCATATACAGATGCAGCTACTAGAATACCTAGTAATTAGACACACTCGATTATTTATATCTCATTTCAGACTTAATATTCTTTATGGACTACAGGGTGAAGTCTATATTTTCCTGAGGAAGTGAAATGGCAAACTGGACTGAACCCAACTAATATCCTAGACATTGGCAGCACTGTCTGGGCACTCTTTTCAGTTTTAATAATAAATCCTAGATATTTAACACAGTTTGAGTATCAGACATATTTTCTAAACACTGCATATGGATCGGCAGGGCACAGAATATAATTGTCAAGATGTATGACAAAAAACAACCCTAGTGACCTCCGGTGACAGACAACTGGCTTTATGATGTTTGTGAATACATATGGAGCGGTGCTAAGTCCAAATACGAGGCATGTAAACTGTTATAACTTATAACATATCTTGAAATAGAAACTGGGGATATCTCCTGAAATATTTTCATATGGATAATTGATATGAATTTTTTAAATCAATGTAATATTGTAGGCAAAAAACTTATATACATAGTAACATACTACATATTAAGTTTTTATTTAATATGTATCTCCAAACACCATGCGATTTTGGTACAATTATACCAGATAAAATTACTTATTTGACAGGAGCACATGTTTCTATAGCACCTAATATAAGAGATTATTCCATGGGGATAGATTGCTTTCTTTCTGAATGAAGTTGTTATTCAGAAGTTTGAATTGGAAACTCAGTAAAAGGTAGTTTATAACCCTTGATCCACTCATATATGGTTGGATTAGTAGTAATATCATACTTCAGAGAAATATTGCAATCTACCAGTCTGTACCTGAGCTAGTGATGATGCTGGTTCTGGCAACGGTTGTTGGCATTGGATTTATCTTGAAGCTTATAGATAGCTATTCTGAATTGGTGTGTAGAATAGGTATTTTGATATTGGTGTTTACTCACATCAATTCTTGAATTTCCTCATGGCTAGGTAGGATTAAGGATCTCAGATTATTGCAATTTTCATGATAAATTAATGTCACACTCAGTCTAGCTCAGTAACTTAATGTTTCGATTTGATCTGCACTATACAAACGCTTGGGAGGCTATTAGACTGTTATGAACTGTTCCCAATGAATGTAATAGTAGCGGCCACTGTAGTTCGCTGCACCTTGATTGTGTGGTCCCATTTGATTCCACTTCCATTTACTGCTGCCACCCTTCCTTTTTAAATTCTGGTGGGTTCAATAGGCTACAAATTATGAATGTTTCATACTTCTTTTAAATGTTTAGCTTCATCTCCACATTTAGTCCATTATCATAATTGACCACCGTGTGGCCAGACTGCCATGCAGTTCTACAGGTAAAGTAGCTAACTGTACCCCAGCATCTCACAAGTAGATTTTCAATACTTGAACTTAGGACTTCACGTTGGGTATGTATATCGTTCCACTCTCAGCCTCCTTTCGGCTGTATTTTAGTAGAATTGAAGTACTAACATAGCTTATATAAGTTAAATTGTATATTAACACCCTCACTGAGAGGAGGCCTGTGTGCAGTGGGAACATTATAGGCTGATTATGTGTTATGTATGTATATTAACATCTAGAATATAAAGTATTTTGGAATTAGATTATAATTAACGGCATTGAGTATGGATATTCCCAATCCGGCTGCGTTGGCTTCGGTCACATAACACAAAGTCCAACTGTAGTCTTCCATGGAAGAGGGCTCCGTACTCATCTACGAAGACTAATTAGAGTTAGGTCCCAGACTGCTTAGATCTAAATCCATGGCTAACCTCACGTGATAGCTCTAGGAATGCAGGAGGGATGTGTTTTTAACACTGGACGTATAGACTGGTTTATATCTGATTTTATTTGATTTAACCTGAAATAAATGGATTATTATTATAGAACATTGACTAACCTCTCGTGAGTCTGTGTGGAGTTGATGGCACAGTTGAATGTTCTCATGGTTCACCTCGCGTGAGAACACTTAGAGACGGCCAAAGATCCTCAGAACACTGAACGTATATACCATGTAGTGTCGTTCTTATGTAAGTATACAGCACAGTTACGTTCTCATGGTTGACCTCACAGTGAAAACTAGAGACTGCTGTGTGTATTACGGCATCCCTTGTCAGCCAAAGATCCTCCGAACACTGAACGTATATACCATCGGCTAGCCTCGCGTGATAGCTCATGTGGTATCGTTCTTGTGTAAGTATACGGCACAGTTACGTTCTCATGGTTGACCTCACAGTGAAAACTAGAGACTGCTGTGCGTATATTACGGCATGATTTCAATTGCCGACAACTGAGTTTCGATGACGGCTCCGCTTTGCTTTTTCAAGCGATTTTCCAGTTCTCGCAGGCGTACGGTCAGCTCCTACATTCCATCGTCTCGTTTTCTTCTGTTTTCCCATCTTGTTAAAACTTTTCTGAACTTTTATATACGAAAACGTGATCAGTGCGCGGCACAAAAAAGTACAATGATTGACAGATGTCAGGAGACCGCGCCAACGACTGGACCACAGACAACATTTGTTTTTCTTTAGGATGAAAAAATTTGAATTTCATCTTTAAATATTGTGACGTGTGCGCACGAAATGGTGCGACTACATAAGTATACAATGAGTATTGGATTACGAAGCATAATCCTTTTTTTTTTGCAGTAGAATAAGAATTATTACACTAAAAAATATTTATTAATTGTTGCGTGGAGTTTACTGCCTGCCCACACGTCTTCCCCTTCCTCGCTTTCGTCTTTTTCACATATTGCCGGCTGCGCATTCGGTACTGTATAGAATGCCTAGGCAAAGTATAAAATAAGTAATATTTCATACATTACCTAAACGTTTTAGGTATTCTATACATTGCCTAGGTATTGTATAGAATACCGGATTATACACATTGCCGGTAACATATACACGGATAAGGAACCGTTTTATTGTTTAGAAGCTTTGTTCCATAACATTGTATCCAACGTATAGGTAAAAAACATATAGTATACAATTTATTTTGCCTAAACAAAGTAAACATTTTGTCCCAAAACAAACATCCACCCGTATTACGCCAGTTATGTTTAAGTCCCATGTAATTAGGGGGGGGGGGGGGGCAAACCTATTGTCATTAACCGGGCATGGATCCAGACTTCAGGTTGCTACTGTGTGTCCCACCTGGGAATCAAACCCAAGACCTTATGCTCAGCAGCGCTAGCGACCGTTAGGCGCGTCGCCCACACGAGCTAGAGTCGAAGCGGCGTCGAGGCGCGGGCGCACGTTTTCTATAGGAATAAATATAGGTAAATATAGGTATGTATTTATTCTTATAGAAAACGTGCGCCCGCGCCTCGACTCTAGCTCGTGTGGGCGACGCGCCTTACTTATTTTATATATGTTTGTTACTCTTTCACGCAAAAACTACTGAACGGATTTCGATGAAACTTTACAGTCGTATAGCTTCTACATCAGAATAACACATAGGATATTTTTAATCCCGATATGCCCACGGGATCACCACTTATGCGGGTGAAACAGCGGGGCCCAACTAGTAATATTATAAATGTGAATGTTTGCATGTGTGGGATGTTTGTTACTCAATCACGCAAAAACGTCCGAACTGATTTGGATGAAATTTGGTACACAGATAGTTTATAACCTAGATTAACACATAGGATACTTTTTATCTTAGTAGTACGTTCCCGTGGGATAATATCTGACACCCACGCTGGCAAACCCGCGGGCGACAGCCAGTAATTTGATTAAACTTAAAACAACCTACATTATACACAGTCCATTAACGAAACGACTATGCTAAAAACTTAACTCGATTATATCTATAACTAGCTGTGCCCGCGACTTCGTTCGCGTGCATGACGGAAAAGGTTTTAATTTTTTTGCGCGGAACCCTAATTTTTTTTCTAAAATTAAATTAGCCTAAGTTACTCCTTATTACATCAGCTATCTGCCAATGAAATCCCGTCAAAATCGGTCCAGCCATTTGAGAGATTAGCCGGAACAAACAGACAGACAAAAATTAAAAAAAATGTTATTTTGGTAGATATATGTACCGTGTATACATCCATATGCATTTAGTAACTAGAAGAATCATGAAAATTCGCATTGAAATGCCGGAGATGTAGTATAATTATGCATATAACTTCGTATATAAGAATAATTACCTAATGTATTATATACTAAAACCTTCCTGAAAGTATGTAGATCACATTAAAGAAAGAATTATCAAAATCGGTTCATTAGTTTTTGAGAAAATCGCGGACATACAAACATACATACTGGTCGAATATAGAATCTGTCAAGCTCCGCTAATGAGACACAATTGATTTTCTATTGTTTCGTCGCCGATCGGCGACACGCGCCGCTTGACCGGTTAATATTACAAACAGACACTCTAATTTTATTTATTTGTATAGATGTATAGATAAACGGTACTATACTACACAGGTGTTAGCTTAATTACTTAGGCACGGTAAATTAGCCTGTAGTTGAGGTCGACGTGCTTCAACCTAATAATAGTTAGGTAATTATAGTGTAGTTTGCTGTATGCACACCGTACGGAGCTACTCAATATATTTCAAGTTGATACTGAGAGCATCAGGAGGGGCTTGTGGCTAAGTAATAACAACCGCATGGGTCGATCGATCACGTTAAGCTACACTTGCCGCGGTTGGTCCGTGGATGGGTGACCATCTTCACATACCAAGACCCCTCCGTGCCTCGGAGAGCACGTTGATCCGTTGGTCCCGGCTGTCATTCGTGGATCTTTGACAGTTGTTACGGGTCGTCAGTAGCCCGAAAGTCTGACAACCAGTCTTACCAAGACGTGTCGTATTACCCAGTAACTGGGTTGTAGAGGTCAGATATGCAGTCGCTCCATGTAAAATACTGGTATTCAGCTGCATCCAGTTAGACTGGAAGCCGACCCGAACATAGTTAGGAAAAGACTAGGCAGATGACTGAGAGTATGAAATATTTTCCTATATACAGTCTTACCTACCTAGTAACTTGGTAAATGTGGTGCTGTTTCACAAATCCTGCGTTTCCTGTCAGCTGCACGTTACAGGAACTAATGGACGCTGATGATGGCACCAAACAAGTACTTAGCCGAATTCTGGGCCAAGTCTGTGAGTGCTATCGACACGCTAAGAAGAAGTAACTTGGTTGTGAATGGCAGATATGTAGTCGCTCCATGTAAAATAGGTACTGGTATTTAGATGCATCCGGTTAGACTGGAAGCTGACCCCAACACAGTTGGGAAAAAGCTAGACAGGTTGATGATGACTGAGAGTATGAAATATCCATCTTTCTATAGTCTGCCTCAAAAGCATTATCAATCACAGTCTGAATCATTTTCAAGGATATTGTTAATCCATTGCTTTATATGTTCGAAAAATGTATATGGTCAACAACGTAAATAACGCAATGAATGTTTTTGAACTGTCAAAATGAACGATTCCTACTGTTAATGTGTTAGCACTTACCCCCCTGATAAAAATGTAAGCAAATTGTTGTTGTTTGTGCACGTCATATTAGAATGGCCGCTCAAAATTTAATAAAATCGATATACAAGAACATTTATTATTAGTAATGTTTGTTTTCGTCTAAATCTCCGAGCTAACTAGACGAAAACAAACATTACTTCAAATAAATGTTCTTCAAAATCGATATACTAACATCGATTTTATTCAATTTCGAGCGGCCGTTGTTGTTTACATCTTTGGCAAATTTGGCGCGGCCGGACTTTAGCTAGCTAGGCTATCTTTCGATTAATTAAAGCGAGGTATAGTTAACGCCACGAAAGATGAGACTTGACCCCGCCTCCCGCGCTCTTTCCAACGCCCCTATGACGTCCGATCCCGTCCCGCGCTCAGACCTCATACCGCTAAAGAGACCTAAAATCGTGTACTGCGCAAGTCAAACGACATGGTGTGTCAAGTCTCATCTTTCGTGGCGCGAACTATGTATAAGCAACATTATACTATGTAGGTAGGTATACCACAAGACGTGATCGATGATGAAAAGGGTTATCTTTCCGAACTTGACCTTTATTTTGGTTCACTAAAGGGTTAATGGATGGAACTATGCAGACTGAAGAGGCGTTGCACTCCAGAGAAGGTCTCGTACAAACTTCATAAGGCTTTCAATAATGTCTAGTCTACACTTTGACGGTATTAATCTTTCAAGACCTTGAAGATACTTAATAAAAGATGAAAGATTTATAACTACTAACATAACATTACGCCTGTAATATCTGAAGGGTTAGGCAGATGTGTACCTTTAGTACAGTCAGCATCAAAAGTCGATTAACACTATCATTTTTACATGTTAAATTGACAACAACATTTTTCAATAAACTGATTTTTAGCTTTTCACATAATAGACAAGAGTATATATTCTAAAAAAAATTCTTCTGCTGCAATTTTGAACCAATATTTTGCTCACTAACTAAGATTAAAAAAACTGAAGTGTTAATCAACTTTTGATGCTGACCGTACATCCTCTTTTCACCAGATAAGTTTAAGTCCCACGTAGGTAATAGGGGGCCAGCCTTTTGCCATCGACCGGCCACAAATCCAGGGCTTATTCCCAGGCGCTCCATAATTTTATTCCCGGCGGCTCCAAATTAAAAGAGCAAAAGGAATAATTGTAGTAGGTATTTTAATATTTTAATAAAATTATGGAGCTCTTTGGAATCAATATATGGAGTGAAATTGTTTGAAGAACAATAGATTTGGAGCTCCTGGGAATAAGCCAAATTCAAACTCCAGGCTGTTTCTGAGAAATTGTTTAATAATTTATTATCGCTTAATTGCTTATTTATTTTAATTTATTTTCATTTCTGAATTCAGTCAACTCATTTTGTTCGCTTTTTTCTGGTCTTAAGAGTCTGGATGAGGAATTTAAGCAGCTAGGTAGGTATAGTAAGAAAACCTATGATATAAACAATGAACTACAGAAAAACGAAGGGTGTCGTGGGACATAGGGTTGAAACGAAGTTATATACTTTCGCTTTTAAACACTTGGCGAAAAAAGTTTATTTATTATTTATTTATTTATTAATAACCAACTTATATTGACAGTTTGCACCACACATACAAGTTATTGGTCAATGTTAGTAATTAGACATGTCATCCAAACTAATATTATAAATGCGAAAGTAACTCTGTCTGTCTGTCTGTCTGTCTTTTCTTCACGCCTAAACTACTGAACCGATTTGTGTGAAATTTGGTATAGATATAGTTTGAGTTCCGGGAAAGGACATAGGGTAGTTTTTATCCCGATATTCCCACGGGATCGAAACTTACGCGGGTGAAACCGCGGGGCGCAGCTAGTACAATCATAAAATTAGGTTGAATCACATAATAAAAAGATGAAATGAAATAAAGTGAAACAAAATTGGTCAAAACTAGATAAAAATTAGATAAAATTAGACAAAATTAAAGTGTAACATTTTACTCGTTACAAATGATACACATTTTTCGGTCTAGCTCTCTCATTCGCCAAGTGAGCAGGTTATAACGTGCGATAAGAACTTAGTTTCAAAAGACTTTTAAGGCGCTACCTGGAAAATGTAAAATCCTCAAAAACATACTAAGCGAGCGAAAGTGATGCAATTACTTTTGAAACGCAAAAGAACAGTGATGGCTATAATGTGCGTGCGCTCGGAATAAAACGACGTATGTACCAAAACGAATTTTCTCCTTTTTTAATAAAATACATTACATAATTAAATTTAAAACTACTTTGAGTAAACTTTGATTTATGATGATATGCGGGATTTTACCGAGCACTGGATTTTTAACTCTCGGTCTTGAGCCGAGCATTGAGATTCCAACAACACGCGAAGCATGACTAAAATCTATCTACTAAAATCAATTATTTTTAACCGACTTCTAAAAAAGGAGGAGGTTCTCAATTCGAATGTTTGTATGTTTTTTTTTTTTTTTTTTTTTTTTTTTTTTTGTGTTTGTTCGCGCATAACTCCGTCGCTTGCCAACCGATTTGAAAATTTTTTTTTGTTGGAAAGGGTATAGTTCCCAAATGGTCCCATGAAAATTTTATCGAAATCGGACAAACGGTTTTTGAAAAATCAACAAAAATCTAAAAATTTATCTGCATTGTCCACATTAACGATTTTTTTGTTTACTTTTTTGTGGGGTAGGTACAACTAAAAAGTGAAAAATAAAAACTTTTTTACAAAAAGAAAACAACCGACTTCAAAAAAAACACTACAAAGTGATAAATAACTTTAATTTCGGAAGTCGGTGTCAAAAAACGAAAATACGGAACCAACGACACCGACTTCCGAAATTAAAGTTATTTATCACTTTGTAGTGTTTTTTTTGAAGTCGGTTGTTTTCTTTTTGTAAAAAAGTTTTTCTAACTGAACAGACAGCTGTGCTGCTGGGGAGTTTGTTCCGCCACTTCTTCTCCCCAGCGAAAGCACTAGGAAGTGGTGAAGGGCGGGCGTTTTGGGGGACTGTCTTTTGTAATTTTGACGTTCGAAAAGTGCTGATTCTCACCCTAGTTTGAATAAATGACTTTTGATTTGATGAACTACCAAAACGGATTTTATCGGCGTGAGAATTGAGAATTGGTAGATTTAATTAAATATTTGTCTACAATCTGTCATTTTGTCTATTCCGTCGACAAAACCCGTTTCTATGGTGGTCATGCTACGCGAGCAGAACGCATCCCAGCGCGTTATAAAGTTGAAATTGAATTGAATTGAAATTGTTATTTTTTTGAAGTGAAACTTCTTTACGCACGCTTGACTTGGGGAGTAAGCTGGCGAACGCGTGACGTAAGCGTTACGAAAAGTGTGATCGGGCGAGGCGAACGGGAGTTGAGTGGGGGACATAAGCAAGAGAAAGCAGTGCGCGCGCACATTTTCTTTCTCTTTTCCTCTCATAGCCAAATATGTTTGAAGTTTCTCTTCAGTCGTGTGGTCATAAGCACACTCGGTTTTTTTTCTATAGTGTTTTTTTTTTAGATGCGTCAGATTTGCCGTAAGCAAACGTATTTTCATTATTTCAAAAAACCCACTGTTGAGTTTTCAACTCTCGGCGTTAAGCAATGCGTTCGAAAACCCAATGCGCGTGAAAATCGCCGCGAGATAACGCGCCCGTGCCTATTTTGTTGCTTTTGTATTGAACTCATTGACACCATTTTACCACAACATTAACTAATCTTGTTTACAGAAGAAGAAAGAAAGAATAATAGGTTTATTTATCACAGGTGCTTCCTGTGTTACGACTTCCATTTAAATACTTAGGTTGGCCTAAGTTTGTATTTTTCTAAGTAAACAGCCATTATGTAGATGTTTACGTTAGTTCAGCTTTTTTATTTAATCTCTGATATCAAGGACACGAGAAATACAAGCTTTTATTTAAATCTTGACTCCTTTACATAGAAAAAAAAAACACTCGAGTGCCGACAGAAGTGAAAACAAAACACAAACAGAATACTTTGCCATCACTCACTGACATATCGGATATAGATTAAAACCGAGTACAGTCACAAGCGTAAGTATGTATACACTTAGCTTTATTCAAAGGCGATTTTCTCCTTTATTTTTGAATATTATGTTATTACGAACATAGTATTTTCGAACCCGTAGGTTTATGTAACCTGTCGTATTTCAAGGTTGCATTCGTTATTTCACGAAAAAATCGCATTTTAAAGTTGCCAAGTGTTGACATATTAGAGCTCGTGACTGTACAACCCGAGGACAGCCGAACACATCCGAAGCGGTGTCAATTACGGTAACAGTGGCGCGAATTCAATGGTTTTTCCCATCCCAAAAATGCCCAACGCCCCTAAAGAAGTTTTCACTTAAAAAAAAAATAACTGCTGAACATACGATGAGATTTAAGGCGACAAGTTTTGTTTGAAGCACAGCATAATCAGCCCATAATCTTCACACTGCTGGGACACAGGCCTCCTCTCTGGTAAAGTGGGTGATCGACAGGCGAGCCGTATACCGCGGTTTTGGAGACGACGGTTTTTACTCGCGGAGTCGTGGCTCGTAGGTGCTGATCGACTAGCGAGCAAAACAGTCGAGTGTGAACCGCAAATGGGGCAATATGTCTTGTTCGAAGATTGATAATACTAATAATACTATACCGAGGTAACACAAAACTTCCCACGAAATAAATAAAAAAAAAAGCGAAGACGCCCTAAAGTTTGGGTTAAAAGTTGGATTCAAAGAAGACAACAGTTGTCGTATACCCATTTGTCGCGGAAAACTGTCGGCTCGGCTCGTCAGTGGTGATCGACACGCGGTCTTGCGCAGCGTGCCAAGCAAAAAATTAAACATAACTAACGAGCCGCGAGCCGGGCTCGTTGGTTTTTAATACCGCGGTATTGCAATGATCCACGGGTGAGCTTTACCGACGAGCCATAAAACGGCGGTTTTACTCGCCCGTCGATCATGGCCTTAAGAGGGAGTGAGCCGTAGGACATGCCAGTTTCCTCACAATGTTTTCCGTCACCGTTTTGAAAGCAGTGGTAATAAAATAACGTACAAACAGTAAAGCGCCTGCCTGGGTTCGAACCCACAACCCTACAACTCGTAAGTCGAGGCCGTTACCACTGAGCCAACACTGCTCTTCTGCACTTCAATTTGACACGAAAAGAAGAAGACCGATAAAGGTTGAACCGCAAAATCAAATGTTAAAGTTGCACAAAAGTTGCCCTTGTTAGCACAGAATAAGATATTGTTGCACTTTGTGGATGAAGCATGATCCTCTTTCAAGAGTATCGTAAAGCGACAATTCTCTGGCTTTATAGATTTTCAGGTTAAAGATCATGGCGTGGTCTCAGTATGAGCGATAATTCATTAGACTATAAAGTTATGGTTTCCTATGACAGCAGTGAACGCCATATAGCGTCCTTAATTTAACGTCGAATGACGTCACTGAAACGTTATTACGAAGTGAGTTGTGTGTTTGCCGAGCATTTTTTGACTCCATAAAGGCCTATTCAAATCTAAGCGGTATTCACTACCGTCTGCGGTAGAGAAAACCAAGTGGGTTTGCGGTAATATTACTATTCACACCAACGCGGATTTCACCGCTCTAGCCGCGGAACTTGATACTAAATACCTGAGCGAAACCCGCGCGGTATGCACTTCTACCCACAGCGGCAGCGAATACTGCTTAGGTTTGAATAGGCCTTGTAGCCGAACTCCGATGCCATTGTTTTCATGGCTGCGGTCGTTATTTGGCGACCACCGCTGTCATAGGAAACCGTAGCTTTAGTCAACGAGCTAGATTACATGGTCATTGAGGTTTTGTAATCACCAAATTTATTCCTGCCACCTGCAAAGAAAACTACGGCAAGTTTAATTAACCTTATTTAGCACGTGCTCTTGATGGATAGAGAGGTAGAGGAAAGCCAAAGAAAATATGGATGAATTTTGTGAGAAATGATAATATGAAAGAGAAGGGAGTGAATGTGACGTGACGGTTGACAGGGGAGAATGAAAGAATAAAACGTGTTCCGCCGACCCCAAGTTATATGGGACAAAGGCAACCTTGATGACCCCCTTGATGACCCCCTTGATTCCTGTCACCGTCACACGACCACCAAACTATACCTACAAGAAAGAGACGGGAACATCTCTAAGCCAAAACACGAGCCAAGTAACGTTTATTTATCTCAACCTTTTTTTTGTCTCGCTGAGAAATGCCTTACGCATTCCCGCTCGTGGGGGACGAGACGGGGTATGTGGGACTCCAGTCGGAATGACACCGACAGTATACCCACTAAAACTCAGCGGTGTTCCCGCATCGCCGTGATGGGAGGGCCATGGGAAACCGGCTCAGCCTTTACTTCCACAACCCTCCCGGCGTTATTTATCTCAACCTAAAGTAAGTATAATCAGCAGTAAGTGCAATCAGGCCCGTGCCGGACGGCGCGTATGTGTTCCACGCGCGCCTCAAAGAGATGTCAGCATAAAGGAAGGGGCCTGTTAGGGCCGAAGCCTGCCGTGGGGCGGGATTGTCCAAAAGGGTTACCGCTACCCCGGAACATAAAGGGCTAAGGATGGAACACGGGTGGGTTTTAGTCAGTAAGAGTCTGACACTCCCTTCCGCTCCACCCAGAGCGGGAGGGGTCATTTTCATGATTACCCATCCACAAAAAAAAAGTACAATCAGCAGTTTTTGGCAGTTCCTTGGAAGGCTTGGCAAGCTGGTGAAGCTATGGACATTGATATTAAAACCTGTCGGTCTATACTCTTTACTGTTAAAAACACACCGTAAAAACTTAGGTGAAGTAAGGTAGAAGTGAGCTGTCATTCCACCCGATGCTAGGGATTGGCACTATTGACAACAGACTTCACCAGAGTCTTCCCGGTGAGATTTTTACAGAATAGATCAGCTCTCACCGAGAGGAGGCCTGTGTCCCAGCAGTGGGAACATTATAGGCTGATTATGATATGATGAGATCAGCTGATGATGAGTTCTTGAAAGGAGAAACTACGAATCAGAAATATAACGTGGATCAGCTGGAAAAAACGTCTGTATATGAGCAAAGCGATACGTAGACAAAAGCTAGAGGAAACGACAATATTTTAGGCGAAGGTAGTCGACATAGCCATGCAGTTTTATAGCACAACTACTGCACTGCCAAAGACAAAAATTTGAGTAGAGATCATAAAATTTGTCAGTTATTTGCAGTAGTAGTATTTACCAATGCGTCGGAAATGCTGCAATATCATCATTTTTATAGTCCCCCATGCTCAGCAGTGGTTTACGACATTTTATATCAAACTGCAATGCAGTAAACACCACAATTCCCCAAACCACATTTTAACTGGAGCGTAAATGATGAAAATATAACGTCCATGTTGAACAGAATGCCGGATTTTCGTCATAAATTTACTGGGAATGCAGAGCAGGCAATATGTACCATATTGCGTGGGGCAAGTTAATGGGGACCTTGATACAAGGTCGGGGTGTTTAGCCTTGACCTTCAGATCATTGGTGAACCCAAGGGTCTTTTTGCGAAATATCGGAAGTGGTAAATTAATGTATGGTAAAGTTGCAACCTAGATTATTGACTACAGAATTCGGAGACATTTGTGACATCCACCAACCCGCACCGGGACCGCGTGGTGGATTATGGCCCACTCCCTTTCACAGACAGGAGGCCGGTGTCCCAGCAGTGGGAATATTTTAGGCTGATTATGCATGTGTCTATTACAAAAAGCTCTTTAACAATAAGTTTTTTTTTTTAATTATATGCAGGTACCTATATTTTAGTTTTAGACGTCACAAAATCAAAGTCTTCTCTTTTTGATCTAACACACGATTGTATACATTTCTTTTCATTTCACCTTACGCAGGACTGTTGGAAGAACAGTAGCTTGTACTCAATACTAATATGTTGTATCTGTATCCATTTTACTATGTGTACAGACACCAGCACGTCAAGTTACCCGAAACTGTCAAATTTTCCCAATCAACTTTGAACCTTATGCTTTACAGATAAAGTTGAAAATCAATTAAAGAAATTTGACAGATTGTAGTAGCTTAATGTGCTGGCGTCTGTACATTAATAATAAAATGAATAAGACAGCGATATAGCAATGGTCATCATTTACTACATTTCTCCTCATTTCTTTGTTAAAACAATGTGTTTAACAAAAAAAGCACCCTCTTTATATTAATAACAGTTAAGAGACTATTCAAACACCCTATTTAATTATCATTTCCCTGTAACATAGAACATAAAAAACAACCCTCACATAAATATTTCAACCCTATGTTGCCGCATTTCGTCCATCGCTTACGGGGTTCACGTTAACGATCTAAAAATAGTAACAATTAGCCACGAGGGGTTAAGGTCGCGTCAGTAGAGTTAGTAGCATGTAGCTTGTCCTTAAGGGTCAGTTCACACCGCGACGCGGCGCGGCGCGCAGTTTTCAAGATAGCAATACAATTATAGACCTTACTTTCTACACAAAAAGGTACACAATTCTGTGTGCCTACTACGTCGAGCTACGCCGCGCGGAGCAGCGCGGTGCCGCGCGGCCCTCCTCACTATTGTGTACCTTTATGTGTAGTAGATAAGGTCTATAATTGTATTGCTATCTAGAAAACTGCGCGCCACGTCGCGTCGCGGTGTGAACTGACCCTAAGGGTGTCTTTGGGGACTCGTAAGTTATAGGTTGTTTTGTTAGGGAGTGAAACGAGATTAAATAGATTGTTATAGTGCCAAGGTTTTGTGAAGGACCATCTGATTTATTAAGTTGCTGGTGAAAGATAACGTTTAAAAAAGACTAAAGCTTTAAGTGTCGCAAGGAAAAGCTGGTTCAGTTGAATAATTAATACTTACCTCATTTTATATTGTTGATTGAATTGGAAGAAGTGTTATAGTACATGTTAGTAGTACAGTAGTTACTACAATCTGTCAAATTTCTTTATTAGATTTTCAACTTTATCGCTACACTATAAGGTTCAAGGTTGATTGGGAAAATTTGACAGTTTCGGGTAGCTTCATGTGCTGGCGTCTGTACATAGCTACAGTCGCCACGTAACTTGGCAAGAGTTATTAGTCGTTCCTCTCCTTTCTTTTACTTCCTTCTAAACATGTTTGTAAATAAATTATGGCAATCCAAAGAGTACTGACATGCAATAAGTGACCATTTTTTGTTGCAGCATGTGTACATGCGCGAACTTACTCCGACTACGTCAATCCTTGCCAAGTTACGTTCCGGTGACTCCACCTACAGGGTGTTCGGCAGAACGTTGAACACACGAAAATGGCAGATAGATAGGATCGTCTGCTACCTACCCAGCCCAAAAAAAAAATACCCAGGCCCCATAGCTACATAATATAAAGGTTGTACATGGCGTAGTTCCTGCCTACATCGATGAGAAAAATAGGTTATCCATGTATGCCAGTATTTTAAATTGTACTAGAATACTCCAACGTTCAAATGATACTTACGATTCCAAAAGACGAAAAAAGAACGCCTACAATTGGTGGGCGTTCTTTTATCGTCTTTTGACGTATGTATTCATATCCTTATGGTAAATGGCTGAATGCACCATAAGGGTATGAATACAAACGTGACAAGCTACATAACATCCTGGCCAGCATTTTGTTTTTTCGTAGTTCAACTTTTTTTGATTTTCTTTACAATTTTATAAGTTGAAAATAATATGATTATTACGTCGCGTTGGCTGTTTTTTATTTGCGCTCTTGTGTGTTGTGTTTTTTGTTGTTGCATGACAAATCGCCCTATCACACACCGATCCTAAGTCTAGATTCAAATACAACGAGCAACAGGTACTATATCTAGTGGATAAACAAGTTCTTTGGAGAAAGTTGCGAGCTTTCTACAGTGCTTTTACCATGCACTTATTAGCTGTAATACGATATTTGCTAGCTTTATGAACTATGCAAAGATCTTTGCCTGTTCGTAAGTTATGTCTAGAATCGTCAGGCACTTCTGCATAAACTTTTTCTCTACAGGGTGAAATTGAATTCATGGGCATCCTTTTGAGGGGTCATTGTACTCATTATTATGAACAACTTTTGTTATGGGACCAAACCAGAAATCGCGAAAAAAAAATCAGCTCTTCCCTACATTTTGACGAGTTATGTGAACATAAATGCGAGAAACAGCTGATTTTTTTTTTCGCAATTTTAGGTTTAGTCCCATAGTAAAAGTTGTTCATAATGATGAGTACAATGACCCCTTAAAAGGATGCCCATGAATTTAATTTCACCCTGTATTTAAAAGTTCTTTTTAATTTTCTAAAAAGGGGCTAAATAATAACAGCCGCATGGGTCAATCCTTAAGATTAAACAACGCTTGCCGAGGTCGGTCCGTGCACGGGTGACCATCTAATACATTACAAGACCCCTCCGTGCCTCGGAAAGCCTGTTGAGGCGTTGGTCCTGGCTGTCACCATGGAGTATCGTGTCATCCAGTTATTGGCTTCTGGAGGTCAGATAGGCAGCCAAGTACAATACTGGTATTCAGCTGCATCCAGTTAGACTGGAAGCCAACTCCAACATAGTTGGGACAAGGCTAGGCAGACGATGATGATGATGTTATTTCAGTCTAAACTTTGATGTAGTACTTGTCATCTCGATATCGTCAGCAAAAAAAATGGTTTAAAAAATGTTGCCTAATCATTAGGTACTTAACTTTAAGCAACGTTTATAAATATACCACTAATAATTCAACTGACGCCTTTTCATTGGTAATTATAAATCCACTTAACTCATTATCGAGTTAAGTGCAAAAAGCGTTTCTACGCTTTTCAGTATCTCCAAAGCTTAATTTCGCCTTGCGCATGCGCAGCCTTGCTCTAACATAAAGCTGGTCCACAGCTCCACAAGACCTACACATTCCTGGGCCCGTCACCCTTGTGCCGAGTACCGGTACTTTTACCTCGCCCGGCTTATTAGAATATCGTCAACTGGTTTGCGGACGCCGTACCTGCGAACTGGCGACATTTTGTTACTTATGCTCAAGGTGGCTCGGATTCGGTGTGGGCAGACTTCCAAGTTTTAAGGTTTTCGATTATTATCAATCAGATGTCGAATTGTTGGCTACTGCCTTATTGTCAGGGAATATGTTATTGGCAGGTAGTGTAATGAACGCCTTACACTATGTGAATTTTATATACATACCAGCTGTCTTATTTTCAAAAAACAAACCTTTTATAGTCCGGTGTTTCTAAATTTGCCAAAGATGTAAACAAAAATGGCCGCTCGAAATTGAATAAAATCTATATACAAGCCTACTTAAAATAAATGTTCTTGTAAGTATATAGATTTTATACAATTTCGAGCGGCCATTGTTGTTTACATCTTTGGCAAATTTAGAAACACCGGACCTAATGTAGTTTGCTGGCTCAAATTCAACAACTGAAGTTCTCTTAGTAAGACCTTATGGGAAAAGTAGACAAGTCAGAACTCACAGGTAATGTTCAAAATAATATACTACGGCAGGACCGTTTTCAAGATATGCAGCATTTTAACTTACAACAGAGGCAGAATTCTCGTAATTTTAAGAACGTTCACAGTCTGATCTCAGTCTCAATCTGTCAAAAAGACCTCTAATTTCCCTACATTTTGACAAGTTTTTGACATTTGTTTGTCGCCGAGATGAGACTGCGACTAGATTTTGAACGTTTTAAATTACAAGAATTGGCCTTCAGATGTTGCAATGGAACAAGGAATAGCATCCAGGAAGCATGCATTGCCTCAACTCCATATTCCGTTCTCATTCAAACTTAAACCGTTCTGACGTCACGGACGTGTCAATGGCACAAAAAAAATCATCTATTACAAGTATATTTATATCTCATACTAAATATTCAATGGCTGAGCATCAATAAAACCTCATAATATATTCGATACATATCACGAAGGCTATTATTCCGTCCTTGTATAAATCAGCTGTTTTGTCTAAGCACTTGTGCATTCGTAGCACGACAGATTCCAGGCACTTAGCCTTCTGGGAATAACAATCGGTAACTCTATTCTCACGTCAGGGGAAAAGTCTTTGAGACTGCATTTAGTGCCAAATTATAGCTTCAGCTACCTTCTTCTTCTTCTTAGCGTGTCGATGGCAATCTAAATGTACTCGGCCCAGAATTCGGCCACTTGTTTGGCGCCATCACTAGCGTCCATCAGTTCCTGTAACGTGCAGCTGACAGGACACACAGGGCACGATATTAAGTGTCCCATCGTTTGTGGAACAGCACCACATTTACACTCCAAGGCGGAGTCGTCTATAAATTTCCACCTGAACAGGTTTTCCTTGCTTCGGCTAACCTGGGTCCGGAGTCTGTTTAAAGACTTCCTTACCTAAAAGCTATCTTATAAGTTATTATTTTAATTAAAATAAAATATATAAGATCCCATTAAAATGGATGGACAAACTTTTAGAAATTATCCAGACCACCAAAATAAGAACGATGGTAAAAAAAATATATATAAGAAAAACGTATTAGATACTTACAAGAAAATTAATCAGCTAACGAAAATACACTAATGTGCCGGCAATTTATTATTTAAGGTCAAAATAAAATCACTTTAATCAGTGTTTTTTTTTGCGTGGATATCTTTGGTTAGACGTACTGAGCGCTGTGTTATTTGTCCATCTATTTTAATGGGACCCTGTATAAACTTCTTATACTAAATTAACTCACGAAATCATAAAAGTAAAAAATTAGACAATGTTAATTAAATAGATATATTTGTACGCCTCTGGGCAAAACATAGAGGATCTACCTATCTGTAACATCTCGCACACTATTTGACCTATGTTTACAAATAAAGCATTCTGATTCTGATTCTGATTCTGATAAAAAAAGTTCAATACCTACTTAACCAAAATGTATGAAACAGCAGATTTTTTTTTTTCGGATTTCAGAGTTGGTCCGATAGTGAAAGTTGTTCAGTTCGATGGTCTAAAGCACCTCTTAAAGTTTGTCGGGTTAATTTTTTAACACTTTGTATAGTCAGTAGCGTGTTTTTTTAGCTGTCGGGTAGCGTGATATTAAATAGCCTAAACCTTCCTCATGAATCGCTCCGTCCATGTAAACTGTATAAAAATCCGTTCAGAAGTTTTTAATTCATCGCGTTCAGACAGACAGACGCGGCGAAAGGACTTTGTTGAATAATATGAAGTGATTTACCCTGGAAAATTATAATGAGGTGGCGCTACCGTAAAGCAATGTAAGCCACGTCCTCCACACAACATAAAAGGAATAAATACATGTAAACAACATATCATATATACATCCTTTATAATATATGCAACGTCTAGACATAATTGACAATATAATCACGAGTTACTATTAACTACATAACTTGTTTTGTCTACAATCGGTCGGAAGGTGATTTATTTATAGTGCTTTTATTAGGATATGAATATGAACACATAACATCACGCCTGTATACCCGCAAGGGTTAGGGAGAGGTGTATCTACATTAGTACACCCACGTCACCCACCATCTGGCCATAAGCTCAACTCAGGCTATTGCAGTTCACTGCTGGACATAGGCTTCTCCCTTTTGGTTTCCTTCAAAATGGTTGAGCTGGATGGTGCTGATCCACGCGTCATGTTCGTGAACGGGCGCCGTCGGTTGAGACTGGTCATCTCTTAACTGCCAAGGCTTATTTTTAATCTTATATTTTGAATTGTTTCTTCATTTCTGTGTTTTTTTTTTTTTACATTGTTCTCACATACCTATAGAAGCAACATGAATAATGTACCCAGGATTTTGTAATATCTTGATTTAAAGGAGTGTCCATGGAGTTTCTTGCCCGTTCTTCTCCATAGAGATCTACGTTTTGGTATGGGCAACTAGCTTCAACTTTCTGACTAACTGATTGACTATTTAAAATTGACAATTCAAAAGTGCCTATACATGGTTTAATTGAAATAAATGATTTGAGTTTGAGTCCCAGGCCCATAAGTCGGGTTAGTTACACCATTTATAACGGACCGATTTTTATGACCTTTGATTTGTTGGATTTGTCTCCGCCCCGAGTAGCAGAATAACTATTAAAACATGGAAAAAATTCACAAAACAAATAATAATGAAGATATTTCAGTTTCTCATACATTTTGTATGGAACAGCTTTTTACGTACAAAGTTCGCCGGATCAGCTAGTCACACTAATATTATAAAGGCGAAAGTTTGTGAGTGTGTTTGTATGTTTGTTACTTCTTCACGCAAAATTACTAAACGGATTTGGAAGAAATTTGGCACACAGATAGTTTATAACCAGGACACCTTTTCATCCCGATATTCCCAAGGGATCTAAACTTATGCGGGTGAAACTGCGGGGCGCAGCTAGTTACACATAAAATCACGCTTGTAATCCCCGAAGGGTTAGGCAGAGGTGTAATTTCCTACAGTACACCCACATTTCACCAGTTATTTTTAAGTCCCATGTTTTAGGGGGCGAGTCTATTGCCATCAACCGGGAACAAGACTAGACTTAAACTTATATACAACTAGCTGCGCCCCGCGGTTTCACCCGCGTAAATGTCGATCCCGTGGGAATATCGGGAAAAAATGTAGCATATATGTTAATCCAGGGTGTCAGCTACTTCCATACAAAATTTTATCAAAATTAGTCCAGCCGTTTGAGCGTGAAGAAGTAACAAACATATAAACATAAACACACACTCAAAAACTTTCGCCTTTATAATATTAGTGTGATAATATGTTAAAACTTATACTTGACTAGATACAATCTAGGTATTATCTATTTTTATTCTAAATTAGCTGCTTAGTAGCCATGTTTTTTTTTAACAGAACCAAAATTAATAGTCCCAGAACCTAGTGCTTCCAAAACCTGTTATATGTAATTAATTGTATATGTATTTTTGTTCAAGGTTAAACAAGAAAATGGACACCTGCTTATTTAATAAATGCAAATTAGTGTATTTTTTACTTTAATTATAATTTATTTAAAATATTATTTTAGGATATTAAGCAAAAGGTAGGTAAGGTAGGTCCTTTTGCTTACGCGACTAAAGGAGTTTTCACTTAAAAAATTCGAAGGTATGTGACGTCTACCAACCCGCACTGGGCCCGCGTGGTATATTACGGCCCAGTCCCTCACACAGAGAGGAGGCCTGTGTCCCAGCAGTGGGAACATTATAGGCTGATTATGCTATTCTCTGTTTAACACGACATTATATTAGGTATTTGAATAAAACTGTTGCTATTTCACTGATTCACGTCTCCAGATATGAGATAACAGGCTCATTCATTATTATCTAAAATGTGTTTTTAATTAAAGAATTCGCAAACAAAGTAAATGATAACAGTTCCTCGAATCATGCTTAGTGACCGGTACGATACTAAGATCAGAAGTCACGCCACCCGAGATCGCAATAATTGCTGTCCTTTATCTGCCGATAAAAATGTGGCAGATGACGTCACCGTCGCAGGCGCAACCCAAGATTAACCGGCGACCAACTAAATATAGAGTGTAAACATGCCTTAAGTGAATCATGTGTGCTCGCTTTAGCTGTAGTAAGTAAACACTCGAGTGAATGTCTTGATTGTTCAACTATAACGCAGTTTTGTGTTTTTAATGGAGTGTTAAATATCTAACCCTTATTTACCGCGTGCATTTGAAACTTAACCTCCAAAATAGTTAACCCATTGTCCGGCGGGAGCGTAAAAAATGCAGGTCGGTTGGCGAGCAAGTCGCCGGCAAGCGACTGCGTGCTGAGTGCGAGTGCCTCAGTCTCACTCGAACCTCGGGGCCGACGGCTCGTACTGCACGACTGGTTTCAAGTCACAACTTCTCGATAACTTATCAGCAAATAATTGCATGAAGTCATCGATTAAATTAAGTGCATTCTAAAGTTTATGACTTATAACTCAGTTATTATTGCAACAAGTTTCTTGAGAAAAGTTAGCGAAGGTTCAATGCTAAAGTTTGACAGTGGTGAACTCTACAAGTGTCCGTGAAAAAGTTGTGTGCGATCGGATTGGTCGGTTTGTTTTGTTTTGTTAAAGTCGTGTCCGGTAGCAGGATGAATGGAACGCCGGCTAGAAGGCCTAAGAGCGCTTTCTCTGAAATGGTGAGTTCATCTTGAGAGATCTATCTCTAATGAGAGATCTATCACTACTCTAGTAGTGTACACATAATTATGAATATTCATCGAGCTGCATTTTCCTGTTGACAATTTTGTCAAGTTGGGTTGAACATTTTTGGTGCTAAGCTAACCCTATCTCGCCGCAAGGTTTATTGGGTGAACCCGAAGCCATTGAAGGCCGAACATTTCCCCCCGGATACGGTCCCCTTACTGATTTGATAGGGTTACAAACAAATGATAAGTTACACCAACGTTTGCCCGCGAATTAATCGATCAATAAAATAAATTCGTGTTTGATTTATTTTTTTGTTTACAGTACTGATGAGTAATGCTCGGTTTAACTTTTACATAATTAATATTAAGTGTGGTCCAACATATGTTTTTTGTTGTTTCATTAACTTGCTCGGTTTTATCAGCTTAGCTGGCAATGCCGTGTTATCGTTGATGTTAATCTTTATGCCTGTAACCACGGCCGTTTATCAATTAGGTGCAATGCCAGCCTGGGTTTATTAATTATCAATTATTGACTGCCAATATAGCTCGCTGCTGCTTGCTCGTTATTAATTTATCAATAAATTGACTGATAAATGTAGAGTTGAGTTTATTTTTGTAACAACAATACATATTTGAAGACATTATGCTAGTAAATATACCACCTATAAACAAATTGCGTTTAAAAACTTTTATACTCGTAGCAACATCCAAAATAAATATAGCCTACCTACTCCAAGATTTTTTTTGTAATTTTTTTTATCTTGAAAAATGATCTACAAGTTTAGTAGATGGCCATGAACCATACAGTCAGACATATAAGGGAATGCGACTTAAAATTCCGAGTATTATACGAACGTAATGGTCTTGCAACTGGTAAGGGACCATTAAGAATAGATTACATGAACATAGGAAGGAATTAACTAGCTAGGAACCAATTACGTATTAGCTAGAACTATTTTAGCACTTATTTGTGGTGGGAATAACCTTTTCGCTTTGAAGGAATAGAATATTGAAAGTCTGAGTCTTCTAGTCTCTGATTAATAAAGATGTGAAAATTATAATGATTTACCTCGGCTCTAGTTTGAGTGTTTAAATTTTTTATTTACCTATTTCTACTTTCAAGTCATGATTATTCTCTGTCTGTCATGATTATTCTCTGTCTGTCATGATTATTCTTTGTCTGTCATGATTATTATAGGCTGTTGTTATTTCAGTCAGGCAATACAGTAGTTGACATTTGTATTTGACAGCGTGTTAGTAAAACTATTTTGTGTTGATGAGACTTCCTTTTTTTTTTAATAATTTTTATTCATGACATATACAAGTCTGTCAGAGACTGGGTGTTGAAGAAGAAGTGTAATTTACAATGGACCGTAACCATGGCTAAAGTTTTTTTTTTTTAAATTGAATGTTAGTCTGCATGAAGCATATTATTATATGAAGGTGTTTCGGTTCAAATGTGACCCTATAAATAACCCAATTCATAACTAAAATGAAGAAACTTGGATACCTACTACCTACAGTTATACCTGTAGCATATTTGTCGATTTAACATTAGGTAAGTTTTTATGATAGACTTGTAAATAATCTTTTATGATCGACCAAGTAGGTTTAGTCTTCTTCGTTTGGATTACAAATGTGTCTAATAGAACTACAAGCCCAAAAGTATATGCTAATATGTTACCTACCTTTTATAGCATTCTAACATCGGTATCTTCGGTTATGGCTAATTTATACGGCTTTGTTGAAAATGTTACGTTAGAAGAATCTTCACTGACCATCATAATCTTTATTAAAATTCAATAGGTATCGGGGTAATTAATTGTTTATCAAATTGACTACCAACGTAAATTGTTCGTGTAAATGGCTATAACACGAGAAATTGACATAGAGTGACAATTTGTTCAATAACTACCTAATTTCCCTGACAGTACCAAATAAGTTTTGCCAAACTAGGCTTTATGTAGTAACTATGAGTTATTGTCATAACATGTAAGGTAACTAACAACCTAAGTACGAAAGCTGAAAAAAACTATTATGTAATAATTCTTTTTTTCTTTCGAATAAGTAGTCCCTGCAATAACAACGCAAAAGGGTTATTTTACGATGACCTTGCTTTATATTTTATTAAATGAATAACCAATTTTTTAAATCTACCTAGATTAACAGAATTATGAATTTCATTAGAATGCTTTACAACTATGAAATAAAAAGTCTCAGGTTAACCTTTAATACTAAGAAAAAAATATTCGCCAAATACTCCAAAAATATTCACCGCTTTGAAGATGCCATCATCACCTGAAACTTTCCTGAAATTCTGTCTCTTTATATCTTAATAGTTTAAGGTCAATTTCACAATTGTTGGCATTCCAACAATCACGAATTTAAGTTAAAAATGAACCAAGATTATCACTTTTTTTTTAATATGATCAAGATCATTAAACTTCACTGACTAAACGCGTACCTTTTTGTAAAGTATGGGAATCGGATATCAACAAACAGAAATCAAAATTTTCACATTCCTAAAATGTTATGCCTTCAAATAAATAATATATACCATTCGTCGCTTAGTCCAACATAAGCCTTGTAGAGCCCACATCGGATTCCATTTTGTCTATAAGGGATATGACATCATAATCAGGGAACATGATAACCCCAACACCTTACTTTGGTCAATGATCCCTTATCTAGTTACCCTCATAACCTACTTTTTTTTTATTATGATCTTACGTTAGGAAAGGTTTTCGCGGAAGACCACCGGATCCTACAATATACAGGGTGAAATTGAACACATGCGACAAATCGAAAACGGAGATTGTACTCGTCATTATGAACAACTTTTACTATGGGACCAAACCTGAAATCGCGAAAAAAAAAATCAGCTGTTCCCTACATTTATGTTCGCATAACTCGCCAAAATGTAGGGAACAGCTGATTTTTTTTTCGCGATTTCAGGTTTGGTCCCATAGTAAAAGTTGTTCATAATGATGAGTATAATCTCCCATTTCGATTTGTCGCATGTGTTCAATTTCATCCTGTATAGTCCACCTTACTGTAATGTTATTGAAGATTTTCTGTATTTCTATACTATGGCTTGTAGCTAAGTAATAACAGCCGCGCGGGTCGATCGATCAGGTTAAGCTACGCTTGCCGCGGTTGGTCCGTGGATGGGTGACCATGTTTACATATCAAGACCCCTCCGTGCCTCGGAAAGCACGTTAAGCCGTTGGTACCGGCTGCCAATCATGGATCTTTGGAAGTCGTTACAGGTTATCAGAAGCCCGAAAGTCTGACAACCAATTTTACCTTGGTATAGTATCACCTAGTAACTTGGTTGTGGAGGTCAGATAGGCATTAGCTTCCTGTAAAATACTGGTATTCAGCTGCATCCAGTCAGATCGGAAGCTGACCCCATAATAGTAAGTTGGGAAAAGGCTACTGAACTTGCACATGATGACTAATATTATAGAGATGTATTTGTGAGTTTGTATGTAGGGTGTAATATTCAAAACTACTGATCCAAATCCAAAAATTCTTTCACTAATGGGAAGCGTCATAGGATAGGATTTTATGGTAAAATTTCACGCGAACGAAGTCGCGAATAGAAGCTAGTATTTTATAATCTCATGATTTTACTATATACGCATGTTTTGTTAAAGAACAGCAACTACATATATTAAAATTTAAATAATTGCGGCAATATATACCTGCCTACCATGTTTTTATTTTTATTTATTTATTTACTGGATCGCCAACAGAAGCTACACAGTTACATGCACGTTAACACGAACAGGGACACATAAACGTGTGCGCTTCCAATTATAGGCGACCACATCATTCACTTAACGTCTAGGTAGGTACATTAAGTTTGACAAGGACGAACACATTAAAATAAATCACAATACTATACACGAAAATTATAGAAAGAAAACAAAATTAAAAGCTAAAGAAAAACAGTACGGGTCCAAAACAAACTAATACAAACTAATTTCGAACAAGTTCAAATAAAATAAACGAGTAATTAAAGAATAACCATAGATCAACAGAATTAAAAAAATATGATTACTTGGACACTAGGATTTTTAGGTCTTTTTTAAACTTTGATTCATTATATATTCATTGCAATAGCTCAAAACGCAGGTTTTAAGGTGATGTGTTAACAAGCTGGGAGCAATCCCAGCTTGTTTACACATCACCTTAAAATGAGGAAAAAAATGACATAAATTATTCATATAACTTTGGGCGATATCTACTTGTAATGTTAAGGTAAAATCTATACATATTTATTAAGAACATTGGCATAACAATAACCATGACGTGACTCATCCGTCAATCCTTGATTCAGACATGTTTCAGTTTTTATATTCAGTTCACCATTTTACCTAGAACTATACCTACTCCATTTGAAAAAGTTTAGACGTTTAAATAAACCTTTTTTACAGTCCGTTCAACCGATTTTGAATTTTATTTCGTTGGTGGCATGACAAATGGCAGCTGCAGTAAACAGTTGGTATTGTAATCACTTTTTTGCTTTTAACGCCATCCTTATGCCTACGGTATAGAAGTCAAAATCGGTTGAACGGCCTGTAAAAAAAGGTTTACTTAATTGTCTAATCTTATTTCAAATGCAGTATAGACTGAATGACTATTTCCTCGACTGAATTCTGAATAAAACCAAAGCTTCCATTTATATTACACGTGCTGCTAAACTAAAAATGACGCCCTTTCATGTAGCAGCCTGAAATATTTTTTTACAAACTTGTATCATTTGTTTTAAAATACATTGTGGCTATTCAACCCACAATATATTTTACCTTTGATTTTTCTTCTTCTTTTAATTATTTTTAAGGCTGGCCGCATACGTCCGGTTTCCTGATTCGGAATTCAGATTCCGAGACCCTAAATGCACGCATTTCATACAAAATCTTCTCTTTAGCGCACACGTTCTTATATTTTCCGTCAGGGTTTCCGAACGGAAAATATAAGAACGTGTGCGCTAAAGAGAAGATTTTGTATGAAATGCGTGCATTCAGGGTCTCCGAATCTGAATTCCTAAATGCGGCCGGTCTAAAGCTTGAATTTTTCAATGAATCTTTTCAGTTTAGTGCACCGCTGGGAAATTGTGCATTAACTATGAAGTCTATTCTTCTCTCACGTTAATCCAAATCAGTTAAGAACTTCTAAATACTGGCGAAAAAAAAAATGAGCCATGTATGAGAACGAACATTGATACAACATAGTCTACATAATCAGCCTATAATGTTCCCACTGCTGGGGCACAGGCTTCCTCTCGGTGAGAGGGAGTGGGCCGTAATCCACCACGCGGGCCCAGTGCGGGTTGGCAGATGTCACATGTCTTCGAATTTTTGGTTCTAGGACATGCCGGTTTCCTCACGATGTTTTCCTTCACCGTTTTGAGAGCAGTGGTGATGAAATAATTTACACAAAGTAAAGCGCCTGTCTGGGTTCGAACCTACACCTCGTAAGTCGCGGCCGTTACCACTTGGCCAACACTGCTCTAGTAAACATAGTCTGCTGAATCATATTCCTTCTTTGGCTTTGTCATAAACACCAACCATTACACTATTTCGCTATTACTCGTACATACTACTGGACATCCAAAGAGCGTATCTAATACCCTATTTTGCTCAGTAGTTCAGCACTCATTAGAACAAACTGCCCATACTATCCGGTAACGGACCAGCACATTACCATAATCACTAAATCCACTGCTCTTGGCTCTTGGCAGGTGAGGTGCCCCCAATAGCATGATTTTAGTTCAAATGTAGCCGTAGTAGCCATTCACGATAGTAAAGGAAATATATAGCTATTTCATTGGGAAACAAGGACGGTATAAAGAAGAAATTATGCCTTTTAGTTCCTAATATGGCTAAAGATTGTCTATTAATACGACTCAATGTTCTACCGAGACTTTCAAAATCAGAATCCAGAGGTTTAATTCACTTCACTTCAGGTTCAGGTTGCAAACCTATTATTGCAAAAAATTAGGTGAGTAATATCTAGTCTTCTTCTCTTCCTACTCTGTGGAAAAGAGACTTGGTTATATAATGTATAAAAAGTAAAGTAAAACGGAAGAAAAAAAAAACAACAACAACATATTCAAAGTAGGAAAACGTATAAGATCATAACGTAATATTTCATAGTTACCAGATTGACGTTGTCCTGTTCGAATTTCAATAATGCATACAAAAATCCCATATAAAGTACCGTTAACAGATTTTCCAGAATGTTCTTATTTTCCACGCAACTTGTCTATTTTATTTTCCTTTAAAATCTTATTCAGACTATTAAAAAGAACATTTAAAAAAGAGAAATTACAAAATCGGTCCAGCCGTTCTCGAGCGATGCGCTTACCAAGAAAGAGCATTTCAATTTTATTTATATGGAATTAATTGAAATCGGAATAATAAAATGGCGTCATGTTCAGAATTAGAATTGGAAAACGGAATTCAGTTCTTTATCCAATAAACTGGTAGGCGTTCCGATTCGCTTCATTATAACAATAATTTATTTTTTACTATAATTATTTGAGTTCCACTCTCGCGTTTAACGAATTAATTCACGTAGTTTATTTTATTGTTTTAATCATAACATCTCTTTATTACTTTTAGTTGATTGAGTAATTAACATCGCTTTTTGCGCAAATTGTTCATTCGCGAAATTCTTTACACTATTTTACTATAGGAACTTTGCACAGTTATCGAAAACAGAACTCTAAAACCCATATTAAGTTATAATTTACCGCTTTGATTTTACTATAATAATACGACGATTTTACTATAATAATACGACAACAAAAATACCTTATACATTTTCTCTCAAGAAATCAATCGATTACAAAATCTTAAAGGACACTTACGAGTCTTCAACAAAAACCAGTTTCTCAAAATCCAATTTGATGACTGCAAAAAGATAATACGATGCTGTGAAGGAAAATTACTACCGAATGACTCATACCTATTTATTCGGCGAATAAAGTCCAAATCGATCACTATTAGTCCTAATTGGGAGGTTACAAACTAAAATAAAACAAGAGCTAATTTTAAAGCACCGTTTTTTTGTTTTACACTCGACTTTTCCAAGTCACCTTTTAAAAATCTACTAGAGTTGGTACCTATACAGGTTGAAATTGAACACATGCGACAAATGGAAATGGGAGATTGTACTCATTATTATGAACAACTTTTACTATGGGACCATACCTGAAATCGAGAAAAAAAAATCAGCTGTTCCCTACATTTTGACGAGTTACTCGAACATAAATGTAGGGACCAGCTGATTTTTTTTCGTTATTTCAGGTTTGCTCCCATAGTAAAAGTTGTTCATAATGATGAGTACAATCTCCCATTTCGATTTGTCGCATGTTTTCAATTTCACCCTGTATACAATCATCATCATCATCATCATTTCAGCCGAAAGACGTCCACTGCTGGACATAGGCCTCCCCCAAGCACCTCCACTTCGACCGGTTTTGTGCTTCTCGCATCCAACGAGTTCCTGCGGCCTTCACAAGGTCGTCGGTCCACCTTGTGGGAGGCCTTCCAACGCTACGCCTTCCGGTACGCGGTCGCCACTCCAGAACCTTTCGGCCCCATCGGCCATCTGTTCTGCGAGCAATGTGCCCTGCCCACTGCCACTTAAGTTTGGCAATTCTTCGGGCTATGTCGGTTACCTTGGTTCTCCTGCGGATCTCTTCATTTCTGATTCGATCCCGCAGGGAAACTCCAAGCATAGCCCTCTCCATTGCCCTTTGGGTGACTTTCAGCCTTCTAATAAGGCCCATTGTGAGCGACCACGTTTCAGTGCCATATGTCATCACTGGCAACACGCACTGGTCAAAGACTTTCGTCTTGAGACACTGCGGTATGTGGGACGAGAAGATATTGCGTAGCTTCCCGAACGCTGCCCAGCCGAGTCGGATTCGACGATTGACCTCTTTCTCGAAGTTGGACCTACCTAACTGGACAGTTTGTCCTAGGTAAATATACTCGTCCACGACTTCGAGTGTAGCGTCTCCGATCTTCATGAGAGTGGGTGTTACATGGGCATTTGACATGACCTTCGTTTTGTCCATGTTCATTTTCAGACCCACTCTTTCAGAGGCTCTACTGAGGTCATCGAGCATTGTACTGAGGTCCTCCATAGTCTCAGCCATGACTACTATATCGTCGGCAAACCGAAGGTGAGTTATGTACTCGCCATTGATGTTAATGCCAGCTCCTTTCCAGTCCAGAACCTTAAAGACATCCTCCAGAGCAGCGGTGAACAGTTTCGGAGAGATAACGTCTCCCTGTCTCACACCTCGCTGCAGAAGGATAGGTTTCGAGGTCTGGTCCTGGAGTCGAACTGACATAGTGGCGTTTTCGTACAGACACTTCAGCACCTCGATGTACCGATAGTCGATCTGGCACCGTTGAAGAGACTGCAGTACAGCCCATGTCTCGATCGAATCAAAGGCTTTTTCGTAGTCCACAAACGCTAAGCAGAGAGGCAGGTTATACTCTTCGGTCTTCTGTATAACCTGTCGCAGCGTATGTATGTGGTCTACGGTGCTAAAGCCTTTACGGAATCCGGCTTGTTCGGGAGGCTGGAAGTCGTCAAACCTGCGCGCGAGACGGTTCGTGATGACTCTCGAAAACAGCTTGTAGACATGGCTCAGAAGTGAGATGGGCCTATAATTCTTAAGAAGGGCATTGTCACCCTTCTTAAAGAAAAGTATCACCACACCTCTGTTCCATGCCTGTGGTGTTTTACCCTCGAGTATGACGGAATCAAACAGCCTCTGAAGGGCCTTAAGAACGGGTTTTCCGCCGGCCTTCAGGAGCTCGGCCGTAATTCCGTCATCACCCGGTGCCTTGTTGTTTTTAAGCTGCTTCAGAGCCATCCTAATCTCGTACAGGCTGACGTCCGGGATGTCTTCGGTATAGTGTCGGGTCAATCTAGCTCTTGGGTCGTTTGCCAGATTCGTAACGGGGTTGCTTGTTGACGTGTATAACTGTCCATAGAACCTCTCGATCTCTCTCAACAGCTCAGGTTTGGCGGATACGATCCTGCCATCATCAGTCTTCAGTTTCATAAGCTGGCTCTGCCCAATAGACAGATCTCTAGCAAAAACCTTGGAGCCTCTATTTTGCTCTATCGCTTCCTCAATACGATCTGTATTGAAGCGGCGAAGGTCGCTTTTCAAGGACTTAGAGATCTGTCTGTTGAGCCGCCGGTACTTTAGAACATCATCTGAAGACTGCAGGATCATCTCGCGCCTCTCCTTCATGAGCCGCAAAGTAGGATCGGAGAGCTTCTTTTTCGTATTCGTACGACGGGTCTTGAAGATCTTAGACCCGACCGTATGGACAGCTTCCACGAACCCATCGTTATATTCGTCCACGGAGCTCCCCAGGCACTCGAAACGATTCTGAAGTTCGAGCTGAAAGCTCTCGGGGTTTTGAACTTGGATCGGCGCTGGGCGGAGCGTAGACCTCATTAGTCGAGACCTTTCCAGCTTTATATTTAAGTTCAATGTGCCTCTTACCATGCGGTGATCACTTCCGGTTTTCACCGCGTTGATCACAGAGACATCATTGAATATTTGCTTCTTCGTCGACATAATGAAGTCAATCTCATTTTTAGTTACACCATCCGGGCTCTGCCAGGTCCACTTCCTGTGCTCACGTTTTCTGAAGAAGGAATTCATCATAAAGAGGCCTTCCTTCTCCATAAAACTAGCCAGTAGGTGGCCCCGGTGGTTCCGTCGTCCAACTCCAAATTGCCCCATTCGCAGCTCATCATCGCTTCGTTTACCCAGTTTCGCGTTAAAGTCCCCCATGACAACGGTGAAGTGAGTTTTAGAGCCATGCATGGCTCTGGAAATATCCTCATACATGGTCTCCACCTCATCGTCGGGGTGTGACGAGGTCGGGGCGTAAACCTGTACGACCTTCAGCGAATACCTTGCGGATATTCTGAGTATAAGGTACGCCACCCTGGTCGACACACTCTCGATCTTCACCACGTTGCTCACAAGGGACTTGTGGACGATAAACCCGACACCACCTTGGGACTGCTGGTCGCCCTCCCGGAAATAGAGCAAGTTGCCAGATTTAAGGATTATCGAGTCCTCCCCCTCTCTTCGGACTTCAGATAATCCCACTATGCCCCATCGCAACCTGCTCAATTCTTCCTCGAGTTCGGAGATCTTCTCTTCGGTCCGGAGTGTACGCGTGTTGTATGTTGCCAGGTCCAGTTTTCGGTTATTTTGGTAGCCGGATCTCTTCCGGGGATTCTTAGCACCCCTTGCCTCACCGTGGCCTTGGCCGCTACCGTAGCCAAGGGTAGGCGGGCCGCCGGGCACTAGGGGCCAAGTATTTTTTGTGCTTGTCATTTGGGGGGGATTTGCCATAATCGCCACGCTTGGCATGCGGGTTGGCGATCGCAGTATGATATTAAATGCATAGAGAACGCTGCTGCCCATTCTCCGGTACGTCCCTTAGTCGCCTTTTACGACACCCATGGGAAGAAGGGGGGTGGTGCTATTCTTTAAGTCCGGCACCACACGGACGACTGACTGTATACAATGCAAATTGTCTATTCATACCGTCTAAATCTATCGCACTATTTAATTTTGTCTCTATGGCGACAAAGTAAAACAAAACAAAAGCTAATTTGGTAGCACCGTTCTTTTGTTTTGTAGTCACCTATTAAAAATCTACTAGTTTGTAAGTCTACAAAGCAATTCGATTTGCTACAGGTATGCTGGGGAGTTTGTTGCGCCACTTCTTCCCAGTGAAAGCACTTGGAAGTGGTGAAGGACGAACGTTTTGGGGGAGTGAAGGTCGAGCGTTTTGGGGAACTGCCTTATGTCCACATCTCGTTTGGTCTAGGCATAACGCGACTTAGACACACTGCGTTATAGGTATACAGCGAGCAAAGGATTTTGACGTTCGAAATTGCTGATTCTCAGCCTAATTTGAATTAACGTTCGAAATTGCTGATTCTCAGCCTAATTTGAATTAATGCATTTTGATTTTTCGTATCGTTACTTCTAAAATATTAACTCTTGAATCTACAAGCAATATAGTGAAGATACATGTCTTCTGGACAATCAGATGATCTTATCCACTAGTCCACTAGACTATGTCAAACGGGACCTAAGAAAAGACTTAATTATACATGTTAAAAGTTGTAATACATAGTACATATTCAAAAACTGAAAGTTTCTCCTACTTAAACAATGGAAAGAAACATTCAGTACGATATGGTGAAACGGCAATTTCTCTAACTTTAAATACGACAATAGAAATTGGACATTAGTGTTTCATTATCTTCTGAATAGAATTTCGATACGGTAAGCTGATTGTGTCCACCAAATAAACTAACATGTCGACCGACAACTAATAGCAGCATCGAAATTCATAGAGAATATATCGACGGTTATATCATCGGCAAACACACTATCACACGGTTTTTGAATTGAGAATTTAAAATTGAGACCTTGACAAACTCTCCTTTAGCATTTCTTATGGTCCTTCAACGTAGCCCGCAAAAAAAATGTCTTACGTTTTTTGCAAATAAATTTTGAATTGTGCTGGCTTTCACCTTAAGACAACACATGTTTTTCTTGCCATGAAAATCTAATCTAAACCATAGATTTTCGCCGTGTGTAGGCGCGTAAGCACGGTCGTCAGTGATGTATTGATCACCATGGAAGTTTGTTGACGACACGGCTGCACTACAGCACGGTCATTGTAGTTTGACAACTTATCAACTTCAAATTCTCAATTCAGAAACTGGGTGTACTTATAGATAATTACAGTTCTATTCAAGTAGCCTTGAAAAATAATAACATAGGCATGTGCAATAAAGAAGGGAAGCCTGCATTGCGGTGCATATCGGAGATCAGGGCCCGCCCACCTGCCATACAAATGATGCAAGGGAGTCACGGCTCAGGGGAGCCATTGAACGAGACGATGCGTGTGCGCAGGTATGGTAATTAAATCAAGATCAACTGAATCATGCGGAGGGAAGTTGATTTTTTGTGTAAGTTATTCTTGTTAGAGTTTTTGTTAGATGTTAGCATTCAACTATCTTATAATTAATGAAGCACTATCTGACAATTATGTGGTTCTACGGTCAAGGATACGATAATGTTAAGCATTGACAAATTCCTTTCCCACATAGCGGGTGCACTTTTCAAACTGTCGTTTTCAAAAATGTTGGTTGGTTGGCAATGACGCGGTCGGTTAAATAATAAGGTGCAAGCAAAAATTAACCTTAAGAATTAGAAAATTAACATGTTTATTCCTTGACTGTAAATACATAACATACATACATAATCAGCCTATAACGTTCCCACTGCTGGGACACAGGCCTCCTCTCTGTGAGAGGGAGTGGGCCGTAATCCACCACGCGGGCCCAGTGCGGGTTGGTGGATGTCACATGTCTTCGAATATTTGGTTCTAGGACATGCCGGTTTCCTCACGATGTTTTCCTTCACCGTTTTGAGAGCAGTGGTGATGAAAATAATTTACACAAAGTAAAGCGCTTGTCTGGGTTCGAACCTACGACCTACAACTTGTAAGTCGCGGCTGATACCACTGGGCCACCACTGCTCCACTGACTGACGGACTGTAAATATTATTACTAAAAATATGTTGTGATACGTGGAGATACTAAACGGTGAACGGATCCCAACAACGAATGTTGCTTTGACCTCCTATATTTGAATTAAGAATTTGAGATAATTTTCAAGTTATGGAACAACAAACTGAATATCATACTTAACAAAGTTCAAATTCCATTGCAACCAAAAACCTTATTAGAACCGTTTTGTTACAAATGGTCACTTAAAAATCAACTTAGAATACATTTCACTAAAGTAAATAACTGATTAAATGGCGATGGAATGTAAATTATCTGAGATTATGAACACTGCTATAGTTTTTCAGCCATGTTTTAGATCTAAAAGCTAACTTCTACCTCAGTCCTACCAAACCTGTTATGTATTCTATGGTTCACGTTCGATATCGAAAACTATTGGTCGTGTGACCTTCAGGTTTAAATGCCAAAGGTTCAATGAACCCTCGAACGAACAGATCAGTTATAGTCAAGTTTAATAGTAGTATATCATAAGTCAACTATCAAGAGGTGTGTAATTGTGTATAGTTTTGTAATTTAAATTGTAAACAAGAGTGCATTCAAAACTTTGTGATTATTCGCTAAGTTTAAGCTCAAACTTAGTTATTGATGTAGAGTTGATTGTATGACAATCTTGGAAGATGACTTAAGCATTTTGTATCTGAAAGCTCGGTCCTCTCTCTAATAATACAGAAATATTCTTTCCATACTTTTATACTATATTATACTATTAATATTGTAAATGCGAAAGTGTGTCTGTCTGTTTGTATGTTACCTCTTCACGCTTAAACCGCTGAACCGATTTAGATGAAATTTGGTATAGAGATAGTTTGCGTCCCGGGAAAGGACATAGAATAATTTTCACGGGATCGAAACTTATGCGGGTGAAACCGCGGGGCACAGCTAGTAATATTATAAATGCGAAAGTTTGTGAAAATAGATGGATTTTTGTTGCTCTTTCACGCAAAAATTACCGAACGTATTTTGATAAAACTTTACAGTAATATAGCTTATACATCAGAATAACACATAGGATACATTTTATCCCGATATTCCACAGGGAGGATACTTATGCGGGTGAAACCGCGGGGCGCTGCTAGTACTAGCATAAGCATTTTGTTTCTGAAAGCTCGATCCTCTCTCTCTGATACTACAGGGAAGTTCTAGGTCTAATTTTCTTTTCTTTTTCCGTTTATCAAAATTGTTCTTTAATCCAATTTCTCTATTAAATCATAATTGTTAACTTTATTACATTCTCTGGTTTCCTATAAGTGAAGGAGTACACCTACTTTAGAAAGAGCGTTTATAGAGCACACACTGCACTATTTATTTTATTTATTTTAGTACATGGAGGATTTACAGCTAATAAAAACAAACAAAAAAGGAAACCATAGTCACCCGAAAGCCAATTACAAATCCTCACGTATAGACTTATAATAGTTATTTATGGTTTAACTATAAACACTTTAACGTTAGTGGGATTTTCCATTATATTAGGAATGACTACTATTTCCATATCCTTAGACTACTGATAACAATCCAGTTAATGTAGGACTCTTAAAGGAAGAGAAAGTGACCATTGCACTATATGGAAGTGGTTGACTACCCCGTAGGTCTCGTGGTCCCGACTGCTGAGCGTGGGGTCCTGGCTTCGATTCCAGAGTCGGGCAATGTGTTTTGGGTTGCCATTGGGAATTTCTTAACAACAGCCCGGAGAATGAAAATTGGCTGTGTGATAACCCCGTGCTTCGGAAAGCACGTTAAGACGTTGCTCCTACGCCTGATCTCTCTCCGGTCGTGTCGGATTGCCGTGCCATCGGACTATGAGAGTGAAGGAAGAGAGAGTTCATCTGTGTCTGCGTACACACATGTGCTGTGCACTATAAAATCCACCGCATGAGGCTAGTCTCCGCTGAGATTAGTCGCCATAGCCGAATTTTTATTTTTTTATTACTGAATGGGCCCACTCTTGACCTCAATCACGCCTGATGGAAAGCGATGGATGAGGTCTATGATGGAACGAGCGTGCCCAGAATATGCCTAAGGCACTGGAACTCCCACGCATCGACGAAACACAGCAGGCTGCTTGACACCGGACTCCGGTGGGAGGTCGCGAAATAGGCGGGCGTTAGCCCTACCACCGCAAGGGAAGAATTGGCCAGTCAAATAAGGTGTTGGGTGTGACTGTCCAGGATGCGCCGAGCGCTCGGTTCAGTTGAGTAACTGGCGGAACAAACTGCGCTACACGAGGAGGCTTCTTCATGCATCTAAAATTCGATGTCTGGAAGACTATTATTATTATCATTAACTATAATAATAAGCAACATATACACTGTTCTATTTCCGCCTACCCCTTGCGAAAAAAGCGTGAGGTTTTCTATACATACATAAACTACAGTCAATTCAATCGTCATGAAGCCGACACACGGATCGATTACGCATTCAATTTTGCTGCATACCTACACCATAGTTGCGCGACATACTATCAATCAGAATCTGAATCATTTTGATTTTGTAAAATTTTATAGTGTCGGCTTTTTTTTTATGGATGGGCAATCATCAAATGACCCCTCCCGCTCTGGGTGGAGCGGAAGGGAGTGTCAGACTCGTACCAGACTGACTAAAACCCACCCGTGTTCGGTGTGTCAGCTAAAGGGTACATTTTTGAGTTTCTATAAAATATTTGTAAGACCTGTTATATCACCAAAATCGCACTAATAAATACTTTGTTTTTGATTTTTAAGGATATTGGTAATCCATTGCTTCGTATGTTCGAAAAATTAGTCTGCTCAATAACGTAAATAACGCAATGTATGTTGTAGAACTGTCAAAATGAAAGCCATTCCTACTGTTACTGTGTTACGCAATGACCCCGCTGTACTCCCACAATGTAACAGAAATATGCGCTTAATAAGTTCTATCGCTTCCTGTTGTGATGGATCAAGTTACGTCAAAGTTGCATTTATCAATGAAAAAGTGCATAAGTATGACTTCAGGCATTTCCGTATTGTTTTACACTTGCTCAGCTTTTGTATATCGTCGCTAATTTAACTATATGACGTAACTGATTCGAAGCATATTAATTTTACAGCACAAGTATTACTACTAATGTTGTCGTGTTAATATTGTTTTAATAATTATTATTTTAACAGATACGTCACTTTGTGAGATCTTTGTTTTTATTTTGTTCGGAATACATGATCAGATATCAGATTCGACTTGGAAAATGTATCAAATTACTATAGTTAGGTCGGCTTAGTCCAAAATGTCAGATAAGTCCAGTTAGATTAGCGACGATATGTCATGCCTAAAGATTCTATGACACAAACGAATTTGTAAATAATAAGTCGTAGTAGTAGTATGTTTTTTTTTAATATACAGGATGAAATTTAATTCATGGGCATCCTATTAAGAGGTCATTGTACTCATCATTATGAACAACTTTTACTATAGAACTAAACCTAAAATCGCGAAAAAAAATCAAAAATAACGTTAAGTGATAGCGCGGGCGGGTGATGCGATACGACGGGGTGGCTCGGGGGAAACGAGAAGTTTCACGCGAACGAAGTCGCGGGCTGAAGCTAGTATGTAATATAATAAAACAGTAGTTAATACAAAATAAATCAAGTAACTGACGCTAACGGCGCGGTTAATGAGCTGTGTACACACTTAGCACAGTGTTGCTCAAGCGATACGAGTGTATTAACTTAATGCCAACTTAGAAACATCTCGGCTGTTACTAACGGGATGAGATGATTCATCATGAAAAGTATGTGATTGCCGGATGAAGTATGCGGACTCGCACGCGTCGAAGTCAAAGTCAAGTATTTATTAGTGCGATTTTTGGTGATTTAACAGGTCTTATAGATATTTTATAGAAACTCAAAAATCTACCCTCAAATACATTATTAATTTAACAATAATTAGAAATTAAATAAAACATTATATAAGTACGATACAATTCTAACAAATTGAAAGTCTTTAGATAGGTACATTATAAATCATAAATATACAAAAGCTAGTTTTTAATAAAATTGTTATTTAACTATTGAGCGCCATTGCACACTTATTTAACTATTGAGTGCCATTGCACACTTATTTAACCATTGAGTGCCATTGCACACTTATTTAACTATTGAGTGCCATTGCACACTTATTTAACTATTGAGTGCCATTGCACGCTTATTTAACTATTGAGTGCGTGCCATTGCAAACTTATGTCTTTCTGATTTCATAAACAAATGTAGTGTTTAATTCGCCTAATTGTGTGTTTACCTCGTTATTCACTTTGATAACTAGTTTCATTAATTAACAAAAGTTTCCTTCCTTATCCAACTCATGTTGCATTAGGTACAAATAATATATCACTTAGATCGAACAGTAATACCCGTCTATCATGTATTTTGACTTCCTTATTCAATGAAGAGGTATTGCCAACGTTATTATTATTAGCCATTAATATATCACTGCCGGGCAAAGGCCTCCCTATTCTACTCCACCTCACTCTGTCCAGAGCTGCCAAGGACCAATCTTTATTAAAGAAGTCCAGCTCATCCCGCCATCTCCATCTGGGCCTACCACGATGTCGTTTGCCATTAACCGGGACCCACTAGTTCGTAAGTTTGGCCCATTTGCCAACGTACTAAAGGTAAAAAGTGACTTGACTGTCATATCTAAGTATCAACAGATTTTACTATCAATTGAACCGTCTCCGGACCCAAGTGGGAAGATGTAACTCCAACCTGGTAATCTTGACGGAACGGCAGCAGGGTGTGGATGTGGAGCCCTGCACCTCCTATCCTGCCCTCTGTGTCTTGAAGAGGTGAAGTTCTCAAGATTTGAAAAACTGTCATGCCAGCGACACGAAAAAGAAGAAGATCATCTCTTTCAATTCCACAAAACATGAAAAGTAAAATGACTCTAAGCTACATATAACATTCTATTCGATTTATTCCAGTCAGATGCCCTGACCCCCCCCCCCCCCCTCCTCGATCCCCTGATAGTTCGTCTTCAGTATGGAGTATTCCCGTTTGGGCACCTATTTTCAGAGCACCTTTTTTTTAAAGCACCAAAGGTATTCCCAGATATTTTACCGTAGTGCTCAAAGGGGAACAATAAATGATTCAAAATTATACATTCTGAATTTAACTAAAAATTTTTTGCGAGAACCGAGGCCCGTCATCATACAAACCCATACTCTTCTCACATTATACTAAATGCGATATCATTACAAAATACCAACGCAGTCTTAAAACAACATTTTATTTGGCGTTAACGACAAAACAAGTCCTGCGATTCAAACAAGTAGATTCCACTATATTTATATTTATAGCAACATTTTGCGAAAACAACTAATTCTTGTTGTATCGAATTACGTCACCGGTTTGAGGTTTGATCATAGAGTAGGCGTGCACAGAAGACCCACTTGGATAAGTTTTCGTTTCTAAATAGATACAGCGATTTAAACGTACTATGTCTACACTCTACAGTACGACTACACTACGAAACCGCTACGATTATGCTACGAAAACGGTACGAACGTGCTACGTTAACGCTACGACAGAGCTACGAAAATGCAACGTAACCACTATGACAGAGCTACGAAAACACTACGAGTACGCTACGTAACCACTACGTCAGAGCTACGACAACGCTACGAGTATGCTACGTAAATGCTACGACAGCGCTACGAAAACGCTACGACGTTGCTACGAACATACTACGAGTTTCTGTACTGCTGGTAACTGTATTTTTATATGTTGCTCGCACACTTTTACAAAAACAAACATCTAGACCTGCGGGCTTATTATGTAAAAATGTCACCGTGAAAACTTACGTGAAGTGAACTTGAAGTGACCTGTCATTCCACCTGATGCTAAGTATTGACACTATTGACAGATATCTTTATTTAAGATTTCTAAGTAACATTATTGCAGAATAGATTGACTGGAATAACACCATTGCGGCATCGCTTTTACGAAACGAACAATGATGGATAAAAGTTTCTTTCGACCCCAAATTATTTACTTATGTGTCGCCCATAAAGATTCCGTAAAGGCTTTAGCACCGTAGACCACATACATACGCTGCGACAGGTTATACAGAAGACCGAAGAGTATAACCTGCCTCTCTGCTTAGCGTTTGTGGACTACGAGAAAGCCTTTGATTCGATCGAGACATGGGCTGTACTGCAGTCTCTTCAACGGTGCCAGATCGACTATCGGTACATCGAGGTGCTGAAGTGTCTGTACGAAAACGCCACTATGTCAGTTCGACTCCAGGACCAGACCTCGAAACCTATCCTTCTGCAGCGAGGTGTGAGACAGGGAGACGTTATCTCTCCGAAACTGTTCACCGCTGCTCTGGAGGATGTCTTTAAGGTTCTGGACTGGAAAGGAGCTGGCATTAACATCAATGGCGAGTACATAACTCACCTTCGGTTTGCCGACGATATAGTAGTCATGGCTGAGACTATGGAGGACCTCAGTACAATGCTCGATGACCTCAGTAGAGCCTCTGAAAGAGTGGGTCTGAAAATGAACATGGACAAAACGAAGGTCATGTCAAATGCCCATGTAACACCCACTCTCATGAAGATCGGAGACGCTACACTCGAAGTCGTGGACGAGTATATTTACCTAGGACAAACTGTCCAGTTAGGTAGGTCCAACTTCGAGAAAGAGGTCAATCGTCGAATCCGACTCGGCTGGGCAGCGTTCGGGAAGCTACGCAATATCTTCTCGTCCCACATACCGCAGTGTCTCAAGACCAAAGTCTTTGACCAGTGCGTGTTGCCAGTGATGACATATGGCACTGAAACGTGGTCGCTCACAATGGGCCTTATTAGAAGGCTGAAAGTCACCCAAAGGGCAATGGAGAGGGCTATGCTTGGAGTTTCCCTGCGGGATCGAATCAGAAATGAAGAGATCCGCAGGAGAACCAAGGTAACCGACATAGCCCGAAGAATTGCCAAACTTAAGTGGCAGTGGGCAGGGCACATTGCTCGCAGAACAGATGGCCGATGGGGCCGAAAGGTTCTGGAGTGGCGACCGCGTACCGGAAGGCGTAGCGTTGGAAGGCCTCCCACAAGGTGGACCGACGACCTTGTGAAGGCCGCAGGAACTCGTTGGATGCGAGAAGCACAAAACCGGTCGAAGTGGAGGTGCTTGGGGGAGGCCTATGTCCAGCAGTGGACGTCTTTCGGCTGAAATGATGATGATGATGATGATGTGTCGCCCAGCATTTTACCTTTCATTTCGTGGATTTTCTGCATTAACCTGTTATGTAGTTTAATGTTTAATTTAATACGGGGACGTTCGGCGGTCGCGTAGGAGCCAAGGTTGCGGCTTGTGGTGCGAGTGCGACCGGATGGTGCAGCCATGCATTTTTGAGACTCAATGTGACACGAAATGGGAGGAGTAAAAGGTATAATGTTCAATGGATCAATAGGGCAGTATGTGACAAAGAAATAGACAAAACTTAAGGAAAATGTATGTATTTACTAGCTGCGCCCCGCGTTTTCACCAGCATAAGTCTCGATCCCGTGGGAATATCGGGATAAAAAGTATCTTATGTGTTAATCCTAATTATAAACTATCTGTGTGCCCAATTTCATTTACATCCGTTCAGTAGTTTTTGTGAGAAAGAGTAACAAACATACATCCATCCATCCTCACAAACTTTCGCCTTTATAATATTAGTGTGATGTGATAAGTACCTAGGAAGTAGGATTACTCGTAGTAGGAAGTAGGATTAGTAGGAAGTAGGATAGTAGGATATAGCTTTAACTATGAAAACCGGTATTCTATTACACTGGATCCAAACTTTAATTTGGGCAAAGTAAACGACATAAGTTTTTAATTTATTTCGCCATCTGTCAATTTGGCTACCTACTGGCAGTCGGCACACTTCAAATTCATTTATTAAACTTACACATAGTTCATAAACATACAGGTTTTATTGCATGCATTTCTTACTAACAGAAAACTTAGAATGATTTAACAGCGGGTCCCAAACTAGACACAGCCTGTGTCTTGGTGACCCAAACGCTACACAAAGGTAATTTGAATGAGTTCTGCTATTGCAAGATTGTAATTCATAATTCCATAATAAAATTCATAAATTAAGTTATTGTAAGTAAAATAGTCTCGGAACCGACAAACAATAAAATGGACTTACATAAAGCCTATTCAAACTTATGTTTCAAATTAATATTATTTCAAGTCAAACAAATATCAACTTTATTTTAATGGTAATTAAGTTGATTTCAGAGTCACTAGCACTATTGAAAAATTTATAAAAATGTTTGAAGTTGTAGTGTAAACTGAACTTTATTGTGTAGGGTTTAAAGTTATTTTTCCATAACCTCATACTTGTTTACATTTTTGGCAAATAAACCGCGAATGCAGATTACATACACATAAACTCACACCTTCTTCCCATGGGGGTCGTCAACTAAAAATGAACTTAACATTAATCCTTCGGCAATTAAATTTCATGCGGCATGCGATTCGAAAAGAGAGAAATTACATCTCGCATTCGAGAAATAGTTCACCGCATGTTTGAGCACAGACTTGAACGCCTTGGTGACTCAGTGCGTGTGATATTTATGTTCCATAATGTCAATCGTAAGGTCTCAGAGGAATAAAGTTGAAGGCGACAGAGAATTCTTCACCTACTTTAGTAGCTGAGATTATTTAAAAAAAGACGGGTTACACTCCGGGAGTGCCGGCAGACGTGGAAACTTGAATATCAACGTTGTGCATTTTTGATGTTTTTCATTAATAGATGCACTTTGTTCAATTACGAATTTTACGAATATACAGCAATGTGGCCACTACACAGACGGTCAAGCCATCAGCTGTCACCATCCATGGATGCGCGTGTCACGCTGTAACATAAACACACACGAACCTTCGCGCAAGCGCCCTGCACCGCCTAAACGAAACAGCAGGCATACATTTTCGCCGCGCCGTAGAAAGAGAGGGGGATACTTCCTTTCCTACGCCGCACCGGCTGTCTACTCTCCGTCGGTCTTACGAATTTTCGATCAGGTCACGTATCCTGATGCGAGTTTTACATTTTTTACACATTACAAAAAAAGTGTACCACGCCGCTAAAGAAGTTTTCACTTCAAAAAATATTTATGATGAGTCGGTAAGTATAGTGAAAAAAATCTGGCAACCAGTCCTACCAAGGTTATCGAGGTCAAATAGGCAGTTGCTCCATGTAAAATACTGGTATTCAGCTGCATCTAGTTGTACTGGAAGCGACCCCAACATAGTTGGAAAAAGGCTAGGCAGACTGATTAAGTCGCTAAGTAGGTATAGACATCAATTCGCAGTAAATTGAAACTTCACTAAGGTTGAAACTTTGTTACCATCACATAGACAAATAGACCTTATCGTTTTATAAAGTGTAAGTGACAATCGATCTTAGGGTTATAAAAGAGTTGCGAGGTAGACAATACCCATCGAACAGTGAACTATCACGCAATCCAAGATGGACACTATCAAATATTCATACTACAAAATAATGTATCAATTGTTTTGGCTAGGCCTCCCAAAAGGTGAACCGATCTAGTGAAGGTCGCAGGATCCTGCTGGATACGGGTAGAGTAGAACCGATTGTTGCGATTCTTGGGGAGGTGTATGTTAAATTGTCGAGCGACGCGCAGTGAACGTCTTTTGGTTACCAGACGAGGGACAATTTGTACGCGGACAAAATGTCCGCAACGATAGAACGTATCATGTAAATCTATGCAATAACGCACACGAAGGACAAGTAGACTGCTGGGATTCCCATACATTCTATCTTTGCGGACAATTTCTCCGCGAACAAAAGTCCCTCGTCTGCGCAGGCTATTATCTTGATTTTTGTATGTCTGAGCATGTGTGTCTGTGTTCTTGGCGTGAAAAATGACAAACACACAATAGGTACGAGTAGTTCTAACAAGTGTCTAAATATAGTAACACCAATAGTTTCCGCACACAATCTACTCAACGCGCGCTGGGAGCAACTTATGCGAAGCCTATGCGTGTGAGCTATATATTACAACTAGCTGCGCAACTAGCACTAAGTGTCGATCCCGTGGGAATATCGGGTTAAAAAGTAGCCTATATGTTAATCCAGGGTATCAGCCATACAAAACTTTATCAAAATTGGTCCAACCGTTTGAGCGTGAAGAAGTAAAAAACATATAAACACACACGCACTCACAAACTTTCGCCTTTATATTTGTTTTGATGTGATAATATATAGTGTACACCACAAAAATACATAACCAAAATAAGATCGAATACTAAAAATCTACAATGGGTAGCCTCATCGCTATATGCGATCTCTCCCATGCAACCTCATTAGCATTCATGAGTTTGGCATCATTTGAGCTAGTAACGAACATTCTATCTAGATTTAGTTATGCATTTTTAACCAGATTAGTTTTTTTTTTTTGCTCAACTTCTTCTTTATGAATGTTGAGTTGCCCTGTGAGTGATTGTTAGACTATTATTATTGTAATTTTAGCTAGTATTAGGAAAACAGTTGTTGATGAACTAAAATGAAAAATCACACTAATATTATAAAGGCGAAAGTTTGTGTGTGTGTGTGTGTTTATATGTTTGTTACTTCTTCACGCTCAAACCGCTGAACCGATTTAGATGAAAATTGGTATAGAGATAGTTTGAGTCCCGGGAAAGGACATAGGCTATTTTTATCCCGATATTCCCACGGGTTCGACACTTATGCGGGTGACACCGCGAGGCGCAGCTAGTATGTTATAATTGAAACTGACTTCGAAACAGACTGAAGGCTGTGGCGACAGATACTTCCTCCGCCATAATAAGGCAATTTGTGCAAAGACTTGTTCCATAGCTTCTGGGTGTCGAGTTGTTGGGTGGTCTTCGCACTCTTTCGTCTTTAGTTTTAAGTTACTAACAACACTGTTACTAACAAGTTATAGATCTTATAGTTGTCCGAAATAAAATGATTATTATATTATAATTTGTCCTTTACCTGCGTAGTAAAGGACCATCCTCGGCCATCATTTAGATACCTTCTAAGTTATTTTTTTTATAGATATACTTACCCTTGAACCTATCCAAAACACATATCAATACGTACCATGCCACGACATCCCACCTTCGAACGATTCAAACCTTCATACACAACGAAACAAAGTGAAAATACTAGTAATCATAAATAATAACTACATTCAAAGAAAACTAGTCCTTATTAACGTCGGTCACGGTTGCTTTCTAGGCCAGGGGATTACTTTCACCTTACTCATGGGTAATGCAAAGTTCTATTAATAGAGTTGTGTTAGTGAACTTCAAATGGGACGATCGATGGTTTGTCAACATGGCAACCCTTTTTTACCCGAATACGGAGGGTATATGATTTTAACCGGTATGTATGTAACAATGGATGAACTGTGTATAAATGATGATATGGTTAGAAAGGGGGTGACTACCGACATGACATGACGACTAATATAGAAGACTAGTATGGAAGAAAAAGACAATATTATGTTGCGCCGACGATAAATTGAGATAAGGTCAACAGAATAATGATATATCTAGTTGTTCTTAAAAATAAATTTGTGTTCCTGATTTCACCGTATGAATGTAAAAATGCACCTTGTGCAGTTAAAATAAAAGATAACTGGTTTTTTTTTTATTACAGCACCGCTTCACCGAAACAAGATTTTATCACTAAAATATGCATCGAAATTAAATACTGATTTTATTTTGGGCTTATCTGGTCGATTTTGTTTTTGAATCCGATTTTATTCTGGCTGATATCTCGCGCTATTTACCTCTGCATTCGGACAGACAGATGGATTTAATAGTATTGGGGTTTCAATATAGTGTCGAGACCACGTCAAGATAATCAACGGTTTGAATCGACTTGAAAATGAAGTTGTTTGTCGAGCTACTAACAAGTACGTGATGCGAAATTAGTATCTTCTACCTGAAATGTTTCTTCAATAATAATGAAAATAAATATGACAGTTCAGTAAAGGTATGCTTTTGTCTGTTTGAGAACAGTGGTGGCCCAGTGGTATCGGCCGCGACTTACGAGTTGTAGGTCGTAGGTTCGAACCCAGACAGGCGCTTTACTTTGTGTAAATTATTTCATCACCACTGCTCTCAAAACGGTGAAGGAAAACATCGTGAGGAAACCGGCATGTCCTAGAACCAAAAATTCAAAGACATGTGACATCTACCAACCCGCACTGGGCCCGCGTGGTAGATTACGGCCCACTCCCTCTCACAGAGAGGAGGCCTGTGTCCCAGCAGTGGGAACATTATAGGCTGATGATGATGATGATGATGATGCTTTTGTCTTATCTTTATTTGTGGTATCGGCCTCGACTTATGAGTTGTACAGACGCCAGCACACCAAGATACCCGAACCTGTCAAATTTTCCCAATCAACTTTGAACCTTATGCTTTAGCGATAAAGTTGTAAATCTATTAAAGATATTTGACAGATTGTAGTAGCCTGATGTGCTGGCGTCTGTACATTGGGACCCACGCAGGCACTTAACTTTGTATGTTTAATTTCATCACTACTGCTCTCAAAACTGTGAAGGAAAACATCATGAGGAACCCGGCATTTCCTAGAATTAAAAAAATCGAACATATGTGACACCCGCCAACCCGCACTGGGCCTGCATCGTGGATTATGGCCTGTCACAGATAGGAAGTCTGTGTCCCAGCGGTGGGAACACTATGGACTGATTATACTATGGTTTTGTCTTATTGGCAATTTTAAAACGGGGACGGACCCGTGCTTCACCTATTTTCTCCACCTGGGTGAAGCACGGGGACTACTGATTCTTGGTCGGGTCCCGTGCTCCAACTGATGATCAAGTACTGTCAAGTAATTAAAAAAAAATACATAATTTAACAATAATTATACTACTCTGTCAAAAAAGTACTTGCCGGGAAAAGATCAATAATACACGAAATGTTAGTTATTAATTTATTAACTTACAGCATTTACCATAATGATAAGCAATATAAAGTTACCAAGTACATTATTCTCCAAGGGCCTAATTTTCTGATTAATATTCTCATGAATATAAAAACTTGGTGATCCTTCAAAAACCAGCAGTGTATGACGAGTAATCTGATAGAAACTTAGCCGCCATGTTTTTCAACGATTTCCACCGCTTTAAAAAGCGGATTCTGTTAAAGTGGTTCAATCTAGTTATGCAGCTAGCAGAAACGCAATTTCTCTCGGAATATTCGTTTGCGATTTTTCGTAGTATCAAAAATACTGCATACAAAATGGATAACATTTGGGTTGTCATGTTATTTGAAAGCTACAAAAGAAAAAAATGTTGTTTCGAACTTTTGACATTTAAAATTCCACAATTTTGAAAATCTCACCGTGAAAACTTATAGGTGTTACTTATATATGTTTGTTTCCTTAAAGGAACTATCTAGTCTCAGTAGTTCCTTTAGCTTTTGCAAAGGAACTACTGATCCAAAAGTTCTCAGTAGTACCTTCAAAGGAACTGCTAAAGGAAGTATCTAGTCTCAGTAGTTCCTTTAGCTTTTACAAAGGAACTACTGATCCAAAAATTCTCAGTAGTTCCTTCAAAGAAGCTACTAAGGGGCCGTCTCCACGAGCGAGAGAATCGCGGCCGTTGTATTTCTGTAGACTCTCTGAGAACGTGTCTCTACACGGCGATATCATCGCGGCGAAAATTTGATAGCACAGCGAGACTATCGCCGCGATTCTCTCGCTCGTGGAGGCGGCCCCTTAGGGAACTATTGAGCACAAAGGAAAGCTTCACCTAAGTTTTCACGGTGAGTTATTTACAGAATAGACCGACAGAAATCTTAAAGCTCTATTTGACCTGAAATAAGTACATCATACGAAGACAACGCGACAACTAAACAAAGATCAATAAGTATTCAAACTTCTCTTTATACGAACTAACTTTAATCTGTCAAGCTCCGCTAATGAGACACAAGTGATTTTCTGTTGTTTCGTCGCCAAAGGGCGACGCGCGCTGCTTGACCGGTTAATGCTATGTTCAGTTGAGCGCCATCAGTGGCTTTTATAATTTTTTTTTTCTTTCCTCCGAATCTGTAACCAACTAAAGTATTAATTTTTGTATAGATTTATTCCATTAAACAACGTAGATAATAATGTATGAAAGTTAATTAACGACTTGTTTTGGGAGACAACACGTAGCACTATGCTCAATTTATTTTGTAATATCATTATAGGGAGGCAAACTGTTTCTCCTTAATACAGGTTGCACAGCTACATAGCTAGGAGAACAGTAGTTCACCCATACATATATTTGTTAGTATAAGTTCTACGCATGCTTAATTATTTATTTATTTTATTTTATTATTTTAAATTGCATTGTTCCCATACTTATCCAACTAAATCAGTTGTTCAACCAAGCATAATAATCGTACCCACTGCTGGGACACAGGCCTCCTCTCTTTGAGAGGGAGTGGGCCGTAATCCACCACGCGGGCCCAGTGTTGGTTGGTAACCAATAATACTTGTGCAATAATAATAATAACAGACTATCATTGTCCCACTGTAGGGCAAAGGCTCATACAGAGAAGGCACGGGCATTGATCACCACGTTTGCTCAAGATGGGGTGGAATGAAATGAAATTGTTTAATCTGTAAATAGGCTATCGGAATCACTATTACACGTCATGTTATTAAAGAAAAAATCCGAGTGTGTTTATGACCACACGACTGAAGTGAAACTTCAAATGTATTTGATTATGAGAGGAAGAGAGAAAGAAAATGTGCGCGTGCACTGCTTTCTCTTGCTTATATCCCCCACTCAACTCCCGTTCGCCTCGCCCGATCACACTTTTCGTAACGCTTACGTCACGCGTTCGCCAGCTTACTCCCCAAGTCAAGCGTGCGTAAAGAAGTTTCACTTCAAAAATATAAGGATTCGACATCGGATTCGATTCGACAAGTCCAGGTTTCCTCACGATGTTTTTCCTTCAATGATGTCAGTAATTTCCAAGATAAACTCGGAAACGCACAGCCCTAGCAAAACGCACAAATACTGCAAACAGTCGCATTTCGCGGCACTACGCGGACTCATTGGAAAGCCGTCCGACGAACCGGACGGACGCCGGTGATCCGGCCAATCTGTAACTGGAGCACTTTGACGGAAAACCGGATTGACACCGCGTGCGCTACGGACGCCACAGCCCAGCCGACCGAATAGAGAATTGCTCAAATGTGCTTTTAGTTTAACTCTTAACTTTTTGTGAAAACACGTTTTTGGTTCGAACTTTTTTGCGAATACCTTCTATTCTGAACGATTTGAAAACGAATTCACGAACTACATGTTTCCGAATCGATCTTTTATTCACTTGTGACGATTTAAAAGTTTTAATGAATCATCAAAAAGTCAAAAACAAATAATTTATTTCAAGTACTTACCTAGGCCATTAAAAGACAGCAGACAGTGAAAATTTATAATAATTAGAATTGATTCTAGTATGGAGAAGAATGGGCAAGAAACTCCATAGTAATAATCATCTTTTAAAATAATTCTTATACTTACATTAAAAATGATATTAATTGTGAAGACGATGTCGTGTCAAATAATAACCACAAAAACATTGTCTCAGAAAATCAGTTTTGTACATTTTAAATGTTAAGCTAAATAAAATCAACCAACGATAGTAAAACACATCAACAAAGTCACTAAACTATTCCTATCATACCATTAATGAATATCTAACATAGATATATGAAAAAATTTCTATGATATCTAACCTCAGTGAATCCGGCTATTTTAGGCATCATAATTTCATCAGCCGACAGTCTATCACTACAAGTGATTCAATTTCGCAGCGTGAAAGTAATTTCTCAGAACCGTATTCAATCCATCGAAAATATAAGGACCTCTAAATTTCCTAGAATTTACCAGCAAGTATATTACAGACAGAGTACTGTTTTTGGAATGGGATGAGTACATAGAAATGTAATATATCTATGGATGAGTGGATACATGGTTAACTTTTGACATGATTGTGGAGAAATGTGGTCCAGAAAGCCATGAATTCGACGTCACAGTCAAAGTCAAATAATTTATTTCAAATAGGCACATTTAGGCACTATTGCACGCCAAAAACTACAATAAATTACAATTGATTCTAGTCGCCCCTCGTCGGGAAAAACTATTTTTTTTCATGTATTTACAGCTAGGTTATTAAATAGGGTAAGTCACTATAAAATTAGTATTAATAACGCCACTATTTTTTTTTTTTAATGACGGCTTTGAATTCCTAATAAAAACTGCAGAAACTCATGATGGCTCGGGCGGATATTTCTTCATTTTTCAGAGTGTTGTTTTTGTAACTGCAATAGCCTAGGGAAATTACGCCGAAAATTAGGTTAACTTTGCAAGAATTATAAATAATGAATCACACAACATAATAATTTTAACTTACTGCAATAACTCTTAAACATATAAATATAAATCTGTCAGGATGCACAATACTTCATCAGGGCTAGATCAAGCGACCTTTGTCCCGTCTCCAAACATTTATATAGCATTTTATGGCAACGCAAGACGTGTTTCGAAATCGGATTAGTTTCTCAGTAAGCCTATTGATAGCCCATCTATAGGCCCATAGGTATCCCTTTCAATTAGGCCTCCTGCAGATACGAACCAAACATGGAAGTCTCGACTATGAATAGGGTCTCTAGTACTGTTTAAGGTGACTCAGGAATTAAATGGATGGACAGTATCAATTTGTAAACTGATAACATCAAACTAGTCATCCAGTAGCCTTCTAGGTGATTATGGCTTTATGTACTGCTAAACATAGACTTCGTTCATAAACTTGAACTAACGGGCTTAGGGAAATAGGACCTTAATGACGACGCTACCGACAGTGCAATTTACTACGCGAGACTTTTTACTTCCGTGGAAGATATTTTCTTTCATATCCTGAACGACGGCTAGACTTTGCACATAATGGAGACGTTATAAGGAAGTAAAAAGGGGAGGCTGTTGCCCTGCAGTGAGACATTATGCAAGTTAGCAAAAATATCCTGAACCACCCGTCTCACTAGACCTGCGGGGCAATTGCGTAACACATCATCAATCGGAATCGGTTTTTATATTGACAGTTCAACAACATTCAAATAGCATAATCAGTCTATACTGCCCATTTCTGGGACACAGTCGCCCTGTATGTGAGAGGGAGTGGGCCAAAATCCACCACGCGGGCCCAGTGCGGGCTATTAGATATATCACATATTTTCGAATGATTGGTTCTTAAACCTGCCGGTTTTCTCACGATGTTTTCATTCACCGTTGAATTGGCCTTCTGTCCCTACTGACGGCACCCGTTCACGAACCTGACGCACGTATGAAATATCTATAAGGCTTCGGAACAAAATATCTGTAGGCGAATGTTTGTTCCAAACTGTGTCAAAACGCTAACAGAACTGCAGCAGGTAAATCAATCAATGCACAAAAACGAACCATCTCTCTTCTTTCTCCCTCAATCACATCAAAGCATTCTCCCATCAACAAATTACCGCACACAAAATCTGTGGCATGATTTAATCCATGTTTGTCGTGTGAATTACATCGGCCACGGCTATCTGCGTACGGAACGCATCAATCAACGAGCCCATTTGCATCACCAACGTAACTTAGACTGCGGCAACTTACGGAACTAGTACTTAAAAATGTACTGGATTTGACAGTTTGACGCGCTCCGCCTTGACAAGCAGCGCCACCCCGTCGTCGTCTCAAATAAAGGTGGTCGGTGCACTGTTTACTGATTTGCTACGCCATTCAGCGGCATACGGTTTACATGTGCAGTATATGGGAATGAGTTTCATTCAATATGGCGTCGATCTGTTTTCTGAACGACAGTGTGTTCTAGTGATCTAGATATTCTAGATCATAAAGGTTGCCTGGAATTGATTGTCGTGCGATAAGGACTAGATTGATGGTCTTTGAATCGCATCTTTATGTTCTATTTCCTTGAAGATGAAACATGTGGGCTGTAAAATAGAAGTTACACACAACACAACTAAAACAACTTGTTTTTAAGTACAACTTGTTTTATTAATCTAGATCTATTAATAAAAAAGTTGTTTGTTATAGAAAGTATGAGTTTATAAAAATCTCGAGCATTTTAATGGAAAGCATTGTATCCTCTGCACACAGTCATGTCATAACACATCAAACGCAATTCTATTTGCAAATTAGGAGTAGAAGCAGTCGCCAAGATAGTTTTCTAAACTAACTTACAGAATTTGAGTTACATACCTACCTATAAATTCCCAGGTTGACTCATCTACACAAACTTTTCAATAAAAGTGCAACATACACCCAAATACACGAGCAATATACAATGTAATACCCATTATTACCAACAAACGACAGCCGATTGAAAAACCAAAATAATTCAGTACGAGGTTGCATTATGGTCGATCGTGGTCAGCCGTGGAAGGCCCAATTGTGGTATCCAACGACGCAGTTTGTAACCACAAAACAGGTACAATATGTACGCGCTTACATATTGATACCGACAACGTTCCTGAAACCTCCGTTAATAGAATATGGTTTATAAAGTACGTATTATTAAAAGTAGGTTTGACAATGTATTAAAAACTTTATCAGTAATTCCTGTTAATTAAAAATAAAATTCAACATAATTATTATTAATAGACTAACTGCGCCCCGCGGGTTCACCCGCATAAGTTTCGATCCCGTGGGAATATCGGGATAAAAACTATCCTATGTCCTTTTCCGGGACTCAAACTATCTCTATACCAAATTTCATCTAAATCGGTTCAGTGGTTTAGGCGTAAAGAGGTAACAAACATATAAACACACACACACACACTCACAAACTTTCGCCTTTATAATATTAGTGTGATAGTGTGATTATGACTATGAGTCATGCATTTTTTCTCACAGAGAGGAGGCCTGTGTCCCAGCAAAGGGAACGTTATAGATTATGCCTATACTAACAATGTAAGAAATATTGTAGGCATCATACCATCACGCCTGTAACTAACAAAGGGTTATGCAGAGGTGTAAACACGACGACATATCAAGCGATACATTTCCAGTATAAGTTGATTTCTCATTGTACGAAAAACCTATACAATGCGAGGTCACCTAAACCTGGAAAGGTATAGCGTGATGTGTCGTCGTGAGTACAGACGCCAGCACATCCAGCTACTACAATCTGTCAAATTTCTTTAGTAGATTTTCAACTTTATCGCTTAGGAATTAGGTTCAAAGTTGATTGGGAAAATTTGACAGTTTCGGGTAACTTGGTGTGCTGGCGTCCTGTACCTATAGTACACCCCAAGGATATCGGTACATCAGTCTTTAATTAGATTTTTAACTTTATCGCTTAGGAATAAGGTTCAAAGTTGATTGGGAAAATTTTACAGTTTCGGGTATCAGGCTCCAGACTGCTACTGAGAAATCATTGACAGTGCCATCAACTCCAGGGAACAAATCCAGACTCAGACAGAAATCCCTGACGGAAAAACCCAATAACAATTCACCCAATCTGGAAATCGAACCCAGGAGGAGTAGGTATCAGTTCATGTTTAATAAAACTAGCCTTCTGTACTTGAGTTCTTTTTCAAAGCCAAAAAGACCATCTAAATTAAAAGCTTATCCGATTGTCCGATATTGAGCGGTGAATGCTTATGCAAATCCCGCACCCTCGGCCATAGGTAGAGGTGGAACACCGCGGTGGTTTTAGCCGGTAAGAGTCCGGCATGCCCCTCTGTCACCCCCATGATGGAAGAAGTCAAAGTCAAAGCATTTATTTCAAATAGGCACATAAAAGGCACTTTTGAACGTCAAAAATTACCTTAAAATAGAATTGATTCTAGTCGCCCCTTCCAAAAGGTAGTTTTCGTATGGAGAAGAGGAGTCCATGAGGATTTCCACCGAGCACCAAAAAAAAAAGGTTGTCCGATATTATCTGCCCAACCCTATCAGTAGATTTGCCTGTCACCACTATCTGAGGGATTAGCACAATCGACACTTCGCGGACGTTATCCAAATCAGTGAGGTCATATCACTAATGTATCGGATTAAAGACTCTATTATTTAGGTAAGTATTTGGGATGGTCACGTGCACTTTAATATATTGCTTTTTTTATGGATGGGAAATCATCAAATGACCCCTCCCGCTCTGGGTGACCAAAAACCCATCCGTGTTCCTTCCTTAGCCCTTTATGTTCCGGGGTAGCGGTAACCCTTTCGGACAATCCCGCACCCCCGGCAGGCTTCGGCCCTGGCAGGCCCCTTCCTTTTTGCTGACATCTCTTTGAGGCGCGCGTGGAACACGTACGCGCCGTCCGGCACGGGCCTGGTCCCATAATTTGCAAGAAAAACTTTCAGCGAATGTATTATTTTGTTTTCTCTTCCTCGTTAGTCTAGTGGTCGCAAGCGCTACTGCTGAGCATGAGATCCTGGGTTTGATTCCCAGTCCGAGTTATTGGGTTTGCTATCTGGAATTTCTCAGTAGCAGCCTGGAGTCTGGATTTGTGCCCGGTTGATGGCATGGGCCTTAAACGACCGCTTTCGGAAAACCACGTATTTTATGTTATTAGGTCCTCACCTATGAAATTGCCGATTTTTGATACTGGCTATTGTGAAGATCGACATCTTTCATACTATTTAGAATTCCAAACTCAAATTAATTTTATAATATAAGCATAAGATTTCGTTTTTCAAAATCAGTTGTTCATTTGTTTTCCTGCCGTTCGATTTTTTTTAAATATCGCTGTTTCTGTAACCATGGAAAAATAGCACCAACATTAACGACATGTATGGACATGGTACGGCATGTGAACACACTGTTCGTTTTTTGGTTTGATCGCTTTCGTTCTGGAAATTTTAAGCCCCATGGCCGACCGGAGATAAAAGTCGATAACGATGAATTGAAAACCATAGTGGAAGCAGATTCATCTCAAACCATGTTGGAACTTGCAGTAGCCTTCAACGTAAGTGATAAATCTATACTTATTCATTTACTCCAAAGAAAGACAAGAAATCTCAGAAATTGGGTACCGTATGAACTCTCTGAACAATAAATAACAACAAAATCACGTCGAAGCACCGCACAACTGACCGTCGCAAAATTATAGTAGTTACGACTAGAAACTCTCCGTCACCCACCATACTCACACCTTGCTACAACTAATTTCTATTTTTATTTAGAATTTGGATAACTTTTTACAGGGGAATAAATTCAAAGACTAAATCGATTCCCGTCCCTAGGATTTTTATAGCAGAGCCATCCACGAACTTCCACTAAAATGGCAAAAGCACATGTTCACTAATGGCCAATACTCCGTTTAAATAAATATGTAATCAGACACTATCACACTAATCACACTAATATTATAAATGCGAAAGTTTGTGAGTGTGGGGGTGTGTGTGCGTGTGTTTATATGTTTGTTACTTCTTCACGCTCAAACGGCTGCACCAATTTTGATAAAATTTTGTATGGAGGTAGCTGGCACCCTGGATTAACATAAGTATACTTAGGTTACTTTTCATCCCGATATTCCCACGGGATCGAAGCTTATGCGGGTGAAACCGCGGAGCGCACCTAGTTATCGATAAAAATAAGAAGATTCTTTCTATGGAAAACGACAGTGGAATAATCTCAATTTCACAGATAAGGACCTAATATTTTTATTTTCTGCTTTGAAAAAAAATATTAACTATCCCGGAAACATAATTAGTACACAAATGTTTAATACTCATCTCATGTTTGTTTTTAACGCATTACAAACTTCTCCCTTGGGCGAGCCAAAAATTGTATAAATTGTTTTAACAATGTTTCCAAACAACTCTCCAACATTCTCCTAACATGAAAACTACACCGCGTCATGCATCCAAATTAAAAGTATTTTATCAAATTACAGGCACTTTTAACACCCCTTTTTGTAGTTAAAGTTAGAGCCCTGTGACCCAGTCGCAAAGTATTGGAACATCGCTGGAAAACGGACAGACAATGCCTGTAAAAGTTTTTTGGAAAAAGCAATTTCGTTCATGGTCAAATTATTAGGCACTGAAGTTTAAAAATGCAGTGGGAAATAAAATTATACGTGTAAGTATGATTTTATTCAAAGGATAAATGTGTGAATCTCTTTTAAAAGATCGCTTCGCTTCACCAGGCGACTGCATTTCGTTTTAAGCTATGGTAAAACAGAAAGCTGAAGCTAGGTATTTCTACACAGACTCCGGACCCAGGTTGGCCGAAGCAAGGAAAACCTGTTCAGGTGGAGATTCATAGACGACTCCGCCTTGGAGTGTAAATGTGGTGCTGTTCCACAAACAATGGGACACTTAATATCGTGCCCTGCGTGCCCTGTCAGCTGCACGTTACAGGAACCGACGGACGTTGGTGATGGCGTCAAGCAAGTAGCCGAATTCTGGGCCGAGTCCATTTAGATTGCTATTAACACGCTAAGAAGAAGAAGATCACCAGTTTACAGCAGTCCACTGCTGGATATAGGCCTCTCCTGTTGCACGCCATTCAGCTTGATTCTCAGCATCTCTCATCCAGCTGCCACCAGCCAACCTGCGAAGATCGCCGCTCCACCTGCACACTTTTGGCTTACTTACGGTTTATTGTATTTGTAGTTTTTACTCTTTGGTCACTCTCCCGTGTCCCAGCAGTGGGAACATTATAGGCTGATTATGACTCTTTGGTCAAACTAGTCTTGTGTCCGTTGATAATTTTAATATTATTTGACTACGTTGGGGACGATTTCACATTGGTAGCCAGAACATATCGATCTGCAACCTCGTTACTGCCTTCTAGTGCAATATACAGTTCCTTAAGTTGGCCGACAATTAGAGGTACAACTATGCTTGTCTCCGACTTACTTCTTCTTTGAATAGGTGCCCTGATTAGAGGTGTTGTGTACTGGTGTTCAAGTTTAAAGACGCACGTACTTCACGTAAGCTTTCTGACATCTTACGATCACTGCTAATAAGTCTTGAAATGTTCTCTTATCAGTAAAATGTCAAATGCAATGCACGACTTTGTTTGGATATAAATCTTCTCATCTGCCTAGCCTTTTCCCAATTATGTTGGGGACGGCTTCCAGTCTAACCGGATCCAGCTGAATACCAGTATTTTACATGGAGCGACTGCCTATCTGACCTCCACAACCCAGTTACTGGGTAATTCGATACCCCTTGGTAAGACTGGTTATCAGACTTGCGGGCTTCTGACTACCCGTAACGACTGTCAAAGATTGATGAATGACAGCCGGGACCAATGGCTTAACGTGCACTTAACTTAATTTATGGATATACATAAATATTCTATTTAATAAAAATCTTAAATTCGCTGACAGACAACGCAGAGCTTACACCGCTGGGTCTACAAGCATGAAAGCACAATAGTTACTTTTATAACGAAGGTGAGCACTAAACGGCGGGGCAATTGCGTAACACTTTATCAATCGGAATCGGTTGGTCGGTCGGTTGGAAAGATTTGCAAAAAAAAACTCCCCAGTTCATTTATACTCGTTAATGTTTTATATGAAATATAACACTTTCCATGGTTAAATCTATGCAGAACCAACCTTCCAAGCCTCGCCTTAATAAATACATAGGTACAAAGCGATCAGAATAAAAAGAAAAAATCTATCGCATTTTTTTCAAGAAATGCTCAATTGATATATCGCCGTTTATGAGCTCCATTTGGGGATTTTTTATATTCTGATCGCTTTGTATGTATTTGTTAAGGCGTAGCTCGGAAGGTTGGTTCTGCATAGATTTAACTATAGAAAGCGTTATGTCTTCATATAAGACATTAAGGAGTCTTAATAAACTAGGAAATTTTTTGCTAATTTTTTTATTGAGTTTATTATGCCAACCTTCGAGAGCATTGCCATTGGTTGTACGATGTTTTGCACCAAATACACACCACACTTTTGGAAAACCTTTTTTTAACCAATTTCGCAACATGTATTTTCTAAATTTTTTACTTTGTTCATCATCTGGACTCTGTGCTGCTATGTAAAAGCAACCTTCAGCTATCCTATCTTCTGGTAATAAGGGTAAAACTGCACTAAGAGCTACTTGTTTTCGCAAACATTTTGATTTTGTCAAACCTAACTCACCACCCCTTTTCCAAATTGCTGTACTAAAATGAAAAAAAAACATCCTTTTATTAATGCTGATTTAAAAACTTTTTTAAAGGCATTCATAGCTGCTGTCTTAAAATCCAATTAGAAAATATGTGGTTCACATTCCGGAATCTGTGATTTTACTACAGAAAATAAAGGTGTAAGCTTCGATTGACTTTGAACTCATAACAGCGTATGGCATAAAACGCCAATATGTCAGTCCGACTCCTGGATCAGACCTCTAAACCTATCCTTCTGCAGAGAGGTGTGAGACAGGGAGGCGTTATCTCTCCCTAACTGTTCACTGCTGCACTGGAGGATGTCTTCAAGGTTCTGAACTGAAAAGGGGCTGGCATTAGCATCAATGGCGAGTACCTGTATAACTCACCTTCGGTTTGCGACGATATTGTAGTCATGGCTGAGACTATGGAGCACCTCAGTAGAATGCTCGATGACCTCAGTAGAGCCTCCGAAAGAGTGGGTCTCAAAATGAACTATACTGATAAGAAATGCAAATGGCCAAATGCACCTCTATTGTGTAGGTAAATGACGGTTTGGTCATTCTGACTCCAACGCTGCATGTAACAAATGCTTGTAACAAATCGTGTAATTAATCTGCAATTTACATCCCTTATCCTTCCAGAAAAAACTAGGAAATACAAAATTTGCGAAAATAAATTGTTTGTACGTTTATTCTAAGGCGCCAACCCTAGTGGGGCAGAATCCAACAGGATTTTAAAGCAGTGGAATCTGCCCCACTATTTCGATTTAGTGGGGCAGATTCCACTGCAAAATTTTTGACATTCCACTTTGCCCCACCAGTGGGGCGGCCGGTGGGGCAAAGTGGAATAATCCAATTTTTCGAACTTATGAAGCAACTAGCTGCGCCCCGCGGTTTCACCCGCATAAGTTTCGATCCCGTGGGAATATCGGGATAAAAACTATCCTATGTCCTTTCCCGGGACTCAAACTATCTCTATACCAAATTTCATCTAAATCGGTTCTGTGGTTTAGGCGTGAAGAGGTAACAAACATATAAACACACACACACACTCACAAACTTTCGCCTTTATAATATTAGTGTGATGGATTAGCAGTTGGCTTCAAAATGATTCAAATTCCGATTGTTAGTGTGTTACGCAATTAGGGTGCAGGTTGCACATTTTTATGGAAGTTCAAAGTCATTTTTGCTGATGGGAAATCCCATTGGGCACATGGTTAGTTTAAATGATAAAATTATTCTCTTATTGTCGTCCATAGCCTGCACAGAGTTCCCGGAAAGTCTGTGGCCCTAGTGAATCACTTGATTGGCGCGCGCTGACTGCTTTAGTTTACTCTGCATTGTTCCCAAGTTACATTTATGTCACTAAGCGAAAATTGCAGAGTATAAATTCTTTACCTAATGTTTTATGGTATTTTCATGGCCTACTGCAGATGACTATTGTTTTATCTTTAAATCTGTAACACAACGTCACACCTGGCAATCTGCAAGGTATTTGAGCAGAGGTGTAGGTACCTATAAGTAATACACCCAGATCTCGCTAGTTATGTTAAAATCCCATGTAATAGGGGGCAAGCCTATTGCGATCAACCGGGCACAATACCTTCTACAATTTGTAAGTCTGCTCTATAAACTTCATGTAAGCTATTTCAGCAATAAATTACACGGGCGCCTTATCAAAAGGCTCAAATCGTTCATCCATCCGGCTTGGAGAGGTTCAAGCAAATAATTTACTACATAAGTGCACAAGGTTACTTTTAACATTAAAATAACTTTCACACATGACCAGATAGAGGCCACGTATTAATTAAAATATTTTTAATTACTGTTAATTAGTGTTAAGTGTTACTTGACGAGGTTGAAGCATCAGCAAATGTTAGTTCTTGAGTTTGTGAGGCGTAAAGTGTATGATTTAAATTAATTCAATAATTTAGCTTTATCAGACATGCTCTATTTTTTTTTTATTAAATTTGAATTTGGTTTATGATTTGGCTGGCCACGTCTTACGAATGCAAAGATCGTCACTATTCTAGGACGCCTTATTTTTTAAATGTTGCAGCATCATGCTGAGATAGGAGCCTTTTGGCCTCGTATAGGACTTTCTGTTCATTTTTCTTTTTATTACTTTTCTATACTAATATTATAAAGAGGTAAAATTTGTTTATAAGTTTGTAAGTTTGTATGTATCTCTGGAACTACCAGTCGGATTTGAAAAATTCTTCTTGCATTTGATAACCCAATTCTCGAGGAAGGCTATAGGCTATTTAACATCACGCTGTGACCCTTAGGAGCCGAGCAAAAAGACAAAAAGTCAAAAAGAACGTTAAGTGATAGCGCGGGCGGGTGATGCGTTACGACGAGGTGGCTCGGGGGAAACAAGAAGTTTCACGCGAACGAAGTCGCGGGCTGAAGCTAGTTTTTTATATAACTTGAATTTTTTTTACTGTGTTTAGTTTAGTTTGTGATCTTCCTATACGAGTCGCAATAAATACTTTTTCTTTCTTTCTTTCTTTCTGAGGGAAGACATCGCCGTCGATGTAAACCAAGGCGATGGTGTTGTGACGACTGATCATGTTTGCTGGGCCAATATGGCTAGAGCTGAAACAACATAGAGAGGTTTGGAAGGAAAAAGGGGAGGCCTTTGCCCAGCAGTGGGACACACCGTAATTGGTATGATTTAGTCTTGTGAGTGTTTTACTGGCTTGATCATTAAATCTTGGCTAAGCATTATGTAAGTGCCTTCTGAAGTAATGATTATTGTTTTTTTTAGTAATTACAAGGTAGCCATTTTCAACACAGTTAACATTAGAAGTACTAAAGGGTTCCAATTAAGGATTGTATATATTACTACATAAACTCCCCGAAAGGTTCTACAAATATTGACAAGAAGCCTCCTTCATATTTTTCAAACAATGTCCGTTCTACATTCTTGTGTTTTACCTAACTACGACAACGGCAAACGAGGGTTATGATTTAGCCGATTTTATCAGTTTATGTGTGTACGAGTATTCCTCTGTTCCCTCATAACTCCTAAAGCACTCGTAATATATTGTCAAATAAGATAGCTCGATGCCTATTCTTCAAACTGCTATCAATTCAGTTAACTACTAGAAATACATAAAACTATATTTAGAAAACTCCTAATTGATGACATAACGCCTTCAAAACGCAGACAATAAGAGTTTCCTGGTATATCCTAACTTATAATATTACAAATACGCAATTAAGTTTGTTTGTTTGTTTGTTACCTTTTCACGCCTAAACCACTGAACCGATCATCCTGAAATTTTGCATATACGTTGTCAGGTGTACAGAAACGGACGTTTTCAGGATGAAAGGTACCCCTTTTCATCCCGATAAAAGTGCTGTTCCCGAGGAAAACAACAATAACGTTATTATGATAATAGATGGCGCCACGTGTCATTCGAATCATGATTGAATTATATTAGAAACTTAAGAGTTTAGAGTCGAATTGATTGTCAAATTCTAAATTGACGCGAGGGAAGCCGCGAGCAAAAGCTAGTTCACAATATTATTGGCATTCCAATTTAATAAAGGTTGACATCATTGTTTAACCTCTGTGGTGATATACACTAATAATATGTGTAAATTATGTCAGTACTTAAGTATTATCAAGTGACCTGTGCTGTGATTTTGCTAAACATAGCATCATCACTAGCATTCTAGTGAAACAATCAATTAACTCAGCCTATCGCAGGTCGCACCTTATCATTGTTACTCGTACCTATATGTGTACATCAGTGGCGAAGGGTGAATTTATGACAGAGGTAAGCCGGAGCAAAAAAAAATGCCAAAAAAAATTCAATTATGAATTGACTACAGTGTGGTTATGTTCTGAATTTTCGAAGGGAAGCCGGTGGGAATCGAGTTGTAAGGTACCTTCGCCACTGGTGTACATTATTTAAGAGGAAATGCGGTCGGAGAGACTTTTCAAAAAGCCTAAGTAAAAACTCATAATTCGAGGTTTGGCTCTCGCCTATTTCCTCCTCCAATATTGGACCAAATGAAAAGATATTTCATAAACTGAATAAGAAGGATATACCTATACTGTGTCCCTATGTTTTTCTTTTTTTTTTTCATTAATAGTTGTCAAATTTGTACAGTAGGTTAACAGCGGGGTAACAGCGGTTTAAATCGGCATTTTTTAAGGGTTCTAGTGATTGTCATTTTTCATTGTAAATATAATGTATCATCAAAAACGAACATAGGGTTATACAATTACTTAATATTTATTATTCTGTAAAATAACATTGCTTTATAGTCATTAACCAGAAAGAAAACAGGCGAGAGCGTTTCTATGGAGAAACGACCACCCCATTTCCTCTTAAACACTGTTTAAGGCTGTTCTAAGGATTTCAATAATACGTTTATTATCCTTTTATTTATACGTCGTACGCACCTTTGTGAGCAATGACGGTCGCCGTTGGTCATTCCAACCAGCCCACCTCCCTCCAGAAGTAAATTCGGATTTCCTAGTCTGTTCAAAACATGTGCTGAAGATCTGGGTGCCCGAGGGTTTCTGCTCTTTGCTTAACAACCGAATTATTTACTATAAATAGCTAAAAATCTAATAATAAATATGAAGCATTCTAGTTTTATAAGTGAAAGGTCAAGCGGATGTCGGAAGTAGGGTACATCGAGCTTCAAGGCCTGCTGAATTTAATTACTGACCGATGAAGGACGCGCTGAGAAATAGATGGCAATAATTAATTGGGAATTATCTGCCTATTGACGGCTAAGTGCCCTATTTGTTGTATGTATGTGTGTAGTAAGTGGTTTAATTTAGTTTCTAGTGTAAACAGAAATAGCCAATGTGACGAATGGTCATCAGATTCATACGATACTAGCCACCGGTCCCTACTTTGCACGGTTTTAACGACTTCACACAAAATTGAACTTTATTTATACACTCAACAGCTGTTTTTTTCGCGATTTCAGGTTTGGTCCCATAGTAAAAGTTGTTCAAAATGATGAGTACAATGACCTCTTAAGAGGTAGTTGGTGTTTTTCCAATAACCCTGTATATTATAATCATTTCTATTATTTTGGAAGGCAAATATATTATGTAGACTATCACTAAGGACAAGTTTCCTGAATAGGGATTGCATTTTCGAGCCTGGCAAGTAACTAATATGACTTTTTCATCTTCTTTTGAATTAATCTAAGACTTTACTGGCGAAGTGTCAGTCAAGCAAATAATTCGGAAGTGACTAGCTCAAGTTTCAGTGAAAAGTTTTAGTTTAACCTAATTCTGACATAAAAATATTCGACCAATTTTTTCACTGGGTAAGAGTGATCCCATAATTGTAAAAATAAAGGGACCACTCTTACTCTCATAATTCTCTCCCATAATTCAAACAATATCGACCATTTCCCGAACATATAATAAAGACCCGACCAGTACAAATAACTTTTCCATAAACTTCAATATCAAACTAGCATCATCCATTACAATAATATGTACTTCAAGCTCATATTTCGGCTATTAGATAGACATAAATGTCATATGAAAACTCTGGCACAAAGTTCTTCGCTGCATTTTATAACATTTAAGTGTGATATACGTTTTCACATGTGGCGGTTATTATGGCTAACCACTGGCGCTTAACGGTCGTAAATATACGACGCGCGGGTTGCGGATGTGTAAGACCGATCTTATACCTAATAATGAACGTATATACAGGGTGAAATTGAATTCATGGGCGGATGCCCAAAAAAAAAGTTGTTCATAATGATGATTACAATGACCCCTTAAAAGGATTTTTAAGGGGTCATTGTAAACATCATTATGAACAACTTTTACTATGGGACCAAACCTGAAATCGCGAAAAAAAAATCAGCTCTTCCCTACATTTTGATGAGTTATGTGATCATAAATGCAAGGAACAGCAGTTTGTTTTTCGCAAGTTTTTTAAATTTTATCAAAATTCGTGCAGCTGTTTGAGATTGAAGAAGTAACAAACATATAAACACACACACACACACACAAACTTTCGCCTTTATAATATTAGTGTGATATTTTGAGAAAGTCAGAACCATTCTGATACAATAATATCATTAATGATGATTTAAAATAATAGATAATTACTCGTATGTACTTAATAAAGAACTATTTATAACATTTAAGTTTACATCCCAATTGTTTAGTGGTATTTGCCAACCAGAACAACACAGTAGGACTATATTGTTCTGGTTTTAAGCCTTTGTACAAAAGACATCAAGTCTCGCAAACCTATTGAGTTTTTAATAGCCTTTTTAGAGGACATAGCCAACAATGCATGTCCTTTAAAAAGGCTATAAAAAGGCCTCATAATAAACTCGTTTATGATAACAGTTTATCGTAACGCTATATTTAAAACGGATTCCCTTCGTAAAGGCTGATGTAATTTCGCAAAGGCATATTAACTTGATTATATCTTGACTGTGGAATTGAAGATGGTATCGTATGAATGAATGCTATGAAGAGGATTTAGCTGTAGAGAAGTCGTATAGATAATGAGCCATTTTTGGAGCTAAAAATAGAAGTTGGTTAGTTATGGCTCATACGGCATTACTTCATAGGGCTATGAGGAACAGGGAGTAAAGTTCGCTCATAGAAAAGGGAGGATCCTTCGACCAGAAGAGTGTTGTGTCTGGTGCATAGAAATGTAAAAAACAGGAGAAGTGGCAAGGGGGCGTGTCTGTGTCCACGCGCTATGCACTACGTGGGCCTGTACTCTGCAAATGGCCGTCTCCGCGAACTAGTGCGCTTTCGACCGTGATCGTGATAAAATATAAAAATGCCGAGTTGTTCTTTCATATATCTATGGTATGGTGGGCTATTGCCTGACGATTGATATCGGGAGACTTTACTCCACTTAATCAGTTATCTACTTTTAGTGAAATGTATTCTAAGTTGATTTTTGAGTGACCATTTTGTAACAAAAAGGTCCTAAAAAGTTTTTGGTTGCAGCAGTGGTGGCCCAGTGGTAGCGACCCCGACTTACGAGTTGTAGGTCGTGGATTCGAACCCAGGCAGGCGCTTTACTTTGTTTAATTTATTACATCACCACTGCTCTAAAAACGGTGAAGGAAAACATCGTGAGGAAATGTCCTAGAACCAAAAATTCAAAGACATGTGACATCTTCCAACCCGTACTGGGCCTTCGTGGTGGAAAAAGTGGGATCCAACGAAAATAAATCCTCCCTGTCACCGAGAGGAGGCCTGTGTCCCAGCAGTGGGAACATTATAGTCTGATTATGATGATGATGACATCTTCTCGTTTCTAAAGCCGCAGCCTAATTGCGGAACGCCAAATCGTCAAATGATTCTGATCAGTTGGCTTCATTTCTATCACAATTGGCTTCATTTTACGATTTTCGAATTGCGAAACTCTAGTTTCTGCGCAGGGCCTTAACGTTCATAATTGGTTTCATAATAAACTAGAGTTTCGCAATTCGAAAATCGTAAAATGAAGCCAATTGTGATAGAAATGAAGCCAACTGATCAGAATCATTTGACGATTTGGCGTTCCGCAATTAGGCTGCTGGTGTCTAGTACTAAATTTGATGTTAATTGAAGCGTGTATATTCAAGGCATCACCCCAACGGTCGCCGCGGTCCGTTCCCACACCAATTTGTCTTTATTTTTGGACGAGCAGTGTTGTCAAATTGATTAACACCTTGTTACCGGGGGGTCATATAAAATTGGGGTTATTGATAAAACGATCCTTCTTACTCAAATGTATGGCTATACCGCTGCTATAATATTTGCTTATGTAAAGTGAAAGAAATTATTTGTTAAGCAAAGTAATTACCTATCGACTTGATTTGTCCCTTCATTTAAATCACAACTATCGTTATTGTAACAGTTTTATGAACTAGCTATAAAACGACATATTGACATAGTGTCAGTTTGCTTAAATCAATCCATACTTAATATTATAAATGCGAAAGTGTGTCTGTCTGTCTGTTACCTCTTCACGCTTAAACCGCTGAACCGATTTAGATGAAATTTGGTATAGAGATAGTTTGAGTCCCGGGAAAGACATAGGATAGTTTTTATCCCGATATTAGCACGGAAAACTTATGCGGGTGAAACCGCGGGGCGCAGCTAGTTTGTCCATATATTTAAATCACAGCTATCGTTCTTTGACAATTTATGAACTGGCTATAACGCGACATGTTAACATAGGGTGTCAGTTTGTTTAAATTATATAAGGTGTAAAAAAATTAACTGCAAGAACTTTAAGAGGTGCTTTAGACTATCGAACTGAACAACTTTCACTATGGGACCAACTCTGAAATCACGAAAAAAAAAATGAGCTGTTTCATACATTTTGGCCGAGTAGGTATTGAACTTTTGTATGAAACAGCTGATTTTTTTTTTTCGTGATTTCGGAGTTGGTCCCATAGTGAAAGTTGTTCAGTTCGATGGTCTAAAGCACCTCTTAAAGTTCTTGCAGTTAATTTTTTTACACCTTATATAAAAAAATACTCACCTCTATTGGAACCTTGGCCACAGAATACTTAATAATACAGTCAGCGTCAAAAGTCGATTAACACTGTCATTTTTACATGTTATTAAATTGACAACAACTTTTTTCAATAAACTGATTTTTAGCTTTTCACATAATAGACAACAGTAGGTATATATTCTAAAAAAAATTCTTCTGCTGCAATTTTGAACAAATATTTTGCTCAATAACTAAGATTAAAAAACTGAAGTGTTAATCAACTTTTGGCAATGTGTAAGTTACCACGATTCTTTAAATCTCCTCTCAACTAACATTAACGGTTAAACTAACAACCTTGTAACTCCGCCATTATCTAAACGTATACTTTTCAGGTGGTAACAATAAGAGACATTCGTTTTATCCGTTCTCTTGCAATGTCTCCATTAGAAAAGATGCAGTTAGGCAATTAAAGAAAAAATAACAAAACCATCTATTTTAAGGCCGACTTAATTTCTAGCAGATTGTCGACAGCGTACCCAAACTGCCCTCCAATGTCTTCTTATTTATGATTAATTGTAACGATCATTAGAAGATCGAGAAAAAGAAGGAGACAGCTTAAGGATTAGACACATAAGATTTGACATCTCACAATTGTGTGGCACAGACGCCAGCACATCAACCTACCCGAAACTGTCACATTTTCCCAATCAACTTTGAACCTTATGTTTTAGTGATAAAGTTGAAAATCGATTAAAGGAATTTGACAGATTGTAGTAGGTTGACGTGCTGGCGTCTGTACATTAACATACCCGCCTTTCGTTCAGATTGTAACTCGATATCATTATGTTTCGATTCGACGTGCGGCCACCGATGCGTGAAGCCATTGGTTCTTGTAAACATACTTGTATTAGTAATTAATAATTGTTCATTCAAACGGTAAACGAAAACGTAAAAACATTAAGAGATCGTCAGTTTTTTGGTATTAAAAAGACAGCAAATCATAATAAAGTTACACAAGTGGCATGCGAATGAAAACATGCCAAAATTAAAATGTAGGCATTATTGAACAGAACAAACAGAACCGAGGTCAAAGTCAATAGCGTTAAATCATTAAGAGCCTATACTACCTCAAATGGCTTAGCGTGATCCTCCGTTATGTCGAAAATACTGCACCATTAATTTTGAAATAAATAAATGGTAAAGTTGAGGAATAATGTTAGGTCTTATGTTAGACGAAAACACGATTCCATAAAATTTTCTCGATAGAAAAAAAATCCAAAGTTACCTCTAACCCGAACAATAAACCGCTGGTATTCAAAAAATACTTCTAATTAGATCATGAAACTTTGCATACTAACTGAACATACTTTAAAGCAGGTCTTATGTTATTTATTTTTTTATGATTACCATTATTTTCACTATAAAAAGCAAATACCTTAACTATTGGCGCTGCCTGCCGCCCAGCACCGCACTCTGTCTCGCTCTCACTCAGTCCGCGAGCAGTATCGTATGAGCGAGATAAAGAGTGAATTTTAGCTGAGGTAGTATAGGCTCTTAAGACATCTCGGCTAAACAAACCAGTAAAACTGTAAGTTTGACCATCATAGTGGATGGAAGATCCTCTATGCAAAGCTTAGAAAATTCCGCTTCAATATATTGTAACGATAAACAAGTGTTAGACAAGTAACAATCTGCCTAGCCTTGTATCCCCACTATGTTGGGGTTGGCTTCCAGTCCAACCGATACTAGTATTTTAGATTGAGCGACTGCCTATCTGACCTCCACGACTCAGTTACTAGGTAACACGATTCCACTTTTCAGGCTTTCGGGCTTCTGACTACCCGTAACGACTGTATACGAATGACGGTCAGGACTAACTGCTTAACGTGCTTTCCGAGGCATGAAGGGGTCTCAGTATGTTGTTGATGGTCACCCATCCACGGACTGACCTTGGTAAGCGTTGCTTAACCTTGCGGCTGTTATTATTTATTATTTAACCACGAGCAATTTAGACCAATCATGACTGGTAGAAATAAAATAAGGCACATACACACAATACTGTTATAACTATTTTTCTGATTGTGAGTCTTAGGGCTGATCCACTGCCCCGGACTGGATTTTTCAATCACCTGATAACTTTATTCGAGGAATAATTTTGAAATGTTGACAGTTATTTCATACAAAATGTCAATTTTATTCCTCGAATAAAAGTTATCTGGCGATGGAAAATCTGCCCTTACCCTAGTATAAATAAAATTGTCTTTCTTCAAATATTTATAAAATCCCTAATAAGATAATATACAGGATGAAATTGAATTCATGGGCATCCTTTTAAGGGGTCATTGTAATCATCATTATAAACAACTTTTACTATGGGACCAAGACTAAAATCGCGAAAAAAAATCAGCTCTTCCCTGCATTTATGTTCACATGACGAGTTATGTGAACATAAATGCAATATAATAATGCATAGGCTTAGTCCCATAGTAAAAGTTGTTCATAACGATGAGTACAATGACCCCTTAAAAGGATGCCCATTAATTCAATTTCACACTGTAGATAGATGAAGGGAAGAGAAAAATAAATAGACGTATTGCAGAAACTAATGTCACATTATCTAGGTTAAACAAGGTTAAAAATATACCTTCCAGAACCTTGACCGACTGTCTAATTGAATATATCCGTCACCGCGTCTTCGCCTTAATAGCCTATTGGCTATTTAAGAGCCGTTAGGCGGGTTACGCACTTATACGACCCTTACCTGCTGTAGTAACATCAGGAAATACGCCACCCTTGACATTAGTTCCTTCGCGGTCAAAAGTTCAGTGGTTTAAGGTCATAGCACACAATTCAATTTGGAAAGGGATCGTCACCGTATCGCCTTTCTCCTCACCGTCAACAGTAACGTAAGCACGTAACCAAAGCGGATCAGCAGCTCCGATATGTCGTCGACTCGGCTAGGCGGCGCCGCGCTTACGGCTCGCCGACCGCTGGTTGATGGAGCTGCAGGCAAACCGCGGGAGGGGTGAGAGTGGCAAAGGTGGACGAAGAGACACTCGAGTACGGAGATACGTAAGCGCGGGGACGACGAGCCGTAAGCGCGGGAACTGCAAGTTGACCACGCACTGCACCGCTATTCGTGAGCTTGTCCCGAGGCGAGCCGATTACGTTACGATTCTGATTAGTATGCGTTGTAGTAGGGAGTTTCATACAAAGAATACTGAATGTCTCGAGTTGATACGGCGACGATCCCTTTCCGGGTTGATATGTGCGCTATGACCTTTATGCTTTATTTACAGCATAACTTAGATAGCATCGTGTAGGTTAGGTAAAAGTGGTCGTTTCCTATACATATAAAATCAAGGTATTCAGCCCCACAGTTTTTTAGTTTAAATCATTTCATCATCACTTTCAAAATGGTGAAGGAAAATATCTTGAGGAAACCGGCATGTCCTAGAACCAAAAATTTGAATACATGTGAGATCTACCAAACCGCTTTGGGCCCGCTTGGTAGATTACAGCACATTCCCCTTCTCGAAAAGTGGAAGCTTGTGTCCCAACAGTAGGAACATGGCTGATTATACTAAGCACATGAGAGATGGCAACTTTGCCCCTTCTTTTTTTTATGGATGGGAAATCATCAAATGACCCCTCCCGCTCTGGGTGGAGCGGAAGGGAGTGTCAGACTCTTACTGACTAAAACCCATCCGTGTTCCTTCCTTCCTTCCTTTATCTTCCGGGGTAGCAGTAACCTTTTCGGACAATCCCGCACCCCCGGCAGGCTTCGGCCCTGGCAGGCCGCTTCCTTTTTGCTGACATCTCTTTGAGCCTTGCCCCTTCTTGAAAACGCATCTGCAAATTCCATAGGCATTTATAATGGCTATGCCATTAATTTTGACAGATAAAGTAAATCCATTGCGTTACATTTTCGTTGTCGCGCAGACGAATTTTTCATGAAGCAATGAAAAATCATCCATTGTGATTGAAAGTTTGTAAATAAACACATCATTATTTAAACAGCTGTATTATCATTAATTACACCCTGTAAATATCTACTTCAAACAATTACTTAACTGTCTCCCCTGGGAATACCTAACACGCAGTGTCCGAGCTTTATCGATTATGACCTAATCGAATAATCGTATCGCTCAAAACGATATTATCGATACTGTATTATACGATACCCTTTACCGTAGTTTAGAGATAACCCTGCTGTTGTTAATTAAGTTCATCTTCCGATTTCACTATGGAAGATTAAGTTTTGGGTGGTAGAACATAATTGGCTATATTATTACAATAATAGTTTCTGCCCGCGGCTTCGCCCGCGTCATCATCATCATCATCATTTCAGCCGAAAGAAGTCCACTGCTGGACATAGGTCTCCCCCAAGCACCTCCACTTCGACCGGTTCTGTGCTTCTCGCATCCAAAGGGTTCCTGTGGTCTTCACAAGGTCGTCGGTCCACCTTGTAAGAGGCCTTCCAACGCTGCGTCTTCCGGTACGTGGTCGCTACTCCAGAACCTTTCGGCCCCTTCGGCCATCAATGCGAACAATGTGCCCTGCCCACTGCCACTTAAGTTTGGCTACTCTTCGGGTTATGTCGGTTACCTTGGTCTCGCCCGTGTGGTTGACGGAAATTATCCCCCGGGAATGTGCTTCCAGGACAAAAAGTATGCCTAAGTCCTTCCCCAGGATGCCATCTATCTCCTCGCCAAATTTTATCGAAATCCGTTCACTGGATTAGGCGTGAGAATATACAAATGGTAAAAAAAGCCAGCCGGTACTTATAAATAAAATATTCATTCACATCGCTGTCAACTGGTAATGTACCCAAGACACTGGCGGCATTGCCACGTTGTATGGCAATGCTTAGCCTCTGGCCTAGGTAAAAGCCAGCTTTTGAGTCAAAGGAAGTGTCAACCAGCCGTTTCGAGTTTTCTTTAATTTCCTTATTTCAGGTGTTAAAGCACTTTGTTCATTAACTTAATATTTCTACGTCATAAAAATCAGAAAAAGCACAAAAACTAATGCAATATACCCACCTACTTATTTCTTGCAATATGAGTGCCAAACTCATTTGAAGCACATCTCGTCTCCCAAATGAAACTCGCAAATGAAAGGACGATCGTATTTTTCGATTCTCATTTAAAATTCCAGGGTCATGAAGGAAATTTGACCAGATGCATAAACGGCGAGAGGATATGACGACATGCAATATTTCCGGCGCGAAGGTCGGATGTGTAGTGAAAGTGAAAGGACTACAAGATTGGAAAGGACGGCAAATGGGATTGCCAGCCGGGAAAATAGTATATGTCCTTTACCTAACTGCAGGAGGGAAAGGAAGGGTTGTGGTGATCTTTTGAGTAAACATAGCACATATAAAAATAGTAAAAAGTATGTTTGCAATTTACGCAAAAGTTTCTTGAAGAACATCCAAACTATAGGTATTTTACTTTTAGAATGATAAAAATGTAAACGAAATACCGCTACTACACTTTTTTTTTGTTAGTAGGCTAACAAAAAAAAGTCTCACTGCTGGGCAAAGGCCTTCACTAGGCTCCCCCAGGCTACTATAATTATGTATTTTTTTTTTTAATAAAGATGATTTTTTGGAATGCCAATATCTTATCTGGGAACCCAAATTGATTTAGCTACTTACAAGTATTACCTCATTTACACATACAACCATATCGCACGAAGGACATTTCTGTGGTGACTCAATGTTTGACATAAAAAAAGATATAAAATATTGAATGGATCGACATAACCACACATAACTCTTTAATAAATAGGCTCGTTGAGCATCTGATTAAATAACTGAAGTAACAATGATGTGTTGGCGTATATAAACATACTTAATACATTTAAGTGATGACTTCATGCTCTCAAATCAACAAAAAACTTTACGTAGGTGTAGGTACATAATTATACATTATAAACTACGTTTATGAAGGCCAATGACGTGCAAATATTTGTTCTTAAAACCTCATTTTCATATTTCATCTGAATTGTACGTTCTAGAGAGAGGAATAAGGTTGTATGTGTGTAGTATTTAGAACGCGCAACGTTCTTGAAGCACGAATGTCGTAACTACACAGTTACGACTTTCTTGGTTCAAAAACTTCATTATTGGTTTGTAAACCTAATTTTAATATTTCATCTTTCATGATCTGGAAACAACGATCTTATTGTTTCCAGATCATGAAAGATGAAAATGTTTTTAATCTAATTAGGTATTTCATTTGAAACTGGTTTTTAATTGAACGTAATGAAATGTGTATTATGTACGGACAGCGTCAGAGAAAAGGAACCCCCTTTGGTAATGAGTCGTTACCAAAGGGGGTTCCTTTTCTCTGACGCTGTATGTACTATGACTAAAATAAATGAATTATCTATATACATATATATCTATATATAAATAAAACAAAGTCGGATTAGTTACACCATTTATAACCCAAAAACGGCTGGACCGATTTTTATGATCTTTGATTTGTTGGATTTGTCTCCGCCCGGAATAGCAGAATAACTATTAAAAAAACATGGAAAATTAACGAAAATATAGTAATGAAGAGAATTCAGTTTCTCATACATTTTGTATGGAACGGCTTTTTTGATGATGTCTCGAGAACGGATTGAGTGATTTAACACAAAATTTATTGATTCTGACACGGTACGAAGTTCGCCGGGTCAGCTAGGTAGATAGATAGATATCTATATTTATTTCTTTTTTTTTTCTTTTTATTTAGTTATTATTATAGTGATAACATGACCATGCAGTTAATGTATTCTTGGTTTTATTCATGATGATTGAAATTGATTTCCTATCAAATCGGTGTTCCTTTAATGCAGATTTAAGATGCAGACGACAAGTTTATCGATGTCGGCGTTAAGTGCAATGTAAGATTGAGTTAGTTATTTAAAGGCACGGGCACAATGCCAAATGTCGACGGCAGAGGGTTTCAGAACAATTAATGCAATCGTCAGACTCCTCCGTCTCGTTAAAAATTCAAGCTTGCAAAGTTCTCCTGAATATTATAGGAGATCAAAACACTGGGAACGGCGATCGTACTTAATTTTTCAGTTACTGTAGTTATTGCACAATAAAGCCAGACTTGAGCAAAAGTTTTGTTTTTCAGCCTCTCATCATAACGTAGGAAGTCAATTTGCTAAATAATTAATTTCCCTGACTGAAATGATTTTATATCAATTTCGGTTTCGCCCAACAAGCGTAACAATACCTATGCGGTACTATGGCACGAACTATTCCGCTCTAGCCGCGGATCTTGATACTAAATACCTGAGCGAAACCCGCGCGGTATGTATGTACCTCTACCCACAGAGGCAGCGAATACCGCTTAGGTTTGAATAGGCCTTTAAGAAAGTGTACACATAGGGCACAGACTACACCCACTTTACAGTGTATTGCAAAAATACATATGCAGTCCAGCGACCAAGGTTTGCTTGTAATGTAATGCACGATTGTAGGTACTTTACTACCTTTACTAGTATTTTATCTCCCGTAGAAGCTTGGTCGCTAAGTCTCTTGCTCCATTGGGGAACAAAATGTGACTTTTCCGACGTCTCGCGTGTCAACAAACATATCTTGACAAAAGTATCTTTGAAGTATCTTTTTATGAAAAGTACCTCACGTACCTGTTGCAAATTCTGGTGCAATAAGTTCCTTCAAATGTCTTGATGCACGGTTTCCTCTAATTCCATCCACATCATACATACAGGTGGAGAAAAATATACCACCGGTATACCTACGTACTTCATTTTTTTTTCCTCTCCAAAGTGCATATGGCAGTAAGTTGCAAATGGAGCATGCCAGCATCAAAGTGAAACGGACTAAAATGTCAGGGATTTCGCTTTGATAGAGAGGATTTTATTAAAAGTCTGGCTTTGAAAGCAAATATGGAGTTTTTGAGATTGGTAGATGGATGGATTAGTCGTTAGCCTTCAACGGATACGATGAGGTAACCTCTAAATAGGGCTTCCTATTTGATATTACTGGCAATGCAACATATTTGTAAAAAAAAAACAATATTGACACTTCTCGACAGGTGCTGTAGTCTAATTGTCACCTGTCACCGTTCACTTGTCGGTTTTATTAAATAGGCCCCTGGAAAGTAGGTATTAAAAATATATCGATAACTAGAAGCATTAAATAGAATGTACGAGTAAACGCAAGTAAATAGAAGCTCTGGAATAAAAACTACTGATATAATAACTGAACAGTTTGCATTAGCGGCATTTTTTACTTACGTATTAAAAAACAGTCCAGTGTGAAAATAAATATCAGTTAAGATAAAAACGAAACGACCATTATAAAATTCGCATCCAGCTAGGTAATTTCCAATTTTGCGCTGAATTGCAAGGAAAATAAACTACAGGCAATTTAATATAGTAAGGTTTTTTTTTTTTTTTCGAGTGGCTTACTGCTTTATTTGTAAACAAAAGCAAACCTACTGCTTTCTTTTTCAATTGTAAACAACACAATGTAAGGGCCAAAACACACACGCTACTTTTTGCATCCGCGATCGGCGATTTTGCAGCTGTATCGATGCTGCATCGCGTTTTGGCGACTCTCTGCGTTCGGACGCGGTATCGGAATCGCGCGTTTTAGCGACTGCTTCGATGCTGCATCGCGTTTTGGCGACTCTCTGCGTTCGGACGTGGTATCGGAATCGCGCGTTTTAGCGACTGCTCCGATGCACTGGCGCAAATGCCAAATCGCTGCGACCGGCATCCGAATGTGTACGGAGTGTAGCGTTCAGTCGCTGTATCGAGCTTCCGAAAAGCGACTGAATCGCCGCGTTTGGCGGTGTGCGGTGTGGAATGCTTGGTCGCTGCATTTAGCTTCTAAAAAGCAGCTGAATCGCCGATCGCCGATGCAAAAAATAGCGTGTGTGCTTTGGCCCTAACATCACGAAGGCAGAGGTCACCCACATTTCGCCAGTTTGTGTTTGGGTCCCATGTAACGGGGGGCGAGCCTATTGCCATATATACCGGGCACAAGTCCATACTCCGGCTACTAAGAAATTCAATTAAAAAACCCAATAACATAAACTGTAAATAGTCATCACAATTTAAACTGCAAACTTCAAAAATGTACCTCTCTTCTATTTGTCATGCCTGGGTTTACATAACGGGCAAAGTGACCCAACTTGGTTGGCCATTGTTGATTTACTGACAACTTTGCCCAATCGCTTTTGCTTGAATACTGCAGAGGGCACCGAAAATGTTCTTGTGGAAACCATTTTGAATAGCTTTCATAGTTATGTAATGGGGCTTATAAGTAGGTACATATATTCGTTATTTAGAAGGACAGAAGTATTTCGGGATAAGTATACTGAATACTATTTACAAACCAGGAGTTCGTGGAAGCTTACAAATGATTAAAATATATGGCTTCGAGAAATCATAGTTCCAACCCTACTGCATTTCTAGTAGCCCATACAACAATGTAGTACGTACGGCATCTACGGGATAATTGCGTAACACAATAAGAGTAGGAATGTTTTTCATTTTGACAGTTCAACAACATTCATTGCGTTATTTACGTTGTTGAGCTGATAAATTTTGTGAACATATGAGGCAATGGATTAGCAATATTCTTCAAAATAATTCAGATTGTGACTGATAGTGTGTTATGTAGTTAGGGTGCCGTTTCCCCACTTAAATTCATAAAACGTCACCCGCCATCTTACAGTCCGACTTCGCAAGTCACAAAAACTTCAGAGTCTTCACACATTTCAAAACAGACCCCCGTTGGTCTCGTGGTTGCAAGCGCGACTGCTGAGCGTGGGGGTCCTGGATTCAATTCCCAGGTCGGGCAAAGTGTTATTGGAATTTTTCATTAGGAATTTCCTAATAACAGCCCGGAGTTTGGTAGTTGGAGGTGTGATACCCCCGTGCTGTTCGTGAACGGGCGCCGTCAGTTGAGACTGGTCATCTCTTAACTGCCAAGGCTTACTTTTAAACTTATTTTTTAAATTGTTTCTTCATTTGTGTGTTTTTTTTTTACATTGTTCTCACATATAGAAGCAACAAGAATAATGTACCCAGGATTTTGTAATATCTTGATTTAAAAGAGTGTCCACGGAGTTTCTTGCCCGTTCTTCTCCATAGAGATCTACGTTTTGGAATGGGTAGCTAGCTTCAACTTTCTGCCTAACTGACCGACTATTTAATTTTGACAATTCAAAAATGCCTGTACATGGTTTAATTGAAATAAATGCTTTGAGTTTGAGTTTGTGCCTCAGAAAGCACGTTAAGCGGTCCTGCACCTGATCTTCCACCATCGGACTATGAGAGTGAGTGCATCTGTGTCTGCGAACACATTTGTACACTGAGATTGGTCGTCACGACCGAAATTCGATCTAGAAAATTACATGTACCAGAAGATGAAACCCTTAACGTTTTAAGCGCTTGGCTAAATATCAATTGCCGTGCCCCTAGCGCGCGGCTACAAATCGATATAATCAAGATAAAATAATACCTACGAGTACAATAAATAAGGAGGAGAAATCGTTGTATCGATTAAAAAATAGTCAAAAAGTTTTTTTCTCTATTTAATAATGGTTTTAGTTGTACCACACAGTTAATAAGATGAAAATAGAACGAAAAAAACATACATGTTCTCTGTCGCACGAAATACGACACGAGCCGTAGGGGCACGGAAATATGTGTCGCATAAATGCGATACAAGCGGTTAAAAGGTTAACACTAAAGAATGCATCAACTCCTATTTTTTTCTTAAATTGCCACAAAGTATCTTAAATTAACTGTAGGTGTTTAAAATGAATATGACATTCAATGATAAGCATTAATAGCCAGCTTAGGTGCACAGAAGCATTCCGGACAATTTTCCAATAAACGTCCAATTGGTCGCGATGGCTCGTTACCTCAACTATACAAATAATGGTCGCGTTAAGAATGTTTGGTGATAAAAACGGTGGACACGTGTGGGCCGGGCCTTATTTGGTGGATGGTACCTACTTCCTTTTTTGTTAACCAATTCGGAGTAGTGTTTGTCAGTTTGTGAGTGGATTCTATTTGTTGTTTGGCAAATAGGAAAAGTGGAGTCAATCAATAAATGCGGAAATGTGTCTGTCTGTCTGTCTGTTACCTCTTCACGCTTAAACCGCTGAACCGATTTAGATGAAATTTGGTAAGTATTAGATAGTTTGAGTCCTGGGAAAGGATATAGGATACTTTTTATCCCAATATTCCCACGGGATCGAGACTTATGCGAGAGAAACCGCGGGGCGCAGCCAGTTTTAAAATAAATAGGTATTTGTCATTGTCATACTCAATATCAACCAACTTTACTGACCCAAAGAATCTCAATAGTTTCCTATGTCCTCTAATGTGCAATTGTGCATCCATTTTTTGTTTACACGCTGAAATAAAATATCCTATTAGGCTGCAGCATTAATTTCTAATCGTTGTAGAATATAAGGTAGATACCATAATAACCACGATGTAAATTATAGCTTTTGTTCGTAGCCTTTTACAACATCACCACGAAAATTACAGCAAAATAATAATAATAAACCAAATATAGTTTCGGCTAACATACAGCCTACTGCGGATAACCACGCAGTATCTAATATTAACCTAACAATCAGCCCCACTGATGAACACTTGGCTTAGGCCCGTGCCATCAGCTATCCGGCTAGGCCAAGGAAAACAAATCTATAAAAAAATAATAATAATATTCCACAACTATCACACAACGCCAATGCAACTGCTACACAACGCAAATGCTGGCGGAATGTGGGTGTACTATAGGGCATACGTACACTTCTGACTAACCCTTTGGGGATTATGGGCGTGATATTATGTGTATGTGTTTGCCTTGAAGATGAAATGTACAGACGCCAGCACATCCAACACAAGCTACCCGAAACTGCCTCCCAATCAACTTTGAAGTTTATGCTTTAGCAATAAAGTTGAAAATCTATTAAAGAAAGACAGATTTTAGTAGCTTGATGTGCTGGCGTCTGTACCTTTTTATTTTATTACTAGCTTCTGCCCGCGACTTCGTCTGCGTGAAATTTCTTGTTCCCGCGCTGTCACTTCGTTTTCGCTTAGCGATATTACTGACTTTTTTTCTTGTTGCTCGGCTTCGATGGGCCTGATGTTAAGCATCGCTAAGTATAGCATATAGCCTTCCTCAAGAATTGGGCTATCAAATGCAAAAATATTTTTTCAAATCCTACCGGTAGTTCCAGAGATTAGCACGTTCAAACAAACAAAAAAAAAACAAACTCTTCAGCATTAATATTAATACTATCTACGCCCCGCGGTTTCACCCGCTTAAGTGTCGATCCCGTGGAAATATCGGGATAAAAAGTAGCCTTTATGTTAATTCTGGTTATAAACAATGTGTGTGCCTTTCATCAAAATCCAAATTTCATGAAAATCGGTTCAGTAGTTTTTGCGTGAAAGAGTAACAAACATACTTAAAAACTTTCGCCTTTATAATAATACGAGTACTATCTGCACCCCGCGGTTTCACCCGCGTAAATGTCGATCCAGAGGGAATATCGGGATAATAAGCAGCCTATATATGTTAATCCAGGGTGTCAGCTACCTCCATACACAATTTTATCAAAATTGGTCCAGCCGTTTGAGCGTGAAGAAGTAACAAACATATAAACACACACTCACAAACTGTCGCCTTTAAAATATTAGTGTGATGTGATTAGAGTGATTCTGCCCTTGACACTAGGTATTTGACAGTGACCTTTCTACATTGCAGTCATGTAACGTGTCACCATTTTATATCTAAGTATTCTATTAACTAACTTATGGTAACAAAACGTAAACAACCGTGTTGGCTGTTTACTAGGAATCCAACTTAATTCAAGTATAATCCATTTGTCCTCCCACACATGTTCATTGAGTAAAAACCAACCAATGAATGATGTAAGCAGTAAGCTGTTAATGATTGTGGGATGAACCAGAGTTGTCAGTTAGCTAAAAGTACCAAAGACAGATGACATAATTATTATATTACTAGCTGTGCCCCGCGGTTTCACCCGCGATAAAAGTATTATAGTCCTTTTTTATTGATTCCCCATACAAACTTTTCAGGGATAAAAATACGTGTGGCACTCGGGGACTGCCGCGGTAAAGCTATTGCATAGCATTTTTTATCAACTTATGCGAGCTTCGTACAGTCTACACGCATACGTCTAGTCGCACGCACACAAACACCGTGCCGAAGTCTGCCGAACTGAAACGACGTTAGACGATGCACGGCTTTCAACGCCGCACCGCTGTGCCGGTCGGAGTGGGGGGTGTTAGGTTTATTTTCGTTACGGAATTTCTAAATTCGGTCGCCGCGCTCAATGCCCGCGATAAAAGCTATGCAATAGCTTAAAACTATCCTATGTCCTTCCCCGGGACGCAATCTATCTCTCTGCCAAATTTCATCTAAATCCGTTCAGTGGTTTAGGCGTGAAAAGGTAACATACAGACAGACACAGTTACTTGGGGAGATGCCAATACGACAATAAATTAATCATCGTATACCTAATTAATGACATACCCAGTCTACAAACAAAAAATCAATCAAATACGTACCTTATATCCATTCAGGGCTGCTTTTTCAATCGACAGAGAAATTAATGCCAAATGTTCTTCAGTACCTATACTAACTTTTGCCTGCGGCTTCACCCGCGTGCAGGTCGGAAATTATCCCTCGGGAACGTACTCCGAGGATAAAAAGTATCCTATGTCCTAACCCAGGCCATGGTCTCCCTCTGCCAAATTTCATCGAAATCCTTTCAGGCGTGAAAAGGGAACACACAGAGTTACTTTAGCATTCATAATATTAGATGGTTTTCTAGGATGGTTAGTCTTACCAAAGGGTATCGTATTACCCAATAATTGGGTTGTGGAGGTCAGATAAGCAGTCGCTCCATGTAAAATACTTGTATTCAACTGCATCCGGTCAGACTGGAAGCTGACCCCAACATCGTTGGGAAAAGGCTAGACAGATAATGATGAATATTAGATGGTTTTAACTGGATCATTTAATCGTGGACATGTTGCTCTAAAATTTTCTACATTAGGTACCTACTTATTTTGTTACTAGGAAAAAGTGTTTAGGTATCACAAAAAGACTTAACATCAGTTCCCAAAATGCTAAACACGATTTTCCTTGTAAAAGATGACGCTTTCCTGTTGACTCAGCTCGTGGCTATTTTTGTTTTTGTTTATTCAGATCTTGTCGTCTTACAACTACTTACAAAAAGTTCCGACTTCATTGTGCGTTTAAAGCTCGAGTCTTTTTTCGGCAGAAAAATAATCCAAAAAATACCTAAGATTACATACATTCATCATAATCAGCCTATAATGTTCCCACTGCTGGGACACAGGCCTCCTCTCTGTGAGAGAGAGGGCCGCAATCCACCACGCGGGCCCAGTGTACGGGTTAACAGAAGTCACATTTCTTCGAATTTATGGTTCTAGGACATGCCGGTTTCCTCACGATGTTTTCCTTCACCGGTAGTCGCTAGTAATTAGATAAATTGGAAACCAGTCTCCCACAATCGCCTGTGATCGGCCGAAGTTATAGGTATTTCTATTTTCAATGGCGAATAAGCTAAACTATGTCTAATACTATCTACGACGATGTTTATTAGGCTAACACTTTTATCATGTGCTAAGATCACTTCACTAAGAACTAGTCACTTCCATTCTCTAACAACGACAACCAGCTTGGTACAGCCAATCACAAGGACGTAAACAAATGGCTTTCCGATTCCATTGAGGAACGCCAAATTGGCATGTGTCACGTCACTACTGGACATAGTACGTGCTCTGCATGGCATGACAAGCGCTACGGAAAATTAATAGTTAAATCACAACGTCCATACTTTATTTTATGCTCGATTTATTATTGGTCACATAATTCGATTCGTGTTACCGGGCATTTATTTTGACAGCTGTTTAAAAATGGAATCATCGATGAGAAAAAAAAGTCTTGATGAAAATGGAACCTTCTTTTTGTTCGTGTCGTGATTTTAAGCTGTATTTAGTGTTGTCTGTGCTTTTGTGTTAAAAAATTTGCCAATACTGTTAGTCGTGCTGCGAAAGTTTTCTGTTGAAGTAGAAAATTTTGAATGAAACACAACGTATTCCAAATGTATTCAACATTATTCACATTGTATGCAGGATGAATACTGTAGTCGAAAACATGGCTACCGAGGCAAAATGTAATCGAGTTTAACTCTCGGACAAATCTCTATTGCAGGCTGTTCATAGTTTGAAATCGTGGACTGCATGCCAGTCATTTTGAGGTACATGTTCGGCTGCGGACATTTACTGTTATAAGCTGATAGGTAATGAATCAATTAATCGTGTAGGTACCTACTGTTATGGTGTCAATCACAGCTTTCAGAAGATTTCAACTTAACCAACCATACAACCAACCAATCATCAACCATATAACCAATCATCATCATCTGCCTAGCCTTTTCCTAACTATGTTGGGGTCGGCTTTCAGTCTAACAGGATGCAGCTGAATACCACTATTTTACATGGAGCGACTGCCTATCTGACATCCACAACCCAGTTACTGGGTAATACGATACCCCTTGTCAGATTTTCGGATGTAACCAATATTTTGATTTAATGAGTGTTCATGGAGTCTCTTGCCCGTAAAGATCACCTCAAACAAGAAAATAACAGCAAAGGACCATTTGCTTTCAGAAGTTTTTGATACGGAGGGAAAAACCTAACCTCCTCTGCAGAACAGAGTACCAAACAAACACACTAGAAACAAAACATTATAATTACGACTGATTCACACAATCGAAAATAATGATGATGAGTCCAAACACGGCTGATCAAGTGGGTGCGCGAATTAACGCTAATTGACTCATGACTGATGTTGCCTCAATGTTTCTGGCCGCCATTTTGAGATTTCTGCTAGACTGTGAGGCGGTTGTAGGAAACAATGGTAGTTTTTGTTATGGATTCACTTATTGGCAAGGAAATATAGAAGGATAGTAATTTATGCTCGTATCGTGAAATTGAAAACATGCGACAAATCGAAATGGGAGATTGTACTCATTATTATGAACAACTTTTACTATGGGACCAAACCTGAAATCGCGAAAAAAAAATCAATTGTTCCCTACATTTTGTTGAGTTATGCGAACATAAATGTAGGGAACAGCTGATTTTTTTTTCGCGATTTCAGGTTTGGTCCCATACTAAAAGTTTTTCATAATAATGAGTAAAATCTCCCATTTCGATTTGTCGCATGTGTTCAATTTCACCCTGTATACTAATAGGAGAGCAGTAGTGGCCAAGTGACAACGGTCGCGACTTACGAGGTGTAGGTCGTAGGTTCGAACCCAGACAGGCGCTTTACCATGTGTAAATTATTTCATCACCACTGCTCTCAAAACGGTAAGGAAGGAAACCGACATGTCCTAGAACAAAAAATTCGAAGACATGTGACATCTGCCAACCTGCACTGGGCCCGGGTGGTGGATTACGGCCCACTCCCTCTCACCGAGAGGAGGCCTGTGTTTCAGCAGTGGGAACATTATAGGCTTATTATGTATGTATGTATACTAATAGGAACCTTCTACGCTTTGGTGGGTCTACAAGACGAGATAATTCGTTCCTGACACATGTCAGTGCGACAATTCTAGCAACTAACTAATAAAGATCAAATTCGCAAAACACGTATTCATTTATATGAAACTGTCCAGGGTATCAAGAACGCATTCTCTCGAAGTCTCGACGGTCGGACTGTAGCTACTACTTTCTGATTGGCCGACGCTTTGACAATTCAAAAGTGCCTGTAATTGGATTAATTGAAATTTTTGAATTGAGAAAACCTTTGATATGACTATACCCTATGAAATGGCACGTTTCCGGATGACAGCGATGCGGACGATTACTTCGACGCCTAAGTGTCCTTTGTTTTTTTTTTATTTTATTTGTTAATTAGTTATTTTAGTATCTAGTGTATATAGTTAGTTACATATAATATTAGTCTGATATTAGTTATATGGCATATTTTTGTAAAAGAAAAGTTAAAAAAATATATTATTAAAACATGTAGCGACTATTAAAATTGTGGCAAAAATTATTTAAAAGTTAACTTACCCCTCTTCCCTCTATTGCATGGGTCTTAAACATAACTGGCGAAATGTGGGTGTACTAAAGGTACAGACTAGCACATCAAGCTACTACAATCTGTCAAATTTCTTTAATAGATTTTCAACTTTATCGCTACATCATAAGGTTCAAAGTTGATTGGGAAAATTTGACAGTTTCGGGTAACTTGATGTGCTGGCGTCTGTACAACTCTGCTTAACCCAGCTGTCTCTGTTTAAAGCAGGCGTGACGTCATAATATAACGTTACAACAACACCCACCTTTGCTATCAGAATTTCCCAGAGCACAACCGATATTACACCACAAAAATGAAGTCATCGTATAAAATTTAATCCCAAGAGAAAAGGTCAGTAAGCAGTCGCTGTATGCTTAATATCAGACGAATAATAAAGAATAGACGTGCACTTAGATAGGTACTAATGAAACCTGGCAGGAAGCCAAGAACACTAAAATAAAAGAAAAAATAAGTGAAGCATTTATTTATTGCACATAGCCAAGTGAGGGTTTACACTGGTTTACACTGCTGCACTACGAATGGGCATCTATAGGCAGGTAGGCAGTCGCTCCATGTAAGTTTTTAATATTTATATTGCATATAAAAAAAGGAACAGAATCGTAGGTCATCAAAAAATTTGTCCGCATCGCTGTCAACAGGAAAAATGTGTAAACAAAAGGCTGGCAGCATTGCCATGTTGTATTGCGTTGCTGATTCTTCGGCCAAAAATTAGCAACCAACCGGTTGACGATGTGAAATTTTTTTTTTTTTTTTATTATTGCTGAATGGGCCCGCTCTTGACCTCGATCACGCCTGATGGAAAGCGATGGATGAGGTCTATGAAGGAACGAGCGTGCCCAGGAAATGCCTAAGGCACTGGAGCTCCCGCGCATCGACGAAACACAGCAGGCTGCTTGACGCCGGACTCCGGTGGGAGGGTGGTCGCAAACCAGGCGGGCGTTAGCCCTACCACCGCAAGGTGTTGGGTGTGACTGTCTAGGATGCGCGGAGCGCTCGGTTCAGTTGAATAACTGGCGGAACAATCTGCGCTACACGAGGAGGCTTCTTCATGCATCCCAAAAACTGCTACATTCATACCATACCCTTTGCCTACGCTAGCGCCATTTTGGAGGGTTTTTGAAGTGTTATTTTAGCTGGACACTTCCAATTTTCACCCCATATGAGACGGTTCTCCTTACCTCTACCCTCCATAACCAATACAAACAGCCGTGTTGACCAAAGACCGACGGCGACTGTTTGCGAACGTCAGAGGAGACGGATGCATCAAATTCATCATTTTAGAGTTACGTCCTGTTAGGTATGAAATTCGGCACATAAACACAAGAAGATGGATGACATCACGAGCGAAATGTGGTGTACTTTCCTGTCTATCTTCGCCTATTAGTTAATGGATTATGAATGGATATCTCAGCTAATTTTCATATGTGGAATGTGGAATTCATTTGCTGTAATATTTAGTGACAAAGTCATCTCTTGTAATTAAATGTTTGTCTAGTTTCTACCTATAAGTATAACCAAAATTGTTGTTATGGAACTCAGTGGTTTTTCTCCTGCGAACTTAACGCAGTACCTATTAACCATAGATATATACTGTTTTTTACATTTCTATGCTAATAACGTACAGACGCCAGCACATAAAGCTACTACAATCTGTCAAATATTATACTGCAGTAGGTACAGTGTGAAGATGATATGGCTAGAAAGGGAGTGATTTAATAGATTTTCAACTTTATCGCTAAAGCATAAGGTTAAAAGTTGATTGGGAAAATTTTACAGTTATTATATATAATATTATAGTATTTATTGTGAAATAAAAACAGTGGTGGCCCAGTGGTATCGGCCTCGACTTACGAGTCGTTTCGAATCGTCTTACGAATGGTGGGTTCGAACCCAAACAGGCGCTTTACTATGTGTAAATAATTTCATCACCACTGCTCTCAAAGCGGTGAAGGAAAACATCGTGAGGAAACCGGCACGTCCTAGAAACAAAAATTCGACGACACGTGATGTCTACCAACCCGCACTGGGCCCGCGTGGTAGATTACAGCCCACTCCCTCTTGAAGATAGGAGGCCTGTGTCCCAGCAGTGGGAACATTATAGGCTGATTATGTATGTTATATAGGTATGTGTGAAATAATAATATCAACGTCTACTTTATGCAATCCATTCTGCTCTTATTACTATTTCTTCTTTACATTTTCCTTGCAAGATTAAATGCATTTTTGGCGATCCGGATGTCTCGTGGGCGTCAATGCGGAGTTTTGGTTTTGTGCAAATAAATTCACAATGCAGATTGAGTGCCAAGTTTAAAGTAATATATGATTTTCTTTTAATTTGCTAAGCTTTTGTCCATCCCAACCAACATTTTAATTCGAAAGTGACTTGTTTGTTTGTTACGCTTTCACGCTAAAATGGCTGAATGGATGTCGATAAAATTTGGTACATGGATGGACCATGACCTGGGTTAGGACATAGGATACTTTTTATCCCCGTAGTACGTTCCCGTTTGATAATTTTCAACCTCCACGCGGGCAAAAAGCTAGCAGATAATATAAAGATACAAGATTTTTAAATGCACTATGCTTTGAATTACTTTTTGTAATTTATGTGGCACATTTTAACTCTATACGTTCTACTAAAGCTAGTTGTCCATTTTGCCAATTTTGGCACGGCACCGGACACTAAAAGCATCGTTATTTCTAAACATTACTTTAGACCAGCTTGGATAAGCTTTAGCACTGGACCATTAGGATGCATGTCGACATCGGACATTTTGACTTTAGTGTTCTGTCAGCCTCAAAAATTGACACAGAAGCATCGAAAAAAATTCACTTGTTTAACTTCAATTTGTGTTTCATAATACTGTATCTATTAATGTTAAGCTACTTTAGTATATATGTGGTATATCTTTTCAGGCTACACAAAGAGTTACCGTGTAGTTTCTTATCGTCTCTTATCCATAGGAACCGAACCGTGCACCTAGCTTCTGATGTTTCATAAGTACCCATGTAGGTTTATGTAAATTAAAATATTTAAATGAGTTCTTGTCGATGTATACATCTTTGTCTCTGACTAAGCGTCTTTATTCCTCGGTGCATTTCAACATCTGACATGTTGGCTCTTACGCCGAGTATCTCGAGTTATTCCAACATCCCACCATCGCTTCCTGCACCTCCTGCAAGTTTCTAGGCTAAAGGAAAAATATATATTGTGATAAGATGACAGTTCAGCGAGAAGTTGGCTGCATTCCAAACGAAATGTTCGGTACACGGGTAAGTTTATTAAAGGCTCACGCGGACAGGCGCGACGCGATGGTGCGACACGATTCTGGTAGAACAATTTCCGTGTAGTTTTCAAAGAAATTGTTCTAAAAGAGTCGCGCCGCGATGTCGCGTCGCGCCAGTCTGCGCGAGGCTTTAGCCTTAATTCGTTCTGCTGTGATTTGTCTTTGGTATTTTTATCTCGGTCATTAACTTGGTTATCTGCAAGATTTTTTTATGTTATGAAGAGGACGACTAAAGTTATGCGGATTTGGATAGTAAGTTTATGGTTAGAAATATGGGGTTTTATGGGTTTTAAAAGTTATGGCTATTTAATTAAAATTTATTGTTCTATTCGATGCAAAAATGGGAACTATCTTTCGAAGCCAAATTCAAGCGGATATCGCTTCCCGTGTATCGTTAAATTCTTTATAGTTTTACGAGAATTCAACCATAGGTATCTACGCTGGGAGTCTTATAGTTTAAAATTATGAAAAATCTGACACTTATGTTCTGCGTCCACAATCTTTATAATACTCGAATGCCCGTTCTCACTAACACAAGATAACACCATAACGAATACCTAAATAAAAGCACACCTTCAGATTTTCAACACGAGGGTTGAAAAGCCAACAGTGCAATTATATTTAGGCGTTCATTTAGGAATGCGGAATGAAGTGATCCGTAAAAGTAATTGTAGTGTGGTGTAAGTAATTGTCGACATAGCTCACAGAAAAAGCAAGCCGAAGTAGCCGGCCATATTAGCCGTAGAAACAATGACCGTTGGGGCGGGCGTGTTCTTGGGTGGAGACCCCGAATCTGCAAACGCAAGGTAGGACGTCCTCAGGCTAGGTGGAGCGACGATCTTCGCAGGATAGCTGGTAGCAGCTGGATGAGAGTTTCCGAGAATCGAGTTAAATTGCGTGCAACTGGAGAGGCCTATGTCCAGCATTGGACTGCCGTAAGCTGATGATGATGTTGATGTTCATTTAGGTGTTTTCTAGTGTTAGTAAAAACGGGCATTAGACCTAGTTTAGACGGCAACCGTCTCATTCCGTCTCGTATATCAAATAAGTACGAGAATAGAAGCTATACACCCATAAGCAAAATCCCACCGTTAAATTATAAGTAACTAGCTGCGCCCCGCGATTTTACCCGCATAAGTCTCGATCCCGTGGGAATATCGGGATAAAAAGTACCCTATGTCCTTTCCCGGGACTCAAGCTATCTCTATACCAAATTTCATCAAAATCGGTCCAGTCGTTTGAGCGTGAAGAAGTAACAAACATATAAACACACACACACACTCACAAACTTTCGCCTTTATAATATTAGTGGGAAGTGGGATTAAGACCACAGACTAACTCATCCCACTATTTATCCAACAGATCATCAGATAATAGGTAATAGAAAATCACTGCATTGTGTACGTTTGCTCTCATCGGGAGCATTCGCCTGTAATGTAACGTTACAGATTCGAGCATTACATCAGTGAGGGAGGAAAATCGAGCATTACAGCGCGCACCTTGTAATGATACAATGTGTAGTACCTTGATACAACTTGTTACATCAATGCGCTCCACTTATAAAAAGTCAAATCTGTAATGTTACATTACACGCGAATGCTCTTCAACAAAGAGAATTGTATAGTCATTGCTCGTCAGTCAGGGAGGAAGTATTGTAATGTAATGCTCAAAGTCGACGCGAATGCTCCTGGTGAGGGAGCACCTTTAAACCAACGTATTTTAATGAGATATTGTCACACATCCGAGCATCGCTCCCAATTTTATTTACTTTCCTCCTCGACTGTGTATTTACTAAATGCGTAGGTACACTAATTAACGACAACTTTGCAAACAGTCGTCGCGGTGAGATCACTGTACAAATACTTTTGGACTTTAGGTAGCTACGCAGATAGGCACATTAGGTACGTACACATACGAGTATATGAATTGGTAATCTATCCTAACTAATATTATAAATGCAAAAGAAAGTTTGTTTGTTACCTTTTCAAGCCTAAACCACTGAGCCGATCACCCTGAACACGGATATCTATGATCTGAAATCTGGATCCAATGAGAAAACAATCGTCACTAGATCCATCATGGATCTGGCCAATGGATCTTCTGAGATTGAACGATTTTTGCATATACGTTGTCAGGTGTACAGAAACGGACATAGGGTACCTTTCATCCTGAAAAAATGTGCTGTTCTCGAGGAAAACAACAATAACGTTATTATGCTAATAGATGGCGCCACGTGTCTTTCGAATCATAATTGAATTATATTAGAAATTCGAAACTTACGCGGGTGAAACCGCAAGGCGCAGCTAGTACTAATAATAAAACTAAAGAGTTTGTTTGTTTTTTTGAACGCGCTATTCTCGGGAACTACCAGTCGGTATCTAAAAATTATTTTTGCATTTGATAGCCCAATTCTTGAGGAAAGCTAGGCTATTATTAAACATCACAGCAGGCCTCTCAGGAGCCGAGCAAACACATTCCAGTCAGCACTTGCCGAAACAACAGTGCCTACAATTTTGGGACAGTAAGCGAGTAAATAGCACAGTTTAGATTAGTGCAGTGCACACTTTGAGTTCACTGGTGCAAGCACTTTTGGTACCCACTGTACTTGGTAGGTATGTAGGCACGCTTACTGTTCTCGTGGGCTCACTTTGTAGCCAGAATCGCACCGGTTTAGTCACTTATGTTGATTGGTGCAAGGTATAGGCTGATAATCAGATAATGGTTACCGTGAAATGTAATCAGTTTTCTTATGATAGTATACTAGCTGCGCCCCATGGTTTCAGCCGCATAAGTCTCGATCCCGTGGGAATGTCGGGATAAGGTGTCAGCTATATCCATACAAAATTTTATCAAAATTGGTCCAGCAGCCGTTTGAGCGTGAAGAAGTAAAAACATATATAAATACCCACTCACAAACTTTCGCCTGTATAATACCTATTAGTGTGATAGTGGAACCGCAGTCTATAAGAAAGAAGACCGACTGATTCCAGCAGGGGAATTCCCAGATACCCTACCCCACCACCACCCAACCACCCATTCGCGCGTACTTATTACCACCCGTTCGTTCGATACCAAAACTGATACAATGAAGTATTTATGGAATACCATTGGTGTTAATAGATGAAAACCAAGAAATGGGATATGCATTTGAGATAATTTAAAAATAACTACCTATGCATTGGGTTTTCGATGAAGGTTTGTTTAACAATTGCAAGACTAATCCTGAATGTAATTCGTGGATTCCGGATTAGTCTTGCAATCGTAAACTTTTGTAAGTTGAATGCTTGAAAATCTATCATTTAAAAGAACTAAATGATAAATGATTTATTTCTGTAAGCAGGTTTGTACAAACACTTTTACACGTCAATCTTATTTTTTTGAAAGCTAGATGAGGTCGGCGTTTCCTATCTGACTACTCTGAGAAGAAAGGCCGAAACAAACTCAGAGGTTACAGTCTCTTTTAAAGTCCAGACAAAATCTTGGTCAGATCATGTGAAGACCATATAGATTAGCGTCTGAAATGGTCTTTTGGGGAAAGAACCACACAGATTGAGCGGACCTGTCCAGTCAGTGCACGCATTTGTCAAAAATCGTGCAGCTCAACTCAAAACTTGAGGAGCTCAACGACGACAAACTAACCATGGCTCCCTTTGTATACACACGTTTTTCTTGTCATGAAAAACTACGGCTTATTCGCCGCGTGTAGGCACGGTCGTCAGTGTTGTATGGATCACTATACACCGTGTTCCGGACGATATACATAAACTTCGACCAGATGTTCAAACTATGGAAATAAGCATTTTTCACTATGGACACATTAAAATTCTTATTTTTTATTTTTTGTTAATTTTCATATAAACTAAATACCTTGACGTAAATCGCCCGATATGCATGCCTCTTTATCCGAATTGGCAACGATGACGTATTTTCATTCATAAGATTTTGCGGGCTGCAACTTGTCAAAACTGGGTTAAGACCCTTTCTTACTGCATGCTCTATTAAATTTCACTAAATGAAATTACAAATATCTTTGTAACGAAGCCTTTTCAAGTATTACTTCCTTTGTTAGATTTAATTTGTAAAAACTATAGAAGCGTTTGACAAAGATTATGGATATCGTGAAGAACACGGTGTAGAAGCTTGTTGACAGACACATTTTTCTACGGCGCCGTTTATACGCCATACCGTACAGAAACCGTCTACAAAGGGCCTAAAGTTTCAAAGTAAAGTTCTTTCTGGTTCTTCTAATACGAATTGACAAATAGTACATATTTTACCTGTGTTCATTTGTTTATCTCGCTTCCTCTCCTCCCTTGCACCAACCCCAATGAATCAGTCTTTACACTCCACGCCAATTCATTAGCAGCTCCACTTGTTTGCAAATTAGTCTTTGTGCTACACAATAGACATGCATAACATTAAATGACATGATACTTAGTGCCAAAGGACTCACTGACCTTAATATGGCGAGAAGACTATTGCTACATCTTAATATGGCGCGTGATGGCATGATTGTACCAAAGGCTATCATGTTACCTAGTAACTGGGTAAGGGATCCCTTCTTTTCGCATAATGTCCTTTTTATAATATACTTTGGCATAACTATTTTGGTATAATTTGTATTGCCATAATAATACTCTGCCATATTTTTTTTGGCTTTTAGTTTATGTTGGCATAATTATCTTGAAGAAGAATTTGTTTTGGCATAAATTTAATTCGCATAATACTAAACGACGTCAGGGGCACCCTGGGGTTCGGTTTGGTTAGATTCCTTTAAACCCTGCAGACAAAAATAGGAAATCGCTGGAAATAAAACGAGCATACTAAAATGCTTTAGAATGTTATGCTATGATTAGAGAAATTATGCTTAAAAAAAATTATGCGTAAGCTGTTATGCGTAAATAATGTTATGCGAAAATATAATTAGGAGAAACAAAAGTATGCCAAGATATATTTTTTTTTTTCTGGCCTGCGCTGTCCCACTCCTGGGCAAAGGCCTCCCTCCACTCCTGGGCAAAGGCCTCCCTCCACTCCTTCCATTTTTCGCGAGCCCGCGCGTCCTCCCTCCAGTTTTGACGGAGGTTCCGTCAAAACTGGAGGAATCTTAGGAAAAGGAAGGAATCTTATGAATCCAGCTCGTCCCGCCATCTCCTACGTGGTCTGCCGCGACCCCGCCTCACTGTCTCAGAGCACCAAGTTATATTAGGTCTTAAAATTGTATGCCAATGGATAGGGAACCACTAAGTAATAGAGATCAGATAGGTAGTCGCTCCAGGTAAAGTTCTGGTATCCAGCTGCTTATAGCGGCTTCCAAAATATAGTTGACATTTTTCCACTTCAGCTGCGACACAGCACATTATTGATTTTAAATTCCAGTGATCCAAATTCAACTGCCTATGACTTCTCATACAAAATAATCAAGTAATCCCTTAGGAGTAACTGATTATTATTTTTTTAATTTGAAGAAAAAGTATTCAGATTCAGATCACATACATTCCGTCAAAACCCACCCGTTCTGTATAACAGTTATTATACGGGACGTGGAGTTGCGGACACCAGCCCGTATTACCTATTATACAGGATGGATACAAAAATCTATCGTTTCCCAATGCAAAACTTACTATACTTACAAAACTTCAGTCTGCACTTAACACCTGTCACAACACCAATTTATCTCGTCTGCTCAACGTCCGTATGTCACTGCAGGGATCCAGCAGAATATCAGCGTCAGGTACATTTGCCTGACACATGCTGAGCTGGACTCCCATTTGGTGCAACCTTCAGACGCACACCGCACTGTGTGTTTCGTTGTTAAATTTATATTCGTGGGTAATTGGTTATCATCTAATGTTGTACTTTTGTGTGTTGTGCTGTCTTTTGTGTGCGCCAAATAAATGGTTTATCTATCTATCTATCTAATAATTATGACACGGTATGAAATGAAATATTAAACACGTGTTTACTTACTTATATAAAATAAAAATATGATTCAAGATATTTATTCTTTCAATTCATATTTAAAATAATAAGAAAAATATACCTTTGAAGAACTAATGAAAGAAACTTCCAACGGCATTCAATTAAAAGATTCCGTTTGACATATATAAATGCATTTTAAATTAATAAAAGTTGTACCTACAGCTATTGAAGCGATCTTACACGTGCTGAAACAATTTGTATGAAAATTAAATAAAAGATTTGAATTAGAAAACATAACAGGTACATACTGTTTGTAGTTTGTTGGTCGTATTAATTGCACAAATGTATACAGGCAAGAGAAAACAACCATCAATGGACCAGTCTTAGGTAACACCGTTTTGACAGCAATGGCGATGAATCTTTTACACAAAGTAACGTGCCTGCTTGGGATCGAACCCACGACTGACAACTCGTAAGTCGCGCTATCTGTTATTCCCATTAGTCCTCCTCCAGCCTCTACCTTTATTTATCTTCAATCCCCACAAGATGATCACATATTATTACAAAGCACATAAAACACATAGCCACCCAAATTATCACCAGTACCTGCAATAATAATTACATTAATTAAACGTCCATTATATTATAACCACAGCGTTGGTTATAACCACCCTGTATTTTCAATTTACACGAAGAAAACATAAAAATACAAACTGTATTTAAGTGCAAAATTCAACTGCATTCAATAAAATCAAAGGCCCTGAAAAACAATACAAAAATATATAATAAGTAAGTATAACGCCAACGCTTTTACGTCTAAAAATAACTTCAACGTTTTTCTGAAAGCGATGGATGAAATTATTCGTTGGAAATAAAGTGTTGCGTGAAAATTGCATAATTTATTTTTACCTTTGTGATTTGTTGTGGACTAGCTGTGCCTGCGGTTGCGCTTGTTTTTTTCCGTCTTGTGTCCTATTGGGTATTGTTTTCTCCATTCTTCCTCTGTGCGTTGACATAAGATTTGGCAGTATATTCTTTGATATAATCTATACTTGATCTGACTTTCAGAAACCAGGTCTGGGTTCAGCCCGGTTACCGGTTCTACATTATCATAGCATAATTAATATACAGGTTGAAATTGAAAACATGCGACAAATCGAAATGGGAGATTGTACTCATCATTATGAACAACTTTTACTATTGGACCAAACCTGAAATCGCGAAAAAAAAATCAGCTGTTCCCTACATTTTGACGAATTATGCGAACATAAGGCTTGTTCCCACGAACTCCAAATCTATAAATGTTGCAGCTGGGTTTTTTTAGCGATTTCAGGTTTGATCCCGTAGTAAAGTTGTTCATAATGATGAGTACAATCTCCCATTTTGATTTGTCGCATGTTTTCAATTTCACCCTGTATAATGTTCCCCCTTCGAATTTATGTTTTTTTTTTTGGAATGCAAGTTCCTCATTTACAATATTCTTCATAACGTCCTCTGTTCTGTCATACTCGCAGGTGCATCGAAGCAGATCCTTGAACCTCTAAAAATAGAGCAAAAAAATGTGTAAAATTAAAAAATAAAAATGTTCGTAATGCATAATGCCCTGGCTCAGAAACAGCGCTTTTCTGTATGAAAATAAATGTGACGTAACTCGTGGTTTTCCTGCATCACCGCGGGAAGTAGCTTCATGAAACTTAATTAGAAACGTTTGCGAATGGTTTTTCCAACCTTCGTTTTGACTCGTTTTTGGATTATTTTCTCTGAACTTTAGCTGGCGATGGCGTAGGTAATTGATGTGGTTTCGTAATCTCTTTTTTTCTTTGCTGGGTGTTAAAGAAACAAGTGAATGCTTTAAGTTAAGTATTGACAAACTTGATACAGGCAGTGTGAAAACTGCAGGGAAGCCTACGAAACATTGCCTCTTAAGTTTTATCTTTTCGAATACCTACCTAATAATAATAATAATCCTCCAGGCCGCATTTCGGCCATGCCGGCCAATCTCAAAGGAAACTAGCCTTCGGCGCGGGAGATATTACAGTAAACTAGCAGCGCCCCGCGGTTTCACCCGCATAAGTTTTGATCTCGTGGGAATATCAGGATAAAAACTATCTTATGTCCTTTTCCGGGACTCAAACTATCTCTATACCAAATTTCATCTAAATCGGTTCAGTGGTTTAGGCGTGAAGAAGTAACAAACATATAAACACACACACACACACACACTCACAAACTTTCGCCTTTATAATATTAGTGTGATAGTGTAGTATAATATGGATAAGTGTGCGCAGTGTGTGCACTCTCTCTTCCCTCACTCTCATAGTCCGATGGGATGACACGTATTCCGACACGACCGGAGAGATCAGGCGCAGGATCAATGGCTTAACGTGCTTTCCGAGACCCGGTCACTACAAAATTCCTAATAACCACATACATACATTGCCCATACATTGCCCGACCTGGGAATCGAACCCAGGACCTCACGGTGCGCGGGCCTGCGGACGGAGAGTAATGGGTAGCTCACCGTCCGATCAGGACCAGGCCGGCGCGTATATGTTCCACGCGCGCCTCAAAGACATGTCAGCATAAAGGAAGGGGCCTGTTAGGGCCGAAGCCTGCCGAGGGTGCGGGATTGTCCGAAAGGGTTACCGCTACCCCGGAACATAAAGGGCTAAGGAAGGAACATGGGAGGGTTTTAGTCAGTAAGACTCTGACACTCCCTTCCGCTCCACCCAGAGCGGGAGGGGTCATTTGATGAATTTCCCATCCACAAAAAAAAATAGTGACCATGAGACCAACAGGGTCCTCAGTCCTACCTGATACCCTACCTAAGAGAGATAACAACAACAACATAAATTGTTTTGTAACATAGATACCTATTGTCTCATTTCGCCCTTATTTTCTTTCATACACCTGCCTGTCATCTGTAGGCGTATACCCGGTGGCCTATCTTTTACCGGTCCATATGTGGGTCGCAGGAAGAGACTGATGCGGGCATAGATATACAGGTTGTCCTTGGAAGTATGGATCAAATCGAATCGTGGGCAAGTGCATTTCCAAAAGAAAAAAATTAATAAAAGAGAAGAGAAATCGAATCGTTTTAAAAAAATCTTTAATAAACCTATCAGGGCTATCAATTTAATTATTTTAGATAGCCCTGATAGTATTTTTTTGGGATTATTTTCTTTGAGCACTATGTGAAGTGATTGAAAAAAAAAAATATAATTGGTCATAACTTTTGAACCGTAAAAAAATTCACCGACATTCTCAGGATTAAAAAGTTTGGAAATGACCTTGCCCACGCCCCTATTCGATTTGATCCATACTTCCAGGGACACCCTGTATATTTCTATAGATGCGGGTATCTTTTAACAATGGACTAAGCTCAAAGTGCTCAAACACCAGGAAGTGGTGAAGGACGGCATTTTAGGAGCTTTTGTAACATTTGAAGTTGAAAGGTGCTAAATTGTCGGCTTGATTTGAATAAGTGAGTTTTTAATGTAGGTATCTTCGTTGTTCATACTTCTACAAAAGCATGTCAATAGCCACACTTGAATTAGGAAAATCGCCCTTACTGTTACCTGCGACAAAATGGCGCTATAAATAGCCTGGAACCCTTAATGTTACCGTAGTCGCGCAGTCAACTGTACTAATTTAAACAAAAACTTATGAAAGTGTACTTGTATGGTTCGAAGCTTTAAGTCCATAATACATTTTAATGTCAGTGTATACTTGAACCAGTGGCGTGCATTGGTTTTCAGAATAGGTAGGCACTAGGCCGGGTCTAGTCTAGGCAAACGCGGTCACTAATCAGAAAAAAAAAAAAATTACATAAATTGCGGAGGTCGAACGTCATGGTATTACGCGTGAGACGTGCGTGTTTTTAATTTTGTAATATTAACTTGAACGAGTAAAGACCAATGACAATGTGCGTATAGTACGGGAGCCGAGTAGGCCGTCCGGCGACTGCCTACTGCCGCGCGTGTTTGTATGAAGATTTTGTTTTTTGTTAGGTATGATAATTTAGTGAGTTGACAGGCTTATGTTGATATATCGAGGTAGGCACTGCTTATATGCCTATATGCAATGCACGCCACTGACTTGAACCTACACTGACGCTTTAGAGCGTGACTGCACAAAATCCCAATTGATCGCTCGCACATACGACGTGTGACGTATTCAGCGCTAGTCTATGCACAAAATAGGCTGTATTAAGCGCTTGATATCGCGAGATCACCCATCTGTGATAGACCTTTTCTTTTTTTTTTTCGCTGAGAAATGCATTACGCATTTCCGCTCGTGGGGGACGAGACGGGGTATGTGGGACTCCTGTCGGAATGACACCGACAGTATACCCACTAAAACTCAGCGGTGTTCCCGCATCGCCGTGATGGGAGGGCCATGGGAAACTGGCTCAGCCTTTACTTCCACAACCCTCCCGGCGCATGCCCGCCTAGCTGGCGGGCCCCGCATGCCGCCCAGGCTGGGGGGCCCTAAATTGGCCTTAAAACCGCGTTGTGTAGTTTTCAACACGGGGAATGGCTATAAGAGAAGACGGAAGATGGACGGAACGGACGAACGGACGGACGGAGGGACGGAAGATGTCAATCTAGACGGAGGATGGCAATCTCATGAGATTGCTATATCCTATGTCTTCTCTCTTCATCTTCTCTTATAGGGATCTTTCTTTTATCCCTTATTGTTACAGCGATGACCACACAAATGTGTGGGAAAAAAATGTTTATTTATCTCAGAAACACGTGCATACAAAAAACTAAAAATTAGCTCTAATAAATAAAACATAAAATTTTCAATAGGATTAGCATAAAAAATATTATTAAAATCTCGATTGTGATTGTAAATGTAAGCTTGGTCAATCCCTAGTATCAGGTGGGATGACACTGACAGTTCACTCCACGCTCACTTTGCCTAAATTTTCACGGTGAGACGATTACAGAATCGCACTGATCTACATATTACGAGCACAAAACAGAAATAGTCGACAGCTGCACGTGACTGTGACAAGAAGGCTTCTACATGATGTTCGGCTGTTTGGCTTCGGCATGATGCTGCGCTATGGGGGGGACGCAGCACAGCGCTATGGTAGCTGTTGAACACGACTCCAAAAATTATAGTATACTAGCTGCACCCTGCGGTTTCACCCACATAAGTTTCGATCCCATGGGAATATCGACATAGTTTCTTATATGTTAATACTCCAAATCCGTTCAGTAGTATTTTCGTGAAAAAGTAACAAACATCCATCCATCCTCACAAACTTTCACGTTTATAACTCGTACTAGCTGCGCCCCACGGTTTCACCCGCATAAGTGGGAATATCGGGATAAAAAGCAGCCTACGTGTTAATCCAGGGTGTCAGCTACCTCTATATCAAACTTTATCAAAATTGGTCCAGCCGTTTGAGCGTGAAGAAGTAACAAACATATAAACACACACACACACATGCAAACTTTCGCCTTTATAATATTAGTGTGATTACTAGCTGCGCCCCGCGGTTTCACCCGCGTAAATTTCGATCCCGTAGGAATATCGGGATCAAAAGTAGCCTATGTGTTAATCCAGGGTGTCAGCTACCTCTATATCAAACTTTATCAAAATTGGTTCAGCCGTTTGAGCGTAAAGAAGTAACAAACATATAAACACACACACACACATGCAAACTTTCGCCTTTATAATATTAGTGTGATTACTAGCTGCGCCCCGCGGTTTCACCCGCGTAAATTTCGATCCCGTAGGAATATCGGGATCAAAAGTAGCCTATGTGTTAATCCAGGGTGTCAGCTACCTCTATATCAAACTTTATCAAAATTGGTTCAGCCGTTTGAGCGTGAAGAAGTAACAAACATATAAACACACACACACGCACTCACAAACTTTCGCGTTTATAACTCGTACTAGCTGGGCCCGTGGTTTCACCAGCAAAAGTGTCGATTCCGTGGGAATATCGGTATAAAAAGTAGGCTATGTGTTAATCCAGGGTGTCAGCTACCTCTATATCAAACTTTATCAAAATTGATCCAGCCGTTTGAGCGTGAAGAAGTAACAAACATATAAACACACACACACAGAGAGACTCACAAACTTTCGCCTTTACAATATTAGTGTGAAGTTCTCACGGTAATATATTTGCTGCTTTAGTGAGGCACGTCCGAGTATGGTAATCTTTCTAATAAATATTCCAATGCACCTACCACCTACATTAATTCTAACAGTCCAATCTATTTACGTATGACCTTTACAAGCAATCTGATACAACAGGGCTATTTCCGACCGTCTTACATAATACACTTAATAATACAAAAACACTACGGCGAAACCAACTTACAACCCTCCATTTATACCACTTCTTGCAACACAGCTGAATATCGTATTCATGAAATTTCGTACAGCGTTCCGCCATGCAGATTGAAATTGAAAACATGCGCCAAATCGAAATGGGAGATTGTACTCATCATTATGAACAACTTTTACTATGGGACCAAACCTGAAATCGCGAAAAAAAAAAAAATCAGCTGTTCCCTACATTTTGACGAGTTATGCGAACATAAATGTAGGGAACAGCTAATATTTTTTTTCGCGATTTCAGGTTTGGTCCCATAGTAAAAGTGGTTCATAATGATGAGTACAATCTCCTGTTTCGATTTGGCGCATGTTTTCAATTTCACCCTGTAGAAAAAATAATGAAAGCAAGAGAGAAGATGTTACTATTGTATTAACTTGTAATAGGGTTAGCCGAGAGGGAGGTAGAACGATTTGTTGGTAAGCGAGCCGACAGACAAGGTGAAGATACATAATTGGTTGCAGGAAAGAGGAGCTGTATCGGTTACCGGTATCATCTGCCTAGCCTTTTCCCAACTATATTGGGGTCGGCTTCCAGTCTAACCGGATGCAGCAGAATACCAGTATTTAACATGGAGCGACTGCCTATCTGACCTCCACAACCCAGTTACTGGGTAATACGATACCCCTTGGTAAGGCTGGTTGTCTTTAGGGCTTCTGACTACTCGTAACGACTGTCAAAGATCTACGAATGACAGCCGGGACCAACGGCTTAACATGCTTTCCGAGGCACGGAGGGGTATCGGTATGTAAAGATGGTCACCAATCCACAGACCAACCGCGGCAAGCGTAGCTTAACTTGATCGATCGACCTGAGCGGCTGTTATTATTTAGCCACGGGCCCCTCGTATCTGTTACGGTACTGCACACTAATTGCGTAACCACAATCTGAATCATTTTTAAAAATACTGCTAATGCTAATCTATTGCTTCATTTGTTCGAAGGACTTGTCTACACAACAACATAAATAACGCAATGAATGTTGTTGAACTGTCAAATGAAAGCCATTTTACCCCGTTGATCAGTGATCAGAGAGGCTTTTAACGGGAAAGTCTAGGTAGTTTTATCTAAGTAGGTTGATATAAGCCGGTGATGTTATAAGAAATCTGAAAGTTTCGTTTATACAAAACTAGCTGCGCCCCTCGGTTTCACCCGCGTAAATGTCGATCCCGTGGAAATATAATATAAAAAGTAGCCTATATGTTAATCCAGGGTGTCAACTACCTCCATACTAAATTTTATCAAAATTGGTGCAGCCGTTTGAGCCTGAAGAAGTAACAAACATATAAACATACACACACACACACCCCCACACACTCACAAATTTTCGCCTTTATAATATTAGTGTGATAGTGTGACTAGCGACCCGTCTCTGGTTCGCAGGATTGACAAAATGTCGAAATTTCTTTATTACTTATAATAATAAATAATAAAACATTTATTTTCAGGTAACAAAGACCCATAGATACATACCTTAACCTAAGTGTACATAATAATAAAGTAACAATTTTGTTAGTAAATAAAACTTAATAGCATGTTAGTATCACTTAGTTGCACTAAGTCTGTGCGGTACACCTCTACCTAACCCTTCGGGGCATACAGGCGTGATGTTATGTATGTTTTATACACATCCATCCATCCATACTAATATTATAAATTCGAAAGTAACTCTGTCTGTCTGTATGTTACCTTTTCACGCCTAAACCACTGAACGGATTTAGATGATATTTGGCTGAGAGATAGACTGCATCCCGGGGAAGGATATAGGATAGTTTTTACCCGAGAAATCATCCTTTAAGGGGGTGAAAAGGGGGGTGGAAGTTTGTATGGGGAATCAATAACCGCTGAACTATAAATGCTGCTATAGAATAGGTTTTATCCCCGAAATTATCCCTTAAGGGTGTAAAAAGGGAGGTGGAGATTTGTAAAGGGAATCAATAAAAAAGGACTATAATACTTTTATCGCGGGTGAAACCCGCGGGGCACAGCTAGTGATATATAAAACATTAATGGAGAATTTATTCCGGAAGGCATAAACCGTCCGGAATAAATTCTGTAAATGGCGGTGAAAAGCACATAAAAATTTGTTTTATACAGAAGTCTGTTACACAGACAGACGCGAAAAACGACTTTGTTTTACACTGTGTGTGTATATACAGGATGAAATTATAATCACCGTTTTCCTCTTAAGGGGTCATTGTAGCACCGCACTCTTTTCAAAAGATAGTTTTTTATTAAGTTGTGATGTTGAATTTATTGCTAAATGGAAGCTTAATATAGGGATAATGAAAAGTTAATCTTATGTTATATAAATTATTTAATTCATTGTTAGCTACCTATCTACCTACCAAATGATGTTAGTTTCGTAAATAGGTCACGATCGCCTCAGGAGGCGTCTCTCTCTGGTTGTTCCTAATAATACTTTAAAAATAAAAACAAAAACATATTTTGTTTCATTTTCTTATGACACAACCCTACCCATTCTTTGTCAATGTATGAAGATTGTATAAAATGGTGTCCAGACATTGCCTAAGTAATTTTACCTACTAAAATGCTCCCAAAATCTGTCATTCAAAACTGGATTGTATTCTCTATGCATTAAACTACATTTTACACCATGCTAGCATAAAAATCGAATTGTTTATTTTGGAGTAAATGCATTAGGCAATGTCAGAGACATGAGACATTACTTTGCCTAATTTTTTAAAATACCTCAAAAACTTTTATTACATACGAAAATTGACTAAAACAAATTAAAATTACAGAATTCTTGAGTTTTTATATGATCAAATGTGTACACAACATGAAAATGGGGTATATTTTAATTTTTATTTCACGTTAAAAGCCAAAAATATCAAAATCCGGGCAAAGTCAGGGCAGTTGACGGTACTGTACAAAAAAAATGTTTTCATGATCAATATGAACATGACAGAATTACTTTAATCTACACTTCTTCTTAGTCTTGCGTAGGTACCTACAGTAAGCTAAAAGTGTATGACCTGTTCCTTCTAAGAATATAGTCGACTTCACTTAACGACGCGATTTCGCGGTGATATTTTAAGGTAAAAGTTTATTTCGGTGTGCATATAAATTTAAATGAGCAGGTATTTATTTGCTTGTGTTTTATGCTGGTATGCTGATCAGGAATTTGAGAAATGCAGTAATACTTAGCTTACTACCGCCAAACTGCATTGTTTATCCTTTGAAGTTGAATGATACTGGTATTAAGTAAGTAATTAACAAACATGTGGTTCGCTCGTGATGTTAACTGTGTTGATACTCGTATTATAATAAAATATGACAGGCCTGATGGTCTAGTGGTTAGTGACCCTGACTGCTATGCCGGAGGTCGTGGGTTCGATTCCCACCCAGGACAAATGTTTGTGTGATGAGCGCGATCATTTGTTCTGTGTCTGGGTGTAATTTATCTATAATATGTATGTATTTAGAAATATATAAGTATGTTTATCAGTTGTCTAGTACCCATAACACAAGCTCTGCTTAGCTTGGGACTAGATGGCGTTGTGTGATAGTTGTGGAATATTATTATTATTATATGAGAATGTGGATTTGCGTTTAAAACTTTATAACATGACAATAATTATGAATGAAAACAAAACTTTCACATTTTTATATTCATCACCTTTCTTAGTATTTCCTTCAGTACACCAACCAACTAAACAAACCAAACCAACCAACAAACAACCAACAAAACCAACCAACAAAACCAACCAACTAAATAAATATTTCAAGTTGTAGTGTACAAAATTAATATGCGGGATGCATCGCCAAGAAATTATTTCATTACTTACTATATTAATATTATATTATTAGATAGACCGTAATGATAGATAGCAATAAGTTTAAGTGTGCACCTACCATAAGAATTTATAGTAAAAGTTAACTTAAATATGAACTTCGACGTGGAATATGCTTGGCGTGTTGCCAGAACCAGCCTTGCTCGCACAAATAGGGTAGCAGTTGTAGATAGGTAGCATTTTATTAAAATAAGGCTATTTCGCGTGGCTTACAAAAGTTTCCTTGTTTCATCTTATACAGAAGATTAGACTAGGTAGATTTCTTATTTTTTTTTATTAATTAATATTCAGCATATAATGTCTATAATGTCCCCACTGCTGGGACACAGGTCACCTATCGGTGAGAGGGAGTGGGCCGTAATCCACACGAGCTCAGTGCGGATCGGTAGATGTTACATGTCTTCAAATTTTAGTTCTAGGACATGCCGGGTTCCTCACGATGTTTTTCTTCACCGTTTTGAGAGCAGTGGTGGTGAAATAATTTACAAAAAGTAAAGCGTCTGTCTGGGTTCGAACCTACGACCTACAACTCGTAAGTCGCGGCCGTTACCACTAAGCCACCACTGCTCTTAGCATATATATACATAACTAGCTCAGACTTTGTCTGCGTGAAATTTCACCCTATTAATTAATGATAATGAACCTACTCTTCACAAAGAACACACCCTCCAAATTTCATGGCTCTGGGACCAGCGGTTTAGGCTGTGCGTTGATATAAGTCAGTCAGGACTTTGAATTTTATACACAATAGATATACGAGTATTTAAAGCAAAACATTCACCTTCACCTTTCCCATAACATAACCACATTCTTATACATATAACATACAGTAAATAGGGTACACTTAAGTGCAAAAGTAATAGGCAGTGCTAGACAGGCACGCGGAAGCCCATTGTTGGCACATTCCTCACAAGTTTACTGCTTAGAGACTTGCTTGCACCATATACAGTAACTGGCCTCGAGTGTACTCACGAGCAAAGGACGTTTGCTCCTGTTTTTTTTTTTTTCTTTTTATTGGTGCCGACCTGGACGGGTTCCAAGATTATGTTTTTTCATACGATATTGTACCTAGGCTAATAGGTACTATTACAATATTTGTATAAAGAAATTGAATGCATTTTTTTATATTAAAAATGCCCTGGATTTCTTTAAGGCACATAGTAGCGCAATTAATACGGTAATATGGGGTGATAGAAATCCGGAACAAAAATGTAATTATGCAAACCTATGTTTTAAGTATTTAGATTCATGTGAGTGGCCCACTATTGCCTGTAAAGTAGATTCATGCAAAGATTGTCAACATCGCAGTTTAATTGATACATATTATAATCAGATTGTAAATAGTATAACAAAAGCTGCAAAACACTCATATCGGGGTAAAACATGTACTAACAAACAAAAACCAATTATTGGATGGAACTATCATGTAAAAGAGTGTCATAATGTAGCTAGGCAATACTTTCTATTGTGGAACTTTTGTGGACGCCCTACGCAGGGTCAATTATACGATGATATGATACATAGCAAAAAGATTTTTAAGAATAAAGTAAGATGGTGTCAGTTGAACGAAACAAAAATAAAAATGGATATTATAGCCACGCATAGGTTTAATAAAGACTTCGGAAATTTTTGGAAGGAAACCAACAAATTAAATTATAAGTCAAATAGGCCTATGTCTATTAACGGCAATCAAGACCCATCTAGTATAGCTAATTTGTTTGTTGATAAATTTAACCCTACACCTACAGCTATATCTCAGTCTGCCCTTCCCATTTCCGATAGTCAGAGTGGACAGGTGAGTCGTGGAGCCCATGGTGGTTCGGAAATGCCATCGTTGCCGTTACATAAGCGTGAAGAGTGCACTGACACCGCTGCGCTACATGTCACTGCGGAGGATGTGTTTAGGTGTGTCAGGGGCATGAAGCGCGGCAAATCTCCGGGCCACGATGGGCTCAGTGTCGAGCACCTTCTATTTGCACCTGTATTGCTTTTTGAGAAATTGGCTTTGTTATTTAATTCATGTATCGATCATAGCTATTTACCTACAGATTTCATGAGGACTGTTGTTGTTCCTATTGTAAAGAACAGAACAGGTGACGTATCCAGTTCATCGAACTACCGACCCATCTCCTTGGCCACTGTATTTTCTAAAGTATTTGAAAATATAATTATGAAACATTTGAATGAAAAGAACATACCGCTAAACAACGCTCAGTTTGGTTTCCGACGAGGCTCATCCACAGATCTAGCTATCTTTGCTTTAAAAAATACAGTGTACGAGTACCTACATAGAAATACAACAGTTTATTCATGCTTTCTAGACCTAAGCCGAGCATTTGATTCAATTAATTATAATATATTATGGGACAAATTAAGAAAAACAGAAGTACCACCGAAAATAGTAAACATTTTGGAATTTTGGTATGCTAACCAAGTTAATCAGGTCAAGTGGAATAATGCTCTGTCGGAGACTTACAGGCTAACAAGTGGAGTGAGACAGGGTGGTCTGACGTCACCGGTATTGTTTAACCTGTATGTAAACCAGCTGATCGAGGAGCTCAGCAGCACCAGAGTCGGATGCCAAGTCGGCGGTGTGCGTGTTAATAACCTTAGTTACGCGGACGACATGGTGCTGCTCAGCCCGTCGGTCAGCGGCCTCAGAAAATTAATAGACATCTGTGAGAGATATGCAACTCAACACCACCTAACATACAATGTAAATAAAACGGAAGTTATGATTTTTAAATATAAGAAAGGCCCTGATGTAATACTCCCTATTAATTTAGGTGGAACTAATTTAAAAATAGTTAAAAAATTTAAATATCTCGGGCATATTGTAACAGACAACTTATCGGATGATGATGATTTGGAACGACAAAGACGCAGTATCGCTTGTAAAAGCAATATGCTAGCTAGACGTTTTTATCACTGCTCGAATCAAGTTAAGGTGACGTTGTTCACGGCCTACTGTCAGTCGTTATACACCAGCCAACTTTGGTACCGGTACACGAGGAGTGCGTATAACACTCTTCGTGTACAATATAATAATGCCTACCGTGCTATGATGAACTTGCCCTGGCGGTGCAGTGCGACTGACATGTTCGCCGTGAGCAACGTTGCCGGCTTTTCCACACTGCTAAGTAGGCTCAGAGTGTCATTCTACACAAGGGTTACCCTGAGTAAGAATGATATTGTAAAAGCTGTGTACCGTGTCGTCCATCTTGCAAGAGAGGTAAAAGACTTTTAATATTATATTTTTAGTTATTGTATTTATGTATTTTAATATTCTATATGTGTTATTATATTCTATTTGTGTTATTGTGTTGTTATTATGTTATGTGAATTTTATAATGTTAATTGCCTATAGTAGTATTTAAGTGTATGTGTCTGTATGGTATGGGTTTAATAATTGCCTGAAATAAATGATATTTAATTTAATTTAATTTAATTTAATTAGGATCTCCAACAAAAAATACATACAGGATAATTTTGTTATCACCATCCAAATTTTTACAGGGTGTTCTACCCATGAATATGAACAAGTTTCACTATGGGACCAACTTTGAAATCACGAAAAAAAAAGCAACAGCTGTTTAATATAAAAGTTCAATACCTTTGACCTACCTAAACCTATACCTTTTTTTACCTAAACAGCTGATTTTTTTTTGGTGATTTCATAGTTGGTCCCATAGTGAAAGTTGTACATATTCATGGGTAGAACAACCTGTAAAAATTTGGATGGTGATAAAAAAATCTCCCTGTATTATAAAGGACAGGAACAAAAAATCTAAGTGCTCCCTCAGTTATAGGAGACAACATCATGCAATAAAAACAAGCAAACAGTATGAGATACCTAACCTAAGCTCACTTCACCTAAGTTTAAGCTCTCTTCACTTTAAACTCACTTCACTTTAAGCTCACTTTACTTTAAACTCACTTCACTTTAAACTCACTTTACTTTAAACTCACTTCACTTTAAACTCACTTTACTTTAAACTCACTTCACTTTAAGCTCACTTTACTTTAAACTCACTTCACTTTAAACTCACTTTACTTTAAACTCACTTCACTTTAAGCTCACTTCACTTTAAACTCACTTCACTTTAAACTCGCTTCACTTTAAGCTCACTTCACTTTAAACTCACTTCACTTTAAACTCACTTCACTTTAAACTCACTTCACTTTAAGCTCACTTCACTTTAAACTCACTTCACTTTAAACTCACTTCACTTTAAACTCACTTCACTTTAAAATCACTTCACTTTAAACTCACTTCACTTTAAACTCACTTCACTTTAAACTCACTTCACCTAAGTTTTCAGTGAGATTTTTACAGAATAGATCGGCTATAATTACTAACTTAACCGCTCAAGCGGCGCGCGGGTCGCCGATCGGCGACGAAACAATAGAAAATCAATTGTGTCTCATTAGCGGAGCTTGACAGATTAACTATTGAAAGTTCTAAATGAAGAGCATTTAATTCTATTACCGTTGACAAAACAATAACAGCTTGCCAAACTGAAATCCAATACCTAATTTATAATCATTATAATCACCCTAATTATGCTAACCTATTAAACTTGATTTCAAGTGGGTGGTCTGTGGTAATTATATCTCGTCAGTGCACTGGAATGACCCTTGCACTGTCATAATCATAGATATATGAAAGAAGGAGATATGGCCCGTAGTTGAAAATGTATCAGAACCCGATGTCGCTAGGTTTGCCCCACCGCCGCGCCACTACTACAGATGTAGTTTAGTAAAAGCAATAGATACAAAGTCGCGCACACTCTTGCAATTCATAAATCAGAACGTACTACACAATCAATTATAAACCTTAAATCATCAAACACAGCGTGCATTTTACCATGCACCGTACAACTCACTCACACAAAAACATCTATCGCTATCGTTGTGCTGTGCAAAAGCCATTTATTTTACATATACGCTAGTGATTGACTAAATCGGAAAGTTATCGATTCTTTAATTCATTATTGTACTAAGAAAAATAAAGGGTCATGAAAATAAAATAAATAAAAAACGATATGTTCAGAACATATTATTATATTATAAATCAATAAAATGTGTTTAAACAAGTAATTGCAGTTAATAAAAAAAAATTAACATAATTTAACATTTTCTCAAGGGCCTTCCAACCATTTAAACGTCATATTTTTAGGTCTTCTATAAACCGGGTTAAAACGGTTGACAAATTGAAAAATTAACTATAATAGCAATATATTCGTTGAGCATTCAACGTTGTTGTCGATAGCCTACGTTAGTGGACATTCATAACCACATCACTATCTCGCCGCAAGACACAGCGGCTGTACTATGCGACGCTCGGCGAAAATAAAGTATCGTTTTGTAATGTTTACATTGCTTGCTTTTCACTTACGACATACTGAGTGGCTAGTGGTTAAGAAGCAATGTATTTGCTGCAAAAATAGTATAGCCGCTGCGATATTTGAAAACAAAAATAACGTAGTAAAAGCAAGAAATATTTTACGCTTTGTTGTTTTTCATGATTTTAAAGACAAATACAGTAAAATACTTTTACTTATATATGGTAAGTGATTCCACGAGATACGAGGTTTTTATTTTGACTTCGTTTTTTACAGGAAACCACTGAACAACTCGGCATTTTTATATTTTATCACGATCACAGTCAAAAGCGCACTAGTTTGCGGAGACGGCCATTCGCCTAGTACAAGCGCATGTTGCTCATGACGCGTGGACACAGACACGCCCCCTTGCCACTTCTCCTGTTTTTTACATTTCTATGGTCATAATGATAAGTCTTATCAATCATTAGACTAATAATGTTATTTTATTGTTTCAGGTAAATATTGGATCGACGTGTGCGGTTTGCGATTGGAGCCCGGTATCGAAGCTGAACCGTGGTAGATCCGTAGAGGGTAATGTAGAGCTAAACTGCAGATTTTTATTTAATCATGAATTAATGTATAAATAAGTACATACATAACATAGTATAAAACACTGTAAGCTTAGATCTTTTAAACTCCGCAACGGATTTTGATGCAGTTTTCAGCAATAGATAGAGTGTCTAGTTAGCTCGGAGGTTTAGACGAAAACAAACATTACTTAAAATAAATGTTCTTGTATATCGATTTTATTCAATTTCGAGCGGCCATTCTTGTTTACATATTTGGCAAATTTAGCGCGGCCGCACCTTACGTTATGTTTATAAAATGTGTAAGTACAAGGAAGATTCTTGTTCTCACACACTTGTCTACATTTTTTTTTTTACTTTTCCTTTCGCAGGTCTCCTGGAAGAAATTTCTTAAGGTATAAGCAGTACCTTTGTACTCAAATTATAACTATAACATATCCTTATGTATTTTACTGTGTGTACATAAATAATAAAATAAATAAATAAATACCTCTTGTATGTACTAGGACAGTACCAGGTCAACATACGATTACCACATTAACAGAAACACTTACTATGTTGTAAGACCAACAACACAATACTAAACACACGATCGTATCCACATTTGAATCACAGATTGTCTGGTGATGTCATAACGTTAGCATGAGGAGTTGCAGCAGTCCTGCGTAACATTACACTTAGTCATAAGTACTTGATAATGCGATAAAGGGCTCTTTCTATATACACTTTCGAAGGAATCTTTACTAATATTGTAAATATTTGTAAAATGTTTCTGAAGATTGTTTGACCATACTCTGGGTCTGAGAGCAGTGGTGGCCCAGCGGGAACGGCCGCGACTTACGAGTTGTAGGTCGTAGGTTCGAACCCAGGTAGGCGCAGTACTTTGTGTAAATTATTTCATCACCACTGCTCTCAAAACGGTGAAGGAAAACATCGTGAGGAAACCGGCATGTCCTAGAACCAAAAATTCGAAGACATGTGACATCTGCCAACCCGCACTGGGCCCGCGTGGTGGATTACGGCCCACTCCCTCTCACCGAGAGGAGGCCTGTGTCCCAGCAGTGGGAACATTATAGGCTGATTATGATGACTCTGGGTCTAGTGGTTTCTTTCCACTTTAGGTATAATGACCATTTGATCATTTTATCATTGCTCCCTACACAGTACACAAAACATCACATTACAACTACCTGAGCAAGCCAGCAGCTCCATAATATTCAAGCAAATATGCTAATCTGTGGCGCTGGCGCCGAATGTGTCGTAAAAGATCAGCACAATGTTGTAAACGATAATTGTTGGTAATTGTTAATTTTGCTGTTACTCTGTTGACTTCAATATGGACCAGGACCGGACTAGGGGGCTTAGAACAGGTGCGACCGCCTAATTTGGGCCTAGTGCCTCGGATTTTTTGGAAACGAATTTCGAAAACAATGATGAAATAAATAAGAAGAAAAAATAATGGAGTTTGACTTCAGCAACTCGAACGAGTGTTTATTCGTTAAACTTCTCACTACCAATTTGATATAACGCACGTCTCACTAAGTGGGTATTCCAAATTCTACAACCATTGCACCCTGCTTTAAATTCGCCTTAGCTGAATAATATCCTCTTTCCCCCATCTGTCCAGGGAAACAGGCATGCACTAACAATGACTCCTCCAGACTTAGCATTTACACCCATTATTTAGCCATTCTATAACTTATTAGCTGAAGGCCAACTATCATACTTTAAAAACGTTTCAGCGACAATCAATGTGAAAAAGTTGACAAAAATGTAAGTAAATAAGAGGTAGGTCTAGGTAAGCTTGACAGTTTGAGAATGAGATCAGAAAGTGATCGTTCTTATAAGTACGGGAATTGACAACATTTCAAACCTGACACGACCTTAAAACAAAAATACTATTTCTTTATTTTCGTATCCTGAGTTCAAATATATTTTTATTTTATTTCTAAATTTCTGAGAAAAAAAATAAAAATCAAAAAACATGTGATGACGTCACATAAACGGCGGAATGAGGTAGTTACCTTTGCGCATTCCAATGTCTTTGATTGAAAACATTATATCAAACAAGACATGTCAATGTCACCTAAGAAGTGTAACTAGAAAACAACTAAAAAACTGAATTGAATTCAACAATATTTTTTCCTTTCAACTCGACACGCTGCTTACTGTTAATATTATCAATTTTTGATTGATATTTCGCCAATAAAATGGATCCCAATGAAAAATATACGCCAATGACGGAACCAAAACAACGACTGAGACAAGTGACATCTAACAGTTTTTTTGACGGGTCACAATAAAGCAAAGGTAATATCGCCATTCTACCGTCATCTGGCACTTACGTCTTTTTAGAATACACCGAATTTCAAAGTTAAAATTATGAATGAAAAGTACATAATTTCGAAAAACGAAAAAATATGGGTGCCCTAGATTTGAATTTATTTTTATATAACGTAATAATACATGCAGGTTAAAAATATGAAATTTTGTCAATTGCCCCTCTGAATGCAATTTTGTTGCACCCACCACCAACCCAAATACATCCCTGTGCACAAAACTTACACAAACACACGACATGTGCCCATTAACAAAATGTCGACTCCGAACTTCTGCTACAACTGCTCCCGTTATGCTAATATATTGCCACCCTTTATAGACAGACATACAGCTTTGACAACATTGAAGCTTGTATGTGAAATTGTTATTACATTTTCTACAACAGTTCTTGCGTACGTTGTTGCCATCTTTCTGAATGTTTAATAATAGTCCTCCAGACCCTATTTTGGCCATAGCGGCCAATCTTAACGGAGACTAGCCTTCCACGCAGGAGATATTATATTGCACAAGTGCGCAGACAGGTGCTCTCCCTCTTTCTGACTGTTTACGAAGTTCCGAATGTTGGTTCATACGATTCGACATCACTAAACTTTTTGTTCGTCGTTCCCTTAATGCTGAGGATCACGACCACATATGACGCCTCTCCAAGTTATGTGGTCTTCTACAATGTGGATAACTAAACTAGAGCTTCAAATTAGATTTTGACAAACTTTTCATCCTAACTTCGTTTGTTGGTGTCTATTCTGGTCCTATTTTTTATTCTGCTAATAACCTTGTGCACTATCTCATCGAGGCATTGACTGTTAAACCATCTTAACACTTCACCTTCACTTCACAGACTATTTTAATCGTCTTTCTTATGACGACATCGACCGCTCAGTGGCGCCCTCATCGTTTGTTTGGTTATTAGTTTTATTTTCAGAAAATAAGCATATTACGTTGGGCTCCACAAAATTATACGTTATTATTGCAAAAGCAGTAGCAGTGATATTGTTTTGTTGTATGTGTTTGTGGAATTGTTGTTGTAATTGTATCAGTAACATAGTTGTAAGTTTATTTTATTGTTAATAACACTATGAGTGTCATGGTTACTCGCAATAAAGAATTTAATAATAATAATAGTTCGAAATTTAAAAATGGCTCGATGGTTTAAAACTGGGTCTAAATATAGACCTCGTTTTCGGGTTATCAGCATCTGCTATTAATATATTTAATCATTGATCTAATTGTACGGTTGCACCATATCCACAGAACATATCCCAATATTTATTATATTTTCCACCACTAACTCTCAAATCTATGATTTGTGCGCCCACCTGTGTTGACTCATCCGCAGTTAATGATCCCTTTACACCAGCCATTACCGCCTTTGATCGTAACATTATAACACACGTAGCGTTGTTCAAACGAACGACCGATCTGCTGACATTTTAAAGTTCATATATTTTTGTACTGTGGCGTGGGTAGAGAAAGGCTGTGTTTTGTTTCGTTTGAAAATGTTATTTTGTTGACAATGAAATGTTTTTCACGCATAAGACAGCTTGGAATGGAATTCTGTTTTTTTTTTTCATTTGCAACGTTGCCCGGCTCTTTTTTATCGTGGGAAAATTATATCAATGAAATAGGCATACAAATATTTATTTCCGAACCGAGAATTTAGAACCGAGACGGCCTCTAGCGTAACAGCTACTGCGATAAGCGAGTAATCAATTAACTCGATTGAAAATGTTCGCTCTTTTGAATTCTATTACCAATTAGGGCAGGGAAAATAATGCGACCATTACTATTGCCAACAATCAACGTTGCTGTATAAAGGTGCGTCTAGATTATGTTATTATAACATATAAACTTACATATCCATACTAATATTATAAATTCGAAAGTAACTGTCTGTCTGTTGGTCTGTCTGACTGTCTGTCTGTCTGTATGTTACCTTTTCACGCCTAAACCACTGGACCGATTTAGATGGGTATAGAGATAGTTTGAGTCCCGGGGAAGGACTTAGGATAGTTTTTATTCCGATATTCCCACGGGATCGACACTTATGCGGGTGAAACCGCGGGGCACAACTAGTGTTATATAACACGTCCAAACTATTTAACATTGCTAACCTCTCTATAGAAACATGTTATATGTATAACTATGTTTAATAACAAGTTATGTTACAGTGTGGACGCACATTTACGGTTTGAAAGTTATAGATTCCACTGCAATTAAAGACCCATGAGACATTTCAGCTTTGTATCTATACGTAACGTATATTGTTTAAGTTTCTGAAATTCAAGCTTTGCTTATTTCTTTCTATTGTCCTTTCTGTAATTTACAGGCCTAAACCCAGTCCCAAGGCTAGTGCACAATTCTATTCCTGGAGAGCATCTGTCACAATTTGACTGATTACCTAAACGTGACGCAGTGGCCAGCAAGGCGGATTCATGTGCATGGCTAAAATATTCATAGCACGTTCCGATCTCAGTTAGTCTGTTTGGAGGGTAAGCAGATATTTGAGGGGTGAGGGGTAGGTACATAATTGTTACTGTTCTAGCATTAGTACGAGTATTGGTGATTACTTTTATGATGATCGATATACATACAGGGTGTTGCGGAAAGGGTATATCAATACAAACGGGTTGAAGAGTGTATCTGGTCTAGAATCTCTGTACAAAATTTCAGCTCAAAAGCATTAACTTTGAAAATGCTTAATATTTTTTTTTATTTCGACATCACGGCGCTGCACTGGCGCGCGGCGGCGTGATGTGCGTGTACTAGACGCACAGACACACTACAGATAATGGATAATGACCCTCGTAGTGCGGTGACACGTTTGTTATGATTTCAATTTAATAAACTATCGAAATAAAAAAATATTAAGCATTTTCATAGTTACTGCAGCTATCAGAATATTCAGTAACTTTACCGAACTCTGAAGATGTTACAACTGACTCCACAGTATCTACTTCTTCTGGAAAAAGTGGGAGACCGTGCGTACCTTATACAGACTCGTCACAATCCACAAAAAAAAAGAAAAAATACTATAGGTATTCGTATTAACTTTTAAGCCATTTTTGCCACTGTTTTGTACAATCCTATAAAAACTCAATTACGAGCTTTTCTACCGTAAAAATATTCTAACTTTTATCTGGCTGCTCACGTATAATATTAGTTATACCTATTAATACATAGTATAGGTATCAAAGATTTCAATTAATCTAAGAAAGGACAAGTAATAACAGAATTCTATAGAAAATCCAGGCCAATAACGTTTAAAGGGAAAAAAAAACATTAAACATCGGTAAAAATATAAAAGCGTTGGAATTCGATATCAATTAATTTAACGCTACGTTCACGCGCTGTAAAAATAAGATCAAAACAACAGCATCATGTTGTATCCCGATGAACTAAAAACACACTAAAATATATCGGAATTTAATAACCTCTCTGAAAGTTTTACTTGGTGTAAGATCGGAAGGCCAAGTTCTCGTAATTAAAAAAAACCGAGTGTGCTTATGACCACACGACTGAAGTGAAACTTCAAACGTATTTGGCTATGAGAGGAAGAGAGAAAGAAAATGTGCGCGCGCACTGCTTTCTCTTGCTTATATCCCCCACTCAACTCCCGTTCGCCTCGCCCGATCACACTTTTCGAAACGCTTACGTCACGCGTTCGCCAGCTTACTCCCCAAGTCAAGCGTGCGTAAAGAAGTTTCACTTCAAAACATTCAAAATCTAGTCGCAACCTCATCTCAGCGACAATCAATGTCAAAAACTTAACACTAATGTAGGGAAATTAGAAGTATTTTTGACGGATTGTGACTGAGATAAGAGGGGTAATTCTCGTGATTTTAGGAACGGTCGCAGTCTGATCTCAGTCTCAATATGCCAAAAATAGCTCTAATTTCCCTACATTTTGACAAATTTTTGACATTGGTTTGTCGCCGAGATGAGACTGCGACTAGATTTTGAACGTTTTAAATTAAGAGAATTGCCCCTCTGACTGTGAACAATCTTAAAATTACGAGAATTGCCCCTCTGATAGACTGCTAGCAGTGTAGATATCTATTTTCTTTTCATTACTTACATCTAAGGGTGCATACACACGAGCGGCACGCGTCAACGGAGCTCAAATACACGGGCGGCACGTTGTCGACGGCTGAAGTTGCCTCTGCCGTTATAGCAACTAGTAGTGTAACACCCATAGAAATATTAAAAAAAAACGATGGAATGGAAGAGAGATAGATGCGTCAAAAGCCGAACGCTTAGGCCGATCGTGCCTCTCTATCGCTTGTTCCGCGCTCTCGCTTGCACGCTCGGCTCAGGCGGAACGTGAAAATGAATTATGTTTTTTCGTGCATGCAGCCGGCGTTCATCGATTTTTAAGACGTGATCACGTCAAAAAACGTCTTTCTTTTATCCTTTAACACCCATTAAAACTTCATTTACATCTTACTTTATTAAGTTTATTACAAACCTATTTACTTACACATTTCTCTGAAAACTGACGATAACCCTGTGGCATTACGGCCTTAGCAACAAAAAAAATGTAACAAATTCAAGCACAAAATTAATATTGAAAACCGATCGAACCAAACACCGTTCAAAGTTTGCTAAAACAAAAACATTATCAAATGCAAAACTCAGAAGTTTTAATGATGTAACAAGATATTTGCTGCAATTAGCGCACAAAGGGCTGAAGTCTCCGTTAAGTTTTGTTAACAGGAGCCAAGTTGCAACCTTGGACCTTTGCTTTAAACTAGTAAGGACCTAAGAACTTCGTTTCTTTGACAATTTTTCAAAAATATAAGCAGAGCATACCATAATCAGCCTACAATGTTCCCACCAGCCGCTAAGCTAAAGTGGGATTGGGCTGGCCACGTCTGCCGTATGCCCAATGAGCTGTGGGCCAAAACAACCACCAGGTGGAGCCTTGACACAGCTATAAGGCGTCGCGGCAGACCCCGTAGAAGATGAAGGGCCGAGCAGGACAAAACAAACAACCAGTGGTCTACTTTAGCCCTGGATCAGTTGATGATGCAGGCTAACAGTAACAGTAATGTTATATTGTCCCCACTGCTGGGACACAGGCCTCCTCTTTTAAAGGGGGAATAGACTGTAATTTACCACGCGGACTCAGTGCGCACAAATGCTTAGACGACCTGTTAAGGGGCTGGTGGAGCATGCGTAGTTCATACAAACGTAATAACAAAATAATTTGTAAATCAAACATTGTATTTATTCCGATTGGATTATAGAATATCTAGGTTCCCGAAAATTTATTTAGAAAGGGCACTATATTTTTATTTTAATAGTTTTTTAGTTTATTTAGCATAAGTTTCTCTAGTGTATAATTATGATTTTATCTTTCTAATAAATAACAATCATGAGAGCCGTGGTGGCCCAGTGGTCACGGCCGCGACTTACGAGTTGTAGGTCGTAGGTTCGAACCCAGTCAGGCGCTTTACTTTGTCGAAATTATATCATCACCACTGCTCTCAAAACGGTGAAGGAAAACATCTTGAGGAAACCGGCATGTCCTAGAACCAAAAATTCAAAGACATGTGACATCTACCAACCCGCACTGGGCTCGCGTGGTAGATTACGGCCCACCCCCTCTCACAGAGAGGAGGCCTGTGTCCCAGCAGTGGGAACATAGGCTAAGTATGTAACAATCATTGTATGTAAAGATATAGAAGACTCATAAATAAAGCTCAGTTCATCCTCCATTTCGAGTACAATACTAAGAACTAATAGTTCACAATTCCGAACAAGATTTAAATGTGTATAATGTAAATCGTGCATCCCGCACATCTGTCCGACCCATTAGGTTACCAACAACGGAGTGATGGGACGTAATATCTTGCACTGAACATTAGAAATTATCGTGCAATGTGTATCGTTGCGTGAATATGTTATTGAATGACGTTTTATTAGCGCGTCTAGTCATTTGTTTATTTTGTAACTAAGTTTGCGCCGTGACTTTTTCGTTGTGGATTTTTAAAGTACCTTGTTGCATCGATCCACTTTTAGACGTCGATTTTCGACAAAAAAATGTTTCTTACTGCGTCTTAGAAATATAATTATTATCTTCAAAATTCATTACTAGGGGATTTTCATTGATATGTAGCGGGATTGTCCGAAAGGGTTACCGCTACCCTGGAACACAAAGGGCTAAGGAAGGAACACGGATGGGTTTTAGTCAGTAAGAGTCTGACACTCTCTTTCGCTCCACCCAGAGCGGGAGGGGTCATATGATGATTTCCCATCCAAAAAAAAAGGGTGCAGGATATGTGTGTATTTTTGTCCAAGGGACCTATTATTATATTCAATTTAATTTTTCCATTGCAATTTGTCAATAGCTGGCTTGGCGTGTGAAACTTTGCAATGAATTTTCGACTTACGTATTTGCACATAGGCCTTATATAATGTGAATATAATAGGTTCTGCCGCTGTGATATGGTAGGCTTATTATTCTTGACAAAGGCAATTAAGCTATGAAACGTGTGGACCTATAAGGCTGGTTTCACAACGGTGACTTCCATGCGTTTGCTTATATATTTTACCTCGGGACACGGACTTTAGCATCATCAAGCTAGGTGCAGTATACACGACCGCAGAAAGAGCTGATCAATTCTTCTTTCTTCCTTAAATATAGAAGTTTATAAAGTGCACAAAGTTGTTCACTTACTGAACAACAGAAGTCGAAACTCAAGATTTGCCATCGGGCAATGGAGCGCAGCATAATAGATCTTAAGCGTACAGATCGAGTTAGAAACACCACGATGCGCTCCATAGCTCAAGTAGTGGAAGTTGAAGAAGAAACAGCCAGGCTAAAGTGGGAGTGGGCCGAACACGTCTCACGAATGCACCCGGAGAGATAGGCAAAGAGCGACACTCACTGGACGCGTGATCGGGAGGACATCGCCGTCGAGGTAGACCAAGGCGAAGGTGGTGTGACGATCTAATATCATTTGCAGGGCCAACATGGCCAGAGATCGCACAAGACAGGGAGGTTTGGAAGGAAAAGGGGGGGAGGCTTTGCCCAGCAGTGGGACACAACGAAGGCTAAAAAAAAAAAAGTTTTTAATATTTGAACAGTAGGTGTAGGTATATACTCATTCTACACGCGAAGTGTACATTAGGGAGTCCGTGTCTACACATTCAGACAGTGGTCAGGGTCAGGGCTGTTCTACACCGCCCCTACGTTAATACGTATTGAGCCTATTGTGTGAACTATGCGTATTATAAGCAAGACCCAATGCGGCATTAATCATGGTATTCATGCCATAGTAATGTGTATTTGATAAGGTTATGTTGACCGAGATTAATATGGTGTAAGTACCTAAGGCACCTGTCCCACCGCGACGACGAAGTGGATTTAATCCATCCAAAGGTTGTCTTTAAAATATCGCTCTTAGCAATAAGACCGCCCATTGTGTCACCCTTTGTAAACTTTCTATATTTATATCTGTAATTTATATGGTGTACATAATAAAGAGTATTATATTCTATTCTATTTGTCTTGCCCAAGAAACTACATAGGTACAAAATATAAAACGTGAAAAAATATGTGACGTTTGAAGTAATTTTAGTAGGCAAGTTTTCATCTCGTCTAAACTTGTACGGAGTAGTGTCAGGCGCTGATTAATATGACAGGACTAAACTAAAATTTATCTTCTGTCCTTTTCATAATGAAATAGAAAGAAAAAGATGCACTGAACTTAAATTGACTTTAGTTTATGAAGAATGGAATCGGCACCAAGAGCTGCTAAAGAGAGTAATCGCTCGGAGACGCTCGCTTGGCGCAGATGACTCTCTGAAAGGCTCATCCTTGGTACAGACGCCAGCACATCAAGCTACCACAGTCTGTCAAATTTCTTTGATAGATTTCCAATTTTATCGCTAAAAAATAAGGTTCAAAGTTGATTGGGAAAATTTGACAGTTTCGGGTAGCTTGGTGTGCTGGCGTCTGTACATATGCATACCAGCAAGGAATCGCTCGTTACCGTCGCGCACTCTCTGCTCGTTGCTCGCTAACGTTGGCGGAACAAGTGCCCTAACCTTACCAATGCGATATACCAGCAACAAGCGACAATTCGCTACGCACTTCATCGTGACTTGCATACCGATCAGAAAGCCCAGACGACGTCTGTGTCTACAATCGTTATCATAAATCAATCAAATGTATGAGTGTTACATCACGTACAGTCAACGACAGAGATAAGTATGCAGGCAGCTTAGTAGCACTCCTTTAAAGTGAAGTTGTGCGTGGTTTGAGTAGTCAAATTATTGACACAAGCTCGTCTGAGTGCGTTTTATGTTCAAAAGTTTTGTCACGAATGCAATGTCATATTAACCTTTTAACCGCCAGACTTTATATGAGTTGTCGTGCCCCCAGAGCCCGAAAAAAAACGAATAATAAATACCGATGAAACGAGCTGTGATGATGTAATAATAATACAGATTAAACGAGCTGTGTTGTTTGGTCGTATATATACGACCCTGGCGGAATGGACACGAAAATATTTGTCGGAATAATCCGACGTAAGCGGTTAAAAGGTTAATTTTGCGTGCGTATTGCAAAGACATTTTTTCTAGCATCCATACCAAATACAATATGAAATTAGAATCTTTTAGACAAGGCGTATTTTATACAGCCTTGCTGGTTTGCCTGTTATAGTCGGATTAATAAGTTGCCAATGTGAAACAGTATTACTTTAATTTGTATAGTCAACCTCGTAATTTCTTATTCACCCTTAGGTTGAATGTGACTTGCACGTCGTACGGCAAGGTCTATTTGTCTATGTGACAGTTAGATAATTTCAACCTTAATAAAGTTTTTATTTAGTGGGAATTTTATCAAAAGTGGTAGATAAAGAAATTACGAGGTTGCCTGTACGTATTTCGCTCATACATAAATTATACCTCGCTCAATTTCTGAAAGCACGAATCACACTAATATATGTATAAGGCGAAAGTTTGTGAGTGTATGTGTTTATATATTTGTTACTTCTTCACGCTCAAACGGCTGGACCAATTTTGATAAAATTTTGTAAGGAGGTAGCTGACACCCTGGATTAACATATAGGCTACTTTTTGTCCCGATATTCCTACGGGATCGAAACTTATGCGGGTGAATCCGCGGGGCGCAGCTAGTTAATAATAAATTGAACGAAAGATAATGAAATGAAATCATCAATTTATTTATTGATATTCAATGGACACTTTATCGTGCCAGCTGAGTGGCTGACTAACAGTCACACCTTTTCAATTGATAGTAACAATATTAACACTCGGTTTCAGAATTGAGAATTTTAATTTACTCACTTGTGAAACTCTTTGTAAGCATTACTTGCACTTTTTTGCTACTGACAGATAGGCAAAAAATGTTTCATCATCATCATGTCTTTAATCGCCGAAAAGGTTTGGCTTAGTTATACATAAGTATACCTATATATATCTGCTTTAAGTGGGGTATACTATAAAATATACTCCTCATTTTGCTTGTGACTTGATGAATCTTTTGCGATTTACGGGGCACTAATCCGGCCTCTAGGATTCTACTGAGAAACTCCCAATAACATTTTCCCAACCCTTGCCATCACTAGATCAAAGAGGCGGTAACTGCAAGTAATCTTAAAAAAAGTAGCACTCCGGGAGTGCCGACAGAAGTGAAAACTTGAACAATTACGTGTGTATTTTTTGAATCGTCATATAAACAAAACACAAACAGAATACTTTGTCATCACTCACTGACATATCGGAAATACATTAAAACCGAGTACATACCGAGGACAGCCGAACACATCGCATGCTTAATGGAATACTGACCTACCTCAAAAAAGACGATTTTTGGGACATCGCAAAAGAAGATCTTGCTATGAGGACGTTCCTGCTTGTTGCCGCATAAAATTAAACTGATTAGTGACTTGATTTGATTATTAATTAATCATGAATGCTTGTATTTTGAACGTCTTTGATTAATTATTGATGAGATCCGAGTAAAAAAAATTCTGTAACTCTTTTCTGACGTATCTACTAATGGGTTCCATCCGAATGTAGCGCGGTGTCGGTAACAGTGTCGCGAGTTCAATGGTTTTTTCCCATCTCGAAAAATGCCCAACGCGCCTGAAGAAGTTTTCACTTCAAAAAACTTATAAAACCTTACAGCCTTATAATATTACCTACATGATAAGCCACTACCGCATACATCACAAACTAAGTAAGTATACAAATGATATTCATTCTTCATAATGATTTGCATCCACTCACCCTCACATCCTTATTCACACACACACTCACTCTCACTCACACTCTCGCATGCCTGCGTGCGTGCTGCATACACACACATAATCAGCCTATAACGTTCCCACTGCTGGGACACAGGCCTCCTCTCTGTGAGAGGGAGTGGGCCGTAATCCACCACGCTATTCCACCACGATATTCCCACGGGATCGACACTTATGCGGGTGAAACCGCGGGGCGCAGCTAGTAATAATATAATTGCCTATAAACTAAATATTTTAACTAGATTATTATTATAGTGTTTTCGCGTACGGATGTTAGTCATCACTCATTAGTGATTGATGGGTACTTACTACATTATCTAGTGCTTGCTACTTCATTCATCCGGTTCCAGGAAACAGTCAAAAGTAGAATTGGTAAATAATTTCCTTTAGGCGCCTACTCATTATAATACCAATTACCAATTTTAATCTGTTAGACCAAAACGGCAGTTGTGGTCGACCCTTTTTAACCGACTTCAAAAAAGGAGGAGGTTCTCAATTCGGTTGTATTTTTTTTTTTAATTTTGTTTTTATTTGTTACCTCAGTACGCCGTCATTTATAAACTGATTTGGAAAATTCTTTTTTATTTGAAAGGTCTTTGGATTGGTCCCATCGTCATCAGGTCAGGATTTGATGATGGGATCCTGGAGAAATCGAAGGAACTCTTCAAATATTATAGGCACACCTATAGCGATTTGGGTATTTTTTATAGTAACTCGTGCATTTGCTCTCGGAAAGCACCATTTGGTGAAGCGGAACTGATGATGAAGACCGAAATTAATGTTATTTTTCACTTTGTAGTGTTTTTTTGGAAGTCGGTTTTTTTGTCATGTTGACAGGGTTCATTACATACTACGCAGTTGTCATTTTAGTCTAGCAAATTAAAAATCATAGTACAGTCTCATTGATTTTTTTGTTGTTTACGAAAAGACCTCTTCTCGAACAATTAATAAGGAACGAGTAGGTAATCAGCACACTTGCGTGGATGAAACTTTTGATTAACGTAATCTGAACACCAATTCTCGTAATTAATAACGTTCAAAATCTAGCCTCTATCTCATCTCAGCGACAATCAATGTCAAAAACTTGTCAAAAATGTAGGGAAATTAGAGATATTTTTGATAGATTTAGACTGAGATCTGAAAGCCAATTCTCATAATAAATCTAGTCGCAGTCTCACCTCGGTGACAAACAAATGTCAAAAACTAATCAAAATGTAGGGAAATTAGAGGTATTTTTGACAGATTGAGGCTGAGATCAGGCTGTCAACGTTTTTAAAATTACGAGAATTGCCCCTCTGGAGTCTAAAGCTGATATTCATGGCTAATAAAGTTGACTAACATTGTTGCTGCAACATAATTCTTTGTTGCACGTTACTGCAACGATGGCGCGCAACCTTAGTACATGATGCTTACGAGGCTTTATAAAACTCATAAAATCCATGTTTACCAATTCAATTTCACGAACACATCTCTCGTTTATAAGCAGATTCTCAGAACTAAAATAAAGTTCTCTTCTAAAGGTTCTACGCGTTATTTTTAAGTTTATAAATGTATTACTTTGTACAAGGACCTAAATAAATTTATTTATTATTTAATAAGAGTTCTTGCGAAGCATATTGCTGTTTCTCGTATATACGGATTATCTCCTAAACAAATGTTCCTGTAATATCATCACGACGTCTAATTCTGCGAAAACCATACTAATATTATTAATGCGAAAGTGTCTGTTTGTTTGTATCGTGTTTACGGCTAAACCGCTAAAATTTTTTGACGAAATCTGATTATGAGGTTAGCTTAAAACTTAAGGAAGGATATAGGCATAAATAATCACGAATAGCCGATGGGGTCTAAGGGTTCTGGGGTGGCGACCGCGTACTAGAAGACGTAGCGTTGGAAGACCTTCCAGAAGGTGGACTGATGACCTTGTGAAGGATGCAGGAATCCGCTGGATGCGAGAAGCACAAAACCGGTTGAAGTGGCGGTGCTTAGGGGAACCGGCCGCCGCTAATGAGACGCAATTGATTTTCTATTGTTTCGTCGCCGATCGGCGAACCGCGCCGTTAAATCAGTTTACGTTTTTCGGCTGGAATCGAAAGCACTAGGAAATGGTGAAGGGCGGGCGTTTTAGGGGACTGTCTTTTGTAATTTTGACGTTCGTAAAGTGCTGATTCTCAGCCTAGTTTGAATACTTCAATGACTTTTGACTTTGATTTTCTTTTTTGAAAATCCATGAGGACAAAATCGCGGCAAAAGCGCTCATAGAAATAGTAATGTGACCTTTGAAGCCGTGACCAAACTGACACGCAACCGTCACATAAACATACCGATTCCCAAAAAACCTAATGATTGTATGTAATATTAATACACTAGCGACCCGTCCCTGCTCCGCACGGTTTTTATAACTTGAGAAAACATTAAGAAAGAAGAAAGAAAATACATTTATTTAACTTGACAAAACATTAAGATTTCTTTATTATAGATATTTAACTTTAATGGGGGCCCGTGGCTAAATAAAAACAGCCGCACAGATCGATCGATCAGGTTAAGCTACGCTTGCCGCGTTTGGTCAGTGGATGGGTGACCATCTTCACATACCTAGACCCCTCCGTGACTCGGAAAGCACGTTAAGCCGTTGGTCCTGGCTGTCATTCGTGGATCTTTGACAGTCGTTACGGGTAGTCAGAAGCCCGAAAATCTGACAACCAGTCTTACCAATGGGTATCGTACTCAGAAACTGGGTTGTGGAGGTCAGACGGGCAGTCGCTCCATGTACTGGTATTCAGCTGCATCCGGTTAGACTGGAAGCCGACCCCAATATAGTTGGGAAAAGGCTAGGCAGATGACTAATGATTATCCACCTACCACATAAACCTTTCGGAATGAATTCTCTAAATAATGGTTAAAACCGCATCAAAATACGTTGTTTAGTCTAGAAAAACAACGCAGTCACACAGACAGGCACAAAGGACTTTAATTTTTCATATGTATACAGGCTGTCCCAGACGTCGACTTCTGGGACACCCTGTATATATATAAATAAATAACACAAACATGAATAATAGTTTGTCCGCACCCGCCTTCAAACCAGAGTATAGCGTGACAAGAACTCTTAGTTAAATTATACGGGTGCGGTTAATTCTTTAGTTATAGCCGGTTTTTAACTCGCTTTCTACGAGTAGGTATGTCTCTTAGTGACGAGCTGGGTGGGAACTAATGAGTACCTACTTTGTAACACGCTAATCTGGCTGGGGAAGATTCTTAGAACTCATCCTGTATCTAGGTACTGAAAGCAACCGGGGTTCTAGAGAAGCGCAAGTGTTATTGCGAAAAGCTGCCATGCAGGTTTAAAGCATTATTGTATTAACTTTATTATCGATGACATGGGTTTAAAAAACAACCGACTTCAAAAAAAAACATTACAAAGTGAAAAATAACTTTAATTTCGCAAGTCGGTGTCATTAGTTCCGTATTTTCGTTTTTTGACACCGACTTCCGAAATTAAAGTTATTTTTCGCTTTGTAGTGTTTTTTTTTTTAATTCGGTTGCTTTTTTTTGTAAAAAAGATTTTATTTTTCACTTTTTAGATGTACCTACCCTACGCAAATTCAATTAACACTAGTGCATTGAAGAATTGAAGACACCGACTAGAATAATCATCAAAATTCACATAGAAATGCCGGAGATGCAGTACATTTACGCATATAACTTCGTACATAAGAATAATTACCTAATGTATTATATACTAAAACCTTCCTGAAAGTATGTAGATCACATCTGTGAAAGAATTATCAAAATTGGTTCATTAGTTTTTGAGAAAATCGCGGTCATACAAACATACATACATACGGGTCAAATACAGAACCTCCTTTTTTGAAGTCGGTTAAAAAAGTACTTGGTCGATTACATACTGCAGGTACACACTGTCGGAGTACTGATGGCCTAGTGGTAACAGCCCCGACTTACGAGTTGCAGGTCAAGGGTTCGCACCTAGGCAGGCGCTTTACTTTGTGTAAATAATTTCATCACCACGGCTCTCGAAACGGTGAAGGAAAACATAGTAAGGAAAAATGTCCGAGAACCAAAAAATTGGAAAACATGTGACATCTACTAACCCGCACTGGGCCCACGTGGTAGATCATAGCCCACTACCGCTCGAAGAAAGGAGACCTGGGACCCAAAAATGGAAACATTATAGGCTGATCTAATAAAATTCAAAGTCCTGACTGAGTGATATATCAACGCACAGCCTAAACCGCTGCTCCTAGATATATATGCAATTTGGAGGGTGTGTGAAGAGTAGGCAATAATAGATATCCACTAAGAAAGGGTTTTTCACCCTCCCCCCAAGGAGGATGAAATTTCACGAGGACGAAGTCGCGTGCAGAAGCTAGTTAATTATAATGCAGGTACAATGGCACGCACGGGCGCGATTTTCCGCGGCGAATTTTTTTCGTGTACTGGATTTTCAACGCACTGCTTAGCGCTGAAGGTTGAAAATCCAACCCTGTATTGTTTTTGATATGCTGGGATGAGCTCTGTTGGATTCTCAACGCTCGGCTTAAAACCGAGAGTTCAAAATCCAGTGCGCGATAAAATTCCGCCACGATATACGTCGTTTGTGGGAACGTGGGCTCACACAGGGTCACCTTTGCTCCCTAACTTTCAAGGCCACCACCACTTTTTGTTTAATTAAACCTCAAAACTTCAACCTTTTCTGTCCTCATAAAAATACGAGTGAGTCATTATCATTATCCACTCGTCTTCATAAGCAGAGTCACATTTCTTCAGCAAACTGAAAACACATGTTTCCTTTATTTGGGCATCGTTTTATAAACAAAATGTCCACGGATTCATTGCGCGTGTGATTCGATGTGTGCGGCCCAAAACATGAGCGGTTGGCGGCGTGAAAATATTGTAAATTTTATTGGGGGCTACGATATTTTGTTCAATTGGCTAAAATATTTTACTATATAGAGCTTATTTTTCAATCGACAGATAATTTTATTTATTCGTGGAATAAATTTGACGTCTGACAATTTTTGTATGGAAGAACTGTCAAAATTTCAAAATTATTCCTTCGATATAATTATTTAGCATTGGTAAAATTTACCCTTAGTTAAGTAAGAAGCTTATTCAGAGGTTACACACATTAATTGCTTTCAGACATTGGATAATAACCCTTATTCCTAAGACAGAGAGACTCTAATGACCTTATTGATAACGCAAAATCTATACAAAATCCTAAACCATTGGCCAAACATATTGATGTCGACTGAAAACTATTGTCGCTGCCTCTTATTCTGAAAAAGCTTCATTTCGTCATGTTAATGTTTTCTTTGAGAAAACTCAATTAATATAAACTCATTTCATTTACAATCAATATTAGTTGATTGTCCACGGTTCTCAACTTCATACCATCGACGCTCATCATCAACTGCCCAGCCTTTTCCCAACAATGTTGGCGCCAGCTTCTAACCAGATGCAGCTGAATACCAGTATTTTACTTGGAGCGACTGCGTACCGGACCTCCACAACCCAGTTACTGGGTAACACGTTAACTCTTGATAAGACTGGTTGTCAGAGTTTTGGTCTTCCGACTACCCGTAACGACTGTCAACGACTGTCAAAGATCTACGAATGACAGCCGGGACCAACAGTACAGAGAGGTCTCATCCACAAACCGACAGTGGCAAGCGTAGCTTAACCTTCGATCGACCCGTGCAACTGTTATTATTTAGCCACGAGCCCCTTCTGAACTTCTTACCACCTTTTGTCCGCGCGAAACTAGTTGGTCGCGCCTTAGGTACGTGAGCGGTGGGACGGAGGGGCGGGGGCGCATTTCTCAGTACGTGCGTTGCGAACCGCCGCCTCACCCTTGTCCCCACCTCAGCGGCAAACTAGTTCCGCTCGGACTATAATTATGCTTCGTAATTTCGTCCTCATTGTTTACTTTGTAGTTTGCACTTCGTGCACACTCGCTAATCACATTATTTAAAGATGAAAGCCTTTATCATAAAGAAAAACAAATGTTATCTGTGGTCCAGTCGTTGGCGCGCTCTCCTGACATCTGTCAATCATTCTTTCAAAGCATAAGAACTGGACTTCACGATGACCTATATCGGCATCGTGTAGTCCCGGTATAGTGCATACAGCACAACACAACTTCTAGAAGGGGTTTAATAAGGCAATCCAATACACATAAAGTATAGGATGATTATCTGGGAAGGGTTGGGATACAATGAGGACGAGATTACTTCACATAATTAAGGATCGGATGTCACTAGGTAAGTTAGTCCGATCTGTATAACTAAAAACGCCAAATGAAAATCGCTATCCTCCTCACCCTTGCACCAGCCCCCCTCTTCCCTATTCGGTCCACAAGGCCGCCACAGTTGCGTAATCGAATATTTCGAGTAGTGATCCGACGACTAATAACGATGACACCATGCATCGTTTACGTGACGATCGATATCGAATGAGGAATAATATCGTAAAAGTGATTTATAAGGCGGCGCCTACGCATCAAGCCGTGAGATATTAGTTGGGAGACTGATGCAAGAAATAATAGTGATTAATTTAGTTGGATAAACACTAGTGGCGTGCATTGGTTTTCATTTTAGGAAGGCACTAGGCCGGGTCTAGTCTAGGCAAACGCGGTCACTAATCAGAAAAAAAAAGTGTGGTTATTTGAGTAGGCATGCCCACTTAAGTGTGATAAATTACGAAGGTCGAATGTCATGATATTACGCGTGAGACGTACGTATTTTTAATTTTGTCGTATTAACTTGAACGAGTAAAGACCAATGACAATGTGCGAATAGTACGGGAGCCGAGTAGGCCGTCTGGCGACTACCTACTGCCGCGCGTGTTTGTATGAAGATTTTGTTTTTTGTTAGGTGTGATAATTTAGTGAGTTTCTTAATTGTGGGGCACGCACACTAAAATGTAATTGGCAGGCCTATGTTGATCACGGTGGAGCATACGGTGGTTGTCTGCCCCGCATGGGCGGAGCACCGCCGTGCCCTCGTAGAGGCGATCGACAGCGGCGGCGACCTCTCGCGTCCGGCCCTGGATCAAGCCATGGTCCGGGGCGAGAGGGAGTGGGAGGCGGTCACCTCCTTCTGCAAAGCAGTCATGCTAGCGAAGGAGGTGGCGGAACGGCTGAGGGAGAGAGCCTCACGTCCCAGCCGCCGCGGGAGACACTCCGGGCGTCGGGAGCCGCGTGACGACTCCCGGCCACCGTAGGCGCGGGCCTGCGGACGGAGAGTAATGGGTAGCTCACCGTCCGATCAGGACCAGGCCCGTGCCGGACGGCGCGTACGTGTTCCACGCGCGCCTCAAAGAGATGTCAGCATAAAGGAAGGGGCCTGCCAGGGCCGAAGCCTGCCGGGGGTGCGGGATTGTCCGAAAGGGTTACCACTACCCCGGAACATAAAGGGCTAAGGAAGGAACACGGATGGGTTTTAGTCAGTAAGAGTCTGACACTCCCTTCCGCTCTACCCAGACCGGGAGGGGTCATGTGATGATTTCCCATCCTTAAAAAAAAAAAAAAAAAGAAAAGGCTTATGTTGATATATTGAGGAAGACACTGCTTATATGCCTATATGCAATGCACGCCACTGATAAACACGTACTAAGTTAAGCATAAAAGCAACCAACAAAAAATTGCCCATCTGGACAGAGCTTTAGACTAAATTGGCCAGTACTAATTATAATGCAAGTCACTCACGACTAATGTTCTGAGCGAAAGTCCATTTATTTTGACGAATTCATATTTAACTTATTAATACTTTGATGATTTATTTAGTGTCTTTAATTAAATAAAATGAATATCCAGATTTTACATGGAGTTTATTTATAACTTAAGCGTTGCTTAAATTTAAGTAAAGATCAGCTTGCAGATTAAGCAAACTGAAGTGGCAGTGGGCTGGCCATGTCTGTCGAAGGACCAATGGCCGGTGGAGCAGATGAGTCCTGGAGTGGAGACCGCGTATCGGCAAGCGTAGTGTGGGACGCCCCCCAGCTAGATGGACCGACGACCTAAAGAAGGTGGCTGGGGTAGACTGGATGCAGAAGGCGGAGGACAGGGTGTTGTGGCGCAGTCTGGGAGAGGCCTATGTCCAGCAGTGGACTGCGATAGGCTGAGTTGATTGATTGATGTAAAAATCAACGTCTGCATATTTGACGTCCAAACGTTTAAGTATAGATAAACTCTTTAGCCTAGTTCATTGATAGATATTTAGACAATACTCGGTCCTCGGTCCTCGGTCTAGAAACAGCAGGGTAATTGCGTAACACACCATCAGTAGTAGCAGTGGCTTTCATTTTGACAGTTCAACAACATTCATTGCGTTATTTACGATGCTGAGAAATTTTTCGAACATATGAAGCAATGGATTAGCAATATTATCCTTCAAAATGATTCAGATTGAGATTCATAGTATATTACACAAGTAGGGTGTTGGTTAGGTTAGAACTGCGAACTGTCACTGTCAACCACGCGTGACCTGAATATATCGCAGTAACTAAGCTAGATCACAAAAAGAAGCGCATTCATTATTTTAGACGGTCCAATAACATTTTCAGGCCAACAAAATAGGAATTATTTGAGGTTCGATTAATACAAGCAGTAATGACCATTACATTTGAATTATGTTCTCGTAAAGCCGTTAAGGCTTTAACAATTTCTATGAAATCTTCATGGAAATTCTTCTACCAGAATCACGTCGCACCGTTGCGTCGCGCCTGTCTGCGAGAGCCTAGAGACAATTCCTTGTATAGGACATAATAATTTTCAAAATACCTTTCTGATAATTTTCTAAAAGCCCGGGAACTATTAAAACCCCGTATGTTAGTTTCGTCATGTTAGCACTACCAATAAATCCATTGGTCAATAGCGAGAATTGGCGTTTATTCAATTATTTGTCCGAACCAGTGTTAATCTGTTCAGCAAATAATTTTATTTGTTCACAAAACGTGTAGGTAGAATTTCAATGACATGTTAGCATTGCGGTATGTTTTGTTACTTTACTATCATTTCTAAAAATGTTTTTGAAGAAATTACCTAAACATTAATACATTTTTTTTGTTTTGTTTGAAAGGTAACTTGATCGAGAATGTTCTTAGCTATGATTCAAAAAAATCAGTTAAGCCGTTTGAAGATTATCAGCTCTTTTCTAGTTGATGAATGGATATGAGCATCCTCCATCTTGGAATGGTCTTAATGAATCCATATTATAAATTCGAAAGTAACTCTGTCTGTCTGTCGGTCTGTCTGTCTGTCGATCTGTCTGTATGTTACCTTTTCACGCCTAAACCACTGAACCGATTTAGATAAAATTTGGTATAGAGATCGTTTGAGTCCCGGAAAAGGACATAGGATATTTTCTATCCCAATATTCCCACGGGATCGAGACTTATGTGGGTGAAACCGCGGGGCGCAGCTAGTAGGTTATAGAAAGATGGCGATCAGGATCTGATTGATGACGGAGTAGGAAAGAGAATAACTTGGTAACTAGCTTTACTGTGGGGAAAAATACTTACAGTTGCGCAGATTTTGGCGAGACACGTGTCAATCGATAGCATGTCTACTAGTAATAAGAATATAAAGTTTAAAAAACAGGAAACAAAAGTGAAAATTTAAAAAAAAAAAAAACCTTGACACAAACAATAACATCTAAAAAATAAAATAATAATATAAGGTACCGCATTAAAATATATGGACAAACTTTTACAAATCATTCAGACTACCAAAATAAGGACAATGGTAAAAAAAATATTTAGATAGGTACTTACAAGAAAAATAATCAGCTAACGAAAATACACCAATGTGCGGGCAATTTATTATTTTAGGTCAAAATAAAATCACTTTAATCAGTGTTTTTTTTTGCTTGGATATCTTTGGTTAGACGTACTGAGCGCTGTGTTATTTGTCCATCTATTTTAATGGGACCCTGTATATTGGCACTCCTGAGTTGAACATAAGTTGTAGGTAATATTTTAAACCAAGAGTCGCGAGTAGTCGCTTCTGAAAACACTAGAATAGCCGTCCCCCGACTGGCCCCGAAATATTACCTACAACATATCACACTAATATTATAAAGGCGAAAGTTTGTGAGTGTGTGTGTTTATATGTTTGTTACTTCTTCACGCTCAAACGACTGGACCAATTTTGATACAATTTTGTATGGAGGAAGCTGGCACCCTGGTTTAACATATAGGCTTTACTTTTTATCCCGATATTCCCACGGGTCCCCAATTACGCGGGTGAAACCGCGAGGCGCAGCTAGTTAAACATAAAGGGCCAATGTACCTATATTATTATTGTACCGTGTTTTTAACCGACTTCAAAAAAAGGAGGAGGTTCTCAATTCGTCGGAATCTTTTTTTCTGAACTGAATAAAGTTTTTTTTTTAATTTAATATACTTTTTAGAGGTTTATGTTGTCGTCGGAGGATTTTTTAAACCTATGTAGGTATCCCATCGTCTGTTTCCATTCTTGAAAGACAAGATGTACTCAATAATAGAGATTAGGTCAAGATTGCATATAATTAGGTTCCTAATCACTTTAGTATTAACGTATTCTGTTTAATCACTGCAGTCACACATTGTGCATTAGTAATGGCGCTTTAGGTACTTGATTGATGAATCAGCTAGTTTCGGTATGCATTGCACATATCTGCATTAGCCCTTCGGAAAGTGGATCCACGCGAGACACAATGGATTTTTAATTGTTGTTTAAATACCTACGGAGATGAACTGACTTACTATTAGCCGTAAAGAAAGGTGTACTTAATTGAAATAACTGAAAATCTCGCGAAATTAAAATTTTCTTACGTTTTTTTTGCAATTTGCAGGTCAATGTCAGGTTGCATGAAAGAAAGAAAGAAAGAAAATATGATTATATAATAGTAACAAATATGGCTTTACAGAATAATAATCATTAGATCAGCAATACCCTTTAAAAGTGACTCACATAAGATAATCAGCCTCGTTCCCACTGCTGGGACTCAGGCCTCCTTTCTTTGAGAGGGAGTGAGCCGTAACCTAACGCGGGCCCAGTGTGCAGTGAGGGTTGGTAGATGTGCGGATTATTAGATGACAAAAAGCGACACACATAAGTGTACCTATTATAATTCTGCCGATGTTGGATAAAGGCATTTTAGTTATACGACGGCAGAATTACCTAGATACCTAGACAAATATTAAAGGTATATCACTCTATTCGAAGAAGAAGGCTGTAGTTATGGAGTCATATCAAAACAACTGTAGCCACTTCAAAAAGACCAGAGCATAGTCTGCCTCATTTCTGTAACAACCCTGATTCTATCAACCAACACTTTTTGGATGTGCCAGGCAGTGGGAAGGTCACTACTGCAGATTTAACTTATTTTGAGCATCATAGACACGGTAACAGTCATTTCCAGCTTGAGCCGGTCCAGCAGGATACAGTGCTGAGGATCTTGCGTAGTCTTAAGTCCAATGCGCAGGGCTCGGACCAAATTTCTCTGGAGATGCTGATGTTGACACTTCCTAGAACTCTTGCAGTGATCACAGCTATCATTAACAGATCCATAGCCGACTCTTCTTTCCCCGATCTGTGGAAAATGGCAATAGTTAGACCAATCCCAAAAGTACCTAACCCCACTAGCGTTAAAGACCTCCGTCCAATAAGCCTACTTCCATGTCTGTCCAAGATTTTAGAGAGGGTTGTCTCTGACCAACTTAGGGCATATCTTGAGCACCACAGTATCTTGCCACTAGCTCAATCTGGTTTTCGCAGGGCCCATAGCACAGCAACAGCGCTCCTAGATGTTGTCGGTAACATCCTTGAAGCCAGAGACCAGGGTATGGGAACCCTGCTCGTCCTACTGGACTTTTCGCGTGCTTTCGACTCAATTAACACGTCACTGCTACTCTCCAAGCTGTCTTACTATGGGTGTGAAGTCGAGACTGTTAAATGGTTTGAGAGTTACCTCAGCAATCGATCGCAGTTTGTCCAGGTGACTAGTGACAGGGGAGATACCATGTCCTCTGGTCCAATGCACGTGCACAGGGGCGTGCCTCAGGGATCGATCCTAGGCCCGCTTCTCTTCATCCTGTACAGTGCTGACATCACTAACTGTCTGATCAACACCAAGTTTCATCTTTATGCTGACGATCTGCAGTTGTACCTCTCCTTCCGGTCACAGGATGTAGCTGAAACTGTACAAAAAATTAATGCAGACTTGGAAAGGATCTCAGCTTGGTCCACAAGAAACTCCCTGGTCCTGAATCCCAGTAAGTCCAAGTATATTGTGATGGGATCTAGGGATTTCCTAAACAAGATGCTTGCTTGCAACCTGGACCTGCAGATTGATGGATGTGGCGTGGAAAGGGTTTTGGAAGCTCGTAATCTGGGTGTTGTATTTGACGGACAGCTGCATTTTGAAGCACACATATTGGAGGCCGTGCGCAACTGCTTCTACCGACTCAAGGTCTTGTATCGCATCCGTCCCTACATAAGTGTGGATATGCGTGTCATGCTGTGCGAGTCACTTGTTCTATCCAAGCTGAATTACGCTGACACTGTGTATGGGGCATGTATTCTCGGTAGAAGCGAAAGACTGATTCAGCGGGTGCAGAATGCTTGTGCAAGATTCTGTTACAATGTCCCACCACGGTCCCACATCACACCTTTTTTAAATAAGGGTAATTTGATGAGAATGTCAGCGCGCAGAAAACTTCACCTGGCTACCCTACTCTTTGGCACAATTCTCACAAAGAAACCAGATTATTTATATAATAAACTGTCCTGGTCACGCGATGTCAACAAAATTAAGACTAGAGCTTCTTCGTACCTCATGTTAGCCTCATCCCATAGAACTGCTGCATTCCGTGGTAGTTTCAAATTCGCTGCCTCCCGTTGCTGGAACGACTTGCCACCTCCTTTTCGTGCTATAAAGACAGTTGGTACTTTCAAGTTAAAATTTAAACAGTATTTACTACAGCTTCAAAAAGATACCAAATTTTGAACCTACCCTTGATGTGCACGCAACTAGCAATGGTGGTCCCAACGCTTGGCAGCGATTGTTCACTGAACGGGCACAGGAGTTGTTTCGCATCGTGTTTTTGTTTAGTGTTCAATTGGTACAAGTTCGATAATTGATTACTTCTATTGGTTGTCTCACTCTTTTATTGGCAGCATCAGACAGACGAATTCATATTGCTGGCTTGCACTATGTTTTGTTTCCTTGTCACGTGTTTCTTGTAAATTTGTAGCTTGTTAACACTCAACATTAGTTTATTTTTGTTTCACCATTTCATCCATGCCGTTAATTGACTATCACACTCCACTTTCATTGTATATTTAATGTAATGCTGTTCCACTAAACAGCCGTAATGTATATTTTTATAAATGTTATTAATTTATTTACGTCGGAAGATCGGCGCCTGCGACCTTTTACTTGTCACAGCAATGCCACAGACCACCACAGACACACCAAAGTGCCCGTGACACTCAAGGCATAGACAAGTAATGAGGTTACGCCTGGCGCGGATTAAAAATTATTTTTTTATTTTTATTTGCTAATATTTTACATGTTAAATCTATTTTAATATTTATTTATTTTATTTCTGTAACTGCCCGTGACATCACAGCGGCGGGCCCTATCAGAATACCAGCGTTGCGACATTTATTTTTTAAATGTCGCAGCATCATGCTGAGATAGGAGCCTTTTGGCCTCGTATAGGAGTTTCTGTCTCATTTTTCTTTTTGTTACTTTTTTGTTTTTTTGTTTTATATAACTTGGTTTTTATTTTTACTGTGTTTAGTTTAGTTTGAGATCTTCCTGTACGAGTCACAATAAATACTTTTTCTTTCTTCTTCTTTCTATTTATTTAAGCATACTTATGTTATTTTTATTTTATTTTTTGCATTATATGTGTAGGTTTATTTAATATTTTAGTTTTAGACTTCACACATTCATATTTTTCTCTTCTCGTTCTCACACACTATTGTCTACATTTCTTTTTTTTTACTTTTCCTTTCGCAGGTCTGCTGGAAGAAATTTCTTAAGAAATAAGCAGTACCTTTGTACAGACGCCAGCACATCAACCTACACCTAACTGTCACATTTTCCCAATCAACTTTGAACCTTATGCTTCAGTGATAAAGTTGAAAATCTATTAAAGAAATTTGACAGATTGTAGTAGGTTGATGTGCTGGCGTCTGTACTTAAATTTTAATTATGACATATCCTTATGTATTTTACTGTGTGTACAACAAGAATTTGGATCCTCCCTTGCAATCTCCGAAGTAATACTTTTATCGTTCTCGAGAAACTATGACAAAGTCCTAAATGATAATTTGGCAATAGAACCGCCATCTATAATAATAATAATAATAAAGCCTTTTATTCGGACAATATAGATATACAACTAAGTGTTTTTTTTTTTTTTTTCACTTTATACACTACTGCATTATACATATTTTTAAATCATGACTTTTATTTGCGTATTTGGTGCTTTTTTACTTTCTGTAAGTCCGTTTGCCAGTTGGCAAAGGCCTCTTCCAACCTACTCCATTCTGATCTCTCTCTGGCTACTCTACTCCATGTTGTGCCTGCAACCTGCCTGATATCATCGTCCCATCTTTTTTGTTGTCTACCTCTTTTCCTTTTTCCTTCCCTTGGGTACCATTATGTAACTATTTTGCTCCATTTGTCCTTTCCTCTGATCATGTGTCCCGACCACTTCCATTTTAGCCTTTTTATTTTTAGGGTTACGTCTTGTATCTTGGTCTTTGTCCTAATGTTGATGTTTCTTATTCTATCTCTCCTCTTTACTCCTAGCATGCTTCTCTCCATTGCTCTCTGACAAATGGCGATTCTATTAGTTGTGTTTTTTGTTATGGCCCATGTTTGGCTTCCATACATTAAGATTGGTAAAATGCAGATATTAAATAATTTGCTCTTTGTTGTTATATGTAGGTTTTTGTCTTTCATTACTTCCCTTAGGCCCCAATACCTTTTCCAACTGTTTGCTATCCTTCTTTCGATTTCTTTGTTTATGTTATCTTTAGGTGATATCAGCTGTCCAAGGTATATATATTAGAACCGCCATCTAGCGAGTGCAATTATGACTAAGAATACAAATGAACTCATTAAAAACCTAATTAAAGTATTTGCGCTAAGAATTGAAATTTAGGTCTTGTTTCAGGGGTTTGTAGCTAAGTAATAACAGCCGCACGGGTCGATCGATCAGGTTAAGCTACGCTTGCCGCGGTTGGTTTGTGGATGGGTGACCATCTTTACATTTCAAGACCCCTCCGTGGCTCGGAAAGCCAAAAAACTGTATAGGTAATATACAGGATGTAAAAAGACCCATAACATAGCCGTCAACTAAGTACGCATTCTGTACATCAAAATAAGTAAACTTGCATAAAAATAAATAGTAAAAAAACGTCAGTAAAATTTGAAATTTTGGCCTTCAATATCACCGTAACCAGAAGGTTCCCAGGTATGGTCCAGTACAAAAAATGATCACAATGACGGGGAGTACAAGTGGCTCTAGGTTTCGATAATTTTATTTTACCACCCGTTACCTATAATTTATTTAAAAAATATGATTAACTAGCGGAACCCCGCGGTTTCACCCGCATAAGTTTTCCGTGGGAATATCGGGTTAAAAACTATCCTATGTCCTTTCCCGGGACTCAAACTATCTCTATACCAAATTCTGTCTAAGAGGTAACAGACAGACACGCTTTCGCCTTTATAATATTAGTGTGATAGTATGGATAACTACCGTCAAACGGGGTGAATAGGGATGCAGGGGTGAATCGGGACAAAACTGTAAAAGGGATTTTAACATTGAAATAATATAGTTTGTGGCCAAAAAGGACCCTAAAGTGTTTACTGTAATGTAATTAACGATTACGTGCCCTTATTGACAACAAACTATAGATATTATTTCAACGTTAAAATCCATTTTAAAGTTTCGTCCCGATTCACCCCTGCATCCCTATTCACCCCGTTTGTAGGTATACCATTTTTAAAAGAAAAACAATCAACCAAAACCTAATATGAAACTGTAATTTATGTTATTTTTCTTAACAAAATCTTATTACGTACCACTGGCAATCAAACGTAAAATCTCACCGATTTACAGTCGTAATAAACTGGCTTCAATCATAAAACAGTTTAGTACACAGCAATCAATACATATAAATGTTATTTCAAATAAGAAAGAAAAACAAACTTTTCGCTGTAGTGGAAGCGAAGGTTCTGTGAAAAGTTTTCTTGTGCAAGTCAAACGAAATAGGTCAGTACAGGTTCCTTGTGCAAGTTAGCAGCTGGTTTGAACTTCATCTTTGATGTTTATTTATATATTTTTTAATATAGTTCTCATCTCAAAAGAAATGCATAATTATAAAGGTAGTGTCTATTAGAACCACGGATATCTATGATTGGAACAGGAATGCCTTAATAGGCTTAATAGGTACTGCAGACTAAATCGGTACCGTCAAACGGGGTGAATTGGGATGCAGGGGTGAATCGGGACAAAACTTTAAAAGGGATTTTAACATTAAAATAATATAGTTTGTGGCCAAAAAGGACCCTAATGTGTTTACTGTAATTTAATTAACGATTACGTGCCCTCATTGACAACAAACTATATTATTTCAACGTTAAAATCTAGTTTCGTCCCGATTCACCCCTGCATCCCTATTCACCCCGTTTGTAGGTAGGTACTTGCTTTCTAAATCGGGTCATCAATTTAAAAAATGAAAAGCTGTTAAAAAAATCTGTCGACCCAAATTGCATTCAAATGGTCCAAAATGCCGCGGAACGCGAAGCAATTTGTTTGACGAATTGGAAATCATCGCGATGGAATATTTCACGTTAGCTTAAACAAAATACGAGGTTTTTCTCTCTAACACAAAATAAGCAACTAGGTACTTTAATTAGTACGTCCCGTGCAGGGCCGTCTTAGGGTGTACCCACATTTATCGACGCGGAATCGGCTTAAGCCGAGTGCGTATCACCAAACTACTCGACTTATCGCCGAGCTAATAGGCAAACGGCTCATTTCGCCGTCGATCGGCGTCGTCCGAGCCGAGCCGATGCGAATGGTATTAGTAACACCCTTATTACGTAGACATAAAGGCTTTTTTGACCGGCGTTAGCCGATTCCGCGTCGATAAATGTGGGAAGACCCTTAACCATATTGGGCGCCGGGGTGCGAAAATTATCCTGCGCCCCAATTTATGTGTTTTATTATTTTATTTAATACTTAGGTACTGTACAATAAAATTAGGTATATTTTCAAACTTCAAAAATTCCGGCTTTAAAACCGGCAATATTTTTTATGATATCGTCTGTTTTGTAATCAACTTTCAATTCGATACGTATACAACACATAATCAGCCTATAATGTTCCCACTGCTGGGACGCAGGCCTCGTCTCTGTGAGAGGGAATGGGCTGTAATCCACCACGCGGGCCAAGTGCGGGTTGGTAGATGTCACATGTCTTCGAATTTTTGGTTCTAGGACATGCCGGTTTCCTCACAATGTTTTCCTTCACCGTTTTGAGAGCAGTGGTGATGAAATAATTAATACAAAGTAAAGCGCCTGTCAGGGTTCGAACCTGCGACCTATATCTCGTAAGTCGCGGTCGTTACCACTGGGCCACCGCTGCTCTCTCTCTATTCGATACGTACCTATACTACAGCCAAATTTGTCAATATATCTTGACTTGAGACATAGTTAATCGTAAGTAGTTTTTTATTCATTTTAATGTCGAGGTTTACGCATGGTACGTGTAGGTATAAGGATTGGCTTGCGCCACCTAAGACCCTGCGCCCGGGTGCCACGCACCCCTTGTACCCCCGGGTAAAGACGGCTCTGGTCCCGTGCTAGTAAAAACGACTAACTTATTCTAGGGTACTAACCGTCATCTATAAAGATCTTCCTGTCCTGCCTTTGTCTCATGTTACGTGAGGTCGGCGCAACAGATTTTTTCGTCCTTTCTCTCCTGTCAGTCGTCACTCAATCATTCACCTTCTTTTTTTCTTTCACATGTAGGTACCTCACACAATCCGTCCATCTATTTTTTACGAACTCCAAATATTTGCTGAGCCTAGCCCACATCCTTGCCAACCGTTCAAGTTTGTATACATATATTATAGCAAGGTTTTATTTGCTAACGACACCAAAGCGATACCTATACAATGTTTATTTGGAATGGAAAAACATCGAAAGTTACTAGCCCCTGGGGTAACGTAAAAGTGAAATAGTTTATGCTCCGTGTCGGACTATTTAATAATATTTAATAATAATAATAATTTATTTATTTCTCTCACAATGTTTTCGTGGCACTTTACAGTTTTTAAACTATATAATTTCACATTGTGAGAGCTGGTGCCTGAAGTAGGTTTTAGAAAAAACCTGTATTACAGGTCACCAGGCCCCACATAGTGGCATCATACAATTAAGGAGGCATAACATGTAATTCCACTAAACAAATAAAACAAAAAAAATAAAATAAAAATAAAATAAAAAACAAAGAAATTAAATAACAACAAAAGCAGTCGAAGGGTGTGTGGTGAATGTGTAGGTGAATGGTGATGAATGGTAATTAATGTGTAGGTGAATGGTGGTGGCTGGTGTATGTGAATGGTGGTGAATTTGTAAGTAATTATTTGGATACAAGTATTATTCAATCGAGTGGAGCAGTTTCTCTGTGTCCTCATAGGAAAGAGTTTTCAAGAAGTCAGTTACTTTTTGCTTACAACTGGGTTTGTGTAGTGAATAGATATTTTGACCCTTGTTAATAACATTATACAGATAATCCCCTAGGTAACAATAAAACCTGTGGGACCGACGTAAACGGAAAAATGCCGTATTGCATACAGTACCCTTTCGTCGTTTATCTTTCATTAGATCCGAATCATAAACTAGCTGCGAGTGCTTTTTGAGGACTGTATGCAGAACGAAACTTTGTCTTATAGACAGTACATCCCACTTTTTGTATAAGTCGACTGTAGGAAATCGGAAGGGAAGACCCGCAGCAACCTTAAGTATGGCACGTTGAGCTCTTTCCGCCTCTATCAAGTGCGTTTTAGCAGCACCTCCCCAGGAGATGATGCAGTAGTCAATAAGCGACTGACACAAGGCATAGTAGACCATCTTGATGGTCCGAAGGTCGGCTACATGTTTTAGACACTTAAATATATAAATGAGTTACTATCAATTTACATAGCACGTGCAAGTCTGTAAGCAATGTAAAAATGTAGCATGACACTGCTGAAAATAACTAGAAAAAACCGGCCAAGTGCGTGTCGGACCACGCACAACGACGGGTTCCGTAGTTGGAATGAATTTATCCCAATAACAAACTTAACATTTTAGTTGGAAATCATGTTCTCCCATACATTGCAACTGCAAATTTAAGTTGGTCGACTATTACTTATAAACTTGTAAGCCTACTTAGCTGTGATAGTTTTCCTTTAAATTTTAATTTCGTTATAGGTATATACTATTGCCGTGAATTTTTTTACATATTATATCCAAAAGCAACCGTTTTGCTGGCAGGGGGGGGGGGACACTTGGTAGATGTCACATGTCTTCGATTTTTTTTATTCTAGGATATGCCGGTTTCCTTCACCGTTTTGAGAGCAATAGTGATGAAAATATTTACACAAAGTAAAGCGCCTGTCTGGGTTTGAACCTACGACCTATCGTAAGTCGGGGCCGTTACCACTGAGCCACCAGTGCTCTCGAAAAATATGATGTGTAGACAAATTGTAACTTAGATAACAATTTTATTCGTTTCTTTATCCTGTTGAAAGGGTTATAAATATAACGACCTATTCTGATGTTACATTAGATCGCAACTTAGCAAGTAAATGTCGCTGCCGATAATAATATTTCTGCCCATAGTAATATCATCTACCTAGCCTTTTCCCAACTATATTGGGGTCAGCTTCCAGTCTAACCGGATGCAGCTGAGCACCAGTATGTTACATGGAGCGATTGCCTATCTGACCTCCAAAACCCAGTTACTGGGTAATACGAAACCGCCTGGAAAGACTGGTTGTCAGACTTTCGGGCTATTGACGACCCTTAACGACTGTCAAAGATCCACGTATGACAGCCGAGACTACGGCTTAAGGCGACTACACGACCAAAAGCGCGGTCACTGTCGGACTGCATAGAAAAGAAAGAGAAGCGCGATGACACAACCGTGGTAATTTATTGCAAACTAGCGGCCCGCCCCAGCTTCGCACGGGTGCAATTTTTTTTTTTCGAATTTCCAAAATTTTCTTTCATACAAACCTTGTCCCGGCAATACCGATCACAACAAAAAAAGAATTAGCGAAATCGGTCAAGCCGTTTTCATGTCAAGTCGTGACAACGGAAAACGGGTTTCATTTTTATATATATAGATATGAAGCAATTATCTATTTACAAAAACTCTCAAACACCAAACAAATAAAAACCGTATACTAAAATTCGGGGAATTAAATTGTCTTTTAGATGGTGAAAGTTTTATGAAAATACACCCGATAGTGTTTGCGTGATTATCGTTTTTATGTCCGCGGTAGACATTACTTTACAAATTAATTACACTATGTTAAAAAAATATAATTGCAAATATTCCGTTTATTGCCCGTGGTCCGACCGCGTAGTTCTACTAGTAGGACCACGGGCATTTTTCTTTTCTGTGATATATCAAATTACGAAGCAAATGGTCTAGTATAACATTTATTTTTTTCAAAGAAATCAGTCCGGTCGATTAGACGTGATGTTGAATTTAAAATCATTAGAAGTCGTATATCTGCGCCTTAACGTGCTTTCCGAGTCACGTAGGGGTCTTGGTATGTAAAGATGGTCACCAATTCACAGACCAACCGCCCATAGCAATATTACTTATTAAAATTAACAGCAAGGAACAAAAGCGAAGAAATTTTTCTGAAAAATGTTATTGTAATGTAAAATGTAATTTAATCAAAGCTTAGTTCTGCGGCATTACCTATGTATTATGCAACGAAGGCTTTTGTTTTTCGAATGTGTAATGGGCTGTATGTATGCAGCTTGATAAATGTAATAATGTCGTTCATTTCGTGACTAGAATACATAATAAAATCGATATTGCATCAGCAAGCATAAAAACATTCATTCAGAAATTTCCGCAACCGAATTATGGTTACGGTGCCTTTGTCCTTGTATCTCCTATCTTGTTTACTAGGAAATCCATGAGGAAAATATGTATATAACTGCACTATTCAGGTCACAATAATACTGCAAATTAACCCTTATTCTTCCGTTGTTATTGTTCGTTTTAGATAACCTGAGAAACCTCGCGTTTTAGTTTTAGTTACGCTACTCGATAACAGATGGCGTTAGCTCCGCGCGCTATAAAGTTGAAACTGTTTAGGAATGAAACTTTGTAAAGTGTTCGAACCGCTTGCCAGATGGCGCTGTAAGTCATGGGAATTAAGTTTTTGAAACATTCTCGAATAATAACAACTTTATTACATCGGAAACAATAATTGTCGTTTACATTTCTTTCACTTTACTATCTTAGCAACAACAACACATTCTCGTAACTTACAACAATCTCTTGTTTACAGCTGCGATAAAACTATTTATATATCAAACATCATGTCACTGACCCCGCTCAAATAAGAGCGCTAATAAGGGTAGAAATTTAACAGGCAATACTACCCAAGGGTGTTGCAATTTGTCGAGTCATTTACTGTGGACACATTTAGATCTGTTTGCATGGCCGTAAAGAGTCCACGCCCTTGCCATAACCACCCACCCACAGCGCCAATTTACTTAGGACCCTCTCACCCCCTCCGTCTGTTCAATTAAACTACGAGAACGGAATGCTCCCTAACCACCTGATGGATCTTTGTTAACTGGTTAAGAAGAACACCGTCCACCCATTGGCAGGTGACCACCATCACGTCACCTTCACAATTGAATCGTAATCGTAAAACTTGACTAGTTTTCCGCGGGCACCGTCACGGGAAACTACCCTCATTCACTCCCTTGCCAGTCCATTTAACTAAAAGCCTCATTTAAAATATACAAAATGATTTGACGGCGTAGACTTGGCAATGAACTGGAAGTCCGGGAAAATATTGAGGAACATAAAGAAGTTTTTCACATCACGTTTGTGTAGAAGGAACAAGAACATGAACAACATGAGAAGACGAAGAGAATCCGTTGCTTCAGTTTATAGAAAAACCACCAAATTCCTAACATCGAACACTGCAAATTTTCTCAAGAAAAAACCTAATAATAAGAAATCTCAAATTCTAATGGAAGCTGTTGAAGATTGCGAAGACAATAGCGAAGAAAATGTAAACAAAGTCGACGAGACAAAAACAGATGATGACGACATAGGTGAACGAGACCTTGACTATTATCTAGGAGTTAGAAAGAGAGAGAGCTACTGGCGGGACCCAGCTGGGAAAGAACAGATAAGGAAAGACTATCTCGTCTATCATTGCGGTATCACCGAAGAGGATTACGATAAAAATTATAAGAAAACTATAGTGTCGAAAGTTTCGTATGTCATACAACCAAGATTGAAACAAGTGCCTTTTAAAATTCATAGGAAAAGAAGGAAGAATGGAGATATGAGAGACGATTCTTGGCGGGAGAAAACTGGGATATTCAAACTGTTTGCGTATAGGCGTGATAGTGAATACTCTACGTCGGATAGTTACAGCGAATGCGATTCTAATGAAGATAAGGTTTCTGAGAGACTGCGCTCCACTAACGAGGATGATATGGAAGATATGATTGGATATCTCAATGAACTTGCTACTTCTGGCTCTGACGACAAACTTGCTGAGGTTCGTTTAAACATAACAATCAAAGCTTTATAATCATGTTGCCATACAGACTGTTTGTTGACTTTATTTAGGCATTTACTGTTGACGTTGAATTGAAATACAGAACAAATAAACGATGACGACATTCTAAGAAAAGTATTGTTTCATTTGAGCAATTTAATAAGAATTTGTGCATAGTATTTTTATTATTTTCCTCTTCGCGTGCATGAATTTCTTTTGAAGTTTTCTAATTATTTCGTTACTATTTATTATCATGTTTACGTTTAGTCATTTTTTTTACTTTGAAACTGGTCTTTGCTTCTCCGTTTCAACATTTATTTCCTTTTTTTACAGGGCGTTCGGATAAAAGAAGTATCGGAAGGCCGGCCCTGTGACAACTGTCCAGAACTGTGCCCCGGCTTCATCCCACACGCATGGAGGTAAGTCTTTAGCCCATAAAATAGAACAAGGAAACTATAACTTTATCATCGAACCTTGGTTCCTCGACCCCGAAGCGGTTATGGCGTATACCTTGTGCATACAAATAAAGAAAATGTTTACTTGTCTGTCTATCTGCATCATTTGCATTTAGAGCTATCAGCGTCTTCTGTTGACACCTTCGTCACTTCGATTGACTCAAGTATACCTCCGTTTCTTTGTTTCTCGTGTACGGTGTCACGTAGACAGTTTTCCTTCATATTTGGATCACAATGATTGGGTCTGATTATCTACATCGTATCCTGTTTCGTAACTTGAAACAAAGACCCTCCGTGACTCCGTCTTTGTTACAAGTTATCAAAGAATTTGGCACCGAATCCACTTTATTGTTACCTAGTTACTCCTTGTCTGACGTTCTAAACCATTCATCGTATTGGAGTTAGGGTGTTAGGTTAAATTCTAAAATTAATCATATTGCCAAACCCAACAAAAATATAAAAGTCAATAACAATGTTGAGATTACATTTAGGTACTGCAAACGTTATCGCAGCAATAAATAAAACAGACAATGCTTAAAAATCGCTAATAACCATTACGTTATCAAACTGTTGTGGGTCACAGATACCTTATCAACGATCGTTCACGCCACGCCATCGAACGTGATCGAAATCAACTAACGAGGGGATAATCAGCCTTGCGGTGAGGCCAGCGCGTGCGCCGCGCATCGAGACAAAATGTCCACTCTTGCTCCCGCGGTCATACCGAACAGTCGTGTCGCACCCAAAAATCAAACAAGCCAAACAATGTGTCTCTCGTTGAAACAATTGGAGTGGGCGGATGTATACAGACGCATCACTGGAAATGATAAAGAACCGGTCAAAGAGAAAAAGATACAGAAGTTCCCTTCAAGGGAACGAAATTTTGCTGTGAAGAGGAAGTTCAACAACAACATGAGGTCCCACGCTAACTGCGAAAGTTGCGCCAGAGTCGCTGAGAAAGAAAACAGATGATCAACGAAGTGTGTGTGACTGTGAAGTTCTAGGATTCAGTGGATCTACGGATCGATATTGTACGTGAATACAATGTGTAACCGAATAACCGAAGAATAGTGACGATATATCTCTAAAAAAATTAAGTGATAATAATATTTATAAAGGCTATAAATAAGTCGGTGCAAAGTGCGAAGAACTGGCTTTGTTGGGTTGGGGCGTTCTAAAGTTGGTGCTAAATCCTTTTTGCTCAACGTCATTCCATTTATTTTGTTTTTGCTCAAAATGTATTTCTAAAATAACTTTGCAGAGGCCGTTTGCAAGGTTTTATTGTTTATGAATATAATAGCAGGATGTTAGCAAGGAAATGAAATTTTAACAATGTTGATAGGTATTGTATTTAAAATTACAAGGCCCTAATTTATAAAGAAGTCTTAGAAACAAAAGGAACTTGGCCTGGTTATCAAACGTGCTTAACTTCTTATTGTTTATTTCTGGAAACCATTAATTAATTATCCTAGCTATCATTAAGTCTGTTTAACTTAGCAATTGTTTATTTGAATACTTCGCTAATGTTTCATAATTAATAATGACTGTGTCTCTTTAGTTTCTTTCCATACAATGTGTGTTATCAACAATATTGTTGGTCTGTCGATCCCGGATGTCGCCAATGCATTCAATTTTAAGGCTTATTGATGCTCTATATGGTTCAGAATTGTATAAATATTTATCTTGTACGCAGGTTTCCACGACGATGTTTTGTATTGCAAAAAGTAAACAATAATTTTAAAATATTTGTTCATTGAATCCACCGATGTATATGTTATGTAAGATGTTGCATCTTAAGTGGATTGAATTGATATGAAGGTTATATTACTTCATACACTATGACTATGCATGTGACTATAAATAAACGAGTTCATGAGTTCACTCCATTATTTTATTTCTTATCTAATCTTAGTACAATAGGTTCGCAAACATCCATTACGAGAATATGCAATGACACAGTTATTACATTAAGGTTTGTTGAACTAGAGAGATCAGAGGTGAAGCTGTATCGCCGCTTACTTCTCTTTTTGTTAAGCTGATTGGTAGGTTCCGCTTTGCTTGTTAAAAACTGGTAGTGGTCATATAACCAAATTGTATGTACGAGTTTTTTCATCAATGACCTCTAGCGTTTATGATTTATTTATGTATCCTTTGGAGACCAATCTTGCTATCACTACCACTGTACATAAGAGTCTTAATAAATCGGTAATAAATAAGACTTGAATAGAAGATGACCAAAGAAACGGTGGATGCATTGTACGTGAAAGATGATGTGGCTAGAGTGAATAGATGACAGCTGATAGATATGTACAAGAAGATGACATGCGTCGACACACGACACAAGTCGACCCAAATAAATTGAGATAGGTAGATACGCATGAGTACGCATAGGTAGGCAGTATGATGATAGACATCTATTAACCCTGAATGATTCTAATTGAATTGGACGTGCTTCGTAAAGACACAACCCTTCTGTATTCCTATTACACAGCTTAAAAGATGAAGCGAAAAATTCTTTAGAAGTGACAACTGACAAGGTAACAAAATATAATCACTTCCTAGAATCAAATGAATATATCTTAAGTGTTGTTCATTACATAGACGGAATGGCCAATGGACAGTACCTTACTACCTACTTGATAAATCTTTGACCTTTAAACTTATTAACGCGACTACACTAACTTGATACCTTTGTTTGTTTGAATACTGCATTTACAAATGCATCGTTAGAACATCCTTCTTGAACATTATTATTCTTGTCTTCGTAACGTACATAGAAGGTTCTTTCCTACTATTATTATAATAAATAGACTTCAAAAGTAAGTCCGTCTGTTTGATATGTATCACAGTTTAATTGCCAAGAGTCTTGTACAGACAGAAGAGGAAGAAAAGATAGGGTAGCTATTTGGTATACGTGCAAAAATATTCAACATTGGCAGTATTAATTTTTATTGTGTGATACATAGCATACTTAAGAGAGTGATGTGTACAAGGAATTGACTATTCAGCATATTCACAACATTGTTTTTTCAGAATCAGAATCAGGAATCATTTATTTGCAAAGAATGTAGGTAATAAAACATAGTTTGGCATAAAAAAGAAAAACAATTCGATCCAGTACATTCTACCGTATGGCATACAACATTAAGCACTAAAATAATTATAAGTATTGCAAATCTGTCTAAATCAATAATTGTCAGGTAATCAGTTTCTATATCATATTCTTAAAAGTCAAATTCACCAGAAAAATATTAAAATCAGTTGCTAGTTACCTACCTGCCTGTTTGCCAAATTGCTTGTTCGACAGTACATGCATTAAGAATTGGGAAACTTGTAACTTCATAAAAATTAAAAACTTGACACACAGACGGAGTCACGATACTTGTCTAGATGATTCTCAGTATCGAATTATGTAGCTTAACTATACTTGTAGGTTTTTTTACACTACTGAATGATATTGACACTATCCGCTCATAACAGATTGCGATCACTGGTACATTTGCCAAGGTGGGAATTATTCTTGAATAATTAGTACTTGTACTAGCTGCGCCCCGCGGTTTCACCCGCGTAAATGTCGATCCGGTGGTAATATCGAGATAAAAAGTAGCCTATATGTTAATCCAGGGTGTCAGCTATCTCCATACAAAATTTTATCAAAATTGGTCCAGCCGTTTGAGCGTGAAGAAGTAACAAACATTATCCCGATACGGCTGCTGCTGCAAGTGCCTCATATTCAGAACAGTAGGAACAAATCTACAATAAGAATTATTTATTTATTCAAAAATATACATAACTACAGTGGGGTATCGTATTACCCAGTAACTGGGTTGTGGAGGTCAGGTAGGCAGTCGCTGCATGTAAAATATTCAGCTTCATCCGGTTAGACTGGAAGCCGACCCCAACATAGTTGGGAAAAGGCTAGGCAGATGATGATGATACATAACTAGAGTAATTTAAATTATACAGGGTGACAGGGATAAAGACGCGCAAACTGTAACCAAGAATTCAGCACATTATTCAAGACTCTAGACGTACAGACGCCAGCACATCAAGCTACCCGAAACTGTCAAATTTTCCCAATCAACCTTGAACCTAATGATTTAGCGATAAAGTTGAAAATCTATTAAAGGAATTTGACAGATTGTAATATCTTGATGTGCTAGGGTACAAACGTTTCGTCGGCTATCCCTGCCACCTTATATGATGATGCACTTTATAACACTTTACTCTATGATCAGATTTTGAACATGTGTGTCTGAATTAGATATAAAATATATGTATTTCAGGCATCATGCCTCCTCTCCTGTTGTAAGAGACACTTATGAAATAGCTTTGGTTGATCTCTATACACATCACACATTTGATCAAAGAGGTAAAATAAAACCATAATAAAATAAACTGACAAATGTAAAAGAACAATCTAGAAGAAGACAAGATAGAAGAGACTATAGGCACAGATAGAAATAAATGGACTAATGATGGAGAAGCAGCAGACATGATGTTTGAAAGCACCAGTATTGATTTAAACTATAAATAATACAAGACTTCTGATATCGTTGTCGTCCGTACAATAATTGCAGTAAAGATCATTCCGATGGATGAATTAGTTCATATTGGATAAATAGCCATAGTAGCTGAGTGATTGGATTCGACCGAAACCCATCCACGCCACTAGAAATTAAAGTAAGTAGGGCAACGATTCTATAAAAAAGAGGGCGTTCACAATTTATCTCATTTAACGACAGGAACTGTAAAATTATCATGGCAAACTAACATTATATTATTTGAGAGCAAATATGGAAGAGACCATGTACTCTTATCTGAGGTTATTGACCAACTCATTAGTAATCATTTGAGTGCACTTCGTAATGTATTTTGTCATTCAGTGTGTTTTGTTATGCTGTAGAAGTTTTCTATGACCTTTGTATGTTTGTAATAGAGGCGTGGAAAAGTATGTCTGCACATAATATATTGAATAGGTTTCTTAATTCTTGGATCTGCTGTATAATCCCATTAGATATAGGTTTGTTAGGGATACGATATTGTTGCTTGCATTCACGAATGCTGAGGTCTTTTTTAATAACTCTCTTCTATTTAGGGGGTCGTTTTTTCCATGGGGGCGGGACACTATAGATCGTAATATGTTATCCTTAAGTACATACTCCCTTTGCTTCGTCCTCGTTCATGTGAAAATCCTCATGTATACCTTCAGTCTATATGGTATACCACACTAGCACAGACTCAAACCGCACCAGGGCCATTTCTTTTAAGGTTGCCAAAATATAATCGGGCTCAGTCCCTGTAGCAAAAATTCAATGGCAGTTTTCTTCGAACTACAATGATATAATAATGGTTTCCGTACCCATACATGTATGTGTCAAATATTATTTTATTACTTTATAATTTGAATCATTACTCTTTGTATGACATATGTATGTATACATTACAAGAGTCCATTGTCCCCCTTAAGGCTTTGGAAAGACCGGCTGTACTACGATTTTTCCCGTTCTGTTTTTCTTCCTTGATTAGTAAGACGAGGAAATTAAGAACAGGATAAAACAATGGTGTCCGGATGTCACGTAACGCCATTACAAGAAATTCGTAAATTCGTAGATGCATTAGTACTTACTTGTATTTTATGGTTTGTACTACGAACTGCAGAATCGTGACATGCATCATCGGGGACGATTGTAAATACTGTTGGATTTTTACGTTCAATCAAATAACAGTCATCGTTAGTCAAACATAGATATTTCTCAAAACAAATGGATCAACAATGCCCGATATAAGCGGTATAATATATCTACCATGTCTTAAATCCTCAGTCAAGCCTTCTGAAGGCGTATTCACTCGTACATGGTGATTTGTCTGAGTTGGGTAAATTTGAATTCATGGGCATCCTTTTAAAGGGTCATTGTAAGCATCATTATGAACAACTTTTACTATGGGACTAAACCTAACATCGCGAAAAAAAAATCAGCTGTTCCGTACATTTATGTTCACATAACTCGTCAAAATGTAGGGAAGAGCTGATTTTTTTTCACGATTTCAGGTTTGGTCTCATAGTAAAAGTTGTTCAAAATGATGATTACAATGACCCCTTAAAAGGATGCCCATGAATTCAATTTCACTCTGTATAACACCTAACATGTTAGTTTTGAGTAACGTTATGGACGTTGGGCTTTATACATCTTACGAACCTGTCCAATATTTATCTTTTTGAGTTATGAATTTATGATTGATTCAGGGCTATAGATGGGCAATCCACCGGATTTAAGCCCGGTGCTTTTGATAAACAACCGTAAAACCCATAATACACCTAGAAAATTGGGTGTTTATCGGGTGTTTACCAAAAGCACCGGGTTCAAACCCGGTGGATGGCCCATCTATATCAGGGCTGATTTTTCAATACACAGAAAACTTTTATCTCTAGAATAAATATCACAGTTTGACATATTTTCTATACAAAAAGCTATCAAACGGTAGTATTTACTCTTCATTTAAAAGAGATATCGGACTATTAATAAATATTTGTAGTTTTTGAATTGCTATCTTGTCTTGATCAGTTTAAATGATTGCACAGTTCCCTTATTCATAATTTTCTATAGAAGATAGAGGCTTAAACCTAGGGCAATGTGCATACATTAGGTACCTAGTTGTCGGGTAGTACGTATATTATGATGATGATGTACTTACCCAGATTCATATTTCTTCACAAGTAAATTATAGGAGAGTAGGTACCTAGTAGCGTGCTTCATAGAACACTTTATGTACAGACGCCAACACATCAAGCTACCCGAAACTGTCAAATTTTTCCAATCAACTTTGATCCTTATACTTTTGCGATAAAGTTGAAAATCTATTAAAGAAATTTGACAGATTGTAGTAGCTTGATGTGCTGGCGTCTGTATAAACAGTAGTAGGTACAATAATATTGATCATACAATAATACACGAGTTTGTGGTTTATACGTTTAGGTATTCGAGGCTTATAAACATCTGTGTTACTTATTACGTTATGGAGAAATACCAAAAAACCACGATGACTTATTGAAATTGTAGTCATATTACAAAGAACTTGACTAGAGCAGTGATGGCCCAGTGATAACGACTGCGACTTACGAGTTGTAGGTCGTAGGTTCGAACCCAGACAGGCGTTTTACTTGGTGTAAATTATTTCATTACCACTGCTCTCAAAACGGTGAAGGAAAACATCGTGAGGAAACCGGCATGTCCTAGAACCAAAAATTCGAAGACATGTGACATCTACCAATCCGCAATGGGCCCGCGTGGTACATTACGGCCCATTCCCTCTTACCGAGAGGAGGCCTGCGTCCTAGCAGTGGGAACATTATAGGCTGATTATGTGTACAAAGAACTTAGGGATATTCAGGGACCCTTTCCCTAAATCGCGACGGTGTAATGAGAAAAAGGGAGGAAGGGCCCATATTAAAAAACACAACACCTAAATATCGGGCCCTAAATATTGTGTAATTATGGATTTGGCGTGGAAAGGCACATCGAGTTTCAAGGCCTTAAAACACGACCTTTTTTTACAGTACAGATGCCAGCACATCAAGCAAATACAATCTCTCTTTAATAGATTTTCAACTTTAATTGCTAAAGCATTAGGTTCAAGGTTGATTGGGAAAATTTGACAGTTTCGGGTAGCTTGATGTGCTGCCGTCTGTACAGTACGTTACGTATACGCGCCACAAACGCAACGGGTACAGTCTGATTCAGACTTTATGGCGGCTCGGAACTTGAGGCGAGTCACTGCCAAGAAGCTTATAGGTAAAAATGGAGACAACACTCTAAATACCTACCTAATTGAAAACGACTGTGGTCGGACGCTCTCTTTCTAAATACATACATATGACAAAGAAAACAGATATCACTGTCTCGTTCTTATGTGTGTATTTAGAAGGAGAGTGTCCGACCACAGTCGTCTTCACTTAGGTATTCAGAGTGTTGCCTCCACTTTTATCTATACTTAAGCTTCTTGGTCATTGCGCAGCAACAAATTCACGTGTCAGCGGGGGTGGGGGGGTGAGGTATGTACTACGCAGCAAGTTCTTCAGTTTCAATCGGGCTGTACCGCTTTTTCGAGATAGTAAACGCGACGTCGACGCATGGTGCGTATAAAAAACGCCCAGTGCATAACTCTTTAGAATGAGACGGTCACAAAGGAATGACAGAGATGACACTGTACAAAGTAGAAGTTTTTCTAAAACTCAATGTGCCATGACACGGCCGCGTACTGAACGTAGGTAGTTGTACAATTTCAGTTCATTTGGCCATGCCATGCGCAAGCGCAAACCAATGTTGATAGGAGTTGCCTTGACCTGGTTTTTGAAGCAATACTTCATCGCCACTCAAAAGGTGCTGACTGGATGTTGTAATACAATTTCTAATTGTTTCAATTTCATGGAATAGAAATTGGAAATAAATGGAGAAAAATAAAGGAATTTTACTGAAATGTGACGGTAAAGTGGAAAGAAATTCTTTTGGCTTTGTATGTGATGAAGAGGGAGGCAACGCATGGGACTAAAAGAGTGAAGAATATAAAAGAGAGGAAAGGAGAGGGAGAAGAATAGAATAGAATGCTCTTTATTATGTACACCATATAAATTACAGACATAAATATATAAATTTTACAAAGGGCGACACAATGGGCGGTCATCGCTAAGAGCGCTCTTTTAAAGACAACCTTTGGATGGATTAAAAAGGGGAAGGAGAGACAAATACTGGTAGTCTGTGGTGTACCATTTACATAATACAATAAATACATACATAAAGTATATTATACTAATCTAAAATAAATATATAATTATAAATAATAATAAACATGAAACAGGAGCAAAGAAAATATAATATTGATGATGTTTAAGGAAAGCAGCGCCCCGCGTTTTCACCCGCGCAAATGTCGATCCCATGGGAATATCGGGTTAAAAACTATCCTATGTCCTTTCTCGGGACTCAAACTATGTCTATACCAAATTTCACCTAAATCGGTTCAGCGGTTTAAGCGTGAAGAGGTAACAGACAGACAGACGCGTATGGATTATGCATGCTATTGTTCTGTTACCATGACCTAAGACTGCTCACATAATAATATGTAATTATCTACTAAGACACAAAAAGAGCTCTTATGTAAGGTTATTTTAATTACTAGTCTCTTTTTACAACAATAAAACTACTACGTTGGTAAATTAAATGTAAAAAGACACGATTACCTAATCTTTCAATTAATCTGCAACTTGCGTAGGACTGCACGGAATGCAAATGTTTACAAAAAAACTAGTTTGATTGCATATAAGCTGACGACTCTTACCTCATGGAGTAGAACCTGCCTCACGCTTGATGTTATTTTAGTAAACATAAATTACACAAGAGAATATAAGTATAAGTTAGTTAGTTAACTATTCATACTTTATCTTGGCTTTATGTAAATCTAGAACGAGTCTACGAAGTCTTTTGTAATGTAACTAACACTATATGACACCTAAATAAATGCCTAAGTTTCAACACTGCTCAGTGACGAGATAAAAATCCAACAGTGCAATAATATTTAGGCGTTCACTGAGATATTTTCTAGTCATATTATTGACAACTGGCATAAGATTTAAAATACTGCTTTATTGTAATGATTTTCGCTTCATTCGTGGCTTTATAAAGTCGGACAATAAAACCTATATCTCCCTATCACATTTGGCTGCATTGCTTGATTAATGAAAATGAGCGCGACCCGCAGGCTCGACCCATAAGTATCACTTGGGTCATATTATATAACTGGCCAATTATGGGTGTCCACCTCAGTCTGCCCCTTCGGTAAACCAATGATATTATAATTATTTATATCTGCCAGTAGCGACTGCCTTTACGTAATGACACGACATAGCCTGACTTCCGAAATCCAATAGATATTGCACAAAGCAGCAATAAACTTGACATTGTATATTATTGGTAAAACTAGCTTATTAGACACTGGGTGAGAACTGAGAACGTCATTGAAAACTCATGTTAAAGCTGAAATAAAGTATATTTTCACGAGTTCCTAATTATGAAAATTTGTGTACCCAAATCTACACGATTGGAACAAAGCGAAAAACCCGATAGTGACGTCGATAAGGACGAACATTGGTAAAACCGTAAAGGTTTACCTAGCTATTTTCGTCCTCATACTTTAGGGTGCCTATATACTTTTACGTCATCTCATCTGCCTTGCCTTGTCCCAACTATGTTGGGGTCGACTTCCAGTCTACCCTCGGATGCAGCTGAATACCAGTATTTTACGTGGAGCAACTGCCTACCTGACCTCCACAGCCCAGTTATTGAGTAATACGATACCCTTTGGTTAGACTGGTTGTCAGACTTTCGGGCTTCTGACTACCCGTAACGCTGCGTACCTACTTTTGCGTAAGTAATAAAATTAAATGTATTTCCTACTAAAGTAATAAATACAATGATTAAATAAATAGGTGAATAGAAATCCAAGGAAATTCACTCAACCAACAAATTAAAGTAGCCTTCAATGCGCTTGAAATTAATTAAATAGTTGTCCACCTGGAGGTAGGTACATTTTCCTTTTTATTCATTTTCCACTCAATGAGGAAAATATCATGTATTAAATTGCCTTCTAAAACCGTAATAATTAATATCGTTTATAATTGATTTAATATTCATAGCATAGAACTATCGGTTACCGAGGAGTTCGTGGCTAAGTAATAACAGCCGAACGAGTTGATCGATCAGATTAAGCTACGTTTGCCGCGGTTGGTCCGTGGATGGGTGACCATCTTTACATACCAAAGCCCCTTCCGTGCCTCGGAAAAAACGTTAAGCTGCTGGTCCCGGCTGTCATTCGTGGATCTGTGACGGACGTTACGGATCGTCAGAAGCCCGAAAGTTTGACAACCAGTCTTACCAAGGGGTATCGTGTTACCCAGTAACTGGGATGTGGAGGTCAGATAGGCTGTCGCTCCACATAAAATACTGGTACTCAGCTGCATCCGGTTAGACTGGAAGCCGACCCCAACATAGTCGGGAAAAGGCAAGGCAGATGATGGTGACATAGCCGGGATAAAAAAAAATCACTTACTAAAAAATTCATAAAATGCAAATAGCAGATATTATTGGATAGAAGTTCTAACAGCTCTATAGTCGGGATTCCCCTAAAATTTTCGTATCCTGTTTCATTTCTTTGGTGTTCCCCTAAAATTTTCGTATCCTGTTTCATTTCTTTGCGAATTTGTGATTGACTTGAAGTGAATCATTGTTTTTTTTATACAGCAGTGGTCCCCAAACTTTTTGTCACGTAGAACACGTGCTGACCACGTGCGACAAAGTCAAGTAAGGGCTGCATCAGCTGCATGGCAAATCATTATTTTACGGTTACCGTTTTTAACCAACGATTTGTCGAAGTGAAGCAAAACTTCTTTGGTGAATTTTCTGAAAAAACACGCTTTAATACCAAGCTGAACTAAAAAGTAGATAGTAATTAATTTGATTGTAAAAAGCGTGGGTACCACATACAATCTGCGCTGCAGTACCGATTTTTTTCATAAGACCCTGGAGCACAACTCCTGTACTGTTGTGCTGTATGCTATGCAACCAAACGCAAAATGTATTGCGTGCTAGCACGCTGCCGTAAAAAGCGACTTTTCACACCAAAAATAAATGTCGTTTCCCAGCAATCATGTTTGCTCAATGTAACTTAGTTTGATATACCTACAGAATTCGTAGTTAACGGTTACGTGATAGATAATTTTAAACCCTGTTACCCATACCTGTACATATTAAGTAGACATCTACCTATATACCATTAGTTTTTCTGCTTGGGAAAAGTCTTGAATATAATAGGTAATTACTTTATGACGATGACAAGAAAGTCCATGAATTTCATCCTTATTTCTAATTGCTTTTTCTTAATGCGGTAAAATTTCATTTAAGGAATAAACAAGGACAAAGTCGTTTAGCTAATGGTTACACATAGGTACGGAAACTTTTACTATGAATAAAATATACCTACCTACTTGCATAGGTAGCTAATACTGTATGACGTAGATTTTTAAGTGCTCAGATAACTTATTTTGAGCTCTTTCCTGTAATTATCAACCGTTTTTAGCTACACTAAATTATAGTTAGGTAGGTGTAAAGGTTATAAGGAAAATAATTCCTTTAAAAAAATCATGTTTATGTTTGGTATAACTAATGATTATACCGTTTCCGTCCTTTTTTGTTGTCTATAGGTCTACAGGTTGTTACAGAAAGGGTAGGTATATCAATACAAACGGATTGAAGAGTGTATCTGGTCTAGAATCTCTGTACAAAATTTCAGCTCAAAAGCAGTAACTTTGAAAATGCTTAATATTTTTTTATTTCGATAGTTTATTGAATTGAAATCATAACAAACATGTCACCGCACTACGAGGGTCATTATCCATTATCTGTAGTGTGTCTGTGCGCCTAGTACACGCACATCACGCCGCCGCGCGCCAGTGCAGCGCCGTAATGTCGAAATAAAAAAAATATTATGCATTTTCAAAGTTAATGCTTTTGAGCTGAAATTTTGTACAAAGATTCTAGACCAGATACACTCTTCAACCCGTTTGTATTGATATACCCTTTCCGTAACACCCTGTATAGGACCATTTGCTCGTAAGACGATTTGCTAATAGAACATTTTGCTAAAGTTTCGTTTTGATTATGGGTTGTTTTGCTATTAGGATCATTTGCTTTTAGGACGTTTTTTACGAAGGGGTCAACATGTAGATTTTACCGCAAAAAATGCATAGCACATTTTTACTACTGATTAATATTGACGGCGTAGCATTTTACGAACTTTAGTCGAAAATATACCATTAGTAAGTTTTTACAGTTCGTTTTTTTGATATTGGAACAGATTGCTTTAGAGCTACGCCCAATGCGCTATCTGCGAAGAGAAATTAATGAGAAAATTTAACGAAGTATTGTTGATAGTGTTACATACTACGCTGTTTAGCTAAGAAAACAAAGGTTTTATAGCTTTACGGTCATTAGTTACATTGATGAACATGTGAAGAGATAATATTAATGACTACCTACTAGTCTTCAAATAGATACCAGTTATTCTACAAAATGACGATTTTCATCACCGGGGAGTTCCAGTACCTTAGGCATCTTCTCGGCACACTCGTTCCATCATAGAATTATTGTCACTGAAAAGTCACGTTTTCATTGTACGTACAGTTAACAAAAGAGATAAGTATGCAGGATCGTCGAAATTTAATTTTATTAATAGAAAACAAACAGCTCATTTATCAAATTAAATTTCAGTCGACAACATCCATCGGTTCCTTACTAAACTTCAAGTATATCCGACGACCCTGCATACTTATCTCTTTTGTTGACTGCACGTCATTCCAGATGATATAACAATAATTTATGGGTGTGATATCTGCTTATCACAATTCACACTCAACCGAATAATATCTATAAGACTAAAAAAAAAAACAACAAACGTAAGTAAGCTGTTTATTTAAACTAAGTAAGCTATCGTCATCACTAAATCATAAAGATATAAAATATACTCAATAACCAATTCTGAATTCGTATACTTATCAGTATAATTACCTAATGTAAGTAATTGGCATTGAAAAATTGGAACACATTAGATATTATCAACAATGTTGTTGAATACCTACGCCCCAAATATTAGTAGGTTGATAATATTGTGTTTTTTTAGTACTTATAGAGATTAAAAACAAAAAAACAAGTGGTCGAAAATACTTACTTTTAGCATGTCGATGGCATGGCAATCTACCTACATCGCTCATTTGGAGAAACATCGACGTAACTGCACCTTTTTTTTTAAAGTCTTTGCTTTCCTAACGTAAATGCGCTTACTAAGTGCTTTGGCATAATTAGGTATTTATCTCATTTTTGGGAAAAAATACATTTACGTTGATGATTCCCCAAGTGTGCGACATGGTGACAGGGACATCGACTCATAACCTGTAAACATGGATTCAGAACATGATTCTGGAACATCAAGTGTTGAAATTTTTCATCAGTTAATAAAAAAAAAACTGCTCTTTCCCACAAATGTGCAATAACTATGCGGTCAAAATTATATATTACTAGCTGCGCCCCGCGGTTTCACCCGCATAAGTTTCGATCCTGTGGGAATATCGGGATAAAACGTATCCTATGTCCTTTCCCGGGACTCAAACTATCTCTATACCAACTTTCATCTAAATCCGTTTAGTGGTTTAGGCGTGAAAAGGTAACATACAGAAAGAAGGACAGACAGAGTTACTTTCGAATTTATAATATTAGTATGGATGGGACTACTGATTTTTTTTTTTAAACTTACGAAAAATTTCGCTTGAATAAAGTACCTAAAAACAAAAGGCTGTCCTGGCCCGGGACTACCCATTACCATGGCCACCTTTTGCTAGTCAGTTTGTGCGATGGTAATAAAATACCCTGCTTTGTCGTTTACCCAGTTTCGCAGACACAGGTGTCTCCGACACAAATTAGCTGTCGTAACAAAGTGTAAATCGATTGATATCACTTCGGTTTACTTAAACATTTTACCTACTTATTTACAACTCAGATAAACTTCTTTCTAACAATAATGTAGATAAATTAGGCATATGCATCCTATGTCATATTATTATATGAGTTGATCTTCTAAACTGATAACAACCGGACTTGAATGAAATCTTATCAAAGTACAAGAAAATCTACTTTTATGATTCAAAGTTATTCGTAAATAAATTATATTGTTATAAAAAGCGTTGAATCATAAAGACAACGCAGGACAAAGGACGTGCATTGTTTTGGCGCGGATTTTCGTTGAACTTTGTTACTCATCATTTTCTTCGCACAAAAGGAAAATGCAAATAACAACAACATCCATGCAACACTTTGTTAATGAACAGAGCCATCTGTTGTTCAGTAGCAGAAGTTTTATAAGTTACGAAGCGACATCTATCTTGATTTTTGCGCTACGACGTAAGGTTCTAGTATACTGGAAGTTCTAATAGATGGCGCTATCTCACAGAATGTAAGCAATATTAAAGATATGTTTTATATTTTGTTGTTTTTTATTTACTAAAATTGAAGAAATACCAATAAACATAAATAAACATTCGAGTCATTTCATTCGTTCACCCTATTACATGACATAATCCAGCCATAGCGCTAGTTGAAAAATAGGATATCATCAGCATTCAGTACCTAAGCATAAAAATTTTAAAAACCGTGTGTAGGTAACCTTCCTGTATTTATTACGAATTATTAATTGAAACTACTCATAATAAGTATCTTGTGAGTACCAGGTAGGTAGGTATGTAATGTCTAGGCAGTTTTTAAACAGTTCACTATATTCACCTCAAATCATGCGATTTTCCTCTCCGTAATAGGTGAGTGAAAACCTACAAATATAAGTACTGTGTGTCACCAAACTGATAAAAATATTTATTTTCCAAGCAAACGGCAACTGTTAATGTCGCGATAATGCGTTGATAAGATAGTTATGTCCTAATTTCCACACCTAATTGTATTATTATAAATCGATTGGATTTTATATTGGACGAACGGATGACAAAGCATGCTTGTAATTAATTTGGGACTAATTTGTACAGTGTGCCCAGGTTATCTTCACAGATTTCTAGACTGCAAGCAACGCAAACTCTAATGTCAAAAACTCTTGTGTCAAGTTCAATTGTTATTAATTAATTATTTTAATCATTTGAATGCTCACTAACAAGAATGGATATCGTAATAAATGCTGTTATCAGGTAGTGATCAATGCTACGATCACTAATCAAAACAAATCCTAGAAAAACATAATCCTAGACAAAGAATGTTTATTACTCAAACAATCCATTGTTCAGATCAGATGACATCGCATCCTACTGCTATCAGCTGCTACTATCAACAGTGAACATGACATCACCACTCTTGTCTGTCCTCAGCCATTAGAATATAGTAATTTGTACATTCGTCACTGCATGCAAAAAAGAAGCGTAACTACCAGCGTTAAAAGATATGAAACATCCTAAAAAAATACAAACAATGAGAGGTCACGCTTGATTGGCCGCTCACACGTTCCGCAAAGCCTAATCCCTTGAACTTGAGCAGGCGGAACCGAGGTAAACAAACGTCGGGCAACCCGTTGACGCGCATTTGTCATTTGGAACGCACGCGACTCGCTAGCGCCAGTGTCGTACGCGCGCGCTCCGCGATTTAATACGAACGCGACCTAAAATTCGCAACATAAAAAAATCAAAACAACAACATCAAATCATTCAATTTTGTTTCGAAATTCAAACAGATAACAGTGCTTTCGGCCAGTGAGGAAATAAGTTATTTAAAGTGTGTGTTTTGGTTAATTAAGTGATTGTGGGTTTTTTTTGCTGTCAATTTGAAGTCATTGTTGTGGTTCATTCATGAAGGAAATGACGGCAGTATGACCGATAAGCGGCTGATACAGCGAGTTTGAATAAGCAATTTAGAGATTTCGTTGGTAACTTTGTTTTATATTTATTATTTTCTATAATTTATGACACGTGATATAGAAAAAACCTTATCCTATTTCGTGCCGGCCATAGACACATCGAATTTTAAATTGGAATCTTTGTGTTTTGATTTGTTTACCTATTGCTTTCAATCAATAGATAGGTACCTAATGTCAAACTTTTTTAACCTCCAAATTATTTTCGTTTCCGCGAATTAATATTCTTGTATTTTAAAGCTGAGGATGTTAATGAATACCGTTATTGTTATCGTTCCTAAGCAACCAATTGTTTTAGCTAACGGTTTTCACGTGTAATCGCTAGGTACCTACCTAGTTGTCGTTGTTCTAATTAGATAGTAGATAGCTACCTAGCCTATCCACCTGGATGGCTTCAGGCTTTGGTCGGTAGTACTCCGTACAGATATTCAAGGCTGTGCTGTGCTCTTGAATGATGATAATCAAGCACACATCTCGAATACCTACCGATCGTGTTACTTATGTGTCTCCCTAATAAATTCCAAACACGGTGTAAAATTCAAATAATATAATGCTGGGGCCAGACTATCGCGATAACGCAAAGATTTGCGCGATAAGTTGATGCTCATTGGCTGGACCTACGATGTCAGCCAATAAGAAACAACTTATCGCGATTTTCCCTTATAGTGTGGCCCCGGCATAACAAATCGCATTTAAAATGGACGGCAACGCAACGAAAAGTTATTTTATTGAAATTTTAAATTCTAAATTAAATCGTCGGTATTACGTACTTACACGTATTGCTATTGTTCTGAGGTCTCGTAAATGTCGATTTCCATCACACAGGTGCCTATTCTCAGTTAGGTACAGTCAACAAAAGATATTAGTAAGTATGCAGGATCGTCGGATATAGTTGAAGTTTAGTAAGAAACCGATGGACGTTGCCGGCTGAAATTTAATTTGATAAATGAGCTGTTTGTTTTCTATTAATAAAATTCAATTTTATTCGAGAACATCCATCGGTTTCTTACTAAACTTCAATTATATCCGACGATCCTGCATAGGTACTTATCTCTTTTATTGACTGTACCTGCTACATACATACAGAGCTGCATTTCAAAGAATTACGATCGATTTTGATTTGCTAGTCAACCATACACTTCGGCGGCAACGACTATTGAGACGTCATCTGTGGTAGGTACCTATTGTTATTCAGAGAAAGGACAACTCTTGCCTGTTAGCTGGGTAAATAAGTAGGTACTAAGGTAGTTGGGTAGGTTCCTAAATGATCTGTAAAAAATAAGCAGAATTTTCTCAAATAATATTCAACAAATCGTCAGATTTATAAGAGGTACTTAGCTTCCGCATTCAAGAACTTATTGCTTCGCTTTTATCTAGTAAGGTACACACCCATTCGTAAATGTAATTAATTGAACATGAAAAACCAACCAGATATACCTAATAAAATATTCTCTCTCTCTGTAGTTGGTCCCTCATGTCTGAGGATCGTGGTCAGCTTCGGAGTTGCATCTGGAGCGGATGATCCGCCTCCACCGGTTTCTGTCCAGCGCATTTCTTACCACCGTGTAGAATTAAGAGGACGATGATTCCTTCACCTGATCGATCTATCGTGTTGTTGAACGACCGCGCGATCGTTTGCCTTCGGTGTTCCCAACCACAATCGGTTTTTCCAAACTTTCATCGCCTCTGCGTACTATGTGGCCGAAATAGGAGAGAATGCGAAATAAGATATTCAAATAACTCCAAACGAAGGTTATTCCTACCAGGTTTCCAGGTTTTGAATAGAGCCCGATAGTACGATACGTACCTAGATAATAATATTACTTACTTACCATACATAGTCAATAAGTACATCGATGTGCACGATAGCCAATTCTGCAGCCGTCCTCACTGCATTAAACATGACATGTCTACCTACCGCGGTACCACAACAGCCGGTCTATTCTATGAAAAATCTCACCATAAAAACTTAGGTAAAATGAGCATGAGCTGTCAGTCCACCTGAAGGCCACTTCTCGTAATTTAAAACGCTCAACATCTAGTCGCAATCTCATCTCGGCGACAAACAAATGTCAAAAACTGGTCGAAATGTAAGGAAATTAGAGGTATTTTTAATTGACATATTGAGACTGAGATCAGACTGTGAACATTCTTAAAATTACGAGAATTGCCCCTCTGTTAACGTTCTTAAAATTACGAGAATTGCCCCGCAGATGCCAGGGATTGACAACTCACTTTAAGCTCACTCCAAGTTTTCACGCTGATATTTCAACAGAATAGACCAATAGGTGGCTATCGATCGCCCTAAACTATTATAAGATCGAATGACCAATAGGTACTTACCACGAATGCATGCACAGAATACAAAAAATCCAGTTTTTACTAGATTTTTCGTGACAGCCTGAGTCATGCATTCTCATTGATTATTCAGTGACTTCTTGCGACTTACGTTAATAGCTCGAATAATAATTAGGCGTGTTTTAGGTACTTATTAATATGATTCTGATTTCAGCCGACTAAGACAACTGCCACTTACTTATAAATTCAGTGATTTACTTAATTTGGATAATTAACCCTAAATCCCTATTGTAAATCCCCCTGAAGACGATTTTCATTTGGGAACAAAGATTATTTTTATAACCTCTATTTTCTTCGTCCGTTTTTCAGTTACAAACAGTAATTGTTGGGAAAAGTGACGACATATGAAGTTGAAACCTTCAAAATACAGATGAATGTATTATTAATTCCCTTTAGCAAGTAACTAGCTTCTGTCCGCGAATTCGTTCGCGTGAAATTTCACCCTCCCTCCATTCACCCTCTTAGGGGTGGAATTTCGAAAAACCCTTTCTTAGTGGATACCTGCTCTTCACAAAGAACACACCCTCCAAATTTCATGTCTCTAGAACCTGCGGTTTAGGCTGTGCGTTGATATATCAGTCAGTCAGGACTTTGAATTTTATATATATTGATTGGGTAAGAATTTAACCCGAACAGGGCTTGTTTACACTTTCAAAGTCTTCTGCAAAGAGACCACCAACCGTCATACTCTTTGTGTGCGATCGATGTTCAAAGATAACCGACTATCAGAATATCGGGTCAGGTACCGTAAAGGTTAATATTGTTTTGCGCATTATCAGCTATCGGATTGCCTTTCGATGCTCGACGAGTAACATTAAAATCTTTTTCATGCCCTGAATGCCCTGACACTGTGTTAGGGCTCGTACACATAGCGATCCGTTTTACAGGTCCGTTATTTTATGGCGTATGTAGTTGTATGAGCGACTTCACACACAAAACAGTATTCCGGATTCAGTAATCATGTCACTCCGGCCAATTCTGATCCGTTAAAACGGATCTAGTAAAAACGGACCTATATGTGTACGAGCCCTTACTTCAAAGTCCCCTTACGCCATATTGTAGTGTCACTGAAACGTAGCAGAAAAACTAACATTACAGCCACTGGTTTCTAACCTTCATTCATTCTGACCAGCATTCTAACCTTCATCTAATCTCAGGCTCAATTTGTTAAAAACAATCAATAACCTACCTTTTTTGACAAGTTATGACATTGATTTTCGCTAAGGTAAAAAGGACAATTCTCATAATTTTATTTTAAGAACGTTCACAGTCTGTTCTCAGTCTCAATCTGTCAAAAATAGTTCTAATTTGTCTACATTTTTGACATTTGTTTGTCGCCGAGATGAGAGCGCGACTAGATTTCGAACGTTTTGATTGATTGTTTTTAGGGTTCCGTAGCCAAATGGCAAAAAACGGAACCCTTATGGATTCGTCATGTCTGTCTGTCTGTCTGTCTGTCTGTCTGTCCGTCCGTCCGTATGTCACAGCCACTTTTTTCCGAAACTATAAGAACTATACTGTTGAAACTTGGTAAGTAGATGTATTCTGTGAACCGCAGTAAGATTTTCACACAAAAATAGAAAAAAAATAATAAATTTTGGGGTTCCCCATACTTCAACTGAAACTTTGAAAATTTTTTTTCATCAAACCTGTACGTGTGGGGTATCTATGGATAGGTCTTCAAAAATGATATTGAGGTTTCTAATATCATTTTTTTCTGAACTGAATAGTTTGCGCGAGAGACACTTCCAAAGTGGTAAAATGTGTGTCCCCCCCCCTCTAACTTCTAAAACAAGAGAATGATAAAATTAAAAAAATATATATAATGTACATTACCATGTAAACTTCCACCGAAAATTGGTTTGAACGAGATCTAGTAAGTAGTTTTTTTTTAATACGTCATAAATCGAAAACCGCAATTTACCTTTCACAAAGTTACAACGAACTACAAGAACTTTTATATTATGTTACTTGCTGCTACGGAACCCTTCATGGGCGAGTCCGACTCGCACTTGGCCGGTTTTTAAAATTTCGAGAATGGGCCTTCTGATCAAGATTTGAATTTAAACGTTTTTCAAACTACCTACGAGAATAAATTGTCCTTTTGGTAAAGCAGGCTCGCAACACACTAGGTTTAATCTCGTATTGCCATAGCATTACAGGTGTTCCCATCAATCGCATACCAGGCATAGTGATTCATACACATCACTCACCTGAGGTAAAATTCCTTGTCGATCTTTTGAGGTAGGCTCGTGGAGCGGTCGAAGTTTTAACTGGTAATGTTAGGAGTAAGTTTTTAAAGGAATTAACTTAGGCCTAGCTAGATCTATAAACGTTACTTGGATAACCGTTATTCCTGTCACTGTCGCACACTAGTAAATCTACAAATGCAAGATAAAGACGGGAACGTGTCCAAGCCAAAGCACGTTTAAGATCTCAGCCTTAAGGCTAAGATCAGGATTAAGTTTGTACTGTATCTTTAAAGATACAGTATGTAAACTTAATAATAACTATAAAACTTACTAGAAAGTTTTGCTTATTGCAGCCACAAGCCCCACAGTACGACAAGGTACAAAGTTTAATCATTTTCAAGCTATTTTAAACGGTATCCAGTCCATCGTGTGGATATTTATTCCAGTCCATGTGCCTACAATGTTTGTAAACTGTCAAATGTTCGTTAAATACCATTTTCGCATTTTCGTGTGTTTAAAAAACATACATGCACGCTGTCAAACAAGTTTGACAAACTTGACGTCAGTTTTACTCAGTCATTCACACTGTTTGACAATACAGTCACGGATTTTAATGAAACTGGATGATGTTAGCGTTTTTTTATACTGAGGCATATTTCCATGCTTTGTCCAGTTTTCCGCGAATTTAATTTATCTATGGACTCAAAAAGTTCCGGTTTAGTAAACTAATTTCGGTTTTATTGCCTGTGGTTGAAAGGCCACGCTATATTCTCCCCACACGATAACCCCTTTCATTAACATCCACAATTAATTCGACATACTTAAATCTATGGTTTTGGAAACAATATAGATTTAACCAGACACTAAAATATCCCCCCAATAATTTCTCTTCTATGTAATCATCAACATATTTTAGACAAAATTAGTACTTAACGTTGATACTTGGCAGTGAATTCACGTCGATACTTCACTCCTGCCGTGATACATAACGCTATCTATCGCGGTTTTCAGGGCACCGCCGACGTTAAGCTTAATAACAACGTGGGCATATAATAAATGTCGTAAAATGTTAATAGAATAATGAAATTGCTTTTCTTGTGGTTTATTAGAATATGAATGTTTCCACTTCCTGTGAAATCTATCTTTCTTGATTATGTGATTTTATATCTAAGAAGATTGGCAGAGTTAGATTGCCCTTCACAATATTGTGACTAGTCAAAAAACATTAGAGGCTTTATCTATACTAATAATAAAGATAAAGAGATTGTTTGCTTGTTTGAACACGCTAATCTCTGAAAAAACCAGTCGGATTTGAAAAAATATTTTTTCATTTCATAGCCCACTTGTTGAGAAAGGCTACACTTATAGGCTATGCGTTTACATCACACTATGACCCTTAGGGTAAGCGCACACGAACCACTGGCCACAACCACTGGTAGCTGTCGCCCCGTGCTGCGGTATTGAGTACTGCTGTAGCAGGTGGCCGCCACCGGCCACACGTGTGCGACGAATCCATACAAAAGTATGAAAAGTCATGTGAACTGCTTGTCGCTGGGCTACCGGTGGCTGTGGCCGGTGGCTCGTTTGCGCCTAGCCTTAGAAGCCGTGCAAAAATAAAAAAGTCTGAAAGAACGCTAAGCGAAAGCGAAGTGATAGCGCGGGCAAGCGATGCGATGCGACGTGATGGGTCGGGAGACCAGGATTTCACGCGGACGAAGTCGTGGGCAGAAACTAGTGCAAAATATTACACGCTTTATCGAATAACCTATATTTTACGTCACAACACACGTCAGTCCACAAACCGAACCTCATTCCATCCGCAAGAGACAAATCGAATCAACGCTACGCTAGCACTGAAATCGTTTTCCAAATTGGAAATTACCGTTCCATACTACGAGTATTAAGACGTTGTCATTGACTCGCTGCCTGTGGACATGTTAGATGGCTCTTCATCCCTGAACCAGGCGTAAACATCTCTTTTTACAAACCTAAAGACTCCTTAGCTTAGACTACGTGGATATTGTTCATCACTCACTCACTCACATCAGGCACACCCACAAACCTAAATTACCTAGTCAGAAATAGAGAATGAGGTATATTTCATCACCAATACAATTTTTTTTTCAATGACCTCGCAATTCGACTAGGAGGTTGTTGGCTGCTTCCATGGGGTATCCTGTGGATGCCTTAGTAAATTAAAGCCTGCAACCAGGGTATAAAACTTATAAACTAAGCGATTACACGGTAAGAGCAACCCCATTGGGGTACGGCCCTCGGTTTAGGGCATCGCTGGGGCCTGGAGGAGGACAGCCAAGGACAGGCTGGATAGGATCGTAACCAATACCGTCCCAAATTGCAGTCTTCACAATCATCTCCCAACCCGATATTTCTTCTCAAACATTACCCAATTAATCTCATTTCATTCCATAACGTTTCTTCAATAACACCGACTAGAAGAATCATAAAAATTCGCATAGAAATGCCGGAGATGCAGTACATTTATGCATATAACTTCGTACATAAGAATAATTACCTAATGTATTATATACTAAAACCTTCCTGAAAGTATGTCGATCACATTAGTGAAAGAATTATCGAAATCGGTTCATTAGTTTTTGAGATAATCGCGGACATACAAACATACATACATACATACATACATACATACATAGGCGGGTCGAATACAGAACCTCCTTTTTTGAAGTCGGTTAAAAAACCAGTCGGATTTGAAAAAATATTTTTTCATTTCATAGCCCACTTGTTGAGAAAGGCTACACTTTTAGGCTATGCGTTTACATCACACTATGACCCTTAGGGTAAGCGCACACGAACCACTGGCCACAACCACTGATAGCTGTCGCCCCGTGCTGCGGTATTGAGTACTGCTGTAGCAGGTGGCCGCCACCGGCCACACGTGTGCGACGAATCCATACAAAAGTATGAAAAATCATGTGAACTGCTTGTCGCTGGGCTACAGGTGGCTGTGGCCGGTGGCTCGTTTGCGCCTAGCCTTAGAAGCCGAGCAAAAATAAAAAAGTCTGAAAGAACGCTAAGCGAAAGCGAAGTGATAGCGCGGGCAAGCGATGCGATGCGACGTGATGGGTCGGGAGAACAGGATTTCACGCGGACGAAGTCGTGGGCAGAAACTAGTGCAAAATATTACACGCTTTATCGAATAACCTATATTTTACGTCACAACACACGTCAGTCCACAAACCGAACCTCATTCCATCCGCAAGAGACAAATCGAATCAACGCTACGCTAGCACTGAAATCGTTTTCCAAATTGGAAATTACCGTTCCATACTACGAGTATTAAGACGTTGTCATTGACTCGCTGCCTGTGGACATGTTAGATGGCTCTTCATCCCTGAACCAGGCGTAAACGTCTCTTTTTACAAACCTAAAGACTCCTTAGCTTAGACTACGTGGATATTGTTCATCACTCACTCACATCAGGCACACCCATAAACCTAAATTACCTAGTCAGAAATAGAGAATGAGGTATATTTCATCAACAATACAATTTTTTTTTCAATGACCTCGCAATTCGCCTAGGAGGTTGTTGGCTGCTTCCATGGGGTATCCTGTGGATGCCTTAGTAAATTAAAGCCTTCAACCAGGGTATAAAACTTATAAACTAAGCGATTACACGGCAAGGGCAACCCCAGTGGGGTGCGGCCCTCGGTTTAGGGCATCGCTGGGGCCTGGGGAGCAAGGGACAGGCTGGATAGGATCGTAACTAATACCATCCCAAATTGCAGTCTTCATAATCATCTCCCAACCCGATTTATCTTCTCAAACATTACCCAATTAATCTCATTTCATTCCATAACGTTTCTTCAATAACACCGCACGTACGCGAACCACTTGAGTCATGCTTTCACGATTCTGAGTCAACCGCTTGTTTTGGTAAAAAACGAATCAAAGGCATTTTATGACTGGTTAGCGGTTGGGAATTATTGGAATTCTGATCTTACGAATATTTGTAACTGGATTAACAGGACTGTCATGGAACCAGACTTAATTGAAAGGAATTTAATTACGATGCTTGGATAACTTGGTCTTCGGGTACCTACTCAGAATGATTAAAGTCAAATACGATTACTGACGCTTATCGCGCTGTAGGACTTCAAACCTTAAAATCAGATCAGAATAGATACAAAATCGTCTGAAAAAGAATGCAAGAAATTAAATGGGGAACCCGTCACCCCTCTTCTGTGACTTCATTGCTTCCGTCACTTTCCGAGTTCCCCTAATTTGAAACGAACAAGATAACATAAGTGAGATCATATTGTCCAATGACCAGATCACCTTTAGAATCTTCTGCGTGGTTATCATGATGAATCAGTGTCAGTGAAGTGTGAAACAAAACCTCTTTGAAACTACAGGAACATGCAATATTTCAGTAACAATAACACTAATTACAGTAATACCAAGTATTTACGTTATTTTCCTTAAACGTGACCACGGACAAAGTCCCTATAAACAGCATACGCTGAGTCCTTTCATTTAAAACGTAAACAGCAGTTGTTACGCTAATTGGCGCCAAAGCAAATGTTGTTGTGAACTAATTCATTTGTTAAACAAATATTGGATGACGACTGGTATAGCCCCAAGCCACAATGCATCCTTTGTGATCAATATGATAGCATGTCGATGTGATTATGACGATGATGGTTTATGCGTTAGAGAAGTGTTGTGTTGGTGCATTGAAGAGTAAAAGTAACCAGCAGGGCATTTGCGTAACACTAACACATTATCAATGGGAATCAGTTTCATTTTGACAGTTCAACAACATTCATTGCGTTATTTACGGGTTGAGCAGACAAATTTTTCGAACTTATGAAGCAATGGATTAGCAATTTGCTTCAAAATGATTCTGATTCCGATTGATAGTGTGTTACCAATTAGGTTGGTTATTGTTAACTCTGTGTAGTCTTCGTTTATCACGATCTTCAATCCGTCGTGGTGTTCTGCCATATCAGTCAAACATGCTGCTTTGTGAAGAATAAGGGTCGGGAGACATTGATCGACGGCCTTTCGCACTTTGCCGATTGAAAAGCAGCACATGCTCTCTTTTACTTTTTGTATGGACAAACCGTCGAACGCCGTCGATCGCCGCCGGAGCACGTTCGTCGCCGTCGATGCGAAAGGATGCGTACGTCGTTCCATACTTTGCTCTCTTTTTGTATGGACAAGCCGTCGAACGCCGTCGATCAATGTCGCCCGACCCTACTGCGATAGCTTGACGTCTATTGGGCTTACGTGAGCTGGCATAAGCCACATATTATATTAAAATCTATTCTGGGTGCCAATTATAATCTTGTAGTGTAGAGTGTAAATAAGATACCACCTTATACAATTACATTTAGGTACCTACTTTCTTTTGTTTGAGTAGCAATTAGCAAAAAAGAACGTCAGCAACTGAAGCCGTTGCTTATGCAGAACCTCCTGCATACCTAGATAGTAAGACATCAAATATTTACACTCATGCGATAAAACATCTTATGATCTACAGCGAATGACATCAGAATTACACATGACAATGACAATACAAACTACAGAAAAACACAACATCTTTTTTCTGAATAACGTTTCTTATGCTGTCTGATAGAACGTATCTCGCAATCCATCTAGCAATCTAGAACATTATGACACAGCCTATTGTTTGTTAACAATCACGTATGGAAACAACAAGCAAAGCAATGTTTAAGAACAAAATACCGGCGCAAGCGCATGACGTCGAATAGCGTAACAACCGACGAGTCAATGATGGAATTTTTTACGGAACGGAAGTAAAAGAACAATATTTATATCCCAGTGTGATAGAATAAAAGAACTCTTTATTTAATACCAATTTGCTGGTTAGGTAGAAACTTGGAACTATTTTTGTTCGAGTTCCAGAAGGTCAGTGACGAACTTGTGGCGTGTTTTACGATTCGGAATGCAAACAATGGATTTCAGTTTCAAGACAGTTGTTTTGGTCATAAAGCCCTTGTGCAAGATTTTGGTCATAGTTAACAGGAAACTGCACTCGCTGTAAAAAGGGCTACTTCTTGTTTGGTTTTATGTCATCCTTCAAGGGGTACTAAGGCTTCATGAAGTAAATATCATTATCAGTTTCTACGTCAGGACTCAACTTCAAAACCCTGGGTTTTAATATCACTACTTTCGAATGTCCCAATATTTAAAATATCTTCCGTACCATCATTCAACCGAAAGACGTCCACTGCTGGACAAAGGTCTCACCCAAGCATCGCCAGAGCGGCCGGTTTTGCGGTTCTCGCATCCACATTTTTGGTCCTAAATATTGTCTAATACTTCGGTACTACTGTTGCTACATCTTGCAGTATGACGGAAAATGCGACTTAAGGTCCATAAAAGTATTCATGTATTTTGGCTTTTATTTGTAGTTAGTCATATTTCCTGGAAGCATTTTGAATATTGGTTAATACCATGTAGGAACATGTCTTTGTTTTAGAGAACAACATACTTTCTCTTATGTTTATTGACAGCACAATAGTTGTCGGTAACTACATATTTAAAACCTTTGTTAGTCTATTAACATAACCGCTTTTGCGTTATTTTGATTCTTAGAAAAGATATAAATGAATGTGGTGATGTAGTTTTTCCAAAATTTTATTTCGTCATAATTCACCTTACATAGGTTGAAGAGAAATCTATACATATAAAATTCAAAGTCCTGACTGACTGACTGATATATCAACGCACAGCGTAAACCGCTGGTCCTAGAGACATGAAATTTGGAGGGTGTGTTCTTTGTGACGAGTAGGTATCCACTAAGAAAGGGTTTTTCGAAATTCCACCCCTTTTTGCACATTCGTATAGATCAGCCTAGCTGGTGATCTTAGCAGTGAATGCCTCTCCCTAAGATTAAGTTACTTTGTTTTTTTAAAAAACAAACATATTTTTCTTGCTAGGTAGCATTTATGTCCAACTGTTGGGTCTGTTTTGTGCGATCTCTAACCATGTTGGCCCTGCAAACATGATCAGATCGTCACACCATCTTCGCCGCGGTCTACCTCGACAGGGATGTCTCCCCTTGGTACCCGCACTTGAAATAAATAAAATATGTTCTATAGAAGCCAGGTTTGACCGACCTGGTATAAGTTTTTACATAAACCTAGTTATAATTGACGAGACAATCCCAAAAATATATGTCTTTTTTCTATGCCTTTTAGTTCCTAAGATACAGCTCCCGCACCAGCGATAAATCTGTCTTTTTCGCTCCTGCACTGAATGCATGGTGCGTACCAGTTCTCAGGTATCTGGTAACGCAGGTCTCCCTTGAGGCATCCAGCTCTTATTATCAGCACGCATATTAACATGATCCATTGCATCATTAGAATCGTTACGTATATGCTAAACACACTTGCAGTTTCTCTTGTAACACTACCTGGCCAGCCGCTATTACGATGTTACATTTTCTTCGATGCTCTGTAAATTTTACCTACCATTATTACCCTTCGTCTTGTTTGTCTATTAATCATTAGCTGAACGAACGTCTTTAGGTCAAGGCCATAAAGGAAGGAACAAGATACTAGACTACTACTACTAGCTAGCTTCTTCTACTTTAATTAGAACTTTCATTCTCATGTAATCCAGTTCTTTTAACAAGATCGATGTTTTTGGCAGTTTCAGGCACATTGCAAAGTAGCTTTTAATCTGAGATACTTAGGTATTCATCGTCGATACGTTTCATTTAGTTTTAATCATCTATTAAAAGCTTGACACCTCCATGAGCTTTTCTTTTCTGAGGCTTTGTCTTCAGTATTGAGGTGCTTTAAAACCTTTCTGTTCACTAACCTCCTTATTAATGTAAATTTTTGCCAATCTTAAAGCTACAAATATGTATGGTTAATCTGAATTATTCTGAACCTTATATGTACCTACCTAGTGGTTGTAACTACGTTGATAAAAGATTTAACTTACGTTGTAAAATAAAATGAACACGGGTGCCAAACCAAGTCATCCACGTTAACATGCAAGGTGAAGTCTCAGCCTACTAAACCTAACAGTGTTGCCAGAGTTTTACGATAAACCATGTGTATTAATCTCCTCTTTCCACATGAATGCTCTGTAATTTTCAATCCTTCAGCGCTTAACGTTGAACAGAACACATTTATTTTTTATCGATACTCGAGTTAACAAAATGTTTTCAAGAATTTGAGGATGGTTATTGTTTCATTATATGTATATGTCTTAAATAAAGGGTGTTTCAGGCTGTTGATTTAATTTTCTATCGTGCTTCTCATCACCATCTGTTGCTGGAGTTAGGACTGTTTTATGTTTCCCATCAACAATCACGCCTACCAGATACTTTCTCGCGTCCATAGATATAAGAACACGACTCAGGCATTAGCAATGGCTTTAATTTTGACAGTTCAACAACGTTCATTCCGTTATTTACGTTGTTGAGCAGATAAATTTTTCGAACTTATAAAGCAATGGATTAGCAATATCTTTTAAAATGACTCAGATTGTGATTGTTGATAGTGTGTTACGCAATTAGGGTGCTGGTCTGTATCCATACTTTATATTTATGAATTCGAAAGTAACTCTGTCTGTCTGTCTGTATGTTACCTTATCGCGCCTAAACCGCTGAACCGATTTATATGACATTTAGTATAGAGATAGTTTGAGTCCCGGGAAAGGACATAGGATACTTTTTATCCCGATATTCCCACGGGATCGAGACTTATGCGGGTGAAACCGCGGGGCGCAGATAGTATAATATATCTTTTAGGAGTTTTATCAGATTTTTTTTTCTCAACTAATAATAAACTTGGCTTCTGAAGTGACCATGTCCAACTCAATACCACATTAGCTTGATGATTTCGGTTATAATAAGGAAGTTATTAAAAAAAATTCCACCACGTGAATTACGTCACATCAGCAATACCATACTACTCACAATTTTGAGAACCTTATCAAAATGGTTGCTGCTATTTTGTACCTGGAAAAGTGTGAATAAGGTAAAATACAAGAATATCATCAGGAAACAACTGTAATGCTAATGATTCATATTATTTACATATTTACACAATAAATAACATAGAATACAGTGTAGTTACAATTTAGCAATACCTACCTGCAAATGACAGTTCATATTTTGATATGTCATTTTATACGGCTTCACATTCTGCCAAGTCTTATTTACTATGGTTCGTGTTGAAAGTATCGACATTCAACTGAGATAATTCGTGGAACTCAAAGACCAACCAAAGTCTGGACTCCTTGGTACCAAAACTCTTTAAATATCTCGATCAGGCACTGAAAAAAAAAAACTAGGACGATCATAAAGAATTTAAAAATAGACATCAATTTCATTTTAGAAAATGCAAAGGAATGTTAGGTTTTTTCGTGGATATAAAGGTGTTTACACAACAACTCAATCGAACGATCTGTTTTAGATCTCGACCACAGATTGACAGGGCCAATTACATGGTATTCACTATGTCTATCATCGTCAAACATTGATGCCGGAAAATTGGATTCTGTTTGATGAGCGAATGTTTCTTTACATATTCGCCCACATTTCGGATAACATTACGTCACTGGAATCTGTAACGTATGTAGCTGACGTTGTTACTGCGTATTTACGTTTTGACGTAAACTCAGCCCTAGAGAATTTACCTAAAATAGTTACTATCTATTGATTAAACTATGGCTGGCTTAGTATTATTTTCTCGAATGGGATAAAAAATATCTAAGTACTACCACAGAATACTTAAAGTACTACGTACAGAAAGGACACTCCTTTCCCCGCACTAACATCAGTTACCGCACCTCACCCCGCACTTCGGCGTATTCGTCGCGCTCGCAAACACAAGTACCTCACGCACACATTCATACGTATACAAACGTAATTTTTTAATGTAGTAGTAGTAGGTAATTATTTTGCGAGCGTTTGTATGGAGTGTCCGGGGTGTGGTACTACCTTCTTGAAACAGTCGAGTTTCAAATAGCAAGAGTAAAGAAAGGAAAGAGAAGAATAGTTTTCACATAGGTCAGTATTAAAGACGCATCGAATCGAATCCATAATGATGTTTTCTAGTAGGTACGGTTATAGAACAATACGTATAAAAGTAGGAAGTAGACGATTCTTTTTTTAGAAAATTGCGTAGTGGTTCTGGCTTGTCACAAAAATAATAGACATAAATCACACAGGATGTAATAAAGTAAGTTGTACACCAAAAACTACTCGGGTTAATTAAAATAAAAAATGTAGAATATTTATATTCGTATGATTTATTCTAATGAAATATCACAACTGTCATCACACGGGATAACTCAAGGTTAGCCGCTCCCTTACAACATAAAAATGTTTATTTTTGCGCGCCATTTTATTAACTCCCCGCCATTAACGTACTTAACTGTCAATTTATGATGACGTTAATTCAAATTATTCTATGATAGGTACATTGATGACTTTATTCATTTCTTCATAAAATATTGTTTTCATTGCAACATCCAAAATCTATTCTATTTTTTTTTTATTGATGGACAGTGTTGACACTTGACACCGTTTAAAAGTATAAGTCCTGGCTACTTAAATTCTTTAAGTGTAGCTAAGAAAGTTGTTCAAAGTTAAAAACAGAGATTAGTAGGCACAACTTTTATACAGCAGGCAGCTTTTATATTATTTAAAAAAATGTTTTTAAACGTTTATTTCTATTCCAAAAATATCAAAGCTTGTAAATCGTGATTGACAGTTTGACAAAAGCTTTGTTATTTTATATCGTGATAAAACCCCACTGCAAGATATCAATATCCCGACATTACATCGTTGGCAGGTTTTCGTTGGCATTGTATTATTAATTAAATAAAGCTGAAACTACTGGTTACTAGCACTGCGTATTGTTTATTTTAAAAATCTAAAATGAAAAGTTAGTTATAAGATTTAATTTCGGAAACGCCATTTTTATTTGTTGAACGTTCCATTTTCAAAATAAGTATTTATTCTTAAAAGGCAAAGGTCACTAATTGCTGCATTAGGGTGAGTTTCTAGTCTATGCTCGCAAGCTGTCATAGATAACCTATATTGCTGGCACTCTAGCGCCGTCGTTTTATCTCTGTTTTTTTTTTTATGCGCCACCTTGAAGTTTGAACATAGATACCTTACAGATACCAAACACTGATGAGGAAGAGTAAGGAGTATACATTTCAATAATAAATCATACTGGCGCCATTTCAAGGCAAATATTAACGGACTATCTAAATAAAACGCACGCAAATGCGGAGAAGGGGTGACCTAGATGTTTTTGTTCTAGGTTTTTTTCTGAGAATTACTGCTAGATTGGGATATTGTTTATTATTTTGTGCAAAAATATATTGCGTATCGTAAGGATTGTTACAAAAAATAACATATGGAAGCTATTAAGCGCATGCGGGGAAATAAAATCGTACTTAACGCAATGGAGTGTGTATTTTTCTTTAGGTATAATGAAAGCGAACGTCTGGATAAAACCTCTTGCTCTTTATTTTTATAACACTTCACTGAATGAATCAGTTCCAGTACCTTGTAACCTCCTTGGAAGAAGTTAGATAATATATTAGGATTTGATAGGTCTGCAGGTGATTTGTACAGTAAGGTCATTCTCACTATTAATAAATATGTCACGCCGTCACGCGGAAGATAATTACAACAATGAAATATAAACCAATAAACCAACACTACCATTACTCGCTTGAAATTGTATATTCGTGAGATGGTAATCATAATACTTAATAGAATTATATTAGATAATAATTTTAAAAAAATTGGCGCCATCCACCCAGCACACTACACTGCTGGCGGAAAAATCGCGCGGGAAAGTCTCACAGTTTTCAAACGAGTTCGAATATTCGAATAATAAAATAAAAACTTTTTTACTAAAAAAAAAAAAACAACTGAAAAAAAAACACTACGAAGTGAATTAAAAATAACTTTAATTTCGAAAGTCGTTGTCGTTGGTCCCGCATTTTCGTTTTTATACACCGACTTCCGAAATTAAAGTTATTTTTTTTCACTTTGTAGTGTTTTTTTTTTTTAAGTCAGATGTTTTTTTTTTGTATTTTACACTTTTTAGTTGTACCTACCCCACAAAAATTCAATTAAACTACTTGCTATGTAAATATCAGTTAAAACATCATCAGTATAAACTAAGTGGGAAAAAAATCGTATTATTGAAGCGAACTCAAAAACTACCCAAACAAAGTTAATCAAAATATGGGACCACCCCTGAGGCATACCTTATCCATTAAAAACAATACATAGATATACAATTGCAGCCAAGCGGTGCCAAGCTAAGGTGCATTGAATAATTGAAGACACTGACTAGAAGAATCATCAAAATTCGCATAGAAATGCCGGAGATGCAGTACATTTATGCATATATCTTCGAACATAAGAATAATTACATAATACATAATATACTAAACCCTTCCTGAAAGTACGAAGACCACGTTAATGAAAGAAACAACAAAATTGGTAAATAATTTGATGTTTATTGCTTCATACTAAGTAACTAACTATAGACACTAGGTACTAAAATAAATGACTAACTTACAATACAAATAAATAAATTAAAAAAAATTGGTTCGTTAGTTTTTGAGAAAATCGCGGACATACAAACATACATACGGGTCAGATACAGAACCTTCTTTTTTTTGGAGTCGGTTAATAAACGGAATCAATGCCGCCGTCTGTCGGCGCTAATAAAAATCAGCTGGCTAGATAAAATGTTTGTTTAGCTTCTCGAGTATTTTAAACGATCATTATATTTTACGTCTTTGATCGTGGTATGAATTATTATTTCAATTTTATCGTCTCATTAAACGTACCAGACTAACAAGCGCAGTCACGGCACTGATTACCGACATATTGCTTCTTAGACAGTGTATTACTAGAAAAAAAAAAACTCTGTGACTTTCTTTCAAATAACAAACGCCCACTGTGCAAAAATGTGGAGCTGTGGAACACGAAACACTTTTAATTCATTCATGATTAACTTAATGGCTACTTAACAGCACGATAAACACTAAAAACATCGTAAATATGGACACGTAGTGATTACTGATAATGAGTGTAGGTTGTTAAGTGATTTTTATCTCATTACTGTAGTAGCAGATTGAATGCGAGAGGTGAAATGTAATGTGGCCAATTAATGTAATTATTATAGAAAACAAAATTCAAAACAAATTTCTTTAATAGATTTTCAACTTTATCACTAAATTATAAGGTTCAAAGTTGATTGGGAAAATTTGACAGTTTCGGGTAGGTTGATGTGCTGGCGTCTGTACAAATATTCTGACTATAACCACAGAACTATAACTCAATGTGAATGAGACACTAACGCGTAGCCTATGACGATGACGGACGGAGAGAAATGTCGGAGTGAGAAAATTCTTGACATCTGGACACTTTAATATTAATTTGTGTCAAGAAAATGTAGCATTAACTCTATTTAATATAGCTCTTATGTTCATTGAACATTACGATTATTACGAAACTACTGACCGATGTCATCTAAGCATAAGTACAATATTATTACATACATACTCACTAAGTTAATCTTTTACTGTACCAAATCATAATATATTTCACACGTCAGTCATCTGCAAAGTAAAAAGGAACAGCAGTAAATCTTTACTTCAGGCACTTCTCTGATTGACCGTTCACACCTATTTTGACAGATAAATAGACACATCTGATTGATACACTTCTACCATAGACAAAATTGTGCTCGTAGAAGATTTTTTTTTCAACTGTTTCGCCTCCTTCACAATAATTGTTCCAAATTAAAATCACCAGTCATCGGAACGAATGCGTATTGCGGCAGCTAAATATAGATTTAATCTCAAAGCACTTAATTAAATTAAAAATTCAGTTGCTTACAAGTTTACGTCATTAGTTACCTAGTTTTGTATTATGTTTATTCTTTTGTTTATGAATTCCTTCAATACTGTGTACTTCTTATTCAGTATTACTAGGTATACTTACTTTTTTTTTATCTAGCCTGCGCTGTCCCACTCCTGGGCAAAGGCCTCCCTCCACTCCTTCCATTTTTCACGAACCCGCGCGTCCTCCCTCCAGTTTTGACGGAACCTATCCAGCTCGTCCCGCCATCTCCTACGGGGTCTGCCGCGACCCCGCCTCACTGTCTCAGGGCACCAATTCTGCGCTATTTGGGCCCACAGTTTGTCCGGCATGCGGCAGACATGTCCTGCCCAGTCCCATTTAAGTTGAGCAGCCTTTTGAGCCACGTTAACTATCTTTGTTTTGGAGCGCAGTATTGTGTTTCGAACACGATCTGTTAATTATTTGATTAAATTATTAGACATTACATTTGCCCTTGGTTAGTAATATATAAATCTTGTCAAAATAATGATAAGGTCAGAAGGTGACGAAGACAATCAAATGTGTGATTTTTTTTCCTATTAAAATTAACGTATCTCTGTGTTTTATTTCTTTTTTATAGCTGAGCAAGACCCTGGTTTTTCCGACTTGGTTAATTGTGTAAACATAATTGATTAAATTACTAGACGTTACATTAGACCTTGGTTGGTAAGAAATAAATCTTGTTGTCAAAATAATGATGAGGTCACAAGGTGAAGAATATGACAGTCAAAAGTGTGATTTTGAAATTAAAATTATCGTATCAGTGCGAGCAAGACTTTTTTCCTGCTTGATTAATTGTCTAAACATAATTAACAGTGCCACAATGTCTGAAGTGTAAATTGTTGTTCGACAAATGGCAATAGGTGGATAGGTTATCGCTCAGATTGTTCGGACGCACCTACTGACCGAATTCATAATAAATTGTGTATTTATAATTGCATTCCATTGCATGATAAAGGCGTACACTACACTTCGGTCAATATACAGCCGATCTATGTACTCTGTAAAAATCTCATCGTGAAAACTTAGGTCAATAGTGTCAATTGTAGAATGACAGCTCACTTCAACCTCAATTCACCTAATAGATGTAAGGATTCTAGGGATCAAGAATAAGTGACAAAATATAATTCCATTTTTTATACTTTCGTCTAGCTAGTTGTAAAAATTTGCACACTGTGCAGTGACTAAGCAACTCATATATTTTATTGGTTTGTTTAACGACAAATGATCTTGACTTTGAATTTATTTCACTCGCTGCATAGTTTTACGTGAAATTAATTTGACATTTCTTATTTGATTTATAATATAATATGTTATAAAAAGTTTATTCACACGTTTTTAATATAATGCAAACGCGGTTTTTGAACTTTTTGTTCTTAGACAATTTTTTTTAATATTTAGCTGAATACTTACCTACTTATATATAATTTGCAAGCACAATTTTTATATGACTTCTGGGTAAATGGCGTACCTATGTATAGAAACAAGTAACCATTAACTCACAAGTCTTTTTCAAATCAATAATCCTACCAAAGGCTAGGTTTCTTGTATGCCCGCTGCCATCTTTAAGCCTAGTACTTAATAAATGAAATCCATCGACCTAGTTCACAGCTGAAACCTTACATAACAAATCTGCTTTAGATACTTATGACTTAACCTACATCGGTATTAAATTATCATTGCAACTGTCCCTGAAATATTAGATACTTAGGTACTTAGTGTTTTTGCATTTACCACTTTCCCATAATTTATTTAGAACCAGCGAGGCAATTGCGTAACACTTTATCAATCGGAATCGGTTTCATTTTGACAGTTCAACAACATTCATTGCGTTATTTACGTGTTGAGCAGACAAATATTTCGAACTTATGAACCAATGGATTAGTAATTGGCTTCGAAATGATTCTGAATATTCTGATTCCGATTGATAGAGTTTTACGCAATTAGGGTGCTGGTTCCATATAACTATTCAAAACAAATACAATATTTTATAGCCAGCCTACCAGCAGGGGTAATTGCGTAACACACTAATAATTGCAATGCTTTTCATTTTGACAATTCGACAAAATACATTGCGTTGTTTACGTTGTCGAGCAGGCGAATGTTTCAAACAAATGAAGTAATGGATTAGGTGTTCCTTAAAAGAAAATGTGTTAGGTACACAATTGGGGTGCTGGACGCCGGTTTCTATATAACTTTTCAAAACAAAACCAATACTTATTGTATTAAAAATATTTGGAACTGTTCTAAATATTTTACATAGACCTAAAAACTTCAGATACTTCCCATTAACAGCATAGGTAGCAATCCTACGTGTGAACACATACACATTACCCTACATGTCTCCATCATAGGCACCTTAAACGCTATTGATTAAACTACCATAAAGTAAGCTATATTACCAATATTACCATCCACATTGAGAAGTACAAAAACGTGTGATCATTTTCTCACGCGAACCGCGATTACCGATAGATTACTTCACATAGACGAGGAATGACAACATGTCTACACTAATGATGAAGTTATTATTCATACGAGTACGTTAGCTATGTAATCGCTACATAGATACTCGAAAAATGCTTGAATAAAAAAAACCGAGTGTGCTTATGACCACACGACTGAAGTGAAACTTCAAACGTATTTGGCTATGAGAGGAAGAGAGAAAGAACATGTGCGCGCGCACTGCTTTCTCTTGCTTATATCCCCCACTCAACTCCCGTTCGCCTCGCCCGATCACACTTTTCGTAACGCTTACGTCACGCGTTCGCCAGCTTACTTCCCAAGTCAATCGTGCGTAAAGAAGTTTCACTTCAAAAACTTTAGGCGTAGTATTATTATACAAAGTGTAAAAAAATTAACCTTAAAAACTTTAAGAGGTGCTTTAGACCATCGAACTGAACAACTTTCACTATGGGACCAACTCCGAAATCACGAAAAAAAAATCAGCTGTTTCATACAAAAGTTCAATACCTACTCGGCCAAAATGTATGAAACAGCTCATTTTTTTTCGTGATTTTAGAGTTGGTCCCATAGTGAAAGTTGTTCAGTTCGATGGTCTAAAGCACCTCTTAAAGTTTTTAAGGTTAATTTTTTTACACCTTATATATTCTGTGCTTCAAGCTTGACTTTTACCGACTGTGCGAGGGTCGACTTTTAGGTCACTCCAGAAGCTAAAGTTAACCCGGCGGGGTAACTACGTAATGCATTTACAATGGCAATGCCTTTAATTTTTTTTGAATATTCAACAACATTCTTTGCGTAATTCACGTTGTCGAGCAGATTAAATTTTCAATCATAATATGAAGCAATGCAATAACAATTTCTTTAAAAGCCGTCAGAGTGTCGACCTGTCGACCGACCTCGCAAAGAATCTTTGGGAAGTCAGCAGTTGTCAGTTGGCAGGTTGTCATATCTTTGGCAACAATGTTGTCAGAATTTTACAGACGGATTAAAATAACGGATAGAAATGATTGATATGAAGCTCCTGATGCAAACATTTTGTTTACGACCAACTTTTGCATGAAATGTGCGCTATTATCCTTTCTAACATATGTCGTGGGCGTCCACATCCATAAAATGTATGGAAATACGTGCACGTTGATTGTAACGTTATCGTGGACGAAAATTTAGAAGCGTCTTCATATATATCCACACATTTAACTTCCCTTTTTTTATGGATGTGAAATCATCAAATGACCCCTCCCGCTCTGGGTGGAGCGGAAGGGAGTGTCAGACTCTTACTGACTAAAACCCATCCGTGTTCCTTCGTTAGCCATTTATGTTCCGGGGTAGGGGTAACTCTTTCGGACAATCCCGCACCCCCGGCAGACTTCGGCCCTGGCAGGCCCCTTCCTTTATGCTGACATCTCTTTGAGGCGCGCGTGGAACACGTACGCGCCGTCCAGCACGGGCCTGGTCCTGATCGGACGGTGAGCTACCCATTACTCTCCCATTTTACTTCCCTGTGTTATTGTGATGCCGTGACGTGGACGTGGACGATAATATCGTCACCTCAGAAATTTTAAAAGCGCTCAATGTCTCACCATGTCACGGTACGTTGCTTTGTGATTGACGGACAAAGAAGGGCTTTGTAGTTTGTACTTAGAAGGGATTATACTTAATTTCATAATTATTCAGTGAATCGCGGTAACGGGTGGTATCGGATGCGGTATTCTCTACACGATAGAGACGAGATGTAACCCACCTTGTGTCAACCTTGAGTCGTCAGTCGGCCATTTGGAGAAAGACGTGCAGGGTTAAGGAACATAACTGTATAGTGAATTTGTATCGTCCGCGAATGACTCATAGAAACAGAACCTCGAAGAAGAAATGAACCTTGTGGAATCCATACTCCATACTTTAATATTATAAATTCGAAAGTAACTCTGTCTGTCTGTCTGTATGTTACCTTTTCACGCCTAAACCGCTGAACCGATTTAGATGAAATTTGGTATAGAGATAGCTTGAGTCCCGGGAAAGGACATAGGATACTTTTTATCCCGATATTCCCACGGGATCGAGACTTATGCGGGTGAAACCGCGGGGCGCAGCTAGTTAAATATACGTAGGTACGACGGTGGAGCCACATCACAAACGATGCTTCACTCGTCGTGAACTCTGTGTAATAACACCTGCAGTAGGCCAGAAAAAGACCTTAGCGAGACCAACTGTCGAAGTGGCCGAATTCTGGTCGAAGCTAATTTAAAAATATATAACAACTAGCTGCGCCCCGCGGTTTCACCCGCATACGTGTCTACCCCGTGGGATTATCGGGATAAAAAGTAGCCTATATGTTAATCCAGGTCTTCATACAAAATTTATGAAAATTGGTCCAGCCGTTTGAGAGTGAAAAAGTAACAACACACACACACTCACTAACTTTGCCTTTATAATATTAGTGTGAAGCAGAAGATGTAGGTATTCCCTACTTCCTAACACCAGGGACACCCAAATTACACCACGTTTTACACTTCCAATAAAATTCGTCACAGTAATAATGTTTGCTTCTCGGAGCTTATAGATATTTGTTATTCGATAGTTAACTCCGACAAGTGTCAAATCGATTTTCCTTTCATTTCATGCTTGCCAAAAATATTCAGAACTTTTCAACTTACATCTACAATTTTCTTTGCTACGTCTGCGATCCAGGATAAAAAGTAGCCTATGTCCTTACCCAGATCAAGGTTTATCTGTGTGCCAAATTTTATCCAAATCCGTTCAGCCGTTTTAGCGTGAAAACGTAACAAACAAACTTACTTTCGCATTTATAATATTAGTTAGGATTAAGAAGTTAGGATACTGATAAATGATTCTAATTTAAACATTTACCTATCAAAGAGGTTAATGTTCCAAATAAATAACTGAGTTAAGCTTTGTGTGGGAGTTAAACTAATTTCACAACAAAAAAAAAAACAGGATGCGAACTTGCGAACGACAACTGTTGATATTTCCATTCATTCTCTAATGTAAAACACCTAAATATTTCATATTCTACTTAAAACACGCGATAATTATCTCGTGTTAAATAAAAATGTAATTTAAAATATACAGTTTTGCTCCCGAACTCATATATTTTCGGACATAATTAAAATGTTATTATGACAGTAAAACTCCGGAACGATGTCAATAAGTTTTATATCAACGATATTTTACTACGAATATTTATATGATTCTATTTTTAAAAACACTTTTAGACACATTGACTATCTCCGTTACGCATGTGCCATTAATTTGTAATAACATGATGATGTTTTCTAAATTCAGAAAATTGTAAAATCTTCGGTTCGAATAACTTACGATGTCGATAAAAGTTTAATAGTATAAGTGAGTAAGTTGACAAAAATCTTGCGTTATTTTTTCTACAACTGAACGCTAAATGATCCACCGTGGTGACATAAATATGCGTGAAATATTTTCTTGAGCCAGAACTTTTTAGATATTATAGGGCTGCAAACATCTGCTTTTTTTTTTCATAACCTCTTTGACAACTCTATAGTTGTCAAAGAGGTTATGAAAAAAAAAAAAATAATTTTTTTTTTTTTCATGATCTGTCTATACAGATCATGAAAAAAAAAAATAATTTAACATTATACATATTTTAGTACCAACTTAAACAATAAATATACCAAAACTACTTTATCAAAAGTAATAAAAATGATGCAACGAACCACACTAAGAACGTGACTATTAATAACTTGAGTGACAGTTGCAAAGTCGCAACTTGTGTATAATTAGATTACGGCTTCAACGCTAAAGATGTTACATTTTTCATGTTAGCACCATCTGACAGCGGCTGATTTGATTTAGAGGGAGGATTAATGAGGCACCTCAGTCTCGGTCGGTATACAAATCGATGAAGACGTCATATGCACTAAATTAATTAAAAAATATAAGTTGCTGTAAAGAGTAATCATTTTAATTGATCATTTTGACATTTATGACTGTTGTGGACTTCAGTTTATGAAATCATTTTGGTAGCACCCATTGATACATCAAACATCACTCAATGTTATGACGCTCAATGCCCTGTTACAATTTGCTTTCCGCTGCGCCCTCTAGAAAAAAATATTTTTAAATATACATTTTTCTTTCAATATTGTATTATAGTCGGGGCGTCGAGAGAATGCGTTCCTGACACCTGTCAATGCGACAATTCTAGGAGCTAATAAAGATCAAATTAGCAAGACACGTATTTGTTGTATGAAACTGACAGGTGTCAAGAACGCATTTTCTGCGGCACGGAAACAAACTGTTTAAAATTCTCATTATCGTTTAATAATAAACTTCCAGTATGAGTAGGGTACATAATTATGACATGTATATATGTGTCACATTATCAAAATAACAGGTGAAGCCATCTTTCATATAAAAGTAAACATTTTTATTAAATGAGATAATTATAAGTTTGATAAAATTCTTGCAAATATCTACTATACGGGTACCGATCTTAATTTAAAACGAAATAAAGATAACAGCCATAATTAATTAAGTCGTCTAAAGATATTTAATGCTAGATTTTCTTGACACAAATTAATATTAAAGTGTCCAGATGTCAAGAATTTTCTCACTCCGACATTTCTCTCCGTCCGTCATCGTCATAGGCTACGCGTTAGTGTCTCATTCACATTGACTTATAGTTCTGTGGTTATAGTCAGAATATTTGTACAGACGCCAGCTCATCAACCTACCCGAAACTGTCAAATTTTCCCAATCAACTTTAAACCTTATACTTTAGCAATAAAGTTGAAAATCTATTAAAGAAATTTGACAGATTGTATTAGGTTGATGTGCTGGCGTCTGTACATTAATTAATGAAATCTCTTCATAGTGTAATGTTGCGAAATACAAACGTAACGTTTTATACATTTACAGCGAATAACTGTAAATTACTTTTAACTACATCTACAAGACTACTGCTTCGTTGGTCTAGTGTTCGCAAGCATTACTGCGGAGCATGATGCTGATGGGGTTTATTTATAAACGACTAGCATCGCCCCGGTGTTTCACCCGCATAAGTGTCGATCCCGTGGAAATATCGGGTTAAAAACTATCCTTTGTCCTATCCCGGGACTCAAACTATCTCTAAGTATACCAAATTTCATCTAAATCGGTTCAGCGGTTTAAGCCTGAAGGGTTAACAGACAGACAGACAGACATACTTTCGCATTTGTAATATTAGAGTATGGATGATTGAAGTTAAGTGACGTTCAATCGACAGAAATGTAGTATGGTTAAAACAGTCGCTAATCACTAGGTACTTAACTTTAAGCAACGTTTGTGAATAACGGGGGAAGTCCTGGGTTCGATTCCCGGGTGGGGCAAAGTGCTATTGGGTTTTTCCATTTGTAATTTCGCAATAGCAAAAAGCCCGGAGTCTGTTCTTGAGCCTGATTGATGGCAATAGGGTCGCCCGTTACGACTTAACATTAACTGGTGAAATGTAGGGAAAGCGGGTGTGATTATATTATACTGATGATGTTGTTAATGTATCTACAAGAGAATGTTTTAGGCTTACCACCTAATACATTTTCTTGTAGATGTAACATAAGAAAATGGTTACCTTTTCTTATGATTCTTTCCACCATTCAATCTTTACTCAAACAAGAATGACAGAATATCGAAGCACTTAGAATCGCATTAACGCCATTAAAATATAAACGCTTGACATACATTAAATAAAACATGGACTAAACAGTACTAACTACCTCGACGCTTATTCGATATTTAAACTTAATTAAAAAGCAATCATACCATAAAGAGACAAGCGGTTTACCTAATAACGCCATTTCCAGCCAGGTTTAATGTTTTAGAGTAAATATTATCTGTATTTGGATATTTTATTTTCGTAGTGAATAAATTGACTGGTCGCGGTCAATGATTGCATAATGCCATTAACGTTTGAGAAATAGAACGCTGCGTTTGTACACACTTGTGTGAATGACTCATTCAAGTACGTTCACATGAAGGCGTGTGCAGATAATAATGGTTTTGGGAATAAAAAAAAAAAAATAGTGGACCAGAGAAAATCTGACTGGCTGGATTCGCTTTTTGGTTAGGTTGCTTCCATTTACATATACCTGTGTAAACCCATCATTTCATGTAAAGTGGGTTGCCAAGACTTGCATAACGCTTTCACTGTTAAAAAGTTATTAGATCTAATGTAGAGCGAAGTTCCTAGACCCTAACTCAACAAATCTTACATTTTGGTCAAAATGTACGGCTTGGCCATTTGGCGGTCGTCGCACAGACACTCCTATGGGCTTATGGCGAAAAATTAAGTCACTGGTCTTTAACGTTGTGTCATGCAATAGTTCAATGGGATTACTATAATAATGTCCAAATCACAATAATGTCCAAAAATTTAAATTGTCCAAAAATAAAAATGCCAAAAATAAAAAAATAAAATGCCCAAAAATTAAAATGTCCAAATCATAATAACGTCCACCAAACATTTCTAAGAAATTAAATCTTCCAAGCACGGTAAGCTGTGCTGGGGCGGCTGCTGCAGGTGCGGAAAAGCTCAAACGGCGCAAATACTCCAATCTCTTTGGAACTTACATATTTGAGCCGTTTGGGGTTGAAACACTAGGGCCATGGGGCCCGAGTGCCCACTTAGTATTTCGAGACATCGCCAAGCGGTTGGTCGACTCATCACGTGACCAGAGGGCTGGCCTATTTTTTGGCCAAAGAATCAGCATTGCCATACAACGTGGCAATGCTTCCAGCCTTTTGGGCACGTTTCCCGTTGACAGTGATGCGGACGAATTTTTTGATGCCCTTTGATTATTTTCCCTCCCTTTTTATATACTTGTACATATTATTATTTTAAGGTTGTTAGCTTTTTAAATTATGTAAATATGCAAAATAAAATGTTAATACAAAAAAAAAAAAAAAATTAAATATTTAGGGAACTAACTGGAGCGGCCAAACCATACATTTAGACCGAGATTCGAAACAAGAGTGTGTCGTCAATGACAGGATGAACCCTCACGCAGATAAAATTGACAAATCAGGAAGCTGGATATGTGTTGTTCAATGTCGTATGAAACTTTACAACAGCTGATCATTTTAACTCCCAGGCTACCTACATAAAAAATCGTACTTAGGTACCTTATTTTAGAACGTGCTTAGTTTATTTATTCCAAACCCCAGTCACGTTCGTAACTACGTTTAACAAAACATAAACTGTTTCATAATGTCTAATTAGGCGCCATATAAGGACCTCGTTAATTCTTGAGTCGCAAGCGCATGTGCCTGTCAACCGATTTTAAATTAAGAACAAAAAGTTATTTATTCGTTGACATGTCAACAAATTACTGTCTAGTCGATGTATTAGTTTTTGTGGCTGGTCTAGGCTTCGAGAGTACGAAACCTTATTCATTTGTGTATTCTAAAGTTACTTGACGTTGACAATAATGAACTGCGTGGGAACTGTTCTAAGTCCAAGTCAGTTTTTCTTGTGTGGAATATTAATGACATTTTCAAGTGGTTCAAACCATACAAATGTAAACATAATACAAGGGCAAATAAAATTACCTATCGAAACTCTGCAGATTTGGGGGGGGGGGAGTCAAGTATAAAAGTAAAGATCAAAATGATCTGACCATTCAGACAAAACAATCAATTCAGTCAGATCATTTTGATCTTTACACGGTCGATAGAAGGTGCATTTTGAAAGCTTTCTGTATACTTGTCTCGATTTTGGCATGTGTGTGGATTGGTTCCGTCTTGCATAAGTAGGTCCAATTATGACTTGAGAAAATCAGTTTTATTGTAATCGTGTTTAAATATCGACTCGAGTACTATGTAGGCATAGGCACACTTCATGCCTAACCCTTCAGTGAAAACAGGCGTAATATGTTATGTTAGTTATATGTACACTCCTTTGCAAAAAAAACGGGCACCTAAGGAAATTTACGTTCTCAGGTCGATTTGAGTTAATTAAATGAAATTTATTTTTTTGACGTAGTCTGTAATCTGTAGGTATACTAATAATCGTGTAAATTAATACATAATCAGCCTATAATGTTCCCACTGCTGGGACACAGGCCTCCTCTCTGTGAGAGGGAGTGGGCCGTAATCCACCACGCGGGCCCAGTGCGGGTTGGTAGATGTCACATGTCTTCGAATTTTTGGTTCTAGGACATGCCGGTTTCCTCACGATGTTTTCCTTCATCGTTTTGAGAGCAGTGGTGATGAAATAATGTAATATAATAATGTAAGTGTAAATTAATACACGTGAAGTGAATTCTGGCAATTTTTTTTTTTAATTTTCGATGAATTCTTTAAAACCGATGTATACACGGCCAAACAATAAGAAGTGGTCGGCAATAAAGACAAGAAGATTTTTTTTACTTTTTAAAATTAAATAAAGTTACAAATGTAAAAATCTAATAGAGTGTGGCCTCCTCTTGCCAAAATCACAGTTTGAATCCTTCTGGGCATGATTTCCACGATGTTTTTAATAACGTTTTGAGGAATACGTTCCCACTCTTCTGCAATTACTCTTTTTAGCTCCCTGATGTTTTGTGGAGCAGGTTGCACTGATCTAACCCGTCTTTTTAGAACATCCCAGATATGCTCAATTGGATTGAGGTCAGGACTTCGAGCTGGCCAATCTAAACGACGGATCCCAACTTCTTGCATGTATGCTTCCACGTCGCCAGAACGGTGCGGGCGAGCATTGTCGTCCATAAAAATGGAATCTTCCCCAAATGCAGTCAATGCGGGTTGTGCATATGGAATTAGGACTTCCATTATGTACCGGTATGCATTTAATGTTCCATTTTTTCTGAAAATTGACTCCGTACGCTCCGTCAAATAAATTGCTGCCCAAAACATAACGGAGCCTCCGCCATAAGGAGTGATTTCTTCGAAACACACTTCCGCATAGCGTTCCCGTAGTCTTCGCAGCACTCGCCGGCGTCGGTTCTCTCCACAAAAAGAGATTCTAGCTTCATCAGAAAACAATACTTTATTCCAGTCCTCCAGTTTCTATAAAGCACAGTTTCGAGCAAACTGAAGTCGAGCAACACGGTGCTCACGGAGTAATTTAGGGCCCCGAGTCGGGTGGTAACTCCTGATATTGGCAGCCTCCTCTTGACCGTCCACAAGCTAACTTCTACTCCTCTTACTTCTTCAAGGCTCTTCTTCAGGTCCACACTTGACGCCTGACGATTCTGCAACGCCTGACTCACCAAAAAGCGGTCATCTCTTGGTTCTGTGCATCGTTTTCTTCCCGAACCGGGTCTTCTTTTGACCGAGCCGGTCTCTTGATACCGTTGCCAAGTCCTCTGGACAGTTGAACGACTCACATTTAGCCGCTGAGACACGTAAGTTTGCGAACAACCTTCCTCAAGTAGGGCTATAATTTTACCGGCCCTTATCGCTTTATCACTCATATCAAAAAGTGGTAATTAATGTAAAAAGAAAGATTAAATTGTTTAATTTGCAGAAAATATACAAAAAGTTTTAAAATTTTAGTAATCAGTAAAAAATCGTTTCAACAATTCGCGCCAGTAGTAAAGCAATTTTACAATAATCCACAATAATCATTATTTTTCTTTTGTTAATTTCAAAATTTAAATTTGGAACGTGAAGAATCATGCTAGGATGCTTCAAATAACATACCAATACATCGTCAAATTAATAAAACTTCTTTCTTATTCTTCTTCATTGAAGTAGAGAAAAAAATCTAAAGTGCCCGTTTTTTTTGCAAAGGAGTGTATATGTATACCCATCACTTCTGTGTAGTTTCACTAACTAATTTAATTTGGTCATGTACTTATAGGTTTTATTTTAACTAGAATGCGTTGGGCTCAGTTGGGCTACATTTTGGGATTTCTTTTTCTAATCTTAAAGAAAGTTCCATCCCTACTTCCTTCGTAATTACATCGTGTACGATCCATACTAATGAACCTGCATCAAAGATAAGCGTATAACACGTCATTCGAGAGTGCGGACTGCGGAGACAATGGACATCAACTGAGAATTGTTTAAATTAGAACTTCCGACGCCAGAGGTCGCGGGCAGCGGTCCGGTCCTTGTTGTGCAGTAACCGCTTCCTTTATTTGTTTTATTAATTATTATTGTGTAAATGGACAATGTAGGACACAGCCATGTCACTCTAATTCTAATCATTTGAATGACTTTAGTATTCTTTTTCTTTATCAATTCTTCTTTATTTTCTTACGTGTGTGACGGTGTGTGTACCTACCGTAACTAAATGAGCTGCCACAGCCAAATATATACTCTCATAACTCATAATCATAAGTTTTTAGTGCCTAGTTATTGTAAACTAAAACAAAAGAGTCTCGACATCATTAAGCGTACGGAATAATATTTTCGTGGAACAGATTTTTTTCAACCAATCACACTAAATGACCCACAGCTGTGCTGCGCGAGTTACAACCGCCTTTGACATTGTGTCATATATGCTAATTTATGCAGCCTTCTTTTTTTAAACGCGGAAAGAACATTTTATTTTGAAACTTACTAAACATATACTTATTTTGAAAAGAGTATTTGGTATTATTCGAACAGTGCGTTTCGCGCGCACTGCGTGAAAGTGATGTCGCTGTCAAAACTTTAAAATGGTTAAAATCGATAAAACATGGAATCTAAAGTCAAAATTGACAAATTTTTCAACTTTGCTTCAGCAGAAGCTGTATTTTGTACCCACTCTACATATCCCATTAAGAATCACGCACCTGCTACTTTAATGCAAATCACGTCTGTTTTTCATCTTCGGATAAAAGCCATCCATCAAAGATTAGCACAGAAACGCAGTGCATGCCTCAACGGCTTATCTTTTCGCACAAATTGCGATACAAGCTATTATGAAACAGTTGCAACATGTCCTATTAAATGTGTTGTTACCTACCTCATAACAGCGGGTAAACATACACTAGACGAACACAATGAGGTCTTAGAGTTTCAGTGACGTAAGCATAATACGGTAGACGACTAGACGGATGAATGTCTTCTACAAGTGAATTACAATAACCAGCGGGGTAATTGCGTAACACACTATCAGTAGTAATCGCTTTCATTTTGACAGTTCAACAACATTCATTGCGTTATTTACGTTGTGAGCAGACAAATTTTTCGAACATATGAAGCAATGGATTGGCAATATCCTTCAAAATTATTCAGATTGTGATTGATAGTGTATTCCGCAATTATGGTGCTGGGTGCCATCATCTACTAGCAACAGCATCCGCAGCTATCAATAATCCTAGCTGGGACCACGTATCTTGAATCTGTTTCAACTCAATACTGTGCAATTTGCATACAAGTTCTTCCCGCGTTTTTTTGCATTAAGGCCGCTGCACACTTGTAACACCCGACGCCATCCCACGCTTACTTATTGGCCAAATGACGAAAATAGCTCAATGAGACGAAAAATGTGGCCAATGAGTAAGCTTCATTGATGTCGCGTAACGTGGCGTGTTATAAGTCTGTTTCCGCCTTTATAGTCCGCAAACTTCGAAGTTTTGGCTTGTCCCTTCAGAGTATAGTAAGACACCATATTCGAACAATCAATTTGTTATTAATTTGAACTGCACGTGGTGCATCCTTATTAAGGAAATGTCGAGTCCTGTCGTATCATCAAAGCTTTTTAGCCGAAAAGTTTCATGTTGCTAACTTGCGACATCGTTACGGGTGTCATATATTATAGCCAGCATATTCCCCTAGGGGCTGCTTTAACATAGATCTGCAGCAGTTTATCCAGTAAAGTGATACAAGGTATTACATTACATACCTTCTCAGTAGAAGACTATTTATAGATCTCTTGAGAGATGATGCCCACGGGAAATACATAAGTACTCAAAAGGAGAAGTCGACGAATGACGTAGAGAAACGTGGCAAATAGAGGTGAACTCATCTTCTATTCGCCTTTTATACCCGTAATGTAACACACGTAATAGTATCTCCCACGCTTATATCTCTTGAAATAAATTACCGAGCTACGTGTAAACTTCCGCTAATGTATTGTTTCTTTCTATAGTTCTCAGATTAACGGATTTCAAAGTCAATGTCCTTTTTTGCGACACAATAAAATCACGAGCACTTGTTTTTTTTGTCATATGTTTTGACAGATTGAAACTGATACTTTCTTTGCCTGCGTAGGCGTTCGAGCGAAAGGTTAAGTGATTGGATTTGAAAATGGAATGAGAACGGATTTGCATTTGAAAAACGATATGGAATGGTCTTTGCTTGCGGATTATGTATTTGATTTGAATATAGAATGCTTTTGTTTTGACAGTAAGTCGTAAAAGTAAATGACAATATTTAAGACCGTATTTATTAGTCTATGGTTAATGTTGTATAATATTAGGTCCTTACATATGAAATTGGCGTTTTTCGTACTGGCCACTTTAATCACGAATTTCTCCTCTTTGGTAAGGAATTCCAAATTCAAATTTGTACAGCTATTTACTCATGTATTTGTGCTTCGATGACCGTCATTCATTTGTTTTTTTTCTTCTGTTTTTTCTGTTTGCGTCACTCATTTTACAAAATGGAAAATTTAAAATATCGCATTATTTACGAGTACGAGTTCCGCCGTGGCACTAGTGCTGCGGAAACGACTCGAAGGGTGAATGATGTGTATGGCGGTCATGTTGCAAAAGAAAACACAGTTCGTTTTTGGTTCCAACGTTTTCGTTCTGGAAATTTCGACCTGCAGAACAAGCCCCGTGGACGGCCTGAGACCCAAGTTGATAATGGAGAATTGAAGGCTATTGTGGAAGCGGACCCATCGCAAACCACGTCCGAGTTAGCTGCAGGCTTCGATGTTAGTGATAAAACTGTTTTAATTCACTTGAAGCAAATTGGGAAGATTAAAAAGCTTGAAAGGTGGGTACCTCACGAATTGACTGAAGCAAACCGGCAAACGCGCGTCGACTGCTGCGTTACATTACTGAACCGGCACAACAATGAAGGTATTTTAAACCGAATCATTACCTGTGATGAAAAATGGATTCTTTACGATAATCGGAAGCGCTCAGCGCAATGGTTGGATCCTGGCCAGCCAGCCAAATCCTGCCCCAAGCGAAAATTAACCCCAAAAAAGTTACTTGTAAGCGTTTGGTGGACTAGTGCCGGTATTGTTCATTACAGTTTTCTCAAATCTGGCCAGACTATTACAGCTGATGTCTATTGTCAGCAATTACAAACCATGATGGAAAAGCTAGCGGCTAAACAACCAAGGCTGGTCAATCGCTCCACGCCACTGCTGCTTCACGACAACGCCAGACCACACACTGCGCAACAGACGGCTACCAAATTAGAAGAGCTTGAATTGGAATGTCTTAGACATCCTCCGTACTCCCCGGACCTTGCTCCAACAGATTACCATTTTTTTCGCAATTTGGATAACTTTTTGCAAGGGAAAAAATTCAACTCCGATGGGGCAGTCCAAATCGCCTTCAAAGATTTTATTGATTCCCGTCCGACTGGTTTTTTTAGTAAAGGGATCAATGAACTACCTATAAGATGGCAAAAGTGCATTGAAAACAATGGTTCATACTTTGATTAATTAAATATATTATATTAAAAAATATTCGACTTTTTGTTCCTTCCATACAAAACGCCAATTTCATATGTAAGGACCTAATATTATGAACAATTACGCTAGTTATTTCTTCTCAACATCAAAATGATGACAAAAGGAGTATATAATAATCGTAGCATGTGACGTTCTGTAGTGTCTGTCTACCTAAACGGGAAGAGAGCGTGAGTTTACCTATAGGATATTACTTACAACTAGCTAGGTGCTTGAGTTAAACGTTTCCTCGCTGACCAAGCGTCCGTTCCTTACACAATAAAAGTTAAGGAGCGGGGCCTGGCCGAAGTCCTATAAAACCGTTTTATGGCAATAAACAAAACGGAACGGATAGCATTATCCGAGATTGAACAATAATTCTAATTTTAGAAAGGATAATACTAAATGAAATTAATAAAGCGTTGGTTTTCCGTAATATTTGTAATTCAGACAATAATTTTAATGACAAAGCTATGCTGTTGATCGTCGCATTCATATAATAGCAGCGTTGTCACTAGGACTGGTATTAATTGCTTAAATTACCTACGTGGTTGCGTTAGTCCGCGCATTTATTGATTGGCAGATTGGCACCAAATGTACCCAACGAAATCTCTAAACTGCCGTCATTCTTCATAAATTCATAACTACCAACAGCCGATGATAAAGCATATACCCAAAAAGTGCAAAAACAAAAGCCAAAGTGAACCAAAGATCCTAAGTTAAATGCCTCCTACGGAGACCGCGGTAGACGGCATGCTGTGCCTGTCGAGACACGAGAACTGTCCCTGGAACGAAGCCCTGAAGTCAGCTGATGTCAACTGGACTGGGCTGCAGTACACCTGCTTGAAGATCCTGCACCTGTACTGCAAAGTTTTCGAGAAGGAAGATGTTCTGGATATGGTTATTAGGTGAGTTTGGTGTTTTGAATTTCGAAGCATAGGTACTTGTTTTTTTACTCGTTGCCGCCATCATGGGTTGTTATTTAGACCCCATTTTCCTCGAAAATCATGAAATGTGAAGCAAATTGCCAAACGCTATTACATTCTCTTGGACAAAATCTACAAGATGTATCGATTTTTTTTAATATTCTTCAAAGATTAAATTGATTATTAGAACCTTTCACAAACCTGCCAAGAAGGAAAATATACGAAAAGTTTTTACCACAACGTTTTTTTTGGCAATTTTTAAACGAAAGCTTTTGGAAATCGCATTCGCAACTTCAACCAACTCTGACGTCTCATAAATTCCCGAACTTTTACAATAAATTGTTGGACGGAAATAGGAACTATTTGATACAATGTAATCTAAATCTTGACTTATCTCGCAATAACCGTCAACGTATAAACAAAGCGAGCCAATAATCTCAATAGAGCACTTTCCTGCGCTAATATTTCATTATAACGATAATTTTATCGTGTAACAGAGTCATCAAATTGGGCATTGCACCCACGCGGTACGCTCAGGATACGAAGCTATAATCGGTAGTTCCTGTCATCTGCAGATAAACGTTTTTAGAACATTTGTGTTTATTTTGCGCTGTTATGTATGATAGGCAGTATAAAATTAGATGAGACTAGTTTCCAGTGACTTCTTTTGGGATGCAATATACAGAAGAACGTTTGCCACGAAGAGTATGAAATATTTTGCACTAGAACTCCTCGCTTTCTTCAGCACTAGTGACGATGTGACCCTTTGACCTTCCACCTGGCAGGAAACTGATCCTAATAAAACGTTTATAGATATACAGGATCTTAGCAGCCCATGTCCATTGGCGTCCTTGAGGGCTTCTTAATAGGTCCAAACCGTCCTCGTTCGTAGTGATTCTAAAACAAGATGGATTCGTCATTATTATAAATTACACCAGCCTAAACTAACCGACTACTCATAAACCTTTTCACGCGGAAAATTCATAGTCTCTTAGAATTAGCAAGTCATCCCAATTTAAGCCCCTTAGTCACTGACGGCGACCATTCGAAGTGATGAATATTCTCTTCGTAGCCAAAACAACGTGCGTATGATACTGGGAAGATTTACTGCTTGTAGGTAGTCAGATAATTGTGCTCACATGTTGATGATGGACCTAGTGGTCACTATAAGTAGGATCGGTGCACATTCTCAAGCTGATCATCTGACTGATGGAAGGTAGCACTAATGAATGGGACTGTAACTACAAGGTCTTCAGAAGTCATGAGAAAACTATACTTCTGGTGGACTTTGTAATAGTTTGTTGATTTTTTATATTTCGGGGATAAGTTTTTGTTTGCATTGGAGTACTTGAGGCAAATAATGATACAATCTAATATTAACATCAAGAAAACTAAAGTAATTGTCCATTGTTAGTTTGCTCACATGACATGTTTTGATTAATTCAAAATCTAGTAATTTATTTATTCAAATTAGGCAAAGAATCAGCACTTTTTGAACGTCAAAATTACATAAGACAGTCTCCCAAAACGCCCGCCTTTAATCACTTTTCAGTGCTTTAGCTAGCAAGAGGAAGTGGCGCAAAAGACTCCCCAGCAGTTAAGCTAGCAATTTAAACTAATCTTGGTCAGGCTTCTAGAAACTGGAAGAATCCACTGTCTATCGTAGACCTAATAGTCACGTTAGTGACCGGCACCCTAGTTGCGTAACACGCTATCAATCGGAATCTGAATAATTTTGAAGCAAATTGCTAATCCATTGCTTCATGAGTTCGAACAATTTGTCTGCTCAACACGTAAATAACGCGATGAATGTTGTTGAACTGTCAAAATGAAACCGATTCCGATTGATCGCAATTGCCCCGCGGGTTTCCTTAATCATTATTTAATCCATGACAATCGCTCCTCATAAATTTCTTAACAGTCGTGTCATTTACTACGGAACTACATGTGCACTGAATATGTGACCAAAATATATTTAAATACAAATAATTAAACAAATGAGGGTTTATCCAATAGCATTATTTTAGCTGGTTGAACACGATAAGTAGGTATTCAATTTAAGAGGAAGGAAAAATAATCACAATCAGTAAACGTAATATTGCGTTGAAAACAGTCATCGTTCCCAGAAACTGTACCTAATATTGTTGTTGTATTTGTAGACCCATTTAACAGTAGGTAACTATTAACAATTACTGTCCACTGAACTATTTTCAATCCGCCATGGTTCAATAGATAAATAAAATTTAAAAAAATACTTTCGTGGTTACTGCTTCCAATCAAGAGCCAATCTCCCTCGTAAGGCATCTGTCCCACAGCCGACGAGAATGCGACTAGCTATCAACGATTTTCTCGCTCAAAAAATAGGTCTCGTGTATGTAAAAGAGATACATACAATCGCTGACTATTCACAGGATCTAGCAGCTATATAATATGTAATACGTAACATATATTATGATCAGCTTACAATGTTACCATTGCTTGGACCGTTATCCACCACGAGAGGGAGTGGGCCGTTATCCACCACGCGGGCCCAGTGAGGGTTGGTACTGGTTACTCGCTGCTCGTTGCTTGCCAACTCGTTTTTAGTTGCTAGCTCTGCTGGTCTAAGACCACTTGGTTCATCTTATATCAAACGCTCTTTTAGATAAAGCCGCAGTGTTCGTTTTTCAGTGTCATTTTCACTACTGTTTGTTGTCCCTAAATAAATAAACCTTATTTTACTGTAGTCACGGAAGAATGCTCGATACTTAGATTCTAAATCCATATTACTGCTGGTATTTGCTATAAACTAACATATTTCTTGCATCTAAAATCACCTGCTAAACTCTTATTAAAATTCATGTTTGCGTCTAGTCGTGTTTATGAGATGCATGTTTTTATGCGAATATTTTATCAAACAGATCTAGCTTTATACTCATCTGTTTTAAATCCAGATTTCAAAGAGCATTGTAATAAAACTGTTTTGTTTCTAACGATGCGAATATGCGATAGACAAGAAAAACCTTTGTTTTCCAATCTTCAAGGATCTCACACACTTTTGTTCAAATTATTTTGCACACGATTTAAGCTTGAGTTGTTCTTATTTCATCCCCAGGGTATAGGAAACCTTTCTAACAAATTGAATGTCCTCAAACCCTTTCCCGTAGCTGAATTCTGTAATTTTCCAGATAATCTGGATGGGATTCAAACTAAAATTTCGCTCGGATGCATGATTCGTGCATCCTTTTCCACCATTCTAGATCTTCCTACACGTCGCAATCTTAAATTTTCATAGATCTAAAGGATATATCGCTCATTTGGAGAAACATTGACGTAAATGTATTTTTTTTTCCAAAAATGAGTTAAATATGCCAAAGCACTTAGAAAGCGTATTTACGTTAGGAAAACATAGACGTAAAAAAAGTACCAGTTACGTCGATGTTTCTCCAAATGGGCGATATGTATTATATAGCTCTGCCTCGACAAATTCCTCTCTCTTTCTTTATCCTTTACCTTTAATGATGTTCTTTTTATATCTTCATCATGGTGATCTGCCAATTTGCCTCTTCTGTTCTGCACGTAGGAGTTAGAACATTAACCGTTTTTCCTTCCTCTCTTTTCATCTAAAAAACATACGTCAATATCAAAATCACAATGCAGAATGGTCGTCTTTATTTTATGTCCAAGGTGTGCCTCTAAATAATTCCAAGTTATTTTTAGGAATGACCAAGTCTCTTTACAATAGATACCAAAGTGTTTATGGACGCCATTCAAGAGAATTAGATTTAATTTTATTGGTGCTTTCGATATCACCGTTCCGAAACGGATTTAATAGGGAAATAAATCTTTTATATTGTAAAAGTAAAGTAATGACACTGAACATTTTGCTTTAACTACGACCATGTCAGCTCATAAAAGAAAGATGTTTTGTTGATGCCAAATTGCCAACTTATTCACCAACCCGCAGTGAGCCCGCGTGGTTTCTCCCTCTTAAGTGAGGAGGCCTGTGACCCAGCAGTGGGAACACTGGGAACATCATAGGCTGATTATGCTATGTTGCCAACTTAGTAATCTGGTTCTACAATAGAGTTTATGAACTTATCCTTATTAGATAGTATTTCGTTTCACAACAAAATATCAACTAAAGTTCCAAGAGTTCCATCCCGACTTGGTATGTTGCAGTCAGTCAGATGGTACCTACCTATATCAATCTATGCCATTTAGAAACGGCTAATTATTTTTTTTTGTACGTGTTATTCAAGTGCCGCCATTACCTGAATTTAAGTATTTCAAAAATAAATATTTTACATCAATCATCTAAATATATAACTAACAATAAATCAAAATTTTCCCGTTATTATATTACCTTCAGCAACAAATTCATCATACAAATAATTTCTATCACTGCCATTTACTTTCCAACCTGCATTTGCTTTTCTCTCTACCTGCGTCTGTTTTTCCGAGCGCATACAACCCGAATCTCTTTAAAGTGAGAGTGAACAGGCTTCTTCTGGGTAAGCTCGCTCCATCGTCGACTTTGTCTCTGTCACCTTTGACCTAGGCTAGAGTCAAGAGCAAGCCCATTTCAAATAAAAAAAATAAAAAAAAACTGAGTTAATACAATAAACGATCAGATAATATGTTTGTCAAATCGTAAACCCGTTTATGTTTAATTACCGATAAATTTAGCAAAACACATATATAGGGATATGTGTTTCGCTAAATTTATCGGTATCAAACGGACTAGCAAAACGGTTTTGCGGGTTATAATGGCGCGTTAGTCGGGATGAGTCGGCCGTAACACGTTATGGGGGACGTAATGAGCGCCGTGGCATTAGGAGCTGATAGGGTGAAACAGGTGGCTTGCTATTGGTGGGTTTTAAGCTCCGAAAGTTTGCAAAAGATTGAGGGTTTTAGGATTTAATTCCCGTGATTACAAATTCATCGATGTGTAGAAAATTCCGGAGTAACTAAAATAGTTGGCGTCTAGGTCTGAATTTGTTATTTTTGATAGATTTTATAACAAACATTCAGGCTTTTCTTTTTATTGCACATAAGAAAATATGAAGCTGGAATTTCCAGAAAACACATCAGCAAGAACCGTGTCCAGCGTGTCCTGTTGTACGCACGTTACAGGAGCTGATGGATGATACTGAAGGTGCCAAACCCGCCAAATTCTGGGCTGATTATTTAGATTGCCATGGACACGCTAAGAAGAAGCAAAAATACTACCGGCTCAACGTCGTTTTTTCTATTAAGCCTAAAAGGCCTAATGATTCTGTTAGTTTTATTGCATTGAAGGTTGAATATCAAGTGGCGCAGATTAACCTACTAAGAGTAGTGGACATAAATCAGGCTGTGATTCAGTCTGTTACTAGTGGCTAACCTTCAGTTCTGGCCTCTGACCTAGAAGCAGTGACTTATTTCTAACTGGCAACCCTTAATGGCGCATCGACTCTTGACATTTCATGTTTAAGAGTATTGTCTTTCGCCATGGGCCGAATTCAATCAAGGTTGTACTCAGTGGATGTCAAGATAACAAATGCTACAGACAATGTGCAAACACAATATATTATAATGTCACAGTTCTTGTAAGGCTCACCATAATTCGATTTAGACAAAAAAGGTTGTAAGTAACTAGAATTAAAAAAGAAATATCAATGCTATTGCTTAAGCAAAATGATTGTTAGAGATAATATTAGCTCAGACGGCTACAGGGAATAGTAACACAAAATATAAATATTTTGCTTCTTCTTCGTGTCTCTGGCACGAAAATATTTCAAAAGGCCATTTCCCGTAATGAAAAACGTTCAAAATCTAGTCGCAATCTCATCTCAGCGACAATCAATGTCAAAAATGTAGGGAAATGAGGTATTTTTGACAGATTTAGACTGGGATCAAACTGAACGTTCTTAAAATTACGAGAATTGCCCCTCAGATCTTGTTGGACCAACACTTCGTCACTTGGCAGCGCAGAGGTCAAAGAGGGCAGAATAGGAAGTGGAGAATTGTTTGCGACATAGCTCCACATCTACACCCTTTTGCTGTTCCATCTTCCTAGCCGACTTTACCAGGTTCGAGTTATGTCTACCCAGTACCCGCCTGTGTCCGGAAACGGGTCAAGGACCATTAACAATATCACAAATTCACTATGCTTCGCAGACGGCTTAGTGATCTCCGGTTCTCAGTGAAGTTTCGACTTCCCGAGTGAGCTTTTGCTTTTGCTGTGAAACAGACGGAATTTGTATACCTAAACTAAAAGCGATTCATTCAATCTTGTTGAGCATTCAAATGAATCGGAAGAAATAATGTTTAGAACTCCTTGAACTCATTACAGATCCATCTCAAATATTTATATTATTGCATTAAGTACTTTGCGTCAAGAAAAAGACGATTCTAAAAGCAAAAGCTGCGAAAATCAATTTCTCACACTGCATGTTTATTTCATTAGTCAAATGGGGTTGCAAAGAGGTCACAGAAAGGTCCACAGTTGTCTATGCCTCAGGGTTGCTACATAAATGAGGGAATGGCTTGAAATAGAACGGAAATGTCACATGGATTAAATGTAATGGGTTCTGTACATAAAGGCACACGTGAACGCATTTCTAATATCTTTGATGGATGGTAAATAAAGACTAGAAAGTTTGGAATAAAAAAGCATGATCGATGTAGATGTCAAATATGTGACATCTGATAAAGTCATCATTAGATTCAGACTTATTGGAATAATAATGCCAACAGGCTTGAAACCTGATTCTAGATCATTGAAAATGCCAAAAGTGCCAGCGATGATATTTAAAAAATGATTTAGTTTAATAATAATTTTATTGATCCATAAAAGTAACAGCCATTAATTCATAGTGTGCTGCTGCAATTAAAATAAACATTCTTGCAGATACTTTAATTACGATGTTTAGATTCTTTAGATCTTAAGAATCATAAAATTTTATAGAAACACATTGAGGAATTCGGGCTTGAAATATACCATCCATTTATTTTGACTAACGCAGTACTTACCTAGGTACTCTTTTTCTTCCATACATCTCTATCAATATTTTCTCAGACCTATGTACATCTATAAGCGATACTTAGCATGGACATAGGACACGCGTCATTTCTGTCACTGTCGCAAAACTGTCAAACTAAAAATGTAAGATAGAAACAAGAACCAGACAAGCCATCAAGCCAACCAAGCCATCTCTAAGTCAAAGCACGAACTATGTGAAACATTTCAAATAGATCTTGGCCTTTAGTCTGCCTCTTTTAGCCTCTACAGTCCACGTATATTGCTACAAGGATCTTTTAGCGCTTTAATAACGTTGACAGAGGGGCGCTGTTGGTAAACATTAGTGCAATTGTTTTGTGAAATGTCACTTGAAATATATTAAAAAAAACAAGATGGCGGGGTTAGTTCCGATTTTGGCCACCAGCCAAAATAACCTTGTAACGCTATACATTATTCTTATTAGTCTATGGATCCATTTTGAAAGAAGAATACTCAATTATTTTTCCTTTAAGACTGAAGGTCTTCCTAATAAACCTGTTTTTCTTTCTTTCTGTTCAATTAAAGCAGGTTTACGTTCTGAAAAATAAAGCAGTTTTCTGAGACTTTTAAAAGTTAAACAACGCCCTAGTACTTAGCATCGCTAAGTAAATGGGTATGGGCTCGGCGTTCCATTAGATAGTGCTAAGGTCGAACTCAAGGACGTACAGCCTCTGGATGTGGCTAAAAGCTTTTCTTTTAATGCTTGTTTTGCTGCACCTTTTCTTTGACCTTTAGCTAATGAAGGCTGGCATGTTAAGTAGGAAAGGGGTAAACGGTTAATTACACAAAGTAAATAGGGTTGATATTAGAGGTTGTCTATCCAACTTAAAAATACTACTACTTAAAATTAAGCGTGTATGTCTGATGTTTTGTGAGAAGAAGTATGCTAGGGTGTCCTCTATTATATGTTAGTAGTTGAAATATTTTTGTATACCTACCATACCTGTTTAAATCTTTATGTTAATTAATGTAATTGCTGTTACCGTTTTAATTAACAATAATAATCACCCGGTGGTCCTGAAATATTTTGAATCTGTTCCAATTCCTCAATAGTCAGTGGCGCATCTAGGAAAGAGCTATCTTTGTGGTGATCAATCTGTGAAGCTGAAGTCAGGTTCATTTCTTACCTATTCCATTTTTGAATAATTATTTTTTTCTAATATTATAAAAAGGTAAATCTTGGAGTGGATATGTAGGAGAGGTAACTTCGGAACTGCAGATCCGATTCCGAAAATTATTTCACAAATAGGAAGTTACAGTACTTATTGCTGAGTGTCATAGGGTATATTTTATATTAAAACATGAAATTTCACGCGCACTAAGTCGCGGGTAGAAGCTAGTATCTCATATGGCAGAGTTCCCCTAACAGTACAGTTCATAATAATAAATTACATTTAAAATAGCCTCATAACATCCACAGACACTCGTTTTCTGAGTCAAGGTTAATAGCCCCTGAGGCGCCATACTTTTTGGTCCTTCGTCATTTCCAACCCTTTTATCTACAATATTATTATAAATTATGCCTATTATTACAATACAAGCAATAACAAAAGCGAAAGTAAGCACCACTGGCACAATTATTTCCTCTTTTTTATATTAGAATGTATGTCCATAATGCTTCATGGCGTGGGTCGCGCCCGTCGGGGTTTATGTCTAAAAGAATTCTGATAAAATATGGTTCAGGGGTAAAAAAATGTATCCTGGAGTATTTTCATCCCAGAAAATAGGGATCTTGAAGAAAATTTGATGAATGATTTTCGGAAACGAACCGGAGTTACCGACAATGCTTGCAGGGAAAGCAAGCTGAAGGACCCATGGCCGGTGGTGCAGAGTCAGACGAGTCCTGGAGTGGAGACTGCGTATCGGCCTGCGTAGAGTGAGACGCATCCCAGCTAGGTGGACCAATGACCTTAAGAAGGTGGCTGGAACAGACTGGATGCGGAGGACAGGGTTTCGTGGCGCAGCCTGGAAGAGGCCTAAGTCCAGCAGTAGACTGCGATAGGAGTTGATTGAAATCTTGAAGATCCCATGAACAAAGCGCCACGTGCAGCTAGTAAAACTTCTTTTACATTGCACTCGTATGCTTTATTAACATGCTATACGATTATAGTTTTTAAAAACAATTGGCACTAAGATCAAAAGTTGACTGTAGCTCAAATATCTTTATTACAATTTAACTACCTGCTGTATTTTCCACGTCACGGTAAGTCAGTTCCAAAGCTTTCATCGTATTATAGTCTGTTCACTATATGCGTTATGTATTAGGTCCTTACATATGAAATTGGCGTTTTGTATGGAAGGAACAAAAAGTCGAATATTTTTTAATATAATATATTTAATTAATCAAAGTATGAACCATTGTTTTCAATGCACTTTTGCCATCTTATAGGTAGTTCATTGATCCCTTTACTAAAAAAACCAGTCGGACGGGAATCAATAAAATCTTTGAAGGCGATTTGGACTGCCCCATCGGAGTTGAATTTTTTCCCTTGCAAAAAGTTATCCAAATTGCGAAAAAAATGGTAATCTGTTGGAGCAAGGTCCGGGGAGTACGGAGGATGTCTAAGACATTCCAATTCAAGCTCTTCTAATTTGGTAGCCGTCTGTTGCGCAGTGTGTGGTCTGGCGTTGTCGTGCTTTCAAGCTTTTTAATCTTCCCAATTTGCTTCAAGTGAATTAAAACAGTTTTATCACTAACATCGAAGCCTGCAGCTAACTCGGACGTGGTTTGCGATGGGTCCGCTTCCACAATAGCCTTCAATTCTCCATTATCAACTTGGGTCTCAGGCCGTCCACGGGGCTTGTTCTGCAGGTCGAAATTTCCAGAACGAAAACGTTGGAACCAAAAACGAACTGTGTTTTCTTTTGCAACATGACCGCCATACACATCATTTACCCTTCGAGTCGTTTCCGCAGCACTAGTGCCACGGCGGAACTCGTACTCGTAAATAATGCGATATTTTAAATTTTCCATTTTGTAAAATGAGTGACGCAAACAGAAAAAACAGAAGAAAAAAAACAAATGAATGACGGTCATCGAAGCACAAATACATGAGTAAATAGCTGTACAAATTTGAATTTGGAATTCCTTACCAAAGAGGAGAAATTCGTGATTAAAGTGGCCAGTACGAAAAACGCCAATTTCATATGTAAGGACCTAATATATGCGGTAAATTCGGTAGAGTTGTTGGGATATTCCTAGCATTGTTTACAAAGATTGTTTAATTGTTTACGGCTATTTGCGGCATCTATGATGAAATTATAGAAACTGCACACTAAGATCTGAAAACCTGATTTCATAGTCATCATAGACTGTAAAAAAACCGGCCAAGTGCGAGTCGGACTCGCCCATGAAGGGTTCCGTAGCAGCAAGTAACATAATATAAAAGATCTTGTAGTTCGTTGTAACTTTGTGAAAGGTAAATTGCGGTTTTCGATTTATGACGTACTAGCTGCGCCCCGCGGTTTTACCCGCATAAGTCTCGATCCCGTGGGAATATCGGGATAAAAAGTACCCTATGTCCTTTTCCGGGACTCAAGCTATCCCTATACCAAATTTCATCAAAATTGGTTCAACCGTTTCAGCGTGAAGAAGTAACAAACATATAAACACACACACACACTCACAAACTTTCGCCTTTATAATATTAGTGTGATTAGTGTGATTAAAAAAAAATACTTACTAGATCTCGTTCAAACCAATTTTCGGTGGAAGTTAGAGGGGGGGGACACACATTTTACCACTTTGGAAGTGTCTCTCGCGCAAACTATTCAGTTCAGAAAAAAATGATATTAGAAACCTCAATATCATTTTTGAAGACCTATCCATAGATACCCCACACGTACAGGTTTGATGAAAGAAAAATTTTGGAGTTTCAGTTGTAAGTATGGGGAACCCCAAAATTTATTGTTTTTTTTCTATTTTTGTGTGAAAATCTTACTGCGGTTCACAGAATACATCTACTTACCAAGTTTAAACAGTATAGTTCTTATAGTTTCGGAAAAAAGTGGCTGTGACATACGGACGGACGGACAGACAGACATGACGAATCCATAAGGGTTCCGTTTTTTGGCATTTGGCTACGGTACCCTAAAAAATGATATGAATGAATGAATTGCACCGATCCCAGCGTGATTAAACCAGACTCGATTAATCGAATGAACCCCAAGATTCGCGTTAGCTCCTGTAGCCGATTTAGATGTATAGAGATGGTTTGAGTCCCAGGAAAGGACATAGAATAGAATACTCTTTATTATGTACACCACACACACACACACATAGACATAGACATAGGATAGTTTTTATCCCGATATTCCCACGGGATCGAAACTTATGCGGGTGAAACCGCGGGGCGCAGCTAGTAACTAATAAAAGTAAAGATAAAAAAAATAAAATCTACAATTATTAACTAGTGATGTGAACCAGCTCTCTGTTAGCCCTCTGTTATATGAACCCCTTTAAAACATCGATAAAATGTTGACAAATGAAGACCAGACGCTAACAACCTTCAAAAACAATCCGGAAACAACAATATTTATTCAACTACGCATATAGAAGCCACATCATTATATTATTATATTCACGTATCTATCATCAAAAGAAGGCACGGTCCTTTGATCTCGCGGCTATTTTACTCAGTTTCATTGAACTTCGCAAAACTGGCCGTTTTGGCTATCATATTGTGGATCTTGGATGATAATTGTGCGGAATCCCATCGTTTAGCTTTTGCTGGTACTGCCAAGAGTAACTTTGATTTTGTTATTGCGAAAATATTATGACAGTTTATATCCGGATTATAATGAAGATTTTGTTATTAGCGAAGAAAATTAAGATTCCACATTTGAAAAACGTTTACTTTTGCAAGTTTTATCTTTATCACTTAGGTACTTTCGGGTACCTATCATAATAATTATTATTATTCATCGTCTTTGTTTTCTTTTTTTTTTTTTTGTTTTCATGTGGATTCGAATTTCAAGAATGTAAGGCCATAGGTAGGTAGGCAACTCGAGATCACGCGTGCTTATTAAGTATTCTGTGGTCTGGTGTCAAGATTGGTAATTCGGGATATCACGTAGCAGTCAAGCGAGATCTCGTTTTCGACATCGAGATTTCTCCTAATTTTTATCAAAAATTCTTAAAGTTGCTTAAAATGAAAACTACCCATACTAGGGGTAATTGTGTTATTAATAAAAATACATAAATCGAATCTCGAAACATAAAATCAAAGTCAAAGTCAAAGCATTTATTTCAAATAGGCACATAAAAGGCACTTTTGAACGTCAAAAATTATCTTAAAATAGAATTGATTCTAGTCGCCCATTCCAAAAGGTAGTTTTCGTATGGAGAAGAATGGGCAAGAAACTCCACCGTTACTCTTTTAAAATGTTTTAGGTACAATATTTTGCATGGGTACATTAATTATATAATAACATGTGAGGACGATGCACCTACAATAAAATTACTATACCACAATAGGTAAAAGAATTAAAAACGAAACCATGACATATAAATTAATTATCTGATAGATACATGGTGCTCACATATTTACAAACATGGTACAAGCAAAACGATTTTAATTAAAAAACAAAATACAAGTAATAAGTCAGGGTGTGAGTAATGAATGTAAAAAAAAAAGAAAAAAAAAGTCGTTTATCTAAGTAATACCCATACCCAATCATCTGCACTACGCATACATTACACAACGCAACAAATCAGCATAAGTCTATTTTTTTTTAATAGGCCTTATCGGCTGCCTGACAAGGTAAACTCACTAACTGCAGTAAGTACCGTACGGCCGTACCTATATTTGGCGATGATGTCACCTTAAGCCCGTTCTAGATAACGACATGGTTTGTATACCCAGCAGTTCTGTGAATTTGTAATCTGTTATCAATCTGGATTCAACATTTAAATAATAGAACATCAACACTATGGCTTGTTTGGTCCCGGCTGACATTAGTAGATCATTGGCAGTCGTTACGAATAGTCGCCCAAAAGTCTGACAACCAGGTTTACCAAGGGGTACCATGTTACCCAGTAACTCGGTTGTAGAAGTCGGATAGGCAGTCACTCCATGTAAAATACTAGTAAACTACAGCGTCAGCTGCATCCGGTTCGACTGGAAGCCGATCCAACCAGCCTATTCTGTCCCACTGCTGGACAAAGGCTTCCCCTAAATCCTTCCAGGAACTCTTTTCCCGCGCTACCTCGAACCAGCCCTCGCGGTAGATACGTGTCCAGGTCATCTCGCCATTTCTTTCTGGGCCGACCTCTGCGGCGCCGGCTGTCGGCGATTGATTATGGTTGAAAATTGCAGAAGAATTTTAATAAAACGCTAATATCATCTATTTTTTCTAGCATCTGTGAGAATAATAATGACGTCTCATCACCATTATTTTTTAAACTCGAGAGAACAATAAACTGGTAACATTAAACAAATTACGACATTATCTAAACAAAACGCGAAGCAAAGGTATTTTTAACATACATCCTTGTTGTCTTATTATTATGAGTAATTCTTTATTTTCATTAGTAGACTACACAACACCTACGCAATGCAAAACTAAACATCTACTGCGAATTTTGTTTTATTGCAACACTAATTACTGTTGCATTGGGTTGGTCATGAATAAATCAAAGTTTCAGAATTTGGCAGGTGTTATATTTTTTCTCGCCAGCCAGTTTAAGCATGCTTTCTCAGCTGTTGAATCTGAATGGTCTTCCCTTCCCGTGCTTATTAAAAGTGAGCTATTTTTATCTGTGGTATTTTCATGCAGATCCGGGAATGGCGGGAATGTGCGACGTAATAACCACCTGCTAATCTACGCTAGTTGTAATGCGTGAAACGGGTTACAGGCTTGACCACTTGACTATGTAGGTACCTAGTATGTTGTTGTAATGTCGATGTACTCCATGACAGTATACATTTCATTTAATAAGTGGGCTGGTATTCATAAATCGATAAACACAATTATTTTATTTTCCAAAAATAAATAAGTAGATTTTCTTTGGTACGTGAATGTCCGCACATAAAAATGAAGTATTACAATACATGTCATTCATAATATATGATTGATTTTCGAGACTAGTTGAAACTAAAATGTTTTATGTCTAGGATGTCATACAAACGTGGTATTTTACGACCAATAAATTATTTGTAACTACTAACTAGCGATCTTTCGCGAACTCGTCTATGATATTATTAGCATCCATACCTAATGTAGGCACTGTTTAAAGTTCATACTAGCAGAAAAATCATAAAATATTTAAAAAAAAATTGCATTTAAATATTCTAACAGACCCAGAACGGATGAGAATCGTTACGTACTCATTTAAACCAGAAAATAACTAGAGAGAGACATAGTCTTGATAAATAAATTTGTTTTATTTTTTTTAAATACTAGCTGACCCGATAGATCTCGTCTTGTCAATAATAATAATTTCAATAATTCATACATTCCATAGAAAATGCGCTTTCAGTTTTTCCGAATTTTCCAAATTTCTCGGCAACTTTTTAATTTTTTTTTCCGTTAGAACCTGATTCGGACGATTACGAACATTTTAAAATAAAAATTTGCTAAACCGGTCCTGCCGTTCTCAAGTGATGCGCTTACCAACGAAAAGCATTTCATTTATATTTATAATATACTAGCTGACCCGGCTAACTTCGTACCGCCTAAGGGTCCGTTCACACAGACCGGCTCGGAGAGCATCGGCGCGCATTTTTCTTTTCACACAGACCGGATCGTATACGCTTGGAGTTGGTCGGAGCGGAGCCGCCACCTATTTCACATAGACCGGCTGGAAGCTATCTGAAAGCGGATGCGCTCGGTGCCGGTGGGATGCGCTCGCAGCCGGTCGGATGCACTCGCAGCCGGTCGGATGCGCTCGGAGCCGGTCGGATGCACTCGCAGCCGGTCGGATGCGCTCGGAGCCGGGTGGATACACTACAAAGGCAGTACCAGTATTCCGAGCGAGCGAGAAAGAGCACGCAATCGGAGCCGATCGGCTGCGCGAGCGAGAAAGAGCACGCAATCAGAGCCGATCTGCTGCGCGAGCGAGAAAGAGGACGCAATCGGAGCCGATCGGCTGCGCGAGCGAGAAAGAGCATGCAATCGGAGCCGAACAGCTGCGCGAACGAGAAAAAGTACGCGATCGGAGCCGGTCAGCTCCTCTTATTATTTCACACCAAGCGCGTTCAAGCATTCTTAATGACAAAAGCAGTGCACATGCAAAAATAAACCTTACTACAAATACTAAAAACTCTGTTTTCAACGTGATAAGAATCTGCTCTCCTCTCCGAGCCGGTCTGTGTGAACGGACCCTTACAGTCGATTCTTTATTTTTTTATTTCAGGCAATTTTTAAAATTTTTCCCTCCGTAAGAACCATCCTCGTACTTCAAGGAATATTATAAAAAAAGAATTGGCGAAATCGGTTCAGCTGCTCTCGAGATTTGCGCTTAGCAACACATTCAGCGATTCATTTTTATATTATAGATAGATTAATAATACTTACAGGCCGATCTATTCTGAAAAATCTCATGTGAAAACTTAGATGAAGTAAGCTTGAAGTGAGATGTTCTTTTTTAGATGAAAGGTACCCTATGACCGTTTCTGTACACCTGACAACGTATATGCAAAATTACAGGATGATCGATACAGTGGTTTAGGCGTGAAAAGGAAACAAACAAACAAACTTACTTTTAGTTAGGATAGGATTTCACGCGGCCGAAATCGCGGGCAGCAGCTAGTATTTAATAAAAACGTAGCTTTCATTTATTATTATTACACACTGTTAAGAAACGGAAATCAAAACACATGATGACAGGCGCCGGGCGACACATAAAAAAATATAAAATATTTGTGACACCGATACACGATTGTTTTGACAGTTCGTTGTTTATTGTACCTACTTTGAAAATTATGTGATCTTTGTTTTAATGGCATTATAGGAGGAAGTTCTTTATTTTCATAATTTATTGTTTAAGAAAATAGGTACATACCTATTTAACCTTTAAACCGAATACATAACTTTAATAAAAATATCAATTGAATTTCCGCCCATTGTATATTTTGTAGTGTTTAATGTGTTTCATGTTATGTATTTTTGTGGTGTACAATAAAGTATATATAAATAAATAAATAAATAAATAAATAACTTTCTTACCTAAAAAGAATATAGTCTATACCTACTCTGATTTATAATTTGCTAGACCACACTGACAGCTGCGTTCTACCTTTTTTGTCGTGTTGAAAAAAAAATCTCGATCGTAGGTAGCTGTCATTTTAGTCTAGCAAGTTAAAAATCAGAGTCTAGGAGCTAATAGTGCGCTTTCATTATATCATCTAGCTGTAAGAATAATTCTAAAGGTTTTCTTATGAACACTGAACAAGCCAATCGTCATTGTATCTCTTTAATACATAGATTTCTATTTAAAGGCCTGATGTGGTTAACCACTGCATTTTATACACAGTCTGAAACCACGAATATAGGTATAGAGGGTGGAAAAAATCAATGGACCCTGAAGGGAAAACACTTTAAACCTTTAAGATAGATTATTTTACTTAAAGGAAACATTCCTTTATTTTTTTAAAGGTGCAAAACTGCATTCACATATTTCTCGACAAGCTTACCTAAACCGGGAATAGAACCTGCTAAAAATTAAAAAAATAAACACTCGCTATTTTATTTCACTAGTCGATACAAATTCTCCAAGATACATTAGGTCTTACACTCGTCTGTCGTAGGTACAAGATATCCATGAAATCTAATATTTAGTACTTACACAAGGGTTTTAATCGACATTACCTAGACTAGAACTGTTCACTTTCAACAAGTAAAAGACACGTTATAATTTAGTAAGTTAAGTAGTACAAGTACAAGCTTGCAAATTTATCTCTAAGTACCTTGTTGAAGACTTAGATAAGAAAATCGTTTAATTGGTGATAATAATTTATTCTATGCACATTTCCTTCTCAGACGAGGTGTTCTGACGAAAAGTTTAAAAATAGAACGTTTAACTTTGTTTGTGGTGCGGAACTGCAATTTTGAAATTCGAAAGAACATTTTGGACATTTCATCGATTTACTTTTCGTTTGCTTCAAATTCCGTAATTGTGTAATAATGACGTATCAAGAACAATTCGATTTATTAGAAGCTTTCTTTTTAAACAACATGAATTACAATTCATTTTTTACATGGCCCTCGTGAGATAAAGCGTGAATACCGTACAACATATCTAAAACAAATGTTTCAGCTTCGGAAAATATGTAAACGTTGATTACCGGCCTAAGTATAAGGATAAATATTGATGTTATGTTTCCTATAGATTACCTATTGTTTCTATGGCGTAATAATAAATGAATTTTCTATTGTATATTTAACTAAAGTAGGTACATACGTACCTACTGTAGTTAAGTATATGTATACACATATACTAAAGTTAAAAGTGCATCAACAGTTTGATAGTGCCTGAAAATACGCTTTTTCGTCGAGTCTTGCTTGGTATGTTCCATTTATGACACTATTTTGTACGTAATAGTAAAATATATTCTCTATGGACCTCGAGGCAGAGGATTTATTACTCTAGCTTTAGTTTTACTAAAGTTTAGTTACATAGAAGTTTATATTTTCATTAGTGACCCGCCCCTGCTTCGCTCAGTTTTTGCGACTTGACAAAACATCGAGATTTATTTATTATAATGTGTAAATCAAATATTAATGTATTATACACATAAACCTTTTGGAATGAATTCTCTGAATGATGGTGACAACCACATCAAAATCCGAACGATTGACAGACACACGAAATGCGACTTTAATTTATAGTATGGATTATAGATAAAAGTGGCTAAAACAATCGACTTCAGACTAAAACTTTTCATTATTAATTCAAGTGGTTTCGAGTTTCGACTGCTCTTGCCCGTGACCATGATCGCAAAGGGCTTCGCACTACGTATCGAAGAAACGAAAATAAACACAATCTTTTGGTTTTATTTCTACGAAGAATGTTTGCGTAAATATTGAACATATTCTGCTGAAGCTTTGTAAACTTACGATGTGTGATAAAGGCTACAAATAAGCAGAATACTGAAACGCTGATTATTCATAGCAATCCATCTTATAACCACGAATTGGGTATATCATCCGGGCGAACTTTAAAAGTAGCCCTTTATATTGAAAAGATTAATATTCATAGTACAAATAGTGATGGTTCTGTAACCCAAAGCACCCTTGTCTACACCTTTACTTCGACATGTATCGTCTATTCAAACTAATGTTACCACAGATAAGAAAGAAGAAAGTTACAAATTGATGTTCTTTCAAGTTAAACAAATATCAACCTTATTTTAAAGGTACTTAATTAATTTGATTTCAGAATGACTAGCGCTATTAAAAAAGTTATAAAATTTTTTGAAGTTGTAGCGTAAACTCAACTTTATTGCGTAGAAATTAAAGTTATTTATTCGTAAACTCATATTTGTTTACCTTTTTGGCAAGTAAATAGCGAATGCAGATTAAATATTTCTATATACACCCATGCATAAACTCACGCCTTTTTCCCATGGGGGTAGGCCAGAACGCCATCTGCTACATTTCTTACATATTCATTTTACCACGTTCACGTATGAACGTGAACATCTACTCAACGTTGCGATTATACACTTGTATTTCAATTTAGTCGTAATATTTTGTGGTAGACACAACATGACAGAAACTGCCTATTTATTACATTTACAAATCTCCACAGCATGTATGTAGAAATAACCCGGAGAGTAAAGTCAATATTCTCAGCTGTAATCCTAGACATTTCTTGAGAATGTCAATTATACCCTGTATTTACATTATTGAATCCCAAATATCTCTTCTCTTAGCGTTAAGAAACAAGACATAGATGGGAACCAGTGATTTGGCAAACAGCCAAGTGTTTTGGCAAACATTTTGAATAAACTACACTAATATATAAAAATAAACGATGTCTGTTTGTTGTTCCTTCATGTACACACGGCTACATATCAAGCTATACATTTCCCGTACAAGCTGACCTCTTTTTGTACGGTAAGCCAAACCAATGCAAAGTCAGTTTATACCGGAAACGGTCTTTAGTACAGACGCCAGCACATCAAACTCCTACAATCTGTCAAATTTCTTTAATAGATTTTCAACTTTATCACTAAAGCATAAGGTTCAAAGTGGATTGGGAAAATTTGACAGTTTCGGGTAGCTTGATTTGCTGGCGTCTGTACAACATCAGGTGAAATTGGCTTACCTTGTTATTATTTATGGATTATCGATTGATTGAAAACTGAAACTGAAAAAATAAATATACATAAGTATTAGTTTTTGCTTTATACTGCCAAATCATAACGGAAGAGTGGAGGTATGTTAGACATAAAACGTAGGATTTATTGGTATATGCTTCTGTGAATTTTAGAGAAATTCGGTGGAAAGGAATTTTCTTTTGAAATAATTTGCCGATTGTAAAACATTTTATAGCGATGATTCGTTCAACGTGAAGATTTATGTCTTAGTTTAATGTCAAATGTTTCTTTCATGTTAGAAAAAAAAACCGAAATGGCTCACCTGATGGAAATCGATTGCATCTATTGCCTGTGCGTACAGACTAACACCAAGCGAATTGCCAAAGCCTAGGCAACCATAGAGGCAGAATTGAAATGTCTTATGTGCCTATAACTCAAGAGTTACAGGTACAAATGATACTTTTCTCACTTAATGATTAATTTCACAAAAAAATATGATTAACTGTCTCCCAGACTACTTTTTCGATAGAATTTTTTACCGTGACTCAAAAACAATGCGATATTTTTTTTATCTCAGTATTTCATTAAGTAATTTATACACAAATCAACACCATTATTAATATAAAAGGAACAATAATTTATTAATAACGACAGTTCATTTCGGCTTCCGTCGTAAAAAATAAACAATTTAGGCCATGTGGCATACAATTATTATTAATGGCGGGAAAAATTCCAGTTCCGCCATTGAATGGGAATATTTTTTAGCGGGAATATTTATTTTTGTAAGTATTACGTTTAGTTTAGTCTTTCCTACGGCTAGGCGAAGATTTGCGTGGGGATTTAGGAGGTACTTGTCTGTGTGAGCTGTTTCTGTGATGTCTATGGTGAAGGTGAAGGGCGGGCGTTTTGGGGGACTGTCTTATGTACTCGTAATTTTGACGTTCGAAAGGTATAAGGGAGCCTACCCTTCCCATCCGGTATAAGGGTACGTTAAGGAATTCTCAGTCTAAATTGAATAAATGGCTTTTGATTTTTATTTTATGCCGTTTGAGCTGCAATCAAGTTGATGCAGTGACTTTTTGAGGTTCTCTCTCTTTTGAAATACAGGCCGGTCATATTTGAAGGCATGTTCCATTCGAACGTTTAAGCAGTTGTCATTCAATGAGATTAGGTTTGACGTGTAAAAATAAGATGGGCTAATTTTATGTATTTAATGTGAAAACTCCTAAAAGAATTACCTTATGACAGTTATGACATCCGATAGGAGTTTCATTTAAATAAATAGCTCCCCTCTGTAGTTAACCCTTATAGTACTTAGGTCCTCATGCAAGTCATCATCATTCTTGGCAGCTTTGTTTCAGCCACTGCTATAGTATAGACATCATCTCTTTTGCGCCATGCTTCCCTGGTCTGTGCGAGTCGCAACCTCGCAACGTCTTACCCGCGATCTTCTAAATGACATCATCTATCTATCCATCCATACTAATATTATAAATTCGAAAGTAACTCTGTCTGTCTGTTACCTTTTCACGCCTAAACCACTGAACCGATTTAGATGAAATTTGTATAGAGATAGTTTGAGTCCCGGGAAAGGACATAGGATAGTTTTTATCCCGATATTCCCACGGGGTCGAAACTTATGCGGGTGAAACCGTGGGGCGCAGCTAGTACATTATAAATACGAAACTAACTCTGTCTGCATGACCTTTTCAACGTATTTGAATGAAATTCGGCGCACGGATAGACCATGACATAAGTTAGGACAAAGCATAATCCGACCTTCACGCAGGCGAAGCCGCAAGCAAAAGCTAGTAGGTACTTCAGCTAAATCGTAATCAACAAGAGCAACTTCACCAGCTTCCTTTCAGCATCAATTGTTTACTTCTACACGGAATCAAGCTAATAAATGGTTGCAGTTTATTGAATAACGGGAATTACTAACTAGGTATTTACTAATCGCAAATAAATATTTACTACAGATAAACGTTTATCCCGTGAGAGCAGTGGTGGCCAAGTGGTAACGGCCGCGACTTACGAGGTGTAGGTCGTAGGTTCGAACCCAGACAGGAGCTTTACTTTTTGTAAATTATTTCATCACCACTGCTCTCAAAACGGTGAAGGACACCATCGTGACGAAACCGGCATGCCCTAGAACCAAAAATTCGAAGATATGTGACATCTGCCAACCCGCACTGGGCCCGCATGGTGGATTACGGCCCACTCCCTCTCACCGAGAGGAGACCTGTGTCCCAACAGTGGGAACATTATAAGCTGATTATGTAAACGTTTATCCCATATCAATAATCAATAATCCATACCATAATCCATAATCATAATCCATGCCATAATCCATAACATATCATATCCATATCATATTTTTATGGCTATGCCATAATCTTATGGCATTAGAAATAGCATTTGTCCGCCCTCAACCCTTTACTCTAACTGGTAAGGGTCTAACTGGAAAGATTTTATTCGTTTTCGTTTCACAGATAAAACAGACAGACATACATCTAATAGATCTATCCCACCACCGTATCCTTCTAAATTGCTCCTGATGTAAATAGTTAAAACCTATGTTGCTGGCTAACCGCCTACATTTTAACTTTTCTCCTGAACAAAATACAATAAAACAATAATTAATTAACGTAAAAAAGCCGCCACAGACGAGCAACACATAACTGTAGCCGCGTCCGCGTCCAATACAAACATAATAAATCTGTTCCTAATTTATAATAGTCATTTATGTCTTATCGTTTGTGGCCAACTTGTTAAGTAAACACAGAGGATTCAATTTCAGAAGGAGAACTTCGAAATTAGATCAAACGGCGACGTACACGGAAAATTCCTGTGCGACAACGACTTCCGATATCTAAAAACCTGTGTGGCAGGCGCCAATTTAAATAAGGAAATACTTCATCAGGCGTTTAAAAACCAAGAAGGTCTCTGTTTTGGAGGGGTTCGTGGCTAAATTATAACTGCCGCAAAGATCAATCGAAAGTTAAGCTACTCTGTCGGTTCGTGGATGGGTGACCATCGAGACCCCGTCACATCATATCAAGAATTCGAGATGCTGTCCGTGCCTCGGAAAGCACGTAAAAGCGTTGGTTCTGGATAAAGATAAAGATATTTTATTCTGGCTGTCATTGTTGATCCTTGACAGTCATTACGGGTCGTTAGACGCTCAAAAGTCTGTAAACCAGTCTTACCTGAACCAAGGGGATATCGGGCTACCCAGTAACTGGGTTGTGGAGGTCAGATAGGCAATCGCTCCATGTAAAGTTACCGGTATTCAACCGCATCAGGTTAGACTAGAAGCCGATCCAAGCATAAGTAATTGGGAAAAGGCTAGGCAGATTGTATCTGCTTTAGTCTGTACGATTTATGAACCACTTTAGTTTTTTTTTTTATATATATGGTGACAAATTGAAAGAGGTCGGAGTTCGGAAAACATTTCTGCAATTTCTGTTGCTTGCAATGATTTCTCGTTCTCAGACGAAAGATATGTTGTTGGGAATTATTTGACCTCGCTTTCTTTGTTCCACTCCTGACTGCATGTATTAGCCAATATTTCAGCATTTTGCAATCTGAAATGCACGCAATATTTTGCAGATATTTTAACATTTCTAGACTTAGTGTTAGTGATATTTTGTTACGTTTCTATTTTATGGTGTCTCGCCGCGTCTTTATGTAAGCGTGTTTTTCTGTGTGTATATTGAGCCTTCTGAAATGTACCTATTCTGTGTTCACCACCGTAAATCAACAACATATTCAATGTTAAGGTAAGGTGCGAATTGTTTAAATGATACATCATTTGAGTCGGTCAGTTGTTAGATCAAACAGACGGGGGCCGAATGAAAACAAGACTTGTGTGGGTTGGCTGGGATATTGAGGTTTATGTAAGACTACTGTATTTAGTACGTGATTATTTAGTTATAAGGTTTATGAGTTTAAAGCACAAACGTTCCTATGATCTGTTCCATAAGTATCAGATGAAAGTGTAAACAAAAGCTGTAAAGCACTTCACAACACGTCAGATATAATGTAGAGAAGTATAATATATTATAGCACGATACATCTCATTACAGCTTTCCATAGAAATAGTCAGGAGACCACACACGACAGCCATAATGTATATGATTATGTAAATTATAGCGGGATGTACCTAATGTACATTAATATACATTATAGTATAGCTGCCGTGTGTGAAGCGCTTTAAGGTATTTTTTACACAATCACTCACTACAGGGATTTAGTAACACATTCATCTGTGTTTAGAAGGCTTTTAATTTATGTATATCACACTACTTTTTCTGACAAATGATTGAGTTTGTTCGAATAATGTTTGAACTATTATACAGTTTGAATACTTAACATTATTAGATTTTAATTATTGAAAAATCATCGATGAAAGTTGAGGTTTAAAATGATTTAAAATTAGAATTCCGGCAGGGTGATTGCGTAACACACTAGGTATCAGTAGCAATGGGTTTCATTTTGACAGTTCAACAACATTCATTGCGTTGTTTACGTTGACACATTTTTCGAACTTATGAAGCAATGGATTAGCAATATCTTTCAAAATGATTCAGATTGAGATTGATAGAGTGTTACGCAATTAGGGTGCCAAGGGCCAATATTCGCGCTAAGAATTGAAGCTTAGATCTGCAAAAGTCATGAATTCAGCCGCTGCACTGTTGCATCGCGCGAACAACACGCTAAACCCAAACAGAAAACACGACCTCACGACAAAACGGTCCACAGTCCACAAAATACAGTTGGTAAGTACAAAAGCAAAACACTAAACACCGGTGCCCTTGCACCAGCCAATCTGCATGACCTAATTACCAGTAATAAAACTAGCCGAAATATATTTTATGACAACGTCGGCGTCGCGCGAGTTACTGTTAACCGTGTATAATGCGTGCAAGTTATTGGCTTGTGGACTTGCACGCGATGGTTGAATGAATTATGAAGAGTTGGGTGCATCGCTAATTCGAAATTGTTTCGTCTTGGTTCGAAATTCGAATTGATTCTGACAAGTGGTGTGTCAAACCTTTGGGAGCGAAAGAGTTGTTTTTTTTTTCTTTGGCGACTAATCGATGTCGACTTTTCTGCCAGCGTCAAAAGAGTTGTTATTTTAATAAAACCTGATTATTGACAATTCTATATTTGTATGAGAAAAATATGATTACCAAAATAATTTATTGTTAAAAAACATCAGTGTTAATTCAGCAGCTCCAAGCTGGTCCATAGGCAATAATGCAGCTGTCAAAATATTTTTTTCCATGCCCTTAGCACAGTGCACTTTATAATACTGTGCCTATAGAGACTTCATAAACAAAGGGTTTCCAAGGCAAGGCCATTGGAAAAACTTAGTTCAATGATTTTAACGGAAACAATCTTAACTCATAAGTGGCTCGGATGCGTCACAAACATTTACCTGCTTAACGAAGTAGACATAATGTGAACAGACATAATTTTAATGTTAATGATTTTCACGGTGGCACAGTTATGACTCCTCATTCTTTGAACATTTGTCTTGTATTTACGAGTACATAATACTGTACCAAAGTGTTTCTAAAATCTAAAAGCTTCTGGGAAACCGTTACCATTTGACGGTCAAGTTTATTCTCAGTTTGTTATAGGACTTTATGAAGGTTTTGAGTTATTTTCAATAATTGAACTGACATCAAAGCAGTCATGAACATCGTAAGTATGAAGTTACTGCCAGAAACGGTAGATGTCAAATTGTTCGGAATTGACCATGTAGCCGGAAATGTTGTCTTAAAAGCCTGCACGTTATACTTTTCTATGAGCCAAATACATACTTCTAATTCCGTTCTAGTTCGCCGAACAAGAGTATTATTAAAAGCCAGTGAAGTAGAAGCTGAACTAAGAGGAACCCCTCATTCAGACCGAGGCATTTTTAAGACATGTCATGACATGCCTTATATAGCCTGTGCCTTATGCCTCGGTCTTCAATTTACCAAATCCTGATGGTTTCGTCAGTGCTCAAAGGGGTCAAAGACTCATATCCTGAAAATAGGATGAGCTTTACCAGTTTTCTCTGCAAACAGCAATCGGAATTTATCATAAAATCCTAATCCACCCACACAATCATCAGTTCAATAGTAAACACAACAACGTCATTGAACCCTGCGTACACGCAAGTTAGTCCGCGCGCATACCAATTAAGTGCATTGCTATTACCATGGGAATCTTGTGAATTACTCATAACTACTGAGAATGAGGGGACGATAGGACCTATTTATAGGACAGCTGGACGTATTTTAATTCCTTGAAATAGAGGTTTATCGTGTTGGTATAAAATGATAAGACAGGATTGGAAGTTATTCTAGCTGTCACTGGATACCTAGATACGGGTTTTCCTTGTGTTCATCTACAATGTGATTCATATACCAATTTGTGTGCTCTTTCATGTCTTCTTCGAATAAATAAATTATATTTTCGCCTACGATATTTTATACACTATTTGTTATAGGGACTACTTCTATCGCTAAAGATGCGTTGGCGCATGCATCCATTTTTTTAATTACTAATCCCTTTCTTTGGCTATAACATGATCATAATTATTCTTCTCCCCTTATCCAATATTGTCTTTTTCTTCCATACTTCTCTATTAGTCGTAATCTGGGTAGTCACCCCCTTTGGCCATAACGTATCTTGTTTTAAATAAATTGTTCCTAGAACATTATTTGGCTTTCGACTATCAATCACGCTATTATAATAGACAAAATATTTGTTATATTTCTTGTTACAGGATCTTATCTGCCGATAGCTATTGTTATCATTAATGATTAGATTCTAACATGAAAATTCCTATTACCAACAAAAATGACATCAATAATTCGCGAGACTTCTACTTATATATGTAAAAAGTATTTTCACTTTTGGATCATTCTGCGTAAAATGATTTCGGACCATAGGACCCTCTTTTTCTACAACATGAAAATCATTATCGTTATCATTCTCTCTCAATTTATTTGGGGTCAACGCAACATGTCTTTTTCTTCCATACTTCTTTTCTTATCAATAATTTCTTACCTAATAAAAATCTGTACATGCATATATACTAATATAATAAAGCTGAATAGTTTGTTTTTTTGGTTGAACGCACTAATCTCTGAAACCACCAGTCGGATTTGAAAAAAATCTGTTTTGTATTTGATAGCCCGATTTTTGAGGAAGATTATATAGGCTATTTAACATAACACTGCGGCCCTTTGGAGTCGAGCAAAAAGGAAAAATTCAGAAAGAACGCTAAGCAAAAGTGTAGTAATAAGGGTGTTGGAATTTGTGGCAGAAAATACGAAATTCACGCGAAAGAAACCGAGGGGAAAGTGTTAATAATTGTATATGTGTTTAACACAACACCGTCCCATATTTATCTCACTACAGGATCTTTGACATAAAAACCATAATCTTATTGGTATGACGTAAAGGCCGTCGCTTCCTTCTGTCTCCTATAAATATTAATTGTTCTAATAATATCCCCAGCCTCGTCAAGAACGCAGTTAACACACATTTCCACCGCATCTGGACCACATCTAAATCGGAAACTTTCGACATCCATCTGTCTAATTTAAGCTATACGTTCATGGTTAAGGTTGTTGGATTCTCTTCATCTTTTCGTTCTTCGTGTTGATGAGTACCCTCGTCATACATGTTCTGAAAGACAATTTTTCCTGCTATAATATTGTGAATTTCTCTTTCTCCACAAATTCCTATTGTGCTATATAATACTTTTAGGTATTAGGGTTTCCGTATTTGTCTCTCTTCTGTGAATCGATTCTTGTGATAAGTAACTATTCTCAAGATAATCGTAGCAATCATATTCTCATATAAATCAAAACAAACCACTCGTAGATAGTATCATCATTCAATTACATATTGTTTAAGTACACTGTATAAATTACCTGTAAGTTACCGGAAGGGAATAAAATAAAACCATTATCCATGCCATTTCCTAAGTATTTTGCGGTCTGCCTCTACATCCTTAGAAATCACTTAACCTTACCTTTTATGTATGCACGTGTTTCTGTGATAAATGAACCTATCTTTCTTTCTTTGTCTTCATTTTTCAACTCGCACTTCTAATAGCTACCTACACCAACATTACTAGCCCACTATTTCCCCATCTTAATCCCATAATAGCCCCCGTTCACGGCTAAGGTCAAAGATAAGTCCACCATGATACCACCATGGCCCATCGTATAGATAACGCTGCCTGCACTTTAGTGGACGTTAAATTCAAGGTGAGGTTACGCTGGACGGTTTTATATGAGACGGTGCTGCCATCTGCTGATGAAAGTGTAATTCAGTAGAGTGTTTTTGAAGGTTCTTCTTATGTATCTTCTTCTAGTATGAAGGGAAAGATTGTAAAAGTTTTGGAGATTGAATGGTTATTAGAATGTATACGTTTGTTATTTACGTTTTTAATGTTAAAAGTTTCTAATGCTTAGATTTTTTTGGACAGCTGCACCCAGTGTCCATTTCTTTACATGCGTATACAGCAGAAACAACTTGTGTCTATCACAGGGTTCAGTAGTTTAACAGTTTTTTTTTTCTTAGAACTGATAGTTTAGACGTAAAAAAAGAGCCTTAAATAAAAAACAGTTTAGTTAGTTTCCTAAACTGAATTTGATAACGCTTACAGTTAAGCACCTTGATGACCAAGTCCCATCTTTAGTGAGAAATATTTACTAGGTAATTGTAATAAAATTATTATATTAGAAAATAAATAATCCAGTATTCCTCAATAAGGTCACTGACTCATGCGTATAGCTTCTAATCAACTGTGACGTCACTGCATATACGCAGATCACGTAAACACTTGAATTTCTTTGTCAAGTTCCGCGTAGCCGTGTGTAATACAGTTTACACAGCAATTAGTCAGACATTACTGAAACTAACCTTATTTTCAGTTTGACCTAAATGTCGGAAATGTAATAAACATTTTGTTTATTCATTGTTCGTAAAAGTTTTAGTATGGTCGATGAAGAAACGTTAAGAAGTTTTATAAAAAGTAAATAGGTCAGTTTATAAGCTAATGCTCTATCTGATGATGCTCAATTCAAAGAGTTGTTTTTGTTATCCTTTGATTTACTATTCGGCAATCTTGAAGGTTTTCTTTAACACCAATCTGTTACAGCTTAAAATGGAATTCCTGATACAGGGTAATCCTAGTACGACTGCCAAAGCACTCCTTTGACACCTAAGTGCACAAGGACAGAGGAGGTTTAAGGAGATTTACTGTACCCATTCTTATAATAATAAAGATTTTTTTTTAAATCATCTTGTGCATCATTTACTTCAATTATTATAATAACTTTAATAAGTTTCATTTTTGCAATGAAGAGTCCCGGTAAGAGTTAATAAACCATCCCCTTTTGGCTTTTTCGGTCTTGACCAGCCAACTTTCATTGAACTTTTATTGGGAAGAATTAGGAGCAACCATGTTCAAGCCGCAAGCAGATACAACAGCTTTGCCAATTATCTGCTTATTTTCGTGAAGTTCACAATAAAATATATTAACGAGATTATGAAGTCCATGAAGATTCAGGTCGCCAACCTCCCAGAACAGATTCATCCAGACAATGACCGTCCCCAGACAAAACGTTACCACAAGCACAACTGACTATGTCCTTATTCATACCACTTATCCTATTAAATCAGTCTTGTAGCCAGTCAATCATATCACGGCATCGTCTTCACTTAGCATTTCAATAACATGGCGGATCATTGTTGTGAGACATTGCTTTCGATATGGCCCTTTTTATTTTTCGATGAATTTATGCAATTATGCATGTATGTGGTATTTGGTATGCAATGTCGTAAATCGCTCCGTCTTGGGAGTATTGTTTGGAAGCTGGAGTTGTCATTTTTGAGATGTTTATTTCGGATTTGTCTTGTCAGTTGTGGATCTATCAGATCAGTTGTTGTTGTTGTTAACGGATAAAAGTGGCACTATTATCCGTTTTAATGATTATAATAAAACTAAACAATGTAAAACTACCGTTTGCAACAATATTAACGTACAATCTTGTGGAGCACAACTTAACGTGCTTATTTTCTGCATTTTCATTCTAAAATAAAAGAAATAACTTAAAAAACGATGAGGGCGCCACTGTGCGGTCGACTATGGTCGGCGCCCTCTTAACTGTCAAAATGAAAGCTTTTGCTAGTGTTACTGTGTTATGCAATTACCTCAGTGGTAAATATAGTGGGACACTGCTAGATGCGGGAAGCGCTGCCTGCTGGTCATTATTGCGATGCTAGGGTTGGGCTTATATCCAGCAGCCCAGCAGTAGTCGTCTTTTGGACTGGATGGCAACAGAAAACGATTGAATCTTTTAAACGTAACCTGTCCATGTCTACCAACACCCACTCGCCCCGCGTGATGGTCTACGACCGGCAGCCCACTCACTCTTATAGAAAGGCCAGAGTCCATGCCTTGGAAACATTACAGCAGGTTGATGGTGTTATGTTTTATCTTTTAAACCTAACTTCACTTCATCACAAGGTTTTATATCTGTTTTAGTAGTCGCAGATGTAGAAGGACCTTACTTAAGTCGATGTTATCAACCGCCTTGTAAGGCGATGTCCGATATCATTGCTTTTGCATCCATATAAAATAGTGTACCTAATGAATACATGCATGTTGGTATAGATACGTAAATGGGTATAGTATAGTTATGTGTATTGTGAGTCATGGTTTTTAATTTAGAATATGGTTGAAGGTATATTGATTCTGAACCTATGTCGATTAGAACTATGATGTATGTAAAATAAAAATAGATGAGAGAAAAGGGTATTCTAGTAATATTACTCATTTCAAAGATAATTCATTACAAAAATTATAGGTACGGTTCCTAAACCTAAGCATAAATCCTTAATACAGGCTACCTACTTGTTTTATGTCCATCAGACGTGGTTCAGTCTAGACATTTGACTTCAAAACTTTTGCAAACTACCCAAGTTTTTATTTGACCAAACACATAATTTCTCCGTGGTTAAACTTTATTATCCACGAGATGACAATATTATGGCAAAGGCACAAAATAATATTGATGAAGATTTGATTCTCCTTTTTTATTTTATAGACATTACCTATTATTTTAATACTTACTGATAACATATACAATTATTCTGTAAATATTATCTTGTTGGAAAGTAAATCTTATATTATCTACCATGTATAACTCAACGGCTGGAACGATTTTTATGATCTTTGATTTGTTGGATTCGTCTCCGCCTCGAATAGCAGAAAAACTATTATATATAATTAGTATAAAACATGGGAAAATATCACGAAAAAAACATAATGAAGATAATTCATTTTCTAATATTCGTTCTTATTGATTCTGATTTCTTCATTATGTTTTTTTCTGAAGTTCGCCGGTTCAGCTAGTTAAATCCATACTAACTATATTCATACTTATATGATAAATTCGAAAGTAACCCTGTCTGTCTGTCTGTATGTTACCTTTTCACGCCTAAACCGTTGAACCGATTTAAATGAAATTTGGTATAGAGATAGCTTGAGTCCCGGGAAAGGATAAAGGATACTTTTTATCCCGATATTCCCACGGGATCGTGACTTATGCGGGTGAAACCGCGGGACGCAGCTAGTATAAAATAAAGATGAGAGGGCCAAATAGGTATACATATACAATAAACAGACATAAACATCGTCAGGGAAAAGTTGTTTTCAAGGGAGGATCACGACCCTCAGTAATGAGGAGTACGACTTGAGGAGGAGGATTTGTAATACTCATAGGCCAAGCTATGGGTAGGTACGATGACATACCTACCTACTTGACAAGGATTACCAGAAACTGTATTTTTTTTCAATTTATCACATTCTCCATGTTCCACGTACCTACTCAGCGAGTCCCTAACTACCAACACATCCAATATTTTACGTCCTACCTTGTTAAATTTTACTACATTCTTATGGGTCCACATCTCACGCGCTGTGGAGACGATTGTCTTATTAGGGATAAGCGATGCTCCTTTGTCACGCCAATGTGCTCAACTCGGCTATTTTTAGAATCTTGTTTACGTGTGCAAATGAGTTGTGTGTGGTGTATGTACCCTAGCCATAGCTAAGTGCATTGAGTGAGTTGCTCTTGCCGGTTTTTAACTCACTGGATTCAAATTTCAAATTCCAAGAATGCCCATGATTTTTCGAATTATTTGAAGTTTTGATCACCAATGTTATGCGTAGTAGGTACTTTAAGTATTCTGTGGTTATAGTCTGCTTTTTTGGGACACAACCATTATTCATTACGTATTCATTCAAATCTTATAATTCTGACCTCGTATGATTCAGAATAATTATTAAAAATCGATCGTCTATTGCTTTTCAGCCAACTTTTTTTTTTGTGCTCGTTGGAAATCCTCATGGACTTCCTCCATCGTGGGGGTGACAGAGGGGCATGCCGGACTCTTACCGGCTAAAACCACCGCGGTGGTGAAAATTGATTTAAATACCTACTTAGTTTAGAAACATAAGTGTTAGTTATAGTCCTGACGGTCAGTAATATTGCCGAAAACTACTTTATTCTGTGGGTGGTAAAGACCATTTTTTTCTATCTGTATGCACCTATGGTATTGTCACCATAGCCTCTTCCCATTACATACCTTTACCAACTTCAAACACACTCTAACGTTCCCTTTCTTTGTTTCCAGAAAAACATGCAAGTCATGCGGCTGCGACCGGCTGAAGCACTCGGTGTACCACGAGGAGCTGGGCTCCGTGCGCGACCGACTGGGGCTTCGGGAGTCCAAGATCAACCACCACTCCTACGACAGCCCGCCAGGTCTTACTGCTAAGCAGGTGAGCCCGCGGTTTCACCCGCATAAGTTTCGATCCCGTGGGAATATCGGGATAAAAAGTAATGTTAATCCAGGGTGTCAGTTACCTCCATACAAAATTTTATCAAAATTGGTCCAGCCGTTTGAGCGTGAAGAAGTAACAAACATATAAACAAACACACGCACACTCACAAACTTTCGCCTTTATTAAGTCCGCCTTTGTACAGTTTTTACTTGTGCATAAAGTTTTAATAAATAAATAAATAATAGTAGTATGATAAGGGGGGCTCCCAACTGTCACATTTTCACGGGCTGTTTAAGACATAAAGCAGAAAACTGTGAAAGAAAATGACATGAAAATTACGAAATTGTCGGATTGACTGATTGACGCCACTCAGCGCTTGTCGGTTTTATTAAATAGGCCCCTGGACATACGGCTAAGCAGGTGAGGCCTTTATCGCCATTAATACATGGCTCAATAAGCTAGAAGAATATAGTTACGCCACAGTTTGTTATCGTGCACCTACTTGCATTGTTTTATAAAGAAGAAGATATTAAAACGAATAAGCCTCAACAAAACAAAAGCAGCTTTTTGAAAGACTGATGAATTATAATTAGTAATAAAAGTTAATCATTCTTTCTTTGGCCTGTATACAGACTGATTTTTTCCTCGGGTTCATCTACCTTCAGGTGCTATTTGGAACCGAGCTGCCAACTGCAACTACCGTCAGCACGTGTAGCGGCTTCATATAAATACATACAAACGTCGCTGCACGTGCTGTCGGCAGTTGCCGTTGGCAGCTCGGTTCCAAATAACACCTTCAGCCTGCCGCAATAGCTATACCTATGTATACCTATGTTTTTACTTTTAAATTACAGATAGTTGTTGTACCTAATTACGCTCTATAAGTCTATAAGGTAGGTAACGATATTAATAGATACTAGATACATGGTCACCTGTCGTGATGGGTATGTTGCCTATAAATTGATGGCTAGGTATACATATTAATTTTTCCCCCTATTTTTATGTGAAATGTTAAATTACCGATGCAATTTAATAATGTATGAGAATGATAGAAGGCAGTAAACTGATAATGGGTAAGGGCAATATGTATCTATATCAGTGTTGGGAAAATGAGAAAATAATTTTAAAATTAACTGACGTTAGGTATTAATGTTAGATTATTTTCCTTTCCAGACTGAACTGTATTGGACGTCGTTAGCAGAGCGCGCGCCGACCGGGCTAGGGGGCGCCACCGGCGCGGCAGCGTGGAGGGCATGGCGAACTAGAGCATTAGCCTCTCAGTTACCGAAACAAGACCTCTCCTTAGCACATTGCCGACATATCGACGAAAACCACCGCAAACAATATGAAGACTTCGTCGCGGCTAGGAATGAAATTGCACTTGACATTGGTAACAAGCCTTACATACATTTAATATAGGGCCATCTAGTGGCAAGTAGCTGAATGTTTTTATATTTGCTTTATGTAGGAACATTTGTTTCAGGCGTCGCTAGTCAATATCACGGTGCATCAGTTGATTGTGCGGGATGCAATAAAGCTATTCGAAGTGGAAGTATTACCGTTCAAGCGCCGCGGATAGGTGAAGAAGTGAGTATTTTTTACCGACTTCATATAACAGCGCCATCTATGTTCAATCTCGAACACTAAGAGGAGCTTTCAACTCACTTAGTTTAGCTATTCGACAAGAGATGTCACTGATATTAGTTGGTTTTAAATTGATATATTTTTTAAATGATTATTTCGTTGTAGGCATATTTCCACCCAACATGCTTCTCGTGTGCGGAATGCGACGAACTACTTGTCGAACTAGCGTACTGTGCGTTAGACGGACGGTTGTACTGCGTCCGACATTATGCTGAACGATTGAAGCCTAGGTGTCATGCTTGTGATGAGGTAAGTGATAACTTAAGTTTATAAAGCATTAAAAAGTTATTTCTAAACATCCAGTTGAATATTTTAGGGTCCGAACTATACCTTTTTCCATATTATTAACTATATATTAGTACTGCCATGATTTGAAATGTTGCAAGTGTATGCAATTGCAGATTGGCCAAGGTTGCAGACTTTCTGGAATTCTTAATAATCCACTTTATACAACGTTTATCGTATTTTCGATAGGCAGCGAATCGTAGTCAATTTCCTTTATAAAGATTTTAATACTTACGCTTGTTGATGAACAGCTGTTTTAAATCAAGGTGGCTATTATACGTTGACAGACTATAATGATATTTTAAACGTTACGTAAATAAATACCTGATCAAGAAATAAATTGCCGCGTTTGTTACAAATCAATTTGGTGTCGGTCCAAAACACCATTAGTATTGATGTTACAAATAACTTACACGTAAAAATTGGTTCGTCTGTAAAATAATGTTGCAGTTTTCACATGGTACACGGCGGTTCACAGACAACGACTCTTTAAATAAATCCGTAACTGTGGACTTTAATTTTTTAAGTAGAATCTAAAGTTAAAGTTGGTAAAACTTTTTCTGAATAACTATTGAGATACCTACCCTCAAATATAATCGCGCTTTCTAAACTTTTCCATAGCAACGCCCACAGCTAAATACAAAGATCTCCGCCCTAAATATTATTAATACAGGTGGTATTAATACTTAGTAGCACTAACGATTAGTCGCGACGTATTCCAAATAGACAACAAAACACATCACGTGGTCTATTCCTGTCCTAAGACCGGCAATCTGACGGCTTGACATTTGCCAGGGCATTATGTAACGTGTGTCGGTATATGGCCTGAACTATGGTCTTTTGCTAAAGATAGGCCATTTTCTTTTTAGATGTTTTGGAAGACATAGAAACTTTTGTTGCCACATTTAAAAAACAAAGTATTACCGCGTTTTTTAAATATAGCAACAAACACAGATTCAGACTTATACAGATTTTATTAAAATGTGTATTTGTAGTGGCTTGTGGCAAGAAGAAATGATTTTGACATTCAAGGTGTCAGGGAGAGCTTAATTAAAGCACGGCTGTATCAATTGATAAGGTTTCTCAATACCTAAGGAGTATCCAGGAAGGAACTATGTATGCTAGTAAAGCAAAATCCGCACTATTTTCGCATGCAATCAGAAATGAGCCACAAAAAGGCTTCTGCTAGAAATAAATACAAACATGAATTAAATGTACCTCAATGTAGATTGCAAATATTTAGGAGGAATCTATACGTTAATGCCATTCAGGTATATAACAAGTTACCAAACGCATTTAAGGTGAATGGGTAGTTGTAGCCCGCGAAATTCAATTTTTCTTACGTTTTTTGCAATTTTCAGGTCAGTGTCAGGTTGTATCTTGATGAAAATTTGATTCGCGACTATAACAGGTACGTATTCACAGAATTATAATCATCAGAATCATTAATACATCTGTTTAAGTTAGATTTCTACCACCAACACTTTTCCATACGAGATTTGTTCTTAACGGTAGAAATCTAACTTAGAAAGATGTATTAATGATTCTAATTATTATAATTCTGTGAATACGTACCTGTTATTGTCGCGAATCATATTTTGATCAAGATACAACCTGACACTGACCTGAAAATTGCAAAAAACGTAAGAAAAATTGAATTTCGCGGGCTACAACTACCCATTCACCTTAAGGAGCTTCCCATCCCCATGTTCAAGAAAAAGCTGACAAGTTGGTTATTGGATAACTGTTTTTATGACATTGGTGAATATATGGAATATTGTAAAAATCTAAGAGGACATGTTCCTAATTTTGACATTGATTTTAAAGTAACGACTACCTAATTATTATTTCGCATTGGACTTATTATAAATCATTATATAATAAAATTAATTGGTAATTATATAAAATGACATTTGAATATTTGTACACCATATGTTATGGTAGAGTGTATAAAACTTAAAAAATATTAACACCATACTATGTAAAACTACATTCTTACAAATAAATAAAATTCTAATTCCATGTATTGCAGCCTCCTTTACATTCAATGCTGATAGGGTGCATCTGCCAACCATGCTGAAAAGCAAAGATTTTCAGCAAACCAGAATAATTTAACCAATCCGTAGCGGATACAAGTTCATAAATCTAATTCAATCTAACAAAAGTCATGTCAAGCGTAACTAGTACTCAAACTATTTTAATGAGTCTTGACAGTAACGCGTTACTTTATATTTATTAGGTTAATTTTAACAATAAGTTTTACGACGATATGCGCTGCACTACTGTCCACTGAAGTAATAAACAAGTGGCAGTTATAAACACTTCAAATGCTTTACTGGTTAGTGCAGTATATCATACCAATTGATGGATGGAGGGAGAGAGGGAGACCAAAGAAAAGATGGATATTTTGTAAAAGAAAATGGAGCTAATGATTACTTATTTGATGATTGCTGCTGATATAGGGGCGAATAAAAGTAAAAACATTTTGCGTCGACCCCAAGTAACATGGACAGGCGGATAATGAGGAACTAAATAAGTTGGCAAATAGTCTGCTAGGTAAAAACTGGTAACATCTAAGGAACGACACCTGGCATACGTACAAAGGGCTTTGTAATAATGCTAAGACACAAAGAAGAAATGTTTCATGTAGATATTATTCCACCTGCACTCATACCGTTTAAACTCCAACATAAGAACAATTCCATCTCTCCTTGCAAATCAATAAATTTTAATTCAGAATTCGACGGATAATTAATGTTTCCTCTTGAAATGAAACCTATTGGTAGCAGTACACTGTTTAATTTTAGCCCGTTACATTATAATGCATAACTGTGCCACTCATTGCGTTTCGCACTAATGACAATATTATTGATGCGTCCAACTGTTCACATTCATTCATCTAAGCGCATATCTTGGAGCGAATTATTGAGAGCTTTACAACTAGAGGTTTACTCGTCGATGTAGAAGGAGATTGTCGATAATCGTGTCGACTGCTGATTTTGTAAACGTTTTCTTTTTTTGGGTTCAGTGCAGGGATAAATCTGGCTCAGAATTTCGCACATTTGGACATGGGTGATTTATAACCGAGGCTGTTACTGAAAACAAATAATTTTACCCTTGTGCCAAACATATTTCTGGAGTTATGCGTCATGCCCTGCCCATTTGGAATATTTAAACTGATCCGTCTAATATTATTACAAACATCCAAAACCAGTGAAAGCAGCCGTCTTTCCTCCCAACATGCTCTCTTCAACGTTAGCAATTCTTGTTTACACCTTATTAAGGCGAATGGGTAGTTGTAGCCCGCGAAATTCAATTTTTCTTACGTTTTTTGCAATTTTCAGGTCAGTGTCAGGTTGTATCTTGATGAAAATTTGATTCGCGACTATAACAGGTACGTATTCACAGAATTATAATCATCAGAATCATTAATACATCTGTTTAAGTTAGATTTCTACCACCAACACTTTTCCATACGAGATTTGTTCTTAACGGTAGAAATCTAACTTAGGAAGATGTATTAATGATTCTAATTATTATAATTCTGTAAATACGTACCTGTTATTGTCGCGAATCATATTTTGATCAAGATACAACCTGACACTGACCTGAAAATTGCAAAAAACGTAAGAAAAATTGAATTTCGCGGGCTACAACTACGCATTCACCTTAAGCCCAGGTTAATTTGCACCAACGAAGCTTCAATCGGTCAATAAACCAGCCGAATGAAATATGTTTGGTATGTGGTTACAGAACAAAAATAAACTGTTAACTAGTTAGGTACTGCTGAACATTGGTTCACCTTACCACTTTAGTCAGTTCTTACACTCGCAGCGGGTTTACGCGCCTTTTTTCTAGTCCGACCTTTTTGGCGGTTAAAAAAAGTTTCGTCTTCTGTCAGTGATTTCATTCGGTATTTGAGTCAGGTTCTATATTTTAGAAGTTGTCAAGGTGAGGTTCTATTGTTTCTATAATCTTCTTTTTACAGTCGCGTTCATTTTAATTTTAAGCATGAATATTAAAAGTTTTCGATACCCTAAATTACTAATTCACTTGAACCATCAAACTAAATTACTGTTGTGAGTTATACAACGTTTCCAATGTATCGTAATGGAAGCATCTGAAGTGGTGGCCTATATTCTGCAACGAACGAATTATTGTAAATGTTTCTACATCATATCAGTTACGTTTCTATCTTGCAGTAGGAATTACAAAATTGAACTTGTGTTCAATAAACACCCAAAACAATCCTGTTTAGTTTCAAAGAAACGTTTTATTCGCATTCTGAAGGTGAACTTTAAAACCGCTGGAAATAAAAAGGGCTTTTGATGTTTCGCTGTCTGTGAAACAGTAATTTTGACATTATCCCTACAAGTTACTGACGTGGATGGCGTCTCGGTGGAGCAGGTGATGTTCCCGTCTATCGATCTTCTGAATACCGATCGATCTCTTTGAAGTGTCTGTCGTCCAAGCTTGTTTATAGTCACAAGCTGATGTAATAAATATAATCGACGCGCACACACGACAAGGACCATCTCTTAACCGGACAGCGTTCGCCAACTGTGAACTCAATACTCTTTCGACAGCTACCGAGGACGTGTCGCCTCCAGCGTATTTAATTTATACCTTGGTCTCCAGTGTAATTAAAAAAATAATTTTAAAAAGTCATATTGGTACGCGACGGTCGTGACACATTCGGCCGAATACGAAATTTGAATTTACGCGCGTTTTTTTTTCCCGCGTTTTTTGGTGTGTTCGAATACAAGCCGATTAAGAAGACAGTTTTTGTGAGTGGTTTGAAAATAAGCATGTATTTTGTAATTGTGGTTAACTAATATTACTTCAACGTTGTTTTATTTTAAAAAAATAGTGATAATTAAGAGTGAACCCCTATTCAGTTTATTGTAAAGTCAATTATTTTTTGTGTTTACATTAATCAGTGTCCAATTTATAAATTGTGAAGAAAATGCGTTTTCATAATTCAAAATTGAGAAAACCCAGAAAGAAAATACCGAGAAAGCTTTCGATCTTTCATCTGAGACACAAAAAGCTCTTCACAGTTCAGCTACTCAACAAGAGATGGCGCTAGTAAAGCGTTTCTATTAATAGCAAGAAAAACTTTTATTAACTTGAAAATTGAATAGCTTTTCGCTATAGTCCAAAATAAGTGATTTAAATTTTATTATTCTTAGTTTCATTATTGTTCCTATGTGATGGCAATTTTCTTTTGAGTGTCTGACAAGTGAAAAACTTGGTCATACTGAAAGTTTAAATTCTTAATCTAATGCATCTAAATGACATTGACCTTAATGGGCTAGTTCTTGGAACCCTCAAAAAATCATGTTACGTAATCATTTTCTCTACACACACCTACAGGACAGCCATCCGATTTCTAGGGATTACTTTTAGCTGTTTTTTTTTTCTGAGCTGTCTCTTGTCTCCTTGTCCTTTATTTCTGAGCTGCTAGGAGCTGTACCCACTAAATAATATTGTAATAAAAATAAAATATCCTAAATAAGTCGTAATGGGAAAAATCCCTTTGAAACGAACTACAAAACTTCTCCGGGTATTTTATACTGTTACGTGTAGGACATTAAACTGTTGACACATCTATGATACATACATCTACGAGCTTCAAGAACACCTTTGCCTGTCAGTAAATGTCAGTCTCATGAACATGGCTTAAAAAAAAATTGGCATCTTTCTCCACGCCCAGGGTAACAAATAACAAATCACAAGATTATCGTCAACACTATTTTTCGTACTAATCGGTAATTAGCCTTTCTGTTGAAAACCAGCTTTCAATTACCATCCATCTTCCCTATAACCATCCTTTAGAACTAAGGTGGTAAGGTTTAAAATCGGATAAGTTTTAGTTTTACGACTGTAATGAAAATTTGGTATGTTTAAGCTTAGACAGACAGCCTAATTTTGCTGAAGAGATTGGATTTGGTTTCAGGAGTATGAATTTCGTTCATGTCTGAATGTTTATTTTATCTTCGTCACACGTAGACGTCAGGAGTCATTAGACATGTCTTTTTACTAAGTCCCACAAGAATGTATATGGATGGATACGTTGAACTGTAAAACGTTCATTTCTAATTGTCGGGATGTCGTCTATGGGGAGAACCTCTTAAGGGGGTAGGTAGCTCCAGGATTACCCCGCGAAATTGCAGGACAGTGTCAGGTTGAACAAAATATGATTCGCCACCGAAAAAGTATGTATTTACAGATTTATAATCATTAAAATACAATCCTCTCAGTTCATATAACATGAATAGGGCGCTTCGCCCTTAAGACGGATGACAATTGACAGCTCTTTTAAGAATTGACAGCAGTTTGACAGGTCTGGCTGCCATATAGTCGTCGCCGGGTATACCCTATTGCGATTGTAAGGGTATCCCGGGTAAATTGTGTCTACCAGACACTCATGGCACAAAAAAGATAGTTTGCCATATGAAAATCTCAATTTTTTTTTATACCATGATATTCTGGTAGACGAAAAGAAAGCTTTCTTAGGTCCTACGTAATTGCCCACGCAATCCCGAAAATCTCATTTTTCCTCGCCTATCTAAAGATAGGCGACGGCTTTATAAATAGAGTCGTCCTTTCTTTTCATCAACTCTAACTCAAAGCATTTATTTCAGTTAAACCATTTACAGGCACAGGCTTTTGAATTATTTATCAAAGAGTCTGTCAGTTAATCAAAAAGTTGAAGCTATTCCCCATTCCACAACGTAGATCTTTATGAAGAAGAACGGACAAGAAACTCAACACTCTATTATATCAAGATATTACAAGGTCCTATACATTATTCTTGTTGTTGTCAAATAAAATAAGACATAGAACTTACATAATATACATTGCCATTGGTATTAAAACAATTGAATAATAAATTCTAGCAACTAATCAGGGGTACAAGAAAAATTTTAAAAGTGCTAAGATATCATCTTTCCTAAATTTCTTCGCCCTGTGGGAAAAGAGTAAATATTCCAAAAAAATAAAACTATATCTGTCATCACACCAAACAACTACCCACATTCAATTGGATTTCTAATGTCACCTGTCCTGTCGCGGTAGACAAGCTCAAACTCCTTGGTCACGCGACATCCAACTTACAAAAGCTGATCTGCAATATAAAACTCTTTGGTCTCTGCTCGTGTCATCGACCCACCTGTTTGAGGTGCCAATTTGTTGTTTACCGGACGTTTCTCACCTTCCGTCAAAATACGGCTTTCAATATTAGTTATTTTCATAAAAATAGCGCATATTTTGCTATAATTAATTTAAGAATTGGGAGATATGAAAATATTATAGCAAATTATGTGAAAACTATGAAAATAGGTAAGATACCTATAGTCATACAGGGAACGCTGAAATCCTCGTCTTGTAAATACTAGTCTTTATTTAATTACATTTACACAAAGCTTGAACACGGGGCTGCGTAGAAATCAAATAGCATGAAAAACAAATAATTTGCTCGGAAAAATATCTCGTCTTCTTGATCAAAAATTGGCCCCGTATAGAATTTACAATGTCTAGGTCCAAAAGCAAGTGCTTAAATCATCATATAATAATTTACCATGATTATTTTTACAATCGAAATAAATGTAAGTCAACCATACGATATGCTGCATACTAGTGCAAACCATCAGAGCTTAGGTATAATTGCCTCATCTTGATCAAAATGCAAGTAACGAGTTTTAGTGGACATCGACAGTTACTGCAAAATGGGGTGTTTATTTACAACGTTTAATTCATTAAGACCTATTTGTGTAAAACTTTCATTGTTACCAATGTGTACATTTTTAATCTTCCGCCCTAGCAATTTTCCTGCATCAAGAGTTCAAGACACAATATAAATTTCATACATAGTTACATACACCTATTAAAAGCAATTTACATATTTAATAAACAATAAAAAACGCACATGCTGACGATCAATCAAGCCGATCTTTCTATTAATTCATAAATTACAGCATAATATATTGTTAAATACTAAGATCTCTAATGCGCGTGCGCTGCCAACACGTAAAAATGTGGAACGATTTCATGCGTTAAACTTTCAGACACTACTAAATGTCGAAACTATAAGCTTGTAATTCAAATAGGATAAGCAGTGATAAGAATAGCCGCAAAGTTAGTATTGTACTCGAGAGTAAACAAAGTGCTAAATATAGATTTTGGTGAAATCGTCTGATGCATAATGGATGCATAGGTTCTCAACGTGGGGGATATCGTCCCCTCATGGGCGTTTGAGACATTCAGGGGGACAGTAGAAGACCCAGATAATATTATATATCCTATATTACGACTATATATAATCGTGGCAATAGTTGTTTCAGATTCGCGACAGTTGGTAAATAAAAAAATTAGCTTTAAAAAAAACCCAAAGTGGGCGGTGCGCAAAATAATAGTCTGATGTAACAAATCATTTTCTTTATACCAACTTTTTTTTTTCAACACTAGCCACGCCCCTCTTTTTCACCCGCGTAAGTGTCGATCCCGTGGGAATGCCGGGATAAAAGGTATCCTATGTGTTAACCCCGATTATAAACTATGTGTGCCAAATTTCATCCAAATCCGTTTAGTAGTTTTTGCGTGATTGAGTAACAAACATTCAAAACATCTTCACAAACTTTCACATTTATAATATTAAGTAGGATGATCGATATGCATGCTAATTTGAACTTAGGGACCTGCCATAGAACCTACCATTCGTACGTACTTAAATGTTTTGATTTCTTTTATATAGAAACCGATCAAATCAACATATTATATAACACACACGAATCTCACATAATGTTTTTCCTAACACCTACTATTTTTCACGTACACCTACTTAAAATACGTAGAAACCTTCACGATATCGTCTGGGGAACGCCTCTCGGCTGCCAATAAGCTAATTCAAGTTCAAGTGGGAGTGACATCAATGAAACTAGTAGTAAGCTTCTCTCGCGATTTTTTTAGATCACACACATTTACAAGTTATGAGGCTTTTCACCTTTCGTTATATAAAGTTTGTTCTGATTTTTTTATTTGCAATAGAAACCACGACTTGATTTAGAGATTACGTGTGAATAGAAAATGTCTGACAGAACAAAACGTGACGTTTAAAAGTGTTTGTGCAAATCTACTTACAAAAATAAAATAATTTATCATAATAGAATATAATAATAAGAACAGACAGACAGATCTTTGACATATTGAATTTTTCATGCTCATTATTTTGTTAACGAGAAACGTCTTCATTTAACAAACGAAATTATTGCATTTCTTATAGTGAAAAAATCACCGCAAGTTTTAAAAATTCTGCTTTCAAAATTTCCCTCAATTTTCCGTCTCCCTGGTTCCCTTTCGGCTAGCGCGCGTCGCTTGCGCACGGCCCGCGCGTGACGTCACGCCGGTGTCGGGTTTCGGCGCGCGCCTCCCAGAGCCGTACTCGGCCGCTACTTTCACTGCGACCTTGCCTTTGACACCGATGTTTCAAGATATTTAGGTAAACGGGAATATGGGCTGGATTTGTAAGGGAGTTTGTGGAAGAATGTTTGATTTGTTTTCAGTTTGTAAAATGTTTGTGTGTGGTAGGTTGACTTTCAGTTTCAGATATTTGTGCAATGGATTTTCAGGATTATGTTGTGGGCAGGTCTGAATTAAAATGATCACTCAAGAATGTTTATGGATATGCTTTTATGGTTCTAAAAAAACAATAAATTAGTTTTGGAGTTTCTGTTGTAAAATCGTGTATGATTTTTTTATAAAACTAATATTTTTAATCGTTTCGGAAATATCAATTTGTCGCTTTGTTTAAAATAATTTTAATGTAGATCGGATAGGCACTCTTTGAAATAGTGAACATTATTTTTAATCAACATATTCTGGAAGATTACTAAATCCGCTATAATTTTGCTAACAAATCTTTTAAATGAAGTTCAAAGTAATCTTTTAAAACATTGGTGTACTTATCCGATCTTCGTGCATTTGGAATGTCTATAGAAATATATAATATGTTGTCAGTGTAAAGAGTATTTAAGCTCAAGCAGTTCGAACACCAGCCAGTATTTTCATAGACAAACAATAATCCAAAGATAATTATAATAATAGAAGGAAAACAAGCATTTACGCAATGTTTATGTTTTAAAGTATATTTACCGACCGCGGCGACATAGCCGCGTAGTAATGTGTTTGACAAACTGAAGGCGTTAGGCATAGTAATGACTTTTGACTTGTTTACAAAATGCTTGTTTATTTTTGAATTGGAATGATTTTCCGTGTTCCACATTCTATTATAACCAGCCAGTTATATTTCTCTGCTGAACAATTGCGGAGTCTTCTAGCTGCCCGGAGTTGTGATGCTCCATGTTTAGCTAAGGTAGACCCTTTAGTACTGGCTGTTTTGTAGATCGATCATTGAAATGGAGGATAAATAAAAATAATCCGTACTATACAGGGTGGCAGGGACTACTCAATACGCAAACTCAAACCATGAATTTAGCACATGATTCTAGACGCCCTAGGGTAGAAATTTTTCGTCAGTTATAAAAAAAATCAGCTGTTTAATAGAGAAGTGCTATGCCTACTTACGCTGTCAAAATAGGCAAATATTTTTTTTTATAACCTACGATAAATTTCGACTCTAGGGGTCTAGAATCACGTAGATTCTGAATCCAATTAACAGGTTATACGTCGACGTCCTGCCACCTTGTATTATAAATACGAAAGTAACTCTGTCTCTTTGTTACTTTTTCGCGGCTGAATGGATTTGGGTGATATTTGGCACACGGTTAGACCATGACCTGTGTTACGACATAGGATAGGACTATTTATCCCGGTAGCACGTTTCCATGTTGTAATTTTCGACATAGTGCGGGTTGGTGGAAAACAACCATATAAACACCCAAAGTGTCGGAAAATCTGGTCGTAGTGTATTTCCGTTTCGTTACTGTCATTTTGTTATTTTTCTGAAATTCCAGATGACGTTTATAGGTCATCCTCAGTCATCAGTACAAGTTTAGCTGCAAGAGGACAGCATCATTTACTACGAGTGTGTAGCGGCCGGTAGCGACCTAGTTCTAGCTGTCATCGAAAATATCATTGCCAGTTGTAATATTGTATCAGAAATATTTTGCAACGATAATGATTCTGAGATTTTAAGATGGCTTGATATTCTTTTAACGTAAAACATACTGTGTGCCTTACGTTAAGAGCCTATACTACCTCAGCTAAAATTCACTCTCTATCTCGCTCATACAATACTGCTCGCTGACTGAGTGAGAGCGAGACAGAGCGCGGTGCTGGGCGGCAGGCAGCGCCAATAGTTTAGGTATTTGCTTTTTACAGTGAAAATAATGGTAATTGTAAAAAAGTAAATAACATAAGACCTGCTTTAAAGTAAGTTCAGTTAGTATGCAAAGTTTCATGATCTAATTTGAAGTATTTTTTTAATACCAGCGGTTTATTGTTCGGATTAGAGGTAACTTTGGATTTATTTTCTATCGAGAAAATTTTATGGAATCGTGTTTTCGTCTAACATAAGACTTAGCATTAATCCTCAACTTTACAATATATTTATTTCAAAATTAATGGTGCAGTATTTTCGACATAACGGAGGATCACGCTAAACCATTTGGGGTAGTATAGGCTCTTAACGTAACGAAAACTTGTGCTCTGTGAATTTCAATAAAGAACCTCCACATTTAAATAAGTTAATAAACTGGAGACTGGTGGAGGTTCAAAAAATGTGTTGAAAGCTAAATTAGACCCAGGTTTTCTTTTGTTCTTACTTCTCATAACTTGAGGTTCTAAGTTCTAAGGCAATAAATGTTAAGTACTAAGTACTTACTCCTGAAATATTATATATGCTGTAAATATACATCACATCACACTAATCACACTAATATTATAAAGGCGAAAGTTTGTGAGTGTGTGTGTGTTTATATGTTTGTTACTTCTTCACGCTCAAACCGCTGAACCGATTTAGATGAAATTTGGTATAGAGATAGTTTGAGTCCCGGGAAAGGACATAGGCTACTTTTTATCCCGATATTCCCACGGGATCGAAACTTATGCGGGTGAAACCGCTGGGCGCAGCTAGTTCCCTATAAATTTTGATTCCCTTGAGAGTGCTGAAATATACGTTTTTTTGCGGCATAAACGGCGTATCTTTTTTTTTACGTTAACTTAGAAGTTTGATTTTTTCACAGCTTCAAGGGACTGTAGACCTGAGTATATGGTTTTAATTTTAACTCGATACCTCCACGCGTTCCCGAGATAAAGGGTCTTGACAGACAGACAGACGGACAACAAAGTGATCCTATAAGGGTTCCGTTTTTTTTTTTTTTAGGATAATTCCTAAAAACGTAACTACAGAAAATACATTTTTTACCTCAACATCTTCAGCTTTCATGAATCGAGCCCCACCCACAGCCTAGACTTATAACCGAACTATTTAAACAAAAAAGCGCTGAAAACAGCGCTCGCACATCCAGCGATCCAGCAAACGTCTTGTGTCTAAAGGTCCACCCACACTTTCCACACGGTCCGTCTGACGTCACGCCGACGTCACCGCTCCGTAATTAGATGTATGTTGTACCTAAATGAGAGAATCTTACGTATTGTGTTAAGAATAATGGCTTTGGAATGACTGCTGGAGTTTGGAAATTGTGTTTCTATGTCGAATTTGGGTTTGGATATTGTTAGATCTGAAGGGCATGACTTATCGAGATACGTGACGTGCAATGACTTTACAATGTGTGTGTGTGTAGTTGTGCTGTTGTTTAAAATATCGGCTAAAACCCTCATCAAAAGCACACATCCATGAAAGCAAAGAGGACTACTTACTCCGCTTAGACTCCAAAATCGCTAAGTGACAAACAGACAGAGAGAGGGGACTTTATACAATGTAACCTGAACCGATTTAGATGAAATTTGGTACCTATAGCATCGATCACTAATAAAGAACACCTATAGAGATAGTTTGAGTCCCGGGAAAGGACATAGGATAGGGTTTTTCCCGATATTCCCACGGGAAACTTATGCGGGTGAAACCGTGGGGCGCTGCTAGTAGTCTATATAAAATCGGTCACCATGATTGGTAGTGGTTGACATCAAAGCTATAGTTTCGCGTGTGTGACAAGTTTCCCGACGTCAATCACCCGACGTGACGGGAATGTGCAGTTACCGCACATCGTCAGGAAATATGTTGTTGTGGATATCTGAACCGATGAGTTGCCAACTTGTCTCTGCTTACGTGCAAATGTGACGTGCCACTAACGTTTCCGTTTCAGCTTAACCGCTCAAAGACCGCGGGACACCGATCGGTGACCAAACAATAGAAAATCAATTGTGTCTCATTAGCGGAGCTTGACAGATTAAAGCATCATCATCTACCAACACCCCTGCCCTTATGCCAATAGAATATATAATAGAATTCTCTTTATTATGTACACCATATAAATTACAGACATAAATATAGAAACTTTACAATGGGTGACACAATGGGCGGTCTTATCGCTAAGAGCGATCTTTTAAAGACAACCTTTGGATGGATTAAAAAGGGGAAGGACAGACAAATACTGTAGGTAGTCTGTGGTTCAATATATGTGGTCGACGTTGAATGTCGTCTTTTTCGACACATCTCTATCAACCTTCATATTCAGTCCCTTTTCGAGCCTTTTATTTATCTTTACCACAAGGGCAATGCCAGTTAGATCGTTGTTGTGGAGTTGTGTCAAGGGATAGGGATAATCGTTCCCTTGAACATTTCTTCTGCTTCCCTCGTGTCTGCATATAGCACTGGCTAGATCACGTCTAAATGAAAGTTGCTCAAGATTGGGTAAAAAAACAAGATAGACGATCTTCAAGCCTTTTTTTTTTGGTTGGAAAATTATCAAATAAATTCTCCCGCTCTGGGCGGAGCGAGAGGGCGTGTCAGACCTTTACTGACTAAAACCCACCCGTGTTCCTTCAGTTGCCTGTGCCAGGGGCCACGGTATCTCTTTCGAACAACCCGCGACCCCGGCAGGCTTCGGTCCTGGTAGACCCCGTCAGTTATTGCTGACATCTCTTTGAGGCGCGCGTGGAACACAACGCGCCGTCGACCCGGGCCTGGTCCTTACCGGACGGCGAGCTCCCCATTCCTCGCCGTCCGCAAGCCCGCGCCTACGGGGGCCGGAAATCGGCTATCGATTCCCGACGCCGCGATCTTCAAGTCTAGGGTGCTCAATCAGTTCTTCTACTTCTTCTTCTTTTCGTGTCGCTGGGAGCCTTCTTCTTAGTTTCTATATTGTTTGAGTCCAGTGGTGGCCACGTTGATTGCAGCAGTTCCACTTATGTACCGTCTTCGTGGCGGTAAGATAATCATCATTCATCATCATTTCAGCCGAAAGACGTCCACTGCTGGACATAGGCCTCCCCCAAGCACCTCCACTTCGACCGGTTTTGTGCTTCTCGCATCCAACGAGTTCCTGCGGCCTTCACAAGGTCGTCGGTCCACCTTGTGGGAGGCCTTCCAACGCTACGCCTTCCGGTACGCGGTCGCCACTCCAGAACCTTTCGGCCCCATCGGCCATCTGTTCTGCGAGCAATGTGCCCTGCCCACTGCCACTTAAGTTTGGCAATTCTTCGGGCTATGTCGGTTACCTTGGTTCTCCTGCGGATCTCTTCATTTCTGATTCGATCCCGCAGGGAAACTCCAAGCATAGCCCTCTCCATTGCCCTTTGGGTGACTTTCAGCCTTCTAATAAGGCCCATTGTGGGCGACCACGTTTCAGTGCCATATGTCATCACTGGCAACACGCACTGGTCAAAGACTTTCGTCTTGAGACACTGCGGTATGTGGGACGAGAAGATATTGCGTAGCTTCCCGAACGCTGCCCAGCCGAGTCGGATTCGACGATTGACCTCTTTCTCGAAGTTGGACCTACCTAACTGGACAGTTTGTCCTAGGTAAATATACTCGTCCACGACTTCGAGTGTAGCGTCTCGTCGGTAAGATAATAACGAATATCTATAAGTGCCTGCAATTTTGGCCATTCTCCTTCAGTTTTTTTCAGTGAATATTTTTGGGTGAATCACTACTGCCTCAAAGTCAATAGACTAATATTATATGCTCTTGACTTCTCCCAGCTGTACCTACTTATATCAAAAAGATCTCAATTTAATATGAATTATTATGAGGCAAATAAATGTACGAAGTAAATCAAATAAAATCGTAAACCAAACACGTTTTTATTAATCTTACTCCTTGACAATAACTAAATATTTAGAGATTATAATTAAACTTATACCTAACTATAAAATAATTCTGGCATTTTGACAAAACAACGTAAACCTGTTTAAAGAAAACATTCCGTTCTGAAATGTTCGAAATTTTAAGAATTAAAAACATTAGTTACGTGTGCAACGGTTTTTTTTTAATTTCCCAAATTTCGATGACACATGCTTCTTGGACGTATTTTCTTGTTAGGGACTATTTTACTAATTTGCTTGGCAATGGACCTGGATATGTTGATTGCTTGGATTAGTTGTAGGTAGGTACTATAAAATATCTCAACAGCTCAGCTAACAATAATTTTTTAGATTTATTTTCGTTGGATCCCGCTTTTGAATCCCGTTTTAATATTTTTGGCGTTGGATCCCGCAAAACATTATTATGTATTTCCGTTGGATCCCGAATTTAAAAAATGCAAGATAATTACGTTTTATTGTCGTTGAATACCGAAAAGTATTTCCGTTGGATCCCGAATGCTTAAAAAAATCTGAAAAAATATTATAAACAATTTTGTTGTTGAAAGTACCCTTTCAACAACAAAATTGTTTATAATAAAATGAGGGGTTCACTAATTTTCACCAAAACTCCATTGACAAATTTTTAGTTTACAACCAACGTTTCGTATACTATTTATTTCACAAACAACTCATTTTCTATATAATCTAGTCGTTTCTGGCACTCGCCGGCCGCTGCCGCGGCACCGCTCGCTTCGCTCGCTCGGCTCGTGCGTAGGGGTCGCAGTTTTAACCCAACCTAACATAATATTGTTTTTTTTTTTAATAATTAACCTAATCTAACTAGTTCGGTTCCGGGTAGCCCACTAAAAATAATCTCTTTTTAGTGTTTGATAAAGGTAAATCACTTTTCTTCTGAAATGTACACATGATGTTATAACATGGGATTCAACGGAAAAAGCAAACGGGATCCATCGTTAATACCTAAAAAATGGGATTCAAAAGTGGGATCCAACGAAAATAAACGATTTTTTACAGAATTGAAAAAAAAAAGAGAAAATTGGAAGAAAATTCATGTGGAAAATTAAAGATTGAAAATATTAATTAATTATTAATGACAAGAAAACGACATGTAGGCATAGTACTCACTTACCAACGTACCCTTTAGATTTTCTTGTTTGACAGAAGTATTTATTGCATAATTAGGGGCTGATTTTTAATAGTCAGGAAACTTTTATAGGTAAAACTAGTGGTGCCCCCGTGGTTTCACCCGCATGAATTTCTATCCCGTGGGAATATCGGGATAAAAAGTATCCTATGTATTAATCCTGGTTATAAACTATATGTGTGCTAAATTTCATCCAAATCCGTCCAGCCGTTTGTGCGTGAAGAAGTAACAAACATACAAACACACTCACAAACTTTCGCCTTTATAATATTAGTGTGATTAGTGTGATAAATTTGATATTTTGGACTTAATTTCTACAAAAAAAAAAAACTAATAATAAATGAAATATTTTCAAACACCTCAATAAAAGTTTTCAGAATATTGTAAAATTAACCCTAGATTATCAATTCACTACAATACCTATGTAGATTTAAAACGACTAAAATCAATTACCAATATATTTAAACCTCTAACAAGTCACGGTTTAATTGCGACCCCCTTTTATTTAAACACTAGAATTAAACAAACCGTTTTTATTGTTCTCCCAACAAATCGAAATAACATCAGCCCATCCCAAAATATTTATGTGACTAAGCAGCTATAAATATAGTACCCACCAGTAAATAATGGAGATTTTAAATTCGCTGATTAAGAACAGATGTTTTCTCGAGATGAGCACAAGTGTTACATAAGAAGCTCAGTGTGAATAGACCTAAAATAAATCGCATAGGTAGATTTTTCAGAAAATATTTTTGGTTACAAAATTAACCTACAATAAACTTTAAATGGGTTACTTATTTATTTAATTTTAAAAAAGTGGCACCCCGGGAGTGCCGACAGAAGTGAAAACTTGAACAATTACGTGTGTATTTTTGAATTGTCATATAAACAAAACACAAACAGAATACTTTGCCATCACTCACTGACACATCGGAAATACATTAAAACCGAGTACATCCCGCGGACAGCCGAAGACATCAATGTAGCGCGGTGTCGGTAACAGTGTCGCGAGTTCAATGGTTTTTCCTATCTCAAAAAATGCCCAACGCCTAAAGAAGTTTTCACTTCAATAATAATTTTAAAATATGTAATTATTTCATGAACCATACTTATTACTTTTGTACTTACTTGTTCTAAGTTGGATAGGCTCCTGGGCCCTAATTCACTATGACTACTTAATGATTCCTTACATCGAAACCACATTAATTCCTTAACAAATCCCGCCAATCTTGCGTTCATTTCGCGCGGTTTCGTTCATTGTGTCATAGACAATGAAGCTCCTGTTTGGCTTTTTTGCAAAAAACTCTTTTTCGCATTGACCGTATTTTTTTTTATGAGAACGGACCCTTTATCTATATAGGTTATCAATTCAAAACTTCTAACACGTCATATGGTTTTTAAGGCTTATGTTTAACTTATCACCAGATAATGTAAAATATAACATAAAAAAACACTTTTTACTGCCAAAAATGAAAAATGATCACCAAAATTAAAACTCCATTTTATTGTAAAATACCTAGGTAAAGGTATTTGTAGTCTCATTTGCTCGCTCTTGCATCCCGGGGCTCCTATTTCTGTGTAAAGGGTTTAAAGTAACCTAACCAAACCTAACCTCGGGGTACCCAGCTAGAACTATTATAATTTTAGACTTCATTTTTTGGTGTTCAATATATTTTTTTGGTGATCATTATATTTAATTCCGTTTTTTAATAGGAAAAGCAAGGACTAAATAGGTCATTCTAAAAACGATCGTAGAGTACGAAACTGAAAGTCGGAATCATTATTTCCAGTTCTCCAGTGTTTCAATGTCAAGATCGAACCCACGCATTTTATATGATGATACAGCTGGTCTCTTTCATAAACGAGAGATCCGATGCATTATTGCGAAAAAGAAAGTTACGTCACGATTTATTGGAACAACTTTATTAATAGTTCAAGGCTATTTACTTACGCGTGTGATTTTTCTCGGATTTTTCAGAGCAGCGTCATATTTTGCGTGAAAGTTATCATTTTTTCTGGGAGGATTTCTATAATTTTACAACTGTGGTTATGCTTAATAACCGTAAATAAACAACTATGTTTATTTCTACTATGTTTATTTTTTTTTAAAGGGTTTCATATATAAATATTGTAATCACTAGGTGCGTGTTCCCACACACCATCTCGAGAAGTTCCTCAAGGAAGAGTTCTGGCCGAAGGATGTTGTGTATCGCCGGTTTCGTAGCCGGCTACATGACACCAGTCAGCGAAACACGACGCCGACACTTCGTGTTTAGTTAGTTTCTTAGTGTGATAATAATGTTGTATGTATTTATAGTATTTTTAAGTTATATTAATATTGTATTTTATGTGTTTTTATATAGGCCTTGATGCCTGAAATAAATAAATAAATTACAATATTTATATATGAAACCCTTTTTTGTCCCCCTCCCGACGAAGAGATTCTGGCTACGTCATCGTCTTTAAATTTACCTGTGGTATAAGCTTCAGAACTTTTAATCGCTCCGGCCCGGCGCGTACCAGTGGTGGCACATTACAATAGAAAATCAATTGTTTCTCAATAGCCAGCCTTAACTAGTTAAGCCGAATTAGTTCCGATTTTTCAATCGTCAGATAACTTTACGAGTAATCTGAATAACAAATACCTGTGGGAGTTTCACAGCTCTATTATAAAAAATATGTTAAACTGTCATATTTATTATTAATCAGCACTAAGGCAATAAAACTGATAAAAATAAATACTTAGTTTTATAAAGACAATAATAATATCTAGTATATCCATAGTTTACATATGTTCGTCATTTGACAACAGCAATAAGCTATGTTTACGTTATTCTACGGCCAATAAATGCTATAGACAGGTCTCGTTCGTTAATGTCCTTTAAGAGACAATAAATTATTCTAGTAACCGCACGGATGACGCAAAATTACGTATTTCTAGCGCCTTTGACGGTCACTTAAAGATTTGGCAACAATAGTAATTAGTCATCGGCTAAACTTAAATGATTAGTAAAACAAAGGCATCGCTATTTGACCTAAAGAACTACTAATTACTTTACTTAAGTAACGTTACCAGTCAAGTTGTGTACAATGAGTAGTCGCTACTTCGCTACTTGAATACTAAGGGCTTACGATCGTCGGCATAAACTTTAAAACGAATTTATCCTTAAAAGTTCACGAAAATGCGTTCAGAGCTGTAACCCTTTCCGTTTCATGGAGATAATCAGATAAGATAGTTTTACACACTACTAATTATTATAATGATAGATTAGAAGAAAACAAGTTAGTAATAATAATAAAATTTAAAAAAAAACTGATTTTTTTTTCAATATTCGATGCACTTAGCGCATCGATCAAAATCGTTAACATGTCTAAATCAAATGAACGTAAACAACCATAAACTTTGTTAACATCATAGAGAGGAACCTCTATCCGGCACTGGTTTAAGCCTTAGTTGATTTATTGATTGAAACATCACAGGAACTGCATCGAAACGCATTCATCCTAAATCACCAACAAAGTGAGCCGATGTTACATTTACCAAAAACTCACTACAGCTTCAATCACACGGGCTAACAAATCAATCACGGGCTAAAACATTTTTATAGTCTCGTAAAACCGCGACCTTCGGCCGAATGATCGAACGAGACATAAAGCTAATGTCTGGCCACAACGCCAAATGAATTCTATAACGGGACACTAAAGTTTGGCAACTATTACACTTTAATTTCAGTTGTTCAAATCTTGTCTCGGCGTAATAGCGCTGCACCGCCCCGCTCCCTGGAGACCCTTTTCAAAAGTAACCCTTTTCCATTCCGTTTGAAAGGCTGTGTTTGTTCGAGGACATTGAAATGGGACTCCTGCTGTCTGTCGTTATCTCGTACGCCGGCGCGCACGAAGCAATCGAGTGCTTGAAACACTTACTCAGTGGCGTCATACCCCGCGACCACCCGGACTTACAAGAACTGGTCGAGTACTACAGCAGCCAACTCAGAAAAGCGACCAATTCATCCTCCGCAGCGGACTGGAGCAAAGAATGCGGTCAGGGATACCTATGTTTAACAGAGGATAAAAATGGAAAACTAAAATCGGCCGCCGTGAAGTACTACGATGACAACACAAACTCGACCGCCATACTGTTCTCTACGAAAATCTCCAGCTTCGGACAGGAGTCGCTCGAGGAGAGCCAATCAAACGGAGACTACAGGAGTGACAGGTACATTCCGCCGAAAACGAAAACCATTCTAACGAACTCCTCAGGGTCGATCAGTGTCGGTCAAAGAAACAGATCACCTACGCCTCGTGAAACTATTTCAGATTCAAATCACAACAGCTTTACTTCAAATTCTGTCGAGCCTGACAGCAAGGAGGAAGGTGGGGCTGACGAGAAACTAGTATGGCATTACAGACCTCTGAGTCCCACTCGCACCCCGCAAACACTGCCCGAAATACATTTCCAATCATTCGACGAAGACAAAAAAGGCGAATACAGCGAAGAATTCCTCAGGTTAATATTCATAGTTACCGGCAGGAACATCTCCCATGTAGACACTCATGCTTACAGTTCGGTAGTGACTTAGCTGCGTCCCATTGCCGCGAGTGATCACCGCCCATCTGGACACCACCACATGCACGAGTAGAAAGCTAATTCATGGTACATACCATTCACTTCATCTGTACTATACCTACTCATATGTTATGAATTTGTTTAAGATCTCTTGATGGGATTAAGTACCGACCGATACAACGAAGCGACCCGAGTGGCAGGCGACGGAGTTTCAGAAAGCGTCACTCTTCGTCGTCGAATTCTTCCAGAGAGTCGCGAGCGTCCCGCGAGGAAGAACTAAAGATGTTCACGTCACTCGAGGAAGCCGAGTTCGAGCGTATGAATAAAGACGGCAAAGTGGCAGGGTTCGGAAGCACTCCTAATCTATCAGCGCGTTCTTATTCCAGAAGTCGATCGAGGGAAAACTCGAGGGAGAGAAGGAGTGACCACTGGAGCGTGGAAGCGTCAGTTGACACCGTGGCTTCCGAAGACAGTGCGGAGCTAAAGCCGATGTTGAAAGACGTTCCCAAACTCAACTCCTTCGAGGAAGAGACGACTGAGACTAAAGAGGTAATTGAAGAGGAGGAAGAAGACTTCTGGGGTAACTTAGCGGACTAACTTGGAACCTAACGCAGCACGAGCGCACCGCTGATTGTGAGCCTCTGTAAGCATGACTGAACATTAAATTATGATGCCCCGTTTGTGTTTTGTTTTCTTTGAGAACCCTTAGAAATAACCGAACTCTTTGATATCCTTTGTGACAGGACTTTGAAAAGGTAGGCTCTAATCTGTATGGCTTGTGTAGCGAAACCGAAATTATGGGACACAAAATTCTGTTTCGAAATTGATACAATGATTGGCTTAAAGACACATATTTGAGACAATATGAGGTTGGTAGATATTATTAGATTTTTAATTGGCTCGCTTTACCAGGCAAAAGTGAACACTATAAATACCCTTATTAGAGTTCATACACTTAACACAATGCAATAATGAACAAACACAATCACGAAGATACACTTACGATGACACAATTAAATTCATGTAATAATCACGTAATTCTCTTATTTATTATGTAATTTGCGTTCTACATATGTACCATTAGTGTACTACACGTATTATTAGCATAGTTAATGTTGAAAACTTTACTGACTGCGGGCTTCATAATGGCCCCATTTCCTTCGGTCGAATTCATGTTGGTTTTTGTAATTGAACCGAAAACAAACTTACATAAAGAAATAGTTTAACTGTTGGTTTAGATTTTCACAAAAGTCATGTGTCACAATATTATACAGTTACTTAGAGCCTTAATTTTACTATCGCTCCGAAATTATATACTGGAACATGACAGGCCGTTTTAGAACATATATACAATTTTTCTTTTTTAAACCTTAAATATAACAAAACATACAATCACGCCTGTAATCCCGGAAAGGTTAAGTAGAGGTGTACCTACACACCCACCAACACCACCCTTCCCCTCACCTTAAATATTAACGACTGCAAATATTAATGACATCACCCAGTTCAACAGGTCGCAGCTAAACCACCTTCATTTTCTGATCTGGTCAAGTCAAATCCTTACAATTTTACTGCAATTTAATTGCCATATTTCCAATTAATATTAAATTATGAGCAGTTAATCAAAACTGTTGCACAATAGTCCGAAAATACTCGTCCAGCCTCGACCCAGATGTGTCTCATTAAATCCAGGGCATAAAGTACCTACGACCTTCGAATTAACGCCATCTATCGGCCAATGCAGATTATAAGCAGATTCTGTGTAGTATTTTTCTAACAACCTGGGGATTATTTTGACAGGAGCTTAGAAATTAACTGTTTGTGGGAATTAGGGAAAGATTAATGGTTGAGGATTACATTTGGCAATGATTCGAATTATTGGGCTGGTATATGTCGTGTGTTAAAAACTAAACTGTATGAAATAGGAATGATGACAACATTAGAAACTGAAGTCACAGCACGTGCCTAAATAATCGAAGTACACATAATATTAAAGATGCATCTTCGTCGAGCTCAGAATTCTGCTCAAATCTATTTGAGTTTTATTCTAATTTCACAGTTGGTTGAAACAATTTTCAATTTGATACAATCACTGTCACAAATGTGGCGTGGTGGATTTATAGGCTGATTGTGCTACTGTCACAAATAGTAAATGGAAGCTGAAAAGATAGCTCGGAAAGTATAGATAGATATAACAAGACATTCTATCAGCGATAACGTTGACGGAAAAGTAAAAACGTAATGGATTGACATAATCTACCGAAAACCTTATATCAATCCTGCTGAAAGTCGTTGTACAAATACGACACGCTTCGAAAGCGATTGCCATTTGTCTTAGCCTTCGAAAGAGTCGCATAAATTAGATAAAAGTTACCAAATAGATGACGTATATTTACAAGAAAAATATACGTCATCAAAACCCTGACGAACCCTATTCATTACTTTATTTTGGCAATGTAAATGATGCCGACAAAATAGCTGTTACATCTACAAACGATCACGAACAAGAACCGTAACGAACGCCTAAATATACCGAAATTCCCCCAAGACTTGCAAATAACCGTGGGCGTATTACTGAAGCCCGCAGATAAGTTAAGCTCTTTAATTAGAGCCCTATTCATATGACACGGAAGATACGCTTTTTAATACCATGTATATTTATTTATATTTGAAGTCAAATGTATAATAATGGAGGCTGATGAGGTATTATGCATTGAAGTACTTTCTTCTGTAGTTCGTCTGGATTGTAGGTTAGTAGGACAAGATAGTAGGAATTATTACTGTATGTAAGACTAATGGTGCTGGATATATTAAAATGTTTTTGATATTGAAAAGGTGTCAAGTTTTTTCTTATGGTTAAAGGTCATCTATCAATAGTTTTATTAAAGCCATAGACGTGCAATACAATGTACTTTAATGACTTCTATATTTTTTTATGTGACTTCTAATTATTCTAATTTCTCCAAAAGATTCTCTTGCTAGTTATAGAAATCATCTATAGATCTGCTCTACATTTACATCCAGACCTAACTTTCCAAAAATACATGCATTTCAACCCACAATTTCTTGTCAAGTCTACAATTTCTGTGGTCACAACTCCCGACTCGCACGTCACTGAACCACAAGCTCCATAGACACACACGAATATTCTTTTACGACGGGATGTGTTCCCGCGAACCAACTCTTTTCTTTGATTAAACCCTAATTTATGTCCACACGACGTTCTTTTGTTTTTTCTTTTGTTATCTTTTCATCTAGAATAGTTTTATTGGTTTCTCGTTCGAAATCACTGTCATTTGTTTTTATTATTTCGTATTTTGAATGTCGTGTGACTACAGAGGTGACTGTAACGTCTATTTTAATTTTTGATTTATGGAAAGTAGACGAACTCTGCTATTGAGCCAATAAACGCACATACCTTAGCTTACCTTCAGTGTAGGAATCCAAAGCTTTGTGGTGAAATTATGTTCAACTCAGTAACTTTACGATTTAGTAGAACAAACATAAACAAACAAAAATAACCAGCTATTACAAAATGTTTTGTGTTAAACGATAACGGAGCTTGTCCAAAAATATCAAGGTCTGGGATTTGTTTCATTTTAAATGTATTTGTAACCATAATAAACGCAATTACTTAAACAAAAATACTATATTATTATATGCCTGTATATGTCTTCTTCTGGATTTAAGTCGCTATCATTATAGATGTCTATCTATGCTACCCACTATAGGTACACCCAAACAGTTATTAATAAACCACTCTCCCTAGCGTAGGCAGCGACATTATTTTAGTGCGTCCCCAATTGTCAGCACTGTCCACCCCCTTTAAATCAGCGTACATAATAACGTCATTTGCCACGACATCGAATACATACATTACTAAACTGAGCCAAAACATCTCGCCACTTTTCATCCCGACCAAGAAATATCTTGATCTATCTAGATGAAATTATCTATCTCCTTTCTATTTTGCTGCATCGCGATTCGGTGTTTTAAAATTAGATTGCTACCGTTGCCAACCCATACTTCAGGCATATAGAAAAAAGTTAAATTAATTCTTGGAGCTTCGTTTATAGTGGGATATTTATTTTTAAATTCATGGTCTTGATCGATTGGACTCTGTTGTGGTTCTGGATTGTTTTTGATGGTTCACGTCTTGTTTTTAACATGAGTTGTGAAGGTATTAAATGGATTGAGTTCCGTCAAAACTACAAAGAGGATGCGCGGGCTCGCGAATGATGGAAGGATTGGGACAGCGTAGACTAATAAAAAAAAGTTATAAAAAATGGAAATGATACGACCTGCGTCATTTTCTTACTCATCAACATAATTAAGTGTTATTGTTATTTCGGATAGGTTCGCTTTTGAGCTATGAAGCTATCCTTATACCTACATACCTATTTAGCGATGATGATGTCAACGAAGAATTACGTAAAATTCCAATTCACTTTTTCTGTTTATTTGATGTTTATGCGTAGGAGACTACATAATGATGTCCACTGGGTTTTTACTGTAGGTACGGTAATACGTTTTTCATTTCTCATACTCGGAAAGTAGTGTTTGTTTGATCCAAATAGCGGGTGGAAGACGCTGCTTCCCACCACAGGGCGGGAAAGACTCATAGTAATTACTTCCCTCTTCAGGGTGGGAATGAATTTTAAAAATAGAACTGTAGTCAGCTACGAAATTTTTTACATAAATTAAGTAAAATGCTGTAGTCTTGTGAGTGTATAAACAGCCAGTGTGAATTAAAAAAAAAACCCATTGAGCGGGACAGCCCGCGGCGATGACGCGGTGTGTTCCATATTTAAAATAAAAAAAGACAATAGTATTATTTGGCGGGATACTAACCCTGTAAGCTGTACCGAAATTCAAAAACTTTGCATGTGATTGTTATCAATAAATATTTTAGAAAAACTACTACTTTTTACTTTCCTTATATTCGAAATGAAAAGTAGAGTGTTTAACACGGGTGAAAGTCATCAATTCCTACTCGGGCTATCGCTGCGCTCGGGCGTCTAAATGCCTCGTATAGGAATTGATTCCTTTCGACCCTTGCATAACAATCTACTATTTTCTCTCTGGGTCACACTATATCACAAGTGGAAATGTTTTAGTCACAGCTTGCATTAAAGAACGAAAGACAAAAACATTCACCTCTTAACACGCGCAAACGCATTTTTGAATCCGCACACGTCACTATTGTTTAGTCTTCTGTAAATTTGCGAAATTCGTCTATTTTCGAATTCAGGAAGTCACTAACGTTTGTCTGATCTATCAATATCAGATTGGTCCTTGAATTTTCTAATTCTAGAAGGAGAATAGTTTCCTTTCATTTTAATTCCTTTACTGATAACGGGTTTTTAATATAAAAAGCCTCTCAATTTTGAAAATAATTCGAAATATCTCACATGCGCTTTGTGTGTCTGGACTTCGTGCGGAAAAATTGTTCAAGCACCCTATCAACACAGCCTATCGCAGTTCACTGATGGACATAGGCCTTTCCCAGGATGCACCACAACACCATGTCCTCCGTTTTCCGACAAACTTACGAAGGCACCACCAGTCTAAGGCTTCCTTTCCACCAGAGATGTGCGAGGATGCGTAGCGAGGGATGTGTGTGAAACCAACCAATAACATCGCTTCATTTTTAGGGTTCCATAGCCAAATGGCAAAAAACGGAACCCTTATGGATTCGTCATGTCTGTCTGTCTGTCTGTCCGTCCGTCCGTATGTCACAGCCACTTTTTTCCGAATCTATAAGAACTATACTGTTGAAACCTCCAAAAATTTTTTTCATCAAACCTGTACGTGTGGGGGTATCTATGGATAGGTCTTCAAAAATGATATTGAGGTTTCTAATATCATTTTATTCTGAACTGAATAGTTTGCGCGAGAGACACTTCCAAAGTGGTAAAATGTGTGTCCCCCCCCTCTAACTTCTAAAATAAGAGAATGATAAAATTAAAAAAATATATTTAATGTACATTACCATGTAAACTTCCACCGAAAATTGGTTTGAACGAGATCTAGTTAGTAGTTTTTTTTTTAATACGTCATAAATCGAAAACCGCAATTTTCCTTTCACAAAGTTACAACGAACTACAAGAACTTTTATATTATGTTACTTGCTGCTACGGAACCCTTCATGGGCGAGTCCGACTCGCACTTGGCCGGTTTTTTTTATAGCTTGAACTAAGTTAGCGTTGGTATTGGTCCGTTTTACACACATGCCTCGCTACGCATCCTCGCTCATCTCTAGGCAGCCTTAAGGTTGTCGGACCATCTAGCTGTGGGGCATCCCACACTACTCTTGCCGAGCAACCCTTACACATAAAGCAACCTAAGAACCATTAAAATATAACTAAGAAAATCACGCATTAAACGAGCAAATCCGCTGACAGACCACGACTGCTAGGACCAAATAATTTTAAAATATCACCGTTAGGACTATTCATAATCATAATTAAATTATCTTCGACCCCATTGTGTGCCAAAACGCGCGCTGGCAAGATTCATATCCGATAAAATTTATTAATTGATAACAATATTGTGAACGATTTGATTAATTATTGATTTATGTTCGTGGAATAAATCAATTGAGATCCAGAAGAATTTATTACCGTAAACAGCTTTACGCAAGCGGATGTTTGTGAAGGAAAAAGATGGAAAAACATACAGGTACCTATATAATTTACCATGTAATAGGGTCTAATAGGGGGGAGAGAAGGGTTGTGGCTAAATATTAACAGCCGCACGGGTCGAATGAAGGTAGAGCTACGCTTGCCGCGGTCGGACCGCGGATGGGTGACCATCCATTATATATTTTACACCTCCGTGTCTCAGAAGGCACGTACCGGCTGTCATTCGTAGATATTTTGATAGTCGTTACGGGTAGCCTGAAAGTCGGACAACAGTCTTACCAAGGGTTATCGTGTTACCCTATACCCAGTAACTGAGTTGTAAAATTAGGATTAGGAGTCGCACCATGTAAAATAGTGGTAATCAGTAGCATCCGGTTATACTGCCGCCCATTGTATGTTTTGTATTAATAATCGTATTTTTTTGTTATGTATTTTCTGGTGTACAATAAAGTATAAGTATATAAATAAATAAATACCGGAAGCCGACCCCAACATAGTTTAGAAAAAGCTAGGCAGAAGATATTGTATGGCCTATTAGGCCATCACATTGTTTTTATTCTCGATGTTCCTGTTTGTGATAGCAAATCCTAGAATAAAATTGGACAGTTTATTTGACTTAAAAATAACGAGTGATAAGTACTATTTCCCGTGTGGATTTTTCCGTCTTTTAAGAAAAACAACTTTTGTTTTTCAATACTGATCTGGGACAAACTATGTCTTGCGTTATGCAAGAATTAACTCATGAATATAGGTCACAACTTTTCACATGCAACTATGCACCATTGTCATGGTGTGTTCATTGTGATCTCTTTTAATTAGTGGATGCAAATTCATAATTGTCATTGTCTAAGTATAGTGTCAAGAATCTCGGTCTTATCCCATAGGATTCTTCTCATACAAATCTACCTTTTGGAAGAGGCATCTAGAATCAATTCTATTTTCTTGTAAATTTTGACTGTCAAAAGTGTCTTTTATGTGTCTATTTGAAATAAAATAAATGATAATCACATAATTTATTACAATTGAACTAAAAGTTTTCCGCAAATCTGACATTTCGTACCACAAAGTACGGTAGCAAGTTTTCTATTTTTATGATCATAATGATTAAGTTCCTTTTCGTCCTTTTTAATATCAAATATTATTCTTGCTTCGTGTAATTTATTCAAGACCAAAAACAAAATTGAAATAATCAAAAAAGCTGAATTTCACGCCATTCTTCCCTTCTGCGTCATCAATCATATCTTCCGATGTTTTCAATAGAATCAATTCAAAGGGCGTTCGCCCAGGTGTAAAATGTCGGAAACGTAAGCAATTGTAAAACATTGTAAAAATAGCCCAATGAATGAAGTAGCTTTGACCAAGACCTCGGTTTGAAGGTTCAATGAAGACATCGACCGTATGTCTAGACGAGCGAAGGTAACTGACGCGGAAGTTAGAAAAGTATGCGCGAATGTATCTACAGAGAAAACTGAATCATTTATAATTTTAGTTGCAAGTTCTGTGTAAACAACCACGCTAAGAATTTATGGTACAACAGCTTCCGATGAATCAGTTTACAAAGAAAATTCTGGTCCTTTGAGATTTTACTACATTTTCTAACTGTGATGTTTTGCAATGCTTCGTATTTTCGCATCAATTTTCTTAGAATTTTTGTCATTGCATGATTTTAAAACAAATGATACTCCGTTTGTTTTTCAGTGATCTGTGCGATTCAGAAATATATTTTAGAAGCAATAAAGTGAAATTGTTTGTCATTTTCTTTTATAATATCTCTATTGCCGCTCTTTCTTCTTTCGTTTAAACAGCTGTGTCCATTCCGTCTTCAATTACTATGACTTTGCAAATTACCAAGATTTGACGTTTCCGTTTAAAAGTTTCAAGTTTCTTCATGAAAAGAATTATTTTGTAAAATATGTCTCTCATTCAGAAAGCTGAAATCTTAAAACTGGGAACTAAATCAATTACGAATTACCATAATATGTAGTTTTACAAGGAATGTTCTACATTCTGCAACACACTATCAATAGCAATAAGTTCAACAACATTCATTGCGTTATTTACGTTGTTGAGCAGACAAATTTTTCGAACATATGCAGCAATGGATTAGCAATATCCTTGAAAATGATTCAGATTGTGAGTGATAGTGTAATATGCAATTAGGGTGCTACTCACGGTGGTAATCGAATTACTAGATTATTGGAAAATATAATAGAACTTCAAACTAAAATATTTAACAATTAAAATACGTAAAAGCGTATTACCGTCAAGAAGCAAGCTTTTATTACAAAAACTACTAAGAAATGTAAATAAATATTGTCTTTGAAGCTGTTACGTGGAACTGTTGATCTAACTAATAGTTTCCTGCGATTGTTACAAAAGTTGGCAGATTATATTAGTTAGATATTTGCATTCCAAGACTGTTTAATGCTACAAAACTTTTCGGTATCTAGAATTCTGCACTGACTTTTCAAAAAGTTTACCCATGTCGTAGATGCAAAACAAAAAACAATCTTCAGTCCTCCTTAGATCCGCGACGTTTATTGATTTGAATGTGCTCTGTCAGTTGAGAGTATGTCATGCTCACTCAAATGTCTCACTGATGGTAGCGTATGCGTTGGATCTATTGATACAATTTCTATGATTGGATCATTCGGCTCCCTTCAAAATTATTGAGTTGAACGTACACCCTTTAAAGCCACAATCTAATATTTTCAGAACAGTTTTTCAACTAACTGTTTGACTTACGTTCAAAGGTTCCTTATGTTTCTATGTAGTACATGATTTATTGAGTGATGTACAGACACCAACACATCAAGTTACCCGAAACTGTCGAATTTTCCCAATCAACTTTGAACCTTATGCTTTAGCGATAAACTGGAAAATCTATTAAAGAAATATGACAGATTGTAGCAGCTTGAGGTGCTGTACTATACATATTTTTTCTAAAGACGAAGATTAACCCGTAAGGGAAAACAATTTTTCTAAGCGAGATGAATTCCGCAAATGCACCATTATTTTGGTATTTCCCTTATGACATTTCCTTATTTCATTATACTCTTGATATCCTCAACATTTCCTTAAAACAGTTTCTGTCTTGTGTAGTATTAATGTTTCCTTGAAAGGTATAGTTTCGTTGTATTTTAAGTCGATTGCCATAAAATATGCAGAAGTATTGACGCTAGCATCGTCCATGGAAGGTCACATCGTTAAGTAAGCTACGTGTCATAGTACGCTTGCAATTAGTTCTGTGAGAAAGGCGGCTTTTCCGCCCAAGACATAAATTATCAACACTTATTGGGCAAAAAGATATTGGTTAGTTTTTTGCACACAAATCTAAATGTGTTTACAACATCAATGCTTTTAAAATCTTCGGAAAAATCTGCTCCTTTCCTATTGAAATACTAATGAATGGTCCTTAGATACATTCATCCAAGCTTCTAAATGATAGATCTTTATCACGTAATTTATCATTTCTACACTTTGTACTCGGCACACGTTGTTATTAATTCTCTCCTATCTAAAGCTAACGATGAGCATCAATAAAATTAATCTATGTCAAACGCATCAATTATCACGCCAACCAGTTTGCGCTGCACAAACATTAAAACTTAATTGTGCATTTATAGGTCGGAGCATGCATAAATCTGTGATTGTTCTCCTATTTTAACCCATTCGGAATCTCGGCCAACCGATAACCCTGTAAGCTACTCCTAATATTCATATTTCGCGCTCAACCACCGTATCGCTTACAAGGGAAGGATAGCAGCGGATCTCGGATAGGAAAACGCACGGTTTCAAGTCGCCATAGTTCGGAAACGCCGCCCGCGCACCTGCCCTCTCCGTCACTCTTCCAAATTTAAATCCCAAACTCCCCCCACCGTCTCGAGCGCTAAACATTCTGGAATAATTCCTGCGATTCGGCCACCGTTGCTCGCCATTCGAATTCGGGTCGCGACCGCGTCCGGTGATACCGTATCTTCTTAACGAACTACCCCGCTAGTGCCATGGCTGACGTTGACGTGCAAGTCCAGTACACCACCACGGAGCGCAAGACCAGGAAGGTCAAGAAGACCTCCAAGCGCAGGGAGTCTAAGGATGGAGAGGTCACCGTCACGGAAGTGGAACATACCAACACGACCACCAACGCCGACGATGGGTATGTGTTGTGGTGGCCAGCCTCCCTTGACCCGTGTAGTGACGCCAGTGTGTTCGTGTCAGTCAAGTGTCGATTACCGCGCGTTCCTCCCTGTCAGTGACATGCATAACATTGTTTATATGCACTTTGTTAGGCGTGTTTTGGCCACCCTCACATACCCGACCTAATTTAAGGTACCTATCGGATGTTTTGGAATGATCTTTTAACAGAAACATCATTTACTACTAACCTTTATTATTAATCATGATTACCATATTATAATTAATCTTAAACTACCTTCATAGAACATACACTTAGGGAAAACTGAAAACTTGATGAAAGACATCATGAATAGGTACATCTATTTTTAACACCTAAACAATAAATATATGTTTTGAGGAATAAGATGAATTGTGAAAATAATCACATGCATACCATGAATGATGAATACGATTTGATCAACATCTAAGATAAACAAAAACCGTTTGAATTTTAAAATATTTGTCCAGAAAGTTTGTATCAAAACCTTATAGGATAATTTTCCCGAAAGATGAATCTGTATGTCAGATACCAAATTGTTTATCAGAAACCAAATTTTTCGTCTCTGCAGAGACTTCAAACATTTTCTATCATCTCTAACCAAGTCCTATTTGTTCCAGCTTATTTTCAGTGGCGAATACACCAAGGCGATGAACAAGGACTGGCACAGCGGTCACTTCTGTTGCTGGCAGTGCGACGAGTCGCTGACCGGCCAGCGATACGTCCTGAGGGATGAGCACCCCTACTGCATCAAGTGCTACGAGAGCGTCTTCGCCAACGGATGCGAAGAATGCAACAAGACCATCGGCATCGACTCTAAGGTTAGCTTCTTAAAGCTCAGATTCTATTGGCAAGCTTAGACTCTTTTATCAGTCCTGTCGGTTCAGTCTATTATGCAATATTATTCAACAGCTTAGCCTCGTTTGTATAAATGGCTTTTGATTTTGAGCTAGAGAATCGAATATTTGTTTGAATTTCTGAGTATAAGTTTTAGGTTGTTGCGACATTTTGGTTCTACATTCGCTTCATCAGGATTTTTGTTGTTTGGTTCTACATTCGCTTCATCAGGATTTTTGTTGTTTGGTTGTAACTTCGCCCTCATAACTTGGACCTTTTGTTATTGTTATGAGACTTTAAATTGCGAAATGTGTTCTTTTGATATAGGATACGACGCGGAATCTAAAATAGTTCGAAGCGCCGTAAAATGCTGAGACGAATGCTATTTTGAGTTGATAAATAATTGTTTCGGGAAAGATAATCTTACGGATAAACTGAACAACAAACAAGAATTGGCAAAATGCTCGGTTTGTGACAGTTTGATTGAGAGCCCGTTGTAAACATCTGCACTGTCTATAATGACTCCTAAATCACTTTTGTTTTCTTGCCATCTTAAATCCACGCCCAAAATTGCATACGAGGTCTGTGTTTCATTGAAAATATCATTGACACAGAATCCTAAGCGAGTTGTATGTGCGGTATGAATAGGATTAGAATCCACGGCATTCGTCAGCTTTGTTTCACCGATCAAATTTAGTAATGTCACTCCAGCCGGCCCAGATTCTTCGGGCGCACCTCTGCACACGGCCCCAGGCAGAACGCTGCCAAGCCAACATAACGTTAACGTTACGCCAAACATTATACATTTATCTCGACGAACAACCAATGACTTTTCCCGTCCACACGCAGCTGCGAACGCTACTAGTGTTTGTTTGAACCAATTGTTCAAATACACTTATGATAAATCACAATGTTCATTTAGTGAAATATTATCCCCAAAGTGTCTCGAAGACCCTCGAATCCAGGCATGAATCTTAGCAACAAAAATGAAATTGCGATATTATAACGCGCCAATTTGATTTGATTGTAATGGGACAAAAATACAAACTAAATGATCCACAGCGTATAAATCATGGTTCTCTAATAGATAAATGACAGTTTCGACTCTGTCAAGTAATGGATGATATTCCTCGTGAATTATAACCCCTTGATGCTATTTATCGCGGCAGTCAAGAACACATTAGCGGCGTGTTTACTCATGACGAGCGCACACCGGCTATACATATTGTTAACATTACACCCAACTGGTAGCCGCTGCAGCCTGGACTTTAACAAATTGACGATTGCTTACAGAAAACAAATCGCGTGTTAGCACAAACTAAACTATTTCTGGGTCGGATACAGTATTCTGATGTTTTCGTTTAGAGCCAACCTTGAAAAGCTTGTGCGGATCCGTCAGACGATTCTTTTAAGATTTACGCGATCCAAGAAGCTCTAAGAGTTTCGTAATCGGCCAAAATAAACATTCATATTTTATTGACATTACGACATTCAGTTTTAAATGTACGTTCTGTCGGTCCTCGCACCGCCGCCAGGAATAGAATCCAGAATGAGGGGAGATTTATTTTGAAACTTGAACTAAACACGTCAAATGCAACGTGAGAGAATGTATTTGAGTTTTTAATTTAACTCGAGTGTTAGCGTTGACCCGAAAGTTGGAAATACTTGTGTTGTATGCACTCAGGTTTTGGGTTATGCTCGTTATTTGGTCAGTGAACTTGATATGAATGTAACAAATAGGATTTGCAGTCGAGTGTTTATATGAAATCGAAAATGTATGTTTATGAATCATGGACCAAAATAGGTTTGTGTACGATGGCTGGTATTTCCAGCAATTGAGATGTAGGTTGTTATGCAATTTAGGAGGAAATCTTAGGAATGACAACTGGAGTTAATGTTGTCCTTATAAGTAAGAACTCTATAACAATTGATAGGTCTCGGTATCTTAACAGCAAGCTGAAGGTAATAATTACCGCCTACACTTCGTAGTCAACATATGTCGTTCGAATAATACGTTTTTTGCGTATAATGTCAGGTTTTTCCATCTAAGTGAAGAAGATCTGATGGGAGGGCCTCTGATTAATGTTCCTCACGTCGGATTTAAACGTATTAATTATTGTTATCGTGGTTAGAAACTATATATTTTTTTGTAAATCACGCCTTTATTTAAATAAGATTTTGTCATGTCTATTCATAGCGTTTTTCAATATTTATATGCGTTCATCTCAGCAATATTTTTGTTCGGACGATGTCATTTATTGAAAATTGAATAATAATGTAGTTAAAATTCGAGTCACGTTGCCATAAACACAATAGCGCGTTTTTACACTGGATTAAAGTATTTGTGAAGTTAAAATTGGTTTGTTGTTGTTTTGTTTTTGAGAACTAAGGGAGACCTTAGCAATGTAAAAATGGGCGACATATTCATTTTAGATGGATCGATCATGCATCCTCAGTCTAATAGGTATTTCCTATGTGCCAGTATTAATAAAGGCACTTTTCATCAATTTCATCATTACGATTTTTAAATCTTTATAATATAGATTCCATTTTTCTAAAATCTGGTTGGTAATCAGATTTTGAACTTTTCACCGAATATCGCTTTGCTTTTGTTTTTCGTTACTTCTTTTTGCAATTCTTTCGAATCTAACCGTTCTTCTCTTGTCTCTCAGGACCTGTCGTACAAAGACAAGCACTGGCATGAGGCCTGCTTCCTGTGCGCCAAGTGCCGCGTCTCGCTGGTAGACAAGCAGTTCGGCTCCAAGCTCGACAAGATCTACTGCGGCAACTGCTACGATGCCCAGTTCGCCAGCCGTTGCGATGGCTGCGGCGAGGTGTTCCGCGCTGGTGAGTACTTAGCTTTACTTTTGGTGACGAAGGATCAGCGGGTGATTGCGTAACACACTTACTATGGCCATGCATTTCATTTCTTGACAATTCAATCATATTTATTGCGTCATTTACGTTGTCGAGCAGAAGAATTTGTCAAACATACCAAGCAATGAATTATAAATTTGTTTCAAAATCCTTCGGATTGTGACTAAGTGTGTTACGCAATTGGACAGCAGGATTTTTGGTCTTAAGATACGAGTTGGTTGAGATATTTTTAAAATAAAAATGAGCAAATGATTTTGTGAAAATAATAATTTTCCTGTTCTAAACATCAAAATTTTTTAATATTAAAAACGACGCCGTCAAAATACATTAATCTTCATTATGGACTTCCACATGATATCTATCTACTAGAAAAACTTGCAAATTAATGAAATTCTTGAAATTATACAGTCGTCGTGGTCCTTTTATACGGGAGCTATAATAACATAATTTACGCGTTCTACGTACCTATATCGATCAATAGCTCAATAAGGTGTAACATATCGCGGGTGCATATAACCTATTTTATAGCTAATTGTACATTAGTCGCATGCCGACCGACACTTGTTTGTGATACACACGGGTGCCGTGTGCGAGTAGTAAAAAAGAATGATAAATATACCAAAAAAAAAACACATTCATCTTTTTTGCAAGGGAGACCACTGACCAGCTGTTCGCTCGCTTGTTTGTCTCCCTTCTCATCTTCCGCGTTTCTGATTTTGTTTACAATGGCCAATCTTTTATGTAGACGCTCATCCAGTTACCCGCTATTCTCATTCGACTTTGTCTGTTGCGTGGGGTGATACAAATAATAGATCCGTAGATAGTTATTTCTGTCAAGTAAAGATTTTTAACTCAGTACCAAATTCGAAACTAGTAACACTACATTACCAAAATTAACATGTAATAAAAGTAAGTGTCAAATGCAACAAGAACACACCACATACCTAACACACCCAATCAATAAATCAATATTTAACCATCTAATCTTAGCAACAGTGTATCTAAAGATTGGTTGCGCCTGCGCCGCCTTCTCCGTATAAGGCACGTCATTACCTACCCTCGTTATGGTAGTGTAAGGTAAGGACCAAGAAAAAACGGCCACTGTCATTGCCACAACCTCGGATACGCTTCCATGCACATAAGTGGAAATGAAATTTTCGAATTTCGATATGGTGACGCCTTCACGCTATTTTTAAGGCAGATTTTTTGGAACATCTGGATTTTTATGCTTTACTTTAGGTTCACCTTGTTTGACTTAAATGGCGAAGTTTTTTGAAAGTGCACTGCAAGTTTATTTAAAAGAAATTGAGATAAAGGACCAAAATAAAAATTGATATGGAATAAAATCATCCCAAATTAAAACCAAAGCAATACAAAGATAGCCTTAGTCCTCAAAAGTGATTAGCAAATAATACTGCGTAATACCCAGTAACCTTAGAAAAGTAATAATCTACTCCTAAACCTACCTACAATAAACTACAAAGACGTATAAGTCGAGGCTAATCACTTTGTATTATCCGAAAACATTTGTAAATTGAAAGACTACGACCAATTACTAGCGAAGCAGCACATTACATGTATACCTTACAAGTTACAAGCGAGTTGTACGGATTCCTATAATTGGGCTGAGGGCGATTCAAACTATTGTGATCAATTGAATAGTAGAACAGTCTTCTATACATATAAATAACAGTGATTTCAGACCTTCCAAGAAATCAAGTTTCTAATACAAAATTTTGTATCACAGATTCTTGGTATTTATTTTGATGACACAACCGATTGCTGATTTTAACTATAACCATTAGGTAAATACCTAAGTAGTCGCCAATAATTTTGTATTCCATGGAACTCACTAAAGTAATCTATACTTCTATACTAATATTATAAAGAGGTAAAAATTGTTTGTAAGTTTGTATGTAGGGGGTAATCTCTGGAACTAAGAGTCGGATTTCAAAAATTCTTCTTGCATTTGATAGCCCAATTCTTGAGGAAGGCTATAGGCTATTTAACGTCACGCTATGACCCTTAGGAGCCGAGCAAAAGCGCTATGGGGAAACGAAGTGATAGAGCAGGAAACGCGGGCAAGTGATGCAATACGACGAGATGGGTCGAGGGAATAAGAAATTTCACGCGAACGAAGTCGCGGGCAGAAGCTAGTGGTTTATAAATAAATAACCATTGATTCATTGAGAGGAATAGTGATTATAGTCCGCGCGGAATTAGTTGGCCGCTGAGATGGGGACAGGGGTGAGGCGGCGGTTCGCAACACACGTACTGAGTAATGCGCCCCCGCCCTTCCGTCCCAACGCTCACATACCTAAGGCGCGGCCAACTAGTTCCGCAAGGACTATAGTTAATGTAATTTTGAGCTGCTAAGTCTGCTAATGTCATCTCAACTTGCTGTTAAATTGTGAACCTGCTTACTGTAGGTATTACCTGGACAATAAATATTTTCTATTTTTCTATCTGCCTTCAAAATTCTGAGTTCAAAATATATATTTTTTTTACAAGAGGTACATCTTAGGTAGCACGATATTCTGTTAAAAAAACAATGTGCTACTGTACAAAACAAAACACTAGGACAAATATTTAGGACAATAAAAGATAACAATCATCTCTCATTTTCTAAGAAGCGCAATGATTAATAAAAAATAATGGAAGTGAAAATTAATAACATCCTTTCTTCTAACGGGGCAGTAATGAGGTACTAGTGTAGTTTTTGCGCAAAATTAATGTACAATGACTCCCACGCAGATCCAAATGTAACGATGACGGTTGAGCCCGAAATACTCGATGGTAGTCATAGATGATTTTGATTACGGTAATCAGTTTTGGAACTTTCGTACTTTGATTATTAAACCGGTCAAGCGGCGCGGGTCGCCCATTGGCGACGAAACAATTGAAAATCAATTGTGTCTCACTAGCGGAGCTTGACAGATTAATTAGCCTTCCTAAAAAACCTTCAAGATAATATTATAATAGTAAAAAACTCATAGGTATAATATATACCTATAATTCTTTTTTGGTCTTTGAAGTATGACACAGCTCGAATGATTGGTCCATCTCATAGACATATACAAATTCTTATATCTTCATGTCACTCTGCATCTGATACTGGCCCAATTACTTGGAAAAAACTGGTCCTTTTGATCACTACTTCTTTTGACATCATTGAGTTTTATAGCGAAAACCGTGTAATCTTATTAACTTATGACGTGCAAAAGCGTTAGTAGAACCAATTCGCTAAATAAATAAAGAAATATGCATAAAGTCGTGTCACCAAAATAAATGATTAAGTATAGCAACATGATGTCATAACTCGTTATGTCAGAGTAATCAAGTATCCATGTCCTCTGTGAAACCTTGATGTACAACTTCATAAGGCAGTCTGGCCGAACGAAATAGTTCTTCAAAGTACGCACAGATTATATTACTTGTAACGTAGATCGTAGATAGTTGACCGCAACCGCAAGTAAGCTATGGCTTCCGATTCCATAGCTATGTGCATTATTCAATTACTCTGGCTACTTATTGCCAAATAATAAAAAAAAAGGAGAGGAGAGGCTTGTGGCTAAGTAATAACAACCGCATGGGTCGATCGATCAGGTTAAGCTATGCTTGCCGCGGTTGGTCCATGGATGGGTGACTATCTTTACAATACCAAGACCCTTTCGTGGCTTGGAAAGCACGTTAAGCTGTTGATTCCTGGATCTTTGACAGTCGTTAAGGGTCGTCAGAAGCCTGAAAGTCTGACAACCAGTTTTGCCAAGGGGTATCGTATTACCCAGTAACTGGGTTGTGGAGGTCAGATAGGCAGTTGCTCCATGTAAAGTGCTGGTACTCAGCTGCATCCGGTTAGACTGGAAGCCGAGCCTAACATATTTGGTAAAGGATAGGCAGATGATGGACTTTTTGCCAATTAATTGCAATAGGTACTTACTTACCTACCTAGTTTTAAAACGAAATTGTTTTAACTGTTGTCTAAATCTCTCAAGGATTTATTACCGTTGAATAACGGGGGTTTTAAAGAAATAGTGACTGTTAATAATGTAACAGTACTAGTTTTTGGTTTAATTCTAATTAAACCTTTTTGAGGTGGACACGCCAGCTTAGCGCACACTGAAGGATAAGCCAATCAAAGGCTAGAGAAATGACGTCATGCTATTCGGTAATTGGATAGACGCGTTTTATGTGCGTTATGACGGCGTGTTCAACTAAAAAAAATGATTTATTTTTAATTCGTTTTAATCATCAATAAAGCTCAGTCTGCATCGTAAACATTCTGATTTTATATCCGTATGTTACTTTTATATCTTAATTTTAAGATCCGATCTGAGAAATCTAATCAAATGACTCAATAAAATATAAAATTAAATTAATGTCTCTCTCAGCTCTAGTTAATTTATATAAACACATAAATAAAACTATACAAAGACCCGTTAATTGATTGGGAACATCGCAAATAGAAACAGTTTGACACAACACAACCCACACACACGGCTTCTTGTGTTGTTGGTTTAGAAAAAAAAAAATACGATTGTCTATACCACGCCTCGGATTAAGTATGATCATCTATTTATCGCTGTGACACTAAGTAAAGCCTGAGTCACACGGCGTGGGTGAAAAAACACGCGATTTCTTAATGGTAAAGTAACATCAATAATCTTGAAGCCCGGACATATTATTTGTGTTTTACTACGGGAACTAAACGTCCTTGCTTCGCTCGTGTGCCCTTATACGAAACATTTCTCGATTAAATAACGTGAATCATCGAAAACGGGTGTTAACCTACGTTCGCACTGGCGCTCTTTTTAACGCGACGTTTCTTGCCGCGCATTGGATTTTTAACGCTCGACTTAGTGGCGTGAGTTGAAAATCCAACTGTGCACTTTTTCAACGCGCTAAGGATGCTCTCTATTGGAATCTCAACGTTCAGTTCAACGCCGAGAGTTGTAAATCCAGAGCACGGTCAAAAACTTCGCGTTAAAAAAACGCCCGTGCTTTCGTCGTGCTAAGTGTTCAAGCTTGGTTGTAAACGGTAATGACAAAGGTCGAACATTACAGTGACATTAATGTCATTTTATCAGAACTGACACTTATCACTTCATAAAGATTTATTGCCGTACTTGATGACATTTCTATCTAAAGATAGTATCTTAAATGGTTTATTAATAAAACACGTATGCACGCGTTACATACTCATAGAAGTCTATAATATACCTATATTTAAAGATATTACAATGTATGCCATCTGTAATGTTTGCTCTATACTCAATCTACTGTCATCTCATTTTGATGACAGACAAATTACACTGTCAACCCTAATTGCGTATTAACACACTTTCAATAAAAATCTGAATCATTTTGAAAGATATTCCTAATCCATTGCTTCACAAGTTCTAAAAAAATGTCTGCTCAATAACATAAATGACGCAATGAATCTTGTTGAACTGTCAAAATTAAAGCCATTGCAACTGTTAGTCTGTTATGCAATTACCCCGCTGGTCAAATAATACTTAACGATCATTTACCTACGCAAATAATTTGAATAAGAAGGATGTTGTAACTATTATAATAGGATGATGACTATAACCACTGTTTTTATAAGCAATACGCAAAATAAACACGGAAATGAAGACTTTAGGTAAGAACAAATTACATATAATGACACAAGACACAACGATACGTCATGTTTAATTTATGCAATACAATTTACAGCTTGACAGTTTTGAAACAAATTACGACAGCACAAAAGGAACATTATCGTTATCACAATCGCGTAGATACTTATTCAGAAACACATTACTCATTTTGTAACCTTTTCAAGGTAGGACTTAGGTAGATTCACATCCAGATTGAGCATCATGATCCCTTAGTTTCACAAGGCAGGTTTTTCAAACACAAGATAGCAAGGTATTTTTATCCTAGCTTGAGATTGCTAGCTGTCTAACCTAATTTTGAAAAACTAGCCTCCTATATACTAAGGCATCAGACTGCACATACAGTCCGGCCGTCGAAAAAATACGTTCCTGACACCTGTAATTGTGACAATTCTAGTAGTCAATAAATATCAAATTCGCAAAACACGTATTCGTTTGTATAAAATTGACAGGTGTCAACAACGCATCCTCTCGTCGGCCGAACTGTAGTTAGAACACAATAGACAAGTATTCATAGATTATAAGTCAATGGAAGTATTATATCCATAGTTCCTATATTACATACGTTTGTAGAGACACAATTATTACACACAATAACTATAAAGCCTTATTGCAATACAACCTTATCGACTAATATAACAACGAAGCAATCAAGATAAACTGCACTGTCGATAACTTGCAATAGAGTCATGTGTGCAATCTATTTTATGAGGACCAATAAGGACCGAGAACCAATCAAGTTTTCCCTCCAATACACAAAAAAAAACCGTTTCGTTTCCATTTTCCATCATTACAAATTCTAGCTTTTCCAGTGAAATCGAACTCAAAGAATGATTGCCATTCATGAAAAAAAAAGATAGATAGGTTATGTCATTCTGTCAGTCATTCCTTTTTCAAAACAGTTGTGACATTCAAACACCATTGCAAATTATCAATCCAAAAATGTTGACCACACCTTTATTACTAACGAATCAAAGACGAAATTATCACATCTTTTTATTTCATAACTGTAAAATCAAACCTTGTAAACAACATCATCCCAATGAAACCGTTTTGAACTATTAAATTTAATATTAGTCATAAATGTTCGTCCGCAGATTATATCGGCTATTCAGAAGATATATGGCGTCAAATCATTATTAATTGAGTTGATTTGATTTATTTTTATGACGATGACAACATGACGAGATAATTGAAGACCTGCTAAGTTGCTAAGAATATTAAACGTGGCCATTAGAATTTATAAGAGGATGAATGAAAGGCGACTAACAAAGGGATTTACAAGGCAGATGTGACTGGAAACGCCGTAAGGGGACGTTCTAGAAGGACATGTAATATAGTGACCTTATTGGTGATTTTCTTCTTAATTCCGAACCAGCCTGCGGGCTTACTCTTGAAACTAATTTTAATTCTAATTGAATGCTAATATAATTCAGATGTTAATTTTACAGTCACGTGATTCGGTACTCTTGAAAGCAATATTGTCAACATTGAAATGAAATTGACATTGATCCGCGATCATTTTGTTATACGTGAAGTTAGCTATGTTACGGGCTGCAATAGTGTGGTTCAACTCATTACGATAAACCGGTAATAGGGCTTTAAAATGCTTTATCCTTTAAATAACAAGGCTAAAAAATAAATATGATATAAATAGTTGTATAATTGATTATTTTGAACGTATTAAATTCATTTGAGCGTAAGAAAACGATTAAAATCATAAAATTAACCATGACTGGCTGCATGCGGTAGGATCGTTGCCTACACAGTACACTACAAAAAAAAAGGTAAGTCAAATGGTTTTTGAACTAAGTTTGTTGTTGTTTTTTGTGATCGTTATAAACCACGGATTTTATGTTTTAAACTAATAAAGCTTTGTACGTGGTACGTAAATATACATCATAGGTACTTACTTTATTATTTAAAGCAATGTTTTATATACTTTATTAATTACATTGTTAAGATTTTTGTATTGTCAATGTAGTTAGTTTCTTGGTCTATGTTTTATAAAATAAAATTATATTATGTTGTACTAATAAAAGATTTCCTGTTTTAGTTACAATGACACATCGTCCAAGTTACGCCCAATTAGAAGGTTTAGTGGAATTCTTGGAGCAAAACCCAGGCATAGCCAAAGGTTTGCTTCGGACCGCTCAAGGCAAATTAGAAACGAAGAGGAAATGGGAAAATTTGGCAACTAGTTTAAATTCTCTCGGAGGAGCAATTAAAAATGGTCAAGGCTGGGCTAAGGTAAATCAAAATAATGAAGTAGGTGATAAGAATCATTATATACTTACAGCAATTTCATTAATATAATGCATGTTTTTAGTATTGGACTGAGAAGAAACACAGTCTAAAGAAGCAGTGCGCACAACTCTCAGCTTCAATGAGGCGCACTGGTGGTGGGATGGCAGACAACTTGCCAGAATTGTCTGCCTTAGAAAATAGATTGGTGGCGGTGATGGGTGGACAAGAGTTTGCGACTGGAGGTCCAAGATTGATAGTCAATCCATTTCCTCAAACAGTAATATATTTTAATATTTACAATATTGTCATACCTATGATATTTATTTTACACAACATATTTTATTTATCTAATAATAACAATAATTTCATTGTTTCAGACTAGACCTACCGAGCCACCAGTCGTGATAGAGGATTCATATGTTATACCAGTAGAAGCAGAAATGCATAACAATCAAATATCCCCTATTCCTGACATGTCACACAATGACACAATACCAGCATCATCCACAAGTAAGTTTGAATTTGTAGGAATGTTTAATTAAACATTTGGAATAAGCCGTCCATCAGCCACACAACCCAACATCTCAGAAGTTTGAAACTTGTTTGGTCAAATTCCGATTTTATCTACATAATTATATTTTATTTATATTTCAGTACCTGCGCCTCTCACGCCACTTCAGAATACCATACCACCCCACCCCACCCCCCACCGGCGCCGCCGCTCTCAGAGGCCGTTGGATGCAAATATGGACCAGTTCGCGAGTATCGAAGCGCGGCGGGTTGAAGCGGAAATGATTACAGCGCAAGCACTTGCCCAATTGTCCGAAAACATTGGCAATATCGCAAGTGCTTTGACATCTATTGCTAATGCAATTTCGGATGAAGCTAGACAATTTATGCCAAATCCATGAAGAATTTACCATTTTTTAGTTTCATAATCAGATAGAGCCATCCACAAAGACGAGCCCCACTCTTTTTCCTAATGCTCAGAACAAAGTGTGCAACATTCCGCTAGTATTTTATTAGATTTGTTGGTACACAGTAATTATTATTAGTGTGCTTCTAATATGTTTTGTTTTTATTATTTAATTTGATTTTATGTTGTTAACTTTTGTCCTTGATAGTTTTATAAGTAAATAAAAGTACATTAAAATAAAATAAAACAATTTATTGAGTTCTCCATCAAGAAAAATGTATGTATTAGGGGTCTTTAATCCCTGTTATATTGCTTCCTATTACAGGAACCAATATAACATTTAGGAATAAAGAATAAATAAACAAAAATAACACCATACACACACATAATGTCACAAACTGCATGAAATACATTAACAAAGAAAAAAGTAAAATGTTTTAACTAATAACAAATCAAATAAAATGTCATTTATTCAAACTAGGCTGAGAATCAGCACTTTTGGAACATCAAAATTACAAAAGACAGTCTCCCACTAGCTAACCACATTTACAATCAACTCATTAGAAAACATTGAAATGAGTAGATTATGTCAATAATAAATTAAAATAAAATTAAACTGACTTATACAGTCAACTAAAAAAATTAATAAAAAGCAATTATATGAACACAAATAACCTGTCAGTAAGTTAATTCTGGAGTAAGAACATAAACATTGTCTTGAGTTAATGGAATAGTATGCCTTTGAACAAAGGTTGGATTTTACTTGAGCTTTATACATATTAAAAGGCAAATCTAGCAAAGAAGAAGGTAGCTAGTGATAAAAACAATACTTAAATCTAAAAAAAAACTTATATGAATCTTATCATACCTTTTTATCTACTTGCCCACAACTGCTGAACTAAAGCATTTCGCTTTGCAATGCCTCGTCTTAGTTCAGCAGATGTGCTGCTAGTCAATTCTTGAGAAGTGACAGCTGGGTAATCATTACCATACTCTGCTGTACTCTCCACAAGATCAATAAGTCTACTGTCTCTATTGATACACATATTGTGTAAGACACAACATGCGTTGATTATTTTGGCTGCTGTATCTGGATGATAATGTAGCACCCTATGCCCGAGTAAGCACCGCCATCTGTTCTTAAGTACACCAATGGCACGTTCCACTGTATTTCGTGCAGAGCAGTGTAACTTGGTGTAGTATTGTTCTGGGGAGCCTTCAGGAGCGTCTACTATTGGTGTCATCATATACTCCCTCTGGGCATATCCAGAATCACCTGAAAAGTAAAACTAATTAAAATATGTTCACGATCAGAAAAACTAAAATTTCTGATCCGACTACTTATTACATCATTTACTTGCCTAGTAAAAACACATTTTCTCCATTATTATTCAAATTAATTAAATGTTGTTTCACAGGATGCTGATTCCAGACAAAACTGTCATGTGAAGCTCCTCCAAATGAAGCATCTACTGACAAAATTCTTAAATCTGCATCACTTATCTGAAAATACATATACTATAAATCAAGGAAATTTAACTAATTTGTTATGAAATGTATTACAATTAAATATTAATTAAAAGTATTGCCTTACAATGAGAACATTTCTTGAATGGAAATGTTTGCGATTAAAAAATCTCTCTTCATTTTCTATTGGTCTAATTATAGCCACATGAGTGCCGTCAATACATCCTATAACAGATGGTATGTGAAATTTTTCATAAAACCTGGAACATAAAACATAGTATATGGTTACTATAGGTACTATAGAACAAGGAATTTTAGATAACTATAAATTATTTAAGTGGATAAATAAAATTAGGTAAGCATTAGCATTACCTCCTCTTTATAGCATGTCTTTCCTGATGAGTTTGAGGAAACTTAATCCATTTATTTTGTACTATTGGATGGTTAAGAGCAGCCGTTACATCTCTAATAGTACGAGAAACAGATTGCTGCGACATTAGGGTCCCATAGGTGCCTCCAACAAGTTTTTGATAACTCCCAGTCGCATAAAAGGACAATGCCACTAAAACCTGCAAGAATTATAATAGTATTATGCTATTGATCTTCCAAAAAAAGTCATGATTATCATTGATATCACATCATAAGTCATATATCAAAGACAACATAGGTACCTTATATTTTGGTGATATATCGCTTCTTCGTTTAGGAGTTGGCATAAAGGGCTTAATGTTTTCGTAGATTTCCTCAAACAAATCCTTGCTTACTCGATAGTTTGCTTTGAACTCGTGTTCATTCATTGAAAATGCTTTGTTAGTATACCGCATGATCCGGCGCTCATCTCGTCTTTGTTTTATAATTTTTTTGTGTGAATTATGTAAAACACTGTACACAACTGCTAATCGTGCCATATTTTACCTCTTATAACTCTCAGAAAGCCACATACAACACAAAACAATTTCCAAAAAGTTACACTTTTGTTCTTAGACAAATCACTATCAACAGACTATTCCCACGCAATATTGGCGCAATACACAGCTGTCAAAATACACTCAAGAGTAGCGTTTACCCGACGCCAAGCCCGATCCTAAATTCCACTTAGTTCCCCAAAAAGAACACCCACTTTACAAACCGATTGGCGCTAGCATCGAACTCAAGAGTACGAAACTTCACAATTCCAATGTCGATCTATCGGAATTAAATTCAAGAGTAAGCCCCCTGTCCCTTGTTGCCCTCTCCCAGCGACGCCCTAAGCCGAGGTCCGTACCCCACAGGGTGTGCCCTTAGCGTATAGTCGCTTAGTTAAGTTTTTTTAAGCTCTGGCTGGAGGCCCTAATTTATTGAGGCATCCACAGGCAAGCCCGGTTAAGCAGACGACAATCTCATAGGCTTAACTGCGAGATGCCATTCACCAAAAAAAAAAATGTTCTTCAGAAAGGACATGCGTAGTACTCGCAACCGGTGTGCGTGATGACCAGATGAAATGTCAAAGATCCACGAATGACAGCCGGAGGGGTCTTGGTATGTAAAGATGGTCACCCATCCAGGGATCAACCGTGGCAAGCGTAGCTTAACCTGATCGATCGACCCGTGTGGCTGATATTACTTAGCCACAAGCCCCTCATGACTTACTTACACAGCGTCCATCTTTGAATACAATACAATACACAGCAACCTCATCGTCTCCATTTATGTGAAGTAAATAAGATGCAACAAATTGATCGTAGGCTGCAATGCCACGTTACTAGGTCTCAGGAACAATAAAATCCTACTTAAATTAACATTGAAGAGCTCAAGAACAGATCTCTAATATAAGATGGCTTACTAACTAAAGACACAGAATACTTATGCTAAAGAGTGATGAGAAACATATGTTTCGCTTTGTGGAAATTGAAGTCAAACGGGTTCTAGGTAACAGGATAATAGTGCTTAGTGTTCAAGAGTGAGATGTAAGATGAGCGTCTTCTACTTAAATATTATTGTGAGTAGAAACATGTTTCGAAGCGTAGACAGTTTTTTTTTTTTTCTGAAATTTAGGTTTTGCCCATTATTAGATGTTTTTCCGCGTCTTTGTCACATACAAACTTTGCAGCTGCCTTTAGACTCTCATTGAATTTGAGCTTAGCAAAATGTCTGCATCTTCTTCCTTTTTTTTTCAACATATACTATCCCACTGCTCGGCAAAGATCTCCCTCGTGGACTTCCACATCTCTCTTTACTCCCCTCACCTACTCTACACCCTCTGGGGGCTTACTCTTGAATTTAATTCCGATAGATCGACATTGGAATTGTGAAGTTTCGTACTCTTGAGTTCGATGCTAGCGCCAATCGGTTTGTAAAGTGGGTGTTCTTTTTGGGGAACTAAGTGGAATTTAGGATCGGGCTTGGCGTCGGGTAAACGCTACTCTTGAGTGTATTTTGACAGCTGTGTATTGCGCCAATATTGCGTGGGAATAGTCTGTTGATAGTGATTTGTCTAAGAACAAAAGTGTAACTTTTTGGAAATTGTTTTGTGTTGTATGTGGCTTTCTGAGAGTTATAAGAGGTAAAATATGGCACGATTAGCAGTTGTGTACAGTGTTTTACATAATTCACACAAAAAAATTATAAAACAAAGACGAGATGAGCGCCGGATCATGCGGTATACTAACAAAGCATTTTCAATGAATGAACACGAGTTCAAAGCAAACTATCGAGTAAGCAAGGATTTGTTTGAGGAAATCTACGAAAACATTAAGCCCTTTATGCCAACTCCTAAACGAAGAAGCGATATATCACCAAAATATAAGGTACCTATGTTGTCTTTGATATATGACTTATGATGTGATATCAATGATAATCATGACTTTTTTTGGAAGATCAATAGCATAATACTATTATAATTCTTGCAGGTTTTAGTGGCATTGTCCTTTTATGCGACTGGGAGTTATCAAAAACTTGTTGGAGGCACCTATGGGACCCTAATGTCGCAGCAATCTGTTTCTCGTACTATTAGAGATGTAACGGCTGCTCTTAACCATCCAATAGTACAAAATAAATGGATTAAGTTTCCTCAAACTCATCAGGAAAGACATGCTATAAAGAGGAGGTAATGCTAATGCTTACCTAATTTTATTTATCCACTTAAATAATTTATAGTTATCTAAAATTCCTTGTTCTATAGTACCTATAGTAACCATATACTATGTTTTATGTTCCAGGTTTTATGAAAAATTTCACATACCATCTGTTATAGGATGTATTGACGGCACTCATGTGGCTATAATTAGACCAATAGAAAATGAAGAGAGATTTTTTAATCGCAAACATTTCCATTCAAGAAATGTTCTCATTGTAAGGCAATACTTTTAATTAATATTTAATTGTAATACATTTCATAACAAATTAGTTAAATTTCCTTGATTTATAGTATATGTATTTTCAGATAAGTGATGCAGATTTAAGAATTTTGTCAGTAGATGCTTCATTTGGAGGAGCTTCACATGACAGTTTTGTCTGGAATCAGCATCCTGTGAAACAACATTTAATTAATTTGAATAATAATGGAGAAAATGTGTTTTTACTAGGCAAGTAAATGATGTAATAAGTAGTCGGATCAGAAATTTTAGTTTTTCTGATCGTGAACATATTTTAATTAGTTTTACTTTTCAGGTGATTCTGGATATGCCCAGAGGGAGTATATGATGACACCAATAGTAGACGCTCCTGAAGGCTCCCCAGAACAATACTACACCAAGTTACACTGCTCTGCACGAAATACAGTGGAACGTGCCATTGGTGTACTTAAGAACAGATGGCGGTGCTTACTCGGGCATAGGGTGCTACATTATCATCCAGATACAGCAGCCAAAATAATCAACGCATGTTGTGTCTTACACAATATGTGTATCAATAGAGACAGTAGACTTATTGATCTTGTGGAGAGTACAGCAGAGTATGGTAATGATTACCCAGCTGTCACTTCTCAAGAATTGACTAGCAGCACATCTGCTGAACTAAGACGAGGCATTGCAAAGCGAAATGCTTTAGTTCAGCAGTTGTGGGCAAGTAGATAAAAAGGTATGATAAGATTCATATAAGTTTTTTTTTAGATTTAAGTATTGTTTTTATCACTAGCTACCTTCTTCTTTGCTAGATTTGCCTTTTAATATGTATAAAGCTCAAGTAAAATCCAACCTTTGTTCAAAGGCATACTATTCCATTAACTCAAGACAATGTTTATGTTCTTACTCCAGAATTAACTTACTGACAGGTTATTTGTGTTCATATAATTGCTTTTTATTAATTTTTTTAGTTGACTGTATAAGTCAGTTTAATTTTATTTTAATTTATTATTGACATAATCTACTCATTTCAATGTTTTCTAATGAGTTGATTGTAAATGTGGTTAGCTAGTGGGAGACTGTCTTTTGTAATTTTGATGTTCCAAAAGTGCTGATTCTCAGCCTAGTTTGAATAAATGACATTTTATTTGATTTGTTATTAGTTAAAACATTTTACTTTTTTCTTTGTTAATGTATTTCATGCAGTTTGTGACATTATGTGTGTGTATGGTGTTATTTTTGTTTATTTATTCTTTATTCCTAAATGTTATATTGGTTCCTGTAATAGGAAGCAATATAACAGGGATTAAAGACCCCTAATACATACATTTTTCTTGATGGAGAACTCAATAAATTGTTTTATTTTATTTTAATGTACTTTTATTTACTTATAAAACTATCAAGGACAAAAGTTAACAACATAAAATCAAATTAAATAATAAAAACAAAACATATTAGAAGCACACTAATAATAATTACTGTGTACCAACAAATCTAATAAAATACTAGCGGAATGTTGCACACTTTGTTCTGAGCATTAGGAAAAAGAGTGGGGCTCGTCTTTGTGGATGGCTCTATCTGATTATGAAACTAAAAAATGGTAAATTCTTCATGGATTTGGCATAAATTGTCTAGCTTCATCCGAAATTGCATTAGCAATAGATGTCAAAGCACTTGCGATATTGCCAATGTTTTCGGACAATTGGGCAAGTGCTTGCGCTGTAATCATTTCCGCTTCAACCCGCCGCGCTTCGATACTCGCGAACTGGTCCATATTTGCATCCAACGGCCTCTGAGAGCGGCGGCGCCGGTGGGGGGTGGGGTGGGGTGGTATGGTATTCTGAAGTGGCGTGAGAGGCGCAGGTACTGAAATATAAATAAAATATAATTATGTAGATAAAATCGGAATTTGACCAAACAAGTTTCAAACTTCTGAGATGTTGGGTTGTGTGGCTGATGGACGGCTTATTCCAAATGTTTAATTAAACATTCCTACAAATTCAAACTTACTTGTGGATGATGCTGGTATTGTGTCATTGTGTGACATGTCAGGAATAGGGGATATTTGATTGTTATGCATTTCTGCTTCTACTGGTATAACATATGAATCCTCTATCACGACTGGTGGCTCGGTAGGTCTAGTCTGAAACAATGAAATTATTGTTATTATTAGATAAATAAAATATGTTGTGTAAAATAAATATCATAGGTATGACAATATTGTAAATATTAAAATATATTACTGTTTGAGGAAATGGATTGACTATCAATCTTGGACCTCCAGTCGCAAACTCTTGTCCACCCATCACCGCCACCAATCTATTTTCTAAGGCAGACAATTCTGGCAAGTTGTCTGCCATCCCACCACCAGTGCGCCTCATTGAAGCTGAGAGTTGTGCGCACTGCTTCTTTAGACTGTGTTTCTTCTCAGTCCAATACTAAAAACATGCATTATATTAATGAAATTGCTGTAAGTATATAATGATTCTTATCACCTACTTCATTATTTTGATTTACCTTAGCCCAGCCTTGACCATTTTTAATTGCTCCTCCGAGAGAATTTAAACTAGTTGCCAAATTTTCCCATTTCCTCTTCGTTTCTAATTTGCCTTGAGCGGTCCGAAGCAAACCTTTGGCTATGCCTGGGTTTTGCTCCAAGAATTCCACTAAACCTTCTAATTGGGCGTAACTTGGACGATGTGTCATTGTAACTAAAACAGGAAATCTTTTATTAGTACAACATAATATAATTTTATTTTATAAAACATAGACCAAGAAACTAACTACATTGACAATACAAAAATCTTAACAATGTAATTAATAAAGTATATAAAACATTGCTTTAAATAATAAAGTAAGTACCTATGATGTATATTTACGTACCACGTACAAAGCTTTATTAGTTTAAAACATAAAATCCGTGGTTTATAACGATCACAAAAAACAACAACAAACTTAGTTCAAAAACCATTTGACTTACCTTTTTTTTTGTAGTGTACTGTGTAGGCAACGATCCTACCGCATGCAGCCAGTCATGGTTAATTTTATGATTTTAATCGTTTTCTTACGCTCAAATGAATTTAATACGTTCAAAATAATCAATTATACAACTATTTATATCATATTTATTTTTTAGCCTTGTTATTTAAAGGATAAAGCATTTTAAAGCCCTATTACCGGTTTATCGTAATGAGTTGAACCACACTATTGCAGCCCGTAACATAGCTAACTTCACGTATAACAAAATGATCGCGGATCAATGTCAATTTCATTTCAATGTTGACAATATTGCTTTCAAGAGTACCGAATCACGTGACTGTAAAATTAACATCTGAATTATATTAGCATTCAATTAGAATTAAAATTAGTTTCAAGAGTAAGCCCGCTGATAAACGTAATTTCCGAATTTCATGCTTCTATCTTCCGTAGGTTGTTCGTTGTCTGTCAGGCTCTCTCAAATCTGTCAAAACTGTGACAATGATTCATTTTACAAGTAAAATTATAACCATTTAACTAACTGCACTCGACATTAATTTCCTTCTTAATGAAAAACGCTCATTAACTCAATACTTAGTTAATGGATATCCGCGCGGTAAACGTGACATCAGTTAACCGTAACACGTGCGTTAACGTTATCAGTTACATGCACCATTCCTATGGAGCCTTTGTTTTAAAATGCAACACTTTTGTTATGCATACTAACTGACATTTTAAAATAAATGGTTCATTTTGAAGCTACTTCGTCTTTTCAAAGACTTGTAACATAGAAATACTTCTTATATCTATGGTCGTTGCTTATAATATTCAAGTGGTTCGTTGAGTGTCCTCTGTCTAACTAACCCTTACGTGGAAAAACTGACTCTTATGGTCTATGTGTGCGTGAAGATGAGTGAGTGAGACGTTGATTCATAAAAACTTGCTTAATATAGAGAAACCATATAGGTTGCAAAGTCTAGCAACAAAAACTACACAGTCAAACGTATCGTAGCGGCCTCATCAAACATGCCTATTCCAATTAATACCAACGATGTACTTCCTCATAGCATCAACGAGATACATCTTGAAGGGAATCCGAAACATTTCTTATCGCGTCTGATCAATTAAGTTAATCGACAGCCTACATCATGCCTACACTCCACTCGCTCCCTCGGCGTTGTCCGTCAAACCGCTCAGTATAGCACCGCGAGCCGCGAAGCCTACACACGCGCGTATCCGAACAAGGCAAACGTCAAACTTGGCGCGCTTTTTTATATTATTTTTTTAAACAACAAAGTTGTTACGTATACAGCCAAAAATGTCGGCGGACGTGTTGAGTGAAGATCTTAAATCTCGACTACATTTAACAACAAAAACAGTTGGACAAGACAGGATACGACGGGCGCGGGAAAATAATGAAGATGTCGCGATTCTGTCTATGTTCCTTCCAACTGCAACCGCTGAAAGAGAAAATAAGAAGTTTTGTTGTGCGTTAAGGGATCAGTGTCTGCTTGGTGACTCGAGGAAAACAATTGCAGGTGTTTATTATGTTTTTTTCATTTGTTTTTTGTTCTTCGAGGAACAGTGGATTATTTTATAATGCCTCTGCTTTTCAGATAAAATCTTGATGTCTTCATAACGTTGACGTGATTATTTGTCATTAACTTTAATCCAAGTGTTTAGTATAATCTTGACGGAAGTACACTTCAAGTCCACACAGTGATTGTCCCTTTTCTCCGATGATAACCTTCACAGATATAAGTTATTTAAAACTATAGAGATAATGATCTAGAATAGAAATATCCATGAATAAGTAATACGAAAGCGACACTTTCTATTCAACTGGTTTTCTCAATTATAACAGGTTTATAAGGAGCCATGTTGGTCTAGACGGACGTTCTACCACACCCTGGACACTCCATACAACGCTCGCAAAATAATTACCTACTACCACTACATTGACAAATGACGTTTGTATACGTGTAAATGTGTGCGTGAAATCTAGTAGGGCTGGCTGGCACTACTCGGCAGTAGTGCGTAGGCGGCGGCGGCGCTGCCCGAACGTATGCAACAATGGGGCGCCGCGCGCCGCGAGACTAGGTACTCACAGAATTCTAATTAATAACATTTCTATTGTACTACTTTTCAAGTCCAAGAACGAATAGAACGTGAAAGAAAGATACATAACTAAGACAATAAAGAGAGAGAGCAATAATTTAATAGTTGGTATGTTAATATTACGGAAGTTTTAATTGTTCTAAAACGAAGAAAACTTGGAAAATAAATGAATAATAGAGAAAATTATGAAAATAAATTATCACAACACTGGCTTAACTTGTTTGTCTGTAATATACTAGCTTTTATTTTTTATGGGTTTAAAGGATATTTGAGTTGCTGTTCCTTACCTTCTTTCATGTTTCGGGAACCGAAAGAAACTCCTGTCTTTATCGTTCCTCGATGAAGATAAGCATCCAAATAATGCACAAAATACAACCATCGTGATTAACACAAAATATAAAGCTAAAAAAATAATGTGTAAGTTCGTGTCAGCAGTAGGTAGGTACAGCGCTGCGGTTCTTGTGTATGCGAGCGCCATTGTTAAAGAGCAGGCGACGAACACATCGAAGTGCGGGGTGAGGTGCGGTAACTGATGTTAGTGCGGGGAAGGGAGTGGCCTTTCTGTACGTAGTACTTTAAGTATTCTGTGGTTCTACTAAGTTTAACATCTGTAAATGTTTGTTTTGTAAATAATTCTTTACACGATTCGTTTGTAAACTGGGGCAGAAACAACGACACCATACTGTCGTGGACCTTTTTCGTCTCGTTCCTTTTTTGATTATTTCGAATAACACATGAGTCTTTGGTTGGTCAACTGACTCGGGCCTACGTTTATTTATAAATATTTCAACAAAAAAAAAAAAACAGGAAAATGTAAAAAGTTTTTAGTTTTCTCGGTCCTTTTCACATTAGGTCTTTATAGCATTTGTTTTAAAATATTAATAAGACGCAGTCTGTTCTTAAGACTAGCTAAACTTTACGATTTGGCTTTTATAATCCGTGACTCGAATTTTAAACTTGAAAAGATCGTATCGCAGCTTTAAGTGTGTCGTCAACCCGTATGATAGTAAAAATTTAAATATAAAAGCTTGTACTAAAATGAGAATGCAAACATTCTTCTGTGAAATAACTCAAGTAACGTTTCTAACGAAGCCTACATAACAAGGTTTTTTTACTAACTAACTGTAACTATATCTAGACATATTTTTTTGCCTTTTTTGCTCAATTCCACGAACAATTCGTGGCAGTAATATCTCCCATTATTACAAAAGTTTAGCCATTTTCTTGTTTTCGACCAAAATACATACGTTACACGTTTTTATTTATCTATTCCGAATATGAAAATCGCTGTATTTAATTGCGCATTATGAATAGGTCCGTCAATATTTCTTCTAAAAATGGTTGACCTAAAAAGCTAGATAATTTAACTTTCCACTCACGAAAAAAGTCACTTTATTCTTTCGTTCCGAATATTTTAATAAAAAAAACAGATTCATGACATTTCATAAACATGTATTCATAAAAACTTCTTAATTCGAGATACCATAACCATCACATCATTCATTAATTGAATGCAATGTGCGACTCTTATCTTTTCATTCAATTAATCTTCCCATTAAATGGAGGTCACGTCTTAATTCATTTAAACGCACGTTTATATGTTTGTTAAGTAAATGGTGATGGTAAACGTTTTTGACTATGTTTAATTTGTTAAACAGACGTGCCTACTTAAATAATTAGCGAGTACTTACATGGTGTGTATTTCGACGTAATTTTAATAGGTATGAACATAACATACGGGGGCATGTTTAACACCCAAGTAAATATATGACGGTTCATAAATAGCGGGAAAATTGAAAGAGGTACAATTTATTTTTGAAAATGAGCTCTAGTCATTTTTATGGTCCAGTGCAATTTTTTCGTACTGGCACACTAAACATACTAATAAACCTCATAATAAGGAAAACAAACTCTATGGAAGGTGTGACTTTATAATATTTGAGTTTGTCAAACGTAGATCTTGCTCTTCTCCAGCCGCCATAACTAATACTTATTGGCGGGAAATATTTTCAATTTTTTTTTAATCCATGTTTGCACTGTAAATGTCAACTTTCGGTCAGATTTCAACCTTCACCCTAATTTGTGGTTCAATGATGATATGCCCTTTTAGAGAGGTATTACGTCATGACACGGCTATGGCAGAACTAAATAAATATTAAACTTTATTTGTATTACCGCCTTTTATGTAAATTAAACTAGGTATGTTAACTTACTTAGTTACTCAAGTAAATACAATCTCGGTTTTGTTAGGTTGTCATACAAAAAAGACTTAGATAGGTACCTCTTACTAGGTATTTTCCTCCTAGGTAAAAACAGAGTAGGTACTTAATTTATCATTCTAGAATAATTTAATCATATAAACGTCTCTACAACGCAAACTATTAAAGCGAAGACACAACTTTGTAAAAACCATACCGTCGTGATCGGCACAGGAAATACGGATGTAAAGATTTAAAAAGTTTTCGAACTTTTTCCTACGGATAATTTTAACGACATAGGAAGGTACAGGTTATTTTAAAACAGGCTTCAAAGTAGCGTGGGGAAATAAAAGTTTATTCATAGACGTCCAAATGTGATTTGATATCGACCTAATTCTTAAGGAGTAACGTTTTATTGGCCAGTAATAAAATACAGGTTTAAAAAAAGAATAGAAAAATAATTTCACTGACGAAAATAAATCAAATATTATGATTACTTTACCTAAACAACAGTTCCCTATTTAATTTCGTCGACAAATAGGATAGTCCTACTGAAATCCTTGAAAATTACAATGACATAGGTCCAGAGTGTCACAAATGTAACTATTTATGTTCTTAATACCCATTCAACATTTATGTACAGCGCACAAACAAAGCTTTTAGGTAAACAACTCGGAAAAATACAAATTACCCGCATTTACATGAAAAATAACTGAAGTTAGTCGAGTTTAGCAAGTCGGAAACTCCCGTATAATTCCGTAATATCCGGCTGCGAACATTTTTATTCTATGTTCAGGCATTCGGGCCCGTATTCTAGAACGATGCTCAAGCATGAATCTCGATTAAAACTCACAAATCGAGATTCATAGCATTTTTCCAGAATACGGCACTCAGACGGTGAACACTGCATTACGCGAACATAAAAACATAACTTTACCGTCGTGTTTTTTAAAGTGACGCAGTTTTACATTCGCTTTTCTAAAGGAAGGGAAACGGAAATGTACGTTACTTTTTTTTTGCTTTACGCATACTTAAGGTGAATGCGTAGTTGTAGCCCGCGAAATTCAATTTTTCTTACGTTTTTTGCAATTTTCAGGTCAGTGTCAGGTTGTATCTTGATCAAAATATGATTCGCGACAATAACAGGTACGTATTTACAGAATTATAATAATTAGAATCATTAATACATCTTCCTAAGTTAGATTTCTACCGTTAAGAACAAATCTCGTATGGAAAAGTGTTGGTGGTAGAAATCTAACTTAAACAGATGTATTAATGATTCTGATGATTATAATTCTGTGAATACGTACCTGTTATAGTCGCGAATCAAATTTTCATCAAGATACAACCTGACACTGACCTGAAAATTGCAAAAAACGTAAGAAAAATTGAATTTCGCGGGCTACAACTACCCATTCGCCTTAAGGGCGCTTCACGCTTACTCTATGGTGGGTTGCAATTACAATTAGTGGCAAAGCAGGTAAATTTATACAGTACCATATAATAATATTATGTAGACTTCGTAACTGAAGTAGAGCAATAGTAACGTCCTTACTGGGTTCCTACCTGGAGTCGATCGAATAATGATGGTGGGTGATGGACTTTCCAATAAAGGAAACTCCTTGCATTGTCTGCGACATGCGATATTTTCTTGCAGCTCACTTCCGTTTTAATTCGCCAGGGTATTTTTAACCGACTTCAAAAAAAGGAGATTCTGTATTCGACCCGTATGTTTGTATATCCGCGATTTTTTAATCATAAATCTTATCGAAAGTAGTTTTATAATTAAGTGTAGTGTAACGAATTACTAGTAGGTAATATTAAAGTTAAATCACCATGTTGGATGGATGGGTGTATGTTTTTCTTTTATAATGCAAATGTCGCAGATATAAAGGACTTGCGTCATAATTAAGTTATTGATTACAGACCCACACCCACTTGTGCAATTATAATTTATTATATTCAATTTCAATCTAGCCATGAGCCATGATTTAATACTTATTAATACAGAATATATTCCAAATACAATATTTTTAACTATAACAAGATCAAGGTAATGCACAAATAACATAAATTCTATTTTTTTTTTAAAGCGTGGGAGTTTGATTGTCAAGTTTAAACTTGGAGTACCAAAACACGACATTTTAGGAATAATTGAACATCGTTTGATTTTCCAAATAAACATTTAATGTCTTTATAGAAATAACGGACTTAGAGAACCAAAAATTTGCAAGTCAATTTACGTATTCCCCGGGTGTTATTCACGTTTTAGGCTGACAGATTTACCACAGACAATCGGCTGCTACTGAAAAGACTACCTTAAAAAAAAAACGTGGAAAATGATCATAAACAATTTTTTTTTTTTTACTTTTTATTGTTTCCAGCTTTCTACATAATAAACTGTTGTGTTTATTACAGAGCCATTTACGGCAATAACATTATGCGACCTAAATGCTTAACACTCGTAATAATTTGTCTGAACGATAATTTCCATAATATACACGTTTATTTTTATTTTACTGTCCAAAAATGTATGAGTAATATAAATTTCGCATAGGTCAAGGGTTTTAATTGGATTTTATAGTGTTTACGTAATTTTTTATGTTGTTTTTAAACGATTTGAGTCATTCAGATATGATTTATGACAATTTAATTAAACTTGGTATGTTTTTATCGTAAGTATTACGAATTTTATTTATCATTACCATTTTATGTCATTAAAAAACAATAACCTTATTACAAATTAAAATTCATTTACGTTTATACATAAAGTACCTTCTACGTTGTACCAACTTACGTACCTACTTACTAGTTCCATGGTTTTTAAAAAAAGATCTTCCATGGATAATAAAAGTCCTTGAATCCTGGAAACGCAACTCTATCCCACAACGAGTAGGTAATGGCACTTACTTACCTACGTTAGTTAATTTATACAACCTGTTTCCCGGTTCCATACCGCTGTTTATTTAGGTTACGAACACCTGAACTACCCTCACCTTTGTATCTAATACAAATTACGGCTACCTTTACAATACAACACTCACACACACACACACAGAGACATACCTACAAATCACACACGAAGAATGGAAATTGTCGCAGTAGGTAGAGTCGTATTATTTTTCCTTAGGTAATGGGAAAATTAAACTTGACATTTTCTTTCATTAAGGGAATTAAAGTTGACACTTTTCCGGCTTGTCAATTCCTGTATACCTAATAGGAAAATGGCGCCGATTGTGTATTATATAATAGAATAGAGGACGGTTTCGAAATGTCAAATATAGGTAGGTGTTTACATGGTATTTATTAGTGTTCCTTTTTCGGGCGGAATTATTTCATGCCTTGGATTTTAATTTGACAGATATACCTATTTTTCTTCTTTATAGCTTTTTCTTGTTTTAAATCAATAAGTACTAAAGTAAGGTTTATTGTAGTCTGTTTCCTTTTCAAAATACAAAAATCCTTCAACTTACATTAGCCCACTTTCATTCAACCTTAAGACACAGTTCAAGGTCCAGAATTTCTCGATGCCAATTAAACTGACAAATGACGTCATAATTCAACAAAAAACACAAAAATACACCTTATGTTAACGGTATAAGGTCGTAAATAAGTTCTTGATGCTGACAGTGATGCATTACATCTGTATATGGATGTAGGAACAGATGGTGGATCACCATGACCTTCGGGCCCCTTATCTCGTTGATTTTAACCTCATAAGTCATGTAATAGACAGCCGATGTCTATTAGACAAACCTCTATTTATTGAAGCACACGTGCAGAGCACATCATGCCTAATAGTTGATACAGTTGGATAAAATTAGAATAAATTGCAAAGCAAATCGAGACTAGACGCTGATAAAATACTTTAAGAGATTTTAAATAGGAGAAAGTGTCCTTAAATTAATGCATCAGTCTGCATTTATAGAATTAATAATCAATACATTATTCACAAAGTTCTTTTTGACATCTGTCAGTTCGTTTATTCATATAGAGAACACAGTTTCAAACTTCGTTCCAACATATGACAAACCTCCTTGCAATAAATCACGATAGTTTCCATCGAGGCTTATAACCGTATGCGGAAATAAGTGAGCGTGTGTAAAACAGGGTACCCTTCAGTTTTATTGTTAGAGGTGGCTTGTGGCTACGTGGGGGCGAACCTTGTTTACAACCAGTCGAACCGTTCGGTTTACGACGTCAAAGTTCAAGGCAATCGCGAGGATTTTTTGATTGACTGTCATAATAATTCAAAAAAAGAACTTTCTAGAAATAAGAACTGCAAAAACGGAAATCAAATAGCCAACTGTGAGAGAACTGAATTAGTGAAAAAGATATCAAAGTAAAAAAATACAGTAAGAAGGTACATGCATATTTTTATTTTCGAATCGAATTTATATTACTTATACCTACCTGGAAGAGTAGGTCTGTACCGGTGTGCTATGATAACTTATTTTTAAATCTCCTCTTATTAAACGAAACGTAGCACGCCTGCGCCAGAAGAGGGTTCACGTCAATATTACGACGTACTAAATCAAATTATAACGGTCATAATTTCCATTTTCAAAGTAAATAACTAAATACCAACCAACAACAATGGCACGAAATCCTCTTATCAGGTTTAGCGTCACGTGCATCACATGTGCACGCAATACACGCTCAGACACGTGCATAATCAATTTAGGGAATTGCAAAATGGCGGCCCGTCATCATTTTCCTCGGGAAATTTGTTTGTTCCGTTTCGCATGCTAGGAATTTCATTCCGTGCTTTACGATGACTATAAAATGAGAAACGAGGTATTATTTCAATTTTACTGTTACCTACCAATTTGTATTATCATTTCGATTATTAGCAGAATTTTCTTGAAACGAACGGTTCCAATTTCGTTTTACGTAAAATGTCATTTATTTTTCTTTTATAGAAATGAAATTCGACGTTACTGTTGTCATTGTATTGAAATGCGACCCTTTATAATAAGGGACAAGGGTAAAGTTACAGAATGAGTTCAATTTGTAGGAATCACGAACATCGAAAATGAAAAAACGATGAATTTGTAAAACCATTTTCATAATTAGATCTTCATTCTGCTATAACAAAGCTGCACCCTAATTGTGTAACACACTTTCTGAATGATTTTGGAGGATATTGCTAATGCATTGCTTCATATGTTCGAGAAATTTGTCTGCTCAACATCGTAAATAACGCAATGAATGTTGTTGAACTGTCAAAATTAAAGCCATTGCTAACGCAATTACCCCTCATGTAGTATACTAATACTACAACAAGGATATATACAGCTTTATTTATAACTAGGTTTCTAATGGCATCTATGTGTGCCTTGTAACAAAGTAACATTGACATTGCGGCCAGGAAAACTACAAAGGAGTCTTCATTTTGTATCAATTGAGATCTCAGTACACAATGGTGTGTAAATTATCATTAGTCATGTCACATTACCATGGCATAACAAATTTGGAGACGCTGTTAAAATAATCGATTATGCGGTTGAAATAAAATATGTTATTTCGAAAGCATAAGGTTTAAAATTGAATGGCAATTTTCATGAGGATTTCGTCATGTTTGAGGTTGAATTAAGAATTGTTATAGAAAAAATATCACGTGTCTTTGGTTTGAGTTTTCCGAGAAACTATGTCATGTGTTTTTTCAAGAAGGAAGTTAAGTTTCCACAGTTAAGTTGATGTTGATTATGATAAATATGATAACTTAATAGCCTACTTTACTTAATTTAGTACCTCGCTGTATAAAAGTTTCAAGCATTACAGAAATTCCTTTCAAACATTTTTATTCAGTTTATGAATACTCTAACAAGCTCAACAGTGGAAGTTCGCTGTAAATTTAATTAATGTAATTCTCCTTTTATTTCACTTTTTGACGAGTAATAAAAATTCAGCGAAAAAGTGTTCACGAATTTTAAGGCCGCCTGTTCACCGGCGAAAAATGCCCTACGAATTTCCTACACAACGTGTAGTTCGTTGGACTTTTTTATCCAATATCGATCAGTCTGCGCCCGATATTGTGGCGTTATAAATTATACTTTTACTACGTATGCTGTAATATGCCTCTTTTTGTTAATATTTGCCCGTCCCACGCTGACCGGCTGACATCACCGCGGCCTTCATAACTCATTCGTGTTTGATCTTAACATCGCTACTAATAACTTGGACAAGCGATGCCCCGACAATGCATCATAACGTAATCATTCGTTGCTGTAACAATAACGGCATGCGATAACCGTAGGTAGGTTCTTACTGTTATCATAATAAAAAATATTATGCAAAATCACTACTTAGTTATATGTGAAAGAATGTTAACAAAGTTATGCGGGTCTGTTTTATTTTTTTACTTAATGTGCTAGTTATGTACGTAGAGCTAGCCAAGTTTTATTCATTTTAAACACATCAGTCATATCATAATTAAACGAAATGTTTTTCTGCCAAGTTTTTTGCGTCGCTTCTTCCACAGCGAATAGTGAGTGGGAATTTTCGAGGCTGTCTTATTCAAATTCATTTATTAAACTTACACATAGTTCACAAACATACTAGTACTATGGCATGCAATTCTACAACAAAAAACAACAGAAAACTTAGACATTTAACAGCGGGTCCCAAACTAGGTACAGCCTGTATCTTATTGTTAGTGACCCATATTATAGAACGCAGAAAGGCACTAATTTTAGTCCATTTTGAATTAAATGGAGTCTGACTTTCCAGTTATCAAAATAAGGTCAGATATAGCAAATCCGAGCAGTCGCAGTTCCTTTTCAGTTAATATCTGACAGATATCCGCTTAAAGCTATGCAGATTGAAATAACATTAATATTTAGCGTATCCTCATCCCACGCCGCAGAAACGGAGCAAACAACTTTCTCAGTGCCACTTAAAGCAAACGACTAACGAGTTTCATTAATTACCGATGCACGGCCGCTCCCACCGGGGATATGATAAATAGAACTGTCGTAAAGATGGAGCTTGACCATTTTTATTGGTTAAAAGATTTTATTGTGCTGCGTTTTATTGATTTTGTTATAAAACCTAAAGTATAACTATAAGTACTTATAATAAAGCTGAAGGGTTTGTTTGTTGTTTGTTTGAACGCGCCTATCTCAGGAACTACCAGTCGGATTTGAAAAAATATTTTTGCATTTGATAGCCCTATTCATAGGGAAGGCTATAGGCAGTATTTAACATCACACTAAGACCCTTGGGAGTCGAGCAAAAAGAAAAAAATTCAGAAAGGACTAAAAGCGAAAACGAAGTTATAGCACGGGCAGGTGATTCGATGCCACGGAGTGGATCGGGGGAACAAGAAATTTGACGGATGAAGATTTTTCGGATGAAATCGCAGGCAGAAGCCAGTAACTTATAAAACATTTGCATAAGATGCAGTACTGAAAGTAAACATTCTCTACCTCCATATCTTAATTTAAGAAGATTTTTTCATATCTACCTTCCCAAAAACAATTCAGTTGCAACTTCAATAACATTTAAAGTTCACCTATTCCTAGCATTAGTAATTTTAATAAACGTTGCCTACGCTGTTGTACCCCGTGGTTAACTGTAACAATTTGCAAATGAAATAGCCTAGTTATTAGGTACTGTCCGATAGCTCCAGTGGGCGTAAGGGGCCCTTTCACTGAGAACAATGGAAAAGTGGAACTGTATTGTGTATTCACAGCTTTATTATCTATAGTTGTGTATGATGCACCTTTATCTATGGACACTATGAAGTTATGAACTATAGCGAATGAGTACACGACATACTAAGATGTTTCTGAATCAAGATCTTTTTATTATGCAATAAGGCTGTTGAGGTACACAACGGTTAAAAAAAATATTGTGTTGTCAGATTTAAAACAAAAGTCTGCTTCAATCGGTGGCCAAAGATTGAAAATAAAAAACAAATATATAAAGATTAATTAAGTACAACTTATGAAAACTTCTAAATTGTCATAAAGGTTGAATGAAAAGTGCAACTTATACCTTTAAACAACAACTTACGAATTCCATAAGACCATAAAACAAAAAAAAAGGTTTAATAAATAACAAACGACCATAGACACATCATAAACATCAAACCATAAACGAACAAAATCACGAGAAACCGTCGAGAAACGAAACCGTACTCGTTTATTGCAACGATTCCCGAAATCGATATGAAATACGATAACACTTAGGGTTCAGAGACCCGAGAACTGCAGATGTAACCGAAGACTAGTCACGAACCACAATGCTTTAGTTTCCGACTGTTCACTGTTCTGACACGCGATATTTAAAGATGTTTGTGTCTATACTTGCGATTTTCTCAGACTTTGTTTGCGAATTTTGAAGCCATGTACTTATATACCTACATATAGTCTGATACAGTGGCGGTTTAAAGATATTCTGAAATTAGTGTGAGGCAGTTTTCAAGACAAACAAAAGCTATAGAGTGCCATCAGTTTCGTGAAAGAAAATGCATCATGAATTATTGTGTGACATTAGTAGATAAATGAAAATATAGTATACTTAGTTCCAACGCGCAATTGTCCCGTGGCCATTACAAATTAAATTATTCAGACTTGAGAATGCACCACAAACTAATAAAATACTATTTCCATTTTCTGCTTTTCCGGTGTCTTTTGTTACAACTAAATAAGTTACTGGGCGGAAAAATAATTTGAATTTAGAATCAAGCCTGGCTTGCATTCTTTTTAACCGACTTCAAAAAAAGGAGGAGGTTATCAATTCGACTGTATTTTTTTTTTTTTTTTTTTTTTTTTTTTATGTTTGTTACCTCATAACTTGCGACTGGGTGAACCGATTTTCATGATTCTTTTTTTATTTGAAAGCTGGTGCTTCCCGTGTGGTCCCATTGTCACCATTTTAATATCTGATGATGGGATCTTAGAGAAATCGAGGGCAACCCTTAAATTTTATAGGCTCACTTATTGTTTTTCGCATATTTTATGAAGTATCTTGTGTATTTGCGTATGGTTGTCACCATCTCAGGTAGCTGGGCTGATGATGGAAGGTACAACTCCTTAACAGTAAGAAGTTACTCGAACAGGCAAGGACTGTTTTAGTAAATTGTTTTGATGTTTGATAGGGCATTTGCCACATTTGGTCTCATGATCATCAAGTCATGACCTGATGCTGCAGTCAGGATAGTCTGCAGAGTACCTAACTCCTCGACAACTAACAGCAGATATATCGTGTTTAGGCTCATTGAAAAGGGCTCGATGTGTGGATAAACGTACTGTTAATGAGGAACACCGAAGTACATAAAGACCTGATGCTGAAGCCAGGAGCATCAGAAAAAGTACCAACCTTGAAATTACAGCACCGTAGTCGTGTTTGGGCTCATTTTAAACAGGACTAAATTTTAAGTTCAATGCAATGTTGACATAAGTCTGACCTGATGCTGCAGCCAGGATTATCCGCATCTAGTCTAAAAACATCAGGTCAGGATTTGATGATGGGATCCTGGAGAAATCGAAGGCACTCTTCAAATATTATAGGCACACCTATAGCGATTTGGGTATTTTTTATAGTAACTCGTGCATTTGCTCTCGGAAAGCACTATTTGGTGAAGTGGAACTGATGATGAAGACCACAGATGACCACCGGAACTACTCAATAATATCTAAGTAATTCACGGGTTGCGATTCGATTACTTTAATATGGTTGCTAAGCAATTTATGCTCGTCAAAATGTGAATGGTGATATGGAGCTGATGGTGGACCTGGAGAACTCCTCAACAATGAACTTCCCTGCATCGGGAAAAGCAATATTTTGTTTGTAAAAGGCGATGATCACTAGGCTATTGTAACTTAGATAAATTATAAGCAGACCCACTAAAAAGCGTGAAATAAAAACTTTTTAAGAAAAAAAAAACCGACTTCCCAAAAACACTACAAAGTGAAAAATAACTTTAATTTCGGAAGTCGGTGGCAAAAAACTAAAATACAGATCCAGACACCGACTTCCGAAATTAAAGTTATTTTTCACTTTGTAGTGTTTTTGGGAAGTCGGTTTTTTTTTTTACAACAAACTTTTTTAACTTTGACAAACAAATTCAGGTTTCGATATTGTCATAGACAAGACAAGCCAATGATAGAAAAGTTTTCCCATTACAATCGCGTATAATGATTAAGACTAACGTGCGTTTTGTTCGCTGATGGCCATGGATAACGTAAACTTGGACAGTTTAAACGCATCTAACATTTATCGCTAATGGTTTCCATTTATTTGGTGGGTGTCTAATTATTTAAGATTGAGTTTTCGTGATACAAATGTAGGTATACTAGAAGTTGAGTAGGTAAAAGATACTTTCAAATATGTACGATCATTTGAAAAATAAACTATTATTATGATCAATGACAATCCATTGAATGCATTGCAGGCAGCATTACTATTTCTTCGACCACTAACCGCATTGCTTCTAGATAGATAGACCCTTAAGGAAGGAATATGTAACTTCAGTTGTTTTTTATGGTAGCTTCTGTATTACTGTTTATGCAACTCGGCTATAACATGAATCATGATAGTGCACCATAAATCAAATATTCACAAATTGAACGGTGTAAAATCGTTGGGTGATTGCAAGGTGCATGTTGCGTGCATCATTCAAATATCCCATGGTTTCAATGTCAAATGCAAACGTCAAGGACATCATTTCACGTCCAAACACGCGATCATTGCACGTTTACGTTATAATAAAATAATATATGTTCCTAAAACTGGTATAAAAATTATATACAAGGTGCTAAAACGAATATCGACTATGAAAAAAAAAAGAATAAGTAAATCATATAAAAACTCAAACGAACAAAGATCTATTACTGGCTGTTTAATTTAATATCAGATCTGGCAATGAACATGTAGCATTAAAAAGTTTTAGGAAATCATTCGAAGTTCAAATTGAAATGTAAAGGGACAATATGCCAGAGTCTGAACTCAAATTGAGTAATTTATATGAAAGGTATCTCAGCAAAGTTTTCATATTGAACTGCCTTTGCCTTTTAAAAGGATCCTTCCATTATAAAAGTTATAAAGCTAGAGATTGCAGCGATTCAAATAATAGACTTTAAATTAGACAGAAGTAATTCTGGAAAGGCGAATTGATTGCCTTTTGTCTCCGTTGTAAGAAATCAAGGCAGATATTATTTTACAATAATCATTAATAGATACATCCATTGATATTAGTTATTTAACTCAATATATAAATATTATTTATTGTTATATTTAAATATGCTATCATGTATGTACAAGATAGCGTATTTTGCTAATATATTTAGGCACTTCAGATATTAATATTCGGATAACGTTTCTGCACGCAAAAACTAAAACACTACAAATTAGTATAAGTACCTACGCAATGATCCCATATAAAATATAATTTGCCAAAAAAATTTAATATTATAAGTAAAGATCTTAAATCTAAATAGATCAAAAACAATGCTTTTATTTCAGGACTATAATTATAAAGAGTCGCAGTTTAATTACTTACATTTATAAAATATTCTCGCTAGGAATCGTTGACCCGACTTTGGCCGATCAAACTGTTTTTACCAAACATAATATAGCCATCAATATGCTAATTTTCAACCATCGACAACATAATTATAGACTGCTAAAATTACTTTCCTCTATAATTATATATTCTCCATATAAGTTTAGGCACATTATTATTTCCTTGTTTGAAAAAAATATTAGGTCCTTACATATGAAATTGGCGTTTTTCGTACTGGCCACTTTAATCACGAATTTCTCCTCTTTGGTAAGGAATTCCAAATTCAAATTTGTACAGCTATTTACTCATGTATTTGTGCTTCGATGACCGTCATTCATTTGTTTTTTTTCTTCTGTTTTTTCTGTTTGCGTCACTCATTTTACAAAATGGAAAATTTAAAATATCGCATTATTTACGAGTACGAGTTCCGCCGTGGCACTAGTGCTGCGGAAACGACTCGAAGGGTGAATGATGTGTATGGCGGTCATGTTGCAAAAGAAAACACAGTTCGTTTTTGGTTCCAACGTTTTCGTTCTGGAAATTTCGACCTGCAGAACAAGCCCCGTGGACGGCCTGAGACCCAAGTTGATAATGGAGAATTGAAGGCTATTGTGGAAGCGGACCCATCGCAAACCACGTCCGAGTTAGCTGCAGGCTTCGATGTTAGTGATAAAACTGTTTTAATTCACTTGAAGCAAATTGGGAAGATTAAAAAGCTTGAAAGGTGGGTACCTCACGAATTGACTGAAGCAAACCGGCAAACGCGCGTCGACTGCTGCGGTCCTTGAGCTTGAATTGGAATGTCTTAGACATCCTCCGTACTCCCCGGACCTTGCTCCAACAGATTACCATTTTTTTCGCAATTTGGATAACTTTTTGCAAGGGAAAAAATTCAACTCCGATGGGGCAGTCCAAATCGCCTTCAAAGATTTTATTGATTCCCGTCCGACTGGTTTTTTTAGTAAAGGGATCAATGAACTACCTATAAGATGGCAAAAGTGCATTGAAAACAATGGTTCATACTTTGATTAATTAAATATATTATATTAAAAAATATTCGACTTTTTGTTCCTTCCATACAAAACGCCAATTTCATATGTAAGGACCTAATATTATGATTAATTTGAAGTTATGGGCTGTTTGCAACGACCCTGTTTGCTACAAGCATATAATTATTAAAGATGATGATAATAATTATGTCATTTAAAACTGCGTGACTTCCAAATATTCTGTCGATATATTAATGAAGCCAATTAATTACTTTTCTTGTATACTCTATCTTCAATGAGACCCTTTTATTTAGGGGCCACCTTTTAGCGCCTCTATACTTACCAAGTTTTTTTTTATTTACAAATTGCAGTAACTATTTGAAACATTCAAACTTTATCGAAAAAAGAAAACAAACCATTAATAAAAAAAAACACTTTCGCCATTCCATTTTTTAAATTTTCCCTCCATAAAAAATCAAAATGACGATGTCAACATTCCGAACTGTCATTTCCGTGACATGGCAACCTTGGACTGTATAATGCAAGGTCAGACCCATCACCATATTGAAATCGAATGGCTCCTGAAATGACATTGTGATCGTGTGATTGCATGATAATGTAACATGTGAATATATTACCTACGAGTAAGATAGGAATAGGAATAGATAGTGTGGATGGAGGTTATACATGTAATCCATTATGTTATCAACCAAGACACTTAATATAGTGTCACATAGTAACTTATGTAGGTAATGGAACAAATAGAAGCTACTTACTTAGTTAGAGACGATGACTTATTATATTTTGAGGTTTGAGCATACTTACTTGTGCTGTGTGCACTATAATATCTTCCGCGCCGAAGGCTGATCTCCGCTGAGATTGGTCGCCGTAGCCGAAATTCTGCTCTCAAAACGGTGAAGGAAAACATCGTGGGGAAACCGGCATGTCCTAGAACCAAAAGTTCGAAGACATGTGACATCTGCCAACCCGCACTGCGCCCGCGTGGTGGATTACGGCCCACTCACCGAGAGGAGGTCTGTGTCCCAGCAGTGGGAACATTATAGGCTGATTATGATGATGAGCCGAAATTTGGCCTGGAGGACTATTACCTACTATAATATTTTGAGCTATAGAACTAGTTACGTACTTGAGTAAAAAAAACCTAAGGGCTAAACCAGAATACTATCTAGCTCTCTACCAAAAATAAAATGTCGAAATTGATTGAGTGACAGTCATTAATTTGTCACCCAAAATCTGACCTTTTAATTAGGCAATCAAATTTTAATGAACTATAAATCAATGTGATAGCAATTTACAGAAGTATTTGTTCTAAATACTTAGTAGTCACATTTCCACTAGATAATTATTGACCTTTTCCATAAACTCAGTCGAAAGCACATTTAGTTTAATTGGAATTGCAGTACTTAACGAGAACTCTAATAATAACGACTCTGAAAACCAACATAAACCAACAGCAAGAGCATAACTTTCTTCAAATATTCCGAAAACTTACTCGTACCTTAAGACCAAAATCTCCCAATCACCATTACTTTTACAAAATTTCTGTTAAATCTGACCTTCTAAATCTAATTTCTCATTTCCCCTCCAGGAACCAAGAAGATGGAGTACAAGACCAGGCAGTGGCACGAGAAGTGCTTCTGCTGTGTGGTGTGCAAGAACCCCATCGGCACCAGGAGCTTCATCCCCCGCGAGCAGGAGATCTATTGCGCCGGCTGCTACGAGGACAAGTTCGCCACCCGCTGCGTTAAGTGCAACAAGGTAGGACATGTCAACCTTCTTGAATGAAAGCTTTTTCTTACCGGCCAGGGTCAGGGCGTTCTGGTTTACCTGGGCTCAGTGTCTGACAAGCGGAGCACCGCGTAGTTTGTACAAGTTGTATGGAAGCAGTTTTTGTTCCTGGCGATACAGGCCCTGGCCGTGATACGAGATTGATTGATTGACTCATACAATCACTCACACTCACTCACGCAACAACTCACTCACTCACTCATACAATCTATATGAGTCAATATGGTTCAGCTGGTTAGCTGAACCAGTCATATAAGACTGACTGTTTCGGGTGCCCAAGGTTACTTAGAATAGTTTTCCATGCAGGCTGTTATATTCCTTTAGCTCACTTTTTAACGTCTTTTTTTCTTCATAGACAGTCTTCAGTAACTTTCATTTATTGGTTTTTTTGAACAGCAAACTCTGCGCCCTGTTTCCAACGGAGACTTCTAATTAATTTCTGATATTGCCATCTATTAGTCGGTTTTAGTCCACTTGTCTTAACTCATTGGACTAATTTCCTTCAATTACTATTATCTGACCTTTATAGAATTAGGGCACTAGGTTATTGCAATTATGACGTTTATCATCGGCCATGCATCTGATATAAGTACCCACATAATTACACCCACAAGATTCGTTCAATCAATTGTTTATAGCTTCTGTGGCACACATGTGGTTTATAACGATTTTATAGCCTTTAACTGAGATTGCAGTCACCTATTTAAGGTTAGATCTGAGATAATAGGAAGCGAATAAAGGTCTTGATAGAAAGGTTTCGCGATAAATTGCGAAACGTCTTGACACACTTTAGTTTTTGTCTTATCTGAGCGCACAGCGTTTTTGGATCGTGAATTCAAGTCTTAGATATTTTATAAGCTTGTGAGTGTAGGACATAAAAGGAAGATTACATACTCGTAGATCAAGTTCAGTGTATAATAAATGAAAAGACCAAACTAAAAGCAAACGGATAAAACGGGAACCAAATAGAGAATAATAAAGCGCTCCTTCCAAGGTGGCTCTTATCCATCACCACATGTAAAAAGATTGGCTCCACTCTGCCGAGAACCACACGTGCCTACAGACTTTTCCTACTTCCAAGACAGTTCTAAGGTTTTAATCCATCACCTCCCATTTCCAGATCATCACGCAAGGCGGCGTGACCTACAAGAATGAGCCGTGGCATCGCGAGTGCTTCACGTGCACCAACTGCAACACGTCGCTGGCGGGACAGCGTTTCACGTCCCGCGACGAGAAGCCCTATTGTGCCGAGTGCTTCGGAGAGCTCTTCGCTAAGCGGTGCACCTCTTGCACCAAGCCTATCACTGGTTAGTATTCAGACTTATACATCTTCATATTAATTGTGAGATGACCCGACAAGTGAAACATTTCAGCTTTGTCTTTCGGAAAGTGAAGCATCTGGAATTCGTCTGACAGATGTCCTTTGGTGGCGGTGGCCACTTGACATTGCGCCAGCCGCTCGTTGACCGCCCATTACCATAAAAAAACTTATCTTACGGTTACACTTCAATGTGGTTGATCAGTAAGGAATATTGCCATGACATATGACATATAATGACCTCGGAGCAGCTTCACAGTTTGTTGTTTTGTTTTTACGAGATCATCTTGATTTAAATTTGGGCTCGCAAAGTGCAGAAAACTTACAATAAATTCCCCAAATTTTTTATTAATTTCATCGCTCCTTTACTAAAATTAATTTCTGTACTTTCCAGGCATCGGCGGCACCCGCTTCATCTCGTTTGAGGACCGCCACTGGCACAACGACTGCTTCATCTGCGCGCAGTGCCAGACCTCCCTGGTCGGCAAGGGCTTCATCACCGACGGACCCGACATCATCTGCCCCGAGTGCGCCAAACAGAAGCTCATGTAAATACGACCTCACCGCACAGCTACCTAACGCTTCTCTCTCCTGGCATCACATAACAACAGAAGCTTATCATCGAGTGAATCAACGAGAATCGAATAAAAATATTCGATTAATATCGATTTAGTTAATCGATTCTCCCAAAACAAATGTGACTAATGAATTTTATTTGTGCTTTGTAGCCAAAAAACCATACTACCGGTTGTCGCTAACGCCAGAGACTGGGTCGCGTCAAAAAAGCCGGATACATCCAGCGATGTGCTTTTCGACCTCATTGACAACGTAAACTTTCACAAGGTCAATGTCAAACCTTAGAACGTTACTTATAAAACTTGTTAACGATATTTTTATACAAAAAAAAATAACGAAAATCACAAAAAAATGTGAATGCACAAATTGTGTTATCAAGTATTTAATTTCGCTTTTTGAAATCTTTTATTTATATATATTGACTGTTTAGTTCTGACTAATTCAAGCCCTGTATCTATTGTTATGTAGGTATGTATACGTGCTAATTGCCATATAATTTCGCTTTGGCTGTTGTATTAGTCTCTAGATTTATAATTGTCAATTTACCTAGTGCGATTCACACGATGCCTTAATAACATATCTAAGTCAATTTCGAGGGTATATTATTTCTTGTTGTAAAGCCACCTTATTTATAAATTTTGTGATCTAAGTCTTGCCTTTCTTGTACTTGTAAAAGGACAATCTACTGTGTTCAAAGTTTATAACTAAAGAGGTCCTACAACGCTAGTCTGGTGTTGCCAGATATATAATTTCTTTTATTAATAGACATCCTAATGGGTGGTAATAAGTGCTTGTCATGTAACATAGTATATAAGAAATTTATTGAAAGAGTAATGTACGTGTTATATTTTAAGTATTTATTTATACGGGAGTACGCACTTATTATCTGTGGGGACGCCGATGGTGTTGCCGTGTCACATTAAAAAAGAATGAGATTTTAGATGTAGTGTTGCCATATACGCCATCGGTAGGTCGCTACCTAACACTAATGTTAAGTGACATCTAGTTTTACTAATAAAAAATAATAATATAAAAATATTTTTGTTCTCGAATAAGAATCAAAAGCGTTAATTGAATGTTATCGATATTTTTACATGATGGTAAATATTTTAGCGTCTAGTGGTATATAAGTGAGTAACATCTGTGTTTAGATCGCATGCGCGAGCCGACCATGTAATGATTGGGGAACACTTTATAAACGTTACTTGTTAAGGATTAAATTATTCGAATGTTGAATTATTAATTTATAATAATGTGTACACTTAAAAACAACCGCTTAGCTGTGTGATCTGATCTAATTAAATATTTCTATCTATCTATAGAATGTAAACTATGAAACTGAAATAAACGATTTAAAAGTAATTTTATTGTTTATTTGTGTTATATTTGTCCTTTAATTTACTATACTTGAACCCAACCATACACACAGCCGCCAAAAGAAACCTAATACTTAATGTGTTAGGAGACGACTGTTTAAAGTACTTATTTATAACTAATTAGGTAGATATTTATTAACCTTTTAACCGCCCGACTTTGTATCAGTTGTCGTGCCCCCAGCGCCCGAGACAAAAAAAAAAAAAAACGAAAAATAAATACCGATGAAACGAGCTGTGATGATATAATAATAATACAGATTAAACGAGACGTGTTATTTGGTCGTATATATATGACTCTGGCGAAATGGGCACGAAAATATTTGTCGGATTAATCCGACGTAGGCGGTTAAAAGGTTAAAGAAACAAGTGGAAGTGTTGTGTTTTTCTATCAGGAAATTCTCAGTAAAAGCCAGTCTGGATTTGTGCCCGGTTGGTAGGAATAGGCTCGTCCCCTATTACGCAGGACTTAAACAATCAAAATTCAATTCTTAACAATTCAAAACGAAAATGAAAAAAATTTCAAAACGATGAACTTTTTTTTAAAATATTTTTGCAGCCGCCATCTTGTATTTTCATTTTGACCTCACTATCGGCTTCAGCACCCTCGAAAACCATGGAAACTATTTAGGTATCACTTTCTCTCTATTTTATAATAATAATAGGTCGCATAACGCATTTTCGTTTCGTGACGATTTCTACCAGTTTTCCCCTACCGCAAAGAACTTCGTTCAAAAAAAGTGCATTACCTACGCGATCAAAATGTATGGAACAGCTTATTTTTTTTTTAATTACCGGCGAAAAAATTCAACGCAAGGGGGTTTAGATTTTTAGAATCATGTACTGAATCCATTTTAACAGCTTCGTCGATATCCATTATTTGCGTTTACATAAGCTTGTAGTCTTTTTTGTAAACAACTTGTTTCAATTGGTTCCTCGGTTAGATCTCCTGCGGGGTAACTGCGTCACACACTATCAGTAGCAATGGGTTTCATTTTGACAGTACAACAACATTCATTGCGTTATTTACGTTGTTGAGTAGACAAATTTTTCGAACTTATGAAGCAATGGATTAGCAATATCCTTCAAAATGATTGAGATTGATTGTGCGTTACGCAATTAGGGTGCTGGTCTCATGAAGTTAACAGCAGCCGGAGTCTGGACCAGAGCAATAATATGCAGAGTAATATGCTCTAGGCTTCTTCTATTACTAGTACACTTTTCCCAACTATGTAGGGGTCAGCTTCCAGTCTAACCGGATGTAGATGAATACCTACTAGTATTTTACATGGAGCGACTGACTATCTGACCACAAGCCAGCAACTGGGTCAGGCGCGGTCGCAGCCCAAGATTTTGGGGGGGGTCATCATGGGTACCGAGGAATATTTTAAGGGAGGTACATTTCCTCGTTGGTCCAGTTGTCGCAAGCGTTACTGCTGAGCATGAGGTCCTAGCTGGGTTCGATTCCTAGGTCGGGTAAAGTGTAATAGGGTTTTTCCATCAAAAATTTCTCAGAAGCAGCCTGGAGTCTGGAACTGTGCCCGGTTGGCGGCAGTAGGCACGCCCTCTGTGACATTTCACTTAATAACTGGCGAAATGTGGGTGTATGTACTATATGAAGGTACACCCACTGCCCAAACACCACCACAGCCAGCTCCACATTACTTATGCTATTCAGGGACGCAGCTTTTACATAGGGGGTGTTACTTAAATGCTGCCAAATTCGCCGTATGTATTAGAACGGTAGATTGCGGAGGGTGGGGAGAGCGAGCGAAGCGAGCTCGAAAATTTTAACAACCCGCCTCTGTTTGATTAGGTTTTGTTTTATATTTTCAAGTAGAAATAGGAGTTACATTGTCAACTTGTGCGGGCAAGCTCAAGCAGCTAGCAGAATCTAAAATGCAAGAGCGAGCGAAGCGAGCTCGAAAATTTTGCACACTCTCGGATAGGTTCGATTTTCTTTCGAGTTTCGATCATTCCAAAAGGACTAGGAATTACATGCTTTGTCGACTTTTGAAGACAGCTCAAGAGCCAATGTACCTAAATTGCAAGAATGAGCGTAGCGAGCCTGAAAATTTTAGCACCCCACATTGAATAGTCTCCGTTTTCTTTTACCCATCATACAAAAAGAGAACTTACTTTCTCGAATTATGACGAAAAGCTTAAACTCGTTTTACAGCAGTTTAGGTTTTGGAATCTGGCCTTGCCTAAGCCTTTCAACTTTACGTAAGAGCGGGGTGCCCAAATGCTGCCCAATATCCCGAGTTTGCTTCGCTCGCTCTTGAATCCTGGATTCTATATTTTTATAACAGGCTTTTTAAAGGAAAATATTTATTAGGCGCGTTAAAAAACCCACTATCATTTTATAGTTTTAAGTTTTTACTTCAGTCTGCCGATGTTCTTAATGTTTTTGAATATGCTAATCGGGGTTTTCGTGCCTCGGTTACATTTTTAAGTTAGTAAGGCAAGTAAATCATTCAGACTCTCGACAGCTTGAATGATTTTGGGGGGGGGGTCATGACTCCCACGACCCCCCCCCCCCCTCGGACCGCGCATGCTGGGTAACACGATAGTGAGACTGGTAAAATTGATTGGGATAAAATGTGATATGGCACACCTTCGGTGCAACAAAGTCACAACAGCTCATTTTTTAATTTTACAGGAGAGGACTTTTAATTTGTATAGGCATGGTTCGAGACAATTTGGCATACTTACCTCAATTTTGCAGTTTTGGTTATTTGGGACTTTGTTGCACCGAAGGTGCGATATAATGAAATGGAAAAAAAAAAACATTTCTGGTCTTCACATTTTTATTTACAAATGAGAGAATTTAGCTATGCGACTAAATACATTTAATTATTAACTAGGTAGTACCTCCCTGCATTATCACAAATGTTATAGCATTTATACTAATAAATAGATCAATTTCACTTAAGACTAGACCTAGAGATTTGGATTACCTACTATAAAGCTTTATATAAGTAGCCATATTTAAGTCATTATAATTCATTTAAGTATCGATTTTGCAAAAATATAGAAAGTATCTAGCCGTTTATTTGCTTACTCCCTTATATAATAATGTTCTAGTAATAATTTTAAGCTTCATATTATCATAATTATTGCGAATATTTCCTTGTCTCAGCTATTCCATTTCATTCACGGGTGTAATTAATTAATCTACTTATTCGAATTCGATTTGTTTTACAAGTCGTACAATCTTGTTTTAAAAGTAAAACAAAAATCAAAACAATAAAAAAATTTTTTAGGTACACAAATGCATTTTGAATCTAAGTATACAAAATAAATAAAAAACTTGTCAATATTTTTATCCAAAATACTTCAAAATAAATAAAACTGCAACCTTTGGCAAGAGATCACATCTTTGAAGCAGGGCTGCTGAACTTCCAGACACACATTACGATTTCTTTGTGTTATTTTTGACTAAACAAGTCTGCGTCACGCCATAGTGCGTAAATTCATCCCATACACGCCACTACATACTTGTGTAAGTCGTAAAGTGACTAAAGTGCACACCTAAATGCTGTTGGATTTTCAACTTTGGGTGCTGGTCCGAGCGTTGAAAATCCAACAGCCGGCTTTTATTTAGGCATCAGTTTTAATGTTGTCTAGTGTTAGTAAAAACTGGCATATGAAGCCGCAGTGTAGCTACCACAAACCCAAACAATACCATTTTATCATTCCCTTACCCCTAGTCCGTTAGGCAAACTTATTTAGTTCGGTAACAAATGTAACAATAGAAAAAGTAATTGTGTCCCATTACTCCATTAGTGACAGTTGAGCTCTTAAGTTGATGCGATCAGCCATGCCATTAGATATGCCTGGCTGTGCATATGCCATTAAATACATCACAAAACAATCAAATAAAAAATTAACTAAAAACTAAATAAGTACTTGCTAAAACTCAACTCGTCCTCATATCAGTCTGTCCCGAAGTATTTCTGTCCGAAATGATTCGGGGCTACGGGGTGCAGTTCCGAAGTCAACATCTTCATCTTAGGTACGTAGTCGACGACTGCTTGGGCCGCTGCAGGGGTGCAAAATAGGTTGGATAGAATGATCCGATCTTCTTTTACGCCATGCTGGGTTAACACGTTTACTGCCTGGAAAATTTAAGAAGCAATATTGCAGGTTGGTCAAGTAATGTTTAATATTGGAATTCAGGGCAACCAATATTAAGACATTTGCATAAGTATTACATCCGAAACCATTATTATTATTTCAATACAATAAAGCGAGGTTTCCCGTCATCATGAAAGTGATGTAGGAGCATTTTTACGTTGCAGTGCGGCGCGGCGCCAAATGTTCGTCTACTTTTAGGAGTCGCCCGCGAAGCACTAGCTCAGATTTGACAGTTACCTCCTTCTGGGGCAGGTAAAAAAGTAAAGCTGCAGGAATTCGGACAGGGATCTCAGATTCTTTGGTACTCATTTTTTTTTTAAAGCTCTTGAAACCATTCAACATGTCTTACCTGTTTAACAGTATTGCCTGTAGACATGATAGGGTACATGAGCAGCACTTGTCTCCGTGCAATATCTTCAGGGAACTTTGCGTACACCACATGTGCTTCGTGAGTGTCTGTATCACTCTCTACTAAGATCTTGCCGATGCGGATTGAGCGGCAGCAGTCTCGGAGACCCTGGAAATGTTATTATAAAGTAATGAGTTTTATTTGTAAGGATTAAGCTGGCAGAAATAACCATGCCATGTGTAACTAATCTGGTAAAAAGGGTTCTCAATTTATATTTTCAAGCAAAATAGATTTGATGTTGATTTTGAGTTCTTCAAGTTCTGAGATAAGCTGAATGAAAAGGTTCACTCAAATGTGTGTGGTTCTTTCAGCAATAGACCCTCTCAGACACGAATCTACACGTTCCCCACATGATTTTAATTAAAACTACTGTGACCTCTGAATTATTCTCGGTGTTTTGCTTCTCATAGTAGTCAGATAGGAAACAATAACCTGATCTAGTTTCAAAATGTTATTGATGTGTAAGTGTTTGTAAAAATCTAATTAAAAAAATGCATATAATATATCATGATCACCAAAAAATGTGTAATTTTTTATTCAGATTAATTAAAAGCTTTTTGAGACACATGTTGCCTCCATTATTTTGCCAGGCTCTATCTTGCAAGAGCATGATTCTATCTAGCCTGTATCTTGAGCCATATATCTTCTTTCATATTGCTATTTGGTGGTATGATTTGTTAAATTATTATGGCCCTGTAGGTGGCTACATTAATATCTTACTTTCAGATGGTAATAAACCAGTACTTAATGAATTATAACCCTACCTGTTCCATAGCTTCCCCAGATCTAACAATAGACACCCCGCAGTTCCCAGCCCCATACTTGAGTCCCTTATACAACGCCCCTGTAGGGGTCACCACTTCACAGTCTGTGAATGGCAACTTGTTCAGACTTTCCTCAATCACGAGCCGGATGAGACGGTCCGCATAGAACTTGAAGTCACTGCGGGATGTATTTCTGGAAATGGAGGGAGTGGGGAGTGTTTTAGTATGTACTTTGAAGTGTTAATGTTTATAATTCTGACATTGTATAGATTGTGCCATCTTTCTTTGCAATGTTTTGAGCAATGAGTCCCTTACTCATTGCTCAAAACATTGTTTGAAGGTTTTGGCCCTAACATCAGCCACCATTTTGATTTTTTTTCAAAATCGCAGTGCACACCAAAAGTTATATATTTAGATAGAGGACACTAATACAAACAAAAAATGTAATATAACATAAATATCCTAGTGTCAGGTTTCGGAGTTATTCACCTAAATATAAGTCGAAAACTGAACCTTTAATTTCTTAAAAATTTAGTTTTCGACTTATATTTCAAGGATGTTTTTCATCAATTTAAATCTGAAAAAAAATCAAAATGGCTTCCGACGTTAGGGCCACCCTCCATACAAAAATCTTCAAACCCCTTTATTACAGATAGCAAATAACCTTTAAGCATGGCAAGGTACCATACTTAATAAATACTGAGACTAATATCTTGAAAGTATATTTAAAAAATAATATATAAACATCCAAATTGAGAACCTCCTCCTCAAGAATTAATATAAACATCTATATAAATATCTTCAATCATGAATATAGCATCAATTTTCACATTATGATTTTATCTTATGTGTGAATTTAGATGTTTGGAAGTTGATAATGATAATTGTTACTTATACTTAAAATCCAAAAACAAACATTTATTTTCCTGAAGTTAATCAGCTGCTATCAATCATTTTTGATAGTAAACATAGTTATTGTTGATTTGGTTATAGGTTAGGATTGTGATTTTATTAAATACATATAGCTAGAAGTGAAGACCATGACCATTATATTGTGATTTTGTATGTTATCAGGCCAATTTTACAGAGCGGAAGCTATTAAAATATTAGATGTATGTGTTACTAAAAATAGCAGAAAATACAAAAAACTCCAAAAATCTTCTACAAAATGGATAGGCAATAGGTACCTAATGAATGGATAATTGTCAATGGACCCAATATAATTCGGAATTCAAAACATTGTAGAATCTTCCAATCTATGCAAAGGTAGTTAGCCACAAGGCCTGGTAAGTAACCTCACTCACTTGTCCCTCAGAATGGTCTGGAGCTCCTTAATATTGTCGTTAAGGGGCAGCAGCGTCAGGTTGTCACCAAATTGCTCCTTCACATCATTGGCGTCCCACTGCCTGATCTCATTATCAATTAAATCCATATTTAACAGATTTTATTTAAGATTTTATAAGCAAAGTGTGAAAATATTGACGTGAACAGAATGGTTCATTGATATTTTGAATTTTTGACAGTTGCGATAAAATCAGAATGTCACATGTCAATAATGTCAGCTGCTGGGTGATCGTTCAGAAACTTCAGAAACATGACATTTTTTTCATTTTGTTAGTATTTTTTGGTATTTTTGTATGTGGAAAAAGCTGGATTTTTGTGCAACTGCAGCTCAGAGGAATCATTCTTAACCACGCTTGCCACATTGGCATTCATTCACCACGGCGACGAAGCGGTGGAGATCGGCCAAAACGTCGGAATTTATACCTCTACACTTACCTACCGATATCGCAATTTTTACTTAGAGGCTTTCGGATAAATATTCGAGACGAAGGCCCGCTTACACCACAATTCCCTACCTCTGCTTCGCTTCGTCACGAACTCATGACATGCTGAATTGTGTCCACGCTGGTGTAGTTGTAGCTCGCCTCACACTCTCTCCATCTGGTTGAGACATGGACTTATAATTTATAAGTCCATGGGTTGAGATAGACGACAGGTCTTTTTTTTTTTTTTTTTTTATGGATGGGAAATCATCAAATGACCCCTCCCGCTCTGGGTGGAGCGAAGGGAGTGTCAGACTCTTACTGACTAAAACCCATCCGTGTTCCTTCCTTAGCCCTTTATGTTCCGGGGTAGCGGTACCTAACCCTTTCGGACAATCCCGCACCCCCGGCAGGCTTCGGCCCTGGCAGGCCCCTTCCTTTATGCTGACATCTCTTTGAGGCGCGCGTGGAACACGTACGCGCCGTCCGGCACGGGCCTGGTCCTGATCGGACGGTGAGCTACCCATTACTCTCCGTCCGCAGGCCCGCGCCTACGGTGGCCGGGAGTCGTCACGCGGCTCCCGACGCCCGGAGCGTCTCCCGCGGCGGCTAGGGTGTGAGGCTCTCTCCCTCAGCCAAGACGACAGGTCTGGCGAATTCATTAACAGGGCCTCCAAATTACTTATTCGTAGGCCTCCAACCGCGAATTTAGTTTGATTGTCCCACCGCCTATCACATTGATGACCTCCCGCGTGGCGGAGTAGAAGGTGGGACTTCTACTGCATTTACAGTCTGTTTACTCTGCCCTGCACCACTAGACGACTAGACGTTCTATGCAGTCATTATTCCGTCTAGAGACCTGACCAAAGAACTTCAGTATTCGAGACTGTACTAGTCTGGATCTGTGTCCGGTTATCCGGTAGTCAGATTATCAGTTTACGTTACTGTTTTTAACCTTTTGACCGCCTACGTCGGATTAATCCGACAAATATTTTCGTGCCCATTCCGCCAGAGTCGTATTTATACGACCAAATAACACATCTCGTTTAATCTGTATTATTATTATATCATCACAGCTCGTTTCATCGGTATTTATTATTCGTTTTTTTTTTCTCGGGCGCTGGGGGCACGATAACTGATATAAAGTCGGGCGGTTAAAAGGTTAATAGGAGGTACGCGTGGATTAGTTACGCCTTGCGCGATTGGAAGAAAAAAATAATAAACAAACAAACATAATGATTACGCATAACTCTTTATTTGCCCAGAAAATACAAATTAATGATTGCAAGAATATTTCCACTTTAGTTTGTAGATTACAATGCTCTGTCGCTATATTATAATCTTTAGTTCTGCACGTTGTAACTACAAAACTTCCTTCACAAAAATATATTTATTAAAATATTTTATTGAATATGGAACTGTAACCGCTAATTAGTTCTACTTGAGAACATTTACAACAACAGTTTTCTTTGTAAATGCGAAATTATATTACATAATAAATAATAAATGCGTTAGTGATTACATTTTTATGAACTATAATTTCCCTGAATCATTTCTCAGAAATGAAAGTCAGGGGTTTGGACAAGGTTACATCATAATCATTTTTGTAGTGTACACGACGAAACAAGAGTTTTATGAAATAATAACATTCTGAATCAATTCAGAATACAAAGTGCTTCAAAGACAAATAATAGTAAAAAAGTATGCATTAATTGCAAATTTTAACCCCTTGACTACGTTTGGTGTCATAAATTCGTTGACATAGATAACATTAGAGACACATGGTGTTGAATTAATTGTACCTAATAAAGTTTGTGATGATAATTTTATTCAAGTCCGTCGTATTGAAGTCAAAATAAAGTCAGTCGAGCTGCACACAAAGCGTAGGTCAAAGGATCATCAAGCGAAGTTGCATTTCGTTTATAAGATTAATTAATAACATTTTTTCAACTGGGTTGAACGTCGGCACGATATAATTATTAATCTCCTTCATTGAATTTCTGTAGACATTGACATGATCTCGCAAACAAAATAAATAAAAAGTCTGATAAAAAAATGATACAAAATAAACTCTTCGCAATGTACTTTCTTTGAATTGGCGAAATTAAAGGCTACATAGCTCAACTGCATTGTTTTAGTTCGGACTAAGTACCTAATTCCCGATCCCGATTATACTAAAGTCATTCCCCACCTTATGAGTCGATTGTTAATACTACAAGTATTCCTAGAGCTCACCCTCGTTAATGACAAAGCAATGAACTGGACAAAAATAACAGCCTATTTGAAATAGCCTAGGTATATTAAAATTGTGACTTCTATAAACGGTACTAGACGAAATTGACCTTTGCTAAAAACTATGCTAATTTGCACACTGACTCTTGTAAGGCCCAGCTTTAGGAGATACCGCGACCGACCCTATTTGATACTTTAAAATATGAGCTTAGTTTTTAATCACTTCCAAAGCCATGCTAACGAGTTTCAGTAAAACATTGATAATGTGACTTTATGACTAAAAATTAAGCTCCTACATTTAGTGCGGATTTCACTACTGACCGCGATCAGAACTTGTAAACCACGTTCAAGAACTGTCAGTGTCAATATTCCACAGAAATTTTTATACTGGCAGCACTTGAACGCAGCTCAGATATGCTGAACGCGTTCAATTTCATTGATGAAATTCGTCCTCAGTATCAAATATGACCCAAGCGATAGATTAAACGCGAGCCATTTCACCACAAAAAGGTCAATTAGCGGACAGTTACAGGGCATTATCTATACTAATTTAGTAATAGTGAAGTTAGAATATCGCTATTTAGCGTTCCTTCGTTTATCCAAAGCTTTCGTGTAGTTTTAATTTAACGGATAAATCGAGTCTAATGTTAATTCATCACAACAGTGTGATCGCCGACGTAGTCGACATTAGATAATCGTGAACGCGTTTGGACTTGAATAGACGCCTTATATAATAATTTGTATGAGTCCAATATCAGCGTCGACTAAATCTAATTAAGTCTATGTACTCACAACGACCGCGTTTACGTTACATAAATGCCGTCGGTTGTTAAGCTTTCACGCGATAACGTTAACACACACGTTAACGTAAGTGCGTGGAAGTGTTGATTTGAACTTTCTTTCGCCCGTATATCCGAGACGCGTTACGTTAGGAGCACACGTTCTTTTTTAAATCTAAACTACTAGGTTTATCAAAGAATGTGTGCCGATATTAAAATTAGTTTCCTCCAAATGTACACTAAACGCGTCCAAACTGTCAATTTAACTTTGCATTTTTATTGCTTATTCCACTATCAGGAATTACATAATTACACTTTGTGCACTTGTTTGACAAGCATATCAAAGTATTACTCCTACGCACCGCACGCGACGGTTCACATGAAGCGCAAAACATCGTAACATTTACAAAGTGTATAGGTAAAACTATCCCTTTAAAAATAAATTATTTAAAAAAATCACTAAGTTTTTTTCTTTAAGTAATAAATACGACACAATAACAACAAAGTAGAGCTTTTATACAGGTCTTGATGAAACAATAATTTAGGAAAGTGTACAAAATTCCATTAGTTAACAAAAGATTTGTACTGATCCCTTAAACAATAATTCTCACACATTTCTATACTGGGAATGTATCTTCCATAACCATAATATGATTTGAACAATTTAAAAAATCTTATAAATTATTCAGGGTCCCTTAGAATCAATCTTCAATTAATCAATCAATCAAATTTCGAAGATTTCAAACTACGTCAAACTTAAATTCTTAATTAACTTAATCTGAGACCCTGTCGTGAATTAATTTTTCAAATATTATATATATATTATATATGTACTACTATTTGTAACAATTTATATTTACGTAATGGCTCATTTCCTTTTCATCATTACTAACTAGTATTTACTAAAAATATATTTTGCAAACTGCAATTAAACATAGTCACGACCTAACTGCATCGAAATTGTTTCATGTTTATTTAAAAAAAAGTAATAAAAAATCAACATGAATTTAAATTTAATGTACTCAAATAAACCTTCACAAACAAAGGTTATGTAAAGAATCTGAAAAAAAGAAAGACAGATTTTTTTTAAAAGCTCGAAAACAAATACAACATAAAAATGGCAAGATGTGTGTCATTCATTATAAGTTTATAACATGAGACATTACATTATTTACAACATTATAGAACATTAATTTGTAAAACGACTGTACACGACTCTAAAATGGAGTCTTTCTGTATAAATATGGACATTCTGTCAATTCGATGCAGCCTTTAACCTCGATAGCACGTATCCTAAATCATCGGTACACAGATCCTATATAAAAGCATGTATTTGACACCATGAGAGCGCCGCCACTATCAATGGACCACTGACGAAGTTGCTCGACTGTTGGAACTACACCAAACAAGTGTTCAGTTGCTTTTGTCCTAAAACTTGTGCCAATTAGGTTAGTTTAGATATTTAGAATAGAAAATAGTATTTATTATCTATTTTGTACATACCCAGTTCATGGCAGATTAATTATGGGATTTGTCAACAAGATTTTGTTTAAGCAAGATACCCCACGTAAACATAATCAGCTTAAAATGTTCGCGCTGCTGGGACACAGGCCTCCTCCCTGTGAGAGCGAGAGGGGGTATGCTCAGAAGATAAATCAGCAGTTCCAGTTTTTCAAATAAAACTGTGTAATTAGAATTTAAAGCAACTCGTATAATTCGGACAGTCGGCAGTTTTCGTCAGTGTTAACAAGAGCCATGCATCGGCCGCATGCCGCAAGCAAACAGTCGATCTAGCGTGGAATGTAACGCAGGCGACGTCTCCAGCGTCGACTGACCACAATTGGACACCACCGCCGGACACACATAACAATCATCATATTATGCAATACTCATAAATTCGTAAGACATTTAAAAATTGAGTGAGGGTAAAATTATTGTAAATCGTTCAGTAAAACACTGGTTGATATTGGCAACGGTCTCGTCCCCATTCTATAACTGAATGGAGGACCACATAGAACCGGCGATCGAGCCCAATCGTAACCAAATAAATAACAGCCATAACCTGTACAATATAACTAGCACATATCACAATGTGACGCCGACTAGTGCGCGACAACTCCGTTCCTTTGCCGCGGGTAACCGTTATAGTTCACCTGCTTGCTGGGAACGTCTGGGATGGGTTCAGGTTCGGACTTGGCCTTTTTGCCAGTCTTGGGGGATAGGTATGCTTTGTAGAAGAACTGTGCGAAGAGGACGAAGTACGAGAAGTACATGGCCATGGAAAGTTTGAGGTTGATTTGGCTGATGTGACAGCTTGTGGGGGTGGAGGTGGCCATGTAGTTGTGCGCCCAGATATTGATGGCACAGCCGACGATCATCTGCGACAGCTGCAGCACCGTGATGGTCATCGCGAGCATCTTCGGCGGGTACTTGCCCATACTCACTAGCGCGTAGTACGAGTACATTACACTGGAAACAGGAAAAAATAATCGTTAGAGCTGATTGTTGCTGAACTGGATACATTACATTTATGTTCAATAATTTAAGAGTCTGTGACAAGGTTTTTCCTTGTATTATCTGCAAATAATTCGTTTAGGTTTTTAGATGTTGTGATGTTTTTAATATTCACAGATTGTTAATAAATAATAATTTAATATCTAATATCAAGTCTTTTGCCACCAATTGTTGTTCTGCGAGAAAACTGTTAAAACGTGGTTGCGATTATTAAATCAATTATTTATAAACTGGTTTATAATAGTTCTACCACAACTTCTTATCTTAATGGTTTAATAGTTGTTGTTATGGTTATTTACAATAATAATAGTAGACTATTGTTGTATATAAAGCTGTAAAAATAAACGACTCGTTTTGCGCATGAAACTTTTGATAAATTGAAATTGAAAATAACATTCTTTTTTTCGAAGTCTAATAAATTACCTATGTGTAGACATAACTCTTTTTTCATTTCTAGGTTTTCCAAATCGTTTACTTTTTTATCAACAGACTTTAATGAGAATGACATGTACGAGTCTAAAATTATTTATAGATAAGATAATAAATTATTCTTATCAAGATTCTAAATTAAAAACCATTATTACACAATGTTTATTCAGAAAACTTGTTTTTATATTTTGTAATACAGTAGATACTAAACGACCTGAATGATATAGTTTTTTTTTTTAAAATAATATGTCTCTTTTACATCAAAACTTAAAACTAAAGTAATATTAACATAAATCAAGCAATATTCAAATTATTTATCATTATTACAGACATTCTCATTTATAATATTGTTCGCAAAAATACTCATTAACATTGACAATACACTATTAATCTCTCAAGATAGATCAAATGCATTGTTCAATTTATTAACTCAAAAATATTCAATATTTATTAATTGTTAGCCTATGTTGACCCACTGCAGGGCAAAAACCTCCCTTTCTTCTTTCCACACCTCTCTGAATATAATCTTCACTATTATATTTAGTTCCCATACGTCTGCTGATAAACAGACCATGCAGGTAAACATTTAACACTACTCGTTAGTAATACTTAGGAAGTCGACTACAATTGCAGGCCGGGCTATGAATAGAGCAATTTGTTGGGATCAAATACCACGCCTTCTGCGAAACACGCTACTACAAGCGATTCTAAGGAAACATTAACTTGGGAACTGCGGTATCAGACATATCTACTTGGGAGAATTTTCGGAAATGATTAAAATATGTAAACAATTATTAAAATATCTTCACTGATTTGCTTTCCTGATGTTGCTAAAATGTTATCCAAATCTTCACGTGTTGAAATTGCATACCTTACGTACCTAAATATTATTTAGATGACATAATTAGGTATTTAATCCCAGCCACGCCTTTGAATAAGTAAAATTTTCTTATCTTTATAACCTACTTACTGATAAATTGAAAACATTTCATTTAATGTTAATCTAGGTGTTGTTTCAACCAAATCCAGATTCAGTCATCAATCATTCACATGTCATTAAACCTGCGAAACGAATACTTTTGTGCTAGGCACGCCTTGAGGGAAAGATGAATGGAGCCACTGAAAAGGTTTAGTCATTCGGTTTAATTATTATTATTATTGTTCTTAGTAGAAGCCGTCGGGCCTGAAAAATACTCAAAGAATTCAGCCGACCTGGATCAATCAGGCAAGGTTATATGACATTGTAGTAACGGTACCTATCTCTACGTCACCCATTAATCCAATTGGTCCATTTCAATCTAGATTCAAGATAGATCCTAGTACACTATTCATCATGACATCATCGATCATAACATTTCTCAATTGTGAATCTAGATCCTAAAGTGATGTCATTATGGTTAAACCACTGGCTTCTATTTTTCGCATTCAATAGGCGATTCATTTCCTCCGTGTCTTTATAAGTCTATAATGATCATAATCTAGTTGGCATTTATAAAATGTGGCATAGCAAAGGCCCAGGGCTTGTACGTGCATTGGACAAACTCTAAATTCTAAGCTCTTCGAAACATTTTGCTAGTGCAAAAATTCAATGACACAATGGCCGACCTGCAAAACTCGCCCAACGTCTCAAGGTTCAAAGGCTGCCATTAGACCAATGAATCGACTTCCTTTAAGAATAATTCGTTCAATTTAGATGTTATCGACACTATAGAAACTCAACGGGACATCCATATCTCTTCGTTTAATGTCGAAGCCGATGTGGGAGGATCCTAAATTGCAAATGGCGACTGGCAGTGCCTGCCAGCTGTATAGGTTTTTGTCTGGATACCCAACTGACATTGTTTCGGTTTTAGATTTGCAATTGCAAGCCTAACTTTCATATGGAGACCGGTAAAGAGAATGTAAACTAGTTTTAATGTATCGTGATTAAATAATATATTCAGCATCCGATACTATAAATATTCTAGCCATGAACTTCTATTTATGATTTGCGTGGTGTTCAATATTTCTTCTAATTCAAATTGTTGGCACCGATCATTTATTGATGCCGATGCCCCATTATGTACTGATAACTTTTCAAAAAGTACTTCCATTACGTTTCAATCAAGTATCCAATCAATTTATATGACTGCATGACATAATTTAAGTACAACAAAGCCTTCAATGGCTCTTTCAATGCTGTCATACTACTCTATACAATGTGCTTCGATGGTCGGACACGCCCTCACGTTCATTACTCAATTGGGTAAACAAAAGATCCATCAAAGAAGTTAATCATCCACTTGATACATTAAATTGATTGGCAACTAACCTAAGAGACGTGACTTATTTTAAATGCCGATGCAAAAGCTGATTCTCCACGTCAAGTGACAAATGATCTTTATAATAAAGTTAATAACTCGAACGATCATTGCGCCGATAATCGTGACAGATGACCTAATAGCCAAGAAGACTCGACCAACGCCTGAGGAGGCTTTCGTTAGGCAGCTGGATCAAGGGCTTGATTTTGAACACGACCCGTATTGTCAGTAGCTCTGACAGCCGGTAACTTGGACCCGATACCGGTGGAATACTATTTTTAAATGTTGTAACATGTAACGTACCTATATGCGTAAAAAGAACATAAATAATACAAATAAAGGAGTCTTACCTATGGACACAATAGTTCATGACGACGAACCAGCGCGCCGAGGACGTGTACTCCGTGAAGGAGTACCAGGTGTATAGTAGGACGGTGATGTGGTGGTACCAGTGCAGGAAGATGAGGGGCTTCTTACGTAGAACTATGAACACGGTGTCGCCTAACTCCGGCAGCTTCGATAACACGAACATCCATGTCCAGAAGCCGGACACTTTGTCTTGTTCGATGAAACTGGAAATTAGAGAAAAATGTTTTATGAGTATTTTATAATATCGTACATTTTATAATTGACGTGGAACGAAAGTCTCTTCTATTGAAGCAAGGACGAGGAGAACAATGCTAAAAAGTTTTAAATGCCAAAAGTGTCTATCTCAGAATCTGGCATTGAAACTGTTCAAGATAGGCGGAGCATTTAAAGCTGTGGGAGGTCTAGTCTATGTCTATAGAAGTATAGACCCATTAATAAAAAAAAAACAACGGGCCAGACGAACTAGAAGGCGCGAGCTCATTCGTAACGGAATAAAATGAGAATCGGATTCAGTCTTCAGAAAACCGACAAATTGCTTAAGCGTGTCGAAGAATTAGAACATGAAAAACGGAGACTAATTCAAACAAATCAGTCATGTTTCGATAACTGGTGAACAACTGTATGATTGATGTACACAAGTTCATTACAGGCATTAGCTGGTGTAATGTGGCGTATAAATGGCGAATGTTTTTACATGGCTGATAACAAAACATCGCGTGCGCATAGAATAGAATTTGACACGCGAGGAATAGGAATGGAGCCGTCTTGTCTATTAGGTAGGACGCTAATTTGTGTCAGTTGTGTGAGAATGTGCTAGAATTAGCGGTGATTATTTCAGGTATCTTGGTAATGTTAGGAGCGTGGTCGCGTCTCGAATAAGGTCTAGTCCATATTCAGTTATGCTCGACCCACGCATGTGTCGAGTTCGGGATTATGCTCGCAGCGACTAAACAAGAAAATATCGTAATATTACGATTTGTGGTACAATAGTACAACATGCGAACTAGGATAGGAATATAATGAAAGAGAAACCGTAACTATAAATAATAATTCTAGCACAGATATCAATAATACTTCGGCGTAGATATAGGGGCTTCCTTCCTGGTGTCAAAGATATGATAACCATTATTGTGGATGAAAAAGAATCTACCAATGAAATGTAAAGACAGACAGTTCAACATACAACGAGTATCGACAATGTCCCGTTATTAATTGATGCAATAGATACTGTTTACATAATGAGAATGACATCATAATAGAAAGGGGTTCGAATTGTCATACGATACTAATTACAGACAGGCGGCTAGCATTGCGGCGACTCAGCTTTCGAGTTGATTAATTAATTAATTAATAAATAAATATTTGTTTGCAGAGTAGATGTGGCCAGAAACCGCAATTGGAGACTTTGCCAAACAAAAGGACACACTATCTACACACACACTATCACAATAACTACTTAGTCAAATAATTAGAATTCTATCTATAGTGTTTAAACCAGGCAGGAAAATAATAAATTAAATATTTGTCTTAGAATATCTCTTCTTTTAATTATTTTGCCGTTAACCTTGACGTATTGAATAATGTTTATGAATCAGTTTTTAATCACATTAGAAAACAGGATGTGCTTTTACGATTACATCGTAAACATAAAATGTGGATCACCGCAGATTTCCTTTACTGCCTCATCTTCAATGTTAAATCGAATATAATGGCTTAGGTAACTAATTTATGGAACGCCCTGGTATAATAAATCGACTTAAATTTCGAATTTTTCATCTCCTGTTCCTGTTATTTTTGTGGATGGACCGCAATGGCTGTGATGATAAACAATGACCATTCCTGATTTCTATGAGAAGTTAGTCCGCAATAGCTGTCGTAACGAGATGCGCCCTTGCCAATTTGTACAGCAGGTCATTCTCCATTACTTACAGTTGAATTTAGACAGAACTACTTACGTACTTTTTAAAGAGCTTTAATGCAGTGCTACTGCATTAAAGCTAGACACTGAGGCGAATCCCGCGCAGGATGTGGGACGCGACTGCGCGTATCGATTGTTTTTGTGATAAAGAAGTCATGCGAGTATTCGCGGCGTTTGAACATCATAATTATCCAATCGACGCGAACAAATTTTGTACTGCATACCGCGCGGGATTCGCTTTTATAATAACTCCAGACAATTTTAATATTCTCAGGATCGTTATTAAACTCTAGTTTATTCTTCGAGTTAATATCAAACAAAATGATTATACGATTACCTATTATAACAACAACAAGAAGACCTACAATGAAATTAATAAGTTGTGTGTAGACGACAACAATTCCATTGTGTTGTTCATAACTGTTAGTAAAGCAAAGGCTTTCAAATTGAATTCCAAAAGTGGGTACATAATAAAACAAGTCTTATTATTCAAAGTTTGTTCATTAACAAGTACACAATTACATAAGTAGGCGTGACATAATGTGCCTTGCGAGTACCTAAGTACTACGTAGAGTCGTATGTACGTTTGAAGATAAGGTCGTAACTCCCTTTTGTTTTAAGAAGACGAATGAATCCATTTTTATAATGATTCAGCTGCTGGATCTGGACGTAGGCCCAAATGCAGCATCGCTAGAATGACCGGACTAGATTAGTCTCACTTTTGGCTACTTGCCCTCGTTTGCACCATCAATTAGATGACAAAATTAAAATATTTTAAATTCTGTTTCGATCAATTTGACCCTACTATCGAATCAAACTAATGCCCAATTGATCCTGTAACCTCGGTCTAAGATTCTTGTCCGGCAATTTATTTACAAGACCCGCCTGTCCTTTTGCCGAACGACATCGGACCAACCGAATTCAAGGCTGCGAAATATCATTAGAGCACCCAATTACTTTTTTGCGAAAGTCCGGTCGAATGCCAAGTTAGACTTTTTAGGTTTTCGGCAACCTTAATTGCCACTTGCCTGGCAAACTTCGGCCAAACAGTAAGAAGCACTATAAACAGGTAAATAATTACGACTGAGAAAGTCTAACTCCAAAAAGTGAATGATACAATAACGCCATATTGGCAAATTAAATTTTACATCACGATTATCCTTAAAACCATACGTAACTATCAACAACAGAATACCGACACGACCCAACGAAAGAAGACCACTAGGTTAATCAAACTGGTATTCTACGCGTAGTCATGGCATTCGTCGCAAGCGCATAATTTTCTAACTGACGTAACTCACTGACACCACTTTCTATTTCCATTTGAGCTATGGACTCTCGAGCCTCTGATGTAATTTTTTCCGTCAAAAAGTTGTTTACACCGTGTCTGACACAGTTTTAACCACAACCTGTATTTAATAATAACTGGGTAAGGACGGTCTAAGAGGAAGTTTGTCTTTACGTAATCGAGACAAGATCGGTTCGCTTCGCTTTGATTTTAGCGAATGGATTCTTGAGATTGGATTTATAGGGAGACGAAAAGCGAAAAACAAAAGCCTAGTTGGAGTCGTGCTCGTGTTGTGGGATCCGTACTGTTTTTTTTGTAGGTATGGTCAAATTAATAGCACAAACAACAACAAACTGTGAAACTCGAACTGTTATTGAGTTTAGTGGCATTTGGACGGACATGTATCGCAAAAATATCTACCAAAGGTCTGTGAAAGCTTTTTCACATAACTTTGATACCAAATCTCACGTCATGTCAAGTCAATTGATAAGCCAATGTCATTTCCCCCACCCAATCACACCAGAAGCAGCAGCAATAGTGTGATTCGGCAGCAGAGAGATTAACTTTATTTAGAGTTTCATAGGGTCCTGGGTTCGATTCCCGGATCGGGTAGTGTTATTAGGTTTTCCATCTGGAGTTTCTCAATAGCAGCCGGCAGCCTAATTGCGGAACGCCAAATCGTCAAATGATTCTGATCAGTTGGCTTCATTTCTATCACAATTGGCTTCATTTTACGATTTTCGAATTGCGAAACTCTAGTTTATTATGAAACCAATTATGAACGTTAAGGCCCTGCGCAGAAACTAGAGTTTCGCAATTCGAAAATCGTAAAATGAAGCCAATTGTGATAGAAATTAAGCCAACTGATCAGAATCATTTGACGATTTGGCGTTCCGCAATTAGGGTGCCGGTTTATGGCAATCGCCCCTATTACATGGGACTTAAAAATAACTGGCAAAATGTGGGTGCACCTCTGCCTAACCTTTCGGGTACACAGGCATGATGATATTAGGTGATGTATTTATTATTCTGTTTTCTTCGCACCGTGGTTAAGAACCCTGAAAAGGCGCTTAAGGCACCCACCGTCTGATAAGATTATAAACACTCTTCGCTGCTCCCCAATTGGATTAGACACGCAATTTCTTTGATCCACCCGTCCTTAGATCTCTGTGTAATATTTTGTACGCCTAAATAATTTTAAGAGCTCAGGAATATTTCCAGCATACACTTAAGGCTATGCGCGCACTGCGATGCGATTTTTTTATCGCATATAAAATCATCATGCAAAATAAAATCTCAAACGCAGATCATTTTTTAAGAGATTTTTTACCGCAGTGCGCGGACTCTACAATTTCTAGGACTTTTCTGGGACTAGGATTTTTCTAGGACTTTTCACAGATTGACGATTATTATCCGCAACGATTAAAATTCGTAGTGCGCGCTTAGCCTAAGTTCTATTAGTTAGGTACCATTAAGGCCAGCGCACAAGCATTGCACGTGTATCGAGGAGGATTAATTTGCCGCCGGCCAGCTGATGTACACTGATGATTTGCGATGCTGCCAACGGCCACCGGCGTACTACTGGATGGCGCGGCACCCCGCGGTATGCCACGGGGGAAATACGAAATACCCGGCTTGCACTGCTTCTTCTCGCGATCTTATGCTAGCCGACTCCGGGGCATACTATCGCACGCCTTCGCATTCCGCCGCTTACCGTCGCAACCTGCCATTACCTCCTGCCACATATCTTTACGATACCGCAGCGCGCCGCGGTATTCTCCAACGCACTCTTCAATACCGCAGAAAGATATCCCCTTTGAAGCTCCAAGGTTGATCTCTGAGCTTTGGAATCTATATCTTGTTACCATTAAAGTCGACACGTACGAAGTAACGTTGGCAACGACCATACAGCCCGAACGTTGGTAAATTAAAAATACCTTGCCCCGCCGTCCGGCAATGTGCGCTGGCCTAAATGTCGAATTATTATGAATGATGTTCCAAATAGCTATAAAGCAAAACGTGGGCAGCTTTTAGAGAAAACACGTTTTTGTTACAAGATCTTAACATCGTTTTTTTATTTACGATAAGATTTGGTAAAAAAATGTTTGCTTGGCCTGAAAGAGATCATAATAAAAATATTACAGTAGGAAAATATTTTTCCATCAAATAATTCTTTTTTTTTCTGGAGTTACGGAACTTGTGAAAAGAGAAGTTTAGAAAGAAATTATAAATTGCTGTCAAAACCGAACCCAGTAACTGGGTTGCGGTGGTGAGATAGGCAATCGCTGCATGCAAAAAACTGGTATTCAGCTGGATGCAGCTGAATACCAGTTTTTAATACCAGTTAGACTGGAAACCAACCCAACATAAATGGGAAAACGCTAGGCAGATTGACTGATTTTTTGCCGTCAAAACCGAAATCATTAAACGGATTGGCCTCAACCATGGAAATCTTGACAGGGAAACACCAATAAAATTTGGCTCCACTTTTGCGTCACATCTCAACATGATAATTGACAGCCAACGATATTTATTTATGATATACCAAGAATTTAATAAAACATACAACTATTCTCGCACAGGTCTCCGGAGATAAATATTAATTACAACATAGTTATGATTATACACATACACTCATCTACGCATGTAAGCGGTTTTAATTAAGGACCGATACTAGTTCAGATTGCGAAAATTGCCTTAGCATTAACGGCTGTAGTTCCAACAGTTCTGCAGTTTTCACTTTGAAATTAATATACGATAAAGATGAGGACTACTGCGAGGTGTCATCGGTTGCGAAAACACGATTGCATACAATTTTCTCGATACAAAGAAGTCTCAAAGTTACCTCTAAACCGCAAAATAAAAGGAGAATATTCAATGAAAATTTTCAAATTAGGCCATGAAAATTTGCGAGCTAATCAAACTATGCATAAAGCAGGTGTCATAGGTTCGTTTTTATTTTTTTAATCGTTAAATTTAACGTAAAAAGATGAGATCCGAAATATCCAGCTTTATAACCACTCATACCTTGAACCGCTCTGCCGCCCGGCCCCCGACAGGACCCCGATTCAGTACTTGTCAGTACCGCTTCGGCTATCAGACGGGGAACCCGTGTCACTTTGCTTGCGCTCAAAAGACCCGATTGACAACGTTTTATGTTCTGAAGAAATTATGTAATAAAGTAAAATGAAATATAGATGTAAAATATAAGGCCTCGTATTTTTATTTTTTCCAAATTTTGTAGTTTTCATTCATAAAATAATTTTTGAAATGGTTTAAAATCGTAATCTCATGTCAATGTCAAAACATTGTCAAAAATTTAGGGAGGTAAACGTACCTATTTTAGACAGTTCCCAATGTGTAATGGTGTTTTCAATATATTCAGTAAAACTATTTTTATAAATAATTTTATCTATTTATTGATACAGGGTGTAAAAAGACTTTAGCCGTCGTACATCAAACTAAGTAACATTGCACAAAAGATCTGTGACAAAAGTAATTGCTGGAAATCGATTTTAATTTTTGGTGTAAACATTTGCTGTATGCGCACTACCACAAACAGTAAATTTTGCACCGGCATGTAACTATACAGGGGTCCTGGAGGTATTTAAAGTTTTGTTATAATATCAAAACTTTTTTTTTTTTTTTTTTTTTTTTTTTTTTTTTTTTTTTTTTCTCGTGGGTAGTTGTAAACGTTAGACAAAGAAAAATTTGCTCTTATTTGAAATTCAATATAATTTAATAGAAACAGTATTTATCATTATTTATGCTTTATTCTAAAAATTCATAGTTAGTACCTGCTGGTGTAGCGTTATCTCTTCACAATTTTCTCACAATTTGCTATCACTTCACTTCTTCACAATGGATTCACTAACAAGCACTCTGAGTGAATTAAAGGAGTTGTTTCACACAAAGATGTCAGCCTTTGAAGATGAGCTAAAGAAGGCCCCTCCGTCACCTGTCACAACCTCTAGCCTGGCTGCGGAATTTACAATGTTCCGGTCATTCATCACGCAGGCTCTCAACAGCGTTCAGCAACAAGTAGAGCTACTAGCTCGTAGTGTCGACCAAATAGAGATGCGGGGGCGAAGGAAGATCTTGCTGCTGCACGGTGTTGATGAGGAGCAGAAGGAGGACACTGCCAAGGTGATCACTGAGGTAATTTCTCAAAAATTACAGCTGAGTGACTTCACTGTTGCGGACATCAGCCGATGTCACAGGATGGGACGAGCCGTGGCTAATAAAACCAGGCCTATTCTGTTCAAGCTTGGCAGTCTTGCGGTTCGGGATAGGATTTGGTTTTCCAAAGCCAAATTAAAGGCTACAGGCGTCACCATGTCAGAGTTCCTAACCAAGGGGCGGCATGATGTGTTCTTGGCTGCGAGGGAAAGATGTGGTGTCGCGAAGAGCTGGACTAAGGCAGGATGTGTGTATGTCCTTGGTCCTAATGATTCGCGGCATCGGGTTGAGTCACTCGCTGAATTGGACAAGATTGCGCCGTGTCCCGGTGAGTCCGAGCAGAGTGATCCAGTATCGCAATCGGCTGTGCCAGCCTCAGTCCCAGTCGTTGCTGCTGTGAAGACCGCCAGGTTGAAGCGTGCTGCTGCTTTAAAGAAGTGATTTCGTTGTGATGTCTTGTTCAAAGTCCGGGTAATATCATGTTTTTGTTGTTTTGGTTATACCTTCAAATTTAATGTGCTACAAGTTGCTTGATTGTATTAATGTCGCAATATTGTTACTGTCAGTGTCAGTCTATGTCAGTCTATACCCATGTCATGTCACTTTCATTCGCTGCGTTCCGTTTTTCCTAACGGTGCAATGGCAGACGGTGACTGAATTATTTTTTTTTTTTTTTTTCCTGTGTTTTCTCCTGATATGTTTTTCAATGTATTTTTGATTTTTTTTTTTTTTTGTACCCGGACTGTGTAAGTTGTTTTTAATTACATTTAATAACGCAACCGGCAGGACTAGTTATGTGAACGGTTTTTTGTTTTTATTTTTATTTTATAATTAAGTAGGTTTTTGTATAATTCTAATTTGTATTATATTATTTTTATTATATTAGATACATATTTATGTCTACCGATGTAAGCAGTGATAATAGTAGCTTTTTCTCTATAACTAGCAACGACGACAGTTTCGTAAGTATTCCTTCTCTTGCTGACAGTCTCGCAGCGCAGTTTTCTGATGTTCCCAAGAATTTTAACGTTATACATATTAACGCTCAGAGCATTCCGGCTCATTTCCACGATATGCTGGCAAGCTTTGACTGTAAGAATGTACATGCTATACTAATTTCCGAGTCATGGCTTAAACCTTGTCTCCCGTCAACAAGTTACTCTCTTCCCGGTTTCCAGCTTATAAGAAACGACCGCTCGGTCGGGGCTGGTGGCGGTGTTGCCATATATCTCCGCACGCAAATTCCCTACTCTGTTGTCAATGTGTCAGCACAGCCACCGCCATCTAATGCTGGTGAACATCTCTTCCTTGAAGTAGAACTACACCATTCAAAATTACTTCTTGGCGTCTATTATTGTCCCTCTTTACGTGTTAGTTTCTTTTCTTCCTTCGAAAATCTCTTGGAAATGCTGGTTCCTTCTTACAGTCATAGCATAATCATGGGTGACTTTAATACTTGTCTTTTGAAAAAAGACCATCGTTCTTCTTCTTTGACTAATATTTTGGCTTCTAATAATCTTTCAATTCTTCCACTGAGTGCCACTCACCATTTTCCTAACTCTAATCCTTCACTTCTTGACTTGATTTTTGTCTCTTCCCTTGATCACGTCGCTAAGCATGGTCAATGTTCAGCCGATGCCTTTTCCTACCATGACCTGATTTTTCTGTCATACAAAATTCGCCCACCTAAGGCTAAAGCTAAGATTCTCATGCAGCGCAATTTTGGTGACATGAACGTTGATAATCTTTGCAAGGATGCCAGCAATATAGATTGGTCTGCTCTGTTTGCCTCTGCTTCAGTCGATGAGCAAGTTGATATTCTTACGGCGAAGCTTATCGAGCTCTACGATCAACACGCACCTGTTCGAGCAGTTAAGGTTAAACATTTGCCGGCGCCGTGGCTCACAAATGATATTAAAACGCTGATGCTCAAAAAAGTTACGGCGAAGTCTAAATTTAAGCGCAGGGCTAATGACGCTAACAGGGAAAGATACCTCTCAATCCGTAATCACTGCAACAAGGTATGTAGGAATGCTAATCGCCACCACATTCATACTTCTGTCCAAAATGGGGACGCATCCAAAGTTTGGAAATTTCTTAGATCATTGGGGGTCGGTAAAACCCGGCAAGAGACAATCCCGAAAGATTTAGACATTGATGCAATGAATAATCATTTTACTGCTTCGTCCAATTTTGATAGGACAATAAAATCGAATACACTGAATTATCTTTCTTCTCTTCCGACTCCCAGTTATTCTCCATTTGTTTTTGGTCAGTTCTCCGCATGTGATGTTAAGAAGAGCATACTATCGATTACTTCCAATGCAGTAGGAAGTGACTGTATCAGCCGTAATATGTTGGTCCCTGTGCTGGATGTCATCCTACCCGTCATTTGTCATATCCTCAATTTTTCGGCATCTAGTGGTGTCTTTCCGTGCTCGTGGAAAGATGCTCAAATAATTCCTTTACCTAAAAAGTCTAATCCCACAACCTTTTCTGAATACCGTCCAATATCTGTCTTACCATTCCTATCCAAAGTCCTTGAACGGTTAATCCACAATCAATTAAGCACTTTCCTCTCTAAAAATAATCTCCTCAACCCCTTCCAGTCTGGCTTCCGTCCTGGTCATAGCACCACCACAGCGCTTCTGAACATTACGGATGATATAAGGTCAGCCATGGAAAACAGTAATCTAACGGTTTTAGCTTTGCTAGATTTCAGTAATGCTTTTAATACTGTTGATTTTGATGTTTTGCTTGGCATTCTTTGTTCTCTTAACATATCTCCATCGGTAATTGACTGGTTTCGTAGTTACCTGTACGGTCGCCGGCAACGTATTTGCATCGGAGAGACCTTGTCTTCCTGGAGTAATACTTCTGCCGGTGTACCTCAGGGTGGCGTTTTATCCCCTTTACTTTTCGCAGTTTTTATTAACTCAATCTCTGACGGACTAATTTCTTCCTACCATCTTTATGCAGATGATTTACAAATATACTCGCGAGCTTCTCTTGGAAATCTGTCCGAGGCTATCTTAACGGTTAATCGTGATTTGGCCCGTATATGCGACTGGAGCGAGAGATATGGACTTATGGTCAACCCCAAAAAGACGCAGGTTGTAGTGGTGGGCAGTTCTAGGACGGTCTCAAGAATCGACTGGACGACTCTTCCCCAAGTTTCTTTTGACAACTCAGTGGTTCCCTTTAGTGACAAAGTTAAAAACTTGGGGATATTTATTGATAAGGAATTCTCTTGGACTGCCCAGCTACAGGAAGTTAGCCGCAAGCTATTTGCATCCGCTGCGTCCTTGAAGAGATTGCGTAATTTTCTACCAACTGCCACTAAGATTGCGCTTGCACAATCACTTCTTCTACCCATCCTTGACTATGCTGATGCCAGCTATCTTGATCTTACCCAAGACCAACTCGATAAACTTGAGCGGCTTCAAAATTTTTGTATAAGGTTCATATTCGGTCTGCGCAAATATGACCACGTTTCCGAATTTCGTGTGAAGCTCAAGTGGTTACCAATTCGCCTTCGTCGGAATGCTCATATTCTTTCCCTTTTGTACAATGTTCTCTTTTCCCCTTCCACCCCTCTCTATCTCAAGAAACGTTTTCAGTTTCTTTGTGACTCCCACACGAAATTGTTAAGGTCATCAGATAACTTAAAGCTCAAAATGCCAACGCATTCCACAACTTTCCTTGATAAATCCTTTACTGTCCAGGCCGCTCGTTTGTGGAATGCGTTGCCAGTTGAAATAAAACGCGCGCAGTCGTTACACGTGTTCAAAAGACTTGTAAAGGAACACTACTTGTCGTTGTGATTTTGTCCTAACTGCTATCATCTACTGTCTTATTTTATTTTCGGTGCTTATAATTATTTAGTATGTATATATTTAAGTATCTATAATTTTGGATATGTATTTATCTGTGTATCTATTTTATTGTATTGTATGCATAATATTTGCACCAACAACAGCCCCATTTTATGTCCAGGGAAATCACTGTCCATTCCAAGGTTGCCTGGAAGAGATCGCAGAAAGCGATAAGGCCGCCCATTGTATATTTTGTAGTGTTTAATGTGTTTATTTCATGTTATGTATTTTTGTGGTGTACAATAAAGTATATATAAATAAATAAATAAAACTTGTTTTCGTAAAAAATATCAGTGAAAGTTGTAATTTTGACCTTAATAATAATATCTCCGTAACCAGAAAGTTTCTAGTACAAAGAAATGATTACAATAATGGGGAGTACAAGTGACTCTCGGCTCGTTGTGTCTTTTTAAACCCGTTATGTTGTAATAGGAGACCAGAAACTATGATCTGCATTAACTAATTTTGAAAAAAAATACAGTCGGCATAAAATTAGCCAATTTACACAAAACCTTTATATTCTCTACGGTTTTCATTCATCGCAAGTAATCACAAATTACCACTGACAGATTTTGAGAATTAATTATGTACAGACGCCAGCACATCAAGCTACTACAACCTGTCATATTTCTTTAATATAAAAAGCTTATAAGCTTTTATAAGATTTATCGCTAAAACATATTGTTCAAAATTGATTGGGAAAATTTAAAAGTTTCGGCTAGCTTGATGTGTTGGCTGTGCTTGATACATGTAATTTTTTTTGGTTTAAGTTAATACATTTTTGATCAATATTCAGCCCGGAGGCTGAGTTGTGCCTCTTTTCGTCTTCAGCCTCCGAGTTGACGCAGATGCTAAACGATCTTGGCACGGCAAGCCTAGAGGTTGGACTTCAGATGAATATGTCAAAGACCAAGTTGATGACGAACAGTGCGCATCGCAGGATCACTGTGACGGGTGTGGAGGTCGAATACGTTGATGAGTATCTCTATCTCGGGCAAATAGTCTCTTTCCAGGCAAGACAAAACAAAGAATTTGCAAGACGCACCGAAAATGCCTGGATGAGCTAATGGGCCAAAGATATAATGAAGGGTGATCTTCCTTTGTCCCTTAAGAGAAGACTCATTGACGTGTGCATACTTCCCATCCTCACATACGGTGGTCAAACGTGGTCTTTGACAAATCAGCAGAGGTCCACGCTCGACGTTTGCCAGAGGGCTATGGAACGGAGTATTCTGGGTATCAAACTAACGGATCGGATAAGGAATACGACCATCCGTTCCATCATAAAGATAACTAATGTCACTTGCAACTCCAAAACAGACCAGGTCTCGATAAAGTCAGAAGCTTGCTCATAGACCACAAACGTAAGACAAAGGGGCCGGTTATACTCTTCGGATTTCTGTATAATTGTTGGCACTGTATGGATGTGGTCTATTGTGCTGTATCTTCCTCGAAAGCCGTCTGATCCGGTGGCTAAAACTCGGTAGAGTACACTTCTTCGCGCTAGAAGATTCGTGACGATGCTTGAAAACAATTTATAGACACGTTACTAAAAAGTTTTTTGCCACCGCCTTCCGAAATTAAAGTTATTTTACACTGTGGATTTTTTGGAAGTCGTTTTTTTTTTGTTAAAACGTTTTTATTTCTCGCTTTTTAGTGGGTCTGCTTATAACTTATCTAAGCATAAATTGCTTCGCAACCAAAATTCCAAAATTCCTATGGGATTTATCGCTTACAAACTGTTTTGAATTTAGCGACCGCATAAATAATAATAAACCTACTCAGGCTACAAAAATAAAGTAAGTACGGTATTTTTGCTGTCAATTTTTGTCAAATTGACACAGTGATTAGAAATAGAGTGAGCGTAAATACGAAAAATTTTAACTCGAGCAGCAACAATGGGTAATAAGCGAAAAGCGATGCAGAAGGTTGGCGTAAAAAAACGGTCAACTATATGAACGAAGCTATAAAGTAAGTACCTAGCTTTTTATAAAATATAACTAAAGCTAAAGGTACGATTCCAAAGGTAGGTCTTTGCTAGGTACGTACGTACTTAGGTTCATAATTTATGAAGGGCGAAGGTAACCAGTAGTTTATTTTCAGCCGGATGTGTCTTACAGGTTTGTCTTTGTATTTAGGTAGTTACGTATTAAGAAATGAAATAATAATACTAATCTACTAAGTTGAATACATAGAAACCAGTCATGTCGCTGCGCTGTGGTCTGTCACAGCGATAGTTTGTTTACGGTAGCAGTTCCATCCGTAATTGTAGCTTTAAACTAGATTAATATTATTATATCATTTCTAATTAAGTAACTACCTACTTAAATACAAAGATTAACTTGTGAGACACTTATCCGGTTGAAATACTGCCTGTAATAATAATAATACTGTATTTTTGGCGTATGGTCGGGATGCAAAAATCATATCAAAACTGAAATTATACAGAAAGACGATCATTATTGGGCACAATTCATGGAACCTAAATTAACAAACTTTTACTTATCATACATGTTACCAGAGTTATGTGATCCCAGACATACACGGAATATGGAAATTAGGGATTTAAGGGAATTCACATAAATGTTCTTGCTTTCGTCATTCTCCTCCTCTTGATTCCTTTTTTTTTAATTTAAATGTTTTCATTAATAACAACTTATTTTAAAATTCGTTCTATTCTCCTCCTCCTCAAGTCGTACTCCTCATTACTGAGGGTCGTGATCCTCCCTTGAAAACAACTTTTCCCTGACGATGTTTCGCCATCTCTGTCTATCCTTGGCCAAGTGAAGCGCATCATGAAATTTCGTGTCAAGAGAAGAGCTTATCTGGTCAGACCATCGCAATGGGCTGCGACCTCTTGGTCGTTTACCATCCACCTTGCCGGTAACCATCAGTTGTTCGAGGTTATTGTGTTCTATTCTAAACCATCGTTAAAGCCAAAATGTATGAAACTTTCTAATCTTAATAAGCCGACTTATATGTACCAGCCGTTTGGGGCTGAAACACTACGGCCACAGGGTCCGAGTGCCCACTTAATTATTAGAGAAATCGCCAAGCGATTGGTCGACTCTTCACGTGACCAGAGGACTAGCCTATTTTTTGGCCAAAGAATCAGCAAAAAGAAAGTAATTTTAAGGCCGGCGCTCACTGACGGCATGGCACGGCGTGTCATGGCAGAGGATTTTATTACTAATCAAGTTATTTTAAATCTTATTTCAATGAGTTTAGAATTCATGTTACTTTATTTCGATACCACGATGCCGGGAAATGACGCTACGTGCCGCGGGACGCTGCGGCATGACGCGACGCGCCGAGGGATGCTGCGGCATGACGTGTTATGCCGTTTCATTCCACGTAATGCCGCGGCGCGCCATTGCATCCCGCGGGACGTGTGGGTCACTTTGTGTCGAGGAATTATGATTGCTAAGCTGGTTGAAATAAGGTTGAAACTTGTGCAGCGGTCATTTCGGTTAATGGGGCGCAGTCCAGTCAGGGCGGGCTTTCAGCAGGATTCCACGGAACGCCGCGGGATGCCGCAGCACAACCTGCCGTGCCACGCCGTCAGTGAGTGAGCAATGGTCTTTGGTCGGTCATAGAACACTAATGCAGTAGGTATATTGCGGATTTCGCGGTAAACTTTGCTTGCGTGATGTAGGTTGTGATGTCAAACAAAAGATTGGTGTAGTTCGTTTGTAGACGTCGCTACTCAAATATTATGTATAAATAACTTTGTCTTTGCTTTGTATTTGCTATGCGAATGATGAGCGTCCCATGTTTTTTTTGTTATTATATTATTATTTACCTGTCCATTTAAAAGAATTTTATATATACTGCACATACAATGTGAAAGCTAATTTTTATGTGAATGTAATAAATGAATGTTAAGTTTAATCATTTTATTTCTTGACATCCTTCCAACAATAGTACAGTTCACCCTAACTGAATCAGTATGTCAGTGCGAGTGGGATAGAATGATACATAGCGCGGGGAAGTGGGGGCAAAATCTGAATTTGAGCTGAACTATTACAAGCCCTTAAGTTTAATTACACTAGTTACATACTAAATAACCCTCTGCAAGTCTACACTGGACTGTTTTAGTTACATAAGAGAGGTAAGGTAGATATTTCCCCAAAGGGTTGGTATAGGCGGAGATGAAAATAGACCAACTTAAGTTTGCCTGTCTACCGGAGCGGAGCGAGGCAGCGGAGCGGAGAAACGGAGAAATATTATCCAATAGGATTGCATAAAATTTGCATAAAATCTCAATCTAATTTTCTATTCGTTAATATTTCTCCGTTTCTCCGCTCCGCTGCCTCACTCCGCTCCGGTGGACAGGCTGCCTTAGACAGGCTAAATAATACGTCATAATCAGCCTATATTATTCCCACTGCTGGGAAACAGGCCTCCTCTGTTAGAAAGGGAGTGGGCTATAATCCACCACGCGGGCCAAGTGCGTGTTGGTAGATGTCACATGTCTTCGAATTTTTGGTTCTAGGACATGCCGGTTTCCCCACCATGTTTTCCTTCACCGTTTTGAGAGCAGTGGTGATGAAATCATTTACACAAAGTAAAGCGCCTGTCTGGGTTCGAACCTACGACCTACAACTCGTAAGTCGCGGCCATTACCACTGGGCCACCACTGCTCTCTGCTCCTAATAATACGTACCTATAATCTACCAATCACATTTAAAAAGTCAAAAGCAGAAATAGAAAAGCGAAAAGATAAAGCGAGATAACAGTACTTCTCATTATCACTGAGGTAACCTATCTAAAATGAACATCTGGTAATAAAAGAGGAAAAAACATTGTCTAGCCCGCACTGAAATTAAGATCTGAGGATGTGAGACTCCCCGTGGGATGATTCGTTCGCGATAAGAGAGAATAACAAAGACTTGGTGTAGTATTTAGTCGACAAGTATCCTTTCAAGATCGTTAAATTTTCAGCGTAGCGGACTTTTGAGGATTGTATTTAAGGTGTAGGAATGTATGCAGCCTGAAAGCGTGATTCCTGATATGGCTTAGCTATTAACCCTTCGTATGCTTAAACATGGATCCATGCGAGACACAATGGCTTTTTAATTGTGTTTGTAATTAGTTAATTACGGCATTCAACCGGTTAAAGATAAAAATCTGTTCAGCGTAAATTAGGAATTCTTGCTACGGAGTTTTGAATTCAAGTATTTCGTGAGTCAAGGAACAATAAATTGCAATAAAATATCTAGGACTAGCTGCAACCCGCGGTTTCACTCGCAGTCTCGAATCCCATAAGAATATCGGAATAAAAAAGTACCATAATATGTCCTAATCCAGGACATGGTCTACCCATGTGCCGAATTTCATCCAAATCCGTTCAGCCATTTTAGCGTGAAAGCGTAAGTAATAAACAAACGTACAAAAAATCAAATCTTTTCTCTTTATAATATTAGTTAGTTTAGATAAACGATGTCAATCATGAATCATTCAAGAATGCATCATCAATCATGAATTCATGATCCATACGGCAAAAACCACCAACATCCAAAGTCGCTATCCGTATCCACAACTTTGATCGTCATTCTTTCAATGCGAGGGTATAGTGCTCAAACCCAATAAGTACGAAATTCGAAACGGCGAAAAAAATTAAGAAACGGCTAAACGTGGTGACTTTATTGGGTTATTACCTTAAGTAATTATCTTTCTTAAGTGAAAAGATAATTACTTAAGGTAATAACCCAATAAAGTCACCACGTTTAGCCGTTTCTTAATTTTTTTCGCCGTTTCGAATTTCGTACTTATTGGGTTTGAGCACTATACCCTCGAATGGCCTGCTCGAAACAAAAGCAACAACGCAGTTATAGACAACTACGACTTCCGTGAACAAGGAAAAACGTAACTGAACACTTATGAAGTAAACTCAAGTTAATTATACAATTTGATATTTACCTGAGAAAAATTACAGTCACACGTGATATGCACACGTTTCCTCTACTTCTGCTAGGCTAGATGTTAAACAGATGTGATATGCAAACGGCCCCCAAAATAAAAGTAATTTTACTTAACCAAAATTGTTATTTTACTACTTCACGTGGCTTCTAAGTTTGAAATATTCGTTTGGCCTTTCAAAGTCAAAGCATTTATTTCAAATAGGCACAATGCACATAAAAGGCATTTTTGAACCGCAAAAATTACATTAAATTAAAATAGAATTGATTCTAGTCGCCCCTTCCAAAAGGTAGTTTTCGTATGGAGAAGATTTTCTTTATGTCGCTTTGTAAAATATTTTGCCGAATGATCTTGCCAAAAACGTAAAACATATACGATAACAAGTCCCTCACAAAACTAGCTAAGTACTAAGAAGAAGGTTGCGTAACTACCTCGTTACATATCTGTAACAAAACAAATATATAAAACTACCAAAAACCTCTTACAATAGAGCTTATTGAAGGAATGGCATCCATCAGATTGGACAGCTGAAATAGGTTGGAATCAATCAATTTCAAACGTCAACCGAATCGAACGAATTCCAACTCAACGATGAAGAGCCTCCTGAAATAGTATTTAGCCTATGTATTTGATTATACTTAAAAAGTTTTAAATCTACATATTGCATTACCACTTAAAATTTCAGGTAAGTATATTTACTTGAAATTATAATAAGGTAGGTACTACTGTACTAACCAAGGTGCCTAATTATAATTTCAGTAATTAAACTAGGTAATTATAATATCAGGAAAATGTAAGTATACCACTTACATATTTTTCTCATGATTGTTGTCTAGTTTAACCCTTCGTATGCTTAAACATGGATCCACGCGAGACACAATGGCTTTTTGATTGTGTCTGTAATTACGGCATTCGACCGGATAAATGATTAAAATATAAAATAAAACGTAGGTAGTTTTATTTTAAGTAATAAAAAGTAATAGAAATTGCAGTAGAAAAACTTAAAAGATTATAATAATTATGGTAATCCAATTAAGTACAAAGCCATGAATTTAAAGATTAGAACCGTGCTGTAAATTATGTTTTTTTTTTAGAAAAAATAATATGTCGAAGAGGAGCAAAACAACTTGGATAAAATTAAACTTAGAAAAACAATTCGTCTTAAAATTCAGTTCGTGAGCTTAAACCATTCTAGGAATGAATTTTTCGTTATCGTACATGAAATCAATAATGAATGTGAAGGAGCTATGCAAGTTATGCAAGGGTGTAGAAATTAAGAATCCATACTGTAAAGTAAAATCAATAAATCAGAAACTTTGGTTGAAATGCTGTTATCACAATACCTACCCGTAATTTTGCAACGGATTTCTGCAAACATTGTTAAGTTCTGGTTTTAGGTGGAGTTCGTGAACGGTAGACCCAAAAGGTTATAGAAGTGGAAAATAAGCTGCTGCATTGTCCATACAGGTAATTTCACAACGTAAAGAGTTTGTAAATCGATACCAAATGATTCGTAGCTGCGACCTACAAACGGATAGGTAAATGTTCTAAAATTTTTATATAAATAGGCGTGCATATTATTATTTCTCATCGTAAAACGCCCTTGGAGCTAACGTGAGGATGTGCTATTTAAAATACTATTAAGCATATATGACGTAATAATATTTGTCGATACTGGTCGTCCGCCCTTGTGCTACGACCGGGCAGAGCGGGGGCTCGACATTGACCGTGACTCCGCCGCGGTCTGCAAACGGCCTAAATCGATATTTGTACAGGGTTGTTAAACATTGTGCTTTGATGCTAAAAGCACAGAATACTTAATAGTACTACGTACTAAAAGGCTAGTTCGTAAACAATTAAACAACGATGTTATGTAAAGGTTACCCCGGACAAATTACTGCGTACCTACTTCGGATATTTTGTGAGTTTGATGAATGAATATTTTATGGCACTTGTCAAAAGCCAAAGCCCAAGCATCCAAATATCGCTTATGACAAGTTCTGGTTGGATTCCAGACACAGGCAGTCCGTGTTACATACTGACGATGGTCCTAGGTGAAACGCACTGTAAAATCATTTCAGCCGAAAGACGTCCACTGCTGGACATAGGCCTCCCCCAAGCACCTCCACTTCGACACTTCGACCGGTTCTGTGCTTCTCGCATCCAACGGGTTCCTGCGGCCTTCACAAGGTCGTCGGTCCACTTTGTGGGAAGCCTTCCAACGCTACGTCTTCCGGTACGCGGTCGCCACTCCAGAACCTTTCGGCCCCATCGGCCATCTGTTCTGCGAGCAATGTGCCCTGCCCACTGCCACTTAAGTTTGGCAATTCTTCAGGCTATGTCGGTTACCTTGGTTCTCCTGCGGATCTCATTTCTGATTCGATCACGCAGGGAAACTCCAAGCATAGCCCTCTCCATTGCCCTTTGGGTGACTTTTAGCCTTCTAATAAGGCCCATTGTGAGCGACCACGTTTCAGTGCCATATGTCATCACTGGCAACACGCACTGGTCAATGACTTTCGTCTTGAGACACTGCGGTATGTGGGTTGAGAAGATATTGCGTAGCTTCCCGAACGCTGCCCAGCCGAATCGGCTGTGTAAACTTATATACGATAGTAAGAAAATGAGAAACAAACGTATTTTAGTTTTCTCAAATTAGAATATTTATAAATAGATGTTGCAAGCGCTATTACAGACCACGTGTACTCTTGCGCATACAATATGTATTAAATTCAAGGTATTGGGTCGCTTTTTGTGTGCGCGACAACCCTATCTGCGGACTCACCTAAAAATGGGGGAGATACTGTAAAACTCCACGACATATGGCATAGTTTATGCCTTTAATAAAAGTACTTTACGCAGCACGAGGCCGAAGTTTTTTTATTAGGGCGATACGCTTTTTGTCATGATATTCGATCACCCCTTACTATAAGTCCACTGCACACTCAACCATAAAATTCAAAATCTAGTAATAAAATCTGAAATGTTCTGAATGGTAGAAATAGCCGAAAACTACTTTCTAGCATCAGCTGCTGTCAAAAACGGGGGATTTCCAATTTTCTAGGTAGAAACTAACGCAATTGCACCTAGTATGAGTACAGACAGACGTGTTTGCGTAAAAAAAGCAATCAGCTCTTACAAAAGCAAAACACGTACGCCCAGTCGTAGACTAGAAAGAAAAATTACAAAACAAAATTAAAAAAAAAACTAATAAAAATAAAACAACTAAAAAAAACTAAATGCAAAATTACCTAGTTAATAAAAATTCTGGAACTAACAGTAATACAGATTCATCAACGAACTCTCGTCGTTTTATAGTCGATGAACTTGACTCAGATTACCTAACAGAAGTTAGGATTAAGAACAGTCGTCACACGTTCAAGAACAATTATTCGATTTCTCGAAGCAATTTGACATAATGGGACACGTCTCGATCCGAGAAGAAAGACCTACACGACTTTATTTCAACCCTAAGTTTTTCGGCAAAAAAAGGAATAATAACAGAGCCTGGAGCCAAAATCAGTTTCCTTAAAAACAATATAGCCGGCTTCACAAAAGCAGCCATATATTTGCATTTGACACGGTCGATCTACAAAAACAATTTTTTGCGAGGCATCGTAATTTAGTACACATCGAACGCTCTAACTTATTTAATGTACGAGACTACGAGTAGGTATTGTTGTTCTGGATTCAATCTGGAAAGTTCTGGAAGTCTCAAACTTCTGGCCACGCCTATACAGTCCGATAAAAACTGCTTGTTATTTCCGAGTTGAGATCGAAGACAACATCCTTTTGAGTGATTGGATTGATCCAGTTTTTCGGACAGCTCCCTTGAACCCAACTTTATCGTAGACATTACTTAGTGAAAAAATATACTCGGCCTTTTTAAATTATTCGACGTAATTCACGAGCCCTAGAGACCCATAATGATCGACTGAGCGAAAAGAAAACTATTAGCATTTTGCAATAGCTGTGAATGAAAGAAACATCATTTATTTACCATCTTTTAAACAAAATACATTACAATAAATGTATCCGCCTCAAATCAAAGCGGATAACCAAGAAACGCGTGACCATCACATCACTTGTACATAATACCTTTCCAAATATTTGCTCATCACTACACTAAACTAAAAGTCTAACTAACTTTATTTACACATACTCATATGTAATGTACGTACGTACCTACGTAATATATTTCTTGTGGACACGAGAACCGAGTTGTGCGACGATTTCATTTCCATCACATTTATGGTAATGGCGTATGCGCAAAGTCAATGTTATAATAGTAATCTTGTATATTCCGATGACGCAGTTAAGGCAAAAGTGCCTTTTTAATAGTGAAGTGACCAAAATGCCTAATGAACAAAGTAACCCAATGCAGTATTTTGATTAGGCATTTTGGTAGCCAACTAAAGAGCTTATAGGGCCAGTTTCTAATGGCATTGAGCCAAATATGCCAAGCTAGATAAGTCCAGTTACGAAAGGCATGTTATGTTAACAATTACAATACCCCATATCGATTACGGTGGGATCATCCTTATGGTGCAGTTTAATTAATGCATAAGTATATCGATTAGGATGGGAACTACCTTATGGTACAGTTTACTTAATGTGTGCAAACGTAAAGAAAAAGTGGAACATTGTATTTACCAAACCACGTGTATTTTCCAGAGAGTAACGAAGAATGATTGTTTAATAATTGATTCAACTACTGTCGTTTTTGCAACTAAATCTTGCGCTTTTTTTCTGCCATCTTACATCATAGCATGAATCATTGCCTACTGCTGAATTTGATTGCATTTTAGTTAAGTACCAATAAAAGGCAAAGCAGTAACATAATGGGAGGGAAATAATATAAAATCAATTCCATAGCATTAACATTTTAACGACTACTAGTAGAATGCAAATTGTTAAGGCATACATTGTATAATGTAAACACACCTGTTGAATCACACATACGTCAATTAAGTACTATTAATATAAAAACTGCTGAATAATTCGTAGGGTAAACGAGGTCTATTATACCCAGTATCGTTTTCCACCATGTTTTGTAACGCCTTGATTCGCCCTAAAACGACAACGCGGATGTAAGCAACAAGTCTAAATAGGGGAAAATTTCTGCAAAATGTTCCCGGAAAGCAATTTAAGGAAAAGTCTCTACATAATGTGGGTTTGAGAAAAGCTTTCATAAATATAGGCAGAGATAATGCAACCAGGTGAAAGATTTGAACGCTTCTCTAGAAGTTGGCAGGTGACATTTAAAACAATAAAATCAATTTCCGACAGTTCCTAAAATAGATAACAGAGCTCATCCTTTGTCTTTATCTGATGTATGTATCCGGTATACTGTGTGTCTTTTAGTCTGTTCTAAATAAACGTATTTTCTTTCTTTCTTTCATCAAGAAGTATAAAGAAAATTGGGAGACTCCTTTATCCAAGTGGCCTAAATCTTCTTTTAAATTAAATAAGTTAGTGTGATTTGGGTCTATCGATCTAGGTATAGTACAGAAAAAGTACTGTTCCAGTTCTTTTAAATTTCATTTTCAATAATGGAAGATGTCTAACAATAAATCGTTACTACAGTAATATCGAAACGTACAGACGCCAGCACATCAAGCTTCTACAATCTGTCAAATATCTGTAATAGATTTTCAACTTTATCGCTAAAGCATAAAGTTCAAAGTTGATTGGGAAATTTTGACAGTTTCGGGTAGCTTGATGTGCTGGCGTCTGTACATATCTCAATTACGTTAGCAGACGTGATGTGAAAATAAACCTACAGACAGATACAAAGGTAAAATGCTGAACAAAAATATGTACTTACTAGAAAATTGATTCAAAAGAAGCTGAACACAGTCGAAACTTTAAAGGTCCCCAAACCAAGTCGACAACAATACCGTATTTGGTTTTATTACTATTTCAAAGTTACACTACATTAGATAGAAAAGGTTCGCAGGCTATTCGCCCATTGCCCATGAACACCCAATAACTATTTATTACTATTTACAGCGGACCCTTACGATTTGGTTGGAAAAATAAGTCTGTTTTATACGTAATGGAAATGTATTTTTGTTGAAAAATGAGGTACTACTTAAGTTTATCGTGAAGGACTTTCAGTCAGTTCATGATCTTCTTTTCGAGTCGATGGGAATCATCATTATCATTTGCAGCCTTGTACCACCCACTGCTGAGTATGTTTTGTGTCATGCTTCCCTGGTCCGTGCGAGTCTCATCCAGGTCTTTATCCGCGGCAACAGTGGCGTTTTTAGGCCCTCAGAAATCCGACACAATACATGTGGTTTGGTCAGGAGCGCCGCATTCGCACTAGGTGCCAGTCGGGATCTATAATCCCCCATTTTGCTAGAATGTGCTAGACACGGCCTACTAGGGACCGCAGTCGATTGATAATAACAATTATTCATCTGTTCATCAATCAGTCGGTCGAGAACAGGTTAAGTTAATTGATCTTGACACGTGCCTAGCTGGTCAGAACTGCCTTTACCACACATTCAGATTCTATTTTGTTTCTGTGGAATATTCCAGAATCTACATCTACAAAAATTTTAAAGCAAAATGTAAGACGTTACATAAGTTTCGATAGCTTAAAAAGCAGTGACCCTTCTAGTCCAAAAATGTGTGTTATGATGAAGCTCTAGTTTTGTTGCACCCACTTAAAACAGCGGCCTTATAAGCTGTTTACCTTGAAATTAAAACTTTACTACCTTGGGCCAAGATGTTTGAAGTTTTGGTTAACTAGTTGTAGAAATCTGTATCAATAATTTGTCGCATAGAGAAGGTGTAGGTACCATTCCTCCATTAAATAGGTAGAATCGTTTTTTCTCTTTTTGTTTTTTTTTTTTTGCGTGGAACCCTAATTCTTTTTCTAAAACAATATGATGTCGATGATATAAGTTACTCCTTATAACATCGGCTATCTGCTAGTGAAAGACCCGTCAAAATCGGTCCAGCCGTTTCGGAGATTAGCAGGAAAAACAGACATACAGACATAAATGTTAAAAATAGTTTTTTTGTTATAAGTAAGTACTGTTTAAACTTTCATATACATTTAGCAAAAAGCTGTTATTTTGACATTGCAAATAGACACTTCTATTTTATTTATTTGTATAGAATACATTTATGGGATAAATCATGTAGTAATTCACGAATAGCTACAAAAGGTTTCGAACTGTCGATCCTTTTATCAAGTTTTAGGGTTGATAAGGGATGGAAGGCGTATAAGTATAAATCTTCGTACTGTGACAATGGACTGCGGTCACCCCATCCCCTACTTAGTTTCGCTGGAGGAGTAACTTGGACAATGGTTATTCGTCAACATTGAGAAAAAGCAAGCCTAGAATGGTTAAAAATGCGAAGCCAACACAGCACAAAACTTCTAGCGACAACTTATAATTCCTGAAGAGACGAGAGCAAGTCGAAGTTTTGAACTTGTTTCAACAACTTCTCAACACGAAGCAGTCACTTATAAAAATATTCTACATCTATTGCCATCCACGAAGACGCGCCCCACTCTTCTTCCTACTCGTTGGTTATCGCTAGTTAATTCCGCTAGTGTTTTAGCTTTTTCGATACACACTAATTGCCCACTAATAATAATTAAGTGTGTATCGACAAAACTACGGGTCGAGATACCTCAGGGTCATGTTACCCCCTGGAAAACCATAAAAACGTCACCTATGCTTTAAAAATACAAAGGTTTTTATCAACAAGCTTTTTGGTACATTTTACATGAGATCTTAATTATAAAAAAAGCTTTTAAGCTTTTTATTATTCATTTGCGTATCAATTAAAAACAAAACGAAAACACTAGCGGAATGTTGCACACTTGTGCTGCAAACATTAGGGGAAAAGGGAGGGGCGCGTCTTCGTGGATGGCGCTATGTGTAGACCGAAACTCCGTTCAAAACTGTATCTTATTGGTAAATATAACATAACATTAACAACTTAAAAATAACATAACAACACTGTATTCTCCAAGGATTAGGTGTAAATGCGCCTATTATAGTACACGGCTACACATCAAGCTATACATAACCAGTATAAGCAGAGTTCTGATTGTACGAAAAATGTATACAATCCGATGTCAGCCAAAACTGGAAATGTATATAGCTTGATGTGTAGCCGTTTGTACACCCACATTTTGCCGGTTATGTTTAAATCCCATGTTATGAGTGCGAGCCTATTGCTATCAACCGGGCACAAGTCCAGACTCCGGGCTGCTACTGAGAATGGAAAAAACCCACTAAAAATTTGCCCGAACCGGCAATCGAACCCAGGACCTCATACTCAGCATTAGCGACCAACTAGACCAACGTATCTTACTGTTAACAAAAGAAATTTTGATCTGCGTTGCTATCTGACACAGATCTCATAATGTCAAAAGTGAATGCTATAACAATGCATAACCTAGATACAATATAGAAAGCACTAAGTTCCCAGCGGTTACATTGGGTCGTTGTCGTTATTTTAATGCAGAATATTTATAAGAAACGATGATAGACGTATATGAGAAGCGTACACCCGCGACTTTGTTCGTTTAGGTTCAAAGCTACTCCTCTGTTAGATGTTAGACCCGCTCAACAATTGTATTTTTCCTTTATTTAGTATACACCTTTCCTTTTATTTATTTCATCATGTTTTGACTGATAGAAAAACAGAAATAGAAAATATTTTTCTGTCCAGATAATACAGTAAGCAGGTTCACAGGTTAATAGCTAATTGAGACGACATAAGTAGCTTAAAGTAATAGAGTTACATATTATCGTTATAATATACGTATAATTTCATTAACTCAGATCCGCAACTTGTTATTTTATTTACATCGACCATAAAAACCGTAAGTTGTTTGTGGTTGGTTGTGTTGTTATGTACGGAAAAATCCAACAATTCGATCTTGCCTGATTAAATTATATGGAAAAATCCCGTCTTGCCCGATCCAAGTAGTATTATTATTTAATACCAATCTGCTGAATGAAAAAAAAGTACACAACCGGTCGAAGTGGCGGTGTTTGGGGAGGCTTATGCCCAGCAGTGAACGTCTTTTGAAATTATGATGATGATGATCAGAATACAATAGAAATGTTTTGTGAAAATGAAAAGTAGGATATGTCAACTAGTTCAAGAAAACAAAGAATCTCTTATTAATAGGTTTCCTTCAACATTGTAGGGTACATATTTTTTAATTCTCTATTAGACGGCAAATAAATAAACAACAGAATTCCCAAAACAGGAAAAACATAAGTGTTTATTTAAACCCTTTTGACTGATATATTTACAAAATGTAATAAAATATAAATAGCCGTAGCAGCCCTGAAATTAACGGTAGTGATTGTCATGTTTTTATAAATTAACCATTAAAGTCAAAGAGAGAGGTAGGCAGAGAGTAGGGAGGCATTTGTCCAGCAGACAGACATTAATGGCTAATAAAAAAAAATTGAGGTGGGCCTGAATTTTTTTTTTTTTTTTTTAATACAAGTTGCCAATAGCATGCATCATTTTAGAGACGAAACTAATTTAATGAATAATCATCCAAATGTATTGCGTCTAAAGAGAGCTTTTAATTGGTAAAGAAAATATGATTACATTATTTGTTTTTTTTTGTGTAGGTAATGGTTTTCCCAGCAGCGTCTGGGCATCTCTTGGTCAGCCACACACAACCTTTTATTTACAACGCCTGATCAATTATATGTATATCAGTGTATCAGAAACTGCAATCCAATGTTCGGATGACGTCAATCGAATCTCATTGACGTCAGCAATACCTAGGACCGGTCTACGGAATGGTCAGTATCAATTAGTATGCAATCTGTCCGGTTTTAGGTTATTCTGGTGTCGGACTTGGGCCTGTTTGGTAATCCTTGAACTGGATGCAGATTTTAAATTAATTTTTCAATGCCAAGGGCAAGCAAGGATAGAAATAGATATATAGTATTTAGACCTATAGACTTTTAAACTTCCAGATAAATGGAATTATTTTTGTACAACTTCTTTTTGCATGCGGAGTTTACGCTCTATTGCACTTACATTTTTGCATGTTACTTTTAGCATACAACCTGTGTACTCAATCGTTGGTGAACCAATAAATAAATAAAATAAGGTCTTCTTCACTTATTCATCATTATCTGCCTAGCCTTTTTCCCAATTAACCGCTATCGGCTTCAAGTCTAACCGAATGAAGCTGCTGAATTTACTTGGAGCGACTGCCTATTAGACCTCCACAACCGCAACCCAGTAACCGAAAAACACGATACCTCTTGGTAGGTCTTGTTGTCAGACTTTCGGGCTTCTGACTACCCGCAACGACTGTATTATACACAGGCTGTCCCTGGAAGTATGGATCAAATCGAATAGGGGCGTGGGCAAAATCATTTCCAAACTTTTTAACCCTGAGAATGTCAGTGAATTTTTTACTGTTCAAAAGTTATGACCGATTTTAATTTTTTTTTCAATCACTTCGCTTAGTGTTCAAAGAAATTAATCATAAAAAATACTATCAGGGCTATCTTAAAAAAAAATTGATAGCCCTGATAGTTTTCACGAATTTGATCTTTCTTCTCTTTTTTTTTTTTAGTATTTTTTTTTGCTAAAACCTTTGGAAATGACCTTGCCCACGTCCCTATTCGATTTGATCCATACTTCCAGGGACACCCTGTATAATACTTAGCCACAAGCCCCTCAAACCCCTTCAACCATGCATATTAATATTATAAATTCGAAAGTAACTCTGTTTAAACCACTTAACTGATTCGATAATGAAATGGAATGAAGATAAAATTTGGCAAGGAGATATATGGCATCAGGGGTAGGACATAGGCTACGTTTTTTTCCCAGGTAGCACGTTCCCGTAGGATAATTTTGCGACATGCATGATTTACACGGGCGAAGCGGGCAGAAACGAGTGGTTAATATTTCGCATAATGGCGCTAACCATTATGCGAAAATTTCACCATGGTTGAATAAGCCCATAAGCCATTGTGAAACTTCCCGCAACAAATTAGCTAACGATGGTGTCACTCGTGCCATTGTTTACACTCAAACCATAAGAAAAAGTGCTAAGTTAATTATTATCAAAGTGATTTTTGTTTAAAAACAACCGCATCAATCTCGTCGCCATTACGTTCGTTACGGACTCCAGTTCCGTGTTTGCGTTAAAAATAAACAGTTATTGGTAAAAAATTAACGTCGCTAAAAACTTAAATTGATGACATTATCACAGGAATGGTTAAATTAACACTTTAAAGCGTAAACAAATCATTTTGTTGTTTGGTTTTAAAAAATCCTTTATTATGGTCATTAATGTTGTGACCAAAATCGCCGTTTCCAGTAAAAGCTCCTGCAGACAGGCGCGACGCAACTTAGAACAATTTCTGTGATTTTTTTTGTGGAAATTATTCTACCAGAATCGTTTCGCACCGTCGCGTCGTGCCTGTCTGCGGGAGCCATAATATTATGGGCATGTGATGCGGAAGAATGATAAAATTGTCGTAAGGAAAGTCTTGAACTGTATAAATGTAGATTACTATAAGAGTAGGAGAAGACTAGTGGGCCGTCTCCACGAGCGAGAGAAGTGCGGCGATAGTCTCGCCGTGCCATCAAATTTTCGCCGCGATGATATCGCCGTGTGGAGACACGTTCTAAGAGTGTATAGAAATACGTGGCACGACGATAATAATTATCGCCGCGATTCTCTCGCTCGTAGAGACGGTCCCTTTTTTTTTTTTTCTCGCGGTGGAAGTCCTCATGGACTTCCTCTATCGTGGGGGTGACAGAGGGGCATGCCGGACTCTTACCGGCTAAAACCACCGCGGTGTTCCACTTCCACCTGTGGCCGGGGGTGCGGGATTCGCATAAGCATTCACCGCTCCCCCGACAGGCCTCGACCCGCTGTTCCTCAGCGGGTCCCACCTCCCCGTGCGCCCATGCCTATGGCCGCACCCACTCTCGAGTGGCGTGCGTGGAACACTGCAGCGCCAACTCGGGCCTGTCTGGTTGAACGACGGACGCCCCTAGTCCGCCGACCGCAGGCGTAGAGACGGTCCCTAAAGTAACAATGGATGAACTGTGTAGTAACGATGGATGATATGACTAGAACGGGGGTGATTACCGTGATGATGACTTATAGAGAAGTATGGAAGGAAAAGACATGTTACGACGTCTCCAAATACATTGGGTTGGGATACGGGCAGGAGAATGATGATGTCAAATAGAATTTCATGATTGACTGACAGCCAAAATACAGTAGAAATGCCCGAAGGAGTTTGAAATATACTTATCACAAAGATATCAGGAAGATTAGAAACTTACGCGAGTGAAACCGCGGTGCGCTGCTAGTGAGGATATACCTCACTAGCAGCGCACCGCGGTTTCACTCGCGTAAGTTTCGTTCCCGTGGGAATATTGGAAAAAAAAATATCCTATGTGTTAATCCCGGTTATAAACTATCTCATCCGGATTCGTTCAGTAGTTTTTGCGTGAAAGAGTAGCAAACATCCATCCATCCTCATAAACTTTCGAGTTTATAATATTAGTAGGATAGTAGGATTATAGACGGCACAGATGTGGACTAAGAAAATAATACTAATCTAATGTATTCCTAATCTCAACCCTTGGGTTTAACGGGATGTTGAAGTTAGTTCGCAAACGAAGTTACGAACTCTACATACGCTGTAGTCACATGAATAACCTTCATTTTGAAGGTTATTCATGGTCAAGTAGGTAGTAAAATGACCGTGGATTGCGATGGATGACCGCAGAATATGGTCAAAGGTCCTTTTACGTAGTCGCTGTCGAATGCGGTAAACTTATATCTATTGCAAATATGTGGCTACTCCACCAAGGACCTTAGTCGAGGTAATCTAGTACGGGGGCTTGCAATAAACTCCATTTTAGGTTTTTAGGTAAACCAGCTCTTTTTGATTCAATCAGCCTTGTCTATGGGTTTTTCGTAATACATCGTTGCCAAATCTCGACATTATTCTTAAAATCATAAGATTGAAATTATAAATTCAACATGTATCGTTCAGAAACAAAATTTTTATCAAGATTTCAGGCTGAAAAAATTCCTAAAAAATAAATTTACGTAACCTACATTGATCTCACACGTGTCACTCGCCAAAAAATCAAGCATACTGTACCTTAAAAATAAAATTACTCGGTTCGCAAAAAAAATCCGTGTGTATATGTAAGATTTTCTCACATTATCGCGCAAATTGGAAGTTTACATTTTAGTGACACCATTATGGTAATAACGAATTAATTATTCATTTATGTACACGTGCAGTTACGCAATGCATATAGCTCGGACATTTGCCTTCGTCTTTAGGGTCTAAACTAAACAGACGGACTGCATTTCAGCCGCAACATGGCAGTTTGGATGGGTTGACTTAACTGCTTCGAAATCTAGTTATGTCAACGGCATCCAAACTGCGATGTTGCAGCTGGCATGCAGTTCAAATGGAGTTCGTCTGTTTAGACCCTTAGTGACTATTTTCATAATAATTACAGATTGTTGTGGCAGGACTCCCCCGAGTACCTCTGCCGTCGACAAACTGCCAAAATTTCGCCGGTGGGACGTTAGGCGAATTCGAATATGTTACCAAAATTAACCTAAAGCAATTTCAAACTAATAATCACACTAATATTATAAAGGCGAAAGTGTGAGTGTGTGTTTCTGTTTGTTACTTCTTCACGCTCAAACGGCTGGACCAATTTTGATAAAATTTTGTATGGAGGTAGCTGACACCCTGGGTTAACATATTATGTGCTACTTTTTATCCCGATATTCCTACGGGATCGACACTTATGCTGGTGAAATAGCGGGGCGCAGCTTGTTTCAAACTAATTTTGCCATTTACCCGATGATTATAATATACTTAAGGTAACTAAACTTATTAATTCTTAGGAGAAAACTCCAAAAAAAAGCCGAGGTAACATTTACCTATAGCAAAGCAAAGGATTAATGTGACTATTACTGCCATTTATTACATGTGTTGTTAAAGTAAATAAATACAGTCCAACGCACCTTCGGTCGGTGGAAAAATTTTGGCGCTGACGTGCGACTTACCTACTTTACCTAATCCATCTATCTATGTATCCATACTATATATCTATATCTATATATATAAAAATGAAACCCGTTTTCCGTTGTCACGACATAACATGAAAACGGCTGGACCGATTTCGATGAAATTTGGTATAGAGATAGTTTGAGTCCCGGGAAAGGACATAGGATAGTTTTTATCCCGATATTCCCACGGGATCGACATTTACGCGGGTGAAACCGCGGGGCGCAGCTTGTTAACAATAAAAATGCTAGTGTGTCTGTCTGTCTGTTACCTCTTCACGCTTAAACCGCTGTACCGATTTAGATGAAATTTGGTATAGTGATAGTTTGAGTCCCGGGAAAGGACATAGGATAGTTTTTATCCCGATATTCCCTCGGGAAACTTATGCGGATGAAACCGCAGGGCGCTGCTAGTACTAATAATAATGCTGAAGAGTTTCTATGTATGAACGCGCTAATCTCTGGAACTGCTTAATCAGATTTGATAAATTCATTTTGCATTTGATAGCCCAATTCTTGAGGAAGGTTTTAGGCTATTTAACGTCAAGCTACGACTCTCAGGAGCCGAGCAAAAAGAAAAAAACCTCAGAAAGAACGCTAAGTAAAAACGAAGTAAAAGCACAGGCGGGGTATAATTTCACACGGTCAAAGTCGCGAGCAGAAGCTAGTACAGACGCAGCACATCAAGCTACCCATTTTCAACTTTACTACAAAGTGATAAGGTTCATATTCAATTGGGAAAATTGGACAGATTGGGGTAGCTTGATGTGATGGCTTCTGTACATAAATCCGGCAACTACAAAAGTCGTCAATATAAATTTAGGTACATTAAAGACTTTCCCCCTTATTCATAAAACTTATCAAACCTATTTTAGTTAAAATGGGGTTTGTCTCTTTCTTACACACAGAAATGACAACGTGACAGATAAAGACAAACGTTCTATAAACCTATTTTAGCTAAAATAGTGATAAAATAGGATTATGAATAAGGGGGTTTGTTTGTATTATTTAAGTAGGTAGTAGTATCAATGTTATTCAGATCCGTGTTGCTGGTTAAGAATGATGACTAAGATTTGTGCCATATTTGTGTTCATGGAAAGTCGTGTGTCAAAGTGCTTAGCAAGACGTTATCTTACGTAAAGTTCCATTAGCCAATGACGAATGTTTCTCTATTTCCAGGAATGTGTTATAATCTAGTTTGGATCTGTGGTTTTAAAAAGTTAAAAGTCATTGCGTATGGGTTTTTTTTATTTTATCATAATAGTTTGGGTATTGACACAAACTTTTATGACATGTATTTTTATTTCAATGGGTAATTCCATTCAAGCCGAAAATATTTGTTAAAGAAATTCAACTAAATTCTTAATTTTTGTTATGATTAAATTTGGATTGAAGAAAGCAAGCAAAGCGTATACTACCAGTCTTTCTTTATAAACATTTGCTAAATCAACAATGTTCCGTTCAAGAATAAAGAGAAATGATCAACCATCCAATTGAAAGATCACATAGGGTTTCTCATCGTTCAATTGTACAGGATTCCAATCAATTAGAATTTGTTCGAGAGTTAATTTCGCAAACAGTTCGCGTACAAACCATAATGGACAATAACGTCAATGGTTTAAGGACGCAATTACTCACAACGTAGTAACAATCAGGCGAGACATTACGTATGTTGGTTCAAAGAAAAATACGAACATACCTATTGATAGAAACGCAGTAAGATTAGTTTCAAATAATAAGTCGAGTTGCAAAGCAATTACAGTGCAATTTAGATAGGAATCAAACGATGTTATTACGGGCTGATGTTATTTCTATTTCAATTGCTGTAATAAGTTTTGTGGCAGCAAATGTACGTGGAATAAAAAGTATAGTAATGATTCATGAATCGTACGACTCTAGTGTTTACCGACTAATATTTTCATTTAACAATAATTGCAACACGACTTTCAAGAATGAGCAGTGATCAGGTTAACCTGACGTTAGTCAGAATCAGAACCCAAGTACTTAGGTACTTCAAAAGACAATAATTCCTCTAGAAAACTTTCTGTAGCAAACAAAACTAAAGAAAAATAAAAAAACTTGCTACTCCTCACTCCCGAAATAAAGTAGCAAGCAGGGACCGGCCGGATACTCGTTGAAAGGGTTTTTGAAGGGGTTTTTTTAAGCGCTTCGAAAAAAAACCCTATGATACATGTTACACCTTCGAACGGGTGTAGTTAACCCGTTACGAACGGGTTACCCTTTCAACACCCTGTAACACTGTAACAGGGTAAGCCATTCTAACTTAAGATATTGTAATATGCACTGTTTACAATCTATATTAGTTTGAAAATTGCATAACCACGACCGCACGTGACATCGTACCGCGCCCGGCGGTTCACCAATCTTGCATGTACCGACTTGCCGAGCGACTTGTAAGGCGCCGCACGGGTGCAAGTATCCCCCTACCTACATGCAGCTCAAGTTTATTAGGTAAATTCCAGGGTAACACGAAAAAAAGCTTTTCGAGAAGGTAACCTCTTCAAAGGCTTAAGTCATTGAAGGGGTTAACCCCTTCACGTGGTTACCTTAATAAAGGTGTTAACCATTTCGCTGGGTTTCGAGGATTAACTCGAACAAAAGGTAACACTGCGATATGAGTTACCCCATGTACGGGTTACCCTGTCCAAAGGCTTAACTCTTAAGCGGGGTTGTCCGGTCCCTGGTAGCAAGTTTACTATGGAAAACAGGTCATGTTTACGTAATATAGCAATGATACCGGTTACGCATCAAATGACCGGGCTCGCCCTCTGTACGTCCAAATCCCTTATCGTCGCAAATATTTGTAAGGTCAACATCTGTGGAGCCAATATTTGTTCAGATGTTTGTGTCGATTTGGACTCGTTAAGCCCACAACGGAATTATAGGATCCGTGGAGTCATATAGCCATAAGACTATCGGCTTTGATGCTCAATGGATTATAATACCAAAGCATTAGATTAGGTTTGAATTTTACAAAGGTATATAAAATTGTATGTACGAAATAATGAAGCCTAGTGAAAAATGTAACAATATATATAGACGATAAGAATTAAATACACCTTTATATTCACCTACCGACCGAAACGCTCTTGCGAAGAGAGCTCATTATGCAATTAGTAACATTATCAATGAAGCAGGCATTGTGTATGTAAATGATAATTGATATAACAACAACACAAACTTGTTTAATCTCTGTCAGGGTTATCGACTATCAATATCTTCGAATGAAGATAGCTTAGACGGCAGACAGTCTGGGCAGTTCGATGGTGTCACCAGCTTTTGAAACTTTTTGGTAATTTTCACTAGTTTTCTGCCTTATATCTTCAAGGTCGACCTAGGTATATCCGCAGTTGCGTTTGACTGTATCGGAAGTAAGATCTCATTGAAGGCCTGAGCATTTGGAAGAATGCCAAAAACATGAACGCTGAGGATGCAGTAGCGGGCAAAATGAAAATTGTTGGATAACAGAATCTGGCAACAAACCCAGAGCAGCTTAAGAAAAGACTTGATACAACAAAAGAATCTGATTCCGTGTTCGCTTTCTGCAAAGCGCACTCAAGTACCCTTGAGCCGGCGGAAGACACCTTTGAGTTTTGCTTATCCGTTGAGAAACATATGCAGAGACATGAGACGACATAACAGAAAAGCGAACATTTTCACAGACATTGTTAATTCTTGAAATGTTGACGTCAATTTGACTGATGCACAAGTGCATTAAGGACTTAATTCACTCCTAGGAGAACCAAAGCCGTTAGGTAATTCGATATTTGAAAATGCTTCAAAGTCAAAGTCAAAGTCAAAGCATTTATTTCAAATAGGCACAAAAAAGGCACTTTTGAACGTCAAAAATGATCTTAAAATAGAATTGATTCTAGTCGCCCATTCCAAAAGGTAGTTTTCGTATGGAGAAGAATGGGCAAGAAACTCCACCGTTACTCTTTTAAAAGGTTTTAGGTACAATATTTTGCATGGGTACATTAATTATATAATAACATGTGAGGACGATGCACCTAAAATAAAATTACTATACCACAATAGGTAAAAGAATTAAAAACGAAACCATGACATATAAATTAATTATCTGATAGATACATGGTGCTCACATATTTACAAACATGGTACAAGCAAAACGATTTTTATATAAAAAAAAAAAAAATAAATACAAGTAATAAGTCAGGGTGTGAGTAATGAATGTAAAAACTAATAAAAAAAAAATTACAATTAAATTAGCAACCAGTTTGATTTTGTCTAGACTCTAGATTGTCCTATGGAGCAGGACCAGCATGTTTCCAAGCGTTCTTATCTTGGATATAATCTTCTAATTTATAGTATGCTTGTTTACAAAGTGTACGTTTAATGTGAGTTTTAAATTTTCTTTCATTTAATTGCAATATATCACAAGGTATTTTATTGTAACATTTGACACAGTACCCCATAAAAGATGTATGTACTTTGGCTAATCTGAAAAATGGTTGATGTATTTTATCTTTATTTCTTGTGTTAAAGTTATGTCTATCGCTTATTTTATTAAAAAGATGTAGATTTTTTCTTACATACATAATGTTTTCTTCTGCACATCAGAGCTGAGTAATCTCGTAAAATCGTTCGAACGTTTGTGGAACTTATTGGCAGCATAGCCACATTATTAATGGTCTTAAAACTATTCACAAAGCATTAAAAAGTAAGATCTAGCACTGAAACTGTGACTACTTACGTAATAAGAAAAGGTCAAAGTTCTGCCGCATTTTAAGGAATAGAATAGAATAATCTTTATTATATGTTCACAATATAAATTAAATGTATACATATGTTACCGGCCAAACCCGATTTCAGGACAAACTAGTTTAGCCTAGGCTAAACTAGTTCCGTCGACATAGGATGCAAGATGCGAGTGAAGGGCACCCCGAGGTTCGGTTTGGTTAGGTTACTTTAAACCCTTTACACAGAAATAGGGGCCCCGCGAAGCGGGGCTCCGTCGACATAAGATCCAAGGGCGAGCGAAGGGCACCCCCTATCGCGTATAGGAAGAACTAATTTAGCCTAGGCTAAACTAGTTTGTCCTGAAATCGGGTTTGGCCGGTAACATATACATGTATAAATTTGCTCATACATTAGCATTTGTGCAATAAATGCACTATTGTTTCGCTTAATAAAATTGCTATTAGCCAATCGTGGTTAACAGCAATTTAAATACAATAATCGTATTGTATTTTAATTTCTGAAAATAATTTTCAATATGATTTTCCGGCATTTAATGTTTATTACCTACTTTTAGAACAAAAATTCGATGACATTTAGGTATTGTGACATCTACCAACCCGCACTAGGGCCCACGATCGGCCCACTACCTCTCACCTAGAGGCGGCCTATGTCCCAGCAGTAGGAACGTTACAGGCTGATTAATTTACCTACTTTTAAGTGTCAAGTTATATAATAAAAACTTTATTGTTCAGGAAAAACATTGTAATAAGTATTTAAATAAGCACTAGCCCCCACACTAGGATTTCCTGTGTCATGGAGACTAGTCTCCTTCGTCTTACAAGATTAATAAGTACATAGTAGGTAGGCTCATACATAGCACATCAGTCATTAAGATTTCTGAGGCGATCGACTGTTCTTCCAAATAAATAAATTCATCTAAATATACACATATCACTCATTTGGAGAAATATGGACGTAAATGTATTATTACTGCATTTACAAATGTTTTGGTTATAGTGCAAATGCACTTGCATCGTTACGTTTTATCGTTAACATTAATGTTTATGTTATTGAGTTATAAAGATTAGAAACTGATCGATGTATTCGTTTGCCGCATGTTAACCTTAAGCTGGCCCTAGTACGGAGTTCCAAAAGAATAACAGGCCATCTTATGGGCGATGCGCTAAGGTTCCCCACGAAATTCAAAGGAGATCACCCATTTTGTTCGGCGACTTGGGATAAAAAATAAAAAGTCGGCGTAAAGAGAGACCAAAGCCCAATTATACCTTTAACGCTGCTGGCAACTCTATTGCATTAGAATTAAGTAGAATAGAAATCAAACCGCCTAAAAATAGTTAGGTTCAACTCAGCCTATCGCACAGTCCTCGGCCTTCCGCATGCCGTCTGTCCTAGCCACCTTTTTGAAATCGTCGGTACATCTAGCTGTCGTCTCCACTCCAAATATAGGTTGCAAACCCAATAATTTAGCTAATTCCTATCAGCAATAAATTAATGAATGAATTAAAGAGAACTCAAGCACGCTTGAAGGAAGTTATTTTTGACCCAAAACCTACAAACGAAGGTTATTTTTAAATCAACCCTTACCGACCTTGAATAACTTCTAGTTTTCTAATACGAAAGTCTAGGTCACTTAGCATATTCATTTCAATTTTAGATGAAATCAATGTAGCTTGAAATTGAGTATTTTCTATCAACTTTGTATGATACAAATATTATTATTTATGATAGATAAACGGGTTTATTGTGTCATAGAAATAAGTTACTGTGTAATCTGTATTTTGCTTTACATTAATTGTTTTATTTATGTTAAGGTTATGGGTCAAAATGTTAATTATAAATAGACGTGTTATTATTTTAATTTTTAAGACATAAGACATTTCTCGGGACCCTGAGGTAATCTGTGCCTGAGGTCCCGGACCTTTGGAATGCCAACAAGGGGCCGAAGCCAACTCGCAAAGGCCCGTTAGTCCGTGTGTCCGTTGATGAGGCACCAACCGACGATTATCCCTGTACGCACTATGCAAGTGCACCCAAGAACAACCCCCGATTGGAGTACGACTACTTATCATTATTGTTCTTGTCTTGTAAAACACGTAATTTTTTTCTCACTTTCTATCGTACATAACAACATAGATATATTTTAATTTATACATTCGTGCCACCGTAATTATTGACACAATTGCACACAACTATTGACGAAACTACCACGTGAACTTTCGCTTCGGACATCGCCAGAATAACATTAGACATGCGTAAGAGACGCGATTAGAATACAATCGTGAGATTCGAAGAGCTGGTTCACATTAGGTCGGACCGACAGTTTGCCGTTCACCGACTGCCGGGTTTTGCTGTTCACACTAGACGCCGCCGACCCGGCCTAATGTGAATATAACTGTCGGTACGGTCGTTTACTGCCCGGCCTGGGTCGTCACAAAACAGTTGTGAGTTGGCTTTCGTATAGGATGGACGACGACGACGTTTTCATTGCAATGTGGTATTTAAATAAAAGGCAGAAAAAAAGAAAAAGGAAATATTGGGTGCATCCAATAATTGCCTAATTGTTTTAAACTTTTATTTTTGTACTGTTCACACGTTTTATCCCACAGTAAACTCCTGTCTTCCACAAGAGAAATCAAAACTTCTACATTAATTTCGCCCTCCATATTGAAACGTGTCTTCTCTGCATACACGTCGACGAAACTGCTTGCGCGAGTGCCGAGAGCGGGGTAAGGGCGGGTGGGATCGTGGCAGGCGGGTGTCGCCGCCGCTTCGCGCCGACAAATGTGAACAGCGCCATACTTGCTAGTACGCCAATATTATGTCTGATCCGACAGAAATCGTGGCTGGACGTACGGTAAAAGTGTCGGCTCCGACAGTTGGTCGGGTCGCCCTAATGTGAACGGCGCTATTGACATACATACGCCAATATGGATCCGACACGTTTGTCGGGCCGGTAAAACTGTCGGTCCGACCTAATGTGAACCAGCTCTTACTGTAAAACGTACTGCTTTCCGAACGTGACGGTTTTCGCCGACGTAGCGTATCAATAGCGATAGTCGATCGCGACGATAACATATCTTACGTACGCTAGTAAAAGTTATGTCAACAATGTCATAGGAACGTCGATATTTTTCTATGAACTTTTTTTTTCTTATTACATAACATCACGCCTTTATTGCTCCGAAGGGTATTGCTCAGAGGCGTACCTATAGTACACGAACATTTTGCCAGTTATGTTTAAGTCCAATGTAATAGGGAGCGAGCCCTTTGCCATCAACCGGGCACTAATCCAGACTCCGAGCTGCTACTGAGAAATACTCAATGACACTGCTCGACCTGGGAATCGAATCCAGGACCTCATGCTTAGCAGTAGCGCTAGACCAACGAGGCAGTTAGAACTATTAAAGGTTGTTCGATATGTAGTTTTTTACTCTCGGAAATGTATTTATGGAAAATACATTATGACGTTAACGTGACGTGACGTGTATTCTGTAAATACGTACCTGTTATATTCGCGAATCAAATTTTGATCAAGATAAAACCTGACACAGACCTGAAAATTGCAAAAAACACAAGAAAAAATTTCGCGGTCTACCACTGCGCATTCACCTTATTTCGAATAAAAAATGGAACGTATCATCCCGTGTAGACTACCTCTAAGTAAAAACCGTAGCACTTTCGTAGCCGCGTAGGCCGTCGTAGCCGAAGTTTCATACACCCTTTATAACTTAAACATTCCGTAACCAATAGGTAGGTACTGAAGTTGTAAGTCGCTACCAAACTTGGGACATTACAAACTTTTCAATGCCTATATTTTACTTAGTACTACTTATGCTAAGTCCCTACGCATTTATAACTACAATATCTATAGGAGACATTAATTTCTATCTTCTGTAAGTACGAAATTTTCTTGGGACTAAAAATATATATATTTTTATACATTTCTCTGGAAAAACGACGTAAAAATATAAAGGTAGACCTAATATCTGCACAGGCAAGTAGGTTCCCTTCACATTTTTTAACGACTACCGTCATAAGCCAGCGAGCGTAAAATGTATTCACAGATATTTCCGCAATTAAAAAGAGAATCTCAGATTCCTTACGTAGTATTATATCTGTGCTTATGTGTATTATTAACGTAGCTTAGTTTTGGTTTATGTAACTGTAGAGTTAGATAAGCCGTTCACATGTCAGTGTAACCTCACTGATAATTTGTTATTAAAACCTTTTTGGGCCCGGTTACACCGAAAGCCTTCAAATTTTGAGGGCGGATTTCGGCACTCCGATTTCTCTTTCCTGGTTGTTGTATTTCTTTTTTTTATAGTAACTGGCTAAGAAATATAGGAAAATATTACACAAAGAATCACCCTGCGAACCCTTTTTACAAAGGATACCCTGTAAATCAGCTATGTCCTTTTTGTATGATATTGGCGCCGATTCCCTTGTTCACAAACTAAACTAAATTTAAGTTCAGTGCATCTTATTCTTTCTATTTCATTAAGAAAAGGACAGAACATAAATATTAGTTTAGTCCTGTCAAATTAGTCAGCGCCTGACATAAATTGACGTATTTTTAGAAAGCCAATTTTTTAATCGCGTCTAAACTTGTCTATGGAGTATCTTGATTTGACAGGACTAAACTAATATTTATCTTCTGTCCTTTTCTTAATGAAATAGAAAGAATAAGATGCACTGAACTTAAATTTAGTTTAGTTTGTGAACAAGGGAATCGGCGCCATTATTACGCAACCTACAAGATTGTATAAAAAACCGGCCAAGAGCGTGTCGGGCCACGCTCAGAGTAGGGTTCCGTAGTTTCCCGTCGGTCACAATAAGTGTTCCCACGTACAATTCGATAATACCCGACCCAATGTACCTAATAAGTACCTACAGCGCCATCTCTCGGGGAATTGGGTTACTAATTAATACGTAGACGTGCCAGAAGTTTTCGGTGGTAATTTTGGATTGCGAGAACCGATTTTAATAATTATTTTTTTGTTTGAAAAAAGATACGTTCAGGATAATAAAATATGTAAACGAAGTTAAAAAATAATGCTTGCATATACGATTATACTACGAACTTAGTCCAGAAATGATTTTGTACAACTTTTTGTCTTTTTTGTACAAAAGCTGTTGTTTCTATCAAGTTCAAAATAATTTTCCTAGAAAGTCCTTATAAAGTTCTACTTTTCAGATTTTTTTCATATTTTCTAAACTTATGGTTCAAAAGTTAGAGGGGGGGGGACACATTGTTTTTTACTTTTGGAGCGATTATTTCCGAAATTATTGACATTATCAAAAAATGATTTTTGTAAACCCCTATTCATTTTTAAATACCTTTCTAACAATATATCACACGTTAGGGTTGAAATTAAAAAAAAAATCACTTCCTACTTTACATATAGGGGGGCTACCCTAATAAAACATTTTTTTCCAATTTTTATTTTACCACTTTGTCGGCGTGATTGATATACATATTGGTACCAAATTTCAGCTTTCTAGTGCTAACGGTCACAGAGATTAAGCGAGGACGGACAGACGGACGGACGGACAGACAGACATGGCGAAACTATAAGGGTTCCTAGTTGACTACGGAACCCTAAAAACGACGGTTTCTATACTTATTGTTATCGCATCATAGGTACTAAACTAAAGTATTTTTGAGAAAAATATTATTTAAGTACTTCACGCCTTTTTTCTTTACAAAATAAGCATGTAGGTACTTTTGAATGAATTACGTTATAACACTTATGCGAAAAAGAAAAGATTCTACAAAAATGGTAAAATATTATAATTGCTCTAGGTCAGTGGTACTTAACCTGGAGCAAAGAAGGTTCTTAATGCCTACCGCAAAAAAGTATTCATGACAAAAAACACAAGGTTATAGAGCCACAAGCACAAAACGTGAACCTCTACAAGAAATTTTTGTTCGTGGGCCGAAAAATACAAGACATCACATTTTCAGACTATCGTAACGCTGGTTATAGGCACCAGTTTCACCCAAATAGTCGGGCAGCCAGACAGGCCGTCTAGCTTTAGGCAAGTCACCTTATTCGTAATGTTGTTTGGATGACGTAAAAAGTTTATGACTTGTTTATTCTCGGCCTCCTTTGTTACTCGTACTAGCCGACAATCGGTGTTCCATCCTCATGACCTTTTTTCTCGTGCTAATAAATCTTGTTTTTATCCTTGGTAATTATAGAATACAAAAAAATAATGAGGCTGGGTGGGAATCAGCACTTTTGGAAGGTCGTGAGTGCCGTAAGGACCCACCCATCACCACTTTCTAGTGTTTTAAAGCTGGGAATAGAATCTTCACGGTAAGACTTCCCATATTCAGTCCAGCGGGGTAATTGCGTAACATACTATCAGTAGCAATGGCTTTTATTTTGACAGTTCAACAACATTCATTGCGTTATTTACGTTGTTGAGCAGACAAATTTTTCGAACATAATTATGCATATGCAGCAATGTATAGCAATATCCTTAAAAATTATTCAGATCGTGATTGATGGTGTGTTACGCAGTTAGAGCGCTGACTGAAAATCTTACTAAGATTTATCTTTACTTACTTTTTGAAGTGTTTGCGAATTAGTTTTGTTGGATCAGTAACTACAATGATCGACTATTTCCGCATTATAATTTTGATTAGATAGGAACAAACTCATATTTTTACATACATAATAAATATACCTATTGCGTACATTGGGCATTATCTTATATATCGTAACTATCTCTCCGTATTCAGATAATAATAACGTCTATGTTTAAACTGTCACAGACATTGTTGACATAGTCCCGAGACTGTGATAATTTAACTTTCAAATGAAACTACATACTTTTACGGAATGTCTCGTCGTAAACAAGTAACAACTTAAATCCCAGAAGTTATAAGCACTGAAACGCTTAAAGTTTGTTTTTATAAGTTGGTTATTTTAGTAATAAACAATCCTAAAGGAGGGACTTTCGTGTAAATATAGACAATGAAGGTTAGACAAAATCTATACTAATAACAAAACTGAGGAGTTTGTTTGTTTCTTTGAATAATCTATGAAACTACCAGTCGGATCTGAAAAAATATTTTTGCGTTTGATAGCCCTATTCTTGAAGAAGGTTATATGCTATTTAAAATCACGCTACAACCCTTAGGAGCCGACCAAGAAGAAAAGGAAGAACGCTAAGCAAAAACGAAGTAACAGCGCGGGCGGGCGATGGGATGCGACGCGGACGAAGTCGCGGGCTGAAATTAGCATAATAAAATATTGCAAGAAATTGAAGACAAAACATAAATACAACTAAACAAAACATGACTGATTGGTCGATGCTAATCATATCGCGTAACGTCACCATTAATCCTAGCATCTTGGAAACCTGGATTTTGAAACCAAATGTAGAGAGAACATTTAAACATACGCCTGTCATGATTGACTGGAAGTCGATCACAGAACAAGCTGGCTCTAAAAGAAACGGATTCAAAACCGCATTGTTGGCTCAAGAACTATTTAAAATTAATCAACCAAAAAAAAACATAATTGAATAGCTTGTTTTCAAAACAACACTTGTCCAAAACTGTGTTTTGACAGGAGGAACAAAAAACAATATAGCAAAATATTTTTCAGGATGACCCATGATTATTGTTAATTGAGAACAAATAAAATATATTTTTTTAATGATTAAGCAAATGAAATAAAAAAATAAATGATATTTTTACCCTTTTTTTATATTAAAAATTTTGGACATGTGCTGTTTGGAAAACAAGCGATTCAATTATTTCACACTTTCCCAAGACAGTTTTCGTTATGTCCCATAAAAAACAGTTTTGTAGGACATAACGAATATGCAGCAGGCACGAATCTTAAACGGTGATGCTGTATCTTCAAGGCCAACGCCCACCAAGGACGTGGTCATATAATAATCAACAATGTAATGTAAACTATGGTAAAACTTACCTTGGCACACAAATAGAGTGATAGATCCCGTAATTCCGTAACACATGAATGAACTCCGGGAGCGTCCGACAGGCCCCCATGATACTAAACGCTGCTAGTGAACAATTCCATATCATTAATGTTCGCCGTAACTCGAATCTGTGGACAAGAGAAAAAAATAATAAGTTAAAGTAGTAGTATGACCACGTAGGAGATGGCGGGACGAGCTGAATAGGTTCCGTCAAAACTGGAAGGAGGACGCGCGTGCTCGCGAAAAATGGAAGGAGTGGAGGGAGAATGCCCAGGAGTGGGACAGCGCAGGCTAGATAAAAAAAAATAATATGACTTAAACTGGGAAGAAAGAAAGAAGCCAGAGAGGAGCAGGAAATCCATACTAATATTATAAACGCAAAAGTAACTCTGTAAAAGGAGTATGCAAGGATTTAGCAGGTGGAGTCCTGTAGTTTCTTTTATGAAATTTGACTGATAAGTAGGTAGCCTGGGACCTGGAGGACATAAGCTACTTTTCATTCTGGATATTTGTATAAACAAAATATGATACATGCAGATAAAGTTGCGGACAAAGCCGGACATGGGAGTACTATATACAGGGTGAAATTGAAAACATGCGACAAATCGAAATGGGAGGTTGTACTCAACATTATGAACAACTTTTTCACCTACCGCTGTTTGTCTCTGCATCACCCAAAGGTTGACTGGTAGAAAATGCCTATGGCATTAAGTCCGCCTCTGTACATTTATGTGCTTGAAGTATTAAATAAATAAATAAATAAATAAACTTTTACTATGGGACCAAACTTGAAATCGCGAAAAAAATATCAGCTGTTCCCTACATTTATGTTTGCATAACTCGTCAAAATGTAGGGAACAGCTGTTTTTTTTTCCGCGATGTCTGGTTTGGTCCCATAGTAAAAGTTGTTGATAATGATGAGTACAATCTACCATTTCGATTTGTCGCATGTGTGTGTTTTAAATTTCAACCTACTTACTGCTACCTATATTATAGTACTCCCATGTCAGTAAAAACAAAAGTCAGTCGGCAAGATTGACAGCGAGGCTAACTTCCTAGGGGGTACGCGGTTACAACCGGATATATCGTAAGTTTTCTCATTCCCGGAACCTCTCTCGTCGCATCCCAAAACGATTATTTGGGCAGGTCTATTTGGACGACTAAAAGTCTGCAGATTGTATGAATTCGGATAATGATGAAGACAAAATCAATGTTACATGAAAACTTCTACGATTGAAAAGTTATGCAATGCTAATGAAAATGAAATAGAAATGCAGGAAACAGACAAGCGACCCTGAACTTTAATCAAGTTCAAATAGGTTCTTAGTTCTTATCTTACAGGCACTTAAAAAAGGTCAAGTCAACCATGAATTTGCAGATTCTGCCACAATATTAATTGCTATCTAATTATGACCAATTTGCAGTACAACGTAGAGTGCAAACTGCTAAGGTATAATTATTTGATACTTTGATCTCATAATTACCCCACCCATTGTAAAGTTTCTTTATTTATGTGTGTAATTTATATGGTGTAAATAATAAAGAGTATTCTATTCTATTATTTGATATTGTAGATACTAACTATTCTATCGTCATTTTAACAGCAGCGTAAGTGGTTTTAATTTATCTTTATTTCGGATACACAGTTCATAAAATAGTTACAAAGAAGCCGGTAGAAGGGTTGTTAGTATAACACACAAAAAATTAATTAAAAAATAAGTAAATTTTTTAATAAACAAATCAAGTTACACAGTAGGTTATTATTTTTAAAGCCTAATTCCTATTCCTGTGCAAGTGTATACCTGCTCAGTATCAGATTTAGTAACATAGCTTCTTTGTTTTTAAGAACAGACTATCGTAAATTCTGTATTTAATTTTCAGAATTAATAGAAAAAAAAAAATAATTAAGAACTTTGACATAAGTCTTATTATAAATGTCGCGTAGTAAGCGCCACTTCAAAGCGCAAGTTTATCATTTCAAATAAATAATCTAATTGGCAAAAGAAACATTCATATATCATCGATATACTTAAATGATATTCATAAATAGCAAAAGGATCAGTTAATAATATACGTCACACTCACACGTCATGCCGATAAACGCAAAGCTGTAAAGGATTAGACACGTGCTGTTATCAATGTGCCCTTTGATTATGCCTGATAATAAATAAAAAATTAGGTATATCATAAACCCGGATATTAAGATGGTTCATAGAATCGTGGTTTATGATTCATTGGTAACAGAATATTTTAGTAATGAAGAAATTATAAAAATACAGGAAAAACCGCTTTTTTACCGTTTTGACTAGTAAGAAATATAAAAAATGCTTCTAAAAAAATGTTGACAATCCCTGGTTCGTTACATATGCAAATAGATACAAAAAAAAAATCCTACGCAATATGATGTGGTATGACAGTATTAATTACTAATTGCTGTTTAATTTTGACGGAATTTGCAATATTTAAGAGCTCAGAGTGATCAGCATAATGCAAAATATGCAAATACAATATTATTATATTCTTTGTATTGACTATTTTTAGGCGAAATGCACCTAAAAATGGTCATACAAACTTGCTACTGCACCTTTCTTCTTCATACGTTTCCACAGCAAAATTACCACGAATGTTGAATATTTATTGGTAGACGAGAAGTCTACCCTGGGTACCCTATCTATTCAATATACAGGGTGTTACGGAAAGGGTATATCAATACAAACGGGTTGAAGAGTGTATCTGGTCTAGAATCTCTGTACAAAATTTCAGCTCAAAAGCAGTAACTTTGAAAATGCTTAATATTTTTTTATTTCGATAGTTTATTAAATTGAAATCATAACAAACGTGTCACCGCACTAAGAAGGTCATTATCCATTATCTGTATTGTGTCTGTGCGCCTAGTACACGCACATCACGCCGCCGCGCGCCAGGGCAGCGCCGTGATGTCGAAATAAAAAAATATTAAGCATTTTCAAAGTTAATGCTTTTGAGCTGAAATTTTGTACAGAGATTCTAGACCAGATACACTCTTCAACCCGTTTGTATTGATATACCCTTTCTGTAACACCCTGTATAATTATCTATACTAATAGTAATAATAAAGTGGACGTTTGTTTGAACCGGCTAATCTCTAGAATTACCAGTCGGATTTGAAAAATTCTATTGTATTTGGCTATTTAACATCACGCTAAGACCCTTAGGAGCCGAGTAAAATAAATAAAAAGTCAGAAGATACGCTAAGCGTACGCGAAACAATAGCGCGGCCGAACGATGTGGGATATGACGCGGCAGACAGAAAGAAGCTAGTATTAAAATATATCAATAAAAATTTACAATTTACACACGAGCTAAATCACGAGGTACTGTACATTTACTGCTAAAGTAGCCATAAAGGACACTGCCCATTGTAACAGACAGGACATAATTGCGAGATTTCAGTCTTTGCACCTTTGTCGCCGTCAAACTACAAAAGGAGCCTCGGAAACACTGCAGACATAATAATAAAATAACAATGGCTTTGTCGCCCCAACAATGAACGAACCTAATTTAATTTTACGGGACAGACACTAGTCATGGTTATAGAACCTATGAGTTCTATAATTAGACACTGAAAGGTTGAACTAATTGGTGACTAATATGTTAATAAGCTTTTTCAATTTGATTATCATTGTTTACAACATGCAAAGAGTGTTTAAAATTCTCTTCCTATTTTTAATACGTTGCTATTTAACTTTTTAACCTTTCGTTCAAATTAGTTTAGTTTAACCTTTTGTAGTGATTATGTATTCTATTTTTTAACCGACTTCCAAAAAGGAGGAGGTTATATGTTCGCCTTATGTATGTTTTTTTACGTATACACAAAGACAAAAAATTCGATAAATTATGATCATGAATGTAAATTTATGTAGATAATTATACTCAAATTACTTTTTTTTTACTGTGTATTATCAAAGAGGTTTATAATGTGAATGGACTTAGCAAAAGCTAACAAAACACCTAATTTAGTCAATCTAAAACAGAAACGGCACCTATATGAATGAATGCAGTATCTCAGTAAACTAATTATGATTTTAAATTAAATACGCTACTGCACACAACTGGTTCGATTCGATAAGGTAGTTATTAGGTTGTTTATTTTTAATTGCAGCTGTGAAAAGTTCATTCGAAATGCATCGATCGCTTTCAGGGGAAACGGCCATGAATAAGCTATAGCCAGCGAAGTTGTTTCTATTTTTGTTTACTTGAAGCAGTCTAGTCTAGATTACTTTATGAGTTCTGAACAATACGTGTCGTTTTAAAAAGCGGTTAGTGGACATTTGCCTTTTTTCCCATATAAATAGTTTTGTCATTTATATGAGACTAGCATCTTTCTGCCCATGATTTCGTCCGCGTGAAATTTATTGTTTGCAAATATACCTAATCCTATGACAACTCCGCAATACTGCAGCTTCCAATTAGTTAAAGAAATTTTGGAATCGGATGAGTAGTTCCGAAGTTTGCCCCCTACATACAAACTCATAAATTTTAACTCTTGCTGTTTTAATTTTTTTTTTTTTTTCAAATATCCGTGAAACCTGTGTAAGCCAAGTACCCTGTGTCCTTTTCCAGGTCCCAGCATTCCTATCATAACGATCGGGTCCGTGGTTTAGTCGTGAAAAGTTAACAGCCAGGCCGAGTTACTTTCCCATTTATAATATTAGTACGAATATAGTTTAATAAATAAATTACAATTGCATACAAAATTTTCCTTATCCACAAAAACTGAAACAGTAATTTATCAATCTACCTTTAAAGCTGCGTTTCCTCCAGAGATGAGCGAAGAATGTGTGTAAAACTAACAAATAACAACGCTAACTTAGTTCAAGCTATGAAAATGGACGATCATGTTATTGGTTTGTTTCACACACATCCCTCGTTACGCATCGTCGCACATGTCTGGTGGAAACGCAGCCTTAACCTTGCCACTGACAAGATATTTCAATTTCATTACGTCATTCTCTGAAAAATTATACCTACCCACGCTGTTCTTTTTCTCCCGATCCGATTGACAGCCCAGGGCCACAGACCGTAACATATTTTATTCACAAAACCGTGTCCAATATATTTCAGTATTATAGTTTTTATAGTCGTTATCGTTGCTGTATCAATATGGTTTGCTGTTGTATGCCCAGTCCGCGTCGACCACGCAAAATATGTTAGAACGTTACAATGGATTTTCTATTGTGTTTCTGTTTTTATATATCATCATATAACATATTGATGTAAAATATGTTTTCTTATTTAGTACTTAGACATAATATGAAAGTCTTGAGGCGGGCTTGTGGCTAAGTAATTATAGTCGCACGGGTCGATCGATCAGTTTAAGCAACGCTTGCCGCGGTTGGTGCGTGGATAGGTGACCATTCGTTACGGGTCGTCAGAAGCCCGAAAGTCTGACAACTAGTCTTACCACGGGGTATCGTATTACCTAGTAACTGAGTTGTGGAGGTCAGATAGGCAGTCGCTCCATGTAAAATACTGGTAATATTATATTATGCTTCATTGCGTTGGATTTATTAAAAAACAAAACAATTTGTTTAATTATTTTTATTTAAGACTAGTAAAGATTAATTCTACCCAGTTTTCTCGCAATTTTACACTGTTTCTTGCAGATAAAAAATTACGTGAGACTTGCCAGGACCTCCCCTCTCCCCCACGTGAGATTGGGTGAGAATCGGCTTGACCCCCTCCCCCCCATAAAAGCCTCACGTAATTAATGGATGCCCCCTTAGATAGACAGGAAGCTAACTCCAACAAAGTTGGGAAAAGGCTAGGCAGATGATACAACATGGAAGTCGTTAGATCCGAAAACGTTGGATTGTGATATCAGGCATCGTCTTGGGTCAAATTCACACAGAACTTTTGCTTTCAAAATGGATAGAAAATTACTGTAATTTAATTTAATATCGTATAGTTATTGTTTTGTATGGAAACGAGACATTGTTATGGTAATGGCCAGGTGACATGCCTCTGCATAACGAGGGACTTTAATGAGACAACACATTTGTATTCAGCGTCTATGCAGATTTTTAAGAAAATGGCAGGCCCGTTAGTTTTCAGTGACACAAGTGTAATTTATTATACAACCGTTAAATGTTGACCATTTAATACACTATACAATATATGCTTTTTGTAATTAATCAAATAGCAAATAGAAAAAATACAATGAAGAAGTTGAAAATTCAATCAAAGAAAAATCAAAACTTGGCACGGCGCAAGGCGGCTCGGCGCCAGTAAGAGAAACACTACTATTTATCGGTAAAAGTGTAACTTGGGAGCTTGGGAGTCAATTTTCTTTCCTGCAGCCTGCCCGCGCTATTACTGTGTTCTTTCTAATTTTTTTTGTTCGGCTCCTCAATGTCTTAGCGTGATGCTAAGTAGCGTATAGCCTTCCTCAAGAATTGGGCTATCAAATGCAAAGAGAATTTTTCAAATCCGACTGGTAGTGTCAGAGATAAGCGCGTTCACACTCTTCAGCTTTATTATTAACTAGCAGCGCCCCGCGGTTTCACCCGCATACGTTTTGATCCCGTGGGAATGTCGGGATAAGTACCCTTTGTGTTAATCCTGGTTATAAAATGTCTATGTGCCAATATTTCATCCAAATTCGTTCAGTAGTTTTTGCGTGAAAAGAGTAACAAACATCCATTCATCCCTCCTCACAATCTTTCGCATTTCGGAAGTAGGATAAAGTTAGAGAGTACTCCGTCAATACCTACTAATGTATTTAATAATAATGGTGTATGTTACCAGGATATTTTCGTCAGAAATACATTATCGACTTACAACATAAAAAGAACATTTGGACCAAAAATATAATGATACCGGTTCGTCTGGAAAAATCCGGTACGCATAATGATATCGTACTTTTTATGATGAAGAGGCAATGACTTCCGATGATCGCGGTGACGTTAATGATTTTTAGATTGTTTTGAAGACGCCTGCCGAAAATAAACTTCTAATTATAGACTTGTTTTGTGATCAACAGTTTTAAAAACAACTCTCAAGGACGAAGTCCATTCCATTAATTTATTCACTATCAAGTTCACTGCTTCAACCAACTACGTCAGTTGGAACTTGGAAACAGCATTGTAGAAACACTTGTTGCGTACTTTTGTGTCTACTGACTGAACTGTGTGCGAATGAACACTTTTTTCACAATCTGAAGGATGTTGAAGGAAATTCCTAATCCATTGCTTTATTATGCTTAAAAACTTTTTAACAAAAAATTAAACCTCCGAAAAAACTGAAAAGCAAAAAATAATAAACTTTTTTTATTTAACCTTAATAAATAAGTTCTTAAACTAATGCAAGTATACCTAAGTAATTTAGAGTCGGCGCCAAACAAGCAAATTAATTCGTTGCAAGTGGTCGTGCGGAGAGCGCATTTTTTGTTTGAAATGTTAATGTTTATCGCTATAGATTTCACGTTGCTTATTTCTTTAAATTTAAGGTAATTTAGTAATCTTTGTTCATTGATTGTTTGGCGCCGACTCAAAATTACTTAGGTATACTTGCATTAGTTTAAGAACTTATTTATTAAGGTTAAATAAAAAAAGTTTATTATTTTTTGCTTTTCAGTTTTTTCGGAGGTTTAATTTTTTGTTAAAAAGTTTTTATTTTATAATTTTTTGAGGCTATAATTTACTAATTACTACATGCTTAATGTTTGATTACTTTTAAAATACCTACCTTACTTTAGACATTAACTGTTATATAATCCTACTTTAACTATTATTTTTTGTGTAATATAATACTAAATAATATAATGTAATACTTAAAAAAAACAGGCTTTATATACCAACATAGATAGGCCTTTTATTTTAATTGTAATACACAGCTCAGCATTAAAATCTGTGAATGAACAATAAGTCACCCCTATTTTCCCACCCTTAGGGTAGGTTTTTTTTTTCCAAATTTACATGGGACCAACTTCGAAGTATGTCCTATCCAACAAAAGAAGAACTATCAAAATCGGACTACTCTGTAAAAAGTTAAGCGTGGTCATACATTACAATCAGTGAGTGAACAATCAATCATCCCCTGTTTTCTAACCCTTAGGGTTGAAATTTTTTTTCCAAATTTATATGGGACCAACTTCAGGGTATACCCTTTCTAATAAAAAAAGAATTATCAAAATCGGACTGCTCTGTAAAAAGTTATGCGTGATCATACATAAAAAAAAAAAAAAAAAAAAAAAAAAAAAAATATACGCGTCGAATTGAGAACCTCCTCCGTTTTTTTTCGTCGGTTAAAAAATTCGTCTGCTCGACAACGTAAATGTCGCAATGGATGATGTAGAATTGTCAAAATGTAAGATATTGTAATTTTTAGCGTGTTACGTAAGAGGCCGGCAGACCTTTATTGTGTCGAAGATGAATACAATGAGACGCAGACGCAGCCTGATATGATCGTGCTTAAAACTGATGAATGAATAATAAAACACAACTATCCCGATAACAAATCAAATAGTTCAAACCAATAAATCATGATAAGCCACACTACGACATTAAAAGTAATTAAAACTGGCGTCAAGCCGCGAACTAATTAATAAAATCTAAAGTCAGTATAATAATAATATGTCAATATATTTGACGTATTGACGTATTATGTTCGATTGCACCTAAATTCCTTGTGTGCTTATCAAGTAGTACATATAATTACATTAATTAATTGTACAAAGCGATTAGTATTGGCTGCTGAAACACACAGAACCGTCTCTGATTGCTTGCTTGACCGATAACAGTAAAAATGTTGGGGTCGTAGCAAGGTCGCAGATTTTGGCTTGTCTAATTGGCTCAAATATTTTAGCTCAAATATTTTGGCTCAAATATTTCGTGCTGATACGAGCTCAGAAAAAGACATGACAGGACAATCATCGCACTCAAATGCCAATTGAGATGAATAAGGGTCCTATCTGGTTTCGGGCGTGACTGTATCGACTGTCGTTTCTGAATTGCGGGGTAAACAGGAATGTTTGGACAGCCAAACTCGGATCACGATAGTGGTGAATGTTGTCCTCGTTACATATTTAAATTAATACAAAATCAGAAGGAAGGAATGCGGAATTTAAATATTGTTTTCAAGTGACAAACAACTTGTTTTAGACTTCCAGTTGTTCCAGTACCTACAAATTGTTAATTATTTACTATTTTTCAGAATAATGTATTGTAAAAAATTTATATAATTTATAGGCAAGTATTTTGTATTATACCTAAGTATATCGTAAACAAACTAAACTCTAGGTCGTCCTTTGTTGTTTCAACGAAAGTTCTATTGATTGATGTTCTCTGCCCTTTCAGATTTGGCAGATCTTCAAATCTTTGCCGGTTGATTTCAAGTATTAAAATAGCCTTGTGAAATTATCTATTTCTTACTGCATGAATGTTAATTACTTGAACTTATAGCTACCATGAATAATAAGCAATTGTCCATGTCAAATTGCAAATGATTTAGTAGGTACCATAGATAATGGTCTAAATGCAGTATTTTTTTTATATCGAAATAATTCTTTTGATTGCGCGTAAAATAGAAATGCTATAGTTTATTTTAATCGCGGAACTGGAAATAATTTATTAAAATATTTCAGTGCCTAATTTTAGATAATGTACCTAACTATTCAACTATTAATAATAAATTGTAGTTTCCAAAATAGGCACTAAAATAGAGAATAAACTACGGTACATTTCGATCTCAAATGAGGTCAACTAAACAATTATCGGCCATTCACAAAAATAAAGAAAGAAAATTTAAAAAAATCGAATTACGAAAGCGAAAACTTTTTTGCTTCCGTTAAATTCGCATGATTATTCGCAGTTGGCGAAAAAAGTGCAAAAGTGTGAAACGAAAGAGAGGGCGACTTACTTTCACATTGCCATGCAGGCAGAATCGTGCAATGTCAGTTTACAACTTGCGAAAATGTACTGTAGCTATGCAATGAGTCGTTCTGACGAGAATAGCCTGGATGATCGCACTTATTAATCTAGTTGTACCTAATTGATCGCGGCGTAGATTTTACGTCAGATCGCTCGACCTTGTAAACCACGGGATACACTACATAAATAATTATATTAACATGTATGTGTAAAAGTACATAACTAATATTTTTTCTCACATAAATAAGTACGTAGTAACGTAAATACATAATACTTTATTTATGACACCTAGGTGTGAATATGGCCTGAAATTATGAACTGACAAACTGAGGAAAACCATTATGACCATGCTCTTTACCTACAAGCGTCGCCGTTGTCGTCGAATCAGCCATGAACTTTTTGACAGCTATAAATGTTATAATGATTTATGCGTAGTCAAATCAGTTAAAAATAAACTAACTGAGGCATTTAAAGAAAGTGTAGTCGTGTCTATAAATAATTGTTGATGATGACTGATCCAAAAATGAACAAGTGATCAGAAGCAGCCCCTTAGTAGTATTTTTTAAAATGTGTACTCTATGTTTTATGTAGCTACTGTAAACATTCATACAAACTTCAACACTCGTACAAAATATGTATGTAGGTATTTCAGTTTCGTCAAGATACAAATTAATCTGCCAAGGATTTGCTGCTAAGACTGGTAAATGATTTAGAAAACCTATCTAATTTCTATAAGTACAAATATTATTAAAAATACAATTATTCAGCGAAAACCATACTTAATAATCACTTGTTGAGTATTAGTAAGCACTATGAGTCAAAAGGTCAGCGAAGCTATTGTACTTGAACTTGCTAGACATACTTGTAATCAGCAACAAAACATGTCAAGAACGTTAAAGATAATAGCAGTTCTCTATTGATAACCGTTGAGTGGTGAGGTGACACATAAAATAATACGACAGCCAGTATGATGAATCGATGTTGCATATGCAAATCTTTTTATCTACGACCAAAAAAATATAGAAATAAGTATATCATACACAGACATACGAATAATTTTTTTTTTTTTAAGATTGAATTTGCATATTTATGAAGTAATTTATTTAAAAAAAGGAGTGATTTTAATATTTATAAATTTTGCGTGTGTTTATTTAAAAAAAGCAGGTTGTAAGTACCTAATTTAAGTTTTTATATTGATATCTGTTAACATCAAGCAATTGTTTTAAGATTGAACCAGCATGACTAATTTCATTATTTTTTCCTATGGATAGCAAATTAGCAGTGTTTTAGACAATGTCAACATAATGATTTTTTTCTGCATAACAACATAATTTATTCACACGAATATGCGAATGACGTCAAAGACAATAAGTAACACAAAAAAAAAATCGCATCAAGAAGCAGTCGCACCAAAAATGGTTACAAGAAATTCCATTTCAATTTGAGGTCCAAGGTGGGTCATCGACATGTAACAGGTCTTTATTTCAATAGCGCAAACTTTCAAGGATCAAGTTTTAACACGGCTCATAACAGGTGTCTTTACCCTACTTCCTGATCTCCTTGTGAGTTGTGACAAGGTTTTCTCGTAGTAGGAAAACTTGATAATTGCTACATTAACAATCATAATTATTATTACACAATCATTTTAAGGAAAATTCTAGTTGAATGTATAATTATTTATGTCAGAGAATGCTATTTGCGTTTCTTGAAATTCATATAGCAAGTCATGCATGTTTATAATACGGTAATAAAGTACATTCTAAAATTAATTAGTACCTACATTTACTTAACACTTAGGCTGATTGTACAATGTACAGTCCTGTTTAAAATATTTTCAGTTGTTTTCAGAATCTTTTACTTTCGTAACACACTATCAATTTTGAAGGATCTAATCTATTGCTTCATATATTCGAAAATTTGTCTGCTCAACAACGTAAATATCGCAATGAATGTTGTTGAATTGTCAAAATGAAAGCCTTTCCTACTGTTAATGTGTTACACATTTACCCCACTGGATATAACAAAACATTCTATTCTTATGGAGATAAAGAACTTGTAGGAAAGGTTCCGACTAGCAGCTAAGAGTTCGGTGGTAATGGAGCCAAGAGTCAAATGACAAATGCCCATGATCAAACGACGTTTTTCAACACAAATGCGAAAAATACATAAATAAAGTTGTATAAACATAAGATGCTCTTTACTAGAGATGATGTTGACTGTGGAATAAATATTAGATCCAGAAAAAATCTAGATGGTTCTGCCACCTTGAGGCCTCGAGCAATGGTTAGGATAGCGTAACTGTAGTAAGAGGTAAAAAAATAAAATGTCTGAAATTTTTAAAACCTTAAAGAAAATACTTCAATCTTTTGCTAGTTTTCCTTCATAATATTGACTCTATCTTCGATAATATTTAATCTCAAAATCTATAAAACTGCGAGTCATGACCTACCAATTGCCAGCGTACCTAATTGTCAGACATGAATAAATGAATAATAGACCAGTATCATTATTCAGTGAGGCTATTTTTAGGAATAGATGAAGTCGGTAAAAAACAATTGATATTTGCATCATCATCATATACCTAGCCTTTTCCCAACTATGCTGGGGTCGGCTTCCAGTCTCACCGGATGCAGCTGAATACCAGTATTTTACATGGAGCGACTGCCTGTCTGACCTCCACAACCCAGTAATAGGATACCCCTTGGTAAGACTGGTTATCAGACTTTCGGGCTTCTGACTACCCGTAACGACTGTCAGATCTACGAATGACAGCCGGGACCAACGGATTAAAGTGCTTTCCGAGGCACGGAGGGGTCTTGGTATGTAAAGATGGTTACCCATCCACACACCAACTGATCGATCGACCTGTGCGGCTGTTATTATTTAGCTACATATCTGGCAATGTTGGCCGTAAAACCGATGGCTGTTGGAGCTGAAGTAGATGTGATCTCGAGTGAAGACCGTGAATCTGTCGGTAAACGTAGTGAAGGGCACCCTCAGGCTAGGTAGAGCGAGGATCTTCACAAAGTTGGAAATGGATGGATGAGAATGGCCGATGGTCGAAATCGATGGCATTGAGTTAGAGTTTTGTGTACAGCGAGGTAATTGCGTAACACAATTATAGCGGCAATGCATAATATCGTGTCCTGCGTGTCGTCTGAACGTTACGGAAAGTGTCATGTCATCTGAACGTTACAGAAACTGATGGACGCTACTGATGGCGCCAAACACGTGGCCGATTTCAGGGCCGAGTCCATTTAGATTTCTATCGACACGCTAAAAAGAAGAATGGCAATACAGTTCAACGACATTTTGACAGTTGAACAACATTCATTGCGAAATTTACGTTGTCTTGCAGACGAATTTTTTCAAAAGATGAAGCAATGGAATAAGAACCTTTATCAAAACCCTTCAGAATATGATATACTTAAAGTGTTTTTACGCAAATTGGGTGCAGTTTTTTTTTTAATCAGATAGGCAGTTCTTTTATTTTTAGGAAGGTTCACACTTCACAGTCTTATCTGTCTCAATGTGTCGAAAATACCTCTTAATTTCCCTCATTTTTGACAAGTATTTGACATTGATTGTCGCTGAGATGATATTGCGACTAGATTTTAAACGTCTTTAATTACGAGAATTAGCCTTCAGGTTCAAAGTTCTGCAGTGAATCAGCATAGCGGTTACATCACTCACGTGAAAAGCCGACCTCCGTTATCACAAAGATAGGCATTATCAACGCATGATGCCAAGTGGTACGATACTGATAATGGCAATGTGCCATTACATAATGCGGGACGTGGATGCAATAAAATACTGTTTATCTCGTTTTAGTTATTATTTTATCGATTTTACATATTATTATTGTTTAATGCTGGCTTCGCTGGCTTTTCTGGTTTTGTTTCGATAGTGAAAGTCGTTTCTGCTGGGTTTTTTTTGTTTAAAAAATATCATGTTCTGTCAATGCGTTGTGTGTTTGTTTCTGTTTGACTGTCTTACGTAATTTTGATGTTCAAAAAGTGCTTATTCTCCTAATTTTATAATAAATGACTTGATTTTGATTCGGATATTTATCCAGTCTAAATATTGATGCATGCGTTTCTTATTTATTTTTAGACACTAGCGCCATTTACGCCCCCGAAGGCATCGCTGTAAAAATAAAAACAGTTTTCCTCCAAAAAAATTAAGAAAAGCCGCGAATTTTTTCGTTCAGTTTTTATAAGCTACTCTCTTGCTTTCAGCGACAATTACTTTCATGAAAAACTTTTTTATTGTCGCTATATTCTTAATAGGAATCGCAGCAGGCAAAATACGCAAATAAATAAGTAAAATATTTTTTCCCTGGGTTTCCCTGTCAAAGTATTATAAAAACTCTAATTATTAAAACTACTACCAACAAATGCTACCCGCAATTAAATTTTTTACACTAGGTTTACGATAGTTGCAGAATAGTTTATAGACTGTCGTTTGATTGCATATCTTTTGTAGCCAATCTTAACTTTTAAAATATGCCCTCTGGACAAAAATAATAATACCTAATATTTTATGTTGAGAGAGCACATTTTTTATGTTAAGTTTGCTTTTTGCAGTTTTGTGTTTTGATCTCGGTAAATCCATACAAAAAGGCTGTACAAATACTATTGAACTAAGAACTATTAGCGATTCCGTTAGAACTCGAAAACAAATATAACACCGACGTAAAATCAAGGAAAAATCACGTATTTATCCAAGCTATGTACCCGTGGCAAATAAATCGAGAATGTTTTTTGAAGCAACGAACAGGGGAAGAACATAATATTTATCAGTTTACAAAAAAATCATATCAGAAGTCAAATTAAAAATGTAGTTCATCCTCTATCTTAGCGGAGTTTGCGCACGTTACATGATATAAGATTGAATTGTTTAGATATAGGTCATTCTATTGCTCGAAAGCTAGCCAACAATACTTCTGCACTCTTGAAATATTTAGTTTGATTTACCCTCTCGTACAAAAAAGGAGTTTATGTAATAAAAAGTCTAGATTACTTGAAACTCTCCTTTCACCTCCTTGCATCTGTCAACAGTGTGATGAAATATGAAGTTTATCGCTACAATGTTGGGGTTCACATTTGTTTACCAACAAGGGCCTCGCATGATGTGGCCATGTTCACCCGAATCAATCATCAGGTTTGAGCCAAGTGTGTAAACAGTTACTTTAGATAACCGAAGACATTATTTTCGAGATAAACTTGAATCACTAAATAATAAATTGTTTCTAGACTCAAAGGGTATTCAAGTGGCATACAAAACTGAAGTGGAGCCACAAGCATCACTTGGCCGATTTATTTTAGCCGCGTTGAGCATTTTTTGATGCGAAAAAAATTATTGAACTCGCGCCACTGTTACCGTAATCGACACCGCTTCGGGTGTGTTCGGCTGTCCTCGGGATGTATTCGGTTTTAAGAGGCTTACTAGACCTAAGTGTCCTTGAAAAACGCATGCACACATATGCAGAATCGACGCAAACGCCATCTAACGACGACGCCCATCACAATTATGACATAAAGCATACATGAGATTTAGAAGTAACGGTTTTGTGAGATTACGCCCTAGTATTCTAATAGATGGCGCGGAAACGATGTGCAAATAAGTTAAAGATCTAACAAACAAATTATGTAGTTATGTGTGACATGACAACATAATAAATTTTATTCGTTTCGAGTGTGACTTGAAAAACTTAAGGATGTGGGTGATTTTGAAATAAAACTGATTCAATGAAATTTAAAACATTTTTAAAAAAGGAGGTTGTGTATTCGACCCGTATGTATGTATGTAATGTATGTATGTGTGTATGTTTGTATATATATTTGTAGATTTTCTAAAAAACTGATGAACCAATTTTGATCATTCTTTCACTAATGTGATCTACATACTTCCAGGAAGGTTTTAGTATATAATACATTAGGTAATTATTCTTATGTAGTATGTCCGAAGTTAATATGCATAAATGTACTGCATCTCCGGCATTTCTATGCGAATATTGATGATTCTTCAATGCACTAGTGTTAATTGAATTTTTGTGGGGTAGGTACAATTAGAAAGAAAAAAAAAACAACCGACTTCTAAAAAAGCGCTACAGCGTGATAAATAACTATAATTTCGGAAGTCGGTGTCAAAAAACGAAAATGCGGAACCAGCGACACCGACTTCCGAAATAAAAATTATCACTTTGCAGTGTTTTTTTCTAAAACAATGAATTTTGGAAACATCTAAGAAAGTGCAGTCGGTATTTTCGACTTCACGTACAACTGTCACAGTGACGTATGTGGACAACGTGTAGATTTGTATTCGAGAGTCCCCGGGTTCGATTCCCAAGGTTACGAAATCGAATTTTCTATTTAAATGTCATTTTGAATTTTTAAATATATCTATTAAATATTTTTATAAATAACTAAAAAAAGTCTGCAGGAGAAAGAAAGTCGAAAATATCAACACGGAAGTTAGGTATTTCTAATGCGCAAGTACCTACACGTTATCTAAGCTATTACAAAAATAAAAAAAATTCTGACCTAATGTTTTTATTAACCGACCGCGACTTATTGATAATGGGCATAATGAAATAGGTAACAGATTCATCTGAAAATTGCGATGAAAATGATCAAAAGCAAGAAATTAGATTTAAAATTGATTTTGTTTATAATAAAAAGGAATCATAGTTATATATGAATGTTAGGTACCTAATCTTTGAGGCCGTTTACACATTATGCCGCAGCTGCAGCGGCACCGCCGTCGCTGCATCAGTCACCCTTGGATTTGTATGAACACACGGCGCCGCGGCGGCGCGCCGCAAGGGCTCATACAAATCCAAGAGAAACCAATACAGCGGCATCGCCACAGAATATAATAGTATGGCACCGCGGGCGGCGCACAGTGGTCTGAAAATCGAGCTCCATACTCATAGAAACTTAAAGTTCGGAAATAAAAAAACAAAAATTGTAATGGGTCTAGTATACCTCCCTTTACGTAATATTAACGTATGGATGGTATCAGTCGCTCCACGCGTGAGAAAAAAAAGTTTTTTATTTTTTTTGTATGGGAGAAAACACTTAATGTACATTTTTTTGAAACTGAATGGAACTGATAGGCTGGAGCTCGCACGAGCTATTGTACGATACACGGCCATCAAGATGACATACAATTCATGCACCGTTCGGCGCCGCTTTGCACGTAGCAAATTTTTGAAATTTTGAATTTTCGATACGTGATTTTTCAAATCTTTGACGAGGTTAAATTAACTTGCCGACCGATTTACTTGTACTATCGTTAGTTTTAGCCTGCTTATGACCTTTGTGATGACAACAATTAAAAATTATATTGATTATATACGTTTTTTTTTATTTCATTCCAAGAACTAACTCATTTAATCACCGTGATTATGGTTGAGTTATAATTATATACTAATGACATGAGCATCAACCAGCTCTAGCAGGGCCAAATGGGCCCTAGTCACAATAAAATTCTATTGTCTGTAATATTAAAGTCTGTAAAACCTAATTAAAGAATAGCAAATGAAAACGATAATGAGGGTAGTTGTATAAAAACAGGACGTTTGAGCTTACTTTTATCAGTAGCTCTCAGTACTTGTGCGCGCTAACTTATTACGTTATTTTTTTTATTGTGCTGTGATGGAAGGTTGTGATACCAATTTGGACATTGTCATGTTTGTGACAAACAACAATTGTTTTTCACAGCCCAATGTTTTATTTGAAGTTTTTGAGAATACTATTGATTTGTCAGAAAATGAAAAGAGGGTATTGAAACAATTCTGTCAGACTTATGTTTGTTCGTTGAGGAACAAATGGATCTCGTGTAATCGCACGAGACGTACATACATAACAAAGTATGAGACATGGCTGCAAGAGAACATAAAATGGCCTGAGATCATGAAAGGAAAGATGACCCCTTATTTAGTGTCAGTAGAGCAGCAAACCCGTTCCAGTTCTGACTTTGTTTTAAATGAGGGTGCATCAACATCCTACACACCGGATACGTGCAGTGTTGGAACATCAACATCAGTTGTGAGGCCGAGAAAACCATTTAAAGAGCTAAGCCCGCTACAGAAGAGAAGGAGAGCGGAAGACCTCCTAACGTATAGCACTGAAAGCCTTGCTCATGCAACCGGTTTGAAAGCACATGACAAGAATATAGCAGATATCGTTAAACTAGTCTCGGAGCAAAGAGGCTACAAGGATAAATAAATTATTAAAGCCCAAGGAAACTGTGCCTATATATTCCGCTGATAAAGCTTTATTTATTTTGACCTCATTGAAGCTTTCGAAGTGGCAGTATATAACATTAAGATCTTGTGCAAAAGAAGAAGGAGTACCACTGTGTCCTTCTTATACTGCCATCCATGAGGCGAAGAAGGACTGCTGCCCTCCAAAAGTTACCATTGTACATCACGGAAGGAGAGGTAAAAGTAAAGCTAAATTTTGGATAAAACTGTGCAAAGCTTGGAAAATTCCTACGTGTGGAACCTTCGCTGGATGGCAAAGAGTTAACAATTATATGCAAGTATGGCTTTGATGGTGCTTCAGGGCAAAGTTTGTATAAGCAAACTATGGCAGACGAAGACGATTCCAGTATGTTTATGTGTTCTTTTGTGCCTCTGCGCTTAGTTTGTGGCGAAGAAAAGGTATGGGAGAATCCAAAGCCATCTTCCACAATGTTCTGCTGACCAATTTATTTTAAGTTTTCAAACGAAAACAAGTTGAACATCGTGGAAGAACAGGCTCTGATTGAGGCTCAGATTGAAGCAGTATCTAATTATAACTCAACCATAATCACGGTTGTAGAATCCTGTTGATTCCGTACTTATGTTAAACATATCACTTCACTGGCTCACTACCACACCAAGCGCCATCGTATATAGCCTGCTTCACTTTGTCTGTTTCCCGCCATTCCTCGTAACTGACAGATGACATAACATAACTGACAGCAGCTACCCCGCTTGTGTGAATGAGACAGTGTTTACATAATACATATCTATTTAATAGATACACTACAACGGTGATTAAATGAGTTAAGTATTTCTTGGAATGAAATTAAAAAAAAAAGTATAGGTACTTATAATCAACATAATTTTTAATTGTTGTCATCATAAAGGTCATAAGCAGACTAAAAGTAACGATAGTATAAGTAAATCGATCGGCAAGTTCATTTATTCACGTCAAAGATTTGAAAAATCACATAATATCGAAAACACGTGCACGTGCAAAGCGGCGCCCAACGGTCCATGAATTGTATGTCATCTTGATGGCCGTGTATGGTACAATAGCTCGTGTGAGCTCCAGCCTATCAGTTCCATTCAGTTTCAAAAAAATGTACATTAACCCCCTTATTCATAAAACTTATCAAACCTATTTTAGTTTAAATGGGGTTTGTCTCTTTCTTACACACAGAAATGACAACGTGACAGATAAAGACAAACGTTCTATAAACCTATTTTAGCTAAAATAGAGATAAAATAGGATTATGAATAAGGGGGTTAGTGTTTTCTCCCATACAAAAAAAAACAAAAAACTTTTTTTTCTCACGCGTGGAGCGACTGATACCATCCATACGTTAATATTACGTAAAGGGAGGTATACTAGACCCATTACAATTTTTGTTTTTTTATTTCCGTACTTTAAGTTTCTATGAGTATGGAGCTCGATTTTCAGACCACTGTGCGGCGGCGAGTTTTGATAGATCTTATCAAAACTCGTCGCCGCGCCGCACCGCAGGCGGCGCGGCGGCGCCGTGTGTTCATACAAATCCAAGGGTGACTGATGCAGCGGCGCCGCGGCGGCGGCGATGCCGCTGCAGCTTCGGCATGATGTGTAAACGGCCTCAAGGATTAGGTACTCGTACCTAACATTCATACATAATTATTATGATTTCTATTTATTATAAACACAATCAATAAAAATTAAACTCTTGCTTGTGATAATTTTCATCGCAATTTTCGGATGAATCTGTGATTTCTTTATGCATATTATCAATAAGTCGCGGTCTGTTAATAAATTTAGGTTTTTTTTATTGTTACAATGGCTTAGAAAACGTGTAGGTACTTACGCATTAGAAGTAACTTCCGTGTTGATATTTTCGACTTTCTTTCTCCTGTGAAAGATAATTACATTGTAGACGTTTTTTTAGTTATTTATAAAAATATATTTAAAAATTCAAAATACATTTAAATAAAATTAAATCGATATCGTATATCACTGGGAATCGAACCCGGGGACCCTCGAACACGAACCTGCGCGTCGTCTACATAAGCCAATGTAACGATTGCGTATCTCGTCGAAAAAACTGAGCTTATGCGTAATAAGTGCATTTTCTTAAACTACCAAAATTCATAGCGAAAAATAATATTCAGTAATAATAAAATGCTCTTACTTTTTAATTTCGTTCATATGTTCGGCGTTTGTTTTATATGAACGTTTTGTAGTCCTCCTAAGGGAATGTTTCACTTTATTTCCCATATTTACAAATGATATAATTGATAGCAAATTATTACGCTATTTTAACTTAAAAGTATTTTATATTAACATGAAATAAAAACATTTACAGAAAGAAGATATGCAAATAGTAATAATAAACAATGAATGTATGTACAAATAAATAATGCGGCGAAAAGAGCGACGCGTCCGTATAGTATCAGGCAGGCCTCGGCCGGCATTATTGCTACACGCACGGGGGTTTACCGTTTACGTACACATGCGCACTTATTATGTTCGGAACTATGAATATGCTATTTACAATAAAACTATTGTTTGAACTAAAAAAATAAAACACTATTATTTTAGTATGTTGCTTGTAGAATGATCTGACAAAAAATCAGAATGATTATACAATCATTCTGATTTTTTGTATCGAACCGTACGTTTTACAATAGAAACCATACTAATATACATACGTATATTAGTATGGTTTCTATTGTAAAAAGAAAGTTTTTAGAGGTATCTTCATGATTTTTTTCTATCGTACCAAATTAGTTGTATTATGTTTTCAAAACACTATCTATCTAAAAATTCAAAATATATTTAAATAAAATTTAAAAAGAAAGTACGATTTCGTAACCTTGGGAATCGAACCCGGGGACTCTCGAATACAAATCTACACGTCGTCCACATGCGCCGGTGTGACAGATGAACGCAAAGTCGAAAATACTTACCTTATGCATTTTATTGCATAAATAAAAATATTCAGTTAAAAATAAAATGCTCACACTTTTTACTTTCGTGCATATTATGTTCAGCTTTTGTTTTATATGAACGTTTTGTAGTCCTCCTAACGGAATGTTTCACTATATTTCCCATTTATTTACAAATTATTACCCTATTTTAACTTTGTTAGGTTACGCGGACCACTGCCGGTAGACACAAGTGAAACGCCCGGGAGTTGGGACTCGCCGTACAATAGATGGCGCGCGCCTTGCACCCATACATAACAAACTTAAAAGTATTTTATATTTACACGAAATAAAAATATTTACGGAAAGAAGATATGCAAATAATAATAAACAATGAATTTACAAATAAAACTTAACAAAAACATAACAATCTTGACGGAAATAGTGCGGCGAAAAGAGCGACACGTCCGTATAGCATCAGGCCTCGGCCGGCAGTGTCGCTACACGGGCGTTCACGCACACATGCGCACTTTTTATGTTCGGAACTATGAATATTCGATTTACAAAAAAACTATTGTTTTAAATAAAAAAATAAAACACTATCATTTTAGTATGTTACTTGTAGAATAATCTGACAAAAAATCAGAATGATTGTATGTATATTAGTATGGTTTTTATTGTAAAAAGAAAGTTTTTTAGAGGTATGTTCATGATTTTTTTCTATCGTACCAAATTAGTTGTATTGTGTTTTCAAAACACTATCTATCTAGCATATATCCTGCAGAATATCATATATTTTTCTGATTTTGTTTACTGTAGGCGATCATATACTTTTATTGTTTCGAAAACTACCGTTTTTTTGCGTTTAGCTCATGTAAGCGCCTTAATGTATATCCGATATATCAGTGAGTGATGGCAAAGTATTCTGTTTGTGTTTAGTTTTCACTTCTGTTGGCACTCCCGGAGTGCCACTATTTTTTTTTTCGTGTCGTTTTCAGTGTCTTGATTTTTGTTGGTCTAGCCTTGGGCTGTTGGACTTTAAAATGTAAGCAAGTGGATCAGACAAAGTACCCGTAGATGTAATTTGTAATACCTACCACTTACCGATTGATTGCTTTGATTTGATTATTTAAAAACTTAAAGAATAGAAGTTTAAGTTTTTTTAGAAGTAATTTTAATTTTTTTTTCATTTGACAATTGTTAAGGTTAATTTTAAAACCGTCGATGATTTTTTTACAATTTAATAATCCTATTCAAACAATAATTACCGAAAAAAGTGATGAGATATAAAGATGAGATAAAGGGAGGGGACGCCCTAGCTAGGAGGACCTAAGTAGTGACCTTATTGATGATGATGGTGATGATGATTATGGTGAAGTTCCTTAGTGATGTTCTTCAGAAAGGTCAGGTGTTTAGTACTCGCAAAAAAGGTGCATGTATGACCATATACAGAGCAGATAGAAGCAAAAGTAGTAAAATCTCATTTTGGGTCAAAATGTCACTTAGTGTGTTTTACCTTTGAACCGACAATATGAACGTAAACAAAGCGAGTATGCAAGGATTGTAGCAGGTGGCGTTCGTAGTTTTTGCCTAGCCCCATGGAAAGAAAGCGCGAGTGTATGTATCCATACTAATATTATAAATTCGAAAGTAACTCTGTCTGTCTGTCTGTATGCTACTTTTTCACGCCTAAACCACTGAACCGATTTATATGAGATTTGGTATATGTAGAGATAGTTTCAGTCCCGGGGAAGGACATAGGATAGTTTTTATCCCGATATTCCCACGGGATCGACACTTATGCGGGTGAAACCGCGGGGCGCAGCTAGTGTATGCATACATATATAAAAATAAAGACACACTTTTACCAGATAGGTATTTTTGGAATAGACCACGGTTGAACAGCAGTAATATATTTCCTTGTCCTAATCACAAAACCGCGATCACTAGTTAACAAATCGTCGATATTTTTCCAGTTTTTCTTCTGAATCTATCGATATTTAATTTACATTTTACAGGCTAGCCATAAGTAAATCTGTAAACACGGTCAGAACCATAGATATAATATATCTATGGTTCTGACCTTGTTTACAGAAATACGATTTTTCAGGAGAGGCCGACAAAGTTTTTTTTTCGGACGTTATTATGGGGCTGATTCGAAATTTGGATCCAAAAATCATTAGGGTGAGGGACATTTTCTTAAGCTAGAATTTTTTCATATTCACCATTCGATAGAGCGAAAAATTCTGAACCAAACTGTATACTCAACTCATTTTGGGTATTTTGTCCCGTACCTCAATTGAACCTACGCACGGTCGACGATATGAAAGAAGTTGTTTTTTACATTTCTATGGTCAGAACTGTAAAAATTATTGAATATTCAGTGGGATATTTTTTCTTTACTTTTATAATTATCAACTATCAACCAAAACGTAAGCTTTGGCAACATACGTTTATCACGTAATACCAAGCCGGTATCATCTAACTTTCGGGGATCAAAGTCCGCTGGGTTGGACTTTGATCCGCGAATTTGCGAAAGTCAGTGATTGTTGGACTTTGGTCGTTGAATGATTAAATTCTACAAAGTCAATTCGTTTCACATTTTAATTTGTTTACTGATAGCGAGTTACCTACAGTTGCGCAGTTTAAGAATATTCTTTTTAGGCCAGAAATACAGATTATTTAATTACCTACTAGCTGTGCCCGCGAATTCGTTCGAGTACATAACAGAAAGCAAATTGGAATTCATGGGTTTATTTTTTTTGCGCGGAACCCTAATTATTTTTCTGAAATAAAAGATAGGTACTCCTTATAACATCAGCTATCTGCCAGTGAATGTCCCGTCGAAATCGATCCAGCCGTTTCGGAGATTAGCCGGGGGTGCGGGATTGTCCGAAAGGGTTACCGCTACCCCCGGAACTTCTAAATAACTAGCTAAGGAAGGAACACGGATGGGTTTTAGTGAGTAAGAGTCTGACACTCCCTTCCGCTCCACCCAGAACGGGAGGGGTCATTTGATGATTTCCCATCCACAAAAAAAAGCCGGAACAAACAGACAGACAAAAACAAAAATGTTTTTTTTTTTTTAATATGTGTCTACCGTATTATACTTTCAAACAGCTTTATATAACATACATAATAAGCCTATAATGTTCCCACTGCTGGGACACAATCCTCCTCTCTGTAAGGAAAAAAAAATTGCAAATAGCTTTAATTAGCTGTTATTTTGACATTAAAAACATTCTTCAATTTTATTTTATTTGTAGATATTCATAGATGTATACGAAGACTATGAAAATAGGTAAATTGGCAGAAAAACACCAACTATGTAGTAGGTACACTGTCATATAATTGTATGCACCTAACCGACCACTTAGCCAACAAATTGGCCTCGCAACTATTTATTTCCGATGACATAAAGAATTTATTCTATGTACACTTGTATCGCTCAGTATATAGCCACAGTCTTTATTATTAGCAGTCTATGGGAATTCCCCAGTCTCTTGTTATCTCGTGTTATACATAGAAACTGAAAAAATATAATAAACTAAAAGATACATTTGTGTTAAAAACTGACCGTGACTTTCTGAGAATTATCTTCTTATCAGTTTAAGATTTTCTTCTATTTGGAGAGCTAGATGTAGATACCTACCTACTTTCTAATTATTTTTTGTGTCAAGCACCGAATGTGCAAACTGTTATCTCCAGTAGGTATAAGTATATTATTTTAACGGCATTGAACTAACGGCGCACACATTACATATCTACATTTTATGACATCCTGGATTATGTATTTTTTATTATTAACATTTTGATAAAATAATTATCGTTTCCGAGCCGTTGACTTATTTTTGTGTGGGCAATGTTTTTTGAAGTACTTAGCTGTTCAAATAATATATAAATACGATGTAAATAATTCCAGAAGAAACGTCAAGAACTAGTGATGCTCGATAAATGATAAATGATTTTATTTTTGTAAGTAGGTTTGAACAAACATTTTTACACGTCAATCATATTTTTAAAAACTAGATGAGGTCGACGTTTCCTATCTGACTACTCTGAGAAGAAAGGCCGAAACAAACTCAGAGGTCATAGTCTCTTTTAAAATCCAGACATAATCTTGATCAGGTTATATGAAGACCAAGTAGATCGATGCCTGAGATGGTCTTTTGAGGAAAGAACCACACAGATTGAGTGGACCTGTCCAGTCAGTCATTTGTCAGAAATCGTGCAGCACAAGTCAAAACTTAAGGGAGTTCAACGATTCGACGAACAATGCCAAAGAAAGGACATTTGCCGGTAGACCACATAAGTTACTCAAACTGCTAGACATGACAAAAATTAACAGAACAAATAGAATAATAAAAAAATAAAAACACTCAATACAAAGTAAGCATGTCATTGTTTATATAAAATTAATTAATGTCAATGTTTATAAAAAAACAAAAAAGATAGTCTGAATATCGATACTTTGCACTTTACGAGTAGGTATCGATACAACGTGTTCCATACTTCGATCAATAATGCTATTGTTGTTCCATATCACATCCATACTCTGGCGTTTTGTATCGATGCAAATTAATGAATACGATACATGATCCAAAATATCGATACAAATTCAAGTATAGTGCATCCCTAGATCGTCTGAATGAATTGCACCGATCCCAGCATGGTTAAACCAGACTCGATTAATCGAATGAACCCCAAGATTCGCACTAGCTCCTGTAGCCTCATGTGCATGGTGCTACAGCGACCATTGCATATCAAGGAATAGACCGGGGGACACGTTAATGGTAGGGAAGACGTGCCCGAAGGATAGGTAAGGATTTAAGAGCCTACTGAATATGCATCCTAGAGCAAGCATTAGACTAGTGGAGAGATGGGTAATTATATCTATGGATGAGCATGTTTTAACGACCTTGCCGCCAAGATCGTAGATCAGAAATTGAGAACCGTCGTATTCACCTGTTATACAAACTAAACTGTGTATAAATTACTCACTGTACTGTGTTATCCCCTAAGGAAACAAATATTTCAGCCCTATCCTGCGTTTACTAGAAAAATCCAGCAAAAGCGATTTAAATGCGAAATTACCTCCCCAAAATTTCGCATACGTCGGCCAATGCGATCCGTTTCGGCAGAGGTCTGCAAATTGCTTTAAAGTGAAAATGCAGTGAAATACGGCGATGCGGTGGCATTTCACTCGTAATACCTAGGTACGCGAATTACAAAGTTACTCGCCTGGATTTAACGGTTCTCGCCTTCGGGGTCGATGGCCGAAATTTAAGTGTAGCGGGGAAAAAATTCAACAACGCATACAATAGTATTTAACGCTATGTTCAAGGTTTCGCACGAACAATCCTGAAAAAGGGAGTATTTTTTATATTTTTATCTAATCTAACACGCTATCGCTGATCGTGACTTTGGTAGCAACGCAATTTTTACTCGAAGAGTCTTTTGGGGAGACTTTTATATGGCTACGGGTACTATACCAACGTATAGACAATCTCTGTTGAGCTTCCCCTACAAAGCATCGACAAACATAAAAGGAGAAAGGGGGATCCCATACCGAAAACCTCAGCGTACTGAGCTGCTGACCGACTGACCTATATTACGTAGTAATTTTAAAATAAATAACCTCACGAACGACAAAAGATGAGGGTTCTCAACCAAGGATCCCAAACCACGACCATTCAGTACAAAATCAAGCATTACAAACTCGAAAAAAAATCGATAACACCACAACAGCTAAACAATTTCAGAGTCAACATTATTCGCAATTTTGTGCTGTATAATAAAACTTTTGGATACTGTTCAACGATCCTCCATCCATCCAAACTAATATTATAAATGCGAAAGTAACTCTGTCTGTCTGTCTGTCTTTTCTTCACGCCTAAACTACTGAACCGATTTAGATGAAATTTGGTATAGAGATAGTTTGAGTCCCGGGGAAGGACATAGGATAGTTTTTATCCCGATATTCCCACGGGATCGACACATATGCGGGTGAAACCGCGGGGCGCAGCTAGTTCGCAATAAAGACAAAAGCGGGTAGCCAGAAAATGGTTGCGGTCTCCCTCCCCTGACCTTGACGGTGTTTATCTCGATGTTCACAGCATCTGGAGTTTATTTATCGGAGGAAGGTTCTTAGATTTCTGAATAAAATCGTACCAAAACCGGATTTGGTATAAAATCTGTCAAAGAGAATAAAGAATATGATCAATTTCGTACGAAATCAAAAAGGAAATATTGCGTAAGGTTTTTAGCAAAAAGTATTTACCAGGCTTTTGTAATATAAGTCGAGCAAGATAAAATACTTTATTAAAGAATAATAAAATAAAGAAATGAACCAGTTTCATATACAAATTATTCCCTTAAATAACGAATGGACGTGACATCGTCAAGTTTTCCTTTTATACATAACATTATGCACACAGTATCTAGAAAACTTGGCAATTTCTAGAACTAGTAGGCAAGTAATAAAAATAAATCTAATATTGACAATGCTCATTATCTCATAACGATGTTTATCCATGGCCCTGAACGAAAAACAAATATGGGTCAAGAATCAAGATTCATGATTGCATCTATCTCTTTCTATCGTGATGGAGAAAGGGCGACGAAACCTTCACTATAGTTTATTGATGTGACAGTCGTTAACGGGAAGGTTGTGAATGTCAATATCGTTAGACAAACTGGCCCTGGGTTGGGGTTAGTGACCTTATTGGCTCGGTAATCCGCGTTAGAGGTTCTAAGCCAATTAATATCAAGTGTTTGTGTTTAGCGACTAGGGTAAAAGTCAATTTCAGATTTCTGTATTTCAGTGTTATTGATATATCTTTTAGATATCCTACTAACACAGCACAGTTGTCGACTTTGTATGTTTGGATGTTTGTTACTCAATCACGCTAAAACGGCTGAACTGATTTTGAATGAAATTGGATACATCGACAGTTTAAGTCGCGGGCAAAAGCTAGTTATTTCATAATACTGTATGTCAAATCTACAAAGTAAATGTATTTTGCTTCGGTTCGGTTGTAAAACGGTTGCCCCGCACTATAAATAATTTTTATTACTTAATTTAAGTCTGTTTTATTTCGCAAAAATACTCAAGTAAAAATACCCATGTGTAAATTATTATTTGTAATGCTCGAATTATTGTGTTGAGTTCATAGATCACTTATCTTAACATAATGGCAACGAGTTGCTAGTTCATAAATAAACATAATCAATCTGCAGCCTAATTGCGAAACTTATTTTGATTCTGAATGCAACTCCGAACTGAAGCCAACTCCAGTTGTAATCGGCTTCAATATTCGGAATTGTGAGACTTTATCTGATTCAAACTAATCAGAATTGGTTAGTGACGTACTCTTTTTTGGGCAGAATTTGTTTCGTGAACGCGTTTCGTTTCATCATAGATGAACTATTCGCTTCTGAATATTTTTGCTATAATTAAATTTTGTTTTGATTACAACTGATGGTCTACTACTGCTTATAAATAAAAATGTACAATGATAGCCGAAAAATGAAAAACCAATTTATAATACACTTTCTACCAAAAACTACCATAATTGAAATACGCAAGGAAACGTTTTATTTTTCACGTTTTAGTTATCTGTGGCCAACGATAAAATCGTAAAAACGCAGTGTTGTCAACTTAGTGGGATTTCCACTAAACCTGGGGGTTTGGACACAGGGGTGGGGTGCTGGCGGACAATATTTTGCTTTTAGTGACTGGTGGGTTAGAGTGCTAGACTAATTCAATTTGTAGAAAACAATACAATAAACTACTTAAGCGCAGAAAATGTTATAATAACACGATAATGGCATGTTTTATGTTTTATTTCATCATTATCATTTCAGCCGAAAGACGTCCACTGCTGGACATAGGCCTTTTTTATTTAAACCCTGTGAAAGTGAGAAATAAATCATAAAACTACTGACGTTTTACCTACGATTTATTTCTTTCAAATGCGGAAACCACTATGGATTTGAACGCTGATTTGCATGGAGATCGAAAAACAAAGTAATTTCGAAAAAAATCACACGGCAACATACTTCCGGGATAAAAAAACCAACATCTAACAAACATAACAATCATCTTCAGTAACATCTTGAGTAAACTATTTTATGATATTATTGTAGTAGGATGATGCTAAAAAAATACTGTGAATAACTTATGTGTTCATTCTCAAAATAATCTTAAAATGGACGATCGAACATCGGTATAATACCCGGCACGTAAGTTGGCAAGATATTTTGTAGTGGGGGAAGTTCGCGCATGCACAATTTCATACATTTTTACATGCGCGAACTTCCCCCACTACGAAATATCTTGCCAACTTACGTGCCGGTAACTGTAATAAGAATAAAAATAATAAAAAAAAATTGCGACTTCTAGTGGACTCGGGAGAAAAGTTGGCAACACTGACAATGAGTAAAAGTTATTATGAAAATAGGAAACTTTTAAACCATAATATTCTTTGTTTGGTTTTATTTTGAATGTTGTTTAAATTAATAGTTGTTTTTTAACATACAAAATTATATTTAGGTACTATTCTCATACAGAAACATGGGCCTATGTTAAGGCGAATGGGTAGTTGTAGCCCGCGAAATTCAATTTTTCTTACGTTTTTTGCAATTTTCAGGTCAGTGTCAGGTTGTATCTTGATGAAAATTTGATTCGCGACTATAACAGGTACGTATTCACAGAATTATAATCATCAGAATCATTAATACATCTGTTTAAGTTAGATTTCTACCACCAACACTTTTCCATACGAGATTTGTTCTTAACGGTAGAAATCTAACTTAGGAAGATGTATTAATGATTCTAATTATTATAATTCTGTAAATACGTACCTGTTATTGTCGCGAATCATATTTTGATCAAGATACAACCTGACACTGACCTGAAAATTGCAAAAAACGTAAGAAAAATTGAATTTCGCGGGCTACAACTACGCATTCACCTTAAATAGTTTCGGAAAATTTTTCTCGCGGTTTATTGTAGAAGGAATACGTTTGTCAAGTTATCTGAAAGAGGACAATCGGAGGTTTTCGCTGGCTGCACCAAATCTTAGGCTGTTTTGCTCGATAGCGAAAAGTACCTAAGTCAATATAATCCTACAAGTAAGTACTTAACCCAATATATTTACGAAAAAGTTGTTCGTATCTCATTAGATTATTGTGGCTCGTGTACTTACCTACTTTTGATACCGATGATAATCAAACATCGACCTATATTAGCTTTTGAATACTCAATAGTAAATGATAACTTCTCCACGTACCTACACATAATAGTTATAACAACTTAATACACGATCTAAGACGACCCACTGACCGATCTTTAAAAATTAAAAATAAAGCTTAAACCATAAGATTTCAATATGTTTTTAATTTTCAGTTATGACTTCCAACAAATGGGACTGACTGCGGGTGAGGATGATTTTGTAAATAAAAGAGCACTTCAACTGGGACAAAGTGTCCTTACTTTCTCACTCTATGGGAGCAATCACTGGCTGCACTAAGAATTAGGCTGTTTTGCTCAATAGCGAAAAGCCAATATCTTCATCACAAGTAAGTAACCGTCCTAAGACGACCCACTGACCACCCAATATATTTAGGAAAATGTTGTCAAAGTCAAAAGGCACTTGAATGTCAAACGTTGTTTGTATCATACACATACTGACAATCATTCCTTTTTTGTATATATAAGCAACTTATTTAGCTTAGCTTAGATAGCTATTTGTTGTGGATAAAATAATTATCATAGTATGTCTGTTAACCTCCATTCTAACAACTGAAATTATTAATCAATATGTTTGTACATAAGTAGTTATTGAAACAAATTATAATAACCATTAATCAAATAACAACTAAGTACAAAACATTAATCATAATATTTTTGCAGATGGTGCTAAGAGCTGAAAATACAAGAATGAAACACTGCCCTACTAACATCAATCTAGTTGACATATAATGGATTTTCTTACAAAGAATGGAAAACCTATCTGCCATATTAATAATTAAAGGTAAGCTTTTTGACACAGTTAAGAATCAAGCAGCAACTCACATAGGTAATAATTATTGATGATAAATATATCATAATTACTATGTTATATTTTATGTATACCTAACTAATGTTTACCATTCAAAAGTGTTATGTTAAATAAAAATGTTTGGAGACTGAAATACTGGCCCTAAACAAAGAAGAAATTAAACACTGCACAGCATGATAAGGCCTATGGCTTTTGTTCAGCCATGGGCTGATGATGATGTTGAAATAAAACGCGCACAGTTGTTACACATGTTCAAAAGACTTGTAAAGGAACACTGCTTGTCGTTGTGATTTTGTCCTAACTGCAATCATCTACTGTCTTCTTTTATTTTCGGTGCTTATAATTAATTAGTATGTATTTATTTAAGTATCTATAATTTTGGATATGTATTTATCTGTGTATCTATTTTAGTGTATTGTATATATAATATTTGCACCAATGACAGCCCCATTTTATGTTCAGCGAAATCACAGTCCATTCCAAGGTTGCCTGGAAGAGATCGCAGAAAGCAATAAGGCCGCCCATTGTATATTTTGTAGTGTTTGATGTGTTTATTTCATGTTATGTATTTTTGTGGTGTACAATAAAGTATATATAAATAAATAAATAAAATATGCCTAGTTTTCTACATAACATAGTTTAAGTACCTACCTACTTTATTTGAGTAGAGAATAATATGATTCATTTTAACATTGCAGGAGAATTCTCGGGGTGTTTCACCTACGAAGACATGAAGGCAGCATGATTGACGCCCATTACTGGTCGCCACTGCTACTGCTGCTCAGCAACTACTTCAGTTTTTAAGCTTCTCAAGTACAAACTCAAGATTGTTAATAAAAGCTAATCATTGTATTTTAGAAAACTTGAATCTTCAGTCTTGCATGACAAAGATATAAACATATTATCTATCTAGTGTTTTAATTGTGAACTGTAAAGGTACAAATAAAAATAACTTGTTATGAAAAATGTAAGAATAGAACACTAAACCTTTTTTTTAATAAAGACAGGTGATTATTATAGTGATACTAATTAGAAAATAGTGGTGTTTAGCTAAATTAACTGTCATTCATTGGGTATAGGTAAATAAAAAGACATAAAATATAGTAAACAAAAAAACTGGTTTTATTTAAATGTTATTACAACCTCAAATTCGGATCAAAGTTACTGAATTATTTTATTTAAGTAAAATCTTAGTAAGATTTCAATTTCAATATTAATTTTAGGTTATATCGAATACTGACAATAGTATTTATTCACATTTAACATGAAATATTTGGACATGCGGTAAGAATAAATTGGAACAAATATGTTGTATGGGATTGGTGGAATTTGGCATCTGAAGTCTTCTCGTAAAAGTCATCATGGATAATTTATATACTGCTTTCTAATGCTTGCTGTCAGAGAAAGTAGTTTTTTCTTGAATAATGTGGTTGAGCCTGACAACTGAAAGATAAAAAAAAGAATTTATGTAAATCCTCACTATAAAATTACAACCATCCACAAAGTAAAAGGCCTCTCCCCTTAAACACTTCAATGCAAAAATTCCTTAATCTGTAAAGAGCATGAGAGCTCTTTGAAAACTTGCTCTTTAAGTGACTTCCAATTTACTTTGCTATCAATACCTATACAGATAGATTGTTGCTGTGCATAGCACACAACATATAAGATACAATATTTAGGTGGTTATATCCGCCCCTAAGACGACCCACTGACCCTATGATGGGCACATTCAATGTTCAACACGTAACTAACAAGAAAATAATACTGACATTACCTTGAACAGACAATGATGTGGATATGAGTAGGTCTATGTATATGATGGTGTGTGTGTTCATCGTAGTCCTTAGGTACATAACCCATTGATTTACGTATATTGCTTCAAAGTGTGCTTTTTGTTCTTCCTCTTTACTTATTGCCTTTCCAATGAAGTAAAAGCCAGACTGTGTTCCTAAGCTTCTGGCATAAGTTAACGTTTGTTATGATACCTACGAGGTACGAATTTGTCTATCGTTAAAATGCCACCAATATACATCGTTTCTGAAATATCATAATATGTATCTTTAATTTAGATTGTAAGCACTTGTAACAGAATAAAACTTTTACAAATATTTTAATAAATTCACATCACCGCCTCGATTTTTAAAATACCACTGATATTGATGCATTGAGGTTTTACACATTCACAATTTATCAGGAAGACTTCCACTTACATTTTTTCGAAATAATTATGGAGATCACGCGTTTATATCCTAAAATATGTAGAACGGAAAATGATTCCGACGAGAAGGTCGCCTTCGGTTTCAAACCAACTGCAGTTGGTTGCCAATAGTCCCTTGTCATTTTACGTTTCACAATTCCAAAAATTGACGTTTGCCCACTTTTTCTTGACATTTCGTTCACTCTTTATCGCTATTAATTGGTTTCATAATAAACTAGAGTTTCGCAATTCGAAAATCGTAAAATGAAGCCAATTGTGATAGAAATGAAGCCAACTGATCAGAATCATTTGACGATTTGGCGTTCCGCAATTAGGCTGCTGGATTCTGGATAGCGTTTTCCCAACAATGTTGGGGTAGGCTTCCAGTCTAACTGGATGCAGTTGAATGCCAGCATTTCTCATGGAACGACTGCCTATCTGACTTCCACAACGACCACAACCCAGTTACTGGGTAACACGATGCCCGACCTCCTTAAAGGAAAAATAAACGTGGGTGTTTGTTCAATGTTGGCGGTTTAAGTAAGTTCGAAATGTTCGAATAGGTGGAAATATATGCAGAGCACTGATAGCCCCACATTTTTTTTTTTGTTAGTCTATACTGTCCCACTGCTGGCCAAAGGCCTCCCCCAAATCCTTCCAGGAACTCTTTTCCCGCGCCACCTCGAACCAGCCCTCACATTTATTTCAATTAATTGTACAAAATTAAGTACCTACTTACATATTTTTCCATTTCCTAAAAAGTGGAAAAACTTTTCAAGGCCTGTGAATTATGTAAACAATTTACTAGACGCAAATGATACTGCTTAAATTCTTTGCCTATTACAATAATGGGCAGTTCTCCAAAAAACACAACCCAGTTAACGACATGAATAAAACATTTAAAGTTGTTAAAAACGTATCAGTTAATGTCACTTTCATGTTTTTATTTTGCCGCATCAATTAGTGTAGGTATCTTGAATATTTCTTAATGAAAAATAAATTATATACGAACTTAGCTAGCGTAACGAAGGTATCATGTCATAACATATACTATTCATCATCTTTTGTGAAAAAAAAAAAACAATTTCTCTTCAAGATGCAAGAAGCAAAAATAGCATAAAAGAAAAGCGAATCAATATTCGAACTAATTTCAACAAAAACCACAGAGAGAGCAAACAAACTTCGCCGAACCCCAATGGACAAGAAAATATATAATAGTCTGACACGAACAATGAATGGTATCACGTGCAAGCTCGTCTACTATGCACACGAATTAACCCCTACTGTGAAATGACGTCACAATTAATGGAATATGCCGCATTCAGCTTCAGAATGACTGACAATTTAAAAAAAAACGCTAGTCTCAACCTCAACGAACGTTAAATTATGCTCATGAAAAGTAGAGGCTGTCTAATAAACGGCCATTATATTCTGCAGAAAAAAAAGTTAAAACATTTAACATATTGACGACTTTGACAAGTGAAAGGCCTTTTAGCACGACCACAATATGGCAGGTCCTGTTGACTAAACTCCAGTTTCGAGCAAAGTCAAAACGTTTATTGGGAACTTGTGTACAATGTTGGCGTTGTTGTTGTGTGAGCATATGAATCCTTTAGCGTTGTTTACTTCCAAAAGCATTTTATACATAAAAGATGTGAGAACTAAAAAGTACTCTAAAGTATTCGAAGGAGTAAATGTGTACCGGCGTCGAAGCAATAAAACCGTTGCTTAATTGCGTAGCTGGTAATAGCGGGCAGACAGCCGGAATAACTGCTCCCGATCTGAATTCAATTCTAGATTCACATGACGAAAACATCAGACCGAGGCAAAACAATCTTGTCCAAATGAAAATGATTAAAGTTTGCCAACGTTAGAAGACAGATGTATGGAATTACAGTGGGTTTACAGAAGCAATTATCTTAAGTTAACCAAATCATCCAATTATAGCTCAATGAGGCTCACTTTCATCAGATTACGTCACCATTAAACTGGAGTATCTCATAAAGTTAGCGTAATCTGCGTAATTGAACATTGAACGCACCGAGTTATGCCACCGAAGCCTCAGGATTACACTGAAATAGACGACTTATACCTTGACCTACATGTTACCTTGTTTTATAGTAATATCATAGAATCATCGCAAAATAAATGGGTAACAACTGACACTGACATATCGGTCTATTGTATAACGTTTGTATTGAAAGAAAGAAAGAAAAAAATGTATATATTGCGACTCGTACAGGAAGATCACAAACTAAACACAATAAAAAATAAAAAACCAAGTTATATAAACAAAAGTAACAAAAAGAAAAATGAAACAGTGAACATTGAGTGAAGTCTATGAAAATAAAGAATGTCCGGAATTGGAATCCTTTCTTGAATATGTTATCCACAATATTCACATATTCTCGCTGTCCGTCATAGTGACAGCCTCGGACCACATGGTGATGTCATACATACAGTGTAAGCAAGACCAGTATTCACTCTGTTAAACTTTCACTTAATTGCTGACGAAGTAATACAAACGAAAGCGATACTTTAAAAAGAATGGAACAAAATGAATACGATGTTGTATAAAATCATGAAAATGGGCAATATGAATGAGCGGAAAATGCAGTGTGGCTGTGAAAACGGTTTTATTCATGAAAGCGTGCCAAACTGAGTTACGTAACGTTGCAGATCGGATGCGGAGTTTCATTCATGAGATTCACCCCCTTGGGTCTACCTACCCACCCGTCCCACCGGAGCCGTCGAACCAGCGCGTCCCGGTCACCCACGCTCAGCATAATATCGCGTTTGTAAACATATATGGAATTAGATAATCAAATTTACTTATTACGAAAACGAATATTTTGTTATACGTAATCCCCAAAGCACGCTGCAAATTTAGACGTTCAGAAAGTTTATTCAAACAGAATTACAGAACGTCTTGGTATATTTTTTTCAGGATTTTAGTAATTCTGGTCTTTAAAATGCAAAGTCAAAACCTGTCACTAGCTGACCCGACAGGCGTTGCCCTGTCCAAAAATTCCTACAAAACTCCTATAGAAAAAAGCACTTTTAATTTAAGTCTTTCCTAATTTCCAACGTCTCTTCCCATAAAAACCTTATTCGGACTATTACGAACATAAATTAAATTAAAACATAAAATTGCCAAATCTGTCCAGCCGTTCTCAAATGATGCGCTTACCAACGAACAGCATTTAATTTTTATTTATATAGATAGATTTTAAAACAGCATATTCTACTACGACTTCCAATGGTGGGTGATACGTAACAGGCAGCAGTAGATTGCCACGGCTAAATATGGGGTTTCCCATAATTACAAAGCTTGGTGGACCGGTTAATGATCGGTCTATTATGAGGGTACAGGTAAATGCTTATTAACCTGATCGTCACCCGTCGATCGTCATTATTCGTCTCTTCCTAAACCATGCAACACGTATGGACTTACTTTTTGCAGGGGACAACAACAAAAATGCTATGTATATTTTTTTATATGTTATTCATGAATATTCGTACGCGACTTGGTCGCTACCCATCAAAGCCTTTAGACAATGGTCATTCAGAGAAAGTTATAAGTACCTACGAATGAAATCGGAATTGTACGTCAATCGATTCATCAATTACGAATGGCGTAGATAAGAGTAGTTTATCAAGCTAATATTTGTTTCAAACCATCTTGAGCTCAGTTTAATACTCTGTATTGACGTACTGAATATGCATACAGTATGTACCATAAAGGTATCTGTGCAAATAAAATTATATTTGCATTTTTAATACTGAGATGTGTAATATTTTGTAGACACATAATTGATTCCTATTTACATACAGTACTAGTTAATTCCCTGAGTTTGCCTTATAAGGAAATGAAGGTTAGCAAAGGCGCCCATTATCTTGTGATGCTGTTAAGTTTCCGAGATCCGAAGTTCAGGGGTCTTATTTCAATTTTCTGACGCACTTGTCTGAGTGAAGATCTACGACTTACTTCAGTACGATGTACAAATAGGTGAGATTCTCATGTCATCTGGCCGTAAAGAAAAAAGCTGCGATTACTGTTACTTTATCATGATCTTCCTATTGCGTATGGGGGGTACCGCAAGGCAGCATCGTTGGTCCCTGTTGTTTTCAACGTAAATACAGATAATATAATAATTAATCTTTGTTAAGACATAAACTGGCAAGTTATTCTTCAAGTTATTTTCATGAAGCTACGGAAGAGACAGCTCAAATCACGCAGACGTATTTCTGTCTACCAATGTATTAATACTTGAGCAAGAAACTATTCTCAGAGAAAGGTTAAGTACTGATAATAATTCACATAACAATTAACATTATAACCTTCCTGACTTTCTATTTACTATCTCACATAATGTCAATTGTTCAGCTATAGATAATAAACATAATAATATGATAATTTCTTGCACATCATGGTAATTATCAGAGGGGTGAGAAACAAAGGTTAAAACTTTATGTCAAGAATTATATCGAGTAGGTAGTTGCCAAGCCAGTACATTTACCTGATAACTGTGTTCATGTGATGGAAACATATTTGTTTACATATGTATGTGTGTGTGTGTATGTATATTATGTTAAGATTTACTGTTCTCGAATATTTGCTGTTGATAATTTATAGATTTTTATGTAGACGCTGAGATATAACCCTTCATTGCATCTAGATGGAAATTTCCATCAAACGGTTCACAGGTTAAAAAAGCACACAAATCAGAGGGTGGTTCATAGGTTAAATTTTTTTCTACAAGAAGATAATTATTAAATCATGCAATGAAGGGATAATAATCATGTACAGCTGCTATTGTCATCACTTAAAAGTCTATTAAGTATAACATTTTGTTAAAATGTCTGTCATTTGACATGATTGGTGTTTTTTTTTGGGCAGCTATCACGACTTTGACAGCAAACTGATCACGTTTCAGAAATGTTTATCTATCCTTGTTATTTACCTCTCGTGAAGCACAGTCTAGTATCACGATAAAAGTGACTACCGAGAAATGCTTATTTCTTGTCTTCGTGATTGTATTGATTTATCGTACGGTAGTCAGCAGATGAAGTAATTGGGCTAGACGTATTCCTTAGTGGATACCGCGAATCGGCAAACGTAACGTAACGACGCCCTCAGGCGAGGTGGAGCGACGATCTTCGCAGGGTGGCTGGTAGCAGCAGTCCAGTTTCAAGTTCCGGGTTCATTTGGCCCAAGAAAACCGCTGCCGTACTGCCGTGACATCGGGCGGTCTACATACAAGGCTGACATCTGGCACCACCTCTATCAACCCTGCGGGTCCTCTATCACCAGGGTCAACTCCTCGGCCCCTGCGTCATCTTCAGCTACGCGTAAAGCCAGGACAGTACTTGACGCGCCTACCTCCTTAGAACGGAAAAATTTATGACGGGCTTTTTTGTACCTTCGACCTAAAATAAATTAATATTGAAAGTGTTTAGTGAGTTGTTATTTATCTCTTCAGTTTAGTTTTTAATAACTCACACGCTTCATTGGCGCATGAAGCGTGTGAGTTATTAAAAACTAAACTGAAGAGATAAATTTAAATAACAACTCACTAAACACTTTCAATATTAATTTATTTTAGGTCGAAGGTACAAAAAAGCCCGTCATAATTTTTTCCGTTCTAAGGAGGTAGGCGCGTCAAGTACTGTCCTGGCTTTACGCGTAGCTGAAGATGACGCAGGGGCCGAGGAGTTGACCCTGGTGATAGAGGACCCGCAGGGTTGATAGAGGTGGTGCCAGATGTCAGCCTTGTATGTAGACCGCCCGATGTCACGGCAGTACGGCAGCGGTTTTCTTGGGCCAAATGAACCCGGAACTTGAGACAGCGAGGTGGAAGTGGAGAACATTATTGCAAAGAACACCTTCCTCAAAAATGAGCTGGCTGAGCTACACATTCAACACATGGACTTAACCGACCAGTATAGTCGACTACAAGATCAAGTGTCAATGTTTCAAGAGTGTAGTGACACCCACGAACTGGCTTTGAACCATATTGCAGAACTTAAACAGCAATTATGTGATGCCCATAAGGCCCTATCTCTCTCAGAGTCTGTTAAGGTCAGTGAACAGGTTGCTAACACCGATAACCTTTTTTATCGACTGGTAGGTAGTAAGTCAAAATCAATGTGTCAGCCAGCTGTAACAATAGATTTGACTGGTGATGATACCATACCATTGTGTCCAATTGTTATGAGTCATAATAAACTAAAGAAATATATTAAAATTAAGAAATTAATTAAACGGTCACAGAGAGCAATTAAGAAACAGAATCTTTTAAAATTAAATATTTCCCTTAGAAGGGAACGTGTTATCCTTTCTAAAAGTTTAAATAGTTGTACTGTTGAGTTAGATGAATGTAGGGAAAAATATGACATTGATACAAAGCTCCTATATAATGATATACTACACAAGGAGCACTTGCTGAAGGATATTTTTGAGAAATATGAGACTTCACAACAACAACTAAGTGAGCGATTATTTGAGGCTGGGGAACTACTGGAGTTGGTGAAGTGCAATGCTGAGAGTTATGAGTTTCTGACTAATAATCTCTCATGCAGCTGTGCCAACCAACCACCACCACCTCCTCAGCCTCAGAGTGACTTGTCTCCACCGGTGTTGGCTCTTCCAGCAGAGTCCTGTGTTAGTACACAGAATAATAAATCAATTTTTTTTAGTGACGAAGTAGGTTCAGGCTTTGGAAAAATATTACTTAATTACCTTAGCCATAGTTTTACCAATCATTGCTATCATAACATAAGTTTTAAACAAATGATTAAAAGAATTGCAAACACAAACCTAGACAATTATTCTACAATGGTTTTGCTACTAGGTAAAAGTACTGGTATTACCAGAGAGGACATAGTGGATGGTGTCAACACCTTATTAAAGTTAAACATAGGTAAGCTAATGTTGTGTGCTTTACCTTACTCTGATACTCTATCAGAAGATGAGAATAAATATATATATAAGTTGAATAACACTATTCACATGCTGACATGTTATCATAGTGACAAATTATTGTTTTTTGACACTAATAAGTTTGTTAGTGGTTTTAAGTTAACTCAGAGAACTTTATCTCTGTCTTGGGAATGTAGACATATGATTGCTATGTTGATAGCATATAATATTAACGGTGTTATAGCTAATATAACAAATTCTAGTATTAGGGACGAGTCTGTGTTGTCTAGTCATACTAACAACATAGTGATGACTAATTATGAATCTTCATGTTGTACGAAGGAGGGTCCACCTACAATACCAACATCTTTGGAGGCCACTACCAGTCAGATAGGGTATTCTCTTCCTGCTGGAACTCATACGGGCTTCCTAGACACTTCAGTCGTAGTTGTGGAGGTCTCTCCGGATAACTCTTTAAACTAGTCAGTAAGACAACAGAAGTTACCCCTTCAAATAACCTATTACTATTAGAGAATAATAAAAAGGTATCTTCTGGCAATATTACTCAGAATAATAAAAAACCAAAGGGAGGGCAACATGTTTTAAAATTATTTAACCAAAATATTCAAGGTTGCTCTTCTAAATTACTGGAAATAGAATTGTTTTTAGAAAAAACCAAGTTTGATGTCATTTGTTTAACAGAACATTGGTTAAAAGCTCATCAAGTAATGTCAATTAACTATGAAAATTATTGTGTAGTTAGCCATTTCAGCCGAACATGTATGATACATGGTGGATCATTAATATTAGTTAAAAATTCTGTTAAATCAAAGGAACGAAAAGACATCGTCGGGCTGTCTGTTGAACACACCATTGAATTGTCCTGTGTTGAGCTCGATAAGCATGTAATAGTATGCGTATACAGACCTCCAAGTTACCAGAATCTATCTGTGTTTGATTCTGTAATGGAAGATGTGCTAAAGAAACTTTCTGCTAGTAGTAAGTCAATAATCATATGTGGCGATTTTAATATTAATTTATTAGAAAATAACTCAAATACTATGAGATTATTAAGTCTTTTTAGGTCATTTGACTTGTCAAATGTTTTTATTGAACCCACCCGAGTGACAGCTTCCTCTGCCACTTGTATAGATAATATTTTCTGTAACTGTGATTATTTACACAAACAAATTGTAAATAAGTTGCCATCTGATCACAGCGGACAAACAATAACATTTTGCTCCTACATGCCTTTACAAAAAACTCTAATAAGGTTTAGGCCAATTACATCTAAAAATTTAGAGAAGTTAAATAATTCTTTAGCAAGTAAATTATGTGTTCAGAGTTTTAATAATTTATGTGACCCGAATGAGTTCTACGCCGAGTTCTTTTCACTATTAAACACGCAATTTAATGACACTTTCCCACTAAAGACTAAAAGTATTTACACAAAGTTCTTATTTAGTGACTGGGCGACTCCAGGTATTCGTAAAAGCAGGGAAAACCTTTTTGAACTTTATGGCCTAAAGCAACATATGAATAACACAAGCTTTCATCAGTATGTTGCTACATATTCTAAGACTTTTAAAAGTGTATGCAAAATAGCTAAAGCTCTTTATATTAGCAATAAAATAAAATCAGCCGATGATAAAATAAAAACTACCTGGCAAATAATAAATAATGAAACAGGTAGGAAAAAACAGCGTAATACTGAATTTAATTTAGAAACTGCACATGGCCCCATAAACTCAGATGTAGAAATTGCTCAGGAATTTGAAAACTTTTTTGCTAATATTCCCATTAAAACTACTGAAGCTTTAAATTCCTCACCCGCGCGTTCTGCTGATTTACTTAGAAAGAATGTTAAGGCATGCCCCTCGGAGTTTAGTTTTCAACATACGAACCCCCAGGCTGTTATAAAAGCTTTTAAAGATCTTAAAATTAAATCAACAGAAGATCTCTGGGGAATGTCTGTAAAAGTTTGTAGATCTATCATTGAAACGATTGCGCCCTATTTAGCTTTCATATTTAACATCAGTATAGACCAAGGAGTCTTTCCGGATCTCATGAAACACAGTAAAGTAGTTCCTTTATTCAAAGCCGGTGATAGTAAAGAACCCAACAATTATAGGCCTGTGTCAATTCTGCCAGTTCTCAGTAAGGTGTTTGAAAAGTTGATGCTCAATCAAATGTTACGCCACTTTAATAAAAATTCCATCTTTCATGAACAACAGTACGGTTTCACCAAAGGGCGTTGTACCACTGACGCCGGTGTCACCCTAATAAAGAACATTTTTAACGCCTGGGAGGAAGCACAAGATGCCATTGGAATCTTTTGCGACCTCTCAAAGGCGTTCGATTGCGTCAACCATGAGACACTTCTGCTGAAACTTGAGCACTATGGGATTAGGAATTCAGCTCTTGATTTACTAAAGTCGTATCTAAAAGATAGAAAGCTTAAAGTTCAAGTAAACGGCGTAAACTCATTGGGGTCTGAAATGGCAATGGGCGTTCCTCAAGGTTCGATATTGGGTCCATTCCTCTTTTTAGTTTACATTAATGATTTACCACAATTACTTCAAAATCAACCGAAGATGGTGTTATTTGCAGATGACACATCATTGATCTTTAAGATAGACAGACGGGCACAAAATCTTGACGACGTGAATAACTCTATTCTTCAGGTCCAAGATTGGTTTACGGTAAATAATTTGGTACTAAATGAAAAGAAAACCAAATGCATTAGATTTAAATTACCAAATGTTAGAAGTAGCGAATGTGACATCATACTGAATGGAGAAAAACTAGAATTTGTTGATCAAACGGTTTTCCTGGGAATCACGCTAGACGAGAAATTACAATGGGGACCTCACATAACATCTCTTGCGGGGCGGCTTAGCTCGGCCGCTTATGCTGTTAGGAAGATAAGACAGTTAACAGATGTAGAAACCGCGCGTTTAGTCTATTTTAGCTACTTTCACAGCATTATGTCGTACGGCATTTTACTATGGGGTCGAGCTGCTGACATTGAATCCATCTTTATTTTGCAAAAGAGAGCTGTCAGAGCCATTTATAATCTACGTCGCCGCGAATCTCTCAGGGAACTATTTAAAAGGATTAATATTATGACGGTACCTTGCCAATTCATTTATGAAAATATTATGTATGTAAGAAAAAATCTACATCTTTTTAATAAAATAAGCGATAGACATAACTTTAATACAAGAAATAAAGATAAAATACATCAACCATTTTTCAGATTAGCCAAAGTACATACATCTTTTATGGGGTACTGTGTTAAATGTTACAATAAAATACCTTGTGATATATTGCAATTAAATGAAAGAAAATTTAAAACTCACATTAAACGTACACTTTGTAAACAAGCATACTATAAATTAGAAGATTATATCCAAGATAAGAACGCTTGGAAACATGCTGGTCCTGCTCCATAGGACAATCTAGAGTCTAGACAAAATCAAACTGGTTGCTAATTTAATTGTAAATTTTTTTAATTCTTTTTTTTTACATTTATTACTCACACCCTGACTTATTACTTGTATTTTGTTTTTTAATTAAAATCGTTTTGCTTGTACCATGTTTGTAAATATGTGAGCACCATGTATCTATCAGATAATTAATTTATATGTCATGGTTTCGTTTTTAATTCTTTTACCTATTGTGGTATAGTAATTTTATTGTAGGTGCATCGTCCTCACATGTTATTATATAATTAATGTACCCATGCAAAATATTGTACCTAAACATTTTAAAAGAGTAACGGTGGAGTTTCTTGCCCGTTCTTCTCCATACGAAAACTACCTTTTGGAATGGGCGACTAGAATCAATTCTATTTTAAGATAATTTTTGACGTTCAAAAGTGCCTTTTATGTGCCTATTTGAAATAAATGCTTTGACTTTTTTGACTTTGACTTTGACAGTATGAGAGTTGCCGAGAATCGAGCTGAATGGCGTGCACTTGGAGAGGCCGATGTCCAGCACTGGACTAACCTAGCCTTTTCCCAACTATGTTAGGGTCGGCTTCCAGTCTAACCGGATGCAGCAGCTATACAGGCATATCATTCATAATAAGATAATTTGCAAGGGCAGACTTAAAAAAGAAGCCGGGTGCAAAATCACGAGTTGCATTGTAATAAATTGATAATAATTATTAGATTTCTTGTTAAGATTTCAATATCATGTTTACAACAACTATTGTTTCCTAATTACTTATGCTAATTCTTAAGATGATCAATTGATTGTTTACTACTAGTTCTACATTGTATTGTATTACTGTGTATTCTAGTATTAAAATAGACAATGTTTTTGTTGAATGGTTTCTATAGATCTTAGTTTCATAACTAAGGATTGAAAGTATTCCCATTTGTTAGGATAATAATTAAAAGCAATTATTTACATTGTATTGATAATGGTACTCCCAAAAGGAAAATAACATAATTATTTAAACACATCTGTTTAGCCACGAAAAATTTTATCAATATCAAAATAGACAGGATATTTTTTTTTTGTATTTTTGTTTATTTATTTATTATTCCCAACACAACTATCATTACAGGTTACCCCAAATCGGTAACGTGGTCATAAACAATATTTTTTTCATTACAGCTTATCAGTCATTTAAAGTAAATTTTGTGAACTTATTCAGAGAACAGGTAAATAAATCCACTTTTTCCGCGATTTTGTTAAGTGTATGCAAGGTTATCTAAGTGTAAAACACAGGCTGTCTTTTTGAAATCTATGTTTTGGTGGCGTTTTTGTTTCAGGTCATATTTACAGCTTACTTTCAGAATGTGGCCTAAAAAACAACTGTAATATCTTCTATCATGCATGACCCATAAGAGCAAAAAAAAAAAAGTCATAAAGAATGCTAAGCAAAAATGAAGTAACGGGGCACAGCTATAGGATATCATGATCATCATTTCAGCCGAAAGACGTCCACTGCTGGGCATAGGCCTCCCCCAAGCACCTCCACTTCGACCGGTTTTGTGCTTCTCGCATCCAACGAGTTCCTGCGGCCTTCACAAGGTCGTCGGTCAGCTATAGGATATATTTTATGTTAAAAGAAGAAATTTCACATGGACAAAGTCGTGGGCAGACGCTTGTACAATATGTTGTAATGTTCGGACTCACGGAGCGTTCAGATTATAGTATGTTATAAAAAAATGCAAGTATCTTTTGACAGAATATTGAGCTTATAAGACACATATTTAAATCACAAAATATGTTAGATGTCGGTTACTTATTCATAAAGTCATCTATTTTAGTCTGGCAGGTTCTATTTATTGACCAAGAAAATCAGCAGTCACGGTAAGAGAGAGAGAGGGGCAGTCAGCAGTTCGGATTACAGCAACATTCGGATTAGACAGAGTACAGATATTGAGGCTCTACTGTATTAATATTTAATATAATATTATAAATGTGAAATTTACTCGGCCTGTTACCTTTTCATGCATTACCAGCTGAACAGGTTTGGATGACATTTGGCACTCGGATAGACCATGACCTGGGTTAGGACATAATTATCATACTTTTTATCACAGTAGTATGTTTTTCCGACCTTCATGCAATCATGGGAAAAGCTGGTTAATTAAAAAAAAAAACTGACTCATCATTTATTAATTAAGTTGACAAAACAGCTCATGGTTTATTAATAAATCTGTTGGCGGCATGACATTAGCATAGCTCTATGATTCATGCATGAAAACTCGGAATTAAATTAATCATTGGTAAATTTAGAAACGCAGGACCTTACATGAATTTTACAACCTTTTGACTTTTGCCTAGCGATGAAAAAAGTAATTTATTTTAATTTTCTATTCTTAACAATGATGATAATTTTATGATTAAGATTTAGTTGACATGTTGTTTAAAAGTTTGCAGATGTAATAAAAGTTTATTACAATGGGATGTCCACAAAATTCCAAAACATGACTACTCATGTGATATCACACTAATATTATAAAGGCGAAAGTTTGTGTGTGTGGGGGTTTATATGTTTGTTACTTCTTCATGCTCAAACGGCTGAACCAATTTTGATAAAATTTTGTATAGAGGTAGCTGACACCCTGGACTAACATATAGGCTACTTTTATCCCGATATTCCCACGGGATCAATATTTATGCAGGTGAAACTGCCTAGTATATTATAAATGCAAAAGTAACAAAGCGTCACCTTTTAACTATAATGGCTTAACGAATTTTGATGAAATTATAATTATATATTAAGTAAAAACAATAATGACTTGACATAGTTTATCAGTGTATGATATAAAATTAATATCAAATCATGAGTGTATGTTTACAAAATTATCTTGTTGTGCTATGATAAATAAATCTTCAGGAAGTATTGGATAGGTCATTAACAAGTAAATGAGAGATAAATAATAATAACAACATGCACTACATTCAAAAACTTTTTTTTTAAATTTACTGTTGATGTTATGTTGATCAGCATTCTAAATAATATTTTTAACTATGAGTCAGCCATGGGCATGAATCATAACATAAATAATGATCATTGTAGAATGAAAATATTTCATAGAAATAATAAATAGCTTTGTTATTCTGTAATATTATGAGGATAAGATAGTTTAATTGGAAAACCCCTTGAGAAGTTCATTAATTATTTGAGCTACAATAGGTTATTGTCTATTGAACTATTTCAAAGCATTCAAAACATTCATATTACGAAAATGAGAAATGATTGTAATTTAAAAACACCAGGCTGTAAACACCAGGCTGTATGCTCTTGTAACAGATTACTTTAGATCCTGTATTACGTCAATTAATTTATATTAGTGGGCCACTAGAACAGTGAACTTGGGATAGAGGAAACACATCATTACATACCTGGGTCGGTTCTGCATGTAGTATTGACCGCCGAAAATAAACGCCATGTACACCCCAACGTAGTAAAAAGCCACAGTCCAATTTTCGGTCATCCATTTCCGATAGTCGGAATGAATAAATTCGTTCTCGAATTCGAAAATGTACGAGTAATTCGGCGTTGCATCGAACGCGTATGCCATCACCGGGGACTCCATTTTTCTAATAGTTCAGTCCGGATACCGGTCACGAGACCCTGGCGCGCACAGTCCCTTAACTTTTATAATGTTGCACTGATCATCACACGAGACTTTTAACCTAAAATTGAATAACAGAATACCGCTGTATCGTTATATCACAGATGACTAAAAAATGACAATATTACGAAGGGGCGGCAAGGCGTGCTGCCTTTATGACACTAATTTCGATAATGGTCACGGAATGTCCTCGGTTTTACTATTTATTCGCAGTGACGAGGCGTCGGCTCGAGCCCGAACTTCTTTGACTCGTCACAGCGGCAAGAGGAAAAGATGAATGAACTCGTTTCACGCCACGCCGTTTGCTGTCGCCTTCATTTTCTATTTGACAGACGAACCCGCCCGCCGCGCCACGCAGTGTTACCAGGTAATCATAAAAATAACGTACCAAAGTTATTATAACTTTGTCCAATAGGTAAATACCATGGAGCACAACAATGTGCTCCATGGTAAATACGTATCTTTTTGTAAACTATGCTTATCGAAGAATATCAATATTTTTTGTATTGTCTGTCTGTAGAAACACAATTTTAACCAAAACTTTTATTTTTGTTTAATAATTTAACAAAAAAATGACCTTTTAATTAACACACCTGTCCCAACACTCCCAAATCATAATACGTTATAAGAGTATTGTCATTAATTTAAAAAATCTATATCTAACAGTCTGATACAGATTGAATAAAAAAAAACGGTCAAATGCGAGTCGGACTCGCACACCGAGGGTTCCATACAAATTTGTGGGTGTTTAACTATACAGGGTGAATTTTTCAAGTGGGCGTGGATGGCCAAATTCTAAACTATGAGGAATAGCGAAAAGTACTCAAAGGAGTCGCGGGCTCGATTTTGATGAAAACTAAAACTGCATCATTGGATTTTTGAAAAATTAATATTTCTAGCCAGGAATCGAACCTGTTGATTTTGATAAGATAAGATAAGATAAGATAATTTTATTTGTCAAAAAAAATTTTTTGTCAAAAATGAGCTCTTTCCTTTAGTTTGCCGTATGTCATTACTTCCCAGAATTTGATCCTTATTAGGGACACTATCGAATGGTGTAATAATACAGCGTGTTTTTTTTTTTCAAAATCAACAGGTTCGATTCCTGGCTAGAAATATTGATTTTTCAAAAATCCAATGATGCAGTTTTAGTTTTCATCAAAATCGAGCCCGCGACTCCTTTGAGTAGTTTTCGCTATTCCTCATAGTTTAGAATTTGGCCATCCACGCCCACTTGGAAAATTCAGCCTGTATATTTTCGGGTTTTTCCTTTTCTTGTGCTACATGACATAGCTTCTTGCCAAACATGATTCTAGGTCAACGGGAAGTACCTTATAGGTTTTGATTCCCTTACGAGTGTCAAAATATGCGGCACAAACGGAACATAAACGCCCGTATCTTTTGATTGCGTTGACTTAGAAGTTTGTTTTTTTTTTTTTTTGAAGAAATTGCAGTCCTGAATATTTGATATTCATTTCAACTTGAGAACTCCACGCGTTCCTGAGAAAAAGGGTCTTGATAGACGGACAGACAGACGGACAACGAAGTGATCTTATAAGGGTTCTGTTTTCCCTGAGGTACGGAACCCTAAAAAAGAAAGAAAATACACGTATTGAGAACTATTGTTATAACATAACATCAGGCTTGTTACTTGCTAAACGCCAGCACATCAAGCTACTACAATCTGTCAAATTTCTTTAATAGATTTTCAACTTTACCGCCAAATCGTAAGGTTCAAAGTTGATTGGGAAAATTTGACATTTTCTGGTGCTGGCGTCTGTACTACACTACACTGCTATATAGGGTGGCAGGGACATCGATGCGCAACTTATTACCATGGGTTCCGTGCATTATACTGAAACGATTTTTATTAAAAAAAAATGCTGTTCCGTGCATTTTGACCACATAGTCATTGCACTCTTCTATGATACAGCAGATTTTAAAAAAAAACCGACGGACAGGATTCAGGCTCATGTGCTGAATCCATGGTAGCAGATTGCGCGTCGATGGGGACCCTGCCACCCTGTATAACTATCGTTATAATTTATCAAAAACTAGCTGCTATATAAGTAAAAAACTTATTTTAATGACATGGGTGAATTTAGAAGACTCAATATTAAAAAAAAAAACGAAGTCGAATTAGTATTAGTAAAAAAAAAGAATAAAGATGACAAAATAATAAGTAGACATTTTCATTTCAAACAGTTTTTATTTAATCATACAATTATGTTTTTTTTTTGAAGACATTGTAACACTGTTTTACAATGCGTTCACAAAATAAGGCGCCAACTAGATGCGTTCATAAAATAAAACAGCAACTATTTTGTCAAAACATTTGTTACATTAACATTTTTTAACATTAACATTTTAGGAAATACTATTCGATGCCCAAACATTTATTTATCTGGGATCTTCTCTGGTAATAAAGCATTACAATATCATTATCTCAAGGAAAGTAATTAATTATTTAATAAGCTAAAGCTGGTAACACAGTTTTATCCCGCGTTTGTTCAAAAGTTGTCACAGGTTTAGTATAATGTAGCTACAAACAATGTAGAAAACAAAACAATGTAGCTACAAAAACAAATAATTCAAAATAGCAAATGACCAATGTACTTAATAATTATGTTTTACGAACTACATTGTGAAAATTTAAACATATGAAATATATTACTGACCACTAGATCACCAAACATGATCATATTCGTGAACCTCTTGTACAGTTCTCTAAAAACAGGCAATTTAGTATTAGACAAGTTATCTTTTTCCAAATTCACTTCAGTCCTATTATAAAAAGTGTACATATAGAAGGCAGGGTCTTCTCCGATGTTCAGAACTTTGTGGAACATTCCAGCGATGACCGGGATCCGGTTTCCTTTGGTCATTTTGAAGGACTGTCCAATTCGTTGCTTGGTAACTTCCGGCTCGAAGACGACTATTCCTTCGAGGACAGTTAGCGTGACATTTTGCAGTTCAACTGGGATATACTTTTCTTGGTCGTAACCTGCGAATAGAGGCGTCGTTAGTTGGAATGAATAGAATGGGTCAATTGATATTTATAGGCGAGGATGAGTCAGATCTCAGATGTGACCAATTTTTAGCTATAGTCCTGTAGCAGCGCACTGCACAATTTTATTCGTGATCTGATTTTGTGAGACGATGCTCAAGTTTTGATTCTTAACCATTATAGGCAAAGTAGGTATCGAATTTCTTATTCACTGGTATCGCGCATTGTATCGCGTGACCTCTCTATTGTCCGGTCACAATTATTATTTTACCTCTGATTTTGCATCCCAGTGACCTTTATTCTCTTCACCATAAGGTTTATGTCAGAGGTAAAATAATTATGAATGGACCCGTACATATGAATGTTATAAAATATGGCCAAATTTACCGATGCCTTACATGTGTAAGGCATTGGTATATTTGGCCATAATTATTTCAACTTTGTATTACCTACATATTGAGCAAGAAAAAAAAATGAGTAGTATTCACAGATAATATAATACTAGGTACTGTAGAGGCCGGCTCTAAAGCAAGGCTGGCTGGAAAGCCACACCTCTACAAGACTGGCTGGTTATATTTTAAAGTATGTTCCATTCGATATTTCAAGCGAGTGTCAAATATTCTGCTAGTGTTTTTTATATTTAGTTTAAAACTTGCTATTGTAAGAGGTGGATCTTATGCAATAAATGCTGTGAAAAGCTTAGAGTGTCTTAATTATCGGTCGTCAGCGCCTCTGCAGCTACGACCCCGGTAGCATAGCTACCACAGTACCTAGTATTCGAACATTATTGTACAGACGCCAGCAAATCAAGCTACCTACTACAATGTGTCAAATTTCTTTAATAGATTTTCAACTTTATCCCTAAAGCACAAGGTTCAAAGTTGATTGGGAAAAATTGACAGTTTCGGGTAGCTTGATGTGCTGGCGTCTGTACCTACTTAACTCTTAATTACAATTAGGTACAGACGCCAGCACATCAACCTATTACAATCTGTCAAATTGCTTTAATAGATTTTCAACTTTATCACTAAAGCATAAGGTTCAAAGTTGATTGGGAAAATCTGACAGTTTCGGGTAGGTTGATGTGCTGGCGTCTGTACAATCATACAATTCATACAGATAGAAACCTAACAACTTTTAAAAACAATAACCCCCTTATTCATAAAACTTATCAAACCTATTTTAGTTAAAATGGGGTTTGTCTCTTTCTTACACACAGAAATGACAACGTGACAGATAAAGACAAACGTTCTATAAACCTATTTTAGCTAAAATTAAATTAAAAAAACCCCCGACTCCTCCGATTCTTCCTCCGATTTTGATCCAAGCGTCCTCACGTCGGGGGACGGCTAATGAAAATTGGAAGTTAACAGCAGTTATGTTTCTACAATAGCTACATTAATTATTACATATACATAGCACATGTGTGAGTACTATGTACATACTATAAAGCTACCATTTACTGGGTACGTCTTTCATTGACTTGAATGTGCTCTGGCGGCTGAGAGTATGTCATGCTCACTCAAATGTCTCGCTGATGGTGGCGCATGTGTTGGATCATTTAGCTCCCTTCAAAATGGTTGAGCTGAATGGTGCTAATACATGCGTCATGTTCGTGAACGGGCGCCGTCAGTAGGGACTGGTCATCTCTTTGCTGCCACGGCTTATTTTAATTTAATATTTGAATTGTTTTTTCTCATCTTCTCATTATGGACGCTTTTAACGTTCTGCATCGTTCTCACATGTATAATTTTTAACATGAATGATGTAACCAAGACTTTGTAACCATATTATTTTGATTTAAAAGAGTGTCCATGGAGTTTCTTGCCCGTTCTTCTCCATAGGTACCTACTCTTTGGAATGGGCAACTAGCTTCATCTTTCTGACTGACCGACCCCTTGACAATTCAAAAGTGCCTGTAATTGGTTTAATTGAAATAAATGCTTTGAGTTTGAGTTTGAGTTTGAGTTTGAATTGCTGGGTTTAAGCCTCATCTGTTTGGCGTTTTCATTAGCCGTCCCCCGACATGAGGACGCTTGGATCAAAATATTTCCTGCAACTTATATTAAACTTAAAGGGCTTATATATATTATTATTTTACTTTTTAGAGGTTTTTGTTTGAGTCGGGGGTTTTTTAAATTTTTAATTTAATTTTTATTTCTTGCTTTTTAAACTTTATAATATTATATTACTAGTAAACATACTATACGATCCACATATGATTAGCTGAAATCTGCGCAGCTGTACGTATTTTTTTACCACAGTGAAGCGAAGCTAGTTAGGTACTCGTGGTCGTTGGCGTTCATTCCATACTAACGTATTTTTTGAAATTTATCATAGTGTTTGGTATTCTACTTGTCAAGCCCTTTCATTTGATACCCATATTGAGGGAGTTGTGAAAAAATATGTAAGTAATCCGCCATTTTCTGGCGGCGGCCATCTTGGACCGATTTTCTTCAAACATAGCTAAGAACACTCGCGACTAATTCACCTTTCAATAAAAAAAAAACAAAATCAAAATCGGTTCATCCGTTCGGGAGCTACGATGCCACAGACAGACACACACACACACACACACACACAGACACGTCAAACTTAAAACTTATTATAACACCCCGTCGTTTTTGCGTCGGGGGTTAAAAATAGAGATAAAATAGGATTATGAATAAGGGGGTTAGTATTTTATTACCTAGGTATATTAAAAAAGTGGAAGTTACATGATAGCAATAACGGTTAGGTACATATCTGCATAATTTATGTAGGTACCTAGGTACTTATTTTGTTTGCGCGGTTTCAAAACATTAGATACCTACCTACTTACAATATTTAAAAATATTCATGAATTAATTTGTAATTCGTCATGACATGTAAGTAGATAGTAATGACATGAATTGAAAATCAATTTCATGTTAATTATGCAAAATAGAAAGTAGTAGTCGTAAATATAACTTCAGGGATTTCAAGGCATAATACCTAGATAGGTAATATAGTTCTGTAATTCTTATGAGAATACGCTGTGATGGCTTCCATGGGCATTCGGTAGGCCTCCTTCCACATTCACATTTATGTTATGTCATGTGAAGTAAAATTATTTAAAAGTCACAAAGTATGAAAAAATAAAGAAAAATCGAAAAATTATAATGGCACTGGCATATCTGAATCCCTCGGAATTACTATGTAGAATCTACATGATATATCTAAACATAGATTCCTTTATTCATAAACGTTACTTAAAAGTTATGTAGTGATTAGGCCCATACATTTTTGACGTTTACCTAAACGTCACTTAACTTTTTAAATAAATCCCTATAGCATGCCTATAGCATTAGCTACTCAACTTCGACTGGTAACTATCTTCTCACTGCTAGATATTCAGCCTTATTTTCCCTCGTGATGCCAGCAAGGCTTTTGAACGTGAGATTTAAAAAATCGAAGGTGCAAAGGATCTGTCGCAATATGTTCACTCTCAAAAATACTAACCTGGAAAATCAGCATAGAAAACAACATCGCTGTGCTCACTCCAAGAATGGACTTCGCTCCTTATTTCATCCAGATCCTTCCTCCAATGGACAGCGTCATCCAAAAGTGGCATCAGATAGGGGACTTTACAAAACGGAGACCACGACGCTTTCAGCATATCCACCTTAGGATCAAACATTCTTTGGACAAACCTTCCATTCATCGAACACCATATATCCACATAAACAGAAATATTACTGGAGAAAACCTTTGATGGATTATTCCATATTGCTTCCATCGATTTGTCCAAATTGTTTTTAAGACACTGCGCGTATTGCAGGACCATATCTCCATGCCTCGACCATCTGTCGTTAAGCGTGTACATTTCAGGATCGATGTACATTTCTTCGTTTTTATCGTTGTCCACTACTTTGACGATTACGGAGCTGATGTCCCACGTGTGGACCATCATGTCCCAGGAGTAACCGTAGAGACCGTTTGTCCAGTTGTTGTAACCCTGGAACAGAATTTTTCACCTGCAGTCTAATTGCATAACACATTTTTAATCCCAATTTGGATGATTTTGAAAGATTTTGCTAATCCATTTGCTTCATATGTTCGAAAAAAAAATCTGCTCAACAACGTAAATAACCATAGAAATGTAAATAACGCAATGTATTTTGTTGAATTGTCAAAACGAAAGCCATTGCCATTGCTACTAAGCTGTTAGTGTCTTACGCAATTACCCCACTGATCGACCAGAGAGCCTTTATAATTGGCAGGTTGAAGTTGAAGTATGAAGGTACCTACCTAACTAGCTGATTCAATTGTTTTAGCAGAAAAAAGATTTGCATGGGTACATCTAGCCAAGGCTTTGATCGGACTCAGGGCCCAAGAATCTGCGACGCGATTTTCAAACTATGTCATAGTCATGGATGGCAAATTGGCAATTTATCTTAATCCCCCACTGAATTTCCCACTCCCTCTTTTATAAAACCAACACTTAGCGATAGTTTCCAGATTGCAGAACGAACTTTATTAATAAACAGCCGAGTGGCGATTCTAGGTCAAATATGAAAGGCTTTTTAATTTTTCAAGGGGACGCCCACGTTCCCCGCCTACGGATTACGACTCTATGCAACTGAAATGCTCCATTTTCTATTCCTTTTACCTTTTGTGCCTTCAAAGTTAGCGCGAATTCATGTTAAAATTCTAGCTTTGACGTTTCCATTAATGGTTCAATGTGTGAAGGTAAGTCTGGGTTTATTTTGTACCTATTGGTCAAATTAATAATTATTTTGGGTCCAAATACGGCTTTTATGAGCTTAAATGAATGTCGGAAAAAAATCCTCGGGAACGTACTATCCGGGTCTGGCATGATTTGATGATGATGTGTTTGCTTGCCCTTTTTTATTGTATTTCTATTTTGTATGTTTTTTTATGGATCATGTACCTAGTCTGCAATAAAGATAACTATTTATTATTTGTTATTGCTTTACGCGGCGCACGCCAGTCGGCATGACTTTTCCGACATGTTCAACAACTATCGTCATATTTCAGCCAATTTACGCAAAACCTTAATTAATTATACACCTAAACCTTCCTCATGAATCACTCCGTCCATTGGTGGAAGCCGTATGAAAATCCATTCGGTAGTTTTTGAGGTTTATCTTAGTTAGAACGATCAGTAATGAAAATATTGGAATTCCTATGTTCTATGTAGCTTAGTTTGGGAACCAGTTTCTTCAACTCTTGCGATTAACGTACCTTTTTATCTAGAAATTACAATATTGTCAATGTTATTTTCTGATATCAATAAACAACTTTTTTTTTTTTTGTTTTTATGTATGGGTTTGGCTTCCGCACTTAGTCCTTCAAATGGACCATTGTGCCGTGTGCGTTTAATACCTATTATCTATTCAAACGTTGATAAGTATTAAATTTAGGTAGGTACCTTTGTTATAAAATGTGAATACGGCAGGAAAGCTTGAATGAAAACGTATAACATTATCAGATACATTGTTACTTTCTTTCTATTGCCATCTTCAATTAAATTATCGTTAATAGTTTCAGGAGTTTCCATTTCATTCATAGCACGTTGTTCATCTGTTTCAACAATTTTGTTCTCATCTTGATCAACTTCGTCGACTGTTTTAGATATTTTGTGGTAAATTACTGTTTTGTCATCAACTTTAGTATTTTCTTCTAACTCTTCAATCGTTTCTTTGTTATCAACTGTTTGTTCTTTTTCAATAACTTCCGTATTTTCATCAGCTTGCTCGACATTATCTTTGGAATCGTTTAATTGGCATTCGCAAAAAGATTCCTTTTTATATTCCTTAATTTTATTACAGAAACTTTGTTTTAATTTGGCAAAGTATTCTTTACAGTACGATGCGAGTGTTTTTGGCCAGTCAAAAGGGTAGAACAAAGGCATTGTGGCTAGACACACCCATGGAAACATTCCTGAAAGAAAACCAAAGTTATAACAGGTGCAGAGATTGTCGTTGAAATACTCATATCTTTCTACTTACTATAATTGTTCTTGTCATTAGACTAATTAATTTTGTTTTTTGAGAATCCTTCATTGGCCATTTCTTGACCACATTTCACAGCATACCAAAGATATGGATGCTTTTAAACGACTACCGTTCTTTATTTCTTATCCATTAGTAATATGACGTGCAGTACTAGTTGACAATCAAGACGACATCTTACTAATATTATAAATGTGAAAGTTTGTGAAGATGTTTGGTTGTTTTTTACTCAATCACGCAAAAACTGCTTAACGGAATTGGATGAAATTTGGCACACATATAGATTATAACCGGGATTAACACATAGGATACTTTTTATCCCAATATTCCCACGGGATCGACACTTATGCGGGTGAAACCGCGGGGCGCTGCTAGTTTACAATAATAATGCCTGTATTTTCGCTATCAGTTACTCACCTATTCGGAACAGTCTACTGTTCATCAGATGGAACATGGCACAGAACAGCATAGCTACATGTCGGGTGGTGGAACGCATCATCCATACGGCCACCGTCAGGTCAAAGAGGAACACAAACCAGTGCACCACCAGGTAGTCTGTCTGAGGGACCGTCAGGAAGTATCTGTGGATGGAAACGCGTTTAATAAAACTTTCACTAATTAAGTATTATGCTACATTGGATGGTTGTCCCAGAGGCAGTGGCTAAGTATGAACAGCCGCACGGGTCGATCGATAAACTTAAGCTACGTTTGCCGCGGTTGGTCTGTAGATGGGTGACCATCTTTACATACCCAGACCCCTCCGCGTGCCTCGAAAGCACGTCCCCGCTGTCATTCGTAGATCTTTGACAGTCGTTACGGGTAGCCAAAAGTCCGAAAGTCTGGCAACCAGTCTTAACAAGGGATATCGTAATACCTAGTAACTGAGGGAGGTCAGATAGGCAGTCGCTCCATCTAAAATACTGGTACAGCGAGTACTCAGCTGCATTGGGTTAGGCCCGGACTCCACTGCAGCGGAGCTGTGCGGAGCGGAGCGGAGACGTGCAGGAATCGTCCAATCACAGACGAGACGAATGACGCGATGAGGTTTTAACCATTGTGATTGGTCGATTCCTGCACGTCTCCGCTCCGCTCCGCCCAGCTCCGCTTCAGTGGAGTCCAGGCCTTAGACTGGACGCCGCGCGCCGCGCCGTACCCAACATAGTTAGCTGTAGACTACGTACCCAAAAAGTTTTAGTGTTTAAAAAGCATTCAGTAGAAGCACCTAGCCTCGTCACCTCGTGTGTCGCCGGCATGAGCTTAAACTATTAAAATAGTTCGTATAGATTAGTAGTGTTGAAAAGACTTTGAACTGTTATTATAGGCAAAAAATTCCAACTCGTGGAGGCACTTACTTAAAAGGGTCAAACACCCAATGCTCGCTAAGGTTCTGCACTGAATACCCGGTCAGCCACTCCGCAGTGCCCTTCTTCATACCAGCCATAAAGTACAGGATAAAGAACTGGTACTTAAGAATGAAGTAGTTCCAATACGGTACTGTCGACTTCTTCTTGCTAGGGTCGAGGTAAGTGTCCAGTGACCTAAGAATAGCAGAGAGTTTTCTGAAAATATCTTCTTAGGTAAAAAAAAAACAGAATTTTACCGTCACGTAACAGCCTTTAGGTAAGGAACAAGTGGACAAATATATTCTTAGAGCTATTCTCTAAGAACCTTTTTGTCAACTTCCTATTAGTGATTATGGTCATTTATACAGGGTTAAAATATATTAGCAGCTCCGCAGACGTGAGGGTTATCGATATCTAAGCATGATGAAACTTTGACGATGTTTTTGAAGGGGTCCGCAGTTAGAGTATTAAAATTATAATAGATTTTCTCAACTCATGGTTCAAGTAACAAGACTACAAGCGGTCGTTGTCCCTCCAAAAAAAAAACACCAAATCTTTTTAACCGACTTTTAAAAAGGAGGAGGTTCTCAATTCGGATGTTTGTATTTTTTTTTATGTTTGTTCGCGCATAACTCCGTCGCTTGCCAACCGATTTGAAAAATTCTTTTTTTGTTGGAAAGGGTAGGTATATATTCCCAAATGGTCCTATGAAAATTTTATCGAAATTGGACAAGCGGTTTTTGAAAAATCAACAAAAATCTAAAAAAATTGTTTTTTTTTTATTTTTGTTGTTACCTCACTTCCTCAGTAGATACACCGTTCATTTATAAACCGATTTGGAAAATTCTTTTCTATTTGAAAGGATATACTTTCCGATTGGTCCCATTGTCATCAGGTCAGGATTTGATCATGGGATCCTAGAGAAATCGAATTAACTCTTCAAATATTATAGGAACACCTACAGCGATTTGGGTGTTTTTATAGTAACTCGTGCATTTGCTCTCGGAAAGCACCATTTGGTGAAGTGGAACTGATGATGAAGACCACAGATGGCCACCGGAACTACTCAATAATATCTACGTATTTCACGAGTTGCGATTCGATACTTTAACATGGTTGCTAAGCAATTTATGCTCGTCACAATGTGAATGGTGATATGGAGCTGATGGTGGACCAAGAGAACTCCTCAACAATTAACTTCCCTGCATCGGGAAAAGCAATATTTTGTAAAAGGCAATGAGCAAGTTGACACTAGGTTATTGTAACTGAGATAAATTATAAGCAGACCCACTAAAAAGCGTGAAATAAAAACTTTTTACAAAAAAAATAAACCGACTTCCAAAAAAAACACTTCAAAGTGAAAAATAACTTTAATTTCGGAAGTCGGTGGCAAAAAAACTAAAATACAGATCCAAAGACACCGACTTCCGAAATTAAAGTTATTTTTCACTTTGTAGTGTTTTTTTGGAAGTCGGTTTTTTGGTTTTATTTCATCACGTCTGCAGAGTTTCGTTAGAATTTGAACCTGCATTAAATGGCTATCATCACATAAGTATTAGTATTCTCTGATTCTCACATTCACAGACGATTCGATAGCAAAATAGACATGAATTACCTAAGCGTTTCAGATATATGTTTTATTTACGTAAGTTTGTAACCTAAACCTATTGACGTAAAAAAATGATGACCTGAGAATTTTTCATAATCCAGGTACGAAGAATTACTTATTAGAAAGAAAAAAAATTCTGGACAACACTAAAACAACGTCCAGAACAAAAATACTCACCAATAACAATCAGCCTGCGTACAGCTTAGCAGCAGAGCGACGAGTCCGAACAAATAGCTGTGGTTGTTCCAGAAACTCTTCTCTATCAGGAACAGATACCAGTAGCTGGCGGTGAACACGGGTGCTGCGACGCGAAACTTGTAGCCTAGCATTATGCACAGCGCCCCTGGAGGATAAAAAAAAATTTATACGTTACCTAGCGATGACGACAAATATTTCTTTGTCGGATCAATTCGGACTCGTGATAGTTTTGTATTTGGCAGAATCTTTTAAAGAGAAAAGAAATACTTCATCACTTATAGACTAGGTTGGGTCTTCAACATTAATACACACACAGTATTGCTGAAGCATAGTGAAGGCTGGACGTTTTGGGGGGTAATTTCGACTTTCAAAATGTGCTGATTCCCAGCCTAGTTAGTTTACTTTGATTAAATTTCTTTTGATTTAAGAATGCAAGTAAAAGAAGACAAGACTGCTGAGGACTATTGCTTTAAGATCTAGCTGTAACACGTACCAAGCCACAGTGCAGCATACACAAACGCCATGTAAGGCATGCCAACAGACGTCAGTATTGGGATCAGCGGGAAGTGGCAGGTCTTGGGGTCTCCCCATCGCTTCACCATGGAGGCTCCGCCACGCTCGTCCGGGATATCGAACAGCATAGCTAAACCTGCGGAATCGCGGCAGTAAAAACTTGTTGAAAAATTAAGCACAAAGGTTGCAACAACTCCATAGTGAGTATGAACAGTTTATAGGTTTAATGAAATTGAATGTATAGCAAATAGCAAAGTATTAATTTGTTAGAATAAGTAAAACTATATAGAAACTGAGGACATCTACGAAAAAATGTTTATTGAATGATATCAAAGTATTAATTTGTCAGAAAAAGTCTAAGGTCTGTAAGAAACTAACGTCAGGAACATTTACCAATAATATCCTGTCGAAAATGACTTACCGAACAAAATCCTCGTAACAGCCAAGCTGGACGAATCCTTCGGAGCGTACATGTAGACGACTACTTTATTGAAAGTTGCATCTTTGATTTTGAACCCAAACTGCTGACTAAACTTTTCATCCACTTTCTGGTACACCGCTTGGATGCTGGTCTCCTTTGTTTTCATAATTTATTGTGTGTGTTCTGTAACATACTTGGACATTATTCATCAAAATATACCTACGTTTATCAAAATAATGTTTCTTGGAGTCATTATTAGGTAGGTTAGGTGCCCTTAAATTAAACTTTAAACCTCATGGTGCTAGAAGTGGGTTCACGTCATAGAGCAACGATAGGGGTTCGAACTCACGACCTCTCGCTAGCTAATTCATGCTTTTAACGTTTGGGCTGTGAGCTCTTGCGGTAACTTTTGATAAAAGCTTGAAAAATTATTAATAAAAATTCCCTTCTCTTCTACTATCTTCCTCATCTTGCTCATACCGAAGTTCAGAACTAAAGTTATCTGCATCACGAGTTCATAACCAAGACTTGTTATTGTCAATCATATTAACATTAGTAGTGATTTTGGCACTTCACTATGAGTGACGCACCTAACTGCGTACATCGTAAGTTTGTTTAATTTTGCACTTAAATGCTAAACTATTGAAGTGATTTTTGATATTTATGGAATAGTACCTAACGTTTTATTTACATCCGCATTGAAGATTAAACTCAGTATCGTCATCTGACTATATAACCTTTTCCCAAATAGCTAAGGGTTAAATACGTTGTTAAGGTCGGCATCCAGGCTAACTGGATGCAGCTGAATACGGTGAACAGCAACTCGTAGGTACTTTACTGGCTGGCCTATCTGACTTCCACAACCCAGTTTCTATCAACTCCCCTTAGTACTAAGACTGTCAGACTTTCCGGCTTCTCAGAGGCTCAGAGGTCCGACTACCCGACTGCTAAAAATCTACGAGACAGCTGGAACCTGGAACCAACTACTTGCCGTGAGGCAAGGCTGCTAGAGATATGCCGAAGACACTTACCGACAGTTTTCTTAGAAATAATTTCAACCACCGCGGAGAAAGCTTTCTCAGCGAAATCAAAATCACGACTGAAGATAAACAGTGGATCACAAAATAAGTAGTTTACTGAAAAATATTCTGAACACATTCTCCAATTATTTAATGAATTATGTCAAATGAATTATGAATACTTGAATGGAGATGAGTTAAATGATGTGTGAACGTGTGTGGGTTCGATTATGTAAATTTTGTTTAGAAATTAAACTTACCAGGTAAACATGCAGAGGCGGTGGTAGCGTCTCCATTGTTTTCTACCAATTTATTTATTTTGGAGTACCGAGAATACATAGTCCATGTGTCGGTGTTTGGTGAAACATATTCCGCTTTATTTATAAGCGTTGCTTAAAGTTAGAGACACTCAAACCTCAAAATTGTATGGTTAAACAGTCGCTAATCATTACTTCATTTTTAACCGACTTCTAAAAAAGGAGGAGGTTCTCAATTCGAATGTTTGTATTTTTTTATTTTTTATTTTTTTTTTTTATGTTTGTTCGCGCATAACTCCGTCGTTTGCCAACCGATTTGAAAAATTCTTTTTTTGTTAGAAAGGGTATACTTCCCGAATGGTCCCATGAAAATTTTATCGAAATCGGATGAGCGGTTTTTGAAAAATCAACAAAAATCTAAAAATTTATCTACATTGTCTACATTAACGATCTTTTTGTTTACTTTTTTTGTGGGGTAGGTACAACTAAAAAGTGAAAAATAAAAACTTTTTTACAAAAAGAAACAACCGACTTCAAAAAAAACACTACAAAGTGATAAATAACTTTAATTTCGGAAGTCGGTGTCAAAAAACGAAAATGCGGAATCAACGACACCGACTTCCGAAATTAAAGTTATTTATCACTTTGTAGTGTTTTTTTTGAAGTCGGTTGTTTCTTTTTGTAAAAAAGTTTTTATTTTTTCATCAGGGTTCCGTACCAAAATGGTAAAAAGGAATCCTTAATGGTGCGACTCAGGCTGTCTGTCCGCCTGTCACAGCTGGATATCTCAAGAGCTACTAATTCTATCAACTTGTTTGGAATAGTTTTAGATGAGGATAACGTTTGCCCAAATATTTTGCAATTATGAAAGAAATTTTTTTTTGCTACTGTGACTGAAAGAGGCTAAAAGGGGCTGCTAGGGCATGAGGGGTATAATTACGAAACAGCGCTATTTGCACATTCTCAAACATTTTTTCTTTTCTTTATGTCGCATAGTTCTGATAAAAACCGGCCAAGTGCGAGTCGGACTCGCCCATGAAGGGTTCCGTAGCAGCAAGTAACATAATATAAAAGTTCTTGTAGTTCGTTGTAACTTTGTGAAAGGTAAATTGCGGTTTTCGATTTATGACGTATTAAAAAAAAACTACTTACTAGATCTCGTTCAAACCAATTTTCGGTGGAAGTTTACATGGTAATGTACATTATATATATTTTTTTAATTTTATCATTCTCTTATTTTAGAAGTTAGAGGGGGGGTGACACACATTTTACCACTTTGGAAGTGTCTCTCGCGCAAACTATTCAGTTCAGAAAAAAATGATATTAGAAACCTCAATATCATTTTTGAAGACCTATCCATAGATACCCCACACGTACAGGTTTGATGAAAAAAAAATTTTGGAGTTTCAGTTGTAAGTAAGTATGGGGAACCCCAAAATTTATTGTTTTTTTTTTCTATTTTTGTGTGAAAATCTTACTGCGGTTCACAGAATACATCTACTTACCAAGTTTCAACAGTATAGTTCTTATAGTTTCGGAAAAAAGTGGCTGTGACATACGGACGGACGGACAGTCCGTCGTTCCGTTTTTGCCATTTGGCTACGGAACCCTAAAAAATGTCAAAAAAACCGGCCAAGTGCGAGTCAGACTCGCACACGAAGGGTTACGTACCACCGTACAATATTTAACACTTAATTTATTTTATTTTATTATGTTTTAGTATTTGTTGTTATAGCGGCAACAGAAGTACATCATCTGTGAAAATTTCAACTGTCTAGCTATCACGGTTCATGAATCGTGATAGCTACAGTTGAAATTTATGGCTGTATCTCATGAGATACAGCATTCCCGCCTGGTGACAGACAGATAGACGGACAGTAGAATCTTAGTAATAGGGTCCCTTTGGGTACGGGTCCCTAAAAAATACCGTTCCCCCCTTATCTCCGAAGTTTTCATAGAGAAAAATCTGAAATTATTCTATGAGATAGAAATTTATGTAAAGATTACAGGAAAAATAAAACGATGTCTCTAAACAGCACACTTTTTCAGAAATCATCAACAAAAATTACATTAGTTCCACTATCGGTCAAGAGATGGCGCTGACCTAAAACTACAATATTCTACACCAAAATTCTATGACGAATGTAGGCCTCGCCGATGAAAATTTAAAATCATTTCACAATGTCCGTATTGTGAAACGTGAAATGTTTTTAAATTTTCCCTTCGGTGCGCAAGTACGACTCGCTCTTGACCGGTTTTTAATTTTAAACAACGTTTATCAATAAACCCCTAAGAACGAATACTATGTAGGATTTACGCTACTTAGTTTACACCTGCCTCTCAGGGTTTTGTAGTGGCAGTATTCGCCGACTTTAATTGCCTGTGGATTTCGGCTCCTTGAATGGTATATTTACCTAGGACAAACTGTCCAGTTAGGTAGGTCCAACTTCGAGAAAGAGGTCAATCGTCGAATCCGACTCGGCTGGGCAGCGTTCGGGAAGCTACGCAATATCTTCTCGTCCCACATACCGCAGTGTCTCAAGACGAAAGTCTTTGACCAGTGCGTGTTGCCAGTGATGACATATGGCACTGAAACGTGGTCGCTCACAATGGGCCTTATTAGAAGGCTGAAAGTCACCCAAAGGGCAACGGAGATTGCTATGCTTGGAGTTTCCCTGCGGGATCGAATCAGAAATGAAGAGATCCGCAGGAGAACCAAGGTAACCGACATAGCCCGAAGAATTGCCAAACTTAAGTGGCAGTGGGCAGGACACATTGCTCTCAGAACAGATGGCCGATGGGGCCGAAAGGTTCTGGAATGGCGACCGCGTACCGGAAGGCGTAGCGTTAGAAGGCCTCCCACAAGGTGGACCGACGACCTTGTGAAGGCCGCAGGAACTCGTTGGATGCGAGAAGCACACAACCGGTCGAAGTGGAGGTGCTTGGGGGAGGTCTATGTCCAGCATTGGACGTCTTTTGGCTGAAATGATGATGATGATGATGAATGGTGGAGTGTCTACTATCACGCGATTCAGGCGTCATCAGACTGCTGTTTTGCTGAAAAAATTTCAAATAAAACAACCACAATTTCCTGAAATATTTATTTCTCCATTACAATATTCGTTACAGGCTTCGGTTCCTAATAGACATTTATTATTATTGTCAATCATAATATTCATTACGTCATATCGTCCATAATTTTCAACAAACAACTAATTTCTAGAAGTAATTTCTTCGTCAACATTTATCTAAATAAGTAGGACATAATTATTATAATTTTTGGTTGTTAACACAAGGGCGAACAAGCGAGTTTTCGAGTAATTTCGGGCGAAGTGAAGTAATTGACGCGAGTACAATACCTAAGCGTTGTTTGGAAAAAAATCTACTTATAATGTATATTCCGAGATAAATTCCTTTTCATTAACGTCAGTCCCTCGTCTCAAAATGCGCTAACAAATTAACAGCATTCAGATAATCGATGATATTGACGTTGCTATTTTTGATATCAGAATGATGTAAATGCGAGCTAGATTTATATCAATAGAAATAAAAAGAACCCATATTAGGTACTTTGTCCTTCAAAATTAATGACTTTAGATAATGCGATGGTAGACAAAAGGCGTCTGTCTAAAAGCGTGAGAAACATATCAAACCTGATTAGATTGGCATCACAAACAACGACATACCTATTTAAAACCTACATATTATTATCATCGTCATGGTAATTAATTCTGGGTAAAATATAGTATAGGCGATAAAACAAAATAAAAAAGATAAAAATTAAAATTAAATTTTTATTCCAAATAAAATCAAATTAACAAAGGAACATTAAATAATAATATTTTTAAATAATTTTGTGAAACTTAAACGACTCGATGAGAATTTTAGACTTTACACTATGTTTACATTAGATTGGTTAAACGCATACATTAATGAAACAATGACACGTAGGCTTATTGCTAACAACACGATCTTTACAATGTGAATCATAAAATATACATGAATGTCTCTTCAGGAGGACAGAATTGTGATATTTAGGTACATGTTAAGTGCAAAAGATGCGAGTATATTATAGGTAGGGCTTATTTTGTGAGCATAAACAAAAATCTATTAAAAAGGTGGAATCTGTTACGACAAAAAATGTGATACTAATGTGCACATACTCAACTATGTTTTTATAAACTACATTTAAATATGTATATGTTTTAGTGATCTAAGAACTAAATTCATAACTCTGAAGAGACTTTAAACTTATATGATTACGTAGGAACTTCAACACACCAAGAAACATCTAGTTTTGTAATTTCGTTTATCTACAACCATGCTATAGATCCTCTATAAAAGTTTCTGAAACAGTTAGCTTATTGCCAACATTAAAACAACCAGTATCATACTAACCATAATATCATTCAAACGAGTTTTATAATGTTGTACTAAATTTCATTATGCAACTCGTTTTCAAAAAAAGAACATTGTCATGCACGCGCGTTTCACTACCACAGCGGCGTAATTAAAAAAAAAAAACTTGTAGGTTATTCGAATTCACGTCGTATCCCGCCGGCCGCCATTTTTGTTCGATATTAGTATTGCAAAACACTGTTTCAGAACCTTTAGTGAGGATTCACATCATGGGTGTATATAAAGTCGTGTATGGAACTGTACATAATTAGGTATTAAAACATTCATATGATACTATTATCACACTTGTGTTTTATTACCCCTTATTATACAACAGTTGCATAAATAACTACTATAAAATTAATCTCATCACTGTAACATACATCACAGTTCGAACTAAAGTATATTTTTACAATAACACACGTATTAATGTAGGTATAGACATCTATACATTTAGCTGAATACCATATTAACTGCGTAAAAAGAAAAACTTTAATTTGTTGGAAGCATGTGGAAGTTGTTTTTCAGTAAATGCTCTAGATTTTAACCAGTGCAGAATTTCAATTATTTCATATTTACGAAGAATAGATAGTGTTTTGTTTTATATATTACACTAAAATGGATCCATTCATGTATGTGTAACCAGAACTATTGATAAAGAAAATAAAAATAAAACTTTTATTTCTATTATTTAGACCGTTATACGTAAGTGACTCTTACAAGCGTCGTACAACAACAATAATATTTTACATAGAATACTGACTACAAGTCGCATACAATCTAAAGTAATAACATTAAAAACAGATATAATTTAACGAACAATGTAAGTATCGAAGTTCTTATGACACGAGAGATCACTATCCGTTCACATTGATTTAATAAAATAATTTTATAATGACATCACATGTTTCACAATATGACGACGAACATTATTTTTCACACTGACAATACTGAACTATTGCTATCTTTTACTAGTAGATAAAATAAGAAAGAGATGGAAGAACTTAGACAGAATAAAAATGCTGCCATTTCTCTAGATTCCTTCGTATATGCCTTATTTTAAATATCAGTAATAGATAGCAATAATTTAAGTTTTGTTGTGTTGGTGCGCACCTTACACTTATGTTCAAATGTCATATTGCAAGTTAATGATACATTTAATGAAACCTATGCGTTACCAAATAATATTTGGCATGAGATAATTATGTATAATTAATGAAAATCTCCTCTAAAACGTAATAACGACCAAAAAGTCTAAAAAACGGAATGTGATTACACATAAAACGATTATATCAAACAGTATAATGGTTATCTTAAAGTAAAATTAAGATCTAAAATAGTATTCGGCAATCTAATGTACGTCATATATACGTAGATTTTACACGAGTAACAATTCTTTTGTTCACTCGGCTTTGCTGCATATATTATTATGTTGTTATTTATGTATTAAACAGTTAATAAAAAAAAACTCTCAACATTTTTTATATGATTTTTTAAAACAATTTGTTAATAGCCAACTACAATGCAGCTTAAATATTATTGTCGCTCCTCCAGAGTTTAGAAATAAATAATTTAACTTTAAATAGTCGTCATTTTACTAATTACGACAATACATTGATGGAACTTTATGATAATAACATTGATATTGTAATTTAAACTTTACTACGTTATAAATAAGATCTAGTTTTGTTAACGCTGGTAACGAACCGTCTAAACAGCGGCCCTAGTCTCGCCCTACTGATCTAGAAACGCTATTATTTTGTTTCGATTCTTTGGCGACTGCGGAATCGAGATTTGAAGTCGAGATAAAAATATAGCAAAGCCATTTTGTTTATTTGAATATGTTAAAGAAATCAATCAGAGTTATTTTTTCATAGACTTAAATATTTCATTAATTAGTATCCCTACAGCCGCGACGCGAATACAAAGTGACATTATCACTGTCACAAAAAGTTGTGCTAACCTAAATAACTGCTATGCACAATGCCCCATAGCATCATCAACAACGCCCCTCATTTTTACAATCACATTTTGCACCAGCTTTTTCCATCCTTTTTCCATGGGCCATTGTGTACAGCAGCAGTAATACAAGTATGCCCCAGTGTGCGGCGCGACGCTCAGTGGTCGTAGATGACGCCGCCGGCGCCCGGCAGCGTGGAGCCGCCCGACAGGTAGATGTCGACTGCTCGGGCGGCCTGTCGGCCCTCTGATATCGCCCATACTACTAAGGATTGGCCGCGGCGACAATCTGTGAACGAAAATTTGTTAAATTAATTGTTTCCTCCGACGGTGCGCACGAGTGCACTCCACGGACTTTTATGAACGCCCTTGTGAAATGCAACAATTTATTATAAATTAATTATGTATTTCTGTAAATCGGTTACAAAAACACTATTTCATGTCTATTTCTGTTTAAAACTCCTATCTGAATAGTCTGAGAGGAAATTCCGAAATAAACTCAGAGGTCACAGTCTCTTTTAAAGTCCAGACATAATCTTGGTTATTGACGAACATGCAGACTAGTGTCCGAGATGGCTGTTTTAGGAAAGAACCACACAAATTGAGTGGATCTTATCAACCTTATATCATATTGGTGTTTTCACAAGTCACATAACTTGTTGTCTGGTTATAAATTAACTAATGTTAGTGAGATAAGTTACTTTTATTTCATTTGTACGTACCACCAGCAGCGAAGACATTGCTGACGGGAGTTTTATAAATGTCCTTCTTCTCGGTTTCCACGTTGCTTCGAGCGTCCAGGGGGAGATCTGATAACAATAAAACAAAACCTATAACATCGTCTCTGACACTTAGACTAAGTTATGGATAACTTGAAAGAGCTTCTGATCCTAAGGTATTTTTTATGAACAAAAAAAAGAACAGGCATCTTCTGGGCACGCCCGCTCCATCATAGACCTCATCTATCGCTTTCCATCAGGCGTGATCGGGGTCAAGAGCGCGCCCATTTAGCAATAATAATAATAATAAAAAAGAAGCATTTTTTTTTTGAGAATGTTATTAGGTGTGTGTCACTTACCCAGCTGGTTAGCGACATATCGCTCGGGTCCTAAGAAGCCCATAGCCAGTAGCACCAGTTCTGCCTTGAACACCTTGTTGGTGCCGGGTATCTCCTTCATCTCCCACCGGCCGCCCGCGCCGCGCGTCCATTCCACTTCTACGGCTGATACGCCGCATACATTGCCTTCACCTGTGGAAGAAGAGAATGTTATTTTAGTGAGCTATTATCCATACTAATAATATAAATTCGAAAGTAACTCTGTCTGTCTGTATGTTACCTTTTCACGCCCAAACCACTGAACCGATTTAGATGAAATTTGATATTGAGATAGTTTGAGTCCCGAGAAAGGATATAGGATAGTTTTTATCCCGATATTCCCAAGGGATCGAAACTTATGCGGGTGAAACCGCGGGGCGCAGCTAGTAGTAAATAATGTTGTTGGATTCATTAGAACAAAATTATACTATAGTCATTTAATTAATATAATAATCAGCCTGTATTGTCGCACTGCAGGGCAAAGGCCTCCCTTTCCTTATTTAACTCAACTCGATCCTGAGCCAATATGGACCAATCCCTCACATAAGCATCAAGTTCGTCCCGCCTAATACGCCTGGGATTCCTTCCGCGATGCCGTTGGACGTTTTCAGGAACCCATGCTGTCATGGTCTTAGCCCACAATGCATTAAATCAAAACTAATTATAAGAAAGAGTTCTGGACGGAGATTAGAGTTATTAAAATGTGCAGAACAGATTGTAACTATTGATCAAAGAAATGTCACTGAATAAAATGCTTACCATCATCCAAGAATTCCTTGGTAAGTGTGGAGAACTTCCTTGGGTCGTGTCCGAATTTAACTTTCACTTCTTCATGTCCATAGTCCACCCTACAAATAAGGAAGATAATCATTATTACACCAGATTAAATAAACGCAGTGTACGTACGGGCTTTGACGTGATGTGTTATTTGTAATTATTTGTTTTTACTAACCTGAATACTCTGGGCCATTGCGGCCATGGGTTGTCTTGTCCCCTAGTCGGTTTGGGCTCGGGCAAGATTTCGAATGTCGTGATGCTTTTAGCACCTTGACGCAGCGACGTGGCTATGCAGTCACAACTGGGGACAAAAAGTTCGTGTTTGTTTAGACTAAGTCTATGTGCAGTACGCGGGTAAAGCAATATCAAAATGCATGATTTCAGAAGGCCAAATTATTCTCGTAATTGAAAACGTTAAAAATCTAGTCGCAGTCTCATCTCGGCGACAAACAAATGTCAAAAACTTGTCAAACGGTAGGGAAATTAGAGGTATTTTTGACAGTTTGAGAGTGAGATCAGACTGTGAACGTTTATAAATTACTGGAATTGCCCCTCGGATTATTTCCGTGAAAATGAATAACAGGTCTCTCATTTCCTTACAGGAGTCCAATGCGAATTGGGGTCTAGTAATTCTATGACCCGACAAAGCTTTTAAGACGCACAGATGGAGGACTCTGTATTAACAGGCCATTATCTATTGAGCATGATTTGGATGTCGAAGTTTCGCTGGAGCAAAAATACTGACCCTGCCAATATTAAACTCACTCTGTCGGTTTTTTCTTTTTTAGTCTCTAGGTTTCTTTTGACGTGATAACGTCTTATAATTTGATGAACGCCGGCTGCACGCACGAAAAAGCATGACTCATTGTCACGTTCCGCCTGAGCCGAGCGTGCAAGCGAGAGCGCGGAACAAGCGATAGAGAGGCACGATCGGCCTAAGCGTTCGGCTTTTGATAAATGATAAATGATTTATTTTCTGTAAGTAGGTTTGTACAAACACTTACACGTCAATCATATTTTTTAAAGCTAGATGAGGTTGGTGTGACACATCTATCTCTCTTGCACTCCATCGTTTTCATCAATGATTTTTTCTTATGACGTTATCACGTAAAATTATCGTCCGTAAACCGACTTTACAGACAACCAGTTTTTTTTTCGTAAACATAAGGCTAATAAGATACATACCCAGTATCACCTCCTCCGATAACCAGCACATTCTTGTCCTTAGCCATCAGCTCTGGGTTATCTTTAGCCTGGTGATGATGCGTGGCTCCCAACTGCTTCTTCTGCCAGTTCTCTAAGAACTCCATAGCGTAGTGGATGCCGTTCAGCTGCCGACCCTTGAGGGGAAGGTCGCGAGGCCAGGTCGCGCCCATGCAGAGGACTAGGGCGTTGTATCTAAGGGAAGAAAAAAATATAAAAATCGAGTGATAGTTTTCAGGGAACACTAATAAACATAATCAAGTCCACATTACGATAATAGCAGGAAGGCAGTTTCTGTTACCTTTTTTTTGATTTTTTCGCTCAGAAATGCATTACGCATTCCCGCTCGTGGGGGACGAGACGGGGTATGTGGGACTCCTGTCGGAATGACACTGACAGTATACCCACTAAAACTCAGCGGTGTTCCCGCATCGCCGTGATGGGAGGGCCATGGGAAACCGGCTCAGCCTTTACTTCCACAACCCTCCCGGAGTTTCTGTTGCCTAGCCCAGGCTAGGCTAACCTAAATATTTTAGGCACTTTTAGAAGCTTTGGCGCCCTGATAGAAACTTTTGGTTTTCATTGACATACTTACTTACGATGGTCGTTGTAGATAAATTGTCAGCAGATCAGAGGGGCAATTCTCATAATTTTAAGAACGTTCACAGTCTGATCTCACTCTCAATCTGTCAAAAATGCCTCTAATTTCCCCTACATTTTGAGAAGTTTTTGACATTTGTTTGTCGCCGAGATGAGACTGCGACTAGATTACGAACGTTTTAAATTACGAGAATTGGCCTTCAGTTCAGTAGCTTGTATGGCAACTGTTCTGACCATTCACAGTTCCACTCACGCGACTCGGATTTATTAGACCATTTCGAACATCAGAACATACGCAGCGTTATAGAGGCACTTTAGTCGAATATTTTCGAATAAAAACTTACTCGTTAGCCAGATCACTGGCAGATATGTCTCGTCCGACGTCCACGTTGCACTTGAAAGAGATGCCCTCAGCAGTCATCAGCTTGATGCGTCGTGCGACTACTTCCTTGCTGAGCTTCATTGTGGGAATGCCGTACTGTAGAAGACCGCCTGGACGGTCGTTGCGCTCGAATACTGTTACTGTGTAGCCCGCCTGAAAAATGAAAAAGTTTTTAAAAGATCCCGCTTTTTAATCTGGAGTGGAGTGTCCTAATACAGGCATTTAATTGCTTAAGGTGAATGCGCAGTTGTAGCCCGCGAAATTCAATGTTTCTTACGTTTTTTTGCAATTTTTAGGTCAGTGTCAGGTTGTATCTTGATCAAAATATGATTCGCGACTATAACAGGTACGTATTTACAGAATTATAATAATTAGAATCATTAATACATCTTTCTAAGTTAGATTTCTACCGTTAAGAACAAACTTCGTATGGAAAAGTGTTTATGGTAGAAATCTAACTTAAAGAGATATATTAATGATTCTAATGACTACAATTCCTTAAATACATGTCTATTATAGTCGCAAATCATATATTTTTTTTATCAAGATACAACCTGACACTGACCTACAAATTGCAAAAAACGTAAGAAAATTTAAATTACGCGGTTTACCACTGCTCATTCACCTTAAAAGGACACTTCTATCACTAGCTATGTAGTACAAAGCTTAATTGTTAAAGAAATAAACTATTTTGTATTTGTAATCTTCTTAGCAATCAATAAGTTGCTACAACTATCACTTTCTTATAAATAAAACTAAATTATGTTATCGTTTTGTGTACCTTATTCAACTGATGTGCGCACGCTAAGCCAGCTGGTCCGGATCCGACAACAGCCACTGTCTTTCCGTTCCTGTGTGAAGGAATCTGTAAACAAACAAATAAATAATTTTAAATTATAACCCGAACGTCTATTCTTCCACTTCTGCAGTCTTCTTCTTAGCGTGTAGATGGCAATCTAAATGGACTCTGCCCAGAATTCGGGTACGTGTTTGATATATTCAGTTTCGGCAGTATATTTGATAGATTCCACATCAATACCTGCCTAGATGTTAAGTGAATGATGTGGTCGCCTATAATTGGAAGCACACACTTTTATTTGTCCCTCTTCATGTTAACATGCATGTAAATGTGTAGCCTCTGTTGGCGATCCAAATAAACAAATAAATACTAACCCCCTTATTCATAAAACTTATCAAACCTATTTTAGTTAAAATGGGGTTTGTCTCTTTCTTACACACAGAAATGACAACGTGACAGATAAAGACAAACGTTCTATAAACCTATTTTAGCTAAAATAGAGATAAAATAGGATTATGAATAACGGCATTATATTATAAATGCGAAAGTGTGTCTGTCTGTCTGACTGTTACCTCTTCACGCTTAAACCGCTGAACCGGTTTAGATGAAAGGTATAGAGATAGTTTGAGTCCCGGGAAAGGACATAGGATACTTTTTATCCCGATATTCCCACGGGATCGAGGCTTATGCGGGTGAAACCGCGGGGCGCTGCTAGTGACAGTATAAAAGCTTTAGAAAAGTAGTTATGGTTCCTATTATATCGTCGCGTTGCTTCTACCGAGTGGATGGGAGTAATAGAAGTATTATGTGAGAGATGACTATCGTGTTGCCAATGATGATAATAATATGATTACCGAACTAGCGAATTGGGTGTGCAGGAACTTTGCCTAATCTTTCGGGGAAAACAGTCTTTATGTTCTGACTGTATACGTACGTCAGGTGTAATCCATCCGCTCTCGAAGGCGTGGTCGATGATGGCACACTCGATGTTCTTGATAGTGACAGGCGGCTCGGAGATGCCCAGCACGCACGCGCCCTCGCACGGTGCGGGGCACACGCGGCCCGTGAACTCTGTAATATACAAAGAGTTATGATTTAATAATATGACGCAATGATAGGGTGTGGACATGGCATGCCGTACAACCAAAATCAAGGGTTTTCTATAAATACGGTATTGAGGTTTACTGACATGCTGACATTAAGCAATGTGGAATTAAAATCATACAAGCTAAGTTCAGCTGAGTCTTAACTCACTGTTATGGAGAAAAATGTATCAACATCGGTGTAGTAGCGCATTTGACGAAGCCTTTATGTGATAATGTATCGATAACCGTGCGGTGCAAGTGTCTTCTGGTTTTATGACTACAGTGAATTTTTGGTCAGAGACTAAATAGTGCATTTTCTCTTGCTTGCTTGCATTTTATCAGAAGGTAGGCCTGTTTTGCACTAAAAAACAAACAAACCTGGGAAATTATTAGTCTGCAGCAGCTGATTGAGCGCCTGATGCCAGTCTCCCTTGAAGATGAGATCGTTCCACTTGGGAATGATGTTCCCGAGCGGGCAGCCGTGCGCGGACTGGCAGAACGGCACGCCGCACTCCATGCAGCGCGCCGCCTGCACGCGCAGGCCGCGCCGCACGTGCCCGAAGTTGTAGATCTCGTCCCAGTCGCGCAGCCGCTTCTCTGCCGGACGGTACATTGTGGTCTCGCGAGGGTATTTTATGAAGCCCCTAGAATAAGAAGGTTTAAGCTTTATGGTCGTTGTTCACCTAACGTCTGAGTAAAATAGCCTCATAATCACACTAATATTATAAAGGCGAAAGTTTGTGAGTATGTGTGTTTATATGTTTGTTACTTCTTCACGCTCAAACGGCTGGACCAATTTTGATAAAATTTTGTATGGAGATAGCTGACACCCTGGATTAACATATAGGCTACTTTTTATCCCGATATTCCCACGGGATCGACATTTACCGGAGTGAAACCGCGGAGCGCAACTAGTGATTAAAAATCAGACTTTTGGAGAATGTGAGGCGCTAGATGAGTTACAACAATAATAAGTACTCTATCGTGGGAGCAAATTTTTGCTAAATAGGTAGATGGGAAACTGGTGTAAAAGCTAGGGTATCAGTAATGGAAATTCTGCGTAACTATAATTTAAATGATGATTTCAATTTTCTTCAATATATGTTCTGATTTCTCTTTCGTTTTAAGACAAACATCGGAAAAATCTTGTTAAATTAATAATTGTTGAAAAACGTGCTTCCGAAAATCTACTAGGTACAAATACCAACCTAGTCTTATCCAGAATCTTCTCCAAATTCTTAGTTTCCAACTCCACATCTCGTACAGTCTCCTCAATATCCATTACTCCGTTCTCCGCCTTTCCATTGGCCTCCAACTTGGGTTGGCTCGGCTGTTTCACTGCCATAGACTTCAAAGCGCGTTGGTATTCGTATGGGAATACTTTGATGAACTTCTTAGCAGGCTCGGGCCAGGTCTTCAGGAATTCTTCAGCGATTATTGAGCTGAAAGGAAATAAATATTTTAAATAGAAAAGGACTATGTTGAAGAAATACGATTGTTAGTAAAATATAAGATACGATAAAAGGGGCAGGAATGTGCCTGTTTGAATTGATAAGTAGACATGAAGAATTGCGTGCATTTGAAGACTTTTCTAAACATATGTATGTTTAAATGTTTTTCGAGTCTCTCACCAAGATTGGCATTCTAAAAACATAAGCCTATTTCAAATTTTGAATACGAAGTTTTGTATTAATCATATAATGTACCGAGTTTGGCCAGATTATTTTAAAACTCAAACCATTTATTTCAATTAAACCAATTAATTACAGGCACTTTTGAATTGTCAAGGGTCAGTCAGTCAGAAAGATGAAGCTAGTTGCCTATTCAAAATCGTAAAAAAACCCTATAGAGAATAACGAGCAAAGAAACTACAGGGAAACTCTTTTAAAACAAAATATTCTTATAAAATATTAGTAACATCATTCATGTTGAAATTATAGATATGCGAACAATGTAGAAAGACCTGCTCGTTACAAGCGTCCGTAAGAAAATGATTAAACATTTAAGATAAATACAAGACCCTGTAAATAAAAGTTGATCAACGAACCCAGTGTACTGGTGGAACTCTTCCAGCAGCTGCTGCACATAGTCCAGATCTTCTTTTAGCTCCAGAGGTAACAGTTCCACCATCTCGTGGTTGCACTTGCCGGAGAACGAGCCGTCAATGTCATACACGTATGCGATACCACCTGTGAATAGCAATGGAAATTTATTGTTATACTAGCTGCGCCTCGCGGTTTCACCCGCATAAGTTTTGATCCCGTGGGAATACCGGGATAAAAACTATTCTATGTCCTTTCCCGAGACTCAAACTATCTCGATACCATCTAAATCGGTTCAGTGGTTTAGGCGTGAAAAGGTAACATACAGACGGACAGAGTTACTTTCGAATTTATAATATTAGTATGGATGGAACAGATTGTCGAAATGAAGACGTGTCGGAGTTCCATAGTGTAGAAATAAAATCCTGTCGTATTACAGTTTGTCGAAATTCAATTGGTAAGTCAGCTGATAAGTCAGGATAAGAGCAGGAGGATGATAATTGCTCGTGACATTCTCGGTTGATTCCGATACTTGAGACACTCGTCTGACACTCAAGACACTCTCACTCAGAGAACAAATAGTGAAACAAACTCAGTGGTTCTTTTGAAGTTCAGATGTATTGTATGTATTGTATTGTTTTGTTGTTCAGTTATATTGGTTATATCATTATCTCATGTGTCTGAGCTGGTCTATAGTACAAGAACATCGATGTAGTGCAGACCACTCGGCGTCCTCAAGCGTAGTCTTGTTGGTCTTAAATACAACAGATTTTTTGCAGGTTTTCTATGTCCATAAAATAAAAATACAGGATGGCAGCAGTATTAGTTCAGAACCATGTACTGAATCCATGCCACGTAAAATAACTGTGAAAGGAGTGTACTTTATAATAAAAAAAATTGCGTACCGCTCATGCCAGCCGCGAAGTTCCTTCCAGTAAGTCCGAGGATGAGCGCAGTACCGGCCGTCATGTACTCGCAACCGTGGTCACCTACTCCTTCTACGACTGCAATACAACCACTGTTGCGCACGCAGAAACGCTCTGATGCTATGCCTCTGTAGGAAACAAATACTTAAATGTTTATTTATAAAACCATCACTTCACTTTCCCTAGAAGATCGTTCACAAGGAAATTATTTGCCTCGTAAATCATAAGGATTATTCCACTTTGCCCCACCAGTGGGGCGGCCGGTGGGGCAAAGTGGAATAATCCAATCATAAAGGGGTTAAGTAAATATAATGACCACCAAAAAATTCGAGCGAGCAAATGAGAATACAAAAAATACCTTTACCTAGGTATTTTACAATAAAATAGAGTTTTAATTTTGATGATCATTTACTATTTTTGGCAGTAAAGTGTTTTTTTGATGTTACATTTTACTTTATCTGGTGATAAGTTAAACATAAGCCAATCTTAAACTGTAATGGCCCACCCACAATTTTTTTTTTGTCGATCTTTTTATTATGTCGGGGACTGATTTCCAATTGTATGCAGTGAGTGGTCATTATTTAAAACAATGTTAGGTAATAAGTACTTATTATTACTATGGACTAAAGTGCGAGCGGTTTTTACTAACCTGAAATAAGCGCGTCCAGATGTGGCTCCGTATAAGCACACATTTCCTACAATGACGTTGAGGTGCGACTCGAATGGTGACGCCTTTGGTGGGTAGATGATGACCTTGCCGCCTGACAAGCCCTTGCCTGAAACAAATCAAAATATTGAATTGAAAACTTCTTTAGGCGCGTTGGCCATTTTTTTGATGGGAAAAAATCATTGAATTCGCGCCACTGTTACCGTAACCGACACTTCGGATGTGTTCAGCTGTCCTCGGGATGTACTCAGTTTTAATGTATATCCGATATGTCAGTGAGTGATGCCAGAGTATTCTGTTTGTGTTTTTTTTTTCACTTCTGTCGGCACTACCGGAGTGCCATTGTTTTTTTTTTTAGCTTAGCATCCTTCTCTGCTCTATGCCACAGACCTTCAAATCCCCTTATATTTAATTTATTTATTGTGCAACATGATCTAATTCATGATCGGGGGAGCAGACGAGTCCTGGAAACCGCGTATCGGCACTTGTAGTGTGGGACGCCCCCCAGCTAGATGGACGGACGAGCTAAAGAAGGTGGCTGGGGTAGACTGGATGCGGAAGACGGAGGACAGGGTGTTGTGGCGCAGTCTGGGAGAGGCCTATGTCCAGCAGTGGACTGCGATAGGCTGAGTTGATGATCTAATTCCCTAGCTCTTACATCTACGGTATCTATACTATCTATACTAATATTATAAAGAGGTAAAATTTGTTTGTAAGTTTGTATGTAGGGGGTAATCTCTGGAACTACCAGTCGGATTTGAAACATTCTTCTTGCATTTGATAGCCCAATTCTTGAGGAAGGCTATAGGCTATTTAACATCACGCTATGACCCTTAGGAGCCGAGCAAAAAGAAAAAAAGTCAAAAATAACTTTAAGTGATAGCGCGGGCGGGTGATGCGATACGACGGGGTGGCTCGGGGGAAACAAGAAGTTTCACGCGAACGAAGTCGCGGGCTAAAGCTAGTTTATAATAATTACTATACAATATTTGTTTAGGTAATTAAATAAAGGTAAACAAAAAAAACACGTGACTTAGTTAACCGACTAAACGTAATATCACTCACTTCACTTGTCATGCTATGTCACAGTTGTACTCTTCAATTTAGCAACATTATTAACGAATTATAACGTTGCTAAATTGAAGAGTACAACTGTGACATAGCATGACAACTGAATAGACTGGTATTACGTTTAGTTGGATAACCACGGCACGTGGTTTTTTTGTTTACCTTTATTTAATTACCTAAACAAATGGAGTATAGGTTTACTCACCGACATAGTCGTTAGCGTCGCCTTCCAACGTTACAGTGATGCCCTTAGACAGGAACGCACAGAAGCTCTGTCCGGCTGAACCGTTTAGTGTGATATTCACAGTCTTGCCGTCTGGAAGGCCGTCGTCGCCGTATTTCCTGTTTATATAAATACAAGTAGTTGTTAATTATGCAAAAAATGTGCGAAACTTTGAGATACGGAAAATATTGTTGGCGGTTATAAGCGTAGGTACACTAGGTACTATGGTCGCCGCCAGATAACAATAAAAATTCAGTTTTGCGTATTGAATGGCCTATAAAGATAGTGTCATCCACGTAGACGCGCCCCACTCTTTTTACTAATCGCTAGTTTTTTAGCCGCTTGTGTTTTAGTTTTTTGATACACACTAATTACCCACTAATAAGTAATTACTGTGTATCGGCAAAACTAAAACACTAGCGGAATGTTGCACACTTGTACTGTAAGCGATTAGGAAGAGGAGTGGGGCGCGTCTTCGTGGATGGCGCTATCTGTAGCAACTTACATGGCGATATGATAAGACAGCGTGGATGTGAAAGCTCTGTCCTCGTTGGTGATCCTCATATTGATATCCACATGGTTTTCAGATCCGTCCCAGATGCTGCTGCATTGTGCGATCAACTGGTTGTCCAGACGCTTCTCTAGTTGGAAGTCCTGAAAACATTTTCGTTTGTGTTTTTACATTATTATAGTAGTTTATGTGTGGCGCTCATCAGCTGTTAGCCTGTACTGAATGAATGAATTGCACCGATCCCAGAGTGGTTAAACCAGACCCGATTAATCGAATGAACCCCAAGATTCGCACTAGCTCCTGTAGCCTCATTTTCATGGTGCTACAGCGACCATTGCATATCAAGGAATAGACCCTGAACAAGAATATTGTGAGACCTTTGTTGACATATCAGAATAACATGCGAGAAGAATTGAATGTGACACCATATTATCGATGCACTGTATGATTTTAATTGGGTTTTACCATCAGGAATTTCTCGGAGGCAGCCCGGAGTATGGCTATGTTTCCAGCAGATAGTAATAGACTTATAGAGGTATGAGGAACAGGGTGTAAAGTTCACTCATACTCTATAGAAAAGGGAGGATCCTCCGACCAGACAGGGTGTTGTGTCTGGCGGGCAACTGCCCGATGATTTATGTCGGGCCGTCGTTGTAGTTGCGCGGTAAACTCTGCTTGCGAGGTGCAGAATTTTGCGTGACGTCAGTATGACGCGTTGTTCGCATGTGGTGTTGTAGATACCGCTACAGACTCACCCTTCATTACATGGGACTTTAACATAATTGGCGATTTATGGGTGTATTATAGCTGCACCACTGCCTAACCCTTCGGGTTTACAGGCGTAATGTGCAGAGGTCGGAGTAGGTAGATTGATTTAAGGTCGTTGACGTCAAACGTAGAGGATAATATGGATATGCCTCCAAAATACCGGAACTTCATATTTATTGTGATATTTGTTCCGGAATTTTGAAATTAGCACGAATTTGTGTTTAAGGTGAAAAACGTATTAATGATAATCAATCTACGCTGCCAGTGTTAGCTAATGGTGAAAGAAATCAGTATTTTATTTTATACAAAAATACCTTGGAATAGTTACACCGTATTTTGTCCCTTACTGTTGAATAAGAAATGACGCTTGACAGTATGAGACAAAACTTAGACAAAAAACAATCCCGGAACTTTTTCCGGTACTTCCCGCACATTATGGATAAAATGGCATGTCCATATTACAATATCTTGACGCAAGTATATAAAATCAATCTACCTACTCCGACCTCTGGTAATGTGTTATACGATATCTTACCTGTGACTTGGATCCTCCAATGATATTGACGCCGGGTCTCATATGCAGCGCGTTCTTGAGTATGAGGCTAAGGTTCAACATCCTAGCCTTAGGGTTCTCGTTGTTCTCTCGCACTTTGAGTAAATCTGTGCGACCGATCAGGTCTTGGAAGCGACGGACTCCGACTTCGGCCATGTGTGTGCGGACCTAGGAAGGAGAAGTGTCTTGTAAAACAATAGAGAAGGGACAGACGTATGTTTTTATTATTTTGGTCACACCATCGTAATGACTTAATGCTTGTTGATGTAATAAAGAATCAAGCTAAATGAAAATATTGTACAGTCGCCAGCACATCAAGCTACTAAAATCTGTCAAATTTCTTTAATAAATTTTCAACTTTATCGCTAAAGCATAAGGTTCAAGGTTGATTGGGAAAATTTGACAGTTTCGGGTAGTTTGATGTGCTGGCGTCTGTGCATACACACGACGACATTATCAAGTTATACTTTTCCAGTTTTAGCTGACCCAGCATTGTATAGGCTTTTCTTACAATGAGAAGTCAGCGTATACTGGAAATGTATAGCTTGATATTATGTAGTCGTGCGTACAAGTTACATTTTAAAACTTTCATGTTTGAGAGGTAGAATGCACTCTATGTGCTAGTCCACTGTTTTGACGGCACATACTCTTTTGTCGCCAATAGAGCTGATGCAGCCTGCAGTTATCAAGAGCTTCTGAAAACCCTCTACTTAATATTTTTATCTGTAGTTTATTGTAATCAAATCATTATGAGTTTAGACCAATGTGTTAGCGACCGTAGTTACATTTCTGTACTGTTACCTTGGTGACACCGCTACTTACTATACTTACATGGTTATTGGAAAAACACCAACAACCGCTTAAGAGGTCATTATACTCATCATTATGAACAACTTTTACTATGAGACCAAAAATGAAATCGCGAAAAAAAAATTAGCTGTTACCTACATTTCGACGAGTCATATGAACATAAATGTAGGGCACACAACAGCTGTCTTTTTTTTTCGCGATTTCTGGTTTGGTCCTATAGTATAAGTTGTTCATAATGATAAGTACAATGACCTCTTAAGAGGTTGTTGGTGTTATTCCAATAACCATGTATAAGGTAAATACTAGTAAATACCTTACAACAATTGAAATATACCTCCGAAGTAACACTTACCTCTTCAGCCAACATGAATAGATAGTTGATGACATGTTCTGGCTTGCCGGCGAACTTCTTGCGCAGTACGGGGTCCTGAGTAGCGATACCGACGGGGCAAGTGTTCAAGTGACATTTCCTCATCATTGTGCAACCTGGAGGAGAAATAAACATAATATTATAAAGGAGGTGAAACCATCAATTAACAGGAAGTTTGTAAAAGTCAAGAAACGTAATAATTATGTTTGAAACAAAAGGTAGCAGAACCATATGATTAATATTGATAGGCTGTTTATCCAATGTCGTCTTAAAACACTTACCAAGAGCAATAAGTGGTGCTGTACTGAATCCAAACTCATCAGCACCGAGTAGTGCGGCGACCATCACATCAAAACCTGTCCTGATCTGTCCGTCCGCTTGTACGACAACTCTGGAAGATAATATATTCGTTCCAAGTCAATAGGAAGAGACAACAAGTTTGGCAGTGGCAGAGTCTTGCATGGAACAAAAATATTCGTATGGCTAATAGTGCTTTGTGTATGTGCAATTTTTGTTTGGAAACTGTAAACTTGGGAACTAAGAGGTTGGATGCTATGATTATAGATATTGATGTAGACTTAGTAATTAGTCAACAACTAAATCCTATAGAACATTGTTATAAATATTTCGGCGCAGCATGTGTCCTCCACATGAGATTCGTTGTGGTATTCGTCGGATTAGAGTGACACTAGCATAGCAGCGCCACGCGGTTTCACCCGCATAAGTCTCGATCCCGTGGAAATATCGGAATAAAAGTATCCTACGTGATTTCCCGGGACTCAAACTATCTCTATACTATCTAAATCGGTTCAGCGGTTGAAGCGTGAAGAGGTAACAGACAGACACACTTTCGCATTTATAATATTAGTATGGATGGAATTGACAAGCTGTCATTTTTACGGAGCGTCGCATGTGTGGTAGCGTGTCGGTAGACTCACACACGTGTGGCACGAGAGCCTTCGTCGCACCATAATTAACTACGAATCGTTTGAATCCGGTAAAATCATTTAAGTGACGTTGGAATACAGTGATATAGGTCATCCTGAGCCTGTAAATACAATACAAACTCAAAGCATTTATTTCAATTAAACAATTTACAGGCACTTTTGAACTGTCAAGAAGTCGGTCAGTCAAAAAAATGAAGCTAGTTGACCATTCCAAAGCGTACAAAGTAGGTTGCTGCGTTTTGCAGCTGTAAACCGTACATGTAGCCTAGCCTGACCTAGCCTTGTTTTCTATTCTCAGAAATGATACTAGAGACTAAGCACTAGATATTAACTAAGCATTTACCTAGATCGAAGGTCGTTCAGCACCAGCACTTGATGTGTCTCGGCGACTCCGAGCTCCCACGGCAGGCCGGCGCTCTTGATGCCCGTCCACGAGCTCGCGCCGGTGCCGCCGTCGTGGCCCGAGATCACGATATGTTCTGCTTTGCCCTGTCAACGAAAAATACAATGAGAATTTTTTTCAACAATAACAAATGATGCTTTATGTAATAAAGAACATCAGAATATTAAGGTTCCCTACAGTGATGAAATAGCACGTTACCTAAGTGCCATTTGAGCAACTGATCTGTCATAAGCTTTGCTGATAAATAGCTCCCGATTTCTAAGGATAAGCATTACACCAACACTGCCCCCGATAGAAAAAAAGACGCATCTAACATTTTTTCCAGATTTAAGTTACATATATTGCCGGAATCAGAAAAAAAAAGCGCATCTGTGTGTATTTTTGATATTTTTCTAACTTCCTCCAGCAATTAATTTCCCGTTTCATTCATTAAAACATTTATTTCTCCGTTTTTACTTTTTGTTAGATAAGTATTTTTAACTTTCGGGGGAGAACACCTATTATGTACTCGTACTACAGATATTTGCAAAATAAATGTCTATTCTATTCGATTTGATCTAAAAGACTGATCAAATTTTGTAGATCTAAATTCTATTTCTAACAAGGCTCACTGTTTTTGTACAGTAATACATTTTTGTGCCTTCAATTTGTAAGTCTGAACATTTGGTCCAACGAGTCGAGTATTGTCATTTTCAAAGTACCTTAGCCACACCGGAAGCGACAACCCCGACACCGACTTCCGACACCAGTTTGACAGAGATCCGGGCTTTAGGATTAGCAGCTTTCAAGTCATAGATGAGTTCAGCCAAGTCTTCAATGGAGTAGATGTCGTGATGAGGAGGCGGCGAGATCAGACCCACGCCAGCCACGGAACAACGCGTCTTGGCTATGTCTTCTGTTACTTTGTAACCTGTGAATATAGATCAAGTTTTAAAATCCAGATCACGTAAACACCAAGAAAAAAGAAAACTGATCTGTCTGTGGGTTGTAAAAACATGATTTTTTTATATAGAAAACGTTATTTTTTTTTGATTAGACTTGGTATTTGTTTTGGAGATCGAGGCCTAAACGAAATAAACATTATAACATCAGTCAATCCTAACAGCAAATTTAGATTTTGCTAGAAACTTGCTTTTCTCAGTCACACCCACTGCTCTCTAATAAACCAGTACGTCACACCTGACCGGAAGCGTAGCGCTGAGTTGACAGTATTAGATTGATAACGTGGACAACTATAAAGGCTGAGTTTTTTACGCACGTGAGTTCTGATAAAGATCAAATTTTGCAAAGAAATGTTATGTTAAAATATCGTACCAGGTAACTCCCCGCCCTCTCCCGGCTTGGCTCCCTGCGCCATCTTGATCTGCAAGTCATCTGCGTGCGCGAGGTAGGAGGCAGTCACACCGAACCGACCCGACGCGACCTGCTTGATCGCTGAGCGTCGGTTGAATTCGGGGTCCTGAAATTATTGTGTGAATTAGCGGAATAATAATAATTATGATTAGGATAGCGCTAATCTGCCATCTATGATGGATAAATTTTGTCAGATGGTTACGAAATTCATGAAAGCAATAATCTTATAAAGTTTTTGTCAGTTACATTTGTTCCAAGACTATGTTTCCACTACCTAGGTATTTGCGTCATGAATGTTAGAAAAACCCAATGTATGATATTTCTTGTTATTATATTCTCTAGCAAAAGGAATTCCACTTGGGTATGTTTACCTACCGTAGCAAGTTATTTCATAGAGGTTCCAAGAAACTTACACAAACATAAATAAAAGGTGTTAAAATTACCTGGTTCAGATATCTGTCAGCATTTTCTCCACCCTCACCAGTGTTGGATTTTCCACCGATACGGTTCATTGCGATCGCAAGTGTTGTGTGAGCCTCCAAGGATATCGAACCGAACGACATCGCACCTAAAAGAAAACATGAAGTAAAGATTATTGTCAAGCAAGTTTCATCATCAGTGGGGACATTTCCATATTGTGTCTCAACCGATGATAACACCATGTGGTCACAGAGGTTTCTGTACGTTCGTGAAAAGATGTGCAGGGTTGGTAGATATCACTACTGACTGTACCGTGCATTTGCGATTTATTTGCCAAAAATTTTAACAAATATGAATTAATGGAAAAATAACTTTAATTCCTACAAAATAAAGTTCAGTTTACGCTAAAACTTCAAACATTTTTATAAATTTGTCAATAGCGTTAGTCACTCTGAAATGAACTTAACAGTCATTGAAATAAAGTAGATATTTGTTTAACTTGAAATAGGGTGGGGGTGCGCAGCACTGCGCATTTTTAACCGACGAAAAAAAACGGAGGAGGTTCTCAATTCGACGCGTATATTTTTTTTTTTTTTTTTTTTTTTTTTTTTTTATGTATGATCACGCATAACTTTTTACAGAGCAGTCCGATTTTGATAATTCTTTTTTTATTAGAAAAGGTATACCCTGAAGTTGGTCCCATATAAATTTGGAAAAAAAATTCCAACCCTAAGGGTTAGAAAACAGGGGATGATTGATTGTTCACTCACTGATTGTAATGTATGACCACGCTTAACTTTTTACAGAGTAGTCCGATTTTGATCATTCTTCTTTTGTTGGATAGGACATACTTCGAAGTTGGTCCCATGTAAATTTGGAAAAAAAATTCCTACCCTAAGGGTGGGAAAATAGGGGTGACTTATTGTTCATTCACAGATTTTAATGCTGAGCTGTGTATTACAATTAAAATAAAAGGCCTATCTATGTTGGTATATAAAGCCTGTTTTTTTTAAGTATTACATCATATTATTTAGTATTATATTACACAAAAAATAATAGTTAAAGTAGGAGTATATAACAGTTAATGTCTAAAGTAAGGTAGGTATATTAAAAGTAATCAAACATTAAGCATGTAGTAATTAGTAAATTATGGCCTCAAAAAATTATAAAATAAAAACTTTTTAACAAAAAATTAAACCTCCGAAAAAACTGAAAAGCAAAAAATAATAAACTTTTTTTATTTAACCTTAATAAATAAGTTCTTAAACTAATGCAAGTATACCTAAGTAATTTTGAGTCGGCGCCAAACAATCAATGAACAAAGATTACTAAATTACCTTAAATTTAAAGAAATAAGCAACGTGATATCTATAGCGATAAACATTAACATTTCAAACAAAAAATGCGCTCTCCGCACGACCACTCGCAACGAATTAATTTGCTTGTTTGGCGCCGACTCAAAATTTCTTAGGTATACTTGCATTAGTTTAAGAACTTATTTATTAAGGTTAAATAAAAAAAGTTTATTATTTTTTGCTTTTCAGTTTTTTCGGAGGTTTTTACTGTACATAACATACACATATAAATACACAAAGTGCGACTGTTTCTCATGCGGGTAGGCAACAACAACAGAAGGTCAATAGTTGCCGTTAAAAAAAAAAAAAAAAACTTAAGTAAGAAGTTATTAATTACCTGTAGCGAATCGCTTGACGATTTCAGCAGCAGACTCTACTTCACTCAGAGGGATAGGCTCATCCAGTTTCACAAGCTCCAACTGACCACGCAGAGTGCACGCCCTGACCGACTCCAAAGCACTTTCTCTGTTGAATGAGAGGAGTATTTAAGTATTTATTCAAATTAGTAGGTTTAGGAAGTTTTTGAAAAAAAAAAACTTTAACAAAACATAAACCGACGAAAAAAGAAACTAAAAAGCGAAAAAATAAAACCTTGTTGTCTAAAGGCCTATTCAAACCTAAGCGGTGGCTGTGTGACATACCGCGCGGGTTTCGTTCAGGTATTTAGTATCAAGTTCCGCGGCTAGAGCGGAATAGTTAGTGCCATAATAGCGTGTAGGTATTGTTTACCTTCTACAAAAACTTCTTTACTTTCCTGCATAGGTATTCACAACCACTCGATACGCTTCCGTACCGCGTCGAACATCAATCAATGTTATCGTAGGAGTCCTCTAAACGCTGCTCACAAGTCCAAAACTCGAAAAATTTGTCAGTTTAAATCAATAAGACGACCGCTATTCTTCCGACAGTTGTTTTCTGACAAAATCAAACTGGTTGCTAATTTAATTGTAATTTTTTTTTATTCTTTTTTACATTCATTACTCACACCCTGACTTATTACTTGTATTTTTTTTTAAATTAAAATCGTTTTGCTTGTACAGAGGCCAGCACATCAAGCTACCCCAAACTGTCAAATTTTCCCAATTGAATATGAAGCTTATTACTTTGTAGTAAAGTTGAAAATCTATCAAAGAAATTTGACAGATTGGGGTAGCGTGATGTGCTGGCGTCTGTACCATGTTTGTAAATATGTGAGCACCATGTATCTATCAGATAATTAATTTATATGTCATGGTTTCGTTTTTAATTCTTTTACCTATTGTGGTATAGTAATTTTATTGTAGGTGCATCGTCCTCACATGTTATTATATAATTAATGTACCCATGCAAAATATTTTACCTAAAACATTTTAAAAGAGTAACGGTGGAGTTTCTTGCCCATTCTTCTCCATACGAAAACTACCTTTTGGAATGGGCGACTAGAATCAATTCTATTTTAAGATAATTTTTGACGTTCAAAAGTGCCTTTTATGTGCCTATTTGAAATAAATGCTTTGACTTTGACTGTCGGGGGCAAGGCAAATCAAGTTATCGAAAATGACAGCATAGCTATTCACAACCGTGAATAGCTGCTGAGCGAAACTCGAACCCAGTATTCTACCCACAAGGATAGCAAAATCTGCTTTGGTGTGAACAGTAATATTACCGTATCCACTCGCTTTTCTCTACCGACAATAGCGAATACCGCTTAGGTTTGAATAGGCCTTTACTGAGCTCCTACATTAATGTCACTAATCTTGAAGCGGCGGCGTCAAACCATTAATCAAGCTGTCACCTTTTTACGTTTTGTTAGGCGCCACCTCACTTGTTCCTTACATCCTTACTTGTCTCATTGAAATATTCGACTATCTATTTAGGCTTGAATATGGCAGAAAAAAGTAATTCAACAACAAAATGGCATTCTATTATACAGGGTGTTACGGAAAGGGTATATCAATACAAACGGGTTGAAGACTGTATCTGGTCTAGAATCTCTGTACAAAATTTCAGCTCAAAAGCAGTAACTTTGAAAATGCTTAATATTTTTTTATTTCGATAGTTTATTAAATTGAAATCGTAAAAAACGTGTCACCACACTACGAGGGTCATTATCCATTATCTGTAGTGTGTCTGTGCGCCTAGTACACGCAGCGCGCGTAGTAGCGCCGTGATGTCGAAATATAAAAATATTAAGCATTTTCAAAGTTGATGCTTTTGAGCTGAAATTTTGTACAGAGATTCTAGACCAGATACACTCTTCAACCCGTTTGTATTAATATACCCTTTCCGTAACACCCTGTACATTACAGAGGTTTTCTCAGTGTATAACTACTTGTACTATTTATTCTGTGGTATAACGACCAAAAAGTGGTATACGTTTTGAAAAGTCCAACTTCAACCAACTGTGCGTTATTTATTTATTACCTGTATTTATCATAAGCAGACGAGCTCTTATTGACAGCAGCTTCTTGCAGGTTGGCGATGGACATCGGATCGTTGATGTGTTTCTCACCACCAGCACGCCAGTGGTAGTTCCCGGGGTTCCTAAAATATCAAATTATTATCATGGGTATTTTTGTTTATTTAAAGTAATCGTTTTGGTAGCTTATTACGTATGTTATTTATGAGTGTATTCGATATTTACCTCAAAACCAGCGCGTCCTTGACATCACCATAAGTTAACGCATGTCTGTCAAATATTTCCTTTGACAGAATCTCAAAGTTTACTCCACCTGAAAATAAACAAAAATATTATAAATGAGTAAAAATAAATGAAAGAAGAATAGTTTGCAAAATGCTTTCTATTCGCTAACATACTCGAAATTATTTACAAAATTAAGTTTATTCAAACGACTTGCAATTTTTTTCTAGTTGCTAAAACAACAGGGTCGCAAGATTTTTATTCGGACGCCAACGTTAACTTTCTATACGAATACGAAATATATAAACAATACATGTAAATTAGGTGGAGACGACAATACAACAATAAATTAAACTGCGTACATCTATCTAATTATGTTCCCAGTCTGCATAAGAAAATTCAATCAAATCTATCCAATAGTTTAGTCGCTATAGCCTGTCAAAGATTGGTAAAACCCATAGTGAGGCCATCACTACTATTTAGTTTGTTTGAAAAAATCACTTTTATTATTTCAGTGTTAGGATTAATTTGATAGTTCCAAAATAATCCTATGCAATAGTATTGCCAGTGTTTTCATTTATTGTCGTATTGGTGTCTCCACATTGCATATTATACAATAGACTCATCGTCTGCCTAGCCTTTTCCCATCTATGTCGGGGTCGGCTTTCAGTCTAACCGGATGCAGCTGAATACTAGTATTTTACATGGAGCGACTGCCTATCAGACCACCACAACCCAGTTACTGAGTAATACGATACCCCTTTTGGTAAGACTGGTTGTCAGACTTCCGGGCTTCTGACGACCCGTAACGACTGTCAAAGATCCGCGAATGACAGCCGGGACCAACGGCTTAACGTATATTATATACTAGACCGTGTGCCTCTAAAGCACTTATCAATAACTTCTTCACATTTACACAGTATCTCACTGCCTCAAAGATATGAGCGCTCTTATTAGACTGTAGGGTACTAATGCCCACCCATCTTAGCCATTCTCTATAGCACCCTGGTACAGATAGCGCCATCCACGAAGACGCGCCCCACTCTTCTTCCTAATCGCTTACAGTACAAGTGTGCAACATTCCGCTAGTGTTTTAGTTTTGTCGACACACAGTAATTACTTATTAGGGGGTAATTAGTGTGTAGCAAATCTAAAACACAAGCGGAATTAACTAGCGATTAGTAAGAAGAGTGGAGAGCTTCTTCGTGGATGGCGCTATCTATACACCTTCTAAATGTCATTATCAAGTAAATAAGTACAAAAACTTACCAATCCTAGACTGTGTGCCTCTAAAGCACTTATCGATTACTTCTTCACATAAGCCAACTGCTTCAAAGATCTGCGCGCTCTTGTAAGACTGTAGAGTACTGATGCCCATCTTAGCCATGACCTTGGCGAGACCAGTTTCGATAGCTCCCTGGTACGCTTGGTAGATGTCTTCGTCTGTTAAGTTCGGGTCCAGAATGTTGTCTGTGCGCAGGGAGAATGCGAGCTCGAAGGCTAGGTAGGGACAGATTGCGTCGGCGCCGTAACCTGCGAAAGAAGCATACAATTTATATCTAATCTGTATTTAATTTTGCGATTTATTTGCCAAAAATGTAAACAAATATGAGTTTATGGAAAAATAACTTTAAATCCTACACAATAATGTTCAGTTTACGCTAAAACTTCAAACATTTTTATAACTTTTTCAATAGTGCTAGTTACTCTGAAATCAACTTAATTACCATTGAAAATAAAGTTGATATTTGTTTAACTTTAAACAATATTAATTAGAAACAAGTTTGGATAAACTTTAACACATAACATGCGGTGTTTCTCCGAAGTTGGGCAGAGGTGTACCTATAGTACATCCACATTTCGCAAGTTATGTTTAGGCGAGCCTATTGCCATCAACCGGGCACATATCCGGAAGAGACTCTGGGCTGCTAGTGGGAAATTCCAGATAGCCAAACTCAATAACACTTCGTCCGACGTGGGAATCTAACCCAGGACATTATGCTCAGCAGTAGAGCTTGCGACCACTTTTTCATCTATATCTAGTTTTGCTTAAATTATGAGTATGTAACACGACATCTGATGGCTAATTCTCGTAATTTAAAATGTTCAAAGTCTTTTTTTTTTTATAGTAATGGCTCCATCGTTTTAACGATGATTCTGCCAATGTCAAGGTTAAGGGAAACAAAGTGTATTCGTTGAGGTTGACCGGTTATACTGTCTTTAGTACGGTCGTAGTCTCATCTCAGCGACAAACAAACGTCAAAAACTTGTCAAAATGTAGGGAAATTAGTGGTATTTTTGACAGTTTGAGAGTGAGATCAGACTGTGAACGTTCTTAAAATTACGAGAATTGCCCCTCTGGAAAACTTTTTCATACCTAACAGAACGCACATATGGTGCACTTCTCTCGCTTCAGCGGTCTCTAGAATGAGGCCGACCTTCATGCGCTGACGAGTCTCGATCAGGTGATGGTGGACGGCTCCTGTAAGGCATTGTAAAATTCATTAGTATAACATATTAGCCTAGAACGGTTCCACTAAAATACATGCCTCATATCTGTGAGGGTTAATTTGTATATTTATTTTAAAGAACAATCAAGATTGTAGTTTTCAAATTGAAAAAACAGGCGTAGGAGTCTAAAGAGAAAACATAAGTTTTAAAAATTAATTAAATTAGTGATATTTTGTAAAATGTTATTGGTTACAAAATACTACATTGCTTGGTGAAAAACCGTTTTTTTTATCAGAATAATGAAAACAAACATTTTGCTCTCCTCAGTTAAATATCATACTTGTTCAAAATATAAGCTAACATATAAACTATAATAATATGTACAATTATATGAAAAAAATAAACAAGATAATCATAGGGCATCAAAGAATTCGTCCGCGTCGCTGTCAACAGGAACAGTGCCCAAAAGGCTGGCAGCATTGCCACGTTGTATGGCAATGCTAATTCTTATCGAAAATATATAATTATTAATTATCGATCAGCGATTAGTAAGTTTTTCTAAACGAGCTTACCGAGTGCAAGCAGCATGCTGACAGGCACCCTGCCGGGCCCGGCGGCGCGGTCGCTGAGCACGAGGAGCTGGTACCCGCGCGTCGCGGCCGAGTGCGCCTCGCTCGCGATGCGGCCCAGCGCTGGCTCCATGCCCGACGGGCCCTCCAGGTAGTCGAATGAGCAGTCGATAACCTTTGTCTGCGGGCGGAGGTAATAATGGATTAGATTAGATCGGATTAAAAGGATTTAAAGGTGTATGGGTTAATAGTTACTCATCATAATTTGATAACATTATAAGATCTACTATAGGTAGGAGAATGAAGTTGTATAGGATAAATACTGTGTTCAAAAAAATGGAAAAGATTTAAGCATTTAGAAATAAGCATCATCTTTGTACGTATTTTTTTCTTCTTATCTGTTTATGTGTTTACATAAACTGTTAAATAAATGAATATCTTATTAAATTCGCAATAGCGGCGCGTGCGTCCCTTGCTGTTATTCAAAGTATCTTTCATAGTAGTGACATTACTATAAATAGGTACTATTAAGGTTTACCTGACCAGAGAGCAGTGGTGGCCCAGTGGTATCGGCCGCGACTTACGAGTTGTAGGTCGTAGGTTCGAACCCAGACAGGCGCTTTACTTTGTGTAAATTATTTCATCACCACTGCTCTCAAAACGGTGAAGGAAAACATCGTGAGGAAACCGGCATGTCCTAGAACCAAAAATTCAAAGACATGTGACATCAACCAACCCGCACTGGGCCCGCGTGGTAGATTACGGCCCACTCCCTCTCACAGAGAGGAGGCCTGTGTCCCAGCAGTGGGAACATTATAGGCTGATGATGATGAAGGTTTACCTTCCATCCCCGATGGGTAGAGTGCTTCAGAGCATGCAGATCAGGCAGAGACAGAATCGGCTGCGGTAGGAACAGACGGTGAACGAACTCTGCGCTTGGCTGCAAGATGTTAGGCGCAGGACCGATCGGACATAACAATGACATCACGATCTTCTCCCTGTAATTAAATATTGATTGATTATGTAATGTTAAGAAGTGATCAGGATGGGTGACTTTGATAGAATATTCAAGAGTTTTTTTTTAAATCAATTTACACTGTCCATTTTATACAACAAGTTATACAGTGGCGTGTGGTCTTTACCACAGACTTCCAAATCTTTCCCTCTCTCTTGCTTTTTAAAGTTCAGTCAAATTCAATAGTTATTGCGCAAATTGTTTTACTTCTCTCCCGTTAATATGCTGACTAGAGAGTCAGCAGAGAGGGCAAGAGCACCCATAATAAATAAACAGTAATTACTATTGAATTCGAATGGTACGTTTTTAAAACTAAGATACCAAACCTATTTTTATGTTCGGGATAGAGTTAATGGTTTAAGAAAAAAAAATTAGACCGATTTTACCTGAATGGATCAATAGGTGGGTTGGTAACTTGAGCAAACAGTTGTTTGAAGTATTCGTAGGGCATCGGCTGGAACTGCGATAGGCAAGCCAATGGCGCATCGTTACCCATGCTGCCCAGAGCTTCTTTCCTGCAATTAGGTAGAACATTCAGATCGAGGGCTTGAATAATATATAAAAATATTCAGGCTTGTATGGCGAAAACCTTATTTAGTTAATACTAGCTGCGCCCCGCGGTTTCACCCGCATAAGTTTCGATCCCGTGGGAATATCGGGATAAAAACTATCCTATGTCCTTTCCTGGGACTCAAACTATCTCTATACCAAATTTCATCTAAATCGGTTCAGTGGTTAAAGCCTGAGAAGGTAACATATAGACAGACAGAGTTACTTTCGAATTTATAATATTAGTATGGATGTTTGGTCCACCTTCTTACTTGTTTCGAGTACTTTGGGGGCATTGATACTTATCAAAGCCTCAAAAGTACTCCATCCAAAGACTCAAACTTTGTGACAATCACTTATGATGTAACGAATCTTATCGCATAGGTTAATTAATAGCGTTTGGCTATATCTGACAGCTAAAAATCGATCATGTTACGTTTTACGATCGGTTAACAGAAACAATGGCAGTCAAACCAATCAGACGACCATAGATAAAATAGAATAGGTTTCAGAAACCAGGGGCAGGTTACTTGACTTCTTACGTAAGAGAAGAGAGCAATAACAATGTAAGATAGTATACAGCCTGTTCAGTTATTTTACCTCTGACAGCAGCAACCGAATAGAAACCTTATTGCAACGAAAAAAAAGATCATTGCAATTATGACCGATTTGGTAATGGTAGCAACCGAATAGCAACTTTATTGCCACGACAATAAAGATCACCGGGATAATTTAAGTGATGCCAAATCAGAGGTAAAAATAATTGTGCACAGATTGTAGTTGAAACTTACTTGTTCTGAATCATAGGGAGTAGAAGCATATGGATAGACTCGATAGTGTATCCGAACAACGGCAACCTCCTGTCCGCGAGTCCAGTGATAATGCTGCCGTTGTTGCCGTTAGTGCCGTTTGTGCCGTTCGGCACGACGGCAGGTGTGCCGTTCTCTGCAGCCACAGACTTGTGGATGTCTTCCATTGTTATCTAGAATTGTTAGTTAAAAGTATAGCGTTAAACAGGATCAAAATTTAAATATACCAACAGCAGACTATGAAAACTTGTTTGTGGAAAACAAATTACACAAACGTTACTTTGATCGAGAAACGATGTATGCTGCCGAAAAATAATTTACAAAATAAATAATCAACTGAATGTTCAAACACCAAAATAGTACTGTGTGCAGACAAGTTATGCGATGTCTCTCTGTCCACGTCTTTTTACAATGAAGATTTGTCCTACAAACTCATCTTTTTTGCTGTGTGCACAAATTCGTCTAGAGTTTTCATAGTCAGCAGTCAGTTAGCTACAACATCTAATAATTCATAGAAAGCTTAAAAAAAAAATCTTCTGAAAACGTCTAAAGCTGTAAACACAACGCCGGTGCCGTATTGGTCCTCTGTCGTGGAGATTAACGCTAGATATTGCTTTACAAAAAATACGAAAAACAGTAACTCGGTATGTTAGAGGAAGCGGCCCTTTGAGGAGTTAAGAGCATGCATGTAGTTATCGCAGGACTAAAGACGTGATTTACTCGCACGTTTTACGTTATGGACATTAATAAGGAGAACCTTCTCTTTCAAATATTTTAATGCGTCAGGAGTACCCAGTTAATTCATAACAGCAGTCTTATGAATAATTCTGCACATTGCAATCCAACACTTTATTTATACGTATTTAATTTACGAGCACATAGGTATACGGAATATTATCTGCCTAGCCTTTTCCCAACTATGTTGGGATAGGCTTCCAGTCTAACCAGATGCAGCTGAGTACCCAGTGTTTTACATGGAGCGATGTCAGACTTTCAGGCTTCTGATGACCCATAACGACTGTCAAAGATCCACGAATGGCGGCCGAGACCAACGGTTTAACGTGCTTTCCGAGGCACGGAGGGGTCTTGGTATGAAAGATCCTTTGTTCGGTACTGGACAGATTCTTGGTTTGGACAGATTAGTTAGTTCGGCATATTCTCTACTCGACTGATTCGTGGATTCGTCATATTCTAGGGTTCGACGGATTAGCTATACGGCAGAAGTACAGGTGAAAACAAAAACAAATAAAACGCACTTTAATTAAAGAACAAAAAAATCATATTTAACTTTTAAATATAAAATTAACCTTGCACAACTGTTTTAAACAATCAATCACGCTAACTTCATTGTTCATTGCTGCAGTAACAATATTGTTTATTTGACAATTTTTTTTTTTGTGTGAGTTTTGCATTACGCTGCTTCCCGTTGCAATAAATTTGTTTTCTTTTTAACTTTGTGTCTTGAAAACGGGATTCTTTTTTTAGCAATTGTATAAATAGATAGAGTGGTGGCTTAATGGGAAATCTTTTTTTTTAGTCTTGCATGCCACCCTTCGATTGGATTATTTGTACGAAAATTTTCATTATAACAAGTAAACACGTTCTCGGTATATATTCCCATCCACTGAGTTGAGAAATAATTATTAAATGTATTATATTCCGGTGAGTCATTAACCAGTTCTTGTATACTTAATCTGTCAAGCTCCGCTAATGAGACACAATTGATTTTCTATTGTTTCGTCGCCAATAGGCCACACGCGGTGCTTGACCGGTTAATATTGCTTCGGGAACCAAAATCGGCGGAAGCAACGGCAGTTGCATATAAAGGCGCATGATATACTCTCCATTTTCAGTTTTATCTAATCCAATATTTTGGCTCTTTTTAAGTATCGCTTTCCAGTAATGAAAGTAGCAGTACTTTTACACCAGGATAAACTGATTTCACGGCTTGAATGGTTGCTATTTCAAAGTCGCACTTATAATTTTCAATTATCACGGAAAATTGGTCCCTTAAAATAGTGAACAATCGTTCATAAGTTGCCTGCGTTTTCAAGGAGTTTACATACTTAACCATACGAGTATATTAGTTGTAAATCATAGATTTAGAAATATTATAAATAAGTAGGTATACCCTGCTAAGGCTGTTTTTTTGTTTAATCTTTTTGTGCACAACTGTTCATTTTCTGTCGTATAGCTAATCCGTCGAACTCTAGAATATGACGAATCCACGAATCAGTCGAGTAGCGAACCTGCCGAACTAACTAATCTGTCCAATCCAAGAATCTGTCCAGTACCGAACAAAGGGAAAAGATGGTCACCCATCCACGGATCAACCACGGCAAGCGTAGCTTACATAGCCACAAGAGCCTACATATACGGAACAATAATTATAAAAACGTTTGATAATTTTTAAAACTACGAATTATTTAGTTCTGATACTAATCATAATCGATGAAATGATGATCGTTGTATGCAAATCAGTTTTTGGAAATTTCACAGATCAAACAAAAATCGTGCGAATAAATCAACACCTATCCATCCTGCATGATTTGTACGGCGAAAAAAAAATATAGAGCGCGCCACCCCTCTTCCTGTACAGTTCTCAATAGCAATTTAGAAATTCGTCACTCCCCATGCGTCTAACCAAACTCACCATCTGATTAAATGTATAAATGTATTCCCCACGTACGGTAATGCATAGAAAAGAGAAACAAATGTTAAGAATGTGGCTGTGATGTTGATTGTATTTTATACAGGGTTATTTGAAAAACACCAACAACCTCTTCAGAGGTCATTGTACTCATCATCATCATCATCAGATTTTTTTTTCGCGATTTCAGGTTTGGTCCCATAGTAAAAGTTGTTCATAATGATGAGTACAATGACCTCTGAAGAGGTTGTTGGTGTTTTTCCAATAACCCTGTATATGGTAGGTACATAAATAAACATATGAAACATACACAATATTATGAAGTATGAAGGAACTTTTAGAAACCAATTTTGTGATATGAAAGAATTAAATAGATATTTTAATTAATAAAACACTTTAAAGCTATTTTATACCTTATCTTGCAGCCACTCAGAGTGAGGTCGGCTGCGAGCGATTTTAATCTTGAGTTCAGCATCCTGAACCATTTTCTTTTCCAAAGTATCGACTAGCAACATACGGCCGGGTTTTAGACGACTCTGGAACATAGAAAAAGGTATTAGTATAACTATTTTATTAACACAAGTCACCATTAGAATCAGTCAGCGTGTTGTGTGTATCTGTCTGAAGGTACTGTAGGTATATTCGTCATAGACGATGATAGAGAGAAAACGTTTTATCTCACCTTAAGTATGACCTTGTCGGGGTCCACATCATAGACACCGACCTCAGAAGCCATTACCAGTATATTCTCACTCGTCACGTAGAAACGAGATGGTCGCAGACCGTTCCTGTCCAAAATGGCACCTGGAAAATTTTTATAAGTTTTAATTAAAAATGAAAAACTAACTCATGTTCTAGACTATAACAAGTATAATTTTTGAAAAACTGATGCAAAACATCTATCGTCCTTAGAATCTGGACATCTGGGAAGCTTGCAAGTCTTTTGGGAGGCGTAAAAGTACGCTATCTGGGTGAAAATCTTCTAGAAAGTTCCACATCACTTACCAATGTACCGCCCATCAGTAAAGGAGACCAAGGCTGGTCCGTCCCAAGGCTCCATGCATGATGAAGCCCACTGGTAGTAGTCTCTCTTCTCTTTAGGCATGGTAACATCATTCTGCCATGCTTCAGGTACCATGGTCATCACGGCTTCTGGCAAGGAACGCTGACCAGCGTGCACGAGGAATTCTAGGACGCAATCAGCTGAACCAGAGTCGGAGAGGTTCGGTTCCACGACTGGGTAGAGTTTCTTTAGATCTGGAGACAAGTGTTGGAATGAAGAAGGTTTAAGTGCTCGATTGAAGGAGCAACAACATTACTATTCCACCGGCGACGTCTAGAGACGGCAGTATTTATAAAATTTCTAGTGCCGAAACGGCGTTGAGTGTTGTGTGTACACACGTCGACATGACGCATCCGGCTCGAAGGACCAATGTTCGTGACGATTAGGTAGAGAGTTAATGAGTGGACTGTATAAATATGATGATTACGTATATTAAGATATAAGACTAGTGACATTCAATGCTTAATGTCATTATTTGTCTTATTAGCTTAGCCCAAAACAGTTTTATTTAACAGCTAAGCGAGCAATATCCAGAAAAAGGGAGATTGATATTGGTAAGATTTCTAGCTGCAGTTACGCCACAAATGTACTGAACATAAGGATCGGGAAAGGCGAGTAACACAACAATGACTTACCTTCTCCGAACAGTTCGCTCTTCATGACACCCTCGCGAGCCTTCATGAGGTTGACATTACCCCGTAGCGTATTGATCTCGCCATTGTGAGCGAGGACTCTGGAAAACAATACCAAACAGCAGATTAATAAATTTATCCTTAAAAACGGGTGATTTAAGTCCAAGTACTTCATAGGTTTTCCTGCGTTTCTTAGGGCAGGCTTATGTGTGTCCAACAGTGGACGTCTTTCGGCTGATATGATGCTACTGCTTTCAACAATATACAAACCTCAGAGGATGTGCCCTTTCCCAGCTGGGGAAGGTGTTGGTAGAGAATCTGGTGTGTACCAGCGCCAAATACGTGGTGAAAGCTGGGTTGGTCAAATCCTTGAAGTACTCCTGCATAGAACATAATGTTGTGATTAGTTTATAAATAAGCTCATTATCATCGAAACTGACGAATCGTTATAGTCAAAGACTTTTTTTCCGCATTTTAAGCAGTCAAACATTTTTTTAGGACGGAAATCTATGCCTTACCGCGGTATGCAGCAACCTAGAGTTTCATCTTGGTGTCCTTCTATTACTGATTCAACGTCTGTTTCAACTGGCTGTACAAAATAAGGATATAAAGCATAAGTTCCCACTCACCCATAGCTGCTGCGAAGTCAACAATCCCTTGTAAACGACAGTCTTCAACGCAAGACTGCAGATGTAGAACCTAGCGCCAGGCACCACCAGTTCATGGGATGCACGCTTGCGCAGCACGAATATCTGAAAACACACGTACACACTCCAGATACGGAAAATACAGCACACTGTGGGATGCCTGTATAGAAGAGATGGTTCAGATTGGTACACATAAAAATAGTTATTACAAATATTGACAAATAACTGTATGAATGTTGACGTGTGAATAAGTTTCAAAGACGGACATGTCGTGATGTGACAATTAACATACAAATTGATACGTATGACATTATTAATTCAGGTTTATTTTCAGTGTATTTTACACCTACGTGTACGACCAACTTTTAAATACAAGCATCCCGTAGGGATTATGAAAGGGTATGTAAAATTTACGTTTGGCACGAAGTGGTCGCGTCCGGCCGGCCAGTGTGCACGCAACGATCTGAAAAAACACCTATAAGAGTTCCTTACGTCCTAGTACCGCGCTTACTACCACTTATTTCAAGAGGATGAATTTGTAACAGGTAATGTTGCAAGTTCATACTCCCCATACCCTCTCTCACTCTTGTGCGTAGCTCCGTCTCGTTCTTACCTGTCTGGCTAGCTGTTCGTCGTCGGTATCTCCGGTAACAAACACTTGACGCATAAATGGCTCCGAATTACGAGCCACCTGACCTGAAAGCGAGCCAAAACAGCCCATTACTAACTTCACCAAGGGAATGTGTCAACTTTATACTAGCAGATTTATATCCTATTTTATAAGGTAAGTTTTTAGAACACTTTAATGGCAGAGAAATCGAATGGTATCTAGAAATGTCATAAATGTTTAATGCTTTTGGTACTGCATGTATAATTTTAACTGAACAGATGGCTACATTTATGACAAACTTGAATTATGGTAGACATGATAACATCACCATTTAAGCGTTATGGCTGCGTTTGTTAAAACTTATTGAGATATTTAACTCAAGATTCAACAAAAAAAGTGAATGATAGAAGCTTAATTTAAACAAATAATATCTAAGAATAATGTATATCTAATGAATCTTAAGTTAAAGTTACGAATAATTCTATTCGTTTATTTTTATCAAAATCCTTTTGGTTTAAACAAGTGTGTAGTACGACCAAAACATCAAAATCATATTATTTTTTTACTTTTCATAGATATTTCAATAGATTAATTACTTTATATGTTTCGATGCTTGTGACAGTACGTACAATAATTATTTGCAATAATTTTCCAAGCGTATCCACATATTTGCAATGCAAATCATAATATTAATGTATCCATGCAAAATCATAGCCTTTATAATTAATGAACACATTCTAAAAGCGAACGTAGTGGATACGTTATGGAAAATTGTATAAGAACCTACTATGCGTAATGGAATCACTCAAAACATATAAAAAAGTACTAAAACAATGCTGTAACACAAATTGTTTGTGCCTTGTTTAGGAAAGCAATTTGCACTACTGCTTTTAGTGGTTCTAAAACGCATAGTACCGAATCTGATGTCAAATCGCACAAACCGTTTGGTCAAGCTTCGCATGACCGCATTCAGCCGCGTTTTAACGACCCGACATTACTACGACCTGCAATGATAGTCGCAAACAAAAATCGCAACGTCGAAACTGGCCTTATATCGAGCGACAAACATCGGTGGACAAGCCGTCAGTGAGTGACAGACAGGATAATATAAATGATAATGTACGCTAGTAATATACAGTGACGGATTAACCCTTAATCAAATTAAGCAATTGCCTAGGGCATCACGTCTGGGGGGGCACCAGAAGAAGCACAAAAAAAAATCCGTCCTTAGGGCATCACGTCTCACTCTCACGTCACCAAAAACCACACCCCAAAATTAAAAATATTAAAAAATGAAAAAAGGACAAAGATGATACAAGAAAGGCTCGATAATTTATCGATATTATACATAGAGTCCGATATGTTAAAAACATTGCGTGAATTCAATGCCCGAAAAAGCCGCAAGGCGCATTTCAATAAATAAATAAATTATGCTTTGGTTTTTATTGTTGTCGCACCTACTCCACTTCTAAGGTACGTTACATCTCATCATTTTATTTTACAAAAAACTAATATTTTGACCGATTCTAGTTGACATACGGATAGGGGGGCCCACAGGCGTGGATTGCTTAGGGCATCAAGTAGTCTTAATCCGTCACTGGTAATATATAAGTCAATGTGATAATGTCTTTTGAGCCTATGACTGCTTTACTGAGAATCTGAGAGCCTTTTTATCATTTCTCAATAATGGCATGACGCAAGTGCTATTTTATTCATAAAATGTAGATATCCATACTAATATTATAAATTCGAAAATAACTCTATCTGTATGTTACCTTTTCACACCTAAACCGCTGAACCGATTTCGATGAAATTTGGTATAGAGATATGTAGTCTGAATCCCGGGAAAGGACATAGGATAGTTTATATCCCGATAATCCCACGGGATCGAAACTTACGCGGGTGAAACCGCGGGGCGCTGCTAGTAAGGGATAAATTAGAAATACATACATTGATATGAAGGAGAAGGGAGTGAATGATAGCGTGACGGTTGACAGGGGAGAATGTAAGAAGAAAACGTGTTGCGCCGACCTCAATTAATATGGGACCAAGGACAGGAAGGAGGCAAGGAGGTAAGGGACACAGTACGCGATTTAGGCCGGCCGCATACGTCCGGTTACCTGATCAGGAATTCAGATTCGGAGACCCTGAATGCACGCATTTCATGCAAAATCGCCTCTAAGCGCAAACGTTCTTATATTTTCCGGACGGAAAAATCCTGATCAGGAAACCGTACGTATGCGGCCAGTGTCAGCTCTCCGAATCTGAATTCCTGATCAGGAAACCGGACGTATGCGGCCGGCCTTAAACTCAAATTAGGTTTCAGAATAAATATCCCACCCAACTAGTAAATATCAGCTCACAACAAAATCAATACGAGCTGCTGCGTCGCCTCCCAGCCAATCAGTCCAATATATTTTAAATTAAAACTCCGATTCAATTCAACTAGTCAACCACTCCCATTGGCTGTGATTACTGCCGCGCCATAGTTGTTTACTAGGATGGGCCCTGACTCTGTGTTCTATTAGAAAAACGTTTTGATGTTATGTGTGAGTTAATCAAAAAAGGTTCTCAGTTCTTCGTTCAAAATGTTACGGTTCCCTCTTCTGAGATCTAATTTATAATTCTTTTCTTATGCAAAAGACATAATAATGCACTTATCGATTGATAAAAGTCCCATTCAACAAATGTTCAGAAATGATATTATAAAACTGAATTGAAGAAGGTCTGTTAATTTTTATGAAGTATAAAGATTATTTTCCCTCCTTTTTTATACTTGTACATATTATTATTTTAAGATTTTTAGCTTTTTAAATTATGCAAATAAAGAAATAAAAAGAGGTTGTTGAGTATAAAGAAAGTTATAAAAGTTGGAACAGTTATTCAAATAATTGCCTTACTTTTATAACAAGTCAAGGTAACGTAATTAAAGGTTTAGCTGTAAGCTAAGTACTCAAATCTGATTAATTAAAACTTCGAAATAAAACTTCAACATATTATGTAGAGAAATTCTTAGTTGAAGCATTAACATTGGTTAAATGTGGACTTGCTCCATGAAACTTAAAGGGATTTTTTTTTACGAATTTTTGTTTCTTGTCTATAGCTTCAAGAGTTACTTCTTGTGAAAATAACTAAGTAAATTATGATATTTGACAATCATGGTAGCAGATCGTCAAGTACCTCTACAGCAATATAAATGAGCATGCAGAATGGCAGTCCCTGTCACAGAATCCCTTCATAAATCAATGATTTGAAACCTCTCCTCCCATATCCATGCATAAATTATCCCTTTTTATCATGAAAAATGATTTCTAAGGATGTTAAAACATAGAACACACAGCTGACAATGAACTGCCTGATTTAAAATGGTTTCCTTTCAAAAATATTAACATACAAAATTTATGAGCCCTACCAATTTATAATTTTGTAGTTTTCTGGTGTCTTACCGATGGTGGAATTATTGGTAGGTACGGTGCGCCAGCACAACACAGTCAGACCGAGGCTCACAGCAAGTTCTCCGAACTTCTTCTCGATGTCCTGGTGGTGGAGCTTGTCCAGGAAGAAGATGCCGGTGGCGTATCTGCCGAACGGAGGCAAGTCGATCTGGTGCGTATCTCTGGGGAGAAAAGAAAAAGACAGTTATTGTAGGTGTCTTCAATCCAATATTACCTATGGGGAATCTATACATATTAGAAATTAAAGTTTATTTTCGTGTGTGATCGCGTTGCTCTTCTAATCTGCCTACGGATTTTGATGCGGTTTTCACTATGATTTAGAGAATATATTTTGGAAGGTTTGTGGTTAATAAAATAATATAGAAAGCGATAAGACCGAACATTGTGTCACGCCATGTATTTCTACATTTATATTGTGTAATATTTATGGTGTACATAATAAAGAATATTCTATTCTAATATTAGTAGATAATATAATAAAATAAATCTCTAGTCGTCCGTGTGAAGCAGGGATGGGTCAATAGTATTAGCTTAAACTCATCTTTCTTCCCACCAAAACAGTTATGCAATATGGTGTAAGATTTAGGTATACTTTGGTATTAATATCAGAATATTTTCTTGACCATACCGATAACTTATGGTGTGGTTAAAATAAACAAGTTACATATGGGTTCAAAGGTTATATTTTATCGCAAAACCATAATAACGCATGATATTTTTATGTCAAAATGCGGCCTTAATATTATCGTGCGGTGACGCCGATTGTAAATGCGCATATTATTCTGTAAACTACTGTGATATTGTATTTTGTTTGTTAGAGTTTATTGAAACACTACTGCGAAAAGTTGTGTAAAGTAGCAGGTCAATGGTGCATACGGTACAACGGGTCTTCGGCTCGAATCTAGTTAGCAGAATCAGTACATTTTTAAAACCTTTAAGTGCGAGAGATTGTAAATTGTGTTTTCACAGCTTCCAGAAAGTACTTTCATAATACTCCTAGAGCCTGTGTCAGACAACAATCTAGCCGACGAAAATAGAAAAAAACGCCTACATATTTCATAACAAAATCTAAATAATAACAAACTCCACACAATTTCGGCACCCTAATTTCCCCTAACAACTACCTCCTAGATAACTCATGATAAGCCCCTGATTAGACCACCATGGAAGCTGCTACCACATGCGGTAATACCCATTATCACGTAAAGGTCACAGGGACGACTGCGCGCGCACCTACGTCACGTTCAGACCGCAATATTGACCAACAAGCCGGCTGCGCGGTAAGAATTTCATAGAGAAGTTGCATATCTAGGTATCTGCGTCATAGTATGTGCACTTTGTTTATCGATAGTTTTGGGGTGTGTCATGTCAGTTGAGCTTCTATTGCTAACGTAGTTTCATTGATTTCTTATCAACTACGGCGCAGATTTGAGTAAAGTCGACTGATTCTGTGACAACGGCGCGACGGTATCACAAAATCAGTCAGTGTCAATTAGTCTGTTAATTTATTTATGTAGAAGTAGAGTACTGCCACGGTAAAGGGGATAAAGCAGCATCATCTTATGTCTAATTAATTCGCTTTTTTGATTTGTCTTCTCACAAACGTTCTTTGAACAATCTGTTAGGACCTTCATGGTCAACGAAATGAAAGTTTAAAATAGTAATGGTTATTCTTCAAAACAAAACAATTTGAATCGATTCCTAGACACAATCAGAAGAAGAAATTCTGTTTAATAAAAATGTCCGGTCAGTTTATTACAAATTCCCATGCGATTATTCACGATATCCCACCACTGGGGGACTTATTGTAACCTAACCTGAAAACACTTTTCTGCATCATCTCCGGCGCTGCGGGAAGTGCAATCCCTCCGCCCTTAAGTAACAGAGGATAGGCACCCATGCTCACCTCCGCAGCTTCGGCTTGCTGGACGCCTTCGGCGACGGGTGCCTATAGTTGCAGCGGGCGGGGGTTGCTCTCCCTTCGCGCCTCCGGTTTTTAGATACACTCTAGAGGTAGCAGCCAAAAGACTACGTGAAGTCGAGGGTGCCCCGATTCGGTTTTGGAACAGATTTGATCTATTCAAACCATGAAGTGTCCCCCCCAACTTTGGTACGACTCAAATGAACGTAAGTCATAAAAAAAATATTTAGAAAAGACTCATTTCGAGATTATCATTCAAGTTTATTCGCGATTCATCTATCGTCAGGACAGCATCAGACAATCAAATAACCAATTACGTATTTAGTTTACCACTCGAATCAGTAATTAGTTGCCTTTTACAATATGAACGGTTTTCATTATATCATTAAAATCAAAAGTTTGTAAGGAAGCGTAAAAAGCATTCCCATTGTATTTTATTATCAACGCGATAAACTTTCTCTTTCACAGTCAATCAGTCCAATCTAAAGTCATTGATTGTAATTGATATTGACCGCTATTTAAAGAGCCATTAATGATAATAATAGCTTGGAGTGCAATGGCTTTTACAGGGTGACAGCGAGATCGACGCTCAACCCTCTCACCAGGGATTCTGGAATCTGCGTTGAAATTATTCGCCGGTTATAAAAAAAAAGCCTTTCCATAAATCTACACTTCGCGTTGATGTCCATGCCACCTTGTATACCTAGTTGTGGTAATGAAATAAATGTGGTTCATTCAACAAGAATCATCATCAAGAAGTTCATTTAAGAAGAATCGATTGTGTTAAGATGTGAAGGCACTGCTAGTGAAGTGATGTTAAATGATTTTTTGCTGTCGTGAAAATGACGGGCATTAGCAAGAAGGCCATAGTAATCGATGGCCGTAGCCATCTGCTCGGCCGACTGGCTGCAGTCATTGCTAAGTTCCTACTGGGAGGTAACAAAGCCGTGGTCGTGCATTGTGCGTGTGGTAGCAGAGGAGGCTCCCTAAATTTTATGTTAATTTGCATTAATATTCTGAAACAGTCACACATACAATCAAAATGGAACTTTAGTATGTGATTCATTGGATCTTTTTCTTTCCATGTACAAGACAGTTACGTAATTGTAACATTTTCGCTCGATTCATATTTTATTCAAAAATCATGTCTTTTTTAAAGATTATTACTTTTTTTTTCAAGATTGCTTGGCCTTTATGTCTAAAATAAATGTTAACAGTAAGAAAATATAGTTTACTATCCAGCCACAAGATATTTTTTCTCTAGATCAATTATTACTTTAGTTATGAACAAAATAAGAATTGAGACTTACGACATTTAGTTTCGAGCTCGAACGCGATCAAAGAGCGCACGCGGTATTCAACCTTATTACGGCTACGTTAGCGTCTTTCACCATAGCGGTCTAACCGGTCTCTCATCTCTCTCTCTCATGCGTAGAAATTATTTTAGAGTGCCTGGTCTTAAAATCTCTAGTAAGTTCTTCAGAATCAAATTGAAGTTCATTCCGAAAGAGGTGTAATGTGAATCCGTCCGTGGACCTTTCCACTTCAGAGGTTCCATGATCCTGTGGAAGACTGTCAGAGGCATGATCCCACTTCACAGAATGAATTCATTATTCAGAGAAACATTGTATAGTGTTAACAGTAAGGTAATATGAACTCTAAGGCTGTGAAATGAATTGAATTGCAGAATCAAGTGCATCTATTAATTCAGCAATTAAAATGAAAGAAACTGCGTCGCAGATTTAATTGATTCCAAGGAGCGTACACGCCAATCATTCATTCATTTTATGAAACTACATATTTGTTGTTTGAAACAGACGTAAGATAATTTATGTCACGCGCAGTGCAGTAATAATTTTTTTTTAAATCTTTCAGATCTAAAACAGTTTTTACAATTACCAAAAAACACGCAATACCTGCAATTCAACTTCACACAAAATTCCTTAGTACTTATATCGTAAAGTCCCAAAGCCCGGAAAGTTCCGAAACTAAGCATGACATTCGGCGAATCGAGAGTATAACCACAACACCTACTCGTTACAGGTAACGATGCTATAAAACAAGCCAAGTCAATGTACTTATGTGCACAATAAAAATAGCTGATGGCTAATAAACCACAAGTGCGATGGGATCAATATGTGGTTTTTCTACTACGTTAGAACGCTTGTAAGCTTAGTGTGGATGGAGTGTTGAAAATATCTAGTGAAGCTGCAGATTGGCATTGGTCCTAAACAAATATTCAGTAACGTGACAGTTACGTGGTGGTCCAATATTTTTATATAGTGAATTAGAAACATTCGAATTGTCCCGTCATGGCACACCCAAAATTATCCACTCAGCTACGGGTGTTAATTTTTGCCAATTCATCAATTTATCAATCTCAGCCAGCATGGGGATCTCTAATCTGTATCTAACCATCCTATATGCCCTAACTAAAAACTTAAGTAGGTATGCTAAGCTTCCAAAGAATAAATGCCTGCAGTTCTTGATAATATCCATACTAATATTATAAATGTAAAAGTAACTCTGTATGTCTGTCCTTTTCACGCCATAATGGCTGAACGGATTTTGATGAAATTTAGTACACAGATAGAACATTACCTAGGTTACACCCTAGTTACATGGGTTGACTTGGGGTGGTTAGGTTATAGGATACTTTTTAACCCGGTAGTACGTTCCTGTGGGATAATTTCCGACCTCCATGCGGACGAGTCGCGGACAAAAAGCTAGTGTTTTAACAATAATATGTCCCACAGCCACAACGTTTTGGAATTTACAAGTAAGTTATGCGTATTTCGCGACCCAGTTCGCCGGCTGAACACTGAGCGGTCTGTATTTACGGCTCGCCAGGAATTCCGGCCGGAGTTCGCTGAATTCTTTCGGGAGCTGTTGTATGTGCGACAGAAAGCGATATTACGTAGGTCTTGCATGTTAACTGTCTGGAACATAACCGGAATGTAGAGCATTCTGACTCCACTAAGAATCGACCCGTAGGTACGTACTTTTCAGACACACACTGACAAAAGGAAAATGTAGATTGCTGATTTCTAATACTGTATCTGCAAGCCAATGGTCATTCAATTTTGATGTTTATTAATCTAGGAATATTACGTTTTTGTAATCCAGCTGCGTTTTCTCAGTTACGGGAATATAAATACAATGTAATAAAGAAAAGGAGAACACAACTATGAAGTTAGAATCAGCTAGACTAGAACAGCTCATTAGTAAATAAACAATACGCTACAATAAATCATTTAAATAAAAATAAGACTAACGGAAACTAAACGGAACATCCATACTTAATATTATAAATTCGATAGTAACTCTGTCTGTCTGTCTGTATGTTACCTTTTCACGCCTAAACCACTGAACGGTGTTAGGTGAAATTTGGTATAGAGATAGTTTGCGTCCCGGGAAAGGACAAAGGATAGTTTTGATATTCCCACGGGATCGAAACTTACGCGGGTGAAACCGCGAGGCGCTGCTGCTAGTTTTATTATATTCCGTTCAACTCAACGACCAACAAGAACTCGACCAGCTATTGCACAATAATATCCCTTGTCTATGATAGTTGTACCAATGATTGTTTACAAAACATTTTCTGTAGATACTCTTAGCTATGCGTAGTATTATATTATCTGTGGCTATGCATTCTAGAATGCCTTCTACCTAGTACCTACCTATGTATATAATGCAGGATAGAATTTCCAACAGGAATAGCGTGGGTAGAATAAGAAAACATTGTTATAGAACATTATCTCTGAGGGCTTTTCCCTTAAGTGCCCTAAGGACAGACGCCGCGCGTCCGCCCCAACGCTTATCTAAATGGACGCTCAAATTGCAAAGCCCGAAGTAGTGGAGTTGAAGCATTTTCAGAAAGCTTCAAGAAAAACTAGATGAAGATAACTGTTGACCGTGACTTCGATGAACGTTTATAACTAAAGGGGAAAATTATTTTTGAGTTTGATAATTATCGACTTTGAAACAAAGTAAATGTCACAATACTGTGTGCAAATAGATAACCGAGGTGATGCGTTATCATGCGTACGATTCGGCGACGAATGCCAACATCCGTTTGATAAATAATAATGCACGCGTGGATGAGAGAGAATAGATGATACGACATGATAAGGACGGAACAATGCTTTCTCGGTTCTATTAAAGGCGTAGGTTAGGGTGAATGGATCATTCTACGAAGAAGAATTTTAGATGGAGATAAATGGGCAGCTAAAAAAAAGTCTTAAAAATAATTATTAGACATTTTTAGTCTGGACTGGATCCTTTGTGGTTTCACTAGAAATATTTTGTTCCCTAGTGGCAATGACAGCTTTATGAGTCCTAAGAATTTTATTTTTAATGGTAGGTATTGTCACCAAAGGAGATAAGTAACCAATGTCGCCGGATAGTTGAAGTTTAGTAAGAAAATGATAGATGTTTTCGAATGAAATTTAGTTTAATTAATACAAAAAAACAGTTCATTTATCAAATTAAACTTCAACTATATCCGACGACTCTGGTTACTTATCTCTTTTGGTGACTGTACATGTTCAGCTGTTTCAGTAAATCTCTAATTGAGAATCTTTCAACACGAAACAATATCTCAAGCGTTCACTGAAACATACAAAACAGATCACATAGGTAGCTGTCGTAAACAAATTGCATCACGTTACCACACAAACAATATTAAATCAACATCATGATATACGGAATCCAACCACGTGACTGCGCACATGGCGTGATCGATGTCCGCCATAGGAGACGCCACAGGAACGGTTGGAAAATTGCCAAGATGGCGGCCAAATCGGGATATTTACAATAGTACTTAGTGTCGCCGCGGACGCTGAACTTATTCAGTGCAGTGATTGTATGATTAATCGCCAAAGTTCGCATATTACATCATGATTATGTAAAGGAGCCACTCTGGTTTTTCAAGTGTTTAAAGGTATGAGGGAAAATAGTGGCATTTTCTCTTGCAAATGAATAAGGAAATATGCATCTAGGAGATTTATTGAGGAAAGAATAAGCAAAGCGACACGTCGTTTGTAAATGATCGATTTGACGATTTGTGGCTATATGAATGCAAAAACCAATTGAATCAGTTATCATAACCATTGTCCTTGTTTTCTTATTTATGGAGCAATCTTGTATTGTTTTTACAACGGAAGATCAACAGAAATATGTGAACTAAGTCACAATAACGCCATCATCTGCCAACCACAATTTTTCAACACTATGTTGGGGTCGGCTTCCAGTCTAACCGGATGCTGCTGAATACCAGTATTTTATATACATAGAGCGACTGCCTATCTGACCTCCACAATCCAGTTAGTTACTTGGTAATATAATCCCTTTTGGTAAGACTGGTTGTCAGACTTTCGGGCTTCTGACTACCCGTAACGACTGAAAAACCGACCGACCGACTAAATATAACAATAACGTAACGTATAATAATTCTCTCGTGAATTTATGAGATGAAGCTTGCTCAATATTAATAAAAGTCAATCAAATCACTGAAAATTTTGAGTATAGTACAAGTCTACAATAGAGTCTGGGGAAAAACAACAATCGAAGATAATTTATTTGAACAACTGCACGAACAAGACAAATAACACGTCAGCTTCATAATTTGTTTTCATGAACATTGTTTGCAGTCACAACCTTCAAAGCAGATTGTTTTAAAATATTACGGATAGTAGAAAAACTTCAGTGAATAAAAACTAAGGATAAACCAATGACAACGTTGATGATTAAGTAATGCTGCATTATTGCGGTACCTACGCTTTGGAATGGGCAACTAGCTTCATCTTTCTGACTGACCGACCCTTTGACAATTCAAAAGTGCCTGTAATTGGTTTAATTGAAATAAATGCTTTGAGTTTGAGTTTGATTGCTTGTAGAAATGATTACATTTTGTAATCCTTACATTGGAGCCATTATAAAATCTGATGCCAGATATGCTACTCTAAGTTGTCTTTCATTTCGTTTCCGTTCTCATGTTACACAGAATCAACATCGCATCCACACTACTATTGATATAAACCTCCGAAAAAACTGAAAAGCAAAAAATAAAAACCTTTTTTATTTTACCTTAATAAATAAGTTCTTAAACTAATGCAAGTATACCTAACTAATTTTGAGTCGGCGCCAAACAAGCAACTTAATATCGTTGCGAGTGTTCGTGCATTTTTTGTTTGGAATGTTAATATTTAGCGCTGGAGATTTCACGTTGCATTATTAATTTGATTTGGCTATTTCTATAAATTTAAGGTAATTTAGTGATCTTTGTTCATTGATTGTTTGGCGCCGACTCAAAATTTTTTAGGTATACTTGCATTAGTTTAAGAACTTATTTATTAAGGTAAAATAAAAAAGGTTTTTATTTTTTGCTTTTCAGTTTTTTCGGAGGTTTAATTTTTTTGTTAAAAAGTTTTTATTTTATAATTTTTTGAGGCTATAATTTACTTATTACTGCATGCTTAATTTTTGATTACTTTTAAAATGGCTACCTACCTTACTTTAGATATTAACTGTTATATAATCCTACTTTAACTATTATTTTTTGTATAGTAAAATACTTAAAAAAACAGGCTTTATATACCAACATAGATAGGCCTTTAATTTTAATTGTAATACACAGCTCAGCATTAAAATCTGTGAATGAACAACAAATCACCCCTATTTTCCCACCCTTAGGGTAGGTTTTTTTTTTCCAAATTTACATGGGACCAACTTCGAGGTATGTTATATCCATTAAAAAAAGAATTATCAAAATCGGACTAATCTGTAAAAAGTTATGCGTGGTCATACATTACAATCAGTGAGTGAACTATCAATCATCCCCTGTTTTCCTACCCTTAGGGTTGGATTTTTTTTTCCAAATTTATATGGGACCACCTTCGGGGTATATCCTTTCTAATCAAAAAAGAATTATCATAATCGGACTGCTCTGTAAAAAGTTATGCGTGATCATACATAAAAAAAAAAAAAAAAAAAAATATACGCGTCGAATTGATAACCTCCTCCGTTTTTTCGTCGGTTAAAAAGCTCCCACTCCACCTGTTTATGTAAAGATAACGACAGCTACAGAGCGACTTTCAGTGACGCAACTGAAGTTCATGCGAGTCAATGAAATCGATACAACATCGTGTACAGGTTATCGCAGTCCGAGGAACGTGAACGACCGACAGCTGACCCAGATTGGACCTGTTCCATAATCAATATGAGAAAATATTTTATAATAACAGCAATCGCATGAGAAAGGAAAAGTGGACTGCATTGAAAAATTTTGTCAAAAACTTGTAGTGTCGAGGGACGTTGAAAAGGAAAGGGTTTACGAAATCCAAAATGTATATCTTGGGGCAACGGATAAAAGGTCTATAGGCACGTTGAAAATCAGAGTTACTTGTGTGGGGTGTATTCTTTTTCATAGAAAAACAAATTCAACCAACAAAATGAAAAGATAACTAAATAAAAGCAAGCCAAGCCACTGAAGCGAGCATAAAAAACAGATGCTCATTAAAACTTGTCCGAGCGCAAAATTAAAAGCAAACGAAATGTTACGGGAGATAAAATTGGATTGTATTCCAGGGCGGTAAAGGTCAGAGTTGAATTGAAACGTGTCAAGATTGCGTGTGGAAAATTTTAAGATGCGGTATTAAATGTGACGACAGGGCTATATTAAATTGATAAAAATATTGTTTTACAGGATATCTGGACAAAATTATGTTGGATAATAATCCAATGTCACTAGTGAGACTGTAGAATATGAAAACAAGAAGTATGTATGGAAGAAGGCGTAAAGAAATATTCAAATCCGACACATATTAACGGGTTATATTGAATGGTAAGTGAATCACATGTAGATACCAATAATGGAACGAGAAATGAAATGAGATAAAGATCGAAGCATTGGCAAATACCGCTGAAAACGTGACACCGCCTATGCAGTTAGATGAGACAACTCTAAATTGAACATGATGTCTATTATTAGATGAAACTGACGTGTTTAATAACTGCACAGATCTGCCACCTACGTGCAAACGGAAAATAGATGCCGCATTTGCTACCATTTACGAAAAGCTTCACAGAAAATATACTAAACATACAATAATTATGATAATTACCTAATAAATACACCAGAAAATAATGAGCAAAAAGCTGTGGATCCAACAAAAAGTTAAGTGAGGAATGTTAGGCGCCATCTCCACGGGCGAGAGAATCGAGGTGATAGTCTCGCCGTGTCATCAAATTCTTGCCGCGATGATATTGCCCTGTGGAGATTGCTTCATACAGTTTTTATTGAATTGAATGGCACGGCGCGACTATCGCCGCGATACTCTCGCCCGTGGAGATGGTGCCGACAGTTATTGATCGTTTTATAAATAGTTCACATTCATATCAAATGTAAGTAGATGTGGGACGAAGATCAATTATTAGATGCCACTATAAAAGATTCTTATTTAGCTTTTATGATGAGTAGATATTGTTCTATATAAACATTGACTAATTCGATATTAAAGCTACTTATTTTGCAATGTTATCATTTGAAGTCAGGTCAGAATTTAGATGCATAATCAATTCCACGATAGTTTCGAGCAAGGGAAAATTTATTATCAAAGTTGTAACTAAAGACAGCAAGTTAATTAAAGAATAATTATATTTCAACAACGAAGCTTCTTGAACCAACGAGCAGCGTTATTATGTTTTCAATTTTATACTGCTTTCAACTTTTAAGACTGAAATTGCTTTCATAACCGACAAGCGAGGAGAAATGTTTGAAGTAAGTATTATTATATAGTGTGGAAGAATTTAATAAAAGCGTCGTTTCTTAGTGCTTCAGAGTTCAGACTTCGCTAGGTATGTAAGGTATTGTTGTCGGGATCAAAGTCCTATCAAGTAATTTGTACAGCATACCGTCAGCAGTCTAGTATCAATTTGTGCGGGCGTTGTTTTTCTAGCGTCTCGAACGAACTGTCATCGTCTTTTATGAACATACAATCACGGCTTTTGCCAACTACTCGTCTGATATTCATTTAGTTGACATTTAGTACACCTGCTGTTACCATCATGGTATTAGTGGTCTAAGCGATAGTGTCTTTAATAACAGTTTTAAAATGCTTGCTGGCTAGCTTCCAAAAACTCTAAAATATCATGAACATGATTGTATAAAGTTAACTGTTTGGAATTTATAAAACTATTAAACCACGGTACAAATTACATTTACAGTACATTAAAACACGGTAACTTGTCATTGTAGCTACTGCATTTCCTAACCACAGACACATATGTCAAGATGGATGAAGCAAAACATTTTGCTGTGAATTTTTTGTATACGAGGTTGATCATCTTATGCAAATTCTTTCATTTCATTCAAGCATCTACCAGAAATCATGAATGAAGATACGAAGCTGCTATTATTTTACTAATACTTGTGACGGTTGCCAAAAATACCTCGTGTTTATCACGAGTTGTCAGTAGCATTACGGCAAGATTCATTAACTATCTTTTCGTTTCCTCTTTCTCTTAAGATCGGAACGAAATCAAGGTCTTTATCTATTGCATATTAAATAATATTAATTGTTTATCAATTATCTTGACCTGTAATAAATCTTTTTTTTCCGATAATATATTTTGGACTTCGTCTTTTTGGGTTTATCAGATATACATTGTTTAATTTGAATCTTCTCTTTATTAATTACTTTCTTTATCTTGTATTTCGTCTACGTATTTTATCTGTCCTGCGTCTGTGTTTTTAGTAAAATGATATCAGCCTGTACAATAATAGCAACAACATTAAGAATCTATTGCGTAGTAAATTTTAATCAACGGATCATTATTTTTAGTCGTGTTGTTATTTTTAACATAAACAAAACTAGAATTAGTTATTTCGTTGGTGTTATTTTTGACCACGATGATATTATATGTACAGAAATAACCTTAACATAAAACAAAAGCATATTAAAATAATATTGTAGTCACCTTGCAAACGTGATTCGATTTTCAAGGGTTGGGAAACAATTCCAGGAGTGGGAGACTATCCCGTTAACCGTTTCGTAGGCTTTTATTAAAATATTCAATGTACTCAATACTAATCTGAGAGCTATTTTTTTGCCAGCGACAATACAACGCAATATCGATTACCTACTTGATTGTTTTGAATGGCAATCAGACGTAACATCCACGATCCAGTGATCATGGAAACGATAACGTTACATTATCTTATCGCAGAGTACCCACGTTTGTTTCCTACACAACTACTTGTAATTCCATCATAATGCGATATACAATATTGATAATCGCGATAATCCGACAATCGAGTTTCTAATCTTTTAATTATGTTGATTTACTCTCGTAGTAACTAAACGAAATAACTAATTTCAGATACATTTGAGGGGGCAACTACAAGTACCTAAGAGAAAAGTAAAGCAGGAAAGTGAGAAGTAAAATTCAGTCGCCAATAAATGCGTAGCTATCCCTAAAAGCCTTATTACTCTAAACGATATTCAGGGACCCTTTCCCTAAATCGGGATGGTGTAATAAGAGAAACGGAGGAGTACCTACATATTAAAAAAAAATGCATCACCTAAATATCGTGTAGAGTAAGTAATAGGGCTTTTAGGGATAGCTCTCTCATTTAATGGCGACTGACTTTAAAGAGTGAACAAATGGAACTGGATGGCGACAAAAACTATTATCAACATTTCGTTTTGGACAGGCTGGTTCGATGAACTTTAATCAGAAACAAACAGAAACGTTACCTAACTCATAACTATCGCAGCTAATCGTAGATGTTAGACCACAGGCAGCCACAGATAAGTAATGGAAATAAAAAACAAATGAAGATAGCGGAATCCCCCACGCGACCACCACGTGGAGACCGAGTGCAGACATAATGATCTTTATATATCTATAACAATTAATAGTCAATTGTTTTATAGATACTAAAATAATATTATAGTATCTATACTGATACTGGTGGTATTCAATATCACCTTAAATCTAACTGTTATTTAATATCAGCTGTAAATAGATGTAACTGCAACAATGCAAATATAGTGGTAGTTCGAAGAATTACCTCACACAATGAGCTAGATGTGAAGTTGTTTGTCGGTCGCCGCATTCATTGTTCAATAAGCATATTTCAGAGTTCACACAGGGGATCAGAATGTCAACAATAGATACCGCCCAGCGACAATACTGCGATGACCTGAAGATAAAAATATTTACGGAACCCTACCCGTTCTGTAAACAAGCCACTGTGAAACAAATTGTTAACGGTTCATGCAATAAAACCACTTGCTTGAGGCATCCCTGGAAAAATACACGCGACAAAGTAATCAAATGATGAAATGTTGCATACTTTATGTATTTTTTTAAATTAATTATCTGTTGACTTGTTTGCGTGTTCAGTCTAATTGTATCAATGTTTTGGATGATATGATTTTGATTGTTTCTTTCTTCATTTTTAGGGTTCCGTAGTCAACAAGGAACCCTTATAGTTATGCCATGACCGTCTGTCCGTCCGTCCGCAGCGTAGCTCAGAGACTCTTAGGACTAAAAAGCTATAATTGGGCATGGATATACATATGTATTAATCACGCCGACAAAGCGGTAAAATACAATCTTGAAAAAAAAATTTTTGTTTAGGGTACCTCCTGTACACGTAAAGTGGGGATGTATTTTTTTTCTCTCGTCTACCCCATGGTGCGGAGTATCGTTGGATAGGTCTATCAAAAATATTGCGGGTTTGTGCATTTTTCGATTTAGGGATCCGTTTGTGAAATACTAAGCTTAAAAGTGATAATTTTTATTGAGTCAAGTGTCTACCCGCCAGCTAAATACTTACAATTAGTTGCTTTTGGATATGTAAAAAACCATAGCGTACTATTATATGTAAGACCTAATTGTATACCTATGTTCCACAAATAAATTTTATGATTATGATAATATAATATAAAGTTAATAAATGTCATTTCACATCGTCACAATACGTTCATTGCTTTTTATTGTGTGCTGTATCATGGTTTTTACTTTGTATTTTATTGACACCGCTGTTTTAAATTATAATGCATCGGTAATTTTTTTATAGAGTTTACCAAACACGTGAATAAACAGTGATCGTTAATAGGTGATTACTTTAATCTTTATTGTTATATACCTTAGGAATTTAAGAGCATGCAACTGTAATATCCAAAGCCTTGTAAACTTTATTGTAACCATTATAAACATTATGACTGTCGTGAATCATGATACATCATCCGATGTAATTGCACTTACAGGAATAATTATTATATGTATTTCCTAATTCCCTTTCTAGAAGTATATGTAAGTACTGTTGTTTTGATCTTCATTTTCAATTCTTTTTGCTGTTTCGGCAATTAAAATTATTACTTTTATTAATCCGGCAGTATCAAATCAGCCCTATACTTATGCTTTTAAAGTATAAATATCTTAACTGAATATACCTTGCTACACATTGGACATGATGATGCGGCGTGGTAGTAAACCTATTATGCAGTTGACTGAAACAATATTTTGCTCATTCATTACAGTAGTTACTTTATCGTTCATCTACTAGATATCGTGACTGTCAGTAAACATGTTACCATGAATTTATGGCTACAATGCTAGCTCTGAACGAGCACTACAGTCCATTGTCCGTAGAATATCTGCTTGGTTGGAAACTTGGAATATCATTACGATTTGTAGTTTTGTACTCTAGAAGGCCGAGTTTGGTATCAGAATGTATCCTTAGGTATATCAAACATGATATCAAATCCAAACAATGGTTTTTTAAAGACTGATCTTAGTGATTATTCACGAAAACAAATATATTTTTGTTACAAATTATCATCAGTCCTGAGTCTTCCCTCGTTACAGTATTTTCGTAGTTGTTCGAGAATATTCCTAAAACGTCTTTATTCCTCGTTACGTCACTGTCTGTGTTTCTGTCTGGCGATGGCGTTACGTCAGTCGACGCGGTGCTCCGTCATTACTCTCTGTTCAGTGGGTCTACTCTTGAAGTCCGTCAACGAAGATACGAGCCCGTTCGAAAGTAGTTGATCCGACAAAAAAAAGTGTCAATTTCCATTTTTCGGACGGGCTGAAACACATTGGACGTAGGGACAGCTGTCAAATCGTATAGTCAAAGTCATTCAATCTTAGTTCGGACTTCGGAGACCGAACTAATCTCATGTCCGTAAGTGATACGGAATGCTCGGCCCAAACTTCGGATTTCGTGCTTAGAGAGTAGACTCCATGACATCAAACATGATCGACTAGCCCATTAGCGTTCCCTTGTGAGATCGATACAAGGAGTGCCGTGACGGATTTGGTCCGAACTGGATACGAAGACAGGAGTTACTTTACAATTTTCAAATGCTTGAGCTAAATATTTACAATCAAAAATCAATTTACTTGGGATATTGCAAATTTTATTTGCTTTTGCGAAATTGCGACGGAATTAAACATTAGCATATTCACATTTCTTTTTATTTCCTCTTTCTACTCGAAATTTGCAATAGCTACATGTAATTTCATAAGATAACCACATTTCTACATTCGTTTTGCAGTTTTATCTAAATAGCTAAGATTTTCCTCATCCAAGATTGATGATATTTCCTTGTGATTTCCAAATGAAAAAGCCTCACATGTAAGGAATTATTTATTTTTACTTGTTTTTCAAAGATCTTGGTGCGTATTACGATTATGTTACCGAAACCTTGATAAAAGATTACCACTGCACGGCGACGCGACGGTGCCTCGGATCACGCACTACCTGCGTGGCTAGGGTTACCTACCTGATTAGCACATTTAACTAGACTTAGATTAGGTCTCAATGTACAATTAGGCGTGAGATTAGGTAAAAGTCACTAACCTTAAACATGGTAGTTAATCACAGGAAAGTTCTCGATAACATCCCCTTCGGGAGTTTTTTATGCTTAAGTATATTATTTTAATGGTGAGTATTTTAGAGTTTACATTAAAATATAGCTCTGTTATGCCCGCCCTCGTTGAATAGTTTCATTTTGGCCTGAAAAATACGTCGAAAAAAAGAACCAAATTTGAACCATAATCATGATTTGGCTCTTGTCCATTTATAAGGAAGTCGTCAATTACAATTTCTTCATGAGTAACACCATAATTCATCATTACCTATTGACACACACACATAATTATGTAGTTGGAAAAGGCTAGGCAGATGATGAGGAATCTACATTTGTAACTCCATCCGTGCTTCATCTAGTTTACCTAGAAATAAATCCAAGCATATTCAAGCATAATATCCATGTAGAAATTGGTATTCGCATCACATGCACTTTGTAGTGTAAATGATTGGTCTATACCACAGAAATCTTAATAATGTGGTCTATACCTATAAATTTCCCCACATAATTATAACATTGGATCAATTCTTTATGTACCTACGTTAGATTATTGAGTAATGAATGATCTTCGTTATCAATATTGACATCAATTGCGTAGATTTACTACGTCACAACTCACACATCGACAATTTATCATTAACACAGTAACTGACAATGTTTATTATAATAATTAATATCGTGGTATGAGCGCTAGTTACAAGAACGTCTCGGTCGTCTACAATATTAAATATTTATTTAAGTACTACAATAACCAGTTTCCTTCAGTTTATTTTTATAATGGTCGGTATTCAATATTTGTTTTTCTACTTTGGTTTAGTTCACAGTGGAAATATGAACTTACCTGCCTACATTGCACTTATGACTTAGCTAAAGACTTTTTAAACGGAAGTTTTTATGTCAAAATATTCTATTTTATGCTTTATAAAAACAAAAATCTTGGTGCAACAGTATTGTGTTTTATCTTCAGTAAAAACATTAAAGTTACGAGCGTGAATAATGGTGCAGTGTGTTATTTCAAGTGTTTAATTTTGTTAAGCTATTTTTACGTGCTAAAAACAAGCAGCTGTTCAAATACTAAACTTGCAAACAACCTATTTTCCTACGAGATGTAAGTTGTCAATCAAATGATAATTGTCATCTTTGAAGAGACGGTACAATAAAATCTAAGATAATGGATGGCAGCAGTGTGAAATTCTCTATTATAGGTATACAATACGAACAAGTCCGACCTTGTCATTACTACGCAGTAAACACTATGCTATGTTACACATGAACTGTTCTAATGGGCACTAATTCTTTGACTACAAGTTAACATAGGTACGAGTCGTACCATATATACCGTATACATTTGAAAGTGCTGTGAGTCGTACCGTACGACTCACAGCACTTTCAAATGTATATGAGAAACAAATACATGAAAGGACCACTACTTGATTTACTGAAGAAACAGATCCTTTTGATGGAGATGAACCGATATATAGAGTGCCTTGACATGCAGCAATAGCAGCTGAAGATATGGCAGTCGTGCATGGATTCAAATCGTGATAAGAGTATGAGTCTACGTTGCAATTTCGTTTATACTGACTGACTCATTAACAGGATAATATAGAATCTGGCACTGTCTGGAAAATTTCGATTTAGATAATATATCAAAAATATCGGTAAGTGTGACGGATACAATTTCGATTAAATAGTGTCATTCAGGTATTCAATAAAATTGCTAAAAAAGATCTTGTACTTTTGTAGTGAACGATTTGTCATAACTTGACGAGGAATGTATGTTTTATACTGTAAAGTGGAATTTGAACAGGTAAATGTGAAAGAATCGTAGTATAAAGAAAATATGGGTTTTTCATTCCGTACATATTATAGTAGCTACGACATAATTACGTTGAACTCTGTGATCTAATAAAGCAAAGCAAGCGACAAATATTTAAGGTCCGCGATTCGTAATACATAGTTACAAACTTCACAAAAAGAGTTTGGAAGAATAATATATCAATGTTGGAAGACCTTCGAAAGCGTTAATCGATGATGTTAACATGGATACGTGACAGTATATTTTAGTTAAGTATAACACGTGTAGCCATACTAATACCAGATCAATTTGGTTCAAGCCAAACAGAATAAGCATAGAGGATTGCGTAATTGTCAGACTTGTATGCTTGCTTACGTACCTACCTAGTCCAAATTTACTAGCGTTTAAATCGCTAGATTTTAAAGCCTGAACTAATTCCGCAAATTTCTAACGAGCATTCAGGAATGTGGCTTCTGAAAATCTATATTGGTATTCCATTAGCTATTGTTTGTTGTTTCTACTTTGTTCTTCATGAAGACCCGCGGGTAATACACTATCAGTAGCAAACGGGCTTCATTTTGACAATTGAACAATATTCATTGCGTTATTTACGTTATTGAGCAGACACATTTTTCGAACACAAGAAGCAATGAATTAGCAAAATCCTTCAAAATGATTCAGATTGTGATTAATAGTGATTATTAGTTACGCAATTAGGGTACCGGTTTTTATATTGGAATGCCGAAACGATATTGAAATATCGAGACCTCGATGATGAGTGGCAACACGTTTGTTAGATACTACAAAATTAGGGAAGTGAAGAGTGGATACAAAATATAAACAATTGATAGCAGCACTTCACTCCACACCACTTCAAGATAAGTTTATAGCGCCGTATGACGAGTTTCAAGATCAAATTTATTATTTCCACTATCCATGTTTGCACACGAAGAGTTCGAATGTTTTAGGGAAAATGCTATCTTAAATAAATATTTTGGTATCAGGCGCTGGGCGCATGTTTGGAGTATTTAGTTGAATATCAATACTGTGGTGATAGTAAGAAATGGACGTGAACAAATGCGCGATGTAGCTATCACTTGCTACCTTTGGAATAATACGTTTTCTTTATAATTTTTTTTACATAGTCTGTATTCGATCATTTCAATCACTAATTCTCGGTATCATTCGAACGCAACGATAATTCGACGAAATTAATTAAGTAGAATTTGATACGGCCTTCAATATGAAGCCAAAGGGAAAATTTATTTATCATTTGTATAACAATGTTTATCAGAAATAGGGGACTCATATTATATTTTTGGGGATTGGTGCTGCTGAGTCTGGGACATGATATAGAGTTCACATCTTGAAATCAGGATCTAATGAGAAAACAATCGTCACTAGATCCATCATGGATCTGGCCAATGGATCTTCTGAGAATGAACGAACTAATTGAACAGGATAGTCTTCAAAAATGCTTCCAAAATATCAATACGGAATCGATGAACCCATCGATCAGTATAAAGTCATCCAAATCGCTAAGTATATTTGAATGCAAGTTAATTAACACCCGCTATGACACCCGCCATCTCATTCCACGAAATCGCATGCGAGAATGGAAATATGAATGTCAACATTAATACATATCATGTTCAAAAAGCGAAGCAGCCAACGTCATGAAATGAAATTCTTCCGTTTCCGTTCCCACAGAGACTTCGTGTTCTAACTGTCGACTGAGCTATCTTATAGAGACGCGAGAGTCGGTCCCACGGAAACACAGAGACAACTGTGTCACAACTTGGAATTCTGAAAGCGTCCTTAAATCTGCGGTTCTATGGAGATATGAGATGAATAGCTTCATAATGTGGTTGAATAGTCGGGTAATTTTATGGTGTGTAACCTACTCGTTAAATTATTGCCTCTTTTTCAACAGCCAAGGTCGATTTATCAGGGTAAGTAATGTAATCGCATGATTAGGCAATGTTTCGGAAAACAACTTTATAGATGAAACTAGTTGTGCTTTGCGGTTCCAATCGCAGGAAATCTATTTATCGTGCTGAAAAATATCTTTGTAGGTCAGACTTCCTTTTTGACACTCTACAGTTAGGGAAAGTTACAAAAAGATACAGGGAGACTGATTTTTGATTTGTAATGTTCAGGCAAATTCATATGGGAAAAACGCTTAATAAAGAGATGTCTATTGTTCAAAATAATGAAGCATCACCAAATAATGAAGCAAGATATAGACCACGTTCCCACGCCCTATCGCTATCATAAATTAATATTTATAAAGTATTTAGGAGGAAGAAAACAAATGTAAAAATAATGAAGCTCTTCCCCGAGATAACACTCAAGGTCTTGCAACAAGGCTGTTCTATATTAGAACACAAATATTGATATCAAACGGTGAGGAGAACTGTTGACTTGGAACTGAGTTATTTATTCAAGAATACGATAATTTCTAATTAGCATATATCAGTGCATGGAAGTTGAATGTCAAGTTCATTACATATAGGCCTTTAAACTGCGCTTTAGCATACATTATAATTAACATGAATTCTTCCTGTTAGATTGCTTAATTCTCCGTAATTTATTCTGTGAAGACAACCAAGCCTTCGACTTATGCTTACGCCTGAAGTGTTTGCTTTTTGATTAATGCATACACTACATTAGTAGCTCTGTAAACATTATTTAGAAGATCCCGATTCCAATAACATGTATCTGAAACCACGCATACGGTTTATTTACGGCGCAATTTTGAGGTACAAATAATTATGGAATACAAACAGATGAAGAAACAACTTAATCACTTAAACACAACTGTCAAAAAATTAAAATACATAACTCCACGGTCGTTATACTCATCCATACCAGCAGGCATAGCGGTTCTAGGTAATGGACTTGCTTTATACGATGTTACGAGTATGGCATAAAATCACAACAAAACAAATATCCCTCGGCGCGCTATCGATAAACTCCTGGCCAGCACTACGGCACAGATAAATCAAACAACTGCGCAGCTCTGCCTCAGAACGGCAGCCATTATCTATTTGTTGGCGAATAGATGACTGGGTCACACAAAATGACTTGATGTTACGAGCACAAGATCGGGAGGGGTCTATTATACCTCGTGCGATGACTATTATGTAATTGACGTCTTTGAACCGCAGTGCTCGAGGGGTAATGGCAAATGGCGTACTAGATATAAAAAACAGCAATCGGATGATTTGGACGCCTATTTGGAGAAGTCGCCTAAAGCAGAAAGATAACAGAAGTTAAAATTACTGGGAAGCTTGCCTTTGATCCAGGAGCCAGTGCAGACGCTTTTACACATCGTTGGTGCGGCATAAAATAGCAGAGGGTTGCTTTTGAAGGACCACTCCCATTTCCATACTGTTTTAATGTCACATCTGTATCCGATGGCCTATGTTCAGCAGTGGACAGCGATAGGCTAAGTCGATTGAGTTGATCTTAACCAATGCTGCCAGCCTTTTGGGCGCTTATCCTATTGACAGCGATGCGGACGAATTTTTTGATGCCCAATGAGCTCCTGTAGTTTTCTTTTTTTTACTATATAATATATTTTTAGCAATCGGAAGTGGAAATGTTTAAAAAAAAAGCAACACAGCACGTGAATTCACAAGTATAATCAATTAATTTCAATACACACGTTTTTAAATTATTACAACAGTCATTTTCTTACACAAGGAACCAAATAACGACTAAAACAAACATAAATCACCACTGGTTATAGAATTAACCTCTAATTATCTAGTTCAATCAAATACAACAACAATAAGACTTACAGCCCATTGAACGATGTTGCCGCTATGAGTGACACCCGAGGGTGAGCGCGCTCCTTTTATACTAGATTGGAAATTGTCACGGGATTCTTCCTAACAATATATTTAGTGTTGGCTTGTAAATTGTAATTGTTGTCTTTGTGAATTATATAAAATAACATAAATTAAATTTTAAAAAAACATTGGTTGTCTGTAAAGTCGGTTTACGGACGATAATTTTACGTGATGACGTCATAAGAAAACATCCGCTCATGCCTCTCTATCGCTTGTTCCGCGCTCTCGCTTGCACACTCGGCTCAGGCGGAACGTGACAATGCGTTATGCTTTTTCGTGCGTGCAGCCGGCGTTCATCGATTTATAAGACGTTATCATGTCAAAAAGTTGACATGTATCTCATACGTTTCTTTCCACTAAACTCTAGATTCATCATTCACTAAAGCATCTGAAGTATCAGAGCTTTTTTCTTGCAGTTTTGCACGATGTTATTCAAGATTGTTCAAGAGTTCTTGAGTTCCCCCGATACAAACCCCAGATTTGAGGTCGGCTGTCTCATGAATTCATGATTTTACATTACTTAAGATTCCATTTTTGATGGTAACTAGTCTGTGAATATTCCAGTATCGACCGGTAGTCTGGCACTCTCAGAGAGGTCTATGAGGTAAAACCTCTTTGAGCATTAGTAATGATGTTACTGTACCGCAAACCGCAAAAGGTACTGTCAGATAGCTCCATGTAACCTTATAGCCCGCGGGGCAATTGCGTAACACATTGTCAATTGGAATCGGTTTCATTTTGACAATTCAACAACATTCATTGCGTTATTTACGCGTTGAGCAGACAAATTTTTCGAACTTATGGAGCAATGGATTAGAAAATTGTTTCAAAATTATTCTGATTCCGATTGATAGTATGTTACGCAATTAGGGTGCCGGTCAAAAAAGACATTTAAATTCGCATAAAGCTGAAAATTGATATGAATGTTGGGAACACCATTAAAAATAAACTGTCAAAAGTCCCCATCGAGCCGACGTGTGCAAAAATTTTTATTCAAGGTCAAATGTTCCAAAAATCGGTTTTTTGCATTTTTTAGCTAAACGGTAAGTTTTAGGTATCATAAAAATAGGTAAGACAAAATTTGTTAAAGATAAATATGCATTTATTTGTTTAAATATATTTGTTTACATAGATATGCGCATAATTAAGGATGGAAAAATATTGCTGGTTCAGGTTCAACATGTTTTGCCATATTCGGTGTACAAAATAGTTTTAGTTTGTAGTATTTAGTTGGAATTATAAAACGAAATAATTAAATTATAGTCAAAATACAGTCGCAAAAATATAGTATAAAAATTAATAATAATATAATATTTAAAACAATACAATTAATAAAACTAAATACCTACATATTAAGTTATCTTAATTAAACATTTTTCATTTAAAAACTTCGTAACATTCCCAAGTAGCAAAATGTGGCCCTGTAATTATCCTAGGAGCACGTATTTTTTAATCCTATAGAAATCCTGTAAACGTTTATAGAGCCGCATTTGGGCGCAGTTTATAGGACTATTACGCCCTATAGTCGCTTTGTTATAATCCGGTAAAGTGCTATTTGATTTTATAATTACCTTATTAAGTGCTTTAACAAAATATAGTTGTCCTATAAAAATCCGGTAAATGCATCTAAAAAGAGCGATTGGTCCTCTTATGATCTGGCGCGTGCCACTACTGGAGTAGTTGATCCTACAGTGATCAGCGTAATACTAACGTTAACTCATTGTGCTGTGCCGGTGCGTGAGATTGAATACATTTTATTTTCATTATAATAAAGTCTGTCATTATAATAAAGTAACTTTTGCCATGTTACTGTTTTGTAAAGAGTGCCTACTCAACTTGCGAAAATCATTTTATTGATAAAGTGTTAGATGATAATAAACATATCTTCATGCGCCTTCAAAATTTAACATTTTCATTATTTTTTAATTCATTAATAAATTAATAAATACCTATCCGACATAGGGTCGAAACACGTGCCATTACATTGCATTTATCAGAACCTTTATATGACTTTTTAATCAAAGTTAAGACGCTTACATGACATACCTACGCCACCATACTTAAGTTTTAGGGTTCTGTGGGTAATGTGAGTTAAACCATACGGTAATGTGCAAATCTTGTAAGTTGTTGCAAATATTTATACTTACATCAAACATCGCCACAGGTCACCGATACTAACCTATGTAATTATGAATTATCTTAAAATTTCGCTATGTTATGATGTATAAGTATTGTTGTTATTACGTAATTTTGCACCCCTAGACTAGTGTCCAAACAAAATCAATTTTATTGCCTTTTTTTCCTAAATACGTAATTATAAAGTTCTTAAACATTTTCAGCAAGCATTTCAATATCTCTGGCACTCCATTTGGTAAGGTATTTACCGAAATTGCCATCTCTCCAACCCAAAAGTAATCTCTTCATCAAACCAAGATCTATTAGATGAAGTGAGTCAGCTACAGGAAAATCTTCTATCATATCGATTTTCAATTGTAATAGCGGTAAATCTTGTTTATGATGTTCTTCATATTTTTTGGCTCTAAAGTCTTCGTCATTTCTTTTTGGACAATCATATGTAGGAAAAGTTACGGTATGAGATACATGCGAGTATTCACCCACGACTGTACATTTCAAACAGCCATGCTTGCTGTTAAAATTGGAAACACCTAATCAGAAATATTTTTTGTTAGAAACTTACAAGTACATACAATCAATTTTTGAAATTTAGTCATCTAATTGTCAGTTAGTAACAATCAATTTCCCCATGGGAGTGACTCCCAAATTGAATAAATCATCTAATGATACAAAAAAAATATAATGCGCCCTACCCGTTTTGTAAGTAAAAAGCCTATAATCTAGATATTACCTTTGATGAATGCTCTTGCCGGAGAGTCACAAATAAAAGCTCTGATTTGTATTGTGACTATACAATCATTACCAGTTTTAGATTTGACTACCAGCCCATTTTCAAGTTGTTTTAGTTCGGTTACCATGGGATCAAGGTAAGCACTTAAATTTGATGGTTTACTGGTCCCCGCATAAATACCTTAAACATACAGCATACAGGTAATAAAGTTAGAAAAGCAAGTTGTGTGTTTCTGTATATACAAGTCTACTTACCAATTATCAGAAGTGATAACTTTGGTATTTCGAAAATACTACATAGTATTGGCCAGAATTGTTGTCTCGAACTGTTGTATATCGGCAGACCGTCGATATTTATATTAAGCGAAATAACATTTGGAATTTGATCTACAATTGCTAAAACCTTTCTTAACTGTTCTATTAAACAGTTATGCCAATAATGTCCTGTGCCCACAGTAGTAACGTCTATTGTTTTATTGTTAGTTTTAAGGATAGTGCGGGCATCCCTAGGTAAAGCATATTTTATCCATTTATTTAAAATAGCAGAAAGTTCATTTAAAGCTGAATGTGATATATTATTCCTAATAGCCCACAGTTTTATATCCATCTGTAATTCATAATTTTTATCAAACTCAGTATGATCACCAATTCACTATTAATGCTTCCGCTATCATTTTCCGTATCTTTTTGAACATTACAACTCTCTGTAAAATTATCCTCCCAGTTGTCTAAGTCTATTTCCATTTTACCGTGTACGGAACCATCACAAACTTCACCAGGCTCTTTTTTATTTAAGAACTTTTCTTTTGATCCGCTTGACCCGAACTCCGGTACCGACTTCATTTCAAAGTACTTTTTCGAAACTCTTCTTCGATAACCGCCACTACGCTTAAATCGTCTCCATTTATTTAAATCCATATTTATATTGTTCCAGCTTTCTCTAACAAATCACAAGATGGCCGATTACTCTAATAATAGCAAATGTAGAACACATTTAAGTAGAATCTTACTTATAAAAATCAGAGGCTATGCTAGCTTGGTGCTAAAAATCCGTTAAGGGTCACGACTAAGATAAATTTGCTCTATAATATCTTTACCTCTAGCAGCTATATCTGTGGCATTTATAGGAAGTGCATGTCTTATAGAAGAATGAAACATGACGTTAACAAGATAAATCGATCTTACTAAATGCGATTATCGGATCAAAAGTCACACTTTGCTAATTACTTTTATAACTTGCACTTATAAGACTGAACCTGACTGACCGCTCTAGTAAGAGTCGTGTAAAATAATCCTATTAACATTTATAAAACTACATGATAGGGTCGAAAGTACTTGTAGTGCAAATCATCTTAGAAGATGCTTTGGCAGGATCAGTGGCTTGAGTTAATGCGTCTACTAGATTTCTGTAAGACGTGTAATCTTATAAGTCAATTGCTATAGGAGAATTTTGCTACTTGGGTTATACATAGATATAGTATCCCTTTCTAATAAGCAATTATTTTAGCACTCTCTTGAATGAATTGATATTCATTTCCTAAGTTCATCATGCAATTATCTACAAAAAAATTTCTTACACTTTTTTCCTAAGAATCACCATTTCGGTGTTCCTAACATTTATACCAATTTTCAGCTGTATGCGAATTAATGTAACCTTACCCCTATTTTTGAAGGTAACTTGACCGAACTATTATACATTACATAACCGTGTTAATCAACGAATTCCTTCGTGTACGCGCCACGAAAGATGAGATTTGACGAGCGTCAGTGGGGTGGGGAGCTTGCGCACTGCGCAGGTACAGTCGTGTACGAAATAGCTACCCATAATTTTTATATCTATTCAGAGATTTTTCGATGATATTTAGATTTAAATTCGTAACAATATTATAATATTTATTACGAAATTATAAAGTTTGAGATAAAAAAAAATGGCAGATTTTCCTAGTCACTGTCACTAATAAATACACCAGCGGGAAAATCATCGTTCGGGACGCGACTGCAACCAGGTACATTAACTTCAATAAATACACTACTTGTTTCATCGTTTTCGTCAGATGACGATGAGGAACTGCCTGAGTCTCCTGAGTCGCTGTCGCAATCTCCTAGTCTGATAATTATGTCCATCGTATCCGTCAAATTGTCAATTATGTTATCACTTTCTACGTAAAAGTCTTCAATTTGTTTTGTGTTATCACACAGCGCTTTCCATTCATTTGGTCCCATTTGGTTTGCCTTTTCGGTTACTAACTCTATCATATGCTTGAGGTTCCATTGCACATTCTTACTACTCGCATAATCTTTTATTGAGGCCCAAGCCATTTTGATTGGATTTAAATCTGGGTGGTTTGGGGGTAATCGCAGTACGTCATGACCGTGTTCAGATAGTATTTTGTCAACGCTGAATGTCTTAAATCGTTCTTTATGTATTTTTATCAATTTGTACAATTGTGGTTTAAGCATATCTGGAGTGTAGGGAATTCCTTTTTGGGTTAGCCATGATTGCATATCAGCTTTCTTGGTGTTCGAGCTTGGTGCAGATTCATACTCCTTATTGTGATACGAGGCATTATCAACTACCACGACGGCATTTGGTGGAAGATTGGGTATTAGCTGGGATCGAAGCCATTTCTGATAATTTTCGTAATTCATGGCGTCGTGGCAGTCACCTGTTTTTGCCCCAGAGATAAAAGTCAGTAAAGCGTTTGGTATGGAGCCACTTTCAGATCCAGCGTGTACAATAACCACACTCTGACCTTTCGTTATTGGTTTTTTGAGCACTTTATCCGAATTATCAGACCAAGATTTGGAGGTAGTATGCGTGAAATGCACGTAAGACTCGTCAGTATATACAATAGAGCGGCCTTCTTGGCGATATCTTTGTACTTTTTGTAAATATTCAATTCTTTTCAGTCTGATATTGGATTTTTCAATAAGAATTTTTCGATTATTTTCGGTCCTCCTCCATCGAAAACCAAGGTCTTTCAAAATGCGGCGTAGACTTGTTGTAGAACCTTGATAGCCAATATCATCCCGCAACTTTGCTAAAATTGTATTAAAGGTCGGCAGTTCCTTGTTCGTAACATGGACGTTGTGAATACATCTTTTTATCACTCCTTTGTCAAATTCATCTATATCGGTTAAAAGTTTGGGCCTTGACCTTTTTTTTCCGGGAGTGCGGAAAATTGGTACGAACTCGGAACTGTTTCCTTCCTTCACAATTCTTTTTATTGTAATTAATGATGTTTGAGTTGCGGCCGCTGTACGCATTTGTACCTGCTTCAAATTTTGTACACCTTCCTTTGCTTCTTTTGACATATAGGTGTACACGTCGTAAACCATCTTCCTAGTTTGCCTTCTTAATGTTTTACCTCGAGGCATAATGAAGATTATACAAAGTTGCACTCGTATACAACAACACAACTATAAACAAAGTAGAAAATAAACACAGGTTGCACTCGTCTGTACTTGCGGAGTCAAGCGGAGCGTGCACGTGGTGAGGAGAGCGGGAGGCGACTAACGCGCACATGCGCGATGCCGTGCCGCGCCTCCCGCGCTCTTTCCGCCGCCTGCCCCGATGACGCCCGGTCCCTTCCCGCCTCAGACCTCATACCGCTAAAGAGACCTTTAAATCGTCTACCGCGCAAGTCAAACCACGTGGTGTGTCAAGTCTCATCTTTCGTGCGGGGCGCGTAATAATTAGCCCCACGAAAGATGAGACTTGAACCCGCCTCCCGCGCTCTTTCCGCCGCCCCTATGACGTCCGGTCCCGTCCCGCGCTGAGACCTCATATCGCTAAAGAGATCTAAAGTCGTGTAGGTACTGCGCAAGTCAAACCACGTGGTGTGTCAAGTCTCATCTTTCGTACCGCTTACTATATCTTACCAGCTTAATATGTTCATAAGAGCTCCTATGTATATCATATTTTAGCATTTGTATCATGGTCATCCAACTAGGGTTTAAAATGTAATTAATTATTTACACTAGATACTAAATTAAATGACTAACTAACTTCTATACAAATAAATACAAAAACAAAGGACACAGGCGTCGAAGTATTCGTCCGCATCGCTGTCATCCGGAAACGTGCCCAGAAGACTGGCAGCATTGCCACGTTGAATGGCAATGCTGAGGTAATAATAGGGTTTATGCCTTGCTAATAATAGTTTGATTGTGTTATACATTTTATAGGTTAGCAATTCGTATTATTAAAACGCCTGAACAATTTCTTAGTAGCCTTAGTATTTATCTTAAGTTTTTGTCAGCAGAATTGACTCTATTATATTTGACAGTGATACTCTTATATCAACGAACAGAGGCTTAGGCAGGATCTCGTTGATTCATTAATACTATGTAATCAATGGGTCTTTGTACAAAACAAGGAGTGGTGCAACGGACTTGCTATTAAGGCTGATTTAGACAGGGTAAGTAACTGACTCCAAACTCGAGACAAGTCAGCGCTGACCCTATATTTACCTAGTGTAAATTGCATTTGGAGTAAGTGGAGTCTGTACTACCACAGAATATAATTATAATAGTACTAGAATACTACTGACACCCAATTCAATTTACACTAGGTAAATATCGGGTCAGCATTGACTTGTCTCGAGTTTGGAGTCAGTTAGTTACCCTGTCTAAATCAGCCTTTATTGAGGTGTTATTCCTCGAGTATTTGCACTATTTAACCATCGTATTTTCAAAGATTTGTTATTCAAATTCCAGTGTTTGCGCAGTCTCCCAGGCCTTCGCTGTCTCTTGAATTATTCCAAAAGAGATTTATTCCCTGTATCTAACGGTACCTAGTTGAAATAACTTTGTTCAGCGTTGAGTGAAATGTATTATTCAAATTACAGAATACAAATAGCTAAGTAGTATTTTTTAAACACTTAAAAACGTAAAAGATCTGCTTATAATCTGTACGATAAATGTCTACTATGTAAGTGTAGTTTCACACCATGTTTTCTTTTACTCGTGTTTCAGTTATTTGAACGACCGTGGCCTTTAAAACTGTTTGAAATATTGAACTTGAGTGTACTGAAAGCGGTTTAACTGGTTCTGTTCTATGCATTCATAATGTTACGGCATTATTTATCGAGACTTCTTGTTTAAAAAGAGGTAGCGATTGCATCATATCATCGTAAAAGTACAGTTAAGTATTAAAAAGATTTATATTTTCCTTGATATTGATCATTTTGTAGTAGGTACTAGTTATTTTACTACTGGACAAAAAGAGGTCATTGGCGTAATTAAAAGAGCGTCATGCTTTATGGGTGCTTTACATATCTAAGTACTTGATAATATGTGAAGTATGCTTATCTGAAGTCTGAAGCAATTTAACAACAGCAACGAAGCAAAATAAATATATACTTTTTAGGGCTTCGTTTACTTTCATACTGCTGATTTTCTTCACAACAAAATCTTAAAAGACATCTTACGGTAGAAGGACTGTCCAATTCTTTGCCAAGACTCACAATCAGCTCCTCAGATTGCGTAAACATATTCTCAGACCATTTTCCCAGTACATTTCCCACGCTGGAGAGCGGTTGCTCCAGTTTGTCATGTCGTATCGATTTTCCGACCATCTGGCTAAATGCCAAGTGTAAGGCTGTAAGCACGATTGTTCCTATACTGTCTGGCAACTTGCCAAATACCACAAAGTTAGACTTTTAATCAATTAAAACTATAATGGAGTAGCGTGTTGTGGGTTTTGTTGTTTCTTTGACGTTTTAGGAAACTATTTGTTTAGTGAAAAGCTTATATTATTTTAGTTTTAACACGCAAGTATTATGTAGTGTGGTTTAGTGGGCAAAGAATTATTACTATCTTGTGATAATTTTTTGCCCCCGGGTACACACGGATTAAGTTGGATTATTGTCAGATTTTAATTTAGCTATCATGAATGCATTTGAGCCTTCGTTTTTAATATTTTCAGTTTAAAATTAGATGATGGCGCTTCGGTTCATGCACCAACAAAACGGTTACTTTCTTTGATCAACCACTACGTGTAAACACATCTCAATACACAAGAGAATATTTCTCTGATCTGTAACGACCGATAGTAATCATTCGTCTCAGTACTTACTTACTAAACTAGTACATTAGTGTGACGCATTGTTTTGACCACGTGAAGATTTAGGTCTTTATGAAAAATAACAACAAACTCTTTGGCTGCCAGCACGTTGTTGGCATTTTGTTTTTCGTTCTTCTTATTTTAAAATCGTAGACATACTACTTACTGCTTAGGCTCATCTGAGGGGCTATTCTCGTAAAGTTTAAGAACGTTCACAGTCTGATCTCAGTCTCAATCTGTTAAAAATACCTCTACTAATTTTGCTACATTTTGACATTTGTTTGTCGCCGAGATGAGATGAGACTGCGACTAGATTTTGAACGTTTTAAATTACGAGAATTAGCCTTCAGATCGGACACGATACACGAATATTTGTAGCAGGTTATCGCTCTTAAACGAAGGTATAGACATGCGAGTGACTGACCAAGTACAGCAACACCTTGACTTGGCCTAAGTTCTATTGGTTATTCTGTGACTTGGCCTAGCGAAGTAGATACGGAGATTCTATAGAATAAGAGGCCAGCTTAAGAGGAAATGCGGGTGGTCGTTTCTCCATAGAAACGCTCTCGCCTGTTTTCTTTATGGTTAATAACCATAAAGCAATGGTTTTTTACAGAATAGTAAATATTAACTACTTGTATGTCCTTATGTTTTCCTTTTTGATGATACATTATTTTTATAAGCACTAGAACCCTAAAAAAATGCCGATTTAAACCGCTGTCAACAGAGGCCTAGTGTACAAATTTGACAACTATTAAAGAAAAAACAGGGACACAGTATTATATCCTTCTTATTCAGTTTTTAAAATATCTTTTAAATTGGTCCCATATTGGAGGAGTAAATAGGCGAGAGCCAAACCTCGAATTAAGACTTTTTACCTAGGATTTTTCAAAAGTCTCTCCGACCGTATATCCTCTTAATAACTGTTTTATTATAACTGACATGCGACGTACTGTACCTGGCCAAACCTGCGCGAATTTTGTGAATATTCGCCGCTGCTTGCAGTACTAGCCACGGCAATAAATTTACTGGACGAGTCACGAAAATGTTACTACTTCTCTTACCTGAGCTGAGCGCAGTAAAACTGATGCGGGATAGCTGTTAGCACTCCCGCGCCGTCTCCCGTGTCATTGTCGCAGGCGCACGCACCTCGGTGCTCCATGCGTTTTGCGAGCGTCTCTGCATCTCGGACGATCTGCGTAAACAGATTTCATATTTCAGTATCGTAAATCACGGCCTACTTGCAACACAAATCACTAAATTAAATACGTTTAGCGTTAAACATTATTTAACACATCATTTTGTCTCTTTCATCTTCAAACGATGGACACAAACAGAACGATGTTTTAATTCGGTAACGTATAAAATTTTGTGATTTGTGGTGCAAGCAGGCGCGGCCTAAGTCTTCTGTGAAGGTCTTGAGGGGATGGCAGCTGCTGTAGTCCTGTTATTGCGGACTAGCTAATTCTATTACCAGGTACAGACCAACAGACTCGAGAAAAGAAAACGCAGATTGCGAAGGAAAAACAAATCTAAAGAAGTTTGGCGACGGTGAGAGTTGCTGGGAGAAAAAACGTGCTCAAGAGAAACGTTTCTATCACATGTTTCGTGCAAGACGTTTATTTTAAAAAACAGGATGAATATATGGCTTTAATTTGTCAGCGCCAAAAGAGCCATAAGGTTCGAACTGACATAGTAAATGGAACTGATTTGTTTACATACTCTTGTTTGGTTTAACAGATGATGAGCGAAAACGTCATTATTCGGTAATACCTAAATAATTATATACATAAGTACATTGATTAAACCGTTTGAACTAGGTCTTGTTTTGATTGTACATATTAGCAAAATGGTCGTCTACACAAAACGCGCGAAACAGATGTTAACAAACAGCAACAGTAATCTTCCATTCGAAGTTATTAGTATCAACTAGATTTAAATTGCATTTAAATTCACCAACGAGACAAATGCATGCAAATAAAAATTGGATCGAGTCTAGACAACTAAATTAGGTAACTGCTTCGGTAATGGCTGCTTACATTTAGATTTTGACAGTTGTAGATGTATCATAATGAGATTGCTTTAGTACGAAGCCATAAAATACGATATTGGTAATTGACTAGTTGATTTCACTAAACATTTTGCCTTTAGCATTGTGGATTTGTGATGCGTAGAGAGCTCCAAATCGTTAATATTGATGGAAGAATGACTGCCAAGAAAAACACGCAATTGTAATTTGAAAAGTTTCCAAATAATATGCAATCAAAATTGCTATTTTCTCCATAAAATAAAATGACGGCGTAGCATTTTGACTTGGCTAATGGAAGTTTGCCAAATGCAATGCAGAAAAGATCAATATGGTAAAGATAATTTATTTGTCCAAAACTTTGCTTTTAGGTTTTCATTTCAACGAAATGGCTGTCTTGACACTCATAATCGATACTGCGGATGGATTATCTGCTCACTGCTAATTTCGTGTCTGGATACAATTCAAGTAAAGAGCAAATTTCCATGGACGCGCCTAAAGCTATTGCTATGTCTTAGGCATATTATATCTCACTAGGACACCATGGTGTCGCTGCCAGCAAAATATACACAGCCTTATGGTGGGTATCTCACCAGGCGCCCGATTGGTTGCGCAACCAACTACACATTTTTTCACTAGTATCCTAGTGAGATAGGGCCCTTATTCGACAGTAATGTTCACTTGTCTATGTCGCATCTATCCCTTTTGGGAATAATCTGACCAAATTAGCATCGGGTAATTTCAAATGGCATCCGGTGAATATTGTTGATCTATAGATTCACTGGACAATGGCGAGCGCAGAGAGTTCTCATCGCAAATTAATTAACTTCCCTAATCAACAGGAGATGGGGCGCTACCCTAGTCGAGATTCGGCTTAGGGCGTTGCTAGCGCTTATGGAGTCTGCCTGGCTTTCGGACGTCAGTTGTACAGACAGTGAGGATATTTTTGGACATGCAAACATAGAACAATGCAAGAATTAAAGTGCTTTTATACACAGTTGAAAGCTTCAATAAAACTCAATAAATTCAACGTGACTCCAGAAAGTATCGTGAAAATGATTTGTAAAGGAAACGTTTCGAAACTTCAGCATTGTATAACAGGAAAGGTTTAGTTTTGTGGAAGAATGGCTGTTTGCGCAAGATATTCCTGGAGTTGAAGCATTTGAGTGGCTTAGATGGTATTATACGTTGAATGAAAATAATTTGATGAAGAAAATGGAAAATGTTAAAGTTTTGTTCAAGAATGGACTGGTTATGCAAGATATTCCTGGAGAAGCATTTGAGTGGCTTCGATAGCAAGAAAAATATTTGTTAAAAAAAAAGGAAAATGGTAAAGTTTTAACAATGAACTGGTTGCGTAAGATATTTCTGGAGTTGACAAGAATTTGAAAGGCTTTGTAGGTTTTGCAAGAAAAAGCGGAACTCCTCCGGAGGAGGAGTTTCGCTTAAAAATAAATAGTTGCGTAAAATATTTCTCTAGTTGAATCTTTCCTAAGGATTCGACGGTTATGCAAGTGAGGTACTTACTTTATGGGAACGTTTTCCGTCGATAGCAACTACAAATCCAACTCCACAGGCCTCGTGCTCGTTCTGAGGGTCGTACAAGCCTTGCTTGGGCGGCCCTTCCCACTCCATACCTGGAACAAAGTGTTGGACATAAGAATTATAAAACTAGACATTAGGTTAGACAGAACTATAGCTATAAAACTGCTAAGTCGTTAAGAATTAAAATATAGGTATGAAGATGGTTCACAAACGTCGCCGCCTGTATATTCAAAGTGAGGGAATATTTATTTATTTAACAGGATAACGTATTGTGTTCGATGTAACGTGACATTTCCTATTGATTTTAATTCATTGAATAGAATCTGAAATGAAGTAATATTTCGTGTCATTTTGAGAGTTCCGTACCTCAAAAGGAAGAAAAACGAAACCCTTATAATTATGATCACTTCGTTGTCCGTCTGTCTGTCCGTCTGCCAAGACCCTTTTTCTCAGGAACACGTGGAGTTTATCAAATACTCAGGGCTGCAATTAGGGTTTCCAATACCGGACATTTTTTGTCATTTTTCAATACCAATTTCATTTTTGAAATATTCAATACCGGAGACCCGGTACTTATTGGTGATTTTATTTTATTTTCAGTAGAATCTACTGTGACACAATTTCGTTCTATTGCATATTATATTTCCAAGAAGGGGCCCGTGGCTAAATAATAACAGCCGCACAGGTCGATCGATCAAGTTAAGCTACGCTTGTCGCGGTTGGTCTGTGGATGGGTGACCGTCTTTACATACCGAGACCCCTCCGTGCCTCGGAAAGCACGTTAAGCCTTTGGTCCCGGCTATCATTCGTGGATCTTTGACAGTCGTTACGGGTAGTCAGAAGCCTGAAAGTCTGACAACCAGTCTTACCAAGGGGCATCGTTAGTCAGCTGCATCCGGTTAGACTGGAAGCCCACCCCAACATAGTTGGGAAAAGGTTAGTCAGATGATGATTTCCAACCAATTTTTTATCTTTATTTATTACCTAACTGCTTATTTTAATTACGTCGTGGTTTATTTTGACAGTTACTTACATTTTACTACTACTTGCGCAGGTAAAAAATGGGATCAAAAAAATAGTAGTCTTTGTATTTGCCTCTCGGTCAAGGCAAGAATTACTATTTTGAGATTCTAGCTGAGGTAAGAAGGAAGGTGAGGGAACGGCGCGGGGGAATGTCCCATGCCCTAAAAGGTGCACCTTTTAGCGCATGGGACATTCCCCCGCGCCGTTCTTGTATACTTTTTAAAAATGTATTGGGTGATTTTTCCGTAGAATGCATCTTACGGAAGTCACCCAATACATTTGGTTACACCCATGGCATTGACTGCCACCGCGGTCAACGGTGACCGCGAACAATAGATTTTCTATTGTGTCTATTGTCTGGCAGTCAACGTGTTAAAAGTATACAAGCTTTGAGCTCAGCCATAACTCTGTAGGTTCAATAAAACTCGAGATACACGTTTTGTATACTTAAAAAATCTGAAATCTCTGGAATACAGCTTAACTTGACTTTCGATGGACTCGTGCGGCTGTTATTATTTAGTCGCAAGCTTTAAGCGCAATAGACTGGCTAAGGCCACAGGCCTTAGCCAGTCTATCCAATTCAGAAATTGAAGATATTTGTTTCAAAGTTTTAGATATCATGCCTGTTCTTTTCGCATAAAAATGTACCTACAACTGTAAACTGCATTAACCATAGTGCAATTCATTCATAGAACGAACTAGGTACCTAATTAGGTATGGCGTGCAAGCACGTGCAATGGTCATGTTCAAAGGTTTACAAGGCTCAAACAAAAACCATTTCGCCTTGTTCTAGAAATAGCAGGTTCATTGACATTACTACTACAATAAACAATATCGTTGGGACTAGCACATTAGCCGGTTTGGCTAGCGTGTTTATGATCGTAGAGTCTTCTTTGCGATAAAACTAGATTATAGCATGTTTAAAGAAAAATTCTGACAGCCAGTCTTGCCAAGGGGTATCGTGTTACCCAGTAACTGGGTTGTGGAGGACAGATGTCAGTCGCTCCATGTAAAATACTGGTATTCAGGTGCATCCGATTAGACTGAGTTGAGAAAAGGTTAGAAGATGATAATGCTTAAAAAAAAGAAAAACTTTGGAATGCCAACTTGCAATACGATTTCTTTTTTAGGTCGATGCCATAGCACGTTGTAAGTAGAGATTAGGTAGTTATAAATCGAGATAGCAGCCTGATATTTTCGGGCAGCATTGGAAGAAAACCAGCTGGTGTCAGACCTTTTTCAACGACGTCCCTATACATAAATAATTCCCATTTTTGTAGACGAACAAGAAATTCACCTATTTCTATTTCAACAAGGGCACATATCAGTAAGGAATATTTTATATGATACACATAAATGGTGAGTATAGAATGTATATTTCTTGGTTTATTTATATTACAAATTGTTCGTATGACGTTCTGTTTTGAATTTATCTTCAACAAGACACGACTGCATTTATATCAGTCCATTTGTATTTACAGAAACTGGGAAACACACTTGGATCATTTACAAAATCTATTTATAATATACGTTGCCAAACCTATAGGTAATGTATGTATTCCCCTCAATTTTTCAAAAGGGTTTAATGAGCTTAGCGGAGGAAAGTTATGACAGCCTCGATTTGATGGTGAAATATTTTCTTTTGCAGCTAGGTTCGACGCTACGTTCGCGTTGCTTGCAAGTTTGCGATGCGATTCTGGTAGAGCAATTTCCATGAAGTTTTCATAGAAATTGTTCTTCTAGAGTCGCGTTTATTATTATGGGGTGAAAATTAATTCACAAAAGGATTTCAGGGGGTTTTGCGAACTAAAATAAAATAGAGGGAACATTAGTTCAACACACGGTATTAATAGAATAGAAAACACCTGAGTAAAATTCCATAAGAACATAATATTAGGTATGCTATACAACCATCTATTACTGTACTAGGAAGAAGTACCTATAGGGAAAAATATTTCAATATTATTGTATTGCAATTGTCTACCTAATGAAAACAAATTATTATGCTGCATACCAACTTATTAGTTGGTATGCAGCATAATAATTTGTTTTTAACAAAACAAAACAAAGTTTTTGACTAACCTATTGGTTAGTCAAAAACTTTTTTTTTTTTTTTTTGTAATACTAGGGAGTTAGGGACAAATGGGAAATAGGAATAGAGTTAGATTATGAGAGAGAGGTATACTTACAACTTACCGCATCATTCTAATTTATACTTTATTACAATGAGGAAAGAGTTACATTGCAATGACTTACTAATGGGTAATGGCTGAATTTTTGTTCTTTTATAAATGGTTCGTAATTAGTTGATTACCAACACCAAAATAGTCGCTGATGCGTTGCCGTCTTTTTGACGCAGTACCGGGACTTTATATTGTGTCCTGACGGAGTCTTTCCGTATCAATTCAATTCGTTGGTCTCTAGCAAGGTAGCAAGTCATAACTTAGTACAAGCTATCCAATTTAGGCGAGCCGTCGACAAACAAAGTCAAGGTGGCACTCAAATCACAATGCTTACACAGACGACACTGATAGATTGAGCTATTGCTCGTATAGGTACAGTCACGAGCATTCACTTACAATTACTCGAGAAGTCGAGATACAAAAGCGATTTTCTCCTAAAGTACGTAATACTTTAAGTATTCTGTGTCTAAAGTCAATCTGCCGAGCCTTTTCCTAACTATACTGGGGTCTTTCAGTCTATCGGATGCAGCTGAATACCAGTATTTGATATAGAGCGACTGCCTATCTGACCTGCACAACCCAGTTAGGGGCTGTTCATTTTTATTACGTAAGACAATTTTGATCACTTTCCGACCCCCCTTCCCCCTACATAGGACCTAGACAAAATAAGACTTGGAAGAACCCCCTCCGCCCCTTTCAATCTTACGTAAGATCAGTTTCTACCAAAATTGCAAAGAAAAAGTAGCAAAAAAATTAAAAAGTTATAATTTTTGCTTTCTTTTGTGATCTTACGTAAGAAAAAGACGGGTTGCACTCCGGGAGTGCCGGCAGAAGAGAAAACTTGAATATTAACGTTGAAATAAATCAATTATTAATTTAATTAATATAACTCATTTTTTTTCACTACTTCTGCGTCACTTTTTTCATTTTACGTCCACGTCCATCCATCCATCCATCCATTGTCGTGTGTCACTTGGTTCACTTCGGTTGGCGCCGCCGTAGAAAGAGAGGGGGGGGAAATCTCTCCTGACGGTCACGTGTCCTGACGCGATGTCCTGACGCGAGTTTAACATTTTTTACCCATTACAAAAAGTGTGCAACGCCGCGCCGCTAAAGAAGTTTTCACTTCAACAATCTAGCTAGACCCCTCCCACCCCACGTAAGAAAAAAAAACCGAGTGTACTTATGACCACACGACAAGTGAAACTTCAAACGTATTTGGCTATGAGAGGAAGAGAAAAAGAAAATGAGCGCGCGCACTGCATTCTCTTGCTTATATCCCCCACCCAACTCCCGTTCGCCTCGCCCGATCACACTTTTCGTAACGCTTACGTCACGCGTTCGCCAGCTTACTCCCCAAGTCAAGCGTGTGTAAAGAAGTTTCACTTCAAAACAAAGACTTGTTTGGACTCCCTCCTCCCTCAAATCGTCTTACGTCAGCCCCTTACTAGGTAACACAATACCTCTTCGAAAGACTGGTTGGCAGACTTTTTGGGCTTCTAACTACTCGTAACGACCGTCGAAGGTCTACGTATGAAAGCCGGGACAACGGCTTAACGTATGCCCCGAGGTATGGAGGGGTCTCTAGGAATTTTATGATGTTACGAACATAGTCTTCTCGTAACCATACTGTTATGAAAAAGGCCCTTTCTTTCTTCTTTTCAAAGTCACAATCGAATTTTGCGAAAGTCATAAACTTTCGGAAAATTCAAAAGTGATTTATGCTTGTGACTGTATCCTATTTATCATATTAATCATGATGGAATTTTTTTTACTTACATCGATAATGTATTCAAAGGTAATTTCTACGTTGTCATGTCATGAATTAATGAAGACATGGTAGTGACTGACGTTTAATTAATATCCTTGCCTTTAAGTATCTTAATCACCCCTGTACTCCCAGAAACAGTAGGTAGGTAGTATACTGAAATTTCGCCAGTTTTGTTCAGTTTCACCCACATAAGTTTCCCGTGGGAATATCGTGATAAAACTATCGTATGTCTTTTTCCGGGACTCAAACTATCTCTATACCAAATTTCATCTAAATTGGTTCAGCTGTTTAAGTGTGAAGAGGTAACAGACAGACACACTTTCGCATTTATAATATTAAGTATGGATGGAACATTGACATGTTATCGTAATCTTTGTTAATTAGTTCCAAGGGCACAACTTACAAGCATTTACACATATTTGATGTGCAAATGAAAGCCAGACGAATAGTCTGACATTGAATTTAAATAAAGACTAAATTATAATCTGTCTGTAAAGATGAGGTGTCTAGATAATTGAGATTTAATGACGTTAGATGACTTTGTTTGGTGTTTATCTTAATTACTTGAATTGAGTCATTAACGGCTTATTTGCAAGATTTCGGGTTGAGGACAATAGTAGAGGTTGAATTTGGAATTTTCTTGAGGTTTCTTTTTTTAATTCATGTTATTATATCTTAAGAAAAAATGTTGATGGAAACACAATGTATCTTCAGTTCAGAACTATGTAGTTTGATGGTAGATTATATTTTATTACAAGAAATCAGAATGTGGATGCAAATAGGTGTCATAAATAGTTTCAATTTTATTAGCATTTGTATACTCTTCACACAGAAATGCATTATTATGGAGACACCAGAAATAATATTTATTTTTGCATTCCTTTAATTTATCATGTAATACTACATGATAAATTATATCATTATAATGACTTATATGCTTGACCTAGTCATTGAAGCAGGAAAAAACGCTGGTAAGGGCAAAGGGTTACAAGATAAATACTTACATATCAGTAAGTAATATAGATCAATATACAATATTATTTTCATTTAATAAGGTGATGTAAATAAATAAGAATAATAGTATTTACTTACAAGAATAAAAAATACAGTTCTGTTTAAATCATACCTTGTCAATACCGAAAATTAGTGCGAGATTTTTTTTAGAATTTAAATTAGGAATGTGAAGCAGCTGACAGATCAATGACCGCCAAATCTCAGGTCATTGGTGGCGCTTTAGTTATAGACCGGTTGCTATTATGTAGAAAAAAAAAAACTCGATTCAACTGAATGAAAATCGAACGTATTGGGATAGTTGGATAATGATTACCACAGAATCATAGATGCTCAGATGTTATTTTTATTGTGTGTATCTTACCCAGTATGTAGTTACTTAATAGATAGATCGACGATTGAGGGCTATTTAGGTAGGTACCGCAAAATTATACTACGCTGCCGATTTATCAATTTATCAAATGTAAATAGGAACTGCATTTACCTATAATGTGCAGCCGGCTAACAGGAAAATATAAATATTATTATGAATTAGATTCAGAAATCCCTAGTGTTAAAAAATTATCGAAAAGCGAAGTGGATAAAACGCTGACTGAGCTGTGATTTTAAGCCGGTAGCACAGATTTTTCACCACGTATGCATTGGATTTGCATTACACGTGGAGCACCAAGTGCTTGCGAAAGACGTGCCAGACACAGCCCGTGAAAAAATCTAAAGAAAGCTACAAAAAATCCCTTACCTCAAAGTATTTTCGATAAATTGAATAAACCTTTTTCGCCTCAAACACAACTTTTAGTTCTCACTTTCACACACAAATGTTATCAAATAACAACAGATGTGCTGGATGGAGAATTTGAACAATTAGGACACTGAAAGATACCGGCAAGCGCGTAGTGACCGCTCTACAGACGACTACGATAACCGGCAGAACGCGAATAACTGAATGAGATGACTGAGATGAGCCAAAGCTATTGAACGTGAACTATTTCTGGCCCTCAATTTGGATTGGCTGGCGCTCGAGATTGAATGAACGCAATAAAATGAAGAAACGTCTTGATTGGTCAATGGGTAAAATCAGTGTTGCTATAGAAGTATCTGCTTTTCGTACAATACAAATTGTTTTCAATATTAGGTACATACTTTTTGTCATGACATGAAGTGAATGATGTGTATCCAGTGATAGTGTATTCTTACAAGATTTAATTTACTGACAAATAAAGATATTTGTTCGTATGATATGGTACCTACAAGGTTAGTAGGTAAAGGTATGTTTAGGACACATCTGCCGCTAAAAGCGGCTTTAGAATATTTACATAACGTATACTTTATAAACCAATACAAAACACAACAACAAGATACATAATTATGCTCTATTAAACAATAATTTTATTTAACATTTCAACATTTTATTTATAGACGTGTATAATAAATTAGTGGAAAAATATACAGTGGATTACTTAAATAACTAATTACATGTTTTTGGTACAGTAACGTCTCCTTTGCAAGCGAAATCACTTTAATAAATCAGAAATTATTACATAAATACTTCATACCATACCTATTCATTGATAATAGTCTGTTCTAGGTAGTAAAATATTGAGTTAGATTTTAATATACACTATGGTAACACTGATCTGTTAAAATGTATGTACTTCGTTCGATCGACCTCTGAACACATCTCCTTGCGACATATTAGTAATCTGTGAGACGTAATCTCCTGGCTGTAAATGGCTGATAGTGGGCCCAAAAAGCTCTAAGTAAACAGTATGGAATGGGTGTCAGCTGGTAGCAAACTTAGTTACCTACCACTGACAGGTCTATGATGTTTTCTCTTCAAATGGCTGTATTAGAATTTTCCTACAATTAACACTTTGCGGGACACTAAACGCCCCCAGACGTATTAACATTATCATTATTAACTTCTATTGTGTCTTGTTCAGGGTCCTTCAACCGATCAACTTAATTTTTGCTAAAGGAAAGAGCCGGCTCCGATTTGTTTTCCGGTTAGTTCAGGACTAAAGGGTTCACGAACAGTGAACATCATGATTCAAAATAGCGTGTGTGTCGTGAGGTTCCTGTATGACTGATTGACTTTGACTCTAGTGTAATCAACTTACAGCCATTTGATTGAATGAGTATTTAACTACGCCTAGATAAAAAAAATAGCAATTTTGTAAATGGGCGTCTAGCCTTTATTTCTTATGTTCTAGCTTTATATTTCGGTGACTAGATGGAAAATGACACTTAAGTTCGTAAAACAGTGATGTTTGATATTTTAGATTCTTTTTGAAAAGCAACCAAAACCCACGTCATCGGTCTTGCTTCGCGGCTTGTCCTCGGCGCAGAAGCCCTGGCCTAGCTGGCCCCCCTTGGGGCATTGAGATGTTCTGCAACGCACAGTAATTACTACTGTACGTACTTAGTAAACTCTTAGGCTCCTCCCAGCCCCGGGTTCCGGGAGAGACAAAGTTACTTCCACGTTTTACAACGAATAATAGTGCAAGATAGGTGTACCTGTACCTGTAGTGACCACCATACATTTATTAATATCTATTTCACAAAGCACGTTTAATCTAGGTAGTTTTTATGCTAGGTACCGTAAAATGAGGCTACTTTGCTCCGGTTTTTGCTCCAAATTTTGAAAAGTGTGACTGACGTAAAATGCTTCTTTGTTATGGCTTTTGAGAATATTTCCACAACTTATATAACATTCTGGCTCTAATATTTCAATGACAAAAATAGTTGTTTACTTTGATTTTCATTCATTTTTTTAATTTTAATAATGGAGCAATGTTACCCACCCTTTCGGAAACATTGCTCCTACATTTAACTTGTACTAAAACAGGCACATTTTTGAGACAGTGGCAAAGTTAAACAGCCTCAGCTGTTACTAATGTCCAAAAATAATAATAAGGAAGCAATTTTTTTATTTTTCGTCTTATTGATATGGTTTGAACACATTAAAGGAACTTTTCTATTTATATTTTATTATTTATCGGATGCGTTCAAAAATATTTCAATTTCCTTGGAGTTTTAGAGATTTGATCGAAATTAGAGATTTGGTGCATATTTAACTTCACGGAGCAAAGTAGCCTCATTTTACCGGTACTCATTTATATTGAATTGATGTTTTTTTAATTTGACTTATCTTCTATCTTCTGAGTCTAGTTGATGATTTCATTATTGTAAATTTCGACAAAAATGACAAACGTTACCTAGATATGAGAAAAGATGCTGCATTTTCTGGATGATCTGTAATTCTTTAATATGCCTGTATCAATTATCATTCAGAAAATGTAGTTCAATGAGACTTGAGAAAACGTCATTCGTCAATCCCCGATTAGCGAATCCGACGCCAGTTCATAGACTTCATTCACCATTCGGTCAGTCAACCGATCACGCGCGAAAGTTGTGCACGTTCGTAATTCGTAGTTTGAATAATTTACGATATAAAATCTTTTTTGTGCAACACTTGCATAGAAAATTGAATTTTGCTACGAAGTTTTACTCAAGGGTTTCTTATTGAATTTATTGGGTTAGACATACGATTTAGTGCATAAATTCTGTGCAAATAACGTGATTTTGTGCTAGTCTAGTATTTGTTGAACAAATAATTACTTTCGCGCTTTCGAAATTCGAATTGCATAGTCTTTGGTATTCCTGGGTCGGTGCAATTTGCAGTTCGTTAGGAAAATGAGTTTGAGCCGATTGTGTCGTGTCGTGAAGTACGATTTAGTGAAAGTTCAGTCATCTAATGCGTTGGTTTCGAAACTTTGGGGACCTTGTACTTCTAGGGAAGTGAACACATGCAGCACGCAGCGAGCAAGTGTTGCACAACACAACTCGAAACCAGACTGGAACCGAGCAGTGAGTGAGGCGGAGAAGATTGTGGGATATCCGACCTCCTTCCTGAGTCTCCGATGGGTATTGAGCGACGAGATTGCGAACGTAGCACTCCACCTACGCAAGTTGGTCGGGAGCAACCATCCCTTGCTGAAAACTGCTAAGTACGTTGCTCACATCATTATTATTCGAACCTCAGTAAATATTCAAATGAGCCACACATAAATCAATAACCTAAGCAAATGGCAAACTGCTTATTGCGTACAGTGTTTGTTGTTTCTACCGTACTGTGCGTGTTTACCAATATAAATCTCTCTATCATTAACACGCATAAGCATAAGTATAATCAGCCATAATGTTCCCACTGCTGGGACACCGCCTCCTCTCTTCGAGAGAGAGTGGGCTGTAATCTACCACGCGGGCCCAGTGCGGGTTGGTAGATGTCATGTCACGTAGCTTCGAATTTAACACGCACTATGCGGAAATCAACCTGCGACCCGAAACGCAGAAAGCCAATTGCTTATCTGTTTTGCCATAGAACGCTTTGCAAGATGATCAAATTAATTATATTTCGATGCTTTATAAATTGTTTTGGTAGCAGTAAAAGTGGCAGTTACATTCTACAATAACATTTGCATAAGTATCAATATCTACTTGTAGTGTGCTAGCTTTTACTATGTAAAGTGTTTAATTAAACTATGCATATAGGTAGTTATTAGACGTTTTATGACTGCATTTCTAAAACATAGGTAAGTACCTAATAAAATAACAAATATAGATGCATCCAATGCCAGCATTAGTACATCGTACACCCACACAACAAGCACAAAGACCAGCCAAGTGCGAATCGCGTTCGCGAACTAAGGAGTCCATGCTTCCATGCAATGTTAGGTTTCTATTATTTAGTCACGATACAAGCGCAAATTGAAAACCTATTAGTGTCCATACACACGAGTGACACGCATCAATGGTAGAGGCAACTGTAGCCGTCGATGAGTGTCGACGGCAGCCGTCGACACTTAGAATTAAAAAGATACAGCCCTGCGACAGACAGTCATACAGACAAACGGCGTAGACTTGGTAATACAGATCCCGTTCTCGAGTAAGAAAAAAAAAAGAATCACAGATTCACTGAAGAACTAATTACAGAGCTACGATATTTAAAACACTAAAAACAAATGAATATTATAAAATTTATTATAGTCATTTGTTTTTAGTGAACAGACCGACTTTCAACTACACTGAAGCTAAATAGAAAGTTACTACATGTACCGAAATCTATTATTTACTCAATCATTTCTGTACACATGCACGCATTTCTAACACATCCCCATTCATTCTCGTCTTGTAACTTAAATCATGCGTACTGTCACACTTCATACACATGAAAATGTCATAATAAATGCAATCTACTTTAAAAAATCTTAAATACATTTCACCCAGTGGCTGTGTGTTGTCTCACAGCCTATACCACTGAGTCTAAAGAAGCATGAAATATCGCACAAGAGTTCTTTTTGTGACGAAGCTCGAAGGTGAGTACTTTTTAAAAATTCATCCCCAAAGGGCCCCCGCAGACGAGGGACTTTTGTCCGCGGAGTAATTGTCCGCAAAGATAGAATGTATGGAAATCCCAGCAGCCTACTTGTCCTTCGTGTGCGTTATTGCATAGATTTCCATACGTTCTATCGCCGCGGACGAAAAAGTCGGCGGACAAAAATCCGTCGTCTGCGCAGGCTATAAAGATGAAAGTTTGTATGGAAGTTCGATATTTTGTCTATGGGAAATCCCATCGGGCGCACGGCTTGTTAGATCGTAAATATTTCATTCAAGAGTTCATAAAACTTGGGTGATTTGGACTTTCTGTCATCTGCATCCCGTGTCGACCTTTCCACTTCTTAATCTATGATTCTACGACAACACCCTGTCCATCGCCTCTATCGTCATATTTTCTATCCCATCTTACGTATTCAATATATTTAACCTCTTCAATATACTTACCTATCTGGTGGTGGTTGTTGTTTTCTATGGTTACTCTAGCTTTGCCTTGTAAATTCAGTATTCCGGATACATACCTAATGTATAATACTGCTCCATAAGCCTCTGCCCTTTTGTAAGGCTTTCATATCTGCTTCCGGCATCAGGTTTCCATATGACGTACAATATTGTAGGTATTGTATTTGTAAGACATGGCAAAACTTTTTGTTCTTAATACCATATTTAAGTAGAGACTTGCATATAATTTGTAAAAGTTAACGATCTTTAATGTGCATTTAAAGTACAAGAATGTCACGAACTTAAACTTTAGCATTGTTCTCTACTTCAGAAAGAATATTACCTACCCAGTTTAAATTTTGTTTGTGAGTCCAATTTAAGTTTGTCCAAGCTTTTTTATATCTAAGATATATTTTCTGAAATTCACGATGTCTCCGAAAATCTGTTCCTGAGCCTGACCCGATGAAACGTATATAATTTAGGAAATCTGCAAAAATTTTATGGTAACATTCGGATCTGGTGTTCACTAAGTAGTACACTTAGGATGGTTGTCGTGCTTTGACAATGGCATGTACGGTAATAATTTATCTTCGACACAGAGCTCTACATATCCACCAGAGACTTTCATTGCTATTCCTTCATTTGGAAGACATCAGCTGTTAATACAATTATGTAGTCTTCACTTACATATTCGTTGTTCTCTGTACTAACTTAGTAGTATATGGAAATAACGAGTTACCTTTGTCTATCGTACGTAACACATCGCGTGCAGAGGTTACTACCGATCGGCGATCAATGTACATTCCTCATTGCAACACTGCACATCATCGCTCATTTAATCGCTTATGCTACTTTGGTATTCCTTCAACATCCTTTACTATAACATCGCGCACTGGTTATAATTTTACGTCATAGGCTCTTTTAGCCCAATCAGCCCACTTATAATGCTCCCACTGCTGGGAATGGCTGGGATACAGCGTAGGTCTCATCTCTAGTCTCTGTAAGAAGTATTCATCAAGCGGGCCATCTTAGTTACAATTTTTGTAGAGAAAATTTCTTTAGTGGGCATTTATTGAGATGGGAAAAACCATTGGATTCGCGCCACTGTTACCGTAACCGACACCGCTTCTGATGTGTTCGGCTGTCCTCGGGATGTACTCGGTTTTAATGTATATCCGATATGTCAGTGAGTGATGGCAAAGTATTCTGTTTGTGTTTTGTTTTCACTTCTGTCGGTACTCCCGGAGTGCCCCTGTTTTTTTTTTTAATATTTTTAGTCATTATATTTTTTCTTCTCCTCCTTCTCTTGCCTCTCCAACTTGTGGAGCCACGAGTTGAGCTAACCGCCTTCTTTAATTTACTTAATTTTTGGCAACATCGTTGTGGTTTCGACCTCTTGCAAGGCGTTGCAAAATATTTCTTATGAAACGTTATAATGACCGTGCGAGAATCTGTCAATAGGCGTACAGTAATTAAATTTGACCTAAAGTTCGTTTTATAAACCCAGATAGTAATTTGACAGGTTATAATGTTAAACTCCTATACTAAAAAAAGCAAAGACAAAAGGCTTAAATGTCAGATTACTATCTGGGACTAAAAAACGAACTTTAGATTTACTTAAGAGAACTTTTTTGTATCCTCGTCACATTATGGTCGTCTCGTAACTATTGCGAACCGTTGAAGGTATATTTCGTAAGGCATTCTTTAAAGGAGGCCCGCAGCATCAATGGGATCCTTATGTAATATCTTTCTGAGAATGCCTATAACAATATTAATATTTTCAATGGATATGAAGGTAAGAATTGCAAAATATCCCAATTCGTGAAAGATTAAGCTCCTGGTAACAGTAGACGCTCTCAAAACTGTAGGAATTCACGTGCAAATGCGATTGACCAAGTAAAGCAGGAACAGAAGTAAGAAGATGCTCCTAATAAAAAAACAGTGGCACTCCGGGTGTGCCGACAGAAGTGAAAACAAAACACAAACAGAATACTCTGCCATCACACAAATCGGATATACATTAAAACTGAGTACATCCCTCTCACAAAGCCTGTGTCCCAGCAGTGGGAACATTATAGGCTGATTATGTATATGTATGTACATCCCGAGAACAGCCGAACACATCCGAAGCGGTGTCGTTACGGTAACAGTGGCGTGAATTTAACGGTTTTTTCCCATCTCCAAAAATGCGCAACGCGCCTATTGAAGTTTTGACTTCAAAAATATTTAAACTCATAATTCTTTGTCCAGGAACCTGATCTACAATGGCAAGAACAACATGCAGGCATGGGGGCTCGTCGTGCTACTGGTGTCGAAGGCAGCCGGTCACAGCCCTGAGATCCCTGACATGGAACAGGATAAGGCTGCTGGAGTTCTGCATAGGTGAGCGTGAGCGAAAAATTCAATGAATACTATAATAATTTTAATTTATTAATTTTACGTATCTAACTATATACACTACATCTATACTTATAATAAATCTGTAGAGAGGTCAATTCTGTACATGAAATATATTTTCAAAATAACTATCAGGGGGTGATTAGTGATCGATACTGATGCCAAAAATGCAATCAGTAAAATTTTTGTCTGTCTGTCTGTCTGTCTGTCTGTCTGTATGTTCCTTATAGAAACAAAAACTACTCGACGGATTTTAACGAAACTTAGTACAATTATTCTTCATACTCCTGGGCAGGTTATAGTATACTTTTCATCACGCTACAATCAATAGGAGCAGAGTAGTGAAGTGAAATGTTGGGAAAACGGGAGAAGTTACTCCATTTTTTAAGCTTCCGTCGCGTGTGCAGCCTTAATGGTTAAAGTTACATAGAAATCATGTATGACGGAAATATTCTACATAAAATTGTCTAAAAAATATCCTTCAATAGCATATGTCTATCTTTTATGGTTGACTCACAATAACACGTGTAACTCCTGATAGCTTAGCAGTTCGGAGCATTCTGATTATATTTGTTTACTCTTACGTTTATAATACTCTCACTCATCCCTAATTTAAAAAAGTTAACATTATTACCTATTCAATAAAAAAAGAAAACACCAATCTTATACATGAAATAAGCCATCGCGCCGTCGCACGTCTGAATCATGCTATAAGGCCTCATTTACGGAGACGCGGGGCGTCGCGCGTTGCGTTGAGCGGCGCGGCCCGCACTGAATTCAAATATATGGCGTTGTATGAGTACGTTTACGGAGAAGCGATTTTAGACGCGTTTGTTTGAATTAGGGCGTTTTTTGCGGCCGAGCCCGCGGATGGCACCGACGACGCGTCCCACGCGGCGTTTATCGCGGCGGCGCACGCAGCGGCAATTCTCGATGAAACTATGTCCGAGGCGGAATCTTCTGTCAGTCTTATTTAGAAATCGCGCAACACAGACGTAGTCACCGTCGCAATGGAAGTATGATATGATCATGCTGCAAGTTGCGACACGTGCGCTCCCATCTCTCGCCAACATAAAACTAGTCGATTTGATCGAGGCGAGCGTGCGCCGCCGCGATGCCCGCCGCGGGCGCCGCGGCGGGCACCGCCACGCTTCCCGTCTCGCTTCTCTATGAACATGGTCGTATATTGCTATAAGTTTGTGTTTACGCGTGCGATGATGCGTGCTGCTTCACGCGCCGCCCCACCGTAAACAGAAAAAACGTCCGACGCGCCGCGAGACGCCACGCCACACGCGACGCGAGACGCCCCGCGTCTCCGTAAATGAGGCCTAAGGATTATTTTTGTGTAACGGTTGCCGCGCTCGACACGGGTCGCGGCGGCGGTAGGGTAAAGGCGGGAGGTCTGAGAGCGAGCTTCATTGTCACAGTGATGTATGTGGACGTCGCGTCGTGTAGATTTGTATTCGAGAGTCCCCGGGTTCGATTCCCAAGGTTAGAGCGAGCTTCATTCAATATTTGTCTGTTGATGCGTTCAGAGCGTTCGACCTTATTGACAGACAATAATTGGTATTGAGAAACCGTGCTTATCAGCGCGACTTTTAGTCTTTAAATAGTTTATTTGAATTTCTTTTGTTGTTATTTTGTAAAATAGGTATGAGTTGTTTTGGTAGTGTTTAAATATTCGTTCAAATTAAAAATTATTAAGCGTAGGTACTTTTATTAATTAAAGTAGTTATAAGTATTTATTTTTAAGTGAAGTAGGTATAGGTAGATAGTATTGCACAGGCGTTTCAGCTTTATTTTCATTTCTTTTTTGTTGTGTAGACAAGGAATAAGGAAGGATTTTTTTTAAATTCAACCCCTAAGGGAGTTAAATAGGGGATGAAAGTTTGTATGAAAGTCCGTCAGTTTTAAAGTTAGGATCATCAAATTTTGTGTTTAGGCTGACGACTAAAAATTAATTTATACGTGTCTCAGCGTTTTTGATAATTCTACCCCCAAAGGGTTAAAAGGGGGGATGAAGTTGTGTATGAAAGTCCGTCAGTTTAAAAGTTAGGATCTTTAATTTTTGTATTTAGGCTAACGATTGAAAATTAATTTATACGTGTCTCAGCGTTTTTGATAATTTCTCCCCCAAAAGGGGGATGAACGACCTGACTGAAATATCAACGCAGTCTAAATCGCTGGTCCTTCCTAGGGACATGAATTTTGGAGGGTGTGTTCTTTGTGAAGAGTAGGTATCGAATAAGAAGGGGTTTTTGGAAATTAAACCTTTAAGGGGGTGAAAAGGGGGGGATTTTGTTGGTATGAAAAATCTTATTTCTTGAGTTAATAACCTTGAAACTTGGCACGAATACTTATCTAAGTAAATTACGAAGTTTGGAATTTTTCGTTTTTCTAAAATACCCCCTAAAGAGGTATTGGGGGCTGTCAAAATTTGTATGGAAGAATTTTAACGCCCTGTCCGATTAACTTGAAACTCAGTATTTATACTAAGGACTAAAAATAATTAATAACATGTATCAGGGTTTTTCGAAAATCTACCCCTAACTGTGTGAAAAGAGGTAGTTAATTTTAAAGGGGAGGATTTTACCGCGTGGCTTGATTAGATCGAAAATTGGTATAAATAAACTGAGTCAAGTTATAAAATTCCACCCCTGTGGGGGTGAAAAGCGGGGATACAGTTTATTTGAAAAATCTGATTCCTTTGTTCTATAAACTTAAAAATTGGCCCGAATACTTATTTATCTAAATTAATTATAAAGATCATACCAACATACATTTTCGAAACTTTTAGAGGAAAGTACGAATTTCACGCGGACGAAGTCGCGGGCAGAAGCTAGTACTAAAATAAATGACTAACTAACTTACAATACAAATAAATAAAAAAAAATAATAAAACAAAGAACACTTAGGCGTCGAAGTATTCGTCCGCATCGCTGTCATCCGGAAACGTGCCCAGAAGACTGGCAGCATTGCCCCGTTGAATGGCAATGCTAATTCTTTGGCCAAAGAACGACCCAGCCCTCTGGTCACGTGAAGTATCGACCAGCTGGCGAAAAATTTCCATAATAATAGGACCTAGTGCCTTCATATTTTGTAGCTCTTAATAATAAGACCATACGGGTATATCCGTCGAACTACGAGCCTTTGCAGATGAAGGTAATGGGCAATTGTTTTGACAGGAGACAAGATTCTAATCTTCAATTTTAGTTAGTTACGTCAGAGCATCTATTTCATCTAAGGCAATAAAAATGTAAAACATTCAATGGGGTTGGCAGTAGCGAACTTGGCGCGTTTAGTTTGTAGGGGTGGGAAGGTCAGCTCCAAGCACTTCTGAGGTTGGGACTGATCCAATACCAGCACCCTAATTGCGTAACACATTGCACTGGTCAGAGTGAATTTCAACAACTGTGATTTTTGCCTAATTTTGGTGGAAATTTTTGTTTTTAAATTTTTGATGAATGTAAGAAGTTGATGTGCAGGAAATATGTACCGTTTAACGATACGTATTTCTTGCATATCGGCTTCTTGTATTCATTAAAAATTCGGGGGCAAAGGTTTCCACCAAAATTAGGTGGAGGTCGTGGTTGTTGAAATTCACTCGTCAACACAAGTCTTATTTCCTTTATTTTTTTGTTTCTTTTATTGGGTATTTCTATGGCCCTGACTATGAAAAAAATACTGGGAGATGGCTAACAGTTTTACTTTTTGAAATATGTATACAGTTTTATTATATTGACAAAAAAATACAGAAAATTAATACATTATGTTAACAAAATTTTAATTGAGGTTGTTGAGCAGAAGATAAAAAAAAACCGACTTGCAAAAAAAGCACTAACTCGGAAGTCGGTGTCTTTGGATTGTATTTTCGTTTTTGCCACTGACTTCCGAAATTAAAGTTATTTTTCACTTTGTAGTGTTTTTTTGGAAGTCGGTTTTTTTTGTTAATAAGTTTTTATTTCTCGCTTTTTAGTGGGTCTGCTCGTAATTTATCTAAGTTACAATAGCCTAGTGTCAACATGTTCATCGCCTTTTACAAAATATTGCTTTCCCGATGCAGGGACGTTATGGTTGAGGAGTTCTCCGGTCCAGTCTCTTTTAAAGTCCAGACATAATCTTGGTCAGATCATGTGAAGACCATGTAGATTGGTGTCTGAATTGGTCTTTTGAGGAAAGAACCACATAGATTGAGTAGACCTGTCCAGTCAGTGCACGCATTTGTCAGTAATCATGCAGCTCAACTCAAAACTTAAGGAGCTCAACGATTCGACGAACAATAACCAAAGGGTACCATTTTGGTTAAGCCGCATAAAAAGTTATGGAAGATCCTAACTGCTTATTAAATTATTTTAGAGTCGTTCGTCAACTCGTCAGGTATACTGAATTGTACCGTTTTTTCTATTTTTGCTCGCCATTCCATTCACAAAGATGTTTGTCGGACTGTGACTTGCAAGGTTTATAATCTTAACTTAATTTTTCTAAGTCTTGTCATCCAAGTTGTTCAGGAAATAAAAGGGAGCATAAAGTGGTTTCCTTCACCTTCAAGGAGGTCAAGGTAAAGTATCCAAGGTCGACATTCGAATGTAGGTAACGCCTCTCTGGACAACATCAAGACGTTGTTGTTGTTGCTCACGTAGACAACCGGCATAAACGGAACCCTTATAATTTCGTCATGTCCGTCTGTCTGGATGTGATTCAGCCATTTCTCTCGGAATCAATTAGCACTTTATCGATAATAAAAAGTGAAAAATAAAAACTTTTTACAAAAGAAGTCGGTTAAAAAACAACCGACTTAAAAAAAAAACACTACAAAGTGAAAAATAACTTTAATTTCGGAATTCGGTGTCGTTGGTTCCGCATTTTCAGTTTTTGACACCAGTTGTTTTTCACTTTGTAGTGTTTTTTTGGTTTTCCTGACTTTGTATTGACATACAACGCGAGCGAAGCCGCGGATGGAAGCTAGGTCAATAATAAATTGTTATATTAATTCAAATAACTATACACTTATGATTCTAAATCAGTTTCATCACCAACTGATACCATCAATTTCGAAATGAGACCTTAGAGTAGAGAACACGTTAAATTTTTTATTCATTTTTTTTATCGATCTTCCGATTGCATGATTTTGAACAACCTGTATATTTTATAAGGCAGAAGACATTACCCGTGCAATTTGCTGCGCAGTGCACCAACAAATTATTCGAAAGGGCATCGGCCGGTCGAAGGTTCGCAAGTGAAAATTCTACTTCCTTATTTATCACTGAGCATCATATCCATAAAACTTGCTGTGGAACCGACATGACTGGTGTATTCAGTGATTAATTTTAAAGATATTTATAATGCAAAGTGAATATTCATGCTGTTGATGCTGATGTATGGTCCAGAGATAATTCGCGGTGACATTATCGTGTGTGGCCAACGGTGAGGAAAAGATTCCGCAATCCTTTCTTCTCATCCAGGGGCTTATGGCTAAGTAATAACAGCCGCACGGTTCGATCATGGATGGGTGACTATCTTTACATACTAAGCCTCTTCCGTGTCTTGGAAAACACTTTTAGTCGTTGGTCGCGGCTGTCATTCGTGGATTTTTGACGGTCGTTACGGGTCGTCAGAACTCCAAAAGTATGACAACAAACCAGTCTTACCAAGGGCACAGAATATAGGACATTTGGACAACCAGTCTTACCAAGGAGTATCGTATTACTCAGTAACTGGGTTGTGGAGGTCAGATAGGCAGTCGCTCCATGTTAAATACTGGTATTCGGCTACATCCGGTTAGACTGGAAGCCGACCACAACATAGTTGTGAAGAGGCTAGGCAGATGATGAATCCTTTCTTTTCATCATAGCTATCTATACATTCAGATAGAATATAGAGATTTAAGAAACAAATAAACGATGGATAATGTTGAAAGTGAAAATTGATAACAGACCTCGAAAGTATACATATATCGAAAAGCAAATCTATGAAGACTGCAATTATCTTTACTCATCAGTGTATGCGTAGTCAGTCGCGGGTTAGCGCCCATTCGATTCGTATAAGTAATTGTTTATCTATGGACATGTGGACATGGAATCGGGACACGAATGCCGTTTACTTAACTTTCTATGTGACCAGTAACGTACAACTCAGTTTAACGTTACTTTGTTATTCTAACTTCGTAAAAAAATACGGTAATGCGAAAGTGATAGAACTACGATCCCAAGCCATGTACTTGTTTACAGCTAGCGTGTTTAGGCAGCTATATAGATAGAGTAGACACCGAAACCATGTAAGGGTCCCCGTAACGATCAATTGCAAATAATCAATTCAAAGTCCTGACTGACTGATATATCAACGCACACGCACAACCTAAACCACTCTTGCTAGAGACATGAAAGAACAATGTCAGATGTCCATAGTAACTTTGGCTCAATATTAATTTGTCATGGACAGTGAAAATTCTTACGTTTTTTTGTGTAGTTTAATGTCAAAAGCTTTTCTGTAATATCGACTTTTACACTGAACTTCTACAGAAGAATTTATTCAGACATTTTAAATTGGAGGTTATTGTTGCTCTATCACGCGTCTGATATCATCTTCTCTTTCTGAACTGTTATTTAAGGCGTGAGACTTTACACGATGCAATGAATGACCGTAACCAATACAAAGATTTCCATGGACAATTGATTCAGTTGGCGCATTGCTACTTGTTGGATTACTTGTTTGTTTAATTAATAACCAACAGTAATGACAAACAACACTGTCATTTGGAATCTAAAACCAACAAAATACGGTTGTGTTGCAAATTAACACTTAGTTTAGTTAAAACAGTTGACATTCTATTTAATAAAAATCGTACTTTACCTCAGAAAGTGAAGTCCATTGCCGTAACAATGAATGGACATCGTCAGATTCAACTAAATGCCGTTCCATCCGGAACACATTTATACCACAATTTATTAATACAACGTAGTTGATGGTACATTGTCACAAAATGTGTGGTATGAATATAACACAATAAGTCTATAACGCAAACGCAGATGAATTCGAGAAGGAAACAAACGTACACTTAGAAAAACACCGACAACAACAACATGTTTTAACTGGCGCGCGCGATTTTGACAGAACTGCAAAAACTTTTTTTTTTTTTTAATGGCGAACTGCTGGTTGCCAGTACAAGGCGATTAAGTTATCGAATACAGATCAGGAAAATCGATTTCTTGAATTTCGTTCTTATATTCTTTAAAAAATAATAAATGTATTTTAATAAACACGACGATAGATAAAAATAATAATAATAAAAGACAATTGTGAGGCGGTAAATAAAAACTAAAGAGTAAATCGCTTTAATTATTTAGAATAATCGATTACAGTGGCAGAACAGGTAACTTACCTGAAACTTTTTTATTTAAAAAAAAAAGTAAAACCTGGAATTCAAGAACATGATTAGTAAAATGATTACTTATTAAAATGATTTTCTTTTCGAACAGTTCTCGAAAAGAAATAAATATTTTTTTAGAAGTTGGAATTTTATATTTAAATTGTTGTAGGTAAAAACTTCGTGTCCGTGTGAATTTAGTTTTAGAAGTTGTGTGAGCCGAAATCTGACATTGTTCTTTGGAGGGTGTGTTCTTTGTGAAGAGTAAGTATCTACTAAGAAAGGGTTTTTCGAAATTCCACGCCTAAGAGGCTGAATGGGTAATATTTCACGCGGACGAAGTCGCGGGCAGAAACTAGTTGTAGTAATATTGTCAACCGTTTCAATTGCATTTGGTGGACGATCAATCAATGTGTATCAATCATAAATATTGACAATTGCAATGATCGTTTCTCTTTATAGAAGTAAACGTATAGATGCATATTTGCTTAATGTGGCAACGGTTCTTCTGAATTGCTTTCTATTTTCATCCCGCCATTTTCTAAACAGGCTGCCTCGACCACATCTTACTGACTAAGCTAGAGAACGATATTTTTGTACCACAACCTTCAATCATAATCTTTCTTTCTCCTGAAGTATCTTCCAAAGCAATAATTTAAAGCAATAATCCCCTCTAACTCTTATCACTACGATAAGCCATAATGTGCCTTATGAGATTTCCAATCAGCATTTTTGCCGATAGGAATTTTTAACTAACGTCTATATTACCAACTTATATCCCCTAATTAACTCCCATAGAGGATATTTTTTCAAGTATAAGGAACCCTTGTGCAAAATTTCATGTTTCTAGACCCAACGGTTTAGGCAGTGCGTTGTCTGTCAGTGAATGAATAAATTTAAGATTTTTACGGGTCGATCAATCAGGTTAAGCTACGCTTGCTGCGGTTAGTCCGTGGAAGGGTGACCATCTTTACATACCAAGACCCCTCCGTGCCTCGGAAAGCACGTTCAGCCGTTGGTCTCGGCTGTCATTCGTAGATCTTTGACAGTCGTTACGGGTCGTCAGAAGCCCGAAAATCTGACAACCAGTTAAGCCAAGGCGTATCGTATTACCTAGTAAATGGGTTGTGGCGGTCAGATAGGCAGTCGCTTCATGTAAAATACTGTATTCAGCTGCATCCGGTTAGACTGGAAGCCGACAACAATATAGTTTTGGGAAAAAGCTAGGAGATAATAATGATCTTCAATTTTTTGTCACCAGCCAACGGGCTCTTGCTGAAGTAACAGAGATGATCCGGACCTCTCACCTGGTGCACAAAGGACTGGTCAACATGAACTCCCGGCAGCCAATTGCTGCTGAGCCTGATGACATGATGTTCGGCAACAAGATAGCTCTGCTCAGCGGAGACTATTTATTGGCTAACTCTTGTTCGGAGCTGGCTAATTTGAGGTAAGTGAGCTGTTTGTTTTTGATAATGGGGTTAATGAGCGTAGTTTAAAGTTGAGTAATGATTAACGGGTACTTAACGATAGTTTTTTTGACGTTTTTTAAACATATTTTAACTTTAAGCAACGTTTATAAATGAACCTTTATGTATTTTAAGGAATTAATCATCACAGTTCGGTTGTTATTGAATAATGGGATCTGAATATCATCCTTTTCCCCTGTTCCTTATGTCCCTACTGATATATCTCCACTGGTAGGGATACTTGGAGAGATTTTTCAATTATCGCTACCGGTAGGGATATATGGAACCTTGTGCTCCATATATCCCTACTGACCCGCACTGGTTGGGATAGTTGGATTTTTTTTTCCGTTTATCGCTACCAGTAGGGATAAAAAGTTTTCAAGGATTTCTTTATGATTAATAAGGTGTTTCTGAATTACTTTGACCTTATTTAAGTATTTGGGGCAGTTCGCCTTTTTCTTCCACGCATCTACTACTAAACTTCTAGCTGTCATGTCAGTCGTTAGTTGTTCCTTTCTATCCGTATCGTCATACGACTTGTAGTCATTAAGTTGTGTTGGCTATCGTGACTGCGACCAGTACGAATGTGAAAAAAATGTCACATAGGTATGTAGTCATTGCATTTGCAGATTGGCTTGTGAATCTTGTGATCATATTTAACTATCAGTAAAAGTAAATTCTTACAAGATAGTAATTGAGAGTGAGAATTACTGCTATGTTTATTTACGGCTTAGAACAACACTACGACTACATACTACACACCACACACACCCCTACACCTACATACTACACACCACACACACCCCTACACACACACTGCACTACTAGGTACACACTACACTACACACACACTACACTACACCCACTACTTACCTGTAGGTACTTACTTAATCAATTGAAGCATTTTGTTGTTTGTGTAATAAGTTATATGAATCCAAACGTGTTTTTTGACTCGTGAATGTTAATCAATTGAAGGATTTTGTTGTTTGTATACAAATATGCATCCAAACCTGTTGTTTGACTCGTGTATGTTAATGAGACAGATTATCTAGGTGAGAGGTCGCATAAATCATTATTTGGATAGTTTGTGAAGAGGGGAGTTAGTCGTGTTGAAAATGTATGATAATTGAGTAGAGGAAAGAGGGAATTTTAACGCCATGAGTTAAAACTCGATCGAAGAGATAATCGGATAAATGTTACATAGATAGATGCATTTTGAAGCTGTTCTCGAAGATGATTTCGGGCCCATAAAAATAATTGCCTTTTCTCCAAAATCTACTGTTCATAGGCCTTTTTACCTCACGATTGTAACACATGCACAGATTTCTTAAGATATCGAGAGAAAACTTTGAATCTTTCTCTCGAAAGGTTACATTGTAAATGGAAATGATTGGAATGTCCCATTGTGATGTGAAAGACATGACATGGAAGATATGATGAGAAAGTGTTGGAAAAGTATGCTTTGCTTCAATGTTGTGCAGTACTTGTTGGATATTGTATGAAGTTTTCATTTCTTAATTAAAGCATTCATGAGGAGCAGTAGTAGCCAAATGGTACTCGTAAGGGCCGCGACTTACGAGTTGTAGGTCGTAGGTTCGAACCCAGACAGGCGCTTTACTTTGTGTAAATTATTTCATCACCACTGCTCTCAAAATGGTGAAGGAAAACGTCATGAGGAAGCGTGTCCTAGAACCAAAAATTCAAAGACATGTGACAACTACCAACCCGGACTGGGCCCGCGTGGTGGATTACGGCCCACTTCCTCTCACCGAGAGGAGGCCTGTGTCCCAGCAGTGGGAACATTATATGCTGATTATGTTATGTAAAGCATTTATGATGCAGAGAGACTTCATGGAGAAGACTCTAAGCTAATTCAAAGTCTGTAGGGTAACCTGGTCTAGCAGTACGCATCCGATAAGAGTACGCAACGCCAGAAACCGTGAAGTTGTTTACGATACGCGGCTAACTTCAGTTGCATTTTGATGTCAACTGTGATAAACAGTGCTATGTCAAAAAATAATTAAATCCCGAAGAAAACACAGAAATTACGTAAATTTAAAGATTTTTGCTCAAAATTTTAAATATTTTTACCATTTTGGAAGTATGTTTGAGACAAGAATGCAATTATTTTGTAAAAACGAAGTTAACTGTGGGGTTTTCAAAGACGATGCCTAACGCATGCTGCGAGCGTAATTCCGGTCAACGTCAGGAGATGGCGTTGAATTCCGCTCATTTACGATTTGGCTAGTGTGTGTATGAGTACGCAGTTATGTATCTTATAAGAGTACGCGCGTACTCTTACACGCAATTATTTTTAAGTTACTTTCGTTACTGTATTTTTTTTTCTTAAACGTTGCAAACATATATAAATAAAAATATAATATGTAATGTGTAATTTACCGCAAAAGATCAAAGTCTGATATTGACTGGGTCTCTATACAATCTAGCTTTCGAGGAGCCTTTGGCATCAAATAAAGTACCATAATGTACTAAAAAATGTACTAAAGAATGTACCAGAAATTGTTTCAAAACCAGTTTCAAAATCTCTTCCTCAAAAGGCTAACCTTTTAATTTGCTAAAGAAAATGCCTAAAAAAAGGTTTGGGAGATGCCCAGCATGTACTTGAAATCTACGTAGACCCCCCGCAGAAGACTGGATAGGATTATTAAAATACTCCGAATGGTGGAATGAGGCTTGTACGACTTATGAGGGTCAAGGAAATTTTATTTGCCACCTCTGCAAGTTAAAAAAAGTAAAGCACGACCTGCGTACTCTTATCAAAGTAGACGCGTACTCTTATCCAATAGTACTTGTAAGAGTACGCAATTCCCATTTCTGATTATTTTTGTTATTTAGAGAGATAAAACGTAATTATGTTTTTTTTTACATTACTTTATGAAACATGCTTAAATTGTAGACTTAGTAAACGCCTAGTTGATTTCCTAGACATCATTTTTATTTTTTTAGAACATTTAAACCTTAAGTGCGTACTCCTAGACCAGGTTACCCTAGATGGTAATGCCCATATTCTCAATATGGGGCATTAAAGCGCTCGATTCTTGACGATTGACACATTCTGATCAAACTTAATCGAGTCAATGTGTAAGCAACAGATGATCAAAATCGTATTTTTTGTCGATTGCCATTGGATCGTGTTTTATAAATCGATTACTCAACAAGAGATGCTTGATTTTGACCTTGATATATATCGATCGTTAAATTAAAATTGAGCAAATCTGTAGGATGTGGACAGATCTTATTGATTGTCAAAACACAGCACAGGGTGAAAAACGACCGTCAAAAACCGAGCAAATCTGTAGGTACCTCATGAGCGATGGCAAGACAGTAAGTAAACTCACAACACCAAAAACTGCTCCAAATACTTACATGTATTTTATAAGTCCCAAAGACCTCTTTCATATTAAAACATCTTCATAAACTTGACCATTACTGCATCAGAAGTGTTAAACCCTAAACATAATCCGGTCTGAGAAGTAACGCAATGTTTTACGTTTCTACTCCAACGTTATGTAACCTAAGGCGATGATGAGTAGGCAACGTACCTTTGACTGCTATAACAGTGAAAGTATAAGTTATCTCGGTGTTTTTATCAGCATCCATGTGCTATTTACTTTTAGTGTGACAATGGCTTGCAGCGGGGTAGTTGCGTAATACAATGTCAGTAGCACTAGCTTTTATTTTGACAGTTCAACAACGTTCATTGCGTTATTTACGTTGTTGACCAGATAATTTTTCGAATATATGAAGCAATGGATTAACAATATCCTCCAAAATTGAGGTGCAGGTTTATGATAAATGTCAGCTGCTTGTTGTACTACATAATCAGCCTATAATGTTCCCACTGCTGGGACACAGGCCTCCTCTCTGTGAGAGGGAGTGGGCCGTAATCCACCACGCGGGCCCAGTGCGGGTTGGTAGATGTCACATGTCTTCGAATTTTTGGTTCTAGGACATGCCAGTTTCCTCACGATGTTTTCCTTCACCGTTGTGAGAGGAGTGGTGATGAAATAATTTACACAAAGTAAAGCGCCTGTCTGGGTTCGAACCTACGACCTACAACTCGTAAGTCGCGACCATTACCACTGGGCCACCACTGCTGTGTGCCTTGTTGTACTAGCTAGCTCCTAACTGCAGCGTATAAATTATTCTCATTGACTTTCAAATTCCTAGTTCTACGTCTAAACCATTAACTAGTTCATAAGACCTAGATGTAATATTGTTGATAAGTTTCTTAGAAGTGAATAACATAACTTGACCTAACAAAATTATCAGTTTAGCAAACTGTATAAAAAATATTCATTGAATACATAACTAACTATTACTACAATATTGTTCATTTTAAATTCACTTGGGTACGTCGACTTATTAGTATTTAATTTTATTTGATGAATAATGTTCATGATAATTATTACAAAAGTTACACCAGACAGTTTAAGTAATAAATTAATAAATGGCGTATTTTTTACTTAAAATGTTTTTTTTTTAAGTATGGCGTTTAGTACTGTTTTGTATAATAAAGTAATCTTTATGTAATCTTGTTCATGAACACGTTATAGTAATAATACATTGTAATAAACAATACAAGTTTAGCCACGCTCTACATATTTTGCATAATTGTTTAAATATTCTTATTATTGTGCGTTTTCTTAATGTACTCAGGTAATTGCTCAAAGAGTCTATTTTGGGCTAGTATCGTCCTTCTCGTATTAGTTTCCCAACTAGACCACAGGAGGATCACTGAATGATAGTCTTCCCCTAGATACCGGTGTTGGCTATAGCCAAGCTACAGCTAATACATTCTTCGGTTACCAACCAGGAGATTACAACATTTATAGATAGTACCATCCACGAAGACGCGCCCCACTCTTCTTACTAGTCCCTAGTTAATTCCGCTAGTGTTTTAGTTTTTACTAACCCACTAATAAGTAATTATTGTGTATCGATAAAACTAAAACACTAACGGAATGTTGCACACTTGTACGTAAGCGATTAGGAAGAGGAGTGGTGCGCGTCTTCGTGGATGGCGCTATCTGTACGTTTAAATATAAATAGAAGCTGAATAATTAATTACTATAAGTAATTAAAACTCCATCTTACTAAACTACAAAAATACTTATAGTTTTTACATCTTCGCTGGATTTTTACGACTTGAAAAAACCTCTAGACTTATTTATTACTAGCTGCGCCCCGCGGTTTCACCCGCGTAAATGTCGATCCCGTGGGAGTATCGGGATAAAAACTATCCTATGTCCTTTCCCGGGACTCAAACTATCTCTATACCAAATTTCATCGAAATCGGTCCAGCCGTTTTCATGTTATGTCGTGACAACGGAAAACGGGTTTCATTTTTATATATATAGATTATATGTAGGTTTAATTTTAATGTTTTATACACAAACAATTACAACAACAAGGATAACAGTATAATATGTAATAAGTTTTTAGAAAATATGTTGTTATAATAAGGTTTGCTTTATTATTGCTTTGGGTTGTACCTGTAATAATAGTTGTAAGCATCGATATATATGTACTACGTTGTAAGTGATTAGATAAATAAATAAATTACTGAAATACACTTTCTAAATGATAGTGAAAACTGCATCAAAATCGGTTGCGTTGTTTAGAAGAACAACGCGGTCACAGACGGACACGAAAAGCAATTTCAATTTGTAATAATTAATTATGTAGGTATAGACATGTTAATAACTATTGCGAAATAATTGTCTATGATCATGATCATAGCCTAGGTGGTAATATGGTAGATGACCAAAGGTTACGGTGACCCAGTGACCCAGCTACGCAACATCTCTTCTCTCGAGAGAACATGTCACTCCGCCCATTGTTAGATTAACACGCAATGCGTCTTCTATGGGCTTTTAATGGCGATAATTTTGCATAAGAAGAACGTGATGAGTTTCGATTATCATTTTAATTGTGGCTAAATTACTTATGAATGAAGGTGGCCATTTGAAGATTTGACTGTAAGGGCTCGTTTTGGGCTAAAAAGACAAATAAGAATGATTTGAAAGTTGTTGTAGACCCAAAAACGATACACAGTTTGGAATAGTTCCTTAGCTCGCAACCATAGAAATTTCATATATCTATGCTCACAACATATTGTGAGCTAAAGAACTTAATACGGGGACTGATATGCAGATTTTAGACAATTATACTTTTTTAAATTATGGAATAACTATATCGCCTTATTAATTAACGCGGAATAAAGTTATGCCATACATAAAACTCGAAAAATTAATGGTAAATCCTGAAGGTTGCGGTACGGGTTGTAGCTTGTAACTTTACTCCGAGTTTATTAATAAAGGGGTAAGTGTCGCAGCCATAAGCAATAAATTGAGTAGGTTAAAAACAACAATTTGCTAAGATGATGAATTTGTTCAATCTACAGAAATCAAGAACTGGTAGAACTGATGTCGTCAGCAGTACGAGATCTGGCAGAAGCTGAGTTCCTAGGTGAAAGGGACGAGCAGAACAACCCCCTGCCTTCACGACCCCTGCCCAAGGAGGATATCCAGACTGCATCAGGTAATAACATCTGCTAGTAAAAGAATGTTTTTGGAAATCTGAAGAGCTGTCTCAGTGCTAAAAACTTTGACTGCGATCTTGCGCGCTCAAAAAACAAGGAACTTACTTTTTTTTACATTAACCACTTCATAACAGATGAAAAGTTCATCTGTGTAAGTACTGATTTTTTTGTAGATAATGCGTTCACCAAAATAATATCAATGATTTTCAATTGAATCAGCCGGGCAGCCTTAGTTAATCGGTAATGAGTTCGAATAGAACTCGTTTTTGCTTCGAGGATGTGGGTTAACTAATTAATTACCTCTACTTCAAATTTACTTAAGCGTGAACAAATTTAGGCGTAGCTACATTATTTGCATACATGTTAACTATGTAGATGATCACATTGTAGGTTGAGGTTGCGAGGTGAACCAATCCGTGTGTTTATGGATATATTATGGATGAATCAAGGATTTAATCTTTTCAACTTCTATGTTTACGATATCATAGGACCCTTGTAGAGAAATGAAATAGTTATAATCTACAGATCATCGTAATCGAAGTTGATCATTCGTCCTTCTGATTTTGTTGTTGCAACCCTTTTAAGTATTACTAGTGCTTCGTTCGTTTGTTCGACTGTGAAGGCTCGTTGTGAGTTGCTTAAAAAGGAGTGATTGGAATGTGTTGTTATTTATGCTACTTGCAGGAAAACGTGCGTTTGAAATTAAAGTCTTCCTTTTTCATAATCACCTCCTTTATTACCTTCCACAGCGTTCTACTCACCTAACCATTCCCCACACTCTTCAAACAAAACGTAGCAGAACATTATAGCCCCCACAAACAAAATCAGGCTCACAACACATTGGAAATCAACGCATTCCGATCTACAATTGGTACATTACAGTAGTACATGTAGAGTACATTAGTATTCTCGGCGCGGCGTACCGCAAGGAACTATGCTACGCCCTCCATTGGTACGTGACAGAGTCAAACAATGGGAACGAATGTGGCTCTTTGACCAATTTATGTTTGTATAGTTCTAGTGCGACTTTCGGTTTCCTTGGGTTTGTTCCGTGTTGACGTCATTTTATAGGTTGGGAAGACTGGGGTATTTTATTTATTTGCCTGAATGAATAGCACGATGTTAATGTTGAAATGACGCGAGCGGATAAAGCTCTTATGGTTCTTTTACGGTTGATATATGGACAAAAATAATGAACTTTAAAAAATTGGATGATGAGTTTTAAAGCAACGACGCGATGCCTCGTTGTACTTAGTAGATAAACTAACACTTTGGATTCTTATAACTTGCAGATGTTAATAGTTAACTTGTAAAATGCACATTTCTATAATGTATCGCGAGCACGCACGTAAGGAATCGGTTTCACTGGATGTTTTCTCAGTCTCAAATGTCAAACGGGTTCCGGTTACTTTTGAAGGAAAGGTTAGGTTTCCGCGCAGCAGTGAACTTTCGTATTTAGTAGGAACATTGTAATGGTACTTTTCCGTAATTATCGTGAAGAGTATATGCCTTTCTCTTACACAAGTTCTTGTATTCTTTTAGAGACACGACCTTCAAAGATAGCTCGTCTGTACGGCGTCTTTGTTTGTGTGCCGCGTTCGTAAAGATTAATAACATCCTGTATTTTAGGTTACTTCTTTGTCTCATTAAGATTAAAAAAATATATAATATTGTAAAAAGTTGCGCCCTGCAATTTCCCCACCGTGCAATTTTCTGGCATTTAAAGTTATCTTATGTCACTCGGAAGTAGCGCATCAACAACAAAATTATTGCAATGGTATAATCACGGATATCGTACCTTTCTAAAGTTTCCTCTTTCCAAATATTCCATAATACTAATAAACAACATCAATGTGATGTCTTAAAGGGGTGTTTCCAGTTACTAAGTAAATAAGTAACTTATACATAGTGTCCCTGGAAGTATGGATCAAATCGAATAGGGGCGTGGGCAAGGATTTATTTCAAAACTTTTTAACCCTGAGAATGTCGGGGAATTTTTTTACGATTCAAAAGTTATGACCGATTTTTGCTTTTTTCAATCACTTCGCATAGTGCTAAAAAAAATCATTAAAAAAAACCTATCAGTGCTGTCAATTTAATTTTTTTAGATAGCCCTGATAGTTTTTTTAGGGTTCCGTAGCCAAATGGCAAAAAACGAAACCCTTATGGATTCGTCATGTCTGTCTGTCTGTCCGTCCGTCCGTATGTCACAGCCACTTTTTTCCGAAACTATAAGAACTATACTGTTGAAACTTGGTAAGTAGATGTATTCTGTGAACCGCAGTAAGATTTTCACACAAAAATAGAAAAAAAAACAATAAATTTTGGGGTTTCCCATACTTACAACTGAAACTCCAAAAATTTTTTTTTCATCAAACCTGTACGTGTGGGGTATCTATGGATAGGTCTTCAAAAATGATATTGAGGTTTCTAATATCATTTTTTTCTGAACTGAACAGTTTGCGCGAGAGACACTTCCAAAGTGGTAAAATGTGTGTCCCCCCCCCCTCTAACTTCCAAAATAAGAGAATGATAAAATTAAAAAAATATATATAATGTACATTACCATGTAAACTTCCACCGAAAATTGGTTTGAACGAGATCTAGTAAGTAGTTTTTTTTTAATACGTCATAAATCGAAAACCGCAATTTACCTTTCACAAAGTTACAACGAACTACAAGAACTTTTATATTATGTTACTTGCTGCTACGGAACCCTTCATGGGCGAGTCCGACTCGCACTTGGCCGGTTTTTTTTCTGATTTTTTTCTAAGCACCATGCGAAGTGATTGAAAAAAAAAACAAAAATTGATCATAACCATTGCACCGTAAAAAAATTCACCGACCTTCTCAGGGTTAAAAAGTTGGGAAATGACCTTGCCGCGCCCCTATTCGATTTGATCCATACTTCCAGGGACAGCCTGTACAGTAGGCTGCAAAAGTGCATGGGTAGTACAGAAACAAAATCGTATGAAGCGAGAAATGACGCCATCTAGCGTAAAACCAGTTAACGACTAACAAAATTTACTTATGCTGTTATTAGATGGCGTTGCTTTGCTTTATATGATAAAATATTTTTGCAGTTTCTTTTTGTCTCTTAAAACATTCAAACAATTTATAATTAATAGTTTCTTTTAAAGAAAATTGATCCTAATTATTAACCTACTATGTTAAAATTGAATATCAATTTATAAGTAGGTAGGTATCTGATTTTCTAAGTTTTAGTTTTCAAACTTGAGAGGGTAGGTTAAATATGAATTTATAAATAATTGGTAGGTGGTATGAATAATACTTAGATCGAAGATTTATGACAGCTCAATTGATCGTTCGCTAAGTTCATTTCGATTACCTCGTTCGAGTGCCTTTTGTTCAGTTTTTATTTATGATCAGGCGGATTACTTATTTTACCAAAACGAGCACGAGTTATAATATTGATTTCGTTACAAGAGCTCAAATAATTGCTTTGAATAATCAAGCCAAAAACTTGTCAGAAATAGCCAGAGACCGGTGTAAACGTAAGTAGTTTTATTTTTACACTTTTATATTAAAAACTGCATTATTTTTTTTGTTACTATACTACATAATAATCATTATTGGGTATTATATATTTCTGTTTTATTGTTGCAGAGAAAAACAGTTGTTCTTTGAGTACGACGATTTGAAGAGGAGGGTTCTTTGAAACACCATCAAAGAACTGGTAGACTACGACTTATAAAACACATTGCAGCATCAAACCATGATAAGGCAGTATGAAGAAAATGGATTTCTGCCGCCGAACCACTATGCTGGTTTATTTGACACAAGTTTTGACACGGAGCCGCGTCAAAACTTGTGCCGCGGAGGCATGCTGTGAAACCCTTGCTCACGGAAAACCATAAAAGGGCAAGATTACAGTTCACTTTGGATCACATAAACTTCGATTGGAGTAATGTCATCTTTACAGATGAAAAAACTTTTAAGTCCAGTGAACACGGACGCTTATGTTTGTGGCGTCGAAATAATACGCGATACACAAGTGGTTACGTAGCTACGAGCTAAATAATTATACTTAGATAATATTATTTATATTGACTGGAGACCTGGTTATGTGTGTATAAACTATAACTTACGTATTTTTAATAATTTAAAAAGTTATGAACACTTTAAGTTTAAACAACATAGTTTTTAGTTTTTTTGTTGCCTACTAACCATTTGATATGTTTTTGTGCAATTTTGTAGTTATTAGCCTACTTATTTAGTATCCATTTAATCCGTTTGACCTTTGTAATAAAATAACCTGGTCTCCTGTTTGTCTTTATTGAGGTTACATAAGCTTCAATCCTCTTTCCGATTTTGGAAACGAATACTTAAGCTATCGCCTCAATAACTTCATAATATTATAATGTTATACCTATAATATTTAATAAACTGACTATTAAATTTGAATAATAAACTGTAAGAAATAAACCTCTATGATTTTTTATAGTGCCTTTTTTTGCGAGCTCACAAGGCGAGCCTGTTTACCTGCGATGAATCTGCTCATTTTTCCTGTTGCTAAGTAACTACCTACCAATTCGAATATTAAATTAATTATTAAAATACCCACTCGTTAGCTTAATAAATATATTCCTATCGGTTTCTATTATTATTTTTATCATTTAAGCTACGTATGCTGGTAATTGTAATGTAATAATTAGATAAATGTATTAGCCTTGTAATTCCTTCGTTTCTTCCTAACTCCTTACTTACGTTTCGTAAATTAGTCATAGTTGTGAAGAAACCAACGCCATCTAGTTTATTTTCGAAAACTTGAATTCAAACGTTCACGGGAAAATACATAGACACTAAGGTACCCATGCAATTTTGCTGGCGACTGTACATGTATTTCTTCTACTCCGTTTCAGAGTGGGAGATCCTGACGGACCCTCTACCAATGGGCGGTGTGATCGGATGCGCGGGTCGAGAGTGGTCAGCCCGCCATGTGTTGGCTGCCGGAGCGTTGTTAGGCAAGAGCTGTTCAGCTGCCCTGAAGCTGGCAGGACATAAGCCGCAGCTACAGTCACAGGTGACTCATTGTTTTATTACTCAGCTTGGAGATTTGTGATGGTCTGTCCCAAAATCATTTTGTGCTAGCAATTAGGTTCTATGCTTCTCAGGTACAATGCGCGCCACGAAAGATGAGACTTGACACAACACGTGGTTTGACTTGCGCAGTACACGATTTTAGGTCTCTTTAGCGGTATGAGGTCAAAGCGGGACGGGACCGGACGTCATAGGGGCGGTGGGAAGAGCGCGGGAGGCGGGGTCAAGTCTCATCTTTCGTGGCGCTAACTATATCTGACGGCAAGGGTAAACGGTGAGTATCAAAGTGGCACTTGCACACAATAATTTTGTAAACTAGAAGGTGAGAAAACATTGAAATAGACTTTTTCCTATCGATCAGATCCCACGATCCGATCCCACATCGTGGGATTCGTTAGGAATGTGGATAAAATTAATATTTTGTTCCGATCCTCAAATGAATTCAAATGTCAAAGATACAGCGTAGTAAAAAAATATAATGGGGACTGCTCGGATCACATGAGACCATAGAAATGTAAAAAACTTCTTTCATAATATAGATATATTATACCCTGTGTACGCCTTAACTTTATACCTACAAAAGATACGCTAGAACCTCGGTGGTCTGACTTCCACCATATGACCGAAGATTAAAAAAAAATAAGCTATGACATAAATCTTTTCAATTTACAGGGCTACCTCTTCGGTTGTCACCTGGCCCTAGCCTGGCAAGCGTTCCTGGACCTGGAAACCTTCACAGGTCCTGAACCTGCGAGCTTCTCCCTAGTGGGGGCGCCACTGGCCTTCACGTTAGAAGCTCGTCCTGAGCTGTATGAGTACATCGAGGCTGGCAAGAGGAGCGTTCAAGATGTTGATTATCATACTGTAAGTACCTAATTATCATCTGCCTACCATTTTCCAATTATGTTTGGGTCAGCTTTCAGTCTAACCGGATTCAGCTGAATGCCAGTATCTTAAATTGGAGCAGTCGCTTCATAGACAACCGCTTAATTGACAACCCAGTTACTGAGTAACACGATTATCCCTTGGTAAGTGTGGTTGTGAGAATTTCTTGCTTCTGACTACCCGTAACACTACACCTTACGAGAAAAGTCTGTCTAAGGGCGCATTCCACCAAACTTTCATACCTATAATAAGTCTTATCCTAAGAATAAATTTTGAATTTTTGACAGTGTTTCCATATTAGAACTATCAGACGTCAATTTTATTCCACGAATAAAAGATATCTGACTTTGGTAAAATCATAGGTCCTAAGGATCATTTAGATTTAGGGCATACACTACAAATCGCTATTATTAATTCGCTATAATTAATACTGTCTCTGTCAACTTCAAACGATTGACAGAAATAAAACGATGTTTTAAATTCGTTTTTTAAGCGTTAAATGTATTTACTGATTTGTGGTGCAAGCTTAATGCTGCACTCGCGTTGTTGACGATTGATCAGACATAACACCCCATTCGGCTGGTCAGCTGCTAGAACCGCGTCAATAGACGCCTATAATTACGTTTTTAGGCATCCATTCACTGTCTTATCATGTTTTTTAATTACCCAGCTCTACAAAGCAGTGCTAGAAGGCGACGGCATAGAGCAGACGAAGCGTCTCCAGCGCTCACACATCGCGCGCGCTGTCGACGTGCTGGAGAGCTTCCCCAACTGCGACGCGCGCACTGCACTCGCCAACATCATCGTAGCCATGCACCATGAACATCTTTGAAGTAGTTGAGTAGCATAGGTCACTGTGTATCCATAATTCCATATACAGGGTGTCCCTGGAAGTATGGATCAAATCGAATAGGGGCGTGGGCAAGGTCATTTCCAAACGTTTTAGCAAAAAAAAAAAAAACTAAAAAAAAAAACAAAAAAAAGAAGAGCAATCAAATCATTTTAAAGAAATCTTTAAAAAAAACTATCAGGGCTATCAATTTATTTTTTTTAGATAGCCCTGATAGTATTTTTTTATGATTATTTTCTTTGAGCACTATGCGAAGTGATTGAAAAAAAAAATCGGTCATAACTTATGAACCGTAAAAAAATTCACTGACATTCTCAGGGTCAAAAAGTTTGGAAATGACTTTGCCCACGCCCCTATTCGATTTGATCCATACTTCCAGGGACACCCTGTATTATGTAAATATTTTTGATCACATCATTCATCACTATCATCATCATTGACAGTCTTGTTCCTCTCACTACAGTCTTCTGCCTTTTCCTAAACCAGGTCTTACCCACGATCTTCTTGATGTCATCCACCCATCCGGCTGTTGTTCTGCCAACACTCCTTTTATTTATTTATTTATTTATTAAAACTTTATGCACAAGTAAAAAAAATACTGTACAAAGGCGGACTTAATGCCTGAGGCATTTTCTACCAGTCAACCTTAGGGTGATGCAGAGACAAAACATGGCAGGTGCAACATACAGAATAACTAGCTTGGAAATGACTATAAAATACAAGAATATATACATAGATACATACATACATACATATAAACCACATGAACTCTCAGGGGAGAAATGATCGGTAGAGGAGAAAACGAATCCAGCAAATCAGCGCTGGGATGTTACAGCCAACTTCTGCCGAATATGTTCACGTGCCTTCACTTTAAAAGATAACCGACTGGTTGCCGTCCTGATGTTCAGAGGGAGCGCATTCCATAGAAAGACCGCCTGGACAAAGAAAGAAGAATGAATGAAACCAGAACGGTGAGAAGGACATCGTAGAAGGCGATTGTTGGTGGAACGAAGATTTTTAGCATGGGCAGAGCATAAATATTGAATATGGGAAGTCATGTAAGAAGGAGCAGTGGGTTTGTCAAGAATAGAGAACAACGTAGTCAGCGCCCTCAACTCTCTGCGCTGGCGAATGGGTAACCATTTTAAAAGCCGCCGGTGCTCGGAAACATGGTCATACTTACGAAGATTGAAAACGAATCGAATGCAGTTATTGAGAAGACGGTCAAGTTTATTGAGGAGATCTGCATTCAGGTCATAGTAACACACATCACCATAGTCAATTATGGTCACCATAGTTAATTATCCTTTTACCGTCTGTTCAATGTAGAAGATTGAATTTTGTTTGCCGTGATTTTTTTTAAAGAAAACAACGTGTAGTCATTATGTCGGTTTATTCGCAACTGTCATTAGTGGACTGTATGGTTAGATAGTAACTACTTAAATATATATATAGGCTCACAGCACACAAACGCTAATCTATTTGGACACCGTCTCTCGGCAACTACCTTCTCATACCATTAACCTCCTTCTTTTTTTTATGGATGGGAAATCATCAAATGACCCATCCCGCTCTGGGTGGAGCGGAAGGGAGTGTCAGACTCTTACTGACTAAAACCCATCCGTGTTCCTTCCTTAGCCCTTTATGTTCCGGGGTAGCGGTAACCCTTTCGGACAATCCCGCACCCCCGGCAGGCTTCGGCCCTGGCAGGCCCCTTCCTTTATGCTGACATCTCTTTGAGGCGCGCGTGGAACACGTACGCGCCGTCCGGCACGGGCCTGGTCCTGATCGGACGGTGAGCTACCCATGCCCCTCCCCCCGCAGGCCCGCGCCTACGGTGGTCGGGAGTCGTCACGCGGCTCCCGACGCCCGGAGCGTCTCCCGCGGCGGCTGGGACGTGAGGCTCTCTCCCTCAGCCATCCCGCCACCTCCTTCGCTAACATGACTGCTTCGCAGAAGAAGGTGACTGCCTCCCACTCCCTCTCGCCCCGGACCATGGCTTGAACCAGGACCGGACGCGAGAGGTCGCCGCCGCTGCCGATCGCCTTACCCTCCTGTATCCCTATCTATTGGGGGTCGACGCAGTATATGCATATATCCTTTTCTTACATATTCTTTTTCGTCGTTCCCTCAATGCTGAAGATCGCGGCCACTTACGACGCATCTCCGAGTTATGCAGTCTTCTACAATGTGGACTGCTCGATAGATGCTGCCTCCATCGGCCTTCTTGATCGCGTCTGACCATCGTGCCGGTGCTCTGCCTTGAGCGCATTGTCCTTCCACCCAGCCCGGTATCATAAACCATATCATTTCTTACATATACTTAACCATAATCTCAGTAGTCACCTCATATCTAGCCATATCTTTCACACAATTCATCCATGAATCCATCGTTTCTTTGGTCTTTCTCTACGTTAACGTATAACAATTCACATTTATACTTAAGACCACATATTATTATAATTTTTGTTACTATACAGGTTGAAATTGAACACATGCGACAAATCGAAATGGGAGATTGTACTCATCATTATGAACAACTTTTACTAAGGCACCATACCTGAAATCGAGAAAAAAAAATCTGCGGTTACCTACATTTTGACGAGTTACTCGAACATAAATGTAGGGAACAGTTGATTTTTTTTTCGCGATTTCAGGTTTGCTCCCATAGTAAAAGAATCTCCCATTTCGATTTGTCGCATGTGTTCAATTTCACCCTGTATACCTATCTATATACCTATCTTCTGTAATACTGTACTGGACATCTTCCACCTAGCACTAGACGCCAGATTATTGTAGCTATGCATCATTAACATCTGTGAATATAACTGAGATATGACCATATTCAATATGGTGTGTTTGTGGCCATGTAGTATTGAGATCTGTCATATTGTACTGGACAGCTTCAGCAGAACTCGCCATCATTATTGTAGCCAGGCACCATGAACATCTTCGATTTAGTTGAGTAGCATACATATTTGTTACCAAATTGACCATGTATAATTTGTATCTATTTGTAAATTGGTGTTAATGCTTAAATTGTGACCATGTATGTATAATAAATGTAGTTGTACAGACGCCAGCACATCAAGCTACCCGAAACTGTTAAATTTTCCCAATCAACTTTGAACCTTATGCTTTAGCGATAAAGTTGAAAATCTATTAAAGAAATTTGACAGATGAGTCGTGTTTTGTGTCGGAGTGTGTATCTTGTTTGTATGTCTTCTCGTTTAGTGTAAAAGTCTTTGTGTTTGTGAGCGAACTTGCATATTTCAAGTATATATAAACAGGGCAGAGTTAAGATGTTTAGATTTACGAAATGGGGTTTGCAGCTGTTTGTTGTATATTTACTAAGATACGGATAAATTTCTTTTGAACAGTGAACAGTGCAAGTGCGTCTGTGCTGTATCCCCACATTATTATTCCGTAGCTAAGCCAAGCATAAGCATAGGCGTAGTATGTAACGAGGGCAGTCTGCAAATTTGTAGTTTTTTTAACTTCACGAAAAGCGTATAAAAATTTAGAAAGTTTAGATTTTATTTTTTGTACGTGTGACTTCCAATTTATATTCTTGTCTATGGTTATGCCTAATAATGTGAATTCATTAACTGTTTCTATTATATGATTATTAAAGGAAAAAGATACATTAAGAGGATTTTTTTGATGGGGATGGAATGTTATTAATTTTGTCTTTGCAAAGTTGATTTCAAGATTGTGTTCGTTCATCCAGGTTATTATTTTGATAAATATTTCATTAAGGGTACTGTTTAGGTTTATGTTGTCATGACATTGGGTGAGAATGGAGATGTCGTCCGCGAACAAAACGTACGGTCCGGATTCTGCTATTGATTTTGGGAGGTCATTAATGTAAATGAGAAATAAAAGACATCCAATAACACTTCCTTGTGGTATTGATGCGTTAATCGCCTTTCTGTCAGACCGGAACTTTTGAAGTTCGTTTATATTGTTATTGAAGTATTCTACTTCTACTAGCTGTGCTCTGTTTGTCAGATAAGATTTGAACCATTCATGTGCCTTGCCGCGGATCCCTAATCTATGTAGTTTATTTAATAATATACCATATTGAACCTTATCATAAGCTTTGGTCATGTCAAGCATTAATCCTACTGCGTATTTCTTATTATTTATTATGCTTAGGGCTTCCTGTATAAATTTATAGACTGCTAAAGCTGTTGACCCATTTTTACGAAAGCCATTTTGGCATTCGTCAAATATTTTATATTTTTCGCAGAATGTGTACACGCGATTGCACATTGCTTTTTCAAAAATCTTTGAAGCCGTAGGAAGTAAAGCTATTGGACGGTAATTACTTGGCTCTGTTTTGTCATTTTTTTTATGTAATGGTTTCACTAATGCTATTTTCAGCTGGTCAGGGAATACACCTTCTTCAAAGTTTGTACGTGCATCTCAATAGATGTTGATGCACGTGACCGAAATCGGAATTTTTCAATACATTTCACAAAACAAGTAGATACTGCTACCCCAACCATCAGAACTTTGAGTCTAGCTTTAATATTGTGACCAAATAGCATGTAGGTAGCTACATTAGTTAATTTGATAGGACAACAAAATATTTAATACATTTTTAGGGAAAAGTCGAATGTATTTCAACGCACTCTGACTTGTATGCAAATCGTTCACTTTCTTTAGGGATGTATTTATCTGATTTCTGCTCCAAAAGTAAACGACATAGATATTAAATAAGATATACCTAAGTAAGTATATTACATAGGTACCTATTATTCAATCTATGCCTATGCACACTTATAATCTACACTCTTATTGAAGGTTTTGCAAAAGAAGGTATGCCATGTGATTCAATCGTTAGTGAGCTTGTGACTCATGTTACCGACCTAATTATTTTATTCAGAAGTCACTTGAGGACTTTTTAGTAAAACTTGGTATATATTACGTTTAATAGGTATTGTATGCTACTAAGAATTAAATGAAAGCATCCATTCATCCATCTACATACTGTATTTTTTAATAACTACAAGTTTTTACATAGAATAGAATAGAATACTCTTTATTACTCTCTCTCTCTCTCTTTTTTATCTCTCTCTTTTTTCTTTTCTCTCTCTTTATTTTATTCTCTCTTTATTTTTTTACTCTTTACATAGGTACTTTGTCTAGTAAATTAATGTGAATTATACAGAGTTACCATTTTATTAATTTGATGACAACTCAAGGTATACAAAGAAAATACAATACTTTTAAATAATCTATAACATGTACTTAATGCTCAAAATGTGTATTATTTAGTGAGTAAGTTTGTATTTTTATATTACAAGAGCTGCTGCTCTGGATATAATTGGATTTTTAGTAGGTACTCTAACTAAAATGTATATTTTGATGTGTACGAATTTATATGGTGAAATAATAAAATTGTATAAGAAACTGATTTTATTAATATTATGATGTTAGTATTTAGATATCTTGACAAACCATATTGTTCAATATGAACCAGTGTTTATGTAATTTTTAAGTTCAAATATATACTTATACAATTTAAAAGTAAAAATCTTTTTTTTTATCGTGTGGAAATCCTCATGGATGTCCACTGGAGGGGTCTGTCAGACTGTTACTGACTAAAACCACACGGTGTCCTGCTGCTACCTGTAGCCGGGGTGCTGGAGTGTGCGCGCATTGCATCACGCTCCCCCCGGCCAGGTGTTGGCCCGCATGAATCCGTGTGAAGTGTCTTTTTTACTACATCTTAAATCCTCCAGTCCAGTAAGTTAGGCTGCGTACATACCCAAGCCAAGAAATGGTTGCACGTCGATGTACGGCCTGTGTGCACTGTGCAGGGACATCGACGCGCTACCATCTCTTGGCTCGCGACTAAATCACCAAGGCGAGCCTGCTGTCAGGAGACTCCTAGCAAATATCATAGATGGCGTCGCCTCCGCCAGAACAGTTTTAATATACAGGGTGGCATCACATAGGCGCAAACTGTAACCATAAATTAGTATTTACTAATTTTAGCGAAAAATGTCTAGAATCATTTGATTCTAGACATTTTTCGCTGGATATTAAAAAAAAATTAGCTACATATTTCATAGAAAAGTGCAATAGGTAATAGGGTATTTTCCTGGGTAAAAAAATAATAATTAGATTTAGTCCGTCAGTTAGATTATCGAAAAATAATGGACCCTTATTTTTTCTTTTGTCAATCAAACAAAAAATGACAAAGATAAAGCGCGTCAAAATTTGGGAGTGGGGGGTCGTGACGTCACGCCGTGCTAAAAAGTGTCGCACGGCGTGACGTTACGCGGAACCTTAACGGGCGATATCTTCATAATTTTTTATATAATTGACAAAAGAAAAAATAAGGGTCCAATATTTTTTGATAATCTAACTGACGGACTAATTAGAATTTTTTAGGAAACTAGCCTATTACGCGGTTAAAACGCTAGATGGCGGGATGTGGCCCGTTTTTGAGCTGAGGTTATCATTGCGGGTAGGTATGCAGATACTGAAAAGGTAAAATGGTAGTGCAACAAATAAAAGATAAAAACTTTTTTTAAATTAATTGTATTAATAAATAATGGTAGTTCTATTTACATGACACATTCGATTACTCTTTTGTTTTGGCAGAAGACAATAAAAATATTGTTACACAATAAGTTCGCCTAACTCAAACGAGGCGGGCGCGAGGCCCGCGACCTAACCTCCTTACAACGACATTGGTAATAAACCCATTCCCACATCATAAGAATAACATAAAAAAAAACACATTTTTGGTTACAATCTGACAATACTGGTCGTTTTTGGTTTTGAAAAGTTTTCACGTTTCGCAACATCTTAGCTCAAACTTCATGTCAATCACACTGAAGAAAGACATACACACAGCATCCACTCGATAGTTAATGTATATCACAGGTTTCTAATGTGACCTAAATGATACAATTTACTTACAAATGAGGTTGCTTCCGCAATTTACAATTTAACGTTTTTGGTGTCAAAAGTTCGCCACTGTAATTATGTATAAAGTTTTACAAATATCCCAACTGTACTGTTTTATTTCATATGTGTATATTATGATTTAAAAATACTGTGATTGCTTTTGATATGTCTTGTCACACAATGCATTGAAAATTGAAGAGTTTCTATGATTGGCAACTATTTAATGGCAAGAACTACAGGGCAATTTACCAATGCTATACACAAATAATATCCGAATACAATTTTAGGCATATTTCGGTATGTTACCAAACGTCAAGCGTTACCATAAGACCGTCGACAATATCGCACCATTCGTTAATTTTAATATTTTTCACTCCTACGTTACAATGTACATAGACCCGATGTCTATTATTGCTTAGTTTTTATAAGTTTTGTTATATCCAAAACTTGTTACCTATAAATAATTTTCACGTTCGTCCCAATAAATTTACCATTCAATAAATACGTACACGTAAAAAATATAAACTATATCAATAGTTTAATCTTTAAAACAAACTTTCCTTACTCTAATTATATATTAATAACTATTCATCAGTATGGTTTCATTCATTTTCAATAATATGCCTACTTTATAATCTTTCCAAGCGCCTGAAATTGATTTTTTTTAACCTTCTATCTTATATAAATGTAATTTATTATTCATCTTTTATTGTATGTTATCTAATTTTATAAAATTTTATCATTTCTAAGTTAGAAGAATGTTCGTATAATGCAATCGCAATTCTTAAACAATAAGGTCACAATTCATAATATACTCGATAAATCAGATTCATTATAATATCAATCATATTTATAGCCAAACATACAGGCACTCGACTTGACAAATAAAGAAGGCGATCTTGAAACATGCATAAAACAACCTGTAATAATTTAATGATCGAGCCGTAAAGCAAATATATTAAATATTAATGTCTACAGTAACACTAAAATTATTACAAAGAAAATGATACGATAATGGTTCACGTAATACAATATAAATAAGTTAAATATTCTAAAAAGTTAAAAATACACACGACTTAACCTAATAGAAAAGCACTCGTATCTTTGTGGTAAAATACTAGCGGCGGACCACTTGATTTAATTCAATAAATCGATTTAAATTAAAAGCCAAAACAAATGTTCAGAATGACAGGAATGGTAATAAACATTACAAATTAATTAAAACAACTAATTGACAGACAAAGGTACAAAATAATGAATAACACGACCGCCGAATGTGTCCGCAGCGCGGGTCTACAACCGCTCTCAATGTAGTGTTTTGTACTTTTGTTCTGATAAACGTTATATAAATGTAGGGTTAGTAGTTTATGAGATCATTGTGTCGCACAAAACTTTCGATTATGCGCTTAATTAGAAAAAAAAACATCGACAAAATATGCAGACAAAACATACATTTACGACACTATTTTATACAGCAATAGTCTGTTAAATTAAACTAACCGCTCAGTGGCCGGCTCAACGATCGTTAACTTAAAATAAGACAAGAATATACAAAAAATTCTACACGATTACGGTCATTTTGACAAAATACACAATCGATACTAACGTAACGTAAGACTAGCTGAAATGCGATAAACACTATTTAAAATTAAAACTTAAAGTTACATCTTTGATTAAAACTCACTCGGTATACGTTTTAAAAAATATTTCAGTTACAAACGGTACTCAATTCCAATATTTAAATGCATAAAAGGAATCGCTGGATTTTCAACATGGCGGCACACCGGACCAGTGTTGCGCCTCACTAAACACTTATCATAACTCGAGGAACTACAAAATATATTGGAAAGCACAACGGCTCTAATCGACGACGATTAGAAAAGTTCTAAAATTGAAAGGCAACACAGAGCTTACATAGCTAAGGAAGGGACGTCTGTGCGTCGGGTCGTGTTCGCGCGGCACGGCGCGAGCTTGCGTCAGGTGCTGGACTCCTGGTAGGGGCCCGTCACCGTGCACGGGTGCATCGGGAACAGTGTGGTCCACGACATCGTCGTCGCCGTGTCCGCGCGCATGCGCACCTGCGCCGCGCGACGCGCCGCCGCCGTCGCCTCCACCAGCGCCGACAGCGACGCGAACCCGCCCGGGAACGTCTCCTCGCCGCCCTTCCACTTGTCCGGCCCGGGCGTCTGGCGCTCCGGCCCTGGAGTGCTCGCTGGTGACACAGAGTTGGAGGTCGGTCCCGGCGTACCAGGCGTCGGTGGATTCAGTCCTAGTTTCTTTAACCTCATCTTTTCCTCCCATTCTTCAAGACCATGTTTCGGACGATTTAAATTCCTGTGTTGGTAAAATACAAGAGATATCCTCGTAGGATTTACTCTGTTCGGGCTTTTAACAGCAGTTGTAGAGTGCATTTCATGCTTCGCGCATTCGAACAAAACGCTACCATGCCCCAGTGCTATAGCAACACCACCCATTTGACCATCTTTGAAACAATCTAAATTCTCAGTAAATTCTGTAACTTCGCCAATAGGCTCAGCTTTGGGTGGTTCAGGCGGGTAGGGAATAGAAAATGGTGGTGGGTATATGCACCAGTTCGGTGAAGACTGACACCAGTTTGGACTTGGATTTTGGTAGAAGTTTGGTGCAAAGTTTGGATTGTATTGGTACCCATAGGAATTATAACAATGTGGGTTTCTAAGCAGCTCTTCCCTTTTGTATTTCTCGGCGTTGTAATATGCCAGGCTGTTGTAATCGTTGTAGGTGTTCTCGTAGGGATTAAAGTGGCCGTAAGGGTTCGGTGGGAAGGAATAAGCATTTGCTACTTGTGAGTAGTTGCCATAACTTTGTATCTGTGCCTGATTCCCATAGCTATTCTGATTGACCGGGTGGAAGTTGTTACCAGCAAACTCAGGAACTGGTTTGTTAGCCACCGACTGCATGTTTTGCTCATCGTGGTTGATCGTGAAGTTGTTTTGAGAAATTGAAGTCTGCTGAGGCGTGGAATTGTTCAATCTACTGTCGTAAGGACTCCTGTGCTCGTAACCCTGGCTTAAATGTGGCCTGTCGGAAGGTGGGTATGGCTTTAGGAACGTAGAATTCTCAATAGCTTCAGGTGGATTTGTATGCTGAGACCGTGATGGTGGTCTTGCTTTCGGGACTCTAAATAAGGAATTCTCGTTTTCAGGTGTCGATTGGTCTTTTAGTTTTGGGTCCCAATTCTTTGATTCAGGCGACTTCCAAACACTTTGACGGGCATCCGATTTCATCATTTCATTATTCGGTGACTTTAGTTCTGGGATCTGCGACGGAGCAGGAGATGCGGGAGTGCTCTGAGAGTTTTGTGATATCTCAGTCAAACGTGGTGAACTGGGCATGTCAAATTCAGGAATTTTATTTGTGATATCGGCGATCAAATTCTGTTTTTCGGGCTCTGGAGTGACTTTTGGTAGCAGAGGATCAGAATTCGTATCACTCCTACTGGAATCTGGACTGTAATTATTCGGAGGGACGTTCAAATGTGCTGTTGTGGAGTCAGGATCTTCTTTTACGACATTGTTAAATAATTCTGTGTTAGCAAAGTCTGGCCACTGGTTCTGAGGGGCCATTTGATTCGGGAACTGTTGCTCTCTCTTCTGCAACCCAGCTGCAAAACTTGGCAGCTGATTTGGGTTCGGATTTGGATTCTGAGTCTGAGGCTGGTGATTCTGAATTTGAGTACCTTCAACTATCGGTGACACATGGTTTTGATTATACAGCGCATTCTGGTGATGCAAGTTATAACTCTGATCGTAGGGATTGTAAGGAGAGTCTAGAACGGTGCTGGATATTTGATTGCTTTGTAACTGAGCATCCGTGAAGTTATCTATCATCGTCGCCATGTCTAATAAGGCAGGGTTGCCTAGGTTAGGGTTGATGAGTCCTGGATTCTGGTGTTGCATATTAGGGTTTACGAAGGCGGAGTTATAGTGGGCGTTATTGGTGAATGCTGAGGGATTTGATTGGTTTAAGGCTGGAGTGATAGCTCTGGGTGACGCACTACTCTGGCTTCGAGGACTGGCGTTGTTCCTCGCATCTGCTGGCTGAGGTGTCCTTGGCGCTGGTGACTGTTGGGCCTTCTTCTGGTTGTTGCCAGGACTCTGAGAGTTATTGCTGTTTGCTGACGTGTTTGATTCTGAATTCTCGTCGTCTTTTCGCTTCTTCCCGTGACGACGGCATGGCTGTAGTGGAACTGATCTGACGCGCACCTCCATTGGATATCTGGAAGTAAGATATAATAATAAGTATGCGAGATGAAGAGTTTGGTTTCCTTTACAGGGCAATGATGAGATCTGAAGGCTAATTCTCGTAATTTAAAACGTTAAAAATCTAGTCACAGTCTCATCTCGGCGACAAACAAATGCCAAAAACTTGTGAAATTGTAGGGAAATTATAAGTATTTTTTGACGGATTGAGACTGAGATCGGACTGTGAACGTTCTTAAAATTACGAGAATTGCCCCTCTGATATAAAATAATGTCTTAAAATGAGGTAATTTCTTGAAACTTTTACTAGGTACTACTAATTTTAAAACAGTAAGAAAAACTATTCATTTAACGACAATAGAAAAACTTGTACATCACCACTCACTTATCGAGTATCTCAAGCGCTCCGCTCTTGACCTTCTCATCCTGTCCATCCTTGGAGCCGAACTCATCAGTAGTGTCCAGGACATATAGCGGCAGAACATGGAGCTGTTCATCAGGAGGTCTGTTCAGAGACCTGTGCTTGGCCAGGGTCACTACAGCAGTACAGCCGTTGTTCATGTTGTGGAGGTCGCGATGTGCGTGCGCGCAGAAGTCTATGCATGCTGTTACACCTGAAATTAAGAAATGTTGAAGAATTTAGTTAGCTTTGTAGATTTTGTTGACTTATGGTGCTCCCACACTGCTGTTATAAAATGTTTACAAACACTTTCTAACATTGTGATCTAATACATTTAATCAAAAAGGTTTTCGAAAATCAGAAAGGTTTTCATGTTAGGTAATGTTAGTAAACATTTTATAACAGCAGTGTGGGAGCACCATTACATAAATTACTTTAAGTTGGAAATTAGAATAATAATAAAATTAGGAAAGAATTGTTTCTATTTTTATCAAGTAAAGATAAATATCTTTTGATAACAAGCTGATGTTCTTAGAATAAGGTTCGTAGAAATCTAACCTAACCAAAAGCAACGTACCTGAAAACGGTCGTCCCGGTTTAAACCCGAGCCTGCAATCCGACGCTTCCTTCTCAAACTGAATCTGATTCTCAAATGCCTTCGGAGCCAGGTTCATGTACAACGGGCTGAGCAGTGTTGCCAGCACATGGATGCGTTCTTCTATCTCGCTTTCTTCCGTCTTCACTGACAGGCGGAATTTGCGAACTGTTTTTGAACGGGCGTATTTGCATCCATTGTAGTACATCGACCAGGAGCAACCGAAGCTGTAGGAGGCACCACAAGTCTCAGGGTCCAAGCCTGGAAAAAGAGGTTTATTGAGGTTTGGTCTTCAACCAATACGACGTAAACGAATGTTTTTTGCCGAGTGTATTTTGGATCACATTCTATGTACAGTCATATAACAAAATGTTAGGAGTTTTATTGTTTTTTTAAATAAAAATGATGAAGATCTATTCCAATAATGTGACAAATGTCATGAATATGAAATTCTAAATAATAATCTAATCTGTATAATCTTATTGATGAATATATTCAACTGTTAGAAGGCAACAGAAAAATACCCACTCACTCCTCATATTTGTAACATGAAAACTTAAGTACCTATAGGTATGTGACGAAAATACTTACCTTGACAAGCGCAGGTTCTATTCTCATTGGTCGCGCACCTCCTTGTTGTTGGAAGGCCGTATCTATTGAGTTTGTGTGATAACAGTGTGTAGTCCAGGTCTGCTTCGGACTGCGGGATCCCTTCCCAGGCGACCAGGCACACGACTATCCAGGACGTCGCACATTTGTGTCCGTTGCGGAACTTTACAACTACTAGCACCTTTTCTGTGTAGTTTGCGCGTCTTATAACCTGGAAGGATGAAATTGGGGATTTAGGCAATGGTTCCTTTAGTAGCTTGTTGATAGAAGAAACAACTTTGAATAAACTCTGTTCAGAGCCAAATTATATGAAAGTGTGCTTTAGTTTACCAATATTAAGATATTTTTTCTGACGTTCGCCGTTCGGTGTTAAATACTTGATAGGAGCTTTAAGTGTTGCTGGGTTAGTATAATGACTTTTGGGATCCATACACTCACCCACTTAGCCATCGGGCAGCCCTGTGCTGACTTCCCTTCCTTCCCAGTATAACATATCTTTTCTATCCTCAACTCCTTCCCAGACAAACCAGTTCGAGCTTCCAATTCCTTTCTTAATTCTGCTAAAGTTGACGCTGCTCCTGAACAAAGAACACACAAAATATATTATATTAATGATTCTAGGCTTCAATAATCAGAAAGCAAGTTGATAGACTTTAACTTACCTAAATGTGTGTAATAACTGCCAGGTTCCGGAGGATTCTTATCAGCCGGGAAACAATTGCAATCAGGAACTTCTGTTCTAGAATTATTTCGTAACCTCTCCAAATTATCGAGGTACTCTTTGGAATAATTAAATTGGTTCTCTTTAGGTTTGGCTAAGTCTGGAACTGGAGTGCTAGGCTTAGATTGCGCTTTGGAGTCACCTTTTTCGGCTGCGTCGGGATCATCCTCTAATACTTCATCTTTGGTCTGAAGACCAGGGCATGCACCGTCTCTTAAATGCTCTGGTGGAGGTTTCTTAGTGGACCCTTGGCGACAGCACGAGTATCCAACCTCGTTTCTTATAACAGCCGGGCCGCCATCGCCCGGGTAAAGATATGGATCATTCCGCGGAGGCTGGTGGTAAGGCATGTTTTTATAAATCTTGTGGCCCGGTGGAGAATGTTCAGACTTAATCTGCTCTATGTAATAAGGCGGTTTTGGTTCGATTGGGGTAAGCCTATTAATAACCTTTTCTGGTTCTTTTTGCTTGGCATCAGTAAAGTTCCGGTGATATTTCTGGAAGCCCATGTTCTCCTGCACTCGTGGTATTTGTGCGTAGGTCTCAGCCGGCTCTGGTCGCCTCATGGGCTCCCCGTAAGGAAAATTTTGGAAATTTTGGTAAGGTTGTGGTTTTTGTCCAAAATTCTCCTGCTTTATTGTGGATATTGGTGGAAGAACAGTGTTTTGTTGCGGTCTTACAGCACCGTTCGGAAACTCTCTGAATGCGTTATTGACAGGCATTTCAGTTGGTTTAAGATATGAAGCTTGATTCATTGGCCTCTGCGGCTCCGTTTTCATTAACCTATCGTCTTTGTGATATTGGTAGGTATCAGGCATCTCTAATTTAGGAACTAAAGGTGCCGATGGATGTCTAAATTTCGCGTCATATGCTTCCCTAGTTTCATAAGCTCTTCTTTGTGCGTTCGTGTCCCTTGATGGGTTACAGTTTTGTTGGTTCATCTCCGATACTGGTCCAATGAGCATTTTTGATTGAAAATCCTTACTATCTTGTTGAGTATAACTTAAACTATCGTTACTATAAACTTCTGCATACTTTTGCGCTTCATAAGGTACGTTCGAGTATGTACCATATTGTCCTCTCATGTCCGCGTAAGACGGCAACTTTTGAGGAGGTTTAGTTACGTTCTTGGTCGAAGCGTTTTTATCAAAAGTTCTCGGGACCTCCGTCCCCCCCTCCCATACGTGGTGGCCACCACCTCCGAACTCGCCCGCGCTGTACGCTTGGGCGTTTTGTGAATAATTACCAGCGACAGGGTACGCCTGTTCGCCTAAGCGGTAATTATCTCGGAGATGGTGGCTATACGATAAAAAATGACCGGTGGTATTTCTATCGTCATTGACATTGACGGCTCCGGTCTTCCTATCGTCGATCACCCGAGGCGGCCCCTCTCCTGGATCCCCTTTGTCTGGCGGCGTGTTGGTGCCATCCCGGGTGTGGTTTTGCTTGTTTAATATCATCGTTTTCAGTCTCGAGTTCAAGTTAACCCTGTCTGATGGCGAGAACATCTGATGCTGCTCCTCCTCCTGCCTCTGCATCTGTTGGTTCTGCATCTGTTGGTTCTGCATTTGCTGGTTTTGTTGCAGTTGATTCTGTAACTGCTGATTCTGCAATTGCTGCTGCTGATTTTGCAATTGCTGATTTTGTATCTGTTGTTGCTGATTTTGTATTTGCTGCTGTTGGTTCTGTAATCTTTGGTTGTGCTGCCACTGATGTTGTTGCCATTCGTTCTGGTTTTGTGGCTGGCCATTCTCTCTATATTGCCCGCTGTTATAGCCGCCCGAATACCCGCTACAATCGAGTGAAGCTCGCGGACCGTTGCTCCCCTGCAGGTATCCAGGCTCGGCGTTTCCCGAATGTTGTCCATTAGGCGTATTTTGTTCTTGTCTCTCGCCTTCGTTGCTGGTGTCTCCCGACCCATTTTCAGGGTTAGAGTATTCCTCTTGATGGTCTTGAGAGTATTCTGTGCGATCATAACTTGGTTGGCTGACATTATAGCTACCTGCCGCTGTTGTTGGTACGGAGTTTTGGTATGATGCGGCTGAAGCTGGGCGGGAATCGTTGCCAGATGTCGCACCGGGCGTTGCCGCTTGGGCATACTGTTGTTGGTATTCTGTGGCGTAATGAGGTGCTCTGGGCGATGGTACCGGGGTATAAGCTCCGCGGTTAGAAGGCGGCCGCTGAGCCGGAACAGACTGGATACCAGCCTGATAGTAAGTGTTGTTACTGGCGTCAAATGCGGTGGCGACGTTCTGGACGGTGTATGTGGCGTTCGCTTGGTAGTGGGGCGACGCAGCGTACGCTGTGTGGTTGCCCTGGTAGTCCAGCGTGGTCTGTCCAGTCTGTGTGGGGAGCTGTTGAATGAACTGGTTCTGCCAACCTGGAAAGATAAACAATTCATATTAGTACACACTTCTCAACAACATTTCCTGGATCGTTCTCCAGAATATGTGGTTGAAAGTTTTTGCGGGTAAAACGGTACCCGCAAAATAGCCAAACTTCAAATACCGAACATATAGTGCAGTAGTGTAGTTCTTATTGAGCTCTCTGCGCATTATCATCACCTGATGAATCAATTACTTTGCTAGACATTGCAGACCAAGCTCCGATTTGTATGTCATATTTCATCGCAGAGTCTGCCTTTCTTTCTGCAGTTTTCTGTTAAGTTTTGTTAATAGGATTGGAGAGATCTTACCTTGCGATGCATCGGTCTGCCACGCCGTCGGGAAGCGGTTCGGATCTCCGGCGTAGAACGGCATTGGTGCCTGCAACAATACAAAACACTGTTGAAATTATTATTCAAAACCATTACAATTCTTTTTTTGTAACACGACCTTTCTCACGTAATTTAAACAAATAGAAAAGTGAAAATAGACGATTTGAACAGAGCTTTGACCCTGCAGCCCTGCTAAATGAATATGTACACATTCATATACTATAATTATATTATTTATTCATTTATATTTATAAGTATATCGTCGGCTAAATATTCTAAGCTGCTAACTCCATTTTTGGCTTAACTGACTATTTAGTATCAAATGAAAGAGAAACCTCACCTGTTTCGGCTGTAACTTACCTGGAAGGGTAGGTATATGTGCCAACGATATTGCATAACATTGCTTAACTGTATCTTTAGAATAAAAATAGAATTTTCTCTTTCATTTGATAATAAATAGTCAGTTATGCCAAAAATGGAGTTAGCAGCTCAGAATACTTAGCCGACGATATATACTCATCATGCCCAACGAAACAAACAATACTGTTTCGTTGGGCATGCTGAGTGTAATGGAATATTATTGTAAGTTTATATTTTAATCGTAATTGTTTTCTTCGTTGTTTGTTAGTTTCCTCATTATATTTTTCATTGTATTCATATCTTGTCTTATACCGAATTACGATCCTATTCTATTCATTGTCCTCGTATTTTTTTCTACAATAGTCGTAACGTTTTAGATAATTAGCAGCCACGTCATTTAATATTGTGTTATGTGTGTCGAGGCTGGCTCGGACACTGTTTACTACATTATGTATTGTGTGAACTGCCCCAACGTAGTAATCATACGATGACCGAGGTCGAGATGATTCTGTTTATACTAGCGTCATGCTGAATTACAAGCGTTTGGCAGACATGTTTGATGGATTTATTACTTAAGCGATGAGCGAAATAGCGTCTTCATGTATGTGTCTTTCAATTTACCTTGGGTTAGGTCTTTACTAAGATTGCGTGCCTCTAATAATTTTAAAATTAATATTGTTAAAAGCTTTTTCAATGCATGTCTGCCTGAAATTCAGTCTGTTGTAAACTACTTTGTTTTAAATTAATAAAGAAACCACCTGAAGTTTAATTAAAAAAAATAAAGTTTCAGAGCCCATTATTGTTTGTTTTTTCTAATAAAGCCAAGTAACTGAAGGAAAATTATGAAATTACAAAACTTAAGCATGTTAAGCGTTGGCAGGCTAAAGTAAATATGTTACGTAAGAAATTATAATGTAATGCTCCTTCGAAACTCGTTCAAGTTTCTAAGATTTTAATTTCTACGCGAAGGGGATGCCTTTTACCAAGTTAGGTAATATTTTATTAACATGCCGACGTACGTACGTCGTTCGCAATTAAAACTTTGTTATGTCGTCGTAATGAGATTCTTTAACGAGATTATTCTTGTTTATTACTAGACGCGTGCTGTTTACTCGCTTTCTGACTAATTACTAATACCCTTTCTTCTTTTACCTCGTGTTGAATGGCATTGGAGTTAAATTCTTGTTCGTTTTTACAAGTTCATCGGTAGATGCTTTCCGCAATGAAAAAAAAAACACGTAAAAAACGTTACGGAACGTTTACTATTCGAATTTCGAATTAACGTACCATGGAACACTCAACATCGTCATCTCAAGGTACCTATATGTTGCCAGCAACAACTATTATTTGCAAAAGATACAAAAATTTTGCGCATTTTCTTATTATAACCAAATTAGTCATTTAGGGAAGCCATGTATCGACCATATAGGTACATTGTAATCGAGTAGAGGCGACAATACAGTGCACCTCTATTTATTACCCAATTACATTGTAACCGTTAATTACAATTGTATGCGTAGGTAATTGCGTCCAGGACATAATTGAACACAATTATGGGCCATCCCTCCCCATACGATGGAGAATTTATGAGCAAGAAGATAGGACATTAAATTAAAAAAAATATGAGACCAGAAATGTCATTTATGATTTTTTAAATTATTTCTGAGTTTAAAAAGACGGGTGGGTATGACAATGTGAACAGGAAAACATTTTTCCTGTAAGTCTGCAGGGCGATTGCGTAACACATTCGGAAATCGGTTTCATTTTGACAGTTCAACAACATTCATTGCGTTTTTACGTGTTGAGCAGACAAATTTTTCGAAGTTATGAAGCAATGGATTAGCAATTTGCTTCAAAATGATTCAGATTCCGATTGATAGAGTGTTACGCAATTAGGGTTCTAGTGTACAGAAAAGAAAACTATTCTAACTTTATAACATTATAAAGTTATGAAAAGCTTCAATATAAAAGAAACTAACGCCTCATAACATCGTTTTAATCCACGTGGAAAATCTAAAAATAACGTTTTCCGTTTCAATTTTCCTTTAAAATTCCGAATTTTATTTTTATTAAACCCATAAAAGATAAATACTTACTCCACAAATAAATCGTTGTCGCACAATAACAACGACAGTAACGAACAATATCGGGCTTGTTGTTATTAATGAATTATATCTGTGAACAATGCCAGTGTGATAACTATGGCGATTATCGCCAATTTCTACTGTGAATGGGCATTCCGATTCATTGTCACAATCAAATTGAATTTATTTATAGCATACCCAGTTGTTATGAGTACTTAGGTATTTCTTAATTGTATCCTGTTTTGTGTAGGAAATAGAACAACAACAAATAAAAACAGTCGAAAGGTGTTATGGGTCTTCCCGGGGTAATTGCGTAACACACGAATGGCTTTTAAAAAAATTTAAAAATATTCATTGCGTTATTTACGTTGTTGAGCGGACAAATATTTCCAACATACGAAGCAATGGACTAACAATTTCCTTCTAAATTATTTAGATTGCGATTGTAAGTGTGTAACACAATTAGGGTGCTGGTTGGAACGAATTTTGTTTCGCGTTTACATACTTAGCGAATGAGAGTTAAAGATCCGTCTTCAATCCGAATTGGGAATTTTCTAAATTTTCGTTCGAGTTCGGATCTAGTGCGCAACCCCTCATACAAATAGATAGGACTATGGTCACTTCGGACCGGCATTTCTCGGATTCGGATCGGACGCAGTGCGAAACCGTCCTAAGACTGAAGAATGTGTACATTTTGACCGTCACGACACTTTGTTACGTAAAAAACGTCCAAAACTATTTAGAAAATTGAAATGATGTAAGAGTACAGAGCCAGCATATCAAGCTACCCGAAACTGTCAAATTTTCCCAATGAACTTTGACCCTTATAATTTAGCGATAAAGCTGAAAATCTATTACAGAAATTTGACAGATTGTAGTAGCTTGATGTGTTGGCATCTGTACCTTTTAACCCTTTGTGCTTTTCTCATACAGCCAATAGGTACCTATTTGCAATTTTGTAAGATAAATAGCAGTAAAAAATAAGCAAGAAAACTCCAACTTTACCACCTCGGTATGAATTAAAGTTACAGCAATATTGACTTTAAGAAAAAGTCCTGCTGTAAGAAAGTTAAAACCTACTTTCTAAAACTTGCAAATACTTTAAAAAAAGGTGTCGGAATTTAAATTGTTTCTTTTAAAATTAACAAACTTTTTGTTCATTACGCAAAGTCGACAGTCTTATTGCCACATAGCTGGCCAGTTTAAAATAAAATAGAAAAGCTTGGTACGGACATAAATTCGGGCGCACTGCACTGAAATTGCCAAAGTTTGGGGCCGCGGACGCAAATTAAAAATTTCCCACTTTGACATCTTGTTATGGAAAACTAGTTATTTGAACTGGGCGTAGTGTTGTTAGAGTTCAGTTGGAACTTGAACTTCAATAAGTATGGAAGTCTTGAAAATATCTGAAGGCGTGAAATAACAACTGTAGTAGAGAAGTTATGCGGAAGTGTTTTCTATTTGTGGTAAGCTTTTAAGTAAAACTTACATATTTCTAACTAGCTTTTGCCCGTGGCTTCGCTCGCTTGGATGTCGGAAAATATTCTTATTTTTCTTTTCTTTTAACTTGGAGAAATGCTCATGCACTCTGCACTACCACGGGGAGATAGTGCAGTTATGTGGGACTCGAACCCACTAAAACTCCACGGTGTCCTCCTCTGCGGAAAATATCCTACAGGAACGTCATGAACTATCGAAATTAAAAGCCTATACCGGGATTGAAACCTATGTGTTAAACTATACAACTATCTGTATGCTAAATTTCATCCAAATCCGTTCAGTCGTTTTTGCGTCAATCCGCAACATCCTACATCCAGATAAACAGACAAACGGAAAAAAATCTAAAACTATATTTTCGGCATTAGCCCGCATACTTTTTTACAAAAATATTCAACACAGTACATTTTAGACTTTAATACTATTTTATTATGGTAGCTTTATTTCTCCAAAAATTAAATATTTACATAATATAAGCTAAAATATAAACTATAATAATTGTCGGCGACGAGACCCTATCTAGGCACATGGGCGCAAGTAGTGGCGAGACCGCTATGTAGAAAGTAAGGAAGAAATTTTAATTAATGGTTTAAAATTTCAATGATTTATGTTTTGTTCTTTCTATGTGTCTAATTAGATAGTTATGTGATTAATTATGTTAAGATTATTATTAGAATTCATATTTTGAACTAATAAGACTGATTTTGTAAGGTTTTCTTGTAAGTTTTAACATATTTCGTTATAATTACGTAACTTGAAAATTGACTTTTTGTTTATGGATAGAATTTAATTATTTTGGTTTTAAATGAAAGGATTATGTATAAAAATAGTAATAACGTTTAAATTTTGCAAATCGAGCCACGGGTTCAAAAGTTATAAAGGATTTTCTGTAGTGAAAAATTGTCAAGTCACAATTTTTGCAGTTTTTGTTTGCTATATTTTTATTAATTATTGTTAACTAGTTAAGTAAGTGTTAATTAGCATAAGGACCTTGTAGACAATAATGTATAATAAAAACATGTAAGGAAATAGCATAAAAACTCAATAAAAAGGGGCTCAAACAGATTTCGGCTTGATGAAATTGGCGATCAAAAAGGGTCAAAAAATCGCGGTCGCCTATAAGGTTACGTAGGCCGGTATAAAAATGGGGCCATTTTTCGGCACAAGTCAGTCGCAGCTCAGCCGTCGAAGAGGCAACATCAAGAAACAACAAGCCGAAATCTGCAAGCCAACACTCAAGAAAATTCTGCGTTTTATTTCGCCGCCTCTTCGCTGCCCATCTCTCCGAGGTCCTCCTAGTGGGTTGTGCCCACCACTACGTACGCATTCAGGGGTGCGTGGGACGTGTGTCGCCAGCACAGTTAGTTAGGGAACATACGTCAAAAACGTGGGAGACTGTCCCAGGCACGGCCGTCAGGTACTGGACGTACCCCGGTCGTCCGCAACAATTGGTCCTTCGAGCGTCGGATCCCTGCAAGAAGAAGCCAGAAGAGCCCAGAAGATTAAGAAGACTGCAAGATGCCAGTAACCAGGTCACAGAAGGATGCCCCCTCACGCCCCCCGTCCCGTCCTACCAATGTGGACGCGACAGTAGAAGCGTCAGGGTCAGAAGGGGTCACGTCTGCGTCAGCGTCAGCGTCAGCATCAGCGTCATCAGAAACTACAGCTTCATCGGGCACGAACACTTCATCGGGCACGAACACTTCTTCGGGTACAACGACAACGGAGGGGACCACGGCAACGGAGACTACGGTTGAGACTGTGACCACGGCGTCTTCCAAGAAGAATGAAGACGCCAACCAGAAGGAGACGACTAAGAAGACTCCAGAAGATGTCCCGGAAAAGGGTGTTCGCGGTTCGGCCGCAACCCTGAAACCGAAGGGGGTCAGTCGTCGTGCCAGGTCTACGAAGACCACGAGCTCCTCAGTCAGAAGACGCGAGCTGGAAGCCAGAGAAGAATTAGCACGCCTGGAACTGAAGCAAGCACAGGCTGCGGCAAAGCTAGCCCGTGTCAGACTGGAGATGACACAATATGAAGATGAGGACTCCGTGGATGATGAAGACCAGGAAGAACGAACAGCACAGGTGCAGAACTGGATCGAGTCATCAGTATTGGGCGATGGCAACAAGAAACAACCAGAGCAGCGAGGTCAGCACACCGCAGAAGAGCCACAGAAGGTGAAGCCTGAAGAGAACTCTTCAACGGGAGGAGCTACGATCGAGATTCAAGCGTTGGCGACTGCATTGAAGGAAGCCTTTTCCACAAGAGGACCAGCAGCACAGCCGAGCTACATCCACGAGCTACCTCACTTCGACGGCAACAGCAGCGAGTGGTTGGCCTTCAAGGTTGTTTACGAAGATACAGCACCGATGTTCAACGAAGTCCAGAATATGGCGCGATTAAGAAGAGCACTGAAGGGCAACGCAAGAGAAGCTATCAAGAGCCTGTTGTACTCCGAAGCCTCTCCGTCAGAAGTAATGCAAGCCCTCAGAAGAAGATACGGAAGACCTGATGCGCTGGTGTTAGCAGAATTGGATAAGGTTAAGGCGTTACCGAAGATCTCAGAAACTCCAAGAGACATCTGCATCTTCGCGAGCCAGATCAACAACAGCGTAGCAGCAATAAAGGGACTGAAGAAACCACAGTACCTGCATTCACCTGAAATGGTGAAACAAATTGTAGAGAAGATGCCGACGGTTCTCAAGTTCCGATGGTACGACTTCACTGCAGCATCAGAAGAAGGCGATTTCTCCAACCTCATGTTAGTATCCAGATTCCTGAACACTGAAGCAGACAAATGCGGAGCCTTCGCGACTTCAGAAGAGAAGAGCGGGTTCAAGAAGACCAATCGACAAGCAACACATTCAACGAAAGAAAGGAACTTCAAAGAAAAGGATGCAAGGCAACAAGAGAAGACTTGCCCTATGTGTGAGGGTGAACATTTTCTCGTCGAATGTCAGAAGTTCCAGAAGATGTCGGTGCAAGATCGGTAGGCAACAGTAAAGAAGAGTCACGTCTGCTTCAAATGTCTTCAAGGGAAACATAGGAAGGAGAGCTGTAGAAAACCACCGTGCAAAGAATGCAAGAGGTGGCATCATCATCTGCTGCACGTCGAGTCAGAAGAAAGGACCTCGGAGGAACAGAAAAAGGAGACGCCACAAGAGGCGGCGAGCGCCACGGCATCAGTGAACGCGATCAACAACGCAAGGGCATACCTGAAGATAGTTCCGGTAGAAGTCTTCGGGTCAAAAGGATCAAAGAAGATATTGGCCCTCATGGATGAAGGGTCAACGGTGTCACTTCTGGACGAGAAGGTGGCACAAGAAGTCGGCGCTCAAGGAAACAAGGAGGAACTGGTCATTGAGACAGTAGGAGGCAAGCTGATAAGGAAAAAGGATTCTCAGATGCTGGACCTTACGGTGAAAGGGGTTCATCAAGAAAACAAGAAGACCCTGAAGAGAGTCCGCACGATCGACGAGTTGAAGCTTGCACCACAGTTCCTGGACAAGAAAAGGATTCAAGAATATCGACACTTGAAGAAGATCGCCGACTCTCTGTATTATGAAGGGGAGCCACCACAATTGCTCATCGGTCAAGACAATTGGGAGCTAATTGTGACTCAAGAAGTAAGAAGAGGGAAACCAGGAGAACCAGTTGCTTCAAGGACGGGACTTGGATGGGTGCTCCACGGGTCAGACATCGGAAATGCAAGACCAGTACACTTCCTGAACACATGTCTTCATGTCAGCACGCCAGAAGAAGAGATGCATCAAGCCATCAAGGATCACTTCGCGATCGAAGCACTTGGTGTGCAACCAAGAAGACCTACTACGGATTCGGAAGGAAGAGCATTCACCATCCTAGAAAAAACCTGCAGAAGACTCGAAGACGGTCGATTCGAAGCTGGACTTCTATGGAAGAACGAAGAAGAACAGATGCCAGAGAGCTACACGTCTGCCAAGAACCGACTAATCAACATCGAAAGGAAGATAGACAAGGATCCTAACTTGAAGGCAGAATACGGCAAGCAGATTCAGCATCTAATCGACAACAAATATGCAGAAGAAGCACCTGAGGAACAAGAAGATATGAAGAAATTATGGTATCTCCCTCATTTCTACGTGGTTCATCCCTTAAAGAAGAAAATAAGGATCGTCTTCGACGCCGCAGCCAAGTCAAAAGGAAGAAGCCTCAACGACGCTCTACTGCCCGGACCAGATCTACTGCAATCACTCTTCGGTGTACTACTGAGATTTCGACAAGGACCTTTTGCAGTGGCGGCCGACATCAAAGAAATGTTTCTACAAGTTCGCATCAGACCAGAAGATAGAGACAGCCTGAGATTCCTGTGGCGCGGGGATCATCGCGACGTGGCGCCAAAGAAGTATAGGATGACATAAGTTATCTTCGGCGCAACATCATCTCCAAGCACAGCCATCTACGTGAAGAACCGAAACGCAGCGGACTACAAGGAACAGTATCCAGAAGCTACAAGGGCAGTAGAACTTAACCACTACATGGACGACTACTTGCACAGCTTCCACTCAGAAGAAGACTTCAGAAGAATAACAAAGCAGGTGGACTTCATACACAAGAAGGCGGGCTTCGAACTCAGGGGGTGGGCATCAAACCAACCTCAACTGCTGCAAGACGTGAAGACTGAAACAACCGAAAAGACAGAAGTGGACCTTGGTGAGAAAGAAGAGAAGACACTAGGACTACGCTGGTTCACAGAAAGGGACTACATCGGCTTCAGGGCAAACCTCCGGAACACTCCAGAAGAAATAGCCAAGGGTTTCATGGTGCCCACGAAGAGAGAAGTCACCAGCGCTGTGATGTCGACTTTCGATCCACTGGGATTAGCATCACCGGTCCTCATCCAAGGAAAGAAGCTGCTTCAGAACGTATGGCGGAGCGGCGTCGGTTGGGATGAAGAAATAGAAGAAAAGGAATACGAAGCATGGAAAATATATCTGGAGAAGATGAAACTGTTACAAGACCTTCAGATCCCGAGATGTCTGGCGCCACATCGCACCGAGGGGGAGCTGCACACGTTCACAGATGCGAGCGAAACGGCGTATGCAGCTACAGTCTACTGGAGAACAGAAGGTGCAAACGGAACATACCACGTCAGCTTGGTGGCAGCAAAAGTACGAGTCACCCCGTTGAAGCCGGTATCGATCCCTAGACTGGAACTACAGGCGGCCCTCCTTGGAAGCAGACTAGCCCATTCAGTAGAAGAGGAAATAGATCTGAAGATCCTGAAGAAAACATTTTGGACGGACTCCAGCATCGTGCTCTCCTGGATCAAGACGGACCCGAGAACCTTCAAAACGTTCGTGGCTCATCGCTTGGCCGAAATAGAGGATCTCACCAAGCCTCAGGATTGGAGATGGGTGCCTACGGCGCAGAACCCTGCAGATGACTCAACACGCGACGTGCCAGATAACTTCGATTATAACCACCGATGGTACACCGGCCCAGAATTTCTAAGAAAAGAAGAAACCTACTGGCCAGAAGCAAGAACATTCAAAAAGGAAACCACCGGCGAAGAAAAGACAGCAGACGTCGCAGCAACGGCAAGCACCAGTCATCCGTCACCAGATCCTGAGAGGTTTTCGTCTTGGAAGAGACTTTGGCGAGCAACAGCAAGAATACTGCAGTTCATACAACTCTGCAGAACAAAGGAGAAGGTCAACGTCAGCAAAGAAGATCCTACATGGAGAAAGACGAAAGGAACGAAGACAAAGACAGTCGAGAAGCGACATCAGTCTTCAAGAAAAATAGGAAGGAACTACATACCACTAAGTGCAGACCTTCTAGAGCAAGCTGAAACTCTGTTACTAAAAAGAAGTCAAGACAGAAGCTTCAGAGGAGACATCAAGCGTCTAGAACAAGGAAAGCAACTAGAAGGCAGCAGCAAGTTGAAGAAGCTCGACGTGGTAATTGAAGAAGGACTCCTGCGTTTGAAAGGAAGAATCGACGCGATACAGGGCGTGACCAGAGAATACAAGCGTCCCATCGTGCTCGACAGCAAGGAAAGGATAACACGACTCATCATTGAAGAATTCCACTGCCGCTTCAACCACGGGAACCACGCGACAGTAATGAACGAAGTGAGGCAACGCTTCTGGGTACTGGGACTGAGGTCAGCGATCAAGGCAGTCCAGCATCAATGTCAATGGTGCAAAACGAAGAAGGCAAGACCCCAAGAACTGCCGACGGGCAACTTACCCAAAGAGAGACTGATGCACAGTAACCCTCCCTTTACGTGCACCGGCGTAGATTACTTCGGCCCAATGACGATCACCGTAGCAAGACGTCAAGAGAAGGGATGGGGTGCTCTATTCACATGCTTAACTACAAGAGCTGTGCACATTGAGCTCACTCCTTCCCTCTCCACCGACAGCATGATCATGGCACTGCGAAGATTCGCCGCAAGAAGAGGAATGCCGAAGATCATCTACTCCGACAACGGGACCAACTTCGTCGGCGCCAACAAAGAACTAAAAGAGGCGCTAGAAAACATGAAGAAAGAAGACCTCACCTCAGAAGCAGAGAAGATCGGCGTGCAGTGGACATTCATCCCTCCCGGTGCGCCTAACATGGGCGGCGCATGGGAGCGTCTGGTGCGATCAATAAAAACCGCACTGGACGCCACACTCAACGAAAGGCATCCACGAGAGGAGGTACTCCACACCCTCCTATTAGAGGCTGAGCACATAGTCAACTCTCGGCCTCTCACCCACCTCTCCGAGAACCCTGAGGAGGAAGCACTCACTCCAAATCACTTCCTCCTCGGGCGATCCTGCGGCGCAGCAAGAATCGGCAGCTTCGATGACAACGAGCTTGTGGGCCGGCACACCTGGAAGACTACGCAGCGACTTGCCGACCACTTTTGGCAACGCTGGCTGCGAGAATACCTGCCCACTCTACTACCAAGGAAGACTACGGGAAGGAGCAACACCACAGACCTGCACGTCGGGGACGTCGTCCTGATCGTCGACCACAGCCTACCAAGATGCACCTGGCCACGCGGCAGAATTCAGCGGGTGTATCCGGGACCAGATGGGCGGACCAGAATCGTCGACGTCGAGACACGAGGAGGAGTGCTGCGAAGACCCAGTTCGAGAGTGGTGCTGTTGGTGCCGGGAGTTTCGCCGAGCCAGGAGGACGGTGCTGCGCACGAGGGGGAGAATGTCGGCGACGAGACCCTATCTAGGCACATGGGCGCAAGTAGTGGCGAGACCGCTATGTAGAAAGTAAGGAAGAAATTTTAATTAATGGTTTAAAATTTCAATGATTTATGTTTTGTTCTTTCTATGTGTCTAATTAGATAGTTATGTGATTAATTATGTTAAGATTATTATTAGAATTCATATTTTGAACTAATAAGACTGATTTTGTAAGGTTTTCTTGTAAGTTTTAACATATTTCGTTATAATTACGTAACTTGAAAATTGACTTTTTTGTTTATGGATAGAATTTAATTATTTTGGTTTTAAATGAAAGGATTATGTATAAAAATAGTAATAACGTTTAAATTTTGCAAATCGAGCCACGGGTTCAAAAGTTATAAAGGATTTTCTGTAGTGAAAAATTGTCAAGTCACAATTTTTGCAGTTTTTGTTTGCTATATTTTTATTAATTATTGTTAACTAGTTAAGTAAGTGTTAATTAGCATAAGGACCTTGTAGACAATAATGTATAATAAAAACATGTAAGGAAATAGCATAAAAACTCAATAAAAAGGGGCTCAAACAGATTTCGGCTTGATGAAATTGGCGATCAAAAAGGGTCAAAAAATCGCGGTCGCCAATAAGGTTACGTAGGCCGGTATAAAAATGGGGCCATTTTTCGGCACAAGTCAGTCGCAGCTCAGCCGTCGAAGAGGCAACATCAAGAAACAACAAGCCGAAATCTGCAAGCCAACACTCAAGAAAATTCTGCGTTTTATTTCGCCGCCTCTTCGCTGCCCATCTCTCCGAGGTCCTCCTAGTGGGTTGTGCCCACCACTACGTACGCATTCAGGGGTGCGTGGGACGTGTGTCGCCAGCACAGTTAGTTAGGGAACATACGTCAAAAACGTGGGAGACTGTCCCAGGCACGGCCGTCAGGTACTGGACGTACCCCGGTCGTCCGCAACAATAATATGTACAATTATATGAAAAAATAAACAATCATTATAGGGCATCAAAGAATTCATCCGCATCGCTGTCAACAGGAACAGTGCCCAAAAGGCTGGCAGCATTGCCACGTTGTATGGCAATGCTAATTCTTTGACCAAGATATAGGCCAGCCCTCTGGTCACGTGAAGAGTCTTATTAAGAGTCTTATTTTATTATTAAATATGTTAGAATATAGGATAGATAATATCTATTGAGAACAAAAACGAAAAATCGAATCATAAAATTGTATTGCAAGTTCATTTTAGACTTAACCCTGCAAATCTCAAACGGAACATTTATAATAGCGGCCATTTTTAACCCTACCATTTCAAAAAGCAATTGTCAAAAACAAACTCAATTATAATTTTATCAAAACAGTCACAAAGACGTTTTTGTCAAATGCAAACGAAAGAGGAATAAACAAATTGAATAAGTTTGTCGAGCGCATTTACCTTCGAATATTAATTCAATTTGCTTTTCGAGATTTTCTGTCATATTTTTTTGGGACTACAGGCAGCCGGATTTCAGTTCCTTTTTTTGGGACAGCTGCGTTTTTTTGTCTTTGCCGATTAGGTCTTTACTCCTGCTTATTTGCGGTTTAGGGCTAACTTTACCAAAGTCAGATATCTTTTAAATTGAAGTCTGACAGTTCTATTGTGGAAAAACTGTCAAAAATTCAAAATTTATTCTCAGGATAAGTCTTACTCTATGTATAAAAGTTTGGTGAAATTCGCACTTAGTGTTATAATTAAAATAAACCAAACAATTGCCTGAATTCAAATACCTTTGTTATCCACAAGACATTGGGAATTGCCATAATTTAGGTACTAAGCCAAGCGTTGCGGAAGAGATAGCGGCACCAGAAATTATACCTAAGTAGTTACGAAACCGTATAATTGAGTTGAGTAAAACCTAAAATTAAAATATCTTTCGGCCAAATTAAAAGGAGGTTTACCCAATTAAAAATGTTTGTTTGACGGATAGCGCATTTAGTTTTAGTAGATTTGAATCAGGGCAAAGAAGAAAAATGGCCTTAAAAAAGGCCTAATAAGCTTGAAAAGCATAAAATACTAATATCAACCGCCGTCGTTGGTGTTCCTACCATCGTTAATAATAAACCAGGCATACGTTAATAAACACAACAACCATGCCCGGACCCCATAATTACTTATAAAGCAATCATGCAGCTTGTTAAAACCGACCATTAAATGACAACGATTATGGTAATGGCTCGTTACGATACACTTATGCAAATCCCTCACTTTACTGTTATAAAACCATAATCATGTGTTATTCCGCTTGTAATAATGTTCCCTCTGTTCCACGGTCCCATTTCGCGGCTGATTTTATTTCCAAAATGTTAATTTCGTGGATAAAGGCAAGCGAATGTGTCATTTATTTTAACGTCGACAAGTCAACTGGCCTGTAAACATTACTATTAACTTAATTATTATGTACTGCTGCGTTATTGGAGTATTAATTATAACTTTTGGACTGAATAACTCAATGATGTTGGTCATACACAATAATTGCAGTTGTGTTCAAACAAACTACGAAAACAGATAAATTTTTATGACGCTGTTCGAGCTGTTAAGTATGTTTTACGAGTGTAGCAAGGTTGTAATGCAAATAAAAATACCAATAAGTACATAGTAAACGTAACAGTTAATCTAAACCTATTGGATTAATTGAAGTACTGTCATAAAAAATAAAATTAGGTACTAAGAGAACTTTCTGTCTTTATAGCGATCGAAGAGAAAACTAGCAGTATTTTAAATTGCATAATTACATTTGAGTGCAATGGAAACCACTAACGCACATCCTAGGTCTTAATTTAAACGCAGAACCTAATCAAGTTCTAGATGAAGATTGACTTGAATACGCTAAATTGGTTCTATCATTTCCTCTAAGTAAAATGGGCGGGAGAATTGCAATGAATCTGCATAACGTTACTTTGAACGGAGAAGGTTCTATTCATTTATGCGCCATTATTGGATTAGGAGGCTTTTACTGTATCGTTTAGCTTTTCCGAACAGCAAATTGGTTTTAGTTTAGGTAGGCGATAAATCTATAAAGAAGAAGGCCTCGGATCTTGGGATTTTTTGTGTCTAATGAAATCATAATCTTTCATCATCTTTTACTTAGCAGGTTCAGTTCATGAGTCTCATCATATCTTTTACTGGATTTCGGAGTGAACGATCTATTCTGGATATTTTATCTGATGCCCTCCACTCCTTTTCGTCGTAAGGGATGATTAAGAGGTTATGTCTTGGTCATAGGAACTAACATCCCACATCAGAAGATGCCACCAATCCGTTCACTAAGCAACCATGACTCATGTAGGGGCTCATTCGCTGAAGAAGAACTCAATAGATCCTTACCATAGGCTGGCTGGGATGTTCCTGCTTCATAGCTGGCGTGGTGGCGGGGGCCGGACTCGGCGCTGCCGGTGCCTGCGGAGCGGGACTGGGCGACGCTGCGGCTGCAACGCCGGGCAATCCTGCGCCAGCCACACCCGCTGTGCCACCGAGGGGCTTGCGACCGCGGTAGCTCTGGAAAGAGACGAGAAATGAGCAAAGGAGAAAAGAGAATTTGGAGAACAGGATGAGTGAGAAGAGAAGGTGGAGGCGAGTAAACAACTTCGACTTAGGGACTATGAAGTTATAGTTTGAGGGAATACTAAAGATTGTATATAATGAAAAAGGAAAGAGCTGTTTTAGTATTTCAAAGGGGCCAGAGTTTTTGAATGGCAGTTTCCGAAGTGATGCGTTTTATGATGATGTAAGAGCACAATTAAAAGTAGCACGAGTAATGAGCGCGTATAATGATGTGTCATGAAGATGTTACAAGCAAGGTAAAAGACAAATGGGAAAGATAATCTACGTCTGAAGGAGGAAATTATTTGACATTGGTGACTAATGATTTGTATGGACGATCAGCATTAGATATTGCAACAGTTCTTGATGATAATGCAGGTAACAGTTTGGTGGTGATACATCGAAATACGCATCATACTGACGTCATATACAATGTCCCGACACCAATCTTCGGGCAGTAGCCCACCAGAGACAATACCGGTGTGTTCGGAGGATCCTGCCTTTTCTATGGAGGATGAGTGAACTTTACACCATGTTCCCTTATCTCTAGTTTTAAAATAACAGCGCTTCTAGAATAAGTGTTCCTTGCAAAAGTAAATAACTATGTTCAGTTTTTCCGTTTTCTGGTTCGCCCGGAATAAGATGGCAACTAATAGGTACTTATATAGAATTGAATGAAATTGGATCCCCTACATTACCCGACATTCTTTTCCACTAAAAGAAAACTTAGGATTACAATCTCTAGATCTTGCAAAGAGGTTGTTTTGTCATTTGTTAGTCGGTTAATGTCGTGTCTTGTAGAAACTACCAACTTTATAGGAAGTGGATCTTATTGAGCAGGCATTTAAAAGAAGAAAAGTTCAGAACGCCTAGCCGAGATTACACTAGAATATTATAATGGAAGATAAGAAATAAAATAGGAAACGTTATTATAACTAGCAAGTAGGTGTTTCAATAGCCACCTTCACACAAACTAAAGCCCTATTCCAAAAGGTTTCTTTAATAAACCAGCGCAAACTGGCCAGTAATAACCGACGAACATTAACGGTAATGCGGCCCATCTATCTCAACAGCATCTTCCTTTTTCAAACTCAGCGCTACGATTGGTCAATTCAAACCGACGACCAAACTGTACCTACCCGATTGCGCTTCGCAATTTTAAGATTGGAAATAGAAAATTCAAAATTACACGTTAGGTGCTGTTATTAGTTATTACATGGGTAATAAGGCTTATTTACAGTGATTCGATGTGTTTGTAATATAAATAGCGGTTTACCGGTTGAATTGCGCCGTTAATTCGTGCTCTACAATGTTGCTCAGATATACTTTGCTTGCTACGATTGAGTAAGATTGTTTTTCTTACTGGCCATAACTATGAGTTGAAATGTTACCATGTAATGATAGTTTGTATTGTGTAAGCAAATATTGGAAGGTCAATTTTAGAAAACGCGATTTCAGCCAAGAAGCAAATTGGTTTGAGTTACAAAAAGAACGACAAAGAATGAAGAAAATCTAATCCAGCAGGGCAATTGCGTAACACATTATCAATCGGAATCGGTTTAATTTTGACAGTTCAACAACATTCATTGCGTTATTTACGTGTTGAGCAGACAAATTTTTCGAACTTATGAAGCAATGGATTAGCAATTTGCTTCAAAATGATTCAGATTCCGATTGATAGTGTGTTACGCAATTAGGGTGCAGCTTCTAATAACAATAGGACAAAAAAATTCAAACAATTAGAAGAAAAAAACATCAATTTAGAACTAACGAAACGTGAAACTGTGTTACAAATAGGAATGTATGACTGAAATGATGCGAAGATGTATAGTTCCGTGGTCACAGCGGCGTGCGATCGGCGGCAACACACGCTCCGATGCACCCTGTATATATCGCAGACTATATCGCTTAACATAACCTACTTTTCCTATAAATGAATTGTGATATTATCTGGATATTTTGCTTTGTCTACAAAAATGAGACTGAACTAAAATAGTACATTACAATACGTGTGACTTAGGTAATACATTATTGCACGGCGTGATAATGCATGCAGTCTATTAATATCTGTATATCGTATATTATTTTATAGCTCATGTGATATAAACCCGCACTTAAGTCACGCTTTTCTGTGTAAAAATGGACCACTTTTAAGTCACAGAAAGGCGTGACTTAGGTGTGGGTTTAGGTCACGCAGTGTTATAAATATGTTTTTGATAGGCCTGGCAGGATATCCACGTTGGCTTTGACAATAACTTATCATTTGAGAAAAAAAATTATATGATTGTAATCGGCCAACCATGTCTCCTCACCTTAGAAGGTCTAATCTATATATATAAAAATGAAACCCGTTTTCCGTTGTCACGACATAACATGAAAACGGCTGGACCGATTTCGCTAATTCTTTTTTTGTTGTGATCGGTATTGCCGGGACAAGGTTTGTATGAAAGAAAATTTTGGAAATTCGAAAAAAAAAATTGCACCCGTGCGAAGCTGGGGCGGGCCGCTAGTAGTCAAATAAAACATAGGATTTTCCGTTTTAAAACCGTGTGTGTGTGCTCAGTGCTGTGTGCACTGATAAAACTTCAAGTCTTATAAATAAATCTCATATTTTAGACAAGAATTGCAATCCATCAAAGCAAGGCAAGATTATACATTATCGTATCATAATGGATTAGCTATTTTTTGGGTTTAAGATTAATTACCTACTTTTTACATTCCAACACATTGGATGCCTGCCTGCTACGACAGATTTAAAATGTAACATGAAATGTAGCATAGGTTAAAACAATTTCGCTGATTAGTTATGTTACATTTCATGTTGCATTGCATACATTTGGAGGACTCATTTGTGTAACATCTTATTTTACAGTTCGACGCAACTTAGATGTAGCATCGGCAAAATTCGTAAAACCGATCACATCCAAACTAAATGCGCCTTCAAAATCACCAATCTTTATTACTACTTTAGGAAAATTGATCAATTTTTCCTAAAGTAGTAATAAAGATTTATGAATACGAATTACGAACGTTTTACGAATTTTGCCGATGCTACATCTAAGTTGTGTCGAACTGTACCTTTCACCAATCAGCCCCCTAATCTGCATTCGCGATTTGTTTGCCAAAAATGTAAACAAATATGAGTTTATGGAAAAATAACTTTATCCTACACAATAAAGTTCAGTTTACGCTACAACTTCAAACATTTTTATAACTTTTTCGATAGTGCTAGTCACTCTGAAATCAACTTTACCATTGAAATAAAGTTGATATTTGTTTAACTTGAAATAATATTAATTTGAAACATAAGTTTGAATAGACATTAACTGCGTAATACTTTTAATCACAATCTGTATGATTTTGAAGGATATAGCTAATCCATTGCTTAATATGTTCGAAAAATTTGTCTTTTCAGCAACGTTCATAACGCAATGAATGTCGTTGAAATATCAAAATGAAAGTCATTCTTACTGTTTGTATGTTACGCAATTACCCCTGCTGTTCCTGTTATAATAAGCGATCTTTCATCATAGATATCAGATAGAAGATTGTCTGCATAATGCCAGATGGATTTTAGTTCAAATTGAAATGGTTCCAAGTTGTTTTTTCTGACACTATCTTCATCACAAAACTCATCTTGTTCTCGCTCTTGTGAGTTATGCTTAACAATTATTACGTCATACAAATTGGATGATATGCAATACTCTCCTTTTCGAAATCTATTATTAGAAAATATAATATTCTTCGCTTCGGTAAACTTATTGAATGCGTTTCGTAATACGTAGACATTTGGGAAGGCAGCTGAGGTTTCAAAATGCATTTCTTATGGGTCTATGAGTTTTAAAAGTATGAAATATAATATTTTTGCTGTTTAAAGAATGTAATTGAATTCTATTGTTGTGTTGTTACATGCAATCTTTAATTGTTAAGAAGCTTTTTAATGGGATTAGGATGGTTGATCTTTTCATAGAATTTGACGTATGGGAGTAGGTAGCAGGATTTTTTTTAATTGAAGGGTTTATATGTAGGTAATGTCTGAGATATAATTATATTCGTTTCTTCATCAAGACACGGTGCTCTGTAACTCCCGGTATTAGGTAGAAGTTACTTTCAGTAGTATCGAGGAAATTGGAAGTCCACCATAATGATTTCGACTTCTCGAATCATGGGCTGAAAACTGGCCTTTCGAAATATATCTTCTTAACAAAGTGCTCAAGCGCCTGTACGCGTCTCAAGTGCCAATTTATAACAACTTATAAAACGAACAAGTAGCCGTTGACCGAAAAAGGGACAACGGGAAGAAAAAAATGCTATATTAAGGGATTTTCGCTGTGAAACGGAAGTAAAAAATTATGTGATGCTTATAATGATTGATTTAAACCACAGAGGATTATAATCTTGAACAAAAAATAAATTTTAACGTGGACTTTACTCATTGGATTTTGTTCATTGATTTTGTCCCACTTTTTCTTCAGGCTTCTCTCATAGCCTTAACATATCGAAAGCGACACCGGAATGTTGAACATTTGAGCAGTATACACACTGTGATGCTGCTCCACGACAATAAGTCAAAATTTAGCCGCAGTGACAAAGCACGCCGTACATTAGCTGCAAACAAAGAGACCTTTGTCCCGACCGCAAGTTGCCCGGTCCGGGAACACCGCTTTTGTTCAACTTTGTGTAACTGGCTTTAGGTTAGGCTTTATTTAATTGTCTTTGGGATCTAACACGGAGTGGGATCATAATCCTTTCGTAAAGCCCTAATGTCGGCGGCCACTTAAGTGGTATTTATTGTCTACAATTGTTTAAACAACTAACATAGAGTAACTAATAGAGTTTTCTTGCAATTTTTTTCCGAATTTTCCGACAGGTTGGACGGCATAGTTGACGCAGTGGCTGACTTGTTGATAGATAGATAGATAAAACGTTTATTTAGTGCAACAAAAGACACAATACAGGCATTAAAAAAAACATAAAAAAAGATGAGAAAAAAAAACAAAGATTAAAAGAATAGAAATTGATCCATAGACACCTCATATGACATTTATAACGGTCGATCACTAGGTCGGTGTGTGTCTCATGGTTGCACCAAATAGGAGTCCAGCTCAGTATATGCCAGGTACAATACCTGACGCTGGTATTCTGCTGCATCCCGTTAGTGACACACGGATGTCCAAAAGACACATCTGAGTTTCAACAAAATGGTACTTACATAGTGCGGCGCGTATATTATAAAGGTGGTAAGTACCCACATCTTAATCGACTTGCTTTTAAACTGACAGAAATTTTAAACTTATTACATACTTGTGTAGTGTTCACTGGACTACTTAATTATCACAGTATAGGTAATAATATGTTGGCTGTTGTGTTACCTACGTCGAGTTCAATTCTCGCACGAAACAAACATTGGTGGGCTTATTTTGTGGGGTGGGCTACAAATAGTTGTTCTGATTCGAGGTGTCTATATCTTCATAGGTAGATTTGTGATTTGAACCCGACAACTCACCCGCACATACAGGTGAAATTCCAGAAGTAACATTTTTTATTACTCATAAAAAAATATGACGTCTAGAATATCCGTAATATAATATTCAGGGTGCACGGTAGGTATCGCGTCTGTTTATTAGCGCATGCGTTCCCCAAGGTCGCCCCTTTGATCTTTTTGGCAAAACGTCAAAACCCGTAACATATTTCTTGTGACTAGCCATTAATATCGTACAGTATTTACATTTTCTACAATTCATTGTTTGTTTTCCGAGCAATGATTTACGTCGGTTGTAATTCTTGCGATACTATTCTACGTTGTTTAATTTGAAAATAAAGATGGCGGATGTTATGGGTGAATAAATTTTATTTATGAGACGTCCGTCACGAACTGTTTGGTATAAATTTCGGGAATTGTGTAATTTTGAATTTATATACTGAAGAGAAAAGTAGTGAAATAGTTTATTAGTTTTAGTAGCTCTATAAGCATAAGCACAAACATATATAGTCAACCTATAACGTTCCCACTGCTGGGACACAGGCCTTTTGTCTGTCAGAGAGAGTGGGTCACACCACGCGGGCCCTGTGAGGGTTCGTGGATATCACATGTCTTCGAATTTTTTGGTTCTAGGCCATGCCGGTTTCCTCACGATGTTTTCCTTCACCGTTTCGCGAGCAGTGGTGATGAAATTAAATAAAAAAGTGCCTGCCTGGGTTCGAACGCAAGTAGCTCTATATTTCTTTAGAACTCTGCATGTAAGATGCGGACAAAATCAACTCACGTTGACCTTTCTGTCAGTAGCGTTAATGCGTTTAGCTGTCAAAGTAACTTTTACTCGCGTTGGTTATTGTTTATCTATACCAAGAAATACACTGACTTCGGCAACCTTTTGAATTACTAAGAAACATAACTGATAACAATTTATTATTCTTCTAAAAATTGGTTATTTATAATGGTCAATGTACTCAAGAATAAGTGTCCGTGTGGTGCCGGACTTAAAGAATAGCACCACCCCCCTTCTTCCCATGGGTGTCGTAAAAGGCGACTAAGGGATGTATCGGAGAATGGGCAGCAGCGTTCTCTATGCATTTAATATCATACTGCGATCGCCAACCCGCATGCCAAGCGTGGCGATTATGGCAAATCCCCCCCAAATGACAAGCACAAAAAATACTTGGCCCCTAGTGCCCGGCGGCCCGCCTACCCTTGGCTACGGTAGCGGCCAAGGCCACGGTGAGGCAAGGGGTGCTAAGAATCCCCGGAAGAGATCCGGCTACCAAAATAACCGAAAACTGGACCTGGCAACATACAACACGCGTACACTCCGGACCGACGAGAAGATCTCCGAACTCGAGGAAGAATTGAGCAGGTTGCGATGGGGCATAGTGGGATTATCTGAAGTCCGAAGAGAGGGGGAGGACTCGATAATCCTTAAATCTGGCAACTTGCTCTATTTCCGGGAGGGCGACCAGCAGTCCCAAGGTGGTGTCGGGTTTATCGTCCACAAGTTCCTTGTGAGCAACGTGGTGAAGATCGAGAGTGTGTCGACCAGGGTGGCGTACCTTATACTCAGAATATCCGCAAGGTATTCGCTGAAGGTCGTACAGGTTTACGCCCCGACCTCGTCACACCCCGACGATGAGGTGGAGACCATGTATGAGGATATTTCCAGAGCCATGCATGGCTCTAAAACTCACTTCACCGTTGTCATGGGGGACTTTAACGCGAAACTGGGTAAACGAAGCGATGATGAGCTGCGAATGGGGCAATTTGGAGTTGGACGACGGAACCACCGGGGCCACCTACTGGCTAGTTTTATGGAGAAGGAAAGCCTCTTTATGATGAATTCCTTCTTCAGAAAACGTGAGCACAGAAAGTGGACCTGGCGGAGCCCGGATGGTGCAACTAAAAATGAGATTGACTTCATTATGTCGACGAAGAAGCAAATATTCAATGATGTCTCTATGATCAACGCGGTGAAAACCGGAAGTGATCACCGCATGGTAAGAGGCACATTGAACTTAAATATAAAGCTGGAAAGGTCTCGACTAATGAGGTCTACGCTCCGCCCAGCGCCGATCCAAGTTCAAAACCCCGAGAGCTTTCAGCTCGAACTTCAGAATCGTTTCGAGTGCCTGGGGAGCTCCGTGGACGAATATAACGATGGGTTCGTGGAAGCTGTCCATACGGTCGGGTCTAAGATCTTCAAGACTCGTCGTACGAATACGAAAAAGAAGCTCTCTGATCCTACTTTGCGGCTCATGAAGGAGAGGCGCGAGATGATCCTGCAGTCTTCAGATGATGTTCTAAAGTACCGGCGGTTCAACAGACAGATCTCTAAGTCCTTGAAAAGCGACCTTCGCCGCTTCAATACAGATCGTATTGAGGAAGCGATAGAGCAAAATAGAGGCTCCAAGGTTTTTGCTAGAGATCTGTCTGTTGGGCAGAGCCAGCTTATGAAACTGAAGACTGATGATGGCAGGATCGTATCCGCCAAACCTGAGCTGTTGAGGTAGATCGAGAGGTTCTATGGACAGTTATACACGTCAACAAGCAACTTCGTTACGAATCTGGCAAACGACCCAAGAGCTAGATTGACCCGACACTATACCGAAGACATCCCGGACGTCAGCCTGTACGAGATTAGGATGGCTCTGAAGCAGCTTAAAAACAACAAGGCACCGGGTGATGACGGAATTACGGCCGAGCTCCTGAAGGCCGGCGGAAAACCCGTTCTTAAGGCCCTTCAGAGGCTGTTTGATTCCGTCATACTCGAGGGTAAAACACCACAGGCATGGAACAGAGGTGTGGTGATACTTTTCTTTAAGAAGGGTGACAATGCCCTTCTTAAGAATTATAGGCCCATCTCACTTCTGAGCCATGTCTACAAGCTGTTTTCGAGAGTCATCACGAACCGTCTCGCACGCAGGTTTGACGACTTCCAGCCTCCCGAACAAGCCGGATTCCGTAAAGGCTTTAGCACCGTAGACCACATACATACGCTGCGACAGGTTATACAGAAGACCGAAGAGTATAACCTGCCTCTCTGCTTAGCGTTTGTGGACTACGAGAAAGCCTTTGATTCGATCGAGACATGGGCTGTACTGCAGTCTCTTCAACGGTGCCAGATCGACTATCGGTACATCGAGGTGCTGAAGTGTCTGTACGAAAACGCCACTATGTCAGTTCGACTCCAGGACCAGACCTCGAAACCTATCCTTCTGCAGCGAGGTGTGAGACAGGGAGACGTTATCTCTCCGAAACTGTTCACCACTGCTCTGGAGGATGTCTTTAAGGTTCTGGACTGGAAAGGAGCTGGCATTAACATCAACGGCGAGTACATAACTCACCTTCGGTTTGCCGACGATATAGTAGTCATGGCTGAGACTATGGACGACCTCAGTACAATGCTCGATGACCTCAGTAGTGCCTCTGAAAGAGTGGGTCTGAAAATGAACATGGACAAAACGAAGGTCATGTCAAATGCCCATGTAACACCCACTCTCATGAAGATCGGAGACGCTACACTCGAAGTCGTGGACGAGTATATTTACCTAGGACAAACTGTCCAGTTAGGTAGGTCCAACTTCGAGAAAGAGGTCAATCGTCGAATCCGACTCGGCTGGGCAGCGTTCGGGAAGCTACGCAATATCTTCTCGTCCCACATACCGCAGTGTCTCAAGACGAAAGTGTTTGACCAGTGCGTGTTGCCAGTGATGACATATGGCACTGAAACATGGTCGCTCACAATGGGCCTTATTAGAAGGCTGAAAGTCACCCAAAGGGCAATGGAGAGGGCTATGCTTGGAATTTCCCTGCGGGATCGAATCAGAAATGAAGAGATCCGCAGGAGAACCAAGGTAACCGACATAGCCCGAAGAATTGCCAAACTTAAGTGGCAGTGGGCAGGGCACATTGCTCGCAGAACAGATGGCCGATGGGGCCGAAAGGTTCTGGAGTGGCGACCGCGTACCGGAAGGCGTAGCGTTGGAAGGCCTCCCACAAGGTGGACCGACGACCTTGTGAAGGCCGCAGGAACTCGTTGGATGCGAGAAGCACAAAACCGGTCGAAGTGGAGGTGCTTGGGGGAGGCCTATGTCCAGCAGTGGACGTCTTTCGGCTGAAATGATGATGATGATGATGACTCAAGAATATCGGATAGTTAATAAATCTCCCATCTATCTGATTTTGCATTCTGTTATGAAGTAAGTTTGTTTATGTCGTGTCTGAGAGAGAACTCGCAGGTGTGAACCATGTTTTATGTTCTGTGTGACGTCAGCAGCGAAATGACGTTTATGAGGAGTTATTGTTTTTAAAAATGAAACGAGAAAAAACCAATGATAGTAATATACAAGTCAATGAGAAAAACATAAAGAAAATGGTTTTTTCCTGAAATTCTCTGTAGATTTTAGTTTATTTTGTAGCTTTATATGAACTTAACTTACTTTCGTTGAAAATACATAAATAAACGGGACGCCTTTAATAAACTTCATAATGACGAAAATAATCGTAATTTTATATTTTATAGACTCAAAATACTTTACGAGGGAAACAAGAATTTAACCCATTTGCTTTTCTCAGACATAATTAATTTTAAATCAAAATATTGTAGAACCATATAAACACTCAAGCAGAAGTGAACGATTTTAAACCAAAGATATCATTATGAAAATAGGTTGTTTACCATGATCGATCAAACGGATTTCGGGTTGCCAGTTAAGGCGTAACTGCGACCTAAATAGATAACTTTATCACGCGGATAACAGTTCCACGTAATTAATGGTGCTAGGTTGCCTTAACGAACAACTTAGTATGTTCGTATTACTGTGGAAGGATTTTTAGAGCTGTATTTGAAAGAATACTTTAGATAAACACCTCATTGGTCTTGTGGACGCAAGCGCTACTACCGAGTGCGCGGTCCTGGGTTCGATTCCTAGTTTGGGCCGTGTTGTTCGGTTTTTCTATCAGGAATTTCTCAGTAATAGCCCGGAGTCTTGATTTGTGCGCAGTTGATGGCAACAGCGGGGTAATTGTGTAACACAATAATAGTAGGAATGGCTTTCATTTTGACAGTTCAACAACATACATTGCGTTATTTATGTTGCTGACAGACAAATTTTTCGAACATATGGAGCAATGGATTAGCAATATCCTTCAGAATGAATTAATAGTTTGTTACGCAATTAGGGTGCTGGCTCACCCTCTATTTCATAGGGATTACGCATAACTGGAGAAATGTGGGTTCACCTTCGAACCTTCGAGGAAAACGGGCGTGATATTATGTAATGTAACATTAGAAAAAATCTTTCGAAAGGTTTACGTCATTTACATGTGTATTGAAACAATAATAATTACATACATTGTTAGGTCAAGTTTTCATGACCTTGCCTTTGTTTTATTTTTTCTTTGTTTACGTACCTATATTTCAGTGGGAAGGGAAATTTTTTTCATTATAGAAGCCGTTGAAGGTTAAAACCTACTATGTACTTAATTAAGTAACGTATGGTACAATGTTAGTTTGAGAGACCTTTCGATATTGCTACGTAATTAGCTTTCTATCTTTTGTCTCAATTCATTTTCTCAAAATTATAAGTATAAATAGTAAATACTGGCATATTTTTTTTATATAAGAATGTACGTTACGTAAATTTAAGTTGGGGAAGAGTGGAGTGTCCTAAAACAGGCATTTAATTTGCTTAAAAGGACACTTCTATCACTAGCTATGTAGTACAAAGCTTGTTAAAGAAATAAACTATTTGTATTTGTTACTTTATTGAATCCGAAGCAAATGTTCAGAACAAAAACAAAATCAATCTGCCTGACCTTCTCCCAACTATCTTGGGGTAGGGCTCCAGTCTTACTAGATGCAGCTGAACACCAGTATTTTAAATTCAGCGACTGCCTATCAGACCTCCTAGTTGCTGGGTAGCACGATACCAAATGGTAAAACTGGTTGTCTAACTTTTGGGCTTCTGACTATACAAAACACCACAAAAATTCTCACTCATTAACCGCAGTTCTTCCGATGTATGGAAATTTCTCAAATCTGTAGGCATAGGCAAGTCACCTGCCAACCAGTGTAAGGATGTGAACCTTAATGATCTTAATAAGCATTTCTCTCTCCTTCCCTTTTCTCTTGATCCGTCTGTCAAGGCTGCGACACTCGAGAGTCTTGCTAGTTTGCCGTCACCACAATATTCTCACTTTAATTTTAACGATGTTACTGAGGATGACGTTAAGAAGTCTATACTTGCGATTACTTCTTCAGCAGTCGGTAATGATAAGTTGTGTTCAAGAATGATAACTCTTATCCTTTCCTCATTACTTCCTGTTCTCACTCACATCTTCAATCACTCATTTTCCTCTTGCTCCTTTCCATCAGTTTGGAAACAGGCTCACATAATACCTTTACCTAAAACTAACAATCCTACTTTATTAACCCACTATAGACCTATTTCTATTCTCCCATTTCTCTCAAAAGTTTTTGAGCATATAGTTCATAGACAATTGTCATTTTTCTTGGCGTCTAACTCGATAATATCCCCTTTTCAATCCGGTTTTCGCGCGGGTCACAGTACTGTAACCGCGCTTTTAATAATAATCCTTAACATGTACAGAACCCCATAAATACGCCACGAAGGTGAATGAATCACTGGCAGCGACAGAACGGTATTCTGCAGATACTGATCATTTTACATAGAATATTTTGTACTACGCTGTTAAAGTTAATAAATTATATTTGCAAGGCTTGCAAGCTCCCGATAGTATTTCGTGCCAAAGATTTGTAAAATTCTGTACACATTCATTATTAGTATTTAACTCTGGTATGTTGTTTTTAGATAAGGAGTTATTTCTTGCTGGTATTTCTATTGTAATATTAGTCTTTATTGATAAATATTTAGAAATAGTGAATGAAGAAGAACTTACAACCGTTGATGAAGTGAAAAAGAGAGATAAAGCTATGTTTTGGGTGTAGATTGCAGAGGGATACTTTATAATTCTATTTCATTGTAAATTTTGACGTTCAAAAGTGCCTTTAAGGTACCTATTTGAAATAAATGCTTTGCATTTGATTAGAAATATTGGCTATGGCGAAAAAAATTTGGTCACAATATACATACCTAAAATGTAGGTACTTAATAACAAATGCAAGTACTCCTTCTCCTAAGTAAAGGTAATGGTGTTAGGTACTCCAAAATAATTTCAAAAAAAAAAAAAAAAAATTAAATAATTAATCTACGGACGGAGTATACAAAAATAAATTTGGTGAAGACGTCAACTATTCAGACAATAGGTAATAATTGTAAATTATCGCTCAAGACATTCATTTGCTATTTTAACTATGTCACTTGGCAAACGCATTATATCTTTATTTCCGAACTGAATCTTAATAGTTATATACAAATTTTGATGCAATTCCAGAAAAAGCTTTATAAAATAAATATATCGAATTGCCATATGTAAGAATTATTTTTCTCCTGCTTGTACTTAAAAACACATTTGGCTGAAGGCTGGCCTATTTCTTGGCCAAAGAATTAGCATTGCCATACAACGTGGCAATGCTGCCAGCCTTTTGGGCACTGTTCCTGTTGACAGCGATGCGGACGAATTCTTTGATGCCCTATGATTATTTTGTTTATTTTTTTCATAATATAATTGTACATATTATTATAGTTTATCTGTTAGCTTATATTATGTAAATTTATAATTAAATTATTTTCAGAAGAATTAAAACACATTCAACTTTAATCAGAAGAAATTTCTTTTGAAGACATAAATTGGTTGTTTAAAAGTTACTAAAGATTTAACATTAATCTTTTAAGCCGTACCGTAAGGTCTTCCTGTAATCCTGTATTACATACTTCAATCCCCTCGTCATTATTGATCTTTCTTCCAGTTACTTATTCGATTCCGATTAATTATTAATCATCTTCCATCATTTTCAACTAAGCTTAGAATAGGTGCTGTTTCTCCAGCAAAGTAACGTAGGTTATTTCCATTCTAACGCTCTTCATCTACTACATTTATAACATTTACTATTCAACGTAAATCTACTACTGGGCACATTAAATATTCCACTACTAATTTACTAAGTTACTACCAATGTCATTGAAGCCCCGATACGGGTGGTTCTATTCTTTCCACTCTCGAATTAGAACGGCAGGTCGAAGATACCTGATATGTGTCGAAGGATGTATTTGAAATAGTGGGTGTATTATGTAGAAATTTATCATTTGGGGTAGAATCGTGAAGATTGGTTGGAGATAAGATTTTTTTTATCTGTGGGGGTTGTAAGAAAAGTAGAAATTAATTGGAAAGTAAGTATAGGGAGGTCATCTTTTCATTGCAGGCGGATCATTGACAATATTCATTCTTCTATATCTAGAAAAGCATCAAGTGAACATAAACGTGAATTTTCCAAGAGTTGCGCGGGTCAAGAACATCAGTCATATAGGTAGCCAGCGTAAAACTTGAAATTTACCAAATCTGGTCTGAATCTTTAAGTATAGTGAATTGAAAGTACGAAATCAAGGTTTATGAAAATAATAATGCAAGATACGTGGGGTATGCAACGTGGCAATTTCAAGGCCAGAAAAAGGTTAACGTAAATGTCAGTTTAAAAATCGACAAAGGTGCAAGACAAAAGGTGCCAACTGCAGATTATCTCCCATAGAAATGTGTCATATTAATTCCCAAGTCAACACATATAGCCAGAGAAAGGTTGAAGAAAATTTTGTGTAGTTAATGTAAAAATCGATGACAGTTCAAGACCAGAAGGTGCAAGTTATATCCTATTGTCATAAGTCACATTAATTCTCAGGTCAAGTGAACACATGTAGCTGTAGTAGCCATGGATAACACAAGTGGCAGTCATTGTGGAACACGTGTACCACCACGTTGGCCGGCGGCTATTCTTGAGCGAGCCGGGTGTGAGGGCGAGCTCGGTGCAAGGGATAAGGGACGCGGGGCTGAGCTTGCAGTTCAGGAGCATATATCGCTGAATTTATAGAATATAATTGTTATTGGGGATGCTCTTCAGAAAGATCAGGTGCTTAGTACTCGCAACTCGGGGTGCGTGTATGACCAGGTGTATGAATGTAAACCAAGCAATAAGGGTATGTTGTGCAATATGTTCGACATTGTAAGCTTGTGAGATGATGAGGTGATGGTAATAAGAACTGTAGCTGATGTTAAAGAAATTCTAGCAGAGTGTCGGAAATTGTGGCGGATTGGATATAAAAGCTAATCTGATTTTAGAATATCTGAGAACATGAGGGGATAATTGTGCAATACTCATTAATGAGACCAGATATGAGAAGTTTAGAAATATGAATGCCATAGAGACACTAGATATTGATATCAGATAGAAAGAAAACGATATTGCTTTTCTCAGATATTCTACTCGTAGAACAGTAAACGACGCTCTTGCACAAGTCTTGAAATGCTCTTAAGCAAAGTTACGGTACACAAAAATTTAAAATGGTAAACGCTACCGCCTCCATTTCGCACCAAACTTAACCTAACAAGTATATTTCAGTGGTGTTGTTCGTGAATGGCATATGTTTTCTCAGCATATTGCACAACATATTAACTGGTTCCTTTCCTTATTGCAAGGCACATGTTCGGCTAGTTATTGTTTCAAGTGTAAAGCATTAATCATTAAAATTGAGTAGTAATTACAATATTTGTGTGCTGTTACTATTTACTTGTTAATAATTTAAACGCCCGTGCCGTCTGTAAGTTGTTTGTTGTTTCAAGATATGTGTTAATTAATGATAATAGGAAAAAATGTTATTTCCTTATAGTTTGTTGATTTGATGGTTTCGTCTTCTAGGCTACTAGGCCTAATGACATTCTCATTCAACATTTTTATTGTACCAGCTTTGTGATTAACCTTTTTTACCGTTTTAGTGCGCTTGCATATGACTAAGCTCTTTTTGATAGAAGCATGTTCCAAGGGAAAGCTGTTGTCATAACTCAACAGAGAAGAGATAGGACGTCAATTTGGAACTAGCATTTAGAATTGGGACTTGGGACTATTGAAAATTTGGAACTGGGACTAGCGTTTGGAATTGGGACTATTGAAACCCTACAACTTTCAGGGGATTGCAACGAGCCTTAAAAACAATTGCAGCAGACACAGTACTCAATAGTTATCGCCTCGATAGCGGCGAATTAACAGCTCCATTTTCCATAGTTATTTTCAACTAAATCGCCTATAGGTGGTCGTAGAATGGTCGTTCGATGGCGGTGGATCGCCCAACCACAGCCACTGCAAACGATCAACAACACCGCCGCAGTTCGACGTAAACTGTGTTCAAGGTTTTGCGCATTTGCTCAGCGGCGGTTTGGCGGTCGGCCGCCTAAATGCGCGGCTTACCGCTGCCCGCAACGATTTTACTTCTAATAAAACGTGAAATAGTTACAGGTTGGTTTTTGTCCATAGATATTTTAGCATCATGTTCTGCTCTTAATATTTCTATTGGTCCTTCAGTTGTAAGGTCACCATTATCATTTTCAGAGCCATTTTCAAGGGGACCTAGTTTGGAGTTGACATTGAGTATGCCAAGTCGAATTTTCGGTGTTAAGTAATTCTGGATTTCTAATTCTATTTAATATTCTGTGACCTTTAAAGGAAATTTGGTTAGGCTTTATGAATTTTAATTTAAGTAGGTAGCTACAAACAAAATCATTTTATTACGCAAACATTTTCTACACGTGTAAAGTGCTATTTAAAGACTTTAACATAAGGAAACAGGAAAAAAATTCAAGGCGATCAAGTCAAAAAAGTTTTAAGCCTGTCTGGACAGGTTTAGATTTTTTTAAATGTGAATTTAGAATTTAGATTAGGCTTTTTTTGTGTACCTGTTCTTATGATGCCATATTTTGTTAATATTTAGAAAACTTTTGAGGCAATTTCTACTTGATTTATTTAAGTTATAAGTTAAAAAAAAAATGGTGAATGGTCTGCTATTTTTAAAAAGTCGGGCAAGCCTTGTAAGAAGGCTTCTGTTGCAAATTCGGGATAGAAAGAGAAAAGATCGAAAAGAGCAACAGAGGATCCAAAATCAGTTCCGGCGAAATCTAATCATCATCAATCAATCTATAAATATATAAACTCCTTAAAAGATTAATGAAGACACTTCCATTTCACACAACGCACTAAGTCCGTGATCATTTTAACTGAACTCGAAGGTTAGCAGCATTGTACTCCGATTGATCCTTAACCTTCCTACATTGAGTCTATTGTCGCTGGAATTGATTGCTTCCGGTGTTGCCCGATGTCTTTTTATTGTGTATGTTACTAAGCTATTTGCTGGCCGACAAGTGGCAGAGCCAAGAACGGATTATCTGGAAGGATTTTTAGAAGCGAAGTTGAATTGATTTTGGAGTAAGATGGAAAATTTTGGCTTTCCGTAACAGAAAGTGATGAATTTACACATGAATTGGAAGAAGCCTAAAGAAACGATTTAGGAATTTAATTAAGTATATGTGAGTATATCTTAGAAAACATTTGGATACGCAGTTAAAATAATGATGATATTAAAATTACAAACACGACTAAATGACGATACTCCAACAGGAAAAATATAATCAAACAATATCGATGGGTTAAAACATGTTTCCTTATTGGGAACCACTCGTTAGGAGAAATCCAAGAACCATTGGATACAAAACAGAGAAACAGAAACAAAACACAATGTATACCAGCCAATTGAAAAAACAACAGAATATTTGAAAGTATAAACGGGTAGAGCGGTCACAAAATTCATGCAATTTGACCAAGGTAGCCGTGATGCCAAACCCAAGGTTAAGTCCACAGCACATAGCATTGATATGGCTAATTGAATTCTCCTTGAAGATGCAATAGAGATGACACCGTTCCATTAAGTAGATTAAGGGCCAATTTGTCCAACACTCCAAGTGGCCAAGTAATGTCTGTATGAAAAAGTCGTTTGTCATAACTGTGACAAGTTGACGGTAAAGTTTAGACTTCAAGTTTGTTTTGTAGATAATTCTTATGAGACTTGAAATAGGTTCAGAAGAGTTCCTCTAAGGAATGGTTACATGTGACTTGGAAACAGCTAACGAAATTGGTTAAAACCCCTAAAATACTACAATGCTCAATACTTTATTGCTTTACCATAATGTGTACTTAGGTGGTAATTAATATATAATTAAGATCATTATGGACCCTGTAGGGCACAGCAAAAAGGGTAGGAGAGAGGAAGCCCTGTTTTTGGAGATAATTGTTTTGTGGGAACAAGTTTATCTTGAACTAGATCTATGGCACCAAGCTATACAGTGTGGCAGATCGACGCGCAACCTGTTACCTTGGATTCAGTACGTGATTCTGAATCCCCCTTGCGTTGAACAATTTAGCCGGTTATTTAAAAAAAATGGCGGTTCCATCCATATATTTTGACTGCGTAGGTATTGTGCTTTTCTATGAAATAGCAGATAATATTTTAGAATAACCGGCGAAAAATTTCTATACGCTCTACTACGGGGTCTAGCATCATTGTGCTGAATTCATGCAGGTTACAGTTTGCCACCCCATAGTCTATGTTACGATTATACGGCACTAAGTTACCATTTAGGTCTCGAAATAGCTCCTATCGTGATTCCAATCCGAAATCCAATCAAATTGTGATTTGCAAATTTGACCCATCAATTTTATGTTCCAATATTGTCTAAAACGTGCTCGAATACCCAATATTATTACGGTATCACGATGTTTGGATATCACGGGCGGATGTTATGAAAATAACGAGGCAAATTATTAGCAATTGTTGCCGTGATCATTTTGTTATTTAATAAACATCACAGCTATTGTTATCACACAATAACATAACAATAGAATGTGGTAGAAAGTACTGTTATACAATACCATTTAGTCTAGCAGCTACGAGTATAACATAATCAATTACATTTATTTAAGGTCTGCGTATCTTAACTATGGTGATTTCTGCGTTCGCTATGTCTTTTCTCTTATCAGCTTTTACGTATATAGATTCGGTTTCCTTGTCTACCTCTTTTTTAAAAGATTCTTTGTCAATATCTCCACATTTTTAAGTCTCTATAAGTGGCACCAGATTAATCATACAGATTGTGAAATGACATTTCAGTAGTCAACTAGATCGTCTTTGATACGGTCTTCTTCTTTCGATTTCAAACACTCCAAAGCTATGTCACTGCCAAAAACAGTTCAAAGAACTCTCTAAAGGTAAAAACCGAGTCTAAAAATACCACACAAGGAAAACTTTATTTAGGAATCTTACCAGGAAAGTTCCTAGTCAAAGCAATGTGTCATAATAACGTAACATTCATATACTCGACTGACATCATCAAAACACTAGATGTAGGTAACATTAATTATGAAAATAAAGGAAAACGTAGCGAATGCAAATTCTATTCTTTTAATGTATGTTTAGTCGTCACAGGTTCGTTCAAGGAATACTAGGCATTGTGTTTTGGCTCACAGAGCCTACTCGACTCGCTGAGATTTCATGCAAATAATTTTAGCTGGAGTAGGTTTGTTCAGTATTTCTGAATTTTTTTCATGAATGTTGCCATTTTTTCTTGCGTTATCTGTCTAAGGCCTTTTTAATCTATTCAATCCAATTTTGGCTAATGCGCCATGACATAGTATGGTCATCATAGCATAAATTCAATTTTGACGTTCAGATTTTCCAATACGTTAAGGCATTTAGTATTTACACAGAACTTTGCACAAGTTGCAAACGGAATACGGTCTGTTTAGAAAGAGAAGCCAAGACAAGGACAGCGTTACTCCAGCTCGTGACGTCACCGGCGCAAGCGCACAGCAGGCAGCAGGTCAGCAGGACGGCAACGTCGCGCACGCCGAATGTTTTGTAAATAGAATATTGGATAGCGATTGTTGTGTGAGCGAGAAAGTATCATTGGGCTGAAAGAGATGGGGGGATCTGTCAAAATCTGTATGAAATAGGACTTTATGTGGTGGAATTATGGATTCTACAATACATTTTAAATGCGGTCGTGAATTTGTCCGATATACCGACCGGGCAGTACCTACATTTCTGTAATGGCTGCATGTACTGCGTGTCGTATACAGCAGTTATCGAGAAGGATATAATAGGCATTTCGGTTGGGCCTGATAACGTTTATCAATGACCTGATTAATTAATTAACAGTTTTGTACAACCGTGAAATCATGGAGCTATACGACGTATTTCAATTTCTTGGAAATCTAATATTAGATTTCCAAGAAATTGAATTACTATAGTTTTACAAATAACCTTCCACTCATTAGTTCATAGAGTTCGTCATTTTGTTCGTCGAGTTCAAAAGTGTATTTGCGCATGTAGATTTCATAATATAAAATATTTAAAGAGAGGGTAGAAAACCAATCGACCTCCATGTTTACGTAACAAAGGAAAATAAAGAAAGTCAGCACTTTATTTTTCTATTACCTCATTTGGGTACCCATAAGATGAAAATTAAATTCCCTCCCTTATTAAACACTCTCTATAGAACAATGTAGGTAAATTTTAATAAATAAATAAGTGGAAGGAGGAAGGGTGGCTTCGAAATCCTCCCGAGGTCGTTGACCCATCGACCGCCCCCCCCATGCCCCCTCCGCGCAACCCCTCCCTCACGACGTATCGAACCTTCGCGGATGTGATGTGTCTTAGTACCTATGTATTTTAAAATATTTTCGTACATAGGCATCAAGTTTTTGGTAGCAGACAGGAGAGATTCTTAGCAGTCTGTGTGGATGAAAAACTGCGGGGAAATTGCGTAACGCATTTTGACATTTCAACAACATTCATTGCGTTCTTTACGTTGTTGAGCACACAAATTTTTCGAACACATGAAGCAATAGATTAGCATTATACTTCAAAATGATTCAGACGCAATTAGAGCGCTGAAAACACTTGAACTTGAAGATGATTTTCATTTCGTGAAATGGAAAGGGAAAATACATTGTAGATTTTTCTTCCAATATCAGAATGTGAACGGATACATCATCTGCCTTTTCCCAACTATGTTGGGGTCGGCTTCTAGTCTAACCGGATGCAGCTGAATAACAGTATTTTACATGGAGCGACTATCTGACCTCCACAATCCAGTAACTGGATAATACGATACCACTTGGTAAGACTGGTTGTCAGACTTTCGGGCTACTGACTGCCCGTAACGACTGTCAAAGATCCATGAATGACAGCCGAGACCAACGGCTTAACGTGCTTTCCGAGACACGGAGGGGTCTCGGTATGTAAAGATGGTCAACCCATCCACAGACCAACTGCGGCAAGTGTAGCTTAACCTGATCGATCGACCTGTGCGCCTGTTATTATTTAGCCATAGAAAAGACAATATCCGATAGTTGACTTCAATTGTCTGCTATACAGCATATGCACAGACGAGAATTATTTACTTATAACTCTTCTAAAAGGATATTAAACTAATAAGTATGGAGAGTATGGTCTTGGGTTCGATACCCAGGTCGGGCAGTGTTATTGGGAATTTCTCAGAAACAGCGGAGCAATTGCGTAACACATTGTTAATCGGAATCGGTTTCATTTTGACAGTTCAATAACATTCATTGCGTTATTTGCGCGTTGAGCAGACAAATTTTTCGAACTTATGAAGCAATGGATTAGCAATTTAGTGTATTACGCAATTATGGTGCAGCTCGGAGTCTGTATTAGTGCCCGGTTGATAGCAATACAGGCAATCCAGACAGGCGCTTATTTTGTGTAAATTATTTCATCACCACTGCTCTCAAAACGGTGAAGGAAAACATCGTGAGGAAACCGGCATGTCTTAGAACCAAAAATTCTAAAACATGTGACATCTGCCAACCCGCACTGGGCCCGCGTGGTGGATTACGGCCCACTCCCTCTCACTGTGAGGAGGCCTGTGTCCCAGCAGTGGGAACATTATAGGCTGATTATGATGATAGCAATAGGCTTGCCCCCTATTACATGGGATTTAAACATAACTGGGGCAATGTGGGTGTACTATAGGGACACTTCTGCCCAACTCTTCGTGGAAACAAGGGTTGATGTTATGATGAGTATCTAAACAAGATCAGAGCAGCAAATTCTCCATAACGCAATTTCACAACAATTAATGAACCAATGGTGAATGGTAATATAACCAAGACTACAACAACACTAGCTAATGATGATGATAAAAACAATTATGAACTACAAAATTAGTAAAAAGAAAAAAGAAGCGTTATTAGAAAGACAAAAACAAAAGACAAACGTGCAAATAGAAATCGCAACTAAAAGAGACGAGCTAAGTGCGAGCGAGACAGAATGCGGTAGACAAGGATAAAATATATTTACCTTGATGTCTTGTAAGACCTGTAAACAACAAACATACATTAGTGTTATTATTAAACATGATTACGTAACAATATGTAAGGCATTAAACAATAATTATGACCGTTGTTGCAACAATGTGTAAAACGTATTTGCGTTTAAAAATAAACAACCGTACTTGGTTATTCAGAGGAAACAACGCATATAACCACAGAATACTTAATAGTACTACGTATATAACTCTACATTGCAAACTAAAGTCGATAATTTCGCAAAAACACGTAAGTACTGTATCTTACTTCCGTATTTAACCTTATCACAAAGTTCTAAAAATATTTATTAAAAACTCTTTTCATGATAATAATTTATTTTTAAGACAACATCTCTAAAAGAAAAATAACGCTCCAAACCAAATTCAAAATTCGATTACCAACTTGCAGAAACGAAACGAAATTCTAAAGTCAGCCATATTGAATTGAATAATGAAGTTTACAATTTACAGAAAGCTCACGCTATCATAGTTAATTTGTAGTTAAGTTTAAATAAACAAAGTCCTGATTGATAAACTTTGACCGTATGCGGGCGGGTTATCGACCGGACATGTCTGTAAACCCGGGTAACTGATAAAAACCGGATGAACACAGTCTACGTTGTGCAAGGAGTTTTTATAACGTTGGTATCACGGTGTTGGTTGCTACCGTTATTATTATATTAAGATAAAAATGAGCTTGAACCTTTTTGGCAATTTTAAAGGCCGTTTTCATCAAAAATTCTGAAAATTTAAGGGATTTTCAGTAGATTTCTCAATCATCGATTGTTTATGGATTCAAGCATCCCGAAATCAAAAAGTAGACTATGGTATTGTTTATGGTCTCTCAACAAGTCCTACGCGAATGGCAACTTTGCAACCATACTTTTATAGTTAAAAGTAACTCAAGAAACATTATTATGTTACGTCATTGATTAGGAATTAGGTACCCTTATTGTGTAAGTGACGCATACAAATTATTCAATAGTGAAAAGCATTCTTTTGACTCATCATAGACAATAGAGCGCGATAACTTTTGCGGACTCTATGCAATCATCCACTGTTGTACGATTTTACATTTTTAAAGCATGATTCACTATTTGGTACTTATTGTTTTTTTTTTTCATAATGTTGTCATTTTTCAAACTTACATCAACTATTGTTTTGGCTAACCTGTATAACAGCGCGAGTTTTTCTAATCGCAAAAATCATCTTGTATAACACTGTGCAGATTTATAATTTTCATAATTCTCTACTCGACAGGTTTGACCGAAAACTTCTATCGCTGTCTCATCTGCCATCTCTATTTATAGCCGAAGGTCTGCCAACTCAAGGTAAGCATAATAAACTGAAGGTTTTCAACCTCAAGGTGAGTCTGAAATGTCGCAATTTTGGTGCCGTCCGTAACCGTACTGGCAACACTGTTTAAAAAAAATAACAAATTCTATTAAATAGTTCTAATTTCAATTATTCAAATGTTTTCTATTTCGGCCTCTTCGTTGGCTTTTTACCTCCAATAAATAATTCCTAAAAAAACTTTATTTACAGTCAGAAAAAACTAAGAGAAAAAAAATTCGCAACTTTGAAACACTTAAATATATTTTCCTCAAGTATCTTTAATTATAAGGTCGATATCCGGAGGCGGTCCGGGGTTATCGACCGGACGGCGAAGTGACCTGGCTGAGACGGATTTGAACCGGGTAACCATTTGTTGTTACCGTAGGTCCGGGACGTTTATTGTCTGTATTTGAAACGGGTAGAAATCAAAAAACAACAATCTTGAAACCGTGAATAGATTTTGTTCGAAAACGTAAGACCGGTCTCGAAAATTCCATCTCTGTATGACGGATTCTGACTTTTTTTTGTGAAAAGAGGAGTTGTCCTATCATAGACCTAATTTTCTACTTAGTTTCATTAAGATATCTACCTACTAACGAAAGAAACATACAAGGAACTGTATCAGTTATTTACCGTCCAAACAGTAGATGGACCAACATCTGGACACCAAGTTGACAAAGCTTTCCCCACCATAATAAAATGCCAAACGTGTTTTACAAGTCATGTCTCAGGGTTAATATCTATTGCTCGTGCTTCTCCTATCTTCATATCCAAAGCCCTGCATCCATAACATCGATATCAGACAACATATCATAAAATTCCTTGTCACACCAACACATAAATTTTCTTTTGTTGCATCGTAGTCGGATAAACACTACACACTCGATTTATTATTACTACCCGAAGTTGTCAGAATTGCAATAAAGACAAATAATGTTTAGAACGATTTGCTGTTTTGGTTTATGTTGGACAGGTAGAAAATTCTGTTCAGAGTGATGATGTTTGTACCTGCTAGAGAATCTGCAGAAGTTTTCTCGGCCTTAGTAGATCCTACGGTCGTTACGGGAAGTTAGTAGCCCGAAAGTCTGCGAGCGGCTCTGCACTACATCCGATCCGAATCCGAGAAATGCCGGTCCGAAGTGACCATAGTCCTATTTGGACGGATAGAGTTCGGATCGTGCGTAACCTCAGCACCCTAATTGCGTAACACACTATCAATCCGAATCAGAATAATTTTGAAGCAAATTGCTAATTCATTGCTTCATAAGTTCGAAAAATTTGTCTGCTCAACCCGTAAATAACGCAATGAATGTTGTTGAACTGTCAAAATGTAACCGATTCCGATTGATAATGTGTTACGCAATTGCCCTGCAGGATTGCGCACTAGATCCGAACTCTATCCGTCCGAATTTAGAACATTCCTAATTCGGATTGAAGTCGGGTCTTTCATTCGGATTCGGATCGGATGTGGTGCGAAACCGTTCTGACAGTTACTGGGTAACACGATATCCCTTTGGTGAAGTACTTTGGTAAATACCCAGTAATTGGATTATGGAGGTAAGATAGGCAGTCGCCCCATGTAAAATACTGCGATTCAGCTGCATCTGGAAGCCGGCCCCAAGATAGTTAGGAAAAACTAGGCAGATGAGTTTACTAAACGTTTATGCTATATTGAGCGAATGAACAGCAGCAGCAGCAAAAAGAAAGATTTTTCAAAAACTTGCAAAGGTCGAAGAAGCTTCTTAGCTTGCCAAAGTAAGGTTCTCGCTACAGCTTTTGATGAAGGAATTTTTAGATCTACTTCACAAACGCACAATCATCATCATGATCTTCAAATACCAATATTCCAGCTGCTAAGGTGTACCTAGTCCGTCCCCAAACTATATATCTACAATAGTATAGGTATACATAGAACTATTATTACTCTAGCGTATAGGTATATAGTTTTATAATTTTATTTATTTGTATAGATTCTATACAAATAAATAAAATTGAAATGTCTATTTGTAATGTCAAAACAATAGTTTTTTACTAAATTCATATGAAAGTTTATATGGTACTTATTTATAAAAAAAAACACAATTTTTAAAATGTCTGTCTGTCTATTCCGGCAAATCTCCGAAACGGCTGGACCGATTTTGACGGAAATTTCATTGGCAGATAGCTGATATTATAAGAAGTAACTTAGGCTTACTTTAACTTTAACTTTAAAAAGAATTAATAAAGAGACACATTATTGTTTTTCGACATCCACACGAACGAAGTCGCGGGCATAACTAGTTATAAAACGCAACTTCCAAAATCAAGCTACGAATACTATTTCCTCACATTTGCCCACTTTTAACACGAAAAGGACTTGAAAGCCAACAAAGGAAAGATAAGGGTAGTCAATAGAACATTCTATGGCAGCAGAGGCCATCGATAAGGTAACGAGAACCTAACAGACTTTTATCCGGGTCTCGAACCGCGTCCGGTCATTTGTCACCGTGGTGTAAGGGAACACCGGCTTGGTGTGGAGGATAATCTAGAAATAGGTGACGGGAATTCTTGCTAGACAGGTTTTATTTTGCATTTAGGAAATTCATATTTTGTAGACGTAATCCATCCTCTTGTCCTTAGATATTTCAAGCTAGATTCCACACTCGGCTTCGCCGGCGTAGTATGTCGATAAAAAGTACCTAAGTAAGTAACCTATGTCCTTTCCCAGGGTTCAAAGTATCTCCATACCATATTTTAGCCGGAAGAAACAGACACAAAATTAAAAAAAAATTGTTTTTTTTTGTAATTATATAAAACTAATGTTTTATCTGTGGTAAGTTTTAAGAATTGCTTATTTTAATTATCTAGTGGTTTATTTAGACCATAGATATATGAATACATTTCTATGATTTAGACAGTTACTTACATTTTGCTACTATTTGATGCAGGTAAAGAATGGGGTTAAAAAAATGGTAGTCTTTGTATTTGGCTCTCGGTCAAGGCAAGAGGTACAGAGTGTACAGACACCAGCACATCAGGCCACCCGAAACTGTCAAATTTCCCCAATCAACATCCTTAACCTTATGCTTGTTGAACCTTATGCTTTAGCGATAAAGTTGAAAATCATCTATTAATGAAATTTGACCGATTGTAATAGCTTGATGTGCTGGCGTCTGTACATAGAACAATAGAAGTACTATCCTGAGATTCCTGAGGTGAGAAGGAAGGTGGGGGGACCGGTGCGGGGGATTCTCCCATGCGCTAAAAGTTGCATCCTACGGAAAAGTCACCCAATACATTTTTAAAGTAGGTCCAATAAAACTCGAGATACACGTAATTTTCTCTCCAATACCGGGATCGTTGGAAATTGTCTATGCGGTATTGAAAAAATCCTGTATTCGAAACCCCTAGTAGGTATTCCTTCTTCTAGCCAAACCATATTTCACAACATCCATTCATCCATCGTATCTTTGGTCTTTCTATAACTTTCCACCTCCATACATTTCGTAGAGGTGTGGTAAATCGCAGTAACTGTTCGAGACTGACTAAGGCCTAAATATACCGTAATAAATATGTTTTCCAGTAGTCCTCTACAAATGAGTAATTTGCAAAACAATAGCGAATATTTGTCCTCACATTATAAATACAAAAGAATTAAATTAGTCCGCGGCATGCGGCATAACGACCAGCATTTCGGTGTCATTCAGAACTCCTTGAAACAAACCTAATGTGAATACTAATATATCAATCTGACGTAGAGCCGCAGAGCTCCGCACATTAGTCTCCTAGCTTCGAAGATGGATTCTCGCGGGGAGTGAACTTGTAGCGGCGTGTGACGGCTGGCTCACGCATAGTTTCACGCACATCCGACCGCTCTATTGCCGGGTAAGCCGACGGGTAGAGTTCAAGGGCCGTCTGCCGCGCGTCTACGCGTATTCCCCGGCGACCGGATATATTTCACCCGGACTTGGCACCCGGCTTTACCAGTTCTTTGCACGAACACCCGAGGTGTAAACACGCCAGCGAAAGTTCACACGTTCGTGGTTTAACGACGGTTTTATTGCCACTAGACTGCAGCTAGACTATTGCTAGTTTAATTTTATATTTTTACTTCGCGGAATTGGCCATTCAAAATGTTGTACACAATTTTCTCCGCCGCGTTATGGGCGCGCGTTATTGTGAACGCTAGGGCGCTTATGTTCAACGTTTCCGTCGGCAACGATAAGCGTATCTTATCTTGGAAGTTTGTGCGGAAATATTTCCAAGCATTTTTCAATATTTTTTCCGTGAACGAAAATAGAGCGGAAAAATAAAAATCTCTATTTGTATAAAAAGCAAAGAGGTAAACGTCCCTATTGTCGGCGCGTGACGGCTTCAAGTTCAAGGACGGGATCCGCAGGAGTGCGGGATATCTTACGCTTGTCTACCCGATCCGATCCCGGGGGCTTGCTCGGGAAATATGAGGAGGGCGCCCCGGGAGCCCGGGACTGTGAATGAAGTCATTTGGGTTCTGTTTGTAAACAACGTTCAGGATTGCTCTTTGATTGTTTGTGCTGATAAACTTTGAGTTGCGCTATTAGACGGCTGAAGAAAATTTCGAAACAACTTTCGCTCGATGTAAAGGTTAATTGGAATTTAAATGTCATTTATCCGGTCTATTAGTCTTCTGTAATATTATTTTAAGGGGCAATTAATCTTATTGCTCTTACATTATCGTCCTAGTCACTTGTCAGGTTGTCATAGATTGATTACGTCCCCAGATATATCCCAAGGCCTTTGACAAATCCTAGTGATAAAAGTGCAACATGATACTCGTAGCAAGCTCTGTGTAAACATCATAAACAAGTGTTTTCTCCGTCCACGTGGGTAGCATGAATGGAATAATGTGGATGTCACACGTAGCATGCGTGACTGGCCGCCACGCGGTCTGAGTGTTGCCACTTACTTGCGATTACGTTGAATATAAAAACAACTTGTTACTATCGATTGGTTTTTGTAGTTGTTGATAGTGAATCAGCTGGTTGTTGAGCAAGTTCTGACTCAGTTGTTTAATTGGTTGTGGTGGAGCTATTAAATAACGAGCTACTGTATTTTGTGAGCTTTAAAAAACGTTTTTTTTTTTAATAAAAAGATTCCCAGGTCCAGAAAATCACTAGTCTTCCAGTCTTCCATTGCCAGCTCAAAAAAGATCTTGTCCTGAGTTTTCAGATAGACCAAGTACAACATTAATCTAATGCCCAACACTATAATACCTAATAGCAATATCTTTCTCTTTGCACCAGTAACCTTTACCGGCTTTCTATCTTGCTAATGCCACGCTCGATACTTATCAATTTTTGAAGCCTTGTCTATGAACTAAACTGTACAAAGAATATTTCAAAAATAGAATTTGTAAGCAAAGACGTAAAAACAGTGAAACTGAAACCAAATGCAATGCGTTCACGAAAATTAAAAGCACATTAAGGTAGCCGGAACAGTTAAGCGACCCAAGTTATCATGGTTTTCACAAAAAAAATGCAAATATCACCTCATTTCTTTGTACGTAGAAAGTTCATGGTGAAAATATGACTTTGAAGTACATAGGAACTGTATGTTTTACCCTTAGGTACTGTTCCCGCAGTTTAGTGCCATTCAAATGATCGTAAAATCTATAAAAGGTGAAGTTCGCATTCGTTTTATGGGCACAGTATGATATATTGAGACAAGATGTAGTAAGACATATTTTTAAAGAACTTTGCGACTAATGTTTCGAAAAATTGAATAAAAATGTTGTAAATCTCTCATAGTTTGGACGAAAACACCTTTTTGTCACAAATTAAGCCTCGGTGAAGCATCTTTTGTCAAAGTTTTAAATAATGCCACCTTTAGTGAAGCTCCCGACATCACACCGGCTTCATAATCTTCTTTTGTGTTAAAAGTGCCCGAGTTTTTGAAAACAATTCTTGTTTATAAAATTAAATCTCGCTTGGCGCTGTCTAAATTTTGCTGAGCTGCATAACATTTTATCTTAAACGGATAGAACTTTCATCCATTAACTGTTTTGATCAAGGAAGAGAAGTAACACAAGTAAATACATCACTTCTAGCATCTCAGTTAATATATCAAAAGCTAAATAAACACATTAAAAGGTGGCAGGAGCCGCGAGACCGGCTAATTGCAGTAGATATGACTCGTAAAGTCAATTATGGCGCTCGTGAAAACGTCCAGAATTAAAATTTACGTTTACGGTTAAAAGCCCTATGTACACATAAACTCTTCTTTATATTATTTTTATGGGTTTATTCAATGCTTAATGTCAAATAGGTGAGACCACACGCAGGTAGAAGTTAAAAATAAACAGTCTAAAGGAGGAACGGGTTTTGTCTTTTTTTTCTGAAATGTAAGCACGAGGTGGATCTAGAGTTGTACCAATATCGACAGAATCGATACTGAAATGTAATTGTGAATACTACAGCATCACTGCGTCTGCTGCACATAAGATATATCAAAAGTTTCAAAAGGAGGAACTTATAAAATACAATTCCCAGCAAAAACCACGTCAGTAGCATTTTGTTTTAATTTATTATCCTTAATGCAACACGGAAAAGGTTCTGCGTGGACAAAAGTGAAAATTTATAGCTTTCAACGTGCACAGAATTTTCCAATTATCCAGACTCCTGGCCGTCGGCTGCCGACATTATTGATTTTCACTTTTTATGCGACCGCTTGTCCGCAGACAGCTTTTATGGTTTGTTTTAAAATACACCAGCTTATTAAAATAATGCTTCGTTCGTTAAATACAACCACGATCACTCATTCTGATAGCTTTAAACAAAAACCCTCGACAAAGTATACAAAGTAGAGACAACGTTTTTTTTTCTTTTTAACCAAACCTTTTTATGGATACAATTTTCATTACTGATTCTTTCTACCTCAACGAATGCATGAATATTAAAGCGTTTACTTAAGAAGTCACGGTTCGGAAATGTATTAACAAATATTAAATGTGTAGCGCAACATTTTGTAAATTAAAACGCGCCGGCCGTGAATGCCGCCGTCAATGAATGTTAATTCTATTTAGCGCTGTGAATGGGGAAATAATATATTGTGGTTTCAGCGTAGTCCGAACGATTTGTATTTCCTAGTAGCGTGTAGAGGTTATCTGTGCGCGGCCAGATGTGTGGGCCACGTGTTTTTATTTACAACACTATCAAACATCGACCCGGCATAACGCACGATCGGCACGAGCTCAATGAATCGAGGCCAGCCAACGCGAGAGTGACCTAAATTTTTATTCGCCACGTATGAACACCAACGTGTCGTCACATGGCAACATTGGTCACTAACACTAACAGGGCCGCATACCCCACGCGAGACTTCTGTTTCAAATTTAGAACGCAATCAGCCGACATGTTTTTTTCTTTTTTAACCAAGCCTCGTTTACAACGGTCAGAGGTCACATGAAGAACATCGTAATAATATTCTATTAAAAAATAGGCGAATCAGAAACCGGGACATGAGATAAGCCGTATCTAGAATACACACACACAATCTAAAGCGACTATGTTGTGTAAACTTTACATCACGATAACAGATAAGGGAGAACTATGAATCAGGCGACGTATTTGTTGACAAGAACGAAATATTCTCAGTTTAATGGATATTTTTTTATCTTATCTCTAGGCTGGAGTTACCAACTTACCTTATTTCAATGCTTTAGCTATTCCGTAATTGTTTTTGCTGATTCATTTTCTAGTTAGCCGCGGAAAAGTAAACAGACGTTATATTTTAGAACGGAAATGCCTTGACCAAAGCTTCGAAGCGTTTTCAAATATGATGGAGTGCGTACGTGACGAATGGCAGGAGAAGTATAGACGGAAACGCGTTAAATTGTTCAGATAAGGATGAATATTATTCTAAAATATCTCTCTGAGTCTGAATCATGTAAGTTTGAGAATAGTGGATTGTGGTCCAGCTTTAACCTTTTAACCGCCCGGCTTTATATCAGTTATAGTGACCCCAGCGCCCGAAAAAAAAAAACGAAAAATAAATACCGATGAAACGAGCTGTGATGATGTATTAATAATACAGATTAAACGAGCTGTGTTATTTGACCGTGTATATACGACTCTGGCGGAATAGACACGAAAATATTTATCGGATTAATCCGACATAAGCGGTTAAAAGGTTAAAAATGCCTAAGAGGAATCTTATGTACTTACTTATTATCGAATATCAGTATCATTTAGCCAGCGTGGAATAACTTGCATTTTTATGTATCTTTTCCGAAAGCCGTCGCCCTTTATTTATTTATAGATGATGTAAATTTTCCTCATGTGCCTCAATTTCAAGCCGTTCTTCATTCAATCTTAATATTAAACAGTTAAGTTAAACTGTTTTTCTTGCCTAAAACAATAGGAAGCTGCGAAGGTCTTCTAAACACACATTTTTATTGCCCTGATACGCTTTATTTGATTAATTTATAACGAACATAAATTCCCGCGACCTTCCTCAAGATTTTAATGAAGCATTTTATTGGCTGTAAATCAAAAAAGCGTTACTTCAAGAATTTAAGATATATTTTGAATAACATTGAAAATTAATAGTAAATGAGTAGAATCGTCGAATTAAAAGCAACTGGAATAAGTTAAGGTACCTATAGTTTTTATAAAAAAGATGCATAGAATTTTAAATAACAAGCGAAGAGTAGGTATAATAAGTAGGTACATATTTAATTAATAAACGATAAGGTAATTAATACGAATTACAAAGTAGTTATGAGCATTTATCGAAAACTTCGTTTTAAATTTCAAACGGAAAAGAAATATTTTTTCTTGATTATGAGTTTTTTTGCTGACATTGTCAATGGTTATACCAACTTTAAAAATAATGATTTTAATAAAAAGCTTTTTGACACAATTTACGGCAAAAATGTCTTCTTAAACATTATTAAATAATTACAATCTTTATAATTCCTAAAATAAAACACCTAAACTAACTTCAAATAAGTACCTACTTTGGTACATTTTCTACATAGGTAATTTAGCTCTCGTAAAAAATTCAAACACATGGACATCTTTCGGCGTTTTCACCCTACATTTTTACAACTTTCCAAGATGATGAAAGAAATGTCTAAAATGAAAATTATGGACTATCGAATATATAAGTACTTATCTAGGTACCAAGTCAAACACTTGAAAATTTTCCTTAAAATTCTCGAGCTTTAACTTCTAATTATTATTTATTACCTACCTATACTAAAAAAACATTATCACTAAGCAACATGTCGAACGTTAATTAAATTAGTTATTTACTTCCATAACTGTAATTAGAAGTAATTGCTTAAATAACCATAACTTATTAAGACAATTAAAACTTAACAAAGGTACATACTGAGTGAGTCAATAACTAACTAGGTACCTAAAATTAAATGTAAATTCTGTCTACCGAAGGAACAAAATGATACGTGCAAGACAAGAATGGAAATTCTAATTTATTTTTAAAAGTTTTCTGTGTTGTGTGTGATAATGCACGTCTGTTCGTCTGTCCGTCATGCTGTGATCGACTCCAGCCGTCCACGCTGACGCTGAGCACGGCGAGGCATCGCTCCACATTCATCGCTGCGTCTTGCTCGCGTGCCACCGGGTGTATTGACCTTTTAACTAAAGCGATTTAGCGCAATCGAACCGGTTCCATTTTCCCATCATAGATTTATTCATTACAAAACTAACCATAAAACAATACAGAGATCTTGAACCCACCTCAAAACTCTTCCGAGAGCGAAGCTCGACAGAAAAATCCAAGGCCTCGTCACAAAAATAAAAACACAACACACGCGACGCTGACGTAAAAATCCAAAATCAAATTTGCGCGGGAAACCGAGTTATAGTGATGTGCATCGGCCGATCGGCGATCGATAGCTGCAGCGGGAATCGATATGTTACGTAAAGCGCGTTGAGAGCCGGCGTCGTCGCACGTGACTGCTGCCCGTGTGACGGAACGAGCGGCAAGCGAGCCGCGCCCCCCGCGCCCCCGCGCCCGACCCCCGCCGCACACACACCTATAGGTATACCAGACGTTTGATAAACAAATTACAAATTTTAGATATACGCCGAGATGAGCTGAGCTTTAATAGCTTGTTTTACAAGTCTTTTATAAAAAAAGTGTAGAAAAGTGGCGCTTATGAAATTCTCTAACATCGTTATTAAACTTGTAATGAAGTTTTATAAGAAAGTAAAAGTTTGGTAATAGTATTTTATGATGAAAGATTATGCGGCTACCGAACAGATTGAATTGAATAATTTAGTTATCATCCGACAAAGTAATGTGTTTACTTATGAGTCATTTCAACCACGATAATGGTTCTACTCTATATTGAGTAATTCTTTTCCTCAATCTATAACCCACTTTTCGATAGATCCATCCTTGTCTAGCATACGAATCGTAAGCAGTAACAACTGCTTACTTTCTTATGATATCTTCGGAAATATTCTTCTAAGAAAGACGTAACTTTAAGCTCAGTAAGCTCGCTAGTGAAAACTCAGTGAACACTAAAATTATCGCACGATTGTAACGGTTGGATGCATTTTAAACTCACACATTATAAAATTGCAAAAATATGAATATAGATATCAGTTAGTGTTGGTTTATCGCACTATTTATAGTGCGATAAACTTACTGAATTTTACTTTACTTAGGTAACTAAGTACTGTAAGATGTTTACATCTTACAGTACTTAGTTAAGTAAAGTAAAATTTTGTACCTAATACCTACTATTTCTTCTTTTCACTACATGCTGAAATTATTTTTGAAGTAAAATGTGACAAAACCCGTGCCTGGCTACGACAAACCGGGACAGGACTCTCAAAAATGCAATAGCATCGACAGGTATTATAAATCTACTGAACGGAACGAATACTTGAACCATAAAAAAACATTATCGAAACCAGAACATACGAATAAAATCATGAAGTCTGATACCTATCTTACATAGTACTTAAAATTATGGAGTAACAATTTTTCTGATCTTTACAATATAACAATATACAGGGTGAAATTAAATTCATGGGCATCCTTTTAAGGGGTCATTATACTCATCGTTATGAACAACTTTTACTATGGGACTAAGCCTAAAATCGCGAAAAAAAATCAGGTGTTCCTTGCATTTATGTTCACATAACTCGTCAAAATGTACGGAAAAGCTGAATTTTTTTTCCCGATTTCAGTCTTGGTCCCATAGTAAAAGTTGTTCATAATGATGATTACAATGACCCCTTAAAAGGATGCCCATGAATTCAATTTCACCCTGTATATGACGATTATTCAATCGTCAAACATAAATCATATTAAAAACCAGCTCTGTCAGAGTAACAGCAACATCGCTTAAACATCTTTTGATTTAATCAGCCTACCGAATTTTATCAATACAACGCCTGCCTAATTTTCATTAAAATCGTAAATTCTGAACGAATTTTCCGAAATCGTTGCGTCATGTTTCCGCGTCGTTGTACCTACGTCGGATCTTTAATGCTGCATTGGTATTTACGTATTATGGTGATTAATGAAGATACCTATGTACTCGTATGTAGGTTCGTACATTGATGTCGATTCTCATCGCGGCCTCGATAATATTCCAGCGATGTACTTACGTACGGCGGGAGTGCGAATATTGGTGGATCAAGGTGAAATTTTAATGTGTATTTTCAGGAATACTTTAGGGTTGAAAAAAACAACTTGAAAGGAGAATGAATATTAGGTTTTTTAGTTTAATAAACTAAAGCTTTGCCAAATTCCGCATAACTACGACGAAAGTTTCATTTTCTTCAAATTAAACCTTAAATTGAATCCTTAATAACAAATTGTTACAACATTAACTAAAATTGGAGTAAAATTTATTGTGTACCAAAATTATATTTTACATTTATTACGACAAATTTGTTTTCATAAGCGTCACAGTTAATGAGCAATTAGATCGCTACGGGTTCCGGCGTAGCGGCGGCGTAGCACATCGTAGAATCGTTTCACTCGAGTTTCGCCGCGGTGCTTATGCAAAAGAGGCCAATATTTCATCGCTCCTTCGTCTATTGCAGCCAGCATTATCATAACAATCGCTTACACTATGTACAAGTGTTTCTCATATAACAATATCGCCCACATTTACTTACTGCTACGCCGTAGCAATTCCATTAGATTAATTTTCTACAACCGATTGTGTGAACATCGAGTTGGAATTGATACGAGAAACGACATAATCGATTCTTTATCGATTACTTGTCTAATGTAGATATTATCGATACAGTCGAAGCGAGATAAAACGATCACCATCACTGACATTGCGCGCTCGGAAAAATTCCTTTTTTGAAAAAATCTTCCTTCAAATGGCGTTCGGTAACGGCCAGTGTTTGTTTTTATTTCAAGGTTGTATACAAACATTGTAAACTTGTGAAAACTCAACTACTATTACTTTGTGTAAAACAGTATTAGGTACGTATTATAGTAAAGTTGAGAACTTTGGACAGACATAGACGTCGGTTATATCTATGTGGTTGGCAGAATTATTCAGCTGAATATGCAATTAAACGAGGGCAGTTTGAGCAGTGCAAGGAGAGCGAGCGAGATGGCGCACCCCCACTCGATATTATATTGAACAAGTTTATAACTACGTGTATTAGACGAACGAGTTCCTACAACGTTTTCTCATTTCCCGGGACGAAACTTTTCTAATATTATAGTTTCATTCATATTGTCGGTAGTTTCGCGGAGTTTTCTTTCGTGGAAAATGAAAGACTATTTCCATAACTATTATTTCGCTTTTATAGCTTTGTTAGTTTCTTTCGCTTCAAATAGATTTGTTAAAGTTTTCTACTTTATTGCTCGGAAATAATGTTTGTTCTTCGGAAGTGTTAAGCTATAGTATTTCTTTTAGGCTGGACGGAATATTGATCGATATCCTTATTACTTATATTCGTGATACATTTCTTCTAAGAAAAAATGAGGTTTTCAGGTAAAAATAAATGATATTTGTTCGTATTTGACCTGTTTATCTAATTCAGAGCCGAATGCATAATGCATTGCACTTTTCTATTCATGATTAATATGTATTAGTAAAGTTTCAAGGGTCTGTCTGAGATGCATGTCAATGACTCGATGTTTGACAAAACAAAATATTAAGTGGGTACACAAACGAAACCTGATTTTAATATGAAGGTATACGTAGGTACCTACCTAAAATGTATCTACAAGACGTAACTCCCGGTTTGTGAACAAAAAGGTTTGCAATGTTCGAATCGGCAGACGGTGATGAAATTCCATAAAGTCTGTCGTTCGTTTTTTAAATCTGTTTTGATAAACAGAATAATATTGTCTCTGCATGAGAGGTGCATTTAATGATGCTCCAAGATTTATTAAAATTTAAAAAAGTATGTGCATCACGCCCTGGATACTCTCAGCAAATGAGTTGTTAATCTTGCAATAAAATAAAAGCTTTCTTGAACCTGCAAAAGCGCTCTACATAACTAGCGGTTTCTAGATAAGGCCAAAATTTTACAGATATATAACTTCGTATCTGGTTTATGTAGACAGAGACTAAGAATAAAGAAGTATTATTTGAAGACTAGCGACCCGCCCGTGCTTCGCCCGGTTTTTTACGACTTGACAAAACATTGATTTCTTTATTATATGTATCTTTAAAATTGATGTAGTAATATACATAAACCAACCGGAAAAAAATCTCTAAATTATGGTGAAAAACGGAAAAACGCATCAAAATCCGTTACGGGATTTAGAAGAACAACGCAGTCACACAGACGGACATGAAAAGCAACTGTAGTTTATAATATCTATAAATAAGCTACTTTTATTCAAATGAAAAGATTTAAAGCAGACTTTTCTTGGGTCTTTTACACAGTTATTATATGTCATACTGATGATGACTCAGTAAATACTGCACTGAACATAATGAAAAAAAGACAATCTGTCTATGTGAATTCTTACTATTAACAAAGAAAAAAGAATCTTGTTTTCAACCGTATTTACATTTTGGCTATAATGTAGATGATCCTGAGTTTGATAACCTCGATACATCTTTAGTTACTGCACATTATCAGATAGAAAATATGTAGGAAATCACCACGTCATTGGCAAAATCGCTGCTTTATACGCCATTACTTCAATTACAACCATTAAATAAATTGCTGGTATCGGCTCTCTGGTTTACAAAAGGCATTATTTATACTCATTATCGGGTTCTTGCTCCAACGTTAACTATACTTTTACTTTACTCTTGTAAGAAATTAAGATGGTTTCCCTTATTTCTCTTTTTGAAGTGAAAACTTCTTTAGACGTGTTGGGCATTTTTTGATGTGGAAAAAAACTATTGGACTCGCGCCACTGTTACCGTAAGCGACACCGCTTCAGATGTGTTCGGCTGTCCTCGGGATGTACTCGGTTTTAATGTACATCCGATATGTCAGTGAGTGATGGTAAAGTATTCTGTTTGTGTTTTGTTTTCACTTTTGTCGGCACTCCCAGAGTGCCACTGTTTTTTTTTCTGAGCAGTGGTGGCGCAGTGGTATCGGCCTCGACTTACGAGTACGTAAGGTCTTGAGTTCGAACCCAGGAGGCACTTTACTTTGTGTATTTTATTTCATCACCACTGCTCTCAAAACGGTGAAGGAAAATATCGTGAGGAAACCGGCATGTCCAAGAACCAAACATTCAAAGACAAGTGACATCCACCAACCCGTACTGGGCCCGCGTGGTGTATTTTGGCCCACTCCCTCTTATAGGGAGGAGGCCAGGAGGCCCGTGTCCCAGCAGTGGGAACAGTATAGGCTGATTATGCTAATGCCTTTATTTTTTGTAAGTCCTTGCAAGACAACAGAAGATTCGTGTTTGATTTTATTTTAGATTTTAATTTCGTACACACGGCCACACATAAAGCTGAACATTTCCCGTTTTAACTGACCTCGCATTGTATAGGTTTTTCGTACAGTTAGAAGTCAGCTTATACTAGTTATGTATAGCTTGATGTGTAGCCGTGTGTACATGTATTTGCGATCCAATCATTTTAATTAACTCTTATCTTAATAAAATAATACTGAAAGTTTTCTTTTTCATGATTAAAATATCACGATCATCAACACAATTAGACACAACCTCCATTACTTACTTTTCATATTTAATCGATACCGAATATTAATTTAATTACATCAAAAACCAACATAATTACGTCAAAATTATGAAGAGCAAACAGTGACGTGAGAAAACAACATGGCGTCGTAACGTAACGTAGACGAAGCAACGAAGATCGAATTGAATGTAAATGTTGATTTTTAATTATGTGGAGCTCTGCAATTTATGCACGGCCGTGTCTCAGTTTTCTGTGTAAACAGACGAACAAGCTCAATTTGTGTTCGGAAATGTGCAGCTAACGAACCAAATTCAAAGGTCCAATATTTTATCAGAAATTACGTAATGTGATTGAAGTTTTGTATTTTCTTGGGAGATTTTAAGATAGATGTGTATGTGTGCAAAATGGTGGTTGTTTAAATGGAGTAGTTTTTTTTAAAATTAATCTGTGGGTAAGTTTTGATTGTAGCGACGATGCTTAGAAGTGTTTTTAAATCCTTTGACATGTTAGAAGAATGAAACAAAGCTCTTTTTTTCAGAAAATTTTAAAAAATAGGTAGGTAATCGAAAAGCTGAGAAAGCACAGAAAAGTATCACTTACTTTCATAAAATGAAAGAACCTGGCATAAAACGCAGTTATGTTCCAAACTATGTATGTAGGTAAGTAGAAAGTGCCTTATTAGAAGCATCAGTATTACAGAGGAAAAACATACCTAAGGCAGAGAACAGCACCCTGATTGTGTAATACACTATCAATCACAATCTGAGTCAATTTGAAGGATATTGCTAATCCACTGCTTCATATGTCCGAAAAAATTGTCTTCTCAAAAACGTAAATAACGCAATGAATGTTTTTGAACTGTCAAAATGAAACCCATTGCTACTGATAATGTGTTACGCAATTATCCCGCTGAAGAGAAAAACAGAAGATGGTCCTACTAAATATATGTAGAGATGGCGCTAATGAAGAAAATTAAGGTGAAAATAAGAAAAAGACCCGTGTGCACCTCATTTAGAAACAACAAGCCCATCCACCTAGATTTCTATTTAAACAAAAACTAACTAGACCAACAAGTACCTCAGTAATAACGACACCACCGGCCAAAGTTTCATTAGAAAAAGTTCTTTTGTCGTCGACTTAAACTTAGTTCACAATGGTCGTAATTAAAAGTTAGCGGGAATGCGCTGGTGACAGCGCCAATCCGCCATAATCCCGCCGCCAGAGGGCGCGCAAAAAGGGCGCCAAACTCGCACAGATAAACAAGTTCCCGCGTTTTGTTGCATTCACTTTGATGTGGTCTAATGCAGCGGCTTGTTTTAATGGAGTTTGTTGAATGCTGATATGTTGGCATTGTCTTTTGGTGAGCTTCTCGGTTCTCGCTGGCTCACTTTTAAGAGGCTTACTAGACCTAAGTGTCCTTGAAAAACGCATGCACACATATGCAGAATCGACGCAAACGCCATCTAACGACGACGCCCATCACAATTATGACATAAAGCATACATGAGATTTAGAAGTAACAGTTTTGTGAGATTACGCCCTAGTATTCTAATAGATGGCGCGGAAACGATGTGCAAATAAGTTAAAGATCTAACAAACAAATTATGTAGTTATGTGTGACAACATAATAAATTTTATTCGTTTTGAGTGTGACTTGAAAAACTTAAGGATGTGGGTGATTTTGAAATAAAACTGATTCAATGAAATTTAAAACATTTTTAACCGACTTCAAAAAAGGAGGTTGTGTATTCGACCCGTATGTATGTACCTATGTAATGTATGTATGTGTGTATGTTTGTATATATATTTGTAGATTTTCTAAAAAACTGATGAACCAATTTTGATCATTCTTTCACTAATGTGATCTACCTACATACTTCCAGGAAGGTTTTAGTATATAATACATTAGGTAATTATTCTTATGTAGTATGTCCGAAGTTAATATGCATAAATGTACTGCATCTCCGGCATTTCTATGCGAATTTTGATGATTCTTCAATGCACTAGTGTTAATTGAATTTTTGTGGGGTAGGTACAATTAGAAAGAAAAAAAAAACAAACGACTTCAAAAAAAGCACTACAGCGTGATAAATAACTATTAATTTCGGAAGTCGGTGTCAAAAAACGAAAATGCGGAACCAGCGACACCGACTTCCGAAATAAAAGTTATCACTTTGCAGTGTATTTTTCTAAAACTATGAATTTTGGAAACATCTAAGAAAGTGCAGTCATTTCGAATAAGCTAAGTATTTTCGACTTCATGTACAACTGCCACAGTGGCGTATGTGGACGACGTGTAGATTTGTATACGAGAGTCTCCGGGTTCGATTCCCAAGGTTACGAAACCGAATTTTCTATTTAAATGTCATTTTGAATTTTTAAATATATCTATTATATATTTTTATAAATAACTAAAAAAAAGTCTACAGGAGAAAGAAAGTCGAAAATATCAACACGGAAGTTAGGTATTTCTAATGCGCAAGTACCTACACGTTTTCTAAGCTATTACATAAATAAAAAAAATTCTGACCTAATGTTTTTATTAACAGACCGCGACTTATTGATAATGGGCATAATGAAATAGGTAACAGTTTCATCTGAAAATTGCGATGAAAATGATCAAAAGCAAGAAATTAGATTTAAAATTGATTTTGTTTATAATAAACTAGCGGCCCGCCCCAGCTTCGCACGGGTGCAATTTTTTTTTCGAATTTCCAAAATTTTCTTTCATACAAACTTTGTCCCGGCAATACCGATCACAACAAAAAAAGAATTAGCGAAATCGGTCCAGCCGTTTTCATGTTATGTCGTGACAACGGAAAACGGGTTTCATTTTTAATACAGGGTGAAATTGAACACATGCGACAAATCGAAATGGGAGATTGTACTCATTATTATGAACAACTTTTACTATGAGACCGAACCTGAAATCGCGAAAAAAAATCAGCTGTTCCCTACATTTTGACGAGTTATGCGAACATAAAATGTAGGGAACAGCTGATTTTTTTTTCGCGATTTCAGGTTTATGCACATTATCAATAAGTAGCGGGTTTTTTTTATTGTTACAATGGCTTAGAAAACGTGTAGGTACTTACGCATTAGAAGTAACTTCCGTGTTGATATTTTCGACTTTCTTTCTCCTGTGAAAGATAATTACATTGTAGACGTTTTTTTAGTTATTTATAAAAATATATTTAAAAATTCAAAATACATTTAAATAAAATTAAATCGATTTCGTATCACTGGGAATCGAACCCGGGGACCCTCGAACACAAACCTGCGCGTCATCTACATAAGCCAATGTAACGGTTGTGTATGTTGTCGAAAAAACTGAGCTTATGCGTAATAAGTGCATTTTCTTAGACTACCAAAATTCATAGTGAAAAAAAATATTCAGTAATAATAAAATGCTCTTACTTTTTAATTTCGTTCATATGTTCGGCGTTTGTTTTATATGAACGTTTTGTAGTCCTCCTAAGGGAATGTTTCACTTTATTTCCCATATTTACAAATTATATAATTGATAGCAAATTATTACGCTATTTTAACTTAAAGTAAGTATTTTATATTTACATGAAATAAAAATATTTACAGAAAGAAGATATGCAAATAGTAATAATAAACAATGAATGTATGTACAAATAAAACGTTACAAAAACAACAATCTTGACGGAAATAATGCGGCGAAAAGAGCGACACGTCCGTATAGTAGGTATCAGGCCTCGGCCGGCATTATCGCTACACGGGGTGACGGGGGTTTACCGTTTACGTACACATGCGCACTTATTATGTTCGGAACTATGAATATGCTATTTACAATAAAACTATTGTTTGAACTAAAAAATTAAAACACTATTATTTTAGTATGTTGCTTGTAGAATGATCTGACAAAAAATCAGAATGATTGTATGTATATTAGTATGGTTTCTATTGTAAAAAGAAAGTTTTTAGAGGTATCTTCATGATTTTTTTCTATCGTACCAAATTAGTTGTATTATGTTTTCAAAACACTATCTATCTAAAAATTCAAAATACATTTAAATAAAATTTAAAAAGAAAGTACGTTTTCGTAACCTTGGGAATCGAACCCGGGGACTCTCGAATACAAATCTACACGCCGTCCACATGCGCCGGTGTGACAGATGTACGCGGAGCCGAAAATGCTTAGCTTATGCGTAACATAATGACTGCACTTTCTTAGATGTTTCCAAAATTCATAGTTTTATTGCAAAAATAAAAATATTCAGTTAAAAATAAAATGCTCATACTTTTTACTTTCGTTCATATTATGTTCGGCTTTTGTTTTATATGAACGTTTTGTAGTCCTCCTTACGGAATGTTTCAGTATATTTCCCATTTATTTACAAATTATTACGCTATTTCAACTTTGTTAGGTAGTACGCGGACCGCTGCCGGGAGACACAAGTGAAACGACCGGGAGTTGGGACTAGCCGTAGCCCGTACAATAGATGGCGCGCGCCTTGCACCCATACATAACAAACTTAAAAGTATTTTATATTTACACGAAATAAAAATATTTACGGAAAGAAGATATGCAAATAATAATAAACAATGAATTTACAAATAAAACTTAACAAAAACATAACAATCTTGACGGAAATAGTGCGGTGAAAAGAGCGACACGTCCGTATAGCATCAGGCCTCGGCCGGCAGTGTCGCTACACGGGCGTTCACGCACACATGCGCACTTTTTATGTTCGGAACTATGAATATTCGATTTACAAAAAAACTATTGTTTTAAATAAAAAAATAAAACACTATCATTTTAGTATGTTACTTGTAGAATAATCTGACAAAAAATCAGAATGATTGTATGTATATTAGTATGGTTTTTATTGTAAAAAGAAAGTTTTTTAGAGGTATGTTCATGATTTTTTTCTATCGTACCAAATTAGTTGTATTGTGTTTTCAAAACACTATCTATCTAGCATATATCCTGAAGAATATCATATATTTTTCTGATTTTGTTTACTGTAGGCGATCATATACTTTTATTGTTTCGAAAACTACCGTTTTTTTGCGTTTAGGTCCTGTAAGCCCCTTAATTTTTGTGTAATGTAAGCAAGACTATTTATACGGGTTAACTGTAAATTACGGTATATTTTGTTTTCTTGTCATTCACATTCTACCATTTCTATTTCAAGTTTCCTATCACGATTTCAACCAAAAGCAAATTCTAATTAATACATAAACTAAACACGAGTACACATAAATTACCGATACATATACATAAACCAAATATCACTTTACAAATTAATGACCATACGATACGGAAATTAAGCGCCGTACAGGCGGGCGTGGGGGGTTGTCTGCCCCCTCCCCCAGACGTAGGGGGGTTAGAATAGCAATCTAGGGAGCCTGAATAGTCTGGGCGGTTGAATGAAATATCTAGCGTTGCGGACTGCCCATCAGGCCTACGAAAATGCATTAGGCTGGGTAGATGAGCCTTGCGTTTAACGCACGCCGAAATAGACCGTGCGGTGGGTAGTATTGATCGCCGAATACCCGTCGTTAGGAAATATTATGTATATCCTGACATCTCTTTGTGATGTCTAGCCAGGACCATGTCTTGCGTGGGCAGGTTTTTCTGACGTTGATTGATTGATTCATTTTTGTGCTCAATTTTATTAATCTTATGAAGGTAGTAGCGAAAGTTCTACTCTACCTACTACATGATTATTATAAGACGAATTATTATGGGCATAGTCATCTTTTTCTTTGTCTCTTTCAACGAATTTTGGAACCCGATTTCGTCTTATAACTCTCCCTTTGCAAACAAAATGTAGTAAAATGTATGAAATTCTAACTTCGTAATAACTAGGTACCTACGTCTTCATTGTTCCAAGGGAATCGTAATGATAACGTTCTAACTAACATATCTCCCGCGAATCTAATAAGAATTCAAATGGATTCTAGAACAAACATTATTCCATTATTAGCGGACGACGACGTGATATATTATCAAGTTAAAATTAAATTAATTTCATCCCCTCTCCTTCTCTAGATTGACGCAGGGTTGCCAACTCCCGAAAAACGAGGCTCCTATATTTTGTGCTGTTGATTTTATTGTGGGGATTGGCTAAGAAAGTGTGGCCTATGCCAGCAGTGGGTGAACTCGAGTTGTGGATGATGATGATGATGATGATGATTGTATTATTAAAACATATATTTGATACTAGCTGCGTCCCGCGGTTTCACCCGCATATGTGTCGATCCCGTGGGAATATCGGGATAAAAACTATCCTATGTCCTTCCCCGGAACTCAAACTATCTCTATACCAAATTTCATCTAAATCGGTTCAGTGGTTTAGGCGTGATAAGGTAACATACAGACAGACAGACAGAGTGACTTTCGAATTTATAATATTAGTATGGATAGGTAATAAGACTCCTATAAGAACAAACTCTGTCCTGCCTAGTATTTGACTATCCTACCAACCCACCAATGTCCAAACTCAAATTATTGTCATTTTGCCTAACACTCTTAATATTTTCACTATCCACTGAAATTATATGGAAAGCACTATTTTCGTCAAAAAATATTTTTGCTTACTAGTTTCTGCTCGCGACTTCGACCACGTAAAATTTCTGGTTTTAATATAAAATATTATATCCTATGAGGCTCAGCAATACTGTAGCTTCCCATTTGTGGAAGAATTTTCTGAATCGGATCAGTAGTTCCGAAGATTACCCTCTACAAACAAACTCACTAATATTGCCTCTTTTTAAGTATATATATAGACTACTAATACAAAATCTATACATACATACTTACAATACAAATAAATAAAATTGGAGTGTCTGTTTGTAATATTAAAATACCCGCTCTTTACTAAATGCATATGGATGTATACACGGTACATATACCAAAATAACATTTTTATACAATTTTTGTCTGTCTGTCTGTCTGTTTGTTCCAGCTAATCTCTGAAAAGCCTGGACTGATTTTGACGGGACTTTCACTGGCAGATAGCTGATGTAATAAGGAGTAATTTAAGCTACTTTTATTTCAAGAAAAGAATAGAGTCCCACAAAACAAAAAAAAAACGTGAACTCTGCGAACCGAAAAATTACGTTTTTTGTTAATTCCACGCGGACGTAACAGCTAGTACAAAATATTATCGATAAATCCCAAAATAACGTCATTAGATTGTTTGTAAGGAAAACGAGCGGATATCTACGCATGTAAAGGTTTGACCAAATCCTGTTTCCCGCGAACCGTTGACAGTTGTTGGTAGCAACCCTACTCGGCCGCTATCTCCCTGATATATTGAGGATGTTTAATTAAAATATCTTTAAGTGATTTACGACAGCATCGATAATGTTAGGTTCAAGGCTGATTTATCGAAGCCAAGATTTATATGTGTCCGCGGAAATAGTCATTATGATTCATTTGTTTATGGCACTTTGTTCATCAAAGTTTGTTTTTTGAATTTCCTGCCCGTTCCTTTCCACAGGTACCAGTACGCTTTGGAATGGGTAACTAGCTTCATCTTTCTGACTGAACGGCTGTGACAATTAAAAAGTGCTTGTAATTGGTTTAATTGAAATAAAAGCTTTGTGTTTGAAGATTTTGATATTACTTCTTTATTGCACGTAATAAGTGTAATAAGTAACGATATTAAGATTAAAACATTTCATATATGAGTGAAACCTGGTGAATCTATACTAATATTCTAAATGCGAAAGTAACTCTGTGTGTCTGTCTGTAACCTTTTCACGACTAAACCACTAAATCGATCGTTCTATAATTTGACAGATAAGTTGCCTGACCTGCCTGGTAAACAAAAAAAAAAAAAAACAAATACACGCAGACGAAATCGCGGGCAACAACTAGTAGGTATATTAATCTGTCAAGCTCCGCTAGTGAGACACAACTGATTTTCTATGGTTTCGTCGCCGATCGGCAACGTGCGGGGCTTGACCGGTTAATAATTTTAAAAACACTTTTTCATATCGAGTTTCACGAAAACTGGGTAGGTATCAAAAATACTCATTCCTGTCATTTTTGACGTTTCGTTTCGAGGTTCACGAAAGACACGTTACGTTAGCCACAATGTTGATGCAAAAGTGTAGAGATATCTGGGAAAAATCTTGCGGCTCATTCCCATATCTCTCTTGTAGATTGTAAACAGTTTGGAGTAAACTTGCTGCGTTTTGCTAACATCTTTGTTTGCAGTTTTTCAGATTGTTATACCACAGACGCAGCCATCGTCAGTCATGATACCGTTGTTTGGTAATCTGTGGACTAATAAGTGAAGATTTTGTTTCAACTCTGCAAGTACTTTGTTAAAGGGGGATATTTAAAACTTTTTAAGAAAAAAAAAACCGACTTCCAAAAAAACACTACAAAGTGAAAAATAACTTTATTTCGGAAGTCGGTGTCTTTGGATCTGTATTTTAGTTTTTTGCCACCGACTTCCGAAATAAAGTTATTTTTCACTTTGTAGTGTTTTTTTGGAAGTCGGTTTTTTTTTTCTTAAAAAGTTTTTATTTCACGCTTTTTAGTGGGTCTGCTTATAATTTATCTAAGTTACAATAGCCTAGTGATTATCGCCTTTTACAAACAAAATATTGCTTTTCCCGATGCAGGGAAGTTAATTGTTGAGGAGTTCTCCAGGTCCACCATCAGCTCCATATCACCATTCACATTGTGACGAGCATAAATTGCTTAGCAACCATATTAAAGTAATCGAATCGCAACCCGTGAAATACTTAGATATTATTGAGTACTTCCGATGGCCATCTGTGGTCTTCATCATCAGTTCCACTTCACCAAATAGTGCTTTCCGAGAGCAAATGCACGAGTTACTATAAAAAATACCCAAATCGCTATAGGTGTGCCTATAATATTTGAAGAGTTCCTTCGATTTCTCCAGGATCCCATCATCAAATCTTGACGTGATGCTTTTAGACTAGATGCTGATAATCCTGACTGCAGCATCAGGCCAGACTTATGTCAACATTACATTGAACTTAAAATTTAGTCCTGTTTAAAATGAGCCCAAACACGACTACGGTGCTGAAATTTCAAGGTTTGTACTTTTTCTGATGCTCCTGGCTTCAGCATCAGGTCTTTATGTACTTCGGTGTTCCTCATTAACAGTATGTTTATCCACACATCGAGCCCTTTTCAATGAGCCTAAACACGATATATCTGCTGTTAGTTGTCGAGGAGTTAGGTACTCTGCAGACTGTCCTGACTGCAGCATCAGATCATGACTTGATGATCATGAGACCAAATGTGGCAAATGCCCTATCAAACATCAAAACAATTTACTAAAACAGTCCTTTCCTGTTCGAGTAACTTCTTACTCTTAAGGAGTTGTACCTTCCATCATCAGCCCAGCTACCTGAGATGGTGACAACCATACGCAAATACACAAGATACTTCATAAAATATGCGAAAAACAATAAGTGAGCCTATAAAATTTGAGGGTTGCCCTCGATTTCTCTAAGATCCCATCATCAGATATTGAAATGGTGACAATGGGACCACACGGGAAGCACCAGCTTTCAAATAAAAAAAGAATCATGAAAATCGGTTCACCCAGTCGCAAGTTATGAGGTAACAAACATAAAAAAAAAAAAAAAAAAAAAAAAAAAAAAATACAGTCGAATTGATAACCTCCTCCTTTTTTTGAAGTCGGTTAAAAAGAGAAGGAAGGAAAAAATAAAGTCCATAGGTACATTTTTTCAAACATTTCACTAAAATACTATTCTATTCTTTTAATTTATTATAAATAATGTAATAATCATGTCCTAATTTATTTGTTATTTTTATAGTTTTAAGTTTTAGGTAATTGTTTTTATATTCCAATTTCATTGTTTTTTTTTCTAAATTATAATGTATTTTAATTTAACTACTTACTTGACATTTTAGATTCAATGTAAACTTTGTAAATTTTAATTTTGTTAGTATCATACGTGCTGTGCACACCTATATGTGACGAATTCACCGCAAAGCTGTTGATTTAGAATATATTTTAATTTAATGTAATGTAATGTTTTAGTGAATAAATTGGTGTGTCAATAAATAAATAACAGACATTATTGTTTTTAAAAGATTTATATTTAATTATAAAACAGCACAGTACCCTAAAACAAAATAACTTTTCCCAACATCAATTAAATTCTTAACTTCTAAATCAAAACGAAACGCCAAAAGAAGATTCGCTAACGATATTTTTCATATAATATCACGGACTAACAATATTATAAAGAACAATGGGTATTTATAAGAGTTTTATCGGGAAAATTCGATTCATTGCAGTACCGCCGTGCCCCGGGATACCAATTTCCCGAGAAAATTAAATTTTCCGTTCACCCGGAAAAAGTTAAGGCCCTGAACGGTGACTTGTAGGTACGTTTTTATGTTTCTGTTCATCCGGTGTACCGGGTTTACAACTATCGTAATGTAATATAAAATGTTTTATTTCAAGATACGTTTCTTTTTACCGTTTTGTTTGTGCAACTTATTAAAAATTTACAGGTTTGAGTTTTGAATTTTCGCTTTGAGATATTGTCTGTGGTTTTGACTTTTTATCCTTAATGCCCCTTGTACACGTATCAGTTGAACACATTACTTATAGCTGTCATTGTTTTTTAACGATTATATTTTTTTACACATTTTCGGTCATTTGTTGAGTGAGAAGAGAGTTTATTTAAAGAGATATAAAGTCACTTAACACGACACTGACGTTTATACCCCCAAATCCTTAATTCAAAAATAATTTTACGATCGCAGACACGTAGGCAAAGTTATGTCCTGAAATCCAAAGGATTACCAAAATAACCCAGGACAATTTGATAACATAAATATTGAAAACGGCAGTAAAATGCACGGTCGGATTTTACGCTATACGAAAATATAAGCCGGTAATAAAACAGATTTTGGAGCGTACCCGGGTAATCCACGATATATTAAAAGTCGTCTGTTAAGCCTCTTACGATACGCGTGCCTATATGCTGGAGAATAAATACCATGTAACAATTTGTCTATGAATTAGTAGGTAATAGGGTTGTAGCTTTTGAAGAGAAAACCATAGAGCAAATTACAGGAAACCTCCTTTATGGTTAAGACAGTAAATTGGATAATGTTCTTTTTAAATAAATAGATAACATTTCAAAATTGCAACGGCTTCCACCATAAACATTATAATTACATTTTACTGAAACATTTTGAACAAAGTGTGAACTTTTTATTTTTTATGTTGTTTACTCATTGTAACAGATGCTACTGTACAAAGTAAGTACGTTGCAATACCTACCTACCGTCCGTGGACAAAGTTTTTTCTGTCGCGGTAAATATTTCAATTGAACATGAGTTTTTTTTTTCACGTAGACCAAAGATAACATGTAAATCTCGTAGAACTTTCTGGCTATCGACATGCGTCATGAATTATTCACATACATACATTATGTATATTTTATTATGTAGAACAAAGGCCGATTTAAGTATGTTATAATACGCTTTAATGATGTGTAAACGTATTTTTTATTAAAATCTTCAAAGCATTTTGTTTTTATTTGAACACTGCTATATAAAATATGTAAATTCCAGCCACCTAGGTAATATTTATGTTCAGATAGAGTACCTATTGTGTTTTTTACTGAACTTTGAAATTGATTTCTTGTTCTGGAAATATTTTTTTGCGACCTCGTTTTTAGTGGAGAGCATTTTGGTCATTTCACGTTCCTCTTTATTTTAATCTGTCTGAACGCACTTACTTCCGGAAACGTGCGCACTTACTTCATGAAAAATATCTTTTGACAACCATGAGTTGCTGTCAGTATTGTAGGTTATCCGGAACCTAAAATTTTGGACGGTTTCTGCACAGTGCCGATAATCGTTTTAAAAACCATGTCACATAATTCGAACCCCATGAACGAAATAGGCCTTGAAAGTAAGTAAAAGCACATTTCCTGATCACCATAATTTTCCCAATTCAAAGCTGAATAGCGATAAAATTATTCCCGAAGCGAATACAATTTTGATGGGACGAAATCGATTTGCATTAGGATACATTCTCGCGTACGTGACACAAGGCACATCACTAGCGCAACGTCATCGAATATGTCGTCCAATTTATGGTCCCACTTGTTGCTTATATTCTTTTACGACAAATCGTACGTTGCGGTTTGAATGTCGTTGCACGAAACGTGTGAAGATCTCTTTTCATTTTTTTTCTGCATTGCCCACATAATTCGGAAACGCGGAAATCTTTGTAAGGCCGCGGTACCGCTGAAGCGAATGTTTGTTAAATCTTTGTCCGCAGTTTTAGGTTTTGTTATCATGGTGTGATGTTAAAATTCTCGCTTGAGCTAACTTGGCTAAAACGTTGACGACAAGGTCTGCACGAGGATTTTGAATTTTCGAAGGTGTTATCTTGAGTTAAGAACGTATATCTTCGTGAAAGCGTCATTGTAACATTGTTCGACATGGCCACGACTTTGAAGCTACATTTTAAAGTTCGACTGATATCTCTCTCGAGCCACGAACAAGCCACAATTCACTTCCAATGCCACACGGTTCATTTGGCGCGTTCTTTAACCGGCAGCCGCAGCCCTAATCGCCTCCCGAGGGTTGTCACCCGTGTCTTATTAGCAGCGGGCTCAAAAGTCACATCGATTCACTTGTTGCACACCTCTAGTGCTAACGTTTCACGGTGGCTTGCGTCCCGGGACGTGACAACCCGCGGGATTCCCGGGATCCCGGGGTAAGTGGTTGCGGGATTGTACCTACTGCGGTAAGCACTATTTCAATACCGTTGGTGCGAAATGCTGTTTTATTTGCAGCTTACTGTATTTTGTTTGTTCGCAGCTGTTGTTTGGAGGTTAATTTTGCAACTAACTGAAACAAACGAAGTCCACTATTGGGCAAAATTATATCCCAAACAATCGTATGTACCAGAAAACCTAGATTTTAGCCAACATTTCCATCTCTATTAATATTATTTAGATAGTTTACCAAAGAAACTGTTTCATAAGACAATATTAATTTAAATAATTGCTAAGAAACTTACGAAATTAACAGAAATTAGGTCTAGACCCAATCAAAATATTATTAAAAGCTCCTCCATTCCAATACACTCATAATATAATCAAAACGAATAACTATTCGCATTAAAATTCAAATTATTTTATGAATTTTGCTTAATTTATGCCTATAACTGGGGAGAACGAGGCCATTATTAAATTAAATTAACGTAGAGACTGAAATTTCCATATTTCTCAAAGACTAGGCATATGTTGGAGTAATTTGATTTTATTTGCGAAGGAAGTTATTCGATTACGTAACGCAGTGAACGATCTCGGAAATAAATCGAGTTAATTAAAACAGAACTTTTTTTCTTCCTTTAGTAAGTAATTATTATTTAGCCGTAATGGTTGTGTTTTGTTCCACATTACAAGTAGATACCCTTGCGCCATCTCATGTTCCTAGCACTGCGGGCTGTGCTGGCGCCGCTGCTGCAGCTGCTGAGACCCTCAAGCGGCGCAAATACTGTAACCTTATGGGCAACTACAGCTTTGAGCCGTTTGGGGTCGAAACGCTCGGGTCATGGGGCCCGAGCGCGCGTCTCCTTTTTAAGGAAATTTCTCGCCGGCTGGTCGATACTTCACGTGACCAGAGGGCTGGGTCAATCTTTGGCCAAAGAATTAGCATTGCCATTCAACGTGGCAATGCTGCCAGTCTTCTGGGCACGTTTCCGGATGACAGCGATGCGGATGAATACTTCGACGCCTAAGTGTCCTTTGTTTTTTTTATTTTTATATATTTGTATTGTAAGTTAGTTAGTCATTTATTTTAGTATCTAGTGTATATAGTTAGTTTGTGAACAAGTAGATTATTTTCTCTTTGCTTTTCGATTGGATTTGACATGCTCTTCATAGTGTTGTTACACAAACTAAAGTTGTGCGGGAAAACTGGCCGAAAAGAAAATCGCTGTATGTGAACAAGTACAATCAAAGAATTAAAAAAAATGCAAAGACAGGCCAAGAAACTACATCATTATAGTTGCAAAAGAAAACAAAACTGACGTAGAATCTACGCACTAATATTAAAAATAAATGCTAAAAACAGCAGAAAAATGTACAAAAAAGTGTTATTTGGGAAATATAATGACCAGCGTTAAAATTATGGACGTGTGCCAATATTCTTTCAATATAGGACAGCGGGCGCTGAAAGCGATCGCATGGTCGCTGACAAGAGCTGCCATGAAGTGATAATTCTTTATTAATTATGTTAATTAGGACTGCAATGTTTCCTGACATATTTTGAATTTTACTGTTTACATTAAGGGGACACATGACCTAAAGCGTGTTTACTGTCGGACTGCATAGAAAAGAAAGAGAAGCGCGATGACACAACGCTGGTAATTTATTGCAATGTGAAGCAATTGTTGTGTAGAGCAGTGGTGGCCCAGTGGTATCGGCCGCGACTTACGAGGTGTAGGTCGTAGGTTCGAACCCAGACCGGCGCTTTACTTTGTGTAAATTATTTCATCACCACTGCTCTCAAAACGGTGAAGGAAAACATCGTGAGGAAACCGGCATGTCCTAGAACCAAAAATTCGAAGACATGTGACATCTACCAACCCGCTCTGGGCCCGCGTGGTAGATTACGGCCCACTCCCTCTCACAAAGAGGAGGCCTGTGTCCCAGTAGTGGGAACATATACATATACATATGGCTGATGATGATGATGAAGCAATTGTCTATTTACAAAAAATCTATTGTATGGACTAAAAAATTAAAACACTAGTACTTTAGTATGTTACTTGTAGAATAATCTGACAAAAAATCAGGATGATTGTATGTATATTAGTATTGTTTTTTTTCTTGTAAAAAGAAAGTTTTTAGAGGTATCTTCATGATTTTTTTCTATCATATCAAATTAGTTGTAAGTATTATGTTTTCCACACACTATTTAAGTAGCATATATCCTGAAGAACATCATATATTTTTCTGATTTTGTTTACTGTAGTCGATAACATACTTTTAGGCATTATAAAACGCGTTTTTTTGCGTTTAGGTCCTGTAGTTCCCTTAATAAAGTTTCTGACCAGGAATATTCGTATGAGAATAGTGAAAAAAATTAGGATAACATAAGTAACTGGTCATACATAACATAATCAGCCTATAATGGTCCCACTGCTGGGGCACAGGTATCCTATCTATAAGAGGGAGTGGGCCACCACGCGGACCCTTTGCAAGATGTCACATATCTTCGAATTTTTGCTTCTAGGACATGCCGGTTTCCTCAAGATATTTTCCTTCATTTCCTTCACCGTTTTGAGAGCAGTGGTGTTGAGATAATTTACACAAAGTAAAGCGCCTGTCTGGGTTTGAACCTACGACTAGTAAGTCGCGGCATTGCTCTGCTCTGGGGAGTACTTACTGATTACCAATGTGCCAAGTGTGTGTAAAGTGTCAAGGGTGGTAAGCCAATTAGGTATGTACTGTAGAGTTCACTATATCTTTTGAGATACTGGCCAGTAATATTTAAAGGCATGTTCCATTCGAACGTTTAAGCGTGCGTCATTCGATGAGTGGTAGGTTTTGACGTGTAATAATTATGACGGGCTAATTTTATAAATTCGATGAAATACTCCTCAAATAATATCATATGAAATCCGATAGCTTTCCTCTGTAGTTAACCTTTCGTAGAGTCTACACGATTCCACAGTGCCTACGTCGCTTTTGAGAGAAACATTAGAAGACATTCAATGTCGAATGATACAAGGAGTTTTTAGCAAATGAAAATGAGGAAAATGTCGGTTGTGATCCCGGTTAACCGAATTCAAAACTTGATTCAATAAATAACGTAGTCAAGTCTCGATACCCAATATTGCCAACAGAACACAACTCACAAATTAATTGAAGAAAAAACCTTTCCATTCGGATAACATTCAAAAATTGGCCGATTCATCGAAACCAGATTGCGGGGCGAAATACCTTTTCTTGAAAACGGCGCAATAAAAATGTAATAGCGTGTTCTATCGGATTTTTCCAATTCAAAGGCACTTTAAAAGATATCCAACGCTAGCCTTTGGCCGTGGCATCGTTTTGTTGGGCTAAAGGCCAGTAGTGTTGGTCCTTTTATTGAAATAAATTTTTCACTTTATTTTGTTTCAACGGGAACGTTTACGCTCATCATCTGCCTAGCCATTCCTTCCCAACATAGTTGGGAACTGCATGCTGCTGAATACCAGTATTTTACATGGATCGACTGCCTATCTGACCTCCATAATCCAGTCACTGGGTAATATGATACCCATTGGTAAGTCTGGTTGTCAGATTTTCGGTCTTCTGACGACCCGTAACGACTATCAAAGATCTACAAATGACAGACAGGGCCAAAAGCTTAGCGTGTTTTCCGAGGCACAGAAGGTCTTGATATGAAAATATGGTCACCCATCTGCGGACCGACTGCGGCAAGGATAGCTTAACCTGCGGCTGATATTACTTAGCCACAAGCGCCTCCGTTCACCCTCAAAGTCTAAAATTAAGCTCAATTCTATTAGAAAATTAACAATTAAAAAACTTACTCAGTTTCAGATTAGTTTCTAAAGATTGGTATGTTTGAAAGGCTGACTGCAGACGAAAGCATCAGCATATTGGCTCGTTAGTTAGACAGACGAGAATGCGCGCCATCCAGCCAGTAGCATAGCTAAAGCTTTTGTGATCGTTTCGTACGTGTTTCCGTGTGTGAGTGCAGACACAGGGTTACAATAGACTATTGTTGGCTGCTGTAGTTTTTTTTAGCTCCCGTAAGTTGGCAGCCTTGACTTAATTGACGGCGGAAAATTGGTAGACAGGAGTAGTTGTTCTTAAGTTTCGAAACTGGAAATTAAAGCTTTACAAATATGAACCTGAAGCAAATCATTTATGAAGAAATTAGGTACTGAATATAATTTGCGACAGTGTTGCCAATGTTTTCCTATAATTTAGTAAGTAAATAATTACAAGGCAATATGTTTTTGACGCAACTAACTAAATATATTACATTTGGTCACAGGAAATCCAAGGTTTTTTTATACAATTAAAAAACCGAACAACTCTCAACTGTGTTACGTTGTAAACAAAATTGAAAAAGTTTTTAATTGAAAAGAAAAACCTGCTCTTGTTAATGTATTGTGATTTGATCCTGTTAATTCTTTCAAGCAATTGCGTGTACCTACCTAACACAACTGACGTAACACCCCTGACGTAACGCAGTCGACGTCACATAAGAAGTTGACGTTTTATACATATTTAAGAAATCAATTGTAAAGGTAGGTACTCCCTCTACCCCGGAGGCTGTAATCAAAAGGAGCAATTTCGCAACAACTGCGGCCCAAATAAAATATTTAACGACTCTTTACAACATTGAAACAGCATGAAAAGTTATGAAATTTTCAAATACATATCTGCCGGATATTACGCGCGTATACGCTAAATATTATATAAGTGCGTAACACATTTGACGCCCGAATTACGACGAGGAAACATTTATTTTACAAGTCTTTTATATCCTCTTTTATTCGTGAATTATTCATATTTTTTCGGGAATGATTACAGCGTTAATTATTCCATAAATTGCATTTTATAACGTCGCCCATATTCATATTTTTAACATTTAAAATAAAAACCTCCTCATGCTAACGTTACTTTAACATAAAATTACGCATTCCGCAAAGCAATAGAATACCGAATATTGCATAAACGAGGTAATAGAATGCATTAATGAAAGTTTCAGGCAATAGTTTAGAGTAACTATCCAATAGGAGCGGGCGGTCCCACCCCTAGCCACCTCCCCGTCTTGCCGACACAATTCATAATAAAAAATATATTTCCTACCATTTTCAACGAAACTCCGAAATTCGGAAATTGTATTTTCGAAAATGTAACCTCACTTTTGGCGTTTTGGCGCGCAAACTGTTATTGTATTAAGAAAAAACAATAATAAAGTCTTGGCGTATTGATCGCCTTATGGCGCATGCGCTCAGTTAGGAAATTTGCAATTACAAAGTGCTCTGTGCAAATTTCGCCCGAGTTTATAATTCGAAGGCGGACTCTAGCGTCGATATTCGTGCTCGCGGACTTGCCGACGGAAAAAGAAGGAGATAGTTCGAAATAAATTTAAGTTGGGCACGGAATTTTTTAAAATTCGGAACAATGTTTTTGTTTAAAATAAAAAGAAGTTTGGTTGTCAATCGAGACTGGAGTTAAAACGTCAAAATGAATTTAAAATTTTCCTTTTTGTACATTGCGTAATTTAGTTAGGTACTTCTACAGTTTGGTGCAAAGAAAACCTAACCTAATTTTACGGGTTATTTAGCTTTTATTGTTTCAATTTAGTTTTCCAGACGTTTTATGTTTACAGCGCTCTTGGTCACGGGCAGACACGGCATTCGCAACTTTCCGTAACTATAAGTTTTATTACGGACTTGAAATATCGGAAAACGTGGTTATAAACTTTGATTTGCGAACTTTATGCAATTAATAATTGTTTATGGTTTAAAAAATATAAACTTTGCCAAAAGATAGTGAAGGTTTCGTTGCTTTTGCTTACGTTTGCATATTTGAATTTTCCGACGTAGGATTTCTCGTTCGTTGATTTTTACGACTGCCGTATAACCAGCTGGTGTTATACTTGAGGCTTTTCTTCTACATATATTTAAACTAAAAGGAAAGGCTGACTGTTTCAGTTGCCTATCTGATATTTTTATGTTTTAGTCTCATTACACTTTGAACCTACTGTTTCTTATTTTAGATTTGAAAAAAGAATATCATAAAGTATGTCATGTGGCTATTTGGCGAATAGATTAAAAAAGAAAATGATTTTCACTGTTTACATATACCTACCGCTTCTAAAAAACATAGAAAAGTACCAAGGAAGCGCCTTTTCTGAAAAATCCTGAGTAAAATTCCCAGCAGCATTTCCTAGACACGTCACCTTTTCCCGTTTGCAATACCAAACATTTTAGGGCCTACAGACGCATCGTCGCTGCCTACCTCTATACCTATAGTTGTTGTATAGGGTTGTTAATAGTAAAACATCGAACGCATCGAGACACTCGACCACCGTCCTTCCGTTTTGTCTGGCGTTTCAATCATAGCTGAATTATTTCGCAGATAGATTGGAATCGAATGTGAGAATGTCTGTATTTTACATTTGTAGGGTTTTGTGTGGAGAATAGACGGATAGTCTTTTGTTTATAATTTGGATCAAAGCCTTCGTAGCGCGTGGCATTCTATATATAATTTATAATATTATACCCTTGGGAAAAAGGCGTGAATTACTGTTGAAAAATAGTTGATTAAAGAAGGAATATAATAGGGAGCATTAAGTTTTGCAAAATGAAAAATGTCACACGCAGTCCGTGTGTCTTCGGTTCAGCTTATATAAAAGCTGATTCATACTATGACTTTGATAGACTGCACTTGGAAACGACCCTGAATGGATTGGCACTAGCTTACCATATATATTATACTAGCTGCGCCCCGCGGTTTCACCCGTGTAAATGTCGATCCCGTGGAAATATCGGGATAAAAATTAGCCTATATATTAATCCAGGATGTCAGCTACATCCATACAAAATTTTATTACAATTGGTCCAGCCGTTTGAGCGTGAAGAAGTAACAAACATATAAACACACACACTCACCAACTTTCGCCTTTATAATATTAGTGTGATAGTCCAGTAAATAAAGTTTCTAGCAGAGCAGTACCTAGTTGGAAAGCGCCCGGAAAATGCCCAATAATGAGCCTGAATTTTCCAATAGTCTGCTTAAGAAAACGCCCAGGTCGGGCGGGTATTGCCACAGACTACTTTAAAATTTAGAACTAAATGAAAATCTGGGCGAAGGAAACGCTTCTAGGAATTCTGTTGACTTTCCTAAAATTATTTTCAGGGCGTTTTTCTTGACCGTTGGATATCCGAAAATATGCAGAAAATTGAAGTTGCTTGCGTAAACTTTACAAAAAAGGTTTAAGTATAACAATTTTCATTGCATTTCATTCGAAAGTTATTATTATAACTCTCTCTCAAATAATCACTTTTCTAGTACATATTTTTACGGGAATTGTTATTTTGTTAATCAGAGATATCAACAGAAAAAAACATATAACGAATAAAGCTTAAAATCAAAGTAGATATTTGAACTTATTTCGACTGATACAACTCGCGCGGGAAAACATGCAGCTGTCGCAGATTTTCTATCCTTCTAAATGTTACGGAAGTAAATAAACAATGCATGACAATGGCGGGCTATTTTTAGATTATAAAGTGCAAGGTCGCTCCGATATCGTCATACCTTGTCTATACGATATTTATGAAATTTTATGGATAATGCTGAAAAATAACTTCTTGATCATAGATCATAGTTAGATATATATTAGTTGACAGGTATCACCATGCCATACTGCGAAGTGCGAACCATGAAATTAGTATGCATATACGCCCAGCACTTCAAACTACTACAATCTGTCAAATTTCTTTAATAGATTTTCAAGTTCATCGCTAAAGCATAAGGTTCAAAGTTGATTGGGAAAATTGAGAGTTTCGGGTAGCTTTATGTGCTGGCGTCTGTACTATATAATAGCTGCAAAACCAGCCCAAAGTTTATAAAAAATACTCTACCCTTACCGACTCGTAGTCCTACGTTAAATTTTTACAGTTTTCCAGGCGCAATAGTACTTACTACGATTATTTTTATAAGTTTTCCAGGAGTAATGCATTCCTCGATTACGATCTAAGAGAAATCAACTACCGAAAACACTATCCATGTCTCCAAAATTGGATCCCCATCAAACAATAGCCACGCAGAAACATCTAAAACGTCTATACACCAAACTATAGACCATAGACTATAACAACTAACTCCTACACATAGCCTAGTCTAGCCTTTAGGAAGTGCAACGCAAGTGCAGGGGGAGAAGGGGGGCGCAGGGGGGCACCAGTCTCGTTGCCATGGCAACGCCAAGATGGCGGCCGCGAAATTAGTCCGTCTGCAGCCTTTATGCGCCCGTCTTCATTATGTAGGATTTCAATTTATTTCCGAAATGAACGGTAGGATTAGATTTTGCGTTTAGTAGTGTGAGTAGTTTTGTGGGACTTGGATTATGAACGATTAGATGAGATAGGTTTTAGTACAAAATGTACAAATTATCCCTTTCGGAAAATAGAGGTATCTCCTACTAACGTACGTAGGTACGTCAAAATCACCACCATTCTGTCATCAGTTGATATTTCTTTTGTTTTGTCTTTCGAGTTTTTGAAGCGTACTGTTAAAGAATGGAATTCCTAGCCTGCATGTCCGAGCCACTACAACTACGGGATATTCAAATCGAGTGTGAAAAGAATTCCGTTCCTATTTTTACGAAATTTCACCTCTAAAAGGTGTCAAACGCGGTGTTGAAGCTTGGATCTCAACGCAATCGTGGGCTAGACTTTAGTATTGTGTAAAACCTCTTGTTTTCTAGTTTTTTTCCACATTTCCTATAGTAAAAGAAAACATAAGAGCAATATCTATAACTTTACTTGCAATTTTGTAAGCGGCCTGTGTTTTGTTACAAGTTGTGCACTTGTGAACAATCTTTAATTCTGTCTACTCAAGCGGAGTGGCTTTAAGATTTCTTGAGTTCTTACTTTATGTAGTTAAGACATTAATGTTTTCAAGGAAATGCGAGCTGAATGAAGTAGATATTCAGTAAATTAACAACAGTAGGTAAGTACGTACTGATGTGTCACGATAAAAGGTTTTTCATGCAAAGTTTACGAGATTGTAGAGCTGTATTATGATTGATGAAATAAGGTATTCACGATGATTACTTACAGGAAAATGCGACAATCCTGGAAAATGATTTTATTAAGAGCTATTATTGGAGCTTTTGCTAGATAGTAAGTAAACCTACCCATTGCGGGTTCGATTTCTAGATCGGGGCAAAAAAGAACATGTATTTTGAGAATATTACTGTGAAGTTTCAGGTTTATATAATTCTCATAGTCACTATAGCAGGTATACTACCTCTTTTTTACCATCCCAGGTAGTTTTAGAACCTAACAAAACCTTAACATCGTCCAAATGGTAAAACTTCTTACCTAATTAGATTTTCAATTTAAAAAAACAAAACGACGCCAAACATTTTGTTGAAAGTTTCAGCTCGAATCGCTCGCTTTGAGGAAGTTCGCGCGGGTGAAGACTGCAATCTTTTTGTTTGTCGCTGAACATCCTTTGTATCCACTTACTACTGCATCGTAGCAAGAGCAGGAGATTAAGATTAGTTGGATTAGGATTTAGAATTATTGGTAGGAGTTTAACCGGTCAAGCGGCGCGGTTCGCCGATCGGCGACGAAACAATAGAAAATCAATTGTGTCTCATTAGCGGAGCTTGACAGATTAAGGTAACCATAATCAGCCTATAATGATCTCACTGCTGGGACACAGGCCTCCTCTCTATGAGTGCCTGTACCTAATCTACCACGCGGGCCCAGTGCGGGTTGGCAGATGTCACATGTCTTCGAATTTTTAGTTCTAGGACATGCCAGTTTCCTCACGACATTTTCCTTCAGCGTATTGAGAGCAATGGTGATGAAATGATTTACACAAAGTTAAGGTAGGTTAAGGTAAGTCAGGTTGATAGAGGTCAAGAGCGGGCCCATTAAACAAGAAAAAAAAATTCGAGAGTCTGTAAATAGAATTAAAAACAATGCTTTTCGTGTCTCTGTGTGATCGCTTAGTTCTTCTAAACTAACGCAATGGATTTTGGTGCGGGTTTCACCATCATTTTGAGATTTATTCTGGAAGATTTGAATGTATAATACAAGAATATTTAACTTGGATATATTATGTAGTACAGATATCTCCTTGTTTTGTCATGTCGTCATTGCAGCCGAGCGAAGCGTGGGTAGATTGCTAGTCCTTTAATAAATGAAAATGATAATAATTTTCTGTTAAAATGTGATACACAAAGATACCTATGTAATTTTAAACATTGCCTGTGTTAATCACAATATTTCTTGCGGGAATCGCACGCGCGAACCGCAGCACAGAAACCAATCATTTGAGTGCGAAGCTTCTGACGCAAAACGAAGATTTTGGTCTCAGTTCAGAAATAGGGACCCAGACCCGACTGAACTCACATAAATCTTATTCTATTTGAAGATTTGTGATGGGTTTTGGGTTATTAGTGAATACTTTTATAAAACCCGGAGTGAAAAATTGTAACGAGTATAATAAAACGCGGCAAAGCAGAGAAGAGTTTGACACTGAAATTTATATATAATGTTGCCAATAAAAATAATTAAAGGACAATGTTGCAATCATTACTTAACATTATTATTTGTCATTTCTTTCGAAACATTTTCCATTTTTCTACTAATATATTAATACACATAAATATAACTAATGACTCTAATACCGTTACAACACCACCCCACCTCCTTCGACTGACCACTCCCCCCCTCAAATGCCTGGCATTGTTTAGACGGCCGTAGCGGACTAATAGATGACTTCAAATTGACGGGAACTGACGTCAGACGACGGGAGGCAACGTCAGGCTTATGATTAATGAGGGGTGACCATTACAATGATATTGGCTTTTATGCTAGCTTTTGGTCGGAACTACACGCGCGCGGACGTTTTGCTTTTTAGTTAGAAATATTTTACTGGGACTAAAAGTTTGATATGTGTGTTATTAAAAAAAAAACAAGATGTACAGACGCCAGCACATCAAGCTAACCGAAACTGTCAAATTTTCCAAATCAACTTTGAACCGAATATTTTAGCGATAAAGTTGAAAATCCATTAAAGAAATTTGACAGATTGTAGTAGCTTGATGTGCTGGCGTCTGTACATTGAAATTAAAGCTTGATTATTATTTATTTTTAAGTTTAACCCATGTTGTCCCCCAGCAGGGCAGAGACCTCCCTTCCTCCTTTTCACTCCTCTCTGTCTTGAGCTAGTGTGGACCAATCCTGTAGGCGTCAAGCTCCCCGCCATCTTCTCGCTTGATTAACAAAATATATTTTTAATTGATTCAATCAATCAAAAAACTCACTTCTTTGCCGTCGCAGTCCACTGCTGGACATAAGCCTCTTCCAAATTGTACAACAATCACGCGCGCCTCAAAGAGATGTCAGCAAAAAAGAAGGGGCCTGCCAGGGCCGAAGCCTGCCGGGGGTGCGGGGTTGTCCGAAAAGGTTACCGCTACCCCGGAACATAAAGGGCTAAGGAAAGAACACGGATGGGTTTTAGTCAGTAAGAGTCTGACACTCCCTTCCGCTCCACCCAGAGCGGGAGGAGTCATTTGATGATTTACCATCCATAAAAAAAAAGTTGTACAACAGTTAACTTTTATTACGACTTTAACAATTTAGTTATTTCGATGTTTGATTCTTCCTGTTTTAAACTGCGGTTTGTGGGTCTATTTGCTACGACGCGACGGCGACGTAGCAGCTACGTAATACCTACATATACATTCACGCTGTCTAGTAAATTAAACCTTGAAAATTGTTGTTTCAGGTACAAAAAGGTCAGTAAAAGAAAATGAAAACTAAATGTCAGGGGCGAAGTACTCGCCGTACTTGCAACCGTCGCGCATGGATCAAGAGATGTATGAACGGAAGAAGCCGAAGGATTTGTAAGGATCGTAGTATGCGACGGTCTGAAGTTTTTTTATGTTGTTATGGTGGGAAAACGTGACATTTTGTACGGATTTTATAACTATAACAGTGTTCATAATCACACTATCACACTAATCAATCACACTATCACACTAATATTATAAAGGCGAAAGTTTGTGAGTGTGTGTGTGTGTGTTTATATGTTTGTTACTTCCTCACGCTCAAAGGGCTTAACCAATTTTGATAAAATTTTGTATGGAGGGAGCTGAAACCCTGCATTGCAGCTGCGCCCCGCGGTTTCACCCGCATAAGTTTCGATCCCGTGGGAATATCGGGATAAAAACTATCCTATGTCCTTTTCCGGGACTCAAACTATCCCTATACCAAATTTCATCTAAATCGGTACAGCGGTTTGAGCGTGAAGAAGTAACAAACATATAAACACACACACACACACTCACAAACTTTCGCCTTTATAATATTAGTGTGAAGTGTGATTCTTAATCCAAATACAGATTTTGTTGAAAAGTTTCGATACATGGAAGAGTGTATGCAAAAGTTATCTAGATAAAAGCGGAGGATTATTTCTTCGATATTGGAGGTATAAAAGGCAGAATAAGTTTACTTTTTTGCCAAATGTTGAGGCACAAAGGTAGTTTAAAAAAAAAAAACTAAAAATATAATTGCAGACCTCTTCTGTATTTAATGGCGTCCTTTGTTTTACACTGTACGAATATTGTATATTAGAATTACTGTATATAACAGCTAGGAAACACGTATGTATACATACATACATGATAAGCCTATAATTTTCCCACTGCTGGGACACAGGCCTCCTCTCTGTGAGAGGGGAGTGGGCCGTAATCCACCACGCGGGCCCATTGCGGGTTGGTAGATGTCACATGTCTTCGAATTTTTGGTTCTAGGGCATGCCGCAGTGGTGATGAAATAATTTACACAAAGTAAAGCGCCTGTCTGGGTTCGAACCTACGACCTACAACTCGTATGTCGCGGCCTTTACCACTGGGCCACCACTGGTCTCACGTATATGTATAATGTAATACTACTATTATGTATTTCCCGCTCATATAATTCAATTGTACTGTTTAACGTCTCTAATATCCTAAATATAAAAGCGTCTAACTTTAAATTCCTTTTCGTGCTAGACTCAAACGGACGGCAAACAGAGAGATCTTAAAATAAAGATAAGTTCTGGATTCGTGAAGTTCTTTGTAGTTTCTTTAAGAGTGCATTAGCTAATCAAATGTAGTGGTCTTTGCTTTAAAATGTACTTAGATATAGAAACGAGTGACGTCAGTAGTATATTAAAGAAAGAGATGGCGTTTTTTTGTTATTTTTTTTCCATGTTTCAATAATTAGGAACCCTCACGGGCGTCCCCAGAACACCCTATCAAAGTTTCATCACAATCTGACCAATGGTTTCGGAACGCATAGAGGACAAACATACAAACATTGATTTTTATTTATATAGATAAGATCTCTTCTCAACTATGTTGGGGTAGGCTTCCAGTCTAACCGGATGCAGCTGAATACCAGTATTTTACATGGAGTGACTGCCTATCTGAACTCCGCAACCCAGTTATACGATACGCCTTAGTAAGACTGGTTGTCACACTTTCGCGCATCTGACTAGGTACCCCTAACGACTGTCAAATGACAGCCCGAACCAATTCTATGTAATAAAATAAACAATGAAAATGACTCAGTTATTGATTTTGAAGGCAATGCGGTTAGTCATTTCATGTATCAAAGGTATATGTATGGTGATCGCATAATCACCAACTACTTTGCTAAGCGTGGTTATGCCTATTTCTGCGTAGCGTTTTTCGTAGCAGCGGCGTAGCGGGCCTACGAAAAAACTTTTTCTAGTAGAACAAAAGAGATGAACGTAAATAAACAGCCCAACCAACTAGGCATACAAGTACTATTTCATATTAGCTTTTAAACTGGTCATAGGCACCTTTCCAATGGCCGATACAAAAGCGGTCCGGTCAAAAGCTCTACCTATCCTTCACGAATAAAAGTCGTAACATTAACGCCAAAGCGTTCGTGTTGTACAGCAAAAAGGCCAATGGCATCCCGATCAAAACAGGGTCAAAGAAAGCTTACACCTACAGTAAATAAATAAATATGTAGTATCGCATGAAACAATGTCACACAACAAACAAACAAATAAAATAGGTGAACGACATCAAAGGACCTTGTTGAATAATCTTTCAATTAATTTACAATTCGCAGCCCACTCGATTCGCTGAATGAACAGGTGGTGGCCGCGGGCATGCGGAAAAATATCCTACAAAACCCATCACTACAACACTATAAAATCTCTTAAGGCAAAATACACTACGCGCTGGTCTTGAGCAGGAAACTTGGGTGTTGATACAAAACGGGTAATGTATTCGAAACAGCAACAAAATTCTCGTGTTTCGTCCGTGTTAATCTCCCTGAATGGGGTTTGTTTACGAATGCTGAGTGGCCATGAACCGGCAGGGTTACACTTTATTCCTCTATATTCGGATATTTCGCTTCGAAAGGGAGAGTGGCCTGGTTTTTGTTTCATGTTTGATTTATTGTCGTTGTGTAAGCGTGGCGCGGTCACGCTGGCATTGACGGGTTGAGGGCTCGTGTCAATGATCGACCTTTTGTCGCATAGGGATGTTATTTGTGGATTGTTGTAAAATTGCAAAAGACATTTACTTACTTTATCAAAGTGAGTTTGTATTTAATGTTCGCTAGCTGCTGTCTTTCGATGATATTAACTTGCATTAAAATATTAAAACAGGCAATTTAAACCGACGACTTATCTGATCCGAAAGGTGTAGACTACTAGTCTAAGTCTACACTGGGGACGTTTTTTGTAAATGTATTTAATGTTATTTAGCCGGGAACATTGTGTTCTTTGAACTTATCCGACGACTCGATAATGATGTCTTAGTACCATCATTTTGTATATATCGCGGATAAATTAAATGGTTTAATTTACGGATTTCCTTATAAGAAGAAAGGACGCTTCTTATGTACGCAGTACGAATAATTTAAATTGTTAATCATGATAATGTTAATCATTAATTCATTAGTCACCAAAGTAAAGGAATACACATGACATGAAAGAATAAGAAAAAAAATAATAAAAAAAACATAAAGGAGAAAAGGTAAGAAAATTAGTTTATGGTACTCACGGGTGTAGTACTCGAGCGCCCTCTGCCGCGTCCTCTCCGAGACTCGCTCTTCACCGTCTGCAAGGTCCCGTCCGGAGCCAAAATAAGCTATAACAACACAGACACACCACGGACTTAACATAAAGCAAAAATAAAGTAAGTAAAAACAAAGGAGAAACGTTAACACAAAAAAAGGGAAAAATTAATAGACAAACATGCAATGGAGGTAAGGTTAGATGGCGACAGATTAGTGTTTTAGTATGAAAACTTTTTTAATCGTTTTGAAGTTCTGATAGCAATAGTAAAAAAATAGGTTTTTATTTGTAATTTATATAATTTTAGTATTTTTGATCAAGATTTAACATAGTGTAACTAAATATAAATTCGAATTAATGTGTTTAAAAGAAACCGAGTAAGCGCCATCTATCTTCGCATGTCCGAAACAGCGTCAATGCAGAGAGTCTCGTTACTTGTTTGTATTAGTTCAGCTACTCCCCGCTAGATGGCGCGTTCTCAAGTAACACAAAGAGTGAGTTTTAATATAATTTTTTATACCTACATTGTATTTTTATCATCACGTCGTTATTATTGCTTTTATAATTTCCTATCCGTGTTCTTTTTCGTCTACCTATAGGCGTAGGTAACGCATAACTTTAAAATAATGTAAAATAAAGATATTTAATATCCATAATTTGTTCTTCTAGAATTACTTACAGTTAAGACGGCGGTTTTCTTGCTGAAAAACTCTTTCATCTAGCCCTAAAAGCCGCCTGCCCTACAACTCAACAGGAATCTAAAATTCTAATAACGGAAAAAATCCGCGGCAAGTTCTCTGTAAAATTATTGATGACACGCTCAACTGTCAAGCTAATGACAGCCGTCATTGTCAAACCTAACGAGCTTTTTCGTTTTCTAGCCACACACTAATTAAATAGGTTACTTCAACTGAGGCCACGAATAAATAAATAGTTTCTGTTACTGAGCACATGGCATCGCCTCACACCTGGCGTTTTAGTTCGTTACTCCTGTTTTTGTGTTAGACGCGAACGACATTTGTTCTATCGCCGTCTCTCTTTGATTGTCTATCTCTTTCTACTGCTATCTATTCTTATTCAAATCGCGGGATTTGTAATTATCCCTGTGAACAGGTCCGGGACTCATTTTTCGTACGCAAGAGAGATTTTAATAAGATGAATAAACATTAGGAAGGTCTTTATGGGAAACAGCTGCATTATTGCTTTTAGTATGTTGTTTGTCACGGGTTTGAGATTGTAGAATAGTATGAGACCGTTTTTATTCGTAGTTCTAGTTATTCATGGAACAGGCATTCTATAACTTGATTGTAATGTAAATCCTATTAATGTAATTTTTATTAATCATATTATATCATGAGAAGGCAGAGAACGCAAGGCATTTAACATCCTGAAAGTGATTTGTTTTAGAGAAACATCTGGAAAGCCATAATCCAGAAAAAAACACAATTATTCAAAGAATTCTCTACTAATTTACACTACACACCAAAAACATAAAAACAACAGGGACTTCCTCCAATTTATGACTCGCAACATTGTGACATACTTTCATAAATGTTAGGGGAATATTACAAACATGGCTACCGTTATTTAAATATTAATTATCAGGAAGCATCATCGTCATACATTGAATTAATAAACCGGTTTGTAAATTAGAATTAGTACACCTTTGTACCACCATCTGTCTGTACTTATTACATTATTAATGCTTCTAATTAATATTTTCATATTTTAGGAACACCTTTGAAAGCTTATTGATTATTGCGTGTGATTGGTCTTGTTTTTAAATGTAGTCTTTCTTAATTTTATGTGGTTTAAAACTCTGAGTTTCGATTAAATTATTCAGTTAAGTAATTATGTATGAATATGTTTTTATGTTCAAATTGTATCAAATTATCATGTACTTATAACTTTGAGTGTTTAAGTTTTTGTGATTTGCATTATCATTTTCCTGAAGTACAGGTTAGAAACTAAGAAGGTTACTATTGGATTCGTTAAAACAACTAACGTGTACCATTTTAATCCGCCTACAAATCCTAAACGCCCGAATATGAACCACACTCAAACTCGGTCCTTCGTTCCGCGACACGTCTTCGCCTCACCTCGCGTGTATTCATAAACAAATTACTTACTCTCGGGAGATCATACAGTAGTACTCGTAATTCGGCTCGTATTCTCGTATCGTGGGTGCGTGTTGCGTGGGTTTGTTGAGGCAGGTTGTGTCCGTCACGCAAAGCACTTGATTACCTCATTGACGAGTGCTAAGATATGTTGATATTTCGGACCTTAATTTTGAAGGTATGTGACGCAGTTGTTATTGGTTGAACGTGTTTTGTGGTCAAACAATTGGTCTTTTTGAGGAAGTTACAGTATAATCTTTGGGTTGGTTCAATTGTTTTGTAAAAAGACTGGAGCTTACTAAGTAAAAAGCTTTTTAAAGTTTAATGCTTAGAGATTTTTAGTCTTTTTCTGATTTTGTTACGATATTGACAATAGCAGGAAAACTGATAATGAAGTTGTCATGAATGACATGAATTAAGATTATGAAAGCGTGAACTTATTACGGATGAGAGTGTATAGTATTTAAGTCTTGCATTTCATAACAGTTGTTGCATTGCAGAATCATGGCTCGGGTGAATTTTAAACCGAAGCCGTTAAGGATCAAAGTAGAATAGCTCACGTGCGATCGTAAAATGCAATTGGAAATAAGTGCTTCGATAAAAAAGTTACCATTGTTCAATATGTATAGATGTTTTTGAAAATAACTTATTCTTCTAGCCGTGCAGACGACTGTAATAGTCTAACTTAAATGTTATGTTCCGCGAAATCGTTTCTTTATATCGCCTATAATTCATCTTAAGTAAGACAGTTGCCATAAAAGTAAAGTAACATGTAACCTAATTATATTTAATGTTAAATATAATTCATCAAGACAACCGTCCATTGAAATTGTACCGCCATGATGGATTGAAATGGCAGTTATTTAAAATCGGTTAAAAAGGCAGGTGCAACGCATCGCCGAAGATAATAAAGGCAGAAGATAATCTCGAACGTTAATCTGTACAGTAAAAATAACGAGGTTAATTGGAATATGTTTTGTTTCGTTTTGGTATGTCCGTTTTTGCGGACCGTTAGTAAATTACAATGGGTCCGTGTTTAGTGCCGCTACTCGACGACAGATGGCATGCAAACTAATTTGCGGAACTGCGCGCCCATAAATATTTGCTTCGGACATTTATTTAAAGATTATGATGTAGTATTATTGTTAACAATAAACGTAAGGAACACCGTAGATAATACTTCTTATATTTTTTAAATTCAACAAAATCGTGTGTTTAAGAATATAATGCCGATTCTAAAACTCTTTGAACTAAACTGAAAACTCGAATAAAGGAAGTCGACGGCAAACAAGCCTAAGTGAATTTCAAATTGGCGATATTCGTCCCAAAGTGCCGATTCAACGAGTCTGTTGCGATTCAGCGGTTTTATTTGAATGAGAGTGCGATTCGTGCGACAATATTGAGTGCGTACAGTTGGCAGCCACTGCGCTGTCTTGCTGGCAAATAGTTTCAGAATACAGATTGCTTTTTATATTGGCTTTTTAGGTTTTATATTGGAAAACGATTACATTAGTTAAGGTGTTGGACGATTTTTGGGATTAAATGACGCGCGAAACAAGAATTTGTTGGGTCTTTTGGATCAATCGTTTGATACATATTTTTAGTTTTGATGATTTTGATTTTTGATTTTGTTAACTATAAGGCAGACTGGGCTTAAGCTTTTGTCTTTTAGTATCGTAAATAGTAATGAGCGCGATAAGATGGACTCCTTCAACAAGAACTGGTCCTAGCAGCTTTTAACAGCGAGAAGTGGAAAGAGAGAGAGTAGGGAGGCCTTTGCCCTGCAAAGGACATCACAGACCAATAATAATACACCATTACTCACACTCAAATAAAATAGTTTCAGTTACCATACAGTTTACTGCGGAAAACCAAGCAGTATCTAATATTACGCCCACATTTAACCCGACTGATGGACTCTTGGCTTAGGCCCGTGCCATCAATCATACCCGGCTAGGCCGAGAAAACAAATGAATAAACAAAAATAATAATATAGAAACATAAAACGAAATCTTTTGATTATCACACAATTTGACTCGGCACTCCAAGAACATAACTTGCTACTAGCAGGGTACAAAACGCAGCATTCTATCCACAATACAGCCTTTCCTTTCAAAACTTCAACAACTTAAATTACAAACACAAATCACAAAGTTTATTAGCATTAAACTCTAAAACTATTATCTTGAGACTGGCAACTTTAGCTTTTCATTTCAGAGTATTCTTTCGAGAATGTTCTCGAACAATAGAAGAAGTTTATTTTGCAAACAATTACATTGTATAAGAAAGTTCACCTATAAATTATTGTGTGAATGTCGGAACGTCGACTGACTAATTTTACACCCAAGTACGTTCAATCAACTTGAATATGAAAACTAGAAGTATTCTAGAAATGTAGGGCCAGTCTTGGTGCCTAAAAAGATAATTTATTAAGACGAGGATATTTTTTGTTAAGAGATATTGTGACATTTTGTTAAAGGAATTTTTACACTAGCAAAATGTATATAGATGGCGTATGCATTATTAAAAGTGGCATTGTGTTACTACACCATAAGAAAGCCCGCATAGGCGCATACCTATCTGGGTAATACAACGTATAAACGTTGACTGGTAGAGAATCCCTTGTGCCATTAAGCCGGCCTGTGTAGGTACTACTGTAAATGAAGTTTGATTAAACATAAGCACATATCTAGCAGACCAATTCTTAATGAAAATATACTTTATGATAGTCTTGAATTGAAAAAAACCAGATCATCATCTGCCTAACCTTTTCCGACTATATTGGGGTCGGCTTCCAGTCTAACCGGATGCACCAGTATTTTACATGGAGCGACTGCCTATCTGACTTCCACAATACCAACAACAACAACAAATAATTGAAAAAAACAAATAACATTCTAAATCCGCATCTAAAATTGGGCGTCGGGTCTATGCACTCATTATGTATGTATATACTTTATTCACTTTATCTAAAACTCACTCTTTCTCTCCTATATTTTCATCGCGGCGATAATTTCCGAATCTATCTCTAAATGAGGGCTAACAGGTTTTAGTCACATATATTTGGCGTCGCCGGTAGCCTGCTCGCTAGAGGCGTCGACTAGGGTTAGCTGGGGTCGGATAGGGTCGCAAATTGGTCAGAAACACCCTCCCTCAGTGTTTAAACAGATATCTGCACATCAATGAGCGTTAGCCACTAAATGTATTAAAAGATTATTGTGCCTTCGTACGGCTAAAAGCGCGTGAATGTGTATTAGGCTTAAAAGGATTAGGAAAATGTGCTGGACAATGCTTTTAGGTTTTCTAGTTTGAGTAATAGGTACTTCCTACATGTGTAGTAGTTTCTTATGTTTTGTAAATTGCATTGAAAGGTTTGTAAGTCCAAGTAAAATCTTGTGCCCCATTCATAGGGCCAAAAACATTTATGGTTTTACATTGCTAAGTTGTACAGTCGCCAAACTAGCATTTGAAATATGGAGAACTGTATGGAACTGACAACTAAGTATTGAAAACTGTACATAGGAGTCCCCTTTTGCTGTGCTTTTGAATGTCAGAATAAATTTAGACGAAAAAGATCTTTTTAGTATATGTTGAAAAAATAAAAAACACTTATTTAGGTACACTATAAACTCGCTTATCAAACAATGTCAAAAGCAAGGAAGGGCTTGTGTACCTATGCGATTTTTCCTTGCTCAACTCCTTTCTCAAAATTAATCTTCACATTTAAACCATCATCATCGAACACTATTGAGCAGTGGTGGCCAGAGCAGTGGTGGCCCAGTGGTATCGGCCGCGACTTACGAGTTGTAGGTCGTAGGTTCGAACCCAGACAGGCGCTTTACTTTGTGTAAATAATTTCATCACCACTGCTCTCAAAACGGTGAAGGAAAACATCGTGAGGAAACCGGCATGTCCTAGAACCAAAAATTCAAAGACATGTGACATCTACCAACCCGCACTGGGCCCGCGTGGTGGATTACGGCCCACTCCCTCTCACAGAGAGGAGGCCTGTGTCCCAGCAGTGGGAACATTATAGGCTGATGATGATGATGATTTAAACCATCATGGTGTTATCGAACGACCGTGGTAAGTCGACAAAGGCAGCAGTCCGGCAATTCAATCAGGCTCCAATCAATTTGACTCGACTGCCGCGACACGACACCGCATCGTAAGCACCTTCACACACACACACACACTGAAAGTGGAGCGACATGGCAGACAAGTGACGTTGAACTTGATTTTTTGTTCCTTTCGTACAGTTTTATGAGGTTTTAGGAACAAAGTTAGGGCAAATGACCTTTAGAACAGTGGCGTGCATATAGGCATATAAGCAGTGCCTACCTAGATATATCAACATAAACCTGTCAATTACATTTTAGTGTGTACCCCACAATTAAGAAACTCACTAAATTATCATACCTAACAAAAAACAAAATCTTCATACAAACACGCGCGGCAGTAGGCACTTGCCGGACGGCCTACTCGGCTCCCGTACTATTCGCGCATTGTCATTGGTCTTTACTCGTTCAAGTTAATACGACAAAATTAAAAATACGTACGTCTCACGTGTAATACCATGACGTTCGACCTTCGCAATTTATCACCATTAAGTAGGCATGCCTACTCAAATTACCACACTTTTGACCTCACTTTTTTTTCTGATTAGTGACCGCGTTTGCCTAGACTAGACCTGGCCTACACTATTTGCGCTGTAGCATGGTGCGGGTGACAGTTGCCCGTATGACGTTGACATTTGTCAGTACCACATGACTAGGGATGTGAGGTTATGCAATTCATTTTTATCGCTAACGATACTCGCAGCGTGAATCTAGTTCTCTTTAATATTGTTATGAAAATTAGTGTATTATTCAGTTGTGCAGTGTAACTACGTGTGTGCTACGTGTATAAACTTGTCAATATAAATGTTTTATGGCTACATAATTATCTTTGTACTTATATAAAATAATCAAAATCGGGTTTATGTTTTTTTTTTCGTGACAACATTTTTGCTCTATGGTGCATCGGCGCGGCGGCCATGTTGTTTACCCGTGCAATGCTGTGAGTGCGAGTACGAGTGCAAGCGCGTTATATTGTGACTTAATGTGACACGTATTACGATTTCATTGTTTGTTTTCATTTTTGTTAAATTGTTATTTGTTATAAGTTTGTTGAGTTTGTTGTTATTACCATGCCTAAGCATACAAAAAAAACTGTTTTGGGTAGTCAGGCCAGGGAGCTTGTTGTTCGCCTCCGAGACTACTTTGAAAGAGAACAACAAAATAATGGACCGTTGTTACCATTGAATCATATTGTAGAACGAGTAGCCGAAGCTCTTGATATTGGCCGCAATACTGTTTCGCGTATAACACGTGAGAAAATTGGCCAAGATGGGATGTTTGAAAATAAATTATCGACACCCAACAAAAAGCGGACCAAGGTGAAGCCAATCACAGATTTGGATGATTTTGCTAAGGTTGCTATTAGAAATCATATTTATGATTATTATAGAAGAATGGAGCTACCCACATTGCTCAAGCTTCTAAAATCATTAAAAGAAGCTGACTTGTTCAAAGGAGGTATTACTTCGCTACGGCAAGTTATAAAAGATATTGGCTTTGTTTACAAAAAAGTTAACAAAAGAAAGATTATTATGGAGAGGACTGACATTGCCCTAGCAAGATGTAGATTTTTAAGGAAGGCCAAAAACATAAGTGATTGGAGCAAAGTTGTCTTTTTGGATGAAACGTGGCTAAACGCCAACCACACAGTGGGTAAAAGTTGGACCGACGATACGGCACAATCGTGTACCAAAGTGCCGGAAGGCAAAGGCGAACGCCTTATTATTTGTCACGCAGGTACAGCAAGTGGATTCGTCCCTGATTGTTTGCTGGCTTTTAAGTCAAAAAAAACTACGGAGTATCATGAGGAGATGAATTACGAAAAATTTAAAGATTGGTTCATAGGTCTATTAAACAATTTAAAAGAGCCTATGACCATAATAATGGACAACGCACCCTACCATTCGGTGCAAGTTAATAAACCCCCAAACCAATCCAACCGCAAAAGCGAGTTGGTGAAGTGGCTGAGTGAAAACGGAGTTACAGCAGATATAAAAATGTTAAAGACGGAGCTTATTGCCTTAGTCCGACGCCATAAGCCACCAACTCCTACCTATGCTCTGGACGAGATGGCAAAAGAAAAAGGCCACCAGGTCCTTCGACTACCACCCTACCATTGCCAGTATAACGCTATTGAGCTGATTTGGGCCCAAATAAAAGGTATGCTTTTAATTTCAATTCCCATTTTGAAGCTTTATAAAAAAATCAGCTTTCCGATCGTAGCATGTACCTAGTTTAAAAACATTACCAGATACTAGATTAGGCTGATTGATGATTATTTGAATACTTTTTTTTATAAGTTCGTTTATTTTTAGGTTACGCCGCAAGAAATAATACTTCGCCGCCATTTACGGCAAATAAGATGTTGGCCCTATTACAAGAGGCCATCAACAATGTTCAACCTGAAGACTGGTCGAAGGTCGTGAATAAAACAAAAAGGGACATTATGTCTGATTGGGATCGTGACATACATATTGACAACATAATTGAGTCATCGTTAATAATATCCGTCACAGATTCAGATGATGAATTGAGTGACAATTCAGATGTTCCTGACTCTGATATGGGTTTAGACGAATAACATGTATTTTTTTTTAGCAACCTTTTAAGCAACCTTACCCTATAAATGTTCTGTTGTATAATTAGACCTTTTAAAAATAAAAATTGACCTACGCACAATATACGTTTTTTATTATAAAAAATATCGACTATCCATCGTAGCAGTACATCCCATCACTAAATACGTCTATGGCGTTACGTTATACGCATAACACTTTGCTTAATTTTTCATTCAATTTGATTTTATTTCTTGATTAGAACATTCTGGTTGGGTTTAATTTAATTTACTACAGTTATTAATTATTTAATATATTACGAATGTGGTACAACTGAAATACTAAGTCATAAATTGTAAATCGCGGCAACTTTCAAGAGTGAAACGAAATGTTACTGAAACTGTCACCCGCACCATGCTACAGCGCAAATAGTGTAGTGCCTACCTATTCTGAAAACCAATGCACGCCACTGCTTTAGCAATCTGATTTGGTAGAAATTTAATGTCTGCTGTCTACATTAAGAAGGTATCCCGCATCTCAAGAGGTGATAGATATAGTATTCAAACAGTACAGACTAACTACAGAACCTTTTTTTTAAAGAACGCTAGACGCAGTATCAATTAAGCCGTACACAAAAAGACTTCTAAGTTCACATGCAACAACGGTCAGCCAGACGACTCCAAATTCGATCGATGCGTCCAAATCACTTTAATATTTAAGTTGGCCGCGTCTCCTTTGCGACGGGTTAATGTTAGTAAAAAAAATCGTCTACGGTTGAACCGTAGACGATTTTTACTAACATATTTGTGAATCGTGCTCACAAATATTTCAACCGTAGGCGATTGAAATATTTGTGAACACCATATTGTGTCTACGAACATTATTAATTTATCTGTCATTACTGAATTTTTGATACTTTGTACCTATTGTAGTACTGTTTTATTCCAGGTACATCATCTTCACACATAATATGGTTATTTAGTAATGAAAGTTTCTTGCCCATTCTTCTCCATAAGAAACTACCTTTTGGAAGGGGCAACTAGAATCAATTCTAAATTCTTGTAAATTTTGACGTTCAAAAGTGCCTTTTAGGGGCCTATTTGAAATAAAATATTTGACTTTTGTCGCTCAGTGTGTGCGCCTCCTAAAGCTCCACACAACGCGATTGGCTATTGTTTAATGTCGCCGAGGACACGGCCGGGTTTTTTTATCCTGTCGACGACGGAAGCTCAATTCAGTGCAATCACGGCGCGGTGACGCGGGACGCGATATCGTTGCGCTCGTGTAGACGGTGGCGCTGTTGGTGGCGAGTAGCGGAACTAAAAAACTTTAATTCGATGATTTTTTATTGTGTTGTAATATGTTTTGCTTTACAAGCGTCCGTGCTATAATATGAGTTATGTGTTCTAATAAATAAGTATTAGAATTCAATGCCACGGATTAATTATTGTCCTATTTGTTTTTAAATACTTCTTTATTCTTATCTGAGTGGGGTAATTTATAGAGCGTGTGAAGCAAACCACGAAAATTCCCGTCCTATATCGGGCGAGTGAATCTGTGCATAGCGTGGAGTTTAATTTAACAAATTGAACCGCCATCCGGCGGCCAAGTGGCGGATATGTCATGATGCCGCTCTCATGACGCACATCAACGGCAAACGTGTCGAAACACAAAAATTAACCAAAGATCTATTTGGATGATTTTTATCTTGTATTTTTTATTCTCAGTTGTAACGAGGAATAAAATGACGTATAGGTACCTACTTCGCTGTGTAAATATTATCATCCCGAGTTTCTCTTCCAAAATTCACGCAAGACTTGATTTTTGAATTTCGTAGACGTCAGTAGAATATGTTTTATGTATTATTTTGTTTGTACCAATGTGAAGGTAATGTTTTTATGGCAATAAATAAATGTATTGATTTGTTTATTAATGTGCAATGAGAAGCTTTCCATAAGTAAGACAAGATATTCTCTTACATTTTGTAAAGCAGAGTTTGTATTTATCAATAAAACAATAAATCCCGGTATTATTTTGCAAAAACATCACAAGACGAACACAAAGAACGCGGGAACACATTTGAATGATTTAAATTTGGAATTGGTGTAAAGCTCGCATTGATTGGCGGGTGAGTCAGGATGATGCATTGTCCCATGCTTATGCTGACTCACGGCTCACAATGTAATACTTTTGCCTCAGTATTTGAACAATAAAATTATCGACATTATGCTAATTTACGAAAACAAAAACTAAACGGCAAGGGTAAAATGTTATTCTGATACCTACTATAGTAGATACTAAATATTACTCTGGTTCGGGGCAAACATAACTATGAAGTTCTCTACAAAATGAAATATTTTTTAGAAGTTTACAGAAATATCAATATCAACACAGGTCTTCAATGTCAAAACCATCTAACGCAATGCACAGCTGAATTTAAACTTCTCTTCTCCAGCCACTACTGGGATTACCTGTGTATACGGATAACTTAAACCAGGTTTGGCCTAGTTGGATAGAATAGGTCCAGAACTTTGACATACAATTAGGCCAAATAACGTAATGGGATCAGATAAAAAAAAAAAACATCAATTCAAACGTGGAACGTGGAACACAATGCAACCAGCCAGCCACGCCACGCAGCACAAAAAAGAGGTTACAAATAAAAATAATCTCATACAGTTTTCTCTTTCAATGAAAATCCTTTTTCCACGTAATACTAAAATGGTATGTTTGTAAACAAACCATATCTGTTTCTGTGAAGTTCAAGGCCCCAGGTCCGACCTCGGTCAGGGGTATACCCGGGTACTTTGTGACCGTTTACACCCGGGACGAGGGTCCAAGGGTTTTCCTTGTACGACCTCTTTATTTTACGATAGCACTGGCTTTAAATATACTGTCTATGGTTGTTGTTGTTTTCGAATTGGGAATATCGTTTGTAAAGGTTTTTAATACCTGCTTTGCGTAAAAGAGAGGTGATTGAAGAGCATGTTTATGTCTGTATGTGGAATCGTAGCTCGAAAACGGATGAATCGATTTCTTAGTGTTGCTTTTTGTTTGAAAGCTGGTTTAAATCTATACCTAGAAGTATTAATTTAGTATCTTTTTGGAAATCACACTACAATAAATAATAATAGTTTTTTTTTGTATAAAATTTATAATTATGGCTCTTTTGAAACAGGAACTCCTAGTATAAGAGCCAGGGCTACACTGACGTGTGTGTCTTGATCTTGAACTGAAAATACATAAGTAAATTACTATCTTAAAAACCTTGGCATTACTTCAGACATTATAAGAGTTCGGTATGCGGAGGTTTTTTTATTGTTTCTAGTTTAGGAGTATTGTATTGTAAGGGAAGTGGAGTTACCTACTTTCAAGAGTAGGAAGTAAGCAGCTTTTGTGTGAAACAACTTTTTATTTAATTATGTTTCATAAGTATTTTTCTGGTTTCGCGGTCACGCGTTTGAAAACTTTTGAAACGTTTGCTTCAACAATACTTAAAAGAGTTACTTAGCAATGATGATTTTAATAAAAGGGAGGAAATTTTGATATTTTGGAGTTTTTTTTTTCATTGAAATTAATTGCGGAAGTTTATGAAACCATTGCGAAGTTCCTATTCATACGGAATAATATTTGTTTTGATAAAAATATTTGGTACTCGTATGTCGAAACAAATTGAAAAAGTTGACTGGAAGAAAATGCTTTGTGTACGTTGTGGTTGTGTACAGACGCCAACACAAAAGCTACTAGAATCTGTCAAATTTCTTTAATAGATTTTCAACTTTATCGCTAAAGCATAAGGTTCAAAGTTGATTGGGAAAATTTGACAGTTTAGGGTACCTTGTTGTGCTGGCGTGTGTACCTCATCGTCATAATTCTCTTGTGCTTATCTTATTTTATTTGGGGCAACATGTCTTTGTCTTCCATACTTCTCTATTAGTCGTCATATCAGTAAGGGATTAAATACAGGGTGTTATGGGAAGGGTATATCAATACAAACGGGTTGAAGAGTGTATCTGGTCTAGAATCTCTGTACAAAATTTCAGCTCAAAAGCATTAATTTTGAAAATGCTTAATAATTTTTTATTTCGACATTACGGCGCTGCACTAGCGCGCGGCGGCGTGATGTGCGTGTACTAGGCGCACAGACACACTACAGATAATGGATAATGACCCTCGTAGTGCGGTGACACGTTTGTTATGATTTCAATTTAATAAACTATCGAAATAAAAAATATTAAGCATTTTCAAAGTTACCATTTACTATTTTTAGCAGTAAAAAGTGTTTTTTTTAATCTGTCAAGCTCTGCTAATGAGACACAATTGATTTTCTATTGTTTCGTCGCCAATGGGCGGACCGTGGTCCTTGACCGGTTAATGTTATATTTTACTTTATCTGGTGATAAGTTAAACATAAGCCTATCAGTAGTGACCCCCTTTCTAACCATATCATCTTTCACACAGTCCATCCATCGTTTCTTTGTCTTCCCCTATTCTTATAGTCTATCACTAATAAAGTTTAAAGTAATAAGCTTTGATTTTTACTATCGAAAAGTAGGCTTTCTTTATTATAATATACTGGCTGTGCCCGCGACTTCGTTCGCGTGCATGACGGAAAACGTTTTAATTTTTTTGCGCGGAACCCCAAATTCTTTTTCTAAAATAAAAGTAGCCTAAGTTACTCCTTATTACATCAGCTATCTGCCAGTGAAAGTCCTGTCAAAATCAATCCAGCCATTTCAGAGATTAGCCGGAACAAACAGACAGACAAAAATTGTAAAAAATGTTATTTTTATTACACGACTGCCCAAAAAGGACTGTATGTATGTATGTGAGTTTCTTTATTCCACCATAATTTTTAAATGGCTGGACAGATTTGGATGTATGGGGTATCGTTAGAATCCTTACATCATCCCGAGTGATACTGGCTATATTTTTTTTTTGAAAAAAGTCAATATGGCGGCAGTATGGCTCCATTTGAAAAAAAATATTTTCTTCAATTATTATTAAGTGTATCAAATTGAAGGCCTTGATGAGCACATTTCAAATATATTATTATATAATTTATGGGCACCAGTTTTACTTAGGTACGGTGTACGTGCAAAACAACCATTTCATCTTCAACTGTGCAAACGATTTAGAGCCAAAGCACACACGCTACTTTTTGCATCGGCGATCGGCGATTTTGCGGCTGTATCGATGCTGCATCACGTTTTGGCGACTCTCTGCGTTCGGACGCGGTATCGGAGTCGCGCGTTTTAGCGACTGCTCCGATGCTGCATCACGTTTTGGCGACTCTCTGCGTTCGGACGTGGTATCGGAATCGCGCGTTTTAGCGACTGCTCTGATGCTGGCGCAAATGCCAAATCGCTGCGACCGGCATCCGAATGTGTGCGGAGTGTAGCGCTCAGCTGCTGTATCAAGCTTCCGAAAAGCGACTGAATCGCCGCGTTTGGCGTTTTTAAGTGTGCGGTGTGGAGTGCTTCGTCGCTGCATTTAGCTTCTAAAAAGGAGCTGAATCGCCGATCGCCGATGCAAAAAGTAGCGTGTGTGCTTTGGCCCTTAATCAGACTTTAGTAAGACTGAGAATGTCTAAATGAGTGAATGGTTTCGTAGATGATTGAGTTTTAAGATTCTCTCATCATCACACCATCGTACGAGTAACATACTTAGGCTAGTAAAAAAGAAAACAATTTGCCCTACCTGGGAATCGAACCCAGGACCTCATACTCAACTGTAGCGCTTGTCACCACTAGACCAACGACTCCAATAAAAACTAGTAAAAAAAAAGCTCTTGGATCAATATCAACACATCATGAATTAAGCACAAAGCCGCGGCATATCGTTAGTTAACAACACTTGCTAAACAGAGATTTAAGTTAAAATTTAATATTAAACTTTGACAATGGATACTGTGCTGTTGTTATGTAAGTAACAATAGGAGTTCGCCAACTTTTGGATTAGTGACGTAAATTAACAGTTATCCCCTAACTTTGTTACTTAATTGTTTAACTTTTTTGTTTATATTTTTATGTTTATTTCTGGCAGAGTTTGTGTAAATTATTTACGATTGTCTATACAGGGTGTTACGGAAAGGGTATATCAATACAAACGGGTTGAAGAGTGTATTTGGTCTAGAATCTCTGTACAAAATTTCAGCTCAAAAGCAGTAACTTTGAAAATGCTTAATATTTTTTTATTTCGACAGTTTATTAAATTGAAATCATAACAAACGTGTCACCGCACTGCGAGGGTCATTATCCATTATCTGTAGTGTGTCTGTGCGCCTAGTACACGCACATCACGCCGCCGCGCGCCAGTACAGCGCCGTGATGTCGAAATAAAAAAATATTAAGCATTTTCAAAGTTAATGCTTTTGAGCTGAAATTTTGTACAGAGATTCTAGACCAGATACACTCTTCAACCCGTTTGTATTGATATACCCTTTCCGTAACACCCTGTATAAAGCCATTCATAAATTATATATTTAATTTTATCTGAAACTAACTATTTACGATACTAAATTAAATGACTAAGGGCTGATTTTACCAAAGTCATATTACAAATTAAAAAATAAACTTCCGATGAAATCATAGACCACCTAACAAAATTCAACAACCAAAAAGTTTTCGCTCCAAGACTCTTGACCTTTTTAATTAAGGGCTGATTTTTCAATCGACAGATAATTATTCGTGGAATAAAATTACGTCTGACAGTTCTAGTATGGAAAAACTGTCAAAAATTCAAAATTTGTTCTCAGGATAAGACATATTCTAGTTATAAAAGTTTGGTGGAATGCGCCCTAACTAACTTACTACCTATACAAACAAATACAAAGGACACTTAGGCGTCGAAGTACTCATCCGCATCGCTGTCATCCGGAAACGTGCCCAGAAGACTGGCAGCATTGCCACGTTGAATGGCAATGCTAATTCTTTGGCCAAAGAACGACCTAGCCCTCTGATCACGTGAAGTGTCGTGTCGACCAGCCGTAATTCCTTAAAAAGGAGACGCGCATTCGGGCCCCATGACCCGAGCGTTTCGACCCCAAACGGCTCTTTCATAATGCACAGAACGGGTTGCTAGGCGATGGCGGGACGAGCTGGATAGGTTCCATCAAAACTACAAGGAGGACGCGCGGGCTCGCAAAAGATGCAAGGAGTGGAGGGAGGCCTTTGTCCAGGAGTGGGACAATGTAGGCTCGTAAAGACGGGGGAGCGGTGAATACTTATGCGAATCCCGCACCACCGGCCATAGGTAGAGGTGGAACACCGCGGTGGTTTTAGCCGGTAAGAGTCCGGCATGCCCCTCTGTCACCCCCACGATAGAGGAAGTCCATGAGGATTTCCACCGCGAAAAAAAAGGCTCGTAAAGAAAAAAAAACTAGTTTTAATAATTTTGAATTATACTTACTGGATAAACTAATACCTATACCGAAGCTACGAGCTATACGAGGGTATACAGGTTCGCCAGCACAACAATGTACCTACACATTGTGGTTTCAAGGGAATGCGTGATATTCGTACCAACCTTTCCATATAATGTAGGTAGGTATAACATTCTTGATATGCCAGGGGTGAAATCACCAGTGATCGGGTGGGGTCAAGAGATATGCGAAATATTAAATGAATTAAATACCTTTTCTTATTTTCGTTTATGTTATTTGTGGTCCAAGGGTGTGTACTTAATGGTGGTATAAGTCAGAGTTTTAATTTAGAATGCATCATCACAGAGGATTTTATTGTGAAAATTTTCAAAGGTCCAAAGTCATTAGAAATATGCGACAAATTGTACACATCCAGCATCTGCCAAAGCACTTTCATCATCACTTTTAACCCACTAAAAAAATCGCATAAGCCACCATAACTCAAAGGGCTGCGCCACACTCCAATATCGCCACTCCATTACGTCATCGCAATGCACCACAAGTTAAGCACGCGCACCAATAAAGCGAGAATGCGCCATAACACTAAACCTTTATGATATACCGCGAGTATCCCAAATGATATACCGTTGTATATCCCAAATGCACACCGAAGCCCTCCCTTGATTAAAAATGCCGAATATTTGCACAAGTCTCGCTTTTTTTCTATTAAAAGCGATGTGTGAATAGTTAAAAGCACTCTGTGGGAGATGAAAACTGAAGTGAAAAGGTGTTGTTAACAGTATACAATGGATAGAGGCTAGGTTTCGAAGATTTGTGCTCTGTGGGTTTGGAGATTTGGAAAAAAAGGGAGAGTTTAGACCTTGGTTCAGCCCTGTGTGTGGAGAGAGTAGTTATAAGATAGAACACTTCATTGGAATTTCTACGCAAAGTACAGACGCCAGCACATCAAGCTACCCGAGACTGTCAAATTTTCCCAATCAACTTTGAACTTTATGCTTTAGCGATAAAGTTGAAAATCTATTAAAGAAATTTGACAGATTGTAGTAGCTTGATGTGCTGGCGTCTGTACATTCAAACTGATTTGAGGTTTTAGAATTAGACATAGTGTGTTTGTTAAGTAAATTTATTAGTACTTTGTTGGTTGTATTGCCTGTATAAATTTTCAGTCTATAACAGTTCGTGTATTACTATGTCGGCTCTAATTGTGATCTTTTAAGTCAATTAAACTAACAGAAATTGTGCAAAAAAATTAAAATGAATTAGCTTTTCACACATTTTTTATAAACATGGGAAAAAAAGAGCATTATCGCCCCATATGAGCCCCAATAGCTCTCAAGAATTACGTGTCACATAAAAAATAGAGTAGCGAAGTCTCTTCAAATTTCTATTTTCTCGCGCGAATAAAATCCTCGCATCCAAGTGATTTCCCGCATCGTAGATTGACACCGGGGGTTGCTTGTCAGTGAAGCGGGGACACGGTGCCGACAATTTGTACTTCCACCCTATCTATTACGTAGAATATGTTTCGATCAGGTTACATATACTTTTTGGGATAAGATAAGTTTTTGGTTATTAATTATTCGGGGTGATTAGTGTCTTATGTGAGACTAGCTGTTACCCGCGACCTCGTCCGCGTGGAATTTAACAAAAAAGTTATTGGTCTTAATTTTTTTTTCGTGGGACTCTATTTTTTTTTTGTAAAATAAAAGTAGTCTAAGTTACTTATTAGCTATCTGCCAGTGAAAGTCCCGTCAAAATCGGTCCAGCCGTCAGACAGACAGAAAAAAATTGTAAAAAATGTTATTTTGGTATATGTACCGTGTATACATCCATATGCATTTAGTAAAAAGCGGTTATTTTAATATCACAAACAGACACTCCAATTTTATTTATTAGTATAGATAGAAATTGGGTGTTCTGACGTTGCATTCTCATATACTTTTTTTTAAGCAATGGACATTATTATCTTTTAGTACCTAATACTAGAAACTCTTTGGATGTTTAGAATTCTTTAAATTGAGAAGTAGTAGGGGTCACCCCACCCAAACGTATGTGTATGTACGGTCACATTTACAAATTGTGCGTAGAATGTATACTTCGAAAATGTATTCCCCAATTTCAAGCTCAATGACTTTCAGTCTGTCAACTCAAAAGATTTGCATGCCCCTTGTTTCAATCTTGAACCTGACCTCCAAAGTAAGGATTACATTACGAGGCACCCCATGACTTTCGCTTACAGTAATCCTTAATCACAACACATGACGAAGTGCAACTTTAGCAAGTTATGCAGATTTGCGATTGAAGATTATATCGTTTAGATTGTGTTTCTTTAAGTATAAAGGCAAAAGATATGAAAGGAAAGAAAAAGATTTTTTTTTTTTTTTTTTTTTTTTTTCCTTTGTGGGTAGGCATAGGAGTAACATACATTTTTGTGTGCTCTTGACAAATTAAATTTTTAAAATAGTTTATTTATTATTTTTAATGAAATAATTCAGTACATTTTATATTACACCCCCCCCACATTCGCTATATATTCTTATCAAGTCTGTAGCACTTGTACCTGGTTCACTTTCACTACACACGGAACATGGACACTAAACTAGCTGCCAGCTTGGAGGACCTCGAGCAGTTGTTTGGTTCCCGAATGCAGGAATATGAAGCAAAATTGCAGCAGGCTACCACTGGTACCACTTCAGCTTCACCAGACCTTGTAACCATTGCACGTGAGTTCTCCGAGTTTAAGCTGTTTGTCTGTCAAGCACTCTCCACATTAAAAACTCAAATTGAGCTGCTAGCTGCTGGGTTCGACAGGCATGAAACCATCATGCGTAGAAAGGTCTTGCTGTTCCATGGTGTTCCGGAGAAGGATAACGAAAAGTTACTTGATGTGGTCCACAACATCATATCCAACCAAATTAAATTGACGGAGGTATGTAGTGACAAGAACATTATCCATGTTTGTCATAGACTTGGATTCTCACAGCAGAAGGCCCGACCCATACTAGTACGATTCTTCAAAATGGAGCACCGACAACTTGTGTGGGATAGCAAGAAAGCTCTCAAGGGTACCGAGATCACCATCTCCGAGTTCTTGACACAAGTTCGGCATCGTGTGTTTGCAGCTGCTCGTAAGCATTTCGGTATGCCCAATTGCTGGTCCATGGAAGGCAAGATTGTTGTTATTTGCCCAGACAAATCCCGTCGGAAGATCGAAACGGCAGGCGAACTTCACGATCTAATAACCAAATTCCCGTCTTGTTCAGTCGACACCGAGGGTTCTGCGCAATCTGAAGATCGTGGTTCTCCTAGTGCCGCAACCTTGGCTACTCCTGCTAAGAGAACGAGGAAGACGCGCCTGCGCAAGTAGCACACTCGTTGTTATTGTTTTGTCAATGTATTTTTATCCATTTAGTTCACTACTTCTCAACTTGGCCGCTTTGTATTGTCACAATCGTCTTGAGCCGGTAGTTAAATTGTATCACCGCTTATCATTTTACTTTTTATTTCTATTATTGCCGGTATGTACATTAGTTTATTTTACGGTCTTAGAACTTGTTTTGACAATGTGACGGATGTATTGTAGTTTGACGTAGACAGTTGTCAGTGTCAACTGTCATATCGTATCCAGCCGTCATTGCGTCGCGTTCCATTTTTCTGTTCAATGTTTTCGTTTTGTTACTTTTTAAATTTTGTTTTATTTTTACCACACTGTTGTTATTACATCGTTGGGTATTTTTGTTATTTTGTAAAATTCCTGCCAATATACCAGCGAGTGGGGGAGGTTTTTCTCAAAGGAAAATCTTTAATTGTTAGTGTTTTAGTACCTATTTACGTTATTTTAAATATTATTCTTGTATTTTAGATATTTATAATATTTTGATATTTATACTATAATTTAAGTACTTATGCTCATGGATGATGTAGCTGATCTTAACGACAGCTTCTTCTCGTGCTCTTCTTCTACTAGTTTTGTTAGTGCGGACAGTGATTTTTCCATACCACTTACTTTACATGATAAAATCTCTTCTCTTTTCTCTAATGACCCTAAGAATCTTCATATAGCTCACATAAATGCTCAGAGTGTTCCTCGTCACTATTCTGACCTTCTGGCATCCTTTAGCAGTGCTCATCTGGATGCGCTCTTAATATCGGAATCCTTTTTGAAGCCATCACTCCTCTCTACTCAGTTCTCACTCCCCGGCTTTGTCTTGATCCGCAACGATAGGACCGGCAAAGGTGGAGGAGGTGTTGCTATCTACCTGCGTGCTGACTTACCCTACAGGGTGGTCAGTTCGTCTCCTTCACGGTATTCTGAGTCGGCTGAATACTTGTTTCTTGAAATTATTGTTCATCACACAAAAGTTTTGCTTGCAGTGCTCTACAGTCCTAATCTTCACATAGACTATTTCGATTCTCTCGACTCCATACTCAGTGATCTTTGCCCCATGTATGAGCACGTTATTTTAATGGGTGATTTTAATACCTGCTTGATTAAAGATGACACTCGCTCCCATAAACTCCTTTCACTCTTGTCTTCTTTCAATCTTCAAGTTTTGCCTCTCTCTGCAACTCACTATTTTCCTAATTGTACACCATCGTTTCTAGATCTTATGATTGTCTCCTCTCCTAATAATGTTTCTCACCATGGTCAACTGACGGCTACTTTTTCTTACCACGATCTCATTTACCTTTCGTATCGTATCCGTGTTCCCAAGCGTAAGTCCCAGCTTTTACATCTCCGTAACTACAAGGGCATAGATCTGGAAGCTTTGCGGCGCGATGCCAGCGATCTCGACTGGTCCCCTCTGGTTGAGATCGATGACATCGACGATAAGGTGAAATGTTTTAACGCAACCGTCCTCGACTTATTTGATCAGCATGCCCCTATTCGACGTGTCAAAGTTAGACATAACCCTGCACCATGGATAACGCTGCAAATTAAAGAGCTTATGGCTCGCAGGGATAAAGCTAAGAGCAGATATAAGCGCAGACCTTCAGAGCTGAATCTCTCTTATTACAAATCATTGCGTAATCGCTGCAGTCATCTGTGTCAGGTTGCTAAGAGACGCTATTTCCACGACCAACTCAATAACCGCAGTTCTTCCGAGGTATGGAAATTTCTCAAATCTGTAGGCATAGGCAAGTCACCTGCCAACCAGTGTAAGGATGTGAACCTTAATGATCTTAATAAGCATTTCTCTCTCCTTCCCTTTTCTCTTGATCCGTCTGTCAAGGCTGCGACACTCGAGAGTCTTGCTAGTTTGCCGTCACCACAATATTCTCACTTTAATTTTAACGATGTTACTGAGGATGACGTTAAGAAGTCTATACTTGCGATTACTTCTTCAGCAGTCGGTAATGATAAGTTGTGTTCAAGAATGATAACTGTTATCCTTTCCTCATTACTTCCTGTTCTCACTCACATCTTCAATCACTCATTTTCCTCTTGCTCCATTCCATCTGTTTGGAAACAGGCTCACATAATACCTTTACCTAAAACTAACAATCCTACTTTATTAACCCACTATAGACCTATTTCTATTCTCCCATTTCTCTCTAAAGTTTTTGAGCATATAGTTCATAGACAATTGTCATTTTTCTTGGCGTCTAACTCGATAATATCCCCTTTTCAATCCGGTTTTCGCGCGGGTCACAGTACTGTAACCGCGCTTTTGAAGGTGACTGACGACATCCGCTGGGCTATGGAGAATAAGTCCCTTACTGTTCTTGTATTGCTTGACTTTAGTAGCGCCTTCAACTCAGTAGATTTCGATATCTTACTAGGTTTCCTTAAATCTATCAATTTCTCTTCTTCCACTTTAGCCTGGTTCAGTTCTTATCTTCGGGGACGCTCTCAGTGTGTTCGCCTGGAGGAGTCCTTCTCTGATTGGTGTAACCTCACTGAGGGTGTTCCTCAGGGTAGCGTTCTCTCTCCTCTTCTTTTTTCAATTTTCATAAACTTTGTTACCAGAGTAATCTCCTCTAGTTTTCATCTCTACGCAGATGACTTGCAGCTTTATCGACATTTTACTGTAGCGAACGCGGATTCTGCAATTGCTGCAATGAATCATGACCTGGCTTGCATCAGCGCTTGGGCTAAGTCATTTGGTTTGCAAATTAACCCAACTAAATCTCAGGCCATGATCATAGGCAGTAGATTCGTTCGCAATGCGGCTGATGTTGCATCTCTGATGCCCTTATATCTCGATGGTGTTCACATTGACTATACTGAAACCGCTAAAGATCTGGGTGTAGTTATTGACTCCAACCTTTCGTGGCGTGCTCAGGTCAACGAGGTTAGCCGGAAGGTACATTTCTCCTTTCATTCGCTGAAATGCCTTCAGGGTCTTCTGCCCTTGAAGACTAAAATTTCCTTGGCACAAACACTTATTCAGCCGATTATAGATTATGCCGACGCCTGTTACCTGGATGCTACTGAAGAGCTATTAAACAAGCTTGAGCGCTTGCAAAACCTGTGCATTCGCTTTGTTTTCGGTCTTCGAAAGTATGACCATGTTTCTCACCTTCGCAAGGAACTCAAGTGGCTCCCAATCCGCCTTCGCAGGAATACTCGGATTTTATGTCTCCTCTTCAACGTCTTACACAACCCGTCTTATCCTTCCTACCTGCGTGAGCGTTTTTCTTACGCTCGCCCTAGCGACGCACCGTGCAGATCACACCTAAGATCCCTCCTTAAATCACATCCTCATAAAACAAGCTACTATTCTTATTCCTTCTCTGTCCATGCTGTGAGATTGTGGAACTCACTTCCGCCTAGCATTCGTGATTTAAAAACTATTTCTCTATTTAAATGTAGATTAAAAGAGCATTACCTTTCCTCTGTACTGTGAGTATTTATATATTTATGTATATATGTTTATATATTTTAGCATTATGTATTTATTTAAGTATACTTATGTTATTTTTATTTTATTTTGCATTATATGTGTAGGTTTATTTAATATTTTAGTTTTAGGCTTCACACATTCATATTTCTCTCTTCTTGTTTTCACACACTATTGTCTACATTTCTTTTTTTACTTTTCCTTTCGCAGGTCTGCTGGAAGAAATTTCTTAAGAAATAAGCAGTACCTTTGTACAGAGGCCAGCACATCAAGCTACCCCAATCTGTCAAATTTTCCCAATTGAATATGAACCTTACTGCTTAGTGGTAAAGTTGAAAATCTATCAAAGAAATCTGACAGATTGGGGTAGCGTGATGTGCTGGCGTCTGTACTCAAACTATAATTATAACATTTCCTTATGTATTTTACTGTGTGTACATAAATAATAAAATAAATAAATAAATAAATAAAAAGAATTAAGTAATTTTAAAAGATTTAAATGAATCACAAGTAAATTATGGTTTTAACCTAGTAGCAGAAATTGTTGAACATGTAGACGAGCCCTTAAAAGAGAAGGCTGTTTCGACTAACAACACATACGACAACACGAATGAAAAACTAAATGATGGAGCAAAATTAAAATTGAAAGAGACATCCAAGCATAAAACAATTGAAAATGTCAATGTTCAAAAAAAGAAATATCAAAAACAAAACAATGTTGTATGTAAGTATCATGGTTTAGTAATCTTGATCATGACCCTGGGGAAGCCGCCGTCCCCGAGTTTACCGTAATCTGTACTGCCAGACGCGAGACGCTTGCACAGACGGCCGAACACCCCAATGTGTATGAGAAATTTAAATTTTTAACGGTATTGACAGATGCTTTGGATGCATTATCTGTATCTTTGGGACACTTGAATTGCGAATCCATTTATTATTGGTGTTGGCTTTTTATTACTTTTTTTTTTCAGCCGTTTGTCGTTATTTTTTTAAATCAAAATCTTTGGTTTCCTTATTTTCTATGTTGCTTGTTTCTAAATTGTCAATGTGTTTTGGCTTTTCTCGTTATTGTTTTAGCTCTAGAATAGAATATCCAATGATCTAATTTCTGATCAAATTAAACCCCCAATTATTGTCTCCGGTTACAATATTAATTTCCCTAAACATCTCATATTTACAAATCAAGAGGTAACGTAACATTAGGTTCACGTGTGTGGGTTCAAATGTCTTGAACCTGACCTCAGGGAGGACCGGGGGTGACCGAGGGTCCGAATATAATCTCTACGGTACAAAGAGGGAATCGTGACATGATTGTTTATTTCAGCATTGCATGGAGGTTTTGTATTTCTGTGGATAGAGGAGGCTGTTTGTCTTTTTTCTCTTCGTTGTCAACATTTCCGTGTTTTTCCGTGTTCAATGAGAACCTGTATTTAAATGAAGCAGGAAAGATCCAACGTCGTACAAATTACTCAATGTCTGTGTTTTGTTTCAGAAATGTCACTAACTTGCTTGATTTTGACATTATGTAAATCAAATCTCTGATCCTCCATACAGGAAGCAGACTTCACAAATCTAACCATCAAGCAATCGGCAATATCAACAAAAATTCAGTTTTAAAAGAATTATCTTCAAAAAACATGTCCCTATTTACTCCCAATCGAGAGCCATCAATGCCTTCCTCGGAGTCTCATAAAACGTACCCCTAAAAATAAATGGTCATTATTCTGCTACACTTGTTGCCCTGAATTGTGTCGTCAACGTCCCATCCCTGGGTAGGGTTGTCAGAGGTCCGGGTGGATAAGCCTTTTAGTATGTGTGTGTCTTTGGGTCGGGTTCTGCGAGGATTCGAGGTTAGCGATTTGGGTGAGCCTTGTATAAGGATGTGCTGAGTTTGAGAATATGTATGGGTTTTGTAAAACAAAATTGAATGGTGTTTAAGCGTTAAGATACTTTTGAATCACTGTAATTGTTTGGATGGTGCAAATTAACTTTTGTCTACTTGAATCTTAGAGCTTCGTCGCTGAAGCTCAACAAATCAAAATTTACTTCTGGATAATAGTGACAATTGTTCTGTCAACATATTAAACATTTCAAAAGATGAATTTCATTCTAGACAGAGCTAAAAGGGCAGCATAGCAACTGGTTAACCCAAAAGCCTGTATCGTACAATTGTACTCTATATTTCACCAAAATCATGCAAATTTTTCCGAATCCCGCGTGGCTCCGAAGTTTTAAAATATGTATCTTGCGGATCCCGGGGTAACCCTACGGGTATGAATATGGCGATATCAGTGACCGGTCCGGGTGGCCGTCTGGCGCGCGTCTGCCCCGGGGTATATCGAGATTAATGCCTCCTGTGGTTACACGCCCAAGGTCACGTTTACGTACGTTTGTTTTTGTCGTGGCTGGTCCTTTTTTGGTCCTTTTGGGGTATTGGCACCGTTTTGAGGGTTAAGGGGGCGTTTGTTGCGAGGCTGTTAGGTGTTGCTTGCTTGAAATGGAAGGGAGGAATGTGTTATCCGGATTAGGCTTGGTGCGAAATTTTGGGATGGATTTTGTTATAGCAGTAATAACATGTCAGGCTTTATCTGTTTAAGAATATACAGGTTACTTAGGTAGGTAAATTAGGTATTGTTTTAAAGGTCTTTCTATTAGGCAATACATTGTAAGTAACTGATAAAGAATAGGATAGCGAATATAAATTTTCCTACTACCTTTCTTAGAATAACCCGATATAAAATCGAGGACTAGCCTAACGTATGTGTGTGTGTAAACCCAGCAATGGTATAGAATATTTTTCTCATAAAAGAAAATAAAGAAAAAAGATAAAGCGTATACGGTCGGAAGTATTTAATAGAGGCGGTGTTTCGTAGCTCGGGGCGCTACGCCGCTACGCTTCGTAGACGCTTCTACGACAAGTCTACGCAATGGAGTCTGTTAGAACTGTAATTGTATTTTCTTATGAGGTTGTATGGGATTTTTATACTAGAGATGTTTATCTGTAGTAAGGAAAAAAATAAAATTATCCTTGAAGAAGTCGGAAATTGTTTCGGGAATAATCGGGAATGCGGATACAAGGACCTATTCGCCAAAGAGGAGACTATATTCACTTCAAAGTGAGATTTGTTAGGAATATAAACAGCAGGAAGAACGTGGTCAAAGAAGTATTTATCCAAAGTTTATAATATATATCATATGTATCGATTTATGCATTCTAGCTTTTATATAACCATTTATTTAATTAATTTTGTTTAAAGAAATTCAAACAAAACCGATGTTTTAAATTTATCAAAAACGTATTTATTCACAGCTGTTATCGGAGTGCTTAAAATAACCTGTCAGTCTCAAACTTTAGAGGCTTTGTCAGCTCAGTTCTAAATCAATTATGCACGCTTCCCGAATCATTCTAAAGCAGATTTTCTTGAGTACTAGTACAAACTAGTGACTACAAAGTCAAGGCACAAAAAAAGATCATATCATGAAGGTTTTACTCCTTCCAAAATATGTATCGCACACGGTTTATCTCTCGACAGTAAAACAGAGCCTTAATTTTATGTATTTCCAATCGATTTTATTTTTTATGTCAATGGTTTTATAGTATGATATATGCTTTCATAAAATTTATTGCCATATAAACTTGTAGGTCTATAACAGTAAAGATGTATCATTAGTTATGTTTTCTTGCAACACCAGGAATTGCAGACCCGATTCATGTACGAAGATAAAATTTATTTAAAAAGTTTTTTACTGTTTGCAATACTATTTTGTTACTGAATATAAAGTAGATGTATGAAAAGAAGGATATTTAACGGCCTTTCAAAACATGGCGAAGAGAAATCTAATAAGAACGAAAAAGTCGTAAAAATATCTAGAATATCAATAAAATAAAATGAAAGAAAACTGAGGGCAATTCTTGTCATTTTAAGAACGTTCACAGTGTTATCTAAGTCTCAATGTGTCAAATATTGTTAATTGGTTATCATCTAATGTTGTACTTTTGTGTGTTGTGCTGTCTTTTGCATCCGCCAAATAAATGGTTTATCTATCTATCTATCTAAATATACCCATAGTTTCCCTACATTTTTGGACATTGATTGTCGCTGAGATGAGATTGCGACAAAATTTTGAACGTTTTTAATTACGAGAATTGGCCTCCTGACATCACTCGTTGCCGCCAAAGTGAATGTCAAACGCCACAGATTAACAAAACACAAACTGTCATTCTAAATTCCATAGTCAATCAGAAACAAATGAACGTTCGAAAATTCGAAATCACCAAATAGATCGCGGAAGGTTGGCGCGGGGTGCGAGGAGGGACACTTTCACCCTCGCATCAAGGTCACACGGACATTGCAGCGGGACACATGACACGCGTCTGTGTGGGTGCATGTATTCCGAATTCGGGTGTGTTTACGTTTTAACATAGGACGTTAGTTGCGGTAATGGAACGGGAATTATATTGTTCCGTGTGTGCGTAAGTCTTTATGGCGTCTGTGGCCAGTAAAAGCTTCCAGACTTTATCTTTAACAGTTAAAGAGCAAGTTATTTATTATGTATTCTAGAATAGTCTGCTATTTTATCGTTGTAGACTCTAAAGTTTTTCTATTTACTTTTTTACTATCTGTAGGCTGAATAAAAGGTTTCCCTAGCGTAATTTAATCATTCAGTTGTTGTTATTATTTTGTTCCTAAATTAACTGCTGAAAATGTAAATCTTTCGGCCTTTGAACTTGGAAATACATTTATCATTTTGAGCCATTTTGTTTGACTTAATTAGGTATCAACATAGCTCTTCCTCTTTCTAAACAAAGATACCTACTTTGTATGATAAACACCTCAAGTTTAATTTGTATTTTGCCTTTTTTACTCAAAATGAAGCTAATTTTTCTGACAACCACGTTTAACGTAATAAATCTGACTCGCAGGTGAATGCTCCCTTAAAAACTGATAGAATTTACCTATTGTACCAGAGGTCGTGAACAGTAGACCGAAAAACACTCGATTATAGACTAGACGCGTTCGCAATTTGTCGACTCTGCGTAATTTGGGCGGGAAATTGATTTTTTATGCCATTAAAGGCGGGTGAGGGCTGAAGTGAGGGCCGCAGGGAAGAGGGGGGGGGGGGGGGGGGGGCACGAAAGTTATCGGATTTTCGCGCCTCGAGCCGTAAGCTCCCGCACAATCGTCGGCATGAAGGTTAACAGCTTTATTCAATGTTGCCAGTATTATAAATACAATAACTACGCTGTAACGTTTGAGTGTACTTGTGTAAAGTTTGGTTGTAAAGATCTGAAGTTGGAGTGTGGACGTCGGATTGTAGACATGATTGTTGTCTGTGTTAGTACTTTGATACTTTGATTAGATTCACCATTCTATGAACATTATATAGGTACTTATCTACTCGTAGGTAATGAAATTTTACAATGTTGAAGAACTTTCGGTACAAATGAGAATGAACTTTGTGTTGTACGCTTTTTGTACGATTATTTTGTTGCACGCCATTAAAAAAAGGATGGGAAACAGTGTCTGCTATTCATATGAAACTGCTATCATCAATAACTTATCCAAGCGTGGTGATTACCTAAAGAAATTTTTCCTAGGATACTTATGGCTATTACAGAACATAGTGCCTAAAACAGGAATTCTTTTTTTAAATTATAATTTCGAATCCTATCAGCTCTTTAACAATTCAATCACAAAATTAACGACACCTAAACAATTAACATAAAATGCGTCTCTACGAATATTCCAGCTGCCTAGGAATTTTAAATAACTAGGTTATTTCTAAGGAATAACTTGGCTAAAAGGAATATCGCTATTAAATTCGGCTTAGCGCAGATTTTTCCAACGCCAGATAATTTCATCGTAGAATTTTGAATTTCTGACAGTTCTTCCGTATAATAAAATGTCAGATGTCAATTTCATTCCACGAATAAAATTTATCTGTCGATTGAAAAATCAGCCCTTAATTAAAAAGGTCAAGAGTCTTGGAGCGAAAACTTTTTGGTTGTTGAATTTTGTTAGGTGGTCTATGATTTCATTGGAAGTTTATTTTTTAATTTGATGTGGAAATAACAGTTTAGGACAGGGATGGTGAACCTCTATACATCTTCGTGCCATTTTTTCAATTAAATATTGACTGTGATAATACCGTGCCAACAAACAATCTAGATTACTGAAAAAAAACTTTAAACCTCCACAATTACCCACTTTATTTGCAACAATAATAACTTTATTATTATATACAGTAGGTAATGTTAACATCATTAACGGCTTTATATATTTAAGTATTTAAATTAAAAAACAAATTAATGCGACTTCTGCTGTTGCAAATTAGATGGCTTAGGTACTTAAATTCCTGAAATGATGCCGTGCCCATATTATTTTGTTATGTGCCACCAATGGCACGTGTGCCAATGGTTCGCCATCCCTGGTTTATGATATAGCTAGTACGATAATTTGAGTGGACGCATATTTTGTTAACACTTTTGGTAATAATTTTGTGTTTTCAAAACGATCTTGCTACTATGAGTAGATGGTGATGGTTTTCGCCTTTAATTGAGTTTCTTTAATAGATATGATACAAGAAGTGAGTAAAAATGTAATACCTAAAAATACAATTTAACGTTTATTACTTAAAAAAATATCACAAAACTTTTAGTTCTACTTCTAAATTAACTTACTACATCAAAATGTTATTTATTCAACTTTACATGATTTAGGCGCAGAATGCCCACTTCTCAAAAAGGCAACTGAGTCTTTAATGGACTAATTCTCGAAATGGCTAATTCTATAAATGAGTAATTCTCAAAGTGCCTAATACATTAACTAAGTAGGTACCTACACTGTCTTACAAAATTCAATACCTCATTTATACACTTAACTATACCGTTCTCAGTTCTAACAGCTATATTCTAACCCGACCCCAGTGAAGTTACGATCTGTATAGCGGCATGGTGTAAGAACAGATTGTGGTAATGGAGAGTGACGTCATTCCTTCCCCTCGTGTAACGGTGTAGAGGAGTTCTGACCAGTCCTATTGTATACGAAGATGGTCAATTAGTATTGATTCAAGAGCGAATATGCGTTAATTGGGCATCTGAATTTAGAATTTCAGATATTTTTTAAGTTATGGAACAACAAATTGAATGTTATACTTGACAAAGTTCAAATTCCATTGCAACCAAAAACTTATTAGGAGCTTTTTGTTATATTTACAAAGGGTCACTCAAAAATCAACTTAGAATACATTTCACTAAAGTAAATAACTGATTAAGTGGCGATGGATTGTAAATTATCTGAGATTATAAACACTGTATAGATTATGCGTAGCTACTACATAGTTTTTGTCTGGCCAGACTGAAATGGGTTCATTCGAAAGCTTTTAATTTAAATATAAAAGAAGACAGTTATTTTGAAAAATAAATCTCCTTAATTTTGACTGCACGAAAGGTAGCGCTAACAAAATAAATCTTGAAAATATTTCTCTAAGAACATAGCATCAATTCCTGAAAAGAAATTCCTCTCTATTCTTTTAATAACTTTAATTGTTCAGAATCACGACTCGAAGTCGGCGTCTACGAAACTCGATCGAACACGGAAACGTAGTTCGTAGCGTAGCGTAGGTATACTGCAACGTTCATACAAATTCGTCTAACGCACACATTCACAGAACCAGTGTATAATATTCATCAAAACAAACGCACACACACGAACAGCGTCTGCCGAATTAAACCCACACAGACATAGGTTACGAGGAGTGAACTATCCTGTGAGTGCGATCGGTGTGTGTGTGAATGAGAGAGAGAGTGTGACGAAATTTCACTTTCCGTTTTGGCAACGTCGCGCGACGCGCCTCCCCGTTCGTCGACATTTGAACAGGGGTGGGTGCACGGCTAGTTCGTTCCGAAAGCCGACATTTTCATTTTTAATATTGGCATCGCGGTCGTAATTGAGAATGAAGCATTCCATTTTAAAAGAAAAGCTCTATCGACTTCGGAAGTCTACATTTTTGGGAATAGAATTCGATTTATAACCTTTGTTTAAAAGTCCGTTAGCAACAGAATAATAATGCTGTCTATTCAAAGACATTACGGTTGAACGAACAGTTCAAAAGTTTGTGCTGTAAATTCGCATAGACAATAAAAGGGGAGAGGTTTTGACAAAAGACTGAGAATCGCAGAAAAAAAATCGTAAAGTGAGTTGTAGACGTTGTAGTAAAGTAACGGTACTGTGTGTGGGGCATTTCAAATACTTCAAAAGCTCAGACGATTCTCGGAAGTGTCATCCTCTAATGTGTGAGTGAGACAGCACGATGTTGCTGTTTCTTTCTCACGACTATCGACTCACAAAGGGACGCGAGTTGAATATTTTTCGTGCATTTTACACTTTATTATAATTCACTTGGCATTATGTTTAAATTGAAAATGTATTAGATGATTAATGTGTCATGTAACATTATTTAATTAAATATGGCAAAATAGAGAAAAACTTTTAATAAATATACAAAGCATAATTTTATCTAATGATTTATTTTCACTATTTTACTGGTTGAACTACAATTTTATTCACGACCGTTTATTTTTAGAATCAAATATATCTACTGAAAATATTTGGATACCTACCAAAATAAAGAATAGAGAAAAATTAATGACAACAGAACGGAGGGTCAACACACAGACTATTTAAATTTTCCCTATCGATTTGGTTGAAACAAAAACGTCCCTGAACGCGGAAAAAAAAACGCTCGCAGAAAACAAAACAACATCGCATTTTGAATTCGAAAAAGCAAAAACGTTCGAAATAAATATTTAAGCAACTGGTTCACGGTTCATTTAATTCATCGTTCGATTTGCATGCGAATATTTTATCTACTATTGCCTACTAGTGAAATCTAAAGTAGCACATTCTTAGAATTAATGCCGAGAGTATAATCAAACTCTTTTTATTTATTTTAATTTATACCTTATTACAATGTGATAAGAGTTACATTGTTGGTTGGTTATACGTCAAAATTGAGATCGTGAATGTCCTACTTTAAGCACATTGTTTTGTTGAATTCATTACTGTAATGCCAAGGTCTCTGACTATTTTATTTGGTATATCTAGTCTGATTTTCCATACATTTGATAAATATACTTTGGTAAGTCGTTTAAGGTGGATTTGCTTTGAACGTTAGAGTGGCTTTCGATAGGGTTCTGGTTTCAGGTCAAGTTTAGTGAAGGGTACTTTGGAGTTCAGTTGGCGTTAACTGGCACTGTCCCTGTTTGGGAGACAGTAAGCTAGTAGGTATAGTTTACATAATATAATATTCTAATGGTTCCGTGGCTAAATAATAACAGCCACACGGATCGACCGAAGGTTTTAAGTTACGCTTGCCGCGGTCAGTTTGTGGATGGGTGACCATCCGTTACATATCGAAACCCCTACGTGTCTCGGAAAGCACGTTAAGCCGTTGGTCACGGCTGTCATTCGAACATCTTTGGCAGTCGTTACGGATAGTGAGAAGCCCAAAAGTCTGACAACCAGTCTTATCAAGAGGTGTCGTTTTACCCAGTAACTGGGTTGTCAGATAGGCAGTCGTTTCATGTAAAGTACTGGTATTCAGCTGCGTTTGGTTAGACTGGAAGCCGACCCCAACATGTTTTGGTTTCAAAAAGAAAGTTAGTTTTACGGGCCACTCCTTGATATTTAGTTCAGTGGCATAACATTGACATGTTTCAAAATGGAGTACCGAATATGTATTTATGTCTCAAAATGGAGTACTGAATATTTATGTAGAATATAAATGTAACTATATTTAAATAGAATATAGCAGAAAATACTGGTAGAATAAACTGAATTATCATAGGAAACCTAAATAAAAAAGCTCCTATCCAAACTATCACAGATGTACTTTTTTATTTTTTTTATGGATGGGAAATCATCAAATGACCCCTCCCGCTCTGGGTGGAGCGGAAGGGAGTGTCAGACTCTTACTGACTAAAACCCATCCGTGTTCCTTCCTTAGCCCTTTATGTTCCGGGGTAGCGGTAATCCTTTCGGACAATCCCGCACTCCATCACTGATGTACCTACTAACATTTGGTTCTAAACAGAACACAACGAAATTATCTACTGAATAGAGAATTCTAATATAAGCCATCGTTTGTTGCTACAAATCTCAATGTTTTTCACGAAAACGTTTCTTTGTGAGCATCGGACACTTTATTCCTGAAAGAAGCCTGAAACGTTAGCATTCATTTACATAAACACGATACGATTTTTCAAGTACTATCTAGAAGATTTAGAGCGCTGATTAGTTTATTTCCCTTGTAGTTTAAAGTGTCCAATTTAAAAAAAAAAAACTTACTACAGGAGCCGATTATACGCGATTCATAGTCACCGACCGACTGGAGACGAGTCACCGACCCGAGCGTGACGGTTCAGTTTCGTTCATGTTCAGAAAGAACTCATAGTACGCCTAAAGCAGTTTTCATAAAAAAAAAAATGGTGGAGCCATCTATTTTTTAACATAGATCGAATTGAATCACCCCAAAATTAATTACGTTAAAAGTTTTTGGGCTATAAAAGGTTTAACGTTGTAAGTTCACGCTCGTCTTGCAAATCGATTGGCTAAGGCTGCGCCGCAGGCTGCGCAGGAGTCGAATTACGGCCGGATGCGGCCGCGGAAGTGGCATGGCCGGCGGACGCGCGCCATCTTGCTTTAGCTCTTTGAGCTTGCGCACCTCACAAGGATGTCTTTTTATTGTTTTTTCTTTTGTTTTTCAAGTGCACGAGCCAGTTTATTTTTTAGATAGTTGTAATGGGCAAGCGGCTTGGCCATGCTTCTTTAAATTCAATCAATTTAAAGGTTTTTAAACAGTCTACTTTTTATATAAGTTTCGTCGTTATGCCTGGTTAATTTTATAGTTTGTTTAACAAGAATTCTATCATGCGTAATTTTATTGGATTTACGAATAGCACAAAGGACAAAATGTGGGACAATCGTTTAAAATCCTGTCACAAGTGAGAAAATTTTCTTTAGCGACTATAAATTCTCAGCTGATCTGTTGCGCTGTTCTTTCACATGTGTATCTAACAGTAAAGAAATATGACCTTTGCTACGTTAAGAATAGAGTAGGTAATCTACTAAGACTTATTGTTGACATTTGACAGCTTTGATAGGCGAATAAAATCACATTGTTGCTGCGATCGAAAAAAATATACAAAAGCAGGTAAAAGAGCTTTTGTTGTGTGCTGCGTTTGCGCAAGTTTCGTAACAAAAGCTTGCGATCCGATGCGCGGACGCACAATAGCTGATAAATTATTTGCTAATTTAGTGTGCGAAGATTGCACCTGGTGATAGTGAGTTCGAAAATGCTTTATCTTTGTGTTGATTTTTAAAATACGACTGCTAACTACGGATTCGGTTTTTAAACCATTTAAATATCTTTTCGTTATAGAATTAAAATTTATTTGTACGAATATATAAAAAATTGGATTGATTTTAGCAGCAATATCTAAATAATCCAATGGCTAAGATTCGGACTAGCAAGAGAGAGGTCGCAAGCTAGATCCCCAATGCCCGCACGTTACTCTTTCTTCCGACGTATCCTGACTTCTAGCTTAAGAATGTCTTCATTTTAGGTTTTTTGCAGAGGTATAGCATCTATTGTAAAGACTACCAACAAACTATAGTAGAGATACAGGGTGAAATTGAATTCATGGGCATCCTTTTAAAGGGTCATTGTAATCATTATTATGAACAACTTTTACTATGGGACCAAACCTGAAATCGCGAAAAAAAAAATCAGCTCTTCTCTACATTTTGTCGAGTTATGTGAACATAATTGCAAGGAACAGCTGATTTTTTTTCGCGATTTTAGGTTTAGTCCCATAGTAAAAGTTGTTCATAATGATGAGTACAATGACCCCTTAAAAGGATGCCCATGAATTTAATTTCACCCTGTATATAATCAAATAATGTAACCTAATTGATGTTTATTTTCTTTCTTAAGATCAGTTACTTATGTACTTGCAACTTCATTGGTACGTGGTCTACATGTATATTAGATTCTAATTTTAGAAATATAATTAAAGAATGAACAAGAAGAAAGTAATCATTCGCATTTTACAAAGTTTTTATTAAGTCTGATCAGAATTGACTAGACTTTGTCGTAGCGACGTGACTTGCCTGGATATGACGATATAAAGTAGTCATGAAATTAGTCGCAATATTTAAGGACAATACTAATTAATAAAGTGGTTAGGTACTTATTTTGAGAACCTTTTGCATCATTTTCAACATACTTTATCTAACGATCGCATCTAGAAATTGTATTCTGAAGTACTTATTTAATTAAAAGGCTATTATAAGACCTACGTAGCATTTTAAGTTCGTAAAATTCTGTTTGTGAGACAGTTTTTTTTTACTTTAAGCTTTTAAAATGTGGTTTTACCAAGGCATTCACGTAAAAACAAAATAGCTTTGACATCAACGTGTAAAAGAATCCATAGTGTAGATTAACATTGAATCACAAAAAGAGAACTAATTATACGTTGAAAAAAGAGAAAATCGTTGGCGCGGTGGCGTAATTAAAGAAACGGCAACAGAGCATTTCGCGTAGAAACGGGACCGAGAAAAATGCAACGTCGCATTTTCACCCTCGATCGTTTTCCCGCTCGCCCTTCGTCCCGCACCCCCGCGGTGACTCATTCAACCTTTTCGAGTTTTGGAACGTGTGTACTGGCCGAAGTTTTCTTTACTTCCTCTTTTAGTTTATGGCGAGACTATTTTTGTTGTTTATGATTTTTTATTCAAATGTAGAAGAAGGACCTATACTTGACGTTTTGTGATACCGATTTATAGGAACTTGTACTTTGGATAACTTGTATTTTAGAACGTTATTTTTTATATCTGTTAATTAGTACCTAACTTTAACTATAGTTTTGATTCAAAGGTAAACGCACGTTCTTTGCTACGGCGTAGCCGCGTAGCAATCGAAATTATAATAAGTTTTTAATCGAAATAGACAAATTTTTAAATGATAAGCTTTTAATTCATAGACAAATATTTATGTAATTCTGATAAAACATCAATTTATCTAAATATTGATAACATTTTCGAAAGTTACAATAACAAATACTACATACACTACGTTCTTTTAAAAGTTTTACCTCATAGTTGGTCGCCAACCTGCCCCCGCATGTCTGATGATTCTGAAATTGACTGAGCACCACTTACCTGAAACAATGCAAAAATCAACTTAGTTTACATACTTACACTAATAAAATAATGACGAAACAGGATGAAAATATGAAAAACAGCAAACATTATAAACATGGTACTAAAAATAAAGAATTTGAGCTCTATTTTGTCTCCTATTTCAGCGTTAATTAACTTCTTTAATTCCTCTCAAGTTTATAAAAGACAATTTTCGTAGAACAACCTACCAACCCACAGATTATATAATAAACCACCTTAATAAATGTTTTGAACACTTACATAATCAGACTATAACGTTGCCATTGCTGGCTGGGACACCGACCCTTTCTCTGTGAGAGGGAGTGGGCCGTAATCCACCACGCGGGCTCAGTGCGGGTTAGTGGATACCGAACCGAGGTTTGAACACTTGTTAAGGAGGGAAGTATTCTGTACTGCACTAGCTAGAGCATCACTGCCGAGTTAAAGTCTGTCTGAATCTGCCACGGAAATCGCGGGAATATTCGATTCCTAAGCTCTTTGATATAGCTCTATATTCCAGATTTGAATTTAAAAAAGTCAATGTTTAGTTGAAAAATGGCGTTGATTTGAAGCTGTTGTTAAGGGGCCGGCGAACTACGCATGCAAATGCGTTGTTTATACAAACTTAATACCAAAATAATTTGTAAATTAAACATATTCTTAAGGTAGTGTGTATTTATTCGGATTGGATTACAGATTATCTAGGTTCCCAAATATATGTTTTAAAAGGACTCTGACATAAAAACGAGATATGAGGAGTTTAAAATTTCTATAGAAAACTTATTTTTCTCATAACTCGTCTTTAAATCAGTGTCCATTCAAAATATATATTTGGGAACCTAGATATTCTGTAATCCAATCAGAATAAATACACACTACATGAAGAATATGTTTGATTTACAAATAGTTTTGGTATTACGTTTGTATGAACTACGCATGCTTCGCCGGCCTATTAAAAGTTCAAGCTTTCACGCAAAGATTCTAACGCCATTTTAATGTATTTTCAATATTGTTATTGTACTAAAATTCTTAATGCTCTGCACCACACAGGTTTTGTTTAATCTTTCATGATACGAAAAATGTGAAGCATGATTTAATTGTTTTCTTTGTCAAAAAACGCGACTTTTTCGTACATCTTATCATGATTAATCGCTTATAATGGAACAATACGATAAATCCATCGCCGGTATGTCGTGCAGCTGACGAAAGAACCTAGCCGGCATATGGTTCAATGCAGAGCACATACATCTGTCAAAAATCTGCACACGATTATCCACCGTGGCGCCATTACAATACAGGCGATATTTCCATCAATGTTTCCGGGATAGTGCTGTGGAAGTGTTGTACTTCCTGATAGGTCGTTACCTGCGCGCGCAGCTGCTTCACCGGCGCGTGCGCAGCCAGTGATAAAAGGTTACGTTGAAAGACACGAATAGGTCAGTCAATAAACTGTGTTGTTAGATAGCGGTCTTCTCGAAAAAATATCACATAAAGAACTTTTTTTAGAGAGAAAAAATAATATCGGTAATAACACCATTCCTCGAAATGTGACAGATTGGATGTCAAGAAAGTTCAGTTCCTTGACAGTTTTTAAATGGACATTTTCAGACAATTAATTATGTTGTTAAACTTGCAATTAAATAAATTGCACTCGCTGGGACAATAAAACCATGTTTTGATGGCTTAAACATCTGGACAATGAAGTCACGCTTACTTAAAATTTTGCTAAATGTTTTAAAAGGCACGTGCACGATTTTGGTTCAAATCGAACATATGGCGAATTTTATGCGCAGTATTTGTGAACATAATGAACAGATAGGGGCTTATTAATGCCGTCTCGAAATGCATGATACAGTAGAAAAAATCCTAGGTTATCCATAATGCATGACAGATTTTATACATCTAAACTATCATTATAAAGAGAAAATATCTGATTTTTTGTATATATTTATAACATACTTTATTGTACTCCACAAAAATACATAACAAAAAAATGTGTTGTTGTGTTATATGTTTGTTTGTAATGGACAAACTAAAAAAATACGATATTTTAATATTATTAGGATATAGTGCCCAACTGTCCTTATAAAGTAAGGTATGTAACAGTCTGAAGGTTGACCCTCCCATAATTTTATGACCGTTCGAATTTTAATCTGGGACTATATGTATGTCAAAACAAAAATATCGTGAATTTGTCTACATTTTTGACATTGATTGTTGCCGAGATGAGATTGCTTATCTACGAAAATTGACCTTGTACACCTGAATTGCAAATCAGAACCTAAATCATTTTAAAGGATATTGCTAATCCATTCCTGCGTATGTTCGAAAAAATTATCTGATCAACAACGTAACCAATAACGTTCAATAAAACTCAAGACTTGTCCAATAGGGTGGCTATTCATCAATTTATGAAATAAACACATTATTGATGACTCAAGTCCAACATAAAATGACCGAAAGGGAATTCCAGTCTACAACACGAAATTATGAATGAAACGTAAATTCACCTGGGGACATATAAGGACACGTGTAATTTTACACACTCGAATTCCATTGCTTGTTTTGAAGGATATTTTCTGTTCATGTGTCAAGGACACCCCGCAATGGTTCTGTGGTATTAAGAAAGTTTATTGTCGCTTCTTAAGGTGGTGTTTAACCAGTGACTCTGATAGTAATAAAGGGTAATTAAGTCATCAGATTAACGAGGATGTGCTAAAGACGTTGTACCTACATACACTGGCTGGTGATATTTTAGTTTTCGACATTTGGAAATATCAAGGAGTTTTGCTATATTAAGGACCTTATCTCTTTTATTTTATCAAGGGCTGATTTTTCCTCAGCCAGATAACTTTGAAAAATCAGCATTTCTGCGTTGTTAAAATAATTGTAGTTTCAGATTAAATTATTTTTGTTTTATTTGGTTTAAAAGCTAATTGTAGATAAAACATTTGAAGCTTTCACTTCGTATCTTTACGATCTTAATAAATTTCTTAGATTTTGAATTTCAACGTAGATAAGTACTGGCAATGGCACGGAAAATTAAAAAAAAAAGATTTCTCAAAAAAAGATTAAAAAAAAAGATTAAAAAAAAAAGAAGATCTACTATGTAAATGTAGAAATGAAAAATTGTATTATCAATCTCATCTCATACCTACACCTAAAGCTGCGTTCACATTGAAACACGAATCCGTCATGAAGACAATTTTATTTTAAAATTCTCAACGTAATACAGATCAAGAGCTTTATTCCCACAAAGTTCAAACATAAAACATTATAATATTAACAATATACACCATGAGATCAACAAAGTTTTGGCCCAAACCATTTCTATGGTTCTACCTGGAATCGTAAAAAAGGGGTCAACGAACTACCGACAACAGCTGCTCCGATTCAAGATGGCGGCATTTTATGTCAAAAATTAATAAATGCAAGCCTGTTTTCGTATGATGGATTGAGTAGAACGATTTACTTGGGCCGTCCGTTTTATATGCACTCAATATCTTGTCGTTAAAATGATGAAATATCGTTTTTTATGCGGTTATAATTTGAATTGAAGTTTTTGTAACAAGGATAAAGGATGCCTCGAGTACCTAATGTCATATTATTGTTATTCTATTTTATGTGGAGTAGGTACCTACTAGGTACGAAATATTAGAAATTTTATAGTGAATAAAATACCAGTAGTTCTGAACACGTAGACCGTACCTATTTATGTAACTCATAGAAAAAATGTCACCTGCTTCCTGTGCAAGTATGGAACTTGCAGCATAGAAATAGGACGCGAAGTTGGATTTAAAACTTTCAACTTATTAACATCTGCATGTTATAATTTTAGGCTGTGTCTATGTTTGTGTAGTGGAGGACGAGTTTGATTCAAACCTTTTAGTAAAAAACGGCTTATGTTTAACTTATCACCAGATAAAGTAAAATATAACATAAAAAAAAAACACTTTTTACTGCCAAAAATAGTAAATGATAACCAAAATTAAAACTCCATTTTATTGTAAAATACCTAGTAAAGGTGGCTCCTATTTCTGTGTAAAGGGTTTAAAGTAACCTAACCAAACCTAACCTCGGGGTACCCAGCTGGATCTATTGTAATTTTAGATTTCATGTTTTGGTGTTCAATATATTTAACCCCAATAAAAATGACCTTTTGTGCTCTATCATTTATGATGTAATAATTTCTAATAAACTCACAATTTCAAATGAATAAACTTTCATTATCTATATTTCGACACGGCTATACAATATTTATAAACAAAAAATAATAAAACCATAGACAATAGACGACAGATGCGTGTCAAATGTCTCTGGTCTGTTCACTGTAATTACTCGTTATGCTTCCGATGTGAAATAGGCAGGTACTACAATGGTTAAACGCCATATGTTTTTGACGCTATTACAGCAAAGGTTATGGTGTAACTAAGTATAGAAATATTGCTGTAGATATTACAACCATTTATTGGTAGAATTTATGGGATTCTGTAGTTGTATATTTTTAAAGAGAACCAAAGTTGTCGACATAGCTCACAAAATAAGCAAGCTGAGGTGGCAATGGGCTGGCCATATTAGTCGTAGAACCGATGACCGTTGGGGTAGACGTGTTCTTGAGTGGGCACCGCGAATCAGTAAACGTAAGGTGGGACGCCCTCAGGCTAGGTGGAGCGACGATCTTCGCAGGATGGCTGGTAGCAGCTGGATGAGAGTTGCCAAAAACCAAGTTGAATGGCGTGCAATAGGAGAGGCCTATGTCCTGCAGTGGACTGCTATAGGCCGATGATGATGATGATAGTTTTAAAGTCTATGAAAATATTTAAGGTGAGCTTTTTCTATCACAAATTGTGAGCTTCATTCGCCATACCTATTATCATCTCACAGCTTTGGTTTATTCAAGCTTGACGTGAAAGCGTGATAGCCCAGGTTGCAAAGGTTTATTTTGCTCAAAACATTTTTCCCCATTACACAAGACAGTCTTCCAATACCCTCGCCCTTTACCACTTCCTAGTGGCTTAGCTAGGAAGACGTGGCGCAACCAACTCCCCAGCAGTACAGCTGTCTGTTCTGTTAGGAAAACTTGATTCTATACTCCTTCTGATTCTTTTTTTTTAATGTAAAGTCCGGCCGCGCCATATTTGCCAAAAATGTAAACAACAATGGCCGCTCGAAATTGAATAAAATCGATACACGAGAACATTACTTAAAATAAATGTTCTTGTATATAGATTTTATTCAATTTCGAGCGGCCATTGTTGTTTACTTCTTTGGCAAATTTAGCGCGGCCGGACCTTATCCTTATATTCCGCATTTCATGTAAAATGTTGTCGAAATATTTCGATTCGCGCACATGTCCGAACAAACGTTAGCTTCCGCGAACCGCCACAAAATATTAACACTATAATTTTTGTTACGGTATCCCCTTTCCATGGTGTTATTATGTTTATTTATTACTTAAAAACACGGTTGATTGATCCAATCATATTAATATGCAGTGGACTGATATTTATCAACGCTCACTTATTTAAAAAAAAGTATTCAAATAAGTTTGGAATAAATAACTGATGATGGTAATGGATTATCAATTAAAGAGAAAACAATGCCTGAGGGATTTTGATACACCTTTTAAATAAACAGTGGCAAACATGCGTTGAAATTCTTCTTGCATTCTTTCTTTATTGCATTCTCAGAGTACTTAATTACTGTAAGTATATCCTATAGCAGTTGAATTCTTTTGTAAGTGTGTATCAGATACCTCAGTTCTGATCAAATTCTGATAGCAAAATAAATTATATAGAGGTGCCTGGAAGTTTTAAAATGTGCTACTGTTTTAGATTTTTTAAATACGTGTGCAAGCGTCATATTCATGTTGAATGGTTTACTAAAATTGATAGGTACCTCGTCTAGTTCATGATCGATAGCGTTGATAGCAAATGACATCATATTTATTCAAATGCATGCATAATTATAACCCAGCAGCTGTACGCGCATAATAAGCAATACTTTTTATGATCAAGTAAAGAAGCGACGAAGACGTCTTATAAATCATCGGTTCAGACATTTTCAATGAAACGATAAGTAACTCATGTTACCAACATGTTGCCGCCAAGTGTTTCCCAAGCCTTCCTGATGAAAAAAAAAATAAAAGCATAAATCAAATAAAGGTGCGTTCGTGTTGCGTTACAATGTTTGAGCGCGGCGCGGCGGAAGCGAACGCGACGTTCGAAAACCGGAGCTAAATCATAAATTACATTTTACAGTTCCCGCCGGGATCCAGTTACATGTTGTCACGTAATTACGATCACTCGAGATGTTTCGATTCTTATCGATAATCGGTGTTAACATGATGAAATCGATTTCTGAATCACCTTCGAATTCATTAAAAGCACCTAATGTCATTTCTTTTGAATTGATGCGCAATTGTTATTTTAAAGGTAATCAAACCTTGCGGATTAAAAAATTGCCAAAGAACCATACATTAAAGTAATTAGCTCACACGTGTGTACTTAAAACTCGCACATACAAAATCCGGTAGCCTAATGACGTGGTAATTACATATTGAACGATGCAAATTTTGCTTTTCACACCAAAAAACTCGTCCAAAGCCCCTTTATCGCGATAATAATGACAATAATTATCGTCATTCATCAACACGTATCTGCGAGCCATCTTTAAAAGCACACTATTTACCTCAATTACACATACACCCTATCTCTCTTACCCTAGTGATGCATAAAAAACTGCAATTTGCCTATCAGTGCTTGGGTCACACAATAAACTTGGCTTAGACCCTCGCCAGCATACCTAGACCTGCCCCGCGTCCCTTTCACCTCAGGTATCTAAGTCAGGAAGGGGGAGAAATGCGAGTTCTGAGGGGTCATCTGATCTTGGTTGGATCTGAAAGGGCATGGAAGGCTTGAAGCTGCGAGGTCGTTAGCCTGGCGTTGATTGTTCGATGAGTGGTGCAATGACTCACTTGTGTATGTAAATATACGGGAAAAATATGTAGGGAAGATGAAGAGGTCATGATGGAGCTTATTAAATTTATGGAGGCTGTTCGAAAGGAATCGGCGCGCACTGGCAGGCTTTGTGCGATTAAAAAAGAGAGCTGGTCTCGCAATCATTTTTAAAAATAGAAGTAAAATAGTCGAATATACAGCTCCCATTTTAAAATGATTCTCAAGTATGATTCTCAATTCAAATCTGACAGATTACATAGACAATATCTCTTTATATTATTTTAGTTTTAAATTGGTATTTACAACGCTTGAACTTCGCTCTGACCTAGAAAATGTCGCTGCACAGCCTGTCAATGTCACGTTCCAAGTTCTCGCAGCTAACAAGAAAAAAGTTTACTATTTTCCTTTCAAGTAAATATTACGCAAGCTTGTTTCTCGGTACCAACTCGGAATTATTCAGCCTGTTATTACAACAGCTTTGACAGTTTCTAATCAATCTATGTACTTATATTGTTCTTTAGTAAAGCTATAATGTCGGACGCTGTTCAATAAGTATCTACTGCTCTACTTATTAAAGATAGGTCTACAAACGTTAATACTTACTGCTACGCCGCCGTAGCAGGTAAAAGTTGGTCCTTAACTTTGCGTTCAGAAGATAATTATTATCACTTGGCCCTTTAAAATGGCAATTTATAACAAAATCAGTAGATCAAGCATTGAATTAAAATAGCTTTCACGAGTGACGACTCCTATTTATGTAGTCAGGGAAATTATTACTTATATTTATCAAATTGACACATAACTTCGATTGAACTGTGGTTTGAATATACGGGCAATTGCTACATAATAAATTTCCATGGCTTTATTTATATACCTACGTCAGCCGCATCCTGGGCAGTGAGCCCTGCTACGACCTACCTGATTGATTAACTACAAGAACTTTTCTCACAACATATTTCCTGCCTATACGATAAAAGAAGAAAAAAATATCAACAAACCTCATTTGTCCAAAAAAAAAAAACAAGTCTTATTCCACTATCAAAGATTCGAACGTGGAATTAGTTCTACATAGAGGTATCTGTATTTCATTGCAATTACCTTACAATAGTTCTTTTCCCGATAGCTAAGTGGGGAGTGCGTTCACTAGGTTACGCGTCCTCCCCCCTTCCCCTAGGTGGGCTCAACCCTTCTATGTGATACATACTAGGTTATGTATAAAGATTTATGTAGAACGCGGTAAAGTCAAATGTTGTTTCTGTAGTGATGGGACTGAGGTAGGAAATGTATAAGGTTGGGAAAACTACGGAATATTTTAAAGAAAACTTGTTTTTTTAACGATTATACCTGTGTTGAACCCAAAATATCTCGAATCTACCACACACATACATATTAAGTAAGTACCTACCTATTTTATTTAGTTTTTTCAGTCACGAAAAATGTATTTAAAATAACTTTTCGCACCCCATATTTAATAATTCAACTTTATCTAGTTACTTCCAATAAAAAGCAGAAACATATTGCAATTTGTGAAGCTGATCAATAAACCTGATGGGTCCTATACAATATTCTACTTTGGCAACACTTCAAAATCGCTCTATCCTTACACAAAGGGTCCATCAAAGTAGTCAGTAATCCATCAAAGGACATTGAATTGTGAGAGACATCGGCTATTGTGATAGTCCCTCAATAAAACGAAGTTCAAAATAGAGTCTATGTATAATATAAAGTTACTAATTCAAGTCTGTCAAAGATTAAAAAAAATGGAACACATCAGAGTCTGGCTTTAAAATAAAAGAAAAACCGACCATAACTTCGATAATTTCAAATCTAAAACGCAAGAGGAACGGCAGTGGCGCATTGCGAAAAAAAAAACATCAAAGAGGTTTAATGTTAAATAATTAATTAATGTTTATATTAAATAAGTTGTTTTCACATTACATGCAACATGGGCCCCCGTTAGGAGTGCAGATTTGTAGGTTACGCGTGCAGGTGGCTTGCCCCACAGCGGGGCGGAGCGCCACTTATCATATAAACCTATGTGCCTCACACACGCACAAATGAAAATCTCGACCTCCGTTCTTTGATGGGAAATGTGGAAATTACGGAAAGTGCGTTACTACGATACTTCTTAAAGCATTTTATGGTTTTAGTTTTGTTAACGGACTAAACTGAGGAACTACTAGTGTGTCGTGCATGCATTACAATGTGTATTTTTTCTATTTTTGTTCAATGAAATGAAATGGAACACAATCTTGATGATAAAAGAGTAATTTTAGACTTATTCTGACGGGAGTGTTTACATGACAGGTTGTCTCAAAAGCTAGTCTTCTTAACTCTTCTTGTTCCAAATCTTATTATAGTTTTTTTTCTTTGGACAACGACGTCTTTTATTTATTTACCAACATGAGCACTTTATCTTTTAATGTATTAACTAGCAGCGCTAAGAAGTTGTTTGTATTTTAGAGCATAGTGTTCTGAAAATAGCCACTAAGCTTTGGCCTCAAGAAAAGTTTTTATAAACCGTTTAAAATAAAGAAACCATGATTGTACTCGACAACAATAATTTATATTTTTTAAGAAAAAGAAAACCTTTTTTTGAATAATTCCAAATTCAAAACCAGAATATTCCAAGTTAGAACGTTGCGTTGCGTATTTATGTATTCGAGCGCGTGCAGAATTAGATCTCTCTGGTCATAGGGATGGGGGAGGGGTCTAAGGGTGGTTTCACGCTGCACGGCACGCCGCGTGTCAGTGGGGAAGTCTCTAATGAACTGTATGAACTAGTGTACCTAGATGATGCGTAGCTAAAACTATATAGGTTAGAGTATGTAGGTATTGAAAGTAGATGGAGTAGAAGTTATGGGGTAAGGTGGAGACGATCGCAAGGGATGTTGTTGGTAGAAATATTGAGTCATAATCTTCAGTGAAGACTAATTAAGTGTACAAGACAGAAGAAATCAATGCCATAACTCGACAATTGCTTCTTTATGATTGCTTAACTTTAACTGAAAAAATGTAAAATTCTTCGATAGAAAACCACGAGTCGCGTAAAGCTCCTGCATCATAAGAAACACTTCATTTCAATAGCAAACACCGCACAATAAATAACGATGGCATCTCTTGGCTGCATAACACAAACCGTTATTTACTTTGCGATAGGAATCTCAGGAATACCAACATTATTTCTACTCCACATATATTTTCCCCGACCTCATTACGAGTCCAAGAAAAACATTTGCAATCTTATGTTTTATATATATTTTTTTAAATATGTGTTAAAAGCTCTTCAAGTCACCGCACGGGGATGTGTTAAAGCACTGGGTATGCGTGAGCACGCGCGAATTAACCGCCACATTGCTTCTGAACGCACCCTTACTTGCGTTAGCATACGTCATTATAGTGCCAGAGCGAATGTTGTAGCCTTTTTTTTTTAAATAAAATATTTTTTAACATTCGGATTTTGATTTCCTTTGCTTTTTTTTTCGTATGACCAAAAATGAAAAAAAAAAACATGTAAACTTAACTGACAGTTACTTTAAATTTACAAGTTTTTTTTGTTATTTTGCTGAAACTACAATTAATAGAGATCGAGTTTTGTCCTTTTTGTTTTCAAAGTGACTTTGAAAACCATTAAATGTAGGTACCTATATTTTTTAACATTGACTAGACAATGTTGATTCCTATTGTGACTATTACACTGTAAGTTATGATACCATTTACAAAATTAGAAGTTAATGTCGTCCAGATAGCTAACTCTCTCAGAAATATTAACTATTAAACGCATAAATTCTACATAAAAATATTCTGAAAGAGAAAGGCAATAAAAATCTACAATGGCAATAATTTCATTTTCATTCCAGATAATATAGTGCTGACTGCGCCCATGAAATAACGAAATATCAATAAATAACTGGATCCGTCGGCCATTACTACAAAAACCCGATTTAATAATAATAAAACTGCATCGAGTTTGTGTATGCGTGGTAAGGGTGCAACGACGCACCCCTCACGCACACACGCATGCTCGACACTTATGCTACGAAACTGGGCCGCGATTGGTCGGTACAGCTGTGCATGTGTGCGTACCTGTTTGGTTGTAGAAAAGAGGTCGTATACATGTAGTTATTTATACCGTGGTGTTCTAGGCTGTATGAATTAGTTGCGTGCATTGGGGTAGTCTTTGCTAGGAAAAAGTATTGATTTGTTGCACAGTAGCTGGGTTTATAATGCGGACTTTCGCAAGTAGATGATGATTTTTGAAAAATATACCGTGGGGGTTCGTCGGATATTTATTTAGAACGTACAAGTGCGCACATTGTTTGCGTTGGTTATACCTGGTTTATTTTGTATGAATTATACAAACAGTTGTTAGTAATTAGTATTGTAAACATTGTAAAATATGTCGTTAAAATTGTGGTAGCCTGTACCTACATACTAGTATATCTAAACTAATAGTATAAAGAGAAAATATTAGATTTTTATATGTGTGTTTGTTACGCTTTCACGCTAAAACAGCTAAACGGATTTGGATGAAATTTGGCACAAAGGTAGACCATAGCTTGGATTAGGACATATTATACTTTTTATCCCGCTATTACAACGGGATCGGGACTTATGCGGATAAAACCACGAGCGCAGCAGTAATATTATAAGTAAATGTGAATGTTTGGATGTTTGTTACTCAATCACTCAAAAACGGCTGCACGAATTTGGATCAAATTTTGCATACAGATAGTTTATAACCTGGATTCACTCATAGCATACCTTTCATCCCGGTAGTACATTCCCGTGGGATAATTTCCGGCCACCACGCGGGCAAAACCGCTGGCATAAGGTGGTTAGTTATAAAATCAATACTATAGAATTAGAATACTTAGGTAGGTACTACGTAAGTCAAGTTCTGACAGCTATAAAAATGAAATGAACCGAAAAAGGCGGTAAAAATGTTCTCTTCTTTACCGAGTGTTATTTTAATAGATTATAATGCAGACGGGATAACCGGTCTATGGCAAGCAACGGTCCTTTGTAAATATTTCATTGAGCACAGCTTTAATGTTTAAAGTTTTTATTATAACCGACAATAAAGGATTTATTCTTGACGTTAGTTTATAGCGGCCATTTTGAATTTAAATTGAATGAAAAGCAAAAAAGTTTGTTAATCACAGTGTTTATTTGTTTTTTTTTTTAACTTTCCTGTTTATTTTATTAATTTTTCTTTAGTAAGTTTTTTTTTTTCGATACCATAACATTGTATGAACCTAAGTATATTTCTAACATATTTTTTTTTTTTATAAAACAATATAATACCTAGAACATAATAAAAATAAATACACGTTAACTTACAGGTCTGTAGCATTAAACATTTTTATAGTGTTTCAAAACGCAGCCTCAAACACAAAACAAAGCTAAACTAATGCACTGTGTGTTAATGTAACAGCTAACGTGGAAAAAACAAAATAGTAAATATTTGCTTTGACGTTTGTCGAGTGTTAGAATAGTAACATGAAATGCCTCGTTATTTTAGTTCCAGCCCATAACGATGACAAAAGACTCATTCTTATTAGCATCCGAGGCTTTCGTGACAGTATTTTTTAATATGTTCGAGCTTTATTTTTCATGTTTTTTTTTGTTTGTCTAACTCTTAGACAAAAAAAATTATGACTGTATTTCAGAATGATGTTGGAGCATAAATCCCTATTTAAATCTGACCATTTTGTATTAATTATCGACGAATTTAGTTCTACTATTATACGAAGTGCTCCAATTTAGCCTATTTTGCGCCAAAGCTGATATTTTGACGGTTAAAGATTTTCCGCAAGTTAAAACCTCAATACAGTTATGTTTATAAAGATAACTTTGACATAAACACGCGTCTGAGGCGCATCCTGTTTGTTTTTGTGAACAACGTAATTTTGCTGTTAACAGAAAATCAACTAATGCTGGTTAAGCAACTATGAACTTTAACACTTTACAATACGATGTTGGAATATTGGTAGAGGCTAGACTGTAACAAATAGGACCGTTTGAATAGTTTTGCCTATTTCATTAGTGTTTAGATACTTACGTTAGTGAACTTGAGTTACAGTTAGAATCCATAAGTTTGAAAAAGGCTCTTTAACATAGCATCTTTTACTCCTGCTAAACTTCTCACATTGGCAAGAAAAACGCGCAAAGAAACACGTTTACAAAAATTAAAAAAAGAACAGGAAAAAAAACAATTACGCAACACCGACTCCTGTTACACGTAATAGTTCGGAGCATGCAAGATGCATCATTAACAAGTCGATTCGTCCTGCCCGTTACATCAGCTGATAGCACAAAAAGCTCGACCTAACATCTGCCGGCCGAGAGGCCGTGAATCACCGGCCCTTGGCGCGTGCCGGCTCGAAAAAAAAAAGAAAAAAAAATCAAAAGTGTAAACTCCCGCCGACCGTTATAATCGCCTCGCCTGTGGGTGGACCGTGTTCGACCGAGTTTAAAAATCGAACATTTATTTTTTTATGAATTTTATATTCGTGATTATGGATAATGGTACTGTTATGTCATCTAAGTATGCTTCAATTATTTATCTTTATTTCTTCATCTTTTACAAATGTATCATATCATGAATTAAAGATAAAAGCTTGTTGTTTTGGATACTGAAATTATAACAGCGCTATAATATAAATCCATAAATATTCATTGTTTGTCAACCAATATTAGTTTTATACTAAACTAAATTACTAGAAGACAAAGTTTTGCCGTAAATCCTAAGCTTAATAAACTCAAGTTTTTCGATATTCTTATGATAAAACAGAAATTGCTTTTGGCGCAATAAATTTTCCTTAATTTCAAGATGGCGACGGGGACTTATTCCCGCGCTATTTAGTCTGCAAAAAAGCTAGAGAAATAGGTAAAATTCGAAAACAAAAGAGGCCATTTAAATGTGCGATAAAAACGGCAGTGATTTATTTGTAAGTTTCTTCGTAATGTTTATTGTATGTTTGTTTGCGAGAATTCTGAGGAAAACATTGTTATTCGATTAGTGAGACCATTTTGGCGACGATTTTACTATTTCCACCCATTATGGTGTCTATCGTAAATTTTCATGGCATCAAGATTAAACACTGAGATTTTTTTATCGTTTGCTGTAGGTATCTAAAGAAAAATGACAGTAACAGTGAATTTTGATTTTAATTTATACCCATCACACAAGCGCTTTACTTTGTGTCAATTATTTCATCACCATTGCTCTCTACTATGGTGAACGAAAACATCGTGATGAAACTGTCTGAGAACCAAAAATTCGAAGACATGTGACATCTACCAACCCGCACTGGGCCCGCGTGGTGGATTACGGCCCACTCCCTCTCACAGAGAGGAGGCCTGTGTCCCAGTAGTGGGAACGTTATAGGCTAATTATGATTATGAAACACTTCACACTAATATAATATTATAAAGGCGAAATTTGCGAGCGTGTTTGTATGTTCGTTACATCTTCACGCACAAACAGCTGGACCAATTTTGATAAAATTTAGTATGGAGATAGCTGACACCCTGAATTAACACAAATGCTACTTTTTATCCCGATATTCCAACGAGATCGACACTTATGCGGGTGAAACCGCGGGGCGCAGCTAGTACCTAAATAATAAATTAATGTATCTTTTATGTTTTCGTGTCTGTTTGCGTGACCGCGTTGTTCTTCTTAATTCCGCAACGGATTTTGATATGGTTTTCACCATCATTATGAGAATTTATTCCTAAAGGTTTATAAGTGAAATACATTTACTTACATCAAACTTACACGTAATAAAGGAATTTCAGTGTTTAGCCAAGTCGTAAAAGCCGTGCGAAGCAGGGGCACTCACTAATGGGTACATTAATCATTTTAAAATCGCGTAAACAATCATTTAAAGCCTCCTTACGTTCAAATGTTTCTAATACAACCTTCTTTCGCGCCTATAAAAACTAAGTCGTCTACTATTATAATAAGGCGACAGAATAACTACAAAATAAAACGAAATAGTCTCAACGACGCGACGTCTATTTATCATAGGGCTGATTTTTCAATTATCTGATAACTTTATTCGAGGAATAATATTGAGAAATTTTGAGAGTTATTTCATACAAAAAAAAACTGTCAAACGTCGTTTTTATTCGAGGAATAAAAGTTATCTGACAATGGAAAAATCAGCCCTTAGTTAGTATAATTCTCCTTTTTTAGTATAATTCGTTTATTTAAGCACGATAAAACAAAAAATACAATCAAGAATACGTTAGTCAAAGTCAGAAATGCTTAGTAAAAATATTGTGAGCCAACTCTATTTTTGAAAGTTTTTCTTAATGCTACCAATTCAATTGTTTTCCTTTGTCATTTCGATAGCACTTGTTTTTTATGTGCGGTAGATGATTTGCTTCACTTCGGATTATGAATTTAGCATAACCATTTTCTCCAGATTAGTTCAACCAATCAACATCCACTAACATGAGGATAGACCTTCTAAATGATACAATACGATTCCAAAGACAAGATGTTAAAATTGTGTAAAATAAGGTGCTGCAGCTTTCCCAATAAAGTTATACTTAGGAAGAAAAGAGGTTGGCTCTTGGCTGTTCTTTGGTTAACTTCAAACTTACTTAAAAATAGCTTTAAAAAATTACCTAATATAACCATCAGCAATCAAACACCGCTTGAACTCGACCACGTATAAAATTCTCCTTACACAAAATTAAATGACCAATCAAAATTCATTTATGACGAAAATGCAGCCGAAAATTTCACCCCCTTTTCCGAGGCGCGACGGTGTCATAAGAGGCGACCGAGGCGATTATATCAGGTGCGATCACCAATCACCCGGATAAGCGGGCGATTATAACAATATCCCGTTGCACCCTTCCCAATATTATCTGTTGCAGTCTGTGGGGTGGTCAGTATTCGGTCGCGGGCGTGTATGAGGTGAGATTAAACGGGGATTTAACAGAAACCTACGAATATGTATCTCCTATAAGTTCTTATCTGCATAATTAAATTGTTTCGTGATTAAACCACTAAAGATGAAACTATTAAAGGAAGAAATATGCCTTAAAGTGTGAAGAGGTGAACTAAGAATGGATTTTTTGGAACTTCATCCCAGACAGAGTTAAATGGGGTTGAAGTTTCCAAGCAAAAGGAGTACTTATTAACGAGCAAATGCTACTTATTTCTCAAATGAAATAGTTAAAATAATTTAAATTGCTTCTTGCTATACAATTCAAGCCGATAACAAATCCATCACACGGCACAACACCTTTTTCCCAACAATAGGTACAATCAGATAAAGGCAGAGGCGTTCCTTGCGCAGGCGGCGCTCTGCGATTGGAGCGCACCGCGCATGCGCGCATCTGCCGCACATGTTAACGCGTGCCCAGATAATGTGCGCGACATATGAACCGCACTATATAAATAATACATTTAAGTTTTTCAGAGAAAAAAAAAAGAAAAGCGACCGGTGTCCAAATAAATGTTTGGAACAGCTGAATTTGTTTTTTTAAAAGGTTGCCTGCTTCTGTCACCTTCTGTGTGATTTAGAAATAGATAGGGCATCGAAATTTTGGCATAGCTACCTACGTATGAATCAGTATTTTGTACCCCTATTGCATTTGGTAGATAGTGCTGATAGATCGTTTTATGGTGGAACCACCTTTGCTGTACTTTTTGAGTATCACTATAGTACTGCGCAAGAGTAGGTATTTTTGCAAAATTTTCTGTTATATATTAAATTTTTGATCTGAAATGATTATCTTTCTCGAAGTAAACGCTTCAATAGAAGGATGATGACAACATGTATTTTTATTCACCAATAAAAAAACCTACATAGTTTTATTCAATGTTGCAGACCAATCCAGGTGTCTTGTTAAACTAAGCAATTAACTTCCAGTAGCTGCATTTTTTATAAAGTTTCCATTAAAATGTTCCAAACTATAATTTTGTGCTATTAACTATCATAATCAGGTGTTTATTAATGTCTTTAATATGATAAAAACCTTATTACGGACCTATGCTGTTTATTTTGAGAATAAGATATTATTTTATACAAAATTAATTACTTAGGTATGTTATTTGTTATATCCACCAACCCGCACTGGGCCCGCGTGGTGGATTACGGCCCACTCCCTCTCACAGAGAGGAGGCCTGTGTCCCAGCAGTGGGAACGTTATAGGCTGATTATGTTATGTTATGTTATGTTATTTGTATAGAAACACTGTAAAACAACAGGAAATAATTTGCAATGAACCTTAAAACTTCATCGATTAAGAGTTCTCGTAGAAGCAAAAGCCAATTTTTAGTTAATAGATTAATAAATACAAAGGTTTTTAATCATTACAATGGTTCAACAAGGAAACACTGCATTAGTGCATGTACATATTTTAAAATATAAATATTTTATACGAATATATAATCATTCATAACCCTAATGCCTATAATCCCAAAAAGGGGTGCGTACTGTGGGTGTATTATCCACCCACACTGACTCATTGACACCTCAACAATGAAGATATTAACACCTCTATTAGGTCACCTTTTCCAAAAACAAAAGGCTTTTGTCTCCACCAAATTTTTATCCAGCCAGCTCGCATCTTAGTCATTATGGACTTCTAAAAAGGTTTTCTTCAAAGTAACCCTAGTACTTACTCAAAGTAGGCTTTAAATAAACGTAATTCCTGGACTCGAACAAAGGTGGGACCACCCATATCCCCCCCAAAAAGCTTTACGGTGCTTGTTTTAAAACTAATTTGCTAAAGTTACTTCGCAGCCGGTAACTTATAATCGTAAATTAAGTCAAGTACGTTTCTCGCTTCGCACTTTCTTTGGAAAAAACTTTTTTCGGTTACCGTTGTTCGAAAAAAGTATTCGTGCGATTTTACGTAGGTACCTACTCTCTGTTAGTATAGCTTTTTAATAAAAAGATAAGATTGTGATTATGTTGGCTTCTTTATTTATTTTCGAGGAGGTAAGTAATTTGTAATTTTTCAGGGCATTGAAGTTGGATTAAGGATTAGAACAATGGAATTTAACCTAACTACCACAAAACAGTGTTTATCAGTTGTTTAAGCTAAACACCTTTTAAACACGACATAATTCTATGGACTTTGACGTAACACTGACATTAGACACATGTTGAATGAACAAGTGATTAAGTTTTTGTGGTAAGACCCTAAAAGTTTTTCATTAACCTAAAAGTAGGTTGTATAGAAGAGATTAGGTAGAAGTAACAGTTTATACACACAATCGACATATAAAATAACTTGTTTTTGCATTAGATATCGCAGTTGACAGGGGAGAATGGAAGAAGAAGACGTATGGCACCGGTTCCATGTTAGTTACAGACGCCAGCACAGATTTTCAACTTTATCGCTAAAGCATAAGGTTCAAAGTTGATTGGGAAAATTTGACAGTTTCGTGTAGCTTGATGTGCTGGCGTCTGTACCTACATATTTACGAGTAGTTAGTGTCACTGTCTGGTGTTCTGTAATATGTTCTGTTTGAAAGCTCAGGTCATCGCAGTTTTCGAACTGTCTGGCACCGTACTGGCGATGACCTAAGCGAAACAAGTCTGACACACGTCTTTATTTTAGATTTATTATTCCATTAGCATCCATACTAATATTATAAATTCGAAAGTAACTCTGTCTGTCTGTCTGTATGTTACCTTTTCACGCCTAAACCGCTGAACCGATTTCGATGAAATTTGGTATAGAGATAGTTTGAGTCCCGGGAAAGGACATAGGATAGTTTTTATCACGATATTCAAACGGGATCGAAACTTACGCGGGTGAAACCGCGGGGCACAGCTAGTATGTTTATAATTTGTAATGTCATTTTCAGTAATGTGCCTGTTGGTAAGAAAAATAAATAGGCACATGCACTGCTGTATAAAATCTTTAAAGCCTTTTTTTTTTCGTCTACCGCGAAAAATGCTTAGAATATTATTCCACCACGTTCAAGATAATCATTTTGGCCAGTAAGAAGGATTTCCTGTCATAAAGCTACAATAAAAAAACTTAGATATAAAAAAATCATCGAAAAAAACTTTCGCCTTCGCGCGGGATGTCGTTGGTAAAAGAATTTCCCGATTTCGCGGAAACGGAATTTTCTTCGTTAAGTATTCTTTTACGATACTTTATTTAGGCTTTTAATAGGTACCTAAGTACTGAGGTTATATCATTTGGTCGGTCATTAAAACAAAAGCACTTGAATATGCGACCTAATTAAAAAGACAACTCGCAGTCGTTGCGTAGACCGAAGTGTGCGAATGCTCTTTCACGGCCTATTAATGTCGCTGTTATATTTTTATTGGTATTTTATGTTAATAAGCTTATCTCTATGTTTTGTTTTGAATTGTTTCTCTTTGTTTTGATAAATTGGTGTTTGATGATGATCATTATCATTACGAGCTTTCAGCGTTATTTTTCTTTTAGACATTTTGAGAAAATAAATGGAACTATTTGTACTTTTGCTTTATTTAAAATTTTCAGGATATTAAAACTTAAGAATTCAGTGTTACCAATTAGAGGTCTATATTTATCAATTATTTATTAAGGGGATTACAGGACATAAACGCAAAAAAGCAAGTTTTATAATGCCTAAAAGTATATGATCGACTACAGTAAACAAAATCAGAAAAATATATGATAGATACTTCAGAATATATGCTAGCTAGATAGTGTTTCAACTAATTTGATATGATAGATAAAAATCATGAAGATACCTCTAAAAACTTTCTTTTTACAATAAACATCTTACTAGTATACATACAATCATTCTGATTTTTGTCAGATTATTCTACAAGCAACATACTAAAGCACTAGTGTTTTAATTTTTTAGTCCAAACAATAGAGTTTTTGTAAATAGATAATTGCTTTATATTTTGCAATAAATTACCAGCATTGTGTCATCGCACTTCTCTTTCTTATCTATGCAGTCCAACAGTGACCGCGCTTTAGGTCATGTAGTCCCCTTAATCTCCTATTTATCTTCATCGACGCGCCATTTACGTGTCGCATCACTTGTCAAAGCGTCCGCCATCTTGTCAAGACCGCGTCACACAAGATGTCGACCGACACATTCGATCGTATAAATTAATGCAAATGACACGACAAGGCGACAACGAGGTATTTGCGTCAATCGCAAATCGATTCAACACATTTTTTATGAAATTTATCAGAATCGATTCGAATGTATAAAATATCTTATTGAAAACGAGAAGCGACGAATATTTAAGAATGATATTAACTTTAATTTTGGCAACCGTGGTCATGATCGTAAGTTATTTGTAATGGGGTGATAGATTATAACGAAATTAAGCGGCTGTTTAAAAGTAGACGTCGGTATCTTTATTAAGTTTCATGCCGAAACCAAACTGTCACCATATTATGCTTTATCTTCACCGTTACTCGAAATTTATATTTATATGTTGTTAAGTACATTTTTTATTGAAGTAATGAGCCATATTTTCCGCGTTAGGGTTGAATTTAAACATACTTAATATATTTCTGTATTTAATTCAGGCAGTTTGTTTTGTGAAGTATTCTCATATTGTGTCACTGTCCAAACTTATAGCAACTACATGTATTAAGGTGAATGCGCAAAATATGATTTGCGACTATAGATAATAGACATTTACAGAATTATAGTCATTAGAATCATTAATATCTCTTTAAGTTACTTACTTACTTATTTCTACCATAAACAATTTTCCATACGAGATTTGTTCTTAACGGTAGAAATCTAACTTAGAAAGACGTATTAATGATTCTAATTATTATAATTCTGTAAATACGTACCTGTTATAGTCGCGAATCATATTTTGATCAAGATACAACCTGACACTGACGTGAAAATTGCAAAAAACGTAAGAAAAATTGAATTTCCTCTTAAACTATGCGCCGCGCGTAGAGCTGTCATAGAAATTCTATGATTTAAATTCACGCCGAAATAAAATCACAAGGACGTTCGAATTTTGGTGCTGTATTTACCAACAATTCAGATGAGGGAGACCTTCTATAAGCAAATAACTTTATTCCTGGTTTGTGTTGTTGTATTAAGTTTCTATTTCTATTTTCGATATAAAGTAGATACTGAAGCAGCATTTCCAAAACTTTGGTATACTTAAACTAGCCAGCCAAGCAAATCTGCTGGACATTTCCTACAAAAGTTTTCTTGCATTTAAAACGCGACGTTCTTCGAATAAAATAAAGCTAGGTACTCACCTTCTTTTCGGTCAACTTCTCGCATCGCCGCTGCTTGCATATCTGATGCGACTTGTCGTTGCGACACGGCGCGCAGTCGCCGCAGTTGTCTTTGCGTTGGCAACCGATGCATTCGCCGCATCTTTTCCGCTTCTTCTTCGTCTGCGATCGGAAATACTGATTTATTATTAAGATTAGTGCCATTGAGGATAGTCGTTTTAAATAACGTGAACTGAATTGAAGTCTCTATTTTTCTGTTTGTAAAACTGTCTCTCTGAAACGTTAAAGTATCAGTTAAGTACGTAACGACATGTTTCGACTTTGCCATTTTTGTCAATTATTTCCTGCATTCCACTTAGCATTTTAATTATTTTTTAAAGAGGTTACTACCCAAAATACGAAAATTATAATTTTCAATTTATTGCACGATAAAATAGCACCGTTTAAAATTTTTAATTCGCGAAAATTGCTTCAAACTCTTCATTAAGTCATATTTTACTGTTACAACTCGCGTATCTGATCGCATTCCCGTTGGTTGCGTGTGCGATTCATTCACGAACCCGAGCAAAACGTTGGCCAAACCCTGCCAAATATTTGGCCAACTTTGAACCTCGCTTAGCTACAAACGCTTTTTGTGAGATGGAAAGGGAGAAAGATATGGCAAATGTTTGACAAATTGTGACCAATATAAAGGGACGTTGCAATTACTGGCCAGACAACAATTTCGGAGTATTCCGTGCTCATTATTATGACTCGTCTCGGTCCTGCGCCGGCGCATTGAATCGGAGCGATCTCATTTACACTCATTAGGACTTCGTAATTCGGCAGCCTTAGTAGTTATCGATGAAATTAATGTTTTTACTACGTCTTCAAAATTCATTTAATATTAATTGGCAGTACCACTTCTTTATAAAGATAAAGTTTACTTAGCTCCAATTTATATTGTTCAAACGTAAATTACAGGTAATCAATTTTTTACATATACATAGGTAAGCAATTTAAATACCTTCAATGTTGCAAAGCAAATTAATCCTCTAGAATAAAAACACACAACAGCTGTGATACGGTAAGAAGAGGTCCGCCATATTTGGTGCAATTTCATTCGTGCAACGTTCGTACTTATCTCGGCCGTAATCGGAACCAACCGATTGTGGCACCGACAAACAGCTGACGATTATTTAAATACGGAATTCTATTCAAATTCGTATTTCGAACGCTTGTTTTAGTTAGACGGCAAATAAACTTATGCTTCCGATAAAACGGGTACCAGTCATTATTTCAAGCCTATTTAAAAAAAAATAACTATATAAAGCCTGACTATTAAAAAATATACAAAGTATTATTAATTACAGTATCTAATCGCTCAAAATTGATATTCCTATTCCTATTAGCACCTTAGAAATATTCTAATCGCCCGTTCATCCTGCAGATGTTGTTTTTTTTTTTTTTCATTTTAATTAAGCCCACTGGCATTACAGTACATGCCTTTGCTTTGTAAGTACTAACCTTTAGTCTATTTTATGCAATAGTACAACAGATGTGACACGAAGCTTATTTCGCGGTAAATACTTATTTTAAATTATAAATGTGTGTTATGTGGAAACGTCTAAGTATAAAATATATTTTTTTTAACCATAATATGACACTTGTATTCTCCTAAGGGTTAAGCAGAGGTGTAGTACTATAGTACACCCACATTTCGCCAGTTTTGTTTATGTCACATGTAACAGGGCGAGCCTACTGCCATCGACCGGGCAATTATATTTTTTTAAATAGTAGGTAAATCAAACAATGAACTACTAATAGAGTGTTTCAATAATAAATAATACAAACTTCTTTTACACCAGAACCTAATTTACCAAAATAAAAATAAAATAAGGAGTCATAATATTTATCTATATCTAGCGATATCCAAGTGCTACGTCACTAAAATATAGCTCACTTCCGCTTTTCCTAATGTTTTGTCCTCATTTCTAGGAAGCTTTGGATTTTCCCCGTTTGACTCATTCCATTCGCATAATGAGTAATAGCTACGGCTAGACAAAGGAAAATGTAATCTATCATAGGGTAATAGAGAATAAATCTAAATGATGCAAGTTTAGTATTTTTATTTCAGCTTTGTAGTAATGGCGAAAAAGTTTTTCGATTCAAAATTAATGTTCTGGAATGCCTAATTTGAATTTTCTGTACCTACATTTTAGGTATATTTGAATTGGAGATCATTTTCAAGTTATGGAACAACAAACTGAATGTAATACTTGACAAGGTTCAAATTCCATAGCAACCAAAAACTAATTAGGACCTTTTTATTACAAATGGTCACTCAAAAATCAACTTAGAATGCTGTGCTGGCGCTGCTGCTGCGGCTGCGGAAAACCTCAAGCGGCGAAAATATAATAACCTTATCGGGAATTATATTTTCGAGCCGTTTGGGGTTGAAACCCTCGGGCCGTGGGGTCCGAGTGCTCATGGTCTTTTTACAGAAATTTCAAAACGGCTGGTTGACAATTCCCGTGACCCAAGGGCTGGCTTTTACCTTGGCCAAAGGCTAAGCATTGCCATACAACGTGGCAATGCCGCCAGTCTCTTGGGTAGGTACATTACCAGTCGACAGCGATGCGGATGAATTTTTCGACGCTATATTTTAGTTTTTGTATAGTTTTAGTTAAGTTAGTTTTTAATCTTGTTATTTTTGTTAATTAAGTTTTTAAATTCAAATAAAAGGAGTCACACTTAGAATACATTTTACTAAAGTAGATATCTGATTAAATGGCGATGGAATGTAGATTCTTCTCTGAGATTATGAACACTGCTATAGTTGAGTAATTTCATGATACTTTTTCGAATGAAACCATTATGAAACAGTGTAAAATAATTATAGGGAATTTTATTTATTTATTTGCGCTAAATGCAAGTAGCCTGTAATTAAGTTACTCATGAGTAATTTCAATACATCTTTATGATTGACGTTGTTAAAGTTAAAATTGCTATAAAGTATATTTCTATGAAGTATCCGATTACAATCAGTATTAACACAACGCAGCTGAACTTCGATAAATTAAATCGTCAAATAATTTAGTCGAGTCATCGCATCAATTACAAAATTAGTCGATTTTAAATCGACCGCTCTAATAACTATCTTATCGAGTACTGAGAAATTACCTAATGGAATTTCTTTTAAAAAAATAACCGTCAATATATCGATAAAAAGGTGTAACTTAGTCGATATTTAAAAAAAACTAAACATGTGTGAAATTCATTCGCGCGGAGTTCGTTGCATTTATTTGAATTTGCTGTATCCGTCCAATTAAGACATGCCATTGTGACTAATGATCATTAGAACTTACATCTGAAGCATTATAAGGTATAAAATAACGTAACAAGAAACGATTATTTATAACGTTTGCTGCAAAAATATCGTTTTTAATTGATTTTTTTGCTGGCAACACTAGTACTAACTTTGATATCTCATTCAAATACATTGAAGTACGTACTAAACATTTACTGCTAATCTCATAATTCACTTAAACAACACTCAATTATACTGATTACCGATCACTAAAGATGTAGTAGGTATCGACTAATCGAGGTGCATCTCTAATAATTACTGTCTATTGTAGAGGCAGCTGCGCGCCAAGGTGTTCGTTATTAGACTAGGAAATGCTGACATTTATTGTGCAAAGAATGTCGTCAAGTCTGGACCTTTCCTAGCAGGTCCTGCACTTAGATAAGTTTTTCTGAACTGGCAACTACAATTATAACAAATTGCTAAAAATTTTCTTATCCGTTCGAGTCTAAATTGGCAACTAACATTAGAATAGTTTTAGTTTTTAATTGATTAGCAGCAGTCGTGCATGTTGAAGTTGTTTTGTTAATTATTATTGTGTAGCAATGTTTGTTTTGTTGTTTTCATTAAAATACATTTAAGAAATTTCTTTGTATGTAATTAAATCAATTGCCTGGTTTTGTAAAATAGTCGTTTTGTAGCGATCGATGACTTTAGAAAACAAATGACAGTAGTTTGTCACTCCTAAAAGATGACCAAAAATAGACGTCATTGTATCCAAAAATGTAGTACCTACGTATATAGACTTATGATTTACCTAAAACTCCGTCTTTCAAGACAAAATTAAAACATCCTAACTCCGTTAATATCGAAGGCTTTTCAAAACTGCCGACTAATTGCATTCGCTGTTAAATTTCAAAGTCATAAAATTTTCTAAGCAGGACACGCATAAATCGCCCGACTTTAATTTGTGTTTTAAACGAGAGAGGAAGTTAATTTATTGGTGGAGCAAGAGAATCGGCTAACTATTAAATTTATAGCCGCGAAGACAAGGAGTTCGGCCATTTCGAAACTCAAGTCCGGGAATAAAAACTGCTTGGAGAATAATAAAAGGTGGAATTACGATGGAAGTTTCTCTTTTTCGGGTTCTCCCGAATATCCACTTTCGGCGGGCGTGTAGCTGAATGAAAATTCTGAGAATTCTTATATCTGGCGTCGAATATACGGTCGGCTTTTCGCGATTCCCCGGCGTCTTGTTTACGCAATTCACCAATTCGTGGGAAGGGAGATTAGTTGTCGTTCCCTATTTTATTGTGTTGCTTTTCAACTTGCCTACGTTTGGTGTATGCATCATTTTGTTTACAATGTTCTGTCATATATCAGCGACTAATGATTATAGGTTATGGTGCAGTAAATGGCAAAAATATTTGGCAAAGTCGAAAATGTCAATGTTTAGATTAATAGTTGGATGTAAACAGGTTTTAATTAGCAGCAGCTATATCAGTAAAATTAAAAGTTAACTAAACTCAGAATATTATAAACTAAACGGCTTGTATTTAGGCCCATTTCGTTTGATCTTTACATTTCATTTACCAAGAAATTGTGTCAAAATATTTACTGTAAACAAGGTCATGATTACCACTTTAGATTACAGAAGCTACTTTTGAAATATGAAAATTCTCACCTGTTTTTCACTGGTTATGTCGTCCATTTCCATCGGTCCCGTCGCCATGGGGGGTGCCCCATGCATCGGTGACTTGAACCCTGCAGTGGAAGACACCGCCGCGACCTGACCACTGCTCTCAGACCCGACCTCCATGTTAGACCCATCAGACTCTGTGCTGTTCGCGCGCATTTTCCGTCGCTCTTTCTTCCTAAAGTCCGATCTTGTTGGTGACGAACCGGTTCCGAACCCATTCGTCTTTTTCTCATAACCGTTATCAATCATCATTGGGTTCTGGAAATTACTGTGGTGTAGCCCATTCGGTGTATATTTCTCCTGTAGCGCTTTCACATCAAACGGCTCGTTTTTCAACACATGAACTACGGTCGGACTTTGTATGTTCTGTATTAAGCTCCCGTTTTGATGGAGGAGCGTTCCGTTTTGGTGTAAAATACCATTTTGTGTCGGATAAGCATTGATTGTGGCTATGTTTGGTTGGTAGAGTTGTATGTGTCTGTCATCGATGTACGCTTGTCCGGCCGGTGCCAGTTCCCTCGCCTGCAAGGGCGCTGGCACGATGGGGAAGCTTCGCGCGTTCACAGCTGTTAGTGTATGGAATGTTGTAGCGTTGACAGGTGACAGTGTCGTCAGGGTGGTCGATAAGGGCGCCATCTGCGCTAGAGTGGTCAGATGCGCAGGCGACGACGGCGTAGTGAGTTGCGTGAGCTGGGTTAACTGACTAGGACTCGCGCTCGGTGTCGGGCTCGCCGTGACCGGCACCGGGGTCACGCTAGGCAGACCCGTCTCCGGTATCACAGACGTTTCGGGAAACGTTTGGAACTGGCTTTGGAAGGACGGCAGCTTGTTCGTGATGGGCTGCAGTGTGACGGGCTGGTAGTCCAGTGCCGCTGAGAAACCAGCCCGTAGGAATGAATCTTTGGAGTGCACCGTGATGGGCATTGACTCCCACGGTCGGTACTGCGGCTGGCTGGCGATGACGGAGACCGTGTCTCCTGTTCTCTCGTAGTACTCCCAGGCGGGGTCGAGGAGCCGTGTGTCGGCTGTGAGGATCCGCTGCTCGTTCTCCATGTCGCCGAAAGAGGAGAACGGCGGTAGAGCGCTGTCTGCGCTTGCGTCGCTGTTGAGCGCCTCGCTCATGACGCCTTACCTCGACGCTGCCTCATCGCGTCGGGGACCATAAACCCTTACAAAAATAAGCTCTAAGTCTATTGTAGTACTGAACACTCGGAACTGCACTGGAACTTCCAATTTGTACTCTTGATGTGGCTCCGCTAATTTGTTAATGTTCGGTATCTAAGTAGCACTTATTGTTACGGTTATACGGCACACTGGTTTACACTAAAACTAATCACAATATCTTCGTTATCCAACTAAGGAATAAATATAAAAGTCCTTAATAAGAGGCAGTTGAACTTACACGAACTCTTACAGTCTAAGGGTTTATAAAAATCTTTGGCTGACTTCTTTTTACAAAATGCTCGAGGATACGGTTCGTATTATAATTGTTAACGATCGATAAAATATTTTGTGCACTCGTTTAACGATTTCTATTATTTTGGAACGTTTAAATACTGGTCGTTGGTTGATTAACTTCGCTCGTTTTCAAGGCTTTTTTATTGTAAATACCGATCAGACTTAAATTAATTTGTACTGTTTGGGAGTTAGCGTATACTATTTACGATTTAGATTTATCGTTAAAAGGTTAAAAAAATAGTGCTTATATTTAGTGCTTAGATTTTCGAAACGAAAGATATGACTGGAGGCTTTGGTTTGAGGATTTCGTGGCTTTTGGTTAAACGTGTTTCAGCTTCGGCGCATGAGGCGTCGTCTGGGCCGGTTATCCGTACGGCCGGCACCAATCTGCAAACAAAACATCACATTAGAGCAAACTGTTTAAGGAAAAATATAAGAAAATTTAAAACCTTCGATTTTTATTAGGGAACGATGTAAATTGTGAAGAAGGAAGAATAGAGGAGGTAAGAAAATTCGCAAGTTATGGACAGGCCCCGACATGTTTACTGCTATGGCGGGGCACGCATGCGCGAGGCTGTGTTTTGAATAGAGCGCGAATCGATGCAATGGCGCGAATAACCTATACTTGTGAACTTTCGAAGGAAATTGGTAACAATCAGCTGTTGTTTATTGTCTTCAATGTAATAGCTTTATGATATCCGAAATGAGATTAGTATTTTGAATTTCTTGAGTTTGAATTATGGGTTTGTTGTTGAGGTAAACGATGTAGAGAAGTTAGAAACCATAAATGATTGTAATTTGAGAATTAGTAGATAGATTTTTAATGTTGTGGAACTTAAAACATTGAATAATATGAAGAAACTACAGGACAGAATTTAAAAAGCGAGAAATCGACGAAAACAAAGTTGCAAAATGCAAAATAAGCACCATTTCTATCTTGGAACAGAAAATAAATTATAACCCTATGGACTTGACTTGAAGGTGACATAACTAGACCAAAAACATCACAATTGCAAAGCCTAAAAAAATTACTAAGTACCTACTTATCTAAAACGATAAGTTCTACCCGAAAAGTCACCTTTTAATATATAGTGCAAACAAATCCAAGTACCAAAATCATCTCAAAAGATAAACAGCATCACCGTATCAAACTAACATTAGCAAATCGTTCGGCGCGTTAATGTGCGTTGATAAAACCGCCGGTGCGCGATAATCACGTTGTCATATGCCGGTAACATTTCGCTGAGTGACGTCATAGCCCCCACACCCCGTTAACCTGACCCCAATAGCGTGCGTGCAAGCTCGTGCAAGAAAAGCGAAGAAAATTATTACTGTCCATCTAGTTAATCTTAAATTTGTAGTTTTTTTAATGTGGTAACTCCGTTTTGTAGATGGTAACATTGGCGAGACTCGATTCGGCATTGGTTTTTGAATTCGGAAAAGATTTTTTTCAAGAAACTCAAGCAGGCTGGTAGAAGTGTGTAATACCAATTAAACAGGTCTGTAGGTACTGTCAACAGCATTTCGAATTTAAAAATGGAGGTGGAGAAAACTGCTAAATGTGGTTATAATCGTCAAGATTGCTAGAAAAAAATCACTATGAATAAGAACTTAAAGACGAAGGTGAAACCAGACAAAAATTGTAGCATACACGAAAAAGAATAGAAGAAAATGCGTGGGAAACCACTAAAATAAATTGCTATTTGTATCCGTTTCCCGGCTGTTTACGAAGTAACTATTCTTTGTACTTTGGACAACATATTATGAGCACTACCAAATGTCTATGAAACAACAATAAAATGTGAGCTTTTTGTTGTACGACCAATTTGAGGATACGATCCAACGAGTTCTGTTTTAGAACTTCTTAAATGCCATCTTATTTGGTAGCATTATCACATGGAGTAAACAATTTCTATAAATAGAAGGGTACGGCAATAGTGCCTAATGCTACGCTCTATTTCTGTCTCACTATTTTAAGGGCGTACTATTTTTGAAATGTTTCAATTTAAAACTGTCTATTTTTCCACTGATCGAGATTCGATGCGACATTTTTAGAATATTTATTTATGGCTTGTTATTTTTAAGATGTAGATTGATTTCCTGGGATTGTTTTCCTTTTTTAGATTTGACTGTCATAGTTATAATAGCGAGATCTGTTTGTTTTTAATATTTTCAATTTTGTTTGAGACATTTCCGAAAGGTTCCGTTAGCCATAATATCTCCATCTATCATAAAATCGTGGAATTTGAATATCATTCTGAACATGCACAATTCTACATTTAAAATTTCAAAATTATTGTTCCAATTGACTCATCTACAAAAGGGTAGACACGCGTATATTTAAATATGGAACAAGAACTTTCATCGCGCGGAGAGGCAACGAGATCGATTAGCACTTCATTTGCAGTATTGATGACGTCAGAGCTTTGTTATTATTAAGCCTGGGATTATTTAAGTCGATAATTGTATAATTAGAGATATCACGTGATGGAACAGAATCGAATTCTATTTCAGAATCGGGATGCTGGTCTTGACATTCAACATTATTTATTTTTTGTTTGATAAAGGTGGCCTTTATTCCAAAAATATGCTGATGACCAATTTTAAAATAACTACCCTAACGTGTTAAAACTACTAAAAACCACGTACACGTATAGTTATACATATAATCTAACATAGGAAACCCCGGTAGCATTAATTTGAATATAATCTCTACATCATCTTAAACATTGCCGCTACTAATTCTTTATTGATGAAATTCTCTCATTATAAAAGTTTCGTGAATCGGAGCTATAACTAAGGCTTCCAAAGGATACGCATCAAAAGAAATGTCTTTTGTTTCCATCACAAAGAGGGAGTAAATTGCAACTTGCTTGTTTCGACTTTTTCGCTTTCCCTCAAGTACTGTGCCGTATTTTCCTGAGGGACTTAGAAGATTTTTCTGTTCCGTTACCCTATCTACATGAAATTAATGTAGCTTTGTGGCTTCTCGTATAATGTTGTGTTGGACAAACTTAACTGTCTAATGATGGATGAGTGGTTTGATGGATCTCTTTGAGTCCACAGTAGGGATGACATGGGATGTGTTGTATGGCGTTGATATTGTTGATGGTGAGTTATTGTATACTTTGAAGGTGTTCTGTGGTGTATGTCGCGTAAGGATCTATGACGTCATGTCACACTATTCCAATATCGAACAAATTCAAATCATCCTTTGTGATTCCACATTCACATTTGACAGGCCTGATGGTCTAGTGGTTAGTGACCCTGACTGCTATGCCGGAGGTCGTGGGTTCGATTCCCACCCAGGACAAATGTTTGTGTGATGAGCACGATTATTTGTTCTGTGTCTGGGTGTAATTTATCTATAATATGTATGTATTTAGAAATATATAAGTATGTTTATCAGTTGTCTAGTACCCATAACACAAGCTCTGCTTAGCTTGGGACTAGATGGCGTTGTGTGATAGTTGTGGAATATTATTATTATTATTATTATTATTATTATTCAAATCTCACGTCAACGTTCAAAAATCATTCCGCATTACATCACCATCACTCCAAAACGTTCCGACTAGTAATCACAGGGCAAAACTCTTTGTAGAAGCGCACAAAGAGCGTTCCTCGAAAAAAAATTAAAAAGCTCACTTCAGAACGCAACCGCCTCGCGTGTATGCTGTATGTGTTCGAGCGTGTGTGTCGCAAGGATTCAGAGGGTGTCAAAGTGTGGGTGTGTGTGGCCGTGTGGGTAGAACGCGATAGTATCTGGGTCTGGGTTGTCAAGGGCAACCGTACAACCGCTGCAGCGAAAGCATTGCGCTTTCAGCGTTGAGCTGCAATTATACGGAATATTTTTAGCGTCGGATGTTGTCGCTTTTTTGTAGCGACGCGCAAACTGCACCGAACTGCGTTTGGATGTTCGGAAATCATTGAGTCTTGTTATGAAGAATGTGGGTAGTGTGTTCGCGGGGTACATGGTTGTTTAACTTGTTTGTGGTAACATGTGGGTAGATTCTTACTACCTTGAACTAAACACTGATTTTAGATGATGAATTGATGACTATGCAGCCGAGGGGAGAGTAGAGCTTCATGGGAAATTATAGCCGTGTTATCTAACAATTTACTACATATTTGCAAATATTGATGAATGCTCCGAATGAATTTCATAGGGACATCGTTCTAAATTTTTTTAAAAGTTGAGAAGCTCTTAACAAAATTTAAGTACATATAAGACCAATTTATTGTAAAACAATTTCAATGCCTAATAAAAAGTCTTCCAACTACTCCAAAATATTGAATAACAGAACATAAAAAACGTATTTGAACAATTTTTCTTTACCAGCTGTGTACTGTAACATCCGTTTAAGCATAATACCTGCACAGGAAACCGATATCTTAGTATAAGTGATCATTCGTTGATGATAATCTGCTGATAACACATCGATGGTTACTGTAAGTAGTTCGTATATTCTTATCGATGGATCAGCACCTTCGTTTTGTTAAAAAGATGTTATAAAACCATTAAGAAGGTGCGAGTTTAATTTTTTATAATCTATGGTCAAGATGTCAATTCTTATTGGCTTTTTTGCTTCATCATTCTATTTTTAAATACCTTCGTGCAGTTCTTTTTTATTTCAATTCATCTTTTTTTCTTGTCAACCAGTACTATTAGCATTCTTCTTTGTTTTTAATTGTTCTTCAATTGTTGGTTTGTTAAACCCCATATGATCAACTGGTGGTTGTGCATGCAGTAGTAATCCTTTTACAACGGGTTTCATAACCAACTGTTGATGTTACGTCATTGGACCCCAATTAATCAGATCGACCAATCGGAAAGATGTAGGTGAGGATCACACAATAACTGCTATTATTTGCTTGTATGTCTATATGCTATTGTTCTTTACTAGAGCATGTTTATTTGACAGGACATCCGAAATATTCTAGGTATGATATGTTTTGCGTCAATTTATAGTGCAAGTGATTAATTTCATATATTTTCTCTTGTTACAAATTACGTACTGTGCTTCACATAGATAATCTTTTAGACTTTTATTACTTAAAATCAGAGTTCGTAATGCATCATCATCTACCAAGACGTTTCCCAACTACGTTGGGGTTGGCTTCTAGTCTAACCGGATGCATCTGAATACCAGTATTTTACATTGAGCGACTGCCTATCTGACTTCCACAGCCCAGTTACTGGGTAACACTATACCCCTATGTAAAACTGGTTGTCAGACTTTCTGGCTTTTGACTACCGTAACAACTATCAAAGATCTAGCGGAATGACAGCCGGGACCATTCCGAGACACGGAGGGATCTCGGTATGTAAAGATGGTCACCTATCCACGGACCGACTGTGGCAAGTGTAGCTTAACCTGATCGATCGACCCATGCGGCTGTTATTACTAGGCCATGACTGATACTTTAGGGTTTTCTACATTCAAGAAGACCATTTTATGATTGCATATTGTAACTACATATATTTCTTTTTGTGCCTCGTATTCCCCGAGTATTACTCATACGCCGAAATGCTCAAGAGATATCAACGTCTTTTATCCATTTATTGATCATGCTTTTACTGCTATTTCATCATCATATGCAATAGTTAGTCATACCAGGTCTATAGCCATCAGTTTTGGTATAGCCATTCTAGCCGCTGGTATATCCCTGTTACAACAAGAAGCAACTTGCTCTATGCTTTCATTGCCAGCAAAAACCGATTCCAAAATGTAATTTTCTTCGAATATCGAAATTGGGGCACCAAAAGGACTGTATAAAACAGTTATGATTTTTTCATTCATAGTTTCTCACACAAATACATCTATAAATCTGTATGTAATGACACAGCGGGCAGGATACGTACATCAGTCTGATTGCCGCCGAGCGATGCGGATTCAATTCTCGCTCTATTATTTTATACGAGCAACATTCAACGACGAGATGTCGTTATTAAGTGTTATTTCGTTTATTGTTTCAGTTTTGGTAGTAGGGTTTTCTTTATTTTCATTGTTTTCTTGTTTGGCAGCAAGATCTGCCGCGTTATCCTTGATTTCGACTTTCCGACAGTCTTCTGTTTTTCTAAGTCATCCATTGAAAAACTTTTAGTGTGTATGAGAAGTCGTTTGTCAGACTATATCCTTTTGGTGGTAAACAGGATTCAACTAAGCGTCCAGAACTTGAAGCAGATGCTTTACGTTTCATAAAACACGTAGTCTAGACGGCAAAGTAAATCCATATTATTTTCATAGACAAACAGTCGGAATCAAATCACAAAGTTATACAGAGTTATTGCTCTCTTTGTGTTCGATACAGAAAGTTTCTAGATGAGGAGTAACTTAATTCGATAAGTATACTAAAACGTAATATGTATACTCATATGGAATTCCAAAATATACGAAATTCATACTTCACTCTTTAACGATAACCGAAAAAATGCATTAAAAACCCAATAAAATCCATAAACATGCCAACATGATATCAGAACTCCATCAAATTTAAAACACATTAGAATGATAAGGCCTCTGCGATATAGAGTTACCGTCCCATCCCATTCAGCCACTCGAATCCAGTTGAATAGAAACGCAGATGTTTAGTTTTTTACGACAATCTTTCCCACACTACCACTTTTTCTGATGCCTTAATACTCCAGCAAACTTATTGTTGCACTTTCACGGGCTCTAACACATTCAATTTTAATCTCTAACGGCAACGAGATAGGGTGATTTTTGGATTTTCGTAAAAGCTGTTTAAAGTTGGTCGATACAGTTTTGTAAAGAATTTTTTGTGAGCACGTCTGTCTTTGCTATCGGATGCGACATCGGAAATTGAGCGTTTTTTGTACTTACACCTATGAGATGGAATTGTTTGAAGGAAGTCACATGTGTATGACGATGATTGTATGATTTAGTATTGTTTCCTTTATGTATTGTCGCATCGGGTAATTTAGGTTACCATTTATTTGAAATCATTTAAAAAGTTGACTAAATTGTTGCATCCGTAATATGATAGTAGGTACCGATTGCATTGAAGCTAGTGTTCCTCTTTCAGTTTTTTCACTAACTTCTATAATAACTAAGTACTCATCAATGAACTTTATCAATATAACCACATTAAAAGCATCTTGATTAAACGAATATAGACTTTCCAATACAAAACGAACAAAGTCTACGATCTTTATTTGTATCGACTCTAAATAATTCAGTAGCAACTTGAAGAACTTCCAATAAATAAAGACTGAAACTATAAAAATTTAATATTAACTATGAATGTAAGCGGTTCGCTCAACTTAAAACTGAATTCTCATTGAAAAGCGAGCGTTCACCGTCGCGACTCCCGCCCTTACCCAAATAAAATATCCGCCACAATTACATTTCCAAGAAAGTTTTCACTACACCGATGTTTAAACTTTTACCTAGACGGCTTGTACACATACTGAAGCAGCTATGTATACGTTCAAAGCGTAAGCGTCGCTTTGCTCAGGAGCAATAAGAGGAGGATTATCCGACAGAGAAAGTATGAATCAACTTATGATATTACTTGTGGCAATAATCGGGATATTTGAGACCACAGACGGATGAGGACGCCATTTGAACCTTTAGAGGTGATATTAATATTTCAGATTTTAGAATGTAAACGGTTGTTGACTTGGTAAGCTTAATTTGGGAGACTTAGGTTTTTGATGGTGCTGCAACGCCTGAAACTATACAATCATCAATATACACGAAAATGGATTTCGTTAAGTCTTTTCTACCAATTGATTGACACTACAATATGACACTAACAAACATGGAAAGCAATCTAATTACTGAAGTTTCTAGCTATGAGGTTAAATGTCGGGAATACAACCACGTACATACTCCGTAATACTACGGGATGGAAAACCAGCACATTGCTGATTCAATAACAAACATTGAGTATAGTATAATCTTACAAATCAATAATAAGGAGAAATATGGTTAAATCCTTTAGGTCTACCTACTAAAGGATTTAGTCAATTTCTATTGGGAAAGAGATGAAGTGTAGGATCGAAACAAGCCCAAAACTACTAGCGTTAAAACCAGGCAAACCAAGAACGACAACAATTCCACAAACACAAAATGTCCACGCTCAAAACAATCCAAAACTAGATTCAGAGGAAACATAACTCGCTTGTTCAACTAAAAAGGAAGCACATAGCATTGCACAATCCGTTGCGTTGCTCTCAGCTCTGTACCAACAGTAACTACTAACTGTTAGGCTCCGGCGAAATTGGCCAATTTGTTTATTTGTTTTCATTGGCTTCACTGAACTTGACTCCCTATTATCGCATTCGCGGGAGGAAGACGTATTATTTATTCGATTATTCCGTGGGACCGGAATCTTCGACGAAGTTCAGTGCTTAAAAGTAATCTTCCATATTCCGATATCCGATTGCGGAGTTGTTGGAGTTTTCGGTGAGTGGACTGTTACGAACATTTGCATTTGGTGTAGCCATTTGGGAGGCTGTTAAGTTTGTAAGTGTATTGCAATTTGTGCCTAATAAGATAAGTACTTGTACTTTGATCGGTCTGATACTGTCTTGTAGTGCAGTCTTGGCAGATGCAAAAGTTGACCATGCAATTGTTTAGATCATACAACCGACGTGCATGCTGAAAAGATATGATAAAGATTCTGTAAGTTGGATTAATCGTCAATTTAGAAGCTTGAAATGCAGATATTCAAGATCTTAAAAAGCTAAAGTCTTAAGTTTTTCAAATATCTAGAAACATTTTAAGGAAAGCTAAACCCAGAAATAGCATTCCTTAAAATGTTTCTAGACACTTGAAAAACAACTCAGCTTTTTAACTTAAGATTTTAAATTTCCATAAAATCTTAATAAAGTCTAAAAGTCTAAGAGCAAGTCTCAATTAAGGATCAATTAAGAATGTCCATTAAAAAGAGGACTACAAATCTAGAATCTTTTGTTACAAAACAAAAAATAAAAGCTTTTGTGGAGATGTAGGAGCTTTCTTGCAATGATTAGATAGAGCAGCACAATAAGTTGGTTTCTAAATGATTGATTAGTCTATTTTGTAAGTTAAAACGATTCTCAGAAAGATAAATTATTGTCTATGAAGGATTTTAAGAACTGTTCGGTATCTACATAGGGGAAATAAAGACAGATGGGGATGTAAAAGACGATCGAACGTGATCCTGGAAGTTTACAACTGGTCTTATAGTAACTAATTGATAGATTTCTCAGGTTTTGATTAAGCACTTTAGTTCCAAACATAAGGAAAGATCAAATAACCTTCTCAATGAAGTTTGAAGAAGGAAAGGAGCTTAAAGATTAGTGAAGCCCAATACCCAATCATTGGAAAAAAGTAGATAAGTCTGTTCAGGAAAGTTAAGAAGATTCGTTAGTTAAACTTTTAGAAGAGTCAATCAACATGGTTCGGCTTGAAATGAGGTCTATTTCAACTTTTTGATAGGTTTGACCTCCAGTTTTTGGACATCGGCCAGTTTGTGATTGGCTTTCTTCAAAAGCCTGTTTCACGGGGTCCTCGTCTACAAAACAATGCAATAAGACCAACATAGCTTGTAAAGTCGTTTGTAAGACCTTTGGAATGCCATTCTTTGAACTTACAAACTGCAATAAAGTAGATAAAAATCGTTCCCGCTCCAATTTCGCTCGTTGCAATTAAGCTCTAAATTATGTGACATCATGCACATCAGACAATGACAGCCGATGCGTCACCACAACGTGTCTCCGGATGCTATCACCGTGTCCCTGACGCGCAACTTTGCAACTCTCACACACTTTGTTAGGAACCGTCGTCTTTTGAGAACTACCACCAAGATCACATTCAATTACTTTCAGATAAGCGTGAGACAATGTAGTCTTGATGTGTTCCGACAATTCTTCGAGATACAGTTTACCAATTGCCTGCTACAACAACAAACGCCAAGCAGGAAAACAGGGATCGATTCGCGAAAGCACACAACGAAAGCTCTGGCGGAAGCACGCGAACGCGCACCGGACCTCGCTTCACGCTCTGCTGCCACCGCTCGAGCTCTATACGAGTACCTCTAACTAAACAATCCACAAAAACCAAAAGCTTCTATTCCACTACTTGGAAACACTTGCACATTTTGCCACAAAACTTTTGTGTAAGACGCGAACTCTGTACCTTCTCTCGCTCGATCCATCCGCGCCTCCTTTTTTTCTTCGTCTCGCTGCCTCGGAAACAAAACGGTCCGAAGGACGCAAGCGAAAAATAAACAAAAAGGGAATCGGAGTTCGCGATCGCGTCAGTTGTGCGCGTGTCGCGTCGCGCGGGGGCGATCTGCGTGCATGTGTACGCGGCGAGGTTCGGCGGCGGACTGGCGCGCGCGGCGGCGACGCAGCTGCCGCGGCGGCCAATGGCGCGCGGTCACGTGACGCGCCCCGCGCCCGCACACGCTCGTTCGCTTGTTTACAAATAATAATAATACGGCCGCCCGGTGGCGCCGCCTCTACGCCGCGGCCGGCTACGCGCGCTACGGGCTACGCACAGCTGTCGTTGCATTTGGCGGGATTCGATTCGGAGTTCGCTCAAAGCTTCGATCTGTTTACTTGGAGCTTTCGCGTTGGCGTGCTATCGATCGGTACAAGTTCGGTGCCGCGTTGTGGATGCGTTACACCAACTTACAACAATTTATGTTGTATTTAATGGATACTATTTTTGCTGTTAAATTTTTCCTGTTTTTGTAGCGCAGGAAGCCGAGAGTAATACCAAAATGGAGGTTAAAATTTCGGAAAAGGGTTAGAGAAATTATTACGCAATTTGGCTAAGAGGGTGCGACATTCGTCCCCATTTCGCGACAGGTTGATGTTTCCGATTGTTTTGCATTCAGGACGTAAGGTGCGTGAGGGCTCAACCCCAGTGCATGTGCTACGTGTGGCTGGTGGCACTGTGGCACTACACTCCCCTCGGTCTAAATCTGAGCTGAGCTGAGGTGCCCCGTGGTCTCGTGCTAAGGGATGGGACACTTGACGAACTCATTCTAATTGAACCCCTCATCTTTTACGCCTTACAAAAAGTGATAATTTATCTCCAATGTTTTGGTAATATTGATACAGCATAGGATCCAATTTAGCTCTCAAATTAGGGCTGGAAGGTACAGTTCTTGAATCGGGGAACCTAAAACGTCTAAAACACAAGTATACTAATTGCGTCTCTATCATTGGCATCATTGAAATTCGACATATACTTATTAGTCACAGTACAGACACCAGCACATCAAGCTACCCGAAACTGTCAAATTTTCCCAATCAACCTTGAAACTTATACTTTAGCGATAAAGTTGAAAATCTATTATAGTGACAGATTGTAGTAGCTAAGTATCCATTCACCCGAACAACACCTTGTGTATGTCCAGTATTCCTAGAAACCAATAAAACTAGCATTTAAAAATTGTCGTCTAAAGCTAATTTATTTACTACCTACTCAACATTCACCGGTATTTTTCAGAAGCTATAATTTACCCTTGGGTATTAATAAAACTAATTAGAATTAATAATCCTTGTAACGTATCATCCCTATTACTCACCGAAAGACGGACGAGAAAGCGAGATTATAAAGGTTCCGATTTTCATTCGTTCGAAAACCGGAGGCTATTAACAAACCTCCCAAGAAGTTTACAGGTAGGAAAACCAGAAACGCATGGTGCTCCATCATACATACATACATAATCAGCCTATAATGTTCCCACTGCTGGGACACAGGCCTCCTCTCTGTGAGAGGGAGCGGGCCGTAATCTACCACGCGGGCCCAGTGCGGGTTGGTAGATGTCACATGTCTTCGAATTTTTGGTTCCAGGACATGCCGGTTTCCTCACGATGTTTTCCTTCACCGTTTTGAGAGCAGTGGTGATGAAATAATTTACACAAAGTAAAGCGCCTGTCTGGGTTCGAACCTACGACCTACAACTCGTAAGTCGCGACCGTTACCACTGGGCCACCACTGCTCTCCATTCACGGTGCTCCATCATTTTGTTAAAAAAAAAACTGTATTTCTTTTATAGACATGCTCTGAGTGCTTTGACCACTTTATTGAAGTAAACATTACTTGAAAACCCCTGACTATTCAGTAGATTGAAAAAGGCATATGAATTAATACATACAATACAACCGATGAGACTTGACCAGTGGTTCCTAACCTTTTCGATCTTGCCACCCCTATGACTTAGCCAGGGAAACTGATTTACCCCCCCCTCCCTCTCCCTCATTTTACATTGGTAAATTAATTTGTTTTTATATGTACTATATTCATTGGAATATAGTACATATAAATACAAATTAATTTATTAGACATATGAAAATTGCACAAAAATATGACTCATTTATTTGTATAGATATTTACATTATAAGCTAACATATAAACTATAATAATATGTACAATTATATGAAAAAATCAACAAAATAATCATAGGGCATCAAAGAATTCGTCCGCATCGCTGTCAACAGGAACAGTTACCCAAAGAATTAGCATTGCCACGTTGTATGGCAATGCTAATTCTTTGGCTAAGAAATAGGCCAGCCCTCTGGTCACGAGAAGACTCGACTAAAAATATTGAGTCAGTTCTTACAATCATATTACCTATCTAGTATAATCTTATTACATACATAGGGCATGAAATGCACTGGCGAGCTAGATTCGGTCTTATTGGTCTAATCTTTGTTATAATATGTTACCAGCTTATTACCCTCGCAGAATATCAGTTTTACCCACGCAGGGGTAATTACCCCCAGGTTAGGAACCGTGGGACTAGACAACACTTTAGTCTGAAATCTTGTTAATACTAATAATACCTGGCTATTATTGTCCCAATGTAGGGTAAATACCTCTTCTTGTACATAAAGACACGAGTATTGATCACCACTCTTGCTCAAGACGGTTTGGCGATTTCAGATTTATTTTACCACAAGCAGAGCCCCGCAGTTTCACCCGCATAAGTGTCGATCCCGCGAGAATATCGGGATAAAAAGTATCCTATGAGTTATTCTGATGTATAAGCTATATTATTGTAAAGATTCATCAAAATCCGTTCAATAGTTTTTGCGTGAAAGAGTAACAAACATCCAACCATCTATCTATCTTCACAAACTTTCGCGTTTATAATATTATTATTAGGAAGTAGGATTAGTAGGACTAGCAGAGCCCCGCAGTTTTACCCGCATAAGTGTCGATCTCGTAGGAATATCGGGATAAAAAGTATCCTGTAGGTTATTCTGATGTCTATGCTACATTACTGTAAAGTTTCATCAAAATCCGTTGAGTAGTTTTTGCGTGAAAGTGTAACAAACATCCATCCATCCTCACAAACTTTCGCGTTTACGTTTTATCCCGATATTCCCACGGGATCGAAACTTATGCGGGTGAAACCGATTGGCGCTGCTTAGTATCTTTATATTTCTATACTTATAATAAATCTGTAGAAGTGAAAATTCTGTACATTGAAAATATCAAAAAAATAAATGGCAGGGGGTGTTACTAGACCGACACCGAACCCAAAAATGTGATTAAAAAAATTTTTGTCTGTCTGTCGGTCTGTCTGTCTATCTGTCTGTCTGTTTGTTCAGGCATCACGCAAAAACTATTGGTTCCATTACGATGAAACTTGGTATAATTATTCTTTAATATCGTGGGTACCACACTGAGTACTTTTTATCCCGGAAAAGTATATATACAATAAAAAACAAACTTAATTTTGCGGTTCGATCCCTAGACCCGATTACTGTACCAACCGCAAATAATAAGTTTAAGTCGTAGGTTACGTGGAGGGTGTGTTCTTTGTGAAGAGTAGGTATCCACTAAGAAAGTGTTTTTCGAAATTCCAACCCTAAAACGGGTGAATGGAGGGAGGGTGAAATTTCACGCGGATGAAGTCGCGGGCAGAAGCTAGTTTTTAAATAAAATGCCTAGGTAGGCACAGTAAGAAAGGACAAGGATGGCTGCGTTTCTGAATTTGCCAGGAATGCGAGGATGCGTGGCGTGGGATGAGTGTGAAACTAATCAAATAATATCGATTCGTTTCCGCTCAGTTAGCGGCTTGTCGAGACACCTACTTACATCCGAATATTTATTTTTCCACTAGCTATGCCCCGCAGTTTCACCCGCGTATATGTCGATCCTGTGGGAATATCGGGATAAAAAGTAACCTATATGTTAATCTAGGGTATCAGCTACCTCCATACAAAATTTTATCAAAATTGGTCCAGCCGTTTGAGCGTGAAGAAGTAACAAACATGTAAACACACACACTCACAAACTTTCGCCTTTATAATATTAGTGTGATTTTCAAGAAAATTTAACCTTTCTCATTATGTTTCATCATAAAGTTTAGTTTGGTCCCTATACTAAGCATAGTTACGACACATTATTGTTTGTTTTTCGAAAATATCTCTATTCTAATATCTGTCCTGAGCTGCCAAGGACCAATCTTTATCAAAGGAGTCCAGCTCATCCCACCATATCCGTCTGGGCGAACATATTTTTACCTCTCGTAAAAATGGCCACGAAATAAATATAACCTCCTACTTACGTGTTGCTTTATCATCCGTGTATCTTCAGAAGTAAGCCTTTAAATAACAAAGTTTGAGGGAGTGAAAGACAGTTTTTAATGCCCTAAGTTTCGAAAGCTTCATTATATTCCAAACTTGTGTTTTAGTGAAAATATGAAGAGCAGACTTTAGTTTCGCAGTCGCTGTTCGTTTTTATAAATCACTGGTAGTTCTTAGTGTAGACATTTTAAAATAAAGCTAGATAGAATATTTGTTTATAGTGAAAAATGTTAGCTTCTTATTAGTATTTTTTTTTTTTACAAACCGTCACTGTCCTTGAGCAAAGGCCTCCCCAAATCCTTCCAGACATCCTTTTCTAGCGCCACCTTGATCCAACCCTTGCGGTACGCTTCTAGGTCATTCGCCACATTTTCCTCTTATTAGTAACTAGCTGCGCCCCGCGGTTTTACCCGCGTAAATGTCGATCCCGTGGGAATATCGGGATAAAAACTGTGTCCTTCCCCGGGATGCAATCTATCTCTCTGCCAAATTTTATCGAAATCCGTTCAGGCGTGAAAAAGTAACATACAGACAGACAGACACAGTTACTTTCGAATTTATAATATTAGTATGGATAAGTACTTTTGAACAACCAGGTTTTCCTTGCGGCTTCGACCACGTGGAGTTCGGAAAAAATCCCCTGGGATCGTTCTACCGGGACATTAGAGTAGATATAAGGTATAGGTTGTGAGACATAAAAAAAATAACTTGTCAATATCGGTTAGGTTTAGGTAGCTAAAAATATGCATTTAAAAATCCTTCGTTACTATAATAAACTATATTTTTGCAGGCAATGGCTTTGGAAATACTATATTTTTGATAATAAAAAAACATTGACACGCCGGGAGTGCCGACAGAAGTGAAAACAAAACACAAACAGAATACATTGCCATCACTCATTGACATATCGGATACATCCCGAGGACAGCCGAATACATCCAAAGCGGTGTCGATTACGGTAACAGTGGCGCGAGTCCCATCCCAAAAAATGCCCAGCGCGCTTAAAAAAGTTTTCATTTCAAAAAGTTATAACTGAAGTTTAGATTGGTTGTAACTCTACCTCGCGGGGTTTTTGTCGTCTTGGTTACCAAATGATTGTTATTCGTTAATTAACAGTAACATGATCGTTCTTAATTTTCGTAGCTAACGTAGAACCAGTAATTACCTACCGTAAGCAACAAACAGTAATTAAATCCGTTTTTCATAGAAACTAGTCACTAAATAAGGATTTAAATTCGAAGCAAAAACCTTCAGTAATAGTACTTAAATAAATACTTATTCCGAAAATATGTAATTTCCCGATGACTCTATAACGTGAATGACGTTTTTCATTATTACTTTTCAGAGTACCGAAAACGTTTCGTTTCCGAGAATCGTATGAATTGGCGAGTGACGACCAATGCGGCCCGTACCGAAGTGACTCATCAGAATTTCACCCCCCACCCTTGTGTTACTCAGTTTCTGTGAAAACGTCATTATTTTCTATAACTCACATCATAATCCTAACATCTGGCAAACGTAGAATGAATTCGAGTTTTTTTTTTCGATTTTATAACTAAGGTCGGCTTATGGTTTTCATTAAAATCATAAAAAGTTAGTAAGTAATTAATTTGTTGTTAATCGTTTTTGTTTGATGCTACAATAAATGACGCATAAATTAATTGAAATCGTAGAAAAAATGCTTACGTAAATGACCCCGAAATTGGAACATAACAGAAACAAGAAATGCGTAAAGTTGGTACGAGATAAAAAATTCAAATAGTTGCAACGCGTGCAAACGTTTCTTGCATCGTGGCGCGCCAATTCCATTGCTACAAAAGTGCGTAATATCGATTACCGGATCCCTTACCCCATCTTCCGTCTCTTTCGCACGACGCACACTCCACTTCCGAAAACAATAAAAGCTTAAACGTGAACGCAGCGTTCCCAGCGCGACTTTGCGCGGGAAACATAGCTGCCATTTTGTTATTTTCGCGCTTGATATACGACCTTTTTTCCCGCTGCGCTCAACCCCCGTCACGGTTGCCATGACAACGGATCTGTCACACGCATAGAACATAAAACGCAGGCATTGATTTTTTCCTCGCTTCCTCTTTTACTTTTACGCGTGTCGAGCGACTTTTTGCTTGAATTTTTATTTTTTTCGAAAGCGACTTGGCGTCTGTCTTAGCGCTCGCTAAGTGCTTTTAGATTTATAGTGGCGAATGCTTGATTTTATAATTTTTAGTTTTGAGTAATTTGATTCATGCATTATTTAATTTTAGCGACATTAGGGTTGATTTTAGTTAAGGAATTATTTAACTGAGATTGTCTTATTTTCGTCATTAACTAAGTGAGACTGGAATCTTGCCTTATTTTTTTCAATTGCAATTTTTATCTTATTTATTTATTAAGAGGAATATTTTTTTGTTCACAAATAGATATAATAAGTTACGTTAAATTAAAATAAGTCGAAAGAGCTGAAATAATAACGTTAGAGCAAGTGCTACGTAATTGCAAATTCGTATAAAAATTATAATTTTTTTTTCGAATTTTTCGAAGAAGCGATATAACATCAACCATATACAGTTACATAGTCACAAGCGACGATAATTACAAAAATCTGGACAAAAGATATTGCTCCTCAAAGTTTCCTTTAATCAAGTTAAGAGTCACTTCAAAGGATTTCCTTTCCTTAATAAACAGTACATCGAGTTTAGCTTAAGGGAAAATTTGTTAAGGTAGGCTCAGTAAACCCGGGGGGTGAGGTCCAGGGGTTGAATTTTCCATCCCTTGCAGATGTGGCGATTTCACCCCTCGAATGTCTCGTTAACTCAATAGAAAGAAAAATATGTCAGCCCGTCAGGATCGCGAAAAGTGTGTCTTAATCTTTATATGCACAAAAATATGGGAAAGTGCGGTTACTTTTTTCTATTCATGTTTATTTTTTACTAGCAGCGCCCCGCGGTTTCACCCGCATAAGTTTCCTGTGGAAATATCGGGATAAAAACTATCTTTTGTCCTTTCCCGAAACTCAAACTATCTCTATACCAAATTTCATCTAAATCGGTTCAGCGGTTTAAGCGTGAAGAGGTAACAGACAGATAGACAGACACACTTTCGTATTTATTATAATACTAGCTGCGCCCCGCGGTTTCACCCGCATAAGTGTCGATCCCGTGGGAATATCGGGATAAAAACTATCCTATGTCCTTCCTCGGAATGCAATCTATCTCTATACCAAATTTCATCTAAATCGGTTCAGCGGTTTAAGCGTGAAGAGGTAACAGACAGACAGAAAGACACACTTCGCATTTATTCGCATTTATAATCTTGAGTGTATGGACGAAAATATGGGAAACCGCGGTTACCTTTTTCTATTCTTCTTTATTTTTTATGTAGGTCCACGTGTGTGTTTTGTAAGGGTCTTATAACGTGATCCTAAGATATTATACATATACACATACATAGCCTACAATGTTCCCACTGCTGGGACACAGGCCTCCTCTCCGTGAGAGGGGAGTGGGCCGTAATCCACCACGCAGGCCCAGTGCGGGTTGGTAGATGTCACATGTCTTCGAATTTTTGGTTCTAGGACATGCCGGTTTCCTCACGATGTTTTCCTTCACCGTTTTGAGAGCAGTGGTGATGAAATAATTTACACAAAGTAAAGCGCCTGTCTGGGCTCGAACCTACGACCTACAACTCGTAAGTCGCGGCCTTCACCACTGGGCCACCACTGCTCTATCCTAAGATATTGCTAGTATTAAATAAAAACTGGATAAGACTGGTACAGGAGCGTGGGGATTGGCACAAGAAACGAGAGGCCTTTGTCCAGCAGTGGGATAAGTAGGGCTGTTGATGATGATGATGAGTACACTTTGATCGACGACGTTCGACGGTTTGTCCATACAAAAAGAGAGCAAAGTATGGAACGACGTACGCATCCTTTCTCATCGTCGCGACGAACGCGTTCCGGCGTAGTGTGCTCCTTCTCAATCGTCAAAGTGCGAAAGGCCATCGATCAATGTGTCCTGACCCTTAAAGTGAATGACCGAATCAAGGTTGAGAAAGAGTTATTCTTAGTACCTATTACTTGCATCCAACTCTAACCTATATACAGTGTTAAAAAATTAACCCGAGGTGCTTTAGATCATCGAAGTGAACAACTTTCACAATGGGACTAACTCTGAAATCACGAAAAAAAAAATCAGCTGTTTCATAGATTCATTCTGGTCAAGTAGGTATTGAACTTTTGTATTAAACAGCAGAATTTTTTTTCGTGATTTCAGAGTTGGTCCCATAGTGAAAGTTGTTCAGTTCGATGGTCTAATGCACCTCTTAAAGTTTGTCGGGTTAATTTTTTCCCATTAAAATAGATGGACAAACTTTTAGAAATCATTCACCACCACAATAAGGACGATGGTAAAAAAAATATAAAAGAAAAACGCATTAGATACTTACAAGAAAAATAATCAGCTAACCAAAATACAATAATGTGCCGGCAATTTATTGGGTATTTTAGGTCGAAGTAAAATCACTTTAATCAGTGTTTTTTTTTGTTTATAGACGTACTGAGCGCTGTGTTAAAATTTGTCCATCTATTTTAATGGGACCCTGTATAATTTGGTTGAATTTTGGTCAAAAAACTTACTAAGTATTCGTCCCATTGCAAATAGAGTCTCATAAGCAGAAGAAACAAGTATTTAACACCACGCTTTTGCACTTGGCCTGTTCGTGTTCACGTATCGATTTGTAACCATTCAGTCCCTCTTCCCCTAAATTTACTTTAAAAATTCATGCGACATTGAAAAAGTGAAATTGGTCAAGACAGAATTGGACCCACATACATACACCCCTGCTTGGTCGCTTCATGACAATTTTTTTTTTTTATAAAATTATAAGTACCAATTAAAAATACATAATTGAACTTCGGCTACGTACAGTCACGAGCAATAATATGTCAACACTTGGCAACTTTCAATTGCGATATTTTCGTGAAATAACGAATGCAACGTTGAAATACGACACTTTACATAAACCTATGGGTTCGAAAATACTATGTTCGTAATAATATAAAATTTCATTCAAAATTAAAGGAGAAAATCGCCTCTGAATAAAGCCAAGTGTATACATACTTATAGACGTGACTGTACAGCTACGCCTTTTATATCAATGAAATAAATAAACTCTTGCGTCAACAAAAACGATCATCACACTAATATTATAAAGGCGAAAGTTTGTGAGTGTGTGTGTGTGTGTGTTTATATGTTTGTTACTTCTTCACGCTCGAACGGCTGGACCAATTTTGATGAAATTTGGTATAGAGATAGCTTGAGTCCCGGAAAAGGACATAGGGTACTTTTTATCCCGATATTCCCACGGGATCGAGACTTATGCGGGTAAAACCGCGGGGCGCAGCTAGTAAATAATAATTTAAATAAGAAAAATATATTTCACAGATGTTTTTCTTATTTGTGTGACCTTAGGCCCTAGCCCGAACGCGCGGAGTAAACGTATCATAAACTAGCTTCTGCCCGCGACTTCGTCCGCGTGAAATGTCCCGTTCCCCCGACCTACCCCGTCGCATCGCATCACCTGCCCGCGTATTTTTCGTATTACTTTGTTTTCGTTTGTTGTTCTTACTGATTTTTTTTTTCTATTTGATCGTCTCCTAAGGGTCATAGAGTGATGTTAAATAGCCTGGCTGTAGGCTATTCTCATTATCCTCATTAATTGGGTAGTTTTCGGTAGTTCCAGTGTTCCACCAGAAATTAGCGCGTTCAAACAATCACTTCAGCTTTATTATTAGTAGGTACTTATTTAAAGATTAGAACGATTTTAGAATTGAAAATACTCGATGCGCACATTGTTTGTCTTTTTTTTAGTGTATTCGTGTATCTATACATCTATACAAATAGATAAAATTGGAGTGTCTATTTGTAATATTAAAATAACCGCTTTTTACTAAATGCATATGGATGTATACACGGTACATATACCAAACTTACATTTTTTTAAATTTTTGTCTGTCTGTCTGTATGTTTGTTCCGGCTAATCTCCGAAACGGCTGAACCGATTTTGACGGGATTTTCACGGGCAGATAGCTGATATGATAAAGAGTAACTTAGGTTACTTTTATTTTAGAAAAAGAAAAAAAAATAGAGCCCCACGAAAAAAATTCAGGCGGGCGAAGTCGCGGGTAACAGCTGGTTTATATTATAATTAGTTTGTAATAAGTATATCTTTATATTTAAATTAATATCCATTCCTCAATTTTTTCGTAATTGCACCTACCACTGTTTGTCTCTGCATCACCCAAAGGTTGACTGATAGAAAATGCCTATGCATTAAGTCCGCCTGTGTACATTTATGTGCTTGAAGTATTCAATAAATATTTACGTAGTTTAAAGACTTTATTCACAACTATGTTTGATACTTACCCCCTTACTAATAAACGTATTATATCAGATGAATAGATACACACCGATTTCTCCCTTTCAGTCGTCAGTATTTGACTTTCGAAAGAAGAAGACAAAGCGTTGTGTAACTATACAGATGCTATACAACGTTTATAGGTAAGGGGGTTAGTCTTTAACGCATAGATATTTCTATGGTTTAACGTCTGATCCTAAATACAAAATCGGCCCTCTCACAAACGTTTGGCAGCCTTCAAACCTGTTGCATTTGCCACGTGCTATTGGAAATCGAGCTTTTGGACGACCGACCGCTTTGTTATCCTTTACTAGAGACTACAGCCAATAGGAATTTCAGGTAAGGTAGCTCTATTTATCAGTCTCAGCTTTACCTTCATTTCCTGAGACGTTTATTTCTGAAATTTGTTCACCAGTCCATCAATAAAAGGCGAACGGTGAAAATCACATATCGATACCTTAATTGGCAAACCAGCCAACACCATATGAGCAAATTTTTCAGGAGACACTTAAAACTGTATAATATTTGTTGTGTAAAAAAAAAAAAATACTAATCAAATCAAAAAATATTTTTGACGAAATTTGGAGTTGGCTGGTTTGCCAATTAAGGTATCGATATACCACCTAGTTTTTCAAATTTACCGATGTCTATTTATCTAATTATTTAATGGTTTAAACAAATACAAATTTCCCATAAGTCGCCTTTTACATTATCCAACCAATGGAGACTGTGTGTGTGTAAGTCCGGGTATTAGTATCGGCTCTCGACACGTAGTTATTTAGTGCTTAGTTAGACCATACATAATTAGCCTAAATTATTCCCACTGCTGGGACACAGGCCTCCTCTCTGTGAGAGGGAGTGGACCGTAATCCACCACGCCCAGTTGGTAGATGTCACACGTCTTCGAATTTTCGTTCTAGAACCTGCCGGTTCCCTCACGATGTTTTCCGTCACCGTTTTGCGAGCAGTTTTGATGTAATAATTCTACAATAAGTAAAGCGTCTGACTGGGTTCGAATATAATCAACCACATAAATATGGAAAACATTTTTAATTTTGTCGTATTAACTTGAACGAGTAAAGACCAATGATAATGTGCGAATAGTACGGGAGCCGAGTAGGCCGTCCGGCGACTGCTTACTGCCGCGCGTGTTTGTATGAAGATTTTGTTTTTTGTTAGGTATGATAATTTAGTGAGTTGCTTAATTGTGGGGCACTAGCAAAAAAAAAAATAATTGACAGGCTTTTTTTGATATATCTAGGTAGGCACTGCTTATGCCTATATGCAATGCACGCCACTGGTTCGAACCTACGACCTAGAACTCGTAAGTCGCGGCCGTTACCACTAGGCGACCACTGCCCCCTAGTTAGAGCATAGATTTCATTAACTTGTCTGTCGACGTCTTGTCAACATTCCCTTGCCGTTAATTAACATTACCCTGCCTAATATTTCAAGGAAACACATACATAAACTCAATAGCGGTAGGTAGAAACTATACAGGTTGAAATAGAAAACATGCGACAAATCGAAATGAGAGATTGTACCTACTCATCATTATGAACAACTTTTACTATGGGACCAAATCTGAAATCCTGAAAAAAAATCAGCTGTTCCCTACATTTTGACGAGTTATGCGAACAATGTAGAGAACAGCTGATTTTTTTTTCAGGATTTCAGATTTGGTCCCATAGTAAAAGTTGTTCATAATGATGAGTAGGTACAATCTCCCATTTCGATTTGTCGCATGTTTTAAATTTTACATTGTCCTTACATACTCCTTTTGCCTCGTTTACGTTCATATATCTGAAGGCCAATTCTAGTAATTTAAAACGTTCAAAATCTAGTGGCAGTCTCATCTCAGCGACAAACGAATGTCAAAAACTTGTCAAAATGTAGGGGAATTAGAGGTATTTTTGACAGATTGAGACTGAGATCAGACTGTGAACGTTCTTAAAATTACGAGAATTGCCCCTCTGGTCATACACGCACGCCAGTTGCGACTACTAGGTACTGTACGCATCTGACCTTTCTGAAGAACATTTCCTATAAGGCTACTACATGTCCTCCCAGGGCGGCCGTGCCAGACGGCGCGTACGTGTTCCACGCGCACCTCAAAGAGGTGTCAGCATTAAGGAAGGGGCCTGTTAGGGCCGAAGCCTGCCGGGGTTGCGGGATTGTCCGAAAGGGTTACCGCTACCCCGGAACATAAAGGGCTAAGGAAGGAACACGGATGGGTTTTAGTCAGTAAGAGTCTGACACTCCTTTCCGCTCCACCGAGATTGAGGGGTCATTTGATGATTTCCCATCCAAAAAAAAAAATGCCCTCCTCCCGACGTTTCCACTCACATCTGCCTTGTAATATTTTTTATAAACATTCAAGGAAATCTTACAAGAAAACACGCCAATATTGTTATAATATTCATATTTATTACAAACTAGAATAAAAGTGGAATGTACAAAAGAGAGGAATAATTTAATCTAGGCATCCGTTTCATACATACTAGGATTTAAAATAAAGTTTTATTTACCTATGACAAATCGCAATATAATACGACTCTGTAAGTCCCATGGAACATAGCATCATGAAGCATGAAACACATGAAGCGCATGAAGCTACTCCAAACTGTCAAATTTTCCCAATCAACTTTGAACCTTATTTGTTAGCAATAAAGTTGAAAATCTATTAAAGAAATTTGACAGATTGTAGTAGGTTGATGTGCTGGCGTCTGTACATAAGTAGGACATGGGTGGTGTGGTATACTTCTCCTACATCGACATCATCATATCTTAATCAAAAGCAAATATTTTATAGTTTGTTCCAAAAGTATCTGAAGAAAATGTAAACATCCAACGCTCCATTCGATCAAAAAACGTTCCTGTCACAAAAATTCTATATTCAAACTTAAAATTGCAGGCAATTTTAAGTCTTTGATTATTGAATTTTTACATAACATAACATCACGCTTGTAATGCCCGAAGGGTTAGGTAGAGGTGTACCTTAGTACACCCACATTTCGCCCGTTTTGTTTAAATCCCATGTAATAGGGAACGAGTCTATTGCTATCAACCGGGCACAAATCCAAACTCCGGGCTGCTACTGAAAAGATTCCTGATAGAAAAACCCAGTAACACTTTGCCCAACCTGGGAATCGCACGCGGGACCTCATCCTCAGCAGTATAGCGCTTGCGACCAGTATGACCAACGATGCAGTATTACGAAACAACGGCGTCGTTCACAGTCGATTTTCTTTTTAATGATATGGTTACTTGAATACTTAATTCCAAAATTCAAAGTTTATATCACCCTAAAGATGTTTTTATTTGACAATCGAGGTTAATTTTATAACCTCAATGAGTTTTTGATTATTTTTAAGTAATTACAATTGAATAAAATGTTATTCAAATAATATTTTTTGGAAAATTTGGTGAAGCAAAGTACCTTCATAATACAGATGAAAATATTACTGTCCTTTAGTGAATGATTACGTATTTAACATGAACATGGTTTGTTTATGCCCTGCCCATTGTCATTTAATATTGGCAATTCTTCAGGCACATTGCTCGCAGAACAGATGGCCGATGGGGCCGAAAGGTTCTAGAGTGGCGACCGCGTACCGGAAGACGTAGCGTTGGAAGGCCTCCCTCAAGATTGACCGATGACCTGGTCAAGGCAGCAGGAATTCGCTGCAAGCAAGAAGCACAAAGCCGGACGAAGTGCCTATGTCTAGCAGTGGACGTCTTTCGGCTTAAATTAAGAATGATGATGAGGGTTTGTTTACACTTTCGTAAGATACTTTTAGAATAGACCATACATTCTATAGTTTACCATTAGGTTTTATTATTTGCTCAGATGGGGTCTGAGAGATCATAATCTTAAAATCTAATTAAATTTTTTGAGTTAAGTTTGAAAAAAAAAATCAGAAATAAAAATAACAGACTACTTTTACAGAAAAATCAAGTTGGAAAATAAGTATTTATCTTTTATATTATAAAACAAAGCTAGGTATCATAGATATATTTACTTAGCAATAATATGGGCCAAATTGCCATCTAAAAAATGTGAATTGTTCAAATTACAAACATCAATTATCTTTTATTTACAAACCATCCATTTAATAATAATTAATACTTTGTTAAATGTCATTAAATTATAATTATAATACTCTGCCTTTAGGATAAAAGCGATATGTTATGAAATGCCTTTCGTATTTATTAATAAATATCTATATGTCATGATTATAGAAATATAAATGTTCAAAGGCAGTGATATCTTACAAATCCGCAAAACTTAATACAATAGCGATAGTAGTGCCATCTAGTATCAAATAGTAAAACTTCCAACAAAGTAAGAAAGTTTTAGCTATAATAATAAGTCACAAGTGGTACTTTCAAGTAAATTCAATTGGCTGTAAATGTGCATTGGCAACAACTTGGTATCCAAAACAAATCCGTGTAGAGGTTTTGTCCGCTAGATTGAAGGGCCACCAAACGTTTCTGGATGTATTTTTGCTCGCAGCGAGAAGTATATCCAGGAGGTATTGTACATAATCCATTGCATGTTGTAGACCTGTAACGTAATTCAACTTAATAGGTACACAATTTGTTTAACAAATTTTTATGTATATTATTGCTACTCGATAATAGATGGCTCTGTTTTCAAAAATCATACATCAGGTGTTTCTAATTTCTGAAGACAGATGGCGGTAGTAAAAGAAAGCTTGCTAATCGTCTGAAAATATTATTATGAAATTTAACATACGTGCAAATCTCAGCTCGCACCAGTTGCGACATGTTATCGGGCATGTTGACGACGTATTTCCAGCTGCCTTTGTTATTGAGGGCCGCTCGGGGAGTTATAAACTCGGTTCGGACGGAGCACAGAGTTTGTGTATTAGGTGCTGCCGCCTGCCGACGATGACGCTCTGCGGATGTTTCTTCGCTGTGAAATATAAAAATATTATGTAATGGAAGATTCGTCTATTCTATTACTGGAATCTAAAGCAATCGACTTAGTAAGTTCGTCCCAACCGCTAAAGTTAAAGAAAGTAACGTAAGGGCTTGAGAGATTCTGCACGCTTCCTTTGCGTAGCTTTTCTATTAATCTTCAAGAGGGCGCCACTATAGAACAACATGTCTCTTGATCGGTAAGCTTCTCCACATAGCGTTGACTTTTATTTTATACGTTTTAGTAATATTTTTCAAAGCTAGCCTACCAATTTTTGAAAACTATGACTGTTCCAGGGGTCATCTATTGGTAAAACGAACTGCCTACGGTGACCATCCAATCATCCTCCTACACTTTCCCAATTGATTTGTGATCAGCGACTATCATCACGCAGTTCGCTTCCTTCTGTGAAAATCAGCGCTGTGCGGTCATATAGTACAGCACCACGTGCTTATAATTATAAGTAAACGCTACTCTGCGTTTTTTGTTAGGAACCTTCTCCGGCGCGCACACAACAACTTACGAAAGTTTCATTACAATCGGTCGAGCCATTTTCGAGTTTTTGCGAGACTAACGGACGGCAATTGATTTTTATATACAGGGTGTTATTGAATTAACGCAAAACATCTTAAGGGGTCATTGTACTCATCATTATAAACAACTTTTACTATGGGAACAAACCTGAAATCGCAAAAAAAAAAAATCAGCTGTTCCCTACATTTTAACGAGTTATGCGAAAAAAAAGGGTCCATATTGGCTCAACTAAAGTTCTTTACCCGAAATTGTTCTTCCTAACGATTTGTAATCCGAATGATCACTCTTCCTAAAATTTTTCATCCTAAAGTTTTCATTCATACTATTTGTAGTGCTACCGGCGATGTTCATAACACTCATGTTTCCGAAAATTGTAGTTAATAATATCATTAATGTAAATATTTTAAACTCCTACTGTTTTTTATCATAACGGTTTTTATCCCTAAACATAATTACCATAATATTTTCATGGCCTGGGAGTTTATACGGGTAAGTAATATATGATATAATTACAAAACCTCTAATATTTACAAGATATAACAACTGAACCTATAATTTTATTTGATGTAATGATCAGTTAATATAATAAACGATTGATATAATTTTAATGTAACTAATTTCTATAAGAATAACAGACAATTAATATAAAATCGTTTGATATACCACTCAATAGACATATAAAACCTATTTAGTCTAATATGATAAACACTTTTTTTTCATCCTATGTCGACGGAGCCCCGCTTCGCGGGGCCCCTATTTCTGTGTAAAGGGTTTAAAGTAACCTAACCAAACCGAACCTCGGGGTGCTCTTCGCTCACCCTTGCATCTTATGTCGACGGAGCCCCGCTTCGCGGGGCCCCTATTTCTGTGTAAAGGGTTTAAAGTAACCTAACCAAACCGAACCTCGGGGTGCCCTTCGCTCGCTTTTGCATCCTATGTTGACGATCTAAACAAAAAAGATATGACTTTGAATAATAGTGTAAAAGATGGTTATGTTGAGAAAATATAGGAAAACAAATAAAAGTATAATATATGTTTATTGCTACTGACATTATGAAGTTGAATGATTCGGAATTATGAACATTAGAGACAGAGTAGTTAGGAATTGTGATTGTTAGGATGAAAAATGTTAGGAAGAACATTTTCGGATTTCCAATTATCGGAGTTGAAAATTTAGGTGAACTTTGGCGCACCCGAAAAAAAATGTAGGGAACAGCCACGGTATCTAACTATACTATACACGGTATCAGCTGTTCCCATAGATAATGTGGCTGTTCCCTACATTTATGTTCGCATAACTCGTCAAAATGTAGGGAACAGCTGATTTTTTTTCGCGATTTCAGATTTGTTCCCATAGTAAAAGTTGTTCATAATGATGAGTACAATACCAAGAGGTTTTGCGTTAATTCAATAACACGGTGTATAAGAAGAAAATGAAGATTATAGACTTGTTTCTTTATACTAAGGGCTGATTTTTCAATCGACCGATAAATTTTATCCGTGGAATAAAATTGCCGTCTGACAGTAGGCATTTGTATGGAAGAACTGTCAGAAATTCAAAATTATTCCTCCGATAAAATTATCTGGCGTTGAAAAAATCAGCCCTAAGTAGTTGTCCGAGCTAACTTATCTGTTCTGTGACACTAAAACATTTTTTCTTTCTTTTCTTTCCTTACTTAAGGGCGCTACACACGGCTAAGATACTATAACATTTTATCTTAGGATACAATATCGCTCGCCATACAATTCAATGGACCATTATACACGACGAAGATAATTATTTATTTCATATTCCATTGAATTGTATGGCGAGCGATATTGCATCTTAAGATAAAATATTATAGTATCAGCCGTATGTAGCGCCCTTTAACCTTTACTACTAACTCCTCACAACAAAAATATTTCACGAGATGTGAACATCTAGTGAAATATTTTCATTAGGTAGGTGTAGGTACTAACTTGGAAAGTCCCAGCGCTATCCTCAGCGCCTCAGCCCCCGTCAGCTTCCTCTTCTCAGCCGCCTGCACGAGCGCTGCATTTCTCTTGCGTCGCCGTGCGGTTGACGTGCGTGTCGGAAACGTCACCGAGCGTTCTATCGTCACGTCAGACCGGGATGGTGATACATATCTGTAATACGAGTGGGAAAATGTAAGATTTTATGTCTTTAGGGAATCATCAGCAGCCTAACCTTTTTCCAACTATACAGGTTGAAATTGAAAACATGCGACAAATCGAAATGGGAGATTGTACTCATCATTATGAACAACTTTTACTATGGGACCAAACCCAAAAACGCGAAAAATAAAAAAATCAGCTGTTCCCTACATTTATGTTCGCATAACTCGTTAATATGTAGGGAACAGTTGATTTTTTTTTGCGATTTCAGGTTTGGTCCCATAGTAAAAGTTGTTCATAATGATGAGTACAATCTCCCATTTCGATTTGAACCGGGTGCAGCTGAATAACAGTATTTTACATCCAGCGGTTGTCTATCTGACTTCCACAAGCCAGTCACTGAGTATTACGATACCCATTGGTGAGACTGGTTGTCAGACTTTCGGGATTTTGGCCTTTTAGAAGATGTGAGAAACAAAATGAGGATCCAAATGCACGAGTGAGTGGCCAGGTTAATAGGTACAAAAGAAAATACCATATAATATATATACCAAAAAATAATACCATTATTTATCATTAGATATAAGCACTTTGTATCTCATTTTAAGTGAACTATGTTATTTAAGTTCTTATGAGAAATAAAATATCTTTAAACCTAAAAGAATAAGAACTAAGCTAAATAGATATCTATAAAGAAAGAAAGAAGAAAGAAAGAAAATACTTTTATTTGCGGTGAACATGACGCACTAAAGAACAAAATACACAAAAAAAAAGAAAGGGTTGGGGGAAACGTGCATCACATCCACGCAAAACGGCTATCCCTCAGCTTTATGCTGCGACCCTATGCAAGACAGAGCCCCAGCGCTGGTTTTTACTATACTAACAAAAAATCCAGTATTTTATAAGGACAGGGATAAGACTAGCCAATTTCACCTAGTTCATGTTCATAGGCAAAAGAGATAACCGGTAACGTTATAGACAACAAAATAATGATAACTTAAACATGTTTCAAACCAACAACAATTTAATGAAAAGTTTTTTCTAACAATTAAAATTGTAAATAGTTAGGTAAAACATTATTATTCATTGAATTTGAGAACTCTCTAGCGGCGGCGCCGGCGCAGACCAAAGCTTCGACACTGACTGATTAATTGATCATGTTAACGAATCAAGAAGTTTCTACTAAACACATCGATCATAGAATAAAAAGTTGGCAAAAGATATAAATACATAAGTCGATAATGTATGAACAGCTATAAATCGTTCTTTGGTCGATGCTCTTTTGTTTTTCTCACGATGATTTTTCTCTTTGGATAAGGAACTTCGTAAAGACATCTTAAATCATTTTTAATGAGACAATCATACGATCTTAGAAAGATGTGAATGCATTCCATTGGGTTTCCTGACAAGGCCAAAGCCATTGGAAAACCGGGAAGTAGGTACGGCTGAGGAAATAACACCAAGAGAATATCCGCTATTGCCGACAAACTACGATCTCCAATGCCTTTGGTGAACTGATAAATGGACATCCCAAAACAATGAACGATTGTAGGGGTCATTGCTGGGCTCGTGTTTCGATTATTATTGAACCATGCGATGTGTAGCAGAGGCCTTTACTTGTCTGATAATATAATTATCTAAAGAAACTGGTTTAATATCTGATGGTATAATTTCTGATGAGCATTATAAAAAAAAACCAAATCATCATCTGCCTAGCCTTTTCGCAACCCAGTTACTGGGTACCACGATACCCCTTGGTAAGACTGGTTGTCAGACTTTCGGGCTTCTGACTACCCGTAACGACTGTCAAAGATCCACGAATGACAGCCGGGACCAACGGCTTAATTTGCTTTTCGAGGGGTCTCGGTATATAAAGATGGTCACCCATCCACAGACCAACCGCGGCAAGCGTAGCTTAACCTGATCGATCGACCTGCGTGGCTGTTATTATTTAGCCACGGGCCCCCTAGAAAATAAAACCAAAAGAGATATAAAATTGTACAAATTATACTCACTTCCACCACTCATTAGGATTATACTGCGACACCCCACCCGAAGAAGGTCGAAACCACTCATTGCTCTCATAATTCGGATAAAAATTCGAACTATCAAAGAAATTCTGATTAAAAGGGCTCTGTCTTAGAACCTTCTTATCATAATCTCCGAAGTTTCTGGTCGGGTTCCAACCACCGTAACCGTTGGGGGAGTAACCATGGAAACCGAATTTGGAGAAATTTGTTGCTTGGTATGCGTTGATGTTGTATGGTGTTGAATCGCTCGCTGTCGGCGGCTGAAGCGGCGTTTTCTGCGCAAATATATCTGCGGAAAAATGGTATATTAATAACTAGCTGCGCCCCGCTGTTTCACCCGCGTAATGTCGATCCCGTGGGAATATCGGGATAAAAAGCCTATATGTTAATCCAGGGTGTCAGCTACCTCCATACAAATTTTTTATCAAAATTGGTTTAGCCGTTTGAGCGTGAAGAAGTAACATATATATAAACGCACACACACACACACTCACAAACTTTCGCCTTTATAATATTAGTGTGATTAATTAATGGAAGAAATAATGGTGTTGATAATGCTTAGGTTTAACGGTGAACTGTGAATTCATTATTTAGGAATCCTACTAGGTACGGTCGAAAATTAGCTTTCGGCTTCCTCTCCCAATAATCCTTTCAACCATCAATGCTATGTCTGCCATTTTGAAAATTTCGTCTTCGCATTAATTATTGACTATTGTAGCAGTTCTTCTTTAAAGCTAGGATTAGTCTTTAAAGTGAGATAGTCAACAGTCTGTAACTACTTGTTTACTAATCTGGACAGTGCATAACCTCGACAGTTCAAAGATGAAAGCTCAAAAAACCGAGTGTGCTTATGACCACACGACTGAAGTGAAACTTCAAACGTATTTGGCTATGAGAGGAAGAGAGAAAGGAAGAGAAAAATGTGCGCGCGCACTGCTTTCTCTTGCTTATATCCCCCACTCAACTCCCGTTCGCCTCGCCCGATCACACTTTTCGTAACGCTTACGTCACGCGTTCGCCAGCTTACTCCCCACGTCAAGCGTGCGTAAAGAAGTTTCACTTCAAAAAGGCTCTTAAATTCCTGTTTACTTGGATAATCTTAACAACGTTCATGTATAAATAAACTGACTTCCTACTTAAGCTGTAATAGTTTCTAAAACCGTACAGTCGAACATGTAAATTGTACAGACGCCAGCACATCAAGCTACCCGAAACTGTCAAATTTTCACAATCAAACTTGAACCTTATGCTTGAGTGATAAAGTTGAAAATGTATTAAAGAAATTTGACAGATTGTAGGAGCTTGATGTGCTGCGTCTGTACATAACATCACGCCTTACTTTGCCAAAGGGTTGGGCAGAGGTGTACCTATAGTAGTTATAGTAGTACTTACACCCACATTTCGCCAGTTATTTACGTCTCAAGTAATAGGGGGTGAGGCTATTTCTATCAACCGTGCACAAATACAGACTCTGGGCTGCTACAGAGGAATTCCAGAAACAAAAAAAAAAACAAAAAAAAAAAATAGAAAATGCCTATGGCATTAAGTCCGCCTCTGTACATTTATGTACTTGAAGTATTATATAAAAAAAAACCCGAAAAAAACTGCCTGACCTGGGAATCGATTCCAGAACCTCGAGCTCAGCAGTAGCGCTTACTTATACATACATACATAATCAGCCTATAATGTTCCCACTGCTGGGACACAGGCCTCCTCTCGGTGAGAGGGAGTGGGCCGTAATCCACCACGCGGGCCTAGTGCGGATTGGCAAATGTCACATGTCTTCGAATTTTTGGTTCTAGGACATGCCGGTTTCCTCACGATGTTTACCTTCACCGTTTTGAGAGCAGTGGTGATGAAATAATTTACACAAAGTAAAGCGCCTGTCTGGGTTTGAACCTACGACCTGCAACTCGTAAGTCGCGGCCGTTACCACTTGGCCACCACTGCTCACTGACTGCGCAGTAGCGCTTACGACTAGTAAAACCACTAGGCAGTTAAATTACTGTACATTGCTTTAAATATTCAAAGGTGTACAGATTACGACAGCGTACGATTCATATCTTGTACGCGTACCTATACATCGAATTGGTCTTTACTATTTATTTATTAGAGAAATCTTTCTTACGAAAGTGCGTTCGATTGTAAGTAATATTGTAACTGGTACCTGATTTCATTAACTCTAGGAAACAGATGACTGAACGCCTAAATGATTTTCAACTCTCGACGCTGAGCATAGGGTTGAAAATTCAACAGTGCCCTTTTATTCCGGCATTCATTTAGGTGTCAGCTAGTCTCAATTAGTGAAAATGGGCTGCATACGCTGCAGTGTGAAAGTGTACAGTCGAGTTCATTAATATACTGGCAGTGACAATGTTTCAAAATATTGTAAGCATTAAAATGATCATATAGTTCTATACAAACTTAGACATCAATAAAATGTTTTCATATAAACTGTTCATAAGTATGTTACGGTAGTGCAGTCAAAAATATCTGACTACTCTTCGGAACATAAATATCTAAATACTCTAGTGTTCAATATATTTGTTGCAACCTAGGATTCATAAATATCTATACAGCTTTGAATATTCAACTAAATGGCCTTTACCATAAAATTTATTTTTGCTTGCCGGAGCAGAAGTTCGAGTAATAATGCAATATTGCCGTTGAAGGATGTCATAACTGACAACTTCAAGTTGATTTTGTTTCAAGATCTTTTTCATAGAAAAATAATTGCATAGATATTTGTGAACCTAACTTTGCGCTAAATAATATGAACAAGGGATTGCGCACAATTTTTAGAGTCTTTATCTGTAGTAATATTATTGATTTAATGTAGTCACATATTTATGATGTCACAGATTGTTTACAATTTATTGTACGGCGAAGCTGTTTAGAGTTTTATGAAACTTACCATTGCCTATATATTTTTGATTCATGAACTTGCTCAGATATTAAAGAACTCGACTGTACCTAAGTTTGACCTATGATCATTTTTACGATAGGTAGGTACATAGATATTTATACTATTTCATTACTGTAGAAGTGCTCTTACTTATTTTGCGTTTTATGCGCTTTATTTATGAATTTTTTCATGAGGGATTTCACTTAACATTATATTATTATTTCAGATTATTATTTAACTAAAAGTTCAATCTTAGTGTAATAAAATTAGGCATACCTAATGTGTAGTTTTATATTTATTAAGTTCAGCGTCCTTTCAAAATCATGTCCGTAAACATTATTTTGTACCTACTCACATATGTATATGTATAAATTAACGGTAAGTGAAATTAGTTGTCCAAAGGTACCTACCGATAATTTCAGGACAATTTTGTTCAATCGAACTTTTTTGTTATTGTCTAGGTAAGGTAAAAGTGTGAAGACTAGGTTTACATTCTCCTCAAATCAAACGAACCTTTACATAGGTACATGTTTACTCACCGTGATTATACCTCGTATGAAACTTAGTATTATAGTTCTTCTGGTAGTGGGGGTCATTGACCAGCGAGATCTGGTCTACGTGGGGCAGCGAGTTGGGCCCGTAGTCGTAAGGGTAGTCGTTTTTTTTCAGCGAGAATTCGTCTCGAGTCTCGTCTGATAGAAGAGTGCTGATATCGTACTGTCCTGCTTCGATCAGCTGGCGGATTATCTTCCTGGAAAATACAAGTAATTCGTATAAGTTTATTTGTTTCATAATAAACAGTTTTTAACAAATAGGTACATTTTAGAGGTTTTCTTTTAAGTATAGAGATACCTGTAATAAATACCTCCCTCTTCCATGTCTATGTATAGACGCCAGCGCATCAAGCTACTAAAATCTGTCAAATTTCTTTAATAGATTTTCAACTTTATCGCTAAAACATAAGGTTCAAAGTAGATTGGGAAAATTTGACAGTTTCGGGTAGCTTTATGTGCTGGCGTCTGTACAAACAAAGCCTCTTAATGACAGAATCAATTACAAAAAAAAAATTACAATAAGAAAAACTAAATTAGAGAATTTACATATAATATAAAAGTGGTTTAAAAGATACGGTATCGGCTGGTCTACAAATTCAAAGTCGCTCAGCGAGCTTTGGAAAGAGCTTTACTTGAAGTCTCACTAAGGTGCACGGTCGAATGAATCCGAAATGAAGTGATCCAACATAGGACTAAAGTAATTAAGCCGGCAATGGACTGGCCATATATCAGCTGTTGTAGAACCACAATTCAGCAAACGTATAGCATGACTACCGGTTAGACGACGATCTTCAAGGGTGGCTGCATAGCATTTCTATGAGTGGCTGGTAGCACCGGGGAGAGGTTAGCTGAGAATCGAGTTAAATGGCGTGCAATTGAGAGATAAATCTGGCAGTGGACTTCGGGTTGATGATGAGGAACTTACTCAGGATAAGGGTCCGGGTGCACACAGTATGTGAGCCCAGGCTGCGCACAGGGAGGTGTCCGGCCAGGTGGCGCCGGTTCCAGCACACAGTTATGTCCGTAGGGGCAGCTGTATCCATCTCCGCTATGTACTGATAACCAGAGTAACTGCAACAACGGAAAAAGAAGAATTAATTCTGCCATCCTCTTTTTTGTGTTTATTCGGGAGAACTTATCAGTATTTGATTTGAAGAAAGCACATTTGGCTAATATATTAATATAATGTCATAGCGAACAGTAGAATAGTGTGACCCTCTTTATACCGTAGTCAACTTTTATACCTTTGCGTAAGAGGGCTGCCCGATGCTTTTCAAAAACAAAAAACAGTCAATATTGTAGTCTAATCTTCTTTCATTCAATGTTTAAAATATAAATCTGCACAAATCAGATTACGTAAAAGAGAAACGTTGCTGAATTATCATGTCATCACCAAGTCATCATCATTATTGCTATGTCAATTGCAGACGTCAATCTTTAATGTGAATGTATCGTTTGGGCGTAGGACACGCCCATCTGGGCGGATCATACTGTCATCGGCATTATCTCCCTGTTGGCAAATTGACAGTATAATGATGTGGAAATAGTTGCTGTCAATATTATCTGTTACATCATTGCTACCGTTGGCAGTCGACGAGTACACGACGAGTATTCTTGATTGATCTATTTGAAATGAGTTTCGAGAAAAGAAATCGATCAATGTTAACATCAGGAAGTGTCGCTGGCCTAAGCGACACTTCCTGATGTTCGAATGTTAAAAATCTGGTGCGAAAATATCGCCAATAACGCAGCCGGATTTTTTTTATTTGTAGCAGAAAATGTACGTAATGCATGCAGCTACGACGAAACGACAATTTATTTATTTATCCATTTATTTCAGGCATCAAGGCCCATAGAAAACACATAAAATACAATATTAATATAACTTAAAAATACTATTTATTTATTAATCACAAAAAAAAAATACATCATTATAATTACAAACTAACTAAACACGATATGACGGCGGGGGCGGATGACAATGGTTATACTCATATAACAATTATCCGTACTCGTATCTCGCTGGCAAAACATTCGACTTGAAACGTATATTGGTAGTACTTTACTAGTCTAACGGTATTTTAGATTCTTGAATAATTATAAAGGTATACCTCTATGTTATTCGAACAAAGTTAACTCTTTCCTTAAGCGTCACCCTATCGAAATGCGATTGAGTAACGGGCCTTCACATTTTGACATTAGGCTGAACATGGCATTCTATATAACTTGTGAAAGTTCAGATTAATAGTTCACTTCCTGACTATAAACTAAACATTGGTGTGCAGAATTGAATGAGATTGAAATATTTCGAGTGTATGTAATTCCTTCTCCATACAATGTATTATATGTACGTAATTCTGGAATTTTAATTGAAGGCACAATCAAGGCCTGTTTAGTAGCAAAAGGTAACCATAATTTATATTAAGATTTGGAAGAGTATTCTATGTGGAAATTATCTGCATTGTTAATGGCATTGTCGCTTAAAATCGTACGAGTATGAGATAGAGACAAACGCAGGTTAGGAGTCCATAATACCTAATATTTATTGTATATGGAAAAGTAACATAGGTTCATACTCGTTGCACCTTCTTTACGACGTACGGCATTTCATACAAACTTTCAAGCCCTTGTTTTTCGAAATGAATGAACTGATTTTAATGAAACTTCATACGAATAAACAGGATACAAAGGTGTAAAAGTTAGAAAAGAAAATCGATTCATTAATTTCGAAAATCAAGGGCTTGAAAATTTGTATGAAATGCCGTACGTCGTAAACGCTCTTAAGCAATTCCAATCTTGTGACATAATATTACATATTCCATATTATATCATATCCATGTTACCACAAGTACATTGATCGTATAGAGAGCATCCAGAAAAGGTTCATCAAGTATTTGTGTTATCATCAAAAAGTGCCGTACCGGTCTGAAGATTACCTCAACCTCTGTAAGAAGTATCATATATTGCCCCTAATTAATCGGCGAGCAATCTCTGACTGTATTTCATTATTTAAAATTTTCAATAATTCTATTAATAACTCTGAAATTCTATCCAAATTTTATTTTAACGTTCCTGGAAGGTCGAAGCGATGGAACGCACCGTTGCGTGTTCCATTTAGCGCTACAAATTATAGGCAAAATTCATTTATAGTGCGTGCAAGTAGAAACTTTAATTACATTTGTAAACAGCATGATTTTGATACATTCACAACGAGTGTATCCTCGGCCAGAAAGTGCCTTAGCCTTAGCTTTTTTAATTAAGTTTTTTGTATGTTCGGGTTTCTATTCTTGTATTGAATATGAAATGTGAATTTTAGTTTAAGCTTGAATGTTATACTTACTGTTTTTTTTCTCTTTCTTTTTTTGGTAGCTGTGTTGTGTTGTTCACACTCTTCTTTTTTTTATAATCTGTTTTTAGAAGCGGTGACTTGTAATTGGCTGTCAGTCTCACATGCAATTTTTTCTATTCCGTTTGTTTTAGCTGTAAGTCATCCATCTATATATATAAAAATGAAACCCGTTTTCCGTTGTCACGACATAACATGAAAACGGCTGGACCGATTTCGCTAATTCTTTTTTTGTTGTGATCGGTATTGCCGGGACAAGGTTTGTATGAAAGAAAATTTTGGAAATTGGAAAAAAAAATTGCACCCGTGCGAAGCTGGGGCGGGCCGCTAGTAGTATATAAATAAATAAATATTATTGCAGGCTGATTATACATTATATTCAGTAATGAATATAATTCAAGAGGCCTCATTTGAACAACGAACCTATCATTATTACAATTACTTATGCTGATCATTACAGTAATTTTGATAAATTGTGAGAGGTTTGCGGTTAGCGGTCAGGAAGGCAGCACCTCAAATTATGTAGTTCTAATAACTTGTAGTAACAAGTTCAGGTTAAATATTTGGATTATTAGAACTACATAATTTGAGGTTACGTAGAATTCAGAAGAACAGCCATGAGAAGCAATAAGAGCACTCAAGAATATGTAAGGACTGGATGATATGGAATGAAGGAGTACTGAGACTGATGCCATTATTTATAAAGCTATCTATGCAGGCCTTGAAATACCGGTATTTTGGGAACTGGTACCATTGGCCTTGGTGTGTTACCGGTACCATATTAGTACCTGTACTATTGGTACCGGTACTAGTCGTAGTACCAGTACTTTTGGTATTTCTAAAAAGTCAAAGTCAAAGCATTTATTTCAAATAGGCACATAAAAGGCACTTTTGAACGTCAAAAATTATCTTAAAATAGAATTGATTCTAGTCTAATCAGTATCAGAACTATAACTTTGAGTGAGAAATTAGATATGTATAGTAAACTAAGTAAAACAGAAAAAATAACTTCAAAGTCGCCAATTGCGATTGCCGTTTTGCGTGGATGTGACGCATGTCCCCCTAACTTTTTTTATTCTTTGTGTTTATGTTCCTTTTTGCGTCAAGTTTCACGCAAATAAACGTATTTTCTTTCTTTCTAATTGTACTAGGTTCCACGTACAAATATGAGATTTGTGGTACGTGGTTAGGTTAGGAGTGCCGGTACCCGTCTGGAACAGGTACTCGTCTGGAACAGGCACTCCCTGGAACAGGTACCCGTCTGGAACAGGTACCTAAGTACTGAAATGGCGAGAACCGCTAAGTCCAAGCCCTGATGCTAGGATAGGTAAATAAAAAAAATCTATTAATCGAGAATCTTTCTATTTATGACGCCTACTGACTTTCTGACATCTCCTTTCACTGCGGATTTTTCAGACTAACAGGCAAAACCCTACGGCAATTGATTCAGTGTTTTCCTATATTAGCGCCAACTTGTATTCTAACTTAGCTTGGGTTCGACGTTTCCTTATGTAGGTATTAGCTGTAAGTGATTGTCCACTTAGAATATTTACACATTTAGGTGATTTGTCTCAGTGACAAGTAGAGTTTTCTCTCATTATTTTCTAAATAGTACTTATTGTCACATACGTGTGAGTATTCTGTACTTACTTGAATGCAAATTGTCGTGCTTTGATTCCATATTGCAACATTCGTACGTACCTATTATTGTTAAGAATTTACTAAAGTTATTTAGACATGTTAGAAAATAATTTTAACAAATTAATGTGTCCTTTTAATTTTTTACATGTAACATGTTTAAATATTTGTTTGTCCTTGGCGAAACATGTACCATGTTTTAAAGCAAATGAATATATTCTATTCTAAACTATTCGTGCGTAATAGTATATGGCATTCGCAGACAGCCTCATAAAACGCGAAGGAGTAAGTGTTAATAAATCAATCTTTACTCGTACAATTAACCTCAGAAGCTGGGAAATTATTAATACTCACTTAAATTACTTTACAACCTACAATTAATAAGTTTATAATAAGTTTAAGCAATTAACAGCTCAACTCGGACGAGAATATATATTATGCTTATGATCAAATCCCTACTAAATTAATATTATAATATTATAAATGCGAAAGTAGTCTGTAACCTGTTAATGTCTTAACCGCTAAATGGATATCGATGATGGTCTAGCTATGGCACATAGGTAGACCACGATCTAGGACTAGGGCACGGGATATTCCGATAGTACGTTCCCGTGGGATAATTTCCGACTTTTAGGAAGGCGTAGTCGCGGGCCAAAGTTTCTCTATATGACAAAATACCAGTGAAAAAATCAAACATCAATAACATTTTGCCTCTATTTTTAAGGACAGTTACAAAATGTCGATGCTCCAATTAAAATTGCGATCGAATCACTTACATAATGATTCAGACTTCTCACAAATAATGATGTAAGTGCGTTCGGCTGCGCCTGCGACGCTTGTCGGAACGCCCACTTTTTGTATAAATGTCAATGTCGCTGTTAGTCACGGGGATTAGGCTGCAGTAGTTCGTCCTAGTATCAAACTGGTTTACAAATAAAAGGGGAAATAGAATTTTTAATTTAATTTTTTCAATTTTTTTTTGTGCGGTTTTTTATATACTATAGAAAATACTGACCACCCGGGAAAAGAGGACAGTGATGCAATATTATCTGCTATCGAAAAAAAAGACAAGGGAGTCTTTAAACCATTTTGATGCGCTTAAGCACTAAGCTCAGCTTTTCTATACTTGAAACCGACAAACATCGTAAGGATACTCCAAAATCGTCAACACGCATTGGACATGTAATCGATGCTCATTTCTTCTCTGTATTAAAATACGCCTTCATCTTAAAGTGGGACAATAAAAAACAGGTTGATGTAAATGCTAAACTTAACCAACACCACAGTTAAAAATACATCCTCAGCCCTGCCACTACAAAAACACCGCGTTACTAATCTGACTACACGCATCTCGTATGCGCGTCGCGTAAACGAAAGCGTTTGAGTTAATCTGACGCGCTTCTTGAATAAACCATTGACTTCTCACGGCATCGAAAACTGGGACTTGACTGTTGATGTCTTATTCTAATGTTGAGGAAGTCTTCTATTTGAAGTGTTTTCTTAGGTGATAGTGCATTTGATGAGGTTATGTCATGTGTGGTGATGTCAAGACAGAATTAAATAGAACCAGTTGTGGAGTTCCGCAAAGGTTAATACTTGGTCCTCTCTCGTTGTATGCGGTCATATTCTGCAATGTAATCTCTTGGTTTACATCATGGTTTCAATATAGCATCAGTTCACACAATCAGATTAGTTGTGGGTTTCCACAGGGGCTTTTATTTGGTCGTATGCTGTTGCATTCAATACGATACGTACCAAATAAGTAATTGGTCTATAAACAAAACAACCGAGAAATATTACATACGAGTATGTCTAGGTTATAAAGTTTTATAATCATTATTTTTTGTAAATGAAAAATAATATTTACCGGATACCTAAGAACTATAAAATCAAATTGTTTTCACTTCATTAATTCATCGTATAATAGTAAATACACGTTACTTTCAAGAGACACGACATTTGAATAGGTTTAACGTAAGATATTCAATAGATGTAAGATTTGCCTTCACTTTGCAAGTATGTGTCGTAATTCGGTGATTCCGTTTGATGATACGCGAAGATTTGTCATTCGATGAATAGTAAAGTAAACACCGTTCTATTGGTGCTAATACATACACTTTTGTGGTAACTTTAAAATAGGTAATATTGGTGAGTAAATAACGCTTCTGCCAAAAAGTTTCTTAAAAGGTGTCTCTCTCTTGTGTCAGCGGGAGAGGCTCATCATTTACATCATCGACAGGGGCTGTTCCATCGACTTCTGACTCGGCAGTGAATGGAAGACCAGGCAAGCAAGGCTCAAAGTGAAAAGAGAGGAGGCATAGTCCTCATCCCTCTGTGCCAGTCTCATCCAGGTCATCCCCGAGGTCCTCTGAAGGGCGGGAATGGCTTCTGTGATTAAATATATAAGCCAGCCAACAATGTTAGAAGCGGGGCTGGTTTCCTAGGACGAGTCGAATCGTGGAAACTCTTATAAATTTATCTTACGTTTAAATTTAACGTAACATTGTCACCTCCGCGATGAGAGTGTTTCAGTTGACTACTGTAAGCATTCAATTCAAACATTTTCTTGGCCAAGAAGATTTAGTGATGTAGGCCCTGTTTTGGTAGTTACCTGGTTGCCTTGAAAATTAATATTGTCTTATTCCAGTCGTCATCGTCATCATCCTGCACTTATTTTGGAGCAGCACGTATTATTCATGCTGTCTCTTCATCTCAGTATTCACATCCATCATCTGCCTAGCCTTTTCCCAACTAAATTGGGGTCGGCTTCCAGTTTAAACTGATGTGTATTTTACATGGGGCGACTGCCTATCTGACCTCCACAACCCAGTTACTGGGTAATACGATGCCCCTTGGTAAGACTGGTTGTCAGACTTTCGGGCTTCTGACTTCCCGTAACAGTATTCACCTCTAACAATATCATAACACTTCCGCACATCTCCTTATGACATTTACCATTCCATAATGATTATTTACTGACTGCCTCGTTGGACAAGTGGTCGCAAGCGCTACTGTCAACAGAACCTCACGCACTTCCATCACGTTCTGGGTTCAATTGTGTGTCGGGTTTCCAGTCTCGGTAGAATGCGTGCCAGCTCCTACAGTATTCTGAAGTTTATACGTGATTACATTCCGAGCACGGCAGCAATGTGACGCAGCAATGTCGCGCAGCATTGCTGCCGTGCTCGGAATGTAATCACGTATAAACCCGTAGAAAATGTATGAGGACCAGTACTGACCAGTAGTGCTGCGACCGCACAGCCGCGGCAGCACTGCTGCGTGCTGCCGAGATCGGAATCATACCTTGAGTGTATTGTGTGATAGGTGGGACAGCCCCATGCTGGCTCACTGGATACGGCTACACACGTAGGTGTCAGTCGTTTCAATTTTCAATTTTGTGTTTTTACTAACATTAGGTTAAGTCTTTTACTAACAACATATGGATTTTAATCTGCAATAAATTTGTTATTATTATTATATCAGGAATTTCTCAGTAGCAGCCCGCAGTCTGGATATGTGCCCGGTTGATGGCAATAGGCTTGCCCCCTATTACGTGGGACTTAAACGTAACTGGTGAAATGTGGGTAAACCTTTGCCTAAGCCTTCGAGGATTACAGGCGTGATGTTATGTCATGTGTTATATGTATATATGACAGAGAAGGCATGTGTGTCTCGTTATCATCAGCCATATAATTTAAACTACCGTGGGCGTACTGTGGGTATGTGTTGGTTATTGCGCAATAGAAAAACCGTTTTCAGTTCAAATAAGATTAAAATTTCACGAAAAAATTAATTACACCGGCGAATCATCCACTGTAGGTACACGACACAACCAGATACGGAACGCGGACACAACCTGGAACGCGGACAGTTTCTGAGCACATGCTGTTCGTATGGTGTCCAGTCTCCAAGAGAGCCCCACAACGTTCTGTCGCCCTGTCGTCGACCCCTCACGAACTCAGGCTAGACTCTATCAGCGCCACCAGATGGCGCTCGCGTCCCGATCAGTTAAGTGAATGACGTATTTCTGACACGCTCCGACATATACACACATCAAGTGTCTAGGGATCAACATATATTTTTGCAATAACTTTTCTCCTGATTGATATTAATTAAAATTTTCTTTAAGGATTCATCAAATAAAGTGTTTTCGTTTGTCACAGTAACGATAAACCAAGTCTCCTTTGCATTAATAAAGAAATTTGCCATTTTCCTAATAAAGGGATTTTTGACATTTGAACCACTAACACAAAAGTTCGAAAAAAAGACTGAAATAACAGTTTTCTTTAAAATTTTATTGGGTAACTTAAACAATTAATAATCCGTGTTTCTACCGCGAACACTAACAACACAAGAACATCGGTTTGGCATACTCAAAATGAGTTCATCCAAATCACGCTGTGGAATGGCCGCCCATGTTCGTTGCAACAACAAAAAAAGGTCTTCTTGCGACTGGATACCCTCCATATTCGGCAGAGCTCTTCTCTGTAGCATATCCCATGCATGCTCAATCGGGTTCAAGTCTGGCGACTGAGCAGGCCAGGGCAGGACATTGATGTTAGCTGCGGCGAGAGTCTGTCTTACAACTCTTGCGGTGTGCGGTCGTGCATTATCATGCATTAACTGAAATAAGGGACCGATTTGCACTTGTAGAGGAACGATGACGTCTGATACAATCGTCTCAGCATAAATTTGAGCGTTGAGGTTGCCTCTGATCCAAATCAACTCAGTTCTTCCGCCGATCCAAATACCCGCCCATACCATGATGGTTCCACCTCTATAAGGATGGACTTCCTGGCAGGATTTTAATCGCTGTTGGCGTCCAGGGGTTCTCCAGTGTCGTATACGTCTTGTATCCGGTCTCATACCAAAACGAGACTCATCAGAAAAGCACACGAAACGCCATTGTTCTTCTGCCCAATTTCTGTGTTCAAGAGCCCATTGATATCGAATCCTACGATTGTGCATTGCTATAGGTGGTACCCGTAGCGGTCTTCGGGAATGAAGGTTCACTTCATGCAAGCGGTTTCTGACTGTTTGGTCGCTAATTAAGTTCCCTGAAGAGTGATGAAGCCTCACGGCTAACATCATGGCGGTTATTGTTGGAGCTCTTCGAGTTAAGATTTGAATGTATCGGTCTTGTCTCCGTGTGGTGCAGCGATACCGTCCTCCATGGCGCTCAGCCACGGTACCAGTGCTTCGGTAACGTGTCCAAAGTCGACTGATAACACTCTGACTTGTATTCAGAGCTAAAGCCACAGTACGTTGCCGGGAACCAGCTTCTATCATTCCCACGGCTCTGAGCATTTCTTCCCTGCTTAAATGACGTCGCCGCTCCATAATAACGTTGGTTTTAATCAGTAGTAGGGAAACATTAGCACTAATAATGTCTTCAATGCGTTGTATGTTTTTATAGGGAAAATATTGACAGCTGATTTTCATCTTTTACTCGAATTTGATTCACAGTTCCTGATTCAAATTATAAAATGCACCAAAAAGGATCCATATAAATTTATAAAATCATAAAGGAGAATGGCAGAAGTTCATAGAACGCTGGCATTAAACTTTTTTAGTTTCCACAGAAATAAAAGTGGCATGGTTTGATAGGGAATATTATGAGCTTTTGTTAAATAAATAAATAAAAAATAATAACAATGGGGTTAAAGAGAAATCTTAGTTTTTGTAAAAGTGAGGTTAAGTGCATTAATGTTTGTACTTTAATAGGTTATTTTACCTCTATTACTATTTTAACGCATAAATGTTTATTGTATGCATAACATATTGATAATTATGCTTTGTAATGACTGCAAAAATGATAAATAACTACTTGTTGAAGTTTATTTAGTCCCACTGATCATAGACCTAATGACAGTTTCAAGTGTAGGTACTCGGTCAGTTTTAATTAACCGGTCAAGCACCGCGCGTCTCCAATTGGAGACGAAACAATAGAAAATCAATTGTGTCTCATTAGCGGAGCTCGACAGATTAATTATGTACTGTATACTTTATGCCTGTTTCATTTTCTCGCAATCGAAGTGAAAAGCAGAGTGTATAACTCAGGCATAAACGAGCCATATTACCCCTCGACTTAACTATCCACACTCGCCTGCGGCTCGGGTGGTTAAACTCAGTAATCACAGAAAACTCAGGAGACTCTAGAGACTCACTTATCGGAATCTAAGCATATAATATTGTTGAGGATAATTATCTAAGGATGACAGGATTATTGTAGGTACAATAAAAAAACAGTATTTAATCATAATATTTGACTCATGCTCATCATCATATATAATTAAGCAATATAATTATTAGCTAAGAAAGGTGCAGAGGGAGACAGGCTATCTTGATGCCGTGCCCATGCCAAGTACCAGATGATTGACATGATATGGGCACAGCATCCTACTGTTCTTCGTCCAACAATGCAATTGCAACAGTATAGTTTTATAGCTTCCCGGCCACTTAGAGAGCTGTCAATCAAAATATAAACAAAGTATATCTTTCTTCCTACATGTCTAGACTTAATTCTTGCAGAACGAAACGTCGAGGTCCAAGTCTAGCAACGGTCGTTCCGAAAAAGGTAGGAGTCTTCGAAATCCAAAAGCAAGCCAGGTCGTTGTAAAAATCCACGTAAAACTTTGGGCGCACAAAACATTCACGCCAGCACAAAATAGTAGCGAGCGAGTATGTCAATGCGAGCGAGCCACAGAGTACTTTTTGATAGACTGCGAATGTGACTTGTGAAGTTTTGTGTGTCATCTTCTAAATGTTTGTTGGTTTGCCATGACAACACTGTCATATAGTATAACAAGTCCAAAAAGCCTTGTTTCCGGCTGCTCAACTTACTCATATTTAATGAGATTTAATCCCAATTCTCAATAATAACGTTAATCTGGCTATCATTACATAAAAATAAGCGCTTTTTTTTAAAATAGCTTTGTATTCTGTACCTTTCCAAAACTAGCAATGCCAAAAACTGCCATCTCCTTTATTACAAAGCCACATCTCAATCTCAAGAAATCCGCATAAAAATGCTTGATCCCTAGACACTTTTGATGTGTGTATATTTTGCAATAGCACATATGACAATGATAATTTCAAAGTAGAGCATTGTCATCTCTTTATTAGCCTTTCATATCAATCAGTCTCGAAGGTCTCATTAACCTTCGAGGTTGCCCAACCTAATGTGTCACTATTAGTCACCAGTGTCACACAATTGTCACTTCTCTAGATTGTGACAGTTCTCATTGAGTATTGTTGTGTATTGTCGTTAAATAACCTCGTTGTTTGGTGATAGATGAGACATAGGTAGGCGTTGCATCAGTTTTAGTGACGATTCTTTCTTTCCGTCCACGAAAACGTTAAAACGAGCACCTATTTCCATAAATTTTATGAACGTGGACGGGAATGTCTTTGACAATTTCGTGGAATTCTAACAGCGCACATTAGGTAGTAAGGTTCCTATTGCTTTAAAATGGAGCTCTTCAATGTTGAGTAATCTTGTTGCCACTATTTCAATAAAAACGAGGAAACTAACAGAGATTGATGGAAATCGTTGTGTACAGAGTTCAACTTTGAACCATAGAGAGCTTTAACATCTGAAGAGAAAAAACATCCGAAGGAAAGATTCCTTTCAGTCATTTGACAGGTGTAGTTCGAGATTAGACAAACTGTTCTAAAATTTGGTACATGCAGTGAGGTACTGTAATGATTAAAAAATAAGTTACCTTCCCGTGGTCGCATGCCGCTGTACTAACATACTTATAAGCTGTGGTAGCATGCGACCACGGGGAGGTACTTTCTTGTTTCATCCTTTTCAGTAGCCGGGTTTTAGTTTTTAAACTTTTTTTTAAATTTAATTATTTAGGGGCTTTGTTTTTCAGTAATATTTATATTTTGAAATGTGCTACTTAAGCCCTTTCATTTGATACCCAACAATGCGCCATACCAAAATATTTATTTTTAAATTCATGACTTTATGTCCGGTAGAGAGCGCCATATTGAATTTAGTATGACGTCACGTAGCCTATAACCGGTAGACGGTCAAGACGCTTCTAACGATACCTCATTTGTCAAATTACTATAAGGACTTTTGACGTTATGAGGGAACAGATGAACATGCATATACACATACCGGTTAAAATCATATACCCTCCTTAGTCGGGTAAAAAGCTCCTTCCTTCTCTATATGCGAAGTGGTTTTTACTCTGCTGCAGTGCTATTCTGTAGAAATCTCACCGTGAAAACTTAGGTGAAGTGAGTTTGAAGTGAGCTTTCAATAGTGTCACTCCTTAGCATCACGTAGACTGACAGCTCACTTGAAGCTCACTTCACCTAAGTTTTTACGGTGAGATTTTTACAGAATAGCACCGCTGTAGTCCAAAAAACTGACAGTTTTATTTTAAAATACTCGCTTCCGAAGTTGGGATCTCAACCACTTATTCAACGTAGACTTACTCAATTAAAAAAAAGTTGTTATCTTCAATCACAGCAATTAAGCTACCACAGTACTACGGTACGATACAAGATACTAATCGTGTATTGCGTTAAACTGTCGTAATAGTAACGTAACAAACAAAGCGATCTCAGATCTTCCGATTTTTTACTAATATTATCACCGCGGTTGCATTGTTTGCGAAACTTCCTATAACACGACCATGTTTCAGAGTTTACGTTTAGAATACTTATGTTTTTAGAGATCCATATAGGAAGGACCCATTTCTGCTATGTTAGACTACGATGATGTTTCTGTTATGTTAGTAGATCAATGATCTTCATATTCATCTCATCTATTAGCATTGGCGTAGCTAGGGATTTTGTCTAAGGGGGGCAGCCGTCCTGCTAATCTACCACAGTCAAAACTCTACAAACCTCACATCTTGGTTAAAATCTACGAACTAGAAGGTTTCCGTCTTTTCCTTTTGAGGTACGGAACCCTAATAAAAGCGATTAAACAGTAAGTACTTCAATACTGTTGATTTTTCTAGGGTGGGCAAAGAAATTCCTAGAGTGGTCATTGCCCACCCTTGCCCCCCCCTCCCCTCTAGCTAAGCCCATGTCTATTAGTCTGTCATACAAAATAATATGTGTCTGTGTATGTGTATAGTACAAGTAACTGCGACCAAACTTGGATATAGTGCTCGCCGTCCGCTGCCGCAGCCTCGCTTGCATCGCTCGCCCGGCTCGCGCGTGGTTGGTCACAGTTCTAACCTAACCCATTTTATTGGGGTGCCCTAGCTTAGTTACTGCGGTCAACTGTGTGAAAAAGCAAGGAATTGAAAAAGACTCTCATTATTTTAAGAAAGTGTACACCATTAGAAGGTTAATGATTTTTTAGAGAGTTATTTAAGTATTTCTCTTTCATATTTGAGGTGTATACGGAACGCTGTTTTTCGCGGCTCACGCACTTGTCACTAATAAATGTTTCTCTTAATTTAGCGGGGTAACATCATATTCTACGATTGTTAGTTACATAATGTGCATTGAATAACAAATTACATAGCTGTAATTATATACCTCAGAGCATACGAGTATGTAACCCTTAATCGTATATAAACGTGTGTGAGCAAGAGAATGTCTATGAATGAATGTGAATGTGTGTGTGTGTGTGCTGTGTGTGTGTGTGAAATTGCTCACGGTTTTATGATTATTTTTAATTCATTTAACTTGAATGATTTAATTAAGATAAACTTCGACTAGATTTTGTATACCTAATAAAAAAATGTTATTCATGTATTACATTTGTATTGAAACTTAAGAACGGCCTCCACTTAATGCTACGTACGCGATACGACTTTTTGCTATAGAGTCGCTATACTTTCAACTTCGTTGCATTTTTTAAATTTTCTACCAAATTTTTTTTTCTTAGCGCTGCCTCGGCGGTCAGCCCCAATACCAACCGTATTAGCTCACTCATCTTTCATCTTATGAGCAATTCTTATGTAGCTCAAGGGGCCTAAAAAGGCCACTTTGGCACACACAGATAAAAGGATACCTAACACATAAAAATAATAGAACACAATATAATATAACACATAGAAGGATAATATTATGAATCATAATAAAAGTCGTAAAATGGTCACAAACTGACAATTCATAATATTATTTGACATTAAAGTAATGCATATTTTGTGGACCATTTTACGAATCTCCATACAAAACTGTCAAACAGATAAATTGGGTGAAATTGTACGCAAATAATATAATGAATTGTCAGTTTGTGACCATTTTACGACTTTTATTATGATTCATAATGTTATCCTTTTATGATTCTGCCAAAGTGGCCCTTTTAGGCCCCCAAGTCAACACGAGATCAGTCGCAGATATCAAGCTTTATAATCGCTTCGCTTTGGACGCATCCTATCCTTACACCATTATGAAATGCAGCAAATCGTACATCGTTCCACGCAGTATGTCTGACATTGTCTACAAACCTCAACCACAATCTAGTTCAAGGGTGAGGCGCACTCTACATCCGCCATTTCATAACAGATAGCTGCTTCGATTTGCTTTTGATCCAGTTATGGGTCTGAGTTTTAGAGGTGACGAAGAGTCGCGGAATTTCCCGAGCTTGCACGATGTTAATTGCAGTTGCAATTTGCGTTCGTGCTTTGTAGATTGGTAAGAATGCTTTATTTCAACATTGATGACACATTCTGTGTGGTTCTTACCAAAGATCATTCTTTCGTAACCGTCAGTCGCCAGAGCTTACTCTAAGGCTGAGGCTACATTATTCCGCGACGCGACCTGCGACACATGAGCGATTAAAACAAATAAATGAATGCTCACGTATATGGCTACACCGTACATCAAATATTACTAGCGATCTTTGATTTCTTTATGCGATAGGAACAACATTACTGTAATCACGGCATCGGCTACATGAACATATCAGCGAAATTGAAGCGAATTTATTAGAGAAATTTCTCACTTACACGACTACCTAGTTCAACAGTGCTACTAAATATGCATGTGGCTACATTATGCGTATAGTAAACCGCGATGGATGATTTGATAGCATGTGTACTGTAGCCACGTCATCGCCGAATATACGCCGGATTTTCGCTTAGCCATACCATGTTTATCTCGTTTCGTTCTTCCAGTCGCATCGCAAATCGCTGCCTACTGTAGCCGCAGCCTAAGAGGATAGACAGCATATCATTTATGTGTAGTAATTTTGATTGTTTAGCTATCAGATGGATTTCGTGATTAACAATAGATACTAAATATATTTATTGCTTTCACATGTGAAATTAGGTGGTAGGTTTTACAGAATGTGATTATTGTGGACCCTGTCCGGCACAGCAAAAGTAGGAGAGAGGAAGAGGGCTTTTATTTGACTACTTAGTTGTTATAATAAATATTGTAATTATTTTAATAATCTGTCAAGCGCCGCTAATGAGACACAATTGATTTTCTAACGTTTCGTCGCCGATCGGCGAACCGCGACGCTTGACCGGTTAATATTTGTCATTTAAATATTCATTGATATTATAATAGCAAGTATATAATAGAAATTGTTTTAATTAATTTATGAACTAGCAGCTCCCCGCGGTTTCAGCCGCTTGAGCTTCGATCATAAAAAAAAAAATCGCCAATTTAATGGTAATATGCCTAGGCATATTTTTGTGAGAATAATAGTATTTAATTGTTGTTATTAGTTATAGTTTATGTTTTATGTTGGTACTTATTATAATAATATGTATTTACTTTGATTTTTGATTTAGGTATGTTATTGGTATCTTAAGTCGTGTAAATCAAATAAATATCTAAATAAATAAGTGCAAACCCACTGTTCTAATTTTAGGAGTATTGCCTAAAAACACGCTCCGTTAGAAAGTAGTCATAACTCACTTTATAACAACAAAAAAAAAACTGCAATAAACACGAATCTGAGTGAAATCCGGCAGATAACATCTGATGCAACAAGTTTGAATACCAAGTTACGTCCTTGCTATAGGCCTGTGGAAACACACGGTGTGCATTTATAAGCGTGCCCGTAAGACGCGGCATTTTTAGTAAAAAAATTAAAAAAACCTATAACTACAACTTCCTACTAAACCAATAAGTCTTTTATAAGATCCGAAACTAACGCATTGATACGATCGCCAAAAAGATTGAAAGCTCAAGATAACGATTGGTCCAAGGTCCGCGCGTAACCTATGTATGTAGTACGATACAATAGAAAATCAATTTTGTCTCATTGGCGGAGCTCAATGAGTTAACGGAAATTTTTGAAAAGTCTCTGTTTGTGTGTTCAAGGAGCTCATTTCTTCCGGTTAGGCGCATGTGGTTAGAAAAATACAGAACAAGGTATTTCCTTTCTTCCGAAATACTAAATCAGGTTGATTGTTTTAAGGACGAACAAGATACCCCTTTTGTCCAAGCTAGAAAGAATTGGAATAAGGGGAACCCCTCTTATGCTTTTTAAAGATTATCTCTCAAACAGAAGGCAGAGAGTTAAGATAGGGACATACATCAGTAATGACGTGGAGGTATCATTCGGCGTGCCTCAAGGAAGCGTATTAGGACCAACACTTTTCTTAATGTACATTAACGACCTATGTAACTTAAAAGTAGAAAGCGCAAAAATTTTTTCTTACGCCGATGATACTTCCATTGTCTTTTATGGGGATAACTGGTCCGAAGTAAAGCTCAAAACTGAAATAGGTATGGCTCAAATTGCAAATTGGCTTAATGAAAATCTTCTTACGCTAAACGCAACCAAGACCAATTATATATGTTTTACAATTAGAAATCGCTCACAACCAGATCAAGACTTAAATATAAAAATACATTCCTGTAAACGAGCCATGAATTATGCCTGTACATGTCCTGTAATTAATAAAGTATCACAGACAAAATATTTAGGGGTTATAATTGACCAGCACTTAAGTTGGTACTCCCACCTCGAACATGTTGCTGGTAGAATACGAAAGTTGGGATGGATATTTAAATCATTGAGATACGTAATCCCTGCAGGTGTAGCCACAAAGGGGGGCGTCAAAAGAAATCTTTTAAATGAAATCTACACAGCCCTTGCACAATCTGTGATAGTCTACTGTATACCTGTATGGGGTGGGGCAGCAAAATCAAAATTTATAGACGTGGAACGTGCGCAAAGAGGTCTGATAAAAATAATGTATTTTAAGAAACGGAGATTCCCCACTGAAAGTCTATATGAGATCAGCGGCCTGCTATCTGTTAGGAAACTATATATCTGTGCCGTGATCTTAAAAAAACATAAGACACTTACATATGATAAAAACATAACATTAAAAAGGAGAAAGGATATTATTGCTCAAGTCACACAAACTAAAACCAATTTTGCTGCTACGCAATATAATAATCAATCATCACGGTTATATAATAAAATAAATAAGGACATATACATTTACACTGAACATCTTCATAAAGTTAAGAAAATGTTAATAGAATGGTTAAAATCGCGCACTTATGCAGATATTGAATTATTGTTATAATAAGTGGAAATTAGTTAATACTGGTACCGCCACTCCCACACGCACATCATCCCTCATACACACAAACACACCAACCACACAACTCTCACACCTTACATACCTCAAACATATCACACACCACACTCGCTCTACACACTGCACACACCTCTCACACACCACACACTCCGCACACCCAACACACCCACATTAATGTACTTTTAAGAAAATAGTAAAAATAATTCTGTAAGTACATAGTACAAACAGCCAAAGCTATGGAAGTGCGGAGTCTCCTAACACAGGCGTCATCATGCTTAAAAGGAGGCTCCAATCATAAACTAATGTATACTAGTTGGTACAGAAATAAACATTTTGTATTTTGTATTTGTATTTTTGTACAATAGAAGGTTTATTGTTATTACGTCTGGGGGCGTTTAGTGTCCTACACAGTGTTAAAACGCAACGTAACCGCACGTAGTCTCCGGTCCGTATGTTTCCATTCTAATGCCTCCCGTAAGTAGGATCACGTTTGAGTTCGCTTTCTAACTACTGTCACTTGTCCGGAAAACTGACACGTGTCACATTTCGTAGGATGTGTCAACCGTCGAGTCGCACTCGGGAAGATATTATCATAATATCGTCTTGTAAGTTTGTGCCTCAGGTCGAAGCAAACATTACCCTAATTGCGTAATTAAGGATACACTATAAAAATGTAAAAATATTATGGGTATTTCAACATGTATTTTTTGGCATATGCTTTGTTGGTTGCCCTTAAATAAATAAATAATAAAACACTATATACTTATTACAATCTGAACCATTTTAAAGGGTATTGCTAATCCATTGCTTCATATGTTCGAAAAATGTGTCTGCTCAACAACGTAAATAACGCAACGAATGTTGTTGAATTGTCAAAATGATAGCCATTGCTACTGTTAGTGTGTTACGCATTACCCTGCAGGTTTACAAGTCATAGCGATTTTGTGGTTTTGGGTATATTTGGGCATATGGGTATTTTCTAAATGTATGCATTTGGTTTTCGGACTACCTTCTGTATTTCTTAGTAACAGACTTATATGAGGAACTAGACTAGTGGAAATATTGGGATAATAAGTAACCTGTGCGTTATTCTGATGTAATGCATATTACTGCAAAGTTTCATCAAAATCCATTCAGTAGATTTTACGTGAAAGAGTAACAAACATCCATCCATCCTCACAATCTTTCGCATTTATAGGAAAGCAAAGATGGTCCGCGATGTTTTTCATAGCCGTTTTTTTAGAGAGTACCTACGACCATAGAAATTAAGTCGCCGGTAAGATATTATTATTTTGATGGGGATCTTATATTATCTTAAGGACCGGCCCACATCTGGCGAGGCGCAGCGTAGCGCAGTCGTCACTGCAAAACAAATATCGACCTTGCACCAATTAAAAAAGTTGAAAATAAATTAACTTCATTAGCTCGAGAGCGCGTCTAAGCGGAAAGAAGCGCGTGTCACAGGTTATTTATTTACAGCTTTATTTTTAGGCAGGCAACGTTGATATTTGTTTGGCAGTGACAACCGCGCGGCGCTGCGTCTCGCCAGATGTGCGCCGGCCCTTAATAAGATCCCCATCAAAATAATAATAGCTTACCGGCGACTTAATTTCTATAGCCGTAGGTACTCTCTAAAAAAACGGCTATGAAAAACATCGCGGACCAGTTTACAAAGTCTTCTATTTCGAGTAGGCAGTACCTACGTAAAAAAGTTGTCGTCAAGCGCTACTACGCTGTTACAAAAAGTTGTCTCCTACGGTGGAACAAGCATACAGAAAAATTCGGCAACGTCATCCCTTTCATGAGGTTCAAGGCGATTAGACAAAAATAGATCTACAGAACCTTGTGTTTTAAATAACTACATTATTAACAGATGTAAACATAATTGGTGAAATGTGGGTGAACTATACTGTCGTCCATACGAAAAGTGCAATAACTCGAGTTTTGCGCCGAATTGAGATAATTACATATTCGGAATTTGCAGAACGAGATCTATATATTCTTTTTAGACACTTTTTACGTATCTATGACGAATCCGGTTTTAATTCGGGTCTGTCCCACTAGTCCCATTGACCCAGTCCCATGATGGGACAAGTGGGATAATATGTCCCACTAGTCCCATCGGACAACTGATACTAACATATTTTTTAGTTTATGTCCTACTAGTCCCATGGGACAACTGATACTAACATATTTTTTAGTTTATGTCCCACTAGTCCCATCGAACAACTGATACTAACATATTTTTTAGTTTATGTCCTACTAGTCCCATGGGACAACTGATACTAACATATTTTTTAGTTAATGTCCCACTAGTCCCATCGGACAACTGATACTAACATATTTTTTAGTTTATGTCCCACTAGTCCCATCGGACAACTGATACTAACATATTTTTTAGTTTATGTCCTACTAGTCCCATGGGACAACTGATACTAACATATTTTTTAGTTTATGTCCCACTAGTCCCATGGGACAACTGATACTAACATATTTTTTAGTTTATGTCCCACTAGTCCCATGGGACAACTGATACTAACATATTTTTTAGTTTATGTCCTACTAGTCCCATGGGACAACTGATACTAATATATTTTTTAGTTTATGTCCCACTAGTCCCATGGGACAACTGATACTAACATGTTTTTTAGATTATGTCCCACTAGTCCCATGGGACAAGTAATAGTATTATATTTTTTAAATTACGTCCCATTAGTCCCATTAGTACGACGGTGAATCAGCCAACAGGGTAGGTACACCAGAGCCCTGATTCACAACCATACGACAGGCTATCGTATCGAAAACCTGACATTTCGATAACCTGATTTGACTTGCCCTCTACAGCATATATCTGTTGGAAAAATAGCGGGCGTCTATTTGATTTAAACTGACAAAATTTTGAGTTTTGGACTTGTGAACAGCGTTTAGAAGACTCCTACGATAACAATGATTAATGTTAACATACAGATAGACAGACAGAGTTACTTTCGAATTTATAATATTAGTATGGATTTATTTGCATTATTCCCTTCACCGTAACCCAGTTTTGACCAAGATTAACTTAGAAAGTACATATATAGGAATTGAAAAGGTCAGGTTAAATACGAAGTCGATTGAACTATTAAGATGTAACCAATGTTGGTACTGCTACGATTTAGTTTATCAGGCAAAATCAGTCATCATAGCAGATTTATGTAGTTTTTAGTAAAAGTTAAGTACTGAATTCAGCCCCATTAGAATTTTCAGTCAATATCCCATAAAGCCCCATAAAGGTGCAAGCTTATTCCGATTAACTTGAACACAGACTGAGTTACTGCTGAAAATGGGAAAACTCAATGGGGAAATTCAAATGGCGCTTAGCAATCGCATTTGAGAACACGAGATCAACAAAGCAATCTAAGGGTGGTATGCCACGAGGCAATCTTTGCGCCCCCGCGCCCCTAGTCGCCGCAGGAGACGCCCTGGGCATCGGGAATCAATCGCCGATTCCTGGCCACTGTAGGCGCGGGCTTGCGGACGGCGAGCAATGGGCAGCTCGCCGTCCGGTAAGGACCAGGCCCGGGTCGACGGCGCGTTGTGTTGCACGCGCGCCTCAAAGAGATGTCAACGCTAACTGACGGGGTCGCGGGTCGTTCGAAAGAGATACCGTGGCCCCTGGCACAGGCAACTGAAGGAACACGGGTGGGTTTTAGTCAGAAAAAGTCTGACACGCCTTCTCGCTCCGCCCAAAGCGGGAGAAGTTATTTGATAAATTCCCACAAAAAAAAAGAAACGGTGGTATACCACTGGTCAAAAATATCTTTGTCTAACGTGATTTTGATCAAAGACCACTAACGACATCTTACATTTAAAGAGGAGTGGCCTAGGTATTATTCTTATAATCTCATTACTCTCTAATGACACGCCTACATTGTCTCGATAACGTGAACGACACTTCGCACGCTCTCTGTTGTACAGTTCGCGATATCGCGACAATGTAGCCGTAGCGTAAGACTAATCTAGCAATAAAATAGCTGCAACAGATTAAGATTTAGACAATTGTCTGAAACGTGACCTTGGCAATAAATTGTCAATCGAGGCGATGATAATACTAAATGCTAGGGATTTTACCTAGAGTATTGTTGGTAATTAGCGGTGATAATTCAGGCGAAGATCCGGTTTTTCTTCGACATTTTGTGAGTAACTGAATTAAGCTTCATACTAAAGGTCAGAGAGCAGTGGTGGCCCAGTGGTAACGGCCGCGACTTACAGTCCTAGGTTGTAGGTTCAAACCCTGACAGGTGATTTACTTTATGTAAATTATTTCATCACCGCTGTTCTCAAAACGGAGAGGTAAAGCTCGCATTGCGGGTTGGTAGATGTCAAATGTCTTCGAAATTTTTGGGTCTAGGACATGCCGGTTTCTCAGTTTTGAGAGCAGAGGTGTTGCAATAATTTACCCAGAAAATCACGATTTTGAGAGCAGTGGTCATCAACACAGCCCGCCACACCCTGTCCTCCGCCTTCCGCTTCCAATCTTTCCCAGGCACTTTCTTACGGTCGCCGGTCCATCTAGCTCGGAGGCGGGCGTCCAACTGCCACTTCAGTTTGCTTACTCTGCAAGCTATGTCAGTAACTCCGGTTCTTTTTCGGATAATTTCATTTCTGCTCTTAAGGTCGTAGCACACATATCAAATCGGAAAGGGATCGGCATCGTATCGCCTATCGCCTCGCCATCAAACAGGCGTCAACCTAACGTAAGCACGTAACTAAAGCGGATCAGAAGCTCCGATACGTCGACTCGGCTACGGCTAGGCGACGCCGCGCTTACGGCTCGCAGACCGCCGGTTGATGGTGCAGCAAGCAGGCCGGAGGGGTGAGAGGGGCAAGGGTGGACGAAGAGACGTAAAAGCTCGGATACGGAGAGACGTAAGCGCGGGGACGACGAGCCGTAACGCACCGCACTGCGGTTCGTGAGCTTGTCCCGAGTTCAGGTGATTAGGTACGTTACGATTCCCATTAGTGTGCGTTGCAGTAGGGAGTTTCATACAAAGAATACTGAACGGCTCGAGTTGATACGGTGCCGATCCCTTGCCGATTTGATACGTGTGCTAAGACCTTTATCCTTCAAAGAAACTCCGAGCATAGCCCACTCCATAGAGCAGTGTGATGTAATAAATTACACATTGTAAAGGGGCCACTGCTCAACCTATAGAGAGCGAGCTACATATCAATTATTCAACTATGTTTTAGTCCTTTAATGCGTATAATAATGACTTTAATTTCCTGAAACTCGTAAAGTAATAACATTATTACAATTTGAATGGCTACTGTAATGGATTGCATTGATAGAGCAAAACAATTCAATAACTATTGAAATAATGGTGAATGTCGGTAGTTTAGGTAAACGAGACAAATACAGAGAATTTTATTATGTAAATATATGGATAAAGTATCATAAACTTGGATATTTTATTGCGTCAGTTATCGAATCATAAATTAATGTTTCATTAATTTATTATGATACTTAGACATAACTTATCGTCACTGAAAAATGTACAGTCGAGTACAGAATTTGTAACAAATGTCTATTTTTTTTATAATGCTTTTGATTGCACTCAGATACACATTGATTGGTCAGACAGGCAGTCGCTCCATTTAAAATACTGGTATTCAGCTGCATCCGGTTAGACAGGAAGCCGACCCCAACATACATAATTCAGAAAAGGCTAGGCAGATGATGTTTAGGAAATTACGCAAAAATCTAAATAAATTTTGTAAATAAAACGGCATGGAATTTCCAAAAGAAATTCTCAAAACAGTCTCTATTGTTAGACAGGAACAAATCGTTAAGCAACGTGTACACTTGCGTGCCGGAATACCTGGCCTCGCTCCACTTGCATACCATTAGAGCGACAATAGATTCCGCCTGTTTGCACAGCCAGCCTACGGGCAGGCAGACAGACAAATACTGCCTACTCACGCGTTTGTTCTTCACCGATTTCAAAAAAGTGAAATTGTGTGATGCGACACAGATTACTAAACGTGTCGTGTACCTATTGTTCTTTTTCATGAATATGTGGCGCTTGGACGGTGTTTGTAAACAGTTGTCAATTATTTGCGATGATGTGAATTTGTATGAGCTTTTTTGGATTACCCAATAGTATCTAAATTATTACACAGGATAAATTTTAACCAGTGCGCATACTGTAATCATGTATTTAGCATATTATTATGATTCTAATTTTAAGTCGGTTACAAGAAAAAAAAAATGTTTCTTCCATACATTTTGACCACTTATATATGAAACACCAGTATTTTTTTTGTTGTCTAGTTATACATTTATCCTGTGTACAACTTCCTAATTAGTTACTTGCACTAGATACTAAATCAACACTTTGAGCGGAGCAACGTTATAATACGTAAAGTTTGATAAACGCTATTTGACACAACGTTTAATCACGTCAGCTAACACTATGTCTTTCTTAAAACAACGTGTATAAACGGCTGCGGCTTATACCAATTCCTTCAAGCTACGTCATCGTGCCGTATCATTTTAAATTTTCGGCCTGCTAGCGCCACTCCACGTTAGTTTTTTTCACTTTATAAGGCTACTCACACACATATATTCTAATTACGTATTTTGTATGAGAAAATAGTGCGCCGCGCAACAAACATTTGAATACCCAGATGCTACGCTCAGTCTTAAATAATTAACTGACTGTACATAAATACAAAACAAAAAGACACCTAGGCGCCGAAGTATTCCTCCACATCGCAGTCATCCCGAAACGTGTCCACAAGACTGGCAGCATTGCCACGTTGAATGGCAATGCTAATTCTTTGGTCAAAGAACGAGCCAGCCCTGTTATCGACCAAAAGATATCCACTGCTGGGTAAATATGAATTCTCAGTGTATAAAAGAAAATTAACAAACTTATCACAACAATCCTGTGTTAAAGTATTTTGAAAGAGATGCAACTTTTGTAAATTTTTGGTATCTGAAATTAATTTCGTAAGAAATTCTGAAATATGTTCACACTACGATCATGTAAATTTGTATTTTTCATAAACATATAAATACTCGTACATACATAAAAACACTATATTTGTGTTTATTGGTAAGGCCATCAGGCGACTTGTGGAATTTATTTGTTTCGAAATGTTCGTAATAGTCATAGTTTATAAGGTTTTTAGGGAAAGAAAAACTGGAAAAGGTTCCCGGAAAATTGGAAAATTTAAGTCCTTTTTTCTATGGCATTTCGGTATGAACTATTGTTTAGACGGGACAACGTCTGTCAGGACAGCTAGTCGTTAATAAATCACATTTGTTTACGCTGTCAGGCAAGTACTTACCAATGACAATTGACAAAGGACATTAGGAAGTCGTAATTAAAAATAATTATACTATAAAACCCAGATAAACGCATTCTCCGTTTACATGAATAATAAATATGTTAAAATGAAGGTAGAATGATTAATTAATTGTTTTATAATTATTCATAACATAACACTAGGCTACTGATACATATAAATTAACTAGATATCAGGGTCTGTGTCAATCAATACCACCCATAGTGAAGCCGACTTGTAACTAAGATGGCGGTGCATTAATTAGAACATATATTTTAGCAATTATAAAACAATATATCTAGGTACGTAAATAAAGTACAGTAAAGTCAATTTAACATGCCTGACTGTATGACAGGGAAAATGTGGAAAAGTGGGAAAATGTGGGAAAGTGTCGAACACTTCCGACGTTTGGCCCCCAAACTGGAAAGGACCGGGGCCGCCTTCAAGTGGCTCCTGCCCAACCTGGGGGGGCCAAACACCTCCTGCCGGAGGCTTTACGCGGGGGTCGTGCGGTCCATGGCCCTATACGGGGCCCCGGTGTGGGCGCGTTCTCTGCGGCGGCGAGCCGCCCACTATCTGAACGCGCCCCAAAAGGTGGTAGCCGTAAGGCTGATCCGGGGGAACCGCACGATCTCGGGCGAGGCGGCAAGCCTCCTTGCCGGACTGCCGCCATGGGATCTGGAGGCCTAGATAGTCCTCGCGCGCCTGTATGAGTGGCGCGCGGAGGCACTAAGCCGGGGGGAAACTCCGCTTCCGCGGCAAGTCGCGGCGGAGCGGACAGACCTCCGGCGCGATCTCATGGTGGCATGGAAGGAGCGACTTTCGCAACCCAGCGCAGGGCACGCCACGATAGTGGCGATAAGACCCCTCTTTGAGGAGTGGCTAGAGAGGCGTCACGGCGTCCTCACCTATCGCCTGACGCAGGTCCTCACCGGACACGGATGTTTTGGAAGGTTCCTGCACATCATCAGGTGGGAGGAGACGCCCGGGTGTCACCACTGCGAGGATCGCACAGAGGTCACGGTGGAGCATACGGTGGAGGTCTGCCCTGCATGGGCGGAGCACCGCCGTGCCCTCGTAGAGGCGATCGACAGCGGCGGCACCTCTCGCGTCCGACCCTGGTTCAAGCCGTGTTCCGGGGCGAGAGGGAGTGGGAGGCGGTCACCTCCTTCTGCGAAGCAGTCATGCTAGCGAAGGAGGTGGCGGAACGGCTGAGGGAGAGATCCTCACACCCCAGCCGCCACGGGAGACGCTCCGGGCGTCGGGAGCCGCGTGACGACTCCCGGCCACCGTAGGCGCGGGCCTGTGGACGGAGAGTAATGGGTAGCTCACCGTCCGATCAGGACCAGGCCCGTGCCGGACGGCGCGTACGTGTTCCACGCGCGCCTCAAAGAGATGTCAACATAAAGGAAGGGGCCTGCCAGGGCCGAAGCCTGCCGGGGGTGCGGGATTGTCCGAAAGGGTTACCGCTACCCCGGAACATAAAGGGCTAAGGAAGGAACACGGATGGGTTTTAGTCAGTAAGAGTCTGACACTCCCTTCCGCTCCACCCAGAGCGGGAGGGGTCATTTGATGATTGCCCATCCATAAAAAAAAAGGGAACATGTGGAGTTCCTATTTGATCAGATATATGTATTTATTAACAATAGGTATATTTTTATTAATTACAACTACACCGATAATAAAGAATGACCAGAGACATAGTAAGTTTTCAACGTTTTTTTTTTAATTTGACTAACATCCGAATGACAATTTTCCAGTCAATCTTATATCGGTTTTCTTTTGTTTTGACACGATTTACAACTTTATTCACTGTGACAAGTCCATTATCATTCGATCTACTCTGTGAATATGTCACCGTGAAAACCTCATTGAAGTGATTAGTATCAATCTCTGGCATCGGGTGGAATGACACCTCACTTTACCTAAGTTTTCAGGCTGAGGTTTTTACAGAATAGACTGGTTATTTTTTGTCTTAATTTTGTATGACATAATTCTTCGAAATGACAAGACACTTATCTTGTTACCTTACTGCGTTGTTGACCGTGTTTCCGCCCAACAAATCGTATTAGCTGGTATTACAATTAGCAATAAAAACAAGTCTGCTGATTGATTGATTGATAACGTCGCGTTGTCACAGCTGTTGTTATTGTAAGTACTTTATTATTTGCTAAGCTTTGTATTCATATCGATGTTGTGAATGGTAAGGTTTTAATTCTCTTTTTATTAATATTTCAATTAGGATTTATGTTTGTTCCTTGTAGGATTAAATGTCTAAATTTACCTTGAAAGTAAATTGAAATATATAAATCAAAATTAATTCGGTTGTCTAGTAAGAGAACTTGACGTAACAAAGTAAGGTTAGTCTGTGGTCAGAAAAAAAGTTATATTTGTAGCACTGACTTATATTTTTCGGTTGTCTCTGGCACTGTAATTAGTGAGTTCCTTGATTGTATCTGTGAATTTAAAAAATATAATGTAGGTATTTTTAAACTTTATTTTTTTAATAGATAAGAATATTTCACATGCCTTTGCATTAATGCGAAGAACTGAAAAATTTTATAGACTTTTGTAGAGTAGGTATTCGTCGAATGTAACATGGTGCTAAAAGATAGCACAAAACACGTGGTTTTGTTAACTTTATTTTTGCTGTGTAGGTACCTACGTTAAAAGCTTCTTATTAAGAAACGTTGAATAAAAACAAGTCATCACACCTACATACTTAATAAATTATTATTTTAAATAGATGAAAATTAAAATGAGTTTTTTTTTTTTCAGTGGAAGTTTACGCTTTGCAGTTTTGGAGCAAAAAGTCCTATTGCAAAATAAACAGAGGGATATCGTCTTACAAACAAGAAATAGTAGGTACTATATCTAATTGCTAACTAAAATATTGCTCAGTGAACGCAACTAAATCTATGTGAAAGGTTTTGTTGACACTTAGCGCAAAGATCTTTAACCCGGACCTTAAAACGTTTTACACTAATTACGTACAGGGACCACGTCTAACAGGTACTTAGTGCCATAGAATACAGGTGCCTATAGAATCGTTAATCCTGTACCGAATGCGTTCTAAATGCTTTTAGTTACGGGGCGTAAGCAACGCTCAACACAGCCAATAATTGGTCTATTGTATACTCTGATCGCTTGTTTCAGCGCAGGTTTGGATGTAACTAAATTGCATTCGATCGAAGATGTCTCCTCATATGCCCATGTGAGTTTTTTGTTTTTTTCTAAATTATGTAATCTTAACTAATAGTTCATAGAGAAAAATTTCGATTTTTGTTTGTTTGTTTGTTACTTGTTTTGACTGAACGGATTTGTATAAAATTTATACTACGTCCTAATCCCGGACATGGGTAGACCATGTCCGGGATTAGGACATAGTATAATTTAATCTCGATATTCCCACGGGATCGAGACTTATGCGGGTAAAACCGCGGGGCGCAACTATCCATACTAATATTGTAAATTCGAAAGTAACTCTGTCTGTATGTTACCTTTTCACGCCTAAACCGCTGAACCTATTTAGATGAAATTTGGTATAGAGATAGTGTGAGTCCCGGGAAAGGACATAGGATACTTTTATCCCGATATTCCCACGGGATCGAGACTTATGCGGGTAAAACCGCGGGGCGCAACTATTTTGAATAAAACAAAAAAATAAAACACAAATTATGTTACGATTTTGTCGATCCACGTCGATCATATAGGTACTGGTTTAGGCGAACGCGGGTCGTATCAGGTTAGTGAGAACCGATGGCATCATAAACCCAAAAGGTTATAAACCACCACATAAGTGAAAACGAACACAGATTTTCTCGACGGTTTTTTTATTCTATGCAAAGTAGAAACTGGCTTTAGAAACATTCTTGTAAACTAGCAGGCGCAGATTTACGCTGTCTTGTTAACTTAAGGTGAATGCGTAGTTGTAGCCCGCGAAATTCAATTTTCCTTAAGTTTTTTGCAATTTTCAGGTCAGTGTCAGGTTGTATCTTGATCAAAATATGATTCGCGACTATAACCGGTACGTATTTACAGAATTATAATAATTAGAATCATTAATACATCTTTCTAAGTTAGATTTCTACCGTTAAGAACAAATCTCGTATGGAAAAGTGTTTATGGTAGAAATCTAACTTAAAGAGATATATTAATGATTATAATGACTATGATTCTGTAAATACATGTCTATTATAGTCGCGAATCATATTTGGATCAAGATACAACCTGACACTGATCTGCAAATTGCAAAAAACGTAAGAAAATTTAAATTTCGCGGTCTACCATGGCACATTCACCTTAAGATAAATTTATGGCAGTTAAAATTCGCGTGGAATAATTTAATTTAATCAATTCCGATCGAATTCGATCTTGCTGTTGTAGTAATAAATAATGTTTTGACATTATTCTGTCAATTTATTAAATGTTGATATTTCTTGATGTAGTTCAATTTATTGCCCTGTTGATGTAGATTTGGTTCAATTAAAATAGATAGGTAAAGGCTTCAGATGCCAATATAGCACGGGTTTCGGCATCAGTGAATGGTACAGTCAACAGCAAAAGTAGATGATGAAAATCAGAAATTCAATACTAATGAACGGAGTTCGCGTCAGAACTGCGTGGCGTCGAAGTGATTCAAAAGTATGTGATTGTAAATTATACCAAACATTTACTACTAGTACAGTTGCCAGTTCTGACGCGAACTCCGCTCATTAGTATTGAATTTCTGATTTTCATCATCTACTTTTGCTGTTGACTGTACACTGTCCAATTGATTTTCGTTTGGTCTACCAACCCGCACTATGCCTGCGTGTTGGATTACAGCCCATTCCCTCTCGAAGAGAGGAGGCCTTTTTTTTTTCTCGCGGTGGAAATCCTCATGGACTTCCTCTATCGTGGGGGTGACAGAGGGGCATGCCAGACTCTTACCGGCTAAAACCACCGCGGTGTTCCACCTCTACCTATGGCCGGGGGTGCGGGATTCGCATAAGCATTCACCGCTCCCCCGACAGGCCTCGACCCGCTGCTCCTCAGCGGCTCCCACCTCCCCGTGCGCCCATTCCTATAATGGCTGCACCCACTATCGAGTGGCGTGCGTGGAACACTGAAGCGCCAACTCAAGAGAGGAGGCCTGTGTCCCAGCAGTGGGAACATCATAGACTGACTGATTATGCTTCAGTAGCAACTAAACCTCCTTCACATAATTAATCAACAGCATTTCTACAACCAGTATTTATTGGTTGATCTTGATATGCGTGTCGTATTTACGATTAAACATTATCTGATTGTAAGTCTGTCTGTCTTGAACTAGTTACTGAGTACTTAAGTGCTGACCACGAGGAAATCCGTTTATATCGGCAGTAAATTAAATGGTACAGTCGGTCGCACAAGTGTACCGATTTTGATTAAGAGATAATTATGTTATACGATAATTATATCATATGACAGTTGTGCTGCTGGTCGAGTTTGTTGCGCCACTTCTTCTTTCCAGAGAAAGGTCTAGGAAATTGTGAAGGGTGGGCGTTTTGGGGACTGTCTTATGTCATTTTGGCGCTCAAGAAGTGCTGATTTTCAGCCCAACTTGAATAAATGACTATTGTTTTTTAAACGTATTAATAGGCCTCCACTAAGCAATAACGGTAACGGCCGCGATTTACCAAGTATTTATTTAAGTATAGGTCGTACGAGTCAGACAGGCGCTCTACTTTGTGTAAACTTAATCCCCGTTGCTCTTAAAACGGCGAAGGTGACCATCGTGGGGAAACCGGCATGTCCTAGAACCAAAAAATTCGAAGACATGTGACATCTACCAACCGGCCATGGGCTCGCGTGGTGGATTACGGCCCAGCAGTGGAAAAATTCTAGGCTGATTATGCTGCTGCTGAAACCATAAGTACTTATCCATTGCCACAGGTTTTAGAATTCAAGAGAAGACTTTATCTTCTTTGGACTGTTGTGGTGTAGATTCAATAAATCGTTTGTACAGTGTTACAAAAAAAAAAACGCAGTAATTGCTCAGTGGGTAAGTGTGTTTTGCTAAAACTTACTATATAAATGACGCATCTATATGTGAGGGTGTGTGCGTGTGTGTGATGTATGTGTGTCTCTCTCTGTGTGTGTATTTCTTTCTTTCTTTATATGTGACATAACTCGATTAAAATGCACCACCACTATCCATGTTCACACCTCCATAGGTCTATCAAGCCAATTTTTATGGAACTTTCACTTAATGATAGATATCTCCACTAATTGACAGTTTGTTGTTTTACATGATAATAAAAGAATGATTTGCAAACTCTCCATTTTTAATGACGAACGCCAATTATAATGTGTTGTATCATATTTTGGAAATTAATTAATGTAGAGGATTAAAACAGTTAAATTTATTTAAAAAGTTAAAGGCAATCCGGTAAACCACGTAAAATCAAAATACAAACAAAAAAAGATTTATTCAAATTAGACTGAGAATCAGCACAGACCCCCAAAACGCCCGCCCTTCCCCACTTCCTGATGTTTTAGTGAAACAAACATTCTATAATTTATTTTTTAGACAAGATAATATTTACATAATATACACAAGTCATAAAATCGTATCGGCAAGCGTAGTGTGGGACGCCCCCCAGATAGATGGACTTACGACCTAAAGAACCCCTGAGGCAGACTAGATGCGGAAGACCGGGAGTTGTGGCGCAGCCTGGGAGAGGCCTATGTCCAAAGGTGGACCGCAACAGCTGAGTTGATTGATCAATCTTAAAATAATAATATTTACATGTACATAAAAAAGGAGGGAAAATACTCAAACGTTTCTTTGATTTGTATAAAACTCTCAACCCTAAACTAAATGTAATAAACAATGCTACTAGCCTGATTAGCCTTAGGCTAATGCGAATAATCGTGACTACGACACACGCACTGAATCTGTTATTAATCAAACAAAAAATTATACACACATTATCTGTCACCACAGTTTTTTACCAAACTTTTTGCTAATTACAAGACAAGGAACGGAATAGGAAGCGAAATAAAAATTAATAACAATATTTTTTAAGGTTCCGTACCCAAATGGTGTCCGTCCGTCTGTCACAGGGTTGTATCTTTTGAACCGTAATAGGTAGACACTTGATATTTTCACAGGTGTATACTACTTTATCCGTCATTATAACAAATAATAAAAATAAAATAAAGTTGACAGTTAACGAGGGTCCCCATACAATAAAAGTCAAATATTGTACGGTGGTAATGGAACCCTTCGTGGCTGACTCGCACTTCGCCGAATTTTTACCATCGGCAGTTGTCAATGGTAAAAAAATATAATAATATCGTTCCCAGAAGTGACTGCGCGTGATTGTACCACATCGTGATTGTCCAATGGGGACAATATTATTATGCAGACATTCCGCGTTATTGATTTATAATTAAATTGTAACAATATATGCCACGCCCATTCGTGAGCGGGCTATGAAAATAATAAAACAATTATTTTGCCGCGTAATAAAATGACAAATGATCATTTTTGCAAGGCTAATCTGTGAAGTATGCGGTTTATTTCAATGTTAGTTATTACGCATTTTTTTTTCATTGGTCTAGTTATGACACGCCTGAGGCTAAATCCTGGAGTTGATTGACAGGTCGGCCAAAGGATAGTCTGATTCAATTGGCCAATTGAAAAAAAAAAAACTTATTATGAACCTACTATTTTGATTTTCGATATAACTCTAAGTCAGTCCATCGGCTAATGTCCTTTATACAAATGAAATTGATATTTAGAATTTTAGGACCTCTTCAGGCGGCTTTTACACGTTTGCCCTCCTACCTGGTCGAAACACCCCACGCGTCGGAGAAGTTGAATGGACGCAGTAAAAGTCATTGTTTTCACAATGACAATGGAACAATGACAATAGTTGTGTACACTTGGTGTACCGTTGACGTTTCGAGCACTTTCTCTTATGTACACTTGGTGTACACTTGACGCTTGAGGGGTTACCTCGTTACTTAACACTTACGTAACTGCCTCGTTTGTCTAGAAGTCGCAAGCGCTACTGCTGAACACGAGGTCCTGGGTTTAATTCCCAGGTCAGGCAAAGTGTTATCGGATTTTCCTATCATGATTTGTGCCGGGTAGATGGCAACAGGTTTGCCTCCACTACATGGGACTTAAACTTAAACTTGATATACCCAGTGTCACTCTCACATCAAATACGAATCTAACGACACCTCTCAAGCTAAAATCCATCGAGCCGTTCAGGCCGCAGAGCGTGCCAATTATACATACATACATGCATACATACATACCCTCAAAAAACATAACCCTCCTTCTGGCGCAGTCGGGTAAGAAAAACAATTTGTGAGTATATAGGGGGTAATCTACGGAACTACTGATACTTAATTAATTTAAAAAGTGTCCATCATTAGGTTTAGTTGAAGGTTAGTCAAATATTTCCTCTTTCTTAAACACTCGTATGTGGAAAATGTAAAATGAATTGGTATGATTTGGCATGGACGTAGAGTCTATTAAAGTATTCGTAAGCAAATAATCTTTTACACCTGTTTCTTCTATAAAATGATTCTTTTTAAACCGGCAAATTAAGTATTTAACACCAAAATGTTAATGAGTAACAAGGTCGTCGGTCTGTGTTGCTGTTTTAAGGTATTTATGGTCTGTGTCCTGTTTTCAGACACGCGTAGAACAGTGTCAATTGGCGCCATAAACTTACGAGAGTGACTTACGAGTTGTAGGTCGTGGGTTCGAACCCAAGCAGCGCAATACTTTGTCTAAATTATTTCATCACACTGCTCTCAAGAACGGTTAACGAAAACATCGTGAGGAAACCGACATGTCCTAGAACCAAAAATTCGAAGACATGTGACATCCACCAACACGCACTGGGCCCGCGGGGTGGATTATGGCCCACTCCCTCTCATAGAGACGACTGTGTCCCAGCACTGGAAACACAATAGGCTAGTTATGCAGCACGGCAACATTTCGTGCGTAGGTAGGGATGAATTTCTTTATTTCTTGATAGGTATACTTAATCACTAATTTACCATTATTTTGTCAGCGGGTATTTAGTCTGAACGGCCCAAACCGGTCCTTTGGAACGTAGACGATTTTTGGTTACGGTCGAATGGCCCGCGGTCCATTCGCTTTGGGCCGTTCAGACTACAATTTTTGCGGTGCCACCGACGACGACGTCGTGTAAGTGGCGAAGATTTGAACCAGCATGATTTGGAACACCGTCATGGCAGCGACACGAAGAAGAAGTTATCGAACGTGCAAATCAGTAAAGTATGTCATTTCATTATCATTGTCATAATTTCTGCCGAAAGTCGTCCACTGCTGGACATAGGCCTTCCCCAAGCACCGCCATTTCAACCGGTTCTGGAGTAGGTATGGCATTTGCTTCTAATAAATTATTTTATTTTTATTTCTGCAATCCTTCCTAAAGTTATTTACCCAGACTTGAACACCTGTCAAGGTCATTGGCCCCTCATGTTATTCTAAAAAAGGCGTCTTTAGGTCAAATGACAAACTCCACATTCTAGGTCATCACTTATTTATTATTATTATCTTATTATTTAGTCTTGATTGACGAACTTATCACTATTCTGTAGTTATCCGGCAGACATAAAAGAAATTCTTGAATATATAGGTATAATGAGAAACATAAAAGTTTATGATGTCAAACCAAACCGGCCACTGGTATTTAGAAACGAACTTTGAATTGACATTTTTCGAGTGGATACAGTCTCTAGAACATCGCTTCGATTTTGCACGATTACTGACCAATCCTTGCACCGACTGGACAAGTCGGGTCAAACCTGTGAGGTTCTTTCCTCAAAGACACTAACCTCATCTAATTTTTAAAATGATTGATTTGTAAAAGTGTCAAGTGTGTTGTGTGTGTGACATGTGAGAACTTTAAAGTCGGTTCTGAGCTCATTTAGGTTTTGTAAGTGACCGAACATTTGCGTGAGGCAGTAGCAACGGTATCCTGCAGACGGTGGTATCTGGTGCGGATTGCCCTATCCAGCAGGGCAATTGCGTAACACATTATCAATCGGAATCGGTTTCATTTTGACAGTTCAACAACATTCATTGCGTTATTTACGGGTTGAGCAGAGAAATTTTTCGAACTTATGAAGCAATGGATTAGCAATTTGCTTCAAAATGATTCTGATTCCGATTGATAATGTGTTACGCAATTAGGGTGCAGGACAAATGGATGCATATTGTGATGGGTGTTGACTAACATAGTGCATAAGATTTTACTAACACCATAGGTACCTTATAATTGTAATAATTTATTTCTCTGTGTTTTTGTTTATTTAATTCTCTGTATTTATAATTTGTAATTGTATGGATTGATTTTATCTGAAATAAATTGATTAATAATAATTTTCTGCGAGTTGACGTTTTTATACGAAATTAACGCAGTTAGACCATCGCAAATTGTAATAGTGGCTGAACATAGTGAACATCCATCATTGGTTATGTCTAATCAAACTAAAACCTAAAGTGATTATGCTGTCCGAACACCGATATATTTTGCTCAGTCCTGTAAAGCCCCGTGTCTATCATAATTATAAACATGCTTTCTATCATTTACTTTATTTATCATAATGATGAGTTAAGTTACTCCTTATGAGGTTTTCAGTTATTTCAATTATACCTCAGGTATATAAAAGCTTTCATCTTGACCCTGTTAATTAATATTGAACTTTTACTAAAATTCTTTCTACTGTAATCAATGCCTTAGGTTCAAATATTTGTAATTACGACGTACGATCTCTCCACCAAACAATAAATCAATATTTCGGTAGGTACCTATACATCGGCCGTGACCTTGTGACATGACGCACTTTCTTTCCGTCGCGTCGGGTAACCTCCGTGTGGTGGTGTTATGCAATGCGCTGCGCTGGCGTCGGATTTGTTTGTAGTTGTATGTTTTTGGTGGCTCGTCTAGACGATTGAAGTATAGTGTGGTTGGCACGATAGGTGATCGCTGTTTTGGGCTTGTGTTCTCGAACATGGTCAAAAATGGATCTCATACATGCGTCGTTGAGCTCAATCGTTGAGCTCCTCAAGTCCTGAGTTGAGCTTCACGATTTTTGAAAAATGCGTGCACTGACTGGGCAGGTCCGCTCAATCTGTGTGGTTCTTTCCTCAAAAGACCATTTCGGAGACCAATCTACATGGTCTTCACAAGATCTGACCAAGATTTTGTCTGGACTTTAAAAGAGACTGTGACCTCTGAGTTTGTTTCGGCCTTTCTCTCTCTCTTTTCCTTTTTCTCTTCTTTGAGAAGAATCTCAGGATAGTCAGATAGGAAATGCCGACCTCACCTAACTAAAAAAAAATATGATTGACGTGTAAAAGTGTTTTCACAAACCTACTTACTTACAGAAAAAAAATCATTTATCATTTATGCATACGAATTGGACATCTTTTTGATTGAACATTGGACCAATCGCGAATTGGACCAATCGCGCCTAAATGATACGAACGCGGACAGGGCAGTTTCGTAGCTTCTAATCGTTTTAGAATATGTATTTTAGTGATTAAGTTTTTATGCCATTGAGAGGAAATCAAGCAGGTGGTCTATCCAAAGGGAATTCAGGATTTTGTCATAAAGAAATTGACTCCTTGAGCTCGAAATCTCGACTCTATTCCAACTATATTTAAGATAATGAGTAGGTACTATCAATATAGCCTTTTCCCAACTATGATAGGGTCGAAAGTCTAACAAGATGCATTGTAATTGCAACTCTATCACTGGCCAGTAAAGTTTCCTACGGGTCGTTCGTCTAGCCAGCATACTTTTAGGCTTATAAAAATGCGACATAATCGTGCTTTTTACCCATGACGCGACAAATGTTTGGAAATTAGGTTACGTGTTGTTCAGTAGCTACGACTATGATAAGTAGCCCACTTGACACTGGTCGTCAATTTCTGGTGTTACGAAGACGTCTCGAGTGTATTACCTAGATAAATAGTGTCTTACTACACCTGTATTAGCTGCGGCGGTCGATTGTAATTACTTAGCAAGAGATTATTCCATATTGTTTCGATAATCACACTAATATTATAAAGGCGAAAGTTTGTGAGGGCGTGTGGGGGTGTGTGTTTATATGTTTGTTACTTCTTCACGCTCAAACGGCTGGAACAATTTTAATAAAATTTTGTATGGAGGTAGCTGACACCCTGGATTAACATATAGGCTACTTTTCATCCCGATATTCTCACGGGATCGACATTTACGCGGGTGAAACCGCGGGGCGCAGCTAGTCACCAATAAATCACAAACAGTCTCTATAACAGTTGGTTCTTGCTCATCTTTTAAAATACATCGACATCGTTTATTGTCTGATTGAGTTGATACCGCGTGTATTTTTGACTTATTTAATTTGCATGTTAATTGACGTTTATTGGCAATAGATTAGTCATTAAATCCACGTTTATCTTTCCTTGAATTAAGAATAACGACGGTATTACCAAGAAGAGAATGTCATACTTTGGCGTAGTTCTATTTAGGTTTAAATTAAGCACGAAACGAAACTAATTAGTCTCCTCTGCACCATTGATGGTGCAAGTCAATGGTGCATACGGTACAACGGGAAATGGTCTTTTGATGATTTTTTCCGGTCTTATCCCCTAAACCCCCCTTCCACCCCCCCTCCTCGATCTCTTGCTAGTTCGTCATCTGTTTTAATCTCTGTATCATTTTATACTAGGTTACTCTTTTTGACAGGTAAGTACAGTCAAAAGAAAATAAACGTTTCATGTTTTATGATAAATGGGGATGGATTGACATATCCCATTTTAATCTTTTTTTCTGGAGTGTTTGAACAGTGTTCGCTCAATACCAATTTTATATATAAAGCTTCTGCCCGCGACTTCGTCCGCGTGAAATTTCTTGTTCCCCCGACCCACCCCGTCGCATCGCATCGTGAAAATGGTCTCCGACACACGACACCCTTTGCACGACAACACCCTTGTGCCACAAAGGCTGAAAAGTCGAAACAGCTTCTTAAAGTGTGTCGTCCCACTCATTGGCGAACCACCACAAGAAAGACTGAAGCTGTGGCGAGACAGTGCTTCCTTACCCAAACCGTTCGTTCCACCCGCTGAGGACCTTCCACCTGGACATGAGTTACCTTGGGTAACCTGGAAGTCTTTAAACAGACTCCGGACCCAGGTTGGCCGAAGCCAGGAAAACCTGTTCAGGTGGAGATTTATAGACGACTCCGCCTTGGAGTGTAAATGTGGTGCTGTTCCACAAACGATGGGACACTTAATATCGTGCCCTGCGTGTCCTGTCAGCTGCACGTTACAGGAACTGATGGACGCTAGTGATGGCGCGAAACAAGTGGCCGAATTCTGGGCCGAGTACATTTAGATTGCTATCGACACGCTAAGAACAAGATCGCATCGTGTGCCCGCACTATTACTTCGTTTTCGCTTCCGTTTCTTTTCGCTCGGCTCCTAAGGGTCCTAGCGTGATGTTAAATAGCCTATAAGTAGCCTTTTTAAATGAGTGGGCTATTAAATGTAAAAAGATTATTTCAAATCCGACTGGTAGTTCCAGAGATTAGTACGTTCAAACAAACAAACTCTTCTGATTTATTATTTGTACTAGCTGCGCCCCGTGGTTTCACCCACATAAGTTTCGATCCCGTGAGAATATCGGGACAAAAAGTAGCTTATATGTTAATCCAGGGTGTCAGCTACCTCCATACAAAATTTTATCAAAATTGGTCCAGCAGTTTGAGCGTGAAGTAGTAACAAACATATAAACACACACACACACACACACACTCACACTCACAAACTTTCGCCTTTATAATATTAGTGTGATTATATCATCCGGCTGAAACCTCAACCGGATTACTGATCATAGAATCCGCATCAGCCTTCCTTTACTAAGAGCTAAGCCTGTTGTCTGATGAACCAACACTAATTTCTCAAAGCCATTAATCATGATTGTGCATTTGTGAATGTTGTAGATGCTTCTGTTCGCGCTGAAGACTACTTTTCTTCGATGTTTTTATATTGATTGAGCCCCGTAGGTGTGGCCACATTGATTGTGGCATCAGTGGCATTCTTCAGGTCATCCAAAATGCAGGTGAACGGGCACTTCCGAGTTTGTTCCGCCACTTCTTCTCCCCAGCGAAAGCACTAGGAAGTGGTGAAGGGCGGGCGTTTTGGGGGACTGTCTTTTGTAATTTTGACGTTCGAAAAGTGCTGATTCTCAGCCTAGTTTGAATAAAAAATGACTTTTGATTTTGATTTTTACTTCGGACACTCCAGCAAGTAGGGCATGGCAGACCATGCCCTACTTGCCACCCAAAAGCGAATGCGTTGCTTCTGATCAGAATCAGAAGCAACGCATTCGCACTTGGTGTTGGATAGAATTCTAGAATAAAAAACCAGTGACTATTTATTTTAATTCCAAACTTAAATAAAAATAATACTGATAGGTATTTACCTACGCTATCATTAATATAGATTAAAATAAACATGACATTTATGATTAATTATATTGCGAATACTGCATTTGTCATCACTGGATCCTATAAGTGTCCGCGGGTCTTTCTACATAGTTGTTACGACATACGTAACATTCATTTATTTATATTCGAATTTATTTATATTCGACACAAGAAAGATGGGGTTCTTAGGGTTGCCAATTTTTAGTGTTGGCCAAATTTCTTTTTCGGTTTTCGGATATCCACTTTCAGCCATTTTCCTTTTCGGCCGAAATTAAGTGCGCAAATCAATACATTCAGTTCATTTATTCAGAAAAATCGGTAGTAGGTACAACTAAAAGCACAATAACTGATAAAAATATTTTTTGTAGTTATTGGCCGAAAATGCAAATCTGGCCGAATTCCGTTATCGGCCGAAAAAAAAATCTATTTTCGATTGAACTCTACCAAGTTTATATTAATTTATGCTGTTATTTAGCGAACTTGACCTAGATATATTATCTTTGGATTTAACTTTTTTTTTTTACTTTTTTTTTTCGAACATAATGCAAGTACAAAATTGGTTTGATATCATATACAGTAAAGACCAACAAATTATATAAAACATAGTATTATATCATTAAAAAATACTGTTATTCAGCTGCATCTGGTTAGACTGGAAGCCGGCCTTAACATATTTGGAAAAAGGCTAGGCAGATCATAATCATAATCATAAAATTTATTTGTGGAACATAGGTATACAATTAGGTCTTACATATAAAATAGTACGCTATGTTTTGTCTTAAGACATACAAATATGGTAACATGCAATTCAATATGCTAAAAAAATGTCATTAACAAAAAGAAATATTCTATTACTCACAAAAAAAAAAATACAGATGTCACAACACAACAGATGCGGAGATATATATTTTTGTGTTAATTGGTAAATAGTGCCGACATTCATTTTTATTAAGGTAGCACATCAAGCTACCCGAAACTGTCAAATTTTCCCAATCAACCTTGAACCTTATGATTTTAGCGATAAAGTTGAAATCTATTATAGAAATTTGACAGATTTTAGTAGCTTGATGTGCTGGCGTCTTTACAGTCGAGAAAATATCGTCACAAAAACTGCTTTTAAATATATCAATGTTTAAAACGCAACTATTCTTCTCCATCTTTAAAAACCTGTTTACAACGTATCCGGAAATAAACTAGACACAGGTAACCCTAATTTTATGTGTGTGACGAGTTTGGCGCCGAATTATATTAATATTAACATTTTAATCAATCAGTTTGAAGCGCCAAAATGTAAAATTTTATAATAATTTATCGATGTCATTTTTATTCTTTATTAGGTTAATGCAATTTTGGATGACACCCAAAATTTGTTTGAAATTCGTCTGCCCGACAACGTAAGAATGATTGGTGTTGAATTGTTAAAATTAAAACTAGGGGATTTTAGTGGTTTGCTAAACGATGATAGTTACAAAAGTGGACCTGAGATATTATTTTAAATTTTATCGTAACTTACGAAGTCCGAGTTAGTTTGTCTTAATTGACAACATTTCATATTTTTAACCTGCATGTATTATTACGTTATATAAAAGTAAATTCAAATCTAGGGCACCCATATTTTTTCGTTTTTCGAAATTATGTACTTTTCATTCATAATTTTAACTTTGAAATTCGGTGTATTCTAAAAAGACGTAAGTGCCAGATGACGATAGAATGGCGGTATTACCTTTGCTTTATTGTGACCCGTCAAAAAAACTGTTAGACGTCACTTGTCTCAGTCGTTGTTTTGGTTCCTTCATTGGCGTATATTTTTCATTGGGATCCATTTTATTGGCGAAATATCAATCAAAAATTGATAATATTAACAGTAAGCAGCGTGTCGAGTTGATAGGAAAAAATATTGTTGAATTCAATTCAGTTTTTTAGTTGTTTTCTAGTTACACTTCTTAGGTGACATTGACATATCTTGTTTGATGTAATGTTTTCAATCAAAGACATTGGAATGCGCAAAGGTAACTACCTCATTCCGCCGTTTATGTGACGTCATCACATGTTTTTGATTTTTATTTTTTTTCTCAGAAATTTAGAAATAAAAAAATAAAATAAAAATATATTTGAACTCAGGATACGAAAATAAAGAAATAGTATTTTTGTTTTAAGGTCGTGTCAGGTTTGAAATGTTGTCAATTCTGATAAATACCAGAAAAAAGGATATAGTGAGCTCTAGCTTAGAGTTAGGTAACCAAACAGTACTTTCATTTTTATATTTCAAGGTAACGAAGACTTCTTTAAATCACAATTTATAAAGATTATATTTATCTATGTAATAAAATAAACATTATTACCATCTTATTTATTTAATAGTGAACATAGTTGCGGTTAAACGTTTTGTAATTTTACTAGAGTGTTAAATAGATATTTGGTACCAATTATAATATAGTCGAGTTCGTTACCATATTTTTTTTCTGGATTCAAATTGGCAGGTATCTAGTCAATGTTATAAAATTACGCACGTTGGCAAAGAATGGTGCAGGATTATTTGCAAATGACCTAAAGCGCGGTCACTGTCGGACTGCATAAAAAAGAAAGAGAAGCGCGATGACACAACCCTGGTAATTTATTGCAAAATATGAAGCAATTATCTATTTACAAAAAATCTATTGTTTGGACTAAAAAATTAAAACACTAGTGCTTTGGTATGTTGCTTGTAGAATAATCTGACAAACAATCAGAATGATTGTATTATATTAGCATGGTTTTTATTGGGAAAAGCAAGTTTTTAGAGGTATTTCCATGATTTTTTTATATATCGTATCAAATTAGTTGTATTATGTTTTCAACACACTATCTAAATAGCACATAAAGAAATCAGAAAAATGTATGATATCAATATTTTTCTGATTTTGTTTACTGTAGTCGATCATATACTTTTAGGCATTATAAGTAGTCCCCGTAAGGGAAAAAATGCAGCACGAAAATATTGGGGTTAGACTGAAAGCCGACCCCAACATAGTTGGAAAGGGCTGAGCAGATAATGAGTTTACTGTATTGTACACACAAAAGTAAACGCTAGGAACAACAATGCCAGGAAATACTTCCTAAATCGTGAACTGTTCCGCCAGTAGCGACACTTATAGAGCAACAAGATTGTTATTTGTTCTTCGATTCGTTTTTAAGTACGTGTGCGTAGTTCATTAGCATGTAAACCGCTGTTTACGGATCAATAGGTACCTACTTATTCGATTTCAAACCTGAGCTTTGCAACACGATGCGCCTACGCACGAACAATATGCCTAGGTTTAAAAAAAGTTAACTAACTATTATGCTTTCAATAAAACTGTTTTTGTATTCCCACACTCTTCCATTATAGTGTACAACGGCCTCAATATGGCTTGTAAATAAAATTTAAACCGTGTTTGCGTTTCAAATCATTTCGCTCCAAAAATATCAACGTTTGTGGAACTAATTACTGACAAATCTTAGGCTCAAGACGGGATGCCAATGCTTAAATTAATAAACTTTTACTGACCAGATTCATTGGATAGATAATAGATATTGTATTATAAAGGCTATATTTGTATATCTTGATGAGGACGATGATGACTAATAAAAGTTGTCAAGAATTCAAATGAAATTCTCGTCGTATGGAGACAGGTCTCAAACATGTTTTTAAGAGCATACTTATTCATTTATTACATAATGTCACATAACTGGCATAGCTACATAATTTTGGCAGAGGTTTGGAATGTCACATAAAGTCCCCAATTCTGCAGCAAAATCTTACCACGTGCAAACCATGTCAATATTTTTTTATTTTATTTGGTCTATCTGGAGAGCAGTGGTGGCCCAGTGGTATCAGCCGCGACTTACAAGTTGTAGGTCGTAGGTTCGAACCCCGACAGGCGCTTTACTTTGTGTAAATTATTTCATCACCACTGCTCTCAAAAACGGTGAAGGAAAACATCGTGAGGAAACCGGCATGTCCTAGAACCAAAAATTCGAAGACATGTGACATCCACCAACCCGCACTGGGCCCGCGTGGTGGATTACGGCCCACTCCCTCTCACAGAGAGGAGGCCTGTGTCCCAGCAGTGGGAACGTTATAGGCTGATTATGTTATGTTATGTAATGTATTTGGTCTACCAACGATTGTTTACACCAGTTATGGGCATAAAAAACAAGCAAAAACAGATAAACAATAGTGTACAATCACTTATAGGTAAACTCAGCATGCAAAATATCGTGTCTTGTTAACGGCCAGGAATCGAAATGTCAACCGTACGGACAACATTTATTTTGACAGTTCAAACTTCGACATTATGTCATAAAGGATACTTTAAGTTAATAGCAGATGCGCAATTCTAGTAATTTTAAGAACATTCACAGTCAAAAGGCCAATTCTCGTAATTTAAAATGTTCAAAATCTAGTCGCTGTCTCATCTCGGCGACAAAAAAATGTCTAAAACTTGTCAAAATATAGGGAAATTATAGGTATTTTTGACCGATTGACACTGAGGGTGCATTCCGAGTTAGGACTGTAATCGATATTATCGATTTGAGCGTGCTTAAACCCGTACCGAATTAGGTTTAAGCACGCTCAAATCGATAATATCGATTATAGTCCTAACTCGGAACGCGGCATGAGATCAGACTGTGAACGTTCTTCTGTGAACGTCAAAGACAAGTTTTGACAAGTATTTGACATTTGTTTGTCGCTGAGATGAGACTGCGACTAGATTTTAAACGTTTTAAATTACGAGAATTAGCCTTCTGATGTCGTGATGAACTAAGGAATTGACGTAGTTTCTTAGAACCGGTGTTTTGTACTTTTTTTTAGTATTAATGGTGCAATTTATACAGACTGGTTGAAGCGTGTGCAAACGTTTATATAAGGTGATTCTACTAATCTAATTTGACATTTACATATAATCTACGTCGCCGCGAATCTCTCAGGGAACTATTTAAAAGGATTAATATTATGACGGTACCTTGCCAATTCATTTATGAAAACACTAGCTGCGCCCCGCGGTTTCACCCGCGCAAGTCTCGATCTCGTGGGAATATCGGGATAAAAAGTATCCTATGTCCTTTCCCGGGACTCAAACTATCTCTATACCAAATTTCATCTAAATCGGTTCAGCGGTTTAGGCGTGAAGAAAAGACAGACAGACAGACAGAGTTACTTTCGCATTTATAATATTAGTTTGGATTATGTATGTAAGAAAAAATCTACATCTTTTTAATAAAATAAGCGATAGACATAACTTTAACACAAGAAATAAAGATAAAATACATCAACCATTTTTCAGATTAGCCAAAGTACATACATCTTTTATGGGGTACTGTGTCAAATGTTACAATAAAATACCTTGTGATATCTTGCAATTAAATGAAAGAAAACTTAAAACTCACATTAAACTTACACTTTGTAAACAAGCGTACTATAAATTAGAAGATTATATCCAAGATAAGAACGCTTGGAAACATGCTGGTCCTGCTCCATAGGACAATCTAGAGTCTAGACAAAATCAAACTGGTTGCTAATTTAATTGTATTTTTTTTTTATTAGTTTTTACATTCATTACTCACACCCTGACTTATTACTTGTATGTTTTTTTTTTTTTTTAATAAAAATCGTTTTGCTTGTACCATGTTTGTAAATATGTGAGCACCACACCATGTATCTATCAGATAATTAATTTATATGTCATGGTTTCGTTTTTAATTCTTTTACCTATTGTGGTATAGTAATTTTATTTTAGGTGCATCGTCCTCACATGTTATTATATAATTAATGTACCCATGCAAAATATTGTACCTAAAACATTTTAAAAGAGTAACGGTGGAGTTTCTTGCCCATTCTTCTCCATACGAAAACTACCTTTTGGAATGGGCGACTAGAATCAATTCTATTTTAAGATAATTTTTGACGTTCAAAAGTGCCTTTTATGTGCCTATTTGAAATAAATGCTTTGACTTTGACATTTTTCTGCACCCATATTAGACTCCGAAATAACAGTAGGTACTGCCCGTCAAACATTCAGAGGTCTAATACCCGTATTTTTAAGAATTTAAGAATCTTAATCTGTCAAAAATACCCCTAATTTTAATACATTTTTGTTGCAAAATTTTTGACATTGGTGGTCGCTGAGATATGATTGCGATTAGATTTCAAATGTTATTAATTACGCCTTCTGATGGCATTAGGCAATTTTTTGGCTAGAAAATTAGTGCTTATTTCAATCTAAGACCTTACAAAATGCTTCTCAAATTGCCTGTGTAGGAAACTTTGATTTGTCTTTGTAAACGCTTTGTAAAACTAGTAACTTTTATGACAACCGATTAAATCAGACAATGAAATGCTAATGTCTGACTGACCTATCGTCGGACCCACCTACATAGAGTTCAATGACCTTTAGACTACATTATAAACACAGATCAATAATTCAAAATGCAATTTTGCCAAAAAGGATACGGTTTTAAGGTCAAAGTGGCTGATAACATAATTTATTAATTTTGAATCCATTGCTGGGTTTTAAAGAATATCAAGATCTGTGTTAGTACTTCCGGAGCAATGATCAGTGTGGTAGGTAGTTCCGTGACGTCGTGGGTGGGGTTTGCGCAAGCGCAGAATCGTCGCTGCACGCGCCTGCGATTTAAATCGAATGCGATTTGTGACGCGAGAAAGTAACTAAATTATATCTAATGCGTAGTAAAGCAGTTTTTTCACTGTATAAGAAGTTGGGTAAGTGATTAACACTTGCTTAGGATGCAATAAGCTATAGGCTGACCGCTTAACTGAGGCGTTGCCTAAGGTATCTCAGGCAACGCACGCCGCGCAGTTACGCGGTGCGGGAGAGGTGATAGTTGTCACAAGTTGACGAATCACTGAGCTCTCGCATCACGTCACCACACCCCTCCCGCACCGCGCTGCTACCTCAGGCAACGTCTCAGTAAAGCGGTCGGCCTATAGTGTGAATCGGTCTAGATAATTTGTGATGCAAAAATCCAACGACATTGATAAAGGCACAAATACATTTGACATTTGTTCACTATTTTCGGCAAGCTATGATTTACATAGCCTTACGTAGTCATTTATTCTTTGATGAGTTTTAGCAAAGCACTGTTAGCGCTATTTAAAAATAAGTTTACAAGGTTTTAACCGGTTGTGGTACACATGGGTACCGGCTTGTCTTAAGGAAGTTAAATCTCCAAGATAAAATTAAAAACATGCGACAAATTGAAATGGGAGATTGTACTCATCATTATGAACAACTTTTACTATGGGACCAAACCTAAAATCGTGAAAAAAAAATCAGCTGGTCCCTACATTTTGACGAATTATGCGAACATAAATGTAGGGAACACCTGATTTTTTTTTTCACGATTTCAGGTTTGGTCCCATAGTAAAAGTTGTTCATAATGATGAGTACAATCTCCCATTTCGATTTGTCGCATGTTTTCAATTTCACCCTGTATATTAAAATAATAAAAAGTGTTAAATGATAAATGATTTTGTTTCAGTAAGTAGGTTTGTACAAACACTTTTACACGTCAATCATATTTTTTAAACTAAATAAGGTTTCCTATCTAACTACTCTGAGAAGAAAGGTCGAAACAAACTCAGAGGTCACAGTCTCTTTTAAAGTCCAGACAAAATCGTGGTCAGATCATGTTGTTACCTTACAAATAATGCGATGATAGGAAGTTACAGGTGCAGCTAGTTTGCCCGAGTCGAAAATAGCAACCATTTTACTAGAACAGTAATTATTCAACAATTTTGATCGAAACAGTAACAATTTTGGTCACAACTCATCGGAGTTGTATTGAAAAAAATATGGTTTTTCTATTTCGTGTAACTTGTTAAGTATGTAGAATAGGAATTTAACATTTTTGTATATGTTTTTTGATTCTTTGTTCTAGTATCATGTAAAAGAAATACACGATTAAATGATACAAAAAAATTGCAAAGTTATATCTATTTTTTTACTTTTTTTTGACATCACGGCGTAACGCTTAAGAGTTATTCAATGAAATTTACTGTAAAACAGAGAATTATCATATCAAAGTTTACTCAAAGTAGTTTTAAATTTAATTAATTTATTTTGTTAAAAAAGGCGAAAATTCGTTTTGGCACATACGACGTTTTATTCCGAGCGCACGCACATTATAGCCATTACTCGTCTTTTGCGTTTCAAAAGTAATTGCATCACTTTCGCTTGCTTAGTATGTTTTCGAGGATTTTAGATTTTCGAGGTAGCGCCTTAATTCTAACCCTGCAAACGCTAAGCGCGTCACGATATGTGTCAACCGACACTGTGTCAAGTGCGCCGTGACGCAACACGCGCGCGCGATGCACGCTGGTGAAAGAACACGCGCTCTAGTGTTTACTGAGGTTTTCCTGCTAGTCATGTTTGACTAGAGCGGTCAGAAATAGGTTTGGTGTATTTTTAACTAATCTGTTTCAACTAAAAAAACGTTAAATTAAAAACCATTTTTCTCCTATACTATTATGTATATCTGTGGACAGCGTTGTGGGTTATATTATCACTAAAATTGTTTTTGTTAAATTAGTTGTAAGCTCTTATAATGTAACTGTTTGCTGTTCCTTTAAATAAAAAATAATTCACTCGGTCTATTCCTTGATATGCAATGGTCGCTGTAGCACCATGAAAATGAGGCTATAGGAGCTAGTGCGAATCTTGGGGTTCATTCGATTAATCGAGTCTGGTTTAACCACGCTGGGATCGGTGCAATTCATTCATTCATAAGATGTTTAAGTTTTTTTTTTTATTTTTTTTTTTTATTGCTAAATGGGCGCACTCTTGACCCCGATCACGCCTGATGGAAAGCGACAGATGAGGTCTATGATGGAACGAGCGTGCCCAGAAGATGCCTGTTCACTCTTGATTTGAAGGCAGACGGGTTAAATGTGGGAGGGAACACAGATGCCGGCAGAGAGTTCCACACTTTGGCTGTGCGCATAATAAAAGTGGAGGAGAAGCGCCGAGTACGACTCATCGGGATTAAAAGCTCATCGGGAGATAAAGCTTTTTGCTGTAAGGGTCTTATTCACGGGGGTTTAGTCAAGTTCCCGATTCGAAATGTATGACAGAAAGTCCCCAGTTCCTCACACTTGGGAACATTGCCTTTAAAATTATTAAAAAATCTCGGCTAAAGATTATTTTTAAGCTACTGGTGGTTTTAGTTGACCTGTTTAAGGTCATTTGCGACCAAATCCAAAGTCACACAAAAGCGATCCATCTAAGTAGAAGAATCGTGGGGGGTCTCAAGCAAAGTACCTACCTAGTTCTGGTTTCCTAGCAACAACATCTTTATAAATAGTCGCTGGTCACAATATAAATTGGTCACAGATAATTTTTTAGAAGTTTAGTTCCACACTCCTGCTGTGTATGAAGGATTTAGCGATTATTTGAGTTAGGAAACACTTCTTGGCAGGTAAAGATAAACCATTATAAAACTGCACGCCCCTCCACTGAAATTTATATACAAACATTTGAAATGTGTATGCAACAAGCAGTGAAGGGGCGTTCATTTTTAAAATGGTTTATCTCTAACAATTTTGTTTTCACAATACACTGTTATATTCTTTCGTGGATAGCTCCTAAGTACCTAGTTTAGGTTATAATATTTTAATAATACCTACCAGAAACTGTCGTCACATTTTCCCGTGCTGTTAAACAAGTTGTGCAGTTTAGTGTTAAACAGTAAATTATAATTTAGTTTATAAACATTTTAAATTGAAATGTTTTAGGGAGACCTCGTCTTGGGAAGGCTTCGATGAATTTAAGTAATTTATTTTTTATATTTTGGTCGTATAATTTTTTTAAATAGTTAGGTACTTGTCTTGTAACCTTTCTAGTATATATAATGTGCAGCTGTACATCACTAATCTAAATTAATACTTACCAAAAGGAAAGTCTTCAGCTGAAAACCGAGTCGCTTCATTTTTGTTGTCATCGCTTATGCCTTGATAAACCTGAAAAGAAGGAAGAAACACTCATTAATCCCCTGTATAGTTTATCCCCGTCCATCGGCTCGGCAACTCTACTGCAACATCAAGGACGATCCCATAATCTCAGGGTTCTATTACAAAACTCATATATCCTTGTAAGGGCGTTCAATAAGGTAATACGCCATGGTTTATGGTGATCACGTACCACTGCGTAATGTCCATGTCGTACTGAAGGTCTTTGAAATAGGAAACGCCATATAAAGTGGGGTGATGTCAAGTTTGAAGATAGTATTTGATGGTACAACCCGTCCGACTTAAGTGTGCACCTCGCTGGAATGCGTTTATGCGCGAAACATTTATATTTATCATTATGATAAAAACTATACTTACATAATCAGCCTATAATGTTCCCACTGCTGGGACACAGGCCTCCTCTCTGTGAGAGGGAGTGGGCTATAACCCACCACGCGGGCCCAGTGCGGGTTGGTAGATGTCACATGTCTTCGAATTTTTGGTTCTAGGACATGCCGGTTTCCTCACGATATTTTCCTTCACCGTTTTGAGAGCAGTGATGATGAAATAATTTACACAAAGTAAAGCACCTGTCTGGGTTCGAACCTACGACCTACAACTCGTAAGTCGCGGCCTTTACCACTGGGCCACCACTGCTCTAAAAACTATACCTACCTATGCATGTTGAAAAAAAAATCGTAAAAAATGTTTTTACGAAGTAAATTTTTTTTTTTTCAAACAGTACGACAGAGTAACGTCACAGCGCCAGGTGTATAGTTAAGTCGGACGGGTTGTACATGGTGATATTTTATTGCATTTTTGCTGACACAAACTGTAGCACACAGCGAGAGTTTAACTAGACCTAAAGGAATAAGAATTATGACCATCTACACCTACGATAAGATATACGATGAGAGCAGTGGTGGCCCAGTGATATCGGCCGCGACTTACGAGTTGTAGGTCGTAGGTTCGAACCCAGACAGGCGCTTTACTTTGTGTAAATTATTTCATCATCACTGCTCTCAAAACGGTGAAGGAAAACATCGTGAGGAAACTTGTGGTTTCAGACCTTCACCCATCAACATATTTATAGGACCCGCGACCTACCGACTGCACGTGGGATGGCAAGAAGAGGTCGAGGCAGCCAGCGGCGCGCCAGGTGCACCGATTCACCTTCAATCAGGTTCGCACCTGATTCCTGTGCATCTACGAAGCTGTTGAGGGGCGGCTAAGGCCACAACGGGACCGAGACCAGCCGAAGAGGTTGCGCACAGCTAGTATCTAATAATATGAGTCACTTTTATCAAAAGTGGGTTTACTGGGATTTTCTATGACGTATGTACCTACCAGTAAATACATGCACACGTAACAGCAGTAATGTAGTTGGAAATACCATCGTCCTCTCAAACAAAATTATACAAAAAAGAAATAACAATTATTTTAGTCTGAGACTGAGATCGACCTGACCATAAGCATTGTTTGATTGATAAGGATCTAAGTCGTGACTAAGTAAAAATTCGGAGTTTATCTAACTTAGATTAGTTGCAAATAAAGTATGATTCACATTAAAATTTAAGTTTTGAAGACATTTGATTTAGAGAGAACTCATCGTGGGTTTAATGTTACAAAACTGAATAAGAGGAAGAGTGTGAAATGTTGTTTGTTTCAAATAGATTTTAAGATCAAGATAATTTGGCAGGTTTACAACAAAATAAGTGAACTATAGAGCCATGAATGATGACAAAAACAGCACCGTTTTGGGGCCATCGGATTAATACGACCTTAAACTGTTACTAGTTACTTTGACAGCAGGAATCTGATACCAGACACCCACTATCTGGCCTACCAACGAAAAGGCTAAATCGCAGGTACAGTCAACAGCAAAAGTAGATGATGATTGAGTTTATAACTTTTGGAGTCAAAACTGATCACGAATATATGGCAGCTGTACTAGTAGTAAATGTTTGGTATAATTTACCATCACATACTTTTGAACCACTTCGACGCCACACAGTTCTGACACGAACTTCGTTCATTAGTATTGAATTTCTGATTTTCATCATCTACTTTTGCTGTAGACTGTACAGCTTCTTAAAATTGACAGCGTCTCTGTCAGGAAACCCGACCGACGACGCGCACTGCAAACTTTGGCAGGATACTTTTCCCCCTCCTACATACTATCTACCACTAAAGGAGCATCTCCCTGCAGGATGTAACCTTTCGTGGTCCACTTGGAAGTCCCTGAACCGTCTTCGGACACGAGTGGGAAGATGTAACTCCGACCTGGTAAAGCAGGGCTACCTCGACGGAACGGCGACGTTGGAGCTATGTCGCAAACTATGCTGCCTATCCTGCCCTCTTTTTTCTTGTGGATGGAAAATCATCAAATGACCCCTCCCGCTCTGGGTGGAGCGGAAGGGAGTGTCAGACTCTTACTGACTAAAACCCATCGTTCCTTCCTTAGCCCTTTATGTTCCGGGGTAGCGGTAACCCTTTCGGACAATCCCGCACCCCCGGCAGGCTTCGGCCCTCCTGCCCTCTGCTGTCCCAAAACATGCAGTCAAAGTGACCTCTGTGCTGCCACAGATGACACTGTGGAAGTGGTGAAGTTTTGGGCGTACAAAATCAGAAATACATTCGTGCCGGCGACATGAAGAAGAACAAGAAGCGTTCTGATAGCCATATCCTACTGGTAGGATTAATAAATGAATATCTCACGTAACTTTTGACTACCAATTATAAAAGATAACATTGGCTACCGCAAAATCATCAATTACATAAGCCATAAAAGGTAAGCAATATGTCAAGTACAATAATAAAGCGACCCTTCCGAATTCTTCTTGTTATTAAGGTACAGCGGAAATAATTATCAATTGCTTTTTTTTATTTCCGCCATGATTATGTCTGTTAAAGATCAATTATTATCAACTAGCTGCGCCCTGCGGTTTCACCCGCATAAGTTTCGATCCCGTGGGAATATCGGGATAAAAAGTATCCTATGTCCTTTCCCGGGGCTCAAGCTATCTCTATACCAAATTTCACACAAATCGATTCAGTAGTTTAGGCGTGAAGAAAAGACAGACAGACAGACAGAGTTACTTTCGCATTTATAATATTAGTTTGGATTTGCAATACAAAATTTTCCAACATTTTTCCAAAAAAAAAGTCTGTAATGTTCAATTCGTAACTTAACCGAGTGATGAGGTCATCATGACTAAGAGCTCCATTCAAGTTCGAAACTTGTCGGGTCAACCGGAAATAAAAACGGCAAAAAATAATGTTCATGTGCCACCGCTGCTGCCGCGCGCCGCCGGTGCGTTTGTCTTATAACCATTGTAAATTCGAAATACTTGTACACTATTTGATGATTGCAATCTATTCATTCAGATAGATACTTGTGTGTCTGTTAGTCCTGTCGTAATGTTATAGAGATAAATCCATACTTCCATACTATATACTTATAATATTATAAATTCGAAAGTAACTCTGTCTGTCTGTCTATATGTTACCTTTTCACGCCTAAACCGCTGAACCGATTTAGATGAAATTTGGTATAGATAGTTAGTTAGTTTGGTAGTTAGATAGTTTGAGTCCCGGGAAAGGATATAAGATACTTTTTATCCCGATATTCCCACGGGATCGAGACTGATGCGGGTGAAACCACGGGGCGCAGCTAGTACATATATAAGTACAGAACTATTCGTATTAAAGATGGTAGAATGTTGTCTTGAATGGAAAGTTCATATTTTGTATAAAGATATTGGTGGAAATGGAGTAACCCTGTTGGGCAGGCCTCTCACATAGCCTCCTTGCACCCCTTCACTGAGTGTATAAAGGCCTCTTTCGGCATATTAATTATGTATACAGTCAGAACTATAGAGACGTGCTAAGTTCAAAAGAAATTTATTTTTATTGAATTAATTTCCTCAAATAAATTCAAAAAGCACTTGCTTAGTTTACCAAAAAAAACTATACCAAACAAAAATCTGTCCCACTATCCTTGAAACAGGACAATAAAGAGCCTTACTCACAACAATGGGCACTCGCTAAGAGAGACTTCACAATGGTTCATTTCTCACAGCGATCGGGTAACGCGTTTACTGTGCGTTGCCTCATACACGCCGTGTGTGTTACAATGGTATGCTAATATGTTTGATGGTTTACTTAATGGGCTTCTGCGTTTTTTGATAAATCTACTACATTTGTATGATTTGTAAGATAATAATCACAATCACACTAATCACACTTCACACTAATATTATAAAGGCGAAAGTTTGTGAGTGTGTGTGTGTGTTTATATGTTTGTTACTTCTTCACGCCTAAACCACTAAACCGATTTAGATGAAATTTGGTATAGAGATAGTTTGAGTCCTGGAAAAGGACATAGTATAGTTTTTATCCAGATATTCCTACGGGATCGACATTTACGCGGGTGAAACCGCGGGGCGCAGCTAGTAATATTATAAAGGCGAAAGTTTGTGAGTGTGTGTTTATATGTTTGTTTCTTCTTCACGCTCAAACGAAACTGAACGGATTTGGATGAAATTTGGCACACAGATAGTTTATAAGCAGGATTGACACATAGAATGATTTTTATCCCGATATTTCCATGAAATCGACACTTATGTGGCTGAAACCGCGCCACCTTTTTAGGTTGTCCGTCCTACACTACGCTTGCCGACGCTTAACTTGCTTGATAACTGGAGTTACCGACCGCGACATAGCTTGCGGAGTAAGTAAACTGAAGTGGCAGTGAGCTAACCATGTCTGTCGAAGGACTGATCAGACTAGTCCTGGAGTGGAGACCGCGTATTGGCAAGATAAATATACTGGGAAATAATTATTGTTACAAAGATAATAGTTTAAAACTTGTGTGACACATCACGTACAAATACCAATCCATAAGATATTTAAATTTACAAAATTAAAACAAAACAATAATTGAAATAGTAACTAGGAGGCACTATTGAAAACTATTTAAATAATAACTAGCCAAAAATAAAAATAATATGACACTAGAATTTTAACTAAAATGACAAAAGAAATATGAATCTCAGAAGGGGTTGCGTAACTTTGACGGTTGGCGAAGGTTACGCGCCCAAACGTCTTTCTAAGACATTGCTCTAGGGATCAAGAGGTCGGGAGTTCAAATGTAAACACATTTCTTAGAAAATATAAATTCAGAATTGAGCTTGAGATCACAAGGAATGCACCGCTTTATTAGCGCTTGACAAAGAAAGGCTGGAGGAAAGAGTTATATTTTTGGAAACGCACATGACGACGCATACGACTTCATACTATGTAGTAGTAACAGTAAAACATAGTTTCCTCCAAAAATTCTATTAATAGTATCCTGGCTAAACTAGAAGCCAACCCCAACATAATATGAAAAAGGCTAGGCAGATGAGGTCTGCCCTATATGTAAATATGAGCCCTCCTGTTTGGGTAGCGGGATTGTCCGAAAGGGTTACCGCTACCTCAGAACATAAAGGGCTAAGGAAGGAACACGGGTGGGTTCTAGTCAGTAAGAGTCTGACACTCGCTTCCGCTCCACCCAGAGCTGGAGGGGTCATTTGATGATGTCCCATCCACAAAAAGAAAAAGCCTTAGTTTGTCTATTTCGTACATCTCATAACTCTACCACAGAACTGATTTTGATAAAATATAGCAAGGATAAAATGAGGAACTTATAAAAAAAGAAACATAATCTATACTAACCGATCGATCGATCAGGTTAAGCTACGCTTGCCACGGTTGGTCCGTGGATGGGTGACCATCCCTACATACCAAGACCTCTCCGTGCCTCGAAAAGCACGTTAAGCCTTTGGTCCTGGCTGACATTCGTGGATCTTTAACAGTCGTTACGTATCGTCAGAAGCCCGAATGTCTGACAACCAGTCTTACCACGGGGTATCGTATTACCCAGTAACTGGGTTGTGGAGGTCAGATAGGCAGTCGCTCCATGTAAAATACTGGTATTCAGCTGCATCCGGTTAGACTGGAAGCCGACACTAACGTAGTTGGCAAAAGGCTAGGCAGATGATGATGACTAACCAAAGAAACTGGCTTTTCAACTTAAAAATAAACGACAGAAGCAGAAGATACAGCTATTAAATAATAAGGTAGCAAACCAACGTTTAAATAGGTACGAATAATAACACAGAATCTAGTTTAATTTCCTTAGACTGTCTGAATGCAACCGCTTATTAACTTATTATACCAATCAAATGTTAACTAGCAGAGGGGAACGAGTTAATGCAATGTTTGTAAACGATGAGTTAGCAACTTGTTATTGTTATTACTGACGTTTACGAGACCAGAGGGGCAATTCTCGTAGTTTTAAGAACGTTCACAGTCTGATCTCAGTCTCAATCTGTCAAAAATACCTCTAACTTCCCTACATTTTGACAAGTTTTTGACATTTTTTTGTCGCTAAGATGAGGCTGCGACTAGATTTTGAACCTGAATTACCTGGTTGGAACCTGATATTATTTAATTATGCAGTAAGATATTTTTTTTTTGTGATTTTCCCAGATTTTAGTATTATGTGCTGTTTTACCTTATTCATTTAATTTTTTAATCGCTTTTAACTGGTTTATTTCCATTTTTTTTTGTGAATTCCGTTGCCATTTTTATTTATTCTAAAGTAGATTATGTACTAATATCGGCATCAGCTATGTACAGACTCCAGCACATCAAGCTACTACAATCTGTCAAATTTCTTTAATAGATTTTCAACTTTATCGCTAATAATGGTTCAAGGTTGATAGGGAAAATTTGACAATTTCGGGTAGCTTGATGTGCTGGCGTCTAACCTATAATATGATACATTTTTCAAAGGTTGTGAACAGATAAAGCAGGCCAGCCGTCACGTTGGCAGCGAGGTTGACTGCCTAGGGAGCGCTGGATGATTATCAATTACTAGCTTATGCCCCGCGACTTCGTGCGCGTGAAATTTCTTGTTACCCCGACCCACCCCGTCGCATCGTATCGCCAGCCGGCACTTCGCTTTTGCATCCGCTCTGACTTTTTCTTTTAACTCGGCTTCTAAGGGTCCTAGCGTAGCCTGCCTCAATAATTGGGCTATTCATACTAATATTATAAATGCGAAAGTGTGCCTGTCTATCTGGCTGTCTGTTACCTCTTCACGCTTAAACCGCTGAACCGATTTAAATGAAATTTGGTATAGAGATAGTTTGAGTCCCGGGAAAAGAGATCAATAGTTTTTATCCCGATATTCCCACGGGAAACTTATGTGGGTAAAACCGCGAGGCGCTGCTTGCACGGTCGAACAAGCTATTTGGTATACAGGCAAAAATATTCATCTCTCCACTACACTGCCAATATTTAGTTTTATTTTGTGCATTATAACTTTTTCAGCTGATGGCATCCTTAATTAAATAGAGTGGTATAAAAGAATTGACTAACTCAGCAGATCATTGTTTAAAAGTAGTTGCAAGTTAGCTGCCTATATACCAAATAGCTTGTTCGACTGTAAGTAAATAAGTAAGAATAAGAATATAGAATGTATCGATCCAATTAAAATAATTCGATGTAGCCTTTCACTACACTCACAAGTTGCTTTTAAAACTACCTCCATACATATTAGGCATCTTGTCTTTAAAGCACTTGCATTCTTAATCTGAAAACCTGTATTGGAATTCTTGATTTTAAGGAAAATGTAGACTACCTACTCTCTTTTATTTCGTGATCTTCGAAAATATTATGTCGTTGAAGCGTTTACTAATAATGTGCTTTTATGTTTAAATGTTATTGTATTCTAATTTGTATACAGTATCTCTAATGTGAAGTGTAGAACCCAGCCGAAAGAAAACAAGTAGCCTCTAATAACAACATCAAATAACGTAAAACCACACCCCGGACACTCCATACAACGCTCGCAAAATAATTACCTACTACTACTACATTAAAAAATGACGTTTGTATACGTATGAATGTGTGCGTGAGGTACTTGTGTTTGCGAGCGCTCTTGTTAAAGAACTGCGACGAATACGCCGAAGTGCGGGGTGAGGTGCGGTAACTGATGTTAGTGCGGGGAAGGGAGTGGCCTTTCTGTACGTAGTACTTTAAGTATTCTGTGGTAAAACATAAAGTACAAAGCCATTACTCAAAACAATAGAGATAAATTTCGAGGTATTTCGCCCACTGCAGCTCTAATACAAGGAAATGCCACAGGTTCGGCCGGGTCGCCACGATCTATTCTCGATCAACGAGTGTGAAAGGCCGATCGTGTCTCGTTACCTCGTTACTGTCATCGATAAACAAACTACGGCTGCAGTTCCTTCGTGATACCGTTTTGATATACGTAGCCAGTACTATCCTCTATGTACAGTCACCAAAAGAGATAAGTAACCAGGGTAGTCGGATATAGTTGAAGTTTAGTACGAAACCGATGGATGTTTTTGAATGAAATTTAACTGTTTGTTGAACTGTTTGTTTTCTATTAATTTAATTAAATTTCATTCAAAACATCCATCAGTTTTTTTTTATTGCTAAATGGACGTGCTCTTGACCCCAATCACGCCTGATGGAAAGCGATAGATGAGGTCTATGATGGAACGAGCGTGCCCAGAAGATAGGGTTCACTCTTGATTTGAAGGCAGACGGGTTAAATGTGGGAGGGAACACATATGCCGGCAGAGTTCCACACTTTGGCTGTGCGCATAATAAAAGTGGAGGAGAAGCGCTGAATACGACTCGTCGGGATATCAATCAAGTGCGGATGGTACGCTGCAGTACGTCTGGTTGTCCGGTGGTAAAAGGGCGATGGTGGGATCAGGTCGTGGAGCTCCTGCGCACACTCCCCGAAGTAGAGGTTGTAGAAGACCGTCAGGCAAGCAACATTACGCCGATGAGCCAGGCTGTGAAGCGTAGCTACCAACGTCTCGTCGCCTATAAGCCTTTTAGCTCTGCGTTCCACCGAGTCAAGTCAAGTTCTTTCTAAACTTCAATTATATCCGACGACCCTGTTTACTTGTCTCTTTTGATGGCTATACGTAGCTTGGAATAAAACGTAAGAGAGTTATTTCATGTAACTTAACATAACTGACGAAATGTGGATACTATACAGTCACTCTTCTGCTTATGCCTTCGAAAAAACAGGCGTTATGTTATGTATGTATGTTGAAAGTGTTGTCTGGGAGTGTTAAGGCGTGATTCAGTGGTCGACGCTAATAACTATCATCATGATTATAAAATTAACATGGTGATTAAGGATAAGTGATCATTCGATAGATCTACTATCGAATCGCAAAAGTAGAATCAAATCGAAAAAGGGATATTCTTATGTACGAGAATAATATGCATTTTACTCGTAAAGAAGGATATAATTTTTATCACTGTACAGTCTGGGAATCCTGTATTATTGTATCCTTAAGTGTATTTAATAAGGAGGTAATTAGTAAATGCCGCCAATTGACATTGCGTTAAAGTAAATAATCTAATTGCTTCAAACAAAATAATAATTGTATCCAAGAAATGTCCGCAAACCGATCAAAACAAAACCACTTTTCTATGGAATACCTATGCATATTTAATTTATTTCCCCATAACTTGTTAAGGTATTTAATCAATTCATTCAATTCCACTTATTTTTCCAATTATTTTATACAGTTCCTTAAATAAATAAAAACTGCTGCGGGACATAATTGACTTAATTAAGAAATAATTAAATGAATGCGCGAATAAAATAATTATATTATTCTAGAAGCAAAGGTAGACGTGGGCGCGTTGATGTCTTTTATATGAACATGCTTATTGTGCGGTTTATGTCGTTGTTTTCATTGAAGATTTGTTCATTATTTTGCAAAACGTGAAATGATAAATGGCGTAAGCTGAATATTATAAGTGCAAACTTGGCCATACGTCTGTCACAAAGTTTATCACTGTAATACCTACCGGTGAAGTCAGTAGCAGATTGATTTGTAAATCGTTGCAAAATTTAGTTTTATATTTAAAAACTTTATCGTAGGGACCCAATCAACTCAGCCTATCGCAGTTCACTGCTGGACATAGCCTCACACACTGTCCCAGGCTGCGCCACAACACCTTGTTCTCCGCCTTCCGCATCCAATCTGTCCCAGCCACCTTTTTAAGGTCGTTCGTCCATTTAGGGACCCGATATTTGCAATATAGCGTCATGATAGTTTCTTTTTTGTTAGCCTATACTGTCCCACTGCTGGGAAAAAGTCTCCCTCAAATTCTTCCAGGAACTCTTTTCCCGCGCCACCTCGAATCAGTCCTCGTGGTACGCGTCCAGGTCATCTCACCATCTCTTTCTGGGTCGGCCTCGGCCGCGCCGTCCATCTTCAGGCACCGATTTTGTGGAGATTTTTCTACGGCTGATGTGAACCGCCCAATCCTATTTGGGCCTGGCAGCCTTTTTTTCCTACATCCAGTATGCCTGTTTTGGAACGCAGCGTGGTGTTCCGAATTCTGTCCCGTCTTTTAACACCCAGAATGCCGCGTTACATCGCACTTTGGCAAACTCCAAGAGTTATATTATTGACAAATTACCACCATTACCAGCCTGGCTAGAGGCGCTACAATATTCGCAATCTCTCGTATTATATCACTAATCCTAACAAATTAAGCGTCATAATGTTTACAATCATGATACATCACGTATGATAATTTACAAGATTTGAACATGACTGTAATTAATCGGACACGGTTGCTGAAATCCGCTTCTGAGGTAAATAATTACCGTGGGAAATAATAAGGATAATAGAGATGGTTTCATGAAATGGTTCCTCAATATTGCATATGGCTTCTGTTTTATTAATTGTATAGTTTATTAGCTGCGCCCCGCGGTTTCACCCGCATAAGTGTCAATCCCGAGGGAATATCCGGATAAAAACTATCCTATGTCCTTCCCCGGGACTCAAACTATCTTTATACCCATTTAAATCGATTCAGTGGTTTAGGCGTAAAAAGGTAACATACAGACAGACAGACAGAGTTACTTTCGAATTTATAATATTAGTATCGAAGTATGGATATACTGACGTGGATCTTTGACAGTCGTTACGGGTCGTCCCGAAAGTCTGACAACCAGTCTTACCAAGGGCTTTCGTATTACACAGTAACTGGGTTGTGGAGGTTAGATAGGCAGTCGCTCTTTGTAAAATACTGGTATTCAGCTGCATCCGGTTAGACTGGAAGCCGACCACAACATAGTTGGGAAAAGGCTAGGCAGATGATGACATGGGAATATTGTCTAACTAGGCACACATTTATTTTACGTTCACATGCATTTATATTTAGTCTACCTATAATGTTGCAACCGCTGGAAATTAGTCTTCTCTATGAGAGGGAATGGGTGTCACTAGCCCTCCAGAAGGCAAATTCTCGTAATTTAAAACGTTCAAAATCTAGTCGCAGTCTCATCTCAGCGACAAACAAATGTCAAGAACTTGTCAAAATGTAGGGAACTTAGAGGCATTTTTGACAGATTGAGACCGAGATCAGACTGTGAACGAACTTAAAATTATGAGAATTGCCCCTCAGGAATGAGCCTAGTTTGGGTTGATGGGTGTCATACTTACGAGTATGTCTTAGATTTTTTTGCTCTATATCATGTCAGTTTCTTCACCGTTTTAAGAGCAGTGGTAGTGCAATAAATTGCACAGAGTAAAATGACTTCGTGTAAATTGCTGATCATCATCATCTGCCTAGTTTTTTCCCAACAATATTCGGGTCGGCTTCCAGTCTAACCGGATGCAGTTGAATACTAGTATTTTACATGGAGCGACTACCTATCCGACTTCCACAAACTAGTTACTGGATAATACGATGCCTCTTGTTAAGACTGGTTGTCAGATTTTCGGGCTTCTGACGACCCGTAACGACTGTCAAAGATACACGAATGACAGCCGGGACCAACGGCTTAACGTGCTTTCCGACGCACGGTATGTAAAAATGGTCACCTATCCATGGACCAACCGCGGCAAGCGTAGCTTCACCTGATCGATCGACCCATGCGGCTGATATTACTTAGCCACAAGCCCTTCTTTGTGTAATTTGCGTATCCTAGATATATTTTTATCCGTTTAATATTAGTAATTTGATGTGTCTAATGTTTCATTCGCACCAATTTGAGCTTCTTTATTTGGTTTGAATGAATCATTTTTATCTTGTGGGTGGAAATTTGGATAGAGCTAACAATGATTAATTAACGAAGTCTTTTTAATTAATGATTGAAGAGTATAGTGAATGACTTAGTAAAATTCAAAAGTACATTTATATGAATTTTTGAAAACAGTGTTGTTTAGAAATTTTTTTAAATATTTTTTGACTTTGATATAATATGCTATGAGCTATATAGATAAATAAAAAGACATGCCCTGAAATAATATTCTTTTATTGCATAATGGTTTTATCCTTAAAATATTTGTTCTTATTAGTAGAGCCTAATTTAACGTAAGATAGCTTGATTCTTGAATTTGACTAAACGTAGGTATAAACAAACTAATTAAAGGATTAGCAAATTAATCAACAACAAACTTTTCTAATAATATATTGCAAATGGCTTCTGATTTATCCTTCTATTTAGGATTATATTTTACGTTAGACTATAACTCTGACGAATTTATATGCAGTTATAGTTTTAAGACAATGCCCAAAATATCAGAGGGGCAATTCTCGTAATTTTAAGATCGTTCACAGTCTGTTCTCAGTCTCAATCATCATCTGCCAGCTGCCTAGCCTTTTCCCAACTATGTTGGGGTCGGCTTCCAGTCTAACTAGATGCAGCTGAATACCAGTATTTTACATGATCTCAGTCTCAATCTGTCAAAAATACCTCTAATTTCCTTACATTTTTGACAAGTTCTTGACATTGATTGTCGCTGAGACGAGAATGCGACTAGATTTTGAACGTTTTTAATTACGGAATTGGCCATCAGGTCTTGCAGACAATATGTCAAGGTGCACATTTTAAGTTTGAATAGAGCCCAAAAATATTTAAGCACAGAAAAACATACATAAACAGAATTAGATTTAAAAAAATCACATTGAACCTACCAATTTCTCCGAGAACCCACACAACCTAGAAAAACTATTTATTCTAAAACAGCACTTCAGAAACACCAACACAATTTCGTATATAAATATTTCGCACGCAATATTTTACGTACATGACGGCATGCGTTCAACGCGTCGAATGCGTTGCGTGCGTTACGTCGGGTCGCGTGCGTACTGCGTCGCGTCGCGTCGCTTACTAGTCAGCTGGCCGGCCGGCTCAATGTGCTAATAGACATCGCATAATCAAGTGAGAGGAAGTCTATAGAGGTGATAGAGGGATTCTTTTATAATAGGCAAAGGCCATTGGATAGATTTGTCGTGATATACGAGATCGTGGAGTGGTTTACTTGTGTCTAGTCATCTCTATAGAGCTGTTCAGGGGGCAATGTTTCTAGGAGTGGCTCCTGAAACTTTTTGCATTTGTTGAGGGTGCACATAGCCACCGAATAACAGTAGAGACTCACATATCTCATCGTTATAGCCCTCTGCCTATCCGAGTCCTCGAATTACCGTAAAAGCCAAGACCAAAACTTTGCGGAAAAACTAAGTCAGGGATGGGGTTCACTTAAAAATGCCCTCTGCAAAATTACATGAGGTTAGTAATGGATTTGTAACTACAGCCTATGCTGAGCTTCAATAGGTCTACTGGTTTCTTAGGTTTTCTTAGTTGATATAAGGTCCTTACTCCAGAAACCCTCATAGTACCTAGTATTTGCTGCCTTTTCACGTTGTGAAAATCTTGAAAAAAAAACTCGACAATAAGGAGTTTTGTCACACCAAAACAATACCAGTCACACTGACATCAGCTCTGCAAATTTTTACACCTGACATAACCAAAGCAACCTACTTACAAGGCAAAGAAAGCAATACTTCGCTGACAATATTGTCCTCCACTTAGCTTATCGTCTTCTATCCCTCTCACATATACACACATATCATTTGCGAGAGCAGGACAAATGTATAGTTAGGAGAAAAGTGGACAGGTTTTGGTGATCGCTCAATAAATGGCGTTGTGATCGCATTTTATTTGATTAAAGTCACCACGTCTCTTAATTAAGTGTGAATTAATTTATACCTTATAGGCATTGCTTATAAGGTTGAAAATCAAATGTGGATGATTTAGAAGAAATTGTGAGCTTTTAGTTTCGTAATATAGAGATTTTTATTTCTTTATATGATTAGTGTGAAAACAAAGTTATGAGATGGGAATTCTATTGTTAATCTTTGTATGATGTTATTCTAACCTCGTTCTAGGAATTCTTTTGAAATGGGGTTCCTGTAGTGAATGGCAAATAGCGATATAGGTATTCTAGTTATAATATTGTTAGGACAGAAGTGAAATCACAATTAAATAACAGAATTGTTTAATAATCTAAAGATATCACATGAATTATGAAAAAAATTATCAACCATAGTAAAATTACAACCAGAGGAACAAAATCATCACTAAACAAATTAAAGAATTAATGAGATACCAGATTAGACCGAACGGCTGACGGATAGCGATTCTACACGCAACGCTGTCAAAAACCATAGACCACCAAACAAAAACCAGAGAGCCTGAACCGCCGCCTGCGGCAGCCTCCTTTCAGTGACCGCGTCCTCCGCAGCTGGGCCGGGCAGTAGTATCCAACATTATTTTGATAAACTAAAGAGTGCGATTAAAGGTTTTTGCACTTAACTCCAATTCTATTAATAACTAGCTTTTGCCCGCGACTTTGCGTGATATTTCGGTCCCCAGCCCACCGTGTCGCATCTCATCGCCAGCGCTATTTCTCATCCGCTTAGCGTTCTTTCTGACTGTTTTTCTTTCTGCTCGGCTCCTAAGGGTCATAGCGTGATGTTAATAAGTCTTAGACCTTCCTCAAGAATTGGGCTATCAATGGCAAATCTGACTGGTAGTTCCAAAGATTAGCGCGTTCAAACAAACAAGCAAAAAAAAACAAATAAAGTCTTCAGCCTGGCTTTTTCCCAACTATTTTGGGGTCGGCTTCCAGTCTAACCGGATGCAGCTGAGTAAGTACTAGTATTTTACATGGAGCGTCTGCCTATCTGACCTCCACAACCCAGTTACTGAGTAATACGACACCCCTTGGTAAGACTGGTTGTCGGACTTTCGGGCTTCTGACGACCCGTAACGACTGTCAAAGATCCACGAATGACCAACGACTTAATGTCCTTTCCGAGACACGGAGGGGTCTCGGTATGTAAAGATGATCACCCATCCACGGACCAACCGTGGCAAGCATAGCTTATCGATCGATCGATCCGTGCGGCTGTTATTACTAAGCCACAAGCCCCTCTTGCTTCCGCTTGTTTGCCAAAAATACCTGAAGAAATCCACAGATGACATTGCTTCCATGTGTGAACAATGACGATAGGTAACCGTTCGTCCCGTCCCGAATCACATTTGGGGTGTGAGGAGAGACAGTACATTTTACATAAGGTGTATCGGCATTACCTGCCCACCCCTTATGTAAAAACCAGCATGAAGGATCAGTTAGGATCAGTTATGTCCTAAGAGTTCTCCATTCAGATTTTCACACCATTCATAAGGACGTGAAAATACACATACATAACATTTGCCATAAGGAATTTCCCGGAAAACAAAGAAAACGTTATTTACACAGACGTTAAACTATTTATATTAGCGTTTAGTACTGTTACGATTTATTTGCAGCTGGTTATTTAGAGTTATGTGACAGACAGTCTGGAGAAAGTGTCCTTAGAGGGGAAGTGGACTATTCATATATTTGTGTTGGTAAATAGGTACTATCGCGGACACTCCCGTCTAACCACCACTAAGTTCATTTTTGCTTGCACTCAAAAAATAGAAGCGCTCTCTAGTAAACGCGCCAAGGTCAAATAGTTCGTCCGTGAAATTCACAGAAGGAGTACACGTTATGCGTCACTAAGCTGCGCAGTGCAGGTTACAACTCATTGGGTTATCACTTTCCTAATAGGCGAAAACTTTAAGGGGGCGTGTCTTGGCGCCGCCGCAGGATCGAAAAAATTTTTGAGTGATCAGGCGGAAAAGGCTGCGACGGTACCTACATGTAGGCTTAGTAACCAACAATGTTGCAGTGCTAGCTTGGAGTGAAGATTTAGTAGTGCATCATAGCCTTTTCCCAACTATGTTGAGGTCAGCTTCCAGTCCATCTGCCTATCTGAAGGCCAATTCTCGTAATTTAAAACGTTCAAAATCTAGTCGCAGTTTCATCTCGGCGACAAACAAATGTCGAAAACCTGTCAAAATGTAGTGAAATTAGAAGTGTTTTTTGACAGATTGAGACTGAGATCAGACTGTGAACGTTCTTAAAATTACGAGAATTGCCCCTCAGACCTCCACAACCCAGTTACTGGGCAATACAGTACCGTTGGTAAGACTGGTTGTCAGACTTTCGGGCTTCTGACTACCCGTAACAACTATCAAAGATCCACGAATGACAGCCGGGACCAACAGCTTAACGTGCTTTCCGAGGCACGGAGGGTCTCTATATGTAAAGAGGGTCACCCATCCACAGACCAACCGCGGCAAGCGTGGCTTATCTTGATCGATCGACCTCCCCCCCTCCCTCTAAGATAAGATTTAGTAGTGCTTATAGGATCCCCAGATTGCGATCATTGGGGATTGATATCAGTTGGCATGATAACTGCTTGTTAACATTCAGTGCTGAAGATGAGACTGGAATCGACACTTGCTCGAGACGTGAGGGAATACTGACAAAACAACCTTGAGGATACACAGTCATTTTATTATACCTATTGATCATCCTGCTTTTTATAAAATGTCATAGGTGGAAAAGGTCGCAATTGTGCCCATGATGAAATGACCTTCACACCATGTAGGTACTGAATCTAAGTCTGCTGAGGATGATTAAATACAGGGTGAAATTTTAATCACCGTCTTCCTCCTAAGGGGTCACTGTGCTATCATTATGAACAACTTTTACTATGGGACCAAACCTGAAATCGTGAAAAAAAAAATCAGCTGTTCCCTACATTTATGTTCGCATTTATAATTCGTCAAAATGTTTTTTTTTTCGCGATTTCATGTTTGGTCCCATAGTAAAAGTTGTTCATAATGATGAGTACAAATGAGCTCTTAAGAGGAAAACGGTGATTAAAATTTCACCCTGTTTAGCCTAAGATCTTTCCTAGCCCTGCACAAAGAGCCATACTGTTACTAAAACTATGCACAAAACTGGTCACCTGTTACGATAGCCACAGACCTAAGTAAATGTAGGTTTAGAAGGTTTGTGTGACCCTCCTGTTGCCACTCTAATATTGTAATGGACTGGTTGGCATTCAGCGGTTCCACAAACGATGGACCACTTAATATCATGTCCGGCGTGTCCTGTCAGCTGCACGTTACAGGAACTGATGGACGCTGGTGATGGCGCCAAACAAGTAGCCGAATTATGGGCCGAGTTCATTTAGATTGCTATCGACACGCTAAGAAGAAGCGGTTGGAGAAACCGAGAGAATCCATACTAATAATATTATAAATTCGAAAGCAACTCTGTCTGTCTATTTGTCTGTATGTTACCTTTTCATGCCTAAACCACTGAACCAATTTAGATGAAATTTGGTATAAAGATAGTTTGAGTCCCAGGGAAGGACATAGGATAGTTTTTATCCCGATATTCCCACGGGATCGACACTTATGCGGGTGAAACCGCGGGGCGCAGCTAGTCTAAGTATATTTTAAAGGTGAAAGAAACCTAAAATATGAACACCACTATCTGCCTTTTACATACATACTTAAACTCGTGCCTTCTTACCAATGGGATAGACAGAAACTACAGAACGCTACTTCCTGCGATTCTTACATCATTTTTCTTCGTTTCCGTTCAATGCAACTGAAAACTGGTATTTTTACATGGAGCGACTGACTATCTGACCTTCACAACCCAGTTACGGGGCAAACGATACCACTTAGAAAGACTGGTTGCCAGACTTTCAAGCTTCTGACTACCCGTAACAACTGTCAAAGATCTACGAACGACAACCGGGACCAACGGCTTAACGTGCTTTCCGAGGCACGGAGGAGTCTTGTTATGTAAAGATGGTCACCCATCCACGGACCAACTGCGGCAAGCGTAGCATAACTTGATCGATCGACCCGTGTGGCTGTTATTACTTAGCCACAGTCCCTACTTAATGGCCTATCTGGACTAATCTGGAAGTATTCCCCATTTCTCTAACAGGTCCCACTTTTCTTCGAGGTATTGTGACCATTTTAAGAATGACGAAACAAAAGCTTCTTCATTTGAATCACAAAATAATGGTACAACCTACCTATTCTCTTACGCACGGATTAGTGCGTAAGTTGCGTGAGACAGTGAAAGCGTATGACTCACAGGATTTATCCAACTAATCACAATCAGTATTCACGATGCTATCTCTGTTCTATTTAACGTCGGATTACACCGTGGATTTCTTTTATCTGCTAATAAAACCTTTACTGTAAATGGTACTAAGTGATTTCGCTTTTATTCGGTTCGCAGACGGTTCGATGCGGTTAGAATTATAAATGTCATCTTTGTAATACTCCCGTTGTGGCGCGTTTCCATGGTGGCATGTACTTTGTTACTATGGATTCGTTCGTAAGACCATAATAGCGTGATTTAGCTGTGCTTGCATGGCGTCCCAGTGAGGTATCAAGCTCCAACGAAAGGGCCAAAATGGTCTCCGACACACGACACCCTTTGCACGACAACACCCTTGTGCCACAAAGGCTGAAAAGCCGAAATAGCTTCTTAAAGTGTGTCGTCCCACTCACTGGCGAACTACCACAAGAAAGACTGAGGCTGTGGCGAGACAGTGCTTCCTTACCCAAACCGTTCGTTCCACCCGCTGAGGACCTCCCACCTGGACATGAGTTACCTTAGGTAAACTGGAAGTCTTTAAACAGACTCCGGACCCAGGTTGGCCGAAGCAAGGAAAACCTGTTCAGGTGGAAATTTATAGACGACTCCGCCTTGGAGTGTAAATGTGGTGCTGTTCCACAAACGATGGGACACTTAATATCGTGCCCTGCGTGTCCTGTCAGCTGCACGTTACAGGAACTGATGGACGCTAGTGATGGCGCCAAACAAGTGGCCGAATTCTGGGCCGAGTACATTTAGATTGCCATCGACACGCTAAGAAGAAGAAGATCATGACATGATTGCAGCAATACTAGTTCAAATGATTGAACGCTCAAACAAGTTTCTTGATTACCCTTAACATGACATCATTGTAGAAGAATTAAAACAACAAAGTAAGTTAGTTGTGTCAATCAAGCAACTTGATTAACTTGATTGCTGCAAATAGGTTTTGTGATAACTCCAATCAAGATCCCGTTTCAAATCTCAATCAAACAATAGTAGTAGCTGTGATCATTGTGCTTGATAGGCTCAGATGCAAACAAGTTACTTAGTCAATCTAAACAAAATCTTGATTGTGGCAACTACTTTTTTTTTTCAGTGAACCTACTACGACTCTTACTGACTCGTTCCTCCAGCGGTCGCAAGCGCGATTGCTGGTCATGGAAAGGAGGGTTCGATCCCCAGGTGGGCGGTGCGGTTCTTCAGTTAGGAATTTCTCAGCAAGAGCCCGGGAGTCTGGATTTGTGTCCGCAGTCCGGTTAATGGCCAAAGGTTCGCCCCCTATTACGGGAAATGTGATTAATAATAATAATAAACCGTCGAATGTCTATGTTGACGTCGTGGTCGGGCTTGCGCGCTCCGATGATCTGTCTGTGCCGGTACAGTTTACTTTGCTGAAACAGGTGAGGGTCCGAGCCAGACCAAGATAGAAACATAAATACAAAGGGCAGCATATATGTGGAGAGCTGTTAGGTACTACGACCCAAGGGGCCCTATCTCCCGGGAGAAGTCTTGTTCCTCTGGCTTGCTGTTTCGATTTGATTTTCCCATCACTAAATAGTGCTTGTGACGTCATAGTAGGTAGTAAAAAAATGGCACGCTTGGTTTTCATACAGATCGTGTTACTTGCGTTATCTAGGTCTATCTACTGTGGTGGTCCCCATGCTTTGGGTCTCTCTACGGCCCCAAGTGGGCCGCATCCCACTTGGTGTGAACCCAAGTTTTATAATAAGACTAACAGTCCCAAACTCTTACCGTACGAAATTTTGGACACACACACACACCATACACAATACAGAACGAGATTGTATTGCGCAAGCGGCGCGTGGGAACTGCGCACGCGTTCCTACTCTCCTCTGTATGCAAAAACTAGACGATCGGAACACACTTCCGTATTATTATGTGTTTACACAGGTGGGCTAGCTGGTTAGTCTTTATTAGGCAATGTAGTCGGGGATATCTTTCGTTTTAGGTCTTGAAATAGGTTTGCTGTCCAAAAAGGTGATTATGCTCGCGGTTATCATCCTAAATGGCAGTGGGCGATTGCTTAGTCCATCTGACAAAATAGTTTACCTGCTTGCTGTTTGCAGACGCTAGCCTCTGAGGGGATGTCAGATTATTAGTTTCCCTTTTTGGCTTGTAGTGGCCGAGTTTTTTAACCTTTTAAGCGCTTGGCTAAATATAAATTGCCGTGCCCCTAGCGCGCGGCTACAAATCGATAAAATCAAGATAATACCTACAATAAATAAGGAGAAATTGTTGTATCGATTAAAAAATAGTGTACCACACAGTTAGTAAGACGAAAATAGAACGAAAAAAACATGCATGTTCTCTGTCGCAGAAATACGACACGAGCGGTTAAAATGTTAATCTGGCAATGGGTCATTAATTAGGAGATCTAAGTAGCCTCTACGTCAGACTTAAGTATTTGAATTTCATATTTTAGTTAAAAGTTGATTTGCTGATGATATTATTGAACACCTTACTGCCCCTCACCTACATTTTAACCGAAAAAGATGCATAGTTTACTGGGTAAAGGTTCAGTCTAGGCATATAATGATATGCCTATTATTTAGGTAACTAGGTATTCCACGCTATATTCCATTGTCACGCACAGGATGTGGCCGCACTGACAATAAGGCCAGGCCTTCAGGAAAAGAAGGAAGCCGGCAATGAATTGAAACGAATGTCAACGCGAATTGAGCTTTGTTGGCGATTAGCTCTGGTTGTTTTCATGGTTTTCTATAGATTTGTTTTATACGAGTATGACCGTCACGTCTGTGACCCTTGGTGTTTCACCATGAACGTCTGGGATTTAACTACTGGGCTTGGGTTGGCTCCATACCTACTCGAAGTCGCATGTCTAGTTTAAACTGAGCGTGTGTTTGAGACCAGTGGTGGCCCCAGCGGTAAAGGCCTTGACTTACGAGTTGTAGGTGGTAGGTTCGATCGCAGACAGGCGCTTTGCTTTGTGTAAATTATTTCATCACTACTGCTCTCAAAACGGTGAAGGAAAACATCGTGAAGAATGTCCTAGAACCAAAAATTCGAAGACATGTGACATTTACCAACCCGCACTGGGGCCGCGTGGTAGATTATGGCCCACTCCCTCTCACAGAGAGGCGGCCTGTGTCCCAGCAGTGGGGACATTATAGGCTATCAGTATGTTTGCTGTAACGTAATATACTGTAAACCTTTGCTTACTGATATCATAATTTTACTGAAAGTATTATATATAGTAGGTAGGCAGAAACGTATAGAACGCCACCTGCTGCGATCCTCTTGCTCCGTTTACGTTCATTCATACAAATGCGCATGCGTTTTTTGTAAACATTTGAGTAGATAATAAAACGTTTCTTAACCGGTAATATCGTGTCGATAGAACCGTATAATATTAGCTCAGTTTGTTGACCTTTAGATGGTGTGTGTGCGATTTATGGGTACTGTATTTGCTTCTCTATTTCGTTAAAGTAAAAAATCAAATTGACACCTTTAGGATTCCATTTATTTTACCTCCACATATCCAATAAATAATTTATATCATAAAACACATCTAGGTCTACAATACAGACGCTATAATTATGTTAGGTACGCATATTGTGTCGTGTTACAAACACCATCTTACTTTTACTTCAAAGTTTAAATAAAAAAGAAAAATGGAAAAGAGAAATGGAAGAATTATCTTAAATATAGATTGGAATTAAAGAAACTTCATTTATTCTAATTCTCTATCAATATCAATAATTTAAAAAATATCAAGTAAGGGGTGTTCACAACACGTAACATATTAATTTACAATTATGAATTCAAGATCTTTATTTTTGTGACAAATTTTACATTTCTAACGGAGATGTGCTGGTAATGGTAAGACATCATTTGGTAGGTGTGGCAGAGCTAACAATATAACAAGTCATCCATAGTAATCAAATATTTTGGGAGAGAAAAAAAATTGCATTGAAATCTGGACATCCGTTGGAGCTATTAAGTCACAGACAGACACACAAGACGGCTTCAGACATACATATAACCCCTTTTTTTCATCATGGGTAAAAAAAAAGAAAGTGATCTAGCAAATTATGGGTGTACAGTACCCGGCGATAAATATTGCACATCGATCTTTGGAAAGAGACAATCGGCTAATTTCGGCTTCGTAGAGCGTTATCTCTGTCGCACGAAATACAAACAGTCCGGTATCTATTAGGAGCTGTTAAAACAATTATGATTTGCTTCTTTTGATAATTCTTTTTATTCTTTGTATAAAATACACCAATTTTTCTATAAATGATTGCTTTAGGTTGGGGTAAAATAAAAAGGTTCCCCTATTTTTCCTAAAGATGCCATAGTACAACTTTAAATTATTTAAATTTGGGGGTGTTAACAACTCTAGACTAGATATATATTTTGAACTGGACGCGACCGCACTCTATCGCACTTGAACAACGACTGACAAAACGTCAGTTAACGTCACATAGGTAGTATGCGACAGAGATAACGCACTACGAAGCCGAAATTAGCCGATTGTTTCTTTCCAAAGGTCGATGTGCAATATTTATCGCCGGGTACTGTACATGTATCTCTGCCAAACCCTTCGGAACATTACAGGCGTAAAGTTATGATTTAAAAAAAATCTAATAATTCTGCTAAGTTGTCAGTGTTACGAAAATATCAGAAGTTACAGAGATGCTGCTTATTTAATTATGGAATTAAAATTGTTACGGATAAATTATTGTATCATTAGCTCATTAAACATAATTATCACATACGCTAGACATTTAGCACGATGCATATACACAGCTATCTTAACGATTAACATCAATACTTTTAATACTATTACAATATAGTAATGTGTTACTGCGTTGTGTGAGTGAAATGTACTATTTTTTATTAAAATTAGATTTAGAATACATAATTATGAGTATTGTAAAATATATGTAAGCTGATATAAACAAGCTGGAAGCTTATTTAAATTAAAGCAAAGTTGCATTGTTTTGTTAGTAATTCTGCAGAGTTTTAAATAACTCTGCATTTCTACTATCTGATGGAATGGATATTCGGAGAAATTGTTGATTAGTTTTGACTTTTTAAGTACCCCGAGCCACAACACTATCTAGTTTGGGACTATATTGTAACTAATATAATATATTGTAACCTAGCTGTAGGAAATATTTTAAGCAACCCATGTCGTCTCAACTTGCTGTTAACCTGTGAACCTGCTTACTGCATTACCTGGACATTTTTTTTTTTTAAGTAATTTCTTGAATGATTTCACCTTTTATTCCAACCCCCTTACTAATAAACGTTGTATAGCGTCTGTATAGTTACACAACGCTTTGTCTTCTTCTTTCGAAAGTCAAATTACTGACGACTGAAAGAGAGAAATCGGTGTGTAACTATTCATCTGATATAATAGGTTTATTAGTAAGAGGGTAACTGTTGTAAGCTGCAATAAACATTTCACTCACACACGCACAGATAACATAATATTTAAATACTCCAGGAATTATTATAACGGCAAATAATTCTAATTCTAAATACATAGACTATAATAAAACGAACAGTGCAGTTTGTCCTATGGCAAATAAACTTAATAGCTTGATTGTATAACAACATATTTTAATCCATCGATTGGTCCTTACATATTCAAGCGTTTTGGTAGGTACTCGTCTGATTACGTACTTTTGGGAAACAACAGAGCAATTTAATGGCAATATTTATTAAGCGGTAGCATTATTTTCTATGTTCCCAGTGTAATATATTATAACTATGTACTTGGGGCGGTGTTACCGTAATATTTACTTAGGATATAATTGAGATAAATCTAGAAATTACAGGATATTGATTAAATATTTTGATGTTTTTATTTCTTGATGCTTTGTTATAATTTATATTGTAGAACTTCATGATCGAACAATTTCTAGATTCATTACTAAAATACCGTCACCATTTTGGAACAAACAATAGGTATATGACTAAGCAATTTAATGAGACATATATTACGATCGCGATACCCTTAATAAAGACATACTCGAATTAACACAGTAAAAATTTTTTATCGTATTTTACTACGTTAATGAATATTCCTTCTACAATTCCGTGGACATCATAATTTAGTGAATAAGTGACACTGCAGTCTCTGCAGAAATATTCTCAACAAAAATATAACTATACCACCCCGATGTCAAAAAGAAAAAAGCCTAAAAACTAACCTAACAAAATGCTAATCAACACTAAAAGCTAGCGAACGAGCATTAAATTAACATATAAAGCGATAAATCAACATGAGAATACCAACGTAACTTAAAATCACAATAAACATCACCAAACTTAACAAGTTCCATCGTAACGCTGATAATTTTTTTATTATAATAATTATGTTAAATAATCCTTTATTTTCCATCTTTAATTATATAATAATATTTTTTCATATTTGTTATATTGCTATTTTTAGATATCCAATGGATTTTGAGAAGCGTGCAGACTGGAAGTAATTTTGCAGAGTTATATATAGCATATTAAGTGATAATGCAGACTTTTCTCTTATCTTCGCTGGTAAAATATGTACCACGTTATTTATAATTTCTTCCTATTCAAGAAATGTTAACTTATTTCAACTTGCCAAACCAGTGTTTGGCAAGTTGAAATAAGTTAACATTTCCTAAAAATACGTCGTTTTGGCAGTCCAAAACGACGTATTTTTGCGAAATTAAAGAAGAAGGCCCAAAACTTACTACTAATGAATTATAAAACCGAGAGAAGGTATTTTAACCGATTATAATTTTATAATAAGGTCGTAAAAGAGTGGCCTAAGTAATAGTGATTATTCTGACGATTCGTTTACGTACCAAAAAAGGAAACTCTCAAAAAGTCTTTAGCACATGTAACAGTCGTTCGTTATTCAGTCTAAAGCATAAATACAAATGCATTATTCCCTGTCTAATCCAAAAAAAAAATACTTTAACAAAAATATACACTACTGAACTAAGTAATTAGGGAACCATTTGCATTTACTAAGGATCTCGAATTGTACATATTTTTTTATGTTTTAAGAATCTTTTTATCTTGAAACTTGAGTTTATTTGTTCTAAGGAATACTTAGTTCAGTGGTAAACATTACAAAATAAAATGAGCTTTATTGTTATCGTAGCGCAACACGGGCCTCTCAGGCCCACCTAAAGCAATCCAACTATTTTGTTTTATATGTTTCAATTTAACTATTTCAATACATTCAAAACTAATACAACTAAAAATAAACTATACACAAAGTAATAGATTCAATACAAATTGTATGAGGCATTCATTTTAACTACACATAAAAATTCGAGGAAGAATTATAATATTATAAATACTTAATTAAAGTAACGTCTATCCAGACAGCACAAATCTTTTACAAATCATTTCGAGTGGTTCACAATAAATAGGACATATTTTTTTAAAGATTTTTCTGTTTATATGAATACGAAGATAAGTATGCCCTTATTATTAGCACAAAAACCACATTTAATTTATTTTTATTGTGTGTATTTTACACAAACAAGTTTGAATGAAACAATGGGCCGGTTTTCTTTTGTCTATATTTTTTTAACATACAGGGCGTAAAATTGTAATATGTTATAGTAAATTATCTGGTATATCGAATCTTTAACGGTGGACCACTATTTACGTCGCACCCTGTATACAACGTGGCGCTACAATGGTGACATTAATTTAACACACATACGTTTTCACATTTTTTTTTCATGAAGAAATTATATTTCCATAAAACGTTATTATTTACGGATTTATTTAAAATTTTACAAAATAGCATTTTAGAGCAACCTGTACTGCGCGCCGGTTGTCGCCAATCGGTGTACGTGTAAATCTAACGGTTAAAGAACTGTCGCGCAGCGGTCATTTGCCAGGGTCACGGATCATAACATCGCATCAATGAAATTAAAACGAATAAGCAATACTATTAGGATGAAATAAATGCAAAGAGTAGGAATTGAAGGAAAGAGACATCCCTTTGTTTGCGAGCGGCGCAAGCGACACGCGCCCTCCCTCCACCCGCGCCGCCGCGCCGCACCGAGTCGAATTCTTTTTTTGATTTTCTAGCCGAACCTGTGTCCTTGACACACTTTTTCAATCTAGTGCGCGCAAAATTACGTCGTTTAATAATTTTGTGAATGTTTCCGCGAAAAAGACGCTTACCTATTGTTTTATTTATTTATTTTTGTGTAATTAGGATAGTAATTAGATTATGGTAGACGCTTTGCTTTGTTTTCGTTTTCTAAGCTAGTAGGTACGTTTACATCTCTTGCGATACGAAAACGGACGCTTTTATTTGTGTTATTAGTGCTTGTATAAACTTGTGATCGTGATGGCAAATAAACATCCGAATTACACAGCAGCTGAATATGCGGACATGAGCCTAATTTACGGAGAATGTTGTCAAAATGCCGCCCTTGCGATAAGGACATATCGCGAGAGATATGGCGATTCAAGACAATGCCCTATTAATCCTCGCACTATTGTAGGACCTCTTCAGCGCCAACACGGTGGTCTCATTGAAAATAAGAACATTTCAAATAAAGACAAATAAAAACAGTGATTAGTGATGACAGTTATAACTAATAGTAACAAGAGAGGGTGATAATGATAAGTGTTTGACGTGGTTTGACTAAGCACCTCCGCTGTAGGTACCACTTGCGCCGCTCAGTTTCTTTGATAAATGTCGTCAAAGAATCGGACCGATCACGAGTAGCTACAAGACGCGGTGCGCGGTTGCCAGCGCACGAAGCGACGCGTTGCCGCTCCGAGTTAACGTAAGCGAGCTAGGTAAGTAATTTCATGAATGAATTTTTGCAAGGGTGATCCCAATTTTAGTTACTTTTTTATTATTTAGTTTGAAAAAAAAATTTTTCAGTTTTCGAATTATTTTATCCTATCAATATTTATATGATTAATGGGCACTAGCCCTACCCGTGTGTTAAATTAATGTCACCATTGTAGCGCCACGTTGTATAATGCTCGAACACACGAGCGACACGCGTAACCGGCAAAGGCAACTGCAGCCGTCGACAACAGGCCGCTCGTGTATTTGAGCACTGTACCCAAATACACGAGCGGCACGTTGTCGACGGCTGCCGCCGACGCGTCGACGGCGGACGTCGACGAGTGTCGACGGCTGCAGTTGCCTCAGCCGTTGACACGTGTCGCTCGTGTGTATGCACACTTAAGTATACTTTATACCAATCTTTTTGTGTCTGTACTTTTTTTAAATTTACCTTTCCAATCTCTCTTTCAAGCTTGTTGGGTTAAATACACACGTTATATAGTTATTAAATGACAAATAAGAACGAATATCTTTAATCATATCTGTCATTTAACACTTCTACACACAAAAATCGCTACTATTCTTCGCATAGAGTAAATTTTTACTACAATTGTAGCCTATGTTAACACTAAGTATTTTAAATTCAATATAATTATAGTATTATTATATCTCCCGAAGGATATAATGCTATGTAGTATGGGAGATTAATAAATTACTAATTTATTTCTTTAATATGGATTGAGTTTATCATTTACTTTGATATTTTCTTTGGTAGTTGAGAATAACGTATTGAATTCTACTCTATTTTTAGCGTAATATATAATCACATAATATAAGGTACTGGACTAAATTGGCATTTTTATAAATACCGGTTCTAGCCAGTTCAATAGAGACGCAAAAAACTCGATACCGCAAAGTAGTTTGGTATAAATATCGATAAAGGGAATGCTCTAGTCTTTAGAATAATATTTATTGATTGGACGTTGTATCGAGTTGCATCACATGTTAGCGTTTGTACGTTGTGAACTGACTATTAGAACAGAATCAGGTCTGTATATGAAAGTAAATGATAATCACAATATTAGACTAGAACAAAAATGTATTCCTTGCAAGGTACGCGGGATATGTTCAACCATAGAGAACATGTACACTTCACGGAGTTAACGCTGCGTTTGTAACACATATTTTTTCGCATGATTAAAAATCATTTGTTTAATTTTTGTAAGCTAATTCAATCTGCTGTCACATTCCATGTCAATTTGAAGGTTTTATCTTCAGAGTCACTTTTTAAACCCATAAGTGATGACCTTCTCTTGTCGCTATCCCAATTTATTTGGACACCCAACATAATAATATCTTCTTCTTCCATACTTTGTGAAACGTTACAACAGATTGACTTGATCAGACGTCACAAAACTTTATGGGCAACATTGCGCAAACGTACAGTGGGTTTGCGCAATGCTGCACTATTAAATTTGACAAGCATTTCGCAAAACTGTCATAATTTCCAACAACTGTAATGTAAAAAGAGTGTAACCGTATATTTTGCACGCACATGATTTTCTAAAAACGCAGCGTTCCCCCGTCAAGTGTAAAGATCCCTGTCTGCCTGCTGTGTCCATGAAACATTACCGGAATTGTACTAACTCGGTGCGTCTAAGGCACCAGGTTCAGTATATTTCGGTGTTCCAGCGATTCCTTCAGGGCGTAGAACAGTTGCAACTGCTGTTCAGGTTTCAGGTTGTATACCTGTAAAGATATAGAAAAGTGTTAATAAATGAATAGGTAAACAAACATGACTGTATCGTTTACAGCTGTTTAGCCTACGGGCGATTTTGGATCAAGCAATGGATTTTCAACGCAATGCTTAGCGCCGAGAGTTTAAAATCCAACAGTGTGTTTATTCACGCCCTGGAATGCTCTCTGTTTGATTCTTAATACTCGGCTCAACATCAAGAGTCTAAAATCCAGTGCGCCATCAATTTGGACTAAATTCGACACTTCAATACGAGTATGCACTCCGGGTCATTATTAGATCATCGAACTCAGATGATGTCTGCACGCTACAAGAGTTGATGGACGCAACTGAAGGTGCCAAGCTTGTAGCCAAATTCTAGGGCGACTGTATATAGATTGCCATCGACACGCTAAGTAGATTTGAGGTAACCACCGTTACCGTGATATAAGACACACATAAGTCAAAACACTTTCCTGAATTATCGATTTCGATGACTCTTTTTCCCTCAAATAAAATCGGAACAACTAAAAGAACTACCTGTTGCAGTAGTTTCTGCGGCGTGGCGGTGCGAATGAAGCTGGTGATGTACACGTTGACGAAGGTTGCCATCAGGAACTGGCAGTCGAAGCGGTCCATGATGCCGCCGTGTCCGGGGATCACGTCGCCGAAGTCCTGGAGTTGATAATACATCGGTTACATTTTAGAACGACGTGGTTGAGAAGTTTAATTTGATAGCCTAGTTCAAAACAGCCGGAAGAAATGCAAAAAAAATAATTAAATGGCAGATCACGTCATACTAAGGCCCGCTTCCACCACCAATCACTAAATGCGTTTAGCGCTAAACGTATTTAAAACATAATTTTGTCTCTGTCATCTGCAAACGATTGACAGAAACCGAGCAATATTTTACATTCTTTTGGCGGTAAACGTATTTAGCGATTTGTGGTGCAATAGGCCCCTAAGTGAGTTCCATTTTCGACTTGATCTTGCGGATTCTGACTAATTCGAGGTCATTCTCAGTCCGTCTGAACCTTCATACGAAGGATGTAACGACTGACGGTGTCTTGGATATCGCAAGCTTACTTTCTGCAGAACTGTTAAACGCTTCCATGTCCGGATTATTGGTTTCTTTTCTTGTTTAGTAATTATAGAATGGAGATACTAACCAAAACCAAAATTTTGCAACCGATTTTTAATGGTTATCTCCTCATTGACATACATAGATGGAAGCGACACTAAATTATGGAAAACTAAAGGAAGTATTTACCTTGATCTTGAATGCGCGTTTGAATCCTGAAGCGAAGAATCCTCCGAAGGGTCCGATGACAGAGCTGAACGTGCTCAGACACAGCGAGTGAATCATGAACGGGTAAATGTTCATCGTCTCCAGGCCCAACTGGAAATAAGGGAAAATGGGCTTTAGTGATGCAGATCATATGACTTACAATACCATACTTATCTATGTGAGCACATTGTCACAACGCGTACCTATAATAATTTATCGCTTTATAAGATGTTACCAATATTTTGCAACAATATTTTGATTTAAAATAGTGTCCATGGAGTTTCTTGCCCATTATTTTCCACCACTACCTACTGCGCTTTGGAATTGGCAACAAACTTCATCTTTCTGACTGACCGACACCTTAACAATTCAAAAGTGCCTGTAAATGATTTATTTGAAATAAATGCTTTGAGTTAGAGTTACACCCAAATATTAACCCAGCCTCTCAAAACAAGGTTCACATACCACACTTTGACGTTGTTTTGCCAAGTAAACAATTCATACGACATGAATTAAGACAAAGTAAAAGTGCACAGTATTGCACACCCCCGCCCTATTTCAATTTAAACAAATATCAACTTTATTTCAATGACAGTTAAGTTTATTTCAGAGTGACTAGCACTATTGAAAAAGTTATAAGAATATTTGAAGTTGTAGCGTAAACTGAACTTTATTGTGTAGGAATTAAAGTTATTTTTCCATTAATTCATATTTGTTTACATTTTTGGCAAATAAATTTCGAACGTAGGTTAGGATACTTTTTATCCCGATATTCCCGAGGGATTGAGGCTTATGCGGGTGAAACAGCAAGGCGTAGCTAGTGTATAATAAAAACAAAAATACTTACAACTTTCATAACAGGCTGCACAAACTGCGGGGGCGTGTACTCCTGGAGTCGGAACAGCAACGATGGTTCACAGTCCATGGTCATGCGGCCCAGAGAGTCAGAGTACTCGATGGGGCACACCAGGTACGGGTATTGACACATCATGTATGACATCTGTGGAAAGGGAAAATAATGTTTTTTTTTAATCAGGTAAACAAGATTTTGTTGAGCATGAAAATATTTCCATGGCGCCTTTGAGTTACCTTGGTAATTTTTACGGACCGGAAGCGAAGGTTTTCTTTAATTTGTGTAAGGTTTTAGGTAATTTGGATTGTGGCTATTTATTAAACAAGGGTGTGAAACTTGTGTCTTATTCTGTTTATTTAGCTTGAAGAAAGATTCATTTAATATTTCATTTAAGAAAAAAACCAATATAGCAGCGCTATGTGATTATTAAAAATTCGTATTGGATTCACAACATTAATTTACGGTATGGTCACGGTCGGTTACGGGTCGTCAAAAGCCGGAAAGTCTGACAACCAGTCTTACCAAGGAGTATCGTATTACCCAGTGACTGGGATGCGGAGGTCAGATAGGCAGTCGCTCCATGTAAAATATTGGTATTCAGCTGCATCCTGTTAAGACTGGAAGCCGACCCTAACATAGTTGGAAAAGGCTAGGCAGATGATGATTCACAATATTAATTAAACTGCACACACACAGCTTACCTTTATTTTTGGAAAGAAAAAGAAGAATAATTTCCAACAGTCATTTGTCAGTTTTTATTTTTGCATTTGTCATTTTATTTTTATATTAATTCTGTGACCGTAATAATTTGTACCTACTCATTCGTTTATTTTAATAACATTGACATTTTTATTTTGATCTATATTCTGATCTTTTGAAATCTATCTATATCTACAACGCCACATGCGAACAACGCGTCATACTGACGTCACGCAAATCCTGCATCGCGCAAGCAGAGTTTAACGCGCAACTAGCATAGATACAACAGCCCGACATGAATCATTGGGCAGTTGCCCGCCAGACACAACACCCGTCTGGTCGGAGGATCCTCCCTTTTCTATAGAGTATGAGTGAACTTTACACCCTGTTCCTCACACCTATATAATTTGATGTAAATTTGTGACTTACCACCAATCCAAAAGCTACAGTAGATATTCCTCCACCAATGAACCCTTCCCAGGTCTTCTTAGGACTCAGCTTGATCAGTGGGGTCTTGCCAAAGAAGAAGCCGAACACGTAAGCCATGACGTCATTGCATATGATCATAGATACTGGTACTATGAACCATATTAGACCTGGAACAAAAAGAGGTTTGTGTTAGGAATTTTAAGCAGGTTCAAGTGTCCAAGTCAAGTTAAAGTGACGTCTGCGCTGCCACCGACGACGTTGTGGAACTGGCGAAGTTTTGAGCCAACAATATCTAAAGTACAGTCGTGCCAGCGACACGAAGAAGAAGAATTAGCTTCGGACTGTCCAGATCCACCGAGAGGAGGCCTGTGTCCCAGCAGTGGGAACGTTATAGGCTGATTATGATACTAAGGGAGGGCGTTCACGAGCGACTAGTTGTCCAGCAACTTTTTGTCTCTTCGCCGAGATTTCGACGATGGGTACACGGAAGCGACAGCAATGCTACCTTTTTGTAAAATTTTCGGTTGAGCGGCCACTGGCTAGCCGGCAACTTTTTTGTCGCCATGCGCACACTTGCATTACAACTAATAAATAAACGGGCTACAGTTGCGTCCAAACCCGCTCACAAAAATGTCTCTCAGCTGTCGCGTCGCTACATGTATGTGTGTATGTTTCGTGGTTAATTTTACAGTGTCACTTTTATTTAGGTATGTATGTTTTTCCTTTTTTTTTTGTATCGGCACCTTGTTTTTTTATATTATGTTCATGTGGGTAATTGGTTATCATCTAATGTTGTACTTTTGTGTGTTGTGCTGTCTTTTGTGTGCGCCAAACGGCCAAATAAATGGTTTATCTATTTATCTACATGTGTGCACTTTCATACAAACCCGTAGACTTGATGTGAGACAAATTAGTTGCAGGGACAAAAGTTGCTCGTAGATGGATAGGAAATGCCAGCTAGTTCAATATAGGTACCCATATCTATTTTATCAATTATTAATGTTCTCCCACACACAGTTTAATGAACTCCCACACCATAACGGACGGTCTATTAGATAAAGCCAGCACTCTTGGAAACGTAATTATTTGACACGCTGCTTTGAAAACCTGCCAGTTAAAATCTTATATCACTTCCAACGTATCAACTGGAGCTACATAATAACAGTTTTTACCTATAGTGGTAAAACGCTTGGTCAGTCGTCACATTTGTAAATGTAAAAAATCGTTACTACAATGACTAGCTAATAGGCTAGCTAAATTATCACATCCTAAACCACCCCTTTTAGCATGCTAGTTTAAACGAATTATTTTAGAAACTGTTAAAAAACCCGAACATCTGTAATGTACCTACTACAATTCTTGCAAACAAACATTTCATTTAAATTAACGCCTAAATATATATACACCGTTGGATTTTCAACCCTCGGCGCTGAGCTGAGCGTCGAATATGCAACGATGCGCTTTACTTTAGGCAATCATTTAGGTGTCATTTAGTTTAAATGCAACATACATCGTGAGGAAACCGGCATGTTCTACAACCACAAAATCGAAGACATATGACATCTGCCAACCCGCACTGGGCCCGCGTGGTGGATTACGGCCCACAACGAGAGGAGGTCTGTGTCCCAGCAGTGGGAACATTATAGGCTGATTATGTTATGTTAGTTCAAATGGGGCTCTAGCGTCGTTTTCGCCCACAAAATCAATAGGCATAAAACCAACACTCCTATAGAACATTCTAAACATTTCAAGCCCATAACCACACTGCAATCTGCATATCTATCTACACATCATATCCGGTGGTTGGCGGTTAGGTCGCTTAAAACACGATAAATCATAATACACATACGCCGGTTAAAACTATGTTATTGGTGGACCAATCAAATCGTGTATAACCACAATAAAAGTGACCTATTTCTGTTGAATGGCACGCTAAACGGTTATTAGTTTTGTTGAAAAGAAACAATACAATGCTATTAAATGATAGGTGAAAGCGCTCACTAAGCCGGATCACAAAAGGCGGCTGAAAAGATTAGCTGTGGTGGACCTTGCCAATGCCAACTAGGACATGCTGCCATGAAATATTATGAGGGAAATCTTGCTGGAGAAACCACTCTGCACCATCAAATCCAGCAAAAAATCTGCCCATAGTCCAGTGACTGATTGCAGAAAAACATAAGAAAAAAAACTTGATAGGTCAAATGAGATGTTTTATAAAGTTGATTGGAAGGAAAAGGGGTTAAGAAATATGATGTTTTTCAATCAAAGATAATTATCATTTTTGCCTAGCCTAGCCCAACTATGTTGGGGTCGGCTTCCAGTCTAACTGGATGCAGCTGAATACCGGATGCAGCGACTGCCTATGTGACCCCCACATCTAAGTGACTGGGTAACATGATACCCCTTGAATTTATTCAAAGTTTGTTTAAATAAATTGGTATTTTGTGAACATCAACAATCACAGACAGAGCCTGAATACATCTTCCATTTAACTCCATAGGCGCCTATAAATGACTCATTCTAATTTTTCCTCAGTTTAAAGAGGTGTTTTATTATCTCTCTGGGATGTTCCCTTAAAACTTCACATGAAGCATGAAATAAGCAACCCTGAGTCCCTGGGAGCGGTGAATGCTTATGCGAATCATGCACCCCCGGCCATAGGTAGAGGTGGAACACCGCGGTGGTTGAGTCCGGCATGCCCCTCTGTCTAATAGAGGAAGTCCATGAGGATTTCCACCGCGAAAAAAAACCCTGAGTCCCCGACGATAGCAATAGGCTTGCCCCCCCTATTAAATCGGTTATCGGCCTTAAACGTAAATGGCAAAATGTGGATGTACTATATAGGTACACCTCTGCCTAAGCCTTCGAGTATTACAGGCGTGATGTTGTGTGGGTGTTAGTGTTTGAAATTCCAATTATTACTTTTACATTTTTAAAGTTCGCTTAACCGGTCAAGCGGCGCGGTTCGCCGATCGGCGACGAAACAATAGAAAATCAATTGTGTCTCATTAGCGGAGCTTGACAGATTAAAGAGTTTTCTCTAGTCTAGTGCATCTTGTTGACTGTTGACATGATATTACTAATCCAGAATACCCTTAGCAACGAGTACCTATCTGTCTACGACATTAATGAGACCCCGAATCGATTAAGTCCGGATTTTAATTCAATAAAACCCTAATGGCTTTCGCTCCGCACGCATGCCCCTTTGGGACTTGACAACATGTTCATTTAGGTACCTACGTCGTGTATGTTCAACGGATTAATAACATATACAATGTAATATGGATTAAATTCTGATATAGTAAAGTATAAAATGTTGTAAAGATTTAATTTCATGGACATTCATTGTCAACCGACATGGACTGTTAATTATGCGAAGACATGGATTATTATGATTTGCAATAGAATCAGAGGGGAAGTTCCCGTATTTTTAAGAACGTTCCCATTCTATGTATCTGTCAAAAAAATCTGTAATTCACATACATTTTGGACAAGTTTACTCGTATGACATTGATTTTCGCTGAGATAAGATATGGGAGACTGCGACTTGAATTGAACGTTTTTTAAGTACGAAAATTGGCTTTCTGATCTTAGAGCTCTTTATTACAAGAAAAGATATCGTCGACTTTGTCTCTGTCACCTTTGACCTAGGCTAGAGTCAAGAGCAAGCCCATTTCAAATAAAAAAAAAAAAAGAGACAAAATAAATCGCTTATTCAGTCATCATAAAATATGACTGAAAAAATTCATTCAATCTCACGAATTCACGATTCTCGACTACTCACAATAGGTAAACTGCTTTCTATTAACGTACAATCACAGAATACTTAAAGTACTACGTACAGAAAGGCCACTCCCTTCCCCGCACTAACATCAGTTACCGCACCTCACCCCGCACTTCGGCGTATTCGTCGCTGTTCTTTAACAAGAGCGCTCGCAAACACAAGTATCTCACGCACACATTCATACGTATACAAACGTCATTTTTTACTGTAGTAGTAGTAGGTAATTATTTTGCGAGCGTTGTATGGAGTGTCCGGGGTGTGGTACAATATTCCCGATTTTTTTTACCCTTTTCTGAAAATAGTCGACTACATTTCCAGACGTTTCTAAATGTCGCTGAAAATGTAGTGAACTTAAAACAAAAGGCATCGACCTCAGCGTGGCCCCGATACGTCAGCCGCGGTTCACAGCAATCTATCAACAAGTTTTTGAGACCGAGGAAAAGCTGAACTTCGAAAATGTACACGGAATAACAAACGGGGAAAGTTAAACATACGAAAAACATAAAACTGCTGTGACACTATGTGATTTCTGGACACTTTTGTCAGCGAATTTGAAGGCCAATTCCCGTAATTAAAAACGTTCAAAATCTAGTCGCAATCTCATCTCAGCGACAATCAAAGTCAAAAACTTCTCAAAAATGTAGGGATTTTAGAGGTATTTTTGGTAGATTGAGACAGAGATCCGACTGAGAACGTTCTTGTAATTACGAGAATTGCCCCTCAGTTCTTCTTCGTGTCCATGTCACGACAATTCATTAAATTTTGTTAGCTCAAAACTTCGACACTTCCACATCGTCAGGGAGAGCGTAGAGGTCACTTTGGCCGCATTTTTTGGGACACAGAGGACTAGATGGAGCATATTTTGTGACACAGCACCATATCCACAACCTGCTGCCGTTTCAGCGAATAAAATTAGGCCATTCCAAATCTTAATCGTATAGCAAAGGTCCTTAGCACAGTAAATATCACAGAAAACAGAGCTATGTAACAAAGAAAAATGCTCCATAGATTGCGTGGTGATCAAGATAGACATTTTTGGAAAAGAAAGAGGCCAGGCAAAAGTTGACCTGACCTGGGCCCTGTTTCACAACCATACGACAGGCTATCGTATCGAAAACCTGACATTTCGATAACCTGATTTGACTAGCCCTCAACAGCAAATAGCTGTTGGAAGAATAGCGGGCGTCTATTTGATTTAAACTGACAAAATTTTCGGGTTTTGGACTTGTGAACAGCGTTTAGAAGACTCCTACGATAACAATGATTAATGTTCGATACGATACGGAAGCGTATCGAGTGTTTGTGAATAGCTATGCTGAGCGCAGATTAAATAAAAGTCCAGTCCCTACTACGATTCAAACAGTCATTTTCCTAGAGCAACGTACACCAAGCAAATAGGTACATTGGCAGAAATTTACCCCAAGCATACACAATTCCTATACGTGCACAAGTAGTCAGCCCGTCATTCGTATCGATCGGACCTTCGCACCGTCCACTACAATCGCTGTGATTATATTATCCCTACACAAAATCGATACATAGGCATATAATCTATTGTATGTAAGTGTTTTGTATGTTTTTACATACATTGTTGAGTTGCAAAGTGCTCCAGCTGTGGAAACAATGTCGAGGTTAAAGATCAAAAAGCGGCTAATAATAAAATGCAACGTGTTTTGAGTAACGTTAGGAGGAACGTTTGAAAATGTTTCTGTTATCTTGTAAATATTGTAGAAACTTCTTCCAAAAGCGTATTACTATTACAACAACTTGAGCATTGTCAAAAAACCAATAATTTGCGGTAATTGCAGCTACTTAAATACTAATAAGTGTCGTTACCAGTTGGCATGTTCAATCGAAATTCGTTCGTGTCTCGATGTCGATCCAACTAAATGCTCGTAAAATTTGCGCTACATGCTTTCATATGCAATTAAGTTAAATTCATCACATTCATCGGGGACATATAGGTGGCATATGACGTGGTGGTGTATGACGATGATTTGTTCCGAATCCTGATGAAGATGGATATGAATACAGGAAAAGTACTAACTTTAATACTTTTGATTATCCTATACTTAGTAAAAAGTCTATGACTAACATGCAAAAAGCGTCACGCTCTCAACATCTCAACAGACCACCCAACCAGTCGACACAAGCTGTTAAACATTCTGCATGAAAAACTTTATGAAGAATAAACAGCTAAATGAAGAAAGTGGAACCAACAAACTCACTACTTCATTAAATCAGTATCGAAACTCGATTATAAATCACTTGTTTACTCATGCATATAAAGCGATTCAGATCGACGGCCCAAACTGCTTCATACCCTGTATATTGATCACCTGCTCGCGTGATACGCGAAAATAAGCTGAAAAACAGGGTACATAGTTTACGGGAAATTGTACCAAATGATTGGTTTATTAAGGTTTAATGTTGCTTTTTGTTTAAATGGGGTTTTTGCTGACACACACCAACGTAATCTATTTTAGCGACGGCTTCCCTCGTAATGTGTCTTGTAGTTACCTAGGTTGAGATTATGTTGTGTAGGCGGTAGCGATTTACCTGGTTACCTTGATATCTATGAAACTCACACCTAGTAGGAAGAAATTTTTCAGTGGGCTTTTTTTTGTGCCCGATGGAGTTCCCATCAGCAAAATGTCGAACTTCCATACAAACTTTCATCACTACTGATAAAAAGCTATTATTAATCTTGTGAGTTGTAACACTGCAGATACTTCTGTATCTACTCTATAGGTTAGCCCAGTCGTTATGGAGTCTATATGGTTTACCGCCCTTAACAATTTTATTATGTGTATTTATACGAAATCTACATAACGTACCCACTGACTCCTTAAGTATTTATTAAGTTCCGCCCATTCATTCTGTGTTCTGAGTTTCTGACGCACTAATGATACATTGGACACGTAGATAACTAAAATCGTAAGACTATTTATATCATTAGTTATAAATAAACAATAATAATTATGGCGTGATGAAGTGAAAGTCTCTAATCACATAATATTGCTCATATAAGAAAATGAGCGCTAATTAGTATTGATAACATAATAGGTAATTCAGTCATTTGTTATTGACTTCAAATTAACATAACAATTAGGTACTTAGTATAAGTAGATGTTATGTTATTTCATTCACTTATAACTTACAAGACGTGTGTGTATCAAATTATTTCAATAAAGCGAAACCTATAAAGATTGTGGAAAGCGATAAGTCGGCCTATTGCACAATTTCATGTAACAAATTGTATTGTAATTACTTGGGGTAGGAGTACCTACAAGAAAATAAAATAAAACCTAAGGTTCAGTACTGATGAACATTGGGCTACTTCCCAGGCGCTAAATAATTTTATTCCCGGCGGCTCCAATTTTGAAAAGCAATGGGAACAATTTTAGTAGGTATTTTAATATTTCAATAAAATTATGGAGCTCTTGGGAATCAATGTGTGGAGTGAAATTGTTTGAAGAACAATAGATTTGGAGCTTCTGGGAATAAGCCGAACATTGGCTACTTCCTAGACGCTCCATAATTTTATTCCCGGCGGCTCCAATTTTAAAAAGCAATGGGAACAATTTTAGTAGGTATTTTCATATTTCAATAAAATTATGGAGCTCTTGGGAATCAATGTATGGAGTGAAATTGTTTGAAGAACAATAGATTTGGAGCTTCTGGGAATAAGCCGCACATTGGCTACTTCTCAGGCGCTCCATAATTTTATTCCCGGCGGCTCCAATTTTAAAAAGCAATGGGAACAATTTTAGTAGGTATTTTAATATTTCAATAAAATTATGGAGCTCTTGGGAATCAATGTATGGAGTGAAATTGTTTGAAGAACAATAGATTTGGAGCTCCTGGGAATAAGCCGAACATTGTTCTGTTTAATTTTAAATATGTAATTTTTGCTAATGACGTAAACTCGTGATTTTTATTTGCTAGACCAAAATGACAGCTGCGATCGAACTTTTTTTTTGTCATATTGCCGTTGTTTATTACTTCGTAGCATTAATTTTTAGTCTAGCAAATTAAAAACAAGACTAAAAGGACGACGATGTTAAAAGACAATAATCTTTTCCACGCCTTTTATACCCAGCATTGAACCTCAATCTTCAATAGGTCTAATTGCAGCATTCCTAAATTTTGCTGCACGGAGGGATAGGTATACAAATGTTCGGTAGTTAAGGTTATAAAAAAACTGGCGAAAACACCATGAATACCTCAAAATCAAAGCATTGTTTTTTTGACGTGACAACGTCTTATAAATCGATGAACGCCGACTGCACGCACGAAAAACCATGACTCATTGTCACGTTCCGCCTGAGCCAAGTGTGCAAGCAAGAGCGCGGAACAAGCGATAGAGAGACACGATCGGATGTCTTCTTATGACGTTATCACGTAAAATTATCGTCAGTAAACCGCCTTTATTTTAATTAAACCATTTACAGGCACTATTGAATTGTCAACGAGTCAGTCAGAAAGATGAAGCTAGTTGCCGATTCCAAAGCGTAGTAGGTTCCTATAAACTAAAGACTGCTCCACCTAAACCAAGCAAAAAAAAAAGGTAAGTATATGAGGGTAGATCAGCGGGATTGTCCGAAAGGGTTACCGCTGCCCCGAAACATAAAGGGCTAAGGAACACGGGTGGGTTTTAGTCAGTAAGAGTCTGATACTCCCTTTCGCTCCACCCAAGGTCATTTGATGATTTCCCATCCACAAAAAAAAAAGTATATGAGGATATACCTACTTACCTTTTTTTGGTGGGAAATTATCAAATAACTTCCTCCGCTCTGGGCGGAGCGGGAGGGCGTGTCAGACTTTTACCACTGACTAAAACCCACCCGTGTTCCTTCAGTTGGCTGTGCCAGGGGCCACGGTATCTCTTTCGAACAACCCGCGACCCTTGCAAAAACCTCATATACCTTATGCTTACAATAACATCCCTTTACGCTATTCTGCTTTCACAAACAGCACTGCCATACATCTACGTGGCCTAGTTACCGTTAACGTTTGAAAGGCTTCCCCTGTCCGTGACAATGTTGACTTGACGCCGTTGTGTATAGGGAACGTTATCGATGATATTGTGTTAGAGCACAAAGAACATCATAAACTACATGTAAATATATATGTTAGTGTTAACAGGAATAAGGTATTGTGTGTGGAAAAGGTAGTATTTGAGCCAAACTTAGAGGTATTGATTTGACTTGATTTTTGAACAAAATACATTTACATATCTAGAAATTTGAACATGGTTTTTTACATATCTAGAAATTTGAACATGGTTTTATGAAGTTTGGTTCCTCTGCGGAAATCTATCTATACTAACAAATAAATAAAATTGAAGCGTCTATTTGTAATGTCAAAATAACAGCTTTTTACTAAATGCATAATATGAAAAAAATATACACGGTACTTACATATATTTTTTTAAATTTTTGTCTGTCTGTCTGTTCCGGCTAATCTCCAAGACGGCTGGACCGATTTTGATAAAATTTGGTATGGGCATACTTTGAACTCTGGGGAAGGACTTCGAACGACGCCAGACGAAGCTAAGGGCGAAAGCTAGTCTAAAATAAAGAGTTAACATTGTTCGTTTGTACGTGGTATTCTCTGGAAAAATCTTTCAGTGATAAAAAGCTACACTATCGCCGATGTCATAGGATGTTTTATGGTGTAGGTAGTAGATTCCCAAGAGGACGGCAGTCGCGGGCAGAAGCAAGTTACTCATAATTTCCTTACATTTTCACAAAGGTTTTAATTTAAATCATTTTTTCAGCCAGATTCATCTTCTTCCTAGAATTATTTATTTATTTATCATCCTTACAACTATCATTTCAGGCCTTACCCTAATGCGACAGTGTAGTTATGAACTTAAAAAAATAACGTATCAAACCATACATACCTAACCAAAAATAATATACTGTCTGGTCGCGCTAAATTTGCCAAAGATGTAAACAACAATGGCTGCGCGAAATTGAATAAAATCGATATACAAGAGCATTTATTTTAAGTAATGTTTGTTTTCTTCTAGTTAGCTCGGAGATTTAGTCGGTTGGTCGGCAACTGAATATCAAGGAAGGTATGAAAATCGGTACCTACCTATGAAATTAATGTAAATTCATGCAAGAGGTTGGGTGACTGTTTTGAATTTACATAGTCAGGTCAGCAATCTTATTAAACTTCAGCTGTATTAATTACATTCATAATTACTTTTAGAACAGCGGTGGCCCGGTGAAAATGGCCGCGACTTACGAGTTGTAGGTTCGAACCCTGACGCTTTACTTTTATGGTGCAAATTATTTCATCACCACTGCTCTCAAAATGGCAAGGAAAACATCGTGTGGAAACGGGCATGTCCTAGAACCAAAAATTCGAAGACATGTGACATCTACCAACCCGCTCTGGGACCGCTTGGTGAGTGACGGCCTACTCCTTCTAATAGAGAGGAGGCCTGTGTCCCGGGAACATCATACGCTGATTATGTAATTTATTACTTTTCCAACATTGACGATATAATATATAATAACATACACACATACTGTGTTTGTTATGTAATCAACAATAACAACTTCAATTACGTACACCCAGCAACATAAGTTTCTCACGCACTGTCATTAAAATCTACAACAGTTAAGTACATAACAACCTTATCGGTCGACTGTACTCATTATCATTCCACATGCACTCTAGAGCCAGACAGTCGAATTGTAGTTCAAGTTCATTGTCTGATAACACTATCAGTTACATCGACTGTGTTTCTTATGCTATCTTCATCTAAGCGGTTAAACGTGGATCCGTGTTTTCAAGTTTGGCTTGAGGGAAACAATTGAAAATCAATCAATCGTTACACCCACTGCTAAGTATTTTTAGGCCTCCTCCGTTTCCCTCATTTTGTTACCAACTTTTGTAGGTCATACAAAAATCTGACTTTTGGTCTGCCAACACTTTTTCTGTCTCTCGGCAACCAGTCAAATCAAATCGATAGCGTGACTGAATTAAATTAATCTGTGGTGCCAATCATAGGGTAATAATTAAATGGGAATCTGATTTGCATTCAGATTCGTGTGCATTTTATAAAACGTTCAGTAGGATTTTTCACTTACGTCAGTCGTGTCCGGACGTACTTTACCGCTTAAGGTGAATGCGCAGTGGTAGACCGCGAAATTCAAATTTTCTTACGTTTTTTGCAATTTGCAGGTCAGTGTCAGGTTGTATCTGGATCAAAATTTGATTCGCGACTATAATAGATATGCATTTACAGAATTATAGTCATTAGAATCTTTAATATATCTCTTTAAGTTAGATTTCTACCGTTAAGAACAAATCTCGTATGGAAAAGTGTTTATGGTAGAAATCTAACTTAGAAAGATGTATTAATGATTCTGATGATTATAATTCTGTGAATACGTACCTGTTATAGTCGCGAATCAAATTTTGATCAAGATAAAACCTGACACTGACCTGAAAATTGCAAAAAACGTAAGAAAATTTGAATTTCGCGGGCTACCACTACGCATTCACCTTAAAGCCATTGAGGTAATATAGTACATATTGCCTCAATGCTTAAAACCCAGTATAACATCAGATTATTCGTTCCAAGTTCCAACTGCAAAGCATAAAATTAACCCCAGTTCTAAGGAACAACTGCACTGCAACATGCAAAGCAACTAGTTCACAGCAGGTCACGACAGTAAATCCTAGAATGTATGTGCAAATAAGCGGTTAGCCGCTACTTTATGCTGCAAGCGCTAAATAAGCGCTGACGTAGCATTAATAATAGTGTACCACACACTTATCATGCCTTACGAAGACATTCAATGAGACGAGAATTACATGATAGCGCTATTGTCCCCAAGTATTATTAACCGTGCGCCACTATATTAACGTGTTCATTGTTTTATACGTATTGTATTGTTTTTAGACGTGTGACAGAGACAATTAAGTTTTGTTAACCAATGACGTGTTTAATTTAAAGAGGTCAAATCTATACAAAAAATAGAGGAGTACGCAGTGACCGACATAACGGTTTGGCAATCCCGTATGTAGTATGAACCGTCTTTTTTTTTTCTATCCAGTGATACGTCCGCTTTGTTAACACATGCAAAACTACGGGAACAATGTATCAGCAAACATTTTTTGCGTAGCATAGTTGGCCCTCTGCTCTTTTTACGGATACAGGAAAACGGAATCCTTCATAATAGTCAACATTCTGATTTTTAATTTGCTAGACCTAAATCGCTCAGCGCGCTAGGAGCGAGCTATGCTCGGAGTCCCTTTGAAGGATAAATAAAATCAGGAATGAAATTATCCGGAAAAAACCGGAGTTACCGACATAGCTTGCAGAGTAAGCAAACTGAAGTGGCAGTGGGCTGGCCATGTCTGTCGAAGGACCGATGGCCGGTGGAGCAGACGAGTCCTGGAGTGGAGACCGCGTACGCCGCAAGCGTAGTGTGGGACGCCCCCCAGCTAGATGGACGGACGACCTAAAGAAGGTGGCTGGGGAAGACTGGATGCGGAAGACGGAGGACATGGTGCTGTGGCGCAGTCTGGGAGAGGCCTATGTCCAGCAGTGGACTGCGATAGGCTGAGTTGATTGATTGAGACCAAAATGACAGCTGCGATCGACCTTTTTTGTCACGTTGCCTTTTTTGTCAAAAAAGCGCAGCTATCATTTTACGGTGTCAGAGTTTACAAGTCTATGGTCGTAGCTACTGGAATATGATTCGAAACTCACTATTAAAGAGAGAATAAAACAGGCCCAAAAGCCGTTAAGTATTATCAATCAGTCGCATGACCGAGTTCTAAATTAGATTCTACAGTGTCATTGTCTATTTTGCTAAATATCTTATTGGATAGTTTCGCTTGATCACTTGAGAACTATTACAATTGGCATTTTGGAAATCTTTGGCATTCGTTTGATATTTGGAAATGTATCAAGAATCAAGATACACTTCTGCCAAGCCCTTCCGGAATAACGTGACGAGTGATTGATATCGCAACGATGCTTGCGTTTGCTCGAACTTCCGACAAGATTAATCATGATAGGGAATGATGATAAAGATAACCAAGCCCATGCAATATGTTGGTATCTTAGTTAACCCACATTTTTGCAGTAGACTTGATAGGCCTGTGAAAGCGTTTCTATACATTTCGTGAAACGTAACGCGTCGTAACTTAAGAGCATTTCTAGTGCATTCGTTTTGGCAAAAATATATAATGCACTCACTCTACCAGAAATAGCTTTAAATAAGTATTACACATATCTAAGTATATTTAATCACGTCCAAACTTACCGATAGTTTCTACACACTACACTGACTCATTTCCAATTGCCAAAAGTCTACTCAATTAAATCTGTTGTCAACTCATGGTTGCTTGCAGGGTTGCTTGCATGGTTGGTCAACTAAACAATTCACTGATGATAAGACTAGCTATCAGAATAGCGATCATCATCTGCCTAGCCTTTTCCCAACTATGTTGGGGTCGGCTTCCAGTCTAACCGGATGCTGCTGAATACCTACCTGTATTTTACATGGAGCGACTGCCTATCTGACGTTACTGGATAATACGATAAGTACTCGTTGGTAAGACTGGTTGTCAGACCTTCGGGCTTCTGACTACCCGTAATGACTGTCAAAGATCCACGAATGACAGCCGGGACTAACGGCTTAACGTGCTTTCTGAGGCACGGAGGGGTCTCGGTATGTAAAGATGGTCACCCATCCACAGACCAACCGCGGCAAGCGTAGCTTAACCTGATCGATCGACCTGTGCGGCTGTTATATAATCACAGGGTTAAAACCGGGGTGAAATAGGACATGAATAAGCCTCCGATTCAAGACAGTAAACTTCACGGTCAGGTCAAAATAACGTACCGTGTAAACCGCTGTTAGTTAAAAACAATGGTTTATGTTTGCTACATATCTTCTGAGAATATTCAAATGAGCAACGTATGCACTGTTCAAAAGTGGGTCATAAACAAATTTTGGCATCTGTTAGTTACGTACAATTATTGAGTCGTTTTTACATTCTGCCGGGATTTGAAGGACTTCGTCTTGTTCCAAGAAAAAAAAAAAAACTGCCAGAACGGTTCAGTCATTACGGAGTAATTTATCAACGTATTGACACACCCCGGACACTCCATACAACCACAGCGCTCGCAAAATAATTACCTACTACTACTACTACATTAAAAAATGACGTTTGTATACGTATGAATGTGTGCGTGAGGTACTTGTGTTTGCGAGCGCTCTTGTTAAAGAACTGCGACGAATACGCCGAAGTGCGGGGTGAGGTGCGGTAACTGATGTTAGTGCGGGGAAGGGAGTGGCCTTTCTGTACGTAGTAGGTACTTTAAGTATTCTGTGGTATTGATGTAAATAGTACATTACAGACAACCAGCAGTATGGCCTCTCCTCTCTTAAATCTGATCAAAGGTTTTCTTTATTGTCAACATTTATATGCTTGAGTACGAGGCTTTTGACTACGTTGTATGTGTATATTTTATGTCTTTTATTTTTTATTTGTAACTAGCTGTATCCCGCGGTTTCACCCGTGATAAAAGTAATAGGTATAGTCCTTTTTTAATTATTGATTCCCTTTACAAATCTCCACCCCCCTTTTTACACCCTTAAGGGATAATTTCGGAAATAAAAACTATTCAATATGCTTCCCCATAACTCAAACTATCTCCATACCAAATTTCATCTAAATCGGTTCAGCGGTTATTGATTCCCCATAGAAACTTCCACCCCCCTTTTCACCCCCTTAAAGGATGATTTCTGGGATAAAAACTATCCTATGTCCTTCCCCGGGATGCAATCTATCTCATCGAAATCCGTTCAGTGGTTTAGGCTTGAAAAGGTAACATACAGACAGACAGACAGAATTACTTTCGAATTTATAATATTAGTATGGATGTGCGTTTTGTTTATGCAGAATAAACAATGTTTCTTTTAAAAGATCGCTTTTAGCGATACGACCCGTGTGACCCCATGTAAAATTTCTACATTTATGCCTGTAATTTATATGATGTACATAATAAAGACTATTCTATTGATCTATCTATCTAACAAACATACTTTCCCGTTCAAAACTCTAGTATAGTTCCATTATTTTATACCAAAATGGCAGCGGGAGAGACATTGATGGCTTCTTTCCACAAAGTGGATAAGTGGCCAAGCCGCTGTAATCCATTTACGAATGGAGTGTTACATTGAACGCATTATTGAAATCTAAGCCGTCTTTAATTGAAGGTCTCAACCAAATCTAATTTCTTTATTACGTGTACTATTTTAGTCTGGCTCTATCTATTTCTGATGTGATTTTAGACAAATAGGTCATTGCTAGTTTAAAACTATGGGTTCGATGGTATTATTAAATGCACAAATAAAAAAAAATACATGAATATACGAAAAAAAAAACCTAGTGTGCTTATGACCACACGACTGAAGTAAAACTTCGCTATGAGAGGAAGAGAGAAAGAAAATGGGCGCGCGCACTGCTTTATCTTGCTTATATCCCCCACTCAACTCCCGTTCGCCTCACCCGATCACACTTTTCGTAACGCTTACGTCACGCGTTCGCCAGCTTACTCCCCAAGGCAAGCGTGCGTAAAGAAGTTTTACTTCAAAAGTTTTACTTCAAAAGAAATAAGAAAATATTAGCGTTATTAGCTTTTACACGTCAATCATGTGTCTAAAACTAGGTGAGGTCAGCGTTTCCTATCCGGCTACTCAGAAGAAACACCGACACGAACTCAGAGGTCACAGTCTCAAGTCCAGGCATAATCTTGGCTAGATCGTGTGAGGACCATGTAGATTAGTGTCTGAATGGTCATTAGTGTTGACATTCATTGGTCGATAATTATCAAAATAAGGCATCAATTTAATAGACACCAAGGCCAGTCGAAGTTACAAAGTGAACATCAACGAAGCACCATGATCCTAACTAGATCAAGTGACGAAAAATAAAGGAGTGGTTATAATAGGGTTGTCCGATGCCTTGTTGGAACTTTGTAACATGACATGAAACAATCAATTGCTCTAATAAGGTATTCCATCATTCTCTTGTCGTTATCCCAATTTATTTGGAGTCGGCAAAACATGTCTTATTCTTCCAAACTTCTCTATTAGTCGTCATTTCAGTAGTCGCAGAAGTAATTGCTTTAATTAATTAACTATCAGAAATCTTCGCACTCCTTCTCATGTCTAATAGCAACACGTCCTCTTCGCCAAAAAGTTTGGCAGAGCTGTTTGTCAGTCACCAAAGGAGATAAGTAACCAGTGTCGTTGGATATAGTTAAAGTTTAGTAAGAAATCGATGAAGTTTTGAATTAAATTTAATGTGAAAAAGGAACTGTTTGTTTTCTATTCATTAAATAAAATTTTATCTGAAAACACCCATCGGTTTCTTACTAAACTTCAACGATATCCGACGACTCAGGTTACTTATCTCCTTTGGTGATCGTACCTCTGCCAACCTCTTTGGGGCAAAGGACGTTTACTCCACCCACACACGTTTCGCCAACTTGGTCATATAATATTGAATGTTAGTCGAGCAGTCAATCACATCGTCCTCGTTAATTCTTGATGTTAACATCAAGAACCAACGAGGGCCCGCGTGGTAGATTACAGCCCATTGCCTTTCGAAGAGAGGAGGCCTAAGTCTCAGCAGTGGGAAGATTATAGGCTCTATGACCAGTCAATCTCTTTGCTCTATCGATCAGATATCGAAGATTATTCTTCCAAAAACCGCCCAACCTAGGACACATTTCAAATATGGCAAAGTTTATCTTCCCTGCTTATTTTCCTAACCGTTTGGCTGTTGGAAAATTGACAGCCCTAGTTACGATAGGATACTCGATCCCCTTTTCGCTTTTCACTTTTCAGACACGATCAATAATGGTATATTTTTATTTTCTAAAACTGTCTGGAGGAATAGGGGACGTTATAAGTCGTGGGTGGACGTAACTAGGTTTGTCGGTTAGCTTAAAAGGGATGGAAAATGAATTGACTGTAGGATGTTTTGTAGAATATTGAGACCAATGGTTTAGTTGGTAACTTGTAGTACGCTTAGTGCAGAGGAATAATAGGTATAGCTTGTTAATAAATGTAGTTTTGCAATAAAAGTACAATAGCCAATTATTGTTGATTGGATATAAAAGGCCGATTATACACTTGGGAGCAAATAAATCGAGCCACTTCCTTTTTTCACGTATAATGGTTATTATTTTTGGTATTATGGAACGTATCAAATCGAAACATATATCGCCTAAGAGCTTATTTAATAATCTTTACAATGAGGGTAAATTATTGAATGATAACCTTATTTAATGATAAATTATTGGCTCTGAAAGAAAAACGGTAATTTTGATAGAAAATTGTCAGTCCAGAAAAAAACAATTAAAAACAAAATTATGGTATAAACTTATTCTTAATATCTTGTATTACCCCCCCTTGCCCTGATTTCGATAGATTTTCTGGACTGTTTTAACCCTACAATTTTCTATCAAAATTACCGTTTTTCTTTCAGAGCCAATAATTTATCACTAAATAAGGTTATCATTCAAAAATTTACCCTCATTGTAAAGATTATTAAATAAGCTCTTAGGCGATATATGTTTCGATTTGATACGTTCCATAATACCAAAAATAATAACCATTATACGTGCAAAAAAAAGCAAGTGGCTCGATTTATTTGCTCCCAAGTGTACATTTATACATTTAATTGCACTGTTATACTAGATTGTAGTTAACTTCGAGATAACTGTTAACTTCTAACTATTTACATAATATAAGCTAACAAATAAACTATAATAATGTGTACATTTATATGAAAAAAATAAGTAAAATAATCATAGGGCATTCTAACTTGATTATAAAAATGTTTTTAGACAACTGGTCAATTCAAATCTGCTAGGTATATTGTTTTGGTAAAGATACGTTTTTTTTTATATTTTGAATATCCTATGGATTTTCAAGGTTATATCGGTTAAAATCTTCTTTATAATAAATCCGGCCAAGTTTGAATCGGACTCGCACACGCAAGGTTCCAAACCACCGTAAAATATTTAACACTACATATTTAAAAAAACATGTTTCTTGTAAGGGGAAGCCCCTTTTAATTTTTAACTTTATTTTACACTAGCAGCGCCCCGCGGTTTCACCCGCATAAGTTTCCCGTGGGAATACCAGGATAAAACTATCCTATTTCCTTTCCCGAGACTCAAACTATCTCTATATCAAATTTCATCTAAATCGGTTCAGTGGTTTAAGCGTGAAGAGGTAACAGACAGACAGACAAACAGACACACTTTCGCATTTATAATATTAGAATGGATGTATTATTATTTGTTATAGCGGTAATAAAAATACACATTGTGAAAATTTCAACTGTCTACCGATTACGTTCCTTGAGAGACTAACTATTGCTGTTCATAAGAGACAGACAGACAAATGGACGGACAGCGAAGGCTTAGTAATAGGGCTTCGTAACCACCCTTTGGGTACGGAACCCTAAAATAGGTCACCTGCAAATTATTTAACCTTCGCATAACGTAAAAATATTCCTACAACTTATGCTGATAAGCCTTCAAACGTTTAAATTTAAATACATTATGCGAATATTAATGTAATGTATAAAAATAAAATACATATTTCTAACATGTACGGTAGTAGGTAATTATTTTAGTTGAGTAATACAACATTGAGGATATTTCTAAACAATATGCGCATGCTCATAATAATGTACACAGTACTCTACTATATTTACTTTGCACTTCTCTTTACAATTGAAAGTGAGTAAAAAGGTAAATATTGTTCAATGCACTTATATGTTCTTGTAAAGCAAGTAGAATCTACCTAAGGCGAAAGTGGCAGGGAAAACCGTGACATTCAAAATTTTCTTACTTTTTATGCAATTTGCAGGTCAATATTAGGTTGTGTGACGATCTAAATATGATTCGCGGCCGTAACAAATATGCACGTTACAGAATTCATCACCATTAAAGCCAGATATACAACTCCTTCAGTTAGAATTGGCCTCAAATGTCATAATTCATTTTTCATTTCTCATACTCGGAAAGTAGTGTTTGTTTGATCCAAATAGCGGGTGGAAAACGCTGCTTCCCACCACAGGGCGGGAAAGACTCATACTAATTACTTCCCTCTTTAGGGTGGGAATGAATTTTAAAAATAGAACTGTAGTCAGCTACGAATTTTTTACATAAATTAAGAAAAATTCTGCAGTCTTGTGAGTGTATAAACAGCCAGTGTGAATTAAAAAAAAAACTATTAAGCGGGACAGCCCGCGGCGATGACGCGGTGTGTTCCATATTTAAAATAAAAAAAGACAATAGCATTTTTTGGCGGGATACTAACCCTGTAAGCTGTACCGAAATTCATAAACTTTGCATGTTATTGTTATCAATAAATATTTTAGAAAAACTACTACTTTTTACTTTCCTTATATTCGAAATGAAAAGTAGTGTTTAACACGGGTGAAAGTCATCAATTCCTTTCGACCCTTGCATAACAATCTACTATTTTTTTCATTTTTTTGTTTCTATATTTATGTCTGTAATTTATATGGTGTACATAATAAAGAGTATTTTATTATATTCTATTCTATTCATTCAATAGGGTAATTTGAACTGTAGAGAGATGAATTGATGATTTTAATGATTAGTATAATCATAATAAGTAATCGAATGACGATGACGGGAAACATTTTGTAATGTGACCTATATTATTTGCATGCTATGATATAAGCAAAACATGTATGCTCTACAATGTATTTTAACAACTTTCTATACCATGTTTTACGCAAATAAATATTATTAATATTTATTTACATATTTAATTACATTTTTAAATATTTCCTAAAATAAAAAAAATAGTCCACCGGTGTCGGGAGCAGGATTCAAGCTACCGGTGGTTAGGGCTCCAAAGACAGGAACCTCCTCACAATGCGAGCCGTATCGAGAAGTACTGCCTTCTGAATCAGGCCCTTGATCCAACCGCCTAACGAGAGCCTCGATAGATTATTATTATTTTTAAAATAATTCTTTATAAATATTTGTCACGGCCCCCAACTTGTTATTTTTTATGTTATTTCTCTGCGTCATGTTTACCGCAAATAAACGTTTTTTCTTCATTTTCTTCTGTCTAATGTTGAGCTGTCCGTGTTTAAAGGATTAAGTAGCAAGTCGGCTGAAATAAAGTTAAAGAAACTTACCTTCAAATATGTTCTGAATGATGAGATAGCTCTGGGTGACAACGATGAGCAACGCCACGTGTGTCCAGGCGAAGAGGCTGAACTGTCTCATGTAGTACTTCTTGACGAGAGACAGCACGAACCAGACGAAGCCCACGCAGTACAGACTGAACGAGATGAAGCGGTGGTACGTCACCAAGAACTTCAGGTAGTCCTGTTGAGGATATAATGGATTTAGTTAGGTGATGAAGTATTAACCATCAGTGATAAGCAGTGATCGGAATAGGCTGAGTATATTTACCTAAACTTCGGAGAACAGAGACAGAAAATGGAGACTTCCTTACGACGACATTTTTTTTCCCGGAATTCGGGAAAAATCTTAAATAAGTTGAAAATAAGCTTTATTCAAGATCCTTAAACTAACCGTTGTATCATACATTACATATACCTAATTCGAATACATGAAAGTAGACTATTTATTTCGGGATTTTACGTGAAAACCCCGAAAATTTGGTAATTGCAAGTTTAGTTAAAAATAGCCTTTACCCATCATAAATAAAGCTTATTTTCAACTTATTTAAGATTATTCCCGAATTCCGGGAAAAAAAAATGTCGTAAGGAAGCCTCCACTTTCTGTCTAAAAGACTTTCTGTGTGTAAAAGTAGCCTATATGTTAATCCAGGGGACACCCTGGATATCCCGATATTCCTACGGGATCGACATTTACGCGGGTGAAACCGCGGGACGCAGCTAGTCTGATATAATACGTTTATTAGTAAGGGGTAATTCGATACCTAAATTAGGGTCAGGATAGGTTTAGCCCCGTTTTACAAACCTACTCATCATCATCTTTCTGTCCTACTCCCGCGTTATTTGTGGTCGACATGTGCCTTACATTATATTAGAAGCCATTATTTTTCCAGGCTGTTTCATTAGTTTCCTTTGTGGACTAATCGTTACAAAACGCTTTGATTAGTGGAAATTTATGACTGTCTGAGCACACAGAACGTTCCAATGAGGTCAACCAATTAGTTGATTGCTTGCTTAATCCAATATTGCAATATAGGTTAATATAACGTACATATTTATACCGTTTACTTTGAACGTAATTTGTGCGGCATAGCCCGAAGAATTGCCAAACTTAACCCATCGGTAGTCGCGTATCTAAAAGTGACGTGTATGGTCGCATGGTCTACATGGGTATACCATATTTAAAATAAGAAAAAGTACCCAAATAAATCAAATAGTCTGTTTATTTATTTTTAAATCTTTATTACTATATATTTTCTATATAAAATAATAAAACTACTACTACTAACTATAAAACTGGCACTATTAGGTTTTTAGAACATTGCAATTTTGTATCAATGGATTACATATGTAGACCACGCGACTACCGATGGGTTAAGTGGCAGTGGGCAGGGCACATTGCTCGCAGAACAGATGGCCGATGGGGCCGAAAGGTTCTGGAGTGGCGACCGCGTACCGAAAGACGTAGCGTTGGAAGGCCTCCCACAAGGTGGACTGACGACCTTGTGAAAGCCGCAGGAACCCGTTGGATGCGAGAAGCACAGAACCGGTCGAAGTGGAGGTGCTTGGGGGAGGCCTATGTCCAGCAGTGGACGTCTTTCGGCTGAATTGATGATGATGATGAATTTGTGCGAGTGTTCCTTCTAAGGAACACTGCATTATCTGCTCATGTCTAGTTCTGTAAGGTACTATTGGGCTTTTGATGGCTTGGAAGCGGAATGGATAAAGCGATGCCGAGTTATATGCTGAATTTAATCTATTTAATTTTAAGAGTGGCGAGATGACCTGCTCGAAAGCCGGTTCGAGGTGGCGTGGGGAAAGACTTGCTTGAAGGATTTGGGGGAGGCCCAGCAATGGGACAGTATAAGCTTAATGTAGTTTAAATACTTAATTATTATCATATTAATTTTAATTATATAAACCAAACGCTTCCTTGACAATTTTGAAACTGATTCTAAATTCGCTTGAGTGATCGAATCCAACCAGAATACTTTTTACCAGCCTGCTTGATGTAAGGTTTCCTTGTGCTGACAACCTTTAGAGTACCGATCGTAATTGGTTAATATTAGGTATAATCTATCTTCAGAAACATACTATTTAGTCCCAAAATTGGCTTAGAAATTACTAATTCCATCAAGTCCCACCTACCAACGCAACGACTGAACTATTTAATTATGTAGAAGTTTTGTTAAAACAATTAATCTAAATAATATATAAAAGAAGAAACTGACTGATTGACATATCAACGCACAACCCAAACCGCTGGGTCTAGAGATTCCAAATTTGGCACGTAGGTTCCTTATGAGGTCTAGGGGCGCACTAAGAAAGGACTTTTCAAAATTCACCCCCTAAGGGGTTGAATGGGGGAGGGTGAAATTTCACGCGGACGAAGTCGCGGGAAGAAGCTAGTTTTAAATAATATCCCTTCCTCGATAAGCTATGTTATCGTTAGCGTCAAGTCTTGAAAATTGACGACCCGTCGCTGAACGCTTATCACGATAACAAAGTATCAAACACAATCATTGTCTAGGATCTGACTGTGTTACGTCACATATCGATCAACCTCATAATTACTTCATTCAATCTAACAGGTGATGAATACATTGGTACTTATTAGTTTGCGAAATTGTCTATTGTTTCATTTTGACTCCATTCAACTCAAAACATAGGTACATACATAAAACAGTACCTAAGCCTGCATGAATCGCTTTCGTATTCTGGAAGAACAAAAAAAATCTATACATTCTGCAGCACATCTTCACATCTGTACATTTATGTTCGAATAACTCGACAAAATATAGGAAACAGCTGATTTCTTTTTGTGTTGACAGGGTTGGTCCCATAGTAAAAGCTTTTCATAATTATGAGTACAATGACCACTTTAGAGGTTTTCAGTTATTTCAATTACAACTTGTGTAATGTTTTAATCGGGAGGGACGAATATACATAATTTCGACGTCATTTTCCCGAAACAGGACTTCCTCATCACCACTCACAGGAAACAATTTTTGGTGTAACAAATGGCTTCATTTGACTCTGATGAAAGCCTTCTTCGACAAAACGGGTGACAGAGACACCCACTTTGATCAGATGTCGTGGTATTCGATGAAATCCCGAAATCACAGAGCTGTGATAACTTTATCACTAGCTTTTATGAATAAGTAATTTTATAAAGAAGACTTATGTATGACTCACAATCTCGGTTAATATGATAAACGCCTGTTACGTTTATCATAATCATTACTACGTCGTTCGGTCCAAATTACGCGTGATCCATTGATTAAAATATGTACGTAAACGACAGTTCGGGTCAGCGGCAGCGCTCACTGGTTGATTCCAGCAGTTTCATATGAATAATGTTTATTGATAAGTATATGTACCTACATCATTTTTAGAAGTAAAAGTCATGTCATGAATCAAGAATAATATTATGATGATCATGATGATGTAGAAGGAATTTAGTGACTTAGGTGAATAGCAGTCTTTTTCCTTTGAATCTCATAAGTAGATAGTGCATCGGACTAAAATCTGAGTTACTAAACGCGGCACGAAAAAATACCTAAAATAAAAAAGTATTACTTGAGCTTCAAACAGTGTTATTTGTAACCGTAAATTTCCAGCAAAAGAGTTTTAGTAACATAATACCATTCACAGGATTTCCCATCCGGAACGGTCGGTACGGTACGGAAACGTTGATTTAGATAAACGATAGTCCGTTCGATGTAGCTCAAAAAAAAAAAACACCAAAGAGCAAAGATTATAAAATAACTACTAGAAGGCCAGACCATATTTTCGTCAGTGTTCTTACAAAAAATGCAAAGAAGAAGAAGCTTTCACGAAATTGCCAAAAAATTGAAATTGAATTGCCAATGAATTGAATTGTATCTTAGCAACTACGTAATCCCTCCGCTCCAACCGAGTGTAAAGTTAATAATTTTCCGGTATGACAAATTGTCATCTGTCATTTTCCTGCCAAATTTTGGAGTCTTAAACATTGTTTTTAAGTGAATATAATATACCAATTACTTCAAAAATAAAGTCAGTCTCCTAAAATAAGTTTAACAATTAATAACAAAGTATGATCGAAAATTTTGTTTTAATGTAGCCGCCGCGCCGCACGTCAAGCTACCCAAAACTGTCAAATTTTCCCAATAAATCTTGAACCTTATGTTTTAGCGATAAAGTTGAAACTCTATTAAAGAAATTTGACAGATTGTAGTAGCTTGATGTGCTGGCGTCTGTACCACGGTCTTCACCGACCCCGCGGCCCCGTACAGCTTCTAAAAATGGCGCAGTACCGTCAAACGGGGTGAATAGGGATGCAGGCGTGAATCGGGCCGAAACTTTAAAATGGATTTTAACGTTGAAATAATATAGTTTGTTGTCAATAAGAGCACGTAATCGTTAATTAAATTAGGTACAGTAAACACATTAAATTAATTATTTGGGATGCATGAAGAAGCCTCCCCGTGTAGCGCAGTTTGTTCCACCAGTTACTCAACTGAACCGAGCGCTCGGCGCATCCTGGGCAGTCACACCCAACATCTTATTTGACTGGCCAATTCTTCCCTTGCGGTGGTAGGGCTAACGCCCGCCTGGTTTGCGACCACCCTCCCACCGGAGTTCGGCGTCAAGCAGCCTGCTGTGTTTCGTCGATGCGTGGGAGTTCCAGTGCCTTAGGCATCTTCTGGGCACGCTCGTTCGATCATAGACCTCATCCAACGCTTTCCATCAGGCGTGATCGAGGTCAAGAGCGGGCCCATTCAGCAATAAAAAAAAAAAAAAAAAATGTTCCTTTTTGGCCACAAAATATATTATTTTATTGTTAAAATACCTTTTAAAGTTTTGTCCCGATTCACCCCTGCATCCCTATTCACCCCGTTTGACGGTACGTTTTTGATCAAATGCAGTCAAAACAAAGTTATTCTTTTAAACCCCAATTCAATACGATCTAAACGGAAACACGTCAAAGAATGCGAGTTAATCTAATCAGTGGAACGTACGATCCATGAGCAATAGAGTTCGATGACAATGCACATACCCGCAATAAAATATTCAAACGAGATAAGATTCCGTAAAGTATATTACATTTGTCATTATTTATTGAATCAAAGGTAATCAAGGATTATCTAAATCGATACTGAAGTAAATCGTTTGAAAGAGTGTTTATTTACGTGAAGAATCTGTTAGTGATATTCAAAATATATTTGTCCTTCAAAAACGAGCTGTTCGAGCAATTTACCAGCTAGGTGCCAGTTTCTCTAAGTGATTTTTTTAAAGACATAATATTCTCACGGTTGCATCACAATTCATCTTAGCCAACCTCTTATATATTAGGCAAAATATACACTAAAAACAGTGATATTCACAATGTTAACACTAGAAATAAGAACAAACTGCAAGCCCCCTTTCACCGGCTTCATAAGGTTCATATCTCATTTGTTGAGAATGATCCCTCCCGCTCTGGGTGAAGCGGAAGGGAGTGTCAGACTCTTACTGACTAAAACCCATCCGTGTTCCTTCCTTAGCCCTTTATGTTCCGGGGTAGCGGTAACCCTTTCGGACAATTCCGCACATCCGGCAGGCTTCGGCCCTGGCAGGCCCCTTCCTTTTTGCTGACATCTCTTTGAGGCGCGCGTGGAACACGTACGCGCCGTCCGGCACGGGCCTAGTCCTGATCGGACGGTGAGCTACCCATTACTCTCCGTCCGCATTTTTTGGGCTTGATATAACCTTTTGTAACAAGTTTCTCTCTTCCTTGCTAGATTTGCCTTTAAATGCGTTTAAAGCTCAAGTAAAATCCAATCTTTGTTCAAAGGCATACTATTCCATCAACGACTACCTAAACTATAAGAATAGTTGGCCGCTTAACTCAAGACAATGTTTATGTTCTTTCTCCAGAATAAGATTACCTACCGACAGGTCATATGACTTCATACAGTTGTATACTTTATTTATATACTTAAGTCAATTCAGTTTAATTGTATTTTAATTTATTATTGACTTAATCTACTCAATTCAATGTTTTATTAATGAGTTGTATTGCAATAATTGGTTAGCTAGCGACCTCGACAATTGATCATATTATTCCTGAGCAACCGGCAGCAAGTTCGTCGTACTCCCTAAGGGTGTAAACAGACGGACTGCATTTGAGCTGAATGCCAGCTGCAACATCGGAGTTTGGATGCAGTTGACATACCTAACTAAGTTTCGAAGCAGTTAAGTCACCTGCATCCAAACTGCGATATTGCAGTTGAAATGCAGTCCGTCTGTTTAGACCCTTAGTTGTCACTGCTTGCGGTAGCGTCGGGGTTGCCCTTCCCTCAAATATGGCGAGGGGGTTAATGGCTGATCTTTGCGTTATGCTCGTGAACGGGTGCTGCTTGTGGTGACTGGTCCTCTTGCTGACCACGGTTTTTTTATGTTTATTAGTAATTAACTGTTTATTTATTTTACTTCTATGGTCCTAGTTTCTCATTTGTGCGAGTTATCATAACCCAGCAATGCATAAATATGTAAACTGTCACGCCCTTTATGCTTGGAGGCTTTAATTTAGGCGTTAAATTTTATTTTCATTAATATTAGATAGTTACACATCTGCCAACCCGCACTGGGCCTGCGTGGTGGATTACGGCCCACTCCCTCTCATCGAGAGGAGGCCTGTGTCCCAGCAGTGGGAACATTATAGGCTGATTATGTATATCTACCTACTAATTTCTATACATTTTTTTTTTTAACTGAACAGACAGCTGTGCTGCTGGGGAGTTTGTTGCGCCACTTCTCCCCAGCGAAAGTACTAGGAAGTGGTGAAGGGCGGCCGTTTTGGGGGACTGTCTTATGTAATTTTGACGTTCAAAAAGTGCTGATTCTCAGCGTAATTTGAATAAATGACTTTTGATTAGTTGGAAAGTTACGACTACTTACAAGGAATTCTGACAACAGTTAGCAAAATGATAAATGATAAAATGATAAAGAATTTATTTTCTGTTAGTAGGTTTGTACAAACACTTTTACACGTCAATCATATTTTTTTTAAGCAAGATGAGGTCGCGGCGTTTCCTATCTGACTACTCTGAGAACAAAAGCCGAAACAAACTCAGAGGTCACAGTCTCTTTTAAAGTCCAGACAAAATCTTGGTCAGATCATGTGAAGACCATGTAGATTGGTGTCTGAAATTGATGATGGTGGCGATGATGTCAAAACTATTTCTAAGAAACAAAAAACTAATTCGTATACCTACAAAATTTTTATTTGAGGATAATATTTTGAGGAAACCCTTTTATACGTAATTTAGTCCAGTACCTAATTTGCATTACAAAGGTATGAATTTAAATGACTGATATTTAAGGCAGTGGACACATCGCTAGTACTATAAAGGCGTCAGTCACACTACGTCGAAGTCGGCGGCACGACCACTGGGTTTTTTATTTATCACAATAGAAATTATGCCCCGCGGTTTCTGCATAGATAACTGCTAGACCTGTTAAAAAAAACCGAGCGTGCTTATGACCACACGACTGAAGTGAAACTTCAAACGTATTTGGCTATGAGAAGAAGAGAGAAAGAAAATGTGCGCTTGCACTGCTTTCTCTTGCTTATATCCCCCACTCAACTCCCGATCACACTTTTCGTAACGTTTACGTCACGCGTTCGCCAGCTTACTCCCCAAGTCAAGCGTGCGTAAAGAAGTTTAAATTCAAAAATAACAGCAAAATATTCAAAGTTCACTCACCGTCCTATTAATGACGACTCCAAAGTAATCAATGAGGTTCTCTCCATAGAAGAAGTAGTTGGAAGTGAGGAGGAAGTACCAGGAGAGAGAGCGGAACCACGGCAGTCCATGCACGCGGTACACCGCGTAACCGATGTTGATGATCTCTTCGAAGCATTTCACTTGGACGCAGAGCACCTGTATGGAGGAAAAATTGAATTATTTACGATTGATTGTTAACTTTTTTTATTTCTTAGCACGATGTATAGTTTCTCACTTCGTTGACATTTTACATGTTTTTCCAAGTAGTCGATAGCACAATGCCAACATGGCGGTTTTAAACCACCATACATTACATCGCATGGGGGACATGCGATGTAACTTTTTAATTTTTTACATATTTATATAATCGCAGTCTGCAAACTTTATGAAAAATAGTAACTAACGTTAGCACTATGTTTACGTAAGATACGTCTCGGGATGGCAAATGCAGGATAGTTACCTACAATAACGTTGCGAATAAAAATAGCCTATAATAGGGTTCTGAGTTGAAAGGCTCTGCCAGATACGGCTACCACCTATTTCTGCTGTTTATAGTTATAGTGGTCTAGTTTACCCTTTAAACTGGAACAAGAACCATAATTATATACGATTGCACCTGTAAGAAGAGAAGGGTGCTAATAAACTTACAGACAAGAAATTTTTACTTTGTCTTTGTGGTTAGTAAATCTTTTGGGAATTGTGTGTTTATAGTATGCGGAAAGTCTAAGTTTATCGTGGACATGACTGTCATCAGTGAAGGAAAACATTGTAAAAAATTAAATGCTTCTCGTTGGTACGCGAATCACTTGCGAACAGCTGAAACGATTTAGCTTTTTTTTTTAAACGTTTCCAGTACTTAGTCCGTATTACGTTTTTATGGTAAGTAATATTAGAAAAGTTCCCGGAATAAGTATCTACAAATTCCGGAAAAAAATTACGGCCTTTTTTCTATGGGATTTTTGTATAAAATGTATTGTTTTTAGGACAAAACAATGCCTGTCGGGTCAGCTAGTACTCCACATATGTACTAGGTTCTATAATAATAGTGCCTATGTGGCAATGAGTCAGCATAAGTTTTCGATCTGATAGACCGTTGACCTTTAGTTGAAAAAAAAAATAGAATCTTTTATGAACAATAATGAATCATCTACTTATGCAATTTGCCTGCTACATAAGAACAATATTATTCTATAAAATAGTATACTATTTTATATGTAAAATAATATTGTTATTATAACATTTTCCGGGCATTACTTAAAACATAAATGTGTATTTTGGAGGTCGCGTGGCAACGGATTTTTGTTGCGGCATGCGGCCATGGTTGGTTGGCTGTAGTTGGTCAAACTTGTACCTAACCTAATATCACTGTTGATTTTAAGCCTTTTAAGCAATTCTTGTCTGAGTTGTAAAAGCATGAAATAGGCTCCCGGAAAATGTCGTGACAGGTCCCACACTGTTTCAAAAATCGACTGGACAGATTAATTAATATCTCCAAGCTATTTGATACACACGCATCAGCTAATTAGTGGCTAGTGTGTTTAGCCAAGTAATAATAGTTTTTTTTTTTATATAAATCGTGCGCTTCGCTGAATTCGGCTAAAGCGCAATTGGGCAGCAGAATAAATGAGATTGTATATTGTAGTATAAACCATTGGCTTTCCAACCTAGAATATTAAGGAAGGTTTTATGACCAAGCCGAAGAAGAATGAATTAGGTTTTAAAAAATAGTGCACACTTATAAGTAGCCTTTATAATCATTTGTTTGTTACAAATGAGGAAGTAAAATTAAACATTCATTGAATGGATTTTAAATTCTACTACAAGTATCACATTCATAACGATTGCAAGACTGGCAACAGGAAAATCTAATCTTAAACAAAATGTATGATCTAGGCGCATGACATCACATTGCTTGAAATGAAACTTGCAAACAAAAATATGGTTGAAGGTTACTCCAGAAACCAAGGCAAAGTTTCAGAGCAACAAAAATGAAAATATTGTCCCATCGACATAGAAAAGAAAATGAAGCAGAATACTCGAAAAATACTATACACAAATAACTACTCATGCCCATTTTTGATGAAATTGCTTAAAAAATCAAAACTGATTTCTGAGGGATTTTTAAGTTCCCTACCTATAATTTATGGTTTCATTGGCACCCACTTGCAAGGGATCCTAATAAGTTAAACTTCGACACACACTGGATACATAGAATAGTCATTTTAGCATGCTGAGGAAAATTCCTTCTTACAGAGAGGAGGCCCGTGTCCCAGCAGTGGGAACATTATAGGCTGATTATGAGGAAAAATGGGCCAACTCATTTTAGACAGCCATTGACACACTAAGAAGGAAAATTAAACTTACCGTGATCATGAGAGCTAGCGGACCACCATAGATGAGCAGGCAGAAGGCTGCAATCATCAACCAGGTGAAGATACCTCGGATCACCCAGTTCCTCCATCTAAATAAAAATTATTACTTATGATAAAATAAATATTCATTCAGGTTCGTTTTATAGTTAACAAGCTGCGCCCCGCGGTTTCACAAGTCTCGATGCCGTGGAATATCGGGATGAAAAGTATCCTATGTCCTTTCCCGGGACTCAAACTATCTCTATACCAAATTTCATCTAAATCGGTTCAGCGGTTTAGGCGTGAAAAGGTAACATACAGACAGACAGACAGAGTTACTTTCGAATTTATAATATTAGTATGGATACGGAGAATAAATAATTGAGTATTGTATTGGTTTTCAGGGCTTATGCCTGTAGCAATGTTGTTGACTACAACAAAGGAAAAAGAAAGAGTATTTTGTATGCTGCAGCAACAGTTATCAAATACTGTGCATTTAAATTTTAATTAACCACTTAATCACCGCTAATGAGACACAATTGATTCTCTATTATAATGGGCTGATATCGGCCCATGCCGGGAAGGAGCAATTAAAATTAGATTATAAATATGAATCTATCACCTTCTGGCCATTATCAGTTTTTATTGTTGATCATCAGGGTCTTTTAAGTTTTAAGTTTCAACACACAGGCTGAAATTGACAATTTATGTTTTAATATTATTTTATGGTTTTATTAGTTTATATAAGCCGAATTGAATGAAAACTTGCTAATTGGTTTCAATGGTTTTTCTGTTTAACAAAAATAAGACCGTTACATGAGTATCTTTTCTTTGCTAGCTTGTTTAAATGAATTTAGAAAGAACTATTTTGATATAGTTTTAATAGTTTTAGTCTCAATTTAATACCAATAACTTGTTTAGATACGTTACATTTAAATATCTATGACAGCATTCCAATTGACCTTACACCATAATGGTATGCTACCTTAAAAACCTGTTTTGTAAATATTACATAAAATATGAATATTTTATAATACAAAGCAACACATAAAGCTTTGTTGCAAGCAAAGTACAAAGAGCTAGTTGATTATCTTTGTTTTAATAAAGATTTAATCAATAGGTACTTATTTGAGAAAATTTGGATTATTTAACAGAATTAAATTTTTGTAATAAATAATAGGTAAGTAATTATGAATTTGGCACACTAATACACACACTTTTTGGAATTTAAAAACTTAAGCTGATTTTAGCAACACAATATTTTTGATATTTTAGACAGATAAGTATATTCAGACTTCTGACATGTTATTAATCATAGAGCGGCGTTAGGCAGGCATGTGTACCACAGTCAAAATTTACATGAAGAACACTATTGAGACAACTCCCAGAACATAATATTTAAACAATAGAGCTTCTTCACCAATTTTATAAATAGAACGTCAAGAGTAGAAGAAGAAAAAACTGCTTTATTACCTTGACGACAGTCCCGAAAGCGCAGAGTCAAGGATTTCCGGAGTCTTATCCGTTCCCTGAGGTAAAGACTTCGCCATTTCATCCACATACTTCTCTTCTAAATTCTTCTCTTCCTCCGAATCAACCTATTGATTGTGCGTAACATTAACAATAAATAGGAATTAAATTAAGAACTGGATTTTATGTGAGAAATAACAATAAAATAGGCACGTACGTGATCAGATTCGCCAGCGTTTTCCAGTTTGTCGTTTCCGTCACCTTCGCCGCGCCGATGTCTCAACTCGCTCATGTTTGTACTTTATTTCCAAACAATTATACACAAACAACTGCAGATTTTACACAAAAACACTGCACTAACGAGTTTATTTTAATCCATCTAAACGAGAAAAATAAAGACTTCAAGAATGTTTTCCAGCGACTTGTCAAACGAAAAATCAATAATGTTTTTTTTTTAATTCAGTGTTGCAACTTTCTCAAATCAGCCAGTATGGTAGAAATTACTATTTAAAAAAAGTATTGTTGCGACTTTCAGAATTATTTTTAGTGTATTTTTGTCAAAGGGTCGCGAGCATGGTTTCTTAGAGTAATTAATGGTTTATAAAAATGTGTACTTATGTGCACATAATATATTGTCATTGAATCAGCATGGTCAATTCTGTTTGTAGTTCATGGTTTGAAAGTTAAGTAATTGAATTGAGTAAGGACTGGGTAGAGCAGAGCCCTGATTCACAACCATACGACAGGCTATCGTATCGAAAACCTGATTTGACTTGCCCTCAACAGCAAATAGCTGTTGGAAGAATAGCGGGCGTCTATTTGATTTAAAATGACAAAATTTTCGCGTTTTGGACTTGTGAACAGCGTTTAGAAGACGTCTCCTACGATAACAATGATTAATGTTCGATACGATACGGAAGCGAATCGAGTGTTTGTGAATAGCTATGCAGGTCACTCTAGTCACAACAACAGCAATTTCCAACATCAATAAAGTCGTACTTAATTATCGTATTTTTTAATAGGAATATAGTAATATTTTAAATACGCATGTTGTAGGTCGGTTTAGTGTTGACAGTTTAGTTGTCAAGAAATTATTTCACTTAATTTTTAAGCCCCACCAATTTAACTTATTTGAATTTTATGAACTACATGCTGCGCCACGCGGATTCACCCGCGTAAATGTTAATCCTGTGGAAATATCGGGATAAAAAGTAGTCTATATGTTAATCCAGGGTGTCGGCTACCTCCACACAAAATTTTATCCAAATTGGTCCAGCCGTTTGAGCGTGAAGAAGTAACAAACATATAAACACACACACCCACAAACTTTCGCCTTTGTAATATTAGTGTGATTGATCCCTTTTTTTGCAGCGCTTAATCTGTCAAAGTTTAAAATAAAAACATTGTGCAAAAGTCTACCATGGCGAACCCTTCTCAATGGACAAGTTGCGTAAAAGTAGTTTTTTGGAAAATGAGTTTCGGCAACTTTCTAATAGTAAACGTCAAACTTTCTAAACGTAAACATGGCGAGTGATTCGGATGATTTTGATAAAAATATTGAAAATGTAAGTAATTAGAAAAAGAAACACCAAAATTCTATTAAATAACAATATGTTAATTTAATGCATTTTGTTTCCAGCTAAAAAGCAACGTTAGAGCGTCCTTCGCGCGGGTGTACGCAACTCTAAAGGCCAGGGAACTAAAAACTTTACGACAACTGGATGCAATACGTAAACAATGCCAAGACGACAAAGACTTGAAGAGAAATTGTGTTCAAAATATTCATATATGTTTCGACAACGAGTCCACACTGTTAGAAAATGTAAGTAATTATGGTGTTATTGATTATGAGAAACTAAACTTTGATAGCAATACATTTATATTAGAAGATTATGTCAGCCCTGAAGATGACCACATGTACTCACATAAAACCATTGAAGAGGTAACTAAGGATGTCGAAGAAGGAGATACGGACCTAGAGGCTATAGAGGAGGCTGCCCTGAAGCAGATTACGGCTACAGACAACTGTGTGTGTCATGTAAATATTAGAGCAGAGGAAGTATCAAAAAAATTTAGAGATTTAGAAATTTGCACGTCACCTGTCAAAGTATGTGAGAGTAGCCACAGTAGTTTTGATAACAATGAGGTAGAATGTCCTGAGAGTATAACGGAGGATGATAAAAGTGATAGTTCTGATCCTGATGTAAAGAAAATAGACCCGACGGATCATTGGCTGAACTCAATCAAAAGTCAGACTGAAACTGAGCCGTCGCAAGTAACCGATGTAATGGAGCACAGCACTATAGCTTGTTTATAGCAGAACGTAGTAGTAGTATTGAGAAGAATTTACATTTTACCAATTAGATAAATATTGTAATAAAGTTTTATATTTTGTATAAGCCTTGGTTTTATTGAGGAGTGGATTTCTTTTAGCTTGTGTGTACTTAAAAATTGTCAGATTGAATAATTAAATAAACCAGGTATTGTAATTTTTTATTTATTTTAAAATTCACTCATATCAACTTTATTGTCAGAAGTCCTACACTCTTAGTTGAGCCATTAGCTTTAATTAAAATTTGATCTCTCTCCAGTTGTGTCAGATTACGTGCCATCCCATGGGACTATTAGAGTCAATGCACCTGTGTCTGCCGCATGCACTTGTGCACTATAAAATCTCCAGCACCGAAGGCTAGTCTCCATTGACATTGGCTGCCATGGCCGAAATACGGTCTAGAGGACCATTATTACTAACTTTTTCATTCATATACCTTTATAACTTGTGATTTGTATTATCTTCAGCCCTTATTTAATCTGTGGACCTGTCTGTTTATTGGGGCTGATGGGTGGAGACATTTATGATTCAACCTATTGTATTATCCAACTGGTGAGTGAACCCCATTATTTTTTTTTGTATTGTTGATTGAAGATAGGAAATAGTAACTTGGAATCTTGCATTATTATATAATATAAATTGATTATGATTACAAGGTATTTTTTTTTCCATCATTATTTTCACTGGACACATATTGCACCTTCGGTGCAACAAAGTCACAAAGCCCAAACTGCAAAATTGACTTAAGTATGCCAAATTGTCTCTAAACCATGCCTATACTTGGGGCAAAAAAAACATCCGCGAAAGTATCTCAAAATTCTACTAGATGACGCAGGTGCCTTTGTGGTTATAAATGCGAAAAAAAAATCGAAGTCCTCACCTGTAAAATTAAAAAATGAGCTGTTGTGACTTTGTTGCACCGAAGGTGCGAAATGCACTGAAATCATGTACTTTTCATAGAATGCAAGATTTCATCATTATTGTCAGGCCAGACATCTGCTCATTCTATAGTGGTTACACCAATGGTCTACCCACTATGGTTGCTTTATTCTTTAATGGCTAGGGGTTTATAGGAAAGTTATTATAAGGTAGGTAGGCAGGAAATTAGGGTAATGGTATTGAGTACCTAATTAATTTCTCCTTCAACATAAATAAAACCACATTTTTAAAGCATCATCTTATATTGTTAATAAATTTTTACAAATGGCGTTATTACTGAATTAAACTAATTGCGATATGACTTCAGATTATGTTCCCTAATGAATAAATACCCATTGCTTTCATACACAAATACAGCAAAAATTCTTAGACATGTAATGATCAATCAAATACCGCTTCCCATTCCATATTTCGCCCGCATTATGTAATACTATGGTTTTATGGCACTTAATACATGACATACATTTTACAAATCATTCCTATAAATTCCCATTGTTGGATGGAATCTGTTTGGAGTTAGGTATTCTAGTTTGTACTCGACTTTTTCACTGGAAATATTGTGATGGCACGAACAGAAGTGCTGTGGAAAGGATGATTTTAAATACAGTTGGCTAATAGCGTGAGAGCCGCATTACTAAAGGATAGTGAAACTACATTATGGCTACAATTGAATTACGATTCTATTACGATCGAATTAGGCACTAAATTTCCATGTAATTAGACAGTTTTAGGCCACTTTTTGTTCTCACAGGTGTTGGAGTTTTATTGTCTCGATACTTTTAAAGTGAGCTACAAACTAAGAATGTTCCGATTATTCATTAACGATTACATTTATGAATACTGTGTTAAGTAATTTCTACATTGATACTTTCGATGATAATAAGTTAGTAAAGACAAACAAAATTTTAATAATAGGGGATACAATGTGTTTAAGAGATAAATTCCGTAAGTAGGGAGTACAAAATCTTAAACGAGTAAAATTTTTGAACTTAACATACGTAGGTATTGCGTATCTAAAGCGTGTTACAATGTAGTTATGAATAAGTTATACAACTACCTTACATCATACAGTGTTATGTCTACTATTGTACATTTTACAACAAAAAATATTATATGTTAATTGCTATACAAGGCCAAAGTCTGTGCACACGGCGGCGACCTCACGATTGTTCTGCTTCTCCGAGTTGTTGGCGGCCATGTTCAACTCGACAAGCGTGTCCACGCTGTTGATACTGACGCCCTTCAGTATCTTCTGCGCCGCTAAACTAGTGAAATTAAAGCTCAAGTCGCTTAAACTCGGAAAATTGTAAAAATCCTGGTTCTCCTTCTTGCTCTCTTGGCTGAGGCTGTACCTCTTCTGTTTGTTCTCCAAGCAGTTTATCTTCTCCGCCGAAGTGTTTATGTCCTTTAACTGCTCCTGATTCTTCAGCGCTAAGTTCGGCTCGGACCCCAGCACTGTGGGTTTCTGGTCGATAGCTTTCGTTAACAAATTCGCTATGGAGTCCGAGCTCACCCTGTTATTTACATTTGGGAGTCCGTTCAGCATTTGCAGCGCTGCTGCCTTTTTCAACAGGTCGACGCTTTTCAGCTCGCTGTTCGAATTTATATTCGATTGTATTCCACTGTTGGCTGACGACAACGAGTTCTTCTGGTACCTCAAACTTCCCAACGATCCTATAATGTTATCGTAACTTTTAGTTGGCGTCGAAGGAATACTATTTGCTGTAGATTCCAAATTATTTATATTATTATGAATGGCTGGAGAGGCAGGATTGGATGCAACTTCGTTCGTATTGTTTAATTGATTTTTGTACACAAAACTATTGTTATTAGTCGCACCACCTATTTGCAATGAAAGCTTACGATTATTATTCATACCCGTGTCGTTAATAGAATTCTTATTGAACTTGTTTTCTTGTACTTTAATGGGTTCCTCCTGATACATCTGCTTATTCTTTTCGACACAAACGTCGAATGAGGTTTCAGTTGGGTTTTTTGCCGTTTTGTTTTGGACTCCGTTTTGGGACACCGACACCACCTGTCTATCGTCGTTGATTATGTAAATATTGCTTCCGTTTGAAGTCTCGGTGACTTTACCATTCTCAAAAGTAATAACAGACCTTACTGGCGAATTTTGTACATATACTTTGGTGTTAGTACCACCACCGTTCTGAGAGATATTATTCGTGGTAACTTTTAGTGTGATAGAGTTGTTAGAATTGGAGCTGGCCAACATTGTGGTCGATGGGTTTTCTACTTTAGCCCCTAAGGTTTTATGCAGCGGGGTTGCGGTTTTTTTGGGTGTGTTTGGACAGTTTTTTGGCGAACTTTTGGGTGACGTGTTACCATTTTTTACCGTTTCGCCACCGACCATAGGTGGTTTCGTTCTGTATTTGTGCAGGCTTTTTGGCGAGCTCTGTAAGCTCTGTACTTTGACGAGTGACTGTGCTCTGCTAAGGCCGGGGGCTCCGTGCGGGTTGCTATGACTAGGTGAAGGCTTTAACGTGCGGTCTGATATGTGGGACTCTAAACTGGAGTGTCCGCTACTCCCGCTAGTGTGGTAGCTCCTTTTCATTGGTGAGTTTTGGTCTAACTGACCGTTTTTGGCGTCCTTTCTCGGTGTGCGATGTGTGGTGGTACTTTCTAAGCTGGAGGGGCCACTAGTGGACATGATGTGATCAGAATAATCGACCCTCCTGAGGCTTCCACTAGGGCTGTCTCTTAGTTTGGGGTCGCTGTTTCTTTGTGGTGACGAGAAGTGGTCGAGGATGGTTTTGTTGGTAGAGCTCCTGCTGAGGGTAGAGCGTGGCAGGCTGCCGGAGCTGGGGCTGGAGTGCCTCACGGGCGAGTGGTCGTAGTGGCCCGTGACGGAGCCCGCCAGCCCCGACTCCGTGGACAAGTGTCGCTTGTGCCGCCGCGGCAGCGTCGACGACCGATTACTGATCTCCGAACCGTCGTAGTACGATGAGACGAAAGATGTTTGACTCTGCAATGACTCCTGGAACACAGAGAATTTGGTGTTAATTTGACACACTGATCAATTCAAGCGGTTTTTATGTCCTTAGCTATACACGTGCGGTGTTTATTGCTACAGCATATTAATCTTTCTGTGACAAATTTTCCTGCCATGCGTATTGATAACATGCACGCAGTCTGTTAATTTATTGATAACATAAAAAAACTCATGTTCTTCGGCATGACAATAATCTATTCTACTTATGTCCAAAGGCATGTCCCTGACAAGACTTTGGTATATTTCCTCAGAAAATACTAACAGTTTTGTCTCCTTGTCTAAGAGTTTGTCGAATCAGCTATCAGCAGAGGTGATTCGAATCTATCACATTCTGTATCAGCGCATTGGCATTTAGCGTGCGGTTAAAATTTTAAGTATATATATTTCGGACATGATCATTCATCCCCATACAATCATCATGACGCCGAGGGGTATGGCGGTCACATAGGTATCCTAAATAAGTAATCTCTGTTCCTAGGTAAATTTCTGTTCTGTTTATGTACAAATGTAGGTACAAACGTACCTTGGAGTTGGTCTGCGTAGCGACGCAGTGGAGGTGCACCGCTTTGGAGTTGAACCACTCGGTGGGCGGGAACTGCGCAGAGAAGGTGCTCATCGCGCGCGTCTGCTTGCTGCGGCCGCTTCGTCTGAATAAGCGGGACAGCAGGGACACTTTCTCTGGAAAAGTTAATTAGGGATTTTGTCAGTAATTATCTTTAGTACCTATATTTTGTTCTGGAAGCGTAAAAAAATCCGGATTTATAGAAAATACTCAGTGGTCTGATTTTAAACAGGTAAGTAAGTATTAAGACCTATTTGGTTCGGAAGTGTCTTTGCCCACTTGTAGGGTACAAGACTAGGCTAGCAAAAAATAAAAACAGCTTTTTACAAAGAAGTAGAGAGTGAGCCTTGTTCACTGACTACTTTTTCAGATCGTACTTCAAGTAAAAGTTAGCCAGGTGTGTCTAAGATAAACTTAGAAAGTACTAATGAAGTTGAATAAGTTACATTGGTACTTGCCAGGTTTCGAACCCACATCCTTTGGTTTTACAAGCGGGTTTTCAACCTCCGGGCCAACAGGACATTCTCCCAGTTTAGATTCCTGTAGAAAATCTAATCTCAAACGTTAATATGCTTCTACATTATTATTTATTGAAGTGAAAACTTCTCTAGGCGCGTTGGGCACTTTTTTAGATGGGAACAAACCATTGAACTCGCGACACTTTTACCGACACCACGCTACATTCGGATGTGTTCGACTGTCCTCGGGATGTACTCGGTTTTAATGTATTTCCGATATGTCAGTGAGTGATGGCAAAGTATTCTGTTTGTGTTTTGTTTTTATTACGATTAAAAAAATACACGCGTAATTGTTCAAGTTTTCACTTCTGTCGGCACTCCCGGAGTGCCACTGTTTTTTAATTATATTGGGACTTATACATTAAAATTTAGCTATTTTGCTTTTCATGAAAAGCTTTTTGTTTTTAGTCGATGTGATTAATTGCGTAACACACTATCAATCGGAATCTGAATTATTTTGAAGCAAATTGCTAATCCATTGCTTCATAAGTTCGAAAAATTTGTCTGCTCTACATGTAAATAACGCAATGAATGTTGCTGAACTGTCAAAATGAAACCGATTCCGATTGATAATGTGTTACGCAATTGCCCCGCAGATTAGATTACCTACCTACATTTTTTTAATATTACGCATCGAATCCCACATGCACTTAGGTAGGAGAACCTAAAGAAAATGTATCTGTAGGCTGTACCTACCAATTTTTTTTTTTTTTTGTACGGGAATCGAACCCGCAACACGTAGCGAAGGAGTGCCGTTGAAAAGCTGTTTCGTAACTAGGTATTTTAAGTGATTGCAATCGAAATAGAACAGCAAGCCATAGAGATTATACCTAGGTACTTATTGTTAGATGTAGGTACCTACTAAAGGTACACCTCTGCCAAACCCTCTGGCGGGGTAATTGCGTAACACAGTATCAGTAGCAATGGGTTTCATTTTGACAATTCAACAACATTCATTGCGTTATTTACGTTGTTGAGTAGACACATTTTTCGAACATATGAAGCAATGGATTAGCAATATCCTTCAAAATTATTCAGATTGTGTGTTACGCAATTAAGGTGCGGGATAAAAGGCGTGCTGTTATGTTAGGTCTAGATAAGAAAGCGCAACTTACTAGGCGACGCAGATTCGACGCTCGGCGGGTAATCGGTGGACGACGAGCTGTCGGTGGTGTTAGCGTTCTTGTGGTGCAAACTCCTGGTGGAGGCGCACCGCTGCAGGTATTTGCTGGAGGAGCCGAAGATGCGCAGCGAATTCCGCCGGTCTAAGGAACGAGGGGCCGGGAAGGAAGCACTCCGTCTTTTGTTCGGACGACCGTACAGGATTTTGTCGTTGGGATTGCCTGGAATTGAGAAAGAGGGGTTGGTTAATAATAAAATAACGTTGTTGGCAGCTCGTAGTAGTTGCTACCTGCTGGAAATTAATGGAAGAATGATTGTAGTGGTATCTCGCTACAGGTAGGTACGGACTGGTAACCTACTTAGGTCATTCTGGAGACCGTACGGAGACTACCAATTTTTTTTTATGGATGGGAAATCATCAAATGACCCCTCCCGCTCTGGGTGGAGCGGAAGGGAGTGTCAGACTCTTACTGACTAAAACCCATCCGTGTTCCTTCCTTAGCCCTTTATGTTACGGGGTAGCGGACAATCCCGCACCCCCGGCAGGCTTCGGCCCTGGCAGGCCCCTTTATTTTTGCTGACATCTCTTTGAGGCGCGCGTGGAACACGTACGCGCCATCCGGCACGGGCCTGGTCCTGATCGGACGGTGAGCTACCCATCACTCTCCGTCCGCAGGCCCGCGCCTACGGTGGCCGGGAGTCGTCACGCGGCTCTCGACGCCCGGAGCGTCTCCCGCGGCGGCTGGGACGTGAGGCTCTCTCCCTCAGCCATCCCACCACCTCCTTCGCTAGCATGACTGCTTCGCAGAAGGAGGTGACTGCCTCCCAGGAGACTACTACTTATATTGCATTTTTTCATCAACGTCCAAATTAAAGTTTATTACTATGTAGATACATTCAGCACGACATAGTCCCAACAGCCAGATTCTTGACTCGTTTAGGTGCGGTGCAAAAATAACTCAGAACGTTGCCTTAGCTGTGCATTGGCCATGGTGCTTTTATTTCGCTTCAGTCCATAAATAATCTAACCAATGTTTTGTCCACCTGTTTGATTAATTTTCTAAGTTATGCGCCAGAACATAGTTCGTTAGGTTCACTTAATTGTCACCATTTACTATTATCATTTTATATTGTTTAGTGTTGTAGGTAGGTACTCGCAGTGCGAATGTTTCACAGCCTCATTTCGGATGGAAATAAATTCCGAGGTATTTGTTTATTCGGGCTCAAATTTAACAGACATTAATGGTTTAAATGTTGATTTGTGAGCGTTATAAATGGTTTCATAATGTTTGGTTGTTAAGTTTTGCTAATGGGCTGTGATACGAATACGATACGGCTTTTAAAACGGCTGTGTTTTGAAATATTTGGTGTTTGGGTTTCCATCCAAGTCAACCAAGTTTGGTATTTCCAAGCATATTGCAGCCTTAAATTTAATATATACTGATTGCATTATTTCTTGGGAATTGCGGATTGATAGATAATATTAGAAAAACCAAAACATAATTTGGGAAATTAGCTGATATCTAGGTACCTAACCACCTACCGACTGCACAAGATCACGAAAGAAGGCGACTTATTAGTCGATCGCACGAATGTACAGACTTGAGAAACTGTCTTTCTCAATTGACTTTGAACCTTACCTACAGTTACTTTAGCGATAAAGTTGAAAATCTATTAAAGAAAGCTTGATGTGCTGGCGTATGTACTAGCCCGAAAGGTGCGAATCGTCGAAGTTAATTTATTTGTAGGCGAGACAACAAAAAAGTGTACTTTTTTCTTAACTTCATTGTAAGTATAACATTCACAAATAAATTAACTTAGTGCGAGTCGAATATAGTATAGAAAAATTAATATTAGTTATAGAAGTGACGATTCGCACGTTTCGGGCGAGTAAATTCGTATGAATCGACTAAAAAGCCAAGAAGGTGAAGAAGGCGAATAGCTAAGGAAAGCCAACCATTATCAATCAATCAATTGATTTGGTTGGCCCCCTTCCTTTTTTCTGGAAGAAAATCTATTTATTTTGCTAATTAGTTTAGGATTATAGGTGATAAATAATGTCAGAGCATTTCTTTGTTTCAAGATACAAAAAAAACATAACCCTCCTTCTGGCGCAGTCGGGTAAAAAGGAAAACGACACGTTCTGGGTCAGTAAAGCAAAAAAGAACTGAAATGTATCACAATTCCCAGTTCTCGCCCCACATTTGATTATAAACCGTCAAACATTTGACACGACACCGAAATCTCATTAAAAACTGCAAAAGCTCATAATTCTTCGGAACGTATGCGCGTACGCATGATGTGACGCACAAAGAGCGAGCCGAACAGTTGCTCGCATAAATCAAGAGGAAACTTGACAGATGCGTGAGTGCGAAATGTATGGTTAACAAAAGAAGTAAGTAAGCGGCAGCTAATTACAACTCCTTTTAAAATTAAGTAGGTACCTACCTATGAACCTGTCCTGTGCCTATAGTTCTGCATGTGCTCAGTAGTCAAATCTTTGACATTGTCTGAATGTGTATTAAGTTTAAGATATTTTTTTTCGCATAGGTACAGATAGCGCCATCCACGAAGACGCGCCCCACTCTTCTTTCTCATCGCTTACAGTACAAGTGTGCAACATTCCGATAGTATTTTAGTTTTGTCGATACACTGTTATTAGTGGATTATTAGTGTGTATCAAAAAACAAAACACTAGCGGAATTAACTAGCGATAACCACTAGCAATTAGTAAGAAAGAGAGGGGCGCGTCTTCGTGGTCGTGGATGATAGTACTATCTATACAAGATGTATTACTTATTTATTACATACATACGCTACCATTACAGTGTCCCAATTCGGTAGTATGTAGTAAAGTTATGGAATAGTTTACAACAAAAGATTTACAAATTACAAACATACGTATCACGTGTAACGTTACCTTTGCGAGTAGTATTCATTCGCTGCCGTTGTTGCTAGTAAAATAATGAATTTGGTAGAGATACAATGTTCACCGGTATCATAATGATATTATATCATATTTTCATGGTTAGATAGGTACTACTAATTTCTTTTGTTGACGGTACCTACATGTAGATCTTCATCTTGTAAACAAACACACACACACACTTGTACAAAAGTCGCATGGACCTCGTTTTGTGTGCCTGTGTGTGTAACGCTCTCTTTCCCCCTAGATGGTAACTAGGATTTTACGTAGGCGCGAACATGATTGATTGCTAGCCTATTTACATGCTTAAAACTTTGGTTCAATAATATGGTTCAATCGTGATAAAACTGCAAACGCCTAGAAGCTCGAACATGCGACAGTAAGATATCTAAAACATTATAATTAATTGTTTTTTTTAAAGTGAACATTTCTTTAGGCGGATGACGGATGGGAAAAAACCATTGAATTCGCGCCACTGTTACCGTAACTGACACAGCTTCAGATGCGTTCGGCTGTCCTCGGGATGTACTCGGTTTTAATGTATATCCTATATATCAGTGAGTGATGGCAAAGTATTCTGTTTGTGTTTTGTTTTCACTTCTGTCGGCACTCCCGCAGTGCCAGTTTTTTTTTAGGACTTTCTGGGTTTTACACTGACATTAGAGATCCTTCCATATCATATACAACCGTTCTCGCCGAGGGGAGCCGAGGTTACACAGGCGTGATGACTTTGAGACGTGTATGGGAGGTTGGCCGGAGAAGGCAAGACACAGGGAAGAGTGGAACGCTGTGTGGGAGACCTTTGCCCAACAGTGGGACAGTACAGTCGATCTATTTTATAAAAATATAACCGTGAAAACTTAGGTGAAGTGAGCTGTCAATGGTGTAAATCCCTAGCATCAAATGGATATACCCATCACTTCACCTTCACCTACGTTTTCACAGTGAGAGTTTTTCAGAATAGACCGGATGGTTGAAAAAAAAAATATCTTAGCAAAACGAGCATTAAGTCCATTTTTGAAGTGAAACTTCTTAACGCACGCTTGACTCGGGGAGTAAGCTGGCGAACGTGTGACGTAAGCGTTACGAAAAGTGTGATCGGGCGAGGCGAACGGGAGTTGAGTGGGGGATATAAGCAAGAGAAAGCAGTGCGCGCGCACATTTTCTTTCTCTTTTCCTCTCATAGCCAAATACGTTTGAAGTTTCACTTCAGTCGTGTGGTCATAAGCACACTCGGTTTTTTGTCCTATTTCTATAATTGCCTGTCATTTTTAACATTGCCATTAGATGACAGTTTTAAAGCAAATGATCTCAATGACCAAGCTCTTTATAGAAATTCATCTTAATACCAACAGCATCTAATTAGATTGTTTTAATCCTTTCACTTACAAGATACCTAATTATAGAGACGCAGTGTGTAAATGTATCTGAACTTGACGTGATCCTTTTACAAACACCAGCATCGGTAATTAAACTGGTATTTAATTGAGTTTATATTTACCCAATGTTTGTGCAAGGTTGTAATTTTAAGGTTTTATTGCTTTTTGGTGAAGTTGATGGTGATTTGTGTTGTGGCTCTTTAGGACTGTGTGCCTAAGGGGATATATATTGTTATAGCTTTGCCTGGTTCGCATCGGATATCTATGGTTCGCATGATACTTTCCTACCTATTTGTTTTTTGGGGTTTAATTTAGAATCTGGTGTGGTGAACGGCCTTGAAAGGGACTAGTAAGTACCTGAGTTAGGCCATGTCCTAAATTTTGAAGACTGGACCAAGTAATTTTTTGCCAGAAACAAAATACAAAGGATTTTCTTCATTACGGATAGGGCTACACGTTTCACCATTAACTGGCAAATAAATTATAATATTACTTGCAAGATTTCAAATTATACTAATGAGGATAAAATTAGAAGGAATAAAATTAATCGGATTAGGTAAGTACCTACATAAACATTTTTTTTTTCAGGATAACTAGAGATTTTTTCAAAATTCAGCATAAGGTACAAAAGGTAATAGACAAATACCTAATAAGCATTAGAATTGTTTACAATAGTAGGTAGGTGCGACATTAGAATTTCAATAACACACTCCATACCTACTTCAAACACGCAACTTTGTGCACGCCCTTCAAACAAAGTTCACTACCCTTCCGAACCTGACAACCATTTTCCAGCATCCGACGGAGCTAAACAAGTCATCTGAACGATCAGCGTAATCTCCAAGATCGGCATCCACGCCCATTAAGATGCCTGTTACTAAACTTGTACATAACGCAAATAGGACGGTATGCGACTCGTACCGTCAGCCGCACGCGCAGTGCTACAAGGATCTTTTGGCGCCTGAATGACATTGACAGGGGGGCGTTGTTGGTAAACATTTGTGTTAAATTATCACATAATTTGTATTGATAAAACAAGATGGCGGCTTTGTTTCCGATTTTGGCCACGCGCGAAAAGCACCTTGTATACTTATCACAGATTATTTTACCTATGATTTTGCATCATTGTCCAAATTACAGTTATTTTTATTTTCATTCTAATTAGGTTTCTGTTGGAAAACATCGTGAGGAAACCGGCATGTCCTAGAACTAAAAAATCGAAGACATGTAACATCTGCCCGCACTGGGCCCGCGTGGTGGATTACGACGTACTCCCTCTTACTGAGTGGAGGCCTGTGTCCCAGCAGTGGGAAAATTATAGGCTGATTATGTATGTAGGTATGTATTTGAGTTGTTGCTACTGAAAAGTCTGTCAAAATCACAGTGATCTTTATTTACGTAATAATAAGGTTGTTTTTGGGTTGCTGCTGTCAGAGATAAAATAAATATGCAAGGACTGTAGCATTGTACGTCCATGATCACAGTTTGTCATTGATAGAGCCTTTATTTCGAAGCAGTAAGTGTTTTGTAGTTCAAGTGCGAAGCGGTCGTATGCATGGCAGATAAAAGTTGAGCTGTTGATAAACGAAAAACCATAATAGATAAGCGAAATGTTTAGTATATTATTCGTGATCTCCTGACTCTAATTATAATTAAGTAAGTTAAAACTTGTTCCAACAAAACAACTTAATTATCTCCAAAAACAGGGCTTCCTCTCTCCTACCCTTTTTGCTGTGCCCTACAGGATCCATAATGATCTAAATTATATAGTTACCACCTAAGTACACATTATGGTAAAGCAATAAAGATATTGAGTACCTATTGAACATTTTATCCTTCAACATTTATTTAGTTGCTGGCAAAAATTTCTACAGCTACATTTCCTGTACCTACGTACATGAAGTCTTCTATAAGACTTTGTCCGAGAATAATCCTACCTATCACACTACTAAAATCTTTGTTAACGTCCGCAAACACCTGTCTAGAGACCTAAACACACGTTAGTAAACAATTGTTGCTTAAAACGAAAGAAAATCATGTCTGTAAAACTGCAATACTCCTGCCAGCATCATGTTTGCATGTTTTACTCGAATGCATGTTAAAAGTTGCATCAGCAACAATGTTGTGGAAATTTTTAGGTTTTAAAAAGACGTGCAGTTGATTGTACGCATAATTTTAGCACACGCGCACCTTTATGACTGGATGCTCCTTGGAAACCGTAGTAATGTGATAATATTTAGATATATTTAGCTGGAATGGGCGAAATGTTCTCTGATCTGCGGTGACCTTTTGGTTTCCGCGGTTGAAATGCGATATGGGGGATTTGGATATGCGAGAATGCAGGTTTGTTATCAATATGATAAGCTGAGGTATGTGTTGTGGTGGATGCTAGTGGGTAAGAGGTATACATTTGTATGTGCTATATTAGGTATCTATCTGCATCATCATAAAAATAACAGAATAGTTTAGGTGTTAAGCCTCAGTTAACTTAGGTACAGGTCAAAGTCAAAGTCAAAACGTTTATTGCGAACTAAGTGTGCAATGTTGGTGTTATGTTATGTTAGTACTTATGACTACAGGTACCTACCTGCTGTGCAAGTCAGTGTTTTATAGTACCTATCGCCCCAAGAGAAAATGAGAGTTAAAATGTAGCTCCCGTTTATAGATTTATAATAATTACCTTAGTTTCTACGAAGAAATATCTAAAGTACGTATTATACAAGACTAGCTTCAGCCCGCGACTTCGTTCGCGTGAAACTTCTTGTTTCCCCCGAGCCACCCCGTCGTATCGCATCACCCGCCCGCGCTATCACTTAACGTTCTTTTTGACTTTTTTTCGTTTTGCTCGGCTCCTAAGGGTCATAGCGTGATGTTACATAGCCTATAGCCGTCCTCAAGAATTGGGCTATCAAATGCAAGAAGAATTTTTCAAATCCGACTGGTAGTTCCAGAGATACATACAAACTTACAAATTTTACCTCTTTATAATATTAGTATAGAAGTATAGATAAGAACAGATATAAAACTCTTTCAACCATTGTCAATGGCCGACCATATCCGCTAATGTGCCTGTAAAAGGAACCATTTGTCTCCTTAACACTCAAATGGTGGTCATTCTCTTAAGAATAAGATAGTAAACAAATTGCGAGAAAGGAAACACGTAAATTTTCACTTCGTGCCATTGTCTGATACAGATTATCTTGATAGGTACCGTTAACGTTGAATTCTAAATAAAAAGTAGCTGTAATCTGCATGCTTTTATAACAAACGCAACTTCCGACATGTCTGTCTGTTTGGTCAGATTGATCTTAAAACGGATGTGCGGATTTCGATAAGAATTGCTTTTAAGTACACTTCATTTTATATGTTACTGGGTTCTGCCACCGACTTCGTCCGCGTAAAATTTCACCCTCCCACATTCACCCTCTTAGGGGTGGAATTTCGGAAAACCCTGTCTTAGTGGCTATCTACTCTTCACAAAGAACACACCCTCCAAATTTCATGTCTCTAAGATCAGCGGTTTAGGCTGTGCGTTGATATAGGTATACTGATATATAAACGCGCAGCCTAAACCGCTTATCAAAATTCAAAGTCCTGACTGACTGTAGTCAGGACTTTGAATTTTATAATATAGATTATCGTAATGAGGAACATCATACTCAATACTCAATTCTTTATTGCATACCACAATGTAGGCTTAGGTGGTAAATATTTTCCAAAGGAAACAATTGTGGACCCTGTCGGGCACAGCAAAAGAAAGATATGTGGAGAAGAGGACTTATCATTTACCTACGTATCTTATAATTTAAGTTATTCTAAACACACTATTACAAAATAATTATTACAAATAGTTATCATATTTCACTCGTTAGCTTTAAGTTTTATCTTGTAGGTAATTTTAAATTTTGTGAAAGTAAGATTTCTACAGAATCACGCCTGTGTTGAAGGGTTAGATCTATAGTACACCTACATTTCGCCAGTTGTGTTTCAAATCCTATATAATATAATAATAATAATAATAATCAGCTCAGCTCCGCCCCGCTGCCGCCGGAACCCAGCCCCATCGAGAGTGCTGTGACACCGGCCGTGGCAGCTGCGTCGAGCTCGAGCGACAAATATTTTTCCCCGCCGACGTCGCCAACACCTGTACGTCGGCAGGGGAGAGGCCGGCCACCGAAGAGCTTGGGACTTAGGGGCCAACCGGCCCCGAGCCGGGTCCCCGCTACCGGTGGTTGTGTGCAGCGCATGAGATGGACTCTGTCTATGAACGAGAACGTCATGCGCGCATATTACGGGTCTACAGAGGGGGGAACTAACCTCACTGCGTACCGTGATAGGATGCTGACTCTGTTCCAGGAACTGGAACCAACCGTCAACGTCTCGGCCCAACGACTGTCGGATCAGGTGCGGGTCATCCAACGCGATCATAGGTTGGATGATATCGCACTTGATAGGCTGCGCTCAGAGGTACTGAGCAACCATATCGTCTCGACTCCGACACAAACCGCAGCACAAGCGTCAACTATTGATGCCAGCCCGCCGCAGTTCAATCGTGTTGAAGAAGAGGATGATAGGGTTGACACAGTAAGTAGCCAGTGCAACGATCGACTGAGGAGCGCACTGGAGGATGCGTTTCTCGAGTATAGATTCACTCCGACCGAGCTTAGACCCCGATTACCACGGTTACCCATGCACAAAAAAAATAGGGCGTTGGTGTGTGCCTTGGATTCGCAGCTCAAGAATTTCTTCGAGAGCAGCGAGGATCTCGTTGATACACACTCGATCCTGTATTGTGCGGCTGTGGCGGCATGTCGTTTAGCTAACGTCAAGTTCCCAAGTTGTGACGGAGCTACTCGACCAAAACCAGCCGTACCAGCCTGGCAGCACAGGATCGAGTGTCGTATCGATGAGACCAGGGTACTCATCGGCAAACTATACTGCTTCAGGGAGGGCAATACACGACCACGAGTGATGCGCTTTGTGAGACGAGCATTCACGGGGACTGGAATCAGCCCTCGAGAATACATATCCCGTGTCACAGAGCGCATCGACTTCCTGAAGCAGAAAGTTTGTGCATGGGCGAGCCGAATTCGGCGGTATAAGCGGCGGATTGATCGATACACGCAGAATCGCATGTTCCAGAGCGATGAAAGGTGGGTGTATAGAGCTTGGGAGCGACCTGAACAAAATGTGACAGATGTATGCCGCCCGGATGATGCCGCCACGAGTGCATTTTGGCGCAGCATCTGGTCGGTGCCCGTCTGTCACACTGAAGCTGGCTGGATACGGGATGTCGAGCGAGTGTGTGAGACTGTACCAGAAATGGAAACAGTACTAATTACGCCATTAGACGTTGCCAAAGCCGTCCGTCCGTTACCGAATTGGAAATCGCCGGGACCGGACGGACTGCACAACTTTTGGTTGAAATGGCTAATTAGTTCACACACTTGCCTGGCATCTCAGTTCCAGTCATCTTTAGAGTCTGGATCGCTACCGCAGTTTCTAACAACAGGCGTTACCCACCTGCTCCATAAATCAGGTAGTCCCGCGGAACCCAAGAATTATAGACCGATCACGTGTTTGTCGACGGTTTATAAACTTCTTACATCCATTTTGAGAGCGAAAATTAATACGCACATTGAGAGTAACTCGATTATGTCTGCCTCTCAAAATGGATGTAGGAATGGGTCCCGCGGTACTAAGGAGCTACTCCTCATAGACATGGCCATTAGCCAACAGGTTCGTCGATCCCGCAAGGATATGTCGACATGTTGGATAGACTATAAGAAGGCCTACGACTCGGTGCCACATACATGGCTCATGAGGGTGCTGGAGTTGTACAAGATAGATGCAACTCTACGCACCTTCCTTGAGTCGTGTATGGGGCAATGGAAGACGGTCCTTCGCTATCCAGGATGTCGGCAGATCCAGGGGAATAATGAACCTGTATGGATTAAGCGGAGAATATTTCAGGGCGACAGTTTGAGTCCACTTTGGTTCTGCTTAGCCCTGAATCCTCTAAGTACACTACTGGAGGATTCAGGTCTAGGCTATCGGTTGAGGAGAGGTGGTCAGGTCATATCTCACCTCCTCTACATGGACGATTTGAAACTCTTTGCCCCCAACAAATTGCGTCTGATGGAGCTACTGAAGGTAACTGAAACTTTCAGTAGCGCCATCAGGATGGAATTTGGTGTGGACAAATGTGCAGTCATGCATGTAAAGCGAGGGGAGATTATGGATTCTGAGGGAATTCAACTCTCGGATTCCATAAACCTTAGATCCCTCTCCTCATCTGAAAGCTATAAGTATTTGGGTATGTCGGAAGCGTTAGGCATCAACGATGCTGACATGAAGCAATCGTTGAAGGAACGCTTCTTTTGTCGCCTGAGGAAGGTATTAATTAGTCTTCTTTCGGGCGGAAATAAGGTGCGAGCCTTCAACGGTTGGGTCATGCCGGTTTTGATGTACTCTTTCGGCATTCTCAAATGGACTCAAACCGAACTCGACGCCCTGGATAGAAGGGTCCGCACACTGCTGACTGCAAATCGGATGCATCACCCACGATCATCGGTGATGAGACTGTATATCCCGCGGAAGTGTGGGGGTCGAGGCTTTTTAAATGCAAAGACCCTCCACAACCGCGAGGTGTGCAGTCTCAGGGAATATTTTTTAAAAGCTGAAGTGGGTATGCACCGTGATGTGGTCGCAGTGGACAAAGGGCTCACCCCGCTGTCCATGGCTAAAGAGAACTGGCGCAAACCTGTAGTACTTACTACCGATGACCGCAAGAAGGTATGGCAAAGCAAGGAGCTTCACGGGCGCTTCTATCGGGCTCTTCATGAGCCCGGTGTAGATTTCTTAGCGTCCGTATCCTGGTTACGTTTTGGTGATCTTTTTGGAGAAACCGAAGGTTTCGTCTGTGCAATTATGGACGAAGTTATCTTGACGAATAACTACCGCAGACATATTATGAAGGACGGGACGGTTGACGTGTGTCGGGCATGCCACCGTCCGGGTGAGTCTATCAGACATATTATCTCTGGTTGTTCTCGTCTGGCTAACGGCGAGTACTTGCACAGGCATAACCTAGTAGCCAGGATTATTCACCAGCAACTTGCTTTAAAATATAAACTTGTGGATTCTGAGGTACCGTATTACAAGTATGTGCCCGACCCAGTTCTTGAAAATGACCATGCCACGCTGTACTGGGATCGGTCTATCATTACTGACAGGACTATTGTTGCCAATAAGCCTGATATAGTGGTGATAGATCGATTAGCGCGCCGCACAATGATTGTCGATGTTACCATTCCACATGACGGGAACCTCGTGAAAGCTGAGAAAGAGAAACAAATTAAATATCTTGACTTAGCACACGAGGTTGTTGACATGTGGAATGTGAGCTCGGCTATCATTGTGCCGATTGTCGTATCGGCCAATGGGCTTATAGCCCAAAGCCTCGACCAACATCTGTCGAGGCTCTCGTTAGGCGGTTGGATCAAGGGCCTGATTCAGAAGGCAGTACTCCTTGATACGGCTCGTATTGTGAGGAGGTTCCTGTCTCTGGAGTCCTAACCACCGGTAGCTTGGACCCTGCTCCCGACACCGGCGGAATACTATTTTTTATATTTTTAAATGTTTTTTATACGTATTTTTTATATTTTAAGAAATATTTAAAAATGTAAATTAATATGTACATAAATAAATAAACGAAATAATAATAAATGTTTTATTTGTTATATAGTAGGGGACAAGCCTATTGCCATCAACCTATTGATCAAAACCCTATTAATTAAGTAATGTTTACACTATTTTGTCTGTTTTTATATAGTTCTTTCTAACAACTAGTAGATCTGTTTAGTAATACGTGGATAACGTTGTGAGTAGTGTATTTGTTACTTCTATTATTAAGTTTTTACCTATGTTTACATATTATTACACTACTGTTTGTTGTCCCTAAATAAATAAACCTGGCTGCTACTGAGAAAGCCCTGACGGAAAAATCTAATAACACTTTGCCCGACCTGGGACTCGAACCCAGGACCACATGATCAGCAGTAGCGAAGCGCTTGCGACCTCTACGGCCAACGACGCAAAATCCAGAGATTCTCTTCAGGGAATAGAGATCTATATATCACTAAAGATTTATTTATACATTTGGGATCGCAATAATATCTTACAGAATTCAATTACCTACTACCTAACTAACAATTTTATACCAAGTTGTAAATTATTGTGCTGTACTCAGCACAATAATTTTGTCAACTTTCAAGAGACTAGCGGGAATTACAGCTAATATAATTTTGTAGATATAATTTAAATCTCAAAACTGCACTTCATGATAATTAACGATTAACTAATACATTTTATAGATGACATTAAACGCACTGTGAAATATTTAGATTGACAAAGTTGCAAGTTTGATAGTGATTTAATAGGTAAAGCCGCGGACAAAGGCGGTCGACCATATTTCACCCTTATGCCCTTGGAAATAAGGTTGAAAAGTGGTCCACCGCCAGTGTCCGTGATGGTACCTATAAGGGTTGGTACAGACCAAGTGCAATACCTAAGCAGGAGAATGTGAAAACAGATCAGGTCCACAAAATATCACAGGACAAATCTAAACCTACGTAAGTCACGACTTGATGATTTTGAGGGGTGGGTGTTCCACGCTCCCTGGGCAGACAGCCCTGCTACGAAACTTGCTGCTTCGCTAAACTTTTCACCACTGAATGAGCTATTCTCAAAATAAGAAAAAGAATCGCGAAACATTTTGCATAATGTGTGCAATCAGCTTTATGATTTACCCCACGATCCTGCAATCTTCATCTGTATTCCAATAATAACTCTGGACGCCGTATCTCCTAAGTGCATTCTTATCTTTAACTAAAATACACGTCCTGCCAAAGAAAAGCAGTCACGAGCCGACGGCGATGGCCGACTACTATGTTGAGAGGAATGTACACATTTGCATGCCACCAAGTGTACCGCCTATGTATTCTGGATGTACCCCATCTGCAGTATTATCGTTGCAGCTATTCGCTGCAGCCGCTACCGTATTAACAACTCTACCGTTACTAGTTAAGGTTGATTTCAGCTTTTTGCTGGTTGTAAATTATGGGAGGCGAGATTTAATTTAATGATAGTACTATATGTAAGTAAATTCCTCGGGTTAGGTTAGGCACGCGTGTTGTTATTATTCCACACTTGATTTCAGATTACGATACTGTTTTCACTTATATCTTGCCATGGTATTTTTGTGTCGCGTATATTTAATCTCCAGCCATTTTGTGTCATGTAATTGCTTCGGCTTTCATTTTTGCCGACAGCATTGTTATCGTTGCAGAACTAACTAAATTAAAAGTGAAAAAATCTTTTGTTGTATTGTTCAAATTGTTATCTATTACGTTAATTTTGTTTTTGTTTTTTTCACCATTGTTATTTAACTCTTGTAACTTGTAAGTTTGATAGCACCTATCTTGTTTTCACGAGGTTATTTCCGGTGAGACTCATTACCTACTTCCTTAAGATCAAAGATGAAACCACATAATTTCCGGTTTAAAATATCACTTTGCGCCATCAATCAAAATTAAGAACATAATTACGTGAAGAAAATGTCACAAGCTCCGTATAAAGGTTCTTCTAGATGCTAATTAACGGTAATCTCTTCCTTCCTTAATCTTAGAGAATCCTGCGCATTCCATAGTTACGGCATACGATTGGATCACAAAGTGTGGGCACTTTCACGACATGGATAATAGTCGGAGAGCTTAGGAGGAAATAATTTTCAGGATGTTTAATTTCATAACCGATATTATGCAGTGCTACCTATGTAAGTATCCACAACTACATAAACTTATCATGCGGTTGTACGTTCTCCAGATAAAAAACTTACTTTCGTCGAACTTTTTTCCAATTTTGGAGCACTTTTTCACCATTCACTCGAAAGGAGCGTCTTTAATGTTCCCAAAATCATCACTATGTGGAGTTCTGCTGATGGCATACATTCCAAAACCCAATATTACATATAGTATTCTCTAAGAGGTTTAATAGCTGCCCTTTATTTCTAGTGCTGTTCGCTAGATATAGTCACTTGCATATTTATGTAGTTTAATGTCACATGTTTCTGATTTTCTAATTAAGACACACGTCATAAAATTATCCAATCATAATAACTTTAGAGCTTTGCCATCACCAACTCCTGGTCTAAACTATTTCGGTTGCATTTCATAGCTGCCATTTTATCGCTGTCGGCTCGATCTTCATAACACGTGCGACTTGTTAACGGCGTCGATAATGCGAGTGGTATGCGTGTGCGCACCTCCGTGATTTAGCTTTAGGAGTTTGATCCCTTGGGAGATGTTGTTATGAGTTATGGCTTGTTTATGGTTTGTTATGGTATGTGTCGTATCATAATAATAATTTTAATAGGTTTAGTCCGTATGTTTACCTATTTGTAGTAGGTAACAGTAATTATAGCCTTTTCCCATATTCAATTGCCAGTGAACCGAGTTCTTCTATTGTGCATGTTATGAAAAAAACGCTTTTCTATTTACTAGAACTACTTATAGAAAATTATACACGTAGGTATCTTAAGAATAAAACCAAAGACGAAAATAATCTCTAACATTTTGAATGGCAATAGTTTTTTACTAGACGAAGAAAAACAATCTAATGTCCTTCAAATTGACTGATCTTGATGGACGGTCGATCACGGTTACAATATTGGACGCAGTCACGTACACGAAAACGAAAAGGCTATTTTTATTGACACTGTAGCTAAACTAATAATAAACAATGATTCTAAATGTAGCAAAGAAGAAAATGTAAAAAATATTGTGACGAAAAATATTAAACGTGAGTTTTATTAAAGACAGATTTCACTGCTGGCTACAAATATAAATTTTTACATTGTTATAGATTGGGAAAGAAGTCAACAGCCTATTAGATGACAGAATTACCTAGTATGGACACCTAAAAATGGTTTGTTAATGCGTTGCTGAAGTAAGAGGCAAATTGAGAAGTTCCGTATGTGTCTGTAGATAACTTTACTCATAAAATCTTTCAAACCGGAACAAAACTCGCGGTAGAAATAGGTTACGGAGATATTACTTCCCAAGATGAACTCTTTCGCATATATGTAATATAGAATCCTCGTAATTATACAGATGAAACTATTCAAAAGCATCTCAAGTGAGACATCAATCTGCAATTCAAATGCATCCTTCCAACGCAATTCACTAATGAATATAAAAGTCTGGATATCAATAAATCTTGGTGCTGCAGCGATGCAGTCATCTGCATGCCAGTCTCGACCTACATCTGGTCCAGTCACATCCGTATCATTAAAAATAAACTGGCGTTCATTAGGTATACATTCATTAATTATGAATGGATTGGCTCGTGTTACGATTGGTAGTTCGACTGGTCTATTATTAGCATTGATTATTGAACGGATATTTGATACAGGTATAAATCAGTTTACGGTTGTGATTTCAGATTTGGTTTTAATGAATGGTGTGTCGGGTTTCGCGTAAATGCTGCGGTTGGGAGTTTAATGCGTGTGTCGCTATTTTGTAGGATGCAAATTATGTGAACTTTATTGCATCTGGCATTCATACTGACTGTAAATCTAGATGTATTATGTATGTCTAACTAAGCTTAAGGCTTGTCAGTATTAGCTAAAACTAACGCACGCATTTTCGTCAAAATGGTAGCGTGGTTTTCATAGCCGCCAGTATTGGAGTTTAGTAGGTAAAATGTATTCCTTTTTATCATCGATTTACTTCCGTAAACATGAATGACTGACAGTTTTGAGAATAAATGGAGCTAGTTCCGATGTTGATTCGAGATGGGTTAACATGGAATCTCGAATAACTGTCAATAGGAAAAAGTATTATTTGGAAACTGTCGAAAATAAATCAGAGAGATATAAGGATAAAAACGTTTAAAGTTAGATCAGTGGTGGCTCAGTGGTAACGGCCGCGACTTAAAGGTTGTAGGTCGTAGTTCGAACCCCAGATAGGCGCTTTACATTGTGTAAATTATTTCATCACCACTGCTCTCAAAACGGTGAAAGAAAACATCGTGAGGAAACCGGTAAATTCTAGAAATGCAAAGACATGTGACGTCTACCAACCCGCACTGGACCGCGTGGTAGATTACGGCCCACTCCCTCTCATAGAGAGGAGGCCTGTGTCCCAGCAGTGGAAACATTACAGTCTGATTAAGTTATGTTATATGTGAAGATATTGAATAGATCTCCTAGGTTAGATGGTACTTATCCTAGATATATATAAATGAATTGCCGAAATGTATGTACGCGCATAACTTCAGAACGACTGCACCAAATTGGATAATTCTTTCTTTGTTGTGTTCAGTATTGCCAGGACAAGGTTTGTATGAAAGATAATTTCGTAAATTAAAATTGCTCTCGTGCGAAGCTGGGACGGGCCGTTGGTCCTAGATAACTATGTAAATGTAATGATCTACATTTGGATGCAATTTGTATTCCATTTCTAATATTGCCACATATTATTATAAGATTGTTGCCACAATATTAGAGCATAATTTATTCAATAGCAAGAAGTGGTCTAATAAACTTTCATTAAAGATACAATTACTCTCATTATTAACCTTTTGTTATAGTTTAGCAACCACTTAACGAAATTTCTGAACGATGTTGTGTATTTAAGTGCGAAAAAACTATGTTGGGAAATGTTGCTGAAAATTTTCTTTTAATTTGCTCTCGTAATATTTTTTGTCACTTCCAGTTTATTGACAGTCCTAGGACGAGTTTGCATTTTGTATTATCCATACTAATATTATAAATTCGAAAGTAACTCTGTCTGTCTGTCGGTCTGTTACCTTTTCACGCCTAAACTACTGAACCGATTTAGATGAAATTTAGTATAGAGATAGTTTGAGTCCCGGGAAAGGACATGAGATAGTTTTTATTCCGATATTCCTACGGGATCGAAACTTATGCGGGTGAAACCGCGGGGCGCTGCTAGTATAACATATAGCATAATAACATAACGTAAAACCACGCCTATATTCTCCAAAGTGTTAGGTAGAGGTGCGTCGGTAGTACACCCACATTTCACCAGTTGTTTTTTTTTTTTTTGCTGAATTGGCCCGCTCTTGACCACGATCACGCTGATGGAAAGCGATGGATGAGGTCTATGATAGAACGAGCGTGCCCAGAAGATGCCTAAGGCACTGGAACTCCCACGCATCGACAAAACACAGCAGGCTGCTTGATGCCGGACTCCGGTGGGAGTGTGGTTGCAAACCAGGCGGGCGTTAGCCCTACCACAGCTAAAGAAGACCAGTCAAATAAGGTGTTGGGTATGACTGTCCAGGATGCGCCGAGCGCTCGGTTCAGTTGAGTAACTGGTGGAACAAACTGCGCTACACGAGGAGGCTTCTTCATGCATTCCAACGTCATGTTATGTTGTTAAGTCCCATGTAATTAGGGGGCGAGCCTATTGCCATTAACCGGTCAAAAATCCAGACTCCACGCTGCTACTGAGAAATTTCATATGGAAAAACTCAATAACACTCGAATCGAACCCAGGACTTCATCTGAGCCGTAGCGCTTGCGACCACTAGACCAACGTGGAAGGTAAATAATATTTATGTGATTGCTGAAAATCATATTTAAAACGTAATATGTTTTGACTATGATTTTCACCAATCACATAAATATAACGAAAGTGGATATAGAAATAGCACATTCGAGTAGGTATATAGTCCATTTGCTAATAGCATATTTAAAACAATTGACAAATATGGTCTTAAGAGTAGTTTCAGTTTATCTCATTAAAACAAATGAAGATCAAACGTGTCACGGAAATGCAAATCTAAACAATTTGTTACAAGATTTTATTTGACAGATAGTAAATTGGCAGATAACGAGAATATCATGGAAACGGTGAAATAACTGTGTTAACGAGACACCGAAGGACTTATTTGCATGTTTAGAGCTTTTAATAACAGTTGTTCGTAATAATGTGCGTACCGTTGCAGTTTTATTGGGTTTTAAGTTAACATTACATATTATTATTGATGTCGTTCCGAAGTAGTGGAACACTTCGGGTTGCTTGCTACCTTATTTGTGTTACAAAGTTTGTCATCATTTTGGAATTGCAATTACCTTCATTGTCTTGCAATATTCAGTTGTTATTATTTTAAGTTCGCTTTATTATTGGTTGTAAGGTATTAATGATAAAACCATCATAGAGGTGCTGTGAAATAACCTCATCGCCGACCTCGATTACTTTTAAAAATATGATTAATGTGTAAAAGTGTTTGTACAAACCTATTTACAAAAATAAAATTATTTATCATTTATCACTAGTGTACCTACCAAATCAAATAAATAAGTACCTAACTAGATGATAAAACAGCTGCTGATCAAACACCATTGGCATTTCATCCAAAATAACGAATATTTTTAAAGTTACCTGTTTAAAACTAGATAAGTTAATACATAAATCATCATATTATTTTTTAACAAAACCAAGTCGCAAAAAGGCTATAAAACGGTTGAATGAACTGCTAAAAATTCCGCACAAGCGTATCATGAGAAATGCATACGAGTTCAGGAAGACACGTCATGTCTCAGGCAGGCATCTGGGCGATCGATGCCCGGTGTCGAATTTAGATAATACTGTGAAATATGTTTTGTGTAATTGTGTATATTAGAAGATATTTATGTGCATCTAAATGTCGTCATTGGATTTTTCAAAGTTTTTGTTCTAGTAGTTCAAGTTTATCATCGCTACTAAGACAATGTTTTCTAGTTCATCATACAACTCTCTCACCACTCCACTATCTCTCTTTCTCTCTCTCTAAAACACCTTCCCATCTGCGGGAGCGTTTTTCCTACGCCCGTCCTTCAGATGCGCCTTGCAGGTCGCATCATAAAAAGCTCCTTAAGTCCCCTCCCCACTCCACTGACTTCTACTCCTACTCCTTCACAGTGCACGCGGTGCGGCTGTGGAATACACTACCGCCTGCAATTAGGGACTGCCAAACTATTGCAGTTTTTAAAAGAAGAGTGAAAGAACACTATCTCTCTACCCTATCATAGTTGTGTATGTATTCTTATTTACATTCTAGTGTTATTTATTTTAGAAGTATGTATGTTTATTTGTATGTATGTAAGTATATTCTTGTATTATTTGTTTAGTTTTATTAAGTGAATTGTTTTTTAGGTTTTATGTATTTTTTTTTGTCTCCTTTACTCTTTAACACGCTGTCTACATCTCTTTATTTCTTGTCCTATCGCAGGTATGCTGGAAGAGATTCCTTATGAAATAAGCATCACCTTTGTACCTATTTTTCTGTTCTGTTTTTTCTTGTCTGTTTATATATGTGTGTACATAAATGGTAAAATAAATAAATAAATAAACTCTTCTACCAAACACGCTGGGCCTCTGGCTTGTGGATTATGACAGGGTTATCTATGAACATGACCTACTGCTGTCGCTATTGAAGAATCTCAGAACTCTAGGATTTCTTCAGTAGCTTGGCCTACGGTTACTTATATATGTCACCGTATGATTGTGAACACCGTTACTTTATAATCTATCCCGCGAGATTGTAAACTGTCGATAAATTGTGAACTGTGTCATACTGCTTATCTACAATATAACTAATTTATAATATATCCATATCAAACCGTCAAAGTGTGAACGAACCTGCACTTACTTACAGGGTTCACAATCAGTCCGACTGTATCTCCCGTAAAATTGTGAACCGTCCCTTATTTGTCGATCTTGGCGGTAGCCGAATTCTAACTACTAAGCCGAAACTAAGCCAGGACACCACCATCAAATGTGTTAGGCTTGGTTAGAACTGTGACCAACGGCGTCGCAGTTCACAACTTTTCAATAGTTTATATAATCTCACAAGATAGATTATAAACTAACAATATCAGCATGAAACATTTGTGTCTATGTCAATACAAAAATGTGTCATGCACATTGTACCATCACCTCACAAAAATAACCGTAAGGTTCAAACAAGCTTCGGCTTATCCTCTGTAAATACTTTGAAGAAACTGGTTGCCTTTGACCTTTGTGTGTCCTATGTTATCTAGAGAAACCAGGCTTTAATTATGTGGCTGGAATCAATTGCTGTTTCTACTTGAGAGCGAGTAATGGATTGAACACTTCAGTTGGATAACTGATTATGATCAATCCTTTAATCGTTTCTTACTTCACTCAAGTGAAGAGGGATTGGATTCATACTGTTACACAGAACTAAAATAAGAGTGTTTAACAAATGTGTCATCTTAGCATTAGAAAATTCCTACATAGTTTACTAGAGCACATCCAGTTTATGGACCTTTAGCTCTATGATCTTATTTTTTGTGGCTTTTACTTTCCTTCTCTTGAGCAAAGACCTCTTTGCATTTCTTCCAGTTCTCTTCCCAATTAAACAAGGAAATCAAGACAGAACCAGATTGTTCAGTATAATAAATTTATTATGTACCTATATCAACTTAATGTTGTGCAATATTCGAAAGTTCATAGATCGCAGAATTGGATTAAGTAGGTTTACTTTTCGCCTACGATGGTCATCTTGCAACTTTTTCTTATAATTTACAACTGTGTGGGATAGTATCATATTTCATTCGATATCTTAATGTGCCTATTTTGGACGGATTTACTAGATTTTATTTACGACTTACCAAAGTTGGGTCTAGAATATTTTAACCACTTTTGTTTGTAATTTATGATCTAACCATAATCAAATAAACAAACGCTCCTTTTTTTTTAATACGTTTGACTAAAACTGGAATGCAGAACAGGATACGTGGTGCGACGAAACGCATTAGGGGGAGTTCCAATTTATTGCCCGCGCATTTTTTGTCGCCATATTTCTTTCAGTGGCGCGGTAATTAGTACCGTTCTAATTTCGAATGTTGAAATATTTTTGATTAGTTGGATGTCATTTGTTTTTTTCTGTGCTTTGATAATGACATTATGTCCGTTTGAAGTGCTACAAATTCATGAAGTATTATCAATTTCGCTTCGAAATACCTTATGCACCTTTTTGCATATTTACAGCCCATTCTATTTCGTAGTGCTATTAATCTCGTCGAAAAACTAAATTAGGTTGCGACCATTACCTAAATCAAAATCCAAAAATATCTCATCCGGATATGCAATATAGTTAATTATCCAAATAAATAAGAATTAAGGAAAGGAAATATCAGACTCAATCAAAAAGTATAGCACGCATGCTTCCTGGTTTACGAAACTATTATAAAACAAATGTCGGTATCAATTAGTGTCCGATAAACAAAGATTAATAACAGTAAATTGTTGAATAGTTAAGCTAATTTCGACCTTACTGTGAAGCTATGTAAAGTCAGAGCTGGTTTATGGGCTGTTATTTAATTATTTGCTATTCTTGAGTATTGCAATGGGATGTGAACATTATGGAGAAGGAAATCGGATTAGAGGCTTCCTGTGCTTTGATCTCAATATTGTTTCCTAACAATAAAAATATACTTTTTTATTTTTATTTGAAATGTGCTTGCTCTTGACTCTAGTCTAGGTCAAAGGTGACAGAGACAAAGTTGACGATGGAGCGAGCGTGCCCAGAAGAAGCCTGTTCACTCTCACTTTGAAGAGATACGGGTTGTATGCGCTCGGAAAAACAGACGCAGGTAGAGAGTTCCACTCTTTTGCTGTGCGCATTATAAAGGACATTAGCAAACGCTTACTAACATCACTATTTGTTTCCTATATTTTATCTTAAAAGGACAAAAAAAGTTTTCGACACAGTCATAATACGTCGGGCTAGTGCGTCACAGAATTACTCGAAAATTATTTAATTTTAGGTTTACATCACATAAGAGCTCAACTGTTACTAAAAACAATTACTTTTTCTATTGTTACCAAACTTAATAAGCTTGTCAAACAGACGAGGAAGACCACGCCTGTAATCCCGAAAGGATTAGGCAGAGGTGTGTTTATTGTGTACTTATGTTACTGCAGTTAAGGTTTATTGTTGTAAAAATATATCGTTCATTTGGAGAAACATCGACGTAACTGCTACTTTTTTTTTACGTCTTTGCTTTCCTAACTTAAACACGCTTTCTAAGTGTTTTGTCATATTTAACTAATTTTTGGGAAAAAATACATTAACGTCGATGTTTCTCCAAATACGATATGTAAAACTTAGGTAATCTCTTATATGACACTACATTTTTTAAATCATGAAATCGTCTTCGCTATAATAGAAACATCTTAAGGGGCAGAAAATTGCAAAATTTAGATTAACATAATGGTGAACTTCACATGGCACTTGAAATAATTTTGAAGACTACTTCGAACGCTCTAAAAGCTTTGACCGAATTATTTATTTGCTGAGCAACTGTTACGGTTGAGTAGCAAATCTGTATAATGAGGTGACAGATGACATAAGCATCTTCAAAGGTGCTTCAAAGTTATGTAGTCGATATGATGATAAACATATTTTGCAGTGAACCAAATCAACTGGTCGAGCCCCACGCCTACCGTAGTACGATACAATAGAAAATCTATTGTGTCTCATTAGCGGGGATCAAGCGATTAAATTTTAATGGGCTGGGTCGATACCTGGCCTATTTCGATGCCAGACATAATATACAACAACACGATAATAAATGAAAACACTGGCAATACTAATATATAAGAGTATTTCGAACAATTCAATTATACTCGCATCAAAATTAAGAAAGTGACAAATTTAATAGTAGCGTTGGACCGACTATAGGTTTTGACTAACTATAGTGAGAAAACTATGGGATATATTTAATTGAATTTTCGAAAGCAGACGGGGAACGGCATTAGATATACCTACGCAGATTACTTTATTGTCGTCTCCACCTTGTAAATTATAAATTCTTAAATGACCAACCCATATTCATGCCAAAGATGGTAATACTAAACCCATTAAAACTCGAAAATTTTGCGCAAAAATGGAAGTAATAAATATCATAAGATTTCTTACATCAAATGTATGCAAAACATGACATTTCCAGTTTTGTATCACGAACTGTGATTATCTTTAACGTGAATTTTATTTTATTATTGTTTTTGCTTGGCCTTCAAATCTTCCTGGAGTTTGATGGGCACTTGCGGTTTTTAGAAAAATATCTCCATTTGTCTATGAAAAACCTTGGTGACGTAAGCATGACGATTGGTAAGTCATGTCAAGTCATTACGTTTGACTGATGAAGTTGAGTTATTACGAAACATTGGTTTCCTCTTTCCTGAATTTTTGTCACTTCATAAATTGGGAGAGGCTTCCGTGTTGTATAAATACAACTACATATAAAATGCAGAGAAGATAAAAGGAAAAAAAAAATAGTATTTTTTTAACACTTGGATAAACTAGGTTAACTGTGCATGTTCATTTATGGACTCGGTTAGGAGAAACAATAAAGCTAAATTTATTGCACAAAGGAACAGTTAGAGATAACCATTCCCGAATGTTTGTATCATAGCAAAAACTGTATACTAGTCATAACAAGAGAGCATGGCAGTGGAGCACTGGTGGCCCAGTGGTAACGACCGCGACTTACGAGATATAGGTTGTAGGTTCGAACCCTGACAGGCGCTTTACTTTGTGTAAATTATTTCATCACCACTGCTCTCAAAACGGTGAAGGAAAACATCGTGAAGAAACCGACATGTCCAAGAACCAAAAATTCGAAGACATGGGACATCTACCAACCCACAGTGGGCCCGCGTGGTGGATTACGGCCCAGTCTCTCTCACAGAGAGGAGGCCTGTGTCCCAGCCAGCCTTCTTCCAGCCCCTGCTGAGTTTAGAGCTCCTCCCTCCACACAATTTCAATCACAATCCGAGTTTTGAAGGATATTACTAATCCATTGCTTCATAGGTTAGAAACACCTGCTCAACAACGTAAATAACGCAATGGACGTGGGTAAACTGTCAAAATGAAACCCATTGCGATGAATTGTCATCAATTACCCCGCTGGTCTGTGCGAGCCTCATCCAGGTCTTCATTTTTCACCATTACCACGTAAATATAACTCATTTTAATGAACCAGGAACTAAATTACGCAAAGGAAAAAACGTTTTGTCTCCAGCAGCGTTTATATCTAAACTCTTAGTGAATCATCAATTTATTTGACAATAATTGTTTTTGTCACAAAAACCCGCCAATCAACACTTTAAGTGCACAATTTGGCTACTAACTACTTATAGTAACGTAGAGCAGCCATGTATGAAATTGGCCGATGACCTTGGATGGCTTATTATGAAACCTTAGGCATCTGTCGCATCGCCGGCTATTGGCGAGAAGTGAGTAGAATGGCAACTATAAAAACGAGTTGACGACGAGCGATTACTTGCAGGTATGTGAAAGAGACTTCCACTTGGTACAGACGTACCAAGCGTGAGTCTGTCTGCGACTAATCTGTCTGCCAAGTGAGTGTCGCTGAGTGAGTACCTACTCTCTTCGACGATGGGACAAGTGTCTTAGGCTTGCGTCGTCAAAATGTTCGGCAAAATACAGAGATGCCGAAATGTCGAGTGTAAAGGCTGATTTAGCCAGCTGAATTTGGAGTCAGTAGTACTGACTCCAAATTCAATTTACACTAGATAAGTATCGGGTCAGCGCTGACTTGTCTCGAGTTTGGAGTCAGTTACTTACCCTGTCTAAATCAGCCTTTATACGCATGACAAAAATGCGTTGATGTCTTTCCTTGGATTGTCTCATTCTGGTTTATTTCACATTTTCAAATGATCATGCTTTTTATAATTTGTCACCAATTGTTAATCTTCCTAAATTATATTTGTTGCAACGTGCAACTCGGACATCTCCGGAATCAATTTATATTTTTAACTCACTTCTTTCGTGAAGTATTGTGAATACGGAAATAGCAATGTGTTTTGTGATATTATTAAACGTTGCATTGTATATTTAATCTTAATTCATTTGCTCAATTTCATAACAAACAGTGATTGACACTTCCTCAAATGATATTATACTGTCATCTTCGCGCATCCAACAATTTGTACGCTAGATTTACTAACCAATGAGACACACTCTAATAAATTGTTATAATATCAATCCGAACACAGCTCATTTTCCACTTTATCCCCCTAAAATAAGGTAGATTTTTACATGATGCTAACTTAAATTGGTCGACCACATGCAAGAAATAACAAGTCATGGCAACAAATTATAAAATAATAATGTAGTTTTCGATTTCTTTCCACTTTCCTACTTCGGATCACATTTGGCGTCTTTAGACTGCCGGAAGTTTATTGTGGATTCTTTTAGAGAAATGTTGCTCTTATTTGTAAAAAGATTTTGGAAGATAACGGTGACAGATTGTTTGCAAATATCAGAAGGCCAATTCTCGTAATTTAAAACGTTCAACATCTAGTCGCAGTCTCATCTCGGCGACGAACAAATGTCAAAAACTTGTAAAAAAATGTAAGGAAATTAGAGATATTTTTGACAGATTGAGACTGGAGAACGTTTTTAAAATTACGAGAATCGCCCCTCTGATAGTCGTGCTGGCTGATTTGTGCATAGTAATTGCATTTAAATGGCTGATAAAAATAGCCGTATCGTGTATTTATAAGGGGTGAGAGGTGTTGAGTGAATATCATGGACGAGTTTGGTTATCCAGCGTGAGAAGTGAGAATCTGAAATCGTGTTAGGTAACTAATGAGTACCAGCTTTTCATGTGGACAATTTATGCAGTGGCATACTGAACATGCAGCAACGTATAAATGGAAACAAATGACGGTCCAGTTTTTTTTTACAACTGTCACCTCTTTTATGATCGGCCAGTTATTAAATTAAATAAAAGTCTTCCAAATTTAAAATACTTAATAAAAAAAAAATGCGAGCACAATGATCTCTATTAAACATACTGAAGATAAACCAATGCTTCTTTAAAAATGGAACCTATTTATGATGACTAAAAGCTGCGTCCCTCGGTTATAAAAAAAGAACTAGGCTTGACTGTGATGTAGGTCATGTAAATGTCAACGGTCCGAGTGGACGGTTAGCCATTTAGGCCCTACACGCTGTGGGCACTAGCAGAATAGGTAGAAGGCATACTGAAAATTTTGAGCTGGTTTTTTAATGATTGTGGACCATCATCCATATTAATATTATAAATGCGAAAGTAATTCTGTCTGTGTGTTACCTTTTCACGCCTAAACCACTGAACTGATCGTTACGAAAGACACTGTCTTTGACCTGGAGAAAGATATAGGCTTTACCGGTCAGCTAGCAAGGTAAGGTTTCACCATGTTTTATCTTAGCTCACCGGTACCAGGCTACTAACTATTGTCTATGGTTGGACCTTCTGTAATCTATCCTCTTTGTGGCACTAGGTGGAGCTCTTATCGTATGCTGTCGCATTAATTTACTAGCTCCACGTACGTTTTGTGGAAAAAAAAACGAGTTGCAATGTATTCACAGATGACCTTTGAGGATTATCTTTATTTATTGCGGCGCCCGCTCTTTAGTAACATTTATAAAGATGAAGAATGCGACAAACGTGTATAAAATTACATATTTTAAGCCGTAAATATACGCTGAAGATGGACCGCCCAAATTAACGGGCAAAAGTGAAAAGTTGATTTCCGATAGTAGGTACGTACAGACGCCAGCACATCAAAGCTACTACAAACTGTCAAGCTTTAATAGATTTTCAACTTTATCCTCTAATGGGGATATATAATATTAAGGGGATTACAGGACCTAAACGCAAAAAACGCAAGTTTTATAATGCCCAAATGTATATGATGGACTACAGTAAACAAAATCAGAAAAATATGTGATACTTCAGGGTGCTTACTCTTGAATTTAATTCCGATAGATCGACATTAGAATTGTGACGTTTCGTACTTTTGAGTTCGGTTTAATTAAACTAAAAGGTAAAACTGGGTGTCCATTTTGGTGAACTAAGTGGAAATTAGGGCCGGGCTCCAAAATCAATCATCCAATTTTAACTTTTAGTTTAATTAAACCGAACTCAAAAGTACGAAACGTCATAATTATAATGTCGATCTATCGGAATTAAATTCAAGAGTAAGCACCCTGGATATATGCTAGTTCGATAGTGTGTTGAAAACACACTATCACAACTAATTTGATACGATAGAAAAAAATCATGAAGATACCTCTAAAAACTTTCTTTTCACAATAAAAACCATACTAATACATACAATAATTCTGTTTTTTTTTGTCAGATTATTCTACAAGCAACATACTAAAGCACTAGTGTTTTAATTTTTTTAGTCCAAACAACATATTCTTTGTAAATAGATAATTGCTTCATATTTTGCAATAAATTACCAGCGTTTTGTCATCGCGCTTCTCTTTCTTTTCTATGCAATCTGACAGTGACCGCGCTTTAGGTCATGTAGTCCTCTTAAGTAAGTGGGTCATTTAGCTAAAATAGCAAAAAGATACTTAGGGTGGTATGAATTTGCAAAATAATTTGTTGCTTCAATTAATTCCTATACAATTTAGTGAGACTTGTTAACATTAATAAGAAAATAGTAATTAACAATTTCATAGCCTGTTGGGATTTAATGTCTGTTATTAAAACTTTGTGCCTGTAATCGAATTACCTCTGTTAAATGGACTAGCTTAGTAGTTAATTTTGAACGAGCTGGATTAGTAAATTATAATTACTGGAATATCCATACTTAATATTATAAACGCGAAAGTGTGTCTGTCTGTCTGTTACCTTTTCACGCTTAAACCGCTGAACCGATTTAGATGAAATTTGGTATAGAGATAGTTTGAGTCCCGGGAAAGGACATAGGATAGTTTTTTTCCCGATATTCCTACGGCATCGAAACTTATGCGGGTGAAACCGTGGGGCGCTGCTAGTTTTAAGTAATTGCACTGAGGTACCTACTTGGGGTTTTAGGCGACAGGTTTCAGGATCGTTGTTAGAAGCAATGCCCTTTTTGTGTATGATGCCGCTGTTTGTGATTTCAATTGTGTACCAACTTTGATGGATAAAATACCAACATAAAAACATTACTATAATGTAAACAGAGTATCAAGTAAATAATGCAATAAGGAAAAAATGGCGATCTTGTCGCTACTATAAATATCTACTAGAAAACCTTTTGATTATAAAGAAAGACGTAATAGAGAGAATAGAAAAAGAGAGAGAGAGAAAGAAAGAAAGAAGGGAAGAGAAGAGTTGGAAAATTAATTATTGGTCTGCGGGTAACAGTAACAATGGTTTCATTTTGACATTTCAACAACATTCATTGCGTTTTTTACGTTGTTGAGAGACAAATCTTTCGAACACATGAAGCAATGTATTATCAATATCCTTCAAAATTACTCAGATTGTCATTGATAGTGAGTTACGCAAATAGGGTGCTGATTTGCTTTGGTCTTTAATCTTGAAAACTTCTTTCGGTCTAGTAAAAACCGCATAGTACTAACTGCATATTAACAAACAAATTTCTCGAGCCACACAAAATCTCTAACTAACTAGGCTACTAGTGTAAGTCCACTGTACATTCGTGCGGAATCGTTCCGATCACGCGACGATTACGTGACGTAATCTATGCGCCCGAACCTGAATATGATTAGCCTAGATGCCAACAACTTTGGCGTAAGTGAATTGTGTCCTACATAAATGAGATCAGTTTTTGCAGGTAGGCGTGGATTAGGAATATAATGTGGGGTAATATTAGGTAAGGTTTTTGATTAATTATGATGGTCAATAGATAAGTAAAGAGTGATGAAGCAACCTGCTAAGGCCGCAGACATATGCGTAAGCGATATTTAGGTCCTTACTCAAGGAGGAGGATGGAGCAACGCTTGGTTTTCGCTGGTGGGTGGGCACAAATTGCGTCAAGAAAACAAAAGAGTTACGACGCGCTACATTGATTGTACATTTAATTTTGTGAAATTGCCGAGCCTATAAGACCTATGAACATACGTTGTTAGTTAATGTTAGGCACCTTTTTTGACGTAGACTTACCTGATTGGATTTAGACTTTCATTTAATGCAGTTGTTATGATACCTACTTTTATATCACTTTTCTTAAATTTTAATGAGTTCCATCAATTAAGGCCTACTAGCTACGCCCCGCGGTTTCACCCGCGTAAATGTCGATCCCATGGGAATATCGGGATAAAAAGTAGCCTACATGTTAATCTAGGGTGTCAGCTAAGTACCTCCATACAGAATTTTATCAAAATTGGTTCAGCCGTTTGAGCGTGAAGAAGTAACAAACATATAAACACACACATTCCCAAACTTTCGCCTTTATAATATTAGTGTGATTCAAACCTAAGCGGCATTATTGCTGCCGCTGTGGGTAGAGGTACATACCGCGCGGATTTCGCTCAGGTATTTAGTATCAAGTTCCGCGGCTAGAGCGGAATAGTTGATGCCACAGTACCGCATAGGTCTGTTATTGTTTACCTTCTTCTACAAAAACTTCTTTACCTTCCTGAGCGAAACTCGAACTCGGTATTCTACCCACAAGGATAGCGAAATCCGTTTTGGTGTGAACAGTAATATTACCGCATACCCACTCGGTTTTCTCTACCGCAGACGGTAGCGAATACCGCTTAGGTTTGAATAGGCCTTTAATTAAGACTAGCCACGTTTCCACAAAAGCTTGTCTACCCTAATTACTTAACTGTTTCCAAAGCAACAAAATACAGAAAAACTTTGCGGCACCCCGCGTCGTAATAAAAAAAAAAACTTCAACCGTGCATAATGGCGATAAATCGATTCACTGAACCACAAATCGATACAATTTTTTTCGATAAATCGGCCAGAATAAACTTCCTCTATTGTAATGAATATATTAATTTGTTTTGTAAAAGATAGATTATTAATTTCCTGAACTAAGTATTAATTTCCAATCTTATTGGGATTTATATACGTTCGAGCCGTTTGGAGTTGAAACACTAGGGCCATGGGGTCCGAGTGTCCACTTAGTTTTACGAGACATCGCCAAGCGGTTAGTCGACTCTTTACATGACCAGAGGGCTGGCCTATGTTTTGGCCAAAAAATCTGCACTAACATACAACGTGGCAATGCTGCCAGCCTTTTGGGTACTTTTCCTATTGCCAGCGATGGATTTTTTTAGTTTTGAGATGGTAGCTTTTTAGGGTTCCGTAGCCAAATGGCAAAAAACGGAACCCTTATGGATTCGTCATGTCTGTCTGTCTGTCCGTCCGTCCGTATGTCACAGCCACTTTTTTCCGAAACTATAAGAACTATACTGTTGAAACTTGGTAAGTAGATGTATTCTGTAAACCGCAGTAAGATTTTCACACAAAAATAGAAAAAAAACAATAAATTTTGGGGTTCCCCATACTTACAACTGAAACTCCAAAAAATTTTTTTCATCAAACCTGTACGTGTGGGGTATCTATGGATAGGTCTTCAAAAATAATATTGAGGTTTCTAATATCATTTTTTTCTGAACTGAATAGTTTGCGCGAGAGACACTTCCAAAGTGGTAAAATGTGTGTCCCCCCCCTCTAACTTCTAAAATAAGAGAATGATAAAATTAAAAAAATATATATAATGTACATTACCATGTAAACTTCCACCGAAAATTGGTTTGAACGAGATCTAGTAAGTAGTTTTTTTTTAATACGTCATAAATCGAAAACCTCAATTTACCTTTCACAAAGTTACAACGAACTACAAGAACTTTTATATTATGTTACTTGCTGCTACGGAACCCTTCATGGGCGAGTCCGACTCGCACTCGGCCAGTTTTAAATAATGTAAATACTATCTTGGAAATTTAAATAAAGTACCTCTACTATTCATTCTAATTCGTAAGTGGTCATAATAAGAGGTGAGTGTTGCCATACGCGCAAATGTGTCCTTGCAGCAGTTATTACGTCATCTATGTCTAACTTACTTTTAATTAAGTTTATGTTACCCAAGTCATTATACTTAACTTTAACTACACTTACTTAATACTGCACATATCGCAACTCAGCCGTTAAAACTACGTGGTCATTCTATCTTTAAACTGCGGCCACCATATTGGATATTAATTGGTTCGTTAAGCTTATACGTACGATTAATATCACAGTCACAGCTTAAGTGGGAAATTGGGATCTCCGGTGACCTTTTATAAGCCTAGGGATAATATAGTATCGAACAGAGTATCGATATTTTACTCATTAGTAGGTTGTATCGTAGTACTATCAAGATATATTATAGAAACATTGACTACGTACGCAAAATACGCGCATTGACGTGGAGTTGCGGAAACCAGCCCGTATTACCTATTACCTTACATTGACTACCTACTTTGACTTTGTCACATTAAATTGGCAACTGATGTAGCTGTCTTTATCAATTGTGCACTTTTGATGACACCAGTATCTTCGGATAATTGGACAAGGTTCTAAGCATGGACAAGGTTTTATACGCTGATTGTACTAGCATCTAACTTAAAGTACCACTTACCTATTTGTCTATCACTTCCAATAATGTCAGACATGAATAATAACATTTTTGTATTAATACCTAGTTTCGGTAGTAAGAATAGAGCAAGACCCATAGATATAGATAGACCTAGATAACGCAAGTATCATGATCTGTATGAAAACCAAGCGTGCCATTTTTTGTCTACCTAATATAACGTCACAAGCACTATTTACATGGTGTACATAATAAAGAGTATTCTATTCTATTTAGTGATGGGAAAATCAAATCGATTCTAAGACTCGCCCCATCGGGCCTAGCGCCAGCGCTCACGCTCACCCAGCCAGCAGTACTCAGGACTGAGCGCGAAAATGGCGGCTTACGATTTTTGTACGTAAGCTGGGCACGCGAAGTAATTGCTTTTGCGTTGTCTAGGTCTATCTATATATGTGGGAAGACCAGAGAAACTGAATGAACTGTGTGAAAAATGGGGGTGCATACTGAGATGGCGGATTATGGTTCAGCTGTATGGCAGACGCATGAGAAAATGCTACTTCGATACCAAGTGAATTGCGACAAGGGCAGGTAGATGCCGATGGTACAACTAAGGCAGCCTAATCGATGCTGAGGAATGAGCTGCGTGTGAAAATAAAGCGTTGAGTATGAGTTTAGGTGGTAATAAGAAAAAAAAAGACGGGTTGCACTCCGGGAGTGCCGGCAGAAGTGAAAACTTGAATATTAACGTTGAAATAAATCAATTATTAATTGAATTAATATTACTAATTTTTTTCACTATTTCTGCGTCCCTTTTTTCATTAATTTCTTTCTTAAAGTGCACTTTGTTCAATTTCCATATTTTACACACTTTATATACACGAATGTTACGAATGCACAGCAGTGTCCACGTCCACGTCCACTTCGACTTCCACTTCGACTTCCACTTCGACTTCCACTTCGACTTCCACTTCGACTTCCACTTCTACTCAAACTTCGACTTCTACTTCGACTTCCACTTCGACTTCGACTTCTACTTCTACTTCGACTTCTACTTCGACTTCTACTTCGACTTCGATTTCCACTTCGACTTCGACTTCCACTTCCACTTCCACTTCCACTCCATCCATCCATCCATCCATTGTCGTGTGTCACTAAACTTGGTTCACTTCGGTTGGCGCCGCCGTAGAAAGAGAGGGGGGGGGGGGGGGGGAATCTCTCCTGACGGTCACGTGTCCTGACGCGATGTCCTGACGCGAGTTTAACATTTTTTACCCATTACAAAAAGTGTGCAACGCCGCTAAAGAAGTTTTCACTTCAAAAAAAATGAAAGAAAATCATCATCATCATCATCTGCCTAGCCTTTTCCCAACTATGTTAGGGTCGGCTTCCAGTCTAACCGGATGTAGCTGAATACCAGTATTTTACATGGAGCGACTGCCTATCTGACCTCCACAACCCAGCTACTGGGTAATACGATACCCCTTGGTAAGACTGGTTGCCACATTTTCGGGCTTCTGACGACCCGTAACGACTGTCAAAGATCCACGAATGACAGCCGGGACCAACTACTTAACGAGCTTTCAGAGGCACGGAGGGGTCTTGGTATGTGAAGATGGCCACCCATCCACGGACCAACCGCGGCAAGCGTAGCTTAACCTGATCGATCAACTCGTGCGGCTGTTATTACTTAGCCACATAAGCTTTTTCGTTCAGGAGGGCTGAACGAAAAAGCAACGAAACGAAATGAAAGAAAATGTTGGTATTAATAACATAGGATAAAGAAAGATGATGTGACAGGAAAGGAAGTCATTACTGTGATGACGACATTGACGACTAATAGGGATGTTTTAAAAAAAGATTATAACTCCTAAGTAAGTGCTGACCGCAAACATATTGTAAAGAGGATTTCGTCATATAAGCACCAACTTTTAAAGTAAAGGAGATCAGAGGGGCAATTCTCGTAATTTTAAGAACGTTCACAGTCTGAGGGGCAATTCTCGTAATTTTTTGACAAGTTTTTGACATTTGTTTGTCGCCGAGATGAGATTGCGACTAGATTTTGAACGTTTTAAATTACGAGAATTGGCCTTCTGTATAAATAAACCAATTATACGAGCTCACAACTTTTCCACACTTTCAAATAAGCTTCATTAATAAATTCCCTGATAAATGTAGAAAAACATCGCTCGTTCAGATTGATACGAATAATTAAGATAGGAAATGGCTGCCCCCTATCTGACCACGATCTGAGCAAACCTATCATTATCGTTTACCGTGAAGAGATCCTATCAACTGCCTTTTAGATAGCAGCGTATAAATTCACTTTTAATATGGTTAATTTTCCTGTTTACAAGTTTACTGTTTTTATATGCAGTTTTATGTAATGTGCCTTGTTTTTGTTGTAATGGGTTGTTAGTAGGGTAGATTAGTCGAGTTGAGAATAAGGTTTATGGAATGCGGTAATAGATACCTAGGGGTTGTTCATTTATTACGTAAGTAAGACGATTTGAGGGGGGAGGGGTTTCAAACAAGTCTTATTTTTTCTAGATTATTCTTACGTATGATCACAAAAGTAAGCAAAAATTGTAAGAATTAAAATTGTTTGCTATTTTTTCTTTGCAATTTTCGTAGATACTGATCTTTCGTAAGATCCAAAGGGGGGGGGGAGGGGTCATACAAGTCTTATTTTTTATTAAGTAGGGGGGGGGGAGGGGTCATACAAGTCTTATTTTTTATTAAGTAGGGGGGAGGGGGGTCAGAGATTGGTTAAGCTTGTCTTACGTAATAAATGAACAGCCGTACCAACTAGTTTAAATACAAACCCAGTCAGGATTGAGATGTAAGCTGTGATAATTGGTAAAAAATGACGCCCATACTACATGTCATGGTATAACATCTAAACTAATATATTATAATAAAGATTTTTTGATTTGATTTTTTTTGTATGTTTGTTTGTTATGCTTTCACGCTAAAACTGCTAAACGGATTTGGATGAAATTTGGCACATGGGTAGACCATGACCTGGATTAGGACGTTATACTTCTCGTCCTGATATTCTTAAGGGATAGAGACTCATGCGGGAGAAACCGCGCGGCGCTGCTGCTTTGTATATATTGATATGTTTTATTTATTACTGGAACTATGAAAAGTAGTTTTTTGGTGACTCAATTGGAAGATATTTTTTGGATTTTGTAATTACGCAAGAATATTTGTTACTATTCAAATTAGTGTCATCTTGTCTTGTTTTATTGATGCTTAGGATCGAACAGACACTACAGATTTCAAATTTTGGACATCCTACTCAAATTCACGTGGATGTACAGCCGCGTACAATGGCGGTCGACCACTTTTCACCCTTGGTAATAAGGTTAAAAAGTGGTCCACAGCCAGTGTCCGCGATGGTACATTACTTGACAGCACCTGCTGTCAGTTCAGTTTCACCAAACATTTAACTCGATCATTAGTTCGCGAGATAAAACTCTATTTATCGTCATAATAAATACGAAAGTGAATTAACACCTCATCAGAAAGGAATACTGTGATTAAGGTGAAGTAGAGCAGCAGTCTATACTTACTCTGAACTACTATAGAACCGGTAGCCATTAGGCCGGGAGATAGTCATATTGGAATTCATCATCATGATCAAAAAGTTTCACAAGTACTTGATTTATGTTGGGGTCTGGTTCTAGTGTAACTAGAGCAGCTAAATATGATATGTAATGGAGTTGTTTATTACATTGCAAATTTTACTGAAATCAAAACTGATATTAATAACAAAAAAACATAGGCAGTCAGGAATGCCGACAGAAATGAAATCTTGAAACTATGCACATTCATTAGCATGTCGGTGACGCGAACCCATAAGACTTTCTCCTAGGTACTAAAAATCGCTCAATGCGAATAAAGGAGTTTTTACTTCAAAAATTGTCTTGCCTTTGATTGTTTAGGTACATATCCATTCTTTTGTCTTTTTTTGCCATTAGCAAGGTATGTTGTATCTCGATCTATTAGTTATTGAGTCAGTGTTCAAAGTTTCACACGGCTGATTTATTGAACTTGATAAATTTTGACAAGTAACATATTTTAAAGTCCTTTAACTAAAGTAAAAAACCTGATAGACCGACCTTGAGTAATGTGTATTTAACTTATGGCAACCTTTGTATAGCACCTTGATTAGATCAGTCCTTTAAATGTTATTCGAAACATTTTACATGCAATTTTTTTTAATCAAACCCGTCTCGAGGTCTTTTTCATGGAATCTGATATCGCCATTGACCATTTAAAGGTGTGCGACCTTACACCTCTGCTTAATCTTTCTACAAACACAGGCGTCATGATACTTTAATTTTCACCCCATTAAAATTTATATTTTTCGGTACATTTGACCTTTATAAGTTGAGTCATAAACAAATGCCCAATTCAACCTTGATATTATAAACTTGAATGAGTTTCGCATGTTATAAAATGTTAACAACCCAGACTCTGGTTTTATGAGTGGTCAGTAATGTTCAAGTTAGATGTTATTTAATTTGTAAAGGATGCTATTAATCTAAATGTTAACATACTTGTCCCACATAACACGTAAATTCTTTACTGTTGAACATACATCTTCCGCCGCATCGTTATCGCGAATTTAACACTTCCACAGGATGTTAAAAATGATGATGTCTAGGTATAATTACATGGCATGTCGTCTAGACACTTTTAATACTTAATTTGTTATTTTGAATAAATCTTTAGTCACACGAAACTCGTAATATATTATTTCGAATAGATCTTTACTCACATAAAACACGTAAATATTGTTTCGAATATGTTTTTAGTCTAACGAAACATGTACCTACTTAAATTATTATTTAAGTATATATGCCTATTAAAGATGATATACTTTCTCAGGTTACGATCTCCTAGCCTAAGTTAAAGCTTTTCCTGCCGGCGCGGGCGCGTGGAAAGTATTCATTTTACGAGAAAAACGTCTCGGATGACACTTTCCATGGGCTGACACGTTTAATTTGACAGTAATGACTGATCATTAGCTGCCAGTGCGATCTCGCTTTCCTTAGTGGATCGATATTGAATCTTTTCTAATGATACCGGTCTGTGAGATTTTATAGAGATAGGTCAGCCACTATTTATGTTAGCTTTTGCTCTCTTGTTTGTAAAAGTCTTACGTCTTTGCAACTTTTGCCTAATTTGATTATTTCCCTGACTGTATTTATGAAGCGTTTATAATACTGCATATCTTACGACTAAACATTGGTACCTACTCAACATTGGCACACGATGAGAACCAACAAGCTAAAACGTCGTTCTCATAGCACTAAATCTTTAAGTTAGTTTAACTTAAAAAAAATATTTGTACAGTTTTAGGAACTTAACAGTTAAAACACTAATGATGACATCCGTTTAAAAGCACTTAGTATCAACACATACTAACATACTTCCCACATTCAATTCCAAAAACTTGTACGGAAAAGTTTACACATCCTATACTTTTTCTTCCATTTCCTGGTCATTTGGAATACTTCATTAGTTCGAATGAAGAAAGGTTAAAAACTAATCGATCAGCCATCTTCGTCGGAATATACTACTTGCATCGATTTACCGGACTTTTTACTGACCTTCGCCTTATACGACTTATCATTGGTAGTTTACTCCAGAGCATTTGAAATGAGACCTTTTCGTCTTTAATATAAAAGTACTTTTCGATTGTGACTTGACACTCATTGAAATTAAGGTAGCTACAGACGATTTTGTAGCTGTAAGCGCGTTTTAGTTATATAGTTCATCCGTCTCTTCTCAACCTTATAAAAACATCCAAAATCTGGGCAGAGGATGCGATTTTAAAATACAAAACAAATAGTCGACCTTTTCCTAATTGTGACAACGATTTCCGGACACATAAAGAAAAAAAAAAGTGTTATAGGTACTAAAAACATTTGAGCGGAACTTTTTTTAAATAATAAGACAATAACAGAAAATGGTAACTGTTTTCTGAAGTGCCCTTAAAACAAAGTGTAAGATTGATGCAAGCGGTTTCCTGCGCCTTTGCGGATTTGACTTTCCACTGTTCTCATTACTCACATGCGAGTTCTAAGTAATACTAGTTCACGTTGCACTGCTCACGACATTGAAATGTAGTACTTTTGTTCTAAACCAAGGTATTTTATACGAGCAGTGGTGGCCCAGTGGTATTTGCCGCGACTTTCGAGTAGTATGTCGTGAGTTCGAACCCAGGCAGGCACTTTACTTTTTGTATTTAATTCCATCACCACTACTCTGAAAATGGTGAAGGAAAACATCGGGAGGAAGCCGACAGGTCTTAGAAATAAAAATTCAAAGACATGGGACATCTACCAACCCGCACTGGGCCCGCGTGGTGGATTACGACCCATTCCCTCTAATAGACAGTAGGCCTGTGTCCCAGCAGTGGGAACAATAAAGGCTGATTATGCTATATATTAAGGTACTTTTACCTAATAAGTATGTATGTAGAACATTCGTAATACCGAATGGTAAAAGTAAAAGAAAAAAAAACTAGGACAAGTGTCATGCATGTCAAATTAATCGTAAATTTGCGACCTCTATTAGCTCAATCGTTTCTCAATAAATGAAGCACCTCTCTAATTATTTTTTATCCACAAACTAATTATCTCAACAATATAGGAAAGTCAGATTGAATTCGTTAACGGATTAAAATCCACTCCAAATAAAAACGAATCTACATTCACAATAAAACGTGTGAATATCCAAAAAACGGATTGTATTAACATTGATTCGATTTATCATTCGAGTAACATCGTAATCGATTACGATCAATCGAACATGACCAATCGGTCAGCATTTCTTTGGGAACTGTATTTCAAACAATGGAAATGTTACTGTAATAAAATTTTGGTCCGTGACAGCGATCGGATGTATTCATATTTTACTGTTATGCCTAAAACAAATTGGCGAGCTCACGAACTATCGTGCGACCGCTGTGACCTTAGAGGTTACCCGAAATATGTAAAAAGAATGCGAAATTTTAATTGTTAGAATATTAAACCAGTCTAGGGTGAAGGTCCAAAGGGTATTGTGTTAACTCAGTAACTGAGATGTGGAGGTCAGATAGGCAGTCGCTCCATGTAAAATACTGGTATTCAGCTTTATCTGGTAAGACTGGAAGCCAACCCCAACATAGTCCTAAAAAGGGTAGGTAGAACAATGAGGCTAAAAAGTGGAATTAAAATGTAAAAAACATAAAGTTTTTTGCAAAGGAAAACAATTGCATCGCGGCGTAGTCAATCATGTCTTAGTTAGCCTTGTTGCTAATTCCAGGATTTCCTTATTTCCTATTTAATTCAATCCATTAGTCTTTAACTACAATATTATTTAATTCAACCGCAAAAGTTTCATAAAAAAATGCATCTTCTTTGTAGCGGCCGTGAATGCATCAAAGTCACCTAATGCGACTATTCAGGCTATTTTCAGCTGTGAGCGCTTAATAGCTCATTCCAGCGTTCCTTTGAAACTAAGAATAGTCGACCACGGAATAAAACATATCAGCGGAGACACGACGAAACTACAAGTTTTCGAAAAATCTACGAAATATACACATCATTTTCAATAGAATTTGATCAATGAATAACAAATTCAAAAGAGAGGGTAGTTTTAAACGGTAGGTAACGCATAAAGAAAAGTCAAATTCTGCTGTTTTAAATATCCCTCAAAATAATAACAATAACACTTTTGGCATAACACATGGCTAAAGAAACCCAAATGACATTTCTGATAACGTTAACTAACACGGTTCCAAGAATTTTTTCTACAAATGCAAAACCGAATTTGCACCAGCCTGTTTCGATGTCGGAACTAGTTACTGCAATTCCGATGCAATATACCGCATACCGAAGGGAATGTAAAATCAACGCGAATTTTCATAGTAACAGACTAGCAATGCAGTGTAGAATCAGGCCATTGCAGGCTGCCCTACATTTCACCACGCTTTGTTTTTCAGCATTCATTACGCGAATTTAGCCTTTAAACCCTCACAAGTCTTTGCTACCCAAAAGAATATTCCATGCACTGAATAGCCTGGGATTTATTAAGGCAGTCGCTTCGTGGAAACTTATTCGTTTGACCTTACTAACCTATATGGGTTTATTGAACTAAGCACTACACTATATATGTAACTTCATGGAACTAAAATTTTATGTGCATAAGTTGGCAAATGTAGCAATTTTCTGGGAACACAGTCGTGAAATGTTTACGTGATTAATTGACATGTTGCTCTAACAAACGGGTATTATGGCGTCATGTGGCACTAGCGGAATGTTTAAGCGTGCTTATAAGTACAAAGTGGATTAATGTTGGACTAATCCGACTGTCTGCTTGGGCTGAGCCTCTAATTAATTTAAGGATAACTAGGGCTTGGACATGATTAAATGTCTATGACGAAGAGCTTCTTAACAATGTATAGTTTCATTCGCTCTTATTGCTGTCACTGCAGCAATTAAAGTTGGCACTTCCAAAGGAACAGTCCCATAAACTTACCTTTTTCAACAAGGTCCTAAAAATATCAAAATGTCCACTTACCACCACAAATAACATCAGCAAGGTTAGTCTGCACACACTGGTGCGTCACCGCCCCATCTCTGAGGGTCGTGATCTCCCCATACAGCTGGTGCAATGCCTCCTGGTCCGACATGAGGATGGTCCGAGGGGAGGGACAGTCATCCTCGATGCTGTTCGCGTGGTGGCGGGATGAAGATCTCGATCGGGATCGACGACGTCTGGAACAAATGGTTCGTGATTTGAGATTACAAATTGATTGTGCTTTGAAGGTGCTTAATTGTAGTATACAATGTTCTACACTGATACTACTGCAGTGAAATAATTTAGAAGGGTTACATGACAATAATACAACTTTGGATAACTTTTTGCTGGACAATAAGTTTGGCCAAGAAAACTGTGTCAAACTTAATCCAAAGAACAAGAACTATCACTTTGAAAGAAACATGGAAACACACTAAAAACTATTTCCGTTACTTTCAAACAAAATGTCGGTCAGTTTAACAAGAATACTAGTGCTAAACAAGAATACCCTTAAATGGCAAAATACTTCCAAATAGCAATGTAAGTGGCATTGAATAGGAGTGACCCAGAACTATTGTGGCAGTCGATGGAGGCCTAGATTCAATGGGAAGGGCAACCGATAGACATGATGATGGAGGTATAATAGATAACAAATTACATATAGGATGCAATATAGACAGACATTTAAGAAAGATAAATGTTAAAGACAAAATTGCTTGTGTAAACGATGAATTAATTCTAAAGGCTCTCCAAGAGATATAGCAAAGACATGAGAATGTAAATGAATCTAATTAAACCGAAGTGAGCTTTAGACTTTTTGCTGTAAACGAAGCCAGGATCTGGTTTAAGTTATTCAAGATATGTACAAGTTTGGCCTCATTTTGATAACAAGAACTAGTTGATGTCGATCGTAGTCGCAAGTCGCAACTAGTTTGAGATTAGATCCCTGTTTAGATGGATTGTATGTCGGAATGCAATCGATGAAAGAGTCGCATTGAGAACATTCTTCAACAGACTTGAAAATTATTGTTCACAGTAATGTTGAAAATAATGCAAGGGCTACGATACGATATAAGATGTGAAGACGAAGATCAAAATGTGAAGAAACTCATTGGGTTAAATAGTTAAACTAAATATTACAGGAAATAATTTGGGTTGTCGTATATATCTTTTCGCATGACCGTTTATTTCTTTTTAATTTTCAACGGTTGCCCACTGACACTTAATTTATTCGTGAACAAAGCAATTTGTCTTTTTGTCAAGTTTTGTAATATTTTATAAACTTCACTAGTAACTTATTTAGTATTTTTTTGCAATTTGCCATTATTTAAACCCACTAATAAGACACACTATTTATTTTAATGATTGGCTGGAAATAATTTATGTTACCTAATCAATTTTTTGTTATTACTTCCTTTCGTTAACTTACAATCTTATATACTTGCAGGAAGGTTAAAATTCATTTGAGGTGCCGTTTGGTCATCGTTACCCGGATTCTGCCGCCATATAAATTCATTGGCAATCGTTTTTGCATTCATTAAAACATCACGGTGTTTTTGTTGTATCAATTTGACAGTTAACGGAAACATTTTGCTACTGTCATTTTGATTCAGCAATTGACAATTGAATTTCGACACAATTAATTAATCAATAAGTTGTTTTACGTTTTTTTACGCTCATTAAGTTTCTTGCCTCTTGCTTATAATAAAATTGAAGCAACAAATGACTTGCATCGTCATCATCGTCGTAAACACTATTTAGACGATGCCACTTCCATTGTTGCTTTAGCTTATGATAGGCTATAGGCAATTAAATCGCATCGTGTAAATCAGACTTAAATCTATCTTTTTTTAGTTTTTTATTTCCATAATCTATTTACACTAGGTACTAAATTAAAAGACTAACTAACTAAATATATAAATAAATACAAAAAAAAAGATATTTAGGCGTCGAAGTACTGAGTACTCTTCTTTTAATTGTATTATATTGTCAACGTCGACTTATGCCCAAAACGCCCATCGTCTATGAGATCGTTTGGGACATAAGACGAATATAATAATTGTAGAATTACGTCCATTTCTGCGGCTGAATGCAATTAGTCTTTGTGAGTACCTAGTATCAACCTACTTAGGTGAGCTATGGGTATTTTGCGCCAACGCAGAACTTCCTAGATCTATGTATTATAGTCAAGTCCATTTATAAATTATTAAATGTGGCCAGCAATAAAAATCGCGCAACCGATGAGATTTTTAGCACATTCGAGATAAGTAATCTTTGGTAGGTGTTGTTAAATAACGAAGTAGGTATTTATTTTTGTAATCTATAGATATATATTTCATCATAAAAGAACTACTACTAAGCATTGGGTTTTTGCATAATAAGTTTTTAGATAATAAAATCTAGTTTTGAAAGGTTATAATTACATTTAGATTTTTGTTGCAAGATTGAGAATAAAAAATCATATTTTATGTAGAGGCCAATCATCTCTCTAAAAGTTTTCAAGTTCCCACAATAGGTACTAAAGTTATGTATGAAGAATGAACCATCGGCAATGAATTAAGAATCTATAGGCTATCGTATAGACATTAGCAGTATTGCAATACTGGAATATAGGCCAAGGTTTTAAGCACCTAAAAATCTAAAAATGATGCTTCTCAACCTTGTTTTTTTTTTAATTCACACACTACAGATAATGTATGAATGGCAGAAATAATAAGCAATCACCTTCGTGAAATAATAATGTATCGACCTCACACATTATGAAACGACACCTACGTTGTGGTCTTAATAAGCGAATGGAAGAATTATTGCTTTTTGTGGCATTGGAAGGACGAACGGAGGTAATGATGTCAGGTCAAGTCTACAAACAGAAACGCCTACAGTTAAAATAAGTGATACATTAACACAAATAATGAACGCTACATTATTCGTACGATGATTTGAAACAAAGATACAAACCGCAAAATCTAATCCTCCATGTTTGATTGAATTAGCCACAGTTCCGCGATTATTTCAATTAGATTATACGTTACTGTGCTTTTTTTATACACGTCGTATATTTTGCTATACCAACTGACTTAACATTTTTAAATCTTTCATCCAAATCGTAAATACAAGGAGCATATCAAATGCATTGTTTAACAATCCATTCAGTGCATATCTAAATACATATAACTTCAAATAACAATACAAAATCTATTTCAAAATACCTTGAATTTATCAGAATACAGATCAGATTATTCACGTAATTATTTAGCTCCTAAATTGACCCACCAAGCGCCATTTTGAATGCACGCAGTGTCAAGTTGGCGCCAAAATTGGTGTTCTGAACGCATGGCGCGTTCAATTTCGTACATGTCCGCTTGGGATCACCGACATACTAAAATGGCGATGTGACTCATGTTATTTGAGATTTAATAAATATTAAAGCCGTGTTCTGCTCTCTTTTGGGCTTAGGTTACGACTGTTGAATGACTTGTTTGTTTGACGTCAACCTTTTATTTTGTATTCATAACGGCTGATGGAATAAACAAGTTCACCTGGCCTGTCGATTCTTTTGGTCTTGATGTCGCAGTTTCACTGGACTCTGATAAAAAGGCTGTCTATAAACTATGTAAAATTATAATCGAGTTTTTCAGAAGGTTTTTTAATGTAAACTGCACGCCAATTCAATTTATATTGCCAATTATTGTCTAAATCAATTCGTCCCAGTTTTTCTCTCATGTTTTTGCTCATTATAATATTTCTGTTCTATCTATTTTGCCTGACCAAATATTTTTATACAACAAGCGAATGTCAAAGTTTCTACTGCAAATAAAGTTTTACTTTATATATACAAATACAATAGACAACCCGACTCCGTTGTCAAAACCGCAATGAATTTTGCAATAAACTGAACTTTCGCAGTAAATTCCCGATCCACTGTCGGCTTTGTGTGGACTAGTTACGAATTCGTATCCTAGCAATAAAAAACTTACTCGGGCGTGACTATGAAGAAGCCCCGTGACGTTTGGTATATTTTTCTCTCCTGCATCAGTTGGGCTAGCGTATCGTAGACCACCTCCTGCGATGGCGTCTGCATCGACGGGAACTTCGCGGACAATGACGTCCGTATACTTTCCAGCGTTGCTGACTGCCCCTGTAAAGAAAAGTGCATTAAGTATTACTGCATTAGTATTATAGAATAGTTACTTATCTGGTTTTTCTTTGATATTTTATTTTGTATTAGCTTCTAAAACTTGAGACGAGATAAAATAGTTGAAAAAAAAAATGTTACAACCAAAAAAGATTGTTTGGATAGTTGGTAGAAAGATAGAAATATAGGTTTATTTGTCACAGAAACACGTTATATACAAAAATATAGTGTTAGGGATGGGGGAGGGGAGATTTTTTTTTGTAGAGTAACTACATGGCAACCACATTGATAAACATTTTCTTTGTCCTTTAAATTCCTTTTTTTCTGCTAAAGCTTCTTTCATCTACTCTCCGCACGCAATAAGCGTTCTAATTGAGTTGCAATACCGTAATGAATTAGATGTCCAAAACAATTGCATAGGAATCCAAAGTACAATGGCAATGTGATCGATCAATCTAAACGTTGATTACTCAAGTGAATGCTCAAACTTCGGCCATCAATCAATTACAATCTAGATCTGCTTCACTAAACAGGATGTCTTCATTTCAATTGACCTTCACTATTTGGACATTTGGCATTGAATCTCATATTTGGTCAAGATAAGTATCGTTATAACAACTTGCATATATAGGCATACGAGTGCTTTTGCTATTGTTGGTTACGGAATCTCATTGTGGTAGTGGAATAGACTTGACCTGTTTATTTCAATAGGAATCTCGTTTACTGAGCTTGTATTCACCTAAGGTTGGGTATGAGCTTCTTCTGAATTATGCCATTGCTTTTAGGTAGATATTACTAGCTTTTGCCCGCGCCTTTCGCCTGGGTGGACATCGGAAAATATGCTACGGGAACATACTACCGGGATTAAAATATAAAATAATAATCTATGATAGTTTTGGCACACAGATAGCTTAATTATCTGTGTGCCGAATTTCATCCAAATCCATACATATGATCCGTCCGTTGATTTTTACGCCAATCCGGAATGTATATCCAAACAAACCGAAAAATGGACAAAAATTCTTCGTTACTATTTTATTATCACCATACATATTTCTCGAATTTGAAAGGTGTCTTTTGGAATAAGTCATAATTTTAATCGTCGATAATTTCCACAAAGCTTATAACATCAAGCTGTAGAATAAATAAATCATGCAAATAGAGAGATATATGCGCATAAGTTCAAACATGATAAATCGTCTGCTATCAAGTGCATATCGTATCGTGTAAATTTCGGACCCAGCCAAAGGAAACCGAGTACTAATGGCCACGCAAGCGATAAGCCAGCAACTTGTCACTGCTACTGCATTATTGAGGTCTTTGAACCCACCGTAATTTATCGTCATACCTGCCTAAGGCTTAACTGTGATATGCCTTGCTGTGACATAGTTGTGTTCACGTCTAGATTGAGCCATAGTGTTTATCTTAAATCTAGATTATTTATCTGTACCAATCATTAGTATATTAAAAATTTATATTACATCAACTGTCTTCATTAACTTTTTAATCACTCGTTATTATGACTTGTTTGGTATCTTCAATATCCATTTATTACACATAATCAGCCTAAAATGTTCCCATTGCTGGAACACAGGCCTCCTCTTGGTGAGAGGGAGTGGGCCGTAATCCACCACGCGGGCCGAATGCGGGTTGGCAGATGTCACATGTCTTCGAATGTTTGATTCTAGGACATGCCGGTTTCCTCACGATGTTTTCCTTCACCGTTTTGAGAGCAGTGGTGATGAAATAATTTACACAAAGTAAAGCGCCTGTCTGGGTTCGAACCTACGGCCTACAACTCGTAGGTCGCGGCCATTACCACTGGGCCACCACTGCTCAACATTGTCCCACCACTATTTCCATACATTATCAATTTACTACACCCACGTCCCACACTTTATTTTAGATCTTCCAGAATCCACCTGCATTTAAATCTTCATTCTACATTGCATTATAAGTAATCAATCAGTTAAACCGAAGCAAATTTGATCTTGTTCAATTATCAGCTACCAATCTAAACATTCTTGGGTAAGCCAGCCTTCGGGACGCGGAATGTGGCAGGTATTAATGAGCATCTATTGTGAAATGTGCGTAATTTATATTTAATAAAATATAGTACTAATTTACTGTTTATTGCCATTTGATTAAGTGTACACTGATTTAAATAATTGGCTGTTCGATTATTGATTTAGATTATTGCGTTTAATCAGTTTGTGTAATTGATATAACGTTTGAGTCTACATGAATTTCTGCTTTGATATTTCCCGCATCTCCGTGTTTCTTAGTTTTCATTTCGCGATTAAGTTCTGTGAGTGCTTTGACGTAACTGTCATCATTAACGTTAAAGTTCTCTAACATACCTTTACATTCTTTTTCCCTAGGATTTTAAACATGTATGAAATGACCGCCATTCCTCATCCCAGTAATTAAATTCCTCCCTGCATACACCAACGCGGTCGCATTAAGCATAACCTCGGAGAGACATTTCAGAAATGAAAACTCGCACTTTTAATTGAGTCATTTCCTCTTATATATTCTTGCATTTCTTCTTACGTTTACCGTTTTCCACGACAATAATTAAAGCAATTGACACATTTGCGAGTCTGTTAGTCGAAACTTGAATAATTGCGGTTTAAGTCAGACAAGTTGTGATATATGGAACCTGTTTAAGCTATAATGCGAGTTACGATATCGGAGACCTTTATATTATGCGATTTGGCACGGGCGTGGTTCAAAGAATGCTTTGTATGACACAATTGTGACATGTCGTCTGTTCTAGCTTTATAATGTCGCAATGTCTCATATAAAATGGATTCAGATGAATGAAGATATCGCGTTTTGTTCTTTCAACAAAAGGTCGATGAATGGGAATTTCGTTTGATTCTTTTAGTGTCTTAAGGTCAGTATTTCATTGAGCTGCCATGTGATATAATTATGGTAGAAATTGAATGGAAGGCAAATGTAATACCAAAGTGTAATTCCTGTTATATATACATATATACAATATATACTATGCTATATACTTATACTATATAATATTATAAAGAGGTAAAGTTTGTGAGGTTGTAGGGGGTAATCTTCGAAACTACTGATCCGATTCCGAAAATTCCTTCACTAATGGGAAGCTACAGTATTGCCGAGTGTCAAAGGATATATTTTATAATTAAAAAAGACACTTCACGCAGACGAAGACGCGGGCAGAAGCTAGTTATTTATAATGGTACGAAAACGAAAAAATAATCTTTAAATAAGCTAAAAAATTATGATGGGGAACACCAATATTTTAAGCTTATTTAAATATTTTTTTTTTCGTTTTCGTACCATATATAGATTTCGTTGTCACTTTAGTTTGTCTTTTGTTGTTCTTTTTAAGTTTCTTTATTAGAGGAAGACTTAGTTTCAGGAATTTTATTAATTATTGACCTATGAACTTTAGAAATGTGTCTAAGAAAGTCAATCAAAAACTAGTTTTGGCGAGGTATTAGAAATCAATAAAGCAATCAAATAATTATAGATAAGATTCAAGCAAAAACTTCGTGATGATTGATAGGTATAAAATACCCTACAAAATCCCCTGCAGAAGACGGAACTAGCAAAGTTTTTATACCAACATTTGTAGGTAAACAAAACTGCAGCTTAGTTCGTTCTCCAATAAATTAGACTTAGTTTCAAGTCTTACCAGAATCAGTAGCTAAATTCCATTACACGGAGGTATTGCCCAAACTAAAATCAAGATCTAATAAAGCATTCTAAGCCCCTAGGAAATCATAATACCAATCGGAAACAAGCTCTCAGAACGGACGCTTGGACAGCACAAATCCTAGTTGAGACTTGAGCCTGCCTAGCTCAGCTACTTCAACTAAGGCACCTGTCCCACCGCCAACGAGAAACAATTATTATTTTCTCGCTCAAGAAACGTACAAAATTTTAAAGTTCCTGTATATATGTATGTAGGGGTATCTACAACGCCACATGCGAGCAACGCGTCATACTGACGTCACGCAAATCCTGCATCTCGCAAGCAGAGTTTACCGCGCCGGGGAGGAGTGAGTGTAGAGATATGAGGAACAGGGTGTAAAGTTCACTCATATTCTATAGAAAAGGGGGGATCCTTCGACCAGACGGGTGTTGTGTCTGGCGGGCAACTGCCCGATAATTCATGTCGGGCTGTTGTATCTATGCTAGTTGCGGGGTATACTCTGCTTGCGAGATGCAGGATTTGCGTGACGTCAGTATGACGCGTTGCTCGCATGTGACGTTTTAGATACCGCTAAATGTAAAGAATTTTTGGCACGCGAATTAGTTGCTCTTGCGTTATCTAGGTGTATCTATATCTGTGGCTGTAATCTACCACGCGAACCTAGTGCGGGTTGGTAGATGTCATGTCTTCGAATTATTCACTTGCTGCTCGTTGCCCACCAACTCGTTTTAGTTGTTAGCTCTATTCGCTTCTTATTAATCGCCGGCAGTGAGACAGGTGCCGAAAGCCTACTCTAAACATTATATTACAATGTTAATGCAATCCTGATTGAAATTCCGAGTGGCATTGTCTCAACGAGACCTGTCTAGTGCGACATTCCTTGTCCAATAACTTGCGGAATTGGGCCAATAAGATTGCGTAATGTGACAAATTAATTGAGCAAAACTTTACTTTACTTGAGTACCTGTAGTTTCTAGACTATGGTTTATAACCTGGTAGAGTTATAATTAATGGAAAAACAATAAATTTCCTTCTATCTTATCTGATTTTCGAGTGATTAATTTGATAAGGAGTGCTTGTGATACTGTTTATTGGTAGAGCTTTGAAAATATTGATTAGTGCTTGAATTTACGTAAGTTTTATATCTTTCTATTTTGCCTAATGAAAGCTGTACGTCTTGTCTACCAATAGCTACAAAAAAGGCTATCTTATATCGCCTAGGCAATGTTACCCAAACCCACACAGGCCAAAGGTTGCCAGTAAAAAAACGGTTTAAGCATTCATTTTCAATTAAATTTTAATTAATCGTTAAATTGGATAATTAATTCGAATTGATGGTGATTTAATATGGCGATTACAACGCAATGAGCTCATGGCACAGCTATTTTTAGGAGTGTATCAGCAAAAAGACCATGATGGCAAAAATTCCTTACAACCTCGGATGACTGGACTGTTGCGGTGTAAGTTTTGAACGCAAGCGGGAATTGTGGTCAATGAATCAGATTCAAAGCTTTTGGCAAAACCTAATTGTTGTTGTGAAATAATTTAAAGTGCGGTGTTTCTTCATCGGGTTTTACCGCGTGCTTTCCTTATCTGCTTTACTTAAATGTTGGTATTACTTACTGGATTAGGTTCTTTATAAAAATGCCTTACGGCTGATTTTTCCAACGCCAGATAATTTCATCCGAGGAATAATTTTCAACTTTTGACAGTTCTTCCATACAAAATATGTCAACGTCAAGTTTATTCCACGAATAAAAATTATATGTCGATTGAGAAATCAGCCCTTAGAAATAAATAATTCTTTTATTGCTTTCTTTGTCTAGCGTAAAATATAAAAATCAAATTGTTATTATTTTGTTATATTGCCTGAATAATTTGAAGCATAGTTTATTAAAATCAATTGGTCATATTATTATCTTTACAGGGCCAAGAACAAGGTGAAAACATCCATAAATTAAACTCCACTAAAACTATTTATAAAGAAATCAAAACTTACACCACACATGAAGACAAACACACCGAAACAGGTTTATATTCCTAAACCAGTATTATATTTTTATTTTGGCAACATTTCACGGCCGAGTTCCATCGACCGACACGTTCCGTTCGATATCACATGCAAATTGAGCGAATTTCAATAATTTTGGAATTACTTATTTATTTCTATAACTGTATGATATTTATATGGTATGGTTGATTGAGTATTTAAGTTTCTTCTAACAGTTGTTGCTTTTATTAAAAAGGGATATAAAATTCAACTTCAAATTCTTGCGGTGCGGGTTTTTAAAATCATAATTTGTCCCCATCTATAGTTCCCAAACCCTGTCGCTATATTCTATAAATATCCCAACGTGTAAACGTAGGTAAAATGAGCTATTAATAGCTATGACATACGAGAGCGAAACTGGTATTACCTGTTAGAAAAAAAATAATAATTTTATAGTAAGCAAATCATAAAATAACGAAGTTAAAAAAGAAATGATTCCAGTCTTGCGATAACACGCACTTCATTTTGACAGTAATAATACTACTTTAAGCTATTTAATTAAACAAAGCGCTATGGAGCGGGTTGTCAATCAATCAATCAATCAATCAATCAATGTGTTTATTGTGGATCATAGGTAGGTACAAAAAGAATTATACAGGTGTTCTGCAATACATTTGATCTGCTATGTCCCGTCTTTTAGACATACAATATAAATTCAGAGCTTCTTTGAAAAATAAAAACAGAAATTAAATTATCCGGGAAAGAACGGGAGTTACCGACATAGCTTGCGGAGTATGCAAGCTGAAGTGGCAGTGGGCTGGCCATGTTGGTCCAAGGACTGATGGCAGGTGGAGCAGATGAGTCCTTGAGTGGAGACCGCGGTATGGGTCGCTCTCCAGCTAAATGGACTCACGACCTTAAAAAGGTGGCTGGGACAGACTGGATTCACTAGGCGGAGGAAAAGGCGTCGTGGGCCAGCCTGGGAGAGGCCTTTGTCCAGCAGTGGACTGTGATAGGCTGAGTAGATTAATTGAAACAAAGCGTAATACTTGATAGTCTTAATTAAGATACCAATCCCTCTAATTAAGTTTTTTTTCATTTGTATACCTCGTGTCCATTTCAACAAAAACAAAGCGGGAAAAACAAAAGAACATCAAAAACAAGTGAGTGTGTTCCACAAAGCGATGTTCCAGTGAAAGCAGTCTGAGAACAGACTGTAATTAAACAAATTCAGAATCAATTTAATTGTGATTCTGTTCCGATTCGCAGGGCCCATTGTTCCAAGCATTCTGTTTTTAATACAAAATATTTGGATATCAGGGTCATCGTGATATGTAGACCGGCAATTATGACAGTCATCTTGCTAATTTAGGGCTGTTCTTTGTAAAGTGTAGAAATAGTTTGCAGTGGGTGGACAAGTGTATTTCATGAGACTGTGGGCTTATTAATGGCTTCGTCGACACTTCATTAGGGTGTTCACTAACTAGTAGTTTTATACGTTTCATGAGGTTCACATTTCTTAAATAACTACTCATGTTGATGATCGAGTCATTAGACATTATCACGGCGTTTAGCAAGCTTATTTCACGCCGTGCAATAATGGACTACTTAAGTCACATGTATTATAATGTAATATTTGCCAACCCTAGGAATCACGATAGATACCTACTTTTAGAAATATTTTGCCAAATCATTCCACTTTCACAGAATTTTACAACAAATATCTTCTTAAACCAAAGTTTCCAATAAAATATGTAAGAATTGTCACGATTTATAACAGTAGGTAAATTATATTTCGGTCAATTCTTTGGATTCAAACACAAAACCGGTCGATGTTTATTGCCGGTTAAATTTTAATTATCTCGTTTCGGTAATAAAGTTATAAATTGAAACTTTGTTGGACTAAGCAATAAATAATTTAATTCATAACTCTGGCGAATATGGGTAACGCGCACGGATGGAATAACACCACATAGTAATTATCATAGAAATGTAAAAAAATCTATGGTAATTATGCAACGGGTTGTCCTTACAAAACCAACAAGCAAATTGGATCAAGGGCTTTTCAGGGATCATGGGCTCCAGAACAAGGCGCGTATTTATAGGATGTTCATCTTCCTGAAGTCTTGACCATCGTGCATCGGTGGCGGTTACTTAGAGCAAGATACAGAGATCGCACTTTTACTTTATCTTGCCAAGTAAAATAAGCATCTCATACGAATGTGAACTTTATTAGTATAAAATTAATATTGATATTCATACGAAACGCTTGCTCACGTTCGCTTATCAAGAATTCTTTTAATTTTAAAGTCAAAGTGCGAACTTTGAATCTTGCCCTTTGTGTCTATGTTCAGGTTATATTTTTAATTTATATTTAGAAGTAAAAGACAATCTAATAAATCAAATGCAGTCTAATGAAACAGCACCCTAATTGCGTAACACACTATTACTCTCAATTTGAATAATTTTGTAGCATATTTCTATTCCATTGCTCCATATGTTCGAAAAATGTGTCTGCTCAACAACGCAGGTAACGAAATGAATGTTGCTGAACTTTCAAAATGAAACCCATTGTTACTGATAGTGAGTTGCGCAATTACTCTGCAGAACATATACTTTAGTTTATGTTAGGAAAGGTACCGCAAATCACGTCTCAGTTCTGAATTACCCACGACACAGTTTCATCCAACACAGCACTAAATTGTACTCAAACGTCCGTGGGTACTGCAGTCCACATAACTAAGGCAGGGTACATACCTGCGACGTTAGGTCCATGATGCAGTCGCACAACGCTTCCGGCAGCGGTGTGAACTGGCCTTGATAAGCCGGCGTTACTATGCAGTCCTCGATGTCACCTGATAACAATAGAGATAACTGTTAATTAGGTTCGATAGTGTTAGATTTATTAGGTTATTATAATATGATCATAATCTAGCGTGATTAGGTACATTGTCGAAACTGTGGTGACTTCTCTTCGAAAGTTAGTTGTTTTGTTGTAGTTTTTGAATATTTGTAATTATTCAAGTAACTTTGACGACGACCCGTTATTTAAGACTAATATTGTCGGCATCCACCAACCCGTATTGGGCCCGCGTGGTGGATTATGGCCCACTCCCTCACACAGAGAGGAGGCCTGTGTCCCAGCAGTGAGAATATTATAGGCTGATTATAGACGGCATTATTCGTCAACAACTATCGGGATTTCTCGACTAGTTTCCATTTCAACCGGAGCTTTTAAAAACGGCTGGTCACGAAAAAGATCAAAATCGCTCTGACAAAAATACTCCTACGTTTGAAATTGTAAACGCCCAGCCAAAGGCTACATAATAATATGCCGTGCAGACACACTAACACGTATTTTTACACCCCCAATCCTCATCATTAGCTTATAAAAACAGCTAAACAACTAACTACAGACTACAATGCTCAATTAAAGGCTGGAGTATCCAGTGGAGGTGCATAAATCGCGTCGACACTGCCCTAGGGAGGGATGTCCCCGGGGAACGTTTGTTGGAGCCCGTCCAAATAGCTCGAGTTGTGAGAGGACAGCGGGGTATCTGTTGTTTGTGCCTGTGTTTTGAGATGGGATACCTAGTTTATAGATAGGTGACTTTCATTTATGATTGGGGATGAGTGGTTATTGGTAGCGGTCAATATTGACCATTTGATATAGGTTTAGGTATAGTACAGTAGGCCAGATATCAGAACCAGTATAAGCTGGCTCCTTATTCTATTCAAACTATCTACAAACGCCAGCACATCAAGCTACCCGAAACTGTCAAATTTTCCCAGTCAAATTTGAACCTTATGCTTTACCGATAAAGTTGAAAATCTATTAAAGAAATTTGACAGATTTTAGTAGCTTGATGTGTTGGCATCTGTACTAAGCACAGCTAAAGATCAAAATGTTATCATCGACGTGTAGTCGCCTGTACATGCCTACATATGTCACGTTGAAAAGATAGCTCAGTGGGAAAAAGACCCAGATTAATTTGTCTCTTGCGTTTGATGACTTCTCTTTTCTTATTAATGGGGAATACAGGAGCAATATCTAGGAAGGTACTGGTACCTCTGTAAAGTAAGATCCCGTCTTGATCGGCACCCTAATTACGTAACACACTATCAATCGGAATCAGAATCATTTCGAAGCCAATTGCTAATCCGTTGCTTCATAAGTTCGAAAAATTTGTCTGCTCAACACGTAAATTACGCAATTGCCCCGCAGATCAATCACAAACTAATTTCATCCAATACGCATGGCTAATAGAAGACTGAGCTTATCTATATAAACCACTGCTAAACATAGGCCCCTCCCATAAAAGTAAGAATCTTCAAGGAAGCTTACATTGTATCCAGCTACTTAGTCCCAAAACACCGCTAAAAATACATGCCTTGTACTAAAACGAATGCGCCAAACGGACGCGGCCAGTAAAAATGTCCGCAGTATACGCAACGCAGACCACGGTTGTTATATCTGCGATGATATTTATACGTCACATTTGGTTAAAACCAGGGCTACACTACAGCAGACAAAAAGTTCCGTGTGACATAATGTTGTTAATGTTGTGAAGGCGACAAATTTTCAGACGAAATGTCCCTATTTTGTGTCAGGAAGGAAATATTTTATGCTGGAGTTATTCTGGATGTTGGGAGTTTAAATTCGCATTTGTAAAAGATTTGGCCTACATGGATAAAATGTTGGCTTTAGCAGGCATACTGACGCGCGCCGTGCAGTGAACACGTCGTAATTGTGTTATTTTACAGGGGCAGATAAATACTGTCTGAAAATGGCGAAGGATCTCATTATCATCAATAGGCATATTAGAGCTGTGCACGTTTTTTTTAATTTTGTATTACGAGGTATTTTCAAAAAATAAATACAACGAAAATCAAATTTTCTTTACGAGATTTTGAGTTTGTCAGTAAATTCTTTCATCGTCGATAGTGCATTATCCTGTGCTTCTGCGTTCTAATAATAATCTACAATTTTTAATAAGCATGTTTACTCGGTTATCAGTTCGACAAACTGTGTGTTAATTGACGATGATTTTCGGCGAATCAAGTTCACAGGCCGATATAAATTTGACTGAAACCCGAAACTCCGCCGATAAATATCATTTTCACGACTGTCAATTAGCATTAGAACAATGCATACTTAAAACTAGATCAACAAAGTTATCGTAAAGTCATAGAATTGTGATTTTAAACACAATTTCACGGCGCTTCAGATTCATGAAGCAGTTCAGTCACAGTAGACAGATTTATACTGTGGTTCAGTTGTATTCAGCGGATTGAAGCGCTATCTCTAAACACAGACTGCGCTCGGCCGCGGGCGGCGCTGTTAAAACAATAGTGACGGTACCAGGCTATCATATTGTAGAAGAGTTTGTTTACCAGGTAGATGAAGAGGTGGTAATGGAAACACTAGAAAAATTTTATTCGTGTGGAAAAACTTCGTTATTTTTGCTAAGCTAGAAGTGGGAGGCAGGGGTCAGGAGAAGGAAGGCGTTTAATGTAGGTACCAGCAAAGCTTGAAGCCAATCGCAATTTCCTCTCTTAATTGTATAACTATGGAGTTTATATAGCTTCTGACGTTCTTTAACCGCCTTCGATGTCAGTTTATGTCATTGGTCAATTATTGGTCGAAGGTTTATGTAAAAAAAAAACATATTTTAAATTTGAATTTGTTTCTTTAAGAGGTCATAGAGAGTACCGATTAGTACGAAATCCATTCACGAAGAAGAGTAAAAAAATATTGCTAAACTTATACTATGACACTCGGCTATACTTTATATTAACTTAAAACACAACCATAGGCATGGGCCGCATGGGACTAACACCCCCATAAATGTTAATTACCATGGTTTAACAGACACTTCCACACATCACAATTAACGATCATCAGGGGATCAAGCCACAATCGCTACATTTGGCAGATAACCCGCAGATTTGACATCGAACTAATGATGTTACTCGGATCACAAAGGCGTGAAATGGCAGTTTATAATAAAATGGAGCTGACAGCATTCCTGTTACGCACGTACAATATTTTAACTTTTGATAGTTTGGAATACAAAACGCATTTTTCGTAATTCAGCATATTTATTCGTTTAGTAAATGTGCCAAATTCAGAACAGTCAAAATGATAATCAGCATGACGTTTGCGTTTTTTTGCAACCTTTTTTTCTTTACTTGTCATAATCTATTTTGTGCCTTTTACCTACAGGAACAGATGTTATTCTTCTTAAAAACAATCTTCTTCATTTATTTATAGGTAATACAATTTTGAATATTCCTATATTATTTTTGAAATTTGTGATTAATAATAGTTTTGAATATTATACATTCTTCAAATCATTTATACTTTCCACTAATTAAATCTCTATTATTCAAAGTAATGTCTCCTCTTTCATCATCTATTCTCGAAACACTTATGGAACTAAGTACCCTCTACAATTTCTTATGCCATCAATCTTACTTATTGTTTATTGTTTACATATCGTCTTCAGTAAGTGGTATGTTAATGCATTGTTTACTAAACACAGGTGTACACCATTGTGCAGTAGGAAGCGGACGTATTGCAGCTAATGTTCTGTGCTATGAATCTTGTTATGTGATATTAGTTCATAAGTTATGTTTGACTAGCTTTTGTCACAAATCTATTGAACAAAATGCTAGGAGTTCATTGACAAAATGTGTGTGTGTGTGACTCACTCAGTCACTCTTCCGACTTATCTCATGGTTCATATACAGGGTGAAATTAAATTCATAGGCATCCTTTTGAGGGGTCATTGTACTCATCATTATGAACAACTTTTACTATGGGATTAAAATCGCGAATAAAAAAAATCAGCTATTCCTTGCATTTATATTCATATGTATAACTCGTCAGAATGTAGGAAAGAGCTGATTTTTTTTTCGCAATTTCAGGTTTGGTCCCATGGTAAAAGTTGTTCATAATGATGATCGATTACAATGACCCCTTAAAAGGATGCCCATGAATTCAATTTCACCCTGTATATGTCAGTTAGTATATTTAGTAACGGAGCAAACTATACTGTAAAATATCGCCACTCATGGAGGCTCATTACATGATGCATCAATGAAAGCTATGGTAATTGCGATTTCGTCAATTCCTTAATTTAGAGTATTTGATATTGTGCTATTTTTTTTTTTACCATAATTATTACAACTACTAATCTCATAATAATGGTCTTAAGGGGCCGGCGAACTACGCACGCTAATGCGTTGTTCATACCAAAATAATTTGTAAATCAAACATATTTTTAAGGTAGTGTGTATTTATTCCTATTGGATTATCTAGGTTCCCAAATAAATGTTTTGAAAGGACTCTGATATTAAGACGAGATATGAGGAATTTCAAATTTCTTTAGAAAACTTATTTTTCTCATAACTCTTCTTTAAATCAGTGTCCATTCAAAATATATATTTGGGAACCTAGATATTCTGTAATCCAATCGGAATAAATACACACTACATTATGAATATGTTTGATTTACAAATTATTTTGGTATTACGTTTGTATGAACAATGCAAGTTTTTATTTTTTTTTTAATTTATTTATTTATTAATAACCAACTTTTATTGACAGTTTGCACCACACATACAAGTTATTGGTCAATATTAGTAATTACACATGTCATACAATCATAAAATTAGGTTAAATCACATAATAAAAAAAAAGATGAAATGAAATAAAGTGAAACAAAATTGGTCAAAACTAGATAAAAGATGCTGTTAAAGCTGATGTTAAATATGCTGCAGAAATATTCCATCTTCTAACACCCACGGCAAAAAAGGGGGTGACCCATTCTTCAGAGACCGCACGGCACAATTCTTTACAATCTCCCTTCCACTCGTTATTTCTCTCGCCTCATAAGACGCGGGCAGTTACGCTCTCGCAGTCAGTTTGCGCATAACATGAAAAACAAAAGCCTTGAGAGCACTAGGGTAACCTAAATTCAGCTTATACTAGGACGCAGCTGTCCGCGGAATTATGTCAAGTGAGACACCCTGGTGGCTAATATTGGTTTATGGGCTTTAATTTTTATTAGAGTTAATCTTTCCTTTTAGAGAATGCTTTCATTCTCTCAGGGTTGTCTTTTGATGACTGTTCTTTTGAGCTTTTACTAAACAGTTTCTGTTCTCGATTTCGGTCTACTTTTGGTCAAAGAGCTTTGAGCTTAACAGTTTTGCCTGAATCGTCTTCTGTCTCCACTAATGAATTCAAGAAAACAAAATACGAGATCCGAGAATCCGAATCCGAGATCTCGTATCCGATAATCAAATTTTAATAAGGTACCCATAAAATTCTGTTAACCGTCTAAAACCCACAAACAAATCGTACGCATACGTTCAAATTAATAGAGAGTACCAACAATTTGCGAATGCCAAGATAAAGATGGTCATAAGTAGGTGTTGTGTCGAATACCATTAGTTATATGTTCTTTGGTGGCACGTGGGTAGGGGCCAAGGTTGAGAAGTGCATTACGACGGCTCTGACTTGCCTCAGGAGGTTTTTGTCATTCAAGGTTACTTGGTCCTAAAGGTTTGGTTAGCCAGATTCTTACGATATTAGAGTCATCATCATCATCAGCGTATAATGTTCCCACTGCTGGGACACAGGCCTCCTCTCTGTAAGAGGGAGTGGGCCGTAATCCACCACGCGGGCCCAGTGCGGGTTGGTAGATGTCACATGTCTTTGAATTTTTGGTTCTAGGACATGCCGGTTTCCTCACGATATTTTCCTTCACCGTTTTGAGAGCAGTGGTGATGAAATAATTTTACACAAAGTAAAGCGCCTGTCTGGGTTCGAACCTACGACCTACAACTCGTAAGTCGCGGCCGATACCACTGGGCCACCACTGCTCACATTAGAGTTATCGCATTAGAGTATTGTCAGCTATTAAGGAGTTACTGAGATATAGAAACCCACACTGAAATCATTGCCAGCTACGTTTATTTAGGGGTAGCATAATTAGTCTATAACATGTCCACTGTTGGGACACAGGCCTCCTTTCGGTGAGAGGGAGTGGCACCACGCGGGCACAGTGCGGGTTGGTAGATGTGATGAATTAGGGGTGCTGAAATAGTGTAAAGGTGACCCACACTGATATTCACAAGTGATATTTTTGTATGCTAAAACAATTGACTGATGCAAATAACATCAGTCAATTGTTTACTCAATTTTTTGCTAATATTTCCTTCTTCTATAGTCATTGTAGTCAAAGGACTTCGTTTACAAATAGACGCATTGCGGGGTAATTGCGTAATTAACACACTTACGGTAGTAACTAATGGCTTTCATTTTGACAGTTCAACAACATTCATTGCGTTATTTACGTTGTTGAGCAGATACATTTTTCGAACTTAAGAAAACTTAATGTGTTACGCAATTATGGTGCCGTTTAATAATGTAATACATTTTCATTCAATATTAATAACTAGCGGCCCGGCCTAGCTTCAAACGCGTGCAATTTTTTTTTCGAATTTCCGAAATTTTCTTTCATACAAAACTTATCCTGACAATACCAAACACAACAAAAAAGCGCGTACAGTCACATCTAAAAGTATGTATACACTTGGCAATTTTCAATTGCGATTTTTTCGTGAAATAACGAATGCAACGTTGAAATACGACACTTAACATAAACCTATGGGTTCGAAAATACTATTTTCGTAATAACATAAAATTTCATTTAAAAGTAAAGGAGAAAATCGCCTTTGAATAAAGCCAAGTGTATACATACTTTTAGACGTGACTGTACATGCGCTTACAGATATTTTAGCGACTTTATTGTATACTATGTAAGAAAGAATAACTTATGTATGATGCTTTAAGTAAGAATTTGTCAACGGTAAGTTTCAACGTTGCGTAGAAATCAGGTAGCTTGTTGAACCAAGGTGTTGCAAATAAGAATAAGTATTTTACAAGACTTAAGGAGACAGAAAATATCCGTCTGTCACTGCATTGCTTAACTCAGCATCAACTCAATATTATCCATTGTCTCCATATTTAGGATTCCGTCTCAAAAATGCGTTTATTAGAAGCTGAAAATAGTTTGTCCATTTCGGAAAGTCGACTAAGCCTGCTTGAATTTGTTATAAAGATAAAAACGATACAATATTTACAGTCTTGAGAAAATAATTTAGTTAAAACCCCATCCAAATCTGATTAGTCGTTTTTGAGAAAATCGCGGACATACAAACATACATACATACGGGTCGAATACAGAACCTCCTTTTTTGAAGGCTTGGCTCAAAAAATGACATTGAGTGGGTTTTATAATTGCAATTTATAGATACAAATACAAAGTAATACCTACGTGTATAAATAACCGAAATGGTAATACGAAGTCTTAAACCTGTAAAACTTCTCTTGTCGTAATTATCGATCCTTATCTAACATTCCCTTCCCGCATAATTGATTATCAAGATTTAAAAGTATGCATTTAAACCTTTTTGGTCCTCATGAATACAGGATCGTGTACGTACTTAAGGAATCATTTACCAAAAGTGGTTCTCGAAAATTGTGATTGGATACTCGATATTACGTTTCTGGGTACCTATAACTTTCAGGGTTTTGAATGTTTTGATATGCAATTATAGCATTATAACATTTGTAACTTACGAATTAAGCTACATTTTACATACATACATTAACTGACGCCATCTTCTCATTGGGGCAGGCAGAAAATACAGAACGCCACCTGCTACGTACTACGGAACCATTGTTGAATTGTAGAGTGTTTAAAAATTTCGTGCCAAGAGTCACACTGCGCAGCTACATAGATGTTGACGCAGATGTTGCACAGAGATAGCAAATTCCTAATTAGTAGGCAGGTGAAAAACAAGGAACCTTACCAGCGTTTTATACAATTTTAACAACATTCAACCCACAAGCATGCCAAAAGTAGTTTTATCAATAATTGTAACGTCACTTAACCTGTCAATAATAATAAGCGTATACTACGGAACTCAGGCATTTAGTTCGCTCTCAACCAATTCCCGCCACGTGGGTAGTCCTCGATGCCTCGTAAATACCAAACTTTATCGCCGGCCTCGTTGCGAAAAAAATATAAAAATGTTATTGTGCCTCTTTTCTGTGGCCGCCAGTGGAATGTTTATGCCTTGCGCCTTTTAGTGAGTATTACGATTGGTTACTGCGTGTGATTGCGGAGATGGTGTTAAACTTTAATGTTTCTAATTTTAAATGGTTTTGCTTCAAGGGAATTTTAATATTTTTACTGATACTTTCTCGATGGACTTTGAAGCTTCTTTTAAAGTTCAAATTGCATTGAAATTGTTGCGTAATTGTTTCTAAAACCACTTAGAAGTTTAAATCAATATTATTGCTATGCCTACAGTAGATAATGTAAGTATATTCTATAAAACTCCCAATCCTCTACGTCAGCATATTCATCGGCCAAGTTTTTTTTTTCTTTTTGACGGACTTCTAAAAAGGAGGAAGTTTTCATTCGACGATTATTTTTGTTCATTGAGTATTTATATCAATGAAAGAAAACAAGACCTCTTCTTTATTGACAACGTTGAGGCACCGCTCAGATTGAATGAACTAAAAGGCCTTGTGCTGTATCCATTCAATCCAACAAACATGGGCTATAAAATCATTTAGCATGTAGCCTGCCAATACGAACTCCAATCAATAATTACTCTCGCCCTATATCCCACTCAAAACGAGAAACCATCTTTGCCAGCCTCAACATTCGAGTGACAGCTACAATTTGCCAGTCATTAAAAATTAATTTCGTTCCATTCAACATTTATGCAAGACGAAATAAAGAAATGCCCAAGTCCGGCCAAGGCTGGCTTGTGCCACGTTAATGATAAATTGATTCAATATTATTATATCATTAACGCAATTGCATATTTATTACTATTATTGCAAAGGGGATTGAAGCTGTTAACATGTCAAGGGTGTCTGTGAGTAATTGTGCTTGTATTAGGCTCATTAATAATTTGGAATAACTAACAAATCCTTTCTACTTAAATATTCAAGCTTATCAAGCTGAAATTGATTGAATTTAGTTCAATAAGGAACATTTACAATTAAGTTGTAATATTTTCACTTTTGTCCATTTTTATTTGGTCGCCCGTGTAAACATAAGAATAAGCCTATAACGTTCCCAATGCTGGGACACCGGCCTCCTCGCTGTAAGAGGGAGTGGGCTGTAATTCACTGCGCGCGCCCAGTGCGGGTTGGTAGATGTCCCATGTCTTCGATTTTTTGTTCTAGGACATGCCGGTTTCCCCGCGATGTTTTCCTTCACCGTTTTGAGAGCAGTGGTGATGAAATAAATTACACAAAGAAAAGCGCCTGCCTGGGTTCGAATTACAACCTATAACTCGTAAGTCGGAGCCGTTACCACTGAGCCACCACTGCTCCAGTCTACCATGATTTATATCGTCACATATAATAGTTCATTGGCACTTTGAAATTCTGGCTAATATCTACTTCCTAAAACAAATGAGCATCTACAATCAAATGCGGTACCAACAAACGTTTGTAGAAACCAAAAGCAATTTGTTTAGCAATCGATAATGATTAATTCTTCACCAAATGTTGAGATGCTCCAATGATCATTCATTTTAATCGTAACATAGAATCAATTTGTATTGATATTCCCATTGAAATTGATTGAAAGTTTCTATTTGGCATGTAGGTTTTTTAACCGATCCACTAATTCGCATTTTGTGCTCCTAAAATATTATTGAAAACTCTAATATGTATAATAATGATTGCGCCTCTTTTTGTGAACCTTAAAAAAAATCCTATAATATATGAGGAGCTTCTAAAAATACAAAAAATAACCAATTAACTGCGACCGGCTAGCGATCATCTCACTTGAGAAAAAATTGCAGAAGCTCAAAAAGTTAGACGTTCATTTACCATTATCTTTTCGTATTACAAAGATGATCTAATTATTTATATATCACTGCCTTTTCGGTCAAACGTTAGCAAATTAGAGCTGAAATGAATTGATATCTAGGCTTGCATGGACCAGAATGTTAATATAATTATGTCGCAACCGCATATTAAATTATTACGGCTTATGATCACGATCTTAAATTTTAAGAGCATGTTTTATGATCTGTAATAATTAAAGCGCTTTTAGTTAATGTTGGAAGAACTTTATTGTGCTTCTTATAAAATTGCAAGTTAACGTTGGTACAATATTAACGCAATATAGGTACCTTCGCAATGAATGTTAATGTAGACTCGTGTGGTCCTCTATTAGAAATCATATGAATTGTATATTTATTTCGTCTAAGTTTTGTTATTCATGCTTTGAAATATTCTTTTATTCATCTTATTTTACATGGATCGCAGTGCAAGCATATGCACTAAGGCTCACTTGCATCACAAATCATTAAATTTACGTTTAGCTCTCTCACTAAAATTAAAGTTAACGTAAAATAGGCACAGAATAATGTTTAGCGCTACCTAATTCCCAAAAGTAATTAGCCATTTGTGGTGCAACCGCGCCTAAGGCCGATCACACAATAAAACGCGCCAGGCGACGGGGCGCAGATAACGTGCCCCTCTTCGTGATTTTTTACATACAAATTCAATAAAAATGGGCTTCCGTGCGGGGATTTTGGCTCCGTGTCCTGCGTCCCGTCGCGTGGCGCTTTGTAGTGTGTGACAATCCGAAAGTTAGGTTAGGTTAATTACCTACTTAGGTACAATTTAAAAATCACAAGACTATATTTTGCAGAGTAGCGCCCTTAAACTTTCCTTACTTTTTGCCAAATTGTATTACAGAACCAAGTAATTCCCATGGCTAAACCTATGGAACTCTTAGCTCTAATTACGATAAACCATAATGATGTGTTAGCATGTAAAGCGGTGTTTAACACCTGTACCCAGACCATGGCGTCAGTGGGACATTACCATGATATTATGGAGTTACCCTAGTGGGTGTGAGACTAGAAATTGTTTTGAATATTTATGTAGTATTGACAGGCAAACGGTAATGATAAAGTATCATCGTTAATTATAAATTGAAGATGTTTGGTGTGAATCTTTGTGTTGTGATTTCGTAATTTAAGTGCTATTGTTTGCGATTTTGTGCAGTTAGGTTTATCTTGCAACTAACGTAGATACTTACCTAAGTGTATAGTGGAAAATTGTTTTATGCCCGTGAGTATGAATAAGTTTATAAAGCGGAAAAACAAGTTGTGATATGTGATTGTCAATCTGTCGGGATTTTATTAAATATAGCTCTACACGTACCTAAGCCGTTTTTCCAGTTGAGTGAAATCAGGCTATGCTTCAATTAAAATCCCATTCATTTTCATTGTACTTACCAAGCAATGCTTAACTTGAATATCAGCTACTTACCAAACAATGCCAAACTTAAATATCATACCTACTTAATTCTGTTCCCGCATCAAATACCCTAAGGTACGAATAAGTCCATACTAATATCACACCCTGGACACTCCATACAACGCTCGCAAAATAATTACCTACTACTACTACATTAAAAAATGACGTTTGTATACGTATGAATGTGTGCGTGAGGTACTTGTGTTTGCGAGCGCTCTTGTTAAAGAACTGCGACGAATACGCCGAAGTGCGCGGTGAGGTGCGGTAACTGATGTTAGTGCGGGGAAGGGAGTGTCCTTTATGTACGTAGTACTTTAAGTATTCTGTGCTAATATTATAAATTCGAAAGTAACTCTGTCTGAATGGTACCTTTTCACGCCTAAACCACTGAACGGATTTCGATATCATTTGGCAAGGAGATAGATGGCATCCCGGAAAGACATAGCCTACTTTTTGTCCCGGTAGCACGTTCTTGTGGGATAAATTCTGACATACATGTGGGCGGAGCCGCGGGAAGAAGCTAGTACTTATACCTGATATTTATGAGTTTTCAAGTAAGAGTTAAGTAAATAGTAGTCAAATATGTATTATTATTACTTGTTTTATAATATATGTACCTACAGTCACGTCTAAAAGTATGTATACACTTGGCTTTATTCAAAGGCGATTTTCTCCTTTATTTTTGAATGAAATTTTATGTTATTACGAAAATAGTATTTTCGAACCCATATGTTAATGTTAAGTGTCGTATTTCAACGTTGCATTCGTTATTTCACGAAAAAATCGCAATTGAAAATTGCCAAGTGTATACATACTTTTAGACGTGACTGTACCTAAACCCCAAGATATTTGACATTTACTTTTTCATGAAGCGATTCTTCGCTTCCCTTAAATTCAAACTTTCCTTTATAAAATGTTATCAATTTCCACCTGATTACACCTATTCACGTCGTTGAATCCCTAAATTCCCTATAATGATAACCATGGTAAAATATGAGAGGAGAGAAAATGTAGACTTGCATTAATTTACAATATTTACATGAAACTGAGTTTTGAACACAATATCTTCAGTTATTCGTGATCAGTTTATGTCTTTGTAAGGGATAAGCCAATCAGAATGTTTGGTAGCGAGGCAGAGACTGCTCAGGGTGTGATGTATAGGTATACTTCAAAAGTAATAGGTAGGTACATATACTAGCAATCTGCAGACTTGGGTTGTGACCAGTTGATTGCAATCCTCTGATTACCCTTTTTGCAAATACAGGCGTAATACTGTTTGTTCTAGAGCATATTTTATCTTACTTAGGACAAAATAATGCCGACAGAAGTGCACACTTGAACAATTACGTGTGTATTTTTTTAATCGTCATATAAACAAAACACAAGCAGAATACTTTGCCATCACTCACTGACATATCGGAAATACATTAACCCGTGTACATTCCGAGGACAGCCGAACACATCCGACGCGGTGTCGGTTACGGTAACAGTGGCGCGAATTCAATGGTGTTTTCCCATTTCAATGCCCAACGCGTCTAAAGAAGTTTTCACTTAAAAAATGTCAACTTCCTTCACACACATAAATCTTACAGATAATGATAGCCTTTTAAATCCCACGACTAGGAAAACTCCATAATGTCTAAACCCTAACGAAACCAACTTTCAAAAATAATTCGCAGTTAAGTACTATCACGAATATAAAGACGTCAGCCAACTTATAACTAGTGCAATGCTGTTAAGTTGGTACGACATGCACGCCAACTGTTCCAAGTAATAAAGTTAGAACTTATATTTAATCTGCATTCCTATTTGCAGACTAGTTTTGTTCGCGAAGTAATTATTTAAGTCATAGAATGGTTGTTCACGCAAGGAGAGCAAGCGAGAAATGATAGCATTGGCAACTTTTCAGTAGTGTAATGAAACAACCATATTATGTTGCAAGTGCCTATAATATACGATAGGTAATTGAAGGTAACTATAATCACAACATGGTCAAAACATTATGAGGAAACCGGCATGTTATAGAACCAAAAATTCGAGGACGTGACATCTACCAACCCGCACTGGGCCCGCGTGCTAGATTACCCTCTCGAAAAGAGGAGGCCTGTGTTCCAGTGGGAATATTATAGGCTGATTATATACTTATGATCACAATATTATGATTAGCTTAGGATTGTATGAAAAAGCTTATCTATCGTTCCGTACCACAATATCATCATGAAGTCTTGAATCTCAAAAAGACCTGAAGCCAATTCTCGTAATTTAAAACGTCCAAAATCTAGTCTCAGTCTCATCTCAGCGACAAGCATATGTCAAAAACTTATCAGTGTAGGGAAATTTAATCTATTTTTGACAGATTGAGACTGAGATCAGACTGTGAACGTTCTTAAAATTACGAGAATTGCCCCTCTGGTTATGTCAAAATGTGTCCCAAATGTCCGTTCACCTGCACCCTTGTCGAATTGAACAACTCCTTTGCCTTTTCTTGCAACGCATTCAATAATCGCATCGTTTTGGTATTCTTGTTTAGTAATTTATTTATTTTAGAATGAAAAAAAAAACATTCTTGTACCTATACGGGCCCATCAAGCTTTATACATATACACCGTAAACACTACAGATCTATATCTGTAGTGTTTAATCTTTTAGCATCTATATGCTAAAAGATTTAACTCCTGTAAATCCCCTTTCTACTTTATAGAAATAAAATAATTAATACACTATGCAATTAATGTCAAAACGAACTCCCAAGTCGCAGCGGTAGCTTATAAGCAAACCATATCGCGTGATAGCCGTAGTAGAAATGTTAAGATGTTTTATTAGTCTAGACTGAAATTGAACTCTAGGTAATTAATAATAGAGCACGGAATGTTTGTTTTACAGATAGGTAACAGGATTAAGACGTGAAAAGGTTTACAAACAAAAGAAGAGCTGTTACAAAAACTTCGTAGCGTCGAATTGAAAACCCTCTGTCGAGTGTTTCGCCAGATACCTTTTATTCGAGGAATAAAATTAACGTTTGACAGTTTTTGTATGAAATAACTGTCAAAATTACTCCTCGAATCTGGGCTTGAAAACGTTACCAATTCACATTAAAAATAACGTTAAGTAACGGTATTTCCATAGAGATACTTGCATATCGGTATGATTTGGTAGCGTTACTTAGTAGCATAACATTATAAGAACGTTAAAAATTGCGTTAAAAATTAACGGTATTTTTAATGTTATTGTGAAAATAGTGGTAACCAGTAAACGGTATATTTTGGTTATTTTATGCGACGTTGCCGTTTTCTCCAAGGCCGCGCGGGCGCGGCACGGCGACGAGTAGCGGCGGGCGACGGCGCGCGCCCCTCTGACGCCTGTTGCCATTTCGTTTGTCGTCTTCTCAACTCTCACGGCAGTCGGACGCGCTTACAGAACACGCTCGCGAATTATTACTTCAATTTAGATTAGCTACTACAGTTTACTACAGTTTTTGTGTTTTGAGTAACGATTACAAAAAGTTCAACATGGGGCGTAAGAAAAGAAATGTCGTCTATAGATATTTTGAAATAAATGATGACAACACCTCAACTTGTTTAGTGCCAGAGTGTAGAAAAAAATTAAAGGTAAGTTTTAAAATACTTAATTATTATCTGTACTTATGTAACTCAGTGCTGATTTTCTATATGGTCGACTGCATGGCGATTATAACAATCTTATGGACTAGGTACCTATATCTTGGCCTCTTATTTTTATAAAACTCTCGCTAAACCAGTTCAAGGTCAAAATGTTATTACCATGCGGTCGACTGAGATGATACCTACAAGATTTCGTTTGAAGAATGAGATATTTTTATATTTCAATCTTCATTTTCAAACTTACTTACAATAAGTGAATAAAATATTGTTATTTCACAGTCAACCACTTCAATTGGTCCCACTGTCGCCGTCGGTCGGCTACCTACCTACTAAGTATACTACCTAAACTACATCTTAGGGCCAAAACACATTACACACATTACGATGTCATAAAAACTCCGACGTCCAGGCACGTCCAGGGTCGAACGCCGCTACACTGTGGTTAAAAAACCCGAATTAAGCAAATTATAAGATGCAAATAATAATTTCTAGCTAAGTCAGCCTTTCCGATCAGTATGTGCCTAATAGACATAAGTCAGTCCTGCGACCTCGTACCTACCACTCATACACAAATACCTACATGTGTTTTGTTTTGGCCCTTAGAGTTGGTTTGCGTGCGTCTCGCTCAGTCGGTATCTACAGTGTGTAAGTAACGTGTTTCTATGCGTTTCAACTAAGTACCTATAAGATGACCTTGGCGCAATATAGTCATAACAATTACGTTTAACAAAAAATACCTACTTTGTGCAAATTAATTTTCAATAATGTTTATTATCGTTATTATCTTGTTAGTGTTATTTTAATATGATTATTGTTTATATAAGAAAGAAAATAAAAGGAAGATTATAAGAAAACGTGCATGAAGTTACAATACGTCGCCAATGTCATCCTGTTCTTAGTTGAAGCATAGTATATTTCACCAGCTTGGCAAATTGGCACTTACTTCATACCTACCTACTTGCCTGTGTTTTACGTGTGTACATGCGAATACGCTACTATTTTCTGTTTGCTCAACGTAACGTAATTTTAATTTGTGCTTGGAGTTTGCATTTGGGCTGCGTAGCATTATGCTAGTGCTAGTGCAGGTGAACAGCCTGTTGTTCTTTGGTTGTGGTACCTACTATCCTATATTTAATTCGTGTTTAGATAATTCGAACCATTCGTTGTGGGATATTCAAATAAAAAGTACCTAACATTTTGCTGTTTTCGGTCAGTTATTATGAAATTAATGATTGTTGTTTATGGCACAATTTTGTACCGAATGACCCCCCCCCCCCCCTTATCTTCGAAACTACTGAGTCTAAAATTCTGAAAAAATATACAAATAATAGTTATTTTGTTTTTGTGTAGATTACAGGATAACCTATTAGAAATACTTATACAAGGTCTCTTTGACATCGATGCACAAACGAATTCTACGGATCTGGTACATGATTCTGGACCCTCCAGTGGTGGAATTTTTCGTTTTAAAATTAAAATTTAAAATAGACACTGGATATAGGGTGACTGGTAATTAGTGAACGATATTTGAACACATGATTGTACTCATGATTACAAACAACTTTCCCAAAGAAACTTTTAAACACATTAGTTTTATTTTTTTCACAATAACAAAACAGCTGGCGCACACGGAAAGTTCAAACTTCGCGCGTGCGCGCCGCCACCCAATCAGCTGTTAGCGGTGAGGTGCAAAACTGATGAGTAAGTATACCAAAAAGTTTCTTCAGGAAAGTTGTTTGTAATCATGAGTACAATCACGTGTGAAGGGTACTTAAATATTGTTCACTAATTACCAGTCACCATATATGTATACAGTCCGTCGGTTTAGGTAGTTAACTAAATGTAAATAATTATATTTAATCTAAAGGTGGGCTAAAAATTTTATCTAAAAGTTTTTACAATTAGGTATTTACCTAAATCGATGTTAGGTAATAAACTAGATCTTAAATAATCTGTGTATGTCTTTTATACTACTTTCTTACAATAAAAAGACATACCAAGATTGTTTACGTTTAGTTAACTACCTAAACCGACGGACTGTAGTTTTAAAGTAACATGTTACAAAAATGAGATTCGCTTGGAACTTGCATATGAATCCGTTTCGCACTTGGCTGGTTTTTATTTGAATTTCCCGTTACTTCTGGTGCTGGTGCTGTTTCAAACTGTATCTCTAAAAAAACCCGAGACCTCAAAAATGCTGTTTTCTCTGTGTTCTTAATTCTGTATTATTGCCAGTTTGCTTTGCATGTTTTTTTTTTCTATTGCAGACGCAGCATGGCGCAAATTTGCTAAAACATTTAAAGCATGTGCATAAAGATATACATAAAGAAATCGTAGAAATTAATAATAGTCGTCAAGATCCCGATATGGCCACTAAGTCAACTACTATATCTGACACTGTGCTTAAGGAATGCACCAATTTGGTAGCCATTCATGGTCGTCCCTTTTCAATGGTTAACGATAAAGCTTTCCAAAATTTGCTACCTATGATACCCGGAAATACCAGCACTATTAACGCTATTAATATTAAAGAAAATGTGCGCTTACTGGCTACAAAAATGAGAGATGAATTAGCATTTACGTTACAAGATAAAATTATATCGCTGAAAATAGACATCGCTTCGCTTGCAACGAGAAGTTTTATGGGGATTAATTGTCAATATTTAATGGAGGGGCAGCTTGTATTAAGAAATTTAGGAGTGATCGAAATTTTTCAGCGCCATACTTCAGAGCACCTCAAAGATCTACTGGTGTACAACCTTCAGCGGTTCCGTATTGACACGGAAATTAATAAAAAAATCTATTGCATCACAACTGACAATGGCGCTAACATGATTAAAATGACCAAGCTCCTTAACGATATGGACAATTGTGTCACCCTTGACAGGAACACTATAGAGGCCGGCCCCAGCTCCAGCCAATGTGATGATGAAAACGCAGATACATGTAATGTTTCTGATTCAGACTTTGAAAATTCTGATTTTTATTTTGACGTTGAAGAAGCATATACTGCACAATTAACAAATATACTCAGAGCGCAGTTTACTCATATTACTGGCGAAAATGTTGAGTATAAAATTGGCATAGTAAGATGTGCCGCACATACTCTTCAGTTAGCGCTACATGATGCTTGTGATGATGTAGCCTTTTCTAATCTGATTTCGAGTTGTAGAGAAGTTGTACGACGCTTGCGGACACCACAGTTTGTGAGAATTATTAGAGAACATAACAAAAATGTACCTAAATTAGACTGCTCTACCCGATGGCATTCTGTAACTGACATGGTAGAAAGTTTGCAATCGCTGAGAGATATATGTGCAACTGATGTCCGGCTTCATTTACCTGACTCAACATGGGATACTTTGACAGAAATCCTGAAATCTTTGACACCTGCAAAACAGTTGACAAAAAAACTACAGGAGGAACAACTGACAGTCGGAGATTTTTATCTGGCATGGATGATGTGCCAATTCAAGTTATCCAAAATAAAGACCAGACTGTCCGAAAACATAATTGAATCGATGAAAGAAAGGCAAAAACTTCTATTTGAAAATGATGTTTTTATTAATGGAATGTTTTTAGACCCAAGAGTAAATTCAGTGTTGACATCTGTACAACAGAAAAAAGCAAAAGAAAACTTAATCCTACAATACTTAACAAATTTTGAATTGGAACAGATAAACAAAGAAAATAACATTAGTAATAGTAACATCAATAGTACAACAACAAATGACCATTCTGAAGCGCAGATTGAACTAGACGATTTCTTAAATGCAAGTTATATAAATAGACACGATGATTTAATGGATTTGTTAGACTTGGATAGAAATGACCGTAACGCGCTGAACAGTTTACAGGAATCTTTTGATGCCTTTTTAAAAGAGCCACTTCTTCAGTCTACAGAAAGTGTCTTGACGTACTGGGAAAGGTCACGTTATAAGTTTCCTCTTTTGTACAAATTATCTACCATCGTATTAGCTGCACCAATGACACAAGTTAGTGTAGAGAGGTTATTTTCTTCACTTAAGTTTGTAGTATCTAATTACAGATACTCCATGAAAGACGACGTCATTGAAGATTTACTATTCATACGTAGTAATAATATTTTTAATAAGTAGCTTTCAATAGAAAGCTCAAAGTTATTATTCAGAATATTTTTTTTTTAAATGAGACTGTCGAGTACCTCCAAACCGTCCTTATAGCCACCTATAAGGACGGTTTGGAGGTACTCGATGATGATGCACCACTGCATTTATTGTATTTTTATATCCGTAATGATTAGGTACATAAAGAAAAAAAAAAAAACAATTTTTTTATTAAACCTTGAAGGTTTTATTTTTAATTAAGTAATCATAATTAAACATAGATTAATGTATCGCTTTGAAGTCCGAAATATATAGTTTTTGTACTTAAAATTGTCTTTGATTTATTTATTATATGTATTCCTATACCTTTTCCGTAAATTTAATAATCACTAGTAAATACTTTTATAGTTCACACTTCTTATTATTATTATTGAAAAATATTTTATTAAAAAATAAATTTTTTTAATTGATACGAATGTAACAAATCAATCTAGATATGTCTAACTGCCTATGTTATACGTGTCTACATATTATATGGCCCAAAAGTATAGTACAGCTGGTGCCCTGAGACAGATAATCCCTAGAGTCAACATTCCGTCGGTTTAGGTAGTTAACTAAATGTAAACAATCTTGGCATGTCTTTTAATCTAAAGGTTGGCTAAAAATTTTATCTAAAAATGTTTACAATTAGGTATTTACCTAAATCAAAGTTAGGTAATAAACTAAATTTAAATAATCTATGTATGTCTTTTATACGACTTTCTTGAAATAAAAAGACATACCAAGATTGTTTAAGTTTAGTTAACTACCTAAACCGACAGGCCTAGACGATTTTCCTTAGTTTAATTTTTAACAGTTGCTGACATATAAGACACCACTAGTTTTTACCCGCAGCTTCGCCTGCTTACATAAAATATAGCCTATGTCACTCAGGAATAAAGCAGCTATCTATCGGTGTTTTTTGCAATCGGACCAGTTGTTTCAGAGATTACCTCCTACAAATAAAAAAAACATAAAAACAAACTTACCTCTTTATTATATTAGTGTAGAATTTGTGTACAGTAATGTCGATAGCATAGATGCAGGCCACATTTTTTTTTCTCACTTTGCTGGATACATGATTAGACAAACAAAATCATCACCTTTGTCCTCAGATTTAAACACAGAGCAACAAAAAAAGTAATCCCGCGTAATAATATAAGATTTTATAAAATCATTGAAGGCTAAACCAAAAAAATACATTATTTTTTTCTTTCAATGCTAGGTATTAAAAAAATAAATCAGTCATAACTCGAAAACTACGAAAAATTGTAGAACATGCGTAAAGGTTATTCAGGATTATCTAGGGGTCTTCTATCTCTGGGCTTCAAGTTACCATACTTTGATACCCTGTATATTCTAACATAATAGGAACAAGAAAAAACAAACTTATTTTCTACTCTCTCATAATTTTAAGTAACGACAGCTGATCACCATGAGTCGCATAGATAGTGACTCTGCACTACCTACTTTAATCGATACCAATCAGTTACGTTATGCTACACTGTAATCGTAGATATTGTACATTTAATTATTTTTCTCTGAATCTGTTAAATCTATTTCACTAGAATGACAATTTCTGATAGTGTCTACAAAATGTAAAATTTTCGTATATACACGTGTCCGCATGCAGGGTTGGATAAACTGTAATTCTCCTTGTAGTAGGCGTGAAAAATTCTCATTTCTCCCATCATTCCCAATACAGTTATTAAATATGACACAGTCTGAACAGGTCTTTTCGGAGGTGCATTCTGTAACCGTTTTAGGTATTTTTTTGGTCTCACTTTCTGTAACCATTCCAGCTACTTCCTTGTTCTCACATGTATCTTCTTGCTTTATTTTTTTCAGCATTGTTGTCCGTATTTTAGTTTTAAGTGCCGCATCTATTTCGAATTGGTTATTCCAGTCACATGTAAATACGTCAGGTGACATGTTTCGCTTTGCTGAAATATAATTAGGTAGGTATATGCTAGGTACGCTTAATATAGAAAAAAATCACAAAATATTCAATGATTATTTTATTGAACTTACCCATTTTGAGGCTAAAGAAAAGGCTTCAGTCAGATTCGCTTTTTTACGATTGCACGTTACGTTGGCAACTTTCACAACTCAGAATAGCAAAGAGAATTAAAAGAATTAAACACGCAAATAGTCGTACGGCACAGTCTTAACGTCGCTGCGTCTGACACTCTTGCGATTGGACGATAGCGACGGTAACAAAACTAACTCATAACGATAAAATTTACGATAGCGTAGATTTTAACGTTACATATGTTTAACGATAAAATGTGCCAGATATAACGTTAAATAAGGTAACGTTATATATTAGATAACGATATCTGCATCAAAAGGCCGTAACGATACCATATTTTTAACGGTATTTCAAGCCCTGCCTCGAATTAAATTATCAGATGATTGAAAAATCAGCCCATAATGAGTTTTATATTGTGAACGGTTTATTTTAAAGATAACTCTCATTCTTTTTGTCACTAGGCCGTCATTCTCTGCCACCGTGGACCTTCCAATAATCGCTTTTACTTTGAACAGTCATAAGAACTTTGGCCACAAGAATTAATTATATGTATACAGGTATCGTACTGGATAATACGATATCCCTTGGCAAGACTGGTTGTCAGATTTTCGGGCTTCTGACTATACGTAACGACTGTCAAAAATCCCCGAATGACAGCCGGGAACAACGGCTTAACGTGCTTTCCGAGGCATGGAGGGAACTTGGTATGTAAAGATGGTCACCCATCCACGGACGAACCGCGGCAAGTGTACCTTAACCTGATCGATCGACCCATGCGGCTGTTATTACTTAGCCACAAATAAATCATGCACAGACAACTTTAAAAAGTACCACAGAAAAAGGCAAAAACGTTGGCAACCTGATGTAATTCTATTACATGTAATTCCAAAGGTGTTAACAGGTAGTGTAAATACAAATTAACACAAATTGACAATAACATTAGTTCCATAACCTGATCATTAGAAGCACACACTTAATAACGTATGTATTTGCGTATAAATTACATAATATTTACCCACTAACGCTACATGACCGACCATTGCAGTAACCATTACTACGGCCAGTTATTCACACAATTTAATCAGTAGATTATGTAATTATTTATCTGTTATAAACTTAGTGTATTTGCTATCTGTGCCAGAGTTTATGTTAACTTTGATTCAATGGTTATTGCCTCTTCAATTATGTTACGTGCGGAGTTAGAGGTCTTGACTGTTGCCGGTAGTACGGTACGTTTTAAGAGCATTTTCACGTCAATGGAGAAATTGAGTTCGAAGGTTAATTGATAAAAATATTTCTTTGTTGCACTGTATTCCTTATTTGACTGTAGAGCAGTGGTGGCCCAGTTGTAATGGGTCCGACTTATAGGCCGTGGGTTCGAACCCAGGCAGGTGCTTTACTTTGTGTAAATTATCATCACCACTGCTCTCAAAACGGTGAAGGAAAACTTCCGGAAAATTGCCAAACTTAAGTGGCAGTGGGCAGGGCACATTGCTCGCAGAACAGATGGCCGATGAGGCTGAAAGGTTCTGGAGTGGCGACCGCGTACCGGAAGACGTAGCGTTGGATGGCCACCCACAAGGTGGACCGACGACCTTATGAAGGCCGCAGGAATTCGTTGGATGCGAGAAGCACAGAACCGGTCGAAGTGGAGGTACTTGGGGGAGGCCTATGTCTTTCGGCTGAAATGATGATGATGACGAAGTTCTAACTTAACAGACAGCTGTGCTGCTGGGGAGTATGTTGCGCCACTTCTTCTTCCCAACTAGCTCTAGGAACTGATGAAGGGCGGGCGTTTCGGAGGACTGTCTTATGTAATTTTGACGTTCAAAAATTTCTGATTCTCAGCCTAATTTGCATAAATTACTTTTGATTTTGATCTCTGTGTCTTATGTTTACGTAGGTATGCACAGTAATTATCTCTTGTTTCTTGTAGCGGTCATTGGGAGGCTTAGTGGCCACTTGTAGGCGTTAAATGGTTTGATGTGATTATTGACTTTCTATCCCTTTATACAATTTGATTGATCAATCAAACGGTGAAATAAGTACAAAGAGATAATTGGAGTAATTTTAACTCCTATCAATGTATCACTTGTTACTATGATTGACCTCTAGTGCTATATGAATGGGCAATCGTGTGCAGTTAGATTTTATTGTGATTTGACTGCTAAAATAAAAGGCTTGAACAAGTTAACTTGAGTAATGCCGTTTAGCGTTGATAGTATACTTACAATGCTTTCCGAACAACATTTTACAGTTTTCATAAAATATGTCCTTTACGTATTACTAGCTGCGCCCCGCGGTTTCACCCGCATAAGTTTCGATCCCGTGGGAATATCGGGATGAAAAGTATCCTATGTCCTTTTCCGGGACTCAAACTATCTCTATACCAAATTTCATCTAAATCGGTTCAGCGGTTTGAGCGTGAAGAAGTAACAAACATATAAACACACACACTCACAAACTTTCGCCTTTATAATATTAGTATGAAGTATGATGTGATGTGATGTAATTAGTGTGATAATTGACATCACAATTTCAAGAACTTACCTTTTATGAGCAGACTCATATTAGGCCATTATTTTTTTTCTCCAGTCCATTTATATTGCCATCGACATGATAAGAAGAAATTTAGGCCTTACTCGTATAAGACTTGTAACAAGCTCAATCTTTTTCAAAGAAACAAAAAGTACTCCAAATAATGTTCTTTCATCCGTAAACTACTAAGTTTTCAACGAGATAGAAACTCCTAAGTGATCTCCAATGGAAGGTACTACTGTGCCAATACTAGCTGCGAGTTCGGAATCCATTTGTAACGGAAAACTGCCAGTTCGAGGGCTGGGCTGTTTGCTCATGTCGAGGGGAACGGGGAAGGAGGGGAAACGTTTGTTGAATGAGAGTGCTTGACGCTTTAAAGTTTAGTTTGTGGTGATTTTGCTTGTTTAGGCGTGTAAAAGGATGTTACAATTGGCGTTGTAGCCGTTGTATGACCCCGAGACATATATATAGAACAGTTATACTGGTTTTACTAACACTAGACAAATCACCCTATCACACTAATATTATAAAGGCGAAAGTTTGTGAGTGTGTGTGTGTATGTTTATATGTTTGTTACTTCTTCACGCTCAAACAGCTGGACCAAGTTTGATAAAATTTTGTATGGAGGTAGCAGACACCCTAGATTAACATATATACATATGTAACATATACCGCGGGGCGCAGCTAGTGCTTAAATAAAAGCGCGCTGTTGCGTTTTCAAAACTCGATTTAGAACCGAAAGAGAATCCAAAAGCGTGTTTCTATTTAGGCATTCATTTAGCTGTCGACGCCGTCGTCTAGTGAAAACAGAATAAGCCTGGACGTAAAGATCGTGGCGTTCTGTTAATTGTGACCTATCTAGAAATAAAGAAAGAAAGAAAATACGTTTATTTGCGGTGAAAATGACGCAAAAAAGAACATATTAAACACAGAAAATAATATAGAAAGGTAGGGGGAAACATGCGTCACATCCACGCAAAACGGCTATCGCTCAACATTATGCTGCGACCCTATGCAAGACAGAGCTCCAGCGCTGGTTTTCAGCGACAGCCGGCGCTGACGTAATGACGTCGTCCGGTGCAGCAAACAATTATTAAAAGAAAAATAATTGAATTTAAAAGTGATGAAATAATTATACTAAACAAGAAATAGACATAGGTACAGTACATGCTATGAGAATATCCTCCTTAATAAACATTTTACGCTCTATGTAGTGGCAACATTTCGAAGCGTCCTTATGAATTTGACGTAAGTGTAGTACCCAACGTGCACCAAAGAAATTATGTTGTGATTATGATCTCAGTGACAAAATGGTATTGCATAAAGTTCGCCGTTTCTTCTTGGTGAATCTTTCCGATTAAGGTGTCTGTCTATCTATCTGTGTATCTATGTATTTTTCAATATTATCCAGAGAATCCTGAATACAGGTTGAGCATGACCCACATAAATAAGTACTTAGGTATGTCATATACAGGATGTGAATATGCGTAAGCAATCTGTCTCAACTTAAGACCGTGGTGTTGAGTCGTGTGTTTCAACTTGGGACGTATTTTCTGCTCGTGACATTGAGTGAGAGCTCTGCATCATGTCACGTTTTTGGAGTAGGCTTTCCCTGTCTGTGAATGAGTGATGACATTGCATTCAAATTATATTGTTGGCGCATAAGTATTATCATAGAGAATATCTTTGGGTCTAGTATGAACGCGCAGAATAAACGTAACGTCAATTCGAACGATTTTAAAATTGAAAATAATCGTTACGCACAGAATTTATTTATATAATTGGAAGATTTTATTCATACTAAACATTATAGTACCTACCTGTTTCTACGGTGCTTGCCGCAAAAAAATAAACCAAAACGATATAGGATTATATTAGCATTTTCTGTAAAAAAATCGTTACGTTGTCTTTGGTCTACATAGAATTTAATATCATTGCTTCCTTATAACTCAGGAATATGCGCTTAACTGACCTTCACCATGTTATTAGTTTTTGAAATATTTAATAATTAAATAAACCTACATTTTGTCGTAGCAACGCTCAACATGATTTGAAATGAACACAGACACAGATAGCTTTGTAGGTTATGATTCTGACAAGTGTACCTCAGTGAATCTGAGTTATTTTATACAGGCTTATTTTTTTTATCACCATCCAAATTTTTACAGGGTATTCTACCCATGAATATGAACAACTTTCACAACGGGACCAACTCTGAAATCACGAAAAAAAAAACAGCCGTTTCATACATTTTGGTCAAGTAGGTATTTAACTTTTGTATGAAACAGCTGATTTTTTTTTCGTTATTTCAGAGTTGGTCCCATAGTGAAAGTTGTTCATATTCATGGGTAGAACACCCTGTAAAAATTTGGATGGTGATAAAAAAATAAGCCTGTATAGGGAAGACAATTTACTGCATCACTGTACAGTAACGTCATCAGTTGGAGCACGGGACCCGATCACGGGACCGTAGTCCCCGTGCTTCATCCAGGTGGAGAAACTAGGTGAAGCACGGGTCCGACCCTATTTTACCTACATATCGGTACGAAGTGTGAAGAAATAATATTTCTAACTACAACGGCCTATAGGGTTTCGAATTAAATTTTGTCGGTATAGGTAACTACCCGAGGTAGCGGGATTGTCCGAAAGGGTTACCGCTACCCCGGAACACAAAGGGCTAAGGAAGGAACACGGATAGGTTTTAGTCAGTAAGAGTGACACTCCCTTCCGCTCCACCCAGGGCGGGAGGGGGTCATTTGATGATTTCCCATCCATAAAAAAAAAAGTAACTACGAGTATTATCCGTCACGTCTCGGAAATATCGATCAGTTAAAACGTTTGTCACATAACTGGGCCACCATAATAACTTGCCCTCTTCTTTCTAAATGGAATCATTTTCGTATGGTCACGTAACTATGTTTTTCTCACCATGCCGTTTTCACCCTGCGGTGGGCGTGAATAATTCTATAGAATACTTATTTCTAAGTTTCCATAGTGCTGTGAACATAGAAATATTAGAAACTAGAATTGGCACTTTTATGCGGAGGAAATTAGCTCTAGGGTTGCGGGTTTTTACTAGGCACATGGGATTCTTTCTAAAAATGTGATACAGCTAGGTACTGTTTAAAAGCTAAAAATATTTTTCTTATCATCACAGCAGGTTTTTTAAACATGTTATTATTTTATAAACTACTTTTAACCGTCACGCTTAAATGCATATTTTAGTTGTGTCTCGTTAAAAGTGTCTCGTCCTTTGAAGGGGATAGTAAACAAGTAACTAACCCCACCTGGTTTAAGAAAATAGTTTGTGTCACATCAACAATGCAAAGTTTTCAAAGGGATATTAGGGAAATGTGTACTTTTACCGACACCAGGCTTTGCAAACTGTCTTCACCATTTTATGTCTGTGGTCACAAAACTATAGGAACATAACGGCTGCAATGTCGAATATTCTTTTGTCAAGTTTTTACACAAAAACAGATTTACGCGAAGGAATGCTTAATAGTTTAGGTTAAGGTAAAATCAATATTCATAAACGGTATTCGATCTGAATTGATTTCTGACCGGTGACCGTATTTTTATTGAATCGTCATAAATGGTGATTCATAAAATAGCTGTTTTTGACTACAGATTTCCTCATATTGTCTTCTTTTGTAGGCTTCTGTGTCACGAAGTAGACGAGAAAAGCTAGTGCTTCGGTAAAAAGAGAAGGCGAGTAAGTCAGCCATTTCATAAAGGACCTTTCAATTTCTAGACATTGACGGAAAGAATGGACGATGATTTATTTATTTTTACTTCTTGCACACAATAAGGTACAGGCGCCAGCACATCAAGCTACTACAATCTTTCAAATTTCTTTAATGCCGGGGCCAGACTATCGCGATAACGTGAAGATTTGCGTTGTCGCGACACGTCTGGCCAAAGAATTCGTCCTAGCGCGAATCATCTTCGCGAATACGAATGCTCTTCGCGCCGCTGTCGGTAAATTGACGCACATCAAAGGGTTTTGTCGCGACAAAGTTAGTGCGGTTGGCTACACTTCGCGCGTTTTAGTTGACTGCGATACGCCGAGCGGTTTCAACGTGTTTGATTGAACTTGTTAATCATGGATTGGAGTAATGAGAGGATATTAGAATTCACCACCATCATCTTTTATTCCTCTTTTTGACCTTTTTATTTTTGTTCAAGTAGGTAATAAAGATGCATCAAATAATTATTAGCCGCCATGTGATACATCGCAACCGCTTCTTCCATGTTTCCCGCGAAATGAATTATCGCGATGTTCCAGATTATCGCGACGACGTAGCGAAGTTTTTTTTTTTTATGTGGCCAAGCACTTCGTCATGGATCGAACACGAACTTTTATCGCGACAACGCGAACACGAATCTTCGCGTTCAAGTCTGGCCGTAGCATAATAGATTTTCAACTTTATCGCCAAAGCATAAGGTTCAAGGTTGATTGGGAAAATTTGACAGTTTTGGGTAGGTTTATGGGCTGCAGCGTCTGTACAAAGGCGGACTTAATACCTTAGGCATTCTCTACCAGTCAATCAAGAGTGGTGTAGATAAGATGACAAGTGCGCTGTTTAACAGGAGTCGGGGTTGATTGTCATATTCAGCATCGTCACACCGACATCCATATTAATATTATGAATCGTAAACTGAAAGAAACTGAAGAGATATTATGGAAATTATTAATTAATTAATAAGTAATGATAGCAACAATAGGCTAGTTTCCTAAAAAATTCTAATTAGTCCGTCAGTTAGATTATCAAAAAATATTGGACCCTTATTTTTTCTTTTGTCAATTATATAAAAAATGATGAAGATATCGCCCGTTAAGGTTCCGCGTAACGTCACGCCGTGCGACACTTTTTAGCACGGCTTGACGTCACGACCCCCCACTCCCAAATTTTGACGCGCTTTATCTTTGTCATTTTTTGTTTGATTGACAAAAGAAAAAATAAGGGTCCATTATTTTTCGATAATCTAACTGACGGACTAAATCTAATCATTATTTTTTTACCCAGGAAAATACCCTATTATTTTATGAATCATTATATTGTATTAAAATACACAATACCACGTAAAAATGTAAAAAAAATAAAATAATGAATGTTATAAATCCTTTCTAATGCATGAAATAAAAGGCTTTTTTTATTTTATTTATTAATTATGCCCTATACGGGATTTGTTCAGGTGATACCTGATTCGTCTTGTCTTTAACCTTTTTAGTTATTTTTGCTTATAATATCGATCTAGAAATTGCATGACCATGAAAATAATCACAATGCAACAGTATATTTATTGTTCCCATGTCTTTTATCTCCCAAATTGAGTTAGTTCCGAACCAGTGAACTCGTTTTATGTGGGAAATTATACTATTTCACGGCATTTTCCCGATTTCGAGCGCAAAAGTGCCAAGTGTTCAAATAAACATTGTGTAAATCATTCGTAATGTAAATGTTTATTTCGTAATATGGATACGATAATAAACATTGCCAATATTTTTCATACTATATAATATGACTCATACTCCTATTAATTATCATAACACACATTTCATTGCCTCAAGATCTCATTTAATGCTCCAGTAGTACAAATGAATCCTAATAATCGCAAGCTAATTGTTTGAAAGCTTCCCCGGACTTCCTCGCAGTGACGTCACGGCTAGGAAGAGAGGAAAATAAAAAGATTGCGTAACTACCCTCTAGTGCTGATGTTGACATAACCCTATACAGGGTGTTACGGAAAGGGTATATCAATACAAACGGGTTGAAGAGTGTATCTGGTCTAGAATCTCTGTACAAAATTTCAGCTCAAAAGCATTAACTTTGAAAATGCTTAATATTTTTTTATTTCGACATCACGGCGCTGCACTGGCGCGCGGCGGCGTAATGTGCGTGTACTAGGCGCACAGACACACTACAGATAATGGATAACGACCCTCGTAGTGCGGTGACACGTTTGTTATGATTTCAATTTAATAAACTATCGAAATAAAAAAATATTAAGCATTTTCAAAGTTACTGCTTTTGAGCTGAAATTTTGTACAGAGATTCTAGACCAGATACACTCTTCAACCCGTTTGTATTGATATACCCTTTCCGTAACACCCTGTATAATTTATCTAACGCATAGTCACATCATTTTACTATGGATGACTGATGCTGGCTGGCGAGAACGAGGTGAGATTGTAAAAAAGTTTTGAATAAAAGTTCACCATCAAAAGAGGTGTCGGATTTCAATCATGAAGAGAAAGGCTATCCTCAGATTTTATCAAAACACCGTTACAATAAAGTCGTTTGAAAAGTAAAATTATATGAACTTTACAACTAGCCAGCACAAAGTACCTACCACTTTTCCCCGTGATTTCTAGCGAAAAAAAAAAAATTTATATATATCCTTAATTAACAAAAATAACAAAATTAAAACCTAACATATAGCGGAACTAAAATATAGCGTCGAAAAATTCACCCGCATCGCTGTCGACTGGCAATGTACCTCTGGCGGCTTTACCACGTTGTATGGCAATGCCTTTGGCCAAGGAAAAAGCCAGCCCTTGGATCACGGGAAGTGTCAACCAGCCGTTTTGAAATTTCCTTAAAAATAAGAATAATTAATTTACTAAGATAAAAGAAATTGTTAAGTGAATTAACACCCTATGGCAATTGGCCGTGCTAGAACCATTCATATAAGTGTCAAAATGAAATGACAGTTGGGATTTGAATTTATATGCGGACAATTTCAGTTGGCAGTAAAGCTTAGCAATAAACCCTGACTTTACAATACAAATGACTACTTCTTACACATCAGTCAAATCTGTTCGATGTTAAACCAATTTTCCTAAACAACCGTGTATTTCATCGAGTTCTCACAGTAACGCAAGTGTATGACCGCTGCTATTAGCCCAGTGGTCCTCTGTGAAAAACTCGCTGCACGCAAATCACGTCAAATTTCCGGCGGCGCTGCCTGTTTGTGGGGAAACATTATGTAGACTTTATAGTGCTTGCGTACGGCCTAGCAGAGTCCAGTGTACCTATATTATGAGTGTAGCAGTAGATACGTGTGCTTTTATTAGCTGTGGTTTTAGTACGCTCCGTTTAATGAATGGTTGGCAGGACAAAGTAGGGTAGGTAGGTAGTAACAGAAATATTGAATATTCTAAATTCATAACAAACAATATCGAAGTTATTGTATTGGGCCCTGCAATTTTAACATGACAAAATGGAAAACTAGGCCTTAAGTTGTGGGTTCACTGAAAAAAATGCACTCTAATCAAGTGTCTTTTTAGCTTGATTGACGATATCTTGTTAAGATTAATCAAAATCATAGTTAAGTTGATCATCACGACATGATTGCAGCAATACTAGTTCAAATGATTGAACGCTCAAATAAGTATATTGATTACCCTTAACATGACATCATTGTAGAAGAGTTAAAACAACAAAGTAAGTTAGTTGTGTCAATCAAGCAACTTGATCAACTTGATTGCTGCAAATAGGTTTTGTGATAACTCCAATCAAGATCCCGTTTCAAATCTCAATCAAATAAAAGTAGTAGCTGTGATCATTGTGCTTGATAGGCTCAGATGCAAACAAGTTACTTAGTCAATCTAAACAAAACCTTGATTGTGGCAACTATTTTTTTTCCAGTGTTGCAGACTTAGTAGACCGTAGATAACATAGGTACTGTCATTAAAACGTTCAACCTCTAGTCGCAATTTCATCTCGTCGACAATCAATGTGTAAAATACTCATTCACAGTTTGAAGCTGAGAATTGAATGCGAACGTTTCTTATGAAACTGGAATTGCACTGTCATGTTGCGTGTCTGCCGAACTGCGTGTCTGTCGAGTTCCGTTTCTGACAAGTCGCGAGTCTATCCTGAGAGATGACGAAATGCGTATTTGACCACTTGCGTTACTGACAACATGCAAGTAATCCCTCTACAGGGTGAAATTAAATTCATGGGCATCCTTTTAAAGGGTCATTGTAAACATCATTATGAACAACTTTTACTATGGGACCAAACCTGAAATCGTGAAAAAAAAAAATCACCTCTTCCCTACATTTTGACGAGTTATGTGAACATAAATGCAAGGAACAGCAGATTTTTTTTCGCGATTTTAGGTTTAGTCTCATAGTAAAAGTTGTTCATAATGATGATTACAATGACCCCTTAAAAGGATGCCCATGAATTCAATTTCACCCTGTATATTTATATGTAATAACAAGGTCGATTATCTATCCCTGCAATTTTAGCATGGCTGTATGTGAAAGCCAAATAGTACGCACTGTGTTGTATCCCTTTCATGTCGCATCTCCCTCCCTGTCATCAATCATCGTTTATTTATAAAGCCGCTAAAACGTAGCAAACTGACAGACAGACAAAAGTACTTTCGCATTCATATTCACGTGGATACGGGTGGGTAAAGAGGCTAAGACCTACAAACCTTACCCGTAATCAAACAATATTCTTATTTCCTCCGCACACAATAGCAGCTATTAAATACCACAAAATATTGAATAAGCAGCAATCAGCTACAAGTACGCAATCACTGAAATTACCCTCATCCTCTAACCTCTAAGCCTTATTAACTATTACACAGGCAGTTAATAAAGTACAGTCGACAAAAGAAGTTAGTGTGCAGCTTGTAGGTATGAACGTATTGGCACGACGCGGTAAACACGGATATTATACATGAGTGATGTCAAATATTTCACTCCTCAAAAGATAATACAATTTAGTTTAAAAAATAAATTGATTAATATGATAGACCTGGCATTGAATTTATTTATTTATATTGGTTCACCAACAACTGTTTACACTGGTATTATGCTTAGGGTAACAAAAAAGGTAAAAAAAATTAACAAATTAGTGTAACAATCACTTATAGGTGAACTCCGCATGCATACAAAAATTTGGTTGTACAAGGAAAACAACTAGAGAAAACTCTAACTCACTTCAGACTTTCTATCTAACTTCAGACTGATGTGTCAGCATATTCTACGTTATCAAATTCTATTGTGTTGTCCTTAACTCACAACTGAAAGTAGTTTGATCGCTGAAACATCGCAATTTGCAGAAAATTTGGTTTTCTGCAAATTGTGGCCGGTTCATTACGAGAGCAGTGGTGGCCCAGTGGTAACGGTCCCGACTTGCGAGTTTTAGATCGTGGGTTTAAATCCAGTCAGGCGCTTTACTTTGTGTAAATAATTTCATCATAACTCCTCTCAAAATGGTGAAGGAAAACATCGTGAGGATGAATATGTGTCGAATATATGTGTTAGAACCAAAATTTCGAAGACGTGTGACATACACCAACCCGCGCTGGGCCCGCATGGTAGATTACAGCCCACTCTTTCTCAAAGAGAGGAGGCCTATGTAGTGTCCTATGTATGTAGGCACGTGATTATGAATATTATGCAATCCTATTCTTATATCGATCCGTTAATCACATAGTAGTGAGCTCCCTGCACACTTATCTATTTAGCTGTCAGTACAAAGTATTATAGCCACTAGGACAATGGAGCGTCATTGCATTGTTTTGTTGAGTGGGTAACAGTCAGGTCAGAGGTGACAAATGTTGCTAAACAAACCATGTTTGGGCCTGGTTCGATGTTGGTTCGTACAAGGGTTCGTTGTACGTAAGCTTAATAGAAGATTAATTACGATTACATAAACGCTAAGACATAAAAAAGACAATAATGCTGTATTGGCGATTGAAAATGTCAATGTTTTATGAAATAACTTATAGAAAACTGTAACTACTCATTATAAACGTAACGCACATAAAGGGAAAGGAACTTTTACCAAGTTCTTTACTCTTAATACTGTTATGAACATCACAATGCCCGCAGCAGTGGATATTTGTGCCAAAGCCTGAGAAAGTGTCGATGACTATTAAACAATAATGTTCAAAAAGCGTTACACTGCCTTAGGTAGAGAAATTGATTCATATTAGTTTTGTTAACACATTAAACCTATTTACACATAAAGTATACAGTTTGACCTTTGTTGCACCTAATTATAAAGGTGGCAGTGACTGTTTCCGAAAGTGAAATTCATATTACATAAGTGAATGCTTCCGCGAGACGATTGCACATCCCAATAGAATAAGGTCCTTGAATCTTGATAACCTTTACATTGTTCGAGCGAACGGTGCAAGCCCAGCGTATTTAATAATTCAAACGGATTTGAATGCGATTCTCGGCGACAATATCTATAGCGAAAATCGCGGCGTGACGTTAACATCGTGAAATTGTATCGTGATGGAGTTTCGTGACGAGCCTTCTCTGGTTTCGGGAACTGAAATATGGCCGCGACAGATCTTTGACCCAGGTCGGCTAGGACAATAGCTTTACTTTCATCAACAAGGTCAGACGGACCGTTGGCTGCGTCAGTACATCGCAGAACAAAAGAAAACGCCGAAATTTAAGTCACTGGCGTATAAAATGAGATTGAAGAGAGCGCCATGGAATAGGAAACGTTAGTTTTTTCATCAAGTGACTGTGTATATGAGACGAGTGAATATGGTTTGCTCATTACGGTTTAGGATTAGAAACTATCGCTGTCACTGGGAACTGGAACAAGATGGTCGATGCCATTGTTAGTGGCGAGAGGTTCGTTATCACTCTTTCAGCTTAATAGAAACTTACGATTTTTTACCGCATTGCTCTTACTTTCTATACGGAGCAATATCATCGCATCAATGAGACTAAATTCAATGATACCAGTATTGTAGGTCGAGTCTCCGAAGGTAGTTTCGATAATAAGAAACGAAAGAAGGTTAAAGAGGTAGGTAATTTGGTTTATTTGAGTAATTCATTGGCTCGTGATTGTTATTGACCAGAAAACTATTATTATGTGGAACAACGTCTTTTTATTATTTGCAATTTCGTGTTTGGCATGGTTCTAGATTGATATTGTATGAATAGTTACGGTAAAACAGAAATTGAAGAAAGGTTTAAAATGAGCGCAAAAAAGTATGCGTATAGAGATGAAGCAAACTGGACTACGTAGTTAAGGAACAAGAAATTGTTACATTTATTTATTAAAGGTAGGTACAGCAATGACTTAAATGAAAACAGCTATCAAAAAGAAACAAGATCCAAAAATCAATTTCATATATGCCAATAAAATAATTTGATCAAACCCGATAACAATTTCGTTTATCTAGACCACCTGTAGACTTAATAATTAAGCAATTTGCCGCAACTATCTAGTCTGATGGGGCTTGTAGACATCCGAAAGCACTAATTAAACATAATGAAGAAAGGAAATGCAACGGTTTTGCTCAATTAATTGTACCGTCTCACAAAATTACTTGGGAACTGGGTATGTGTGACGAATGTATTCATTGCCAAGGTTTTGATATCACAATACGTCCAGTAGTTATCCGGCGTAAAAAGGTAGAAAACTATTGTGATCTTTAACAAAGGAATGATGGGTCTACGTATTGTAAGGAAATGGATACGGATGCGTGCGATAATAACGGTTTCGGTTACTCTGCATGCAATGAGATGTTATGAATGCTAGGTTAATTTCTCTAGCTGAGAAACGAGGAAAATCTTAAGGTGTGGTTAGTGATGTAAGATAAGTCGCGAAGGTTTATGGCAAAAGGTACTTAAATTGAAGTAAAATATAACCTAAATAAAACTACATTTCCTATGCATAAAACATTTCTCAAACTAAATCCAAACACATAAATGAAAGATACTATTAATCTACTTCATGTTCCGCAGACAGTTCCGGATCATCGTATAATTTAATGCAAATAAACAGATTTAATTTCCGAGTACTTATAGAAGTTCACACACCAACGAGGTTCCTATTAGTTATGAAACATGTCAGACTAACTACTAATCTAGATGCTCAACTACTAACAATTTGTCGACGTAACCTACAACAACTGTTAATCCATCACCATCATCGAGTTACAAGACCACCAATTTAATTTAACGTCCATAGTTTAATTATATAATGCAGAGACAGGAATAAATTGATAACATGACTGAACAGAAATTTACTTCAGTTAAACAATTTGATATGAAATGTCATAGCTAATTGAACCTCACGTATGTAACACAAAGAAAGGCATGGGTCAACGATACAGCGAGCTAACGGTGTACGGATGTCAACCTCGAGAAACAAGTTTGAGACTGGCGAACTGCCGCTAAGACCATAAAATACGCTCCGATGACAAACCAGGATAATAATATGTTACTGTTTATTCCGACCACGAAATTCCTAGAACTTACGCTAGCTACTGACATTTTGACATCGGTGGCAATACAAATCATTTAGATAATGTCAAACGACAATATGACGCCGAAACTGAGATAGATCCGGTGATTGACAACTTTTTACTGACGTCCGGACATAATGTTACAGATAGAGGAAACAAATTGCGTTTGTCAAGTCTCTCCACTAATATCAGATGTGCATGTAAATCACCTTGATTGTACACTCTTGCTTTCTTTTGGGCTGCTTCTTAAATTTCACATTCACTTTCGTCAATATCGATCACAACTTACTCTACGTCTTGATAACCATCAAGATCATTTAGACGCTCGTCAACCACTACTAAAATAATGACCAGGCAGTTAGGATTAATTGTGTTGTAGCATGTTGTATTGTATTCCATTGTGATAAGGTTCCTATTCATCAACTTTACAATGACGTCGGCAAATGGTAAGTTTGTCGAGCGCGACACACGTGTCTGCTTATGTCCGTTCTGTCACAACACTGTCTAGTTGTCGTGACAATCGTTGACTGGTGAAAATCTTTGAGAACATGTTTTCTCGATTTGCATCCACAACATTTAAATACCCACAAGCCGCGAGACAGGAAAAGCCTATGAGAACGAGGGAAAGCGTTCTATAAAGTAACATTCAATTCAAGTAACCAGTGCACTTGTTCGGTGGCTTTTGATATGAGCCAGTCCAAAATTAAAGTTTCCGGTTCTCCGATCATAAAGCGAGGTAATTATAAACTCTCAGAACATAGTCTAAAACAAAAGAACTCATTTAAAGTCTACACTGTTGACATTTTCACACAATTATCAGATTCCTCGCATCTTAATATAGATGTAAGTGAATTCCATACAATTACTGTAACTTTCTAGTGTGCAGGGATCGCTTTCAATGGTGCTTAAGTAAAAGCCAGGGTCATATGTGATCATGTCGTGACGGTCTTTTACATTTATGGGCCTACGAGTGGGTTATTGTTTACAGCTATCGCCGGAATTCAGGCTAAATGCATACACAATGCTTTACCGGCTTTTAACTATTTAACTGAGAATTTAAATTGAGAAGGAGGTCGTGAATTGCATTGTTATTGAAACGCTTTCAGACAAAGTGATGTTAGAGATGAACCACTAATTGATTTAATGGTCGAGAAAATTAAAGTAAGAGGATTTCTAAAAAAAATAATTAATTGCCAAAATGAAGCACAACACTTCCATTAAATTAAAAAGATTAATAGAAACACATGATTACCAACTTTCTATAATAATAAACAAGACAAGTATGTTATCATTTACAAAAGTCTAGGTTATAAAGCAAACGGAAATGAGTTAATTATCGTAGATAATGTGTAATTAATCGAGTGTGACCTTTATTTGTTTTGTACCTTACGCTGATGTGAAAGTGACCGCAAACCAAAGCTTCGTATATAACAATGCACAGTCGATTAAAGAAAGTTTCACTAGTTAACTCATATTGGGTAACAGTCCGGTCATATTGCCTATGTAATTCCATTCATACAGTATTAAATGAACTGATTAATTGAACACCGCGCCCGGTACCCTTATCTGGACTCTTTCAATCACCTATCACAACTAATACGTCTAAACGAGACAAAGGCATCAGCTAATTTGCTTGTCAGTACAAAATAATCAACATTGATCTAAAGTCGCCCGCTAAACAATAAGCTCCTCTGTTACCAACGCAATTAAGACCTTATTCTGTAGCATTACAATATAATTCTACTTGTGTTTGAATAGAGTGTCTTCTTCGCCATTTCCAAATGATAAATTAGTAGCAATCAAATTCGTACCGTGATTGGTTATGATACGTTTTATTTTTCTTTATCTTTTAGAATATAGCTTCTTTTAGTTGGAAGAGTGTGTCAAATGAGAGTCAATTTGCTGTTTGAGGCTGGTGTATGCCGTCGATAGCCTGAGGTGTAACTCATTAAGTATACTTTCGCTGTTCTCGTGACGTGCTTTACTCGTTCTTTTATCATTACCTCCACCTATCTCTGTATCTAAGATCTAACTCTGATTGGGAAACCAGTTCACATGAAGTAGATTCGTTCAACCGTAATTTCCTGTACACAAATTAATATTTCGAAACTTGCAAAACTAATATCGATTTTCAATATAGCCAAGTTCGTTGATTGATTTCGGCATGATAAGATATAAAGGAAGGAACCACTTTAACATTACCCACACATATTTGAGTACCCCGGTCCCCGAGTGAATAAGATATTCGATGTCAGAACGCGGATTTACAAGCTTTTGAATGCAGTGATGAATGAGTTACATAATACTATTTATAATGACAGAACGAGAAGTAAAGGAAGTTTGCAAATATGGAATCTTGTTACATACGCAAAACGAGATTTCTGACGTCTGTAAAATCAAACCAACATACTACCATAAACTACATCGTTATTTCGAGTTCAATAAACTTGTTGCATCCAAATTACTATTTTTTTCTTAATAACCGTAGCATGGCATTAACATCGGCAGTCGGCCTCCGAAGATCAAAGCTGTAATCGCACAGAAGTCACGACACGATACTATCAAAGTAAGATTTGACGTCCAATCATCTACTGCATTGATTCTTAAAACAAAGATACAATCAACTATGATGCAAGACATGAACCCTATGCCTTTGTATTAGAAAGCAGTTTCTTGTGTAGTGACAGCAGAAGTAATTTAGCAGGACTGTATGTAAGTGTCGATGTTGATCGATGAGTTTGCAATACAAATGACGACAAGTGATGTTCATCTGTGCTTTCTGATATAAAGTTTATTTGGTTGACGAATTTGAACTTTATCTTCATTGAACAGAAAATATTATCCTATGTTCTGGAAATTTCACATATTTGTGCGATGAAGAATTACATGACTTTTGTGCGTAGCATTTGTATAGTAATAACAGTTCAAAAGGAACACGTCTCAATTACAAGTTCTTGGTAAAATAAGGTGACTTGAAAACCTCGCAAAAAAAACTGTTACCACAGTTATGACAATAGTAGTGAATGTAGTCCTTCTAGTTCATGTCTCACGTAGTTCACGTAAATCTTAACGACAGTATCACGACTTATATTTAAAAAAAGTTTACTGTATACTCAACAAAATCTTTATGTTCGTCTTCTAGTTGTGCTACATCATTAAGATTAATGTTCCATTCAGCAAATACTATGGTTCTTGCAAAATTCAAACATCATAATCGTAAATTGTCACAGTCATTATATTAATCGAATAACACGTTCAAATAGCACATAATGTCCAATCATCTTCAAGTTGATTCATGTTTCAATAAATTTCAAAAGCGTCTTCCTCGAAGATATTGCTTTTTGTTGCTATTTTATTCGCTACTATTTCATTGATTTGACATTCTCTGATGTATGTTGATACATAGAATATTATTTCTGAGTCGTGTACTATTATAGGGATATAAATTTTATGAAGACACTTACTATGTTTGTGGACGTCTTCTTAATTATTTGTTGGTTTTTGGGTTGTTACGACTGTTGTATGACAGGTTATTATACTTATAGGATGCATCTAGACATATGGACCAATCGTCAGACCGTGGGTGACTGTTATATTGGAGCAATCATCACATTTTTCATTTTCTTTTTGTTAGGTCATATATCGTGTAGAACGTTCAAATTAATATAATAACGCATCCCTAAGCTTGGAAAATCTGGAGTAGTCGCTTATGAATATATTGTTTGCAAACATCTCTCTATTTAAATGCCTCCTATTACATATTTTTGACATTTTGTGATGCATAGTCTACATGAAATATTGGCGCTGAATTGTGTTACATTACAGAAATGTTTATGAAGACATATCTTCGTTATTCGTTGACGTCTCCGCGGTCATCTTCTAAATTATTTGCAGTTGTTTTGTTATTTTGATTTATTGTTACATTAAGAAACATATCTTCTTGTGTGAGGGAAAGTTCAGCTACATGTAAGGTGTCATTATAATATATGATCTGTTAACTTAAAGGTGAGAGGTGATCATCACGAGGCTATTATAAAGGATTACTTATCTTAAAATGTTATCATTATATTAACAATGGAAGTGTAGACGTGTTAGACTGTTAGTGGTTTTACACCTACAATTTCTTCATCGTGTAGACCAATTAACAATTTTTTGATGTCAATAGTTATAAAAACAACAGCACCTTGAGGCTTTTGACTTTTTGGAGTTTTTGAAAATCCCATTCTCATACGGTTTGCCTAGTTTGATGATCTCAAACCCTTAGAGAGACTTAGTAGAAGCTCATGGATCTTACACAAAATAAATTCTAAATAAAGATACAAATTCCGAACAAGACGAATTTAAGTTTTCATTATTATCTTCATAATATACTAAATTTATTGACACACAGATTAGTACAACTGCAACAAATATAGACCATCACAGTACAAAGCACTATCGATACGTTTACCATAGGTATGCTTTCACTGTTGAAGCTATTTCCTCATATTTGTTCACGCGGAGCTCTGTGCCTTATAGGGTCTGGTGAAAGGGGCATATTGTCTTACTAGTCTTTTGTAAACGGCTGATCTATTGCTAATATGGGGCTTGTCAGTTAACGGGCCTTTTTTTCTGGGTTGATCAAGATTTGGTTGGCATTGGTTTATATTTTTGGCTTTACCGTGTATAGTCTTATGTCCTGAAACGTAAAAGGTATGTAAGTAATGCATTGTTCTCTCACTTCATAGATATACAAAAATAAGTAGTTATTTATTTTTTTGATTACAGTAAAGAAGAGAGGTCATAAAAAATAGAGAAAAATAAATAAAGTAAAAATGAAGAGATAATAGGTACGTGTCAAATTGGAATAAAAAATGGGAGCTAGAAGCATATTTATTTAATTTAAATGGCATTTTGACTGTTTTCATCTCTCTATTTTCGCAAAAGAATTAAAGTGCTAAAAGTCTCGAGTAAACTACCCGTAAATGAAATAAAAAGTCCCGCCAGAGACATAAAATTTAAATAATGAAACTGAAACAATGTGAGGACTCCATTCATTAAAAGTAACGCCTGCAAAAAAGGCACTGTCCAAGGTATAATATTGCTGAAAGATTCACAGATAGTAACTGAACTATTTTTCCATATTGGCTGAATATTTAAAACGTAATCAAAGAAATGTTCTAGTGTGCTTTGCGATTTTACGTAAAAATACCTAAATAAATATGGCAGACAAGGCTGTATCCACTGTGAGCAACACGTGATGAGGGGGCTCCTCAATGCTCAGATTAAGAAGAACCTGATCATATCCCTGGTACTCGCTGGAGTATCAGCTGTGGCTGTCAAGCAGCTTGTCAGCAACGAGCGCAAGAGGAAGTATGGTGAGTTCTACAGGACGTACGATGCCGAGAAGGAATTCGAAGAGATGAAGAAGAAGGGTCTATTCCAATCCTGCTAAACGTGAACAGTTATAGAGAAGTATTAATTTTATTTCGCTGTGAAAATTATTTAATCATAAATTAAATTAAATAAACGAATATTCTGGTCTGAGAAACGGCATTGCTGCATGCGATTATCAAGAAATACCAATAAACCAGCAACGTATGCAAAAATCTTGATAAAACTAACAAAGGGAGCAAAAAAGCTGCGTCCGATGCATTAACGATGCTGTTACATACTATAAAGGTATAAGAAAGTAAGAAATGGACCGGTTCCATTGTAACTGGTCGACAAGGCCGTTACCGCATGCCTGTTCACACAGAGCTGACTTATCAGAAGGACGTATCGTGACAGGGCCAGTCTCCCTTCTGGGAATGTTTAAAGAGATGGTTGTTGGCACGGAAGGTTTGAAATTGTTGCTGATTAATCAAATAGCGGTGCAATGAATAATGTATTGATAATAGGTATGGCTGAACTTAAATTGGTACCTGGAATTGTTATAGATCGTGCACGAATGGGATTTGTGGACGGTGTTAAGCCTCAAGGTATTTTAATCTAAGTAAATTAGGATAGCTGAAGGTGCTATCTACCTAGCATATATCCTGCAGAATATCATACATTTTTCTGATTTTGTTTACTGTAGTCAATCATATACTTTTAGGCATTATAAAACTTGCGTTTTTGCGTTTAGGTCTTGTAATCCCCTTAACCTAACTATATGTATGGGTATACAGCACAGAGCATACAGACTGATAAGTGCCAGAAAGTTAAATTTTATTGCTCGAAAGCTCCTCTAATATAAATTACAATAGCTTTGCTTTCTCACTACGTGTGAACAATATCATTTTGACATTACTATATGCAAATAAAAACGGTAATAGCGTCGCATTATGGCACTTTCTATAGCTATTAACTATGGCTAGAGTTGATGAGCCTTCATTTATCGTTGCAAGCGTTCTAAGAACTGAACTTTATGATTTCTAAACCACTTTGTTATGTTCTTGACGTGTTTTAAAGGGATGTGGAAGGTTTGAATGTTAGGTGACTTCGGTATTGTCAGGTATGGAATGCTGTCTGTCTTGACATCCCCATCTTCTCAAATGATACGAACTCAAAACACTAGTCTGGCTGGGGTTCCAGAAGCCAAAAAACCTGTTTTTTTTTTATTTTTATCTTTATCTAAGGCACTGTTTGCCAGTATTGTTGTCTACACTTTTGATCATACAATTCTGATTTACTTCGCCAGAAATTAAACGATCATGAATTACATACAAAGTCATTTATCTTTTACACCTTCCGTCCACTCTACAGCGTGTCCAATATATTCAAATCACTCGATTACAGAGTTGTAGACCAATCATGTAAATTAATCGATACCTAGTCGGAATCGATTTTATTTGACACTTCCTCTGTGTAGCGATTAGCGTCGATTTAAATGTATTTAATTAATCGAAGTTTTATTAGTGTTTATACGTTTAATGCAGGTGCCATGTTATGTATATGTTATGTAGCATTTAATTAGAAACAAACACGTCGTTATATTATTTACAATAGGAAATAGTTCTCGACATAAAGTCATGAAGATATTAAAGTCTTGTTCGAGCAAGTAAGCCGCCATTTCTTCGGTATAATGTACGTTGAATACGCGGTTGTAATTGTGCATTTTCCCATCGGAAAATAATAAGAGAACTCTTGTGTTTGTTGTGACCAAGCCAGGCTATATGGTTTAGAAGTCAGGCGAGATTTTCCCTTTAATGTTGTGATTGTAGAGAAAGTGAAAAATAAGGATAAGGAGCATGAAAATGTACTAAAACATAAAATTATAACAATTTTTAACGCAGTGTGTAGATATATTTTTTTCTAATTAATAAAATAAATATCATCGTTATTGTTATTAAATAAAAGTCACCGTCGGCTGGATCTGGCTACCCAAAGAAATCAGTCAGAAATTAAACAAAAAAACTCCATTTTGAATGAAAATAATAGTTATTTAATAAAAATGATGCACAGTTTCATTCACCTGTACAACAGACTATCTACATGAAATATTCCCCATTCATGAATAATGTGGAGTTATGAATCTTTTGCCAGACGCACGATCGAACACCGGAAGCTGCGGCGGGGTCCGGACACTGTGGGGAGTGTTGGACATTGTGGTGGCGGTGTCCGACATTACAGGGGGTATCAGACATTCAAATATACGTCCATACGCGCTATTATTGTTTCAATAACTTTTAGGGGCACCTGCGGCTTTTATTGTCAATGGATCCTATATAAGTTTTTAATATTGCAATATTAAATGGTAGTATCTACCATAGTATTTGGTAGGAAGCCAGGTGTTAATAATTTCAGTGATATGGATGGCGTTGTCTTTCCCCATCGTGTGAAGATTTTTCACAGCGAAGAAATGTTTCAAGTTGTAAAATGAATGGTCAGTCGTTTAACTACAAATACATCGGCTTATTTATCGATACGCACGAATTACCTACTAGCGAATCGTCACTTTTTTTTTTTTTTTTTCACGTATTTAATTTATTTGAAGGCGAGTCGACAAATCCAGAAATACGTATTAGGAAATTGGTACATTTTGAATTTTATGCAATAAAGTATAGGAAAAAGGACACTAGCATACAGAAGTTATAAGAGTTCAATATTATAAAACGCGTAGATACTTTTTTCGAGAATCGACTAATTTATTTTTACTATAAAAAGCCAGTACATGGAATGGGTACTTTATTGACCGTAACGGTGAAGATTAGGTTCTTGTTATCTCATCATAATTAAGCTTCACATAACAAGCGTCATAATCATTTAAAGTTCGCTGGTCTGTCTAAAAACTAAGTAGGTAGGTACTTATTTAATCACCACATACATCACAAAAACATCGCAATTACATCTCACGTGCGCTATACAAATATTTTGTGTAAAGAATATAAAATTTGCTAATAAAAAACACGTACACACCAATTTTCACAAGTGACCGACAATTACGTAATACTACGCGTGTACTTCGTATTATAAAGACACTGACATACTGGTGACTCAATTGTGCGATTTAAAAGCGTTGCAGGTGATTCACGAATAAAAATTACAAAAAACTAATCTCTAAGTCTGTCAACGAAGATCGAGTCCGTCTGAAAGTAGTCGATTTGCCGAAACAAGTGGCAAATTAAATATTTCGGACGGGCTAAAACACATATACACCAAACTAATCTTATGTCCATAACTGATACGGAGAAGAGGATATGTATCTTCGGTCGAAATTACGGACATTTTGCTTAGTTCCCTGGTTGCAGGAATCAATCCGAATCCGTGTTTTTGACATTCCTACATGCCTCTGATGCTGGTTTTGAATGGTTGGCCAAAATAAAAATAACCAATCATAGGAAACATGAGCTTTTGCAGTCATTAAGGTTTCGAAAAAGTAATGGTTAGCTTAGTTACAGATTTATTTATTTATTTATTGGTCTTTCGGTCGATTGACGACTGATCAGTAAGACTGCCTCGTCATTTTTTTTTCAATTAGATCAAATACTTACACGTGGCACTGCCGACGCTCCTGCGTACTAATAGCGTTTCTGAAAGCTTATTCATAAATTAACCTGCGGGGTAATTACGTTACACACTATCAGTAGCAATGGCTTTCATTTTGACAGTTTAACAACATTCATTGCGTCATTTACGTTGTTGAGAACGCAAATTTTTCGAACATATGAAGCAATGGATAAGTAATATCCTTTAAAAATAATTCAGATTGCGATTGCAGATAGTGTGTCACGCAATCAGAGTGCTGTTGTCAAAATAAATGATTGATTATTGTCATTTTGATAAACCAATCAGAGGAGAGCTATCTAACGCGACAGTTATTTTATAAACAGAGATTTTATGAGGGTTTCAAAGCTGGGAGTCGGCAGTGTGACACCAGTCTTATCGTCACCGAGATGTCAACTCATTGTCGGGTGCGTGCTAAGAGCCGTGTGCGAGGGCCGTGAAGGTCGGAGGTATAGGTGAGCGGCTCTTAAATAAATGCCCTCATTTGTTTTATGTGTATAATTATGTGTACTTACTTGTATGAATGAATCATTCGCTAATTTTAGAATCTTGAGATAAATGCGGGCTGTTGAGGCAGTAGTTAGTTTGTATGAACGCTTGTGACCGTAGAATGTATGTCGAAGAAACGCTTTGTCAGAGTACAGTAGTGTCGGACTTAAGGTATTTCGAACTAAAGTGTTGTCGAAATAAAATCATGTCGTATTACAGTTTGTCGAAATTCAGTTGGTAAGTCGTATCTACCATCATCCTTCTGCTCTCATACCATTTTTTCGGGTCTGCGCAGCATGACTTCTTCCCCCATACATCTCAGCATAAGCATAGCATAATCAGCCTGTAATTTTACCACTGCTGGGACACAGGCCTTCTCTCTTTGAGAGGGAGTGGGCTGTGATCATTGCTGTGATCTACCACGCGGGCCCAGTGCGGGTTGGTAGATGTCACATGACTTCGAATGTTTGGTTATAGAACATACGATTCACGATGGTATCCTTCACCGTTTCGAGAGCAGTGGTGATGAAATTTATTTACACAGACATCTCTATTAACTGTCTTCTCAGATGTGACTCTTTTGCAAGCCCAATCATCTTTTACACTATCCATCGATCGTTTCATTGGTCTTCCTCTACTCAAAGTTTTTTTTAACTTCTTATCTGATTCGCCCATCTGGTGATTGATTTATAAATGTTGCTTAAAGTTAAGTATCGTACATTTTTTGACGTTTAACTCTTAACTTTAAGCAACGTTTATAAATAAAGGCCATACTCCTTAGATGTTCACTTCAATGAACGCCGAAAGTCTAAAACTTCCTATTCAAATAAGTGCAAATAAGATTCGCGTCCGGACCGCGTTTCCCACGCGCTCATTGCGCGACCGCTCATTTCAGAACTTCACATAGTTTCTATGTCACATCATTAATAAATAACAATCGAAGATTTACGCCTATTTAACCAAACTCATTACGACGTCAATAAAACAAGGACATAAATTAATAATTTACAACAAACACTATGGATTGTATAAACACTTTGACAGCTAGTCACAAACAGACTCGTTATGTGGATAAGGCGGTTCCAATTAGACGAAATTATGTACTTATTGACCATTTACAAACAAATAATAAGGAGTATTGTTCAGTCGAAAGTGTAGGTTTGTTTGTTACGCAATATCTCTGTAACACTTTGCAATAAGTCCGAGTATAGTTCGCTTTTCTGACTAAATTCGACTCTGGTCTAACCACACCAGCGGTAAAAGCTTCCTTTTATTTTTGAAAAAATACTACACACATGGCAGCGTTTTTCCGGGTCAAACGAAGTAAGAAAAACGGCCGGCTGAAACCGCAAACGAACTCCAGACTTTAAGAGTTTTTAACTAAATAAAAAAGAGAGGTTTTATCCAAAAGATTAGTGCTATGTTTGTGTACTACGTGTAGACTTTGCTATGTTTGTGTTTGTTAATCTGATTAAAATATCAGGACAGGAAAATGTATCAAGGTTTGTTACAAAGTTTTTACACAACCGCTGCGATGCCTACGATGCGGAAACTAAGAAAAATAAAAGAAAACGTATCGCTTTTCGCGGCGAAATCGCAACAGCAAGCGGTGTTGTACACACAACAGCAACAGCGTTATTATCCCGGAAAAATAAGCTGTACCATAAACAATCCTACACAGAAAAGCGCGACTAACTAGCCAAACTAATGTATACTGGAAAGCTAGCTATATAAATAAATCTGTCAATAAATTAATACTAATAGCTTCAAGCGCAGTAGATAATTTACTTAATGTCGCCTAAAGGCCTATGCACATAACATTTTCTACGAGTAAACACGATGTGCGTATACCGAAAGGACAGTGAAATATTCGCAGCCTTTACCTTTGGACATCTGACATAAATATCGATGTAAACTTGCAGAAAAGTCGACCCAGACACGCCAAAAATAGCGATTTAAAGAGCTTTGTCGATCTTTTGGCGAAGATTACGCGCGGTACCTACTGAAGCGCGGAAACAATAAATTGTTGTGTGTTCGTAACTGTGTTGTCTTTGTCGAATATTTAACGATGTGCGATCCCAAAACACATGATAAATTATAGTGTGCATAGGCCCTACGTAATAAAGTATGTTGCGTATGCACAGCTTACGAGTAGTTATGTTGTACGAATTATTTTTAGTATTGGATTACAGCGTTGTCAACTGGAAGTGACAGGTAATTTTACTGACAGCAAAGTAGTTTTTTACAGAATCAAAGTCGTATGTAATCCATACTAATATTATAAATGCGAAAATGTGTCTGTCTGTCTGTCTGTTACCTCTTCACACTTAAACCGCTGAACCAATTTAGATAAAATTTAGCATAGATATGGTTTGAGTCCCGGGGAAGGACATAGGATAGTTTTTATCTCGATATTTCTACGGGATCGAGACTTATGCGTGTGAAACCGCGGGGCGCTGCTAGTAGGATATATTTCCATCTTTCCCAAGATTTGTGTTGAAGCTGTACTACATTACCAGAGGCATATTATTAGACATCATTAGCTACCTACCACCACTTTATTTAGAGATACCTAAGCAATTTTAAAAAGCTGAGCAGTGGTGGCCTACTGGTAATATCCGCGAGTTCGATCCCAAGCAGGCACTTTACTTTGTGTACATTATTTCATCACCATCATCTTCCTGCCCTTATCCTATGTTACTTGGGGTCGGCGCAACACGTTTTCTTCTTCCACTCTCCCCTGTCAACCGTCGCGCTATCATTCACTCCCTTCTCTTTCATATCATTCCTCACACAATCCATCCATCTTTTCTTCGGCCTTCCTCTGCCTCTCCATCCATCAACATGTATATTCATCACTCTTTTAGTCACATGCGTTTCGTCCCTTCTCATCACATGCCCATACCAAGCCAAACGATTTCCTTTCAACTTTTCTGTCACTGGCGCCACTTTCAAACTTCCTCTTATATACTCATTTCTTACTTTATCCATTCCAAATTATTTCATTACCACTGCTCTGAAAACGGTGAAGGAAAACATCGTGAGGAAACCGGCATGTCGTAGAACCAAAAATTCAAAGACATGTGATATCCGCCAATCCACATTCAGCCCGGGTGGTGGATTAGGGACCACTTCCTCTCACAGAGAGGAGGCTTGTGTCTCAGCTGTGGGAATATTATAGACTTACTAGCTGAGCCCCGCGGTTTCACCCGCATAAGTTTCGATCCCGTGGAAATATCGGGATAAAAACTATCCTATGTCCTTTTCGGGGACTCAAACTATCTCTATACCAAATTTCGTCTAAATCGGTTCAGTGGTTTAGGCGTGAAGAGGTAACAAACATATTAACACACACTCACAAACTTTCGCCTTTATAATATAAGTGTGATTTTGCTATGCTCACAAAGATCAAGAGAAAACTGGGCGGCATTAAAAATAATTTAACGATAATTTCTTTCGCATAATAAGTAGTCATAAAACAGTTCTAGCTTCCCATCCATCAGTGGTTCCTGTTATAATAAAGCTAACTAGTAATTAGGAAGTTGACACTGAAGAAAATGACGTGAGAAACTCTTGGGGCAATACTTATTGATTTTTATGATGTATGGATCAGTCGTGTCAATAGTTTATGGTCTACCATAAAGTATAGGATTCAGAAGAAAGATGTCTTCCTCAGTTTGCATAACTTTTCCGCGATTGCTTCGCTTGTGGTTTTATTTTAATTAGATATTACCTATAAAGATAATATTTAAGTAATTATCATTTTTCATTGCAATATAACGAAAATTACTTTTGGAAGGTGTCAATTTAATTAAATGATAAAAATGACAGTCTAAGATAAAAATAATAAGCATCAAAAAAGCATAAAATGATACTGTCGTATTTTTGTTATGTATTTTCTGGTGTACAATAAAGTAGGTATAGACATAAATAAATAATGATGCTAATGATAGGTAACAGTGATAAGTAATCTCCGAATGGGAATTTAACGTTTTCTTTCCGAGAGTTTTCATTACTTTTCAAAAGCCACACGCCGCCCAGCGACCACATCTCACAAATCCAAGACCAACATACGACCAAGAGAAAACGATACACAATACCTCCATATCAATAGTGTTCGCTCAAATAACAAACATATCCGCAACGGATACGGTTAGCCGCTGATCCAACCGCCTTTTCCCACAATATTACATGACCACAATTACGCAGACATGATCCTTATACTGTTATGTAAAGCCTTCACTTTGGCATGTAACACAGTGGCTATGCGGAATTCCTTTGTCATACATTGACAAGTATGAATGATGTATGGATGGAAATTATTTTACGTCCAACGGTTATTTGATAGGGTATTAATTGAATTTTGTTTGTGCTTTCATAGAATAGAGAAATAACAAGCAAACATTTAGCTTCCGATTTGTTAAATAGATCTATATTTGCTTAGATTGTAGGTACATAAATATAAGTTTAGAATTGCCATGTTGTATGCCGATGCTAATTAATTAAATGCAATTTCGAGCTTCCATAGCTTTGAAGTCAGTTTAAGATAATTTCAATAATTTCCCGATCCTGCAAATGTAATTTATTGTAGGTAATCGTTAACAAATGAATTTCAATTAATTGTGTTTTTTATGTGTTTAATAATTAATAGTGACAATTAATTAAATAATTGATCAAATGTTATTAGAATACATATATTTTTGCTGCAAAGGTAAAAAATATGGGAAATCTAGGTTATGGTACTTGAATAAAACTAAATATAGGCCTTTTATAATTGTAAGTATAATTATATTGTAAGCCAAATAAAAATCACTAGGAAGGTTATACGTCAGTCATTTCAAAAACGCAAACAAACAAGTGAAGAATTATAAAGACGACATTAATAGAGAGTTTTATTTTCTTTTTAAATAAGTACCTACAACGGCTACAACACATCGATTATTACAGAATCGACTAGATTGATTTTTGTAAATCAAATAAATTAACAAAACATGACTGTGATCCTTTCTGCAATGTACTTAACATCTTGCATGCTTTATGTGTGCATACTCATGTTTCTGACAAATAAATGAACTCTAACTCTTATAAAACCCGACTACTGAAAAGGATGAAACAAGAAAGTACCTTCCCGTGGTCGCATGCTGCTGTACTAAAATAATAAGCTATGGTAGCATGCGACCACGGGAAGGTACTTTCTTGTTTCATCCTTTTCAGTAGTCGGGTTTTAGTTTTTAAACTTTTTTTTTATTTAATTATTTTGGGGCTTATTTCAGTAATACTTATATTTTTCAAATATTCTAATTAAGCCCTTTCATTTAATACCCCACAAGGCACCATCCCAAAACATTTATTTTTAAATTCATTACTTTATGACCTCTAGAGGACGCCATATTAAATTTAGTGTGACGTCACATAGCCTATAACCAGCGGACGGTCAAGACGCTTCTAACGATTCCTCATTTGTCAAATTATTATAAGTACTTTTTAAGTTATGAGGGAACAGATGAACATACATACATACCGGTCAAAATCATAACTCTCCTTTTTGTTTCACCGTAGTCGGGTAATAAAACTATCGAAGTATACGAAGGATAAATCAATAAATGCATGAGCTATTTCCAGTGTGATCCACCTGGCATCCCGTTGATTATGTCAATACTCGCTCAAAGCGATCGCTTCTGTCCAGCGAAAATTGAATTTTCAGACGGACAGGCGGCCAATTGATAGTGAATGTAGTGACCGGCTGATAGCCAGCTGTGTTCTAGCCAAGCTGATTTTACAGCCTGAAGGCTTTTTAATTGATGAATTGAAAGTGCTGGCTTTAGTTATAATTAGCTATCACACACACTGTTATAACCTAGTTTAGTCTGAACAGCTTTAACTCTGCGATAACCAAAGTAGGCAGTATGCAGTCATTAAGATATTTAAAAGGATGGTGAAGAGAACATTGACCTATCAGCACCAGTATTGAGGGAAACAATGAATACGCCAATGATTGGTTTATTGGCGTATTCATTCCACAAAATAAAACAGTGACATTTAAAGACCTTAAGATGTTATTAATTGTGTCGACTTTAACGCATACATATAAAATGCTTCATTGAATAGTTCGATATTGAGATAGACTCATGATAGCACAAGTTTAAACCTTAGTGGTTTTTGGTTGCTATTTAATATAAATAACCTGTATTCTTTTTTATAAATGATAAATAAAAAAAAATAAAGATAATTGGAAAACTGCTTTATTCACTATGGTCTCTTCCTTCAAATTAAAAAATAATGCACACAACTTTCAACTATGTTTCTTTACTCTAGATCCTAGAACATTGTTTTGGCAACATCTATTCTAAATACTAACAGTAACCGGAACTATCATTCAAAAAGCAACTAGTTTCAGAATAAATACAATCAAATTGAACGGCTATTTAGATGACAATGTTGATAACACTCTTGTTTAAACAGATACATGCAATTTTGCAACGCCAACGGCTATTCTCTTAAACAAGAGAATAGCCGTAGACAAAAATATGATCAATCAGACACAAATATGATCAACTAGACAGAAATATGATCAATAAACGATACGTCGTGTTTACAGTCATCATAGTTTATTGATTAAAGTTATCATGGCTGTGATCAACATACAATCAATTCTAACTTGTCATAATCATGTGTCTGGAAACTAGAAAGTTTTGCATTTTGTAATGAATATTGTTCATGTTACAGTGATTTATGTAACTATTGTGTCCTTTTCAGAATTAGATGCATTGTGCAAGAAGTTCTTATTAGTTTTTGGGTTGCTAATGATTAGTAACTAACTTTGTATTGTGTCGTGTCAATAACAAATTGTCTTCTATTGGTCAATAAAAAACTATGTGCAATTACTTATACCGTTCTTGATTTTAGCGCAATAAAAGTACTAAATTAATTATCTCTACGACATGCAATCAGCAATCAGGCACTTTTGTCCTAACGAAATTGCCTTACTTTAAAACTTCCCAGACGCTCGACTTGGCAACACCAGCATAATTTTAAATGATGGCAACACCACGCTCACCTACCCCGCTGGGAGCTTGCATACTGATTACGTCCAATAACTGTCAAGTTTACTGTTATTTTTAACACCTATTATATTACAAAATAGGCCTCCGAATGCGTGAAGTGAATTCTTTACCTACACCAGACGTAAAATCAATTTATTCTGCTCCAAAATCGACGATTTAAATTAGTTTTTTTCAGTTTGGAGCCTATTTTTTGCGTCCTTCAGCTTAGAGTTGGGATTTCGATTCATCATTTGACAGCTGTGGTAATCGAATAAGGGATTTTTATTCGATTCTACAATCGACTGACTGTTAGGTTTTACAGTCAAAGCCTATAATGAATGTAGTCTTTAAGTTTTATTTTACGTTACATTTACTTTCGCTTTGGTTCATTGTGCTAACTTCTTACTGGCAAATCGATTCTCCATCCACTTCTATTTATAAGGAAAAAGGCAAACATAATTGAACACAATGCCTCTCTGAAAAATTAGGTTTTTACTGAAATCTTAAATCTCTATTTGCAATTCTATTTATTTGTATCGTTAGATTTACTAAAGAAAAATATTATTGGAACGTCCACACTTTGCTCGAGATTAAAATGTCGTCTTTTCCGTTTTTTTATGTTCGTGATATTCCGCAGATATGTCTCAAGCAGATCCGAAGAATTTCGTGTTTGTAGGACTTGGTACCGCTCCTTCTTTTATTCTTAAACAAAATTTATGTTTAATTTCTTGTATGTTTAACAGTAATCTGAATTTAATCGATTTCATTTAAATAATATTCCAACACAGTAATTGCATTCCAATTATTCCGTATTACCATAAACAGGCATCGATACAGGGTTAATTGCTTGGCAACACCAACGGTAATTTGTAGAGAATTTAAAACACACACTTACGAAATTCATAATAACCTTTTAGCATTAAATACTGAACGATTTTGGAGCACAGTTAGGTGGTAGGCAGTGTATTAAATATCACTTGATCACATTACCAAATCGAGTAGTTTCGGTATTTCGCCACTTGTTATCGGAAGAAAGTAAAAGTAATGCTTTTTGGTTTACTTTTAGGTTCAATTTAAGTCCGGTCAAGTGTGAGTTGAGTTCGTAAGGGAATAAATACGAACATTTTGTTTCTACCATATACATATTTAAAGGACTATTCAGGTTTCCGCGAAAGATAAAGTTTGCAAAGGTTCCCACACTGTGTTTGTAAGCTTTATAAATATTATTATTCTAAAATAAATAGACTCAAATATATAATAGAAAGTAGATCTACATTTATGTACTCTAAAATATTCTTGGATATATTTTTTAGGAATCATTTCATGAAACCCCGGCTGCGATCTTCAACTTTTATTTTTAAATATTTAACTCTTTCCAACTGTAAAACCAACGTGTGTGGTCAAAATCTGACGTTAAAATAAACTGTACTTTTACATTTTTAAGTAAGATCAAAGTTAACGATTGTTTAACTTATTCAGATAACATTCACGATAACGGAGAGGGAGCATGAGACCAATAATTTTGGTAATTGGTGCAAAAGCTTTGGGTAGGTATAGTCAGCAACAAAAGTCGATTATCACTTAAAATTGGGACAGAAGCTGAAATACAATGTATCGAATAATAGTGTCAATTTAGATATTGTGTAAAATTACCCGTATCGTAATCGAGGCGCCGTTTGTCGCTGACCGTACCGTTAAAATTGTAATATAGGTATAGCTGTTCCATGTCGAATTAAGGGAAAATTACATAATAAATCAAGTTATTTTTAAAGTAATACATATAGGTCAAATAAAAACGTTTCAACTTCAATAGAAACTTAGCTTATTAAATTGTGATAATTATACATTCGGTAGTTTACAAATAAACGTGAGATTTTATTTAATAAGGACACCAACAGCAAAATTATACACAATTAAATTAGCTTAAAACTGTATTTAGGTATAGCTTCAAAGGGTTTGTTTTTATTTTTTTTATTTGAATGAAAAAGAAATGCGTTAACCAGGATTATTATGCTAAAACGAATGATATTCAAAATCTTAACAAAATTGTAATTATTATGTTTAAGTTTTTATAGTAAAAGGTTTCCTTTCCTTCAATCAAGAACTTATTTTCTCTAGTTTCGAATTACATTTCCTTTTGCAACGTTTCCTGTTTATTTGTCATAATGGCAGCCTACCATACAAATCTTAGTAACTTCGCGTTCAAGAAAATTATGCAATCGTTCGAATTGTTAGACGTTTAGCTATAGGTACGGTCAGCATCAAAAGTTGATTAACACTTCAGTTTTTTTAATCTTAGTTATTGAGCAAAATATTTGTTCAAAATTGCAGCAGAAGAATTTTTTTTAGAATATATACTCTTGTATATTATATGAAAAGCTAAAAATCAGTTTATTGAAAAAAGTTGTTGTCAATTTAATAACATGTAAAAATGATAGTGTTAATCGACTTTTGATGCTGACTGTACAACATACCAATTTATTCCGGTCCGATCCCCCTCCCCCCCTCCTCGATCCCCTGCTAGTTCGTCTTGTAAGGAAACTAAAAGTATAAGTTTTAGACAAAACAATCCAATGTATCTTAGTTTATTCAATTTACGAAGAGATTGGACGTGAAATTTGAATATTTATTTAGCTGCTGCATAAACACGTGTAGTTATTAGAGAACCTTAAGAAAAGACCAAATAACAGACCCATTATTAAAATAGTGTATTATTTAAAAAAAGAAAGAGGTTGTATGCTTATGACCACACGTTATAAGCAAAAACTTACGGCTAGAACAGCGTATACGCGATTCAACGTCTCCGACCGACTGGAGCCGAGTATAGCCGAATCAGCGTCACCGACCCGAGCGTTACAGTTCAATTTCGTTCACTGTTCAGAAAGAGTTGTTGTTCAGTTTTTTTTATCAATGCTCCTCTCAACCAAAGCACCTGCCATCGAATTTCTTCACCATCTTTGGTTGACTGGTAGAGAATGCCATTAAGTCCGCGTTTGTGCGTACCTTTTTTGTGTGCGAAAATTTTAAATAAAGAACGCAAAGTGGACCTTAAGAAATTTTCACTTTAAAAGTATAACAAAGTCATGCCCTAAAAAACCTAACAGTAAAATAAAAAAAGAACGTTCACAAAAGGACAAAATTATTCGGCACATGCGTCCTTATAGAACCCAAAGTGAACTGTACATCTTGCAATTATCGGAGTCACGTACTCCTGACAATGCGTGGCAACTTCTAAACAAATTATCATACGCATAGTGGGTATATTTTGCATAATATTTTATGGCTAGCCTTGAGAACTGTAAGATCTGATGTACCGACCGACGAGATGCTTGTTGTGTATGGAGAACCTTTGTAGGATGTGTTATTCTGAAGGTGGTCCAATCTAGCGGCTTGAATGGTAGGAAGTGTATCTTCAAAATGTATTGAAGATTCGCCGACATCCTGAAGTCTTCCTGGTGGATAGGCGAAGTTGAAAGACAATAGTCGGTTTCGATTGATGTCTTATTTAATATGTGGGTAATATATTAATTAAACGAGACAAACAATGAATAATTAATTAGAAAAATTCGCGTCCGTCCGCGTAGCTATTGGGTATACCATTTTGTTTTCCTATAAAAGATAGGCCTACGTCGTTATAAAAAAAAAATCTCCCAAAATTTTCATATCTTAATCTTCAGTGTTTTACACTATAAGCCTATGTTCCCACTGCTGGGACACAGGCCTCCTCTCTTCGAGTGGGAGTGGGCCATCATCCACCACGCAGGCCCAGTGCGGGTTGTTAGATGTCACATGGTCTTAGAATTTTTGGTTCTAGGACATGCCGATTTCCTCACGATGTTTTGTAAATCAATACGGACGCTTTTAACGCGTACGTCTTTTTATTTTTACATCGTTCTAACATATAATTATAAATTCAACACTGATATTTTTGTAAAAATATAATTTAAAAGAGTGTCCACGGAGTTTCTTGCCTGTTCTTCTCCATAGGTACCTACGCTTTGGAATGGGCAACTAGCTTCATATTTTCTGACTGACTGACTTCTTGAGAATTCAAAAGTGCCTGTAAATGGTTTAATTGAAATAAATGCTTTGAGTTTGAGTTTTGAGTTTGAATCACGGAACTGCCTCTACCCTGCCTGAACAGCCGAACCCTTTATCTACATTGGTCTGAATATTCTGTCCCTGTGAAATCCAAAACAACACCAATTCATATTCAATCAGCTCTCCAATACACCTACTCCTAACAACTCCCTCTTAATTAGTTATCTGCCGTATAATTTTCCAATAATGACGGTGGTAATTAGGAAAGCCGTTACAGCTGGCAGGATTCTTGAACTAAATGACTGGCATCGTTACTGTTGCCCTTGTGAGAGATAACGTCACGTTTGTACTTATGTTAAGGTTGTTTATAAATAGCTATGGTAAATAAATAACTAGTTATTTGTTAGGTATGTACGAAAAGTATTGATTAGTTTTGACGTCCTTCTTCGCCAGTAAGGAATGTTTTTCGCAGTGTAATGTGAAATAAATTGTGCTATCAGCATTGCCATACATCGTGGCAATGCTGCCAGCCTTTTGGGCACTTTTCCTGGTAACAACGATGCAGACGAATTTTTTTATGCACTATGATTCTTTCCCCCTTCCTTTTTATATACTTGTACGTATTATTATTATTTAAAGAATGTTAGCTTTTAAATTATGTAAATCTATATAATATTCAAAGTCCTGATTGACTGATATATCAACGCACAGCCTGAACCGCTGGTCCTAGAGACATGAAATTCGGAAGGTGTGTTCTTTGTGAAGAGTAGGTACCCACTAAGAAAGGGTTTTGCGAAATTCCACTCCTAAGAAGGTGAATGGGGGAGAGTGTAATATCACGCGGACGAAGTCACGGGCAGAAGCTAGATAATTGCTATGCTAGTAGAAAAACTCTTCATACGTCGCGGTCGGTTGTGAGGTCAGATAGGCAGTTGCTCCATGTAAAATACTGGTATTCAGCTGCACCAGGTTACACTGGAAGCCGACCTGAACATAGTTGGGAAAAGGCTAGTCAGATAATGATGTTGAGGTTATTTACATGTATTTCCTAAAAAGCTGTATAAATAGTTGTACCCCAAAATTATATGCTGATAATAATATGACAAATCATCAATTGGTTGCAATTCAAAAACTGAGCTGGTGTGTTGAATTTTTCAGTAGAGGAAACTCAACCCTGTGTGGATAAACAGGGTCCCTAGGTCAACCAAATGGAACACAGACCATAAAAGGATGAAATTCGGTTTAAAGAAATGTATTTCTCAAAAAGAATATAGATGCATAGTTCACTTAAATATGAGAAACTAAACAAAATATCTTAAGTAATAAACATAATTGTCGTTCAATCTATCGAGTACATATATTATAGTAATGATTTATTATTGTTGGTTAGCCAAATACAACTTTAACCTATTCTTAAAAATGCTCACTGATGAACAATCACTTATTTCTTTCGTTAAATTATAATAAAGCTGCGCTCCCTCAAACTGAATGGTTCTTCTTCCGTACAAAGTCCTAACTGAACGCAGTTCTATACTATCCGTATTAAATTAAAATATTTAATTGAACATAAAGTCCGTTTTAGGTCAATTACTTTTGAAGACTCCATACACAACGCAATAACTTTATCATAATAGCATCAACTTGCGTGTGGTCTTTGAACATTATGACCATAAAAGTTTATTCTAAAAGTTACATTACAAGTATGAAATATAAGCTTCTTTTATAGGTGCTAGGATAGATTTATGCGAGGGATATGAACTTATGGCAATAGCCCCCCCAGCCACCAGCTTTCTTCAAGGTTGAGGCGGACGACTGCTTGAAATTATCTATGGCAAGAATTTTCTTCTTTACTCCAATGATAATTTTGAGAAGACAGTAGAGTATGCTGAGATAAGTTAGCCGTTGTGATTACACCATAAGACCGCACGTATCAAATTTTCGGCTAATTTGTTTGTTTTTGAATGGGGCAGAATAAAATTACGCTGAACACAATGTTGTCAGCATTAAAAAATATTGCCAAATTAGGGTATATAATAATAATAATCAGCCTATAATGTTCCCACTGCTGGGACACAGGCCTCCTCTCTGTGAGAGGGAGTGGGCCGTAATCCACCACGCGGGCCCAGTGTGATTTGATACGTACGGTCTTATCACAGCACCGAAATTACCCCAGCGTACTTCAACACTTTTGGTCATCATAATAAGACCTTTTCATGAATTTGAAATGCATGGAAGAATTTGCAATTGTAAAAGAATGGTAATAAAAACAAAAGTTAATCTTTTGTGACCGTCTAATAAATCAGCTACCAAAATCTTATTAGAAAGAAATCAAAACTTTATTCAGTTACAATAAAAAGCGAATAATCATGATCACTAGACAAAGAAAACAAAAAAGAATCAAACACTTCTGTGCACTCTCTACGGATAACGACTCGTATGATATAACAAAGGTAACAAAAACGAACCGTTTGACATTTAGCAACGAGCAGTAACTCATTACATAAGCGGCGTCCTTGCAAGGCCGCGAGTGGGCTGCGCGGGCGCTGCCTGCCAATACACAGATAAGAGTAGAAGGCTAACTAGTTAACGACCTATAAACATTATTATTTAAATTACTGGCAACCCGACTTCACAAAACATCAAGATTTCTTAACTATATGTTAGTTAAATAGACTGACTGACTGTAGACCACAGAATACTTAAAGTACTACGTACAGAAAGGCCACTCCCTTCCCCGCACTAACATCAGTTACCGCACCTCACCCCGCACTTCGAGGTTACCGTCGCAGTTCTTTAACAAAGAGCGCTCGCAAACATAAGTACCTCACGCACACATTCATACGTATACAAACGTCATTTTTTAATGTAGTAGTAGTAGGTAATTATTTTGCGAGCGTTGTATGGAGTGTCCGGGGTGTGCTGTAGACTGGTAGAAAATGCCCAAGGCATTAAGTCCGCCTTTGTACAGTTTTTACTTGTGCATAAAGTTTTAATAAATAAATAAATATTAATTTTTGTATACATTTCTAGTATAAGCTGACTTCTCAGTGTATGAAAAGCCTATACAATACGAGATCAGCTAAAACTGAAAATTTATAGCTTAAAATATCGTCGTGTGTACACTAAATCCTTCCGAAATAAAAAACGCATCAAATTACGAGCGTGGTTTAGAAGAACAACGCAGTCATACCAGCAGACACGAAAAGTGACTTACTAGCAGCGTCCCACGGTTTCACCTGCAAAAGTCTCGATCCCGTGGGAATATCGAGATAAAAACTATCCTATGTCCTTTCCCGGGACTCTATACCGTCCGTAACTATCTCTATACCGTCTTATCTAAATCGGTTCAGCGGTTTAAGCCTGAAGAGGTAACTGACAGACAAACAGACACACTCGCATTTATGATATGATATACTAGCAGCGCCCCGGGGTTTCACTCGCATAAGTCTTGATCCCTGGGGAATATCGGGATGAAATGTATCCTATATCCATTCCCGGGAGTCAAACTATCTCTGTACCAAATTTCATCTAAATCGGTTTAGCGGTTTAAGCGTGACGAGGTAACAGACAGACACACTTTCGCATTTATAATATTAGTATGGATTATGCATGGCAATAGAAGTTGTTGCCGAGGTCTAGGTTTATGTTAATACACAGATTTGCTTGATTGATATTATGTATCTGTCAAATTCAATCAGAATTTGTATTACCTATTGGGCAATACAGTTACCCACTGTATTCAGGAATGCTAGATGAAATCTTCAAATGGTTATTCGCCTGTCAAATCTCATTATACTTAGCTTTTAGGATTGTTTTAGGCAAATAACAACTAATCAAAGTAGTGAAAACATTTTACCTAAATTGTAAATGTTGCGCAATTCGTGAGTGTGTTACTTGCGTAACACATAACAATGACCATTAATTTTGACAGTTCAACACTGTTCATTGTGTTTTTACGTTGTTGAGCAGATAATTTTTTCGAACATATGAAGCGATGGATTGAAAAATCCTACAAAAGCTTTCCAAGATTGTGATCAAAAGTATGTTACGCAAATAGGGTGCTCCCCTGTTATTAGACCTGTAGTTTTAAGTTATTTTTTTATGTACTCGTCAAAAATTGGTCTTCAAAAGGAACCGAATACAGATTTCTATCGATTCTCTTATTGTAAGTAGTACAAACTGGTCCTTTTGTAATTATCTCCTAAGTGTCAACTTGCAACGCGCCGCCCGCCTGCGCGCGAGTGCTCGTAATTACGCCTTTGTTGTGCTGCTAATCGTGGGAAAAGGATGTAAGGTGCAGTGATGAGACATATTTAGGATTGGATTGGATTAGGGATGTACCTAGTTGTTACCATGAACGATGGCGAGAACGAAAAATGTGAAAACTATGATTTTTTTTTCAGAAAAAACAATAGTTTTCAACGGTTTAGTAAATTTTGGTATGGAATTAAATTACATAACAAAAATAGCCTTTGTTGTGCTGCTAATCATGGGAAAACGATGTACAGTGCAGTGATGAGACATAATATTTAGGATTGGATTGGAGTTGTACCTAGTTGTAAATGAGAAAATAAGGCGAAAGTACACCTATACCATATTGTTTGGGTACGGTAGGTAGGTAAATAACAAAGACGAGGGAAGAAAAAGAAAAACCTAAAGTCTTTATTGAAAATGTTTTAACAGGTTTAGTAAGATGTAAAAAGGAATTAAAATAACATAACAAAAATATATTAAAATTCTAAACATCTTACTTACAGCATTTACTTACTTCATTACACATTTTTCCTATTAAATCTCTAAAGTGTAAACATTTCATTTCTTTCTAAACCTTTCTCATCGGAACGATGAATTTTTTTTTTCAATTTATCCGAATACAAAGCTTCCATGATAAAAGTAGTCATAAAAAATGTTACTATTCACGGATCTTATATTCAATCATAATTTTATTTCAGATTGTTATGGCTTATTAGTCGATTCACACGAATTTACTCTCCCGAAACGTGCGAATCGTCTCTTTTAAATAATACCTATATTTTTTCCTAAAGGCGACTAGCACGAAGTTAATTTATTTGTGGGCGAGTCAACATCCCAGAAATACGGTATTAGGCATTTTATGAAATAAAGTACCTATAGAAAAATGACAGTAGCGCGCAGAAGTGTTAACTCTTAGTTAAATATTATAAAACGTCTTTTGTCGCTATCGACATTCAAGTATCGACAAAGTCATTTGACGACACTATTTTTGTTGGCTTATATTTTTAGCCAAGTTATGTCTAAGGCTGAGAAGCAGGAAGTCTGTAAAGGTTTATGCGCCTGAGTCAGACTTATTGCAAGGTTGTGACTGATTAATGTCGCGATAAGCTCGATTTGACTCAGATTCGGTGTCTGGGAGTATTGTCTTGTTTACTGGTTTTGTTCGTACATATTTCGTGGGGAATGTCATTTGAGATAATACATTCAAGACGCATATTGTTAATCGTAGATTGTTAGTCTGGGTTGCATTATCGGGAAGTTTTGAAGAAATTAAATAAAGTAAACTTTTGTTTTCTATCTACTTCGAACACACACCTAGTAACAAAATAGGAACAATATAATGATTTATGAACTGACCGCAATTAGGTAAGTAAGTAGCCTTGGACGTCTTATATCAATCAAAAACCTAGCAATTCTAGCGTTTTTCCAACAACGTTGAAGTCGGGTTCGAGTAACCAGAAGGCCAATAAAAAATGTCGAGATTCAAGTCGCGATCTCATCTTAGCGACAATAAATGTCAAAAACTTCTCAGAAATGTCGGTAAATTAGACGTTTTTTGGTATATAGAAACTATATAAGATTACAGTATGAACTTTTGAAATTTTTAAATTATACTGAATTTGCTCCACAGATGTAGTCAATGAAAAGCAAAGATCGTTTGAGGCAAGGCTGATAAACCGAACAACTTAGTATAAGTTCCTACACACGGGTAGACCCTAAAATAATTAAGCAACATTGTCGACTCAGGTGAAGCTTATGTCATCTTATTACGATATTATATTCCTACTAGCTACGCCCCGCGGTTTCACCCGCGTAAATGTCGATCCCGTGGGAATATCGGGATAAAAACTATCCTATGTCCTTTTCCGGGACTCAAACTATCTCTATACCAAATTTCATCTAAATCGATTCAGTAGTTTAGGCGTGAAGGAGTAACAAACATATAAACACACACACTCACAAACTTTCGCCTTTATAATATTAGTGTGATTAGTGTGATAGTGTGACTGTGTGATTATCACAATAGCCGCCAGGTAGCCTGCAGATGTCTTATATTTGACGCAACGTTAAGTCATGACATCATTTTAATGGACTTTACAAAACTTCTAAGAAGTTATAAATGCTGTAGCTGTACCTATTATCCTTGATTCTGTTGCGATGTTGCATAAATAAACAGGTTTTCAAAGATTACTAGGACCGTGTTTTAAAGCACCTATTCTACGATGAGAATAATGTTAGTGTATGATTCATCTAGCAGGGTTGGATGGTTTGTATGGTAGTCGGCTTGGTCAAAAACTCACTTTTAATTCATCATTATAAGCAACTTTTAAGGCGGAACAGTTAGTTGTTTGTTGAGCAATGATGGCCCAGTGGTAACGGCCGCCGCTTACGAGATGTAGTTCGTAGGTTCGAACCTATCTTATATACCTATCCTAGACAGACGCTTTACTTTGTGTAAATTATTTCATCACTACTGCTCTCAAAACGGTGAAGGAAAACATCGTAAGGAAACCGGCATGATGACCTAGAACCAAAATTTCGAAGACATGTGACATCTACAAACCCGCACTGGGCCCTTGTGGTGGTTTTTTGCCCACTTCCTCTTACAGAGGGGACGCCTGTGTCCCAGCAGTGGGAACATGATAGGCTGATTATAGGGGCAAGAAGATGGTGAGTGATGTAGGTTTAATACGTGTAATACTTTAGCTGAAGCTACGTTATTTTGTAGCTACATGATGTCATCTGCTCATATTATAATAATCATTAATTCATATAAAGCTGCTACTGATACAAATATACTTAAATAAAATCTCTTTTTCATGACCGAATGAAATTATACAAATCAGCCTTACAGCGCTTTAAATTAAAGCAATCGCTTTCGATGCGCGTCGATAGAGCGTCAGCAATGAGATCGTCAAACAGTTTCGTTCCGTTCAATTTCCGCATTACAGACTTACCTATTGTGTCAGTTTCACTGCACGATATTTCATTATGAATATTTTAATTCTACGTATTATCAAAGGTCATCGGAATGCATTGCGGCTCATTCAAAGACCACGAACTCGCAGTGCAATAAAAGCTTAGTTCCGAAAATTTATTTCGTTCATACGATCTAAATTATTTCGTCTAACACTTACGTTCGCGTGCACCACGAATAATTTAATGCATTTAAGGTGAATGGGTAGTTGTAGCCCGCGAAATTCAATTTTTCTTACGTTTTTTGCAGTTTTCAGGTCAGTGTCAGGTTGTATCTTGATCAAAATATGATTCGCGACAATAACAGGTACGTATTTATAGAATTATAATAATTAGAATCATTAATACATCTTTCTAAGTTAGATTTCTACCGTTAAGAACAAATCTCGTATGGAAAAGTGTTGATGGTAGAAATCTAACTTAAAGAGATATATTAATGATTCTAATGACTATAATTATGTAAATACATGTCTATTATAGTCGCAAATCATATTTTGATCAAGATACAACCTGACACTGACCTGAAAATTGCAAAAAACGTAAGAAAAATTGAATTTCGCGGGCTACAACTACCCATTCACCAAAAAAATAATCATTCTATTTCTTGGTTGACAGAATATACACGTTTAGCGTATTTGGCGGTGTATTTATTGGAATCGGGACAAAATATTTATGTTTTATTCCTAAATTTTATAAGAGGCTTTTAACCACAGTGGCATGTCTGCCTCATCATAACATAAACTATTCTAAACTAAATCAAAAATACAATATAAATAATTAACGTCTAAACAGATCAGTAAGTAATTAGGTGTTAATATTATCTTAATATTACGAAGGATCAAATTAAATCTACTCACCAAGCCCACATATGAGGTAAGTTGGCGGCGGCTTGAGTACGGACCTGGCGTAGGCCCCCCGGACCGTCTCCAGGGCTCTCGGGGCTCCTGCTACGAGGAGTACTCCTGGTGATACGTAGCCAGCGTACCGCAGCTCCGCAGTGGCTGCGGCGAGGGCACCAGCCCACCAGCATTTTGCGTTCGCTGATAGAAAGCTCTGAAACAAAAAGATGTTGGTTAGGAAACGTAATTTGGATGGTGCATATATTTTTAAACAATTATTTTTATTATTTTGTAAAAAGGGAACGGCAGAAGGTGTGGATCAAAAGACCAAAACAAAAATCAAAGTACCTAGTCTTCAATGATAAATGTAGACCTAAAGACGCATGAGAAAGATCTAAGTATAAAAATGACATCACTTAACTAAAGACGGAAAGGATTGGTTACTACACTTCAATCAACTCCCCAAACCAACGCCAAAGTAACGCCTTCCAATTTCCTCTCCAAAATTGAAACTTCAATATCCAGATTAGAGATTTAGATTAAAACATTTAGCTAATTCCATTAAGTTAAATACCTATTACTAAAATGAAAGTAAATACCGTTCAAATTGGACGATAAATAGATCCTTCTCTCGAGCACTTTACTCTCAATACACAATTCCGTCATGCAAAGTCCTTGACCAGTACTTAAGTGTCTACTGGCATTTCGTAGATTGCCACACCGACGCTCTTTGGGTCCTGCACTACATTGGTCTTGTGAAACGCATGGATAAGGTTATCTGTACCGAGAACCGCCCCTGATCAAGTTTTACGTGCCATTTTTAAATGGAATGCAGCAAATTAATTGAATTAAAATTAACGTGTTGGATGAAGGAGCTTGTTGATTTGTTGCTAGTTATGTCATTCGGTGAGTGAATAATTTGTATGCAAAGAGGTTGTATATTGGTTGGTCATATTTACAAGTGAATATACACGGTGATAAAACGGCGTTTTGGGATAGCTAAAGATGCTATGACCTGTTTAAGTAACATTTGGAAGAAGAGAGGAATTGGCATCAAAACCAAGATCAGATTAATACTAGTATTCCTTATATTTCTGTATGGAGTAGAAACGTGGACGATTTTGGCCCGAGAAAACAAAGGACTAATGCATTTGAAATGTGGTGTTGGAGACGATTGTTGAGAATACCGTGGACTTCCAAACGCACCAATGCATCGATCTTAACTTAGCTTCGAATAAAACCCCGCTTGTCGACCATATGTCAATAACGCATTCTCTTCTATTTCGGCCACATAGTACGCAGAGGCGATGAAAGTTTGGAAAAACTGATTGTGGTTGTTTTGAAAAGGTTATACACGGAAAATTGACGTAGGGTGTCAATTTGCTTTACAATTAATTTCCCTGACTCTAATTAGTAAAGTAATAACATGATAGTTAAAGCTTAATCAATCAACGATCAAACTAACCGGTTGAAGTTAACAATACCTAATTACATAAATAAACATCATCTTTGCCTGAGTACATGTGTTTATAATAATATAAAACATAATAGCTTGAGTGATTAAATTTTCACTTTCCCATAAAGATAAAAGATCAGCTCAACAAAAAGCGTTAAAAAAATAATATAAAGATTATTATCTTCGGGAAATTGCCTGCTTGATACACCTGAATCAATTTCTAACGAGATTTTTATGACATTTTTTATGCCGCCAAATTGATTTAACATACTTCATTTTTATATCAATGCTCTCTTAGGGACTGGAGGCGAGGCGGAAGGCGGAGGACAGGGTGTTGTGGCGCAGCATAGGAGAGGCCTATCCTACTGCGATAGACTAACTTGATTGATTGAACGCTTAGGAAAGCTACATTTTTACCAGATGTGGGTACTTACCACCTTTATAATATACGCGCCGCACTATGTGGGTACCATTTTGTTGAAACTCAGATGTGTCTTTTGGACATCCGTGTGTCACTAACGGGATGCAGCAGAATACCAGCGTCAGGTATTGTACCTGGCATATGCTGAGCTGGACTCCTATTTGGTGCAACCGTGAGACACACACCGACCACTAGTGATCGACCGTTATAAATGTCATATGAGGTGTCTATGGGTCAATTTATCTTTTTAATCTTTCTTTTTTTTCTCACCTTTTTTGATGTTTTTTGAAGTGAAAACTTCTTTAGTGGCGTTGAACACTTTTTGTAACGGGTAAAAAATGTTAAACTCGCGTCAGGGCATCGCGTCAGGACACGTGACCGTCAGGAGAGATTCCCCCCCTCCCCATCTCTTTCTACGGCGGCGCCAACCCAAGTGAACCAAGTGAGATACGATAATGGATGGATGGATGGATGGATGGTGATGGCGATGGCGATGGTGATGGCGATTGTGATGGTGATGGCGATGGTGATGGCGAAGGTGATGGCGATGGTGATGCGATGGCGATGGTGATGTGATGTGATGGTGGACGCGGACGCGGACGCGGACGTGGATGGACAGCTGATGGCTCGACCGTCTGTGTAGTAGCCACACTGCTGTGTATTCGTAAAATTCGTGTATATTAACCCCCTTATTCATAATCCTATTTTATCTCTATTTTAGCTAAAATAGGTTTATAGAACGTTTGTCTTTATCTGTCACGTTGTCATTTCTGTGTGTAAGAAAGAGACAAACCCCATTTTAACTAAAATAGGTTTGATAAGTTTTATGAATAAGGGGGAAAGTGTTTAATAATTGATTTATTTCAACGTTAATATTCAAGTTTTCACTTCTGCCGGCACTCCCGGAGTGCAACCCGTCTTTTTTTATGCCTGTATTGTCTTTTGTTGTACTAAATAAACGTTTTATCTATCTATCTATCTGTCAACATAAACATAATATCAAGCCTTGTATCCCCCAAGGGTTGACTAGAGCTGTACCTATAGTATGAACAACCTCATTTTGCCAGTTTTGTTTAAATCCCATGAAATAGGGGGCGAGGCTATTACCACCAACCAGGCACAAATCCAGACTCCGGGCTACTACTGAGATATTCCAGATGGAAACTTAAAAACACGGCCCGACCTGGGTATCGAACTCAGGACCTCATGGTCAGCAGTAGCGCTTGCGACCACTATAACAACCAGGCTGTATCAACAGCGCATTAAAAAAGCTTTAAAAGAAAAATAGTAGTTTTGTATTATATTTGGATTGTCGCCGCTTTTCCGTAGAAAATAGAAACGATTATCGTTTAAACATTTTGATAGACAGTACCTTTTATTAGCTGCCCTACGGATTGTGTCAAAAGAGAAAACTTGTCTGAAGTATAAAGAGTAAATTGCTGCCTTTAATAATGATTTTAGACTTAGTTTTCACTGATGGAACGCTACTACAATTACTAGGACAATTTGTAGGAGCTTTTTCAGTTACTGACATGATGATAAGTATCAAAATTGTATTGTTTTGTATTTGAAATTAAATAAACATAGTTTGTATTATTATGTGCGTAGGATATTTTTAATTTTGTAGAACTTTATGACCGTCTATCGGCAAGCGTATTGTGGGACGCCCACAGATATAGATATACCTAGATAACGCAAGTATCACGAACTGTATGAAAACTAAGCGTGCCACTTTTTGACTACCTACTATGACGTCACAAGCTCGCGCTCTCTCGCTCACGCTCACCCAGCCAGCAGTACGCAGGACTGAGCGCGAAAGTGGCGGCTTATGATTTTTGATCGTAAACTGGTGCGATTTTTGGCACGCGAAGTAGGTGCTCTTGCGTTATCTATGGGGACGCCCCCCAGCAAGATGGACAGACGACCTTAAGAAGCGGACTGGGACAGACTGGATGCGGAAGGCGGAGGACAGGGTGTTGCGGCGTTGCCTGGGAGAGGCCTATTGTGGTCAATGGACTGCGATAGACTGGGTTGATTGTTGATTAATGACGGATTAGGTTACACAGAAAACCCAATGCTGACGTCATTTACGCTAAAAAAAACCAGTTACCAGAATATTCAAAACCACAATTTATTCCAGTTTAATTGAGAATTCCGTTTTGAGAGCACTGTTGGCCAAGTGGTAACGGCCGCGACCTACGATTTGTAGGTCGTAGGTTCAAATCCAGATAGGCGCTTTACTTTGTGTAAATTATTTCATCACCACTGCTCTCAAAACGGTGAAGGAAAACATCGTGAGGAAACCGGCATGTCCTAGAACCAAAAATTCGAAGATATGTGACATCTGCCAACCCGCACTGGGCCCGCGTGGTGGATTAAGGCCCACTCCCTCTCACTGAGAGGAGGCCTGTGTCCCAGCAGTGGAAACATTATAGGCTGATTATGTATATGTATGTTCAAATTTTTACAGGCTGTTCTATTCTGAGATCACGAAAACAAAACCTGATGTTTCATACATTTTGGTCAGAAAGGTATTTAACTTTTTCAGCTGATTTTTTTTTCGTGATTTCAAAGTTGGTCCCATAGTGAAAGTTGTTCATATTCATGGGTAGAACAACCTGTAAAAATTTGGATGGTGATAAAAAATCTCCCTGTATTTTAGCCTAGGAGTAGTCAAGGTCTCCTACGAAACCAATGTAAACCCAGCCTATCATTATGTAGATTAGAATTTTCCTAGGTGTGAATTAAATAAGTACTTTGTGAAAGTAGAGGCACTAGGTATCTAAGCTACATTATAAGCTAGTAGACTGTGATTATATGCTTATTATATTGTCTCATAAAATTTTATCGCTAGCAAATGAGAATTTATTAAGTTACAATAACTTTCATGTGAGTGAATTATCTTAGATTGTTTTAGTGGAAGGTTGTAATTATGACGCCGTTCTGATATAGGTTGCGTTGCTTGCGGGCGTGAGACAGATCTCTATACACAGACAGGTCTTTATAAAGCTGTAGAATTGTGTTGTTTGAAGTCTGTGTATCAACAAGTAGTTGATTTTGATTGATTGATGCTGCTAGACTGAAAATGTAGGCACCTCACCTATTTTGGAATATTTATAATAATAATAAAAATTGCCATTTATTTCGGACAGAATCCATATGTGTTAGTAACAATTTTCTTAAGATCTATGTTTTCCTAAGGGAATGTCAGAATTAGAAGAGATTTAGAGTAAGGGGGTACTCCCTCTCACCGAGAGGAGGCCTGTGTCCCAGCAGTGGGAACATTATAGGCTGATTATGCTTATGCTTATGCTACAGTAAGGAAGCTAGATAAGCAGCCATTGACTGAAAAAAATTAATCACCAGTTTTCGCCACAAACTCCCTGTCCTTCGTCTCCCGCATCCAGTCTGTCCCAGCGACCTTCTTTTAGATCGTCGGTCCATCTAGCTGGGGGGCGTCCCACAGTACGCTTGCCGATACGCGATCTCCACTCCAGGAGTTGTCTGCTCCAACGGCCATCGGTCCTTCGACAATAATGGTCAGCCCACTGCCGTTTCAGCTTGATTGCTCTGCAAGCTATGTTGGCAACTCCAGTTCTTTTCCGAATAACTTTATTTCTGATTTTATCTTACAAAGAAACTCCGTGTAGACCCCGGTCCATAGCATATTGATGACTGATTATGTAATATTAAGAATTGTGTGAACATTGCCAAAATCTTGGTTATATTTTTTATGCCATTTACGGTAATTTATTCGCGTATTTAAAGACTTGGTTGGTAGATCCGTTTGACTAGTCACGCCTGACATGTTCAAACCTCAGCTTTACACCTCTGGTAGGTATGTTGACCTCTACATGATGTCATCATAGCCAACAAACATGAATTCATTGCCGATATTTTTCGGTGAGTTAGTCAAAAGTTGAAAGAACCACAATAAGTAGGTAAATATCGCTCATTTGGAGAAATATCGAAGTGAATGTATTTTTCCCAAAAATGAGTAAAATATGCCAAAGCACTTAGCGTATTTACGTTGGGAAAGCATAGCCTTATAAAAAAAAGTACCAGTTACGTAGATATTTCTCCAAATGAGCGATATTTAAAAAGTTAAAAGGATATCAAGTAGAAATATAAAATATTATACCTATTCCAAAAAAAAAACTCATCTAGGACTATCGAACCGCACTCCTAGTTGCCCTTTCAACATAATTTTACCTACATTTTACATCAAAACATAGGTCCTAAAACTATAAAGTAAGTATTAATTTATCTATAAACTTGAAACTGGTAACATTCATCTCGACCAAGGCCAGCAATATTTTTATTTTGTACGCATTATTATTTGTCGTGACAGTATCTTTGTTAATTAATCATTTATATTACTAAACTTTAACGACTCTTAAATGCAAATACGTATACGATTAGGTTTATCATTAATTCCCAGATAATCAGCATTGTCTCTGTAAACCATAAATACATAACAAAAACATGTCGCAAAAAGTTTCCATACTTATCTAATAACAATGCGAACTGTCTAATTAAGCGTACAAAGTCGGAAGCAATGTCTTCACATGTTGGAGACAACGTTGGAACCAACCTTGGTGAGGATTGTGGGGAAAGCTCGGATGCTAATCGACCCTTCAAACACTAACTTCAAACGCATTAGCTAAAACATAAACTCATTTTTGTTGTGATAATTAAGAATTTATCATTATGACAGAATCTGTATTAAATAAATTTTATTGACCTTTTACATCTTTAAAAGCCCGTGTAACTCATCTCACTTTCATGTGCCAACTCTAGGAACATTGGCCAAACATTGGCAGACGTTGGGACAATGTTACGTGTGAGAAAACTAAGAAATTGCACCCGCTATCGCCATCTTGGATCGGTGTGCAGATAATGTACATTGTGTCATGGTCTGCTGCCTGTTCCCGTGTGAGGCCTTCTTAGCCATTCCATTAAACATTTATGTGCAATTTTTTTTATAAAATAATAGCTATAATGCTACATGAGAAGTTGTAAAAAGTGTTTCCCGCATTTTTATGGTTTAATAAACAGGAATTAAATTTGCCTTTGTTGTTATATGATTCAAAGAGATTCAGAATACTTAAAGTCTAGCTAGAATATGCTGTAGCTTGAGAGTTCTTGCTGATACTAACAGCTTGACAATAAAAATCTTATGTCACTAAATCCCGGAATACACATGCCTATAACTTGCACAAAAGTATGCAAGTAGCTTGCATGCCAGTATGGTATTCACCAATCAGAAGTTGTTGTGGCACACGGTGTGCAAACTCCTTCCATAATTTTGTGCAAGTCACAGGCAATATTCCGGGCTTAAAGTTATATCAAACTGAGCTTCTCATACACTACAAGATCACGGTTCATTCTTCGCGCGCCCTAAATTCAAATTCAGAAAAGGAATGCCACAGTTAATAAATAAAAACAATTCTATAATTGGCGAAGGAATCCTCACAAGCTGCCAGTTCCAAAAACTATTCTCGATTGCGCCACTCGCCGTTAAAAAGCAATCTCCAAAGTTATTTTTAATTCCTTTTTCAAAATTACACTGCGCGCCATATTTAACAGCTCTTATTTGGATTAACGAGACACGTTTCCTTTTCTATTGAATTAAAGGAATGTCAAAAACAGGAAATGTACTAAAAGAATCAAATACTTCAGTTTATCCGCGTCGTTGATGTTTATTGACGTTTAATTCTGGGTTTTAAGTACGTTTCCTATATCAAAGGACCGTTAAAGAAATGATTGAGTTAGTGAAATTAGGTACGCGTAGGTATTTATTAGTTAGATAGTTAATTTTATTCGAATGAGAGTTGGATTTTTAGGCTTAGGTCTGTACAATCGCGGACACTGACGGTGGACCATTTTTCAAACTTATCACTAAGGGCAATTTTTCCTTCACTTGTGTTACTATCTAAGCAGTAATCCTGTGCATTTACTACATTATTCTTAACAGTTAACTTAGTATAAGAGCGCACTAAAATTGTCAACACAATCAAGATGCTGTTATTCAAATACCGCTCAGTCTATTATCATGAATGTTTCATAAATTCGATCACAAATCGAATTCAATGTTTATGTAAATATTAAACTTGGTACATTGGCGGGTAGTCGCGAAATGTGGAGGAAGTTGTAAATGTCTTTATAAATCTAATTGTAGACTGTGCGTTTGGTGTCGACCACACAGGGGTGTGAGATTTGATACTTGGACATAATTTTATTGGTCCTTATTTGTTTGTGGTAAAAGTATATCAGCCGTTATTCGACTTAATGCTAAAGATTGAAAATATTGACAGCTCACATTACCTAAGTTTTTACGGTATTAATAACAAAGCACAATTGCTTTCCCAATTTACTTTTGATATTGGCAGAATAGTTGACATCGGCTTTGCTTGCCATAATAAAAAAATAGAATAGAATATTATTATGAGATTTTTTCAGAAGAGCACTACATTTACTGACTTATCTAACGTGAGTAAATAAGAAAGGGCAGGGACAGAAAGGAACAGAAAATCTTTAAGCAAACATAAAAATTGGTCCTTTGATACGGTCGACAATAAGGTAAATCAAAAGACACTTGATTATATAAAGAACTAGCTGCGCCCCGCGGTTTCACCCGCATAAGTCTCGGTCGTGTGGGAATATCGGAATAAAAAGTACCCTATGTCATTTCCCGGGACTCAAACTATCTCTATACCAAATTTCATCTAAATCGGTTCAACAGTTCAGGCGTGAAAAGGTAAAAAACAGACAGACAGAGTTACTTTCGAATTTATAATATTATTATGGATTAGCTGCTATATAATTTAGAGGATTGAAGGGCATTCTAACAAAACTCTAATTAAATAAAAAAATGCAATATTGCCCTATTGGAAACAAATTGAATCAACACACTAGGTTCTCATCTAGGTGTCAAGTAATTTCATGTAGGTAATGCAATGCCCTACCATAAAGCCGAAACACCATGACATTTTCTCGTTAACTTTTATAATTATGGTCTTTTTATGACAGCCATTTCAGTGTTTGTGGTGCACAGCTAGCAATATTCACGTCTGGCTGAAGTTAATTTTGACATTCACGAAAATGGGAAATACCTACATTAATTGAACTGAAAATTGTATACCTACACTTTTGTTAAGTGCACAACAGTTCTAATTTCAAACTTAATTTTTGTGCTTGAAACCCAACATTAAAAAGAAACAATAGTAGAAGAGGCGGTCATTAATTTCGGCCAAAATTATACTGGAAGGTACCACAAAAAACTGTTCCGGTACTTTTCTTTAATTTAAATCTAAATAACTGTCTACATTTTTGATTATTTCAACAATGCGTGAGAAAGACAATACGATAAACACTCCAAAACTCAAAGAGGCAATCTCTCTAATAATTTTATTAGATAATACTTCACAATTGGGCCAAACGCATTCAATCCAATAAAACAGCACTTACATCATACGCTTGTTAGACGCGACAATAAAATGCAGCGGTCCAGCGCTTTACAATACTTTTGATTGAGATTTATGCATTGCGCTATCAAGTTACGACGCTTGAAGCTTGCTTGCGGCACAGGCCACTAGTAAATTTGCCTCCAAATAAACTTTGTAGTTATTACTTATTAGTTATGTCAGTAAACATGACCCCTGATTGAATGATTTATTGTTTTATTATTAGATTTGTGACGTAACATAATTTGGTTATTGTTGGCTTAACGAGTTAACCTTGCTTGACCTGACTTCGGTTGTTAAAGTGGACGTTAATAATGGTAAATGTGATTGCTGAACTATTTATAATGTAACTGTCACAGTTATGGTTGTTTAAGAGATTAGATAATATTTTTAACTGCTACATGTCACCGGTCAAGCAATGACACAAATGATTTAACCCATAGAAGTATTTGAGAAAGACAATACGAGATCTTCTTAAGAACTGACCAAGGAAATACATTTCCAAGTTATTTCTTTGATGAATGAGTCGATAACTGAACAGAATAACACTTACATCAACACTATTATTGACACTTTCCCGTTCAAGCTGTCCACTTTTACTTCAAATTAACACCTGAATAAGGGCTTAACAACGTAAAACTTATCAATGAAGAGAAAGCAAATATAAATCAATGAAATCTATCAATGGAGTATGAATGAACAGAAACTGGACAGGGCAACGGCACCATAGCTCCATAAGTGTTATAAGGGCCACATTCCTGCAATCGTAGTTCAAAGGAAATATTGTTTTCTCCTCTTATATGGCTAGGTCAAGTGGTCTACTTGAAAACGATAACTGGACTGAATATCTGTCAGATATAGTGTTCCGGGATAATTTGCTGCGGTTTACTTTCGCTGGGCTATGTTTAAATGGGGTGGGTAGGGCAGTGGCAAAAATGTTCGGAAAACAATGAAAGCTTTTAGGAAGGAAGATATAGCGGAAATGTTAGAAATAGAAAAAAATGGGGTTATAGCAAACGGTGTCATAAAAATTTTGAATGATGATCGTAAAATATTAGTCAATAACTTGTATTAGACGATAGAAAATATGAGAGAAAGAAGACTTCTTTACAAAAAAAAAAAAAAAGACTAGTAAGTAAAACTATCAGAAAAAGAAAAGAAACAGATTCCTGGTATTCTCTTGAACACAAATATTAAAGTAGCTAATACTGATTGGACTGGTCTATGTCAATAACTAGACGCAGCGGTACTGTTACTCTCAAATACTAAATTTATAGCACCAAACAGCATTTCAGCGGCGAAGTTAAATTGTGTAGCTAAAGTCAACAAGCTATTAGAAATACTATGTCTATTAAATGTATTATTAAACCTTTAACATAATTCAATTATTTTCAGAACAAAAACATGAAAATGATTTGCAAATCAACCTTGAGACTGGAGTGTTTGATCTGTAACAATATTTTGCTATTACTAGATATTGTACTGAAGCTGATTTTGATATTATCATTTTTGACTTTAAACACTTTACGTTCATGGTCGGCACTTTCGATCTGATTTAAAACTGAATTATTGCAAGTTGTGTTGTTGTAAAGTTTGATTGATCTTGCTTTGTTTTTATTGTCTTGTTTATTTCACGGTCTTTATTCGACCGCTTTGGGTTTACATAATCATTTTTTTGCCTTCCTCTTCAATTTACGGAGAATATTGCAACCCAACTATTAGTGGATTTGAGGAATCCTTTATCACCCAAGAGAAAAGTAATACATACTCGTATACCTAAATATAGATTTTGTAATTGATTCACTACAGGGTTAAAGCTTCTTGTCATACAGAAAATAATTTACCTAGAAGGCACATAATCCGCTTTGATTTAAAAATATTTTCCCCATTTTATTTTGAGACCAATGCAATTCAACATAAAGCTTTCAAAGTATCAAGATGGATTTACAAAACGCAAATCGCAAAATCTTTGTGCTTGAACTGGTTAAAGTAATAATGGATTTGTCTGAAAACTTGGATATCTTTGTAACAAAGGAACGCGTTTAGTTCCCACGAGATAACGGGGAACCTAGGTCGAAAGAGCAATGAAAGAATGAAATTATAAGTTTTTATCATGATGAGTAATGGTAATGGAGTAAGTATATAAAAAGATAATTTCAAGAAGTAATTCATAATTATGAAGATACCCTTGTAGATTAATTATTTGGCACAAAACTCAAATAATAGTCACACATTTAGTACCATTCATGAAAAAGACACCATAATACTTTCCCCAAACGGAAAAAAAATCGATGACCACACGTCAAGAGTTAAGACATAACACACGAACGGAATGACCATATCATTATCTTAACATCTCCATAACCACAAAACCGGGTCAAAAGCCACGAAAAAGAACAAACATCTACATTATCTACATATCGATCTAAAATCGACGTAATAAGATCACAATGAAAGTAGGTACCATCATAATTGATACCTGGTCTCCCAGACAGGTTCAGAGGTCGCCTTATATAAGCAAATTGATGTTATGTGGATTACTCTCGATACACAAGGCTCGTTAGAACAACGAACTTGCGAAACTGATTGAACACACAATTTATATATAACCTCATTTTTTTTTGGCTTTTGTTACGTCTTGAAATATTTTAGATTGAGAATGATGAATTGTTATTAGTTTAGTTGGATTTAGGACAGATTTAATGAGACTGTTTAGTTTTAACTCCACTGTGACTGGACGTAATACAAATAATGGTTCAAATGTTAATGATACAATCAAGATGTTTATAATTATCATCTGTTACATTAGGTTTTGGTTGTTCATTAGCCATTGCGGAATGACTGACAACTTACTCAAATTGACATGTTTGCAAAACTGTATAAGTTCTATAGAATTAAGAATTTAATTATATACCTATAATTTCATCGTCAAAATAATGTTCCTTATTCTCTCTGCTCGTAAGTATATTATTGCAATTGAACATACACTTCTATTCAGACATTAAAACTTATGTGTGAACATTAATCGAAAACGATTTGATAACTCAATTTATATTATAGTGAGCAATATTGATCGTGTTACCGATAAGTTGCGTTACTCATTTTATGTTATTGCTTCATTATTGTATTATTAACGATTGTTAGGTTAGTTGGAAGCTCTTTTATTACATTTGAGGTTATTGCGTGAAATAATATGTGATTATTTATTTAAGTTGGATCTAAATGTGGTAATTGCAGAAATAATAGAAAAATGTTTATGGGTTTGTTGGTAGTCTTACTACATATAGGTAAAGGAGACACCATAAGAAATTTCGTTCTAAGGATTTCAATAAAACGTTTATTCTCTTTTTCTTTATAATATACATATGTATTGAAATGTGTGTTTTACTAATATTACATGAGATGTGTGATACCACACAAGGCTAAAATAATAGTCGAGTCACTATGAGCATGTACAGACACCAGCACATCAACCTACCCGAAACTGTCAGATTTTCCCAATCAACTTTGAACCTTATGCTTTAGTGATAAAGTTGAAAATCTGTTAAAGAAATTTGACAGATTGTAGTAGGTCGATGTGCTGGCGTCTGTACATATGCTGCGACGGCCAAAATGCGTATACAATTTGATATACTCTTGGACTCTGTGTTGGTAGTTTGCTTTAGCTATGGATTCAGCCAAACCCGCAATATAGGTCCAAAAAATTATCTCTAAGAACTAATTTACTACCATTATGTTTATTTTAATCTAGATTTTATTGGAGCTATCTCTAGGCTTCGAACAATGACAACAATAGTGTCAGTAAACACTGACTTGTGGTCAATAAAACTTAATTCTAAGAAGTGGGACATTGTACGCAATGAGCTGTTACACGAGTTACATTCTATTGTATCATCAGGCCGTTATAAACTATCGGTAGGAACTAGGGTTGCTAGATATCCTAATTCAAGTACTAACCTCGTACCAATGAAATACAGACTCTTCATCTGACTAAGAAACTATGCTATCCCTTCGACCACATAAGGTAAACAGCTGACAGCGATACGGATGGTAAGCGGTTTTCGAAGCTTCAAAGAAAAGAAATTTAATGAATAGAAATAGAAAATATGTCATTGTCCAAGTAATACAGTAAGCAGAGAGACGACACGAGTAGCTTAAAATATTACCTACAGCTAGGTTAGAATATAGGTATTATTTGTCAGTGAGCCCCAATCTATAGACAGTTAGTACAGACTGTCTATAGTTTGGGGAAAACTGCTTCTTCAATCTTCAATCCAATCTTCCAAGATACAGATCTTGGATGATTGTATTAAGGATTAAAGAAGCAGATTTCTCTCTCCATATTTAAAAGCTCAAAACGTTATTCTCTTTGGTATTCGGTAGTCATAAATTGCCATCCCTATATTGATCTAGCACATAGAAGACAGTTTCAATTCGAGTCGGGTGCAAGCCTGGGCGCTGATTGCGGGAGCAAATGCTGCAAATTTATTCTAAATTTTCTATCTAGCACACGTTTCTGTTCCAAGTATTTTAGGTCAATATTTCAAGCTGTGAGACTTAAATATTATATTTTACAGAGAAATGAAGAAGATATAAAAAAGGCTGTAGATAATGACGAAGTGTCTGAATCTGATACAACAATAAAGGTTACAACTGTAACAATAAAAATAAAACCCCAATCCATTTACATGTGAAGCAAACACCAATCCATTTACACCAGCCAAAACTACAAACATTCCTATCAAATTGATACGAGCCATATAAACACCAGCTAGTTCCACCAATAAATCCTCCAATTCGGATCCAACTGTATCGGTGGGCGAAAAGGCAATTGGTTCGTCTATTGCCGATAAATTACTACGGGAAATCGAAGAAGACTGGCTTTACGAGTTCGGCGATTGGTCTAATCTGGCGCAAAAATACGTCTTTGCACAGAAGTTAGGGATCGAATGGGTTGGTAAATAAATTGGCTGCAAATGCAATGAAATCTTTGACTATTGAAAGTGTCGAGGCAGACTTTTATAGATTCAATAAAGACAGTAGAATGTTAGTGTCGATGTAAACAATTTCATAATTATATCTTTCTGTAGGTTTCGAAGATAAATTATAAGACTACCTATTGATAATAGGGCTTCTTCTACACTTTATATTGGGCCAAGAAGATGAGCAGGAGCATTCAAAGTATTTATATCGCATCTGACAAGTTGCCTTTTACATATATCATTACTGCCTTCAGTCTTAGAACCCATGCCGTTGGCTGTTATACGAAAGATCATATGTATAATCTTCTACGTTTTATGTTTAACTTCACATTAACCTTCCAGCATCCCAGGAACTGACCATAACAATGTTATCACCACTCTTATCGTCACCGTCGAGTTGCAATAGTAGCTCTCGTCCAATCGTCCGGAACGGCCACTGATTGGCTGATAACGTGTTATTGGTACACAAGCCAATGCACTTAGCTAGTTTTGATGCCTTTCAATTGGATTATTGGTAAGATTTTACCTAGGTGCTTTGATGGAGACACAGATCAGGGAAGAATGGTACAAAAGGGAGGAGGTATATCCCAGAAGGAGGTACAAGGCTGTCAATGATGAGGATGATGGGAATGGGAGAAATCCCAGTGATATGATGCCACTGAAATGAGGCCTAAGTCCAAGAGTAAAATGTGCTACCTTGAGGTAATATTTGGCCTATTTAACTACATACTTATGAGATATGGTGGTTCATTAAAACTGCCTCTGCAAGTGATGGTTTGACACTTCCTTCCTCGTAGTCAAAACGTCAACGCAACCTGGACAGTGAAATCTATCTTATAAAAAATTCAAAGTCCTGACTGACTGATAAATCAACGCACAGCCTAAACCGCTGGTCCTAGAGACATGAAATTTAGAGGGTGTGTTCTTTGAGAAGAGTAGGTATCCACTAAGAAAGGGTTTTTCGAATACCACCCTTAAGGCGAAAGCGCGGGCAGAAACTAGTTTTCCATATTGAAAAAAATTCCCGGTGACTGTTATTTACACTTATATTTTTATGTGTTTTAACATCAACCTTTGTTGACTGCAATTCTCAAAAGCTTTTCAACTAAAAACTTTAAATTCCATCCCATTGAAGTTTAGAACAATTTAGTAATGTGAATTTGTTGAACTTTCCTGAGAACGCTGTTTACGGCGCCTTGTAGACGTCGTTAACTTTTATAGCTGGGACCTTAACAGCGTATGCTGGGCTTCAGGAATTTCAAACGGAATAACTGGGAATCCAGACAGGTAAATTATGTTTGCTGTTTAATCGAAATAAAGCAACGTTATAATAATATATTTTACTTGGTTAGGAAGTACCATTTAAATTATTTTTGTTGTAGTTTTACTATTTATGATACAAATAATCACAGAGTCAACCTGTTAAACTTTAAAGTTTGTCTTTAGAGTCTGGTATGACATTAACGTAGCTTTAGACTTCTGGCGTGAAACATTAAAATTGTGGCCAAAATAGATTATAAAATAAAGAAAATGCCTCTAGGTCCAGAAGTCAGATACCTACTCATCATAATCAGCCTATAATGTTCCCACTGGACACAGGCCTCCTCTCTGTGAGAGGGAGTGGGCCGTAATCCACCACGCGGGCCCAGTGCGGGTTGGTAGATGTCACATGTCTTCGTATTTTTGGTTCTAGGACATGCCGGTTTCCTCGCGATGTTTTCCTTCACCGTTTTGAGAGCAGTGGCGATGAAATAATTTACACAAAGTAAAGCGCCTGTCTAGGTTCGAACCAACGACCCACAGCTCGTAAGTCGCGGTCGATACCACTGGGCCACCACTGCTCTACCTACTATAGGCGCAAAAATCTATTTCCTATCCTTAGTAATAAACCAGTGCCCCGGTCTTCACGAGTATTGATTGGATCTTCGAGCTAATAACATAAGTCAGGGCTGTCCATAGGCACCTAATTTTATTATCTACCCTCATCCGAGGCAGTGCAGCCCTAACCGTAAGGAATTGTGTGGATGAGCTTGCGAGTGACTGGGGAATTTCGGACTGCCAACACCGAGATGATAAAATCAAGTAATCAAAGCATTGAAGTAACAGCAAAGAAATAACCTTGCTATAAAAACGAGCTTCTGAATTCATCACCATCATCTGCCTAGCCTTTTCCCAACTATGTTGGGGTTAGCTTCCAGTCTAACCGGATGCAGCTGAATATTAGTATTTTACATGGAGCGACTGCCCATCTGACCTCCACAACCCAGTTACTGGGTAATACGATACCTCTTGGTAAGACTGGTTGTCAGACTTTCAGGCACTACCCGTAACGACTGTCGGGACCAACGGCTTAACGTGCTTTCCGAGGCACGGAGGGGTCTCGGAATGTAAAGATGGTCACCCATCCACAGACCAACCGCAGCAAGCGTAGCTTGATCTTTATCCTCCGAAAACGTTCTACCGGGATAAAAAGTATCTTATACCCTAACCCAGGTCATGGAATACCTGTTTGCAAAATTTCATTGAGATCGGTTCAGCCGTTCAAAATCAAAATATTTTATTCCACATACACCTACAAGGATACTTATGAAACGTCAGAAGTTCATGGTTCCCATGGTTTATTTTCTATTGCAAAGTTATTTTCGCATTTATAATATTAGCATGAATGATTAATTGGAAATAGAGTTTTCCCTTTCACGACAATAAATAAAAATATATTCAAATCAGATTGTACTTGAAACCAACCCCATTGCTAATTAAAAACGCCATTCAATCCAAAAAGTCTGCTTTCCACAAAACACACTCAAATGAATTTCGATTACTCGAATAATTGATCAACATTTAAGCCAGTCTGCAACCCCGTCTCATCAAATATTTCTAACGTCACCTCTACTCTAGCTCAACTCAATGACCAGCTTACATGTACCCCGCAACCCTCGATCCCTTAATGAAAAACTAGTAAAAACAAGCGACGCTCAAGGAAAGTTAGGGGTCAAGCTTTTATGGTTATGTCAATTAGGGGTGCACCCTATCTGTCAAACGCAGAAGTTCTAAGTGACTGATATATGGAACCCTCCACATTGTTGGGTTTTTGTCTTTTGTATAGGTAATGCTTGAGATTGGTATCGATCGGTTCCTAAATTCGGGGGAGACAATGGTGAAGTGTTTCCAAAAGTATTCAATAGGTGTGGATGGGGTTTAACGGGCTTTAGGCACATTTTGGCTTTCCCTTTAATTTTGGCAGTCACGGTTATTTAATAGAGAGAGTAATTGCTCTTCATATTTAAACATACTAATGACTTACAGCAAAATTAATCAGTTAGGATTTTTATTTTACATAATATCTTGTTTAAGAGGGGCTTGTGGCCAAGTAATAACAGCCGCATGGGTCGATTGATCAGGTTAAGCTATGCTTGCCGCGGTTGGTCCGTGGATGGGTGACCATCTTTACATATCAATACCTCTCCGTGTCTCGGAAAGCATGTTAAGCCGTTGGTCTTGTCTGTCATTCGTGGATGTTTAACAGTCGTTACGGGTCGTCAAAAGCTCGAAAGTCTGACAGCCAGTCTTACCAAGAGGTATTGTATTACCCGGTAACTGGGTTATGGCAGTCAGATAGGCAGTCGTTCCATGTAAAGTACTGGTAGCTGCATCTGGTCTGACTGGAAGCCGACCCCAACATAGTTTGGAAAAAAGGCTACGCAGATGATAATAATATCTTGCATTAATAAACTACTCAGATTATTTTTAAATGTTAATGAATCAGAATGGAGTTACATTTAAAAGCTAAAAACTCACGCGAATAGATTTTAGTAATAATTAAATTGACGTAACAATTAATTAAAACTTTTTAAACTCAAACTCAAAACATTTATTTTTTTTAGTAGCAAATTCGTGTATGTTGGTAACATAGAGTGGTTGTCAGTTAAAAATATTCACTAAAAATAATTAAGTATTAATTAATAGCAATTATGAAAATCAACTTCTGATACACGCACGACCTGACACGTACACTACCTTTCAAAAATATCAACGACGCTTAGTAATTAGTTTCGCGCACCAAATGCATTTAAAATAACAAAAATAATCTTCTGTTTGCAAAGTAAAAATATATTCTCTGTAACTCCTATGTTCTTACAGACAAGGTAGAAAATGGAAAGTATAATTTATTAAACAACGGTAAAAGTAATTTGGTAACAGTTCAGTGAAACCGGTTGGCACCTATGATTTACCGATGTGAGGGCTGTCAGAACAAGTCAGAAGCGCTTACACTTGAGGACCGATTATTTAGCCGATTTAACGTTTCGTTTGAAAGAAAAGTTAGTCGCTAAATCATCAGTTTTATTGACTATTGTTTGAAACTAAGCTTGAGAGGTTATATAAGAAACTTTTTTTGAAATCCATACTAATATTATAAATTCGAAAGTAACTCTGTCTGTCTGTCTGTATGTTACCTTTTCACGCCTAAACCGCTGAACCGATTTTGATGAAATTTAGAATAGAGATAGTTTGAGTCCCGGGAAAAGACATATGGTGCATTTTGTCCCGATATTCCCACGGGATCAAGACTTATGCGGGTGAAACCGCGGGGCGCAGCTAGTACAGTAATAAACTAAAGACAAATTATTTGTACACTAAGCACTCATAAAAACTAGTGATGCAACGAATACGAATACGAATATTCGTATTCGCCGAATAGAAGACATTTACCGAATATTCGTATTCGGCGAATACTAATACGAATATTTAAAAACTAATATTTTTGTACGCAACTCTATTTACTGCAGATTTGAAGAACGCGCGTAAAAATATGACGTGTGCAGAGGCCCTTAACCGCAACGACGACGCGACGAAGCCATGTACAGTCGCCTCGGAAAGACTTTTTCAACGGCTGGGAACATCCAGACTGAAAAAAGAAATCGCCTAAAACCAGAAAATCTACAAATTTTATGTTTTTTAAATAAAAATTTGCCTGTTGTAAATTTTAGTTATTAGAAGAGTAAACATTATTCAAATAAATAAGTCTTTGATTACCATGGCGAGATATTCGTATTCGTATTCGTATTCGCCGAATAGTAGGTTTGATATTCGTATTCGTATTCGTAAAAGTAGTATTCGTTGCATCACTAATAAAAACCATTTCAATTTATTCTCATACTACTATATTTGCACAGACTGCAACCTGTTAATTAATGCTTATTTATAGAAATGATAGTTGCCAAGCATAAATAAATACCTATAAATAATTATTTTCTAATTACACATAGTAAATGCTACAAACAAGCCGTTTAATATCGAATATTTATGTAATTAGAATCGTATAGCACTCATAATCGAAATTATACCGACAACAATCACGAGCTTACCTTATTGAGTCAATAACTAACATACAAGACAGTAGGAAGCGAGGTAATTATCCTTTATAAACTAACATTATTCTTATCATAAAAATATCTCAAGATATTGTGCCTATAAACAATTATAGGGAAGGTTATTCTTAATTTATTCAAACACGTTAATAAATATTCTGACCTTATTTGTGTACTTTTACTTGGTCTCAAGTGTACGAGATTAAGTACAATGTCAGCTACCTACGGCAACTGTTGAGATGTAGTCTTATGTAAATACATCTGGTTTTACTTTCTTTGTATCATTAGTCATAATAGTGCATTTGTATGGGGCTTTTTCGCACACGGTTGTGGGCAGACAAGAACGTCATAATTATGTCTATATTGTCACTTGTCAGTAAGGACCTTTTGATCCTCTGATTACTGTTACTGGTAGCCTACATCATCCCACTGCTGGGCAAAGGGACTTCCAGTTCTTTGGATCCAGGGCTAAAGTGGACCACTGGTTGTTTGGTCCTTCGATCCTGTGGTTAAATATGATTTAAATAGTTATTTATGTCCTCAAACGTCAGATAAATTGCAGTGTACATTACAGACATTAGCAAAACACGACTAAACAACACTGATACCTAATTGAAAATACAAAATTAAAATAGCAAAATGTCAAATTTTAAATAACAAAATAAAACTTAAATTTGGTAAATTTGATTCACAAAACAATAGTGATAAAGATAACTAAATAAACGGTAAACACAACAAAGCAGCTCAGAGATCACGTACACTAACGTGCGACTAATCGCAATTGCGGTTATACGCATGTTTGATAATGCTTTCACCGAACGGGAACTCGAAGAAGGAAGCCCTTGTGATCGCGACATGATCCGAAGCTGTGGTTGTTATTCAGGCCGATCCACACGGAATAGAGAAAGAATTAAATGAGGCAGATATATTTCAATTCTATATTTGAGGTATATAGAATCAAAAGCAGCTAAGCGCCACAGTTTAAAAAAATTGACCAAGTATGGAGAATAAACGCAAAGAGTATGAAAACCCCTGACTCTTAAATTAGAAAAACGTTTTTTTCGGTTCCTGAAAATTTGACATGGAGGTATTTAGCTACCTTTGATTCTATATGCCTCATTTATATATGTCATGGTTTTGTTTTTAATTCTTTACCTATTGTGGTATAGTAATTTTATTTTAGGTGCGTCGTCTTATAATTAATGTACCCATGCAAAATATTGTAAAACATTTTAAAAGAGTAACGGAGGAGTTTCTTGGCAATTCTTCTCCATACGAAAACTACTTTTTGGAAGGGGCGACTAGAATCAATTCTATTTTAATGTAATTTTTGACGTTCAAAAGTGCATTTTATGTGTCTATTTGAAATAAATGCTTTGACTTTGACTTTATGAGCAGTCTGGTTCTGGACACTCATCATTCGTCATCAATCTCCTACGATAATCCCAATTTATTTGGGGTTGGCGCAACATGTACCCTACGCGGCCAAAGACTGTATGTAGACATTTTCAAATCTCTGAAGTTCATGAAAGCTCATATAAAAAGCAACACAGTCTGAAATAGACCATTATAAAAAATAAAAGTAGGTATGTAGAAATAGATTTAGTTCTAAAGAGAAGAGTCGGCAAGAAGTAGCCATGGTTACCAATCGATTAACAATTTCAATTCGATCAACATGATTGCTAAGCGACCGCTGTATGTTGCAATTATATTTGCACCTATAGCATGATTTAATAGACGGCACTCTTATTTATAAACATTGCTTAACGTCTTAACTTTATGCAACGTTTATAAATAAGATTTTTGCATACATTTTTCGACGTTTAAACTTCTCAGTGTTGTGCAGACATACAGACCCAATAAAAAACCCTTTGCTGCCTTGTTTATTTAGATTTATTCTTCGTTCGCCCCGAAGTTTTGTCCCACATTCCAAAAAATACTGGTTCGTCCCAAACAATATGCTTCCTTCGTCCCAAAATATAATTTTTATTATTTTTTCCCGCTTCGTCCTATTTTATATTCCTTCTACGGACCATATTTTAGGACAAACTGCAAGATCACAAAGCTTCTCTAGCATATCTTCCTTGGATATAATCTAAGCCCTGTCCACGCGTATGCATACAATAAACTAGCGCGGACTACACAGTTGTTTAGTTCGACAGAAGTTCTTGTTTATTGATAATACGCTTCCCTAAGCAAACATGTATTATGTAAGAAACTGATGTGTTTTCTATATGAAACACTGTGATGTAAGGCGACAAGTTTGCCTACTAAGTTGCTAGCACATAACTTATTGGAGATAAATCTGTTTTATGGGATCGTCTTCTAAATCCAGTAGTTACATGTTCCTTGACAATTTCGTAAACGCTTAGTTATTTTACGGCCTACTGAATTGTTTGTTTACAGTTTTACACAGTTCTAGTGACATCGTTTTAAGGACTTTAACTGAATGCCATTCCACAGATTTATGAAACTAGCTGCGCCCCGCAGTTTCACCCGCGTAAATGTCGATCCCGTGGGAATATCGGGATAAAAACTTGCCTATATATTAATCCAGGGTGTCAGCTACCTCCATACACAATTTTATCAAAATTGGTCCAGCCGTTTAAACGTGAAGATGTAACAAACATACACACACACACTCACAAACTTTCGCATTTATAATAATCGTGTGAAGTAAAAAATCATTATTATAAGTTTCTTGTCGTAATTCAACACACTTTTGAGTATTCTTTTCTATTCTTTTAAGTCTACTAATGACTTGCTACTTCTGAACCTGAGATGTACGTTTGTTTTTTCAAAGGACTCTGTACTAGGTTCTATACGTTTCACTAAATATATAAGTAGATATTTATGATTATATCATCATCTGCCCACAGCATTCCACTGCAGGACATAGACCTCTCCTATTGCACGCCATTCAACTCGATTTTCGGCAACTCTCATCCAGCTATTACTAGCCATCCTGCAAAGATCGTCGCTCCAATTATATTATTATATCCGATTGTATTATACATAATTAAAATTGTAGGACTACCAGACCAGACAAAAGATCACAGTTATCAGTGGCGAAGGGTGAATTTGTGACAGAGGTAAGCCGGAGCAAAAAAAAAAGCCAAAAAAAATTTCAATTATGAATTGACTATAGTGTGGTTATGTTCTGAATTTTCGAAGGGAAGCCGGTGGGAATCGAGTTGTATGGTACCTTCGCCACTGACAGGACAGTTATACAAATTAAGCATTATAGGAACACTCCTTATGATTTACAACGTAAAGAGTCAAATCTACTTCATACTTAACAAATTAACACACATTTTATGACAACCCACAAATGAATCACGTCTGTAGAATATCAAAAGAAACCATTTGAGGTCAGAATCCCCATGCAAATAGCATTAAAATGTTATATAACACCCACAAAATAGCAACCAGGGTGTAATAAATTGTTTTAAGTGCAAGATGCGACCAAATAGAAGCAATAACATTTTAAAACTTGAGACAAACATCCTTACTGCTTCTGTATAATGTTGGGTTAAGGAAGCAACTTAGTACTAGCGGGAGCGGAAGCGGTGGCGGGCTAGACATTACTATGACTCCAGTGTTAAACAAGGATGTACATATAACCATCATAGTCAGCCATTATTCCACAGCCCCAAAAAGCTATCTAATCTCAGCATAATATTATGCTGGGTTCCGTTAACGCAAAGCTATTCGTTTTATTACGAATAGTTCATTTTAATATACCTACGTTCTACGGATAGTTAATTATGTTTTGCTAACTGTTGTTGGCAAAATTTGTGCTTAAAAAAAGCAATTTTACTTGGTTGTTCCCTGTTTTAAAATGATGGAAAAGACTTTGAAGCTCACATATTATGGGAAAACAGATTTTGTATAGAGTTAAGTAATAATAAAAGTTAAATATGGAAACTATGTTTTGAACTTAGTAGTAAGTAAGTAGCAGATTATTAATGTCCTCTTAGTAGCAATTTGCAGTGCGTAGCGTGGTCAGAGGGTAAACGATTACACAAGAACTATGGGGAAATAACATGTATTAAAACGTGCAACATTTTGTACCTTTACGCACTTTATACAGTTTCTAACAAAATAACTATGCTGTAAGTAATTATTCCCTTTTTATGACACTAATAAATACGAGAATAATGAGTTAAAATACATAGGTACATGATGATAATGCAATTCTATAACCACAGATTTTATTGAAATCAGAAGCATCTAATTTTGTTTTGATTCCAAGTCAAGTCTGAAACTTTCCCAAGGGTGGAGTTGCATTCAATCATGACTTCATGAGCATAAATGTATATGTCATACCAACAAAAATACTAAATTACACTTAGGTTTTTCAGACCACACTTGACATTTCACATTACAAAGTACAATTTTTCAACTTCTTCGTTGACAGTTCTCAGATTCAAAAAGCATCTAAATCGTCTCCTGTAACAGATGTCGTATGTTCGACCATAATTCAAGTTGCTCCTGTATTTTTATGAAGCCGCAGTCTTAGTGTTGACATTCGACGTCTCAGGGCGGTAGTTGGCAACGTTTCAATCGCATTTTGTGAACACAGGAGAAATGGCAATGTTTACAGCCGATGACAATGGAAGAGAAACGGTTTTAGTTGCTTTTTTGTTGGACTGAAGATTTTTAAAGCGTAAATTGGTTATTTTTGTTCGGGAAATTATTGGATGGATCCGTTTGGTAAGTAAACATTTATGAGTTTAATTAAGTACTATACCTACATTGGTTAATTATCCCCTTTATTTATAAACATTGCTTAAAGGTAAGAGACGTTTAAGCGTCAAAAAGTATGGTTAAACAGTCGCTAATCGTTACTTGAATTTAAGCTTCGTTTATAAATAAACCCAGTTTGTCAGGACGGAAATTCGTGTTATGATAATAATATGCTCTATATATATGTAAGTTTTACGTTTGATTTCTTTCTGCCAAAATTTCACGCATAATTTATTAACTCACATTTTCGAAATCAATTTAGCGGAATCTTTCTGGTCCTACTAAATAGTTTTTTTCACTCAACTAATTTTAACAAATGGAGGTAAATACTGATATTTTCTCTCGTTTTTCCAAAAGAGTGGTTTCCAATAAATCTGTCGGTAACAGCCCCCGGAATAGGCCCTCGGTTACGACACAGGGTATTACCCCTAGGGCTTGAGAGCAATTATTATAAAATTTGACAAGTCAGCCGGCCATTATGCATTTAAGCGGAGGGTTCTTCGGTTTTTACGGTGGGAAAAGGCAGAGGAGGTTTAGGGTTTAACATTGACTTTTCTTGAGAAAAAAAAGAGACATGCACGCTGTAGAATTTGGAACGATTACAATCAAGTACCTACCATCTTAAATGATCCTTCTTAGCATGTCACCACTGACATTCGAAGAAGAAAGGTTCGTTCATTTATTGTGATTTTCGACTACGTTCACCGCTGTCAATAAATTAAGATAGCAAATCTTTAAAAAAATCAATTAAATTATCTATAATCTGTTGTAAAAATTCAAAATGTTTATCGGTCGTCGGTACTTAGTTACTAGTTAATTTAATATGCGTATGTATAAATAAATGACTTATGTAATGTGGGATGTTACCAGTTTGACGTGAGATACATAATACAATGTAATACTACACTAACTGTGCAATTTATCAACTGTTGCACTAACTACGGGTCAGTTTCAACCGTTACCGGGGTATAATGAGCATGATTTATAATACTGACGATATACGTAAATGCTGTAAAATATACGGCATTATTTTTAGTGTGACATATTTGGCAAAAACCCAGCGAGTGACTAAGGAATCGGGCTGGCAAATGAGTGGTCGTGAGTTTAAACCCGTTGCACTTTGGACGGAAACCCATTCCTATGTTATTGCTATAGAACAGTAATGTTAAACCCAGCCATATTTTTAATAGACAAAAAAAAATCTTTGTGCAAAACTGCTAAATCATAATCGTTATAGTCCGCGCGGAACTAGTTGGCCACAGAGGTGAGGCGGCGGTTCGCAACGCACGTACTGAGTAATACACCCCCGCCCCTCCGTCCCACCGCTCACATGCCTAAGGCGCGGCCAACTAGTTCCGGGCAGACTATAGAAGTAAATTTATCATAGTTTACATTCCAATGAAAAAACTCTAAACTCCCCAAAATTATATTCTTAAGTAATATTTTTTTGTTAACCTAAGTTGTCCCACCGCCTGGGCAGAGGTCTCTCCTATACTTTTCCAATTCCTAAACATAAGTACCCACCAATATTTTATTTGTGCCCATAGCACAGAATACTTAAAGTACTACGTACAGAAAGGACACTCCCTTCCCCGCACTGACATCAGTTACCGCACCTCACCCCGCACTTCGGCGTATTCGTCGCCGGCTCTTTAACAGGAGCGCTCGCAAACACAAGTACCTCACCCACACATTCATACGTATACAAACGTCATTTTTAATGTAGTAGTAGTAGGTAATTATTTTGCGAGCGTTGTATGGAGTGTCCGGGGTGTGCCCATAGACAATGCTAAACAAACGAGTGGGTATTTGGGGAACTAATAAATAAATGATCACGTAAAGCTCTCTCCCCGCTCTCGCTCATGGCTCGCGGCAAACAACAAAGGGCGTTAATTTGACAGGCACTTGAGCGACATCGTTAATTACTTAACGCGTGAATGTCGCTCCGCCTGACACGCTGCGCTCCGGTTTACTTACATCGCGGTCATCTCTAGTTTACCTACCTAAAGTTTCCTCGCTGAAGTTGAAAATTATACAACAAGAAACGTATACAAGGCGTAACTGAATAACTGAAAATCTCTTAAGGCGAAGGGCCAGGTAAGATCGTCAAGTTAACATTGTTTTAAGTTTTGCAATTTGCAGATCTATTTGGTTGTATGTGGATCAAAATAAGATTCGCGACAGAAACCTAAAAATCGTCTTCCTGAGTGTAGTGACGTTCCATTTCTGTTACAATTGTTATTCAAACTCAAACTCAAAGCATTTATTTCAATTAAACCATTACAGGCACTTTTGAATTAAGTAGTCGGTCAGTTAGTCAGAAAGTTGAAGCTAGTTGCCCATTCCAAAGCGTAGATCTATATGGAGAAGAACGGGCAAGAAACTTCATGGACACTCTTTTAAATCAAGATATTACAAAATCCTGGGTACATTATTCATGTTGCTTCTATATGTGAGAACAATGTAAAAAAACACACAAATGAAGAAACAATACAAAAAATAAGATTAAAAATAAGCCTTGCCAGTTAAGAAATGACCAGTCTCAACCGACGGCGCCCGTTCACGAACACGACGCGTGGATCAGCACCATCCAGATCCAGATCCATGAAAAGCCTACGATGTCCTACTGCAGAGCCAAGTCCTCGGGATACTCTCTTTGAATTCGTTCTGCTTAAAGCTGCTAACGACCAGTTCTTGTTGGAGGAGTCCAGCTCATCCCGCCATCTCCGTCTTACAATTGTTGAAATAATAAAATATTTTGTAGACGACACCTAAAAAACTGTATAGACTTTTTTGCAATTTTGTGTCTTTTTTTTAGTTTGCTTAACTCAGTTCCTCGTTCTACTAAATCCCAAGATACACTGGTCACAGACTAAGTTACTGTTGCGTGCGCCATATCATTACGACGTTGCCTAGAGGCCAGCGGAGTAAAGGTTAACGATGAAAGTTCCATTCTGTCATACGTGTAAGGTACCTATATCACAGTTCCGGGGAAGTTCCAAGTTCCGATGATGAATCGTCGTATCTTTAGTACAGTTTGAAGTTACGGTGTTAAGCACATTGTTTTCTAATGACTTGGGGTATTAGTGTTGTAAATGATGTTGTTGTTGTTTTGCTGGTCGTTGGACAATGTCTTATGTTGGCTGGTTTTGTTAAGTCATTCATAATTCTCTTGTTCTTATCTCAATTTACTTGGAGTCGGCGCAACATGTCTTTTTCTTCCATACTTCTCTATTAATCGTCTTCCCCTTTCTACCCATTTGTTTCACAATGTTCATCCATCTTTCCTTTAGTCTGACCCTACTCTTATCCACGATCATACTCAAAACTTTTCTCACCACATTTTTCTCATTCCTCTGCATCATATGCCCACACCATGACAACCGATTTCCTCAGAACTTTTCAGCCACCGCTGCTACTTTCAGTCTTCGTCTTATACTGTTTTCCTATTATATCCATTCGCGTCCCTTTAGTATTGTTAAGTCATTATGACTAGTAAAAATTTGTGTATAGAAAAGTTGAGACAAATGATAGAAAAAGTGAAAATTTATCTTCTTCACTCAAACTAGAAACAGACATGATACTAAATGTATCGACGCCAATTTACGACAGCAATAAACTCCAAAACGATTCCTTTATCAATGATATCAATCTCCTCATACCCACAAATCAAAACACTAATATTCTTCAACCAATATTTTGTGGAAATTCCCACCATTACCAGTAAAACAAAATGCTTTTTGCAACGAACACCGCGTTTGCAGATATAAAAGTGTATGAGCCATCAGACTATTTAATGGAGCTATATATCGCGATACTCCGCCCACCAGTCTGTGGGGTAGCCGACAGAAACTATGGTGCCATTATTTATGTTATAATTAAATTCGTTTAGCTTTACTACTGAGTTAATTGACACGACGCAAAAAATATACCTTGTTTCTGTGTTATCTGATGTTTGAAGTGAAAACTTCTTTAGGTGCGATTTTTTTATATGGGAAAATACCATTGAATTCGCGCCACTGTTACCGTAACCGACACCGCTTTGGATGTGTTCGGCTGTCCTCGGGATGTACTCGGTTTTAATGTATATCCGATATGTCAGTGAGTGATAGCAAAGTATTGTGTTTGTGTTTTGTTTTCACTTCTGTCGGCACTCCCGGAGTGCCACTGTTTTTTTTTTTACTGTATCTAGAGTTACATGTTTTTCCCATAATAAAATTGACATGTACGTCTATGACTGTGAAACGTGGCGCAATATATTCAAGTCAGGCCCTTCGGCACAGTTCCTTCACGGTTCGGCGTATAAACCGCGCCGTAGAAAAAACTTGTCTGTTAACAATCTTTCACAGTAATACATACAACACTGACGAACCGTGCCTACACACGGCGAATAAACCGTAGTTTTTCACGACAAGAAAAACGTGTGCACAAAGGGCCTTAGGGAAAATGAGGAGGTTTTTGCCCAGGGCAAAAATGCCCAAATTAATAAAAATCTTACAGGAAGAAAGAGAGTCGCTAGCCAATCTTTAGCGGAAGTTTACCTATCACTTATCAACATAATGAGAGTGAACAGGCTTTTTCTGAGTAAGCTCACTCCATCATCGACTTTGTCTCTGTCACCTCTGACCTAGGCTAGAGTCAAGAGCAAATCCAACTAAAAAAAAAAACAATAAATTGCAATTATTGGCATCCACTTAAAATTTTAACAGTCTATAGAATTAGCATTGCCATACAACGTGGCAATGCTGCCAGCCTTTTGGGCACTGTTCCTGTTTATTTATTTATTAAGGTACAGCAACAGCTTCTATGTACCTATACATTATATTAAGCACTATAATCACTGTTGACAGCACACACATACACACACATAATCAGCCTATAACGTTCCCACTGCTGGGACACAGGCCTCCTCTCTGTGAGAGGGAGAGGGCCGTAATCCACCACGCGGGCCCAGTGCGGGTTGGTGGATGTCTGTTGACAGCGATGCGGACGAATTCTTTGAAGCCCTATGATTATATTGTTTATTTTTTCATATAATTTTACGTATTATTATAGTTTATATGTTAGCTTATATTATGTAAATATCTATACAAATAAATAATATTATTATACAGACTATTAAATACTTAGGTACAGTTCGACACAACTTAGATGTAGCATCGGCAAAATTCGTAAAACGTTCGTAAAACATTCGTAATTCGTAAATCTTCATTACTACTTTAGGAAAAATTTATCAATTTTTCCTAAAATAGTAATAACGATTGGTGATTTTGAAGGCGCACTTAGTTCAGACGTGATCGGTTTTACGAATTTTGCCGATGCTACATCTAAGTTGTGTCGAACTGTAACAGCCTCTATACAGGAAAATATAACTAAATATAGGTACAGCTCTGAGCCTCGTCCTTTTATCTCAAAGATATTCTCAGGCTTTCCAGACACCTATTAACGTCACTTTCATACTAAACATCTGCTATGAAAGTGAACAGTTATCAAATATTATATTATCCGACTGGCAGTCGCTCTACATAGAAATGTTCAATTTAATATTATAGCGGGAGAAAATATTCATATTATGATTGTTTTAGCACCTGATTGGCACCTCGATGGCAGGGTATTGCGTGTTGATTACCTATTATCTTGTTGATTAAATGTTTATCCTAGCAAATATCAAAGCTTTCTATATTAAAGGGACATTTTGCAAATATTTAAGGTTTTTTTTTGTTCATCAGCACAGGCCTCCTATTTCTGTGGGAGGGAGTGGGCCATAATCCTCCACGCAGGCCTATTGAGTATTATAAAGGGCTAAGGAAGAACACGGATGGGTTTTAGTCAGTAAGAGTCTGACACTCCCTTCCGCTCCACCCAGAGCGGGACCCATTTGATGATTTCCCATCCATAAAAAAAGGCCTATTGAGTATTGGTGAGTGTCACATGTCTTCGACTTTTTGGTTCTAGGATATGTCGGTTTCGATTTCCTCACGATGTTTCTTTTTATTGCAGACCGAAAATTAACCATTAATTTAGAAGTACTGAAGTAAGAAAAAGGTTAATAATAACACAGCCCATTGTTGTCCCGCGGGGCATGTGCCTCTTTTTACACAGAGAAGGCACGAGCAATTGGGTATTGATCACCAATCTTGTTCAAAACGGGTTGGTTGGATTTTATAACAAAGAAGTTCCCTTTCTTTAAAACTATAAATTTCTAGACTTAATACTCGTAAAACAGTATTTAATCCACCAAACACCTTATAAGACCATCCACATTAACCACTAAGTCCTCCCTTAATTAGGTGCGGGTTATGCAAAGTGTTTTGTATGCATGTAATCACGGCACGCTCTTAGGGGCCGTCTCCACGAGCGAGAGAATCGCGGCGATAGTCTCGCCGTGCCATCAAATTTTCGCGGCGATGATATCGCCGTGTGGAGACACGTTCTTAGAGAGTGTACAGAAATACGTAGCACGACGATAACATCGCCGCGATTCTCTCGCTCGTGGAGACGGCCCTTTAGGAATCGCGTGCCGACCCACAGTCAATCATTACGGGCTAGTTATCAGCCATCTAACCATCGACAGTCACACATTTAAATGAGGATCGGACATAGTTTTTAAAAGGAAATTAAGAAAGCTAGGCTTGAATTGCTTATCTTCATCTTAAGGGAAATTTAATTAGAGTTAAAAATGGGAAAATTGCAAAGATTTATGTCTTTATTAGAATTTCAATTAAACCATAACAGGCACTTTTGAATTGTCAAGGAGTGTGTTGGTCAGTTAGAAATATGAAGCCAGTTGTCCGTTCCAAAGCATAGTAAGTACCTATGGAGAAGAACAGATAAGAAACTCCATGGACACTCTTTTGAGAGTAGGTACTGGAGAGACCTCTTTGAGAGATTCTGACCTCCTTGCGAGTCAGACCGCTTGTTTTTGAAGGAAGTTCCATTCGAACATTCAAGCATGTGTCAAGCATGTGTCATATAGGGGGTCGTAGGTTTGACATCCAATATTTAAGTCTATAATTATTATAATATGATAAAAAGGCTCCTAAAATATATCCTAGTCAAATCAAAAGGGAGTTTGATTTAATCCCTCCGTGGCCTAGGTGTCACAGTACCTAATCAGTTTCTAGATTATTTGATATAAAGACTAATTTATTGAAGCCACGGATAAAACCCAGAATAGTGTTGTATCTTTAACAAGTGATAAACAGGCTAGTTTGTTTCCAGCGCTATAATTTAATTTAGTAATTGCTATTGATTTAGCGTTTGCGCAGATACAGGGACGGTTTGCTACTTCAAAATAAACGCTTGAAATGATTCTCATAACTAAATTAATGCAAATTCACTCTAAAGATTATGTCCGCACGACAGGTGTCACCTACATTTTAAATTATAACAGTCAGTTAAAATGATGCAACAATTACATACACTTACTTTTACGCAATGACTCTTACGTCTAAATGACTATTCAGATGCCGTCTTTGTAACAGATACATCATTTTACACAGTCTTCTAGAATTAATTAGTTTTAGGGTTCCGTGTGCAAAAGGTGCCAATGGGACCCTCTTACTAAGGCTGGATTTAGTGCTCGGCCAAAGGTCAGCGCTGACATTGGTCGCGTACATTATAATTCGCGTGCGTTATGGATTCGCGCTCGCTGACCGTCGCGCGTCGGTGCTGCACTATACACGTCCATTTATCATCAGCGCCTTGGTACGCGACCGTCGACCGGCGACGTCAGCGTAACAGTAAATTCAGCCTAAGACTCCGCTGTTCGTCTGTCTGTCACAGGACTGTTTCCTTTGAACCGTAATAGATAGATAATTTAAATTTGACAAAGTCTTTACTACTATGGCAGCTGTAACAACAAATAATAAAAATTTAGCTAAAAATTTATGGTCCCTAGTGTTAAATATTGTGCGGTGATGCGGAACCTTTCGTGAGAGGGTCTGGCTCGCACTGGTCCAATGGCCGCTTTTTAGAATTAATTAAGTTTTTGCACGACAGTACAGATACGGTCATAGATACGACATTATACTCTGTATTCCGATCTCACTTATAATTAAGTTTGTCCACGTAATATTACAGTTCTATAAGTAGTCAACAGATGTCTAATTAATATGCAAGATTTGTTCTCTTGTTTTCTTTAATAGGTTACATGTTTTCTGGTTTTGCGAAAACGGACGTGATTGCTTTGAGAGTCTGATGTAAGTGAAGGAAGATGATTGTAAAAAAGCTCGATAGAGTTGTAGATGCTAAACACGTTTTCGAGTGCATCTAGAATGTATTGCCTCATCTCTTATAAATAAATGATTACAATAAATAAATTAATGTTCTGAATTACCACATCATTACACTGATAGATATTTCCTGTAAATCCTCTGTGAATACTTGTCGCGAAATTCGTAAATTAAAAATACATTGCATTGTCATGAAATAATACATGAATTTTTAATCATGCGATCTGCGTTACCTTAATAAGTAGGTACCTACTCTTAGCAAATATACTTTGCTGCACTATAATTTTCCAACACAATATATATAGTTCCAGTTTATACTGTTACAACTAGAAATAAGTAAGTAGGTAATATAAGGACTCCGCGTCAAATAAAACACTACACACGACAAGTTTATGTTGTTCGATTTAAGGCAACGCAACGCGACGCGATTCTAGTAGAACAATTTCAATAAAAACTTCACTTCATATTCAATATGGAAATTGCTCTACTAGAATCGCATCGCACCGTCGCGTCTGCGGAAGCCTTTATGCCTAGGTACCTACTTACATGACGTGTGACTCCGATTCTGAATTCGTCTGTCTTGTTTATACCTTTCTAGTTGGCGTTTTGTCGTAGTTGGGTTTTAGTTTTTAACTTTTATTTAGTATCTATACAGGGTGTTACAGAAAGGGTATATCAATACAAACAGGTTGAAGAGTGTATCTGGTCTAGAGTCTCTGTACAAAATTTCAGCTCAAAAGCAGTAACTTTGAAAATGCTTAATATTTTTTTATTTCGATAGTTTATTAAATTGAAATCATAAAAAACGTGTCACCGCACTACGAGGGTCATTATCCATTATCTGTAGTGTGTCTGTGCGCCTATTACACGCACATCACGCCGTGATGTCGAAATAAAAAAATATTAAGCATTTTCAAAGTTAATGCTTTTGAGCTGAAATTTTGTACAGAGATTCTAGACCAGATACACTCTTCAACCCGTTTGTATTGATATACCCTTTCTGTAACACCCTGTAGAATAATTATTCCTTTTACAGTCGGTTTTACGTTCTGACGCGTTTTGGCGTTTTGAGTGATGACGCACTCTGTCATCTTTCTAAGCTGATCCAATTATCCAATCCAATCTACTAGCTGCGCCCCGCGGTTTCACCCGCGTAAATGTCGACCCCTTGGGAATATAGGTATAAAGAGTAGCCTATATGTTAATCCAGGGTATCAGCTACCTCCATACAAAATTTTATCCAAATTGGTCCAGCCGTTTGAGCGTGAGCGTGAAACATATAAATAAACACACACACACTCACAAACTTTCGCCTTTATACTATTAGTGTGATATTCTAAATTCGAAATTGTGTTTGTCTCATAATAACATGTCATCAATACATGAAGGTTGCATGGTAAAACTAAGCAGGCTAAAGGCTCTACGCTACACCTGTAACAAAGTCAGCCGTAACTCAAAATAATGACCCATTAACCAAGACATTAATGCCTAAAAACGGACAACTAATGACTAATTAGTCCAGAAGATAAAACAAAGCGTCCAGATACGTCTTTATGACAGAATATGACGTCATAAGGTGATAGGTCATTACGACCCTCTGACCTCGTGGGGTAATAGTGTCAAGGCCTGAACTGACCTATTCAGTGTTAAACGGTACGGTTTTATGAAAGCTCTAGGGAACTAGGTCTATTATTTTTCAGCTGAGCTTTAATGGACTTCTAAAATCTTAATTAAGTACCTAATACAGTATTTTTGGTTTTTAACCGACTTCAAAATGTCATCATCATCATCTACGTAGCCTTTTCCAACTATGTTGGGACCGGCTTCCAGTCCGGCCGGATGCAACTGAATAGATACCGGGTATTTTACATTTAACCCACAGAGGATTAAATTTTTGAATTTTTTTTTTTTGGTTTTTTTAATAGCTACACTGTTCTATAGCTAAACAAAGGCCTCCTCAAATTCTTCCAGACATCCATGTCTAGAGCCACCTCGATCCAACACTTGCGGTAAACGTCTATTTTTAAAGTTGGTTAAAAGCTATCAAACCTTTCAATTTGTTAAACTATACAGAATGTTTGGCGCATGGACCGGCACAATCTTTTGGGGGGTTGGGGGGGTCATTTGCAAGGTTTCACCCAAAGACCCCACGTCTAATACACACCCTGTATAATATTCTACTGTCAATCCTCGGCAAAGGAGGATACCGTGAAGTTTTAGTGGGTTAGAGTCCCACATAACTGCACTATCTCCCTGTGGTAGTGCAGAATGCATGAGCCACGATATAGAAACAATTAGGTAATAATTTAAACATTTAAGTTGACACGTCATGAGACTAGACTTTTAAAACTGGGCTACGCATTCCAGACATTTTAATATGATTGATAATTTGCAATTATGTGAAGATTTATGAACAAGCAAACATAATGTTATGAATACTTTAATGCTAATTTATTTATAAACCAGCGGTCCTTGGCCTAGTTTTAAGCTATCTGCTTGTTGTTTAGAACATAACTTAGCCATGGTGTAGAGCCATGGTTTCCTACAGTAAAAGTGCGCCGTGCTGCACATCGCCACCCTATTTCAAGTTAAACAAATATCAACTTTATTTCAATGAGAATTAAGTTGATTTCAGAGTGACTAGTACTATTGAAAAAGTCATAAAAATGTTTGAAGTTGTAGCGTAAACTGAACTTTACCTATTGTGTAGGAATTAAAGTTATTTTTCCATTAATTCATATTTGTTTACATTTTTGGCAAATAAATCGCGAATGCACGGTAGAAAACCGGTGGCCACCACATAACGGCCAAAGTGATGGTCGACGTGCAAATGATGGCACCGGGATTTGACGTTACGGTGTCAAAAAACGCTCTCTAGGAAAACACACCTAATCTGCGTTCGCGATTTATTTGCCAAAATTGTAAGCAAATACGAATAAACCGAAAAATAACTTTAATTATTACTCCACAAAATTGAGTTTACGCTACAACTTCAAACGTTTTTATAACTTTTTCAATAGTGCTAGTCACTCTAAAATCAACTTAATTTTCACTCAAATAAAGTTGATATAATGTTTAACTTGAAATAGGGTGGGGGTGTGCAACACTGCGCACTTTTACTATACTTACTTTTTATATTTAATAACGTTTCAGTGACGTCATTCGACGGTAAATTGTGGACGCTATGTGGCGTCCACAGCAGTCCTAGAGAACCCTAGCTTAACCAGTGAAGATTGGAGAGCAGAGTCTAATTACCGATTATCATTGTCATCATTGAGGTTCTGTCTCATATAGGGTCTTAGCATTATGCTGAGCGACGGCCGTTTATTTTGTTATTTTTTGTGTTTTTATAATGCGTCATTTTTGCCGCAAATAAATGTATTATCTTTTTTTTTCAACGAATGTGAAATTCAATACTCATCTCTGGTTTCAAGGTGAAGATTATAAATAATACCTAATCTGGTTAGCCATTTAATTAATAGGCATAACACGGAAATACATGTAACTTTTTGCTGTCAAAAATTTGTCCGGAAACATCACAAAATTATAGATTTTATTCCACTTTTCCGGCCATAACGAAACTTCCTTACGACTGAAATAATTCTCTTGTACAGAGGTCGTTGATAATGAGTTCTTTCGAGTAACATTTACAATGACAACAACATTAATACGCAATGCACTGACTACCACTATATAGTGACCTACAGTAGTTTTATAAAAACTAAATAAAAGAAAATCAAGATTTAATCCACCGAGAAGACGAATTAGGAGGGGATCGTGGGTTAGCTGGGGGTTCTAGGGATCGGACCGGATTAACTCGATATTGTATAAAACCATTTGAAGGAGGGGGGAGGGTCCCTGCTTCCAACTGCAATTGCGACAATCATTGTCAAAAAAGAGACGGGTTGCACTCCGGGAGTGCCGGCAGAAGTGAAAACTTGAATATTAACGTTGAAATCTCTCGTTGAAAACTCATTTTTTTTCACAATTTCTGCGTCACTTTTTTCATTAATAGATGCACTTTGTTCAATTTCCATATTTTGAACACTTTATATACACGAATTTTACGAATACACAGCAGTATGGCTACTACACAGACGGTCGAGCCATCAGCTGTCCATCCATCCACATCCACATCCACGTCCACATCCACATCCACGTCCACATCCACGTCCACATCCACATCACCGTCCACATCCACATCCACGTCTACATCATGCGCGGTCCGAGGGGGGGGGTCGTGGGGGTCATGACCCCCCCCAAAATCATTCAAGCTGTCGAGAGTCTGAATGATTTACTTGCCTTACTAACTTAAAACTGTACTTAAGCCACGAAAACCCCGATTAGCATATTCAAAAACATTAAGAATATCGGCAGACATGGGTCTGCTGACTGAAGTAAAAACTTAAAACCATGAAATGACAGTGAGTTTTTCAACGCGCCTAATAAATATTTTCCTTTAAAAAGTCTAGGTATTATAAAAATATAGAATCCAGAATTCAAGAGCGAGCGAAGCAAACTCGTGTTATTGGGCACCCCGCTCGTACGTAAGGTTGAAAGGCTTAATATAATCGTAGAATCCAGGATTCAAGAGCGAGCGCAGCAAACTCGGGTTATTGGGCACCCCGCTCGTACGTAAGGTTGAAAGGCTTAATATACTCGTAGAATCCAGGATTCAAGAGCGAGCGCAGCAAACTCGGGTTATTGGGCACCCCGCTCGTACGTAAGGTTGAAAGGCTTATGTAAGGCTAGATTCCAAAACCTAAACTGCTGTAAAACGAGTTTAAGCTTTTCGTCATAATTCGATAAAGTAAGTTCTCTTTTTGTATTGTATTGGTAAAAGAAAACAGAGACTATTCAACGTGGGGTGCTAACATTTTTAGGCTCGCTACGCTCGTTCTTGCAATTTACATTGGTTCTTGAGATTTTCTTCAAAAGTCGACAAAGCAAGTAATTCCTAGTCCTTTTGGAATGATCGAAGGAAAATCGAACCTATCCGAAAGTGTGCAAAATTTTCGAGCTCTCTTCGCTCGCTCTTGCATTTTAGATTCTGATAGCTGCTTGAGCTTGCCTGCATAAGTCGACAATGTAATTCCTATTTCTACTTGAAAATATAAAACAAAACACCTAATCAACAGAGGCGGATTGTTAAAATTTTCGAGCTCGCTACGCTCGCTCTCCCCACCCTGCACAATCTATCGTTCTTATAAATACGACCAATTTGGCAGCATTTAAGTAACACCCCCCTATGTAAAAGCTGCGTCCCTGAATAGCATAAGTAATGTGGAGCTAGAGATGTACATGCACCTTGACATATCATCACGCCTTTAATCCCCAAAGGGTTGGGCAGGGGTGTACCTTCATATAGTACTTACACCCACATTTCGCCAGTTATTAAGTGAAATGTCATAGACGGCGAGCCTACTGCCGCCAACCGGGCACAAATCCAGACTCCAAGCTGCTTCTGAGAAATTTCTCATGGAAAAAACCCTCTAACACTCTACCCGACCTAGGAATCGAACCCTGCTAGGGCCTCATTCTCAGCAGTAACGCTTGCGACCACTAGACCAACGAGAAGATGTACCTCCCTCAAAATATTCCTCGGCACCCATGATGACCCCCCCCAAAATCTTGGGCTGCGACCGCGCCTGGTCTACATCCACGTCCACATCCACATCCATTGTCGTGTGTCACTTGGTTCACTTCGGTTGGCGCCGCCGTAGAAAGAGAGGGGGATACTTAGTAGTTAGGAGTAGTAGTTCTCCCCTGGCTGTGTAGTCTCTCCTGACAGTCACGTGTCCTGACGCGATGTCCTGACGCGAGTTTAACATTTTTTACCCATTACAAAAAAGTGTGCAACGCCGCTAAAGAAGTTTACACTTCAAAAGTTGTCAAAAATGTTTTGACAGATTGAGACTGACATTAGAATGAGAACGTTCTTAAAAGTACCGAAACTAAAGCCACTTTGAAAAGAGTAGTTATATTTTGTTAAACACGCTATCGACATCACTTCTGTATCCGCACTCAAAACAGAGTGACAACACTGACAGCTGACAACTGAAAGCGCGGATACAAGTTCAATCGACACTACTCTTTTATTGAGTGTTAATTTTTTGCATGTGACACCCGAACGCGAGTGAGTACACTTCCGTGCATTGTAACCGAGTCAAACTTCTGTACAATTTATTTTGTAAGAATACGCATTGCAATAAAAATTTGTTACATTATCCACCATTTTTCTTCAACACGCAGCCGAGATAAGATCTGCCGAATGTTCAGAGTACGTATTGAAGTTTTATATTTATTACTGCAGTTTATAAAGTAGCTTCATTACTGAACAATTCGAAATAAAATAAAATGATTTTTGATATATATTTGATATATATATCGAATGAATTATTTAAAGGAATGTTGGTTCTTTTTTCTCCGTCAATGTATCGTATTTCATTTGGGATATGAAAAGAGCCGTTGTTCAAAATAATTTATTTTCATTCATTCATTCATCCGTTTAAAAATAAATAGTGAAAATATTGAATTGACCTACATAGTCGTTGACCCCGTTTTCATACCACTTTGAGTAAAATAAGCGTGTTAATAAGATAATTTGTCAAACATATTTCAAGGGCATCTTGGAAACACAGAACCGTTCTTGAACAAAAAGGCTTTTATTTTCGCTTTATCAAGAAAGAAAATTTATCATTATTCATCGGTTGAATACAAAATCTCTTCTATTGTGGACTATAAAGGCGTAAGTGGACAAGATCTCTAAATGACTCCAATTACACCTGAACTCTGAACTTCGAACGCATTTTCACCTAACAACATACAATACACATTCGACCACTAAAATTATACCACCGCGCCACACATTTAATGATGTCACAGTTTGCCCGATTGTGTGCAATTATGTAAACTGTGCAATTTATGCACAGTGTGCATTATTCGTGCGATTTTCCCGTGGTGCGTCGTGACTCGGGCTTTCTATCACAGGGCACATTATGGTTTAAACTTTAACATTATGGAGGTAATTTTAGGTTCTCAATTTCGTTACGTAAAAATTGTGTCAGCGTGTCCAACGTAATATGTTTTTAGATTAACATTTTCGCTGTTAATTGGAATAGGTTTTCTCAGGGAAGTGTTACGTGGAAAACGTTAGGTTTAAATTACATTTTGTGCTAAGTACGTGATACGCATGCGTAATGCGGATAGTGTTGGCTCGGACGTTAACTGCTGTAAAGTCTCACAGCAAAACGAATGTAGGCCATTTTGCCAGTTTAGAAAACGTTGGGAAAAACCAAGACAGTATAAAGAAATAAAGAAAAAGTATTTATTGCGACTCGTACCTACACGAAGATCACAAACTAAACTAAACACAGTAAAAAATAAAAAAAACCAAATTATATAAAAAAAGGAACAAAAATGAAAATGAAACAGAAAGTCCTATACGAGGCCAAAAGACTCCTATCTCTGCATAAAAATGGCAAAATGCATAAGACTATATGAACCAAGAGGCGCCATCAGACACAGTACAAAAATAGGAAACTGTACAGTCAGTTCCAACTCAAACCTATCTTCATAGACATCATTTACACACGCGATAAGTGTAAGTCAAAAGTACCAGAAAAAAAAAGGAAAACTTAGGAGGAGAAATAAATAAAGAAAACACATATATTTGCGGTAAATATGACGCAGAAAAAGAACACAAACACAAAAAAAAACCAACAAGTTGGGAAAAATATGCATCACAGCCATCGCTCAGCATAATGTTAGGACCCTATGCGACAGCGCTGGTTTTCAGCGACAGTCGGCGTTGACATGATGACGTGAACTTCTGAAAGTCAAACGCCTAACACTGATGCCAGACTTTGATCAATCTGGAAACCCTATCTACGAATAGTCTACACACATTAAAACATGCTCACTTAAATGTCTCACTGATGGTGGCGCGTGTGTTGGATCATTCGGTTCCCTACAAAATGGTTGAGCTGGATGGTGCTGATCCATGCGTCATGTTCGTGAACGGACGCCGTCGGTTGAGACTGGTCATCTCTTAACTGCCAAGGCTTATTTTTAATCTTATTTCTTGTATTGTTTCTTCATTTGTGTTTTTTTACATTGTTCTCACATATAGAAGCAACAAGAATAATGTACCCAGGATTTTGTAATATCTTGATTTAAAAGAGTGTCCATGGAGTTTCTTGCCCGTTCTTCTCCATAGAGATCTACGCTTTGGAATGGGCAACTAGCTTCAACTTTCTGACTAACTGACCGACTACTTAATTTTGACAATTCAAAAGTGCCTGTAATGGTTTAATTGAAATAAATGCTTTGAGTTTGAGTTTGAAAAAAAAACACTCTACAGTCACCATAAACACACGTTCAACCACCCATAACTTCATAACTGACTCAGTACAGGTAATTCTCCAATCATGACTTCTAAAGCAGCTAACCTACAGGTCTATAACCCATTATACACTCAATTAGATTGATCAAGCCATTCAGTTGCTTGTTCATGATTAGCTGATGTCATTCATCAACTTCAGGCCATACTGCTGGATTGACAGGCATGGACAGGTGACGTAACTAGTTTAAAGTCTCTTTTAAGCGTGTGTCACGGCTAAGGTGCTTTGAGATCTTGTCCAGCCGTATGTGGGGTACGTACTCGTATACATTATCTATGAATGTTTTTCTTGTTAATAAAATGTATTATTTTGAGGTCTTGAGAGGGTGCATTGTATCGCGCTTGTGTTCCGATGATCATCGTAATTGCTATCCTTTTAACGATGATCATCTTTTGATCTTGATCTAAACCCAGTGTAGAGTATTATATTGTAGCGGTATCTACAACGCCACATGCGAATAACGCGTCATACTGACGTCACGCAAATCCTGCATCTCGCAAGCAGAGTTTACCGCGCAATTAGCATAGATACAACAGCCCGACATGGATCGTCGGGCAGTTGCCCGCCAGACACAACACCCGTCTGGTCGGAGGATCCTCCCTTTTCTATAAAGTATGAGTGAACTTTACACCCTGATCCTTATACCTCTATATTATCTGTGACTCAGTTCAAGATCAGATTTCGAAAGGCTGCTTTTCTTTAAACCCTATTGTTATTTGGTTTTTTTTTGTCTGGCACTGCACTCTGTTCTGTCCTGCCAATCTAGGCTGCCAATGCCAATGATATTTTTACTGCGGCCTTTAGTGTACCTATATATGATGGGCTCGCCTTTAAGCCCCCAGTTATCTCAATACTTAATGGTAACCTATGATGCGATGTGTTAACGATGGTGCAAGCTAGACTAAAAGTTAACTCTCCATTGGCCCCAAGTTTCGAAACTATCGGAAAACACAGACTCGATTTGAATGGTCAATTTTATTTTTACGGTAAACCATCTCCTCTCAGATGTGACAAGTGAGAGTATCGTGTGTGACCTCTTAAAGTTGGGCACGAACCTAACAGTAATCGTAGAAATATAGTGTACACACAAAGAATTCTTGATGTATATTATGTTAATGTATTGCTCTAACCGGAATCACGGTCCATAACGGGCATACGTGTAGCTGTTTTTGTTATTTATCGGCTTTACTTTTAAATCTAGGCTGCAAGAACAACACCTCATTTACTTAATTGTTTTTATTAAATTTTGCATTCACAATGAATGAATTGTATTAGAGACGGTGATGCGTGAAACTACTATTAAAGCGACTATCTTTGTGGAAACTACTATTATAGGTCATCGTTATCATTTAACCGGTAGAATGCCGTAATTAAATCCATTGTGTCTCGCGTGGATCCACGTTTAAGCAAACTAAGAGTTAAGGCTTCACAGCTGCCTTAGCCTGTACCCTAAATGTGTAATACACGATCCGTCACAATCTGAATCATTTTAAAAGATATTGCTAATCCATTGCTTTATATGTTCAAAAATGTGTTTGCTCAACAACTTAAATAACGCAATGAATGTTGTAGAACTGTCAAAATGCTGGTCAAGTATACTTTTTCAACGTTACCTATTTCCATCTTTTTCTCTCCAATTTCTCACTCCAATAGTTCTTAAATCTTGGTCTACTCTTAGTTTATACTATTATAATTACTGCAGTTTTATCATCTTCGATGAAACAAGTCCGCTGCTGGACATAGCCCTCCCCAAGTATCGCCACATCAATCGGTCCTGTGCTTCTCACACCCTGTCTTCTCTTCCTGTTGAAGGTCGTACCTTCGCCAGGAAGTTGGTATACATTAGCGTGCCCAAGTAATGATAACACGACAGAAGGAATAGATAACAGGTGTAAATCTCACATAATTTCTAGCATTGCTTCGAGTGACCAGATGGCTCTTAAGCATCATAATAATCCTCGCTTGCTGAGGACTACTTTACATTTAAATGAAAAATCCCCGTTTTATATGTAGGTGCGGTACATTCTCCACCTGCATAAACAGTTCACCGCCCACAACACTTTTACCGAAAACTTCCGCGAAATTTTAATCGAAAATACCGCAAGACAGGTATAAAGGTGCTCTTCCACTGCTTCGTATACCGTAACGATATGTAGAAAGGCTCGTCCTTGAATACCTGCAGCGGTAGGTCAGTGACCGTGTGTGCTGGACCAAAATGGCGAACATTATCAGTGTTTGCCGAACTTCACGGGTTAATTTTTCCGGGTGTTCTGTTATTGTTTAACTATGGTTTTGGGGTTAATAAGTGAGTGTATGACAGGTTAAGCGAAGTGGTGGCTGAATAAGGGGAAAGCCGCACAGGTAGAAGGAGTCGATTATGCACTTCCGATTACCGTATGACTTGCACAGCACTCATGTGCGAATGTCGTGTTTAAGATTTCTTTCACTATTGTAAGTGCATTGATATAACTTCAATACCTAATATGAACTGTTGTTACATTCAAGTTAGTCAGAATTTCTGCCTAGAATGACCAAAAACAGCACAAGAATTACTAAGTAGGTATAACTATACCTGCCTTACATAACTTGAACCAACAAGTAACTCTTATTATAATACTCAATTGTTTAGCAATAAAAAAATAAACTAAATACTCTATTATACATATACACGTAATATAATTAATTGCAAATAAAATACGTAATAGTCACTAAACGTTATTGATAACTGTTACACCGCAATGATTGACAGGTCTAATGCTATTATAATAGATGATATTGTAAAGTGCGGACTCATTACAACGAACGTTTAATGATTGTTTGGGTAAGGGCTTAGTAGTAAGTAGTGGATTGGTTGTATTTTGTTTTTAATTGGTCTTTATAACATGGGTAAAATAATAGTTTTTAGATCCATTAATCGGTTAGAGTTTCAGTTCGTTTCTTTTTTTTTTTTCTTTGTAAACTGCTGTAGTAAAATATTGGGAATAAAAAAAAAACTATCACACAAAGAAAATAATTTACACAAAGTAAAGCAGCTGTCGGGGTTCGAACCTACGACCTACAACTCGTAAGTCGCGGCCGTTACCACTGGGCCACCACTGCTCTGAAATGATCAGTAGTTTCTGCAAATCCCAATGAGAAAAAGACGTGAGTTTATATACGTGTATTTACTTATAATCCAAATAAAACCTTCCCAACAGTTCGACGCCATCGACACAGCTAGACGAAAATAAATTTCTATAATTCCAATACCTACATAATGCATATCTGAATAGTTCGTCTAGAGTCTAGACATAATAATATGCCCATCGCGTGCTTATTAAGCATGCTACCAGCTTCCAGAGCACGAGACTTGTTTAAGCAACACATACTTTGACAGAAGCCCTACAGTTGCATTTTAGTGCAACGATGATAACTGAATTGCTGATTGTTAAAATGATAATGTAGTGACTCATTCAAATAGAAAATACTGGAGAGTGCATACGTTAACTTAAGCATGTTTTGAATTGTTATAATAAGGTTGTAAATCAATAATTGACAATTCTTATGTGAGAATATGCAGCATTCCTGTGTATGATTATAATTTATCTAAACAGACACAATTTTCGATTAACAAAATGTTACGAGTGAATGTTACGAGTGAAGAATATTACGCTTGCCGCGGTTGGTCTGTGGATGGGTGACATCCAAGACCCCTCCTTGCCTCGGAAAGCACGTTAAGCCGTTGGTCCTGGCTGTCATTCGTGGATCTTTGACAGTCGTTAGGGGTCGTCAGAAGCCCGAAAATCTGACAACTAGTCTTACCATTGGGGTATGGTATTACCCAGTAACTGGGTTGTAGAGGCCAACAACGGGAAACGTCGATGATATTTTAAATACACGGAAATTAAAATTTATTCTTGTAGAATCCATTTTCATTCCCTCATCAAAAGAAAACGCTGCCGTGTCCGGTATCATGCATCGTGAAAATAAAAATGAATTTAACTAGTAAATCGTAAAGGTACGGCTTTAAATCAAACTAGACAAGTGGACTATTGGTTTTGTGAAATTATTTAAAGCAAAAACAGACGACTATGATTTATCGATGCCGTTTCCGTTCTGTTATTTTATTGTGAATCGAGTTTAAACGGCTCTTGAAAATGTCGAGCAGAATTCTGAAGCAGTATCTAACAGCTGATTTGTTGTATCTAGCTTCTGGACTAAATGTCAAACTATAAACTATCAATCCGACAAATCAACAAAGACATCCTGGAATAGGTAGTCAGTCATTTTGATGATTTTTGAAGTGAAACCTCTTTACGCACGCTTGACTTGGGGAGTAAGCTGGCGAACGCGTGACGTAAGTGTGATCGGGCGAGGCGAACGGGAGTTGAGTGGGCGATATAAGCAAGAGAAAGCAGTGCGCGCGCACATTTTCTTTCTCTCTTCCTCTCATAGCCAAATACGTTTGAAGTTTCACTTCAGTCGTGTGGTCATAAGCACACTCGGTTTTTTTTTTGTGGAATTACCGAACCTACCTAAGTTAAAAGTGCAGGGGTACAAACCTTATAAGGAAAGTTTCGAAGTCACTGAGAATAGCATTGATATTTCGCAAGATATTCCAAGTAATGTGATGATGCAGTAGGTTGCTAAAAAGGCAATTGGTTAATCTCCTTTTCATTGGCGTTTAAAAAGGTCAGTGATTGGTTTGGCTAAGAAATAGTCATGATATGGCTTGACAATCGTAGCTACCAATTTCACCAATGAAACTTAACGCGATCAGCAGGCCTGTTAGCCGTGTCGAACGTGCGTATCGACTATTAAGCCAATCAGCACTTCAAAACAGTGTCATCATTGTTGTGGAATATTGATACTGACAGCTCTAGAACGTGGTTTAGATGTGGTGATGACGTTCATTTTAATTGGTGAAATGCACCCTTAGTTATTGATGACAACTCTAAATTGGCTAAGCATTGCCATACAACGTGGTAATGCCGCTAGTCTCTTGGGCACAGACGCCAGCACATCAAGCTATTACAATTTGTCAAATGTCTTTAATAGATTTTCAACTTTATCGCTAAAGCATTAGGTTCAAAGTTGATTGGGAAAATTTGACAGTTTCGGGTGGCTTGATGTGCTGGCGTCTGTACATTACCAATCGACAGCGATGCGGATGAATTTTTCGACGCTATATTTTAGTGTATAGTTTTAGTCAAGTTAGGTTTTAATTTTGTTATTTTTATTAATTAATTAGGTATTACTAGTTATTAAAAATAAAAACTCTAAATAAATTAAAGTTGCGTAAATAACTCACCCTAGTAAAATTAACTAAGATATCATTTCTATCTAAGCTCCTACACAAACAAGAAACATGAAAATCTAGTTATAAAATATAGCATGAAAATCTAGTTTAACATAAATACGGTATGATGAATAACGGGTGACGGTGCAAATACTGCTAATTAATATTAGTACTAACTTACTAAGTTATATCAATTGGTCCAACAGGATGTAGAAAGCTACGGCTGGACGTCTGAAGATTAATGGATGTTAAATAATTATTTCTTTGGTATATATCGTTCAATTACCAAATGAGTTGGTGGAAGATTAATTTTTTGTCTATGCGGAGTTTGGCAACTTAGGATATGTCAGTTTTTTGTGTATTTATTTATTGATTTACATACGAAATATAACACGTGTTTAGACATTTGGGTAATTCGAAAAATGGAGGAAAAAATAAACGTCGGTATACGTATAAATTGCTAGCTGCTCTCAAAACGGCGAAGGAAAACATCGTGAGGAAACCGGCATATCCTAAAACCAAAATATTCGAAGACATGTGACATCCACCAACCCACACTGGGCCCGCGTGATAGATTATATCGCATTGCACTCCCTCTTAAAGAAAAGAGAGGAGGCCTGTATACCAGCAGTGAGAACATTATAGGCTGAGTATGTTGTCCGTATATATAAATTAACTACTTATCTCAAAACAAATCGTTCACTTTCCAAAAGAACGAAGGAGTTTTTATTTAATTGGCTACTGTGATTAATTAATTTCAAATAAAGTTATTAATTACATTACCATCAACATAAAAACTTAATATCACATCTATATAACCACGTATTCAATTATCTAATGGATATTTAACTAACTGATTAATTTTATACAAGTATTAGGCTGTGTGCAGACTTGAGTCAAAACTGTATTTAGACAGACTAAACTTTTTGACACAAGACAAAAATTTCCCGTCTATTCCAGACAAAACAGCAGTGCAAGCACGGATCTTTGACAAAATTTATAAAAGGCGAAAATAATAAAAAATCATCGAGGGTTGGTCAAAGATTTAAATCGTTAGATTTGTCACCGTACTTATGTTGGACGAAAAGTCTCAATACGATGTGTAGAGTGAGCTCATACATCCCGCATAAAGCAATTTCCATGGGAGCATACGTCCGAGGTGTCAAAAATAAATAGAAACGCGTCCATCTTTTGACGCAGTAAGGCGAAGCTAACGATATTTGGGGTCGGTAGTTTTGTCGAGTCCGCGTATTACTGGTCAGTTTCCCTCAGTCGTCAGTTTATTTAATTCGCCAGTTTCACTGATTCGTCAGTTTTACCGATTAGACAGTTGTGTTAACTCGACAGTTTCCAGTGTTTGCCAATTTTCGTCGATTCGTCACTTGTCGAATAAAATAATTTAGGTAATCTGACGAAACAGGTAGAAAAAAATCCGTCCTTGCACCACTCTGGTTTGACTCTAGTGAACGCGCCCTTACACGATAACGAACAAAAAACATGAACGCTTGTAACATGTTGACAAAATTTAATTAGTGTTACTAATTATTAAATATATAAATTTTGATGTAATAAATATCAAATGTTGATTTTAAATAGGTATCTGTCCCGATTATGGAAAATTGTTTCCTTTTTGAAAATCCGAAGAGAAAAGTATAAACACTAAAATTTCTTACAGGGCCTCTATCTTAATAGTCACAAATATCATACATAACCACGCTATCTAACAAACAATATCAAAGAATACAGTTATAAAACAAGAAAAAAACAAACAATTAATAAAATTAACGAGAAGAATAAGGAAACTGCATAACGCTACATTCAAACAGATAAGGATCGCCACAAACGTGTAAAAACAATTTCATTGTTCCGGCTGGGAATGTCTTGCCGTTTGCAGACTGCCTAACCCCGTGGGAACTATTGTGTGCGTAACAGGACTATAGGACTTGCGCTTGCGTCATATATGGCGAGCTTTGTAATGTGGTTAACGGTAATTTGATATTGAAATATAATAATAATTAATCTGATTTATTTTGTAGCAGGTTATTCGTAGTACGCGAGTACCTACCTAGTAATTATGATTGAGTAAGTTGACGTCTACATCAGATTTGTGCTAAGTAAAGTGGCAAACACGCAACCAACTTCTTTCTACATCAAGAAAAAACATGAGAAGTTCGCGTTTTAATTAAAAGGACAAAAACAAGAAACATGGAATATAAAATTGTAAGTTCTCCATTTGTTAATTAAAATACATAATTGTTTTTATTAAGAATAATTTCAGAAGGTTGTGCATGTTTTCCACCGTTTTCATAAAAAGGAAAGAACTTTAGACCCATCATCATTCACCGCTGGTCCGCGTTCATAGGATCGCAAGATATTTTCTCAAGCGACCAGTTGACTTTCCTCGGACGCCACATCTGAACCTAGCCTTACATTTAATAAGCAGATGATACAAAAACTTATCTTCACATCACAAATCGAATGTTAGTAAAAACTTAGGTCATCCTAACTTCCGGGCCTAACTTAATCAAAAGAAAGTAAATGTCTATCAAGCTTTTTGCTTCTAAAGTAAAAGTTAAATAGTTAGATGAGACCTTACCGCCCACATGGCTGTTTCCTCCACGTAATACTGCAATCTACTGCTCGTAGGCTCATCAATCAGACTTTCTGAATTTGCGTGCTAACTCGGCACAATCGGGTCGGTTGTGTCTTTTGCTTACCAAAAAGCTTAAATCAACCATCACCTCAAAACATTTTGAGCTTTGAAGAATCGGAAGTAAGGTTTATGTTCGTGTAGCGTAGTTGGGTCGTGTGACTTATGGTGTGGCATAGTGTTCAGTAAAAATATTGTACCTGCACGTACTTCGTCTATGTTTTGAAAATGTTTTCCAATTTGTTACCCTTTTCGTGCATTTGTAAATGCAATTGTTGTGTAGTTAACTTTTTGTACTTACGATTTACATATTAAAATCTTGATAATGTCAGTTTGTTAAACGTTCAAATTAGTACCTGCAACAGAAATACGAAATGTTAATTAAAATGTCGTATAATTCAATTTTTTCACACAATTAAACAACAGTCACTTTTGGAAATTGACATTTCGGTTTCAATTTCACTTTCTGAAGGTATAATTGCATAAATGAATGCAATATTATAACAATAAACTTATGTCATACGTGAATACTGATCTTCATGAGTGCTCCAGTTCTCATAGGTCCGATATCGACACCGACTTATGTAATGACCTACATAATATCGATACGATCATATGGATTAATATTGCATGTATGAAACAATACTTGTTCCAAGAATAAATGAGCTATAAAGTACTAAATATCACGATTAAATGCTCAAAACGATTATACATTTTTCTCGATAAGAACGTGAGAACTAAGGAGTATCGATTCGGACACGTCTCGATTTTAATTAGCAGAGATAAATAATGTATGTCACAGATTGGGCAGAGTTTGCTGATTAAATTATTCACATTCCTATGTATTCCTTCCTGCAGTGACTTTGTATGAACAGATGTCCCAAGAAAAGTATACGCTTCGGGAATCATTTTCTATATTCAGGAATATGAACGCGCGCTGATGAGAAATATAACATAGACTTGTTTCATCCATGGAAATACTTACCTATTTTGAATTACCATGACTATAAAATTACAATATTAACAACTCTCATTCCAAAAAACTTTTGAGTGACAGATGACGATCTGCGACCGAAGTAGGTAACCCGACAAAGAGAAAACTTTATTCAAACGCGCAATGACAGATGCACTAATACAAAGAGTGTTAATCATGGTGACAATACAAAACATAGAGCCTCTGTAGGGGTTAGTCTATGGCGCGAGGTTCGTGGTAATTCGGAAACACGAAGATTACCGAAGCGCATATCTTATCTAGTTTAACTGCACATGATCACTGCAGAAATCAATTGGTTCTGGGCGGACAGCTGATAGAGATGAAAGAACAAGATATGCCGTGCCAACCTCAAGTTAATTACGATAATAACAGGAAAATGACGAGCCACAGCTATGAAAATGTGGACATCCATATGCAGGAATTTCCTAAAACACCTTGAAAACTAGAAATTACTTGACAAAACATCTCCATTTCCCGACAAACTGAGGTAAACACAAGATACACAAGAGTGCGTTTCGCAAAGGAAGACCTCTTCCTGACAAGCCTCTCTTAGCAAAACCTGTTAGAAATATACATACACAGGCGAGCCACGTTTTAAGACTTGAAAAACATCGATTTTTTTATCATATGTGAGTTTAAAATGTATGTCTTATACATATAAATATTCCGGAGCAATCCTAATTGATGATGAAAACTGCATCAAAATCCGTTGCGCAGTTTTGAAGTACAACGCTAACAGACGGACATACTCGTATACAGGTAGATATAAATATTAGCAAACAAGTCGAGTAGCACATAGGTACCTAATCAGTATTTACATACTTAGGCAGTATTGCTATCTTAATACCCAATATTATGCGAGTCTATAAGTGATTTTAATTGGTATTGACGCATCTAGGGTTGGGATTCAAGTTTCTAGCATTGCCTAGTATGCACAGTCAACAAAAGAGATAGGTATCCAGGATCATCAGATATTGTAGAAATTTAGTAAGAAACCGATGGATGTTGTCGACTGAAATTTAATAATTTCATAAATGAGCTGTTTGTTTTCTATCAATAAAATTAAATTTTATTCGAGAATATTCATCGGTGTCTTACTAAACTTCAACCATATTCAACGATCCTGCATACTTATCTCTTTTGTTGACTGTACATAATTGCTTTTACTAAGGTGGTTTGCTGTGTTAATTAAAAGATAAGCTTCGCTTGTTTCCCGGTCATTTTGTGAGATATTTTTAGTTTGACTGACAGTGATCGTACTCGTAAACATCATCCTAACTTGCGAAAGTAAGTTTGTCTGTTACGCTTTCACGCTAAAACGGCTGAATGGATTTGGATGACATTTAGCACACAGATAGACCATGACCTGGGTAAGGATATAGGCTACTTTTTATCCTGGATCGCAGTCGAAATCGCGGGCAACAGCTAGTTAAACATAATCAGCCTATAACATTCCCAAGACACAGGCCTCCTGTCTGTGAGAGGGAGTGGGCCATACATAATCCACCAGGCAGGCCCAGTGCGAGTTGGTACGAGAGATGTCACATGTCTTCGAATTTTTGGATTCTATGACATGCCTGTTTCCTCACGATGGTATCCTTCATAATTTTGAAAGTGCTGCTCTCAAACATTATTTGCTAGTCGTTAAATCGTAACTTCATTCTGATGCCTGTTAAATCAATGATTGGGCATCAACAACGTTCGTCATAATTTTCGGTTTATAAAGGTGCCTGTCAGGAGTCAAAAAAAAAACTCGCCTAGGGTTACAATGAGTACTTATCCAGATAATGGATACTTATCACCTCTCTAGTTTCAACTATGGAATTCGTACCCCAAGCCCCAAGAGACAGCGTACATAGTTTGGGGCTCACTGGTAAATAATACTTTGCAACCTAACTGCAGGTAATATGTTAAGCTACTCGCTTTTTCAACTTGGTGTTAACCTTTGAACCTACTAACTGTATTAGGTACCTAGACAATAAACTATTTATAATTATAACCGAGTATCTAATTAGCGTTTTCAAATAGGTAGGAACCAAAAAATTACAGTACAGGTGTTCGGTGGCAGAATACAAATATATTTTTGACTAGCTGCGCCCCGCGGTTTCACCCGCATAAGTCTTGATCCCGTAGTAATATCGAGATAAAAAGTATCCTATGTCCTTTCCCGGGACTCAAACCCTACCTCAATACCAAATTTCATCTAAATCGGTTCAGCGGTTTAGGCGTGAAAAGGTAACATACAGACAGACAGACAGAGTTACTTTCGAATTTATAATATTAAGTATGGATTTAACAAAAACATTATCTAATTATCCGATCGATAGTCAGTTGATTACCAATACAAGTATCAATACTTCTATCAGTAAAACAAACAAAAATAAAACTCTATTTTTAGATGCAAATAACTAGAGGTATGTTGACAGTACAATTTATACCAAGGCTTGCTATATTACGATAACTGAGGTGATAATAAACTATGCAATGTGTATCGTAGCAATATAGAAGTTAATATTTCTTAATTTAGTACAGTCACGAGCACAAATAATATGTGCAGACGCCATCACATCAAGCTACCCGAAACTGTATTTTCCCAATCAACTTTGAACCTTATGCTTTAGCGATAAAGTAGAAACTCTATTAAAGAAATTTGACATAGCTTGATGTGCTGGCGTCTGTACTTTGGACGGGGTACCCTGGCATAGTTACTGCGACCAATTTGACTACCGCCAAGAGCGACCAATCAGGAACAGTTCACACATTTACAGGTGATAAAATCGGACTGATCGTGAACGCTACTGGTAAGTGCAGCAGGGCAATTGCGTAACATATTATCAATCGGAATCGGTTTCATTTTGACAGTTCAACAACATTCATTGCGTTATTTACGGGTTGAGCAGACAAATTTTTCGAACTTATGAAGCAATGGATTAGCAATTTGCTTCAAAATGATTCTGATTCCAATCGATAGTGTGTTACGCAATTAGGGTGCAGGTTCGTTCACAATTTGCCGGTTTGCCATGGATAGATAAATTATAAACTATCGAAAAATAATGCGTTAAATTGTAAATGAGTTGTTGCAGTTCACAATTTTTGGAAAGTTTATATTCTCGGGAGATAGATTATAAACTAACAATGTGAGTGTGATGAGTTTCAATAGAATACGAGGGCCATCTTATACTGGTTTAGTTACCGATGACATGCGCCTTAGCTTACTTATGTAGGACTGAAGTTACCTTCGAAATATTAGGTCCTTACATATGAAATTGGCGTTTTGTATGGAAGGAACAAAAAGTCGAATATTTTTTAATATAATATATTTAATTAATCAAAGTATGAACCATTGTTTTCAATGCACTTTTGCCATCTTATAGGTAGTTCATTGATCCCTTTACTAAAAAAACCAGTCGGACGGGAATCAATAAAATCTTTGAAGGCGATTTGGACTGCCCCATCGGAGTTGAATTTTTTCCCTTGCAAAAAGTTATCCAAATTGCGAAAAAAATGGTAATCTGTTGGAGCAAGGTCCGGGGAGTACGGAGGATGTCTAAGACATTCCAATTCAAGCTCTTCTAATTTGGTAGCCGTCTGTTGCGCAGTGTGTGGTCTGGCGTTGTCGTGAAGCAGCAGTGGCGTGGAGCGATTGACCAGCCTTGGTTGTTTAGCCGCTAGCTTTTCCATCATGGTTTGTAATAGCTGACAATAGACATCAGCTGTAATAGTCTGGCCAGATTTGAGAAAACTGTAATGAACAATACCGGCACTAGTCCACCAAACGCTTACAAGTAACTTTTTTGGGGTTAATTTTCGCTTGGGGCAGGATTTGGCTGGCTGGCCAGGATCCAACCATTGCGCTGAGCGCTTCCGATTATCGTAAAGAATCCATTTTTCATCACAGGTAATGATTCGGTTTAAAATACCTTCATTGTTGTGCCGGTTCAGTAATGTAACGCAGCAGTCGACGCGCGTTTGCCGGTTTGCTTCAGTCAATTCGTGAGGTACCCACCTTTCAAGCTTTTTAATCTTCCCAATTTGCTTTAAGTGAATTAAAACAGTTTTATCACTAACATCGAAGCCTGCAGCTAACTCGGACGTGGTTTGCGATGGGTCCGCTTCCACAATAGCCTTCAATTCTCCATTATCAACTTGGGTCTCAGGCCGTCCACGGGGCTTGTTCTGCAGGTCGAAATTTCCAGAACGAAAACGTTGGAACCAAAAACGAACTGTGTTTTCTTTTGCAACATGACCGCCATACACATCATTCACCCTTCGAGTCGTTTCCGCAGCACTAGTGCCACGGCGGAACTCGTACTCGTAAATAATGCGATATTTTAAATTTTCCATTTTGTAAAATGAGTGACGCAAACAGAAAAAACAGAAGAAAAAAAACAAATGAATGACGGTCATCGAAGCACAAATACATGAGTAAATAGCTGTACAAATTTGAATTTGGAATTCCTTACCAAAGAGGAGAAATTCGTGATTAAAGTGGCCAGTACGAAAAACGCCAATTTCATATGTAAGGACCTAATAATATAATCATGTTCTGTGCAGTTTATTAGATGTCAACATAAATAGGCTAAGCCTTATTAATATTTGCATATTGCTATATACTTAAGTACTTATGCACATAGTAAATTAAATGAGCGAATGAAATATTTAAGCATGCGATTAAATTCACAGAGACGTATAGACAAAATAAATAAGCACCAATGAAATAGCTAAACGAGTGTCGATCCATACTAATATAATATTATAAATGCGAAAGTGTGTCTGTCTTCTGTCTGTTACCTCTTAACGCTTAATCGGTTGAATGCCGTAATTACAGACACAATTAATAAGCTATTGTGTCTCGCGTGGATCCACGTTTAAGCATACGAAGGGTTAAACCACTGAACCGATTTATATGAAATTTGGTATAGAAATAGTTTGAGTTCCGAAAAAGGACATAGCATAGTTTTTGTCCCAATATTCCCAAGGGATCGAAACTTATGAGGGTGAAACCGCGGGGTGCTGCTAGTACTCAAATATATTTCTTACTCACCCAGGTCGTTAACACTTTGCTGACTGCATGGCTAATAGTTTCTAACAGCATGAACTACGTGGTAATTTCGTAACACACTATCAATAGCAATGGCTTTCATTTTGACAGTTCAACAACATTCGTTGCGTTATTTACGTTGTTGAGCCCATAATATATTATGTCAAACATATGAAGCAATGGATTACCAGTATCCTTCAAAATTATTCAAATTGTGATAGAAAGTATGTTATAGTAGTATGCAATTAGGGTGCTATTCTCATAGTATGTGCTGAATGATTAACGGAGTCGCATATCAGTTTTTTTGAGATGGAAAAAAACCATTGACTTCGCGCCACTGTTACCGTAATCGACACCGCTTCGGGTATGTTCGGCTGTCCTCGGGATGTACTCGGTTTTAATGTATTTCCGATATGTCAGTGTGATGGCAAAGTATTCTGTTTGTGTTTTGTTTTCACTTCTGTCGGGATTTAGTACCTTGACGTCGAGTCCCGGCACGTCTACTTGTTCGTTCGGCACTCTCGGAGTGCCACTATTTTTTTTACTGAAAATGGGCTATGTGTATGTTTATTTATGTTTAAAGCTAAACTACCATGAAGATTTTCATGATTTCTTAAAAGATTTAGCATGGTACCCAGAACAGGCATACAGTTCTTTTCAACCTACGTTTGGTTGATGGCAATAGGCTGGTCCCCTATTACGTTGACCTTAAACATAACTGGCCAAAAAGTTTAGTGAAAAGAGGCGTGATGTTATGTTCTTTTCAACCAAGAAAATTAAAAAGTTTTCTTGAAGCCTCGGTTATAGCTAATAAGAAATAATAAAATTTCAGGTGTTACGTTTTACAGCTTAACTGTATAACCACGTTGCTTATCTCAATCCGAATCTTTATTATTATAACGTTTTGTGCTCACAGTTCACTCAACTTCGTCCGTTTTTATTACGATGTTATGTTAGTAACTTTGTAAGCTTGCAGGAAACGACACTGACATTTTGGCTCTCTACCTACATAATATGTGTGTGCAATGTTTGGTTTATAAACTTGTCTTTGAAAAATAAAAAGGTCAGAATATACAATTTATCGTGGATCCGCAGGAAAACCAAGGTAACCGACATAGCCCGAAGAATTGCCAAACTTAAGTGGCAGTGGGCAGGGCACATTGCTCGCAGAACAGATGGCCGATGGGGCCGAAAGATTCTGGAGTGGCGACCGCGTACTGGAAGACGTAGCGTTGGAAGGCCTCCCACAAGGTGGGCCGACGACCTTGTGAAGGCCGCAGGAACTCGTTGGATGCGAGAAGCACAAAACCGGTCGAAGTGGAGGTGCTTGGGGGAGGTCTATGTCCAGCAGTGGACGTCTTTCGGCTGAAATGATGATGATGATGATGATACAACATCGGTTCAGCCCTGGTTCATCTAAGGCCTAAGCCATAGTTTCTCAACGTGGGCGATAACGCCCCCTTGTGGGCGTTTGAGACTTTGAGGTGGCAGTAGAAGACCCAGAGAAAATTATATATGCTATCTTACGACTATATAATATTATTTGTTTAAATATTATCGTGGCAATAACTGTTTCAGATTAGCGACAGATGGTAGGTAAGTAAAAAGAATTGGGGGGCTTTACAAAAAAAATAACTCATAGTTAGGTGGTGGGCAAAATAAGGTTGAAAGAATATGATCTAAGCCATAACATGTCATTTGAAATCCATCACGCGGGCCCAGTGCGGGTTGGTAGAGGTCACATGTTTTCTTAGTTTTGGTTCCGGACATGCGGATTTCCTCACAATGTTTTCCTTCACTATTTTGGAGCCGTCATCTAGCCCGAATCATCAAAATTATACAAATCTAATTATGAGATGATTATGGGATCTTATGAAACATTTAAAACCGCCAAAACCCCATTACATCACAGAAGTAACTACTTCAACAATTTAACATTCACCAAACAATATCAACACAGTTCCGCCTCACTCTAAACGACTCTAAACTACTCTAAATTAAGTCATTACCGCTCGAACATCTCACCAGAAAATTATTGAGTGATGACCTTTCGAGGCAGCGTATGAAAGGCACAATTATGCCGTAATGTGCCATAACTCGTAACGTGGGTAACATGTGAATTATCGTAATTATCTCAAAGTCAAGTATTTGTTAAGGTGGCAACAGACGGGGAAGTGAATTACTGTTGGCAGAGTATTATATTATCTGTGCTGTTGGTATAAAATGTTTGTTGAAGTCTGAAAGTATTGTGTGTGGAGGGTGTTTTACAGTTGTACCTACGGTTAAATTAGTACATATTAATACAAAATAATATGTATTGGAGATTTTACTTATAATTCATTTGTGTTGTTAGTTAGGTATCTATATATTATTTTTTATGAGACATAAATAAATAATTCTATTTTATAAAATTACCGGCTCAGCAAAAATTAACTTTCAAGCTAGCTAGGTCTTCAAGTAAATATTTTAAAAAAATATTCAAAGGTACAGATAGATACAAATTCCACAATGCGATCTCACAGACAACAAGTCACCTATTGCAAATACGTTTCAAATAACAACACCTATAAAATTCTCGTAAACCACCCACTACCGACCTAATTTGTATTCAATACATAATGGGACATGATAAGTATTTGCCTCAAACCGCGCTCACCTGACTGAAAAATTAAGACTGCAAAATTATGAGCACGATACTAAATAATAGACTAAACTAAACATGTTTAATGCTAAATAATAAGCTAAACATGTCCAGTTTTAGTTCAATGAGGATCATATCACGATCGCGATTGTTTAAATAGGTACGTATATTAATAAGTAATGATAATGTTGCATTAATATGCATTGTTAGTCCGAACACGGAGTATGAAGCATGTTGTGGATACAAGAGTATGTATTAAACAGGCCGAAGACGACAAGACGTTGGCTAAATTATGGGCCTTCCCATACTTTGACGGTAGAAATAGTCAGACCATAAAAAGGAAAAACACAGAGGATTCTGACAAGGAAAGAAGCTAAGTTCGTTTTCAAGGGTACTCACAATTTTGAATTCTTAACTTGTTCACAACAAAACTTATTTACTTTCAGCCCATAGATGAATACTAGGTACTGAATATAAAAATAATAAAAGGACCGGGACCCCATGGTCCAGAGATATGTAAAATCACAAAAAATAATAATAACAAATTTATTTCAGATTAAAAATCCATATGTTGTTAGTAAAAGTCTTAAAACCTAATGTTAGTAAAAACACAAAAACATAAAATTGAAAATTGAAACGACTGACTCCTACGTGTGCAGCCGTATCCAGTGAGCCAGCATAGGGCTGTCCCACCTATCACACAATACACTCTACCCTTCCAAATAACTTTTACAAACTGTGACGATTGACGATTGATCGTAGTAGGTATACCTACTCGTATGTAATCTGTTGTATTCAACAGGTTTTTAAATGCGGTAATTGGCCTACTATTGTGGGCCAATTACCGCATTTAAAAACCTTCAAAATCTAGCCGCATACACATCTTAACGACTATCAATATAAAAAGCTTGTGAAAATGTAGGTAAATTAGAGGTTTGACAGATTAGAATGCGAACATTCTTTGAGATATTGGCCCTGTGTAATAATCTTGCATCAACGCGCCATCAGTGTGGCATACCTTTACTTAAACATTTATGAATTGTTGACTCAAAAATTAACGGTGCCTGCACATTGGAGCCGGTTCTTGCAATGTTTTCTGCTAGCTAACTTTAACTTACGTACGCGAACCGTTATTTTTACTTTTACATAAATCACAACAAACAATTGTATTGAAAATGCCAACTTTGGCAGTATTTATGTATTATTATCGATATTGCATGATAAATCGCAATTATTAAAACTACGCAATACGTTGGCCAGTAGGTAATAGATAACCAAGAAAAATAACTAGTTTTGTCAGAATTTAACTTTTTTTGGCCGTGGTCTGTGCAGTTATTTTGTCTAGTTGTATGATTTCCTGCCATGTCATGGTAAGGCTAGAACTTTATAGTTCTAGGGAAATAATAAAATACTCAGATCAGTCTAGTTGCTGGGATTAATCTGTCAAGCTCCGCTAATGAGACACAATTGATTTTCTATTGTTTCGTCGCCAATGGGCGACGCGCGCCGCTTGACCGGTTAAGCCTTTCCAAAATTGCCTTTGTGCTCACTAGTTCCTTTAGTAGTTCCTTCGAAGGAACTACTGAGAATTTTTGGATCAGTAGTTCCTTTGCAATACAAAACATAGTTCTCCGCCATGATGATGAAGACTACAACAGGGATGACCACCATACTTATTTATAATTATATAGACCTAGATTAGAGGTAGGTAATTCATTAATCACTATGCTATATTTAGTTATATCGACCAACTTTCTACACTTGAACGCAGACCCCTACCCTATCGCCAGCAACCCCAGCTTACCCCAGCCTTAGGACCTTAATGATTTTATCAGGATGGATGATTCTTACCACCTCCCCTAGGAAAATGATTAATTAGTATTACTACATTGTCACTGATACGGTTTCGAATAATTACCAGAAAGATAGATTGGCATTGCTTCTTTTTAAAAAAATGAACTTTTAACTGATCATATCCTTTTGTTAGTAAGGGTCATTTTGGCACGTGCTATATTATTCGAGAAACTTTATATCATGGTGATAAGACGGCGGTAAAGCAAATACGTTTATTTGCGGTAAACATGACGGACACAGACATGAGAACAAATTAGGGGATAACATTTTTTTTTTGCTGCATCTGTAATCAGTGCATTCACTTTTAGCAGATGTGTTGCATGCTTCTCTGGGGGAAATATGCGCTCAACATAATGCTGCGACCTGTGCGAGACAGAGCCCTAGCATTGGTTATCCATGTAAGCATCTTCAGTTATGGCAAGTTTTCTTTTGATGCTTCATCCTATCATTCAGATCGCTACTCAAAGGTAACCAGATACAAACATAAATCAATCAAAGGAGTAGCCAGAATGTCAAAGAACTAGTAACACGCTTATCAAAGTTTTGTTTCAGTGCGGTTAGTGGTAGTGTTCAGGTGCGGTTCGGTCAAGTGCTGTTGAAATCAGTGCTCTAAGTGGAATACCTCGTTATCTTCTTGTTTTGATTGTTGTTGTTTTGTTGTCATTATTATGCCAGTGTCGCGGGCGCGTCACGGATTAATTTGTATTGTATTTTTTTTTAATAATAATAATAAATGTATTTATAAGTAGTTTGTACATGGCATACAGAGTTGTCTTATAACTAAAATGTAATTAAAAGAAAAACCAGTACAACAATAACAGGGGTCATAGGACTCCCTTTTCCTAAACTAGGCAGATAAACCTGTCTGTATCTTAGGAAAGAGTATCCTTTTATAATGGGTCTTAGTAGTACCTAATTGTCAATTAACGCGAGTTGTCTTTGGTCCTTGGCCTGGCCCTGACGTCAAGCAATGGACAAAATTGTCAAAATTATATATGCTTTTGAGTACGAGGCTTTTGACTACGTTGTATGTGTATATTTTATGTCTTTTTTATTTGTAATGTGCGTTTTGTTTGTGAAGAATAAGCAATTTTTCTTTCTTTCTTCTTTTCTTTACTTTTGAGTAGTGTCGTGGACGGTCGGCCTTATTGTAAGTAATCAAAAAGGGTTATAATATAACCGATATTATGGCCGACGACATGCCTATGAACTGCCTTTTTACGAGGGAACGATGACATCACAATTTCGCACAGTTTTGGAAACATTTAATTAGCAAATCCAGTGACCTAGAAAGGTGTTATTTTTCACGATTCTTCTTACATCACACAGTAATCTTAGGACGTGTGAATGGGATGCAAATGTCTAAACCAAATGTTTGTAAACTAATCTGTGGTTTATTTCGTTATTGTTCCTCTTTGTACATACACCTACATGCAGAAAACGAAATTCATGTCTTCCTTAATGCGTTGTTATTACTATTTAAGTGATCGTATTTCAAAAGTCTTATTCGATAAAGACTAAGTTACAATAATGATAACACATTTATTTCAGATATAAAAATCCATATGTTGTTAGTAAAAGTCTTAATCTAATGTTAGTAAAAAACACAAAACCACAAAATTGACAAATTGCAAATTGTTATGCTTTGTGCTATCATTAAAATTAATTATAATATACTAATTCATTTATTTAGTCTGTAAGTGTGTGCGATCCATGAGAAAGCCACATATTAGGTATCTAATCTGTTTTTTTTTTAAACAACGCTATAAAGTAAAATTAATAAACACAATCGGCATAACAACAAAGGCCAATGATTTAAAGGAAAAAAATATAAAATTACGTCATCACTGTATAATCTTCATCTACCGTTTTAGCCCGATTTCGTAATTTTTCATGAATATTCATGAACAATGCAGTTTCAAATTGTATTATCTATTTTTCAGCTAGTTTAATGTGAGATAAGCGAAATAATCTTTTAACTAAGTAAGTAGTTAAAAAATCAATGCTATTGAACTCCGCAAACAGTTAAATTAAGTTGTTAATTATAATTATTAATTCAAACTACCGTTAAACCAAACGAAGGAAGTATCACGGACGTTTAAATATATTTTAATTGGACTTGTGACTAATCTAAGTTTTAGTGATATTATAATTAAAATTACGGTGAAAAATATACTTACCTACTTCTCACTGTTCATTTATTAAAGCATTTTTTTTATGGATGGGAAATCATCAAATGACCCCTCCCGCTCTGGGTGGAGCGGAAGGGAGTGTCAGACTCTTACTGACTAAACCCATCCGTGTTCCTTCCTTAGCCCTTTGTTCCGGGGCAGCGGTAACCCTTTCGGACAATCCCGCACCCCCGGCAGGCTTCGGCCCTGGCAGGCCCATTTATTAAAACATGTGGTTAAGTGTTAATTTAAAAAAATCTTTACGCCAATTCCTGGATTTAAAAACGTTCAAAATCTAATCGCAATCGCATCTCAGCGACAATCAATGTCAAAAACTTGTCAAAAATGTAGGGAATTTATAGGTATTTTTTTAAATTAAGATTAGAATATGAACGTTCTTTAAAATACGGGTATTGTCTCTCTGATAACAAAGCAAGCGATCATTATCACAATAGATTAGATTGAATGAATGAATTGCAATTCTGAAGGCCAATGTTCCTTGAATTGCAAATTATGCAAAATAATACCGATATGGTATCGTTTCGTGCCAAATCTTTCAAGTATATTGAATGATAAGTGGCTATCGCATAAGAATCATTTGGATCGCATGTTACGAATAATTTAGGTGACGATGACGGCATGGTTAGCTTGAATTTTGACAATCCGTGTTCGATTTAATCCGAATCACGTCGTTGCTGTCTAAGTATGAATATAAGTTATCGTCACGATTTTCATTGATAAGTGTAAAGAAGAAGACCAAAGAAAAGATGGATGGTTTGTGTGAAGGATGATATAGAAAGAATAGAAAGAGAGAAAAAATATATTAAGGAGTGAAGGATAGAGCGGTGTGTGACAGAGAAGAATAGAAGAAAAAACGTTTTGCGGCAACCCCAAGTAACGTTGGACAAGGGCAGGAAGATGATGAAGGGAGAGGAGGAGAGAGGTGTTAAAAGTAGGACCACATTCATTTTGTAGGTATGGCGCATTGTTTCAGTGCGGTTAGTGGAAGTGCTTAGGTGCTGTTCGTCCAGGAGCGGTGAATGCTTATGCGAATCCCGCACCCCCGGCCGTAGGTAGAGGTGGAACACCGCGGTGGTTTTAGCCGGTAAGAGTCCGACATGCCCCTCTGTCACCCCCACGATAGAGGAAGTCCATGGGGATTTCCATCGCGAGAAAAAAAAAACAAACGTATTTGGCTATGAGAGGAAGAGAGAAAGAAAATGTGCGCGCGCACGGCTTTCTCTTGCTTATATCCCCCACTCAACTCCCGTTCGCCTCGCCCGATCACACTTTTCGTAACGCTTACGTCACGCGTTCGCCAGCTTACTCCCCAAAGTCAAGCGTGCGTAAAGAAGTTTCACTTCAAAAAAAAAGGTGCTGTTCGTCCAAGGGCGGTTCAAATCAGTGCTCTGAGTGGAATACCTCCAATTTTCTACCCCTTATTTTATCAACCTGCTGAGCCACCCCAGCCACAACTTATACATTGAATCCAATACACCATAATTCCTTGCATCTCTTTCATAATTTACCCTGTCAGTTAAAGTTAGTTAAGTCCTTGCCAGACAGAGTCGGCGCCACTATTATTAATACCAAAACAATAGCAAAATAAACGATGCTCCATTCAAACGTCCCACTAGACTAGCTCAGCTACTGTCCGAGTATGAGTCAGCATTCCCTGACCTCAGTCCAGTGCTCTGTGATTAATACTATATGATAATGAATCTATTCTGTATTGACCTTCTGTGTAGAACGGAAGGAACTGTTTGTAGTATTGTGTTTATTTATATGGTGTTATGCAATTACTTATGTATTGTTAATTATGCAGTACAGTATCCGAACGTTATGTTATGACACATCGAGCTATAGAAAGAGTATCAACATATAGAAAATAATTTAAGAAAACGGGAAGAAAATGCGATAGAAAAAATTGACTGTTAGTTAGTTAAAAGCTTTGACCTTATAATCACACCTTAAAGGATTTAAACCAAAGTTACTCGATGATTACCTATTTGTGTTACAAGTTGCACGTTATTTTTCAGTCACACTATTCCAGAATGCAAATTTTCAAACTTAGAAACATATAAGTACTACTATTCCAAGGCCTACTTGCACCAAAAATAACTAAATTTATTTAGCGCTAACATAATTTTGTCTCTGTCAGATTCAAATGTCATTTTAAATACGTTTAGCGCTTAATGCTGAATGGTTTGTGGTGCAAGCCGGCCTACAAGCTTTTTTTCTCTCATATCAGTATTATATCTATGAGAATAGCGCATCAAAATCAGCCTATAATGTTCCTACTGCTGGGACATAGGCCTTCTCTCTTCGATTGAGAGTGGGCTGTAATCTACCACGCGGGCCCAATGCGGGTTGGTAAATGTCACATGTCTTCGAATTTTTGGTTCAAGGAATTTTTTTTTCAGTTTCCTCACAATGTTTTTTTTCCTTCACCGTTTTGAGAGCAATGGTGGCAAAATTATTTACTCAAAGTAAGCGCATGCCTAGGTTCGTACCCACGACCAACAACCCGAACCACTGGGCTATAAAAAATAGCGCTTTCCGTGGCATAAATAAATATCAGCCAGTCAGCAAGGTGCGCCGGATGGTAATCGGTAGGCAGTTTATTGCAAGAGCAGCACACGCCATCTACAAAATTGCATAAATCGTCAGGTGCCAGTATTTTCTAATTAGCATACTAACCCTTTTCAACATACCTTATTATGCATTGAAATTAAACTAGTTTTACTTACATCTTGAGCCATTGGAGCCGGTCATCGTTCTTTACGGATTAACCGATAGTTGTGTTGGTAGCCAATTAGAATGTGGATATTATACGGGTGTCTGAATGTTTATTTACTTGAAGTAGGAGTAGATGGGAAAGTGGAATGAATTCAAGTGCAGATTTAAAGCTGAAATGGACGTCACTTAATCGGAGTGTAAGAGCGAGATTATTGTTTCGTTTCAACTTTTCCAAAGACCTGCCGCACCTTTTCTGTAAACATCTCACCAACTGACAAGTGAACTTGAAGTGAACTGTCAAACTCAATCCGCATCACGTGGGATGATCATACCAAGATCGTTTGTACGGTGTATTTTTTACAGAAAAGCAGTACAGTTGTATGATTGAAAATTATCTCAATACATCTGTAAAATAATTCAATTATGATGATTTATGAATAGATTTTTCTCGAGACGATTTGGACGCTTTTCTGATAGATTGGGCGAAAAAAAACAAGAACGCAGCTTAGTAAGCCCAAATTAAGTAACTTCAAAATTACAAAATATGTAGCTACCTATTCAATATTTATAGACATTAATGATGACTTTGCAGTCTAGACTGCAATTATTAAAATGAAAGTATAATTACAAGAATACCAATCATATATTTTTCTTATTTACCGCACAGTTCAATGAGGTTACATACGAGTACACATTCTATAAATGAGTAGTCAACTGCAGATGATTTAAATTGCTTATGTTGTAATCGAATTAATTCTAGATGCAACCAGTGTTATTGGTTATGTGCAGATCGAACATTTAGATAGGAATGATATGATTTTATTATTCGTTCAGTAAGGAGGTGTTAAAGTTTATAACTTTATTAAGTAATCGTTTAAGTTATAGGCCATGTTATGTTAGCTATAAACTGAAACTGCACCCTTATAAAATTGCGTAACAAACTATTATCACCATCTGAATCATTTTGAAGGATATTACAAATCCATTGCTTCATATATTATGTTCGAAAAATGTGTCTGCTTAACAAAGTTAATAACGAGAACGACAAAATGAAAGCCATTGCTACAGACCGTTAGTGTGTACCCTCTGGAACCTCATTGCTAAACATATAGCAATGAAGGTTTGACAGTAGTGATTGCAGCTTTGCGACATCGCATAGAGTGGCATTACTTAAATAAACGACCTTCCGACGCACAGCCCTATTCCCGCCATAGCAATTTTTTTGCCATGTAATATGTTTTTTTTATTATTTTTTGAAGTGAAAACTTCTTTAGCGGCGTTGAACACTTTTTGTAATGGGTAAAAAATGTTAAACTCGCGTCAGGGCATCGCGTCAGGACACGTGACCGTCAGGAGAGATCCCCCCCCCCATCTCTTTCTACGGCGGCGCCATCCGAAGTGAACCAAGTGAGACACAATAATGGATGGATGGATGCATGGATGGATGGTGATGGCGATGGTGATGGCGATGGTGATGGCGATGGTGATGGCGATGGTGATGGCGATGGTGATGTGATGTGATGGCGATGGTGGACGCGGACGCGGATGGACAGCTGATGGCTCGACCGTCTGTGTAGTAGCCACACTACTGTGTATTCGTAAAATTCGTGTATATAAAGTGTTTCAAAAAATGGAAATTGAACAAAGTGCATCGATTAATGAAAAAAGTGACGCAGAAATAGTGAAAAAAACTTAGTTATATTAATTCAATTAATAATTGATTTATTTCAACGTTAATATTCAAGTTTTCACTTCTGCCGGCACTCCCGGAGTGCAACCCGTCTTTTTTTTTTATTGCTAAATGAGCCCGCTCTTGACCTCGATCACGTCTGATGGAAAGCGATGGATAAGGTATATGATGGAACGAGCGTGCCCAGAAGATGCCTAAGGCCTGAAGATGTAGAATGACACTGATTAAATAAACATCGGCAGAACTGCATTCATGTTCTCTTCAAGAACATAATTATAGTGATCATTTTGCTAAGCGTAATGTTTAAGACAATATGTAATTTTATACATTAAATTAGCAACCCATTAGATGGGGCCGAAAGGTTCTGGAGTGGCGACCGCGTACTGGAAAATGTAGCGTTGGAAGGCCTTCCACAAGGTGGACCAACGACCTTGTGAAGGCAGGAACCGTTGGATGCAAGAAGCACAGAACCGGTCGAAGTGGAGGTGCTTGGTAGGCCTATGTCCAGCAGTGGACGTCTTTCGGCTGAAATGATGAAATTAGCAACCCGGTTTCTAGATTAGCTCACCCCTTACATGGGAATTAAATATAACTCACGAAATGTGGGTGTACTATAATAATAGGTATATCTCTGCTAATCCTTCGAAAAATATAGGTATGAAGTTCTGTTATCTATACATATAGGTATAATACCCGGCACGTAAGTTGGCAAGATATTTTGTAGTGGGGGAAGTTCGCGCATGCACAATTTCATACATTTTTACATGCGCGAACTTCCCCCACTACGAAATATCTTGCCAACTTACGTGCCGGTAACTGTATATAAAATTTAAAAACCTGACTGACTGATATATCAACGCACAGCCTAAACCGCTGGTCCTAGAGACATGAAATTTGGAGGGTGTGTCCTTTGTGAAGAGTAGGTATCCACTAAGAAAGGGTTTTTTGAAATTCCACCCCTAAGAGGGTGAATGGGGGGAGGGTGAAATTTCACGCGGACGAAGTCGCGGGCGGAAGCTAGTGTTACACGTCACACGTCAAATCGTCAATTCTAATAAGTACCGCCAGTTCCTCATACAATAACAGTACTCACGGAAACTTAACGTTATTTTTTGCGGACAACTTCAAGATTTACATGAGAATGATCAATAAGGAAGTTGTAGAGGTGGGAAATATATCGTTTGCTTAATGCACTTTGATAGTGCACAATCAAATACTGTTTCACATGGAATAATTAATAAATAAAGGAATTAATTGTGGAAATGGAGTTGCAGTAGAGATCGGGTGATAAAACAAACCATTGTTAAGTATTTTTAAGTGATGCACTTATTATGACTGCAGCTAAGGCTTATAATGAAGGTCCCCACCGAGTGTGTCTCCATGTTGTCGTCGTGGTGGGGCTTGCGTGTTTCGATGATCTTTGGGGCTATGCTGGTAGAGCCACTCATGCCGGGCAGGTCCAAAGGGAGAAACCAGACCAAAAGAGACACAAGGAAGGGTCGCTCCTGATCAGTCGACGGTATTCGATCGACAAAGGACGTGGCCATGCCGCAACGATGCAGGCGCATAAAAGCGGCCAGTGTTTCTAAAAAACGTTCACGAGTCTAATAAACGTTGTTTATCGTCTGTATAGTTACTCAACGCTTTGTCTTCTTCTTTCGAAAGTCAAATTACTGACGACTGAACTGTCAAAAATACCTCTGATTTCCCTACATTTTTGACAAGTTTTTGACATTGATTATCGCTGAGATGAGATTGCGACTAAAATTTAACTACGGGAATTGACCTTCAGAACTCCGCCCTTTTACAAAGTCATAAATTAAATCATAATTATCCAATGTATTGGAAACATAGACAGAAATCCGGCAGAAAAACCTAAAAATTACTTTTGATTTCGTGAGTTGACTCATCATTCGGTCGCTACAATACTCAACTCCAAAAGCAAGCAAATCTTCCGGTTAGATTAACAATATTGATGTTAATTAACGTCATGAAATCAATATCCCACCTCAATATCTTCACAGCCAAACTTAAATTACCAGAACAGGCCGAAACTTAGACAAAACTTAGGCCAAACTTGCAAACCGCTCACTCCATTAAAGTTAACTTGGAACACCACACAATATCTAGTTCGTAACTTGCTGTAAATTAGAGCGGTTTCACACTAAATCCGATCCGAATCCGAATTAAAGATCTGACTTCAATCCGAATTGGAAAATTTCTAAATTCGGACGGATCTAGTGCGCAACCCCTCATACAAATAGGTAGCACTATGGTCACTTCGGACAGGCATTTCTCGGATTCGGATCGGAAGACGAAGATGCAAATATTGTAGTGCAATTTGAAGACTGAATATTCAGCACTGGGTCAGAAAATGAAAAAAAAAATGGTGACTGGAAAAAAAGGTACCAAATAGATAGTCGTAAGTCCACTACCTACATAAATTTATAACCGCGTCTGTGATAGTCTGTCACTGGCTTAATTATAAGTCGCGGGCCTGCGGACGGAGAGTTATGGGTAGCTCACCGTCCGATCAGGAACTGGCCCGTGCCGGACGGCGCGTACGTGTTCCACGCGCGCCTTAAAGAGATGTCAGCAAAAAGGAAGGGGCCTGCCAGGACCGAAGCCTGCCGGGGGTGCAGGATTGTCCGAAAGGGTTACCGCTACCCCGGAACATAAAGGGCTAAGGAGAAGACGTGTCGGAGTTCCGTAGTGTCGAATTAAAATCTTGTCGTAGTAAAGTTTGTCGAAGTTCAGTTGGTAAGTCAAACACTTCACCTTTAGTTATTACCCCCTTACTAATAAACGTATTATATCAGATGAATAGTTGACACTCCCTTCCGTTCCACCCAGAGCGTGAGGGGTCATTTGATGATTTCCCACCCATAAAAAAGGGTTAATTATAAGTACCTAGGTACAATACTAGGTATTAGGTACATTATTGGATACATTTGTAACAACATTAAGGATTGATAAACGAAATATTGCTATTTTCACAGTTCATTCAAAAAGGAAGGCTCATACAACATTCCATTCATAGATCCTGTCCAAATCAATAATAGAAAACTATTATTGCTTTTTAAACGATCTGAGATGGACATGACGTGCAACTTTTTGCAACTGACCACTGATCGGGGCGGGTTCCATAGTTCATACATCAACACGCCATCAATCATTCATTCGTTCTCCACAAAAAACCGCCAAATTCTTCCACCATTAGATATTCAATTGAAAATCAGAAATACAAAATGTTTCGACTAGCGAAATATATCTGCCGATTTAAATAAACAGAACTTTCATCAAATCTTAATTTTTTTATAGCCAATTTCATAATCCTTTTTAGGTAATTATCAAAATATCAAACTGTCGCCCTTGGCAAGGATGGTATTGTAGTTTTTTAAAACTTTCCCTCTCACCTACGAAATGGCTGTCACTGGAATGTCATTCATAATTGTGGGAATTAAATTGAAGTTATGAGTATTTTTGGCGTAACAATTATTATGTAACATAAATTAAAAACTAACTAAATCCCTTGAAGACAAATTGTAATTTAATGTACTCAGGTATTGGCAACAGTCTTTTAACATGTTTTTAAATTGTTGCTAGTCCTTAAAAAACAATTCCAATTTTACATTTGAAATTCAAACACATCGTTCCTCATTCGTTTTCCGAATGCAAAAAATTCCTTTCTTCTCTCCAAATTCAAAAGCAAAAAACATAAAATAGATCTCTAAAAATATCTTGAAGAAACTTCCTGATTCTCGTCTGACAAGTCGCCTCAGGTGGTGGACATAATTGAAATAGATTCACTTTTAAACTATTATATTCTTTTTTTTTTTTAACGAAAAGTGCAAAGGTCACTTTGGTTTCAGCTTTGCAGATAGACGCAGTTGTCAATTAAAAAGAGTTTCTTTTTAAATATGTAACTTTGATATAATAGTTTAGAAGTAAATAAAGTTCTGTAATGTAATAAACCCCAGACAGGCGCTTTACTTTGTGAAAATGATTTCATCACTACTGTTCTCAAAACGGTGAAAGAAAACATCGTGAGGAAACCGGGGCATGAATTAGAACCAAAAATTCAAAGACATGTGAACCAGCACTGGGCACGCGTGGTGCATTACGGCCCACTCCCTCTCACCGAGAGAAGTCCTGTGTTCCAGCAGTGGGAACATTACAGGCTGATAATGTTAAGTAATGTCAAAAAGTTCTGTAATGAAATGAAGTTTTTGTAATGTAATAAAGTTCTGTAATGTAATTCCGTACTGGAAGCAGTCAAGTGGACTGGCAGTGCAATTACAGATTACAAGCGACGGCGCTTAAGCAAGCTTACCGTGTACTAAGTATAAACTGTTAATCTATTTCTTCTTTTAGCAACACCATGCTATAAATAAGTATTATGAGAAAAGCTTAGCTTATATTTTGATGAAAAACGTAGCCATTAGCCAAAAATAAATAAGGCTGTATGTCTAGTCTACTCAGGGTACCTTTACTGGACTAAGGATTTGCTAAGTATCGTTACTAGTGCTTATTTATTTATTAAAAAACACCAACAACATTTAAAATCAGTATACAAAAGTATTTAGGAAAGGCTGCTAATATACACTTAAATTACATAAAATTTTAAAATAAAGACATTATTACCATCTTATTATGATCTTTGAGAAGGCTCATGTCTAGTGCCTACAGTAACCTGGATATGAGCTAGCTTACAAATCATCATCTGTCATCATTTCAGCCGAAACGTCCACTGCTGGACATAGGCCTTCCCCAAAGCACCTCCACTTCGACCTGTTTTGTGCTTCCCGCATCCTGCGGATTCCTGTGGCCTTCACAAGGTCATCGGTCCATCTTGTGGGAGGCCTTCCAACGCTACGTTTTCTGGTACGCAGTCCCCACTCCAGAATCCTTTCTGCGAGCAATGTGCCCAGCCCACTACCACTTAAGTTTGGCAATTCTTCAAGATTACACATAGTATCATTTAATAGGTAAGTCGTAATTCTCACATTTGTAACTTATTATTGCAATAATGATAATTGAATAATAGTCCAGCTTATTACATACAATTAAACCACACTTAAAGCATTGCAAACATTAACTTAAACCAAGATTATCTTTAATTACCGTGGACAGTCCGTTTCGTAGTTAGCGTAACATACATAACTGAATGTAACATGTTATGCCTAGTTCACACAATAACAATGTATTGCATTGTCCAACGGCTTAGGTAAAGTGGTTGCATGCGTTGCAGATTGCAGCAATACAATAAAATAATATACCTATGTGTAGATACCTACTTACAATAATTTTGGTTTAATTAAATTAAACCTCAAACGGCGCAAACACTCCAATCTCTTTGGAACTTATATGTTTGAAGTTGAAACACTAGGGCCATGGGGCCTGAATGCCTACTTAGTATTTCGAGACATCGCTAAGCGACTCTTGACGTTACCAGAAGGCTGACCTATTTTTTGGCCAAAGAACCAGCATTGCCATACGACGTGGCAATGCTGCCAGCCTTTTGGACACGTTTCCTGTTGACAGCGAAGCGGATGAACTTTTTTAACGCCCTTAAACTCACAATACCTTAGAATAAACAATACTCAAAGAAGATTAGTACACCAACCAAAATATCGATTATGTTCATTAATTACCGTTATCTTTTTGTAAATACCGACAAACAGTCAACCAGTAGATATTAAACTACAACATTACTCAAATTGCCGACAAAAACAATACATAAACAACCAAGTACCTAACTGACCTATGACCATAGAATTGAAAACGTCGCTATAATTACTTACAAACAAATAGTCTTGCATAACACCTTCACGAGAAAGTGATCGCCCCCTAAACGATGATGATTAATATCTTCAGTTCTTGGCTCTTTTTTTTCATTAGTCGCTCGTGCCAATGAGTGGTCGAAGCAAAGAATGAATGGCGACATGTATTAATGAGGAGTTTTAGTGAAATGTTACTTGTTTTTTAGGGTTACGGAGTTAGGATGTGGGAGACAGGGTTTTTCGTGTTTCTATTGGAGAATTGAGATTGATATAGTATTTCAATTAATCAATCAACTCAGCCTATCGCAGTCCATTGCTGGACATAGGCCTCTCCCAGACTGCGCCACAGCACCCTGTCCTCCGCCTTCCGCATCCAGTCTACCCCAGCCACCTTCTTTAGGTCGTCCGTCCCACACTACGCTTGCCGGTACACGGTCTCCAGGACTCGTCTGCTCCACCGGCCATCGATCCTTCGACAGACATAGCCAGCTCACTGCCACTTCAGTATAGTATTTAATGACGGTTTAATATGAGTATGTTATGTTAATTTTGAGATAGATTCAGAGACAGATACATCAGTGATAAATAAATAACATCTCTTTAGACTTCTTGCAATATCAAACTGAAGTTTAGAAAATTATACTTAATTCTTGAAACTTAAATCAAAGATGGAGTCCCACTTAGACCAAACTTCACATAATAAAACGTTTAGGTACTTCCATTTATAGATTTAGACCTATCCTTACAATATCTAAACAATTTGAGTACTTCTACAAATACCATGACAAAAAGCCTTATAATTGATATCTTCTGAGAAGCTGACACCGATTTGACAGCTCATTTTGACAGTTGCCCTCAGGCAGGCGCCATATTGAAAATCGTTATTCAAACGGGCTAAGTAGCAAGTGACATTAATCCTCTCCAACCAAAATTAATTGATTATACACCTTGTATTACGCTACCACGTAATTCTTTAACTGCATAAGTCCGTACATTTACAGAATAACTAGGTACCTATAACATAACTACATAACGGCTGTAATTGAGATTCGTCTCGGTTGACGTTTGGGCAAGTGAGTCAAATGTCAGATGAAGCCGATACCAATCGTACTATGGAGTTATGTAATTTAGAGGTGGCTTGGGAATTTGGTAGTAAGAGGAAATAAGTTGGTGAAATGTATTGGTTTGGGTGACAGTTGTCGTGAAATTTATTGAGCAAAATTAGCGTCTTAAGGGGGATGCGCTAAGGTATAGACGCCAGTTCAAATTGTCTTACTTTTTTTTGTAATTTGGTTGATATAAATATGATTCGCGACTCTATTAAATATTTATTTACGAGTAAGTATAGAATTATAATCATAATATAAAAATTATCAATACAACTCTCTAAGTTCATATTACCCTATTTAATGACTATTTCAGGAACTCATGACATTTTTGTTATGAACTTAAAGAATTATAACCGTGGAGTGGTGACCGCGTACTGGAAGACGTAGCGTTGGAAAGCCTCCCACAAGGTGGACCGACGACTTTGTGAAGTCCGCAGGAACCTGTTGGATGCGAGAAGCACAGAACCGGGCGAAGTGGAGGTGCTTGGGGAGGCCTATGTCCAGTAGTGGACGTCTTTCGGCTGAAATGACGATGATGAAGATATTTGTTATGGTCGCGAATCATATTTTAATCAACATACAACCTGACACTGACCTGCAAATTGCAAAAAAACGTAAGAAAATTTGAATTTTGCGGACTACCGTAGCGCATCCCCTTAAAGAAGTAAAAGTAGCCAATAATAATTTTAACAGCTCATCTTTAGTTATTGCAAAATAATAATGCCATTCACTTCATAACATTAATACGATGGTAATACTAATATTATGAATACGAATGATGCGTTAGAAGAAATTATGAATCCTAATCGTGAGACACATCTCGCGATTTAAACTCATTAAGAAAAAAATAAATTGCTTTTTAAATATAACATCGATAACTTAAGGGAGATGCGCTAAGGTAGCCCACCCAGTTGTTACTTTCTACTTAAATTAATTTAAGGGTTTAATTACATTGTGATGGCGAATATAAGATTCAGCTGTCCCCTCTATGATTTATACTTTCAGCCAAGGACTGAGTTTCAAAAGAGCCAGATACCCAAATATCTACTTAGGGATCGATTCGAATTTAGATCGATGTTTGTTATGATCTATACGTGTTTAGGTGTGTGCGGGCCGCGTCCCCACCCGGTGTCCTCATACGTCAATTAAACAGTGTGCTAATGGCAGCCCGTGGTTTCACTTGTCTCCATATCGTACCAAACAATGTTTGACTTCAAGATTAGTTTTTAAATAGACTAACTCGGCACAATCTCACCGAGAGGAGACCTGCGTTCCAGCGATGGTAATTTTATAGGCTGACTAGCTGCGCCCCGCGGTTTCACCCGCGTAAATGTCGATTCCGTGGGAATATCGGGATAAAAAGCAGCCTATATGTTAATCCAGAGTATCTGCTATCTCCATACAAAATTTTATCAAAATTGGTCCAGCCGTTTGAGCGTGAAGAAGTAACAAACATATAAACACACACACACACACACTCACAAACTTTCGCCTTTATAATATTAGTGTGATTATGCTTTTATGCTAAAGGCAATTCTAATAGCGTAACAACTTTGCTCCTTGTAGAACGTGAGAAAAATCTTATCGTGATTGAGAACCACCCAACTGCTAACTACTTCAGCACCATAAAAAGCCATAAACAAAATCAAAGCCCACACTCGATAACTAGACTATTACTACCTATACGATTACTATTAGTTAGTTAATACGCTCATTTCGTGACCGGCGGGTGCTTTCTATTCAATCCATCGTAATTGACCATATAACTACAGTTCAGTTATGCATTTGTTATTTGGCTTTGTTAATTACTATAGTAAACGTTTGTAATTGTCTTTGGGAGATCGATAAGAAGACATTAGCGTAGGGCTGCCACGAAGGAAGACAGGATGGGTTGCAATTGCAACGTTTGAAATGTATGTGTGACAGAACATCGTATTCAAGTTTGTAATACAGAATAAGTTTAAGGTACCATATTTCGGGTTTCCTTTGTGGAGGTCAGATAGGCAGTCACTCCATGTAAAATATTTGTATTCAGCTGCATCCGGTTAGACTGAAAGCCGACCCCAACATAGTTGAGAAAAGGCTAGGCAGATGATGAAAATTTCGAGTTTCCTTCATTGTTGGATGTGCCAGATTTCAATCATTTCAAATGGGATCAAGAGTGTGTTCATAGAGTTAATTTAAATATATCTTGTAAGCTTGAAAATGTCTGCATAAACTTGTGTTTCACGTTGCCAGCCTCTTAAATCTTATATCAAATTCGGTTAAGAGACAATGGAAAATCAATAGAACCAGAGGAGAGGTAACCCTATCCCCTAATTATCAACGACTTGTCTTCCGGCTGTCGGCGCGCATTTTAATTTTACGGTTCAATAAACCGATTGTTATTAATGTTTTAATAGTTAGAAGTTGCATCTTTTTGAGGAAAAATGGTTACTAGATGCTGAGAAAAGGTAAAAGAGATTTGTAGATATTTGTATGAACATCGCTCTACTACTTATAATATTATATAGGAGTACCACTAGCATTTATTTATTTATTAGAGACGTACACATTTACATAACATTAGTTTCTAAGCTTTCCGGTTAATATAATTTTTGGTATGTATAACCCAAAGCTTATCCCAAATATCAGGAAACGACTACGCGGCAGGCCCAGAAAGAGATAGCGGGATAAATCGGACTCGTTCTTAAAAGGTTGGCCCACAATCGCAGTAGACCTGGAAAAGTGGAAAGAGGGAAGGAAAGTCTTTGCCCTGCAGTGGGAAAACATAGACTTATAAGTACTTAATAAACCAAAGCTTCTAAAGTCCGGCTGCGCTAAATTTACCAAAGATGTAAACAACAATGGCTGCTCGAAATTGAATCACACTATCACACTAATATTATAAAGGCGAAAGTTTGTGAGTGTGTGTGTATCTGTGTGTGTTTATATGTTTGTTACTTCTTCACGCTCAAACGGCTGGACCAATTTTGATGAAATATTGTATGGAGGTAGCCGACACCCTGGATTAACATATAGGCTACTTTTTGTCCCGATATTTCCACGGGATCGACATTTACGCGGGTGAAACCACGGGGCGCAGCTAATAATATATTATAATCGAAATAATAGTTGTTTATATCTTTGGCAAATTTAACGCGACCGGACCTTATGTTTGTTGATAGGTAGGTATGTAGATAAATGCATACACGCATTTCCCTGCAGCATTTTTTAATCAAGAGTATAATTTCCCTCTCATAAATATTTTCTCATTAACCCAATTTTTTCCATCAGCACATTTTACAAAAATAGGTAGGTATAGGGGCGAGAAGTAGGTCATTAAGGCTGAGTACACACTGTTAATCTCACGCAATACGTTATCGCTTACAGATTTGTATCGACCATGCCTAATGGAAAACATAACACATTGTTTTGCTACTGCGCAGTATAATATGGACTCGAAGAACATAATTATCACAGATATTATGGTGCCCACGTGGTTCAAGTCATATAGGTACAGACCTACGTAACCAAATCGGGATAGGATGTAAATGGTTCCGCTTCTGTGGTTGGTGTTGTAATGACAACCATGTTTGGTAACAATGTGTGAGACTAGTTGCAAGATTGTAACTTATCCGTTGACGGTTTAGTGCCTCGATTCAGAAACTTATAAAGTTATGCTAGCTAGTTGGAAGTTCAATTTGTTGAGGGTATCATTGAAAGTTTCGTATGGATATATTTATGGGTGAATCTCCCGAAATCAGAGCAGTGGCGGCCCAGTGGTAACGGCCGCGACTTACGAGTTATAGGTCGTGGGTTTGCACCCTTTTTTTTTTCTCGCTGTGGAAATCCTCATGAACTTCCTCTATCGTGGGGGTGACAGAGGGGCATGCCGGACTCTTACCGGGTAAAACCAACGCGGTGTTCCACCTCTACCTATGGCCGGGGGTGCGGGATTCGCATAAGCATTCACCGCTCCCCCGACAGACCTCGACCCGCTGTTCCTCAGCGGGTCCCACCTCCCCGTGCCTCCTGTCATTCCTATAATAGCCGCACCCACTCTCGAGTGGCACGCGTGGAAGACTGCAGCGCCAACTCGGGCCTGTCTGGTCGGACGACGGACGCATGGGTTTGCACCCTGACAGGCGCTTTACTTTGTGTAAATTATTTCATCACCATTGGTCTCAAAACGGGGAAGGAACACATCGTCAGGAAACCTGCATATCCTAAAACCAAAAATTCGAAGACATGTAACATCTACCAATCCGTACTGGGCGCGGTGGATTATGGCACAACACCTCTCACAGAGGAGGCCTGTGTTCGCGCAGCAGTGGGAATATTATAGGCTGATTATGTTACCGAAATCTCCACGTGTGGTTTGGACTCATTATATATTTTTTTGTTATTTATTTAAAACGAAAAATATAGAGCCGGTATAGAAAATTAGGTGCACTAGTTTATACAGAAAGCCTGGATAAGAGAGCAAGCGCTTTTTTGCAACAAGTAAATAAATAACAAAATCACATACACAGCTTCCTTTCGAAGCAATAATAAAACAAGTTTAGACCAATCAACAGTCGAACAGAAGTGAAAAGTCGTATTTTCTTTAATTTACTCGAAAAGGAAGGAAAGCGCGCTCGCTATAGATACCAACATACGTGTAGCTGCCGCCATTTTAATTGGAAATTACACATTAAATCTTCTTCAATGAAAGTTGCAACAGTTCCCAGATATTTCCAAAGAATACCAAACTAGTTATTTAATTAGAAAGGGCCGTTTATGTAATATCCAGTTATTTCTATTGTACAATACACGAAATGATATTAAAACTTAAATACGTAATTGAAAACAAATTGATTGCGATGAAAGGTTTTCGCGAGACACGCTAAAAAACACGAAAATCGAGAAATTATATTTCCATACTCCTTATCATAAAGAAATAAGATACAAATTCGAAGAGCAGAACCGTTTACTAATAGCAAAGAAAGTTTGTAATAACCAGCGAACATCGCCGGAAGATGGGTGTAAGTAATAAATATAATAATCGATAACATTTTATAACGAGTAATCAAATGCCCTTAACAGCCCGGTACGAGTGCTTAAGGCGAAAAATAATCGATTTTAATGGACCCTATAACGCTATTTATCGGTATTGCATAATTGTAAATACAGACTCTTAAAGATTTTATTAGTATCAATATCGAAAGTAAAATATGTACTGAAAGTAAAATAGTCGGTACTGCCGACTCGATAGTTTAAATCGATTATAGTGTGACCGACCATAAAGTATTTGCTAAGGCCGTATGGAAGCTTATCTTTGCCTACATACCAGCCTTTTACGGCGTACGGTAAAAGCGGACACCTCTTTAAATTGTCGATGGAATGGCCATTAAAATTATTTTAAAATATATTGGATTACTGATACGTGTTAGTTGGGATTCTGATCTAGTATCAGCGTGGATTTCTCATAGTTCACACTTTAACCACGATATTGCACATACCAGCTGTACAAGCGGCTTTTCCTTCGTGGAAAGTTCTTTGGTGGTTTTTCACCAATATTATGCCAAAACTTCGTCGCTAATATCTATGTTAAAAAAGGTCCGGTAATTTAATAATGACAGCGACTAGGTACACTTACCTACTTGTCCACGTACCTAGGTACTGTAGAGGTTATCTATGTAGCATTACCTTTTATAATGCAGGCTGGTTATAATTGAGCGCGTGTTCCATTCGAACGTTCAAGCAAGTGTCAAATATTTTGTTTAGTTGAGCGAGTGCTAGTTTTAACGTGGTAATGTAAAGTCTTTCTATGAATGTATCCTGGAGAAATCCTAACGCTGCTTAATTACATAAAAGGGCTCTTCTTCGAGTCTCTATGGAACTTGCCAGCAGTCAGTAAAACGGTAACTAGGTATTCATAAGCTTAGGAATTTTCATCTGTGATGAAAACCCTAACTGTTCTACCCCCAACAAGCCTCACTTAATAAATCTTTACAAAAACCGGTACCAATATCAGAATTCTAAATCTGACAGATTACTTATCGCATGAATATCGCTGTCAAACTACACTAATAGAGTTGTCAACCTTTTCAGAAACACGCAACTATTCTCACGCATAAAACATTGGAAAGTGCCAGTTACTCAAAGACATACGTTCACACAATACATCATTAACCACGGTAAATTTAACTGAAACTATGACAAATCGACGTTAACTCTTTTACAATAATTTTACTTTAACCTTTGATCGAGATTGTAATCGAGTTTTTATTCTGCCTCTGGTTAATAAAAGATAGAAACGATTAAATACACTGATTTATGGAAGTGTCGTTATCGATTAAATGATAGGCTGTATGGGATTATATCTTTGCTTGAATGAAAGTGAAAGAGGTTATTGTTTATGCGTAACCGACGACATAATTTTATCTATGCCTGGCCTCTGTAGCTTTTTATACACAACTAGCTTCTGCCCGCGACTTCGTCCGCGTGAAATTTCGGTCCCCGTCCGATCGCGTCACGTCGCATCTCATCACTCGCTCGTGCTACTACTTCGTTTGAGCTTAGCGTTCTGTCTGACTTTTTTCCTTTTGCTCAGCTCCTTAGGATCGTACCGTAACGTTAAATAGCCTACAACCTTCCTCAAAAATTGGGCTATCAAAACAAAAATTGTTTTTTAAATTCCGACTGGCAGTTCCGGAGATTACGCCCTACATACAAACAAACAAATTTTACCTCTTTATAATATTAGTTTATACGACTACTACCTAGTTATTTGATGGATGAGCCTCATACCTAACCACAAAATCACTTTCAACAATTACTGTGATGAGGTTCATAGTGTTTCAAAATCTCTACTTTTGTAGATTAAATCAAATCTCTTTTATAACATTAAAATAAATCTTTAAACGTTAAAATCTCTCCGACGTTATGTTAAGCAACTAGCAGTAGCAAGCTCAATTAATTCCTAATTGCCTTCACAGTTCTATTAAATTAAATCGATTAAGAAGTAATTATAATTACCATTTTCACTTCGTCTCGCCAATGTCAATGCCAGCTGGATATCCCACGAATAGTTACGAAATATCACTTTAGTAGCGTTAACAATGTTCTAATTAACGTACAATGATTTAATTATTAATCAGAAAATTTATATTATCATTATAAATGGGGTCCTTGGAAGCGGTAGCCGGTAAGCTCTCTTGAATTTGGTAAAGTTACGTGTGATCTTGGAATCCGTAAGGAGGAAAAGTGCCAAGGTGGTATGTCAAAAGGTGGACCAAGTTTTGGAAATTTTTAAAGGTCTCTCGTATGTGGCAACTTAAGGAAAATTAAGTTAACGTTAAAATAAAGATTGCTACCCAAGATTGGTTTGCACATTATGTGATGGGTGTTGCCTAACATAGTGCATAAGATTTTACTAACACCATAGGTACCTATAACTGTAAAAAAATATTTCTCTGTTTTTTTTGTTTAATTATTTAATTCTCTGTATTTATAATTTGTATTTGTATGGATTGATTTTATCTGATTTAAATTGATTAATAATAATTAAAGGTAATGAATAAAGATTGACACCATTGAGTGAATGAATGGATGTCTAAAATTTTCCAGTTTCTATCTTGCACTTGTAGTTTGATAGTTAATACACACACACACACTAACGAACACGCGAACACTTTATCATATCATTATTATGGGTACAAGGTTGCGGGTAGCTTAGTTTGTTAAATTTATTGTATTCAATAATCGGGGTGACATATTCTTTATAGAAAAAACCATCATCTGCCTAGCCTTTTCCCAACTATGTTGGGGTCGGCTTCCAGTCTAACCGGATGCAGCTGAATACCAGTATTTTACATGGAGCGACTGCCTATCCGACCTCCACAAACCAGTTACTGGGTAATACGATACCCTTTGGTAAGACTGGTTATAGAAAAAACCCTGTAATTAAATAAAGATTTAAAAAAAGGCCGTAATGTTCCTACGTATTAAACTTATCCACCACACCTTTTTTTCTAAAACAGATCAACATATACATATAACCACGATTCTGACTTCTCACCATCTGCCATCAATCTCCATCGGATCATATGAAACGGCGGCCATTTTATTTGCTCCTAGCCCAACCGTCTGCTGCGGAAATTACCACCCCAGGCGGCGATGAGATTGTCCACAACAAAGGGTGCTAGATTTATTTCTATTGTTTCATTTATTAAGGAAAGGGTTTTGTAGGATAGTTTTCTAGCCATTTTCTAGATGTAAGGTGATACGGTTTTGATTGGCAATCAGATTGGTTTAGATTAGGATTTAGTTGGTAGGATGGAAGATAAAAGTAATTATTTTTGTTTTAGATTTTGTTGTATGTATATAATGTATTTATTCTTATATCTTAGTTATAAATGTTTTCTTTTTTTTCTGTTATTGCACCTACTGTGTATTGTCTCTGCATCACCCTAAGGTAGACTGGTATACCCTACCTGGTACCTGGTACGCCTAGGGCATTTTATAAAATGCCCTAGGCGTTAAGTCCACCTTTGTACAGTTTTTATTTGTGCATAAAGTTTTAATAAATAAAATTGTAAAATTTTCAGTTCCCAACTTTAACAAAGACAATGCAATGAATTCTGGGCAAGATTACGTCAGGACTTTAAAAGAGACTGTGAGAGATTTTGTCCGGTGTTTGATCTTCTCATAGTCGTTATATAGGGAACACTGATCTCATCTAGTTTTTTTAAATATTATTGGTGCGTAAAAGTGTTTTACAAACCCACAAATACTGGCAAAAACTGGCATATAAAATTATTTACATAAACCTATTTTTTACCTTTTATTTTTTTTTTATTATTTGTATAGTAATTTCAAGATCTAGTGTAAATAGTTAGTTATCTATACAAACAATAATAAAAACTACTACTTTTCTAGAATTTACAGAAATAGATTTCGTTTATCATTGCAAAATATGTAAATTTCTTGCTTTGGAGACGAAAATTAATCAAATATAACAAGTCTAATAGACACGCTTCTGCATTCGTATTAAATTATGCTAAGAACTCAGCAGCATATCTATCATGGTGTCATAGAATAACCACGTATGAGCGCAGAAATGTAAGTGATAGTGTAAGTATTCATTTTCCGTGACCATATCTTACGTAAGTAGACAGCACAGCTTCTTGGACATGGAAAAATCTACCTAATAAATCATAATAAACAACGTTGTAATTATACAACAGATTACTGCAGAAGTATCACTTGTAATATGAATTCATACTTAATATTATAAACTCGAAAGTAACTCTGTCTGTCTGTCTGTATGTTACCTTTTCACATCTAAACCACTGAACCGATTTAGATGAAATTTGGTATAGATATAGTTTGGAGTCCCGGGAAAGGACATAGGATAGTTATTATCCCGATATTCCCACGGGATCGAAACTTATGCGGGTGAAACCGCAGGGCGCAGCTAGTATGAAATATATTGAAGAGTAAATTCTAGATTTTTTTGTTATGTAACGAAAGAGTTGGCTCAATATTGAGGTTCATGTCGGCTAGCGAATTGGATTTTGGAGTTCTGGAAGAAATCCAAATAATACTCATCTACTGAAAGTATAATAGGCATCGATACGATATAGCCGTTTTCGTGCTGACCAAGGCCGTTAAAAATGTAGAAATGTACTGAAATCTAAATCAATTCCAGCTCAGACACGGTGGCTTTTATTTTTTGATAATTTGTTACCCATAGACAAGGATGTGCATCTAATTACTGTTTACGCTAGCTCTCCCAACTAGCGTAAACATTAAGAAGAATATGCACTTGTTTGTAGAAAAAGCGGTTATTAATGTGACTAAAGTCATCATAATATTCCTGATCTTATGCCATGTTACTTGAGGTCGTTTTTTTCTTCCATTCTCAATCAATCAATCAACTCAGCCTATCGCAGTCCACTGCTGGACATAGACCTCTCCCAGACTACGCCACAGCACCCGGTCCTCCGCCTTCCGCATCCAGTCTACCCCAGCCACCTTCTTTAGGTCGTCCGTCCATCTAGCTGGGGGGCGTCCTACACTACGCTTGCCGGTACGCGGTCTCCACTCCAGGACTCGTCTGCTCCACCGGCCATCGGTCCTTCGACAGACATGGCCAGCTCACTGCCACTTCAGTTTGCTTACTCTGCAAGCTATGTCGGTAACTCCGGTTCTTTTCCGGATAATTTCATTCTCAGCTCTCTATCATTCTCTTCTTTTTCTTTCATCCTCACACAATCCATTCATCTTTTCTTTGGTCTTCCTCTCCCTCTCCATCCATCACAATATACACACTTGACACTTCGCGCACTGCAGAACATCGGCCTTCTCATTGACCGCTTGATTGAACGCGACAATCGTGAGAAACACGGCCTTATCACCACGCTTGACAAACTTCAACCGATTGATGATCCGGTTAACATGAGCGCTAAGGAGAACGCAGCCGATCCTTTTGACAAGACAGACACAGGTGTTGCTTGGAAGTTTTGTGCACCGCTCATTCTTCGACGAAAACTTTGGGAAACCGGGGACGGGTAAGCGTTTCTGGAGTGCTGTATAAAACTAACCTTAAGTTCCTTAACATGAAACTTTAAATATTTATTATTTAAGTTTAAGGACTTTTTTAAGCTGAAGTAGCAATGGGCCGGCCATATTAGCCGTAGAACCGATGACCGTTGGGGTAGACGTGTTCTTGAGTGGAGACCGCGAATCGGTAAACGTAACGTGAGACGCCCTCAGGCTAGGTGGAGCGACGATCTTCGCAGGATGGCTGGTAGCAGCTGGATGAGAGTTGCCGAAAATCGAGTTGAATGGCGTGCAATAGGAGAGGCTTATGTCCAACAGTGGACGGCTATAAGCTGATTATGATGATGAAGGACTTTTCTAGGCACTTTTGAATTGTCAAAAAGTCGGTCATTCAGAATGATGAAGCATTTAATCTAGCTAAATTTTCATCGTCATAAGTCCATCAGCGATCACACATTCACAGAGCAGCTCGCAGCCTCATCATTTGCATGCATCGATTTTCTACCATTCTTATCAATCGATTAATATCTTTCAGCCACCTCGATTTTCATTCACCTAGCTTAGGGCGTCCTACACCACATTTGCCCATAATAACTCTTAATCCTCCATATCGTCGACCGTAGGTTCAATTGAGGTAAGGGACAAAATACCCAAAATGAGTTGAGTATACAGTTTTGTTCAGAATTTTTCGCTCTATCGAACGGTGAATATGAAAAAATTGTAGCTTAAGAAAAATGTCCCTTACCCTAATGATTTTTTTAATCCAATTTTCGAATCAGCCCCATAATAACGTCCGAAAAAAAACTTTGTCGGCCTCTCCTGAAAAATCGTATTTTGTCCCTTACCTCAATCGAACCTACGGTCGACGATATAATTTCAAATACAATCAATTATTGTGCCAATCATCTTTGTGCTTGATTATTTCAAAACAATGAGAAGTAGGTACTTAGTAAAGCCACGTACTTAAAAACAAAGCGAAACTTCTTATCTTCCTTGGTATGACTCACAAAGAGACCGCTTTTGACCCGCACCGTCGTAGGTTGAACTTTCTATGAGGCAGCTACCGACGTGAGGTCATGTGTGTTTGCCCATAATTTATGGGTCAAATTTAAAACTACTGCCGTGTGATGCTTATCAGATTTATGTTGGTGTGAGTGTACTGACGCTAGCGCATCAAGCTACCCGAAACTGCCAAGTTTTCCCAATCAACTTTGAACCTTATGCTTTAGCGAAAAAGTTGAAAATCTATTAAAGAAATTTGACAGATTGTAGTAACTTTATGTGCTGGCGTCTGTACATGAAACTGCTTGTATGCGTCCTACGCGTGTTAGATACTTTCTTTGTGGATCTTCATGTAATATTCTTGCTAAAACTGGCGGTTGTTAGACTCTCTATAAATAGATGCTGTTTGCTTAATTCGCTCCAAAATTGACGGCTTGAAAGTCGCCGTTTTAGTTGAATCCGAAAGCATCTGTCTGGTATACCGAAATGGAAATTCTTCTGCTTTGGTAAAGTTAGGCATAATCCTCCCCAAAGCCTGACTCCTGTTTAAATACTACTTTGAAAGAGAGGATGGTTTTGTAGCTGGTTTCCAAGCACCCTCTGCTGAAAATGTATCAAAATTGCTACCTACTTATTTCAGGATTTACGAAAAGAAATAAAGGCAAATATATAACGGTTATGACAAGGAATACGTTCATTACAGCAAATTACTTGTTTAATATATCCTTTTCACCAAGAAAAAAAGATGACTGAAAAATAAAACTTAAACGCAGGGTCAGTAAACTATCACTGAATGTAGGCTAGTAATCCTATCACTTGATATCACAGTCTGACTACCGTAACACACTGGAAAGTGGACTTAACGGGCATCGTTTTATGGCATAAATTAGCACGCTAAGTGTGACTGTGTGAACTTTGTCGCAGCTGACCGGTCAGTATCGCATTACAGCTTTGCATTCGATTACATGTGTTTTTAAGTCATAGGCGGTAGCGAGAACGATGGGCGATAAACTCCTAATTAATAATATGGTTATTAAATTATATTGAATGTTTGTTTATCTGACACACTTAGGTGCCCATTTATAAAATCATGTAAAAAAAATATTAGCATTGCCATTCAACGGGGCAATGCTGCCAGTCTTCTGGGCACGTTTCCGTATGACAGCGATGCGGACGAATACTTCAACTAAGTGTCCTTTGTTTTTTTTTTATTTTTATTTATTTGTTTTGTAAGTTAGTTACCCCCTTATTCATAAAACTTATCAAACCTATTTTAGTTAAAATGGGGTTTGTCTCTTTCTTACACACAGAAATGACAACGTGACAGATAAAGACAAACGCTCTATAAACCTATTTTAGCTAAAATAGAGATAAAATAGGATTATGAATAAGGGGGTAAGTCTTTTATTTTAGTATCTAGTGTATATAGTTAGTTACTTATTATGAAGCAATAAAATCTTAAAAATATGACTTAGTGGAAAATAGCGACTGGAAAGAGCGATATTATCCGGAAATGTCAGAATCTTTTCTTTTTCAATATAAAAAATAATATAATTAATCAAATAAAAATATCAATCTTTACCGTTTACCTAGGTACTTTGACTCCAATTTCTGCCCGACTAACTCAATTTCATATACACGCATAAACAAAGCTATAACTCCGATATCCAAATAAGGATTAGTAATAAGACGAATCGAGCAGCGGCCATTGACCCGCATCCGCTAGCGGCCATTTTAAAATGGCGCCATAAATTGCTCATTGTTCAAGGCCCCGCCACCGCCCGTAACTTGACATCAAAGTAGAGTAGTTGAATTAGTTATTTAGTTCACTCGATCTGAATTAATGTCTGGCTACTCTACCCTAATATGGTCTGGTATTTTAGTCTATGCTTTGATCACCATAGATAAGGAAGCGATCTGACCACTATGTAAAGCAATTAACCGTTGTTTATTAGTCCTTAAACTTGCCTCTGTGAATTTTATGATTGTTTATGTGGTTATTATTTTATAGTATTTTTGTTAGCTTGTGTGTGGTTTTGATGGTTCTTTTATTGGTGGTAGCTTGAAGCTTGCAGACCAGTAATGTTGCAGTCGTCAATATCCGTGTTTTACGAGACTATAAACAGTAAAAGATTCCTCGCCATTACCGTGCTTATACATAACATAGGCTCCTTCCTACAGGTGCTTAATTTAACGTTTTTTAAAGGCAGAAGTTAATCGTCTAACTCTATGGCCCACGTGTATCGTTAAAATCATTACCTACTACAATTACTCCTTAACTTTTCAATCAAAATCGCTGTTCCAACTATGAAACGACCCATTAATTTGCCCATTTACATCAAAAACCTAAATCCCCGACCATGCTTTAGGATCGAAACAAACGCCACAGCCCCATAGGCACGTACAAAAGATTAAATCCGGTCGGTAAACCATGGTAGCCATTTGTAAGCCATCGATGGCGGACCGTGCATGAGTTATGGCGGCTCGCGTCGCATCAGCCGGGAACCGATCGAAACGTAAACATGCTTTGTTGGTGTTAGGGTGTTGTGGGGCTGTGGTGCCACTGTCAGCGGGGAATATGAAGTAAGAATGTTGTACGAAGGATGGAATGGAAAGAAGAAACTAGAAAGGTTCCAAGATTCCTTTAACACACTTATTTTTACACACTTTTTTGTTATGAACATTTTTTTTAAAAGGTACATTATATTAAGGCTTTGTTGTCTGTCACTCATATCTGTGCTGTGCGACACTCTCTTTAAAAAACCCGATGTATCATAATAATGCCTGGATACAGCTGTAATTTTGTTCTACTTATTGCAAGAAATAAACAATTTCTAAGGAATTATAAGTCACTAATAGTTTGAAAATGAAACTGTCAATATTACACAAGACTTTTCAGGACAATTACCAATACCAAACACAACTAGGTACAGAGCTTTTGCAATTTCTAGATAACTAATAAAACATACCTGAAAGAGCAGATATCCAGATTCATACATCCAGAAGTCATCGGGCGCGTTGCCGGGCTTGGTGAGTTGAATCGCGAGGCAACGCTGCAGGATGAGCTGGCAGCGCTGCCCCCCCGCTCCGCGACCGCTCATGCCTTACACGGGCGGCGGCATGCTCTGTGGAGGAAGAGAGAAAAAAGGTTACAGCTTTTGTCAATGGTAAAGGATAAAATTGGATGGTTAAAGACCATTTTGGGGCAGTCCCGAGTTAATTATCCGTATTATTCCAATCATTCCATCAGTTTGAAATCATATGGATATTTAATGTTTTTTAATGATTTACTGTGATAACTTGAGCAGTGGTGGCCAAGTGGTAATGGCCGCGACCTACGAGTTGTAGGTCGTAGGTTCGAATCCAGACAGGCGCTTTACTTTGTGTTAATTATTTCATCACCACTGCTCTCAAAACGGTGAAGGAAAACATCGTGAGGAAACCGGCATGTCCTAGAACCAAAAATTCGAAGACATGTGACATCTGCCAACCCGCACTGGGCCCGCGTGGTGGATTACGGCCCACTCCCTCTCACTCAGAGGAGGCCTGTGTCCCAGCAGTGGGAACATTATAGGCTGATTATGTACTGTGATAACTTAAAACCACTTCCACCCATCCCTATAGATACCTATGCTGTATTGTGAAACGAGGTTTACAAAATAACATTGTAAACCTTTATAAAAGAAAGGAGGAAAAAACGTAATAATAGGAATGCAAAGATATTGCGTCTCTGATATAAAACTTTACAGGTTAAAGATCAATCATTTTAGTCCATTGTCATTTTACACCGACACACAGAAATTGTTACATCATTCACAAATTCAATTAAAATCGTCATTGAATCGCTGACCGTAAAAACCTGTTAAATTATTTTTAACATAAGCATACAGCGTAATATCAATGATGATTTTACACAACCACCAAATCGCCATTACTGTGGCGTATATTGTGGTCATATTTCCGCATTTCCGCTCGCAGACCCACCACAGCTTTATGTCCTAAACTTGTTTGTTTGTTTGAAGTTCGGCCCAATCGTTTCGTTTCACTAATTTGGACATCTAAAGAGACTGTCTCATCCATTGTCTTGCCATACCAAACAAAAACTTCTAAGAAACGAATATGTAACACAACCTCTTTGAAATCCAAAAAAAGTTTTCAAAATAAAAACGTCACCTATTACATATGACGTCAAATATGTCTCTCAAATAGTTTTTACTGCGCAATAGATACTGTCATTGATATGTTATTTACATTGAAAATCCCAGTAGTCGATCAAACTTTAGATAAAATGACACAGGATTATCTGAGGCCCCGAAATAAATTCGGAAAGATTACATCTAATTCCGACCAAACGGATATTGGCATGACAGATCAATGTCGAAAACTATGTAAGTCAGACGTAAGCCACCAACGTAAATAAAACCACGAATAATTTAACCTAAAAAATTGTTTAAAATGTCCTCTAAATCCTCCTTATTTGTCTTTTAAATCAGCGTATCTAAACGTTTTAATTAAACAATACTTTGAAAAGAATACACTACTAATAATAGAACACTGATCGCCAGTGTGAGACCCTTGACATGACAGTTTGAGAACAAGGTGACTTTAGGTATTGTTTACAATGTCCTTTAAATAGCGTTTGCGGTTACCTTAATACCGGATACGTAATAGGGTATCAGATAAATGTTGTGAATGAGTTTTGGCGCGAAAGATCAGTGAATAAAATTAGAATAAAACCGTTATGTAATTTTAGATAAAGATATTGTGGTTCATGAAAATAAAGTTTGTAATTTTATTCAACATACTTTTGCTATTTACGAATATAAGTAATACTTTGAAAAGAAAGTAATATTACCTAAAACGGTTTATTCACAGTTTCTTTTTATTTCGCGAGTGTGTCCATTTTAAAATTACTTCTATTTTTTTGTTTTATTTTAAATCTGATGATTCTTTATTCACGTACTGGCCAATTTATCTATTCAAATATTAATTATGTTTGTCTTCACTCACTATTTATTTGTGTTTGTCATACATATACTTAATGTAGGTATATTGTAAAGGCCAAGGATTTAATATATGTGTTTGTTTATTTTACAATCTAGTCGTAATGATTAATTAAATAGATTACGAGGAAACGCATTGGGAACCTTGATGCTTTAGAAAAGTCATTTGCATCCCCTATGTTTGTTCCACAAGATCATCGTTAAAACATTCATTGGTTTTTTATGTTGCTTTTTATTTATTTTTTAGCCACCTTTCTAGCTCACAAAACAAGCTAGTTAGCAGATCACCAGGTCAACAAGTTAACCCTTGACCTTTTGACCAATCAGCCGCCGCGTTGTGCTAACGTGCTATTGTTGTTGCAAAAACTATTGCAGACTATGTGTTTGTTGCTACTTTCGAGTTTCACTTGTTTTATAACAAAGCGTGTGTATGTAGATGTGATTTATATGAGTGAAAAAATAAAATTGAAGTGTCTATTTTGACTTTGCTTTCTTTTTGACAATTAAACAACATTCATTGCGTTACTTACTTTGTTGAGAGGACAAATTTTTCGAAATGTATAGAGCAATGGATTAGCAATGTCCTTCAAAATGAATCGGATTGTGATTCATAGTGTTATACGCAATTAGTGTGCTGGTCTCTATATCTCTCTGACTATTTTTGTTGCAATGAGGTATATTGTATTTTACTGCATAAGTACATTTTAATTTATTTCAATCTATAAATAAAAATTGCCGTCGTAAACACAACAAGAAATATACATTTCAGTAAATCTATACAGGGTGAAATTGAAAACATGCAACAAATCGAAATGGGAGATTGTACTCATCATTATGAACAACTTTTAATATGGGACCAAACCTGAAATCGCGAAAAAAAAATCAGCTGTTCCCTACATTTATGTTCGCATAACTCGTTAAAATGTACAGAACAGCTGATTTTTTTTTCGCGATTTCGGGTTTGTGCCCATAGTAAAAGTTGTTGATAATGATGAGTACAATCTTCCATTTTGATTTGTCGCATGTTTTAAATTTCAACCTGTATAAATAAAACAAAGTCGGGTTAGTTATACCATTTATAACTCAAGAACGACTGGACCGATTTTTATGATCTCTGATTTGTTGGATTTGTCTCCGCCCCGAATAGCAGAATAACTATTATAACATGGGAAAAATTCATGAAAAAAAATAATAATGAAGATGGTTAATTTTCTCATACATTCGTTCTTATTGATTCTGAATCGGCACGAAGTTCGCCGGGGCAGCTAGTTGTTAATAGAAAATAATTATGTGTTAATAATCCATACTTATATGTATGTTACCTTTTCACGCCTAAACCACTGAACCGATTTAGATGAAATTTGGTATAAAGATAGTTTGAGTCCCGGGAAAGGACATAGGATAGTTTTTATCCCGATATTCCCACGGGATCGAAACTTATGCGGGTGAAACCGCGGGGCGCAGCTAGTAAAATATAAACTTAACTATTGAGTTATGCCCTGAAATTGTCACCTAACAAGAACTGGAGTAATTATATAAGCGAAGCAATTCCCAACTTCTAAACTAACAGCTTTTAGCGAAAGCATTACCATATCCATTGAGTTGCTGCCAAACACACTTGCAGCCCTACAGAACCTTATTAGTACGAGTTACATGTTATATTCGTTTGTTTCAGTTCTCAGTTTATATTGGTATAAAGTTAAGTGTATGATAAACTCAGAGGCAAGTACAATACGTTTACATCATATTATGTAAATGATTTAGCACGTCGGGAAGAGATATAATTTAAGTGTTTTTAGTTGATTTGCTGTAAATAACGTAGAATTATTTGTTGGGACATAAATAGTGGAAAAGTTGTTCGATTTCCTGAAAATAAGAGCTGTTTATTGGTTCCTGTGTAGGTATAGGTTTGATAGAAACACTTCAATCGGTTTTCGTTTTATTGTTGAGGTTGTATTTCTAGATAATGGCCCTATCTACTTGTAAAGCTATGAATCGATATTGTTGCAGGAAAGCATTTTGTTACTTTACGATTCTGGTTCATTTGCAGTTTGCTTATCGGGTTGCATCATCAAACTCCACTGAAAATTTCTCAATACACTATGCCGAAGGTATAACGTAGATAGAAGATGATGTTGCTCTCCTCTAAATCTGACATTCTCTCCTAATCACATTTTCCCTTACCTCAGTTAAAGACCTGAAGGCCAATTCTAGTCATTTAAAACGTTCAAAATCTAGTGGTAGGGGAGCCCACAGGGTTTTTGAGCAAGCATATCCAGGGTGAGAAGTTGATAGCTGAATAGTCGCTGTCTCATCTCGGCGATAAACAAATGTCAAAAACTTGTCAAAATGTGGGAAAATGAAAGGTATTTTTGACAAATGGAGACTGAGATCAGACTGTGAACGTTCTTAAAAATACGAGAATTGCCCCTCTGGTAGCCGGGACATAGTGCCTACTCTGCTTTGGAAAATATTATCTATCTCCCACATGACTTTTTTCTAGCTTTGGGGGAACATGGTAGTGGAAACACCATGTTCTCTCTTTCCCCTAACTTTCCTACTATCTTTAACCCAACCAAGTTATTTTTATTTATTTCAATTAGGCTCGTAACAGGCTAGACACTTCAACGTTAAAATTTACATTAAAATATATAATCGATTCTAGATGCTCTTTCCAAATGTAGTTTCGTGTGGAAGAGCTAGGAACTCCATAGTGTAGATATTATAATCATTCTACCTAGGTATCTTTCTAAATCCAATTCCACGTGGTAGAAAAACCACTTGCAGGAAGTTTATCTCAGGGGTGTGTGTTGGGTCTATTTCAATTATTGGAACGCACGTTTCAGTAAAAGTATATAATTGTAAAACACAGGACATACACAGTAAACATGGGTAAAGTATACATAAACAATCAAAACTATTCGCGAATCTTTCTCACTTTATGTATTTTTAGCTTAAATTTCACATAGTGTGCTCACCACTCTCAAAGACACAAAATATCCATTTCCTTCAAAAGATCGCGTGTCGGCATCGCACCGAACGAATCGCACTCACTCCATTTTGAATAGGTATTAAGGCCGTGCCACACTGTCCATTGGCGCCATTATAACGGCATCAGCGCCAATTTCGGCGTTGTGTAACTTACTTTTGTTACGAATGTAATTTTACGTCACCAGTTAGATCGTCTTCGTATTGTTTTGTGGATTGTTTAATAGAAGAAGTTGTTTGTGTTGAGTGAATTTTTTTATTATTTTTTGTCTGGTAGGTAGGTAAGTACTGTTTTTGTTGGCGTTTTGAGCTATGTTATGGTTGGATTAGATAATAATGCAATACCTAATGCTAAGACTATTATTGTTTACAGTTTTTTTTTTTAATTTATCTTTGGATTATGGAAAAAATCACGATGAAATTTAAAAAAAAAACTTCCTTTTACTGTGACCACCAACTAAGGAATTCGAAAAACCCAAATATGCATCAGATTTCAACAGAAACCGCATGCGCTACATTTGTTTTATCTTTGGGTTGAAGTAGTTTGTGTTGAGTGAATTTTTTGATTATTTTTTGTCTGGTAGGTACTGTTTTGGTTGGCGTTTTGAGCTATGTTATGGTTGGATTAGATAATACTGCAATAATGCTAACACGATTTATGTTTACAGTTTTTTTTTTCACTTTTGACACACTCACCTATCAGCCAGTCTATTCTGTAACATTATTTATTAATATGGCACTTCAACAACTTACTCACTAAGTCTTACACAAACTAAGAACACATACAGTTTTAGGAATTGTGAATTCGTCACTTACAGAAGTGCACAGCACTAGCACAGAAATTAATAGTACGTACAAGACATCGTTAGTAGTTATAATCTAAAGTAAAAATTAATTATCACCGTGAAAACTTAAGTGATCTTAAAGTGAGTGAGTATTATTATTGAATGTGCTTGAAGGCTTGAAGTTTGCTGTTACAATTTCTTAGGTAGTAAAATTATCTACATTATTTTCATAATGAACCTTCGTACACACACGAATAAGAAGACAACCAGAAAGTTTTCGACTTGCCTATATCCTACATAATATTATAAATGTGAAAGTTTGTGAAGTTGTTTGGATGTTTGTTACTCAATCACGCGTAAACAGTTAAACAGATTTGGATGAAAATTGGCACATAGATAGACCATTTCCTGCATTAACACATAGGATACTTTTTATCCCGATATCCCCACGGGAACAAGACTTGGCGGGTGAAACCGCGGGGTTCAGCTAGTTGTAACTAACGCTAACGCAGCTAACGAACCAGCCGCCTGTGTTGCAACACCAAATACAGGAAGTATAGAATAAATGAGAGGACTATGAAAAATTGCACGATTTTCCACACAGCTGGTAGTTAAATTACTTTTATCTATAAAAGGTAACGCGGTATTACCACCCACTACATTTAGTCGTCCTGCATTGAATCGGTCGATCAATGATATTATAAAAATAGACCTATCGGAACTGTACAGACGCCAGTACATCAAGCTACTACAATCTGTCAAATTTCTTTCATAAATTTTCAACTTTATCGCTAAAGGTAAAGGTTCAAAGTTGATTGGGAAAATTTGACAGTTTCGGGTAGCTTGATGTGCTTGGTGTCTGTACCAAAGCTTAGAAACTTTTTTTCAAGTGCATTATATAAGAAATGATTTTTCTTCAAACTCAAAGCATTTATTTCAATTAAACCATGTACAGGTACTTGTGAATTGTCAAAATTAAATAGTTGGTCAGTTAGTCAGAAAGTTGAAGCTAGTTGCCCATTCCAAAACGTAGATCTCTATGGAGAAGAACGAGCAAAAAACTCTATGGACACTTTTATAAATCAAGATATTACAAAATCCTGGGTACATTATTCTTTTTGCTTCTATATGTGAGAACAATGTAAAAAAAAAGAAAAATTAAGAAACAATTCAAAATATAAGATTAAAAATAAGCCTTGGCAATTAAGAGATGATTGGTCTCAACCGACGGCAATCTTCAATCTATAAGGTGTCAAACAGGAGCGAAAGTTTCATGCGAATAAAGTCGTGGGTAAAAGTTGGTAGCAATTTTTTTTATGGCTCGCTTGTTGTCCTATGAGGTGGTTGGCTCCTTGTCCGGGCTAACCTGTGGGTGCCTTAATAATTTAAGTTAATATTCATTGTAAGTCATAAATTGTGCAAAATAAAGAAATAAATTGTTAGTTACACTTTTATGCAAGACACTACTTTGGTACATTTTGAATGTACTTCATACACTGTCCTATATATTATAAAATTCAAAGTCCTGACTGACTGATATATCAACGCACAGTCTAACTAAACCGCTGGTCCTAGAGACATGAAATTTGGAGGGTGTGTTAAAGAACACACCCTCCAAATTTCAAACCCTTTCTTACCTACTCTTCACAAAGGTGAAGAGTAGGTATCCACTAATAAAGAGTTTTTCGAAATTCCACCCCTTAGAGCGTGAAATGGGGGGTTGAATTTTCTGTGAATAATTTCCGATGTCCTTGAGGGCGAAGCCGCGGGCAAAAGCTAGTTAATACTGTAATTTGAAAACAGTAAAAGCCAATTATTTTTAAAAGAGTAACCGTGGAGACTTTTTGCTGGCTCTTCTATGGAGAAGAGCCAGCAAAAAGTCTCCACGGTTAGTCTAACGTCAGAGGCTAGGTTCACGGTTCCATTTGGTCGTTTCCTATGGAGGAAACGACCAATTGGAACCGTGAACCTAGCTTCTGACGTTTCATAAGTGACCATGTAGGTTTATTTGAAATAAATTATAGATATTGATTTTATACGTGACACACTACATACATTTTGTTGGCACATCAAAGATAAGCTTCCGCGAATAGAAATAGAATGTAATTTCTTTGAATCTAATAAGTGTCATAATGTCAGTACGTTTGACATGTTGAATATTGATGTCGTGATTTATAATTTATATGAAGTTTTTTTTTTATACTTGACATGATGACACTCTTTATACAACATGATTTGCTGATTTAAATGGGCGAAGTAAGTCAGTAGCGCAACTAACATAATTATAGATAGACCATCATATAGACTGTATTTGTTTTTGCTGTGTTATGTTTAGGTGCAGTTTATTTCTTATGAGATTAGAAAATAAATATTAGGTATTCAATCTTTAAATTATACCGGACAGTAAAATTATAATACTCACAGTTGATAATATATATTTTTTAGCAGACAAAATACAGAAATTGAGTAACGTTTAGTTTTACAGTTTCAGATAATTATTTGGAAACTGAAAAATGTAGAGAATAGTTTGTTTCTACTACCTGCTGTGAAAAATCGAGGCTGAAACTAAATGTATATTTTAAGTTATTGGTACCTAGATACTCGTAAGTCATTGTACAATGATGACCTCATGAGAAGTACATCAGACGAAGCATACACCTTATAAGAAGCGTTTGCAAATGAACAAACTTAAACCAAAAGTCACCAAGATTAATTTACCATAACTTGTTTTGACTTAAACCTAACTTAATTCCGACGCAGCCCATCTACCTATGTCCCACACGATCCCAATACGTCACTCCAGTTCTATACGCCATCAAACATAGCCATCAACTCATAAATCTGCTTTCGTTCAGATAACTTTCACCATGAATATGTTCGATGTTTATAACTCTTACACCATAAACTATAAAGCTCTATGCACTTTCGTCTCCATATGAGCCGAATTGTATTTTTGATTTTGTGTTCAATTCTGCCGTAAAGCGTAAGTGCTTTAGGTTTTTAACCGACTTCAAAAAAGGAGGTTCTGTATTCGACCCGTATGTATGTATGTATGTCCGCGATTTTCTCGAAAACTAATGAACCAATTTTGATAATTCTTTCACTAATGTGATCTACATACTTTACTGTTAATTGAATTTGTGTGGGGTAGGTTACAGCTAAAAAGTGAAAAATAAAAACTTTTCAACAAACAAAAACAACCGACTTCAAAAAAAACTTTAATTTCGGAAGTCGGTGTCAAAAATCGAAAATGCGGAACCAACGACACTGACTTCCGAAATTAAAGTTATTTATCATTTTGTAGTGTTTTTTTTTTAAACCGGTTGTTGTTTGCGACTACGATCGTAAACACCCTTCGAACCCCCTTTAGACGAGTAGATAGAAATTAGAAAAATCCATTTCCCTTTAAGAAAAATATCTTCCAAACTGCATGATTCTCTGTCTTAAGTTGTGGGTTGTGTGTTGTCAGCCAATCAATCATGACAATGTAGTATATTCTGTAGCATAATACCAATATATCACCAATAATTATAACTAGAACAATATGAACAATTCCATTCATAGTTCTGAAGAACTAAATTAATTTAGTGAACTAAATCAGTCAAATTCCAGTCTATTATTGCATTGGCGTGAGTATTAATCATGCTTGCTCAAGACGGGTTGGCGATTTCCGATGTTAATAAAAATGTTCTATTATATTAACTAACTAACTAGCTGCGCCCCGCGGTTTCGCCCGTATAAGTGTCGATTCCGTAGGAATATCGGGATAAAACTATCCTATGTCCTTCCCCGGGATGCAATCTATCTCTCTGCCAAATTTTATCGAAATTCGTTCAGTGGTTTAGGCGTGAAAAGGTAACATACAGACAGACAGGCAGACAGAGTTACTTTCGAATTTATAATATTAAGTATGGATAGTATGGATGGATGGCCAGATTTCCTCACGATGTTTTCCTTAACCGATATCAAAGATGTTCAAGATAAGCTTAGAAAGTACATAATATGAATTGAAAAAGTCACATTGGTACCTACGTGCCCGAAATCAATCAAGCAATCCAGAATAATTGATTGACTGTTTATTTAGGATCGATCATACTGTATTAAGTACACACGGCTACACATCAAGCTATACATGTCCAGTTTGAGTTGACTTGGTTTATCGTAAAATCAGAAGTCAGCGTATACTGGTTATGTACAGCTTAATGTGTAGCCGTGTGTACCTACGGGTAGCAAAGTCGCTGACCTACCCGTATTGTTAAATCAACTATGTTTCAAAGAACATAATACTAAAGTGTTTACCTACATCGCCACATTATTTATGGAAATTATTCGGTTTGTATAACCGATTCGCAAATAACGGTGTTGTTTTATTTCGTTTATACGTGGGAATAGAACTAGAATGTTGTTGTCAGCTGGTTATCAACCCACACGGGTTGCTGGTGTCAAATGATGGAATCAGGTTACTTGATAGCCATCGTAGGCGCCAGTGAATTGCTACTTGTGCAAACAAATGTTGCTGACACACAAAAAACTGTCGTGGTGGCAAGATGCGGGTTTAAACCTTGGCATATTTTAATGTCACATGTAGATATGAGTAGCAGTGGTGGCCCAGTGGATCGTAGGTTCGAACCCCGACAGGCGTTTCACTTTGTGTAGATTATTTCATCACCACTGCTCTCAAAACGGTGAAGGAAAACATCGTGAGGAAACCGGCATGTCCTAGAACCAAAAATTCGAAGACATGTGATATCTACCAACCCGCTCTGGGCCCGCGTGATGTATTCCATTACAGCCCACTCCCTATCACCGAGAGGAGGTCTGTGTCCCAGCAGTGGGAACATTATACGCTGATTATGTATGTAGGTATAGGTTGTACTTTCTAAATCACCACTAAGCTACGGTTAGGCAAAAGAAAACATTAGCAAACCTAATCGTACACACGGCGAAACCAAACGTGATGAGCAATGCTCTCTCCTCAAGAGAAGAATCTATGCTTTAAAGTGGAACAACATCTAACTATTTTCACCCTATAGATTCTTAACCCTTCACTGGTCGCGTGTGATGTGATAGACCCCAGTGCATCTTTAAAGGTTTAGAACTCATTAAATTTTGAATGTAAAAACGCAAAACCTTTATGATCTAACTAGCTTCGCCCCGCGGTTTCACCCGCATAAGTCTCGATCCCGTGGGAATATCGGGATAAAAACTATCCTATGTCCTTTCTCAAGTTCCAAACTATGTCTGTACCAAATTTCACACAAATCGGTTCAGTAGTTTAGGCGTGAAGAAAAGACAGACAGACAGACAGAGTTACTTTCGCATTTATAATATTAGTTTGGATTATAGTATAGTATGGATAACGTGTCGAATAGAGAACGAATTAAATTGACAACAGTAACAGGATCTATCAAAATACTCTTCTAACACCATAATTCATGTTTCACGCGTATCCGCCTAATTTGAACCAAAACAATGCCGACTAAAAATACTAGTACCGTTTTAAACAAACCTTTTTTACTGTCAAACAGCAGTCTTATCAAAACGTTTGTCTAAAATCTACATCTTAAAACATAGATGTCGTTGACCAAACAATATTTTCCCACCGAAATACTTTGACCTTTACTTGAAAGTGGTACAATGTCTCAAGTTGCGAGATGTAAATGATACTCACTAGGATTCTGCGAAGACGTGTACTATAACACGGGTACTTGTGTGGCTGGTTACAGTTCATTCTTAACTAGATCAACGGTGTCAGTATGTTTGTCATAGGCATTATTCTCAAAGACATGTTGATACTATTATGTATAAAACTGAAAAAGGTTGGTGTAGGTATTACGTTTATCAGATCTACAAAAAAGATGAATTTTAAAGTGTCTTGTTTCTCCATTTCCAGGCCAGAAGCCCAGTTACAGATGACAGCCTTAAATAATATGGTAATCATTGCCTGGAGGTTTTGTGTGAGGAGTGAAAGGAAAATTTTAAATCATTTTCATAGATGTTTTCATGAATTAGCTCATTAGATCTAATTCAGTGACAAAAACAGAGAACAGAGGGGCAATTCTCGTAATTTAAGAACGTTCACAGTCTAATTCTGATCTCAGTCTCAATCTGTCAAAAAAACCTCTTAATTTCCCTACATTTTCACAAGTTTTTGACATTTGTTTGTCACTGAGATGAGACTGTGTCTAGATTTTGAACGTTTTAAATTACGAGAATTAGCCTTCTGGTAAATCGTATACATGTATTAATAGACGATTGGTATTTACTTCTTATAATCTGTCAAGCGCCGCTAATGAGACACAATTGATTTTCTATTGTTTCGTCGCCGATCGGCGAACCACGCCGCTTGACCGGTTAATAAGGATGATCAAATTACAGTAGAAGAAAAAACAAAGCAAGAGTTCAAAACAACTTTTTTTAATTAAAGTGTTCTACAAAGCGATAGCTACAAACGCATAAATTATAAACATAGTAGATACCGCTCGTGTGACCGGTATAGTAGAATCGTTTTCAACTAGATCAGAGTCAGCGGTAAATCAGACGTACCGTGGGCGACAGATATCGTTTCGTTTATTAAGTACCAGCCATTGTGGGTTTCCATTATACTAGTACGTAGTTTAGGAAAAATACGCCTCATACAACATTGCCTGTTTAAGGGAAGCCTGAAATTAGGACATACGACACCTAGATACTCTGAATATTATTATTATTATTTATGGAATTAAAAGCCAACACGGACCAATTATAAAATAAAGTAATCACACTATCACACTAATATTATAAAGGCGAAAGTTTGTGAGTGTGTGTGTGTGTTTATATGTTTGTTACTTCTTCACGCCTAAACCACTGAACCGATTTAGATGAAATTTGGTATAGAGATAGCTTGAGTCCCGGAAAAGGACATAGGGTACTTTTTATCCCGATATTCCCACGGGATCGACATTTACGCGGGTGGAACCGCGGGGCGCAGCTAGTACAAATATAAATACAATTTCAATACAAAAATAAAATAAAAAAGCAAAAATAAAAATACAATAACACGTCACAACAATTAAAACAATATTTCCACATTCGCCCGTACATGTACCATGTCACAGTGATAAGAATAAGAAGTCATTTCATTTTATAGGGCCGATAAATCTTTTTGCTTACGTCATTCTCTCTATCTTGCCCAATAAGTTCCGGTACCTAGATACCTAATAAGAGCTTTTTACTTTCAAAAAATGGATATTGAAAGTTAAAGGCAAGAAGAGAGAGAGAGGTTTGAAGGTTAATTCTCAAATTCAGACAAAGATTAATGTTTTCTGAAACAATAGACTCATAGCCTTATAAGGGACTAGCAGCGCCCCGTAGTTTCACCCGCATAAGTTTCCCGTGGTAATATCGGGATAAAAACTATCCAATGTCCTTTCACGGGACTCAAACTATCTCTATACCAAATTTCATCTAAATCGGTTCAGCGGTTTAAGCGAGAAGAGGTAACAGACAGACACAATATTAAAGTATGGATCGAGCTTTCATGGATGTTTAATATTTCTTCAACAGAAGCAGCATCAAATTCTAGTACAGCATCATTCATGTCTTCATTAAAAAAATCAGCTGATCCGATATTAAAGTATAAGTGAAAAAACCGTATCGTACACAACCGTGTGCACGCGCCTTAATAGCCCACAAGTCCATCACACTATGTGAATGAACCTCGTGGGTGTACTCATTCATTCATTCATAAAGAATGAATATAATCGTGTCAATTTACTGTATTCGCAATCAGTTATTTGTCTACCAAGCTTTTTCTTTTGCACACCTTGCATTAAAAAAGTCAACCAGTTTACATCGACCTCTGTTAAAGGTTTAATTTGTATGTAAGGGAGGGTCATAGTTATAATGGGTATACTGAGTATGATTTTGGGTAGGTATAGTGTAAAAATATTGCTTTGTAACATGAAAGTCATTGTTTATTGAATATTGTTGTAAAGATGTTCATGTTTTGTGTGGAAATAACGGTTGTTATACTTCACTTGATACTAAGGTCATTACACTTGATAATAGGTAATTCCATTGATTGTAAGAAGTAACGCAGATGGCATGAGTCTGTGAAATTACGGGCCAGAGGATTGGGTAAAAGAAGCCCAATGGGACCACACGTCAATGATTTTTTAAATACTCGTACTTATAGTAATTTTTTTTTTTAATCTCTGGAGTATAAGCATAATCAGCCTATAATGTTCCCACTGCTGGGACACAAGCTTCCTCTTGGTGAAAGGGAATAGGCCGCAATCCACCACACAGACCCAGCGCGGGTTGATGGATCTCAAATAGCTTCGAATTTTAGCTCTAGGACATGCCGGTTTCCTCACGATGTTTTCCTTCACCGTTTTGAGAGCAGTGGAAATGAAATAATTGACACAAATTAAAGTGCCTGCCTGGGTTCCTAAACCTCATAAATAACTGATTTATTTGGCTTTATAATAAGTTACCGAAAGAAATAAGAGTTTCTTTATCAGTGAACATTCACAAAAAAGGGTTAAGCCAAATACAACTTCAGTTGTATTTGGCTTAACAATAATAAATCATTACTCACTGTATATACTCGATATATCTAACGACAACCTATGTATTACTTAAGATATTTTGTTAAGTTTGTAGCGGTACCTACAACGCCACATGTCCACAACGCGTCATACTAACGTCACGCAAATCCTGCATCTCGCAAGCAGAGTTTACCGCGCAACTAGCATAGATACAACAGCCCGACATGAATCATCGGGCAGTCACCCGCCAGACACAACACCCGTCTAGTCGGAGGAACCTCCCTTTTCTATAGAGTATGAGTGAACTTTACACCCTGTTCCTCATACCTCTATAAGTTTCTCATATTTAAGTGAACCATGCATGTTCTATTTGAGAAATTTTCCTTAAACTGAAATCCATAACTTTGTTTCTACTCCTAACCAAATTACAAATCCATACATTTTCATAATTAACCATTCACATCACGACTCAATAATATAAACATTCATATTAAGTTTATAACCTAACCTTACGTATTCACCTGTAGTGTATCTAATAAACGGATACTAAACGGGCATTAAACTAAGTCTAGAATACTAATCTGTACTTAATATAGGCAGTATACCGTTAGGCAATTATCATAATATATCCTAACGTAATAAAATATACTGTGTGTGTGTGAGTGTGTGTGCGAAAATTATCATTGGGTAGTAGGTAATTACAAAATAAGCTTTTCCGTCGAGTTATTCCGTTTATCCAACTCAAAAAATCCACACTAAAGTGGATCTTAAATATTGTGCTCAATTTACTCTTGTAAGTTAGCTTATTAGCTCGTATCCACTGAAACGGCGAATTTATACATTATGAAATCATAAACTACAAGTATTTATCGTCTTAGATAAGATTTCCAGATATACAATATCATCCCAATGATTTAAGGTAAGTACTGAGATTTTCATTTTGCTATTCATAGACAAACAATGCTAAATAATAGTTTTCTTCCTGACAAAATTATCCAATTCAGATACCAACATCCATCTACACAATGTCTTCAGTATGATATTCCACCATTAAATAAGCTCAGCCAATCAAAGGACGTAGACTTCTTCCTGCCCCATCACCTGCTTCTCTACCTTCCTCACACAACACGACCCAAATAAGGCAAAAATACGTTAAATGCACATCTCTTACATGTGTGTGTGCTATTAGTAATGACATTGTGGGGGGTGTGTGTGTGTATGTTTGTCGTCTGCGCAACCGGACACAACACCGCTATACATCCGACCGCGGCGGCGCTCTGAATGTCAATGCCAAACGCAAGGACTTGATCTACAACGGCACACTTGTTGCAACTAGCGTGAATATTTTAATTAATTATTAGAAAAAGTTTGTAATACCTGTTTTGTAGACGAGTTTGTATCGATAGTTGAAAGTGGAGTGGTTTGTGTGGTATTAAAGTTAGGTTGTGTAAACAGTGTGATTTCTTTCTATGATCAGCAATCGCTGGTTTGGACTATAACTTGAGACAAGGTTTGGTCTAAGTTGGGACGAGTATGAACGATCCTGAAGATTTTGTACAGGGTGAAATTGTATTCATGGGCACCCTTTTAAGGGGTCATTGTAATCATTATTATGAACAACTTTTACTATGGGACCAAACCTGAAATCGCGAAAAAAATCAGCTCTTCCCTACATTTTGACGAGTTTTGTGAACGTAAATGCAAGGAACAGCTGATTTTTTTTTCGCGATTTTAGGTTTAGTCCCATAGTAAAAGTTGTTCATAATGATGAGTACAATGACCCCTTAAAAGGATGCCCATGAATTTAATTTCACCCTGTATAAGCATTTTACAATATGTATGATTAGCTTTCATTTTCACCGCAAATAAATGTATTTTCTTTCTTTTCTTTCTTTCTTTCTTATGCCCGCGACTTCTTCCACGTGAAATTTGGGGCCCAAATACACCGCGTCGCATCCCATCGCCCGCCCGAACTATTACCTACTTGTATTCGCTAAGCGTTCTTTCTAACTTTTTTTTTCTTTTAGCTCGTCTCCTAAGGGCTCTAGCGCGATGTTAAATAGCCTATAACCTTCCTCAAGAATTAGGCCAATAAATCCAAAAAATATTTTCTCAAATCTGACTAGTAGATCCAGAGGTTAGTGCGTTGAAACAAACTCTTCAGCTGTATTGTTAGTATACGATATAAGATAGATACTCGTATAATATGTAGATTAGGTAGGTATGTCAAGCAAATAGAATACGCATATTTCCATGCGTGCACGAACCTAATATTGAAATGAAATAAAAAGAAATGCTTACTACTTACTTCATAATGCACGCGTGCCTTGCATGCTATTCACAAACCGACAACACTAGTTATATTGCACAAAACCTAGTTATTTCCACAAATTGACTTACTTCACAGATCACGTTCATATGCAGAAACCATAAATAAATTTATTTTTTAATAGACTTTTTGTCAAGCAACGGTGTAAAGGAGGCAGAGACTTAAATATAATCATTTTATCATAACGAGAATCTGACATTATCAATATTATCATATCACCTAATATGACAGTGAAAGTCGAAAAAAATATAAGATATCGATAAGGAATTAATTCGACAAAAACAAGCGCTTGCGATCTCTTTTGATAAACGCTGACATTGGCATCATTTTTAAATCTGTCGTTCCATTTTAGCTGACTTCAAAAATATGGTTCTTATTTATAAGTAGATAGAAATAAATGGAAATTATCTTTAATGACTAATGATGCGACGTTTAAGCCTTCAAGACTTCAGTCCCGTTGCATTAGATAAGTTATATTGTGCTAATTCACCCAAGCGAAGTTTCTAGTGTAATTCTTATTCATAAAGGTACCACTAGCGACCCGCTCCTGCTTCACATGGTTTTAACTGGCGAAACATCGACTTCTTTATTACAAGTAAGTCTAATATATAATGGATTATACTCTTAAACCTTCCGACAAAAAATATCTAAATAATGGTGAAAACCGAATCAACATCCGTTGCGCAGTTTAAAAGAACAATGCAGTCAGACACGAAAAGCGAATTTAATTTATAGTAAGCTCAAATTGGATACCAAAAAATCGTTCAGTGTATTTCTTGGTACCCAATCGGTGGTTCAGTTAATCGATTAATTATGTAGTCTAACGCATAATAGTGGTATCAGCCTCAACTTACGGGTCGAGGTCATGGGTTCGAACCCAGACAGACACATTACTTTGTGTATTTAATTTCACTTCATTTCACTGCTCTCAAAACGGTGAAGGAAAACAGCGTGAGGAAACCGGTATGTCCTAGAACCAAAAATTGGAAGACATGTGACGTCCAGCATTGGGCCCGCGTGGAGTCTCACAGGGAGGAGGCCTGTGTCCCAGCAGTGGGAACATTATTGCCTGAATAGGCTTAAGCTATGCTAACACGTAATAAATGCTGATTAACTTGTAAAAATCCAAGATAAACATCGATTTTATATTTAAAAGCAAAGTAATTTTATCTTAATGAGCTTAAATCGTGAGATGAGTCTCACGATTAGGATTCATAATTTCTTCTAACGCATCATTCGTATTCATAATATTAGTATTACCATCTTATTAATGTTATGAAGTGAATGGCATTCTTATTTTGCAATAACTAAAGGTGAGCTGTTAAGATTATTATCGCCTACTTTTACTTCTTTAAGGGGATGCGCTAAGGTAGCCAACAACTTTCAAGTTTACGTAGGTTTTTTGCAATTTGCAGATCAGTGGCAGGTTGTATGTTGATTTATGATTCGCGATCTGCACTGCCGCACTGCTGCAGTGTTTTCTTTCTCATAACAACTGGAACTCCCACGCATCGACGAAACACAGCAGGCTGCTTAACGCCGGACTACGGTGGGAGGGTGGTCACAAACCAGGCGGGCGTTAGCCCTACCACCGCAAGGGAAGAATTGGCCAGTCAAATAAGGTGTTGGGCTTCCAGGATGCGCCGAGCGCTCAGTTTAGTTGAGTAACTGGCGAAACAAACTGCGCTACACGAGGAGGCTTCTTTATGCAACCCAAAATTAAGAGTATTTTGAGGTGTTGGTGTAAGTTCAGCGCTGGGCTAAGACCGTACGAATCAAATTCGCGGTTGATATGGAAATACAGTTTTTTTTTCTGTATTATGTTCTGCGCCATTTTATTCTGTCCCAACCGTCAAGGCAGCATAAATGGCGCAGAATTTTATCTGTACGGTTTTAACCCCGCGCCGAACTAACCCCAACATACTTAATTTTATAGTCTTTAGAAATCTCATGAAGGAAGATTTTCACTAAGTCTATAACTTACTTAACAACTAGTCTGCTGTAGATTTTATGTTTTCCCGTAACTTTAATCACAAAAGTTTCATAACGCTACATAACTCTCATCTCATTTTATTGCAAGATTTATTGAACGCTTACGGACGCCAAGATTTTACGAAGAAAGGAGATGATCTATGCATTTATTTGTGCGACATGCACTTGCAAACTCAAAATGTAACCCGAAGTTTGCATGCCAAAATAGTACCAAAATTTAATTAATGCCTTTCAAATAAGTATTTGTTGAAGAAAATTGAAAATCAGAGTTAAAAAGTTAAGTTTCTTTGGATATCATTGGGTATCCAACCCTTATTTAAACATCAAATACTTATTCAACAAAAGTCTAAACAATGAGCAAGTACCTTATAATAAAAGTTTCGTAAAATACCTACTCAGTAAGAACTTAAAACTTCTAGACAAACACAAGTCTATAATCCTATATTTAAAAAAAACCGGGCACTCCGGGAGTGCCGACAAAAGTGAAAACTTGAACAATTACGTGTATATTTTTTGAATCGTCATATAAACAAAACACAAACAGAATACTTCGCCATCACTCACTGACATATCGAAAATACATTAAAACCTAGTACATCCCGAGGACAGCCGAACACATCCGAATGTAGCGCGGTGTCAGTAACAGTGTCGCGAGTTCAATGGTTTTTCCCATCTCAAATAATGCCCAAAGTTTTCACTTCAAAAATCTTTTCCTTTCCTGAACTTTCCTACCTACAGTCAAATAACAAAGCTTAATAATAAAAAAACAGTAGTTTACGTATGTAAACTATTCAGCCGAAGCTCCCCTTTGCATAGGACAGCCAGGAATTTAATAATCGGCGTACACCCTACCGCGGAAGTTTTTACTTCCACTCAGATGTTTATGGTCGAAATTTTCAGGAGTTCGTTGACTTGCCTGATGGGTTGACTGTACGTTGAGTTTAGGTATTGTGAATGATTTTGAGGGCGAATTTTGATGTGAGAGGGATAAAGTTTTGTTATTGACTTATTTTGGCCAAAAAAAAAAATAGATAAGTAAGTTTTTCTTTTTCCTTGTTTACATAGAAAATCGTTTCTATTTTCTTCCTTTCCTGGCAACATAATTATCATCACGCCTGTTTTGGAAGCAACATAGAATCAAATAGGCTGATAAACACATTACCACTCCTTTGCGTCGCGCAGTCGGAGCAAAAATGCAATCATAATTTTACACTTAGCTCGCATTGTTACAGAAAAACAAATGCCCACAATACATCTCCCGACAAACTAGAACATCAAATCGCATCCAATTAGCAAAAAGGAACATTAAGTTTAAATGCACTTGCAACTAATGGCCACTATCTAGAATGTCCCATCGATATCCATCATGCTGTCTCGTTCAGACAACGCTACCGTCTACTACACAGCTAAAAAATAAAAAACTGTAATAAAGTTTCAAACTGACATGGCAGCAATTTAACTTGGCAGCAGAGGACATTTCATGCCATAGTAACTTAATAAAAGGACCAAGTTTATAGCTGATATACATCTAGACTTGGCATGTAACCTGACGGATTAAATAGACTAGTTTAGTCTTGGCAGGGATTGAGGTTTTACGATTTTTCTTGTTCCAAAAATGCGTGTTTTTATTGCCTCGTGAACGACAATAAATTTAGGGAATTAAAATTTGATTGTATGACTGTAATTGATATTAAGACGATTGTTGTGTATGCTGCAGATTATAACAGCTGATATTCTTCAAAGTTGAATGCAAGACGCCTTGTTTTTCTGACATTAATTTGCAGTAATAATATTGCAGATACTTATCAAAAATTCTTTTGTTTTTATCTGTAGTAAGGATGATAAATTAAGCTCTGACATGGTCGGTAGTGGTTAACTGTGTTTGCGAGATTGTAAAAGAGTATTGTGGATTATTAAAAAGTATTGGGAATTCATAATATTTTGAAACAGACAAAAGACAATTGTAAGCATGTACCTAGTATTTATCGTTCCTCCATTGAAACAAACGTAAAGTTGTAGCTTTTACATTGGCTTAGAACTCAATCCAGTTTTTTATTTCTATCAATAAATATTTTTACTAAGAAATTGCGTCGTGCAAACACGTCGTCATGTTATGTTAGTTATTTATTGCTTCACGACAATTACAAGTATACTTTTGCGTTAATAACTAATCTAATATCTAGGATAGGTCACACATTGAAAAAGATAATTACGGTCAAGCAAACTACAGTTTAACATTTAAACAGTTGTTAACACATCGTGATATTTATATTTATTTGGATTTGCACAAGCTGACTGACGAAACGGCAATAAAATATTAACCGACTATAGAATTTTGTTAAGCAATTTTAACATAAACAATGGGGCTTTAAGTAGTTATAACTAAAATATTATGAAAAGACATCGTCAACTCATTGCTAAAGAAGTAATATACAGTTGTGTTTGAATGTCTTGCTATATTAGAACGCACCTATAGAAAATAACTAATTTTATATTAGGCTTTTTGATCAGAAGGCGAATTTCCATACCTAATTAAAAACGTTCAAAATCTAGTCACAATCTCATCTCAGCGACAACCAATGTCAAAAATGAAGGAAAATTAGAGATATTTTTGACAGATTGGGGCTGAGATCAGACTGTGAACGTTCTTAAAACTACGAGAATTGCCCCTCTGCTGTAGTTACTTCAAAATTTTTCAACCTTTATCTAACAGTAAATTCTTTCAGGTTAGTGCTTTCAATAATGTAAATAATCCATCATTATTTTCTAAACTCCTTTAAAAGCTGCCAATGACTATAATCCTTTAATGAATATAATCCTTAATTAGTGCTTTCAATAATGTAAATAATCCATTATTATTTTCGGGATTAAATATAATGATCACCAAAAAATTAAGTCTAAAATTACAATAGTTCTAGCTGGGTACCCCGAGGTTAGGTTTGGTTAGGTTACTTTAAACCCTTTACACAGAAATAGCCGCGAAGTGGGGCTTCGTCGACATAGGATGCAAGAGCGAGCAAATGAGAATAGAAATACCTTTACCTAGGTATTTTACAATAAAATGGAGTTTTAATTTTGGTGATCATTTACTATTTTTGGCAGTAAAAAGTGTTTTTTGATGTTATATTTTACTTTATCGGGTGATGAGTTAAACATAAGCCATTATTTTCTAAACTCCTTTAAAAGCTACCAATGACATAATTCTTGACAATGAAATGGTGTTGCAAATGAAAAAGAAGCCTTTAAGCTTCAGTAGCAAAGACCTACATCAAGAAGAATAGGGAGGTGATTAAAATGCTTCCAGACTCATTAACTATTTGAATCAATGAATGTAAAATCGATTAAAAGCCGCAGACTGTCTGGAAAAGAGGATCAAATAAATCGTTGCGAAACAATACTCTTTAGAAAAATAACCTTTGTTGAGCATAGGTAATTAATATGTCGCCATAAACATTAGCCATAGAGTTTATACAGGGTGAAATTAGATTCATGAGCATCATTGTAAGAGGTCATTGTACTCATCATTATGAACAACTTTTACTATGGGACTAAACCTAAAATCGCGAAAAAAATCAGCTGTTCCTTGCATTTATGTTCACATAACTCGTCAAAATGTACGGAAGAGCAGATTTTATTTCGCGATTTCAGGTTTGGTCCCATAGTAAAGGTTGCTCATAATGATGATTACAATGACCCCTTAAAAGGATGCCCATGAATTCAATTTCACCCTGTATACTAATATTATAAACAGGTATGAGAGTTTGTATGTAGGAGGTAGTCTTCAGAACTGCTGATCCAATTCTGATAATTCTTTCACTAATGAGGAGCTTGAAAAAACAGAGACATCTGACAGAAAAAAGGGGAGGCCTTTGCCAAGTCACTACTTGGCAAAGGCCTCCTCTTTTTTCTTTGTTTATATTGTGTCCCACTGGACACAATATATAAACAACTAGGATCTGCCCGCGACTTCGTCCGCGTGAAATTTCACCCGCCCCCCACTCACACTCTTTAGGGTGGAATTTCGGAAAACCCTTTCTAAATGGATCCACCTACTTTTCACAAAGAACACACCCTCCAAATTTCATGTCTCTAGGACCAGCGGTTTAGGCTGTGCGTTTATATACCATTCAGTCAGGACTTTGAATTTAGATTAAAAAAATAAAAAGTGAAGCTACAATATTGCCGCGTGTCATAGAATATATTTTATGTTAAAACAAGAAATTTCACGCTAGATAGAAGCTAGTATTTTAATAAAATCAACCTATGGCTACCACTCCATTGTTTGTAAAGGTCTGTATCATCATAGAATAGAATATAATACTCTTTATTATGTAAACCATATAAATTACAGACATAAATATAGAAACTTTACCATCAACTTCACCATGAACTTTATCATCAGCATCAGCCCACAGCAGTACACTGCAGCACATAGGCCTCTCCTATTACACGCCATTCAACGCGATTTTCGGCAACTCTCATCCAGCTGCTACCAGCCATCCGTCAGGTCTGTATACCTTACTTACAATACAAAATACTTAGGTCACTTTTCATCTTGACGTTTCCCCGGCTCCGTGCCAAGTTAAGGTACGCTTTACTTGAAACAGCTCGAGCTTCCATTAGTCGTAACGTCAGCAAATTCAGCATTTATATCCAAAATCCTTAATTACTGAACTGTCATGGTTACAAAATCATAATACTAAGCTATTCTATCATGATTTGTTCGAAAACATTCCAGTAGTATTTAAATTATTCACTCATCGATTTTGTTTCTGACACTGCAAACACAATCGATCGCGTAAGTACATACATTTTTTTTTAATTAATGATAATTCACAAACAAGAATGGAAATACGAGCACAACCGAGCAAAAAAATACTTTTCGAGTAAATCAACACCAGAGTCAATTTCACGACAAAAAAGTCGCGCGACACGGCGACATGACTCATTCTACGGAAACGTCGATTGCCAAGGTCGTATAATCGCATCCACCGACGCGCGACCAGCCATTGTTTTAACAGGACAATCGCAGTTTTTTACTCCATTTTTCTATTCACTTAATACCTCAGAATGCTTAATGTTGGTGCTTGCGAAACCGCGCTATAATGAGAGGAGATACGGCCGTTTTGGAGTTAACAGTCATTGACATAAAACTTACAAGCTTTTTGGTCTAAACGTGGGCTTCCTCTGAAACCATTAGAAGATTCAGTTAATTTAATCACACTAATATTATAAAGGCGAAAGTTTGTGAGTGTGTGTGTTTATATGTTTGTTACTTCTTCACGCTCAAACGGCTGGACCAATTTTGATAAAATTTTGTATGTAGGTAGCTGACACCCTGGATTAACACATAGGCTACTTTTTATCCCGACATTCCCACGGGATCGACATTTATGCGGGTAAAACCGCGGGGCGCAGCTAGTTATGGATAAATCAGGAGCAGGAGAAGCGGTGGCCCAATGATAACGATCGTGACTTACGAGTTGTAGGTTCGAACCCAGACCGGCGCTTTAGTTTGTGTAAATTATTTCATCACCACTGCTCTCAAAACGGCGAAGGAAAACATCGTGAGGGTTTCCTCACGAAGTTTTCCTTCACCGTTTCGTCAGTATGTCCTAGAACCAAAGTCAAAGCATTTATTTCAAATAGGCACATAAAAGGCACTTTTGAACGTCAAAATTTACATTAAAATAGAATTGATTCTAGTCGCCCCTTCCAAAAGGTAGTTTTCGTATGGAGAACCAAAAAGACAAATGACATCTATCAACCCGCACTGGGTCCGCGTGGTGGATTACGGCCCACTCCCTCTCACCGAGAAGAGGCCTGTGTTCCAGCAGAGGGAACTTTATAGGTTGATAATGCTTATACTGTGGACACAAATACAATATTCACAGTGAAAACAGTATTTTGACAGTCAATTGTTTCTTTTTTGCTAATTCACGAGAGCTTTGTCACAATGAAAATAGCATTCCAATGGCACGTAGCTATCTAAGGGTTATTACATGCCGAAGAAACCTCACCGCGATACCTCGCGATCGCAGTTTAGATCGTTACCTCGATGTCACCTCCATGTCGGAGTGTTTGGAGTCTCCTAATACACGCATTGTTTGCCTAAAAGGAGACACATTTCTTTGTACATGAAGCTTTTTTTTAGAAATTAATAAAAAAATATTATATTATTATACAGGGTGAAGTTAAACTCATGGGCATCCTTTTAAGGGGTCATTGTACTCATCATTATGAACAACTTTTACTATAGGACTAGACGCGATCGTGAAAAATCGCGAAAAAAAATCAGCTGTTCCTTGCATTTATGTTCACATAACTCGTCAAAATATAGGGAAGAGCGGATTTTTTTTTCACGATTTTAGGTTTGGTCCCATAGTAAAAGTTATTCATAATGATGATTACAATGACCCCTTAAAAGGATGCCCATGAATTCAATTTCACCCTGTATATTATGTAAAACAAATGCATGCTACTAGACACGGACGCACATCCCGAAGGATACCTCGCTGCGATACATCGCCGGCTGCTTTGGGCTTTACCTCGATGCCTGTCATGTGCGTCTTCGGCATATAATTACCCTAAGTGAGTTCAAAAGTGAGATTTTGCAGGTTGGTCTGGCAGAATCAGAATATGTTCATTGCGGTGAAAATTAGCTAACTTGGACCTCGAATTTTCCCAATTACCTGCACTTACAATCATTTCGCCATCTCTTCGGCATTAACAAAAAGAGATATCTTAACCTAATTCTTGATTGCAAATGGCAGTGGTGTATAATTTGTGAAATTTCCCATGGTAATTAGTTTTACGGTGTCCGCGATGGCACAGAGATGGCATACTAAGTGTGTCGAGCTCGAAAGTTCGCGGTAAATAACCGAAGCTAGTTTTAGGAGATACGCCTTTTAACGATATCTTGTATTTTCTTTTGGAGTTGTTTTTCTTATAGGTACTGGTAAGATTATGGGCTCTTGACCGATATGAGTTAAGATAGGCAACTTCTCGTCTTTAAATTGTGTGTGATCGCGTAATCTTGAACAGTTGCTCATAATTATCTACAGGGTGAAATTGAATTCATGGGCATCCTTTTAAGGGGTCATTGTAATCATCATTATGAACATCTTTTACTATGACCCCAAACCTGAAATCGCGAAAAAAATTCAGCTCTTCCTTACATTTTGACGAATTATGTGAACACAAATGCAAGAAACTCCATGGACACTCTTTTAAATTATATTTTTACAAAAATATTAATTACATCATTAATGTTGAATTTATAATTTATATGTGAGAACAATGTAAAAAAAAAAACGTGCGCGTTAAAAGCGTCCAGAGTACAGCAAATAGTAACAAAAAACAATCCAAAAATAAAATAATTAAAAATAAGCCGAGGCAACTAAGTGATGACCAGCCCCAACTGATTTATTATTAGTATAGGTAGATAGATAAGTTAGTAATACTTATTTATAATGTAATGGACCAAAACCCGTCCAATAGATATAGACATCAGACCACAAAGAGACACTTAATCAGCATTTATCTTCCCTAGTGTTTGTGCCAAATGCGGTTTCAAGCTGTGTTGTGTGGTGTCCTTTGTCGCAAATACACTATGTTTATGCCAAAAGTGGCACAGTGGCAGAGTACAATAAAATTATACATTCTTATTACATTTAATTTTTAAGCAAAAACAGCTGCTGATCCTTCTATTCTACTCTGTCTTTACGCCTTGAGTTCTTGGACTTTAATGGGCTTATTCCCAGGCGCTCCATAATTTTATTGCCGGCGGCTCTAAATTAAAAAAGCAATAGGAACAATTTTAGTGGGTATTTTAATAAAACTATGGAGCTCTTGGGAATCAATATATGGAGTGAAATTGTTTGAAGAACAATAGATTTGGAGCTCCTGGGAATAAGCCCTTTACTGACTAGCTAACGAAAAAGTTTTCCGTAAGTAAATAATAATTCGCATCGTCAACAATTCTGAAAATCACGAAAGTATAGTTACCGGCACGTAAGTTGGCAAGATATTTCGTAGTGGGGGAAGTTCGCGCATGGAAAAATGTATGAAATTGTGCATGCGCGAACTTCCCCCACTACAAAATATCTTGCCAACTTACGTGCCGGTAACTGTACCAAAACTATTTTTTTTTTTCAAATAATATCTACTTTTCCTTCCATCTAAGCAAGTTGTGTTGTGTAATGTCCTTTGTCGCAAACACACCATGTTCATGTACAATTGTATTAACATTTTTCTTTAATATTTAAACTACGACACCAGCTGATCTTTCTATTTTATACTACTCTATTTGTCTTTACACCTCCAAAATGATCTGACTGTACCAGGCTGGAACTTACTCAACGCAAAAGTTTCTTATAAAAAACAAAATGTTTTTTTTAATTACGTGTTCAAAACAATAAGACTTCGCATCGTCAACAATTCTAAAAACCATGTAAGTACCTACATTCATATTTTTTTCAAATACCATCTACTTTTACTTCCGTCTAACCAAACTCAGACGTCCCGTAACTGCAGTTTACGCAAACCTGCGATAGTAAGCCGGGTGCAAGGTCAGACCGCAGTGCGGGGGTTGCAGACGGGCGTATCGATCGCATCCCGAGCGTCTGAACGCCTCCCCGTCTGTGGCGCGCTTTATATTGTGCGATTATACGATTATGGAGAGCGTAGTGTTGGTTTAATTGAAGCTGAAAGATATATGGGCTGTGTTATAGCGTGCGATTTTTGAAGAAAATATCTATGAGTGGTTTCAGAAACTGTAGTTTTTGTAAAGAAATGGTATTCCATAGCATCAGCCTATAATGGTCCCGATGCTGGGACACAGGCCTCCTCTCTTCGAGAGGGAGTGGGCTATGATCTACCACATGGGCCCAGTGCGAGTTAGTAGATGTCATATGTCTTCGAATTTTTGGTTCTGGGATGTTTTCCTTCACCGTTTTGAGAGCTATGTTGACGTAATAGTAAAGCGCCTGTCTGGGTTCGAACTCACGAGTCATGACCTACACTTCATAAGTCGGGGCCGTTACCACTGAGCCACCACTGCTCTCACTGGGCCATCCGTGCTCTCATATTCGATAGGTTGTCTGGTAAATAATTAGGAACATTATATTACTTTCTCACCCGCTATTTCATGGGACTTAAACAGAACTGGCGAAATGTAGGTGTACTGTAAGTGTACTGTATGTGTACTGTAGATAGGTACACTGCTGCCTAGCCCTTCGCGGAATACAGACGTGATATTATCGAGCCTTTTCAGGAAGAACATCGTAAGCGCCAAAAATCCCAAAAAACTGTTTTTATATAAACCGCTAGATCAACTGATTATATATATATATATTAAGCGCCAGATCTTAACATTTGAATTAATAGGGAGGTGCCCTTGAAACTAAGTAAAAATTTCAAATTGATGCTATAAATATTTTGAGAAATATTTAAAAAAAAACCTTCTCCTGTAAAAATGCAAAATGGCGGTTACGATCTTCTTCCTGAAAAGGCTCGTTATGTTATGTGAAGGTATGTTATACACCATGTAGGGAACAGCTGATTTTTATTTCGCGATTTCATGTTTGGTCCCATAGTAGAAGTTGTTCATAATGATGAATACAATGACCCCTTAAAAGGAAAACGGTGATTAAAATTTCACGGTGTAGATCACCTTTTTATTAATAAAGTCCTCACTCAAAACAAGGATTTATTTTAGAGAATATTACGCAAATAAATCGAGCACATTACTTACAAACTCTTTCAACTATCTTACTCTTGAGACTAAATAACCAGTTCTGTCGCCCAATTTAGTTTTTTATCTCAAAACACTATTCCGCTATTTCGGTATATTTATAGATTTTAAACGTAGAACGCTTTACTTGGTTTGAAGCGCAAAAAAGTCGTGTTGTCCAATACTAATCGAACGTTTTGAATGATGCTCAACTTATTTACCTATTTAGGGCCGTATTTTAAAAGACTGCTTAAAAAGAAACTCGATGAAAAACTAGATTTGAGTAGGGATTATGATGAAATCTGTCAATTTTGAACCGATGTTCAAACTTCAGCATGGTTCTAGAATACGGGCCTTGGAATTTAAAACGAAAACGATAATTTTAAAAGAGAACTCCACCAAACAAATGGCTTATTTGAACGGTCAATAGAAATACTAGATATATAAACTCTCGCCTTCTTTCCATGAAGGTAAGCAGAAAGTACAGAATGCCAGATATATATAGATAGATGGTTTAATAAAAATAATAAGTCTTATTTATAGGTTACTCAAGAAGCACAGAACCGGTCGAAGTGGCGGTGCTTGGGGGAGGCCTATGTCCAACAGGGGAGGTCTTTCGACTGAAATGATGATGATGATAATAGGTTACTTAACCAATTAGTAAAGCCACAATTAAATATAGACAGACTGTCATAAAGAGACATGTCTTGTCTGTAGATATAATAAAAATAGTGTTTCTAGAAGTCACGCACGCTTGCACGTGACGTGGTGCAAGTCTGTTTATTACCTAATTCAGAAACCATTTTGTAAACTAAATGTCAATGTCACGTTATATTCCTGCTTATATACCTACTATGTAATATAGTTTGTTTTCATTGTCAGTAATATTCGTGAGACCGATTTCTGAGTCATATGATATTACATGATAAATAGAGTAACTGTGTATATTTTTTGTGATATTTTTTATTCTTTAGGTAGGTATCGTAGAAACATTCACACTTAGTAACAGTCAATTCCTGTTATAATTATAATACTATCTGCGCCCTGCGGTTTCACCCGCATAAGTCTCGATCCCGTGAGAATGTCGGGATAAAAAGTATCCTATGTCCTTTCCCGGGACTCAAGCTATCTCTATACTTACCTTTCATCGAAATCAGTTCAGCTGTTTAGGCGTGAAAAGGTAACATACAGACAGACAGACACAGAGTTACTTTCGAATTTATAATATTAGTAAAAGTATGGATTACGTTTTATTTCTGAAATATCCTTATAAACTCCCTGTTTATAGCGTTTCGTGTGACTTATGGAGAGGGAAATTAAAATGAAAATATTTTAACAGTCCACATTCATTCACTAACTAGGTACAAATTAAACTTCTAAATAAATACCTACACTACGCTTCCAAGGAAAAATTTCAACAATAAAACTGAACGCGATCAGTTTAGCTAAACCGCGTTCAAAAGCTGTCAGTGTCATTAGTGTAGTGGTACCTATATTGACACTGACAGCTCTTGAACGCGATTTGATTTGCTAATTGCTCGTTCAATTTCATTGTTGAAATTCGCCCTTACTTTATAACCTAACGCCTAATCACTTATCTTCCATAAAAAAAAAACAAAATCGCATCGCAATCGAATCGTTTCAAAATCGCACGCTCTAAAGGAGATGGTGCAGTAATCCCACGGCGCGTACTATGGGGTTGTCGACACGCCAAGGGAGTCTGCTTTCAAGGTCGGCGTACTACCGCTCTCGTAGTAAAATGCCCTTTTATAGAACTGCCTATGGCTATAACAAGATGTTCTGTACCCACTATGGGAGAGTAATTTATTCCAAGTGTATGTTATAGACTTGGGTGTTCCGAGATTTTAGATTAACTATATTGCTAAAGTATGCTAGACAATTACGTAGTTGTAAAATAGTCGTTTATTCTTGAACGTTGTTAAAGTTATTTTTAGATTAGTGACTTAATAAACGTTTTATAGGTACATAGATAAATACTGTATGCATTTATGATTCCTTAATTATTAGACGAACGTGACAACTTTGGCTATATTGTTTTATTGTCTTTTTGCTTATCATAGTTGGTTGTGACTTGTGCCCCCCGAAGGCTCCCGCAGACTGGCGCGACGCGACTCTAGTACTTATAACAATTTCTACGGAAATTGTCTACCAAAATTGCGTCGCACCGTCGCGTCGCGTCGCGTCTTTCTCCGGGAACCTTTATGTTAAAAGTTCATCGTTTTCCATCATTAAAGAACACCACGACCTTCTATAAATAGATGTCAGCCTAAGATCATATACCTATCCTTAAGATATTTGTGCAAACACGAACTTTAAAACTGACGTAAGATTTACAAAGCACCTCCTTCAAAACGAATTAAATCAACAAACTTACAAAAGAAAACATGACCTTAAATAAAAACTAAATACTTAAGTACATACAAGTACACACTTAACATAACAAGTACTGCTTAACCAATCAATTTGTCATTCATCTTCGTGCAAAAACGTCAATAAATTAATATTTTATCCCACCAAGGTTGAAATGTGAATGACAAAAACACTGACTGACATGCGTGAAGTGACATTGTCATGACATCACTGGCAAGGTCTTGTCAAACCCTTTGGTGTCAAGTATCTAGTATTTAAGGTCAGATTGGAAGTAATTATTTATTTATAATCTTAATAATATGGCTTAGTTATTTGCTGATTGGTTCTGTAATTGTTTTAGCTTTAAAAGGTGCTAATTAAGTGGACATATATTTGTTGGCACGTAGTAATTAAATTATGGAAATGTCAAGTTCAAGTATCTACAGTTGATTTGGCTAACATTTAACAAATAGGCATTGAATAGATGATGATTTTTAAACGAAATACTTTTTCGAATTTACCTCTTTAGACTTTTGTGGTACTCAGTTTTCAGAATAATGTTATTATGTAAGTACATATTTATTAAACTTTAAGTAAGTAAAGAACTATGGCCACGTAAACAACTACAATTTTTACACAAAAAATAAAAAATTGTTTGGTGATTTGTGATAATTTCCGCATTCTAATGGTAGACATTTTAAACAATACATCCTGGTTCAAGTACTTACGCCTTCTTCAATGAATCGCTGAGGTGACCTTTATAATGACGATACTCCTAAAACTGTTCATCATGGTGTAAAAACCACAATGAATGACATGATAAAATAGTAATTAGGGATAATGACGGAGATGTAGAATTGCAATCTTCATAAATAAGTATTTCCTTAAAGGTGACTTACAGATTCTCTCGATTCTTAACGATCGACACGTGCAATAAAACGAACTTGGGTAAATGCGTAGGCAACAGACGATCGATATTGTATTCTAATCAAATATGTAAGAAGCTGGCAAATCATATCTCAAAATGCAGTATGTCCAGCAATAATTACGATCGCCAAAAATCGAGTGTATCTGTAGACCCCTAAAAATAATTATTATCTCGTAAAACATAGATTAAGTATATCGATTATCGATTGATGGATTGACTATCGATTATTTATCGATTTTCATTGTTAAATACGACAAAAAATTCGTGTTATCAAAAAATTCTATTATTATGACAATTCAGGTCATTTTAATAAAAATAGCAAAGCGTTAAGGATAAATAATTTTCAAACTATTTTCCCAATACCTAAGTAATATTTTTAGATTTGCATAGTGTTATTATTATTGTACAAAGCAGTAATCAATGACAAACCGCCAATCAACGACAAAAATTTGTATTCAACTTCATTTAAAAGAAACCTGAATAACCAAATCTTTTGCACAAAACTAGACATATTTTACTCCACAAGCTTGTAGCCTCTAAGTTTGCTCGCAGACAAATCCAATTTTCCATCGAGATTTTTTCTTTTTTTTTCGCCGCCACGACCTTAAAAGGAATCTCTTTTTCCATGTTTAAATTTTCAGTATTAGGTACCTACTGTTTAAGCCTGCATGGCTTTTCCATGCAACGTCCACGGGTATTTTATAAGTTGCCAGTTGCTGGCATGTACAAAGAGATTTTCAGGATAATAATGAGATTAATATAAATAAAATACGCCTCTCATTGATGATGATTCCGGTTGTGTAAGTACGCGAGGCGCTTACAGTACCTAAGACTGTGCTCTATCCGCCAGTTTCCAATGGAACTACTTAATTCTGCATAATATTTTTGTCAAAAACCTTAATAAAGGCCCCGTCAAATCGTGACAGTTCCATCCAAGACGTGATGGCCCTTGTTTCACCGTATGACGCCTTTTTTAACGTCCATAACGAGATATTCATCTAAACGATGTCGACATAAGAAGACATAATGGTTTCGGCCGTCAGCGGCTTGACGTAGAGAGATTAGAAGGTTGACATTGCTAATTGGTTTTGTCAAGGTTTTAAGAAGTTTGGTAGGTTTAAGTATTTATTTAATAAACTAGTAAAGTGATTATAATACCAGCATCACTAAAAGCATAGGACGTTTACACTGCTGGGACACACGCCTCCTCTCTGTGAGAGGGACTGGACTATTCTCCACCACGCCCAGTGCGGGTTGACAGATGTCACAAGTCTTCGATTATTTTGGTTCTAAGACATGCCGGTTTCTTTTTGTTTCTCCTCACCGTTTTTAGAGCAGTGGATATGAAATAAATTGCACAAAGTAAAGTCCCTGCCTGGATTCGAACCCACGACTTACGACAAGTAACCACTGGACCATCATTGACACAGGTACCAGCGTTACTTTACATAATCAGCCTATAATATTCCTACTGCTGGGACAGTCTCCTGTCGCCATGTCGGTGAGAGGGTAAATTAATTATTTTTAGGTAAACAACTTCACCACGAGAAGCACAAAACCGGTCGAAGTGGAGGTGCTTGGGGGAGGCCTATGTCCACCAGTGGACGTCTTTCGGCTGAAATGATGAAATAACTTCACCGGAAAAACTAAACATACCTAAGTATAGTTTATCTATGTAGCCCTAGTAACTTATGTTTTGTTCAAACTACAGTCTACAACAAACGCTGGTATTATTAGAAAGATGTCTGTCTACATAGAAAGATGTAACTGAACCATTACATCACCGACAATCATCAACATCTTTTTGCGTCAAAAAGCGTGACTCAGGACTTACACTAATGTTATACCACAGATCTTCTAGTCTCTAGATTACACTAGAGTTGACTCGAGTATCGTTTTCCATACATTTTAGACCCTACGTTGACAATGGACCGACGATATCCCATTATTGTAGTGCATGGAAAGCGATACAGCAATACAAGTTCCACTCACTGTCATCAAGTCATCAGGGACTGACATTGCGGTTGATCTGGTCACGCCCTTACGGCAGAGTACAGGTAGCAAATAGTATGATAACAAACTGAAGCTATATTTTACATTTATAACTTTGCCAACGTTTATAGCAAATGCAAAAGTAGACATAGCCATTGCAACAAGGATCTTTTGGCACGTTTTGTGAAATGTATTGAAAAACACAAAATGGCGGCGTTAGTTCCAATTTCAGCCACACGTTCAAAGAGCCTTGTACAATCCTTGAAAAAGGACCAAGCCATTTAGGCAAATCGAAATTTCACGAAAGTCACAATAGTTTTGTTTTGTATTTAGAACCCAAAAAAAGAACTGGCCAAAAATAGATGTCACTAAACAAAACACGACGGCCAAAGATACCAACCTCTTTTGTTTTTGTTCGAACCACAAATTATGCCTAAGCACAAATCAACTAATGAAAAGTCTTCCATAGAACATTCTAGAATACAAATCCATTATCGTTAAACCTGAGAAAGTTAGCCACTGAAGTATCCGGTATATTGGTTTCCCTATTAAAAGCTAATATTTGTTCCATAAACCATTGGATAGTATCGGAACAGATTAAAACACCATGTTGCTGTCCCTCCAAGGGTTATTCTAATGAGATGGCAGATTTGAGTGATACCGAGCAAGTGGTGAAAGTGAGAGGACACCACATCAACTGAGCCTAGGGCTTAGGGCATGGTCCAAGTTAAAAATAGGAGATATTATCTATGGAAGAAAAACTTGTCAGGTATGCTACGAAAATGTTAAACTTTAAGTTAGGTTTAAGTTTCTTTGAAATGCTAATTATTAAAAGTTATGTAAAACATGTAATTTAATTTGTCCAGAATATTAAATAACTAGGTAATTTAATCGATGTTTATAAGTTCGTAAATGGAATGGCACTTACTTTCTGCATCTGTCACAATTCATTATTATAACTGTCACACTTTAGTACTTACAACTTATGGTAATGTAATACCATCTGTTTTGATTGAATCTTGAGAACACTTACGTGAAATATGTACATCAGATACTTAATTACGTAATAAATCATTTCATTCACTGCACTTGTAAGTGTTGTATTACATTACATAAATTAAAAATGTATCTCATTCAAACGTATTTATTGCATAAGTTTTTATTTGCACTTGCTTTTATAGATACCTTCCACTTGTGTAGACAAGATATTGTATTAATAATGATTTATTTATAAGCAATTTATCATAAAAATGATTTAATAAGTGTACCTACGTAGTATAATATTAATTATTTCAATGCATTATTAATTGGGAACCCAATGACTAAAGATTTAATTAGTTATGACGCGACGTACTATTGTGCTCATCACACATTTCTGTTACAAGGGCAAAGCGTAGGTATTGCTCATTTCAATCAGGACTTAAGCACAATGATCTTTAAAACATCGAAATGGGTACGTTTAGTTGTGTCCTAGGAGCCTCGCTAGGGCCTCGCTTTGTGAGTAGCAGCTGTAGCTCCACCAAGTGACATATTAAGGTACGAGTTCGTAGCCGATCGCAGACAGCAGCAGCAGGCGACGTGACGTTGCGACATGTGGTAATGACACGTCGCAGCGTCATGTCGCTGCAGTCATGATTTCGAACCCAACTGCTCCAGCGTCGGTGGCACTACTGATTTGCGGTCGAGCGACACGACGTCTGCGGTCGTGCGACGTGTAGTCAGACGACGTGTCGCTAGCTGCCGAAGGTATCCTGTAGAAATACATACAAACGAGTAGTGCCGTAGCGACACGTCGTCTGCTGCTGTTGTCTGCGGTCATGCCGCGGGCCACATACTTAGTGTGCATACACACGAGCAACACGCGTCGACGAAAAAGGCGACTGCACCCGTCGACGCGAGTCGGCGGCAGCCGTCGACAACATGCCGCTCGTGTATTTGAGCATCGTACTCAAATACAAGAGCCACACGTTGTCGATGGCTGGCATCGAAGGGTGTCGAGATGCGCGTTTCGTGCGTGTGTATAAGCACTTAGTTCCAGTGTTATGTGTTACCATAGCAACAGTAAACAATATGTTGGTTTGCTTGTAGCATGTCACCTAACACGCAGAGTAACTAAGCACTAAACGTAGCATCTAGCTTTATGGCTTTGAATTTAACGCTGCAAATGACTTTTCTACACCGAATAGAAAACCAAATTCTTTCTCACTCCACGCGATTAAGGCGGAAACAGACTTATAACACGCCACGTTACGCGACATCAATGAAGCTTACTCATTGGCCTCATTTTTCGTCTCGTTGAGCTATTTTCGTCATTTGGCCAATAAGTAAGCGTAGGATGGCGTCGGGTGTTACAGGTGTGCAGCGGCCTTCATCCTCTTCCTGCTCTTATCCCATGTTACTTGAGGTCGGCGCAACACTTTTTTTTCTGCCATTCTCCCCTGTCAGCCGCCACTCTAACATTCAATCCTTTTTCTTTCACATCATCCCCCACACAATCCATCCATCTCTTCTTTGGTCATCCTCTCCCTCTCAATTCATCAATACCCCATGTGATCATACAGATAATTATCATCTCGCCTATGACTTATACCGTAGCATTAAAAGCATCGTTTCCCTAGCAAAATTGCGCGCCAGAGGAAAGCCAAGAGGCCCATTCCAGTAAATATATTGTGTATGTGACTGGAATTTGTAAACAGCCTTCGTTTTTCACTATCGACTACAGTAGTTATTAACGTGGAGTTCGTGAGAACTGGTATGCAAAGAGATTGAATACGTTTTGTATGGTGGTTGGGAACATTTGGACAATGGACGGTAAGGGTCTAAATTGGGTGTAGAAGAGTGATTGGCTGAATTGAAAGAGTGTATTGTATTGTTTGTCTATCAAGATCATCAACTCAGCCTATCGCAGTCCACTGCTGGACATAGGCCTCTCCCAGATTGCGCCACAGCACCCTTTCCTCCGCCTTCCGCATCCAGTCTACCCCAGCCACCGTCTTTAGGTCGTTCGTCCATCTAGCGTTTGTCTGTAGTATTACAAAAAAACAAATGACTGTGAAGAGGTTCCTACATATAAAGAGGTAAAATATTTATTGCTAGCTGACCCGACAGACGTCGTCTTTTCCAATACAAAAATCCCATAGAAAAAACCACGTTCAGTTTTGGCCAAATATGAATATTTTCCGGGAAACTTTTCCAAATATTCTTTCCTTTTTTTTTCCTTTAATATTTTTCCATTTTTTTAACTTAACTTATTTTTTTTTTTTTTTATAACCGCATTCGGACTATTACGAACATTTCTAAACAAAATTGCCAAATTGGACCAGCCATTCTCACTCAAGTGATGCGCTTACCAAAGAACAGCATTTCATTGTTATTTATTTCATAAAAGAGTCTAGTCAACTGGACCCACTCGAACTTATCTATTTCAATGCCTGTCATTGAGGTTATTTCGATAATTTCAATGTTATTACAGTGAAGATCTCATTTTAAGTAATTTTCTTTAGTTTTCAGTAAATGCCAACAATGATTTTCTTTAAATAATAGAAGTTACATAAATCCTAATCCGAGGAGCAGTGGTGGCCCGGTGGTAACGGCCGCGACTAAAAAGTTGTAGGTCGGAGGTTCGAACCCAGACAGACGCTTTACCTAGATTGTGTAAGTCATTTCATCACCATTCCTCTCAAAGCGGTGAAGGAAAACATCGTGAAGAAACCGGCATGCCCTAGAGACAAAAATTCGAAGACATGTGAGTTGTAACATTTGGACCAACCCGCACTGAGCCCATGTGGACCCATGGCCCACTCCCTCTCGCAGAGGGGAGGCGTGTGTCCCAGCATTGGGAAAAATAAATAATAATTAAAAAAAAAAAACTAAAAACAACTTCATTAGACGCGTTGGGCATTTTTTGGGATGGGAAAAAATCATTGAATTCGCGCCACTGTTACCGTAATCGACACCGCTTCGGATGTGTTCGGCTGTCCTCGGGATGTACTCGGTTTTAATGTATATCCGATATGTCAGTGAGTGATGGCAAAGTATTCTGCTTGTGTTTTGTTTTCACTTCTGTCGGCACTCCCGGAGCGCCGCTGTTTTTTTTTTTCAGAAAAAACACATTTAAAGTTCACAGAAACAATTTTCCAATAAAAATGAACATTACAGAAAGAAATGTATCGTTGATGCATGTACTAATGAATGAAAATCATTGTATCACAGACACCAATAGGCATAAATAAATCCTATACATTTTAAAGCTTTGCAAATCTGAGGAACAATAAATGTTTTTCACAGCTGTTTTTCATTGTCAACTATTGTTTACTAGAACTACAGCTGATATTCGTATTACAAAACCATTATACCATCATGTGTAAACATATTATTTGTAAGACAATCCTTGCAATTACAAGACGTCTTTGTAAATTTTGTTTTCATATTTAATATTTGCACAGATACACTTCAAGTTGACACTATTCACTTAGGTAGCACTTGGAACTAAGAAATTACGTTGGCAATGTGTAATTTTACGGGTATTGGGCAATATCGGCTCGCAAGAGGCAAGACCAGGCAAGCTTGCCTAATATTGTCACTTCGGTGACGGCTTATAAAGTTGCTGAGAAGTGTCGAGTGTTAATAAAACTTGATTTGAAGTAGAGGTTATAATTCTAAAGTGTTTGGTTTTGTTGATGTGCAGTTGTTTTAAATGTTGTTGTTAGTGTATTTAATGAAAGCTGTGTAGTATTAATAGTGTTGTGGTACGGGCATTTATCTTGTTTTCCGATAACATAAAAACAATAGAAGTAAATACCTATTCAAACTCAAACTCAAAGCATTTATTTCAAATAAATCATTTAGAGGCACTTTGAATTTTCAAGGAGTCATTGAGTTAAAAATGAAGCTGGTTACCCATTCCAATGTGTAGGAGGTACCTATGGAGAAAAATGGACAAGAACCGCCATCCAAACTGCTTTACTAAGATATAATAGTAATCATAATAAGGTGGTTATTTTCCATAAACTCATTCAATAAAACGGCTAGCCTAGCCTACTTCGTGCCAATTAAATATGTTCGTTAAAATTACTGTGTTATTTAAAATTTTTTTCGCAGTGCCTATCAACAGCCTTGAAAAATAATTACGTACAGGCTCGGCTTTCATAGAGCACCTTTCGTTCCGGTATTGCCTCTACACGTGCTATCAAAGTACAGACGCCAGCACATCAAGCTACCCGAAACTGTCAAATTTTCCCAATCAACTTTAAACCGTATGTTTTAACGATAAAGTTGAAAACCTATTAAAGAGATTTGACAGATTGTAGTAGCTTGATGTGCTGGCGTCTGTACCTAAATACGTCTATGAACGTATGTGTTATATAAATCCTTGCAAATTAAACTAGAAAATGAACTACTCAACGTCTTTAGTACGATTTTATGGCTAAACTAACCTAACAGTTTGGATGTAGTTTGACATATTAATGGCTTATTACAGGTAGTATTAAAAGTTAAACATTACAGGCTATGGGGCACAGCCAGTTAAGTAATATAACTCTTCAATTAGATACTAATCTGCGCGGCAATCGGGAAACAAATCGCTCTTACAAACGGATAAGAGCGTACAAGGAGCGAAAGCTGGCGCCCGCGCAGGCTACCTCTATAAAGTCTAGCGGTTATGGATGACTGGCTTGGACCGTGACTCCGCCTGTATCGAATCTTGTTGATGATGTCCTTAGGGAACTGTTGAGAATAAGATACTGTCTAGGTTGTCTGCCTTTGTTTTGTAACCATCTTAAAGCAATCAGCCGGTCAGTATACATTTTTACAATGAGCCTAATCGTTTAATGAGTTTATTCCGATTGGCTTCTTGGCTAGTTAAGCAAAAGATCACAACGATGGTCCATGATGTATGTTACTTATTGTGAAAGTGCATTAGTAAAGTTGCTTCTAACGTCCTACACATGCAACTTACGAAATTTTTTGATAGTAATCGACACCAGGTAGAGGGTCTTGCTTGCCGTCTAATCGTGGGTATATCAGTTATTTATTAATTTGGTTTATTTTGTTTGCATAAATAAATAACTAAATAAATTGCGTAAATAATACAGAGCAAAAATGCAAACACCAGAAGGCCAATCTCCTTAGTTAAAAACGTTCAAAATCTAGTCGAAATCTCATCTCAGCTACAATCAATGTCAAAAACTTGTCAAAAATGTAAGGTTTTTAGAAGTACCTATTTTTGATAGATTGAGACTGAGATCAGACTGTGAATGTTCTAAAAATTACGAGAATTGCCCTTTGGATATGTAGAAGCAGCATTTATATTCACCATGCATGTAGATATAATGTATCGGACTTGTATAGGTACATACGCCAGCACATCAACCTACCCAAAACTGTCAAATTTTCCCAGTCAACTTTGAACCTTATGATTTAGCGATAAAGTTGAAAATCTATTAAAGAAATTTGACAGATTGTAGTAGCTTAATGTGCTGGCGTCAGTACAACCGACAAGTAGTATTCAAGCAACTAGGTAGGTACATATCTCTTGTCACCATGGTATGGCGCCTTTCCCAGACCACACTGGCGACAAAATTCCTCATCAACAACAACGCATCAAGTAACGCTATAAATGCAACTGTAACCGTTATTTAGGTCTTGTAACAAGTTCCTGATAACTCCTTATCTAGAGCTGTACTAAGAAAGTGTCGATACACTATCTATCTAGTATTTATATGTGTCAGCTTAGTACTTGGTAGGTAGTCTTGACCGACTGTGCCGTTTCTATATCTGATTGGACTTAATTTGTTTTGTTTATGATTATAATTATTCGATAGTGAAATAACGTAAACAGTAGGTTTATCGATAAATATTATCGTTTTCTTATTTTTGCGTTTTTGTTATCACAGTGGCATCACATCTGAAGTGGATAAATATCAACTAACTTTTGGAGGGCACTGCACAAAAATGTCTATGTACATGTGTGTCTAATCGGGTTGAACAAGGTGCGATGAAGCATCTTAGGAGAGGCTTAACGTTCAGCAAGCCTACACAGCTGTTAAGAACTGACCTATGATAATTAATGTAAACAGGTTTATTTATAGCAATTCGAAGTAAATAACTATTACTCACTTTCTTCAATAGCCTATACAAATGGCGCAGTTACCTATGTATAAGTAGGTATCTGATAAGTACCTCGTAAGCCATTTCCGTGACTATGATGAGCTCTTCAACTTTTATCAAATCACATCGACAATTTTATCACTGACGCTGTAGTTTGGGTAAAACCAGAAACCTACAATGGACAAATAGATTTTACTATCAATCTCTTTGATCTACCGCTGTCTAGCTTAGCACCTACACTATCTGTAGGGTACCTATCGAAATAGACAAAGTAAGGCTGATTTACACGGTGCAAGTAGCTTGGCTGTGGTATACCATAAAAATGGAGCAAAAAATTACTTGCATCGTCTAAACACTATTTAGACGGTGAAACTTTTATATCAGCAACATTATCTTGTCTGCTAAAAACAACTGACGATCACCAGTACCCAGGTGTCCAAATTAATGGGAATGACAACATCATTCATGGATTCACTGCTTAGTCAGAAGACGTCTATCTATACTGCCCTCGTAATAGCAAATGCAGTAATCGACTTTTTTACGATTTTCCATTTTTGTCAAAAATGACATGGGGAGACTTCAAGCTATACGTAGAAATTTCTTTTTTCTATCTTGTTCCAGACATGATGAAATTGAAAAAGTTTGAAAAAAAATTGAAAAAAGAACACTTAAACGCGTTTTTCTCGAAACCGCCATTTTGCAAGTACTGCATTTGCTATTACGAGGGCAGTATAGGCTGACAGGATTCGATGATCACAACACTTAACCACTACTTAGTATAGTACTAAAACATACTATGCTGTACCTATTTTTCAATTACAACAAGCATAAAAATAAACAAACAACACACACCAATCCAAACACGACTTTCTTCCGATTCTCCTTACTTGAACAACAGCCAAAAAAGCGTCAGATAAACCAATTAGAGTGTTCAGTCGAGAACTGTCCGGCAATAGTTTAATTTCCGACACACAGCAAGACGAATGGGTCCGCCATTTTATGCCGAGAACACTTTCATTTTATTTCAATGAGCTGAGCTGTCGTTAAGTGAGGCTTGAGATGAGGTGTCAGGTGTGAGGTTTGTCAGTAATGAGGGTTGGGAACTGGAAATTCGACGAGACTAATGCGACCAGACCTAATGGAATGAAAATTGCGAGAGAAAAGAACCGTGAGCTCTTATAAGTCAGCTGGTACATTAATAGGAAGTGGAAGTTGCAGCTGCAAAGTTGATACAATGCTATGAAATGTTAAAATTATTTTAACATCTGCCTTTTGTGAGGATCCTCAGGACCTAAGGAGTACGTAAGGATCCCCATGGAAAGAAAGCGTGAGTTTATATATGTAAGTGCCTTTTGTAATTGTTAGAATGTTGACAAGTTTTAACGATGGACTAATCAAGTTGATGTTAAGTTACAATGCGTCTTGTGGCACCTAGCTCCTCCCAAAATAACTCAAAGCCAATTTCGCTTCAGTGCCGTACCTAAGCTAAGTGGGATATATATGAAATAAACATTCAGTGCCAAGCATCTTACCGTCCCAAACCGTTTGGTTGAATCAACCCTTATTAGGGATAAGAGTTCTTTTATGGTCCTTAGAGCCGAAAGGTCACCACCAATTTGGGTATTTCCAAGTGTGATCTGGGTCAGTGAGTTTGTGAGCTGCTTTGACCATTTGATGCCAAACATACTTTGAACGAAAAATATTGAAATGGTTCTATAACCTCTTAGCCTTTAACCCTTAATACTTACTCCTCACTGGCCGGTTACTCTTTAAAGCTAAAGTGGCAAAATATCTTGAGGAGAGTAACAAGGTGCATTATGTTCACAAAATCAATAATCGATCGCGTCTGCTTGCAAAGTAGCATTAACTTTCTCTAATGCATTTCACACAAATTAATAGAGAAACAACGAATAAATTAGAATAGGTAAACATTCAACACAACATAATAAAACTAATATCCACCTGCTCATAACTGTTCATAAAATATGCAACGACTTTAATATTTCCACCCTCTGTATGCAAATTTGAATTTTCAACCCTCACAGACTTGACTAAAGAGTAATTTAAAAAAAAAAGTTCGAACAAAAGAACGCGAAAAATAATTATTCGAACAAAAGCTTTGGTTAAATTGAGCGTAGATTTTGGGACAGTTGAATCTTTTGTGTCATCCAAAAGAGTTTTATATACATTTTATAGCTTATCGCAAGTCTAGTAATCCTTATCAGTAACCTTGCTCAAATAGATTGATATTTATTATGATACATACAATAGTGAGATTATTGATAAATCATAGGTACATTATTTATAATAACAAACCCACAGGTAGCGAAGAACTCAATAATGAATTAGCTATAGAAAGCCAAATAGTATGTAATCATAGTTCAAGGCTGATTAATTTTCAACTACGATGGATTACCATTACTAAAGGTGCGGTCAAAAAGAGAAACCTATTGATAAATAAAATATGCCCATCAAAAATTAATCAAAATTTGATGTCAAGCAAGATAAAGTAACATTTTATGGACGATTAGTATCGTAAAGATCAACCACAAATACTCGAACACATAAACCATTCGCCAACGAGAATCTAAACGGAACACAAGTAGCTACTATCAATGTCTCAATCAACATTTCTCTGCGATTCCTTGATACGAAATCACAACCTTCACATAAACACCGTGATGTAACAATAGATAGAACTAACAAATGCTCATTCACAACTGGTTCTCAGATAAACAGATCTAATGCAAAAACAGTACAACTTGACAATTGAAAGTGTATACTTTTCTATAACGGATTCGCAACATTCAATTACTAATACACATTGCTCTGCCCTCTAATGACAGGTCATGATGATGTACCAGGCAGTCGAGATCTAAGTAGAAACGATTGATCATTTGAAGTACATTACGACGTTGATGAAGATGTAGATACAGGAGATCGTGTAAAAGAAGCGATGGACATTAGAGAAGTGTTAACAATCGGAGAAAGGGAAAAGGCATTGGTAGTGTCGCCCGCAGCAAATCCGAGCGGAACTAATAGTGATATTTCGATACAATGCGTCGTTATTGCTCCGAGAGATTTAATCAGAACATAACTTATTGAGACAGCTATATGTTCTTGATGGTAGAGATATTGTTTTAGGACAGCAGGAACAAAATTTAATGTTTCTACCGTAGTGCGCTTAGGAAATATGCATATCGGTAACAGATATCTACGGCTCAATAGACAATTTATTTCAATAGAAATTAATTAGTTAAGTAATTTGCTTTATATCTCTTCCGTCAAGTTATGTCAGTCTCGCTTTTTCTAGAAAGCACGTAAAGATTTAATTGTTTCTAAATAACAAACTTAATCTCCCATATTCTCATGCACCTATTTATAAACAATGAGATTAATAACCATAAGACGTAATGACACGTTTTCTCTTCTCATATTTTATGAACAGTTACGTACGAGATTTAAGAGTTATTTTAGCTAGAAAACAATACTAGCCAACTACCTATTTACACCGTAAAATTACAGAATCAAAACATGTGAGTAATCTTGCTAAAGTCGCTAATGATGAGCAAGCTTAAAGCAAACGAAACGAATAACTGAAAGCATGAAATGCAAATTCGCAAGAGCATGGCAATGAAGATGCGAATACTAAAATAAACAATGTCTACGCAACAAGCGCTGCATCTGATACAAGAGCTGATGCTAACCATGCAACGACCTTGATATTGAAAACGCGACAAGCCAAAAATGAAAGTGAAACAGATTTGTTTTCTCTTTTAACGGTTACGTCTCTGATGACTTAACTAATAAATACCATCTAATTCCAACTTTACTTCAAAGTAATCGAGTTTCGTCTAAATAAAACGATTTTCTACTTCATAGATTTTTATATCAGACATTACGAAAGAGATTCAATAGCTCTTAACAACAATATTAACGATTTTATAAAATTATGAACAAAAGGCATCGTTTCAATTGTGTGTCTACGTTTCGATATCATAATCGGTTTAATTTTTTGTGTTGCACTATCGGTTAAAGTAATCGAATCATCGGATTAAAACATACTTTTTGGTTCACTGTCTTAAGTGCCAGTTGTAAACAACTTTGTTTGAAACTAAGTGTGTTTGGGTAACCTAAAAATAGTAAGTGCAGCTACCAAATGTGTGCATAGAGCTTAGAAAACTTCTTCCAAGTGGCGTGGTATAAATAGTCGGATTGGATGCAGACGTAGATCACGTAGAGGTAATACATCAACACAGTAAACTTCTAATTGAATCTATGTATAAACCATATGTCCAATTAGTAATCGAATATTTTTTCAACACTTCCGCTATGCAGTTTTAACCTTAATGTCAGTAATAGATTTTCTTTGTCTTCATCTCCACTCCTGCAGTGAGCCGTGTGTCCGTGAATATAATATGTAGTTTCTTATCAATCAAAGGAATGGTGAGCAAGTTATGTCTATCATCAGATTTATGATTGAAAAAGTGTCACAGACACTTTCAAAATACAGCCTCATAACTTGGTCATAGTCAAAGTCACGAAATAACTACACCAAGATGAAAGATACAGTGAATAATGAATCAGAATCATATTAATTCAATGATGGCCTATCAACATCTGTTAGATGAGTTGCATTGTTTAAAGTACCTGCAAACCAAGTGAAAACAATAACCATTGTACTGAATGCACTAGCTTTCATTCTTGTGACCTTGTTAGCTCATTGACTTAAGGCCTTATTAGGTCAATTTTCAAAGCTACGTAACAATACGATATTGTAATTTGTAATTAAAACACGCTCCTTGTACTATTGTTGAAGGTCGCACGTGATTGGTGCTTATTTCATTTTCGACTCTTATCTTCGAATGCACAATAAATACTTTATCTGTGATTACACAAGCTGCAGCTTTCTGAATCTATTCCAAATAATTCAATAACTATATTCCCATGTCATAAATAACTTTGCCTAAGTCCATATTTGTAAAAATACAAAACGAATAAGCTCCATTCTTAGAACTCATCTCCTTTTGTATAAGACATTAAGAGTACATAAAAACTTCCATATTTGGTTTCACACAATTCTTTCGCTCTACTTGCCTAGATTTTACGCATTTGGTCACCCGTCGTCACCATAATTACAGTTGTCCAAATATAATTTCCTCTAAGACTATCATTAGCGTCCACTATTTAAGCGAATGTATTTCTGTTTCCTTGAACTTGTGATTCCAAAATGAAATATGGTTTTCTTTTTATTGCTTCAAGCGACTTTCAAACGAAGTGTTGGATTAAAAGCTTGTAATTATATATCATTAGTGATATGATCGCCTACGCGTCATAATCATCATCGTTTCCTATCCCTTCTCACAACTCTCACACCTGTAAGATCAGAAATATCTAATTGAAAGATAATCTTGGGACATCAAACTGGTCTTGAAAGAACTTCATCGTTATTCCAAAGATGCTATTGCAGTATTGGAAACAATAAAAATTCACACTTCACTACCACTCAGAGGCTTGCACCTGTGAGAAAAAGTGCGGTGCACATATCTATTAATTTCGTTCTAACATTTCTTTAGCGAATTCTTTTTCAGTACAAATCAACAAAAACTTGACCAAGTGTGTACTTTTAGAATTAGGGCGGCCCTTACACGACCTTCTTCTCATATCTCGGTCAGGGAGGTGCTAAGGAACGGAAATCTGAATAATTGTACCTCCACACAATTGGAACAATGGCACAGAAGTGCATTCACAATTAGCGGCTGCAGGGGCCTTTAATTAAGGCCTGCAAATCATTATCATTACCGTGATCTTAATTGAATGAAAAGGTGTGAGATTCTATCGATTAACCGGCTATAGGTCAACAAGTAATTGTTTAATACCATTGACATTAATGCAACACTTCATTTGAATACAGGTTAATTAAGCGAAGATACAAACATAGTGTTGAGTTTAGGGTAACATTTTGTATTAGCAAAAGGTAAATGTTGCAATCAGTGAACGAAATCATTGCGATATATGTATATCGTCATCAATGGCATCATGTAGGTATATATACAAAGGTTATTTTTAACTAACACATGGCTTCAAAAAAGTTTCTTAGATCAAGTCCACAAGCACATGTTTACCAAATAGAAAATGAATCGCTCTAACACTTTCACCTATTACTTACAGTCGTAGAAAATAACAGAAACGCACAACCCAGCTACCAGCGGGATCATCGATCACCTTGCACAATACAGACCTCGACATAATTCTTCAAAATCGTAATAATACTCAATCCACTTCAATAGTCCGTAAACAGATGTCTGTCGGTCAATATTTACTAGCTATTCAAATAGGACCACAAACGATGCAGCGAAGGCCACACATGCTGAATACAATCTTAATGCTAAACTCTCTGTAATGAATGTACGCGCAATATAAACACCTATTAATCCACACGAACCTTGCGTTCAAAAGTTTTCGTTTAAACATATACATGATTTTAATAAAGGCAATGATTTATTACTTTCATTCAATTTCGAAATTACCAATCTTTGCATGTTTATCAAATGCGATGAAGTTATTACGCGAGATTATACACGAACCAAATTATTGTGAGAACTCGATGAATTATCAGCTGGAGCACGATTGACAGTTATTAATGATAAAGAATGATTCGTAATTTATGGCAAAGCACACGTTACTTCTGAAGGTTGTCAGTTACCTATGTGTCAAGGTGTTATGGACAATTTGACGATACATGATCTCTGTGACGAAGTAATAAGCTGTAATAAAGTTGACAACGCGTGTTTCACAACATATAGGTAGGTCTACGTCTAACCTCGAGGCTGCATTTTGTTAAATCCCGTCTTAATAAACGTTTATTAAACAAGCGATTTGTCTAGTTACGACATTGATTTTGTAATATTTAAGAGCTAATATGCCGAAAATGGTTGCATCGGTAACAGAAGCATTGTTTGTTGTTCCCATGCCCATGACCTGTGCCTAATTTGTGTCTGTAATTGAAGAATAAGTAACGGTGTTAAAATATAAAAGAAACGTGAATTGTATCGTGATATTTTGAGAGGTATTGATATTACTCGTGAGATATGGTGAGAGGTACTGCTACAGGTCACGATAATGCATTGACTTAAAATAGAAATGGTCGACAGGTTGCAAACTCATGATGTTGTGACTTGTGACCTCCAACCACGGTATGTTTCATATATGACAGTTTAAGTTTTTGTTCTGCCTTTATTTGACTCTTAGAAAATTCTTCTATTTCATACTTCTATCAGGCTGTCATAAGAACTTCAAACAACATTAAAACCATCGGTGTTATTCAAGGTAATTTAGTTCAACTTCATCGTGGAAATATATACAAAACAAGCTGTGAAATTTCACGTTCAAGTAGCAAGAGTATGGATTTATCGATACTTACATCTAGACACCTGTTTCGAACGCTATCGTTGCATCACTAGATAATCTTGTCAGAATGACATACAAGACGATAGTTATCTCGAAATCAAATGTAAAGCAACTGCTGATATTAAAAATGTTGATGGAATTAAATGAATAAGAAAGTATTTGAATTTTGCAAATGTAAATTAAAATTGCCTTCAAGTGCAATATGCATTTGAGTTGGTCCTGTGTGTGTGTTCATATGGGAAATTATAATGTATTTGAGTGGTTTGATTTAATTAAAATGTGAAGTAGCGGATAAAATTTATTAAACTTTCCACATGTTATTATTATAATATCAATTTGAGTGGTTGAATCTCTGACGTAGATGGGTTACTTCTGTCAGATTAATGAAAAGACAAATCGAATTTACTTGCTCAAATATTTTTAATGATTTCACTGCGACTATTGGCAGATTATTTTTGAAATTCAGTCTTTCCAAAATATTAAAAGCGATGTACATTTCTCACGCCGCGCCGTACCTATATGTCAACCGTCACGGCTTCACCGCTAACGATTGGGTCCAAAATACCGTTGAGTTATGCATAATTTTTCACGTTCCGTAATGTCATTACAATGACGTGACTTTAACACCATAGACCTCCTTAAACACAGGTTATGTTCAGTAATTGCTTAGAAGATAACACACCGCGGTTTTTTGTTTCATATTATTATTATATGTTATTGTGAATTAAGGCCACTGACCGCAGATAGTCTTCAAAAGTAAGTACAACAGCCAGTAAAACCAGATTTGAATCTTAAAAAAAAAATGGCAGTAGTAAAAACTTCTCTTCTGTGTTACTACTGTGTTATGATGGGCATAACTTTGTATGTGTGTAATTTTGCTTGTATCTTTGGATCTTTAAATTTTACTGACTTAACAGCCACCTCACCGGCCCATTTGGTTTAATCTACCTTGATTTTGTCAGTGATAACATTTTAGATTTAATATTCTTCTTTGCTCAAGGAATCTTTTTTAGGAACAGTCCAACTACTTCCTTAATATAGGGAGTCTCGGTAGATTCTGCAGTATATGGTGGTGATGGTGGTGGTGATGGTGATGGTGGTGGTGGTGTATTCTATTCTATTCTAGATGCTGTTAACCATTAAATTGATACAGTCTCAGTCACTTCCTAGAATACAACCACGCACGAGACGATTAGGTAGCATGATTAAAGGAAGACCACACATCAAATTAAAACTTGATACCCTCAAATCTCTCAAGTTAGACACAGCCTCCATCAAAATTACACTTTTTTGGCTCCTAATAAGCAGCAGATGTTAAAAAAACCCAACGGACTAATGTTACAAAATATCTGGTTACACAGTCCAAACACGTTTAGTATAATAAGCCGACAATATGGATGGCCTTCAGTGATACTAACTGATGAATAAACATATTAATGTAAACATATCGACACGGCCGTACGAATACACTCGTCACCAGGAAGCTAAAACTTTGACAAACAAACTTGTTTTTGATGAATTCGGTGATGATCTAAGAATTGAAGGTAAGCGGTAAGATCATAAGATAAGTACCGCTGTAACAGTTTGATGGACTTTAAATAAATCTAATCTCTGCTTATAACTCTTAACCACAATAATGTCAGTAACGCAAAATCTAAATCTTAGATCTTGGTTAAAAGTTACGGCCAGGTGGTAGAATATTGAAAATGAATAAGCAACAGAAAAAAATCACAATAGGAACATGTCGTATAATACGCAAGAAATATTCAAAGTCGACTCAAGCGAATTAAATCGCGGCACCATTTTCAATGCACAGAAAAACTTGAGTTCAAAATGAATGAATATACAAAACTTATAGGTTCATAGCCTACGGCCACTGTGGTCTTTTATCGGTTTTTGCCCACATAACGGAAATCGAGACTGATCCAATTCATATCAAGATTATCAATAGAAAGTTTGCAGGAACAGTTCTAGTACTAAGCGAAGATAACTAGTGGCTACATTGTATTGACAAGACCGCAGAATACATTGTCAATGAACTTATGCAAACGATCTCTCTGCCGACATGCTGTGAAAGTGTTTCTAAAATTGATGTTTAAACATTTGAGGTCAATATTCAATCAATACATCATGTAAAAAGACGAAATGATTGTTTACTTTTTCGTTTTGCGTCGACAATTCATCCGAAATGTCAATATTTCCTGTACGAGCTGTGGGTTCAATGTTTTTGATGCACACGTGTTTGAGAGTGTCTGGACAATTCTCGGGACTTACACCCCAAATGTTTATATAACATAATGTGATTTTACAAATACGTTCATATATGCATGAATCACAATTCACAGCCCAGCAGCAGAACCTCATTGATGTTCATAAAGAATACATGAATGAAATGAAAATAGTGGAACATAAAGATGCCAGATTGCTAGCCTTAACTCCAATATAACTAAAAGCCGGTAAAAAAATCTATCAAGTTCGCTGTACTAAGCCTCCGGTTAGTAGAAAAATCCGCAAAGTGCGATGACTTTTAAATTCTGTTCGATAACCACCTATTACATCAAGCGATTGGTTCTAGAGAATATATAAAAGAAAAAGATTATAGAGATAAAGAACACGAAATAGTATCTATTGTAAGCGAAGATCGTATAGCTAAAGTAAATAAGGCGTTATTTTTTATTCTCTGTAATTCGACCACCTGAGTTAAGGAAACGCACGACTGACTCGGCCTACGGTCACTCTTTCTTCAAATCACGTAACACTATGTGCAGATTGTTTGTTAATAGAATTGAACTAGATTAAACTAAAAAACAAAGTGAGTTGAAGAAATGGTCTCATTCGCGAGTTTGGCTCCAGTAACAATAAATACGATGTAAGTAACGAAGAAGATGGCTTCAATGGCGGAGTTACAGAAGAAAGAAATTATATATTTCAGCGTACATATTGACTCTAGAAAAATATCAGTAATACATAGGTAACAAAACAAAAGAGAGTACTGCAGTAGTTTCTATTAGTAATATTTAATTTATATATATAATAGGTTTCATATTACAATATAATAGAGCTAACAATAAGAAAGATAGCCCATTTACTAATCAAAGAACCCAAAAGTAATTAGATAGCGTTGCAAAATTTCAATTAACTGTCAACTACCAACTAGCCAGCTACTGTAATAGGTGCCGCAGAATTTCTAAAGTTATCCGCAGCTAGGTTCGGCCTTGGCATTATGACCTGTGAAAATGTAACCTTGTGAAACGCTAAAATGTATTTGTATTAATATTTCTTAACTAATCTTGATCTGACGAAACGAATTCTGCATTAGAACGTCATTTTACCGAAAGTCAAAGGTCTTCAAAGTTCAAAACATATATAGCATCTGTAGATGTCAAAAATAATTTCACTGAGATTAAAAATAGAATATTCAGAGCACATTACTAACGCTCTGCCGAGAGCGAATTTGACATCGAAGTAAAAAATAATAAAGTTAACGTTGCACTGCTTTTTTTTTTACTTCACAAAGCGCTCAATAGTCGTTTTTTGGTTCAGTTTTTGCACATCTGTTCGGTCTGAAATAGACTAACAGACACATGGCACTTTCAATTGATGCAAAATACTCTGAGGTCGAGTGAGTCTTCTCAATATGCAAACATGCAAAAAAAAAAGCTTTACAAATTGAACGAATTACAGATCCGGTAAAGGTGCACTGACTCGAAACGTTTTTCTCCTGTTCCATTATTTATAATTTATAATTTAAAACCTTTATTTGTTTCAGAATGATATATTGGCTATAACGACTAACAATTCGGAAAGTTTTAAAATTAATTGCAATTTGCATGTGTTAAACGCCTTTCGTAATTTCCTTTCTTGTTAGCTCAAGATTAAAGCTATATCGACAATCAATGAATTCGCTGACTACTTCAAGTAGACAAAAGACTATTGTTTACTTTCTGACCGACTTATTTTTTGCTGTCTCTACAGGCCGAATTAAGTCGTCTGATGGAAATATTAGATCACTTTTTGTTTTGACAAGGGCAAGGACGATTACAAAATTCTGTATTATAATTCGATTATGCTCCAATTTGCAATTTTTTACCCATTACGCATGTTCTGCATCGAGTTTTGCTTTATAGTAATCAGTTTCGAGGTCTTTGAACTGCAATATAAAACAATACTTACTGAAATTTTAACAGCACTTTTACTTGGAAGCCGACCTTAAAATGTTGGGACAACGTCCGGCCTTCCGTGTTAAGCGTAGAATCCAGTCACTCACACTGAACACACCACTATGAAAATCAAGTTAGCACTTCACGAAAGTCCTGGCACGGCGGGGTCCGAGACTAAACCCGTTCCGGAGGATACCGAATTCCGGTTTGAGAAGGTCACTTTTCGCGTTCGCCGGGTTCAAAACAGACTGTTCCAATTCAACAATGTGCGGGTTGAAAGGAAAGTCTAGGAAAGTTTCGTGTGTCGGGCGAAAACTTTTTTCGCGATGTCGGAGGTTCGGCGTCGTCGCGCCTCACGACACAAGCGTCGCGGGCGGTAGCACGGTGCAGACTGGCGCGCGATGTAAAACTACAGCAGTGTGCAGTCGAAGCCTCCTCGTCACCACATGGGCGCTTGTGTGTGCGGCAGACTTGCAGATTCCTCTACCACTGTATTGAAGCGATGCGTTCGTTGGCTTTAAAGTTTATCCATTGCTGCTTTAGTAGGCATCTGTAAACGTAACATTTGAGAATTTCTTGGGATGGTAGATGAATTTTCCGTGTGCGTTGACACAGGACATGTGAAAAGTATATCCGGGCGAGGTATCAGGTTCTGGAGGTTTGCTCATTTATTGTTATGGGCCGCAGTCGGGTGCATAGTTTTATGAAATTGGCTTTTTGTTCGTACCGTCTGGCTGGCAGGTCCCTCTGGGCTGCGTCGTAAAGACGCATTAGGCTCGCCGGCCACTGAACTTTGCTCGTATTTTCATTAGCGCGTTTTAATTTAAAGTATCGATAGCTTAATGTAACGAAGAGTGGAAAAGTATTTTTTTAATTAATTGATACATTAACGGTAGGCGACTAAACTATGATTTTAACCACGTGTGTCATCATGTTAGCCAATATATCAACTAAAACAAGCAGATGATATCGTACACCAAAAAAATTTAAACTACGGTCACGGTGATTTGAAAATGACACAATGTATGGATGTAAAATTTTAACCCAACCCTACATTGTAACTCGATATTGAATTTAACCCACCCTAAAATGAAACAAAGACCTTCAAGGTCGGCAGTCATGTCAACACCCACAAGAACACATAAATGGCGAAATTGATTATGCTACTAAACAACTAGTAAAATCAAGACTAATAGATTACAACATACCCAGAATCTTTTACTATAAGAATAGAGGAGGCTTATGTCCAGCAGTGGACGTCTTCCGGCTGGATGAATAATTACAGCAGAACATAATTGATAACTTTACTTAATCAATATTGCTTATAAGCCGGTAGTTAATACGCAAGGTGACAGCTAGTCCTATGCCGTTCATATAGTACTAATTACACTCATTTATGGCGATATATAATTAGTAGAGTATGGACATTCTCACTTCTGGTATATAAATAGAGTTATACTTGTAGTATCTGTTTATGCTGTACCTATTGTTTCTAACTTATTAATTAGAGTTGTTGGAATTCTACAATTATTTTTAACTTCATCGTAAGTATTTTGGTTTGCATCGTTATACGTGTGTTAAAGATTTGAATGTAGAGGTGCATGGTTGGTGGCGCCATCTCTTTTTAGGACAACACTAAATGTTTAATGTTGCATTGCTTGTTGTCTAACGATTTAATTCTGATTTTATTCATCTACTACATACTCGTACGTTCTCAACGTGGACGAAAGCGCCCCCTCGTGGGCGCTTGAAACTTTCAGGTGGCAGTAGAAGACCCAGAGAAGAATCTTATATCCTATCTTACAACTATATAATATTACACGTTTAAATATAATCGTGGCAGATTCGCGACAGATGGTAAGTAAAAAAAAGAAGAGCTTTAGAAAAAAAAAAACTTAGTGTGCGTTGGGCTAAATAAGGTGGAAAAACTATGATCTACCTACTACGAATTTTTCATCGTGCAGTTTTACAATAACAAAACTTTTCATTTGAAGATAGTGTCTGTTTAGTCGTCACTGTAAACCAAGATGTCATATCGTCCTTCACCTACTAAATAGTAAACAGTCAAAGAGACACAATGGTGTCTATAAATCCATTCATAAACACATAGTCAATCGAAGTAGATAACAATCTATTGGTAGACATTTAAGACGTCTAACAAATACTGTTACGCACAGGACTTTAACTAACAAGTAGGTTACTGGACACCGAACACTGTATTCTGCAACCAACCTACATTTAGACGTCACAAACCCATTACTTAAACATAAACCCAAAACGCCAAAACACACGTCCACCTACATAGCCAACAAACTTTCCTACTTTATTTGCGTAAGAAATTCGCACAAGGAAAACATTTAAAACATAATAGGTTCCTTACCAGGCGACAGTAAAGGCGTGACTACAAAACATCTGTTACATTACATTACCCACAAAATGTTCCAACTATCCCACGCTCCAAATTAAACCTAACCTATGAATAATAAAATAAACAGGAATTTCATATTGATAATGTGGGCTGGGCTTTAGTCTGATTTATTTTAACATTTACTGAATATTGGTTCAAGCGGACACTCTGTTGTTGCAGTAAAGCCTTAAGGTAAACTTTACTTAGTTATTGCTAAACTGAGGAGTCTTGTTACTTTGTTGTTTAAGTTTATTTGAAACGTTTATTTACAATCTTCTTCGATTTGTTTATCATTATAATATTATTATGGTTTGTCGCTGCACGCATTATTATCATGCCTTCTATAATATGGAGACCACAATCCTACTAATATTAGGTCCTTACATATGAAATTGGCGTTTTGTATGGAAGGAACAAAAAGTCGAATATTTTTTAATATAATATATTTAATTAATCAAAGTATGAACCATTGTTTTCAATGCACTTTTGCCATCTTATAGGTAGTTCATTGATCCCTTTACTAAAAAAACCAGTCGGACGGGAATCAATAAAATCTTTGAAGGCGATTTGGACTGCCCCATCGGAGTTGAATTTTTTCCCTTGCAAAAAGTTATCCAAATTGCGAAAAAAATGGTAATCTGTTGGAGCAAGGTCCGGGGAGTACGGAGGATGTCTAAGACATTCCAATTCAAGCTCTTCTAATTTGGTAGACGTCTGTTGCGCAGTGTGTGGTCTGGCGTTGTCGTGAAGCAGCAGTGGCGTGGAGCGATTGACCAGCCTTGGTTGTTTAGCCGCTAGCTTTTCCATCATGGTTTGTAATTGCTGACAATAGACATCAGCTGTAATAGTCTGGCCAGATTTGAGAAAACTGTAATGAACAATACCGGCACTAGTCCACCAAACGCTTACAAGTAACTTTTTTGGGGTTAATTTTCGCTTGGGGCAGGATTTGGCTGGCTGGCCAGGATCCAACCATTGCGCTGAGCGCTTCCGATTATCGTAACGAATCCATTTTTCATCACAGGTAATGATTCGGTTTAAAATACCTTCATTGTTGTGCCGGTTCAGTAATGTAACGCAGCAGTCGACGCGCGTTTGCCGGTTTGCTTCAGTCAATTCGTGAGGTACCCACCTTTCAAGCTTTTTAATCTTCCCAATTTGCTTCCAGTGAATTAAAACAGTTTTATCACTAACATCGAAGCCTGCAGCTAACTCGGACGTGGTTTGCGATGGGTCCGCTTCCACAATAGCCTTCAATTCTCCATTATCAACTTGGGTCTCAGGCCGTCCACGGGGCTTGTTCTGCAGGTCGAAATTTCCAGAACGAAAACGTTGGAACCAAAAACGAACTGTGTTTTCTTTTGCAACATGACCGCCATACACATCATTCACCCTTCGAGTCGTTTCCGCAGCACTAGTGCCACGGCGGAACTCGTACTCGTAAATAATGCGATATTTTAAATTTTCCATTTTGTAAAATGAGTGACGCAAACAGAAAAAACAGAAGAAAAAATACAAATGAATGACGGTCATCGAAGCACAAATACATGAGTAAATAGCTGGACAAATTTGAATTTGGAATTCCTTACCAAAGAGGAGAAATTCGTGATTAAAGTGGCCAGTACGAAAAACGCCAATTTCATATGTAAGGACCTAATATTATAAATGTGAAAGTTTGTGAAGATGTTTGGATGTTTGTTACTGAATCACGCGTAAACTCTTAAACAGATTTGGACGAAAATTGGCACACAGATAGTTATAACCAGGAATAACACATGGGATACTTTTTATCCCGATATTCCCACGGAATCGACACTTAGGTATGCGGGTGAAACTGCGGGGCGCAGCTAGTACGACAATAAATGAAAACACTGGCTATAGATTACTATAGCCATTGTTTTCATTTATTGTATTTGATCAAATGAATCCTAGCACCGAAATTCAAAGAGTGAATTTTTCAAACAAACTAAAAAGTAGTGATAAAGTGACTATATTTTTTGTCAATCTTTGACTAACTATATCTTTGACTAATTATTGGATACCTATCTTTGATTGAATTTTTGTACGCAGACTGGGAACGTCATTAGATATACGCAGTTTAATTTATTGTCGGCTCTACCTTGTATAACTATCGATTTCAACATCTTTTTCTTTTTCATGGACTCTGCTAACTTCATTCACGATTGGACATAGGTTATGCAAGTTTTGCAAATCAAAAAACCCAAATCACCACCATGTTTTCCTTGTATGGCACGTTCGAGTTTCGATAACATAATATGTATAACATAATTTAAATATTTGGCACGGTCACATCCATGCCAAATAAGTATTTAAATTATTCCAAGTAATTAATAAGATAACTTTAGTCAAATCATCACATCATTAGCGATATTTAATATTTCCTCAAACTCAACTTTGCGACGAAAAATCACGCTGAAAATGACTAAAACATTGATTCTGTTTAAAAACATGGTCAAATAAATAACGAACTACTTATGTTTAATGTATACTGTTAAATGATCAATGTTGCAATAAATTGCAGTCAGTAAAGTATTGGTTAAACTTCAAAGACAACCGCTTCTTTTCATATACACAAGCTCTATCAAGTAAGACCAATATAGCAATTACTGCTGACAAAAGCTTAATAATGCATTAAACAAGATGGCGCATTTTAGACAGCTGGAAACACACTTTTATTACTATTTTATCATTATTTAAATAGATATAGAGATCAATTTTGACTTCAAAATCACTTTAATAACCTCTCTAAAATTCAATTCGAAACTGAATGGGTAACACCTGTTTATGAATTGAGAATTCGAAATTGAAATTTAAAAAAATGATTTAAGGTGATTCCTTCAATACAGCTCGCGAAATTAAAATTTTATTAGGCTGTTTGGTAGCTGGATGCAAATCCTTAAGGAGGTGATAGTTGACACCATTTAGAGCATTTTGAGCCATACATGTCTTATACGAAGTATGTTTTTTTTTAACTGCAAACTTTTAGTCAACCAATACCAACTTTAACTGGGAAAAAAATAAAAAACCTACTTCGTCTAAGACATGTATGGCTCAAAATGCTGTAAATGGTGTTAACTATCACTCCTTTAAAGCTTTGCACTCAGTTTCCAAACAACCCTGTATATTTTGCAAAGAATTTTTGAGCATTCAACTTAAGTAATCCTAAGTTACGTTTGACAAGTTATCAACTTCGAATTATCAATTCAGAAACTGTGAAAGTCTTTCAGCAATTTGCTTATCAATATGTGATTTCGTGTGAAAATCTTTCATCAATTTACTTATCAATATGTGATTTAAATCATGTTCTATTGTGCCTACAATCTACATTATCTCTCCGTTAGTCATGCATAGTGTGCCTAATTTAATAAAAGCAAATAAGGTAATAGTTTTTTAAACAAAAAAGTTAAAGCACCGTAAAGTGGGCCCCTTCACTTAGCCACTGTGGGCTCATTCCGAGTCGCCGTGACGAAATGTCCCAGTTCAGTATTCACACGGTCCCTTCTCTGTAAATTCGCATAATTAGGGGGATATACAAAACAATATAAATTAGCAGATTACGCTACAATGGTAAATTATGCGGCGCTCAAGAATTGTTTGACGGTATACTTCATGAGAGGAAACAGTAGCCGCACTTTTGTATTCAATTTTAAAACAAAAGATAGCTGTTAGCTTTTTCGTCGTCAGGTGGTTCTGGCATTAATTACCTACCGTTCATGATGTGCAATGGGCCATACAGAACTGTTACTGGAGAGGTACGAACAATGTTTGACGATTTTAAGTAAATGACAGTGGCTTTATCCCAGTGGCGGATTTACCAATAGGCTGAGTATTCTAGAGTCTAGGGCGGCAAACATTTTGGGGCTAACATTTTTTTTTAAATATCTTACTGAAATTAAAAAGATTTATATTTATATACCTACCATGTTTTTTTGGAAAGAATAAACAAAGTGAGTCAAATTCAGGCTTCTACCGTAGATTTTATCACATTTGCCGATCTTTACAAATCTCTTTGCAAGTTATTCTTAGCTGATGAACGAGAAAATTTTAAGTATTTTTAAGAAAAGGCGAAGCAGTATTCAAAAGACATGGGACATTATTGTAGAGGTCGGTAGGGGCGGCAAAATTTGAATAGCCTACTGGCGGCAAATGTGTAAATCCGCCACTGCTTTATCCCGATAAAGGCATAAACTACATGTTCTCATAAAAGTTCCCGTCGATGCGATGAATGCTGGATGTAAAAAAAAACTTAAAATCAGTCTACAATCATGACCAGCCTCTTTGAGGTTCCTCTTTATTAGCTCTAGTTTGCATTATGTAAATGTGATTCCCACGATGCATAAATCAATTCAACCCTAATTGAATACCAATTGAAGAAATTAGGTTATTGACGTGCATAAGCATTGAGATTGAAATCTATTGTGGCCTTTATGTTGCATACTACTTTAAATATTGCTACATAATCAGCCTATAATGTTCCCACTGCTGGGACACAGGCCTCCTCTCTATGAGAGGGAGTGGGCCGTAATCCACCACGCGGGCCCAGTGCGGGTTGGTAGATGTCACATTTCTTTGAATTTTTGGTTCTAGGACATGCCGGTTTCCTCACGATGTTTTCCTTCTTACCGTTTTGAGAGCAGTGGTGATGAAATAATTTACACAAAGTAAAGCGCCTGTCTGGGTTCGAACCTACAACCTACAACTCGTAAGTCGCGGCCGATACCACTGGACCACCACTGCACCTCCAAATATTGCTAACTGGCCTGTAAGTTTTGGGTCATTGACCCTATTGCCATCTGACTTCTCAGGCACTATTGAATCTGTATTCCTAGTACCCCTTTCACGAATGCCAAGTAAAATGCTATAGTCACTATTATCACAACGCCATCGACTTCTATAGAAGTTGTTAATGCGTCATGTAAGCATTTTGCTACTAAACTAGTATAAGAAATCAGACTCGTACACGAAGGGTTCCATAACACGTTTTTTGTACGGAGACCCCTCTAATTTTTAACTTTATTTTATTTTTATTATGTTTGGTTATAGCTGCAATAGAAATACACAGTATGTGAACATTTTAACTGTCTACCTATTACGGTTCATGAGATACAGCCCGCTGACAGGCAGACGGACAAACAAACAGAAGTATAGACGGACGGACGGGCAGATGGACGGACAGCGGAAGCTTAGTAATAGGGATAGCACCCTTTGGTACGGAACCCTAAACAGTATCTAGACAAACAAAATAGGATTAGATGGCAAAAATACATTATGTTTATTTGTACTAAGGGTTTACGGTAACGAATATCTGCTTCGTCGCATTATATTATCTGTGGCTTCGTAGAGGGAGTTATAAAGAAGAAGCAATACGATGCATGGCATTGCATTTTTGATAACTGAGGATCCTGTGAAACCGTTAAGGTACCTTAGTCAGTTCCGTCAAAATATCTAGCCCCAAGTATATCCCTTCTCGCTTACCTTTCTTCATCTCCATTCGTATTCATTACCTACAGGCCACAACTCAAAATATTCTACCTGTTAACAAAACAATACTCCAGTTGCTTGATAGGAAAGCCGGCGAGACAAGTGGGCCGCGACCGCAACAAGGTTATCTTAAGTAGCACCTACTTACTGGCAAGATTATATGGCGTACGGCTAGTGGGTTATTACCTTCGCACTAGTTCTGTTTTGTGTGATGGAGGGCCAATAGGATGTTGCCAGGAAGTGGAGATGAGCGTATCAGTAGTCATTGTTGGCACTTCATCTAGGTAACCGGTTGAATACCGTAATTGCAGAAACAATTCGTACAAAGTGTTTAGTTGACGTGTGGGAGTTCCAGTGTCTTAGACATCTTCTGGGCACGCTCGTTCCACCATACACCTCATCCATCGGTTTCCATGAGTCAAGAGCGGGCCCATTCAGCAATAAAAAAAACAATTAATAAGCCTCCTTCTGGCGCAGTCGGGTAAAAAGGCATTGTGTCTCGCTTGGATCCTCGAAGTCGAAGGGTTTATAGACCCTAATGTCGTGTGACGTTGCAAAAGTAAATAGTAGCGACATCTGTCGTGGGAAGATCAACGGGCGAACATCATGGTGGTTTGCGTGACACAAGATACACACTAAGTTGAGAACGGCTAGGTTAGGAAAGTCGCAACGATGCTGTCAAAATCATCATGCTTGGTAAATGGAATGGTATTCGCAGTATATGTATGTCGCTCGTTCCATTGTAGACCTTATCCATCGCTTACCATCATCAGGCGTGATCGAGGTCAAGAGCATATCAGTAATAAAAAAATATTAGTGAAAACTTTGGTAGCTTAATAATTGAGGACCTTGCAGCAAAAGGGAGGCAGATCCAAATTTTTGCTTTTACTGTTTTTTTTCACCTACAATTTCAACAAGGATTAGGACTATCGTTTGATGCATGCACGAGGCACATTTCTTAAACTTGGACTTGCCTCTCTTTTGCTGCAAGGTCCTCAATTACAGTCCGCACCACGTCAGTGTGACAATTCTAATTACTCAATCAATCAATCAACTCAGCCTATCGCAGTCCACTGCTGGACATAGGCCTCTCCCAGACTGCGCCACTACACCCTGTCCTCCGCCTCCCGCATCCAGTCTAACCCAGCCACCATCTTTAGGTCAAATTACTAATAAAGATCAAATTCGCAAAACACGTATTCGTTTGTATGAAACTGGCAGTACTTATCACCTTGCCTATTTCTGCGTCCAAGAATCATAGCTCGTAGTTTGTATGTAAAACATGATTGACTTTATAACTTTCTAAGATCGGCAATACATCGTACACTCGTAGTGTTGCATATATATCGTATAATGATGTTATCCAAAGGCAGCGGTTATCCTTTTTTCATCACACCTTCTTTGGTCTAACCAAATCTAAGCTTCTTCTATAAATCCATTAAAAACATTTTCAACCTGATAAATATTCAGTGTATAGGTACTCTTTATTTTCCTGAACGTGCAGAGCATCATCCATCTCTGCCATCTTAAGTTTTCCTGCAGTATGCCGCATTTTTCATCCAGTCTCATAAACCTACAAATCTAGAACTGGGTCACGTCAATAACGTTTTAAAGCTACGTAATACCTACATAAGGTCTACCTAATACTGGCTAGTATATGAGGTCATTACCTAGGTTTCAGGAGAGGCTTAAGACCTTAGGGATTCTTCTCATTAGGAAGACGTGAATAGGTCCAACAATTGCAGTGGCGGATTTACACATTTGCCGCCAGTAGGCTATTCAAATTTTGCCTCTGACCTCTACAATAATGTCCCATGTCTTTTGTATACTGCTTCGCCTTTTCTTTAAAATACTTACTTAAAATGCTCTCGTTCATCAGCTACGAAAAACTTGCAACGAGATTTGTAAAGAAAGGCAACTGTCATAAAATCTACGGTAGTATCCTGAATTTGAGATTAACTTTGTTTATTCTTTCCAAAAAAACATGGTAGGTATATAAATATTACCTACTCTAGTAAGACATTAAAAAAAAATGTTAACCCCAAGTTTACCACCCTAGGCTCCAGCCTACTCAGCCTATTGGTAAATCCGCCACTGAACAATTGCGTAACACAATCTGAATCATTTTGCAGGCTGTTGCTAATCTATATCTTCATACGTTCGAAAAAAATGTCAGTTCAACAACGTTAATAACGCAATGAATGTTGTTGAACTGTCAAAATTAAAGCTATTGCTACTTTTAGTGTTTAGTACGACCATCCTTTCAACATTATGGACTTTTAAATATGCAAACCAGATTATTTTTCCCACAGATAAACCATGACAAGTAATTATAAAGAAAGAATTATTATTGAATTACCAAGAAACATAAAAAATGTTTAGATAACCAGTAAGTCTTATCCTACAGAATTTATTAAACAACAATAACAACAAGATTTGTGTAAAACATAATCTTCGTTCCGCTAATTACCTTGCAACATACACACGGGAGCGGAGTGCGTCGAGCGTTGTGTCGAAACACACGCACAACAAAAACAACGCATCCGTAAAGTTTGGTTGCCAAACGATTGTTCGTTCGTTCCCAGACAATCGCGGCAGTGTGTTAATTGTTGAAAGCATTCTTTGTGGCATACGATCGTGGTGAGCGGAGAGCAAGTGGTTAAGCAAGTTATGATTATGGATCTGTGATTCGAAACAGGCACCGAAACCATACCAACTGCATTATAACAAGCGAAGCTGCAACTGCTTAAAAGGACTTGAAATAACATTTTTTTTCCAAGAGCACGCTGAAAAAAGCTTAACACTTAATATTTAGGCTGACGTAAAAAAAAAATGTGATAGTGTCATCTAATCTCATGCTTCATTAACCGGTCAAGCGGCGCGCGTCGCCCATTGGCGACGAAACAATAGAAAATCAATTGTGTTTCATTAGCGGAGCTTGACAGATTAAAACCTCTTTCGATTCGATTGATGAAATTCTCATGACAAATCACATGACGAAAACATTCGTAGCCTGGACCTGGAGAAGGACATAGGTTACTTTTTATCCTGGAGATTTGTACCTATTCAAATATTATGAAATAACTACACGCGGACGAAGTCGTGGGCAGCTGCTATTTGTCAATTAAAGAACCTGATGCTTGCAACTTTATCTACCAGTATGTCACAAGGTGTACGAACAACCTAATTGCCCTGAGGTTATCCGGCGCAATTAGAAGAGGTTCCTTATTGTGTTAACGACAGCAATAGGAAAATGTGCCGCATGATCTGCGCACGATTCGATCTAATTCTCTGATGTCAGACGTGTCTGCTTTGTTATGTAATTGTTTCTTATCTTTTTGATTTATATTTAGTGTTTATGTGGGATCTTCGAATATCTTCCGGGTTTGGAGAGAGTGGGTCAGGAATGCGGGCATTATTATCTTCATTGTGATATACTCGTGGACTAAAGTATAATTAATATCTAGATCTGCTAGACATGAGTTTTCTCATAGACCACCAAATGCTTCATAGCGTGTTAAAGGGACCATGAGGCTTCAGTCAGTAGGTCAGCAGGTGCGGTGGGAGCAGTGGTCGCCCAGTGGAAACGGCCGCGACTGACGAGTTGTAGTTGGTAGGTTCGAACCCAGGCAGGCACTTTACTTTGTGTCAATTATTTCTTCACCACTGCCCTCAAAACGGTGAAGGAAACTGGAACAAAAAATACAAAGACATGTGTCATCTACTAACCCGCACTGGACCCGCGTGGTGGATTACAGCCCACTCCCTCTCTCGAGGAGGCCTGTGCCCCAGTAGTGAGAACGTAGGTAATCTATTAAATTGTCAAACTCTTTTTCAATATTGCATCAAACCAAATCAAGCGCGAACTTAGGAGCCAAATTTTCTTCGCTTCTAAAAGTATAAATATTAATAAAAAAAACTAGGTCTTCAAGTAGGAACTCGAAATACTTCATCCTCAACATCATCATCACGATCAATTCCTACCCTTATCCCAATTTATTTGGAGTCGATGCAACATGTCTTTTTCTTCCATGCTTCTTTATTAGTCGTTATCTCGGTAGTCATCCCCTTTCGAACCATAATATCACCATTCACACAGAAAAATACTTCATATTTATAATTTCAGTCAAAAGATCGTCCACTGATTATCCACCTTTCTGGCGCAGCCGTGAGGCACACTTTCCAGCTAATTTCTTACATCGGACTTTACACTTTTTCTTTGATCTTTGTTTTTATCTGATGTATGTATCTGGTGTAATGTGTGTCTTTTAGTCTGTGCTAAATTTATATTTATTTATTAAAACTTTATGCACAAGTAAAAACTGTACAAAGAAAGGCGGACTTAATGCTTGGGGATTTTCTACCAGTCTACCTTAGGGTGACAATACACAGTAGGTGCAATAACGGATATATGTACTTTCTTTCTTTCTTTCTTTCACTGCTGAACATAGGTCTTCCCCAAGCGCTGCTACATCGATCAGTCTTGTGCATCTCGCATTCAAATCCTTACTCATATTTTTTTAAATTTTCGCAACAAAACAACTCAGGAAATCGGCCATCTCCGCCGGTAGCGGCAACAGCAGATTATGCTAAACAAAACCGTAACGAAAGGCAACTGACTTGCGCACGCACAGATATTTGGGACACAATCATTCACGTTTTGTCTTAAAATTCTTGCAAACCGCGAAGAATTGAAAAATCTCATTGTTTTTACTTCCGAGAACAAAAGTTTTGTGTATGAGGCACGTTACTTTAACGTGAATTAGATTTTAAATGGCAACTCCGAGCTGAGTTTTCCCAATGACCTAAGAAACTTAAAGCTATGTTGACATTTTAGTTTAATTAATTTGTACTACAGTGTAAACGTTGATTTAATCAATAGGTTAATTAGCAATGTTAACAACTAAACTGTAGTTCAGTAGTTGACTTAGGTATCATTAGGTACCTATTCCCCGGATACTTAGGGCAAATAGGAAAGAACAAGGAACCTTAAAACATTCATAACCAAATACATTGTGATGAAAATATTACACTGATGATAAATAAAATAAAAAAAAACTTTAAATACATTTTAAAACGTAACAATATCACTAATAAAGAATGATTTGACTATAATTCAGTAACAATAAATTAAATAATCACCAATATTGCATTTAAATTTAAAATTAATTATCAAGTATTAAAAAAATATCATATGAAGACAAATAATAATTCACAATTCACTTATATTGTGGCCTATGAACTCATCGATACTGTAATAGTCCTTCCTCAATAACTTAGCTTCTATCTAGCAGTCAAATAACGTTTCAGTACAAATTACAAATAAAACGAGTAAGCCACAACTATCCATCTCTCTCCAGTACCTAATTTACCCAACTTTATAACTTACTAAACCACCTGGCTGGTATCTGGCCAGTAACTTATAAACCATCAATAACAAATACAATCCAATCCTCATTCATCCCACAGTTATGCTCTACATATTACAAAAGGCACTTTAGATAACTTCGCCGTCTCACTGCCTCATGCCTTCGCGCCCATACATCTCATAAAGATTGTCTCACTCCAGACCACCATGGCCGCAACACCAGGATATCAGGCACAAATAAACACATCAAACAAACAGACCGCGATACACAAACTTTCGCTAAATTTCACGTAGAACAATATCGTTGGTAGACATCATAATTCAATACTATCTGGTACATTAGTAAGGCAGTTATCTTGAGTGGCCGGCCGGCGCAGGCGCCGCGCCCTGCTCCCTCACGCCTTACCATCGGTGCATTTTCACTGAAAACACTCGATAAGATAATATTATATTAATGTGCAAGGAATGGGTAACAAGGACAACTGGGTTGCAGTTTGAATCAGTCAGTTGTACTGATATATCTGGCGTAATTGTGATTTATTTTGCTCCAATTGTGTTGTGTTTGTTTTGTAAAGCTGTGCTGTCGTGTAAGATGTGGACAGTAATAAGACTAGCAAGCATCATATCAACATTTTTAATTCGTTAGTTTTGATCAGTATCAAATATCAGCTTTTCAGTTTCAACCTTAATACAAATATTTTTGGGTACAGGAAGATAAAGAAACTATTAGAAGAGAAAGACCTATTTATTGCCAAACTCCTCATTATAATCGTGGTTTTTATCTGAATGACCAAACTACAACAAAATATCTATATAGGTATATAAAATACAAAGTCCTGACTGTTTGACTGATATATCACCGCACAGCCTCAACCGCTGGTCCTAGAGACATGAAATTTGGAGGGTCCGTTCTTTGTGAAGAGTAGGTGTCCACTAAGAAGGATTATTCCAGGGTTTTTCGAAATTCCACCCCTAAGAGGGTGAATGGGGGTAGGGTGAAATTTCACGCGGACGAAGTCGCGGGCAGAAGCTAGTTATACTATAACAAGCAATGATTTAATCCACACATTAACACCTCGTCTTCAGTTAAGTAAAGTCAAGGACCTTGGTTCTGATTACTTGATATAAAGTCATTAAGAAGCTAGCTTACAAACCCAAGTATGTATTTTAACGAAGTTAAAGAGCTTCCTCATTTACTGATTTAGAGCACTTAGTATTAAGGGATAACATTTTATTTGGGTGATCCTCCTTTAAATACATCTATGTCTATGTTTAGCAGTAGACAGCATTATTTCTTATATTGGAGCAAGATATTGAGGCCAAGGGACGATACATGGTGGAGGCCTGTGTCAATTAAATTATGATAATGATTGAGACTTTGATCTGTACCTACACTACAATAAAAGACACAGTTGCATTAACTTCTCACCTATATAAAAGCTTATAATGACCAGACAAATAGTATGGTCTCCAAGGTCCTGTTCCCATACTTTGCCGACTGGGATTCAAGTCGTGACGATACTGGCTTAGAAACCAACGAGTCTCTACAAATCCAATTATCGTTCAGCTTTGAGAATTTAGGCATCATCAGATAATTATTTGGGAGACACAATTGTCCGGTACTCAAGTATTTCAATCCAGTTTCCTTCGACCAGATCTTAAGAAACACAGTTGCATTAGCATTTCAACTACAAAAGCTAAAAATTATCAGACAAATATAATGGTCTCCGAGGTCCTGTTCCCATACTCTGTCGACTGGAGTTCAAGTCGTGACGGCGCTGGCATAGAAACTTAGGAGTCCATGCAAATGGGTAGTTTCCAATCATCGTTCATCTTTGAGAATTCGGGCATCATGAGATATTTTGGAAACATAATTATCCGGCAGTCAAGTATTTCCTTTATCAAAATCCAGTTTTCTTCGACCAGCGATTACAAAACACAGTTGCATCAACATCTCACCTATAAAAGCTAATAATGACCAGACAAATGGTATGGTCGCCGAGGTCCTGTTCCCATACTCTGTCGACTGGGGTTCAAGTCGTGCCGGTGCTGCGCTGACCTTTGTCAACCGCCACAGAGCAGCATGCAGATAGCCGACTGCTTGTAAAACAAGGGATATGTCGGACGGATTATGACAAACGTACCGCTGGATAAGGTTGCGTGTTTGTGTGGGGTTTGTGCATGAGTATAATTTGAGTGAAGATAGAAATAGTACCAAAGTGTAAGGAGAAACACGATGATATGTATCAATTAATACTTTAAAGTAAAAAACTATACTAAATAATAAATCTCTTAAGCCTCACTAAGATTGCAACCATGACGTATTGAACTCGTGTTTGTAAGATTTTGTTGTAAAAATCTAAAAATAATTAATTAACTAATAGAATGAACCTAAAAATACTTGGATGATGAAGTAGAATCCTTTGATTGGCGCCATAATATCTACGGTAAAATAGCTGCATCAATGTGCAATAGAATTATGAATATTATCAAATCCAATGATCCAACTCTTTACTAAGAAAGAAATCGGACACCTTTTTTTCCAGTCATCCATTTCAAATTAAGATTCAACTTAAAACACACGTTCGGTTCCACAAATTCATTTATTTTATTAGTAAGACGTCTAAATTCAAAACGTCTGTATTCCGAGACTGTCTCGTTTCTGAGTCACAACTTCATGAAGAGTGAAGTTTTTGTGATTCATTCGTGAGTTTTGTGACGGGTGAGTCAACGCCCAACTTAATACCTTCTAGGGCGCACAACGCGGGATGACGTGATTTCTCCGGTTTTCCAAACTTTCGTTCTTGTTTGAGGCGTCGGATTTTCTTGATGAAAATAATACCTACTTTCCTTTCTTTACCCATGTTAATTATATAATACTTTCAAATGTAATCCAATAGGTAGTCACAAAGCTTTATGTAGAATAATCTTAAGTTTGGGGTAATTATTAATTACCTACTTGACTCTTGGAAGGGTTCTAAGGTTTAAAGATATTTTATTCTCAAAAAAGACACAATGATACATGAGAACAATGCCTAAAAAAAATGATATAAAGTTCGTCACAGATGTCACGGTACTAATTATGATACATCCATCCAATGCATGTAGCTTTTAAGTAGGATGTTATTTGCAATTAAATATGCAGCTAATTGAGTTTTGAATGCATTGAATGAGTGTAATTTTGTTTTTGTTCTTTCTACTGATATTATTTAAGTTTCATCAGTATGTTGCCTCTTTTACGGAGCTTTTGCACCATTCATCAGTTTAATCCCGTTCATCAAAAATATATGAATGAAAATTTCATAAAACTGTTCCATTCAGAGAAATTCTTTCATAGAATTCCTCATAAATATTCATAATCTTTGTTCAAATTATAACAAGCGATATCGCGCGGCCATGCCTTACATTTCGATATAAATCCTCAGTCCATGGCCTATTGCGAAATACTTGTAACACCGTGTTGTTTCTGTAATGTTTACCGCCCGGGAGTGGGTGGCAAATTCATTGTTATTGGTTTTAGCCATATTTGGACCTTCTAAGGGTATTCTATTAATAAAGCTAGGAGATGTAAAGACTTTATTAGTAAATCCTGGGGTATTATTGAATTTAGTAGCTTTATTTGGGATGATAGTAGAACCATTATCATCGTTTATGTTGATGAGTTTGATTATAATGGTGTCTCAAATATTTGTAATCTCTTCAGATATGTCATCTTCAACATCTGTATTTGTTTTATCTTAATCTGTATCGAATCTAGTAGTTTTCAAAAATCCACTCTTCAGAGACTACCTTCCCACTGACTAGTCTTCCCATAAAATTTAATTGCTCTCAATATGTCCACATCAATTCTTTCTCCAGTTAACTTAACCTTAGCCACCGCATACGCTAGATTATTCCACATGACTTCTTTTGGACTGACAAGTAGCCAGTACATTTTATTATTCTAAATAAAACGTAACACAAAATTACAGCAATCACGAACGATTTATGTAGATAGCCTAGTGTCTATCGTTTAAGATCTAAATCGTGATGCATTGGAACCTTTGACTCTTGCTTACTTTCAAGGCTAAGGAGCTCATATTTTTTATTTGTTTACCAGCAACTTTTGCATTAAGATTAACCTGCAAGAATTTCAAAGCTTAGGGTGACACGACATATTTTCTTTAAACTCGTTTTCTATTCGAAACTAATATTTGTACTTTCTTTCAATATTAATCTTTTCATCACAAAATTAATCCTTTCATCATAGATTTATGAATCATTTAGGTATAATGTATAGTAATGTATTGCACTTCTTCATTATTTAGATAAATGCTCATCAGAAAAGCCATAAGTAGCAGTTTATGCAAATTAACAACAGTTATCATAAATATAGAAATATCCAATATTGATTATGGAGAGAAATCAATATCAATCGGATATAAGTTGCAAATGTAGCGGCGCATGCGTACAGGCCTGACTGTGATTGTATGCGTGAATTTATACATGTGTGCGTCTGCGCAGTGAAACGTCCGTGCAAGGCGAACCGCCTGCACTTGCTCCATTGTAGGGTGGATATGGATTGCGGCTGATGAGAAAATACCTTCGGTCAACAATATTACTGTTGTTTATGGTTATACTGAACGTTAAGGTTTTGGGATGATTTGCTTGAACTCTTGGCTCCAATGAATGAAACTGGCCGTGTGATCAGCTAAAAGGATAAAACCAAACGCTTCGTTCGAATCCGTATGCAACTCGAAAAATCTAGATAAGAATTTTGTAGCGGATTAGAAAACAATTCTGTCGTAAAAAGTGATGATCAAATTCAGGATAGAAAAAAACTAGGCGAGGTTTTATTGAGTCATCGGTAATATACCTACATCAAATAGTTTATTGTCTGCGAGGAGGTCCAAGGAGGGAGTTAAATAACTCGGCAAACAGGATTGATGACCAGCAGGATCCAATGATATCATAGTGAGATCACCGATCTACCTGACAGGCGTAGCAATTATGTTATTATCATCCCAAGTTCGTTCGGACGTTAGAGTGGAAAATTCAATGGAGCTTTTATGAGCCTTCAAATTGTATGAGGTATTCTTGTCCTGGGTATTAAGACATTCAAATATGTTATGCACGTGTTTTTTTCTATATTTTACAACTTTATATTCGAACTCTCTCGTAAATGTAGATGTTAAGATATGACCAATTGAAGATAAAGCAGCTCGACGGACTAATTGGACATCAGTTAAGCCTTGAAAAATTATACCTTGAAGCTTGCATTTGGTTATAAACGCGAAAGATTTATTTCATCACGATCATCATCAGATCACGTGTCAATCCTCTTGCTCCTGAGCCAGCCTCACCCAGGTTCACTTATTTTATCAAATTTATCCAAAACCTTACCCATGGAAAGTTATGTTCAAGAAATGATACAGCTGAATATTGCGCTACCGTTACACAACACCAGTCATTTTCAACGGTTTCTTCATAAACAAAATCGTAAACAAAGTCATAGTCACCGCACGTCACACGCAGCTCAACAGGTTTAGTGGGTCGGGCCGTTCGCAAACACACTGCCCTTATGTATTTGTCCACCTCTCATGTCGTCACCAAAGCCACCGCTTATATTAAACCAATACTTTCGATGCCTCATTTAGAAAACCATATAAAAATAAAGCATGCAACTGGTCCTCAATAAGGTAAAGATAAAGTATTGATTACGGAGTTTTCTTTGAATGTGAGATTTATTGCCTCGTCCAGGTACTAGTTTAGTTGAACTTGAGGGACCAGTCAATCAGTCTTCAAGTTGCTTCGAGTTTTTTTTGCGATAATTTCAAGGTAGTTGGTTTCTAAGGTGCTCTAGGTGAGATGGGTGAGTGGGTCAATGTTTGTGTTCCCATGAAAGTGGAAGTTGACTATGGGAAATAGGGTAAAGTGAGACCACGCCGACATGTGCTCAATGGCCTGTACTTTCTTGAGCCATACATTATGTTGATGATGCTAGCATAAAAAGATGCGAAAGTGTATCACAAGGAACTATAATTATGCTGCACCCATCGAAATGTCATTTGATTAATCTGATTTTTAAATTGATTGCTAGCCTATTCCGGCATTGTGATTGCTATCATTATTTTAATATCAATCATAATTAGAATGGGATAGGTGCAGCAAGAAATGGATAGGTAATGTACTCAATGGAACCTGTAAAGCTTTAGAAGAAAATCGATCGGGAAGAATAAAATGAGGAATCTTATTTTGATAATTATTTTAAGGCGAAAATTTATAAAGGAACAGGAAGAAGGTCATTATTTGAAACACAGCCTCAATGCTGAAAGTACCTAAAATACGTAGCAAAGCAGTATTCTCGTCTCCATACGAACCTACGAATATGTTAAGAAAACAAATGAAGTCTCCAACGTTCCAGAAATGCCTCAAATCTTGTCAGACATGTTGATTGTCCCATTCATGGATCCCCATTCCTCAATGACCGTTAAGGTTAAAACATAGCAAACAATACCAACCGGTTAAAAGCCTTCTACGAATTTTAATGTTGTACTACGAAACCAGTAAGTATGTATAGTGGTTAAGTGATGTTTGTTTTTATTTATTTTTTATTGCTGAATGGGCCAGCTTTTGACCTCGATCACGCCTGATAATAAGCGATGGATGAGGTATATGATGAAACGAGCATGCCCAGAAGATGCCTGTTCACTCTTGTTTTGGTAGGGATGTAGGTATAAGATGCAGTACGACGCTCTTCAGGGTAAAGCCCTCCTTTACAAATATTGAATTCAGTCTTGACCAGAGGTTAATAATCACCAAGATTAGCCCTTGAACTGGTTCCAACGAAATTTATTGTGTTCATCAACAGATACAAAACAAGTCGCTGTTACACAATTTAGGAAGCTGCTTTTCACAAACTATCCTTAAAAAATGATACATAGGACATACATTATACAACTATATAATTAAACAAGAGCGAACTCATGAACCTCCTCTGACGAATTCTAGTAATTATTCCAACAAATAGTAGGCCATTATTAGTCATTGTAGGCCCCATAAGCCTTTCTCTCAAACACCAAAAATAAACGAACTTCACATGACAAAACGACTTAACGTACTATGTTCCACATAACAATCCACGTAATGGACATTAACGTAGAAAACGATTTATCTTGTACTCAAAAATATTTGCCAAAACGTCTTAGCCAATGACATAACGCCAAATGACTACCATTATGATGATGAATGACGCTGAATGCTTGAGCACGCGCAAAACTAATATGTTTTATTATATCTATCAATGACAAACTTAACTTTACCGTCCAAGAAGACCATTTAAATTTGAATCCCATCGTATTGTGAAGTACAAAGTCTCATTTTAAGGTTAAAGGGTGCTTTATCGATTGTAAATGTAACTTTGTTATAGATTTAAGAGTTGTATAAGAAAGCCGCGGGGGTGTGAATGAAGTCTTTAATCACAATATTAAAGACTTCAGTATCGGTTTGGTGAAATTTGTTCAAAGATAGTGTGATGTTAAGTGGGTAGTATTAATTTATGTTATTGGATAACTTGGGTAAGGAGACGGTGTCATTAGTCACCATTAAGTTAAGGAAGACGGTAATAGAGCAATGGAATTATATCTAACGATAGTAATTTATTGGGTAATTTAAATTTATAACTGGTTAGAGTAACTATAGAAAATGTATGTACCTAACTCGTTAAGTAAGTATTGGAATGAAATTAAATAAGTATTACTGAGGCTGCTAATTAATGCAGTTGAAGATCTGTATAAAAATAAGAATATAATTATTCTACGAGTATATGAAAAGCATGTAGGTTCTTATGTGTTTTGTAACACCAGTCACGAGTCAGTCAGTCATTAGTCACGATTTTTTAAATTTACTCTTGCTATCTTGAAAATTTTATCAAAAAAACCTACAATCATTACTTTGATGTTAGGCAAAAACTGAATCTACAAGTAGATAGATCTAAATATAGTGACAAAGGGCAAAGTTGCAACTTACTGCAACTTTGCCCTTTGAAGCACGGGGCAAAGTTGCGTGGGCCTCATAATCGTGATTATCCAACTGTCTCCACGTCAAAACTTTGCCCTCCCCAGCAAAATTGAAACCAATAAATTCAAAGAAATTACATACAATCATCAGAAAGTTAAATTGCTATACTAAATCGCCGGCAGCGGTAGGGAATTAAGAGTTTTATCGCGGGACATTTTTCACCAGACGGACATACACCGACGTGTCATTATACCACATAACATCGTGCAAATTGATGGGTTAACACGAGTTATCATGTTTGTAACTCTTTACGGCGAATCCGTTGGACAATGCTGTAAAAGGAACGGCAATTAAAGATGAGGTGTTGAAAGTTGAGAATAGCGCCATCTAGCGGCGAATAGTGGAATCAAAAGGCATTACTTCTTGAAGAGTACCTAGTAGTTTTTTATGTAGCTTACTACTTACCTGTTCTTTCGGTGAAAGTGAGGAAAAATTACAATTGCTTAGTATTAACATGAAAACATCTCCACTGCGGAATATTATTTTGTTTTTAGTGTCAATCGAAAAACGAATGCAAATAGGTACCTACCTACCTACGGTAAGCAATCTAAGTTTTACAAATATTGTTGCAGAGCAAATTGAATGATGCTACTGCCCAACCAGCAAACCTTCTTGATAAGTACCTATGTCATTTTTGTTATACAACGTGTTTTTTTTGATATCCCATAACTCTAGGGGGTCATTGTACTCATCATTATGAATAACTTTTACTATAGGACCAAATCTGAAATCGCGAAAAAAAAAATCAGCTGTTCCCTACATTTTGACGAGTTATGCGAACATAAATGTAGGGAACAGCTGATTTTTTTTACTCGCGGTTTCAGGTTTGGTCTCATAGTAAAAGTGGTTCATAATGATGAGTACAATGATCCCCTAGAGTTATGGGATATCAAAAAAAAACACCTTGTATATTCTAACATAGAGAGTACCAGTTTCCCACAATCTATCCTCTGGTAACCATAAAGTTGAGATGTTTACATTTGTCAAGAAAAATATCACCATACAACGAATACACAAGGCAGAGCAATATATTACCTCACAGGAAATCCCATTAGCTGCTAATTAGTAGCCATGAATAGCTGTAATTAATTATTTCTTACTTACTATTTCTAAACAGTTCCTCGTTATTCATTTACGGTGTTTCCCTTTTCTATAGATGCGGATATGTATTTAGAACTTTCCTTAAATCTTCTCAGATTTTTAATTAAAGGTAACATGGGTGTGTGATGTTAAATGGGTATTATATAGGAATAGGTTATAATAATCAGTTCCTATAAAATACCCATTTTACTTAAGTGCAAGCCATAAGCACTTAAGGGGCCGACGGAGCATGCGTAGTTCATACAAACGTAATACCTACCTACTAAAATAATTTTTAAATTAAACATATTCTTAATGTAGTGTGTATTTATACCGATTGGATTACAGAATATCTAGGTTCCCAAATGTATATTTTGAATGGACACTGATTTAAAGACGAATTATGAGAAAAATAAGGTTTTGCTATAGAAATTTGAAATTCCTCATATCTCTTCTTTATATCAGAGTCCTTTTAAAATATGTATATGTATATTTGGGAACCTAGATATTCTGTAATCCAATCGGAATAAATACACACTACCTACCTTAAGAATATGTTTGATTTACAAATTATTTTGGTATTACTTTTATCGCCGGCGGCCCCTTAAGTCAAATATTTTTGCAAGCAAAAAATTTTACTGAAGTGTTTATGGCTTCCGAGTCTAGTATTTTAGTTTAGGAACATCAAGGACATATTTTCTTTCATACCTACCTACATTTACTACTTGATTTTAAACAGCACCTATCTTGAAAATGACAGCAGTTTGTTATTGATTTTTGATAAATATTTCCCATTGACAAAGACTGCTTAACGATTACATCTGGGCCCTCCCAGATGTAATCGCTAAGCTGTCTTGTACAATCACTGCTTAAAAGGAAGAGATCTTTTTATAAGGTACTTTATTCCGTCGTCAATAAGCCTATTGCGGCTTATTCATTTTCTTATGTCACTTAGCTGAATCAAGATGATTCTTGATCATGACATAGCAGACAAACTGACAGAATTTTCTTGTAGGTAACTGATACTTGTATATGACCAAACCATACACTTAAGGTGAATGTGCCATGGTAGACCGCGAAATTTAAATTTTCTTACGTTTTTTGCAATTTGCAGATCAGTGTCAAAACACTTTTCCATACGAGATTTGTCCTTAACGGTAGAAATCTAACTTAGAAAGATGTATTAATGATTCTAATTATTATAATTCTGTAAATACGCACCTGTTATAGTCGCGAATCATATTTTGATCAAGATACAACCTGACACTGACCTACAAATTGCAAAAAACGTAAGAAAATTTAAATTTCGCGGTCTACCACTGCGCATTCACCTTAATGGTGGTCATGTGCATTAAAATGTAAACATACAATTTTATTGTACTTTCCCATTACGAAGCACAAAATATCGATCCTTACACGATTTCGTAAAAACATAAATTAAATAAAACTTCATATTACAGAACGTGAGCGTGCATTTCATCATAATATCAATATTACTACAAAAAACTTACAAAATGTATGTAAGCACATATACTTGTTGTACTTGAGTATCGTAAATATTTATTTTTATATGCACTTAAAGTGTTTGTGGGAAGATTAACGACATGTCCCAATACTTATGTAAACAAATTAACATCGTAAATCTGTATACCTAGTCTTGTAAATATTTACCTACTTTTCACACAACGGTACTAGTTTTCTTAAACTAAGCTTCCTCTTTTTCGTCTTTGGATGCTTTAGGAACTTACCTACATCTGCAGTGCTCTGAACCCAGTTTTGGATCAACAATATTTTATTATCTGTCTAAACCTTATAATATGGCATTAAGCTCAAATCATACAAACTACTTATTATACTTCGCGCTTCGTCCTCGAGATTAGTATTTTACATTATAGACAACATGTAGTTACGCCGTTAGTGTTTACCGCTTTGCACTGTGGTTGAGAGTATTTTTTTTTTTTTTTTTTTTTTTTTTTGTGGGTACTTTACAAACCCTAGACTGTCATAGCTCGACTTCCTCCGGTCATTCGCAGTTTAGTGCTCGACCGCTCAACACGTATTTTTGATTCGCGCTCCTCACGTACTAAAATGCCAAAAAGAAAACGGTCGGTAGAAGACGAAATGTTCCATTTGATGCGTAAAGTGAAAAAGTTAAAACGCAAGATCCGTAGGACAAAGTACAGTGACTCGGATAGTGATTCCCGAGAAGAAGATTCACCAACTCGTGATTGTGCTACAAGGATGCGAAGCGAAATTCATCTACCAGGTACCTACCTACATATTATTTTCTTATGTGTTTTTTACACAATTACCATAATACTTACCCAGACGAATGCAACCGAAATAGTCTGCGGGACTATTTCACCGCATTCAAAAACATAACGGTAACCGTACAATTCAGCGGGAATTGTACAAAACCGAAAACTGATAACAGTAGTTATCGCAATCAGTGCCCCATTACGAAACATGATAAAATGTAACTTAGTAAAGTCTATGTCTATGTAATGATAAGCAATAATTTGAAATTAAAATTGCCATATTTTGCTAACTACCCACTTACTATTTGAAAAATTCTATAAATTCATTGATGATAATGGGCGCTGTGTTTTTATATAATTAAGTCTGGAAAAATAAGCATAACAATATGCTAAAATAGCAGTATTCTCAGAGCCGTCATCGGGACGAACTCGATACATTGCTTTATTAATTAAAGACAATTACAATAATTGCAGTACTCTTTACAGAGTCACCTTGCTCACCTCTGAACCCAGATATCTGGTTATCAGACTCCCCTGCCCATGTCGCACATAATGATTGTCAGATTACCGAGCAAATTATAAACGATGTCTGCCAAGAAATCCCAGCGTCATTTCCAACCAATGATTCTGACAAAACCGCCTCGGTCTTGGCTCCTGAAAATCCTAGCCAGGAAGAACCTCAGGTGTTAGACACTGACACACTAGAAATCTTAGGTGATGACCCATTATCACAAATTAAGTATAACAAAGATATACGTCCGGAACTCGCATCGCGTTTACAACATCTTGCCCAAGAAGGTCTTAGCAAAGAAGTAAAAAAGACTCTTATAGCAAAATATCCCTTGCCCGCGAACTGTCTTTACATAGGAGCACCTAAAATTAACCCTGAAATTAAAGCAGCGCTCGCTGATATCGCTATTAAGCGAGACAAGGGTATTGAGGCTAAGCAAGTGCAAATGGCGTCAGCTGTATCTTGCTTAGGCGAAATTATTACATCACATCTTAACTCGAAAGACAGGGATAACGAGATGCTTCAAAAACTCATGGACGTCGCTCGCCTTCTTTGCGACATCCAACACAATGATTCTGCCACTAGAAAACATTTCGTTCTATCGTCTCTTAAAAAAGATATGAAAGAACATCTTACGAGCACAAAAATTGATTCCTTCTTGTTCGGGGAGAATTTGGCTGAAACAATTAAATCTGCGAGGGCCGTGAACAAATCCGGCGTCGAATTAAAAGCAGACGATAAAACCCAGCCCAAGAAATCTATCACGTCGTTTCCAAAAAACCGGCGAGCTCCTGCCCCGACGCGCAGGCATCCGGGTGCTACGAGGAGCCGCGGGCCTGCAGCCCCGCGAGCCCCTGCGCCGCCGCCGCCAGCGTACGGCCCCTACAGGACAGCGTGGCCGGCACCGCCGCCGCCTCCCCCGCCGCCGCCTCCGCCGCCGCCGCCAGCACCTCCTGCGACTCGCCGCCGATACTAAATGCAGTTAAGTACGCTGGCCGTTTATCATTGTTCTACCCTCAATGGACACAAATCACAGACGACCAAACCATCTTGTCGTGGATCAAAGGATACAAAATACTTTTTTCATCTCCAGTAGTCCAAGACACGTTCCCCATTCCACGTGATTATACTGATTCTGAACGTACACAGCTTATGGAAGCAATAAACAATCTTTTACAAATAGGTGCCGTCTCAGAGTGTAAACCATGTAGTGGCCAATACTTGTCAAGCTTTTTCCTTACACCTAAATCTAATGGGAAAATGAGGTTCATTTTAAATCTTAAAAAATTAAATCAATTTATTACTCCTGACCACTTTAAACTTGAAGATTTACGTACTGCTCTAAAATTAACATCTAAAGACTGTTATATGGCCACTCTTGATCTAAAGGACGCTTACTTTTTAATCAAACTTCATAACGAATCAAAAAAGTACCTTCGTTTTGTTTTTAATAACAGAATTTATCAATTTAACGTCCTACCTTTTGGATTGAGCACGGCACCTTTCATTTTCACCAAAATTATGAAACCCGTTGCGAAACGTTTACGGTCTATTGGATTATTATCCACCCTGTATTTAGACGACTGGTTATTATTTGGTCAATCGTACCAGCAATGTCGCACAAATATTGATACCACTAAAGATCTGCTTATTTCCTTGGGTTTCATTGTTAATGAAGAAAAAAGTGTCCTCGTACCCTCACAAACATGTAAATTTTTAGGAATGATTATAAATTCACCAAGTATGACTCTTAGTTTGCCTTTTGAAAAACGATTGCGCATTCATTCTGAATTAGAACACTTTATTAAAGTAAAACGCTGTAAGATCAGAAAATATGCCCAACTGGTAGGTTTACTTGTATCGGCCTGCCCCGCTATTGAATACGGGTGGTTATACACCAAAGAATTAGAACGCTGCAAATTCCTTAATCTACGTGACCATAATGACTACGATACATTCATGAATATCCCTAATTCTGTTTTACCAGACATTCAGTGGTGGCTCGGTTCCATAAATCACTCCTCTCGCCGTATCAGAGATGATGATTATAAGTTTGAAATATACTCTGACGCCTCAACAACGGGGTGGGGTGCCTGTAGTAATAGTAACACGGCAAGTGGTCAATGGTCACAAAGTGAACAAGAACAGCATATAAATTATCTTGAGCTGCTTGCCGCTTTTATAGCTCTCAAAATCTTTGCCAAGGATTTGCATGATTGCCAGATACTCTTGCGAATAGATAACACTACCGCGATATCTTACATCAACCGGATGGGTGGTATTCAATTTCCTCGTCTCACTCAAATAACCAGAGATATCTGGCAGTGGTGCGAATCCCGAAAGCTTTACATCTTCGCATCATATATAAGGTCTTGCGATAATATAGTAGCAGACGCAGAGTCTCGTAAAACACATCCAGACATTGAGTGGGAATTAGCTGACTGGGCGTTTCAACGTTTAACGATTGAATTTGATTTACCGGAAATTGATCTTTTTGCAAGTCGATTGAACAATAAATGTCCAAATTATATCTCGTGGCACAGGGACCCAGACGCTATGGCTATTAATGCATTTACGATATGTTGGTCCAGCTACTATTTTTACGCCTTCCCACCTTTCTCAATGATACTCAAAACACTTAGGAAAATTATAGCGGACAAAGCGCGTGGCATCTTAATTGTTCCATTATGGCCCACACAGGCTTGGTACCCGTTATTTAAGAGCCTCCTTGTATCCAAGACTGTTACGTTCTCACCCGAAGATAACGTCTTGTCATTTCATTCCAGCTCCCGCCGAATACACTCCTCCCTTACCCTGGTTGCAGGAGTGTTATCCGGGAGGCGTTAACAAGAAGAAGTCTACCAAAGGCCTCCTTAGATATCATGGTATCCTCATTGTCGGATAGTTCAATAAGACAATATGATGTATGTCTCCGTAAGTGGTGGCTCTTTTGTCAACATAACTCTGTTGATTTTTACAAAGCATCGGTTCCTATTATAATATCCTTTCTTACACAAATGTTTAACGAGGGATGTCAATACGGGACATTGAATTCATATAGATCTGCCCTTTCATTGACACTAGGCCCAGCCTTAGCAAAAGACGATAGGCTTCAGAGATTTCTAAAGGGTGTATTCCGAATTAGACCACCACTTCCAAAATATAATTTTACTTGGGACACTAACGGCGTCCTAGATCATCTAAGTTCTTGGTTCCCTAACGAAGACTTACCTCTAAACCAACTGACCAAAAAGACTATTACCTTACTTGCCCTTACAACAGCTCACAGAATGCAAACTCTTTCAAAAATTAAAATTGTTAACATCGAACTTCTTAACAATAAAATAATTATAAAAATCCCAGATTTTATAAAAACTTCTCGCCCTGGCGCTAAACAACCAATTCTTTTCCTACCTTACTTTAACGATAAGCCCTCCATCTGTCCTGCCAAAGCAGTAGAATGCTAATTAGAGAAAACTTCATCGTTACGGAAATCTGTGAGCCTGTTTATAGGTATGAGTAAACCACACAAAGCAGTTGGCTCACAAACACTCAGCCGCTGGGTAAAATGCACGCTTGGCGAGTGCGGGTTAGACACCAACATATTCTCAGCGCACAGTACCCGCCATGCCGCCACGTCCCGTGCACAATCTCTTGGGGTCAGTGTTGATTTAATTCGTAACACCGCAGGTTGGAGTGGCAACTCCAATACTTTTGCCAAATATTATAAAAGACATATTGTCAACGAGGATAATTTGTCATTTGCAAGGGCCATAATTAATCAATCAGAATGTTAAGTAAACAAGTATTTTATTTAGTTCTTCTTATAAAAATACATATAGTAATGATGTTTATTATTATTAAGTAATAATTGTATTCAGTTACTAAGAGTAAAATTATTATTAAATTTGGTTTTGTCACATAAAATGTAGTTGATTGAATAAAGTTAACTGAATAATTAAAAGGGTATTATTAAAACACTTTCTTTTGTCCTGACTCTCAAAGTCTACATGTTGTCTATAATGTAAAATACTAATCTCGAGGACGAAGCGCGAAGTATAATTAATGATTAAACGAACTTACCTGAGTGAAGTTCTATCATAATTATACGAAGCGCTTCGTCCGAAGAGATTAGTATGCACTCCCAACCCACCCATCATACCCGTATGTTACAAAAGAAAGGTTTTTGATGTCAATATATGAAAACTCTAAACTAAATGACCGGAGGAAGTCGAGCTATGACAGTCTAGGGTTTGTAAAGTACCCACAAAAAAAAAAAAAAAAAAAAAAAAAAAATACTCTCAACCACAGTGCAAAGCGGTAAACACTAACGGCGTAACTACATGTTGTCTATAATGTAAAATACTAATCTCTTCGGACGAAGCGCTTCGTATAATTATGATAGAACTTCACTCAGGTAAGTTCGTTTAATCATTAATTATTGCAAAGTATCCAAAGTGATTCATACCCTATTAGCAGAACTGTAGCGATTACAATTGAGGGGCAATTTGCGTAATTTTAAGAACGTTCACAGTCTGATCTCAGTCTCGATCTGTCAAAAATACCTCTAATTTCCCTACTTAACTTATAACATCGCCTTGGATGATTCTGTAAAGGTGTTATAATTGTGGTTTAATAAATAAATAATAAATATTTTTTTTTACAAGTTTTTGACATTGATTGTCACTGAGATGAGATTGCGACTAGATTTTGAACGTTTTTAATTACGGGAATTGGCATTCTGTTATTTTCATTATCTTTCATATTCTAAAAACAAGCTTTAACTTAAAAAAATACTTTAATGGACTCTATTTTACCTTACTGCGGGAGGAAGGTAATGTTATTACTAACTTTTGAAGTTGTAAAAAGTGTGTTATTCCTATACGTTAGGATATAGCTAATACGGCCATCTCCTAAATTTAATGGCGCTAGTAGACCAACATAGCGACATAACCACTAGGCCATTGCTTCTTCGTGTTATATAATATAATCCCGTCCGATTAACATTTACGTTTGACCCATCCAATTAACAGTGATGCCAATCTAAAAGCTCATCACAACTTGTTAAATAAAAGTCAAGTAATGTTATAACTATAGGTACAGACACAGGCACATCAAGCTACACGAAACTGTCAAATTTTCCCAATCAACTTTGAACCTTATGGTTAAGCGATAAAGTTGAAAATTTATTAAAGAAATTTGACAGATTGTAGTAGTTTGATGTGCTGGCGTCTGTACATTGTATTTAGCTTGGTGTAGGTCATGTCTGCCAATTAGCTTCGGTAACTATTAATTTCTACTTAGTCTGTTTGCTTAGCTTAATTGCCTAGACTCCTAAAGTCATTAGTCAGTCATAACCTATGTACAGTCAATAAAAGAGATAAGTATGCAGGATCGTCGGATATAGTTGAAGTTTAGTAAGAAGCCGATGGATTTTCTCATTTATCAAATTAAATTTCAGTCGACAACATCGATCGGTTTCTTACTGAACTTCAACTACATAATAATATATCCGACGATCCTGCATTCTTATCTCTTTAGTTCACTGTATGATATTAGAAGCCTTTTTCCAAGACTTGTTACTTCTTATTACCGCCGCGCTGGTGGAAATTATAATTTAGGGATGAAAGAAACTATGAAAAATTTATGACGTAGACATTTTGATAGAATAGGCATGCGACTTATAGAGCAGAGGGGTTATTACGTAACAGACTAAAAGTTGCAACGGCTTTCATTTTGACAGTTCTACAACATTCATTGCGGTATCACGTTGTTGAGCAGACAATTTTTTCTAACACATGAAGCAATGGATTAGCGATATCCTATAGTGATTGAAAGTTGTGCTTAATCAGAAGTGCGATAAAGTTTAAGATTATTTAGATCATCGAAAATTAAGCTTGCTGCAAACGACAAACGAACAAGCAAACACACAGACAGATCCACAGACAAATAAAGCACCTAACACATATAAATACAGGGTGTTACGGAAAGGGTATATCAATACAAACTGGTTGAAGAGTGTATCTAGTCTAGAATCGATGTACAAAATTTCAGCTCAAAAGCAGTAACTTTGAAAATGCTTAATATTTTTTTATTTCGACTTCACGGCGCTGCACTGGCGCGCGGCGGCGTGATGTGCGTGTACTAGGCGCACAGACACACTACAGATAATGGATAAGGACCGTCGTAGTGCGGTGACACGTTTGTTATGATTTCAATTTAATAAACTATCGAAATAAAAAAATATTAAGCATTTTCAAAGTCACTGCTTTTGAGCTGAAATTTTGTACAGAGATTCTAGACCAGATACACTCTTCAACCCGTTTGTATTGATATACCCTTTCCGTAACACCCTGTATAAATACAATTAATCTTTTTACCTTTCATTCGAGCGGCGCTCATCAATCAATTCGAAAGATACTCACTACGATGTAATTGATACTTTTAACATCATGTACTGTTGAGACGGGCTAATATGACACTTCCTGTTTTATAATGCATAGTAAGAGATACTATATTAGCGATGTATGTATAAGAGCGCACCTTTCCTTCGCAGAGCACATAAAGACGGTTCGCTCGCGCGCCGCTTTCGCTCTCGGCAGACTCCACTCCGTTCTCAATGCACGCAGCAAATTGTCACTAAGATGCAAGATGCGCATCTACACTGCGTGCATTAGACCCATAATGACCTACGCCTGTGTAGTCTTCGCTCACGCGAAACCCCACCACATCCACAGGATGCAGACCCTCCAAAACCGCTTCCTCCGTAAGGCTACGGGATCCCCTTGGTTCGTTCGAAATGAGATCCTCCATCTTGACCTCAAAATCCCCACCATCAAACAATTCATGAAACGTCTTTCCAAGAGTTTCTTTGATACCGCCGCCAAACATCGCAACCCACTGGTTGTCGAGGCCGCCAGGTATACTCCCTCCCAAATCAGCAAACTTCGCCGTCCAAGGCATGCTCTCTCCGAACCCGACGACCCCATAACTCTCCTCCAGGAGAAAAACAAATCGACCAGTACAGTGCACAAACACAAAACACCGTCATTCCGACCTCGCCGCCGAGGTCCCTCGCGACGTCCCCAAGTAAATGCTTCCCCCCGACCCTTGCTCGATGAACGGCCAGCCCGCGCCGCAGCTGAGCCTGTAGCTTTAAATTCCCGACTGTGACCTCTGAGTTTGTTTCGGCATTTCTTCTCAGAGCAGTCAGATAGGAAATGCCGGCCTCATCAAGCTTAAATAATATTATTAAGATCCAGCCTGTCCCATCTTGCTGCCCTCCCCCAGCGACGCCCTAAGCCGAGGTTCGTACCCCAAAGGGGGTGCCCTTAGCGTGTAGTCGCTTAGTATACTAGTTTTACGCCCCTGGCTGGAGGCTTTGAGTTTACTTAAGGCAACCACAGGATAGTCCGGTTAAGTAGTCACGACCTCTATAGGTCAACTACGAGATGCCATATAGGAAAAAAAAAAAAAAAAAAAAAAAAAAAGACGTTGCTCTTATGTTAAGAGCAGTTATAGAAACGGATGGGAACGGTTTGCTATTATGTCATAGCAGGATGCTGTTGACCATAGGTACTCTTGACTTCTTTTCTCATCCGGCTAAAGATGCCCAATTAAAGTTTCGCCTGTTCTCTCAACTCAATCTATCGCAGACCACTGCTGGACATAAGCATCTCCCAGGCTGCGCCACAACACCCTGTCCTCCGCCTTTCGCATACAATCACCTTCTTTAGGTCGTCGGAACACCCAGCTGGAGGGCGTCCCACACCACGCTTGCCGATACGCGGTCTGCACTGCACTCCAGGACGCGTCTGCTTCATCGGCCATCGGCTATCGGCGTGTTCTATACTGGAAAAAAATCACACGGCCTTCATTAGTAGTAGGTACCTAATTCCATTAAGGGTTACCTTCCATCCGGATTTGTCCGACTTTTGGCACCCCCATCCGGATTTTATCCGGCCTTGTAATTTTTCCGGATTTTTCTATTTTAGGGGATTTTTTTATGGAAATACATATGTCTAAGGAGTTGAATGAGTACTGAAAAATAGAGATTAAAAAGAAAATTTGTCCGGAGTTTTTTTCCAAATGTCCGGCTTTTTGTCAGTGCTTCTCCAATTTGAAAATAGTAACTCCGATTCCATTCTAATAACAAGTACAGACGCCAGCACATCAAGCTAATACAATCTGTCAAATTTCTTTAATAGATTTTCAACTTTACAGCTAAAGGATAAGGTTCAAAGTTGATTGGGAAAATTTGACACTTTCGGGTAGCTTGATGTACTGGCGTCTGTACACTGTATACTTTTGTCAGTGAATGTGATATGATACCTACCTCAATTATATTTTTATTTATGTGAATTGTTTAAAAAAAAAACACTTAAACGTCAACAAAAAAAAAAAATCAGTATAGATGAGGATGAAGTTAGTGTGATGTGCTGGACTTTTTTGTAATTTCTTGAATGGTTCAACCGTCCTTGAGAGGAGACCGTATCTCAAACATAACTGACATTGATTAGTAGTTACGCTATGAAGCTTCCATCGTGACCTAATATTTTATTTAGTTTCCAGTTCAACTAAGTGATTGGATTGGCAAACTGCCAACTTACAGTTAAAAAATATCGTGTTATAGGTTAATAATTATATCACGCATTAAATTCTGGGTGATGCTGAAAATGACTGAATTTCTTTATACAACGGAGTCTTAAGCATACTGTTACTTTATTTCGGAATACAACGGGGTTTCTTTCTCTTCTACGCTATTGTGACAAAAACTAAAGCAACAAGGGGGTATCGAGCTTCCTATTGTACGCAAGATGTAAACTCAAATAGATACCTATCGGCCAGGACCTAGGCCTGAGCAGCCATAGAAGCAGAGCCCCCGAGAGCGGTGGGTCGACGATATACGAAAAGTCGCTAGAAATAACTTGAAAAGGAACGCAGAAAATATAAAAGCACGGAGACAAATGGACGAGGGCTATCCCCAGAAAGGGGACTTTTTTTTTGGGTGGGAAATTATCAAATGTTCTTCTCCCGCTCTGGGCGGAGCGAGATGGCGTGTCAGACTTTTACTGACTAAAACCCACCCGTGTTCCTTCAGTTGCCTGTGCCAGGGTCCACGGTATCTCTTTCGAACAACCCGCGACCCCGGTAGGCAACGGTCCTAGCGGACCCCGTCAGTTAGTGCTGACATCTCTTTGAGGCACGCGTGCAACACAACGCGCCGTCGACCCGGGCCTGGTCCTTACCGGACGGCGAGCTGCCCATTGCTCGCCGTCCTCAAGCCCGCGCCTACGGTGGCCGGGAATCGGCTATCGATTCCCGACGCCCAGGGCGTCTCCTGCGGCGACTAGGGGCGCGAGGGCGCAAAGATTGCCTCTCCCTCACGCGCTCCGCCTCCTCCTTCGCGAGCATTACTGCTTCGCAGAAGGAGGCAACGGCTTCCCATGTACTCTCGCTCCGTACCATGGCCTGGACCAGTGTCGGACGCGAGAGATTGCCCCAGAAAGGGGCCTTAGCTCACAATCTATATATTATATTTTTAATATGTAAAGTTAAGTAAATAAAGGCTTATTTTAGAGTGTCTTTGGCATATGTCGGGACCCTGGGGTCTTGGCTTTTGGAAGGTGTACGAGGGGCCGAAGTCAACTCGCAGAGCAGAGGCCCGTTAGACGCGTTTATTGAGATGAGTATCATCTATCGCTACTCGTGGAGGTTATGCAATTCAGCAAATATGTTTAAAAAACACACCAAACATCTTGTTATATACTGATTGGACACTACTGATAATCGCATTAAGCAACTTAAATACTCACTTACATTATGTTGACATCCTATTGACACCCTATCGATGACTTTTAATCCCTACCACCACCTTATCACGACCTTCCTTGCTTCCCCTTTCACGTCCAACTTAAGAAGAAAAAAGGGCATTTGTACGGACAGTGACAGGTCAACCAAAACTGGTTGTTTTTACAGCAATATGACATTTTGACAAATGGTTGCGTTATGCCTTTCGCTTCACCATTGTTGTTGTGACCGGATTATTAAGAGTTAATAGGATATATCTTACAAACAAGATGGATTTGTGAAGTAATGGGATCCATTTAGTTCATTTATTGATCAGTCTGAACTTTACAGACGGATATATGAAAGTTTCTTTAGAAGTTAACTAAGAACTAAAGGTTTCCCTTTTGCTGTGCGAGATAATTTCTCAATCTCTAGCATTTAAATAAAACATTGGATCTGATTATATTAGCTACTAACTTTTGCCAGCGGCTTCGCCCGCGAGGAGTTCGGAAATTATCCCACGGGAACGTACTGCCGGGATGAAAAGTATCCTATGTGTTAATCCAGGTTATAAAACTATCTGTGTGCCAAATTCATTCCGAATCCGTTCAGTAGTTTTGCGTGAAAGAGTAAGAAACATTAATCCATCCTCACAAACTTTCGCGTTTATAATATTAAGCATGATACTCGTATTACCAGGATGTATCAACCCCCAAAAACTTCAATTGCTTAACGTGATCCTCCTCCAAAATTTTAGAAGAGAGATGGGTATCTCTGCCCCTCTCTCTCTGACTTTACATACACCAACTCTGTTTCTTATCTAACTACCATAATTTCAAATATAAGTTAATTATATCTTAAGGTAACTCTTCCAAAATCTGCAGTACCCAGTAATACAATACTAGCTGTTGTGTCCGCGTGGATTTTTTTTCGTGGGACCTTTTTTTTCCAAATTAAAGTAGCCTAGGTTACTCCATATTACATGAGCTATCTGCCAGTGAGAGTCCCGTCAAAATTGGTCCAGTCGTTTCAAAGATTAGCCGGAACAAACAGACAGACAAAAATTGTAAAAAAGTTATTTTGGTATATGTACCGTGTATACATCCATATGCATTTAGTAAAAAGCGGTTATTTTAATATTACAAACAGACACTCCTATTTTATTTATTTGTATAGATGATACGACGTAGGTACATTATACAAGGTAAACGACAAGGATTGTTAATCTGTTGGAAGACAGTGGATTACTCCGTGATTTGAATTTTTTTGACAGGTTGAACCCAGACAGGCGCTTTACTTTGTGTAAATTATTTCATCACCACTGCTCTCAAAACGGTGAAGGAAAACATCGTGAGGAAACCGGCATGTCCTAGAACCAAAAATTCAAAGACATGTGACATCTACCAACCCGCACTGGGCCCGCGTGGTGGATTACGGCCCACTCCCTCTCACAGAGAGGAGGCCTGTGTCCCAGCAGTGGGAACATTATAGGCTGATGATGATGATGAAATCATCAGATTTTGGAATGGTCTTGTAGCCCTTCACCAACTTTTACGACGAACAGAAATATACAGGGTTTTGAAACACTATTACTGCTTCATAATAAATTTTGTTTTATTTGTGTCCATTTCTGGACCAAGCTTGTATGGGACAAAAATCCATCCCCTTTAATTAGCAAACGAAAATCCGCATAGTTTATGGATAAGTATCGATATCTAAACACGATAAAACAACGAAAAAAATATTATGTTTTTAGGGTTTCGTAGCCAAATGGCAAAAAACGGAACCCTTATGGATTCGTCATGTCTGTCTGTCTGTCCGTCCGTCCGTATGTCACAGCCACTTTTTTCCGAAACTATAAGAACTATACTGTTGAAACTTGGTAAGTAGATGTATTCTGTGAACCGCAGTAAGATTTTCACACAAAAATAGAAAAAAAAACAATAAATTTTGGGGTTATAACAACTTGATACTTACAACTGACACTCCAAAAATTTTTTTTCATCAAACCTGTACGTGTGGGGTATCTATGGATAGGTCTTCAAAAATGATATTGAGGTTTCTAATATAATTTTTTTCTGAACTGAATAGTTTGCGCGAGAGACACTTCCAAAGTGGTAAAATGTGTGTCCCCCCCCCTCTAACTTCTAAAATAAGAGAATGATAAAATTAAAAAAATATATATAATGTACATTACCATGTAAACTTCCACCGAAAATTGGTTTGAACGAGATCTAGTAAGTAGTTTTTTTTTAATACGTCATAAATCGAAAACCGCAATTTACCTTTTACAAAGTTACAACGAACTACAAGAACTTTTATATTATGTTACTTGCTGCTACGGAACCCTTCATGGGCGAGTCCGACTCGCACTTGGACGGTTTTTTTTTCTGGAATCAATGACCTCTGGTATTGTAGTTACTTGAAGTAGTCGAGGATTTATTGTTTTATCTTAGTAAAATATCGATGCCCATCAGGTCTGTGAAGTTAACACAGAAAAAAAATATTTGAAACTGATATTTCAAGTCATTACAGTCGTTAACCCCAAAAGAAACAACGGATTTTTTTAATTTATTGTTTAACCGACTTCAAAAAAGGAGGTTCTGTATTCGACCGGTATGTATGTATGTTTGTATGTCCGCGATTATCTCAAAAACTAATGGACCGATTTCGATAATTCTTTCACTAATGTGATCGACATACTTTCAGGAATGTTTTAGTATATAATACATTAGGTAATTATTCTTATGTACGAACTTATATGCATAATTGTACAACATCTCCGGCATTTCTATGTGAATTTTTTTATGATTCTTCTAGTCGGTGTCTTTAATTCTTCAATGCACTAGTGTTAATTGAATTTGTGTGGGGTCGATACAACTAAAAAATTAAAATAAAAACTTATTTACAAAAAAAAAACAACCGACTTCAAAAAAAACACTACAAAATGAAAAATAACTTTAATTTCGGAAGTCGGTGTCAAAAACGAAAATGCGGAACCAACGACACCGACTTCCGAAATTAAAGTTATTTTTCATTTTGTAGTGTTTTTTTTCAAGTCGGTTGTTTTTTTTTTTTGTAAAAAAGTTTTTATTCATTTTATCATATTTTGATATCACTACCCATCATGCCTGCAAAGTTTCGCTAGCAAATTTTAATTGATCCTGTATAATGACAACAACATCCAACGCATTTACTTATTCCTCAGTAAAAGCTCACATACATGGTGTATAACATATTGAAATCAAATATCATATGAAACAGCAATCCATCTTCAAGTTTAACTCGCAAAGGTAAATTGAGATGCACGGTTCTGTAATCTGCGCAGGCGACAGTTTACACACGTCTATCTCAATATTATGAGGCTATAGTCAATGTATCATGATCGTACGTTTAAGGCATTTACTGAAATACAACATACTTGTATGGCACCTTTTGGTTTGTGAACTTCTTAATGATTAATATGACTTTATATACAAGCTTCGGTGTCATGTTTCATCGTTAATTTTATGTCTAAGGGCCAAAGCACACACGCTACTTTTTGCATCTGCGATCGGCGTTTTTGCGGCTGTATCGATGCAGCATTGCGTTTTGGCGACTCTCTGCGTTCGGACGCTGTATCGGAATCGCGCGTTTTAGCGACTGCTCCGATGCTGCATCGCGTTTTGGCGACTCTCTGCGTTCGGACGTGGTATCGGAATCGCGCGTTTTAGCGACTGCTCCGATGATGGCGCAAATGCCAAATCGCTGCGACCGGCATCCGAATGTGTGCGGAGTGTAGCGTTCAGCCGCTGTATCGAGCTTCCGAAAAGCAACTCAATCGCCGCGTTTGGCGTTTTTAAGTGTACGGTGTGGAATGCCTGGTCGCTGCATTTAGCTTCTAAAAAGCAGCTGAATCGCCAATCGCCGATGCAAAAAGTAGCGTGTGTGCTTTGGCCCTAGTAGCATCTTTAGTTAGGTTTAACCGTCATTTATAAGTCTTCTATAACGTCCACTATAATGACCTCAAAATAAGCGGAACAATCAACGATAACTTTATTGCTGATTACATCGTTTGGTAAATTACTAATTATAACTTGTAAAATTCCTATTGGATCATACATCATTTCATTTTCTTCGTAGTAAAACTACAATTATTTTTTTACTAGCTGCGCCCCGCGGTTTCAACCGCGTAAATGTCGATCCCGTGAGAATATCGGGATAAAAAGTAGCCTATATGTTAATCTAGGGTGTCAGCTACCTCCATACAAAATTTTATCAAAATTGGTCCAGCCGCTTGAGCGTGAAGAAGTAATAAACATATTATAAACACACACACTCACAAACTTTCGCCTTTATAATATTAGGTAAGTGTGAATAGTGTGAATGAATTAGTTTGAATAATATTAGTGTGATGACGAGGAGTTCAATATGAATTATTGTACCTTGCTTTACAAAATGCATTGGCATATAAAGTATATACCTACGTACCTATGTTATAAAAGATGCTACTGCACATCAGCTTGCGCTTGCGCTAGCGGTTCAATCAACTCAGCCTATCGCAGTCCACTGCTGGACATAGGCCTCTCCCAGACTGCGCCACAGCACCCTGTCCTCCGCCTTCCGCATCCAGTCGACCCCAGCCACCTTCTTTAGGCGCTTGCGGTTACCTTGCTCAAAACAGAGAAGAATGACGTTATGTGGTAAAGACCGGTCTTTATCACTTAACGTCATTCTGCTGTGTTTTGAGCTCATTTTGTCAAGATCTTTCTGTCAACTCATCTTGAAAATCTTTCACCTGTATGGTATTAACCTTTTGAACGCCATTGTCATATATATGTGACAAACGAAATCTTACCCTGAACGCCAACGTCCCAAATATATGACAAAGTACACGTCGCACGGGTCGCACCATATTATGAAATAAACAATTTAATCATTACTTTTGTGTGTTTTTATTTACATATTTTAAAAGTTTAAGCTTCTGTCTATATTGTATTGCATGAAACTAATATAATATAAATAAACCATCAATATCGAGAAATTTGTTGTTTTAAGTGTGTGTGTGTGTGTTGTTTTGTTAAAGTGGCCTGGCGTCAGGGGTACGGCGATACGTTTATACTCTGGCGTTCAAAAGGTTAATATCTTTATCATTTTGCCAGAGCTCTTGTTCTCCAGAGAATACACCAATTTTGAGGGTATCTAAAATAGTTAGGTATAGGTAATCGCTAGCGCAAACGCAAGCGCAAGCGGATGTAGAGTAGCATCTTTTTAGGCGTTGTGTGGAGTCTAGGGTATAGTGTCGATATGGACCATGGATCGACAGTTATCGTTGAGACTTGGTCGCGATGTATTGCGACCAAGTCTGGCCTGCAGGGTAATTGCGTAACACATTATCAGTAGCAATGGGTTTCATTTTGACAGTTCAACAACGTTAATTGCGATTTTTACGTTGTTGAGCAGACACATTTTTCGAACATATGAAGCAACTAGCTGCGCCCCGCGGTTTCACCCGCGTAAGTTTCGATCCCGTGGGAATATTGGGATAAAAAGTATCCTATGTCCTTTCCCGGGACTCAAACTATCTCTATACCAAATTTCATCGAAATCTGTTCAGTAGTTTAGGCGTGAAGAAAAGACAGACAGACAGACAGAGTTACTTTCGCATTTATAATATTAGTTTGGATGGATTAGCAATAAGCTTCAAAATGATTCAGATTGAGATCGATAGTATGTTTCGCAATTAGGGTGCTGGCCTAGGAACTGCTCAGTGCTTTTTCCTTTTGAAGTTGAGAGTATTATTAGTTCTGCTGTAGTGTTTAGTTATGTCTTTGTAATTGACTCTATATCATTTAACAGTGTGGACGTTATAATAAAGATTTATTTCTCTAGTTTACCCGTATCCCCATTCTGCGCCCACGGTAGGTATATGTGGCACTATGTCTAATCAAGATTCTATCTAGAGGATCCGACTGGTATATCCATACTATCCATACTATACTATACAGGGTGTTACGGAAAGGGTATATCAATACAAACGGGTTGAAGAGTGTATCTGGTCTAGAATCTCTGTACAAAATTTCAGATCAAAAGCATTAACTTTGAAAGTGCTGAATATTTTTTTATTTCGACATCACGGCGCTGCACTGGCGCGCGGCGGCGTGATGTGCGTGTACTAGGCGCACAGACACACTACAGATAATGGATAATGACCCTCGTAGTGCGGTGACACATTTGTTATGATTTCAATTTAATAAACTATCGAAATAAAAAAATATTAAGCATTTTCAAAGTTACTGCTTTTGAGCTGAAATTTTGTACAGAGATTCTAGACCAGATACACTCTTCAACCCGTTTGTATTGATATATCCTTTCCGTAACACCCTGTATACTATTATATTATAAATTCGAAAGTAACTCTGTCTGTCTGTCAGTCTGTCTGTATGTTACCTTTTCACGCTTAAACCGCTGAACCGATTTAGATGAAATTTGGTATAGAGATAGTTTGAGTCACGGGAAAGGACATAGGATACTTTTTATCCCGATATTCCCACGGGATCGAGACTTATGCGGGTGAAACTGCGGGGCGCAGCTAGTACTTTATATGCCAATACATTTTGTAAAGCAAGGTACAACAATTCATATTGATGTCCTTGTCACAAAATAATTAATTGTAGCTTTAGCAAACCCACATTCAGCATTACACTAATAGAATATGAGAGGCATACAGCAGGCAGGTATGTTGTTAACAACGATTGGATTAAGATAATTGATAACCAACCCAGATTACATAAAACAGATTTACCCAACCCCTCCCTTTATTATGCAAACTCTAGCATAATCAATCAAGCATATAATTTAATTTTATCCGTGCTATGACAAAGATGGCGACGCAACCGCCATTCAGAATATATTGAAAGCACTCTCTATTAATGACGAGTGCCCGATAAATGGCCATTACGATTTATCTACATATTACCGACATAGGTGATTGATATTTGTTTTGTTTAAGGTGCAGGCTCTTCGTAGAGGATTTATGGATTTTATTTTGCACCGCGTTGAAGTAATTGTCAATATGACTCAGATCCCTTAGTAGGAACCAACCGGAACTTACCGAATTTCCTGCCTACTGAAAACTGCAATCTCCAATGTAATCATCTATTATTGATTATCACTGCTTTCAGTCCTCAAGAATAACTAAAAGCGGTTTCTACAGAACGTAGGAAAAATTAACTTAACCTTTTTTGACCTTTCTCGTAATAATAAAAAACAAAATGAAAAACACCTTTTTTTTCTTGAACACAGATTTATGATTAAAAAAAATATAGAACACTAGCTTCTGCCCGCGACTTCGTCCGCGTGAAATTTCACCCTCCCCCCTCCACCCTCTTAGGGGTGGAATTTCGAAAAACCCTTTCTTAGTGGATACCTACTCTTCACAAAGAACACACCCTCCAAATTTCATGTCTCTAGGACCAGCGGTTTAGGCAGTGCATTGATATATCAGTCAGGACTTTGAATTTTACAAATTATGTATGCTATGTATATTACACACTCATTCATTCTTTGATTTTGAGACTAAAATTTATAACACAACTATATATTAGTCCCCATTCAATAGTCTAGATTCTAAGCACTATATTTGGAACGGTGAAGTTTACGGTAAAACCTTCCAAATATGTTCTAGTCCCGTTGTTTTATATTATTTTCTATGGATTATCTAATATTAATACGTGGTGTCACGTGCCATCGAGGTGCCTTTATAAGGCTGCTGGTAAACGGGCCACCCGCATTCAATGGTACAATGAACGGTACGGGAAGGATATTGCCATGATCGATAGGTTATGTTATAAAGCTATATACATAAATGGTTCTGCTTACTTTGCTGTCTACAATAGAAAAAATATAGGCTGGCTGGTATTTGATTAGGACCTCAGAGTTATCATTATCTGAGATAAGGACCCTGTTATCTTTAGGTATCATTCACAGCCTTTTTTGTGCTTCCCTTTTACGACAGTCTTCTTTGTTTTCTGCTACATCCGATCCGAATCCAAATAAAAAATTCGACTTCAATCCGAATTGGGAATGTTCTGAATTCGGACGGATAGAGTTCGGAGCTAGTGCGCAACTCCTCATACAAATAGGACTACAGTCACTTCGGACTGGCATTTCTCGGATTCGGATCGGATGTAGTGCAGAACCGCTCTAACAGATAAGCTTACGAAGTCTGCCCATTTCTCGACATCGATCTTCCTATACCCTCTTGAGGGCCTAGGCACTTGCCTAAGAGCGGTGAATGCTTATGCGAATCCCGCACCCCCGGCCATAGGTAGAGGTGGAACACCGCGGTGGTTTTAGCCGGTAAGAGTCCGGCATGCCCCTCTGTCACCCCCACGATAGAGGAAGTCCATGAGGATTTCCACCGCGGGAAAAAAAAAGGCACTTGCCTAAGCCCTCATGAACGCATGGCAATTGCGTTCAAAGCATTTCGTATTTCTACAACGACTTTCAACAGGATTGACAAGTTTTTTGGTAGCTTATATCAATTCAATACTTTTTTGATTTTTTCACTATCGTTCCCGCTGATAGAATGTTACTTAGTACGCAATGTAGCCGCCGTTGACACTTGTGTCGTCGACATTAGTATGTGTGGTATATAACAAAACCGGTAGTAACTTTTAATGCATTCTAAAACCTGTAACAAGAAAGCACTTCATCTTAAACAATCGCAGGAGTTGTCATAAGTAGATAAGATTATTACAGTTGTTACAATCGCCCGCCCCGTGGCCCCCTGGCCCCGTGGGTGTCGGAGTTATGTCAAAACTTCGCACACGCTATTGTGACTACACTTTCATTTTTTTTATCTATTTGTTTTCGCATTTTCTCACACACACGGTGGCCTTTGACATCCTGATATATTATATTATGATAGTGGTGTCATCACACCACACACTGATTTAATATTACAATTTAACATGCAGGAAAGCACTTTCGAAACCGGTAAATAACTCGAATCGCACTGTTAGAATCCTTAGGTATTAAATAGGTCAGTATAGGATATCAGTAAACATACATATTTATGTTTAGCAGTAAATCTATGCTTAAATGTTTGCATGAAGTTTTTTAGTTATGTGGTTGGCTTGCTGCACACTTTAGTGTAAACTGTAAGTGCAACAAGATATTTTCCTGTTGACAGCGATGCGGACTAATTTTTTGATGCCCTGTGATTCCTCTTTTGTTTAAACCTAAAACATATCTATATATATAAAATTCAAAGTCCTGACTGACTGATATCACAGCCCAAACCGCTGGTCCTAGAGACATGAGGAGGATGTGTTCTCTGTGAAGAGTAGGTATCCACTAAGAAAGGGTTTTTCAAAATTCTGCCCCTAAGAGGTTGAATGGGGGGAGGGTGAGATTTTAGGCGGACGAAGTAGTGGGCAGAAGCTAGTTATTAATATTATATATTGTGTAAATATTTCAGTCCATAATTGGCTGTAAGACTAGCATAAATATCTTAAGAGAAAATTTCAAAGAGCTGTGGATTTTGTAATTAATAAATGAATAAACAGTCCATGAATCGGTCAAGGCTTTTTAAAGTTATAATTACTAGCAAAGTATGGGCGGTTTCACACTCTTTTTACTATTTGCAAGATGACTGCTGTAAGAAGAAACTAAAAAAATGCTGCAGATTTGGTCAGGACCCCCAACTCTAATGCAATGCATAAAGCATTGCCTAGTAAAGAAACTGAGAGCCATTCGGGACTATTTAATTTTTCACAAATGCCAGTTTGTTTCGGCTTAGTAGGCGTTTCGGCCGCTGAGTTTCGTCCGATCCGGTCGAAACAGGAATTTTATTATTATTAATATTTTTGAGCGGTGTTTCGGACGAATTATTGTTTAGAGGCAAAGTAACGTCAGAAACATAATTCAATAATACCTATTTTACTTTGTGGCCGTGTATAAATTATCATGCGGTTCCCACATTAAAGATCTTGGTAATAACAAATCCATAGTCGACAAGACCATTCCTTTAATCATGAAGACCTTTACAAAACAAATCAGATTATAAACTGCAAATCAAACAACTGTAGGTCATCAATGATGTTCCACATAATCAAACAATTTTTAACCCATCTCTTGTCCTTGATGAAATAAATGCCAGAATCCCAAGAATCCATTCAAAACCTCTAACATTTAGTTAATATATCAACTGTAATGGGAACGGATCTTATTTGACATTCTCTGAATCAAATGAAGCTAAATCGGATTACTGAGAAGTTTATGATAGGTTACGGCGTTTACCTAGGAAATGTCAAAGGTTTTGAGATATTAACCTGAATGACCTCAGTAAAACGTTTTATTACTCTGTGGAAAGATATCATTTTCAGCAATATTGGATGTGTCGACACCCATGCGCCTTCCCATCTTCCTAGCACTGGGCTGTGCTGGGGAAAACCTCAAACGGCGAAAATATTACAACCTGATTGGGAGTTATGATTCGAGCCATTTGGGGTTGAAACACTAGGGCCATGGGGTCCGAGTGCCCACTTGGTTTTTCGAGATATCGCCAAGCGGTTAGTCGACTCTTTACGTGACCAGAGGGCTGGCCTATTTCTTGGCCAAAGAATTAGCATTGCCATACAACGTGGCAATGCTGCCAGCCTTTTGGGCACTGTTCCTGTTGATAGCGATGCGGACGAATTCTTTGATGCCCTATGACTATTTTGTTACATTTTCATATAATTGTACATATTATTAAAGTTTGTATGTTAGCTTATAGGTATTATGTAAATATTGGATTGAATTTGTGGGAATTCTGGCGATGATTGTGTAGGTATATTAAGTCAATATCGGTCGTAGACTGCCCCGTTGATCTCGTGGTCGCAAGCGCGACCGCTGAGCGTGGGGTCCTGAATTCGATTCCCGGGTTGGGCGAAGTGTTACCTATTTTATATTCTAAGGGTTTTTCCCTTAGAATTTTTTTATTAATAGCCCGGAGTTTGGAAGTTGGCGGTGTGATACCCCCGTACCTCGGAAAGCACGTTAAAAGCCGTTGGTCCTGCGCCTGATCTCTTTCCTGTTGTGTCGGATTGCCGTCTCATCGGGCAATGAGAGTAAAGGAAGAGAGAGTGCACCTAGGTCTGCGCACAAAATCAAAATCAAAAGTCATTTATTCAAAACTAGGCTGAGAATCAGCACTTTTCGAACGTCAAAATTACAAAAAACAGTTCCCCAAAACGCCCGCCCTTCACCACTTCCTAGTGCTTTCGCTGAGGAGAAGAAGTGGCGGAACAAACTCCCCAGCAGAAGAGCACATACTTGTGCACTATAATATCTCCAGCGCCGATGTCTGGTCTCCACTGAGAATAGTCACCATAGCCAAAATTGGGTCTGGAGGACTTTAATTATCAGTCGTAGGTACTCTGACAATCATCTGCTGGGATAAGTGATCCATTTCTTGAAATTAATTTCTAAATGTAATTTATTTCGTCCGAATTATTATTCAATGAAGCAAAAAATATTTCTTAAATTCTTAGACTACTTTGGTACCTGCTAAGATTGCTATGGCAATCATTACGTCTGTCAGCTTTTTTCATAGGGCCATTTTAAAATTATACCTTCGTAATCCTAACTAATATTATAAATGCGAAAGCAAGTTTGTTGGTTACCTTTTCACGTCTAAACCACTGAACCGATCATCCTGAAATTTTGCATATACGTTGTCAGGTGTACAGAAACGGACATAGGGTACCTTTCATCCCGAAAAAAAGTGCTGTTCCCGAGGAAAACAACAATAAAGTTATTAAAATAATACTTAGATGGCGCCACGTGTACGAAGTCGCAGGCAACAGCTAGTCTTAATATAAGCACAGAATACTTAAAGTACTACGTACAGAAAGGCCACTCCCTTCCCCGCACTAACATCAGTTACCGCACCTCACCCCGCACTTCGAGGTTACCGTCGCAGTTCTTTAACAAAGAGCACTCGCAAACACAAGACAGTACCTCACGCACACATTCATACGTATACAAACGTCATTTTTTAATGTAGTAGTAGTAGGTAATTATTTTGCGAGCGTTGTATGGAGTGTCCGGGGTGTGATATAAGTCTAAAATCGTTACCCCTCTTGAACAAGAGTGGTGATCAATACTCGTGTCTTCTCTGTATAACAATACAGGTATAATTAATGTGATATCACAATAATAAAATGATATAATACGGAAAATAGGCCATAGTATCGATTAAATTCAGTTTATACGTCTTTTACGGATTTCCTTTCTTGAATCAACTTCCTTAAAATTCGATCAAATTCTTACGAAACGCAATTTCTCGACTGTAAAACGAGAAACATAAAACGTATTAGGTATGTACAAACGCGAATTGTTACATAAAACGTACTTGAAGTATTTGTCTTTCCTTATGGCATTTCTACTTGTCTTTTTATCTAGTAATCAATTTTAATTTAATTAAAATGTTTGGGTAATATATTATACACGTCTTCTTACAAATTGCCTACTATTATGTACCTTGGAGTCGCTTTTGAAGTCGCTTACTGCGGTTTGAAGTTAGTACCTTCCAGGCTTTTGTGAGCTAGAGTATAATTAAGACAAAGTATAGAGCGTGCTGGCGAAAGTATGACAATGTTCAATCATCATTAATTGTTCTTTGTTTCTAATTAATTTTTCAATTCTCACTCATCATCTGCCTAGCCTTTTCTCAACTATGTTGGGGTCGGCTTCCAGTCTAACCGGATGCAGCTGAATACCAGTATTTTACATGGAGCGACTACCTATCTGACCTCCGCAACCCAGTTACTGGGTAATACGATACCCCTTTTGGTAAGACTGGTTGTCAGACTTTCGGGCTTCTGACTACCTGTAACGAATGTCAAAGATCCACGAATGACAGACGGGACCAACGGCTTAACGTGCTTTCCGAGGCACGGAGGGGTCTCGGTATGTAAAGACGGTCACCCATCCACAGACCAACTGCGGCAAGCGTAGCTTAACCTGATCGATCGACCTGTGCGGCTGTTATTATTAGCCACATCTTGTTAAAAAGAAAGACGAAGAAGCTATTTTTTTTGTTTAAGTGCTGTGTAGGTACGCCTGTAAGTGACTAATTCACCATAACTCAATGCATATGTTATTTATGTATTATGTCAATGTTTCTAGTGAATAGGTCGTTGGTGTACCTTATAAATAAAAATAAAATAAAATTATCCTCCTTCTGCCCTGATACCAATTTATTTGGGGTTGGCTCGGTATTATATCCTCTTCCTAACCTCACTTAAAAAACAAGTCGCCTTTAGGTACCTATAGCACAGATAATATATGTACTTACGCCTACAGATTTTCGTCATCCGTGTAGGATTTAAATTGGAATGTCTATCTTTTCTTATATTTTCAACGCTTCCTTATACTTTCAGGTCGTCTTGTAAGAAGGTACCTAAGGTAATTCATACTAGCGCAGAGCCGAAGCGCGGCGAAGCGTTAATCTGAAACTTAACGTAGCAAATTCACCCTTATCTCCACAACGTAATGCACATATTTCTTCTGAGTTAAAAAGAAGACGCGCGAATTCGCACGCATTCGACGGAATTCGCGCATCTGAGCGCGACCAACGCTGATTGGTGCGCGTGCATTACGTTGTGGAGATAAGGGTGAATTTGCTATGTTATGTTTCAGATTAACGCTTCGATATGTTTCGACTCTGCGCTAATATGAATTGACCCTAACTACTACACATCAGCGCTCTATATCTCTTATCCATACTCTTAGATAACAATATACCCATTATACAAATACTAATTAATTACAAATAATAATCAGAAACCACCGGTAACCTACCAATAAGTACTGTCTCCCGCCTTTTTTGTGTACCTACTTGAAACTAGATGACTTGAATAGGTTATGTAAGGAGTTAAACAGTAGTATATAGGAATTAATGATAAGTCATGTTATTAAACGGATATCAGACGGGCAGCGAATTATGTATCACTTTTATTAGTTCGTAGTTTGATTGTGGGTTATGTCAGTAAGATTATCGGAGACCACTTGTCTAGATCCGATTGCCATAATGATGCTATTGGTTATTGCGGTTTGCTAGTGTTTTGTTATCTTGGTCTTTCAGAACTACTATACAGAGTGAATTTTTCAAGTGGGCGTGGATGGCCAAATGAGGACTAGGCTATGAGGACTAGCAAAAAGTACTAAAAGGAGTCACGAGCTCGATTTTGATGAAAACTAAAACTGCATCATTGGATTTTTGAAAAATCAATATTTCTAGCCAGGAATCGAACCCGTTGATTTTGAAGAAAAAAACATACTGTATTATTACACCATTCGATAGTGTCGCTAATAAGGATCGAATTCTGGGACGTAATGACATAGGGCAAACTTATACTAGTATCATCATCATCTGCCGAGAGTTTTCCTAACTATGTTGGGGTTGGCTTCCAGTCGAACCAGATGCAGCTGACTGCCACTGATCACTATGTTACATGGTTCAACTTCCTATCTGTTCTCCACAACCGAGTTACAGGGTAAAACGATGCCCCTTGATAAGACTGGTTGTGAGACATAAACACACTCTTAGCATAGAACAGTGTATTTGTTGAACCGAAAACCGACAATGAGGTTTGATAAAAAAAATACTGCCAAGTCTGAGGTCTATAACCAAGAAAGACATGACACACTGTAACAAATATCATGCGCGTTTTTTACAAGCCATGCAGTGACTGTTAGATAGATACTCCTAAATAACTATAGTGACAAACTAGAAGAATCGTTGCACTGATAACCTATGAAATGCCTTATTAGAAGGCTAGAAGTCACCCAAGTGGCCATGGAGAAGGCTATGCTTGGAGTTTCCCTATGTGATCAAATCAGAGTGAAGAGATCCGCGGAGAAACAAGAATAGAATAGAATACTCTTTATTATGTACACCATATAAATAGGTAACCGACATAGCCCGAGGAATTGCCAAACTTACAAGTAAGTGGCACTGGGCAGGGCACATTCCTCGCCCAACAGATGGTTCTGGAGATGCGACCGCATATCGGAAGACGTAGCGTTGGAAACCTCCAACAAGGTGGACCGACAATCTTGTGAAGGCCGTAGGAACCCGTTGAATGCGGGAAGCACAGAACCGGCCGCAGTGGAGAATAGATTTTTTTTTTGAAGTGTAAACTTCTTTAGCGGCGTTGCACACTTTTTTGTAATGGGTAAAAAATGTTAAAATCGCGTCAGGACACGTGACCGTCAGGAGAGACTACACAGGGGAGAACTACTAATCCTAACTACTAAGTATCCCCCTCTCTTTCTACGGCGGCGGCGGCGCCATCCGAAGTGAACCAAGTGACACACGACAATGGATGGATGGATGGATATGGATGTGGATGTAGATGGATGGATGGATGGACAGCTGATGGCTCGTCCGTCTGTGTAGTAGCCACACTGCTGTGTATTCGTAAAATTCGTGTATATAAAGTGTTTAAAATATGGAAATTAGATAGATAGATAAACCATTTATTTGGCGCACACAAAAGACAGCACAACACACAAAAGTACAACATTAGATGAAACCAATTACCCACATGAACATAATACAAAAACAAGGTGCGGATACAAAAACAAATAAAAAAAAGGAAAAACATACATATCTAAATAAAAGTGACACTATGAGTCTATGACGAATATTTAAAATAAAATTAGCAACGAAACACAGTGCGGTGTGCGTCTCAAGGTTGCACCAAATGGGAGTCCAGCTCAGCATGTGCCAGGCAAATGTACCGGACGCTGATATTCTGCTGGATCCCTGCAGTGACATACGGACGCTGAGCAGACGAGATAAATTGGTGTTGTGACAGGTGTTAAGTGCAGACTGAAGTTTTGTAAGTATACCCGACACTTTAATCATGTAATCTACAGTAAGTTTTGCATTGGGAAACGTTCTTGTTCGCAGGTGTGTTTGAATTGTGTTTTGATTACCTGAATCTTACATTATATATAAAGTTATATTATGCAGTATAATGTGTAAATGAGTAATACTATAATTATAGTTGCGTAGGTGCGAATAAAATAAAACAATTTGACTAGAATAAAATTAAAATTAAATGCGTTTACAATAAATAAATAAAGGTAAGTAACATGTGTAAGAATTATAACTATTATCCAACAACACTGACCAAAAGATCCACAAACTACTCAATTACTATACCTAAATTGAACAAAGTGCATCTATTAATGGAAAAAGTGACGCAGAAATAGTGAAAAAAAAATAATTGATTAATTTCAACGTTAATATTCAAGTTTTCACTTCTGCCGGCACTCCCGGAGTGCAACCCGTCTTTTTTTTTTTGGAGGTGCTTGGGGGGCCTATGTCCAGCAGTGGACGTCTTTCGGCTGAAATGACGATGATGACAACAAGCTTGGTAGCTTGGTAGACTGAGAAGGCTGATGATGTGTTGTATTAAATCCTATTTTAAACGCATTTTGTTTGTGGAGACTTGATCCTCTTGACATATGTAGATCGCCACCTTCGGAATTTATTTAATCCTACTTCCTACTAATATTATGAACGAAAGTTTCTGAGGATGGATGGATGTTTGTTACTTTTTCACGCAAAAACTTCTAAACAGATTTAGATGAAATTTGGCACACAGATAGTTTATAACCAGAATTAACACATAGGGTACTTTTTATCCCGATATTTCCACGGGATTGTAACTTATGCGGGTGAAACCGCGGGGCGTTGCTAGTCACTCTATATCTTTGGCATACAATTATTCACTTTAATTTCAGCTTACTCATTACCGGATTACAAGAGAACAAATACAGGCATGTGCTATTTTGACTAGCTCCGGATATCCGTGACCTCTACAATACACACGATTTAATCTAACACAACATATTGAGTGTGCACGCCATGACATAACTGAGATTATCGACCGCTGCAATATAATTAACTCTATGTACTACAATGATGTATTTAATTAGTAGTTTATTTATATATTATTCATTTGGTTGTTATGTAATGTAGGTTACTGTCGCTATTTAGATTTAAAAGCCTGTGGGCTCATTGCGTAACACACTATCAGTAGCAATGGCTTTCATTTTGACAGTTCTACAACATTCATTGCGTTATTTACGTTGTTGAGCAGACAATTATTTCGAACATATGAAGCAATGGATTAGCTATTTCTTTCAAAATTATTCAGATTAAGATTGATAGTGTGTTACGCAATTAACCCGTGCTGGTTCTTTGTAGGTATAGAAACACCGATCATTCTTGATTCTTAGTTGTGATAAGGCCATATGATAAATATTTTTAAGATCTGAAAGGATTATTTATTTATTTATTCACAAAACAACTACAACAGGCAATAATCACATTAGGGTATATCACTAGGTTCAAAATTATAGGTTTCGACCCAAAGCGTAGTCATAAAACATGACAAGCAACAACAATAATAATGATAACAACTACAGTAAAAAATAAAAATAAAATCTACAGCTACAAGGTATGAGCGTCTGCCCTCCGACACACTTCTACTTAAGAGCCTATACTACCTCAAATGGCTTAGCGTGATCCTCCGTTATGTCGAAAATACTGCACCATTAATTTTGAAATAAATATATGGTAAAGTTGAGGATTAATGCTAAGTCTTATGTTAGACGAAAACACGATTCCATAAAATTTTCTCGATAGAAAATAAATCCAAAGTTACCTCTAACCCGAACAATAAACCGCTGGTATTCAAAAAATACTTCAAATTAGATCATGAAACTTTGCATACTAACTGAACTTACTTTAAATCAAGTCTTATGTTATTTACTTTTTTATAATTACCATTATTTTCACTGTAAAAAGCAAATACCTAAACTATTGGCGCTGCCTGCCGCCCAGCACCGCACTCTGTCTCGCTCTCACTCAGTCAGCGAGCAGTATCGTATGAGCGAGATAAAGAGTGAATTTTAGCTGAGGTAGTATAGGCTCTTAAACAGGGAAGTAGAAGTGTGGATTAGTACTATGAATCCCGGGTTATATCTATTGGTGGCTCAATAAAAGTAAAGATAGAATATGAGAAGTGGTTTAATCCATACTAATATCCATTTTTTTTTAGCCTAATTTGTGTCCCACTGCCGGGTGAAGGCTTCCCCTTTCTTCTTCCAAACCTCCCTGTCTTGTGCGATCTCTGGCCATGTTGGCCCTGCGAATGATATTAGATCTTCACTCAACCTTCGCCTTGGTCTATCTCGACGGCCTGGATGTCCTGCCTCAGGCGTCCGACTTGACGATCTTTGTCGATGTCTCCGGGTGCATTCGTAAGACATGTTCGGCCCACTCCCACTTCAGCCTGGCTGTTTTTTCTCCAACATCCGCTACTTGAGTTATGGAGCGCAGCGATATACTAATATCTTAAATTCGAAAGTAATTTTGTCTGTATGTTATCTACATGACAGGCCTGATGGTCTAGTGGTTAGTGACCCTGACTGCTATGCCGGAGGTCGTGGGTTCGATTCCCACCCAGGACAAATGTTTGTGTGATGAGCACGATCATTTGTTCTGTGTCTGGGTGTAATTTATCTATAATATGTATGTATTTAGAAATATATAAGTATGTTTATCAGTTGTCTAGTACCCATAACACAAGCTCTGCTTAGCTTGGGACTAGATGGCGTTGTGTGATAGTTGTGGAATATTATTATATTATTATTATTATACATTTTCACGTCTAAACCACTGAACGGATTTCGATAAAATTTTACTGATTCAAGTCCCATAGTGTTGCAATTACAGAAGGAACTGTGTATGATGTAATTTGTCTAGGTAGTATTATAATTTTAAAATCAACAGAAATAGCCAATTCTGTGCCGACACCTGACACACTTTGCTAACAGAATAAACCTTCCTCATAATAATATCAATACGATTTCTAAACTAAATCTACGTCAGGGATGGTGAACCTAAGGCAGGACATAAAATTCTGGACACATCTTTTCTTTTCAAGGCTTGCATGCCTATTTTAAGGTAGATTGTACAGGGATCACAAAGCTTTGTGCAAGGATTATGAATAATTCACATGTAGGTACTGTGTATTTTATAATAGACTAGCTGTGCGCCGCGGTTTCACCCGCGGTAAAAGTATAACAGTCCATTTTTATTGATTCCCCATACAAACTTCCACCCCCCTTTTCACCCCCTTAAAAGATGGTTTCTGGGATAAAAACTATCCTATTTCCTTCCCCGGGATGCAATCTATCTCACTGCCAATATTCATCTAAATCCGTTCAATGGTTTAGGCGTGAAAAGGTAACATACAGACAGACAGACAGAAGTTACTTTCGAATTTATAATATTAGTATGGATATATATTTTAAACTAGCTGACGCAACACACGTTTCTTGTCCAAAAATTCATACAAAAAATCCATAGAAAAAGCACTTTCAGTTTTTCTCAATTTTCCGGGCAACATTTCCAATTTTATATACCTATATATTCATTTATTGAAACGAATACAAACATTGGAAAAAAAATCGATCTAGCCGTTCTCAATTGTTGCGCTTACCAACGAACAGAAAAAAAGTACTAAAGTATATCTATTGGAGTCAGGAATCGTCCTTAATAGAGGACGAGAAGGAATAATTTTTTTGTTATATTGCCTAACTTTCCTCTGCTGAAAAATGTTGCCACATAAATATTATGTTTTTGAAATTGCAATACAGATGCAAAAAGGTTCACCATCCCTATAAGCCATCTAAACAGTACACATTGCTTGTAAATACGATATTAAATCGTGAGCTAGCTTCGCCTCGCGGCGGCGCTTACATAAAACAATTGTTTGATCTTATGACGTGTACCTATTGTGGCATCTGGCATGCATGCAAGATGGCAAATTGTTATCGTTATAAATTGGAAATTGATTTGGTTTATTTGTTTCGTTTATTTTGGTGTAAAACATTGCGAGTATTTTTGGTAAAGTTTGAATGCAAAGCTCAAACGGATAACTAGCGTTGCGGGATTTTTGTATTAGATACCTATTGATTTTATAATTCTATAGTACCCGTAAAACTACAACATTCACTCCTTCATTGGCAATAATCAATAGGCATATTGAACACCCAAAGGAGTTGGACCTATTGTCTAAACGAAGAGCTTTTTACGATGATTCAAATATATTTTCTTGTCAATTCCTTATGTATTTTAGAATCTTCGGCTTAGGGTAAATGTGGGATAGATGCCCTAGTAGGATAGACGCCTAAGTAAATACGTAGCGACTTGTGCGAGTACTACACTCATAGTTTTTTATTTAAATACAAGCATACCCCCTCCCGCCCGCCAGTCGATCCCAAGCGTTTCACTGGGATATATGTATCGAGAGTTTTGGCGCGAAACACTTTGTCGACGGCGAAAAGTTGACGATTTTTTGTTTCGTATAACATTTACGCGCCCGGAATTTTTAAAGTTATAGGGTAAGTGATAATATTTTTGTATTTATGGTCTGTTAATATATCAAATATATCAATTTTAATGTTATTTAGGTATGTTTTAATGTGTTTTATGTGATAAGCCTAAAGGCAACTATCCCTAAGATAAAGGATAGATGCCTCACTATTTGTGAGTATAGATGCCCTTAGGGAAATCTATCCCATAATGAATTTATGAAATAATTTTTATTTACTTTTTTTTCATAGACATGCCACGTAAGTACGTGCGCAAAGTAGGTGCACAGCCCCGAGCCGTATGGACTGAAGATGCTCTTAAAGCTGCCTTTGAAGAGTTGTAGGTACTATGTATGGAGATTATTGTAATCAATGTCAGCGTATAAAACTGCGACTAGAAAAAAAAAAGACTAACAAACGATAAGAATTTTTAGTAACCCGAAGTGCTGGGAAAAACGTATAAAGATAAAAAATATCTAACATTTTTTAAATAAAGAAATTTTAGTTTTTTTTTTTTTTAATTCTAATACCTAAGATGATTGTGCCATTGATTAAAGTTAAAAAAAATCAGAATTATTTATTCTTAAAGACTAAAATTTTAATTTAGTACTTATTGCGATTTGATTGAGGTCGATTAAAGTTTAAAAAATTAAATTATTCTTTCATTACTCCTTTAGGGCAACTATCCCCCAGGACATTTTCACGTTGCGGCATCTAACCCACACATTAGGCATCTATACTCATTCATAAGACTTTTTTGTTTCGTTAATTATAAAACAAATAAAGAAGATAATATGAAATAATTGCATTTATTTCCTTCATTGATAAATACACTAACCATAACAAAAGTATTATATTTTTAAATACTTATCCCTTTTATTTTACAAGCACATTTGTAGAGGTTGGGCATCTATCCCACATTTACCCTAATCACATAACTCTACAATTATCTTTAACATCAAACTTACTCGTACAATAGGTAAAAATCTATGAACATTGGATGATTTAAATTAAGGTACTATGTATTTTAATAATATGCAACCTAAGTACTTCATGTTTTTACCAAAACTTCATAATTGTGAGATCCCATTTCCAACGCTGGTTCCACTCAGCACCCCTCAAAAAAAAACCCCCCACCAGAAATTGAAATTGAAAACTGAAAGTGTAGACAACTCGCCGACAAACAAGCCTAGTGCACACTAAACTGTATGCTTTATTAGCCCGAGGACACACCGGCCAGTCTGTGGTACCACCGCGACACTTAATAACACAGAAAGCAAACTACTTAAGAATTACTTCTTGCAGCTGTAATAATATGGTGGACATATTTCCTTGGTAAAGTCTGTTTCCTTGTTAATCTGATAATGTCAGAAGAAGGGATGGTTAGTGTAAGAGATGAAGTAAGTAAGTAATAGATCAGATTTTTAGGGTTCCGTAGTCAACTAGGAACCCTTATGTAGTTTCGCCATATCTGTCGGTCCGTCCGTCTGTCCGTCCTCGCTTAATCTCTGTTACCGTTAGCACTAGAAAGCTGAAATTTGGTACCAATATGTATATCAATCACGCCGACAAAGTAGTAAAATAAAAATTGGAAAAAAATGTTTTATTAGAGTAGCCCCCCTTTATGTAAAGTGGGAAGTGATTTTTTTTTTAATTTGAACCCTAACGTGTGATATATTGTTGGAAAGGTATTTAAAAATGAATAGGGGTTTACTAAAAAAAAAAAATGAATAGGGGTTTAAATCATTTTTTGATAATGTCAATAATTTCGGAAATAATCGCTCCAAAAGTAAAAAACAATGTGTGTCCCCCCTCTAACTTTTGAACCATAAGTTTAGAAAATATGAAAAAAATCTGAAAAGTAGAACTTTAGAAGGACTTTCTAGGAAAATCATTTTGAACTTGATGGAAACAACAGTTTTTGTACAAAAAAGACAAAAAGTTGTACAAAATAATTTCTGGACTAAGTTTGTAGTATAATCGTATATGCAAGCATTTTTTTTTAACTTCGTTTACATATTTTATTATCCTGAACGTATCTTTTTTCAAAAACTACGGAACCCTACACTGAGCGTGGCCCGACACGCTCTTGGCCGGTTTTATTTTTTAAAATTCGACTTTGTAAGGTTAGTAGACATGAGTTGCTGAACGCGAATTACATGAAACTCAGTGCTAAAATAATATATACATCCAAATTGAGAACCTCCTCTTTTTTTGAAGTCGGTTAAAACTAGGTTTCTCCCAAACTATGAATAAAGTTCTCTAAATAAGTACCTTGTTACTTGTTATCTATCTGTCTCTACCAATAATAAAGCTGAAGAATTTGTTAGTTTGTTTGGACGTGCTAATCTCTGGAATTACGGTCGGATTTGAAAAAATCTTTTGCATTTGATAGCCCAATTCTTGAGGAAGGCTATAGGCTATTTAAAATCACGCTACAACCCTTAGGAGCCGAGCATATGAACAAAATCTCAGAACGAGTGCTAAGCGAAATATACGAGTACCTATGTGGTGTCTTACGACTTCCACGCGAACGAAGTCGCGGTTAGAAGCTACTTCACTCATACGAAGCTAAGAATTATTTTTGAAAGTTCAAGCGTGAATTGTGTAGCAAAGCAAAAAAGAGACGTCTTTTTCAAAAGTATACCATCTAAACTCCAAATATTAATTATATAAGAAAAAGAACCATATGCCTCACAATGTAACAGAACAAACTACAAATTAACAGTACCCAATTATCTTCAGGAAATGTTTAAACTTTTGCTCCTCAACTTTTTATTGATCCAATATTAGATTAGTTATGTATACTAAAAAATCAATTCGATACGTCTGACATAGGTACTTAACTTCCTTCCTAAGAACATAAATCTTTCTCAACGACTTCTTAACATACTGTAAGAGCAAGTGATTGGTATAAAAAAAAACACTTTTACTTTGTTTTTCTTGCCCATATGTGGGTAGTTGTGAAGTACTTGGTACTTTCGCTGAGCAATAAATTCGATAAACAATCGTCATCTGTCTTCGTTATAAGAAATCAATTCGCGCTGCGCCGTCAACAACCTTGGGACAAAGACCAAGAAATTCATGCGGAGTTCCACTGCAGTTGAAGAAAACTTAGTGGAATCTCATTCAACACATTATTCTTTTAACAGGAGCAAGATGTTTCCTTTTATAAAAACCGCGTAGTTATATATATCAGTGGCGAAGGTACCATACAACTCGATTTCCACCGGCTTCCCTTTGAAAATTTAGAACATAGCCACTCTATAGTCAATTTTATCATTGAAATTTTCTTTTGGAATTTTTTTTTTGCTCCGGCTTACCTCTGTCATAAATTCACCCTTCGCCACTGATATATATTACTGGATAAACTTAGATCGTTAAATCATTGCTAGTTAATTAGCAGAAAAAATATGTAGCACCAATCTATCTCGTAAGAAAATCAAGAAATAAGGACAAAGAATAGTATGCACCGGTCAACCGGTGCAACTACATAATATTTTTTTTATGAAAATTCTTTAAAACAATCTTTATATAATGTGCACTAAATTAACACGTGTATAGTTTCGTTAGAAATCGTGGAAACAGCATCAAAGGAGAAAACAAATCATGATAAATAAGTCAATAAATGGACAGTCTTCTCTCCGTGTAATTCTCCAAGCTATGTCGATAACTTTTTCTGACCGCTATTACATAGAGGAACATAATTCGATAATGGCTCAGTAATTGCTAGAAACTGGACAGCCACTGCCGGCAGCTTCGTTTTTGGACGTCTCTATAAGTGGAATGTGATGGCATGATGACCTCGTACTCTATAGGACAAGTGGACTGTGAACTGTGGGGAAATATCCTTCAATCGATGTTTGACAATGAGTATTAGTAAACGGCTATGTCCTACTTAAGCCCTTAATTGTACAGACGCCAGCACATCAACCTACCCGAAACTGTCAGATTTTCCCAATCAACTTTGAACCTTATGCTTTATTGATAAAGTTGAAAATCTATTAAAGAAATTTGACAGATTGTAGTAGGTTGATGTGCTGGCGTCTGTACAACAGCTTAATTTGCCTGTCCAGTAGACAAGAAGTTTTTTTGTGAAGGTTACAAACATTCTTGTCAAAAATATATCTATCGGTTAGTTCGTCGGTCATCACTCATATTACAAACTTTTCTGCCAATTTAACACATTATTCTTTGATGTTTCCAATGATTATGAATGAGGAAATTCATTTAGCCCGAAAAATTGCCAAAATTAAGTGGCAGTGGGCAGGGCAAATGTGCCCTACCCACTGCCACTTAATTTTCTCGCTCGCTGAACAGATGGCCGATGGGCCAAAAGGTTCTGGAGTGTCGACCGCGTGCCGGAAGACGTAGCGTTGGAAGGCCTCCAACAAGGTGGACCGACGATCTTGTGAAGGCCGTAGGAACCCGTTGAATGCAAGAAGCACAGAACCGACCGTAGCGGAGGTGCTTGGAGGAGGCCTATGTCCAGCAGTGGACGTCTTTCGTCTAAAATGATGATGATGATGATGAAATTCGTTTATTTAACTTATTTTAAGCAGTGTTACCATCAGACCATGGAAAACAGTGATATAGACAGAATTCCAGGACAATACCGCTTCCCATTAATTCCATATCTATCTCTAAATTTACTTCTAGGATTAATTGAGCGTAGGTACACTTATCTAGCTTTAAACTTTCATATAAACCTATCCACTATCCACCAATTGCGACACTCCCAGCCAAGGAGTGTCAGCAAGTCAGCAGTAGTTACAGTTTTCACTTACACAGGTACTGTCCAATTATCTATCTACATATATTGAGCACCCGATCAATCTATCATTATTATTTATACTTCATCGAATGGATCAATTTACTGTATCGAATGTATGTGCGTACGCAAGTGATTCACTTTTACTTTCCAACTTTTTAACTATTTCTTTACGCAGAATGCGTTGTTATTCTCCGGAATGGGTGAAAATTTATTTTGTTTTAATTGAATTGAGGTTTTTAATGGGTTTTGAAGAAGATTTTTTGGTGTGATTTATTGTGTTTTGATTATACAACGAACTTTCGTAATTTAAAATTTCATAGAGCAATCGGAAGTCTACATTCCAGAGTAATTGACTTTAACGTACTGTTATGAAAGACTGTTAGATAAGGATGTAACCTTATTCTCGTGAACTACCAATCAACAGTTAGTTTTAATTATATCTTGTTCAAATACATACTAGTCGATTTATCAGCTCCCGTATTCAATTTCCGATGTCGCGCTTCAAATAGATTAGTCGTTACGTCGTAACAATGTGTTATGGGCGCCATCTTGAATTATCTGTCACGATAATGTCAGTGATAAATTCGACGAAGGATATAGAAGATTGGCAATCAAAATAGTGCCCGTGACCTATGCCACACCTGTGTACGTTACGATGTGATGGTCAGCTTTCAATACTATCTGACACTTAAACATTGATGTGTGAAAGCTTGTCCAGCTAATGGGATAGCACGCCCAAACGATGTACTAACACCTACATTGGCTAAATCATGAATAGCAGAAAAGGATACCCTAGCTTATTATGCAGGTAGTTTGATTCGGTAATTGTTACATAATACATTATATTGGTGGTTGGTTTTGGGGAGTGGTAAAAGCGATATAAAGTCAAAGCTTGGTTTGTTAAGATTATAGCTTAGAATTAACATAAACGTAGGAAATTACTTCTTTATCCAAGTCAATTTGGGCAGAAAAAAAAACCGAGTGTGCTTATGACCACACGACTGAAGTGAAACTTCAAACGTATTTGGCTATGAGAGGAAGAGAGAAAGAAAATGTGCGTGCGCACTGCTTTCTCTTGCTTATATCCCCCACTCAACTCCCGTTCGCCTCGCCCGATCACACTTTTCGTAACGCTTACGTCACGCGTTCGCCAGCTTACTCCCCAAGTCAAGCGTGCGTAAAGACGTTTCACTTCAAAAACTTAGGCATTCATAACTTTCTTCCTTCTGCAATAACTTTCTTTAGACATGGCACCAAACTTTTGCTAAGAACGGAATCTAGTAGGTAGTACACTAAGTAGGTAGGTACTACAGTTGTTTGTAATTTTGTGACAGTCTCTAACCGTTGAACGGTACACAATGTCATACATTTTCGTCATGCGTGAGCCTTTAGCAACAGCTTGACTCTTGAGTGCGAATTGCGAACCGAGGTACAGTCAACAAAAGAGTCAAGTATGCAGGATCGTCGGATATAGTTGAAGTTTAGTAAGAAACCGATGGATGTTGTCGACTGAAATTTAATTTGATCAATGAGCTGTTTGTTGTCTATTAATAAAATTAAATTTTATTTGAGAACATTCGTCTGTGTCTTACTAAACTTCAACTATATCCGACGATCCTGCATACTTGTCTCATTTGTTGACTGTACACACGTCTGTAAGGGCACAGGTTCAGAGTGGCTCTTAAACACTTCTGGCACAACTCAACGACTCTGGCATGGCACGAAATGTTTGCGATAGATACTTTGACTGTTAAAACTTCGAGATTTCGAGAATAGCCAGTATTTTTTACATTGCTACCAAGATAAGTAGACACCAAATCAGTAGAGGTTTTTGAAGACCTACTCTGCATTAACACTTTTATCAAGTGTCACCACGTTGCATTATTGGTAAATTAATATTTACGGATGTACGTCTAATTCCATGCATCCTGCAGGTGCACCATATTCTTTTTCAATCGAATTAAACACCTATTATACATATACAGGGTGTGGCGTAAATAGTGGTCCACCGTTAATGATTCGATAAACCAGATAATTTACCATAACATATCACAATTTTAACTATTTTAGCAGTACATTTTGTTTTACAAAAATCGCTCTTGTATTTTGCATGATTACGTAAAAAATTAGGTTTTAAATAGAGAAGAGCTAAGTTTTTCTTCAATAGCTCTAAATTTACATAAAAAACCATAAGTTCACACGATAGCTCTAGTATTAAGCAGTAATTAACAGAAACCAAAATGAAAAAATAATGGTTTTTGTTGAAACTACAACCAAAAATGTAACAAAAGGTAGAACTTTCGTAAATAAAAAACAAAACAAAAATGTATTTTCGGAACCCCTGGGTAAAAATGGTTATAATTGTAATATGTTATAGTAAATTATCTGGTTTATCGAATCCCTAATGGTGGACCACTATTTACGCCACACCCTGTATATCGTATATCCTTATCGTATCAAAAACTAGTTCTTTAGCTAATCAGATGACAACATCACGATGAACCCATTCTTACTAGTGACATGATTGATATACAACAGAGTTATGAACACTCTCATTAGAATATTTAGAACGGAATTCGAGACCATCGACTCTTTGAAACTTACGAACTCTTTACACTCAACCTACATGTCGCATACGCAATGCACATCGTGACATCTCTGGGTAATTTTTAAAAAGAACAAGCAAAAAAATTTATTCACTTTTATCTACCTCTATTTTGGAGGACTATGGGTATCATTTAAATGGTCGAATAACCCTATCAAGCAGTGAGGCTCACAAACCGTCTAACAGTGAGAACCTCCTCCTTTTTTCGTCGGTTAAAAACATCGTTATTTTAGAACTCCTTTCTACCTAACCTATGACTCTGCATATATTTTCTCTCGCAAATGCTTGGAGAATTCTTTGTCACTAGCAGCGCCCCGCGGCTTGAGAATATCGGAATAAAAATTATCCTATGTCCTTTCCCGGGACTCAAACTATCTCTATACCAATTTTCATCGAAATTAGTTCTGCGGTTTAGGCGTGAAAAGGTAACATACAGACAGACAGACAGAGTTACTTTCGAATTTATAATTTTAGTATGGATGTTTGACCAAAGTGCTTGCTATACTTTTAGAGACTGCACAAATATTTAATCTGTGTGTGGTCTACATTATAGAAAATCAAAAGCAAATTCAATACATCCTTCCCACACTTTCTTGAACAAGAGAGTCAAACAAGACAGATGACATTTAAAGCTTACTTTGCTTTTAGCGGCTATACACAAATATTTTGTCGAATATTTTAGGCTTGAGAAAACATCAGACAGAAAGTCTCCATACAATAAAAACATATCGCAAACTATTCGGAACTAAAAATAAAAAGTGAAAACAACACGAGACAATGTTTTTTTCTTTTAGAACTAACAATTAACGGTATGGGAACGCCATTGCATCAGAGCGGAGAGGAAATGTGAATGAAACTTAATACGAGGCCAAGATATGATCTGCACGAGATAACGAGGTTATGTCACGGTATTTTCTGGTAACACGATTAAGTAATTACGATTATCAATTATTCTTTTTTGTTTTGGATCAAACGAAGCTTGAAATAAGAAAAAGAAATCTTAAGGAAAACAAATGAACATCGTCAAATGCAGGGGTTGAATCTTAAGGACAACAAATGAACGTCGTCAAATGCAGGGGTTGTATTGAATAATTCGAAATGGTATTCTCCATAAAAAATATCGCTTTATGAAACTGGGAATAAAGGGTAGCGCAATTAAATAGGTCATGTAGGCCGTGGGTAGCCAGGGTGGCCAGGCAGGCGCTTTACTTTGTGTAAAATAATCTCATCACCACTGCTCTCAAAACGGGGAAGGAAAACATCGCGAGGAAGCCGGTATGTCCTAGAACAAAAAATTCGAAGGGATGTGACATGTGACGTCTACCAATCCGCACTGGGCCCGCGTGGTAGATTGCGGCCCAGTCCCTCTCACAGACGGGAGGCCTGTCAGCAGTGGGAACATTATAGGCTGATTATGCAATAAAATGACGAAAACATTTTTTTCTCATGATTTAGGGAACATATAAATATCGCAGAAGAAATGGCCGATTGATCCATTAATGGATATGTAATACTGTTGGAAAAATCAAACACAGTAAGTTTGCGAGCAAAACAATGTAATATTTTGGATTTTTTGTACACCATTCTCCATACACACCACCATTCATTGCATATAACGGCGCAGGAATAGCCTTTACCGGAAGTGGTCATCGCCTTAGTGGTTCAGCAGCTTCAATATCATCAGAGTTGTGCCGAGGGTTGTGCCGGAATATAGCAGTTCGTCGTGGACGTGGACAGCGGCCCTGACATCATCTCTGTCAGTCATTAGAAGACAGCCGCCTCGCAACCATCGATGCGACGCTCTGCTACCAGCCACTCTTAGGGTTGATCGACGGCCTTTCGCACTTTGCCGATTGAAAAGGAGCACACAATACACACATGCTCTCTTTTTGTACTTTTTGTATGGACAAATCGTCGAACGCCGTCGATCAATGTGTCCCGACCCTTATCCGACCTATTCGGTAGTAACATAGTAACTTCGTTACAAAACTAGATGGCGCCACTTGCTGCGCCGCCGCATATTATAATTCGAGAATAGCTCCTACCGTGGTTGAAGGATTATCTAGTCACTGGTTGCTACTGGTAATAACAATGCTGCTGATTGTTCAGAGTGCGTCGGATGGTGATAGATAGGTATTTCTTCACTCGTAGCGACGCACTTCATCACGTGACGTCAACGCCGGCTGTCGCTGAAAATCAGCGCTGAGGATTTGTCTCGTATATTACGTGTGTGATGAGATGTGACGCATATCGCACTGCTAACACAAGACTGTGTCAACTCAAAAAAAGACAAATTCGAGATATCTCATTCTTCATATGTAAAATGAAAGGGTTAATAACTTGATAACCTGCAATCTCTGAAATTACTCATAATTAAAGAAACCCCTTAATTTTATCACTAATTTTAAAACAGTGATCACGTTTTACAATCGTTAACAGGAAACGAGTAATCAGTTTACCATCATTTCTGAAAAAAGTTTCATTTTGAGTTGATACAGTCTTGTGTTGTTAGCAGTGCGATATATTCCCCAAATTTTTTTCGTGTTTTTGTGTTTTCTCTGCGTCATGTTTACCGCAAATAAACTTGTTTTCTTTCTATCTTTTGACTTCTAAATGACAAGAAACACTATTTTCTTTAACTCGCAGCATTCTCAAGAATCTATTTCCCAAGTGATTTACATCGGAATTTATACGAGTCGTTACATACACTTGTAAACAAGTAAATACAATTTCTATTGAGAAGAGGTGTGCCACAAAAGATTTATCGTCGAACCCGATCGTTGCAACTTGGAGGAAGTAATGTTCATTAAACAATGTTCTCATAATACGACTTGTGTATGAGAGGTAGGTATATTTCGTTTGATTTAAACAATGAAATATGATACCTCATGCCAAAACGTCTTGTCAAACGTGACCATAGTTGACCCATTGCGAAAAAAAACTCATTATTTGCAAAAGGCAGGGTTCGCAAACCTGTGGTGGACTGAAAAATGTTTAGGTATAACCATTCTAGCGAGATAATTATCTACCAAATTGATTCGTTATTAGCAGGCCTTTTTTCAGTAGTCGAATGTCTATATGACGAATATTTCCTTGTTGTAAGCCATTTTTAAGACCATCCCAATTAGGTAGTAGGATCTTTTCAATTAATTATAAATATTACATTTAATGTTTTCCTAACAATATTAAGATTACTAATGAACGTGTGTTGCACATTACTAATGTTACTGTTTATCATTCTAAGGAACTAAAATGCTTAAATGGGGATCACAACACTAATAACAATCGATAGTAAAATACCTAAAGTTAATTTATCGACACCTATTTATGTCTTAATTACCAATACTGTCGGATAAATGAATCACAATCATAAATCTATTCTAAACAACTCAAAGTTTCATATATCTAACATAATTATTGCAACCGTTAAAATGTTCACGATGCCTGATAATAAGCTTCATAAGTCCAACAATCATTAGCCATTTTCTCAACAGTTATGATTATGAGTGAACGTGTCATAACAGTTCGTTCCCACGAATAAATCATTCGTTCAATTTGAACGTCGCGAACGATATAGTTATTAAAATGTACTTTTAGCTGAACAAATATAGTTTGAAGTGTATTGATGACAGTGGGACCGCGATTGGATGTGTCAGGGATCGTGAGGTTATTTTCACAAATGGAGAGAGAGGTTGGGTACACACTGGGCTTGATGTTGATACTTGTCATAATGTTTGGGAGAACAGAATGCCAATTCTTGTACAGACGCCAGCACATCAAGCTACCCGAAACTGTCAAATTTTCCCAATCAACCTCGAACCTTATGTTTTAGCGATAAAGTTGAAAATCTATTAAATAAATTTGACAGATTGTAGTAGCTTGATGTGCTGGCGTCTGTACTTATAAAACATTCAAATTCAACTGTTCTCGCAATCTCATCTCAGCGACAACCAATGTCAAAGACTTTTCAAAAATGAACGTAAATTGATTGTATTTTTGAAAGATTGAGACTGAGATTATAATGCGAACGTTTTTAAAAATACGGGAATTGCCCCTCAGGCTTTCAGATACAGAATATTGAAGAGATGTTGTTGTTGTGATTAAACAATTAACCACGTCTGGCAGATTTATCATTGTTGATGATTGATCCAATAATTGTAGGTCTCACTTACGAAATCACAATTTAGATGTTTTATAGTTTTTTTTTTTTTTCTGGCCATAAAGTGATGAGACGCCCTTGTTTTAGGTATGGAAACTAACAGCCAAGAAATAAATGAATTTGAAATCACACTTAAGTATATTTTATGAAAGCAAGAAAAAATAAGATTTAATTTTTACATGGTCCTACACCAATATAAAAACAGTGTAATGACTACCAAAAAATAATGGCTTATCAAAAATCTAGGCAGGTAATCTAGGTAATCTTTCGTTTTACCGTTGCCCAGACATTCATTGTGTTCCTAGCATTTCTATTAGTACTCAGATCATAAACTTAATAATGAAAGAAACCAGGGCGACCAATTCTATCCAATCATACATATTTCACATGATGGTGAAGCCGCTACGTCGAATCAGCGTTGTCTATTTAAAATCGATGCAATCATCTGCCTACAGCATTATTAATTTATGACCAAAGGATATTGCAAACGAATTTGTGTTCGTTTAAATGTAATAAACGTCGTCGATGTGGTGATAGTTTTGAACTTAATTTCGCTTTATATTCTAGTCGATTATAATTTAGAGTTTTAGAGCCATCATAAACTTATTACGTCGCGTCGGTCAAAGACCTTTACTGAAGAATAGTTATTACTTATAGATTATCCAGCAAAAGCAAGCACTATAATCAATGTTAACAATGGAAATTGCATAGTTGTAAATAGATTGGTTATTTTATTTTATCGGATATTTAATGTTAGCTAGTCGTAAATATATTATAATAATAACTTGTAAATGTAACTAACTATTTACACTAGATACTAAATTAAATGACTAACTAACTAACTATACAAAAACAAAGGACACATAGGCGTCGAAGTACTCGTCCGCATCGCTGTCATCCGGAAACGTGCCCAGAAGACTGGCAGCATTGCCACGTTGAACGACAATGCTAATTATTTGGCCAAAGAACGACCTAGCCCTCTGGTCACGTGAAGTGTCGACCAGCCGGCGAGAAATTTCCTTAAAAAGGAGACGCGCACTCGGGCCCCATGACCCGAGCGTTATTGGTTATGTAAATAATGAATGATTAAGGAATGACTGCAAGGAAATTACCGTGTCTTTTACAATAACTTTTCTAGTGATAACTAATCTGGATGCTGTCAATATAATGATAAGAGGAGGACACAGTATTCATACCTTTCTGTACCTACACTTACTCCGCAAACTAACCTATCCCAATATTCGCACCTCCATTCCACATCCGTGTTGAGCTTGTAGCAGGGATTTGCATAAAAGCCAAGATTTTTCCAGATATTCTCCTGCGAAAAGGTTTTATTTATGTGTATTTTCTTATTGATATTGTTTTTGAGTGATACAAATAGTAGATTGTACAACTAAGGCATAAAAGAAGCTATTTTACCCCGAGACGTTTATATCCACGCGAGCCGCAGGCGAAGGTGGATAGTTAAGTCGAGGGGTAAAATGGCTCGTTTATGCCTGAGTTATACACTCTGCTTTTCACTTCGATTGCGAGAAAATGAAACAGGCATAAAGTATACAGTACATAATTAATCAAAAATGTTGCAAAGCATATCTAATTCCCGCCACCACAGATAATACCGCCACGAAACTTTGTAAAAGTTTTTTTTTAATTTCAACACTTGTCATTCGATTTGGGTACTTCATACTGCCAAGTCATAAAAACGTTTCTTTGCGTTTTTAAATAATAAATTACAACTATTTTAACTGATTTTATTAAATTAACGATAGAAAACACGGAAGTGGTATAAATTAAAGAAAATGAAATAAATCACGACTTTAATCTGCGAAGTTTTATTGTGCGTGTGGCTGTTGGGCCTGATTACCTTAGTCTCAGAAAAAAAAATACTTTATGCACTATCAGAACATAAAAAGCGATTTTATGTCGCCTAAGCACAACATAAAGACGAACTTTTAGAGCATGAGAAGTGAAAATTACATTTTTATGTTTTTTACAAACAACAAATGAACAGTCATTTTTGTGCCATATTACGTTTGGAATATTTTGTTTTAAAAGAAATATATCTATTTTAGTACAATCATTTATACAGGAAGATTTTTTTATCACCATCCAAATTTTTACAGGGTATTCTACCCATGAATATGAACAACTTTCACTATTGGACCAACTCTGAAATCACGTAAAAAAAAAGTCAGCTGTTTCATACATTTTGGTCAAGTAGGTATTGAACTTTTGTATGAAACAACTGATTTTTTTTTTCGTGATTTCAGAGTTGATCCTATAGTGAAAGTTGTTCATATTCATGGGTAGAACAGCCTGTAAAAATTTGGATGGTGATATAAAAATCTTCTTATATTTAGTTTATATTTTGGACATTCAACTAATGAATTATCTTGGTGCTAAATATAAGTATAAGACTTTGAATAAATTTCTACACAGAATGAAAAACAGTAGTAAACAATATTGCAGTGTTAGGTTAAGTGTGTAGGTTAAATTTAGGTACTAACGTAGTTGTTAAGAAATATTGTTACTGTTAGTAACATATTTGAGTCCTTTGTTACTTGTAATTAAATATAAATTAATTACCCAATATTCTCTCAGTGTACAATGAACTTAATTTCGTGAACGTGTCGTATGTTATATAACACACATTGTGTCATTCACAATCTCGTAATTAATCTGCATGGTCCAGAAATGGACCCGCATGCCGATGTCTGCAATCTTTAACAATATTAAACAGTTCCGTGTCTCACTGACGGAATGCCAATTCACAGGCTAAGCACTGAATAGACCTTAGGTCCGTTCAGATTAGCGGGATTGTCCGAAAGGGTTACCGCTACCCCGGAACATAAAGGGCTAAGGAAGGAACACGGGTGGATTTTAGTCAGTAAGAGTCTGACACTCCCTTCCGCTCCACCCAGAGCGGGAGGAGTCATTTGATGATATCCCACCCTCAAAAAAAAAGGGTCCGTTCAGAAGCCATCATCCACGTAGCCTTTTCCCAACTATGTTGGGGTCGGTTTTGCAGTCTAACCGGATGCAGCTGAATAGTCCAGCTGACCAGTATTTTACATGGAGCGACTGCCTATCTGACCTCCACAACCCAGTTACTGGGTAATACGATACCCCTTGGTAAGACTGGTTGTCAGACTTTCGGGCTACTGACGACCCGTAACGACTGTCAAAGGTCCACGAATGACAGCCAGGACCAACGGCTTAACGTGCTTTCCCAGGCACGGAGCGGTCTTGGTATGTAAAGGTGGTCACCCATCCACGGACCAGCCGCGGCAAGTGTAGCTTAACCTGATCGATCGACCCGTGCGGCTGTTATTACTTAGCCGCAAACCATGTGATCCCACATTATGATTTAAAATAAAAACAAACAATCAGTTACTCCTAAGACCTTACTTGAGATTTTTTTATGATAAGTAGGTTTCCCCCCGACAACAAAAAAAAAAAAAAAGGTACCTAATTCATAGGTAGAAGTAGTCAATATCATATATATCATATATCGTTATAGCAGTTCAAACATTCGGATTACTAGAGTTTTAAATCATAATGTGGTGTGTCATAGCTGGTGGAGTTTCTTACCCATTCTTCTCCACATGAAAACTACCTTTTGGAAGGGGCGACTAGAATCAATTCTATTTTAAGGTAATTTTTGACGTTCAAAAGTGCCTTTTATGTGCCTATTTGAAATAAATGCTTTGAATTTGCAAGTGGAAAAATTTCAATTAACTTTTGGAGACCTAGGTAGTAAATTTTCTTTAAAAACCTTTTTACTAACGCCTGCTATCTTTTGAGACGCGAGACTCGTGAGAGTGATCTCCCATACATATGCAAGCTCAAGACCTTGGTCAAGTGATTTGTAAAGTAAAAGCGATACTAAAGCCTTATCTAACTGCATGGACAATAGCTGCTTTCAAATGTGAAATTTTCCGGACACAAGTGTTAAAGCAAGTAAGCGCTTTATTTAAAGGCTTGAAGGTGTTCACAGCTTTTTTGCTTTCATATGTGAAAATTTCCGGGCAAAAGTAAGCGCTTCATTTTAGTCTCCGCGCTTCGTTTTAGGCTTGAAGATGTTTACAGCTTTCTGTCACGTACTGAACAGTATATGGGTGGAGCCTTAGATTAGATATACTTATTGAGAGGAAAAAATTACTTCGAACGTTTCATTTGATTAACCTAAATATAGATTTATAATAGTGATGTGTGCATACTTCCCATCCTCACATTTGGTGGTCAAAAATGGTCATTGACAAATCAGCAGAGGTCCACGCTCGAGGTTTGCCAGAGGGCTATGGAACGGAGTATTCTGAGTATCAAACTAACAGACCGGGTTAGGAATACGACCATTCGTTCCATCACAAAGATAACTGATGTCACTTGGAAAGCTGCCGCGCTAAAATGGAACTGGGCTGGACACATCTGCCGCATGTCAGACGAACAGTGGGCCAAACTTACGACCCAATGGGTCCCTCTTAATGGCAAACGACATCGTGGCAGGCCCAGACGGAGATGGCGAGATGAGCTGGACTCCTTCAACAAGAACTGGTCCTTAGCAGCTTTGAACAGGGAGAGGTGGAAAAAGAGTAGGGAGGCTTTGCTCTGCAGTGGGACGTCACGGGCTAATAATAAAAGTAGTGTGATTTCTTGCCTCAATAAGCCTTAGCCAACATAAGCCTTTTTTTGCATAATCAGCGTATAATTTTCTCACTGCTGGCACACATGCCTGCGCTCTTCAACAGGGAGTGGACTTTAATCTACCACGCGAGCCCAGTGCGGGTTGCTAAATGTCACATGTCTTCGAATTTTTGGTTCTAGGACATGCCGGTTTCCTCTTGCCGTGTTGAGAGCAGTGGTGATGACATAATTTATACAAAGTAAAGTTCCTGCCTGGGTTCGAACCCACGACCACTGGGCCACTACCGCTCGCTTTCTTTTAACCCCTTTGTACAGCGAAGCGGTGTCTACGGGAATGGTATCAACAACTCCTCACCGTCGATCACCTGTAACTAAGTCAATAGTGGCGATATCAGCAATTTCATTATTCAATACAAAAAGATACCAGGCATTTTATTTATTTTATCCTTCGTTTACACGCGACTCTACAGTAACGCGCTAGACAGACACGACACCACACTTTATGGTATCAGCACACACTGTACCCGTTGCACGAAAAAATGTATTCACGTAACATTATAATGTAAGGTTTTTCGATAGACAGCCTTCGTGAAACAGAAAGATTTGTATTGCCAATTCCCTTAAGGCTCCCGCAGGCAGCCGCGACGCGACGACACAAAAGTGCGACTTGATTCTGGTAGAACAATTTCCATGAAGTTTTTATAGAAATTGTTCTCGCGTCGCGCCTTTTTGCGGGAGCCTTTTGGCCAAGTATTAAGTAGGTATGTTCATGGGGATCCCTTCTTTTCGCATAATGTTCTTTGTCCTAATATACTTCGGCATAACGATTTTGGCACAATTTGTTTTGGCATAATAATACTTCGGCATAATTTTTTTAGGCATACATTTTATGTTGGCATAATCATCTTAAAGACTAATTTGTTTTGGCATAAATTTGATTCGCATAACGTTAGTAGGCCTAATGACTATTAGCATAACGTTAGTAGGCCTAATGACTATTAGCATAATAATATTTAGGCATACAATTAATATAATTTATACATAACATTTATACGTAACTTAAACGATTTTTCAATCGCGAGATAACTTTTATCTGAAGAATATATTAGATGTTTTGACAGTTTTTGTATAAAAAAATATGTCAATCAGTTAACTTCTATTATGAGAAATAAATATGGCGGTTATTCCTCAGATAGAAGTTAACTGATTGAAACGGGAACACCCAAATACTCCGAAATATTTTATTCCGAATTTCGATGTTCCGATTTTCAAAAGTCCGAATTTCATAATACCTAAGAATCATAATGTCTATTATTAAAAATCACGAAATTTATTTTACCGAAAGTCATAAATGCGACTTGTTTGTTTTCCGATTTTCATATATTCGAAGAATCAAATGCTCCATGGGTTCGCGGTCCGAAAAACGACATTCCGATTTTCAATACTCCGAATTATTTTCGTTACCGTTACCGCACCCGAACTCAACGAACGCAATAGACGACGTAGGATGCAAGAGCGAGCGAAGGGCACCCCGAGGTTCGGTTTGGTTAGGTTACTTTAAACCCTTTACACAGAAATAGGGGCCCCGCGAAGCGGGGCTCCGTCGACATAGGATGCAAGAGCGAGCGATGGGCACCCCGAGGTTCGGTTTGGTTAGGTTACTTTAAACCCTTTACACAGAAATAGGGGCCCCGCGAAGCGGGGCTCCGTCGACATAGGATGCAAGAACGAGCGAAGGGCACCCCGAGGTTCCGTTTGGTTAGGTTACTTTAAACCCTTTACTCAGAAATAGGGGCCCCGCGAAGCGGGGCTCCGTCGACATAGGATGCAAGAGCGAGCGCTTGAATGCTGCATGCTGCATGCTTGCTTGTTTGCTGCATGCTTGCTTGCATGCTTGCAGGCCCGCCGTAAGCGGGCGTGCAAGGCGTGCACCGCACGCGGGCGGCACGTCCAGGGGGGCGGCAAAAATCATTGTCATAATACCCACCCCACCTACAGAATAAAAAATGTCATCGCGTTGAAAAAAAAACTGGCGGTGGAAAACGCAATGGATTACAAAAAAAAAAATTGGAAATCAATAATCGCGCATTTTACGTCCCATGCTCGGCTCATAGTCTTAATTTAGTAGTGAATGATGCAGCAAAAATATTACGCACGAAACTGTGAATTTCTTTAATATAATTCAAGATATTTACCTTTTTCTTTTCATTATCTACAAAAAGGTAGTCGATAATTTGCAAATATTTACCAAATTTAAAATTAAAAGCTTTAAGCGCCACGCGATGGTCTAGCAGAATTGATGCAGCTAAACCATTACGGTATCACCTCGAAAAAATATTTGATACTTTGCTGGAAATATCTGGTGATTCGTTGGAATGGGATTCTACTAGGCTCACAAAGCTCATTCACTTGCTCTGAACATTCAAAATTATAGATTTATTTGCTCGGTAATAATTTGGTTCGATATTTTAAACGAAATTAATGCTCTGAGCAAAATGATGCAGAGCCCCACAATGAATAATCAAATGTGCATAAATTTGTTACATAAGTTGATTGGTAAGTTCACAGAATATCGCACAGATGAACACTTTGAAATGGTGTTAGCAGAAGCTGCCAAAATGGCTCACGAGCTCAATGTAGAAACAGATTTCCCACCAATAAATACAATTCGTCCAAGAAGAAAACCAACACAATTTCAGTATGAATACAGTGATGAAGTTTTAGTAGACCCCAAAATCAAATATAGATTAGTTTTATTTTAGTCCTAGATCAGACGATAACATCTTTAAAGGATAGATTCAAGGAGTTAAAAACATTTACCGATGTATTTGACTTTTTTTAGCAATAACTTATTTAATTACTCCAATGATAAGTTAATTAAACATTGTAAAGATTCAAATCTGAAGCTTAAAGATGATTCAAGTACTTTCATCATTGAAATCATTGCATTAAAGTTGCATTTTGCAGAAAACCAGTCTAATCATCCACAAACCCATAACCTACAATATATTTTTACTAATGACTTAATTTCAACATTTCCGAACACAGCAGTAGCGCTAAGAATATAACTTACACTGCCGGTTTCAGTTGCATCTGGTGAAAGATCCTTTTCAAAATTTTGAAGACTAAGTTAAATTTAGCTATAGTTTCAATTGAACATGAAATCTTAGACAGCTTGGATAAGAAAGTTGATTCAAGATTTCGCAAATATAAAGGCAAGAAGAGGTAAATTTTTGTAGATACGAAAATAACTATGCACCTAATCAAAATAAATATTATATCTTCGTTATGATTCATTTCTTTTTTCCCACCATAATGAGAAAACATTAGTTAAATAGCCTTTTTTGACAAAACTCAGCGTAAGTAGTCGTAGGGCGGCATAATCGGTATTGCACGCGGGCTACTAAACAGCTAGCGGCGGGCCTGCATGCTTGCTTGCATGCTTGCTTGCTTCATGCTTCCTACAGCGAAAAAATAAAAATATGTTTTAATATCATTATGCGTAAATAAATTTATGCTTTAGGATATTATGCTTAAAAAAGTTATGCTTTAGAACTTTATGCTTAATAAATTTATGCTTTACAATATTATGCTTAATCATTATTATGGTTAGAGAAATTATGCTTAAAAAAATTATGCGTAAGCTGTTATGCGTAATTATATTATGCGAAAATATAATTATGCCAAACAAAGTTATGCTAAGTTATATTAGGTCTTAAAATTTTATGCAAATGGATAGGGAACCATGTTCATGATGTTGATATTACAAATACTAAGCAACAAAATTTTGTTACCTTCTCATCCTTTTCCCAAACCATTTTTCAACCACCAACTTATCCGATGACAGCTAATCGAAAACCGTTTAATTTACACATACAATACATACAATTAATCACTATACAAAACGCTTTTCACAATGCATAAAAGATCGATAGAATATAGAAACTTCCAATCAATACTATGCGATAATCGATTTGCGTGCGAACCGTAAAATGTGTGTGATTGTCAATGGGAACCCATCTGTAGGTGGTCTAGTGTGGGACCCTCAACTTGACCTCGCAAAGGGCAGCATTCCGTTGTCGAACTATGATACATGTCAATTCGTGTATGGTGCAAGTCATAAGCTGAAGTAACGGCACAATGTTAGCAAAGATTTAACGTTTAATCTGTCAAGCTCCGCTAATGAGACACAATTGATTTTCTATTGTTTCTTCGCCGATCGGCGAATCGCGCCGCTTGACCGGTTAAGAAAGGAAGAAAAAAAAGGATTTTTTCAAAATCAAGGTAATTTACTTCGGTTTGTTCTTTATAATGAACGTCCTTTAAGATAACTTAGTTGGAAGAATTTCATTTGGTTTCTTTGCAAATTGAAAATAATTATAATCCATACTATACATCCTCAAATCTCTTTCCGAAGTAGGCAGTAAATATACTCGAACACTGCATACGAAGGTCTTTGCAAGCCTCAGTGCTAAATCCGCGATTGTCTTTCATTTTAAACCCAGGCAGAAATATTGCCTGCGGTGATGAAAATCTGAAGACAAGTGGCCACACACCAAAGAGAAAAGATCTTTATATATAAAGAGATAGCTTTCAAAATACAAAGTTCAATAAAATAGCAAATAATATGAAAACAATGAAGTCTTTTGATAAAGATTCGAAAAGAACGGTACAAGAGTTCTTTTACCTTTCACAATGTTGTGATATGCAAATAATAGCGTGACCTTTAGGGGTCAAGTTCTTTTGATTTAGATAGCAAAGCTGATAGTCATCGTTCTAACATCGGACTGTTTGATCGCAAACGTTTAATATGTTGCTGAAACGAAGATGGCGGGAGGAGCGTGACTCCTATAGACAGGACTGGTTGGCACAAGCAAAAGACAGAATTGTATGGAAAAGGGAGAGGGAGACCTTTACCCTGCAGTGGGACAATACAGGCTAGTTAATAATAATAATAATCATTTCTTTCAGACATAATTCTAGTCCATAGTTTCAATTCATGCCTAAAATTACTTATAAACTATATTAAATTCCAAACAGCTAAAAACCCAAAAATACAATTGTGACTAATTAAATAGACTACGACTAGTGTTGTGTGTGTGTTGTTGTTGTGTTGTGTGTGTTGTTGGTGTGTTGTTGTGGTGGTTGTGACTAGTTAGATTAGATTAAGAAGTGGCAACGAGTTACGTATATGAAGTCATGAGAAAATACTTACGATCAGAAAATATGGTAGCTTGTCTGTTGAAACGTCTAGTCAGCGCCAGACGTTTTTATTTTGGAAATCTTAGAGGCTCTTTACAACTAATTATTTATTATTATAAGCCTGGGTTGTCCCACTGCAGGGCAAAAAGGCCTCCCTTCCCTCTTTCCACTTTTCCCAGTCTACTGCGATTGTGGGCCAATCCTTTAAGAAGGATTCCAGCTCATCCCGCCATCTCTTTCTGGGCCTGCCGCGCAGTCGTTTCCTGCCATTACAACTAATTACAAAAATAAATATTGTACCCGTCACAACAGAGGCTACTCTTCAAGATGAACTGCTAAAAATAGCCAACATGGCCGGTAGCTAGCAGCGGTCCACTGTACAATACGGCCGATGAATCAGTACGAGGATTGGTCAAAATTTGACCAATCCTCGTACTGATTCATCGGCCGTATTGAACTTTACAAATAATTTAATTTTATATTTGAGGACGTTAGGAATGAACGTATGAAAAATCGTTTTGGAGAACTTGGAACTTGGAAAGATAGGGCATCACCTGTCTCCTACTGGGAGAGGGCACTGGCTCTTGTAACACAGGTATATCACCTAGCACAGGAGTCAGGGACTTCACACTATTTTGTAACCACTTTCTTGTGTAATAAAGATTATTATTATTATTATTACCTTATGGTCGGTTCTAACTTTGCCCAGAAGGCTGCGCGTGCGCAATAAAAGTTTTAGGAACCAAAGTGACATGAGGCGAGTGCGAGTGAGAAAACATGCGCGATAGTTCAGAGAGCCTATGTTCAGACCGGTCATGTTTCAAAGCCCGTATTGCAGCATTCACACGGTCCTGCTAACGAAATAAAATAAGTTCAGTAAGAAAACAATCCTGTTCACATTATTGTAGACCTAATTTATTGCCAATTGTTTACTACAGTAAAACTAATACACATTCCTCACCTCCACCTCGGCCTCGCCACTAGCCATGTAATCGCTTACAGACTTCTACACATTTATACTAATAATAAAACTGAATGGTTTGTTTGTTTGTTTGAACGAGCTAATCTCTGGAACTACCAGTCGTTATTGATTTTTTTTTTTAATTTCATAGCCCAATTCTTGAGGATATACCGGATGATTTTTTTTACCGGTTCCTGTACAGAGTGTAGGGTGTCTACCATAGATATGTGAAAGAAGTTTTATTTCTATGGTGTCTACCCATGAATGTGAACAACTTTCACACTATGGGACCAACTCTGAAATTACGAAACAAAAAATCTGCTGTTTAATACAAAAGTTGAATACAATACCTACTTGACCAAAATGTATGAAACAGCTGATTTTTTTTTTCGTGATTTCCCATAGTGGCAGTTGTTCATATTCATGGGCAGAACAACCTGTAAAAATGTGAGACCGGTAAAAAAATCATCACCTGTATACAGGGTGAAATTGAACACATGCGACAAATCGAAATAGGAGATTGTAATCGTCATTATGAACAACTTTTACTATGGGACTAAACCTGAAATCGCGAAAAAAAAATCAGCTGTTCCCTACATTTATGTTCACATAACTCGCCAAAATGTAGGGAACAGCTGATTTTTTTTTCGCGATTTCAGGTTGGTCCCATAGTAAAAGTTGTTCATAATGATGAGTATAATCTCCCATTTCGATTTGTCGCATGTTTTCAATTTCAACCTGTATAGATATATCTTGCGTGATATACGTAACCTATAGAGGTTACGTAACATCACGCTAGGACCCTTAGATGCCGAGCAAAAAAAATTTAAAAAAATCAGATAAAACGCTAAGCGAAAGCGAAGTAATAGCGTAGGCAGACGATGCGATACGACGAGGTGAGTTGGAAAACAAGAAATTTCACGCGGATAAAGTCGCGGGTAGAAGCTAGTTTATGTATATGCTGTTATATGTATTATTATGTGCATATGGTGTACATTCCTCACCACTGCAGTGCTTCGCCACTCGGCGTGTAATCACTTACAAGCGACAAAAGCATTAAAGCACGCACGAACTGTTTTTATTCAACGCGCCACTATTCTGGAGAATGTGAAATTGTGTGCAGAAATTATAATTATGAATAATTAAAATGAACGAAGGATTTCTTCAGATAGATGATTGGAAGAAAATTCTTTTCCATAGTGAACTGAAACCTAAAGAATGATATGTCAATGAATAGATTTAAGTAGACCAGAGATGAACCAGACCTGTAGTGACACTACAGTGTGGGAAAGAGATGGAGCTATAAGTAAAGAAAGAATAAAGAAAGAAAAAGTATTTATTGTGACACATACAGGAAGATCACAAACTAAACTAAACACAGTAAAAAATAAAAAACCAAGTTATATAAAAAAACGTAACAAAAAGAAAAATGAAACAGAAACTCCTATACGAGGCCAAAAGGCTCCTATCTCAGCATGATGCTGCGACATTTTTAAGAAAAAATAAATGTCGCAGCGCTGGTATTCTGATAGGGCCCGATATATAGTACATACACATTGAAGTAAGATTAAAATAATAGGTACTGCCATGCTATACTGCTGCTGCTCTGAGAAGTAGTGGTAGCCCCCCAGAGCTACGGTTAGAGGATTACTCTGCTAGCAGACAGAAAACGCTAAAAGGTAAGAAAGAACTTGAAGAAAGCAAAATAAATAAGCTACGTTGAGTTAGGAGAAAAATATGATACCAGTAGACAGTTTTATTCACCTATTTAAAATAGCATTAAAAATGCTGGAGGCTTTTGGTAGTACAAAATCGTAATATGCTGAAATAAAATGAAGAAACGACCACTATCAAAAAGCAAGTAGGTACCGATAGGTTTTTGATAGCGTCAGACGACTACATTTAGAGATGGCTCAAAGATTAAGTAAGTGTAACATTAGTCTATGGTTTTTTAAATAAGAAATGTTTGTCTATGTCTCTAGGGTTGTGAGTCGATCAGAGAATAAAAAGATGTGAATGGACGCTGGTCCCAATATAAGTAATATGTCTAGTTGTAGTCTTATTTCAATAATAACCTCGCTCAGCACCACCAGAACCCAGACAGCCCCAATATACAACAGTACCTAAACTAAGTACGTAACAGATGATAATAAATGTAGTTAGATAGAACATTACATAGACACACACACATTACATTAAAAAAAAATAATCAACATTTATATTAGAAATACCGCACTTACACTAATGCGCTTCAGAATAAGTCTTCAGGGTCAACAGCTGGCCCTTTCACCTCACCTTAGCACCGCGAGCACCTGCAGTTTGATCCTCACGAACCTATTCCAGAACATTTCCTTACTGGTTGAACAAATTAGCTGCGGTAATTGCTGACCTCGTGTTGTTATGGTGTTATAGAGACGGTTTGGTCGATTTGACATTGTTAATTTGGCGTGGGGATTGGCACTTGAAAAGAGGGATCTATGCACAGCAGTGAGTGAATTCGGCTGTGGAATAAAGGTGCAAAAAGAAATGTGTTTATCATAAGTGATTTGAAGGCAACAGAAGTTTGAGGTTTACGAATTCGAATATTGTTAGGTAAGTCTCGTACTAACGTGTTTTTTAAAAGAACAATTATTTTGTGCTTCGGAAAGCACGTTAAGCCGTTGGTCCCGGCTGTCATTCGTGGATCTTTGACAGTCGTTACGGGTCATCAGAAGCCTAAAAATCTGACATTCAGTCTTACCAAGGGGTATCGTATTACCCAATAACTGGGTTGTGGAGGTCAGATAGATAGTCGCTCCATGTAAAATACTGGTATTCAGCTGCATCCGGTTAGACTGGAAGCCGACCCCAACATAGTTGGGAAAAGGCTAAGCAGATGGCAGATGATGAATTGTTATTTTTTATTATCTGAATGCATTTTATGTTGATATTTAACTAAACTAGAAACTCGAGAAAGAGTTTAAATTTTAGTTCTACTACATGACATTGATATGCATCATCATTCAATCAGCACCCCAAACGAGTAACACAAACAGAAATTCCTAATCCATTGCTTTATACGTTTGAAACATTCGTCTGCTTGACAACATAAATAACGCAATGAATGTTGTCGAATTGTCAAAATGAAAGTTATTGCAATTGGTAGTATGTTACGCAATTATCCCCCGGAAGCACTAAACTTAGGTAATTCATAAATACTGAAATAACAGTAATTTCAGTACCAATTAATGCAGCAGTTGCTCCGTCTATAACACTGATATTGAGCTAGATCTCTAGGTATCTACTCTGCTGTAGATATTGACTTCAAATGGACCTCAACCTCCCTGAATAAAAAAAGGAAAACCTATAGATAATGACGAGAATGTTTAAATAATGTTGGTAGGAATAAAGCTACACGATTTCAACAATATTCAAAGCAGTCTGATACGATAAGATTAACTTTTGATTATCATTTCAATAGGCTTCAACGGGCCATAAACTGGACAACCTATAAAGGACCTTTAACAGTCACTAAACTTTATAACACCTATAACGACAGCCATATCTACACTAATAAGACCCTTTAATAGCTCAATAGAAACCAAAACTAACGCAATGATCATAGGAAGTTGTTAAAACAATAGTAAAAGGAAGATAATAAAATAAATCTTCCCTATTTTGCATCACAAACAAAACATAAAGATATTTATTTATTAAATCGTTAACTTGTTCACACTCTTATTGACAGTCCGACAATAGTATTTAAGAACTTTCATTTCTTAGTAAAGCCTGTCGTCCACGACACTGCTCAAAAGTAACCAGCGACGTAATTGCGTAGCTCGGATAAAGTGACAGCTGATCGCAATTATTTTCCTTTCATTTTGACAGTTCAGCCATGTTCATTGCTCTATTTATGTGGTTGAACAGACGAATGTTCAAATCTATGAAGCAATGGATTGTGATCGAAAGTGTGTTACGCAATTAGGGGTACAGTTACAAACTCAATTAACCAATGAGTAGCAAAAATGTCACAGCACTAGTATTTAAATGGTGGTCCATACATGACGCAACCTTAAATCCGATCCAGCGTGTCCCTTGCTGCCCTCTCCCAGCGTAGCCCTAAGCCGAAGTCCGTACCCCACAGGGGGTGCCCTTAGCGTATAGTCGCTTAGTTTGAAGTTTTTTTTAAGTCCCTGGCTGGAGGCCTTAATTTATTGAGGCATCCACAGGGCAAGTCCAGTTAAGCAGAACCTCCTAGGTTGAACAGCGAGACGCTATTCCTAAAAAAAAACGACGCAATCAACTACAAACTATTTAATAACGTGGTATTAAGTGGCTTCTGTATCGGAAGACGTAGCGTTGGAAGGCCTCCCACAAGGTGGATCGATGACTCCGCTTAATCCGCTGGATGTGGGAAGCACAGTACTGGTCGAAGTGGCGGTGCTTGGGGGAGATCTATGTACAGCAACGGACGTCTTTCAGATGATGAAGTCGCTTCGAGTTCGGACCAATATTGAAATACCTACTAGTGCTGTGACAGTCTGGCTACATCGCTCATTTGGAGAAACATCGACGCAACTGCTACTTTTTTTTTCGAGTCGTTACTCTTCTAACGTAAATACGCTTTCTAAGTGCTTTGTCATATTTAGGTAACTCATTTTATGGGAAAAAATACATTTACGGCGACGTTTCTCCAAATGAGCGACATTTTGGTGATTTGAGTTTGTAACAGCCTAACTTGAGCTGTAACTTTTGAGCAGCCTCGTAGACGATGGGCCTAAGATAATAAAATGTGCAATGAAATAAACGCATAGATCCTAGTAGGTACTTATAGGTACATGGACTTTCTTTGTCTATTCACAGTAAGATTTACTCTTGTCGTTGCTAACTCCGCCTATGAAAACGCCCCCTCTATGGCAGATACGTGAAGGAAAGATCGCTGTTCACGTGCGATTAGTCGTTGTTTTGTGCGACTATTTTCTTTATTATCTACAATTCGATGTGTTGTCCTTTTGCTCTCAATTATTAGGGGGAAGTCCCCTAGTGGCGGACACTTAAGGTTTTTTAGAAATAAAATAAAAAATATTTTACGGAATGTTTATTTATTTATGATTTACAATAGATAACAAAGTTAGAAATCAAATTAAACTAAAAAAAAACAAAACCTCTGCTTAAAAATAATTAACACCATTAATCAAACATTGGTAACAAAAAATGTAATTTATAAAAGTGGCACCTAGTACCGGACAGATATTTGTACCATACCAAAAGCACTGGTCATCTCAGAGTAGCCTGCATCGATCACATATTTAGCCATCTTCAGACTCTGGGACGTCTGCACATGCTTCATGTGCCCACCCAAGACAGGATGAGTACTGAATCCAGTCTTCCTCAGTGTTTTCTAAGCAAACCACGCAAATTGTTGTGTTTGTGTAAGATGTTTACTTGAAAATTGTTGTGTTTGTGTTAGATGTTTGATTCAGTTAAAGGTTCCACTTTAATTCCATTTTTTTTCTTTGGGCTCCACGTCTTTCGCTTCTTTTCTTTTGTCTACGCTCTTCCCTTTGGTTTTAATTCCTAAGCGGCATACACCTGTTAGATAAATCTTTGACGTGATCCACCATAGCTTGTTCATACTCTGCTGAGAAGGTGCTAGTGAACCTACACAACTTTGGTTTCATCGTTACTTCTTTTCCTCGATTTAGCGCCTTCATTTTGTCATGTACATTGCTTTTAGGAATATTGTATCGCATTGCAGCTTGTCTTACACTCAGTTCTTTGGACAAAATTTTATCGATAGCAGTTTGTAAGCTATGTGGCTCCCACGATCCTTTCTTTTTCTTCTCTTCCATTTCAATTCTATTCATTCTTCTATGTTCTAAAACAAAATTAAACAATTAGAATAAATAACGTTAATTCTCACGAGAAATATCAATATGTTTACTGTCCGGTGCTAAGGGATGACTTAGTGTCCGGTATTAAGGGACAGATGGTGTCGTACATTAGGTGGTACCTACCAAAATTAGTTAAAAAATCTAATAATATTCTATCAGTTTACGGATAACAATCAAGTACTTCTTTTATTTTTGAATACCATTAAAATGAATACATCGTAATACATTAGAATTACTTACATCGATTTTTACGTGACGCCGTGATTTCTCGCCAAAAGCAGCAAACTCCCGCTCCCGCCGTGGCCTTGCGCGTCACAGGCGAGTCGCGGCGCGTGATCCTGTTGCTGTGTGCCCCCCGTGCCCCTTTCACTTGTACTTTGAAACGAACAGGTTTATAATTGCTTGAATAGTACGAGTGTCCGGCGGTAGGTGCCGTCCGGCGTTACGGGACTTCCCCCCCCGAAACAATTATCTTCCATTTTTCTTCTTAATAAAATCCTTCTTCTGTTTTTTATATACACGCTCTTAATACCAAAAAAAGACGTGTTAATATTCCAAAGCGACATATTTATATACTTTCAATACACAAACAAATACAGAGTGTTTGGAAGCTGAGTGCACAGCTTTAAGGGAGTGATAGCCGACACCATTTACCGCATTTTGAGTCATACAATGTCTTAAACGAAGTATGTTTGTTTTATTTTTAACTACAAACAATTAGTCAAAAATAACATACCAACTTTAACTGGGAAAAAAATAATAAAACCTTCGGATATCTATGGTTTCAACTATCACCCGCTTAAGGCTTTGTATCCAACTTCCAAACATTCTATATAATAGCCAACTCATGTAAAATACAACTAGCAATTTTCTCTGTACACAACAAATTCTTTTTTGCAGGCGCTAGATTTACCCAAATCACTCGCGTCTTGCTATGAATGGTATAGTTTTAATTACACAGTACATATGGCTGTTATATCATTATGTGTAACAATGCCGGCAGTATCTCACTTGTTCGCTTAGGTAAGAGGGCGGGGCTGTCATGAATCAACTTTGTCGTCAAAATATAACAATGGTCATGGACGCCTTGAGAATGTACCGTCAGCATAAGTGACCAACTGACGTCCAAAGACTGGAATACGAAGTGTCGGTCGTCCAGCGGTGAGATGAGTGGATGAAAGTATTGTAAAGGATTTGGATGAGGCTGGTACAGGAGTGTCGGGATGGGCAACAGAACAGAGAGGCCAAGCAGTGAGTGAAGTCAGGGTCTGGATGATGATGACGATGGAATAAAAAAAGGGCTTCTTATCTTAAAGAACGTTTCAAGTTCCTTCATGACACACATAATAGATATCTGAGGTCATCGGAAAACCTGAGACTAGAGATGCCGATGCATTCCACTAGTTTCTATGATAAATCTTTTACTGTGCGAGCAGTACGGTTATGGAATGACTTGCCCGTGTCGATAAGGCGTGCTCAATCTTTGTCCACTTTTAAGACTATGATAAAAAAGCACTTTCTCTCTCCTTAAACATTGTCATTGTATTTTCTTTGCTCCTGTTTCATGTTTGTTATTATGGTATATATTTATATAGATTAATAGTACTTTATGTATGTATTTATTGTATTGTGTAAATGGTACACCACAGACTACCTACAGTATTTGTCTGTCCTTCCCGTTTTTAATCCATCCAAAGGTTGTCTTTAAAAGATCGCTCTTAGCGATAAGACCGCCCATTGTGTCACCCATTGTAAAGTTTTCTATATTTATGTCTGTAATTTATATGTTGTAAATAATAAAGAGTATTCTATTCTATTCTTCCAATATCACAAAACATTTTTTGCAGTACCTAGAGTAAAAGTGCGCAGCACTGCATACCCCTACCCTATTTCAAGTTAAACAAATATCAACTTTATTTCAATGACAATTAAGTTGATTTCAGAGTGACTAGTACTATTGAAAAAGTTCTTAAAATGTTTGAAGTTGTAGCGTAAACTGAACTTTATTTTGTAGGAATTAAAGTTATTTTTCCATTAATTCATATTTGTTTACATTTTTTGCAAATACATAAATCGCGAACGCAGATTATGTACGATGTTTTACTACCTTTTTAAATGCGATAGCATTTACATCTACCTAAGTGTAAGCTTCTAAATGAATCGACAAATGAAAGTATGTTTGTAATGTAAACGACCGTACAGGGAATTCAATATGGCGGAAGCTAGGAATTACAAGTTTGCAAGTGAAAAGAAAGAAGAAGTCAACTTTTCATTCGGACGTACCTAATTCAGAATCTGTAATAAGTATATTGTATAATTCCAAGAGCATCTCACATTTTACTGTTGATATCTAATGAAACCATTCGAAACTTACGTCTTTAGTAATGAAAGGTAGGACAACAACCCATCTCGAAGTTCATTAACACAATATTATCAATAAAAACAATGCAGCAAAAACTAGTTCCGAAGTACGTCAAGCAAAAACCAACCTTCAGTATGTTGACATTAAACATATCAGACAACATTTCTGAGTTAATATTGCAAAAAAGATAAGTATGAATTACTCTAGTAGGTACCGTTTTCAACAGTGTTAAAACAATGGAAACAATTAGAAAAGGTTGCGGAAGCAATAAAACGAGCAGCTGACCATACTGATGTGATGAATTTTGAACTGATTATATTGGGTCCTTGACCAAAAACCGCAGAACTAAAAATCTGATGGTTCAGAACGGTGAACATCCTTATACAAAAGCGGAGATGACCACAAATCTGAAAACAAGATGAACAGAAGACCCCAAAATCTATGTTGAAGCAGATTAATAAAATAGTGTCGAAACCAAACTTAGGGCCTAAGCCAGGAATGGCGAACCTCTATACACCTAGGTGCCATTTTTTTCCAAATAAATATTTAATGCATCCATGACGTGCCAACAAACAGACTTGGCTTAGAGATCACTAGAAAAATACTTACGCAATATTATTAATATTTTTAATCTCTCTTGTCATTTCTCGGAACCCTGGGATCCCGGCCCTTTGGACGGCGTACGCGGGGCTGAAACCACGGTTGGTATAGGTCTAATGTTAATATTAACAGTTTTATATTTATTTCAATGGAATGACAAATTAGTGCGAGTTCTAATGTTGCAAACTAGATGACTTAGGTACCTAAATGCCTCAAATGATGCCGTGCCCAAATTATATTGTTACGTGCCACCAATGGCACGTGCGCCATTGGTTCGCCATCCCTGGCCTAGACAAAGTGACATTCTATGAGCGATAACAATGATGGATTACAAGTCAAAAATGTATGAGACTGACATACTACCAAAAAGCTTATGCCAATCCTGTTGAAAGTCGTTGTAGAAATACGAAACGCTTTCAAAGCATAATTAGATACTTATATAATGAATATATTCAACTGATATGTCTCAAAATTATTACAAAACAAAAATTTATGGAGATTTTCGTTGCTTCAAATTCAGTTATACCTTTTGAGTTTCGGCAAATAGGTACTACCTTTCCATTTGGTCCACGCTGTTTACAAAATATCACACATCTTTTAGCACCGACTATACTAAGCTATTTCTGCTAACCGTAGCAGTGTCTTCCGGTGCGTTGCACAACATACCACAAACGATCTGTTTTCACTAGAAAGCTGCATCCAATATGTGTAACACTAGAAGATTGGATTATCTTTAACCCTGGATATTAATGTAACTGTTCATGAAAGTTATGCGTATTGAAACGGAACTGTAAGAAAGTGTTGGTTGTGTTAATTATAATTTACATTTTTAACTTGATCCATGTTTCAATTAATTTAAAGTATATTTTCACTTATTTGGACATTTCGTCTTACAAATCAGTTTAATAATCGGGGCCACTTTACTTTTCAATTCAAATTCCTCAGTGGATTGGGTTTGCAATCGAGAACCATTAGCCTGGTTTTTTATTTTCTTATTTTTATTGGAATTACTTCAGAGGTCAAAAATGTATGAAAAAAGAAATTATCTCCATATTTTATTTCGTGAATTTTTCTCATATTTTAATGTGTTCATGTTATTCTTAGCGGAGACAAATTCAACAAATCAAAGATCATAAAAATCCCTCCAGCCGTTCTTGTGTAACTAACCCGACTTTGTTTTATTTATACAGGGTGTTACGGAAAAGGTATATCAATACAAACGGGTTGAAGAGTATATCTGGTCTCTTAGAATCTCTGTACAAAATTTCAGCTCAAAAGCAGTAACTTTGAAAATGCTTAATATTTTTTTATTTCGATAGTTTATTAAATTGAAATCATAACAAACGAGTCACCGCACTACGAGGGTCATTATCCATTATCTGAAGTGTGTCTGTGCGCCTAGTACACGCACATCACGCCGCCGCACGCCAGTGCAGCGCCGTGATGTCGAAATAAAAAAATATTAAGCATTTTCAAAGTTAACGCTTTTGAGCTGAAATTTTGTACAGAGATTCTAGACCAGATACACTCTTCAACCCGTTTGTATTGATATACCCTTTCCGTAACACCCTGTAGATATAAAAATCAGTCACATCATTAGCGGCTCATCATTCAAAAACACTCCTCTCGGATCCATTTTATAACTCTTCAGCCTTACCAATATCCTCAATTATTATCAGCACTACTTAAAACTGTCAATAGCCATCTGTTATGGCTAACAATTTGAGCGGAAGTATGATAATTGCCTCGCTAATTGCGATCTAGCAGGTGATACGACGTTCTGGGAGTATACCTACTAGGTTGTGACGTAATGTGTGGAAAGCATCGGACATGGGAACCGGGGATACAATGGTAGTTTCTCAGAAATGATTCTGCTTTTATTAGGCTTTGTGGATTTAGAATTAAGATGCTGTAAGTATGTGTTTGACTTTTGTTTGACTCTTCACGTGAACAGAAGGCCAATTCTCGTAATTTAAAACATTCAAAATCTAGTCGCAGTCTCATCTCAACGACAAACAAACGTCAAAAACTTGTCAAAATGTAGGGATATTAGATGTGTTTTTGACAGATTCTTAATCTGTGGTCAGACTGTGAACATTTTTAAAATTATGAGAATTGCCCCTCAGAGGGCTGGCCTATATTTTTTGCCCAAAGAATCAGCATTGCCATACAACGTGGCAATGCTGCCAGCCTTTTGGGCACGTTTCCTGTTGACAGCGATACGGACGAATTTTTATATACTCCTTTTTATATACTTGTACATAATATTATTATTCTTACTACCACAAAACAGTGTTTATCAGTTGTTTAGGTTAAACACCTTTTAAACACGACATAATTCTATGAAATTTGACGTCACACTGACATTAGACACACGTTGAACATGTGATTAAGTTTTTGTGGTAAGACCCTTAACTTTTTAAATTATGTGAACACATTAAATATGTGTTTTGATTTGTTAAAATTTATATTTTTATTATATGCTTATTAAGAAATTTTAAATAACTGGGTCGTGGAGGTCAGATAGGCAGTCGCTCCATGTAAAATACTATTCAGCTGCATCCGATTAGACTGGATGCCGACCCCAACATAGTTGAGAAAAGGCAAACATGATGATGATGATTCAGTAATCTTAAACACAATTATTTATCTGACACTAAAAATATATATTATTTACAAATATATAAAGGAAAAAAAGGGAAGAGCACATTGAGTATCAAAAAATTCTTCCGCATCGTTGTCAGTGGGAAAAGTGGCCAAAGGCTGGCAGCGTTACCACGTTGGATGGCAATGCTGATTCTTTGACTTAAAAATAAGCCAGCCCTCTGGTCACGTGAAGAATTTAGGTATTTTAATTATTACGTAAGTGGTTTGTGTTTCGTCGTTACTACTTTGAACAACTTTTGAGTAATTTCCGTTTCAATTAATAACAGGCCAACAAAAAAAAATTCTTATTGCCTTCCGTATTAAAAAAAGGAAATTAAAAGTGAAGCCAATTTCTAAATAATTATAGGTCCATAATCATGGGTAATAGGTAATACGGGCTGGTGTCCGCAACTCCACGTCAATGCGCATATTTTGCGTACGGTAATCATGGGTATAAAGGCAAACCAAAACCAGTCTCATATCAAAAGCAACAAAATCACTGTTGGCTAGTATTATCCCACAGTTTATCCTACCATAAGCCAATGTGTATGTCAATCAAAGAAATAGGTAACGGTAATTTTTGTGAATGTGCATAAAGTAAGTTGATAAGATAGTTGCGAGTAATTTTCAGTGTCAGATACACTCGCTCTGGGTAAACATCGTGCTTATGACGGTAAAATAAAATGTTTCAATTCTAATTGTAATTTATATTTAAATTCTGTACCTACTAACATAGTTTATAAGCTCATGTTGTTACTAACCATAATGGATCATGTTATCGGACAAATAAATAAATTTAATTAAATTATAAGAGTTTAACTAAGATAGCAATAAATAGACGCACATCTTCATCAGAAGACATATTAATCCGATCCAGCCTATTCATTGCTACCCTCCTCCGGCGAGGTCCGTACCCCACAGGGAGGTGTGCCCTTAGCGAGTAGTCGCTTGGTTTAAGCCCTGCACCCTAATTGCGTAACACATTATCAATCGGAATCAGAATCATTTTGAAGCAAATTGCTTCATAAGTTCGAAAAATATTTCTGCTCAACACGTAAATAACGCAATGAATGTTGTTGAACTGTCAAAATGAAACCGATTCCAATTGATAATGTGTTACGCAATTGCCCGCCGGTCCTCCAACCAGGGCTTAAAAAACTTAAAAACCTTAATTTATTGAGGCACCCACAGTCAATCCCGGTTTTAAGCAGCCAACAGCCTTCTAGATTGACCTGGGAGATGTCAATTAAAAAAAAAGAAGAGAAGTCATACAAAGAAAGTCACCAATGAGTATCTACTCTCATACTAACTACAATGTTTTACTAATAGTAATCGGGTTAAACGTCACGGGTCGTTGCTCGTAGACGATAGAATATAATCTCGCAATCACATCGTATGCATCCAAAAGCATCCCATTGTTCAGCTGCTATTAATGTGCAGAGAAATGAGGACTTAACGATGATTGTTATTGGTGTTAGGTTAGCAGGAAAAGGACAATTATTATATAATGGAGCCTCTTTTGCGCGTGCACTGACCGAGGTCCGCTCAATTTGTGTGGTTCTTTCCACAAAAGACATCATGACACCATCATCTACATGGTCTTCACAAGAACTGACCAAGATTACGTTTGGACTTTAAAAGAGACTATGACCTCTGAGTTTGTTTCAGCCTTTCTTCTCAGAGTAGTCAGATAGGAAACACCGACCTCATCTAGTTTTTAAAATATGATTGACGTGTGAAAGTGTTTGTACAAGCCTACTTACAGAAAATAAATCTTTTATCATTTACCTACCTTTTTACGCTATATGCTCATTTGTGCAAAATATCTTCGCATGATCGATGCCTGGTCTCGGGTCAGCTAACTTAGTGACCAGAATTTAGCCGATGGTTGTAAAAGTAGCTCTTTCATACATTGTATAGCGGGAAAAGAATAATGAAGGCTAGGCATTTTTTCGCCTCTTTACCACCACCACCCATGGATGCAAGTACTTAGCACATCCTTGAGTTAAGATTGATGGTAACTGCTTCATCAGATGTTCTTTAAGACGCTATCAAGCAATCTATAGCAGTAATTTGAACAAAATTGGCACTAGTCTTACTTTTGCTAAAGGCTAAAAAGATAGCGTGGATGATGTAATTAAACTCTCCAAAATACCGAACATACAGACAAATGAGCCAATAAATCAATAATCACAGTATTTACCAATCACAAATCGATATCTTAATCTAATTACCTAAATTACAGTAATTACATTCGTAATAAAAATCGGTCCAGGCACTAGACAATGAATAATTACAGATCTATTTTTTGATAATGCTAAACTATCTGCCAGCAATCGACTTCCTTACTATTTACCAACTTAATTTTACCAGTGGCTAACTTCTGAACTAAAAAATACTTGAGTAAGTTAAGAAGAGGGGGAAGCTACTAGCGCCATTGTCGACGGCAAATGTAACTTTGTTGAAATATAACCTGCAATATGTTTGTTTTAAATGGCTTTTATTACAATACCGTAAAGGTGATTACTGATAATATAAATGGTCGATTTGAGTTTATATAATGGAATCCATATGTTGTGTAATAATAAGACAATTATGCAAGCGTGTGTAGCATTCCAACATTTAGCCCTTGGACATTTATATATTTATTAGAAACTTTGATAACACTGATAAAACACAAATGTTGTTATTGTAAAAGCTAAAGCTATAAATACAGTGGTTACAAATATACAAGGTGTTCAAATATTTTAAGAGGTACCTACACCTAGGTATAGGTGGTAAAGCCAAAAAACGAAAAAAAAATATAATTATGCTAGGGTCTCCATAGTATTTACTGTCATTGAAGCGGAGTAAAGATTTTATGCAAAATGTCTCAAGTAATTTAAAATTATAATATAAGGTACTTAAAAAAAACACGAAAAAAAATTTCATTGCTATGGCTTCTTTACCAATTAAAATAATATGTTTGTCTTAAAATATTTCGTGTATGAATAGATACACCCAGGGTGAATTTTTCAAGTGGGCGTGGATGGCCAAATCCGAAACTATGAGGAATAGCGAAAAGTACTCAAAGGAGTCACGGGCTCGATTTTGATGAAAACTAAAACTGCATCATTGGATTTTTGAAAAACCAATATTTCTAGCCAGGAATCGAACCTGTTGATTTTGACAAAAAAAAAACACATACATACTGTATTATTACACCATTCGATAGTGTCCCTAATAAGGATCAAATTCTGGGAAGTAATAACATACGGCAAACTTAAGAATAATTGAAGAATGAACTCGCTCATACACAGGTATATGAGCGAGTTCATTCTTAAATGGTATTTCTTAAACCACGGTGCACTTGATATTATCTCGGCACTTTAAAACGACGGCCATTCTCATGCCTCGGATTTCCGTCCCGCATTCTGCCAGTAGCTCAAACTCTTTTTTTGTATTGGATGGCAAACAGACCGACAACTTCCCTGATGGAACTTTATCAGACTGATCATCAACTATGAACACTTGCAACAGCAAAGGACTTCCGAAGAGTTGTCGATCAGAAATGCAATCTGAGCCCTGATTCACAACCATACGACAAGCTATCGTATCGAAAACCTGACATTTCGATAACCTGATTTGACTTCCCCTCAATAGCAAATAGCTGTTGGAAGAATAGCGGGTGTCTATTTGATTTAAACTGACAAAATTTTCGGGTTTTGGACTTAAGAACAGCATTGAGAAGACTCCTACGATAACAATGATTAATGTTCGATACGATACGGAAGCATATCGAGTGTTTGTAAATAAGGGGGCTGATGTGACATATATTTCCCCAGCTCCCATAAAAGTATGGAACCTCTATCAGCAGGAAAACAGCAGGCAGTGTTGCTTCATGATAATTATGAACTAATTAGATCTTACCGGACGAAATCTTTCATAACAAAACTGCGGTGGCCGCTACATAGCGTCCGCAGTTTACCGTCGAACGACGTCACTAAAAACTGACTCCCAAGATACAGGCAAATGCCTAGTTTGGAGTTCACCGTGTATTCTATTCTTGTACAAATTGTGATCACACTAATATTATAAAGGCGAAAGTTTGTTGTGAGTGTGTGTGTTTATATGTTTGTTACTTCTTCACGCTCAAACGGCTGAATTGTATGGCGGTAGCTGCCACCCTGAATTAACATTATAGGTTACTTTTTATCCCGATATTCCCACGGGATCGACACTTATGCGGGTGAAACCGCGGGGCGCAGCTATACTCCATTTATTATAACATTAGAAAAAAGAGGATCGCAGAAGCAGGAGTACGAAACCTTTTATTTTCAAGTTAAGTTCAAACAATTTTAATAAATAATGTATCTTTTTTTGTAAGTAACAATGTATGGCATACAATAAAGCATATTCTATCTATCTACTCGTCACGATGCTTGGATAGATACATGAAATGAAACAATTTATAGTAACAATCGGTTTATTAAAAACAACTTTATATAAACCGAAAAAATTAAATAAACACGTGCTGCCACAACTTATGAAGGGAATAGGTAACATTTTAGATTTGGTAGAGTTATAGTGACATGAAAAACGTTCCCGGTACTCTCCGCCCCTGCTTCTTTTAGATTTTAAACATTGACACGACAATATTTTATGTGAAAACTAAATAATATTAAATGAAAGCCTTGTAATTTCAGAAAGTGTGACTGCTGTTATTTAAATTTATTATATTTAACTACACATCAATCTTGACTGTTGTACTTTTATTACAAGGTGTGCCCCTAAAAGAGCCTTTTTTAACTTCTGTCTAATGCTATAGTAAATGGACTATAGTTAATAAATAAATTTAAAATAATTTATTTATAAAAGTAAGTTGTTGGGTTTCCCAGTTTCCCTAGAGAGTGTTTTAGACACAGTAAAGTTAAACCCCGGTACTTTCATGTCGACCGTAACTGCGGCTGTAGCTTTATACCTACTAGCTTAAATGACTAATTACTGTCTATCGATATTGGTTGGGTCAACGTTTATGTTCTGTCAGAGAGAGACCTGCAACAAGCTACGTTGATTGATTAAAACTCCAACAACTAGGTTATCCAAAACATAACCCACATTATTGCGTACGTCGGTACACATGTAATATCATTACGACTATTACAAACGGATACAAGCCATTACACTGCTTATTTGCATACCTCTGATTAGATCTTTAAATCGAACCATTTTGAAAGCAATTATGTCATAAATCAGTGAATATAATATTGAATGAGTTCTCACTGCTTTCAGGTTCATGACTGTTTCTTCGAAACGACGATGTTCTTTTGTTTATCTTAGTGTCTGATGGAAATGGCAGATGGCGCACCTGATGTTGAGTGGTTTAACCTCAACTTAATACGGATGCGATACCTCGTAGGTCAAATTCACCTTCTAATCTGAGCCCTGATTCACAACCATACGACAGGCTATCGTATCGAAAACCTGACATTTCGATAACCTGATTTGACTTCCCCTCAACAGCAAATAGCTGTTGGAAGAATAGCGGGCGGGCGTCTCTATTTGATTTAAACTGACAAAATTTTCGGGTTTTGGACTTGTGAACAGCGTTGAGAAGACTCCTACGATAACAATTATTAATGTTCGATACGCTACGGAAGCATATCGAGTGTTTGTGAATAAGGGGGCTGAACTCAAATTCCAGAGAAGTCGTGAAGTGATTAGAATTTCACCAGCATTGGCTATTTGGCACCCACATAACTATAATACTTCAAACTGCAGCTCGGCAGCTACTTGATGACGGAAATATGTAGGTATATACCAGTATGTATGGTGGTTGTTGAGTGAGATGCACTACCACCAAACCTAATATGATATGAGGAGTTCATCTCAGGACGAATTATTTTATCAAAAGACATTCTTGGTTGCACAAGGAGGATCCGACCATCTCTTTGCGAGGAAATATTGTGTTTATCCAACATCAGAAGCAAGCAAAGTTCTTATCAATTGATAAAATGACGGCGATTATTGCTCCATAATTTAAGTGGTTATAATGAGCCTAAGATTCATGTAATAGTTTCTAATTGGTAGCGATACATTACCGCCGTGTCGTTAGCTATTTATTACACTCGGGTGGACATAGCGCCTTGTCATCTGTTTCGCGGTTTAGCGCATTAGTTCTATCGTGTGCACTTCCCCGCGTTTATTATTGATTACTATCTGAATGAGCTAGGTATAGTCTCTTGGTTCGTTCGGTGGTGTAGGATATTTTTTTCACAACAGTGGTAACAATGTCGAATTGTCGTAGCAGTAAGGGCGATTTTCGTAGTGCACCTATTCATACAACAGAGTAGCAATATCTATTGTCTGTACCTACGTGTTTACTACTACCTAATTCGATGATAATGCTGTATACAAAGGAGCAACTAATTCTAACCCGTATGTTATACACCAAGGAATACAATTTTTAACGTCACATGTTTTTTGGAATTTGTTAAATCCAATCAAAATGCTTCCACTGCCTGAACACAAAATCCTAACCCCCTTATTCATAAAACTTATCAAACCTATTTTAGTTAAAATGGGGTTTGTCTCTTTCTTACACACAGAAATGACAACGTGACTGATAAAGACAAACGTTCTATAAACCTATTTTAGCTAAAATAGAGATAAAATACGATTATGAATAAGGGGGTAAGACTTGCACTGCACAATCATGCAACAAAATAAAATAAAAAACTCGAGATGTAATGAACAAGAAAATTAATTGAACGAGAATGTCTCTGTACGCAAAGACAAACAATCAAACACAAATAATTATAAGAGACCCGTTTATCGCTCGTCAAATCAACAACACATAATAATATCGAGAACTCATGATGTAATAGTTAATGAGGCAGGCAGTTTGCTGTCACATTAACAGTTCGCCATGTATCCTTGTTGGAACAAGTACCAGAAATATACCAGCCCGTTCCCATGGCACTATAAACTGTTCAGTTTAAGACATTTGCTTGTGTACCAGTTATAGTTTTGTTTACTTATATAATATTTTTTTATTCAGAACTGGATGTAAGTTCTCTGGATGTTTTACGCATAATGCAATGGGATGGAGCTAATTATTTCTTCATGAAGTTTGTCTTCACCACGTTTTATGGAGAACTTTGAAGTAACTAACTACTTTTGATTTGATTTTCGAGATATGACGCCAAGACTTTTCAGCCAGGATTTACCACAATGATCTTAATCATAATAATTTATTTGTCAGAATATGGTACAGACGCCAGCAGATCAAGGTACCCGAAACTGTCAAATTTTCCCAATCAACTTTGAACCTTATACTTTAGCGATAAAGTTGAAAATCTATTGAAGAAATTTGACAGATTGTAGTAGCTTGATGTGCTGGCGTCTGTACAGTATGGCACTTGAGAAAAATACGCAACAAAATGCGTCCTAATATAATCCACAAGGACGTACATCTGAAAACCTTGTTATTACAATAAAAAATCAAAATGATGTCCATTATCATGGAAATTTGCCAAAAACTAATTGTTGAGACATCATATAGGGGTAGTTCTTCGAAATTTGATTCTTCGACTGATCCATATGGCCAAAATTTAATTTCACTTTCAGCTCTGTAACACATGCTCATATGAAAATAGACATACCAAAGAACATATGTTTGTATGAGGGGCTCGTTTTTATAAAGTCGTTTTCAAGATATCGACGTTCGAATATTTTGTGCCCAGATGAATCAGAAACAGAAATAAAAAGTAATAAATACACCGTTAATTTTGATTGATAATTCTAAACAACAATTATTTATTCTTAACTAAGACTAAGAGATATCAAAAGTGTCATATTTAGAACAGTTTTATACTCCTGTCACGTTTTAATTATTTAAAAGTTTATAGCTAAATAAATGATAATAAATAAGACTAGAACTACTGACTTGTACACGGTCAAACATTGGACATTATAATGCAACAAAAGCACTCCTTTCGTGCTGGAAAGGGGAAATCGAATTTATTTCATTAGTCATATGGGGGTTTTGACCATACGAATCAGGCACAGTTGAATCAGATTTTTGCCTACAATCATGCATAACTCATCATACATACAGACTTCATTATTGTTATTTTTCTACACGATTCCATAACCTAAAAGCATCACACGAAACACAGATTGAAGTTTTAAAACAATAAAATAAATTTTATAAAGTAGGCATTGTAATCATAATGCCACCTGAACCAAACACAGGTGAATCAGATATTTTCCTTCGTAACACCGGGATCTAAGCCAACCAGCCGCAGGTCCACCTTCTAGCTCGTTCGTTGCACGACTGGCTTCCCCCCGCGCGGGAAGCCAGACTCTCATTATTATTACCTGACCAAGTACGGTCAAGTGAAGCTTACGCCACAGTATTATACGCCGGACACTCCTTATTTACTTATTTATAAACAAAATAACGTAGTTATAACGAATACACATTTTTTTTGTAAGAGGACAACTCATTTCCTTTCGATATAATTATAATTTATATTGATGTATCAAAGGGAAAATGCGACATCGACCATTTTGTACCGGAAAATGGCAAACGGACGCGTTATATGAATCAGAAGAACACACTTTAAATATTTTTATTTTGTACCTAGACAGCAAGTATTTAAAAAATATCATTTGTCCTAGTAAGGCATAAAGCTAAACTGTACAAAAAAAAATTTACATGCCGTTTTGTTAGTTGGTTACAGAAATATACCCATAGACATCGAAAATTTTGTCCCTGAAGAACTACCCATAGGTAAGATAAGATACAAAAAATAATACTTATAAGGTAATTTATTTGTCCAAAACATGAGTAGGTATACCTACGCATGTACCTCAACGGCGTAAGTATGTATAAATAGGTACCGGTTAAGATTAAAGAAATCTTCTGAGATTACAAGAACACCAGTATTTCTGTGATATAACTCTTACTCACAAAAACTAACCATTCCAACCAATATGTAACGTTGCAAAAATAAAATCGAAATAAAGATATCGTGGGAAAAATCAGCAGCTCTCCACAAATTAAAAAGTTCGCTGTTCATCGGCCCAGAGCCGCGACGATGTACAATCGTGAAAGTTGGTATCGAATGCGTGGTATCGTGGTATCGAATATCGTCGCGACGCACAGTGGAACGAATGTATGGGAGCGGTTGGACGTAGACATGTCCGAAAAAAAAGAGTAAAATTATGCCAAACTAATGATGCCATCTTATTCGATTACTTAATGCCTTCATAACTTGTGGTGATGAATTTCTTCATAACTCCCATATTTCGGGAGTAATTTGAGAAAATGTGAAATTTTACTATGAAAATGAGTGTATCGAGCTCTCTCCCTCCTGATTCCGGGCTTGTTTCAAGTAGCGGTCTCTAATATCGTAATGCTATTACTAAGAGCTATATTTAATACTAAGACACATAGTGCGCCAAATGTGCACTTTCTGGGATAAAAGGAAATGAAAATTTAAAAAAAAAAAACGTTTTTTCCCCATTTGTATTTACTTTAAACCGCAGACAGACTTATTAAGAGGTCTATAAATATATTATATATATACAGAAATATATATTAACAAAAATATTCACAAGAACTGATGAGAGTATGACTTTTAAGTAAGTTGATAATAAATTACCTAGTTTCATTAAAAGTACAATAAATAATTAAGATGTAAGCTCTAATTTACTAAGTTACACATTTTAAAACAATAACATCATTTAATTATCTTCGTCATCATCATCATCATCAATTAATTCAAATTCAGAATCGATGTCCGCTAAATCATTTATGTTAACAAATTCGATATCACTTTTCTCAGAATCCGTAAGCTCATAAAATTCCTTAAAAGAAGATTTTTTTACAAACTTATTTCCTTTTGGACGGATACTTGTAACAAGTGGATCAGAAGACAGTAAAAGATTGTGCATAATATCTTCATTGCATGAGATACTGCTATGCTTTCGAGAATGCCCCTCTCTATATTTTCTAAAATCTTTATTTCTAGCCTCAGATGCCTCTTCGGATAGAAAACCAATGGGCACAATTGACATGTTCTGAACTATGTCTGGCCCATGCATTAAAATTTTATGAAGTGAAGAAGGCATATAATACCATGGGTATAACTCCACGTAAAGCTTAGCAGTATCAAAGCAGAACTCTCGGAATTTAGTTACGTTGATCTTCTCTCCTGATGAAATACACTGCAAGATCACACAGATTTTTCTTAAAAGCATAGCATCTATTCCGGTCAGTTCAGCAGATTTAGTGTAGTTTTCAAAAAATCTCCTTGCCGAGTTGCCATTGTTGGTGGATCCACTGCCTTGTTTCACAACATCGAGAAGTAAGCCCGTTTCTCTTCTTACAGCCTCTTGAACTCTTTTCTTCCTGTCATCAACTTGCCTTTTTGCTATATCACCCCTTACTTGCCATGATTTTATGTCTAATTTGTAGGAAATGTGTAATAAGCATTCCATTGAGCGAATCCAAGCGTGAAGGGTGCTTAAGCCATATTTATACATGTCCTCGTTTGCGTGTTTATCTTTGATTAACTCTAAATTATTCATTTCTTTAGGACAAGCCTTGCATATGTCACACACTGAAGCTGCTGTATTGGATATAATGGAATGAATTTTACCATCAATCATTGTCAACAGCAGTTGGTGTTTGACACTAATTCCATCAGTGATGGTGGATGGAGTTAAGGCTTCAATCTCTGCTTCGATTTCAGCCATCTCTCTCTGCACATTTTCTTTGGTTTCCTTTATAAACTTAAACAATATTGGCCGGCAAAATGAAGTGGAAGATGGTCGCTCGTTTTCCCAAATTGTTACACCTTTTGAGACGAGCCGCAGTGGTACAAGACTAATCATAAAATTACTAGCAAGATCGATTTGCTCATCTTCACTCGTCCTTTGATGATAAATGCTTTGGCTAGATGATCCGTCAAAACCCCATTTGCTGGTCAATACGAGCTGTTGATTGGGATCAACAGGGGTTTCTAACGACCTAATAAGTCTTCTTGAGGTTAAATCCATCAAGGCTTGTAATTTGATTTTTGCAGAGCTCTCTGTAACTGTGAGATCTTCTTTGGCCGGATAGCACTTAATTTTTTCTTTAACCAACATGTAGTAACTCGGGTATTGAAGAGCTCCTTCTTGAGTGTTGAAATCCCGAAGAGTGTTATAGCGCCATTTCGATAAGTTCATCGATACATAAAGAGCCAATGCCTTCAAAGGGGATATTTCCCGTACCTGAATTGATTTACCTTCAATGAAGGCTTTGATTTTTGAGGCCTCTTCTGGATTCTCCGTCAAGTATTTCATAACATAAGCTGTATCGCTTTGTCCTGCCTTTTGAAGCGCCCTTTCGGCCGAAAACATAATTTCAGCGCTGCTACTGCTGCATGAAAGACTATCTTCAGTGCGTCTTCTTTTTTGCCGGTTACTAAGGTCCTCAAAAGATTTACGAGGACTAGGATGTGTACAAGTTGAAGCATCAGATTTAGCAGGAGAAATTATGGGCTCGATGACGTCACTTATATTTTCTGTAGAAGGTTCCATATTTTCATTCTGTAATTCCGGCCATTGAATTGCAGCCTGTAGCCAAATCTCATGTTTCTTCCGAAACTTATCTGTGCTTCTTCCAGACTGTGTCCATTTTGCATAAATGCGGTAGCAAAATCGACGACACCAGTCTTTTAAACTTGTTTCAGCACTTTCACATAACTGAACACAACTGTTATCTTTTAAAACACTGAACAAATAGTTAAAGTCGCGTAAATCTTTATGTGCGCGTGCGCATAAAGCAACGTGAATATCAAGATTTGTATTAAAATTTGGAAAATACATTGCGAGATTAGCTTGGATACAACGAGGTGTAAATCAACACTGATTTTAAAGTTACTAATAGTGACCTATTTATATAAAATCCAGGTATCCCAGGTATCCTTTGTTAAATATTGCAAGGTAATTAGTTATTGTGATAATTAGTAAATGATGCATGCTAAATTAGTGTATTAAGAGCCATTTAGTAATTAAATAATAGCAATGTTCTTATCAGTAATCATTAGTGCATCAGTTTTATATGTAAACCTTAAGTCCCTAATTATATATCCTAATTAGCTTATATCTTCTCTAATTGGCTGCTCAGAAATGTTATTGTAATAAGGTAAACCTTTAGAAAAACGGTTTTAATCAACAAAATAAACAAAAAATAAAAAAATTGTGTTATAAAATAAACATCACTCTTTATCCCAGAAAGTGCACATTTGGCGCACTATGTGTCTTAGTATTAAATATAGCTCTTAGTATAAGCATTATGATATTAGAGACCGCTACTTGAAACAAGCCCGGAATCAGGAGGGAGAGAGCTCGATACACTCATTTTCATAGTAAAATTTCACATTTTCTCAAATTACTCCCGAAATATGGGAGTTATGAAGAAATTCATCACCACAAGTTATGAAGGCATTAAGTAATCGAATAAGATGGCATCATTAGTTTGGCATAATTTTACTCTTTTTTTTCGGACATGTCTACGTCCAACCGCTCCCATACATTCGTTCCACTGTGCGACGCTCTGATTGACACAGGAATAGGCCCCCGACTGTGTGCCCACATTGTGGTGTCTGCGCTAGCACAAACCAACAATACATTGTAGATTTTACGATTCGTATCACTAATGTAGTTATGCAGGGATGACGAAGATTCGCAAAACATTTACAACAGCTGTTTATATATAGTATGAGTAAGTATGTCATGCTTTTCCTTCGTGAGATGCTATCTCCAGTCAGAAATTGACGATCGCTCATCATTTCAGTATAAAGAACTTACTGCTAAACATATACCTTCCAATGAACGCCCACAACCATGACGAATCATCGCGCAGACAGCTTGTTGATCGCCATTTGTTATTGGCAGAAAAGAGATCATGTTTTTTGCCAATAACAAATGACGATCGAAAATGCTACTAAAAGAACCTTGGAATAGTCTCTCGAAGTCCCTTTTGTAATATTTTTCTACTTTCTAGGGACACTCGTTGACCAATTCGCAGAAAGAGAAATAAATCAATGCAATTATCATTACGTTGCGACCTTTAATCAAAGGTTGCGACTAAGCGAACACGAGGACTGATGTTATGAGACCACTTTTATGGCAAAGATGGGAAAGTCTTCTTCAACTCATTTGTGCTTTGACAAAGACATTTAAATATATGCTTCGCCAGCCCTGCAGTAAGCAAAGAGGTTTCAATGACAATGTAAGGCTGTACCAGCTCGTACTATCAACAAGTGTTTCGGTTAATTTGCTTCATAATCTACGCTAATAGCTAATAGTGTTTATTGTTCGATCTTCTAGGAAATATCCAGAGAGCTTTGTGGTTCTCAAAGGGATGCCGCTTAGCATTCGCTTGTTTTACTTACTAGTTAGTAATAAAACATTGGTATGTGCTTATGATGTATTTCTACACATATCTGTACTTACTATTATTGATATATTATAAAGAGGGAGAGAGTTTGTATGTAGGGGATCTTAATTTTCGGAACTACTGATCCGATTCCGAAAACTCTATCACTTAATAGGAAGCTACAGTATTCCGAGTGTCCTAAGATATATTTTATGTTAAAACAAAAAATAAAAATACGTGAACGGTAATATAGTAGGTAATTGGTGTTCTCCTTTGCTGTGTTGAAGACCACTCATTCCAAGCATCTTAAACCTTCCATAGGTGGCACCACATCCGCCAATTAAACACAAGAATTCGGTGCAATGCATTTTTCTTTTCTCTCAGAAATAAAGGTGCATTTTCAGCCCAAAGTTGTACCTTGAAGCTAATAGTTAGGGTAGTAAAACTGACTGTAATAATACTATACAAAAGTCGTGGATCAAACGAAGTAGGGGGATAAAGGAGGTCATTTCCAACGCTTTTAAAGTGAGAAATAATTTTTGGTAACGTTACAAAATTTTTGGAAAAAAATAAATTGCTCTTGTTTGATACTCAGAGCCCTAATAGAACTTTGTAGTGCTGATACATTATCTAGTATTAATACAACACCGTTTGTTTTATTGTTTTATATCACATTTTTATTAAATTCGTCTAATTGTAAAAAAACTCGGTATACACAACAAATATTCATAACTTTTAGGGCAATTGAATTATGACCATGCTGTAGAAAGATTTTTGACAAGACTTTTGGACCACCCTGTATACTATACTGTGTATAATGTTCACAAAACTTTGTGCTGAAGTACTTTTTTAATCAAGTTTACACTAAACCCTATTGTTAAATTAGCTGACATTCCAGCCTGGTTGGGTCACCTCGTACCACTTTTAAACATAACCAAGTAACCAACCCAAGTACTTTCCCACGACATCAATTGAAAGGGCACTTTACAGCTTACTCAAGTTACTTCAACCAACATTTCACTGCTAGTTTCCATAAACAACCACAGTGCAAACAATACTACGACAGCCAGTAACACCTTGTTGGAGAACTGGGATTATTTTGTAGGTGATTTTTGTATTCTGTGTACAGATTAAAAAGTTTGGAATGTTCAAGTAAGGCGATTCTCACACTGCCCCGCATGATGCAGCGGGATGCAGATAACGCACCCACGCGCGTGATTTTTTACATACAAATTCAATAAAAACGCACTCACGCGCGTGGAATTCCCGCACCCCGCTGCGTGAAACGCAGCGGTGTGCCAATCGCCTAAGGGTCGTTGTCGAGTGTGTGCGTCATAACATGTAGAAGTCACAATGAGCAATTGGAGAGCTAGGTGCAATTGTTTGAAACTTAATGCAATATTGGTTTTGGGGTTCCCCGGGAAATTTGGAATTGTTTTCTAGCATAGCTTGACTATTTTCTAGTTCTTTTTTAATTAAATAACTTTTGATAAGTTCAGATACTTAGTAATAATCATTCAGGTGCTTGTAATACTTGAAATAAGTATTCACATCATTCGCCTGAATTTATTTTTGCTATGTGACGCTGACTTTAAACTTGTTGCTCGTATATTTTTAGACACATTACTTTTGTTAGCGTAGGTACAAGTTTTAATTTTTATAACAGTGGGAACAGCTTCATAAATAAAAGGCATAATTTTGTTAGAGGAATACAAAATAAGAAAAAAAATGGTTTCTGTCTTTATTTTCTTACAAATATCTCAATCATCCCAGTAATATTTAGTTTTATTTACATGTAAACCATCCCATACTCTTCTACCGAGGTCTGGATGTATTGTACTAAGCAGCTTGACACTTCGGTCCTTTAAAGATGAGTCTGTTACTGATCCTAAACTGTACAGAATATTCTCGATCAATCTCGCCCTTTCATCTGAAGTCATATCATTATAGAGTTCTCGTGATTGGTCAACATTGTCAGCGGGGGGCTGGAATATTTCAATCAAGTCAACTTTATTTCTTTCTAAATATGGAACTGGACCATTATAAGAATTGGGATAGTAATTTGGTATATTTCTTTGATTGTGTCCAACTGGAGGTGTGCCATCTCGATTATATGTAAAGATATCGTCAATGGGTTTATTCACATCAATTTTCTGAAAGTTTGCTCCTAAGCGATAGTACTGAGCATCTCTGTACGATAAGCGACGTGCCTCGAAGAGTTTATCTGGCGCTCCAAGAATACCAGGCACGAGATTACCGGGGCAGAACGCTAACTGTTCCATATCAGCGAAATAGTTCTCAGGGTTCTTATTCAAAACAAATCGTCCCACGGGTCTCAAGGGGTATCTATCTTCAGGCAAAACCTTGGACACATCAAAAACATCGAACCCAGCGTTATTGACGTCGTTAACACTCAAAACTTGGACACTGACTGTCCAACTGGGAAACTTTCCAGTTCCTATAGCATTAAACAAATCTCTGTTTGCATAATCAGGATCTATAGCTGCTAATTTCTGAGCCTCCATTGACCCCAGATTCTTTACACCTGCATCGGGTGTAAAATGAAATCTGATAAAATAATATTCTCCCTCTTCATTTACGACTTGAAAAGTATGAATTCCAAATCCAGGCATATGTCTATAGCCATCAGGAATACCAAAATCGCTAAATATGCGCATATGAAAATGCATACCTTCCGGCCGTAACACCAAAAAATCCCAAAACATGTTGGAGTCAGATAAAAATGTTTGTGGGTTCTTTTTCCGTGAATGAACAAAAGTTGGGAAAAAAAGAGGATCCTTTATCACAAACATGGGTGTATTTAATCCAACTATATCAAAGTTACCATCTTCAGTGTAAAATTTTAAAGCAAAACCTCTGGCATCTCTAGAAGTATCTATGCCACCTATTTCTTGAGCTACCGGAGAGAATCTAACTGCTATTGGAGTCTTCTTCCCAACTTCACTGAAAACTTTAGCTTTACAAATATCTTTCATTATATCGTGTGTCACTTCAAAATACCCAAAAGCACCACCACCCTTCGCATGGACTACTCTTGGAGGTAATCTTTCACGGCTTAAGTGTGTCATTGAATCCATGAAAAATTCATGGAATATGAGTCGTTTGTTTAAAGTGCTAGTTGCATCTTCATAGTCGATCGGTGTGCCAAGTGGTGTTGTCATAATGCCAACTGGGCCCTGAAATCGATATTGGGTTCTATCAAAACATTTTAAAGTAAAATCATACGAATTTAAACGATAATGCACACATAATTGATAGAAATTCCCCAAAGAAAAAATAAAATTCTCCAAAGGCCCAGATTTTACTTTGATTAATGACCCAATTAATAATAAAACGGTGAACACCAATCCTTTTGCTTGCCAAACGTACGGCAATTAACTCATAATCGTTTGAAATCTCAGTGAGGCACATATTCATGCTTACTCAACAAACCGATATGATCAACAAAAAAGGCCTTACAAAAGAGAACAAATTACTCACACACGAAACCAAAGGATTTTTTTTTTTTAATAAAAAAATATCTATTGCAGCAAGCTTTGAAAGATGAAAGGCAGAACGAAATATAAAAGTAAAAACTACAAAAATTTCTATATATACCTAAGTAACAAAAACTTACCGAATTTCTATCCCTAAACGACACAATTTGATTCCCCGCTGGATCATAATTTTCTTCCGCAATTACCATTACCCCGAAAAGTAACAAACACCATTCTGTCTTCATCTCCACTTACAACAACGGACAATAACCAACTGTCTACAACTCTACGGTTTTATAGGCACTGGCCAAGCATTACGCCCTTGCGAATGCCCTAGATTATTTATTATTTCCTAAATACTAGAAAATGGTATAGTAATAATTGAATAACACTTTGTGTTAGCTGCGGTGCGTCCAGTATATACTGGCAGACGGAGGAATGGAGCTATTATTAAGTTGAACGTAATTTTTTACTCAGCAGGTAAAAGGAAGGTTTTGCCTTTGCATGCAGCGCCCTCACTAAAGGCTAGGTTACGCTGGGCACATATAATATAATATATATTTTGATCGAATAAACAAATTAATTATCTCCGATCCTGCCAATTACGTACTGTTTTTCTACGATTTATACCGCGGACCTACTAACTGTTTTAACAAGACTTTTTTTAAATGATTACTTAAATAATATACATAATAATAAAAATATTAAATAATATAAAATAATAAACAAAAGTGTCAATATTTTACGTCACGTACTCGTATCTATTTGAAACGAAATGATAAAAATATCAGACTATAACAAATACAAAACCTTAAAATTGTGTCAGTTTAAATATGGTGACCACCATTCTTCCGACTTTTTTCACAATCATACTATTATCTTCCTTAGAAAGACCTCTTTGAAATTCTAACATTCTGGCTATAAAAAGATCTTGTTTAAGACATGTTTTATAAGACAAGATCTTTTTCTTCAAAAAAGGTCTTATACAAGAGCACTGCATAAAGTAATGCAGTGTATATGAACAAGGTATACATATAATTAAAACTCACGTAGAATCGTTTTAATTAAGGTAAGGTAATTAGTCAAATACAGAGCATATTTTAAATTATGAACAAGGAAATATACATATATTTAAATATACTGCATCAGAATTTCTATTGTTTAAAACAAGACGTTCTACTTATCAACATACATAATTTTATTCGCCTGCAAGCCTTTACATATTCTTTGACTAAGATCTTGATGAACATTCCGAAATAATGTCACAGCTCGTTCTTGTAAAAACTTCGCCGCTTTATTCAAACTTTCCACGATATTCTCCACTAACCTTGTACTTTCCTCCGGCGTCCTTTCATTCACATACAATTCCCGAGCTTGTGCGAAATTATTTGGTGGATCTTGATCAATCTCAATTAATTGAACTTTATCTTTTTCATTGTAAGGAACTGGTCCATTGAATGAATTAGGATAATAATTAGGTATGTCTCTTTGATTGTCATTGATGGGCGCCTGACCATCACGATTGTATGGGAAAGCATTTCGTTTAGAAGGACAGTTTACTGGTATATTGAAAAAGTTTTCATCTAGTCCATGATATTGAGCCTCTCTATATAAGCAAATCGTCCAGCTTCAAATACTTTATCCGGTGCTCCAAGAATACCTGGCACTAGATTCCCTGGACTGTAGGCCAACTGCTCGATTTCAGCAAAGTCATTTTCAGGGTTCTTATTCAGAACCAAAAAACCTGATGGTCTTAATGGATATTTATCCAAAGGCAACACTTTAGTTACGTCAAAGACATCAAATCCTGCATTTTTGACATCCCTCTTACTTGAATACTGGCCGTCCAACTCGGGAAATTACCATTGCCTATTGCATTATACAAATCTCTAGTCGCATAATCTGGATCCATACCTGTTATCACCATAGCGTCTTTGGAACGTAGATTTCTAAATCCTGCATTTGGTGAAAAGTGGAATCTGATGAAGTGTTTGTTTCCATATCTATTTACCACCTGATAAGTGTGTATACTGAACCCAGGCATCCCCCGATAGGGCACGCCACGATAGTGGCGATAAGACCCCTCTTTGAGGAGTGGCTAGAGAGGCGTCACGGCGTCCTCACCTATCGCCTGACGCAGGTCCTCACCGGACACGGATGTTTTGGGAGGTTCCTGCACATCATCAGGCGGGAGGAGACGCCCGGGTGTCACCACTGCGAGGGTCGCCCAGAGGACACGGTGGAGCATACGGTGGAGGTCTGCCCCGCATGGGCGGAGCACCGCCGTGCCCTCGTAGAGGCGATAGACAGCGGCGGCGACCTCTCGCGTCCGGCCCTGGTTCAAGCCATGGTCCGGGGCGAGAGGGAGTGGGAGGCGGTCACCTCCTTCTGCGAAGCAGTCATGCTAGCGAAGGAGGTGGCTGAACGGCTGAGGGAGAGAGCCTCACACCCCAGCCGCCGCGGGAGACGCTCCGGGCGTCGGGAGCCGCGTGACGACTCCCGGCCACCGTAGGCGCGGGCCTGCGGACGGAGAGTAATGGGTAGCTCACCGTCCGATCAGGACCAGGCCCGTGCCGGACGGCGCGTTGTGTTCCACGCGCGCCTCAAAGAGATGTCAGCAGAAAGGAAGGGGCCTGCCAGGGCCGAAGCCTGCCGGGGGTGCGGGATTGTCCGAAAGGGTTACCGCTACCCCGGAACATAAAGGGCTAAGGAAGGAACACGGATGGGTTTTAGTCAGTAAGAGTCTGACACTCCCTTCGCTCCACCCAGAGCGGGAGGGGTCATTTGATGATTTCCCATCCATAAAAAAAAAAAAAAAAAAAAAAAGGCATCCCCCGATCACCGAACAATAACAAAAACATATGTAGTCCTCCTAGATGTAAAGTTAAGAAGTCCCAAAGCATGTTTTCGTTAGGGAATGCAGAACCGGGATTTTTGGGACCTTCTGGCTAAAGAAGCGGGATTCCCGGTACTTTCGATACTTTCGGGAAATGATACTTCGCGTTTAGAATATTTCTAATTTGGCGTGGAATACACTTGCTACGTAGTAGTAGAGTTGAAAGTGTTGAAACGGACAAAGTAAGAGAAAGACGAAATGACAGGGCAAGATAAAAACATTTCGCGATCCCCGTTCCCGGATTTCCCGGGACTATTCACTAGTTTTCGTCCAACAAGTTTGTTGCTGGATTTCTTTTGAGTACTCGAACGAATGTGGGGAAAAGAAGAGAGTCTTCGTTGACAAACATGGGGAAGTTGTTACCAACTATGTCGAAGTTTCCATCTTCAGTATAGAATTTGATGGCAAAACCTCTTGAGGATCTCGTAGTTTCCGTGCCATCTTTTTCAATAACCACCGGAGAGAACCTTGCGGGGATGGGAGTCCTTCTCCCAACTTTATCCAAGAGTTTTGCCTTGCATATGTCTGTTATATCGTGCGTGACTTCGAAGTATCCAAATGCTCTTCCTGCCTTAGCGTGAACCACTCTTTCTGGCATCCTTTCTCGAACCAAGTGCGTTGAAGTATTCGTTGAATATCAGCCTTTTGTTCGAAGTTACTGTTGCTTCTTGGTAATCTATTGGTGCACCAGCTGCAGTTGTTATTATACCGATAGCAAAACACGTCTTACATATTATAAATGTGTTTGTTTTCTTCATAAAATATTCCATTAAGTATACCTAAGAATTAAAACCACAAAATAATTCGTAGACAGTCAAGATTAAAACTTATTGTAATTTTAGGAACTGAATTAAAATGGAGGTTAAGTTAAAACTTTAACAATGGGAATATTTTAATCAAAATAGAAAGTTACACAAAAATACAAAGTTATTAATAAAGTGAACAATATGGGAATGAACAGTAAAGCACGCGCCGCCGGGTTCGGGGGAATGAGCCCGTGGTCACAATGCACGTCGTCTTATAAGGACTCGATCACGTCATACTCCGGGCTGGCCGGAGGGGTATAGGTTGGGGATGCAGCTAACACGGCCTCTCCTGACGTGCCAGCGTCCTCGCAGGCCTCGCCAACCTTCGGAGCCTCTTCGGCGGGAGCTACCTCCAACTCGCCATTTCCGGGTGTTGCCGACGAGGTGCTCGGCTGAGGACTTGCTTCATCCTCCTCATCCCCTTCGTCATCAGAACCTGCACGTTTAAAATCAAGAGTGAGCATCTAAATGTTAGATATGACAGCAGGTAACTGATGATTGTTATAACGAGCTACGAATGAATTTATTCGTTTAAAATGCTAATCAGACATGAATTGTTTCTTAATACTCGTTTAGGTAAAGTCTAAATACACCTTGATAACGAACATCTACCCGCTGTACGTAACACATTTGCCATTAGAACTCAAAACCTCATTAAGGCCATCAATGAGCTCTCTTGCCATACGAACTCAAAACCTATTAAGGTCATCAATGAGCTCTCTTGCCAGAATACCAACCAAAACCTTATGCTGCAGCACCGGGCTTACATGGTATACATAAATGGCAAAGCGTGTCCTCGGGATTTACACAGTACTTTGCCAGTCACGCCCCGACTGTCATAGAGACACGGGTACTTTCTGGGTCACGACTGCAACCTATTGGCAGGAGCAACGCTAAAGGTGTAGGCTGAACTACAGTTACAGTTGGCAAAGCTTGTCCTCGGGATTTACACAAGTACTTTCCCAGTCACGCCCCGAATGTCATAGAGACACGGGTACTTTCTAGGTCACGACTGTTACCCATTTGGTAGGACCAATGCTAAAGGCGTAGGCTAAGTACAGCTACAGTAATCACTCGTTATGTTGGTGACTTTTCATGTCTCAAAAACCTAAAGATCAATCATTCAATTAAGTTCTTAGAAACGAAATCATGGATCAAATATACTAAACAAACAAATGAATAGCCCAATTCATAAGCTTAACAAAACTTTAACACAAGTGAGGTTTGTTTAGTTAATTGTGAAATATGAACAGCATGCTTCACAATAATTAACCGACTCAAGTTCACTTTGACGCTTGCCGTATAGCGATAAGTGCCGGCGCCCGTGCGTCGTCGTATTACGGTATAAGCTGAGTTTCTTATAACAATTGTAAGTCTGTTTAGCATAACTACAATCGTCTATCAATGAACGATTTATTTTGTTAATGTCAACAAAGGGACAAAAACGTACCTGTGACAAAAGTGGATAGAAAAATCAACACGAACAATACTTTTTGTTCTACACTAGAACTTACATTCGAAGAATGCAGCACAGCATTCGGGCGTCCATTCACCATGCCATGGCAGCATATATTCGGCGGCAGCATGGGTGGTTTTGCCGTATGAGCCCGCCACCAACTGGAGCTCGTATCGACCATTCGGTAGGACTTTAGTGATACGATACGGTCCACGCATACCACTGTCCAGTTTGCCAATCGGGGTCTTTGGTCAACTGGACCCACTCGAACTGGAACCGCGGGTCCAGTCGACCAAGTCAAATTTTGAATTGGTCGACTGGACCCGCTGTCAAATTTCATCATTAGTACAGTTAAGGAGTAAAGCCGAATCTTTTAGTTTTATTTCTATGACTTAAAATATACATAATATTATTCAATTAGGTACACTTAATTTTTATTTACTTATTTTTACTTACTTACTGTCTGCAATGAGCTAAAACAACGTTACTGGATTTTGAGATGCCGTAGTGAGGTCCGGAAGATATCAATCACTAATATAATATATAATAGAATTTTATTCCTCTTTATAATATTAGTGCAGAAAAAAAAAATTATAGCCTATGTTATTCTGTGATAATGTAGCTTTCTAATTTTTTCTTTCTTTTTTATTTTACTATTATCATTAAAATAAGTCCTCCTTAGTATTTGTTACAACGGAATGCATGGCCGTTGCTGATTTGTCAATGTCAATTATATTTGTCACATCAAATTAAAGTCAAAATTGTAGTTTGTTTACATTGGTTATCTACATAAATTAAGTAATAAAATAAAACAGAATTACTGCAAATGTTACATGTAAGCTGATGACTACCACAATAACATCAAGGTTTATCAAGACGGAAAAGAAGAAGAGGAATTGTGGTTGTCGTAAAGAGTGCGGTACTGAACCAACTGGACCGTCCTGCTGCATGTTGTTCCAATGACGTGGCTATACGTGACCCGGCTACATTACTTTACAAAATCCTAAAAGATTGTTGAGAAATCCTTGCGAAAACAATTTTTACCCTGAGGGTCGCATTAGGAGTATCGTCACATCATTAATTCAAATTTATTTGTGTTCAAATTGCCGCATTCACATTTGTTGAAGTTCATGAAGATATTGGGCGAGAGGTGAAATGGTCCGCCGATTCCTAAGCTCGCGGACAGCGCGCGACTCATGACGCCGACCATTCATATACACTAGTGATTATTATAATGTATTGTTTGTGTTAGTTATGTTTTATATTGAAAAAAATAAAATATCGTTTGAAATCTTTATTGTTTGAAATGCTTTCGAAAACCCCATCATGCTTGATGGCCCTGTTGTAATACAATAATAATAGGTATATCATAATATGATAATCAGGTGACAAATTCCTTTTACATAAATATGTCGCATGTAAACTAAGGCATGTCGCGTGTCTTTCCTGCGAGAATAGCTCGGCTTGATTGTTTCGAGAGAAAAGTTCGAATCGAACGACAATAACGAATGCGACTTGCTTGAGAATTGGCCTCCAGCCCGCACCGACGTATCGTAGGAAGAATATCGTCCATGGTAACGCAGACGTCCGATTCGAGGCCTTTGACATATAATAATGTATGTTGCAGCTGTGAATATGAAAGCCTCACACCTTTTCATTTTTTAATAGGCAGCTCATCAAATCAGCAATTACCTACCTCTCTGGACGACGGAGTTTTTTCGTTAAGAAAAAAGTGGAAAAAGGCTCTTCGCCTCAAGGCTTCGGCTCAAGGAATACTTACTTAAGACCTACCCCGAGGAGTGGATAGGTCCCCTAACTTCCGGAGAAACTGTGAAAATGTCAAACAGAAAGTGCATACCTACCAGAAATCACTTACTCCGTCGCCTAACTTCCACCAGATGGGTGGCATCTGCTCAAGTCCTGCGAACAACTGGAATGGCGCTTTGTTTCTCCGCAGGCCTGTCCAGTATGGAACCGATCAGCCCACGATAAGTTAGTGGACACAGCTCTAAATAAGACATTAATGATTATTACTGGTTGCTTAAAACCGACCCAGTTGCGAATGCTGTATCCACTGACTGGCATCGCGCCTCCAGAAATTCGCAGGACTATACCCAGCTGCATCGAGAGGGCGAAGCTACAGGATGACCTACGCCACTCATTGCACAATTTTAATTCAGTGCTACAGAGGCTTAAAAGCCGCATGTTTATGTTCCCTAGATGTCTTAGCTGAGAAATACCATCATACCCTAAAACACGCTAAAAGAACTCTTGTTTAGTGAGAAGTTTGGCCTCGGTTTTATAATTTAGTAAAATAGTGCACTGTTCAGTAATAAATAGTAGGAATAACGGTTCATGAAATCAAAAATCACATAATTTTCAAATTATTTTTATAACTGTATGTAGGATATCAATTTCAACGTCTGACGACCTAAAAGTAAATAGTATTTCATCTAAAATTATCCAGGTCGCTCCACTTCTCATCTTGATACCATGTCCAAGAGCTCTAACATGTGCACAACAGCCAACGCGAACAGTTCAGTTGAAATCTTACTCAACAATTAACACAACATTCTTCTGGAGTACATGCTGTACCGTCTTGAAGATTCCATGTTCATTAAAATCCTTCAATTATTACACACAGGAAAACAGAAATATCAATTTCATGCAATTCGAAAGAAACCGAACAAATAAATTAATAAAATGTTGTCACTTGACATGACAGTCTTGACACTTATCTTTTTAATAGTGTCAGATAGTGTTGCGGCTTGATTATATGTAACTCGTTACTCTAAATAAAATAAAGCCTCGAGTTTATTTTCTCTCGATTTGCCACTTGATGTAGTAGTACTAGTCGGTAATAAACCAGGGAATAGATATTATATATTTCATGTGATACTGACTGAAATAAATAGGTACCAATATAGAACGGTTGCTTTATTCTGGATCTTGCTATTATTCTTTCCTTTAATTTTTTTTGTGTGCTTTTCAAACACACTGTTGCTAGGTTTGAATTTAAGGTAGGTACTGGAGGGAGGTAGTACATGATATTTTAGATTCAACTTGAATTGAGTTTTCGAACTACATAATCGGGATGGGTATATAATTATGTTCTGTGATCGAGCCAATCGAGTGCCTGACCGTTAATTACAGAGTAACAACACTAGAGTCCAAACTGACAAGAAACCAAAAACTGCAATACGTTTCACGTTGATTTTTAAACTACTTTACGCGAGAGTAAGCAAACTTAAAAATGGGATTAAATACAGGAGGACCTACTGCAGCGTTAATGGTAATTTTTTCTACTTAATAAAAATAGTTTTGGTTACCACCTCGAACTGTAATTAGGTATAATTATATTTTTTTTTTTTATTATTATATATAATCGTTAAATACGCTTCAATACACGTATTTATTACACTGAAGACCTTATCGGGAATTGAATCAATTGAGTGCATTATCAAAACATTTTCTTTTTATTACGATTTCGTGATCCCGGTTAAACTTTATTTCAAAAATAGACCATTTTAAATGATAATATGGTTTTTTTTAGCTATAATACAACTTCATTAATAGATCAATACAGGGGGCCCTAAAATACTAACTCTCTGCAACCTGCAACCCTTTTCCAGATTAGTTTGCTATGCGCCCATGCTTGGGTGGATTTGTTATATTTTAATTATTTCTCTAGGATCATTTAAGAACTCCCGGCGAAGCAGTTGGGTGGTACCTCTTAACTCACCGATGCACGATGGTGCTAAAATCGACACTCATGATGAAAAATTTGAACATTTTTCACATCCGCCATCTCGGATTTTCAGTTTGACCTCACCATCGGTTTCAGTACCCTAGAAAACCAAGAAATCAACACCCATGATGAAAAATTTGAAAATTTTTCACATCCACCATCTTGGATTTTCAGTTTGACCTCACCATCGGTTTCAGTACCCTAGAAAACCAAGAAATCAACACCCATGATGAAAAATTTGAACATTTTTCACATCCGCCATCTTGGATTTTCAGTTTGACCTCACCATCGGTTTCAGTACCCTAGAAAACCAAGAAATCAACACCCATGATGAAAAATTTGAAAATTTTTCACATCCACCATTTTGGATTTTCAGTTTGACCTCACCATCGGTTTTAGCACCCTAGAAAACCAAGAAATCAACACCCATGATGAAAAATTTGAAAATTTTTCACATCCGCCATCTTGGATTTTCAGTTTGACCTCACCACCAATTTACATATCTGGCGAGCGAACGCCTATTTACGGTGTCCCAGAAGGGAGCGTGCTTGGATCTCTATTATTTATCCTATATATCAATGACCTGCCTGATGCTATTGACTACCACATGACCCTAATCTTACTTTAGTCAACGGGTACATGGTGATATTGACATTAAAGCCCTCTACAATGACACAGTATTAAATAAAGTCGACGACACAAAATTTCTTGGTGTAATGATAGACGCAAAACTGAACTGGAAAGCGCACATTGAATATATAAACAAAAAACTGAGCTCAGTCACGTATGTCTTGTACAAACTGTCCTCAGAAGTTAACCCAGATGCTTTAGTGATGGCCTTTCATGGATTGGTGGCATCACTTCTACGCTACGATATAATATTTTGGGTATATTACTTTGAATGGTGTTAACTTGGATAGGGTGTCGCAGTTTAAGTACCTTGGACATTACCTTACCGACGGCCTTAAGGAAGATGTTGACATAGAGAGGGAGCGCAGGGCTCTGTCAGTCCGTGGCAACATGCTGGCCCGTAGATTCGCCCGCTGTACGGACCAAGTCAAGATCACACTATTTAAAGCGTATTGTCAGGGTCTGTACACGGGTAGTCTATAGGTTAGTTATACCAAAAAATCCCTGGACACACTGCGCGTCCAATACAATAATATTTTCAGGATGATGTTGGGACTTCCTCGTTTCTGCAGTGCCTCCGAGATGTTCGCACAGACTCACACTGACGGTTTTCATGCCGTCATTCGGAAAAAAGTCGAGTCTCTTATGAGGAGGGTGCGGGGGAGTCACAACAGCATCCTGAAAACTATAGCTGAAGATGTGCGTGCACCTGTGTTGAGGCATTTCGTCCGTCTGATGATCTTGTAGGGAGGTATCTCCCTGTTGGTTATCTTGTCGGGGCGGGGTGTCTCAGCACAGGTGCTTTGTGTAATTTTTTTTTTTTGTGTGAATTGTGTTGTGATGTTTATTGATGGATGTGTGTTTTTCTTTGTTATTGTATTTTGAGTACTAACAATAGTTTCTAAGTTATTGTATACTAACCGGTGGATCTAGTTGTCCCGAATAAATAATTTTGAATTTGAATTTGAAAAGCTTTTTTTGTATGGCCCCGAAAATATACAACAAAATACCACAGTCATATAAAGCCATGACAACAAAACAAATTAAAAATAAGATTCGAAATCTACTAACAGAAAAATGTTATGTAAACGCATATTCCACAAATAAATTATCTTTATCTTTTATCTTTATCTTTAGATTTTGAGGTACTCGTAGATTCTGTACCAGATTCGTGCCATTGTCTTTTTGTTTCGACTGTATCCACGGGTAGCTTAAAACAAAAGATGTTTGTCTAATTTTGACAGTGGGTCCAGTTGACCAATAAAAATATAGAAAATTTTTCCTTTGGTCAACTGGACCCGCGGGTCCAGTTCGAGTGGGTCCAGTTGACCAAAGACTCGCCAATCGATTGTGATCTTTTTATTACATAAGCCAAGCCATTCACTGCGAATGTTTTTGGTGCTGAACGATTTTTATTTACACGCGCATCTTGAGCAGACTGATTTCCCACTAGAAGGGTCTTAGTACGCTTTCTATGCAACTCGCGCCATGCTTCGAGATTTGGATTATCGCCCTGTATAGTTATATCCTTAACAAGAGCTTGTATAACTGGAGTGGTAGACTCTGTACCAATTAGAAGATTGAGTGCCGAACATCGAGTGGTTTTTTGCTTTGTTACGTTTAGTACTAATTGTAACTTCCAAAGTACCCGACCAAGATTCACGTTTGTGATTCGTTTCAACGCGTATCATGTTAAGAACGGTACGGCAGTACCGCTCTACTTGGCCGTTTGATTGGTGCATTTCTGGGGTAATAAAATGCACGAAATCAGTGCTTGTGAACGTCCGTCCTTTGTCGCATACTAACAAACGGGGAGAGCTGAATAGGGAGATAGCGTTAGTAAGCACACGTTTTAACTGAGCGCTTACTTCTTTATAGAGCAGGTAAAGAAGGCAATACTTTGTGAACGCATCAATCAAGCACGTATAATAAAATTATAACCGTGCGGTTCTGATAAAGGGCCAAGTACACCAAGTACCTATAGGGCTGCGGTAGGCGCTATCAAAGTGGCATACCGTGGGATGTACCGTCTAAAATACCCGGCAAGGCCGAGTAATTATTGACGCACTTGTTTAATTGTGTTTGGCGTCGGCGATTTAGTTAAGGCTTCTATTTTATGAGTGCTCGGCCTAACCTGACCATTGCTAATGGTTCTCCCAAGGTACTCCACCTCTGTTGTCAAGAAAAAGCATTTCCGCAGATTAATTGAAAAACCGGACTTTGTTAACGTTTCTAATACCAAATCAAGCAAGGTTAGTCCCTCTTCAACAGTATCACAGACAATGATATTTTAATTTAATATCATTGATCACGATCACAGATCACTTAATAATTATTAGTGTTGTTTACATAATTATGCATGGTCGGCGCAGTTACGCTGGCAATCGCCGCTACGAATGTACGAAATACCGCTGCGATTCAAAACATCGGTACCCATTATCACGGGTGTACTCAAACAATCACCGGATACTTACTACATGGAAGTCTACTTCCAGGGTTAAATTGTCGAACTCGATAGGCAAAGTGACCTAGCTATCTGATAACTCTAGACCACCTATTACGCGCAACATCTGAGCATTAGGGTTTCGGCGGCAAGAAAAATGTTTAATAAGTTCGTTAGAAATAAGAGATACAGACGAGCCGCTGTCAATTAAGACGTCCGTAGGTACACCACACAGCACTGCGGATGTCACGTCACGGCTTGCCGTATCCCCATCAAATTCACGACAAAAATTGACATTGGATTTATTGCGCGACTCCGATCGCTGCTTAGCAAAACATTTTTCTTCCGTATGCCCCATTTTTTTACAAAAGTTGCACTTACAGTTTTTCATGTTCGGGAGATTTGAATTGGCACTGGCACTCTGACTATCGCTTTCGACTTTAGAATTCGAAGTACTATTACTCATTTTAGAACGTTTGGGGCACGCGTTGCTCTTACTGATATGACCAGGAGCGCCGCACGAAAAACACTTCACAGATTTTTTATCAAAGCTTTTTGTAGCACTACGGCTCCTATTACCCCTATTAGAATGAGCATCAATACTGTTTTTGTTCATATTTGGACTGGTTTTACTAGGCATGACATAAATAGATAAAAATTCAACAATAGTTTCGGTAGTTAATTGTGCATTCATAGCTGCAGCACGAATCTGAGGATCCTTAATACCACGCACAATGATTGCACACAAAAGTTCATTACTTAGTCCTTTAATGATACGCAATCGCAACAAGGATTTGCGCGCGTATTCCGCGTATGTTGAATATTTATCGGACTCAGTGCACATGACGTCATACAGGACATTAGCGACATCGACACGTCGTGGACAGAGTGATTTTAATTGTAATTTAAAAGTAGACCAAGTACGATCCGTGTCGGTCCAATCGGGTAACCAAGAGTGAGATTCACCCTTCAGACACAAACCGATACGGGCCAGACACTCTTTGTTGTCCCATCTATTTTGTAATTTAGCGCGGTCAACTTCTTCACACCATGCAGTGACGTCATGAACATTAGGGTCAAAATCAGAGACGTAATAATGGTTTGATCTCACCGGGTTCAAGCTCCTTAGCGCATCGATAAGACGCTCTGCGACGTCCCCTGCAGCCGACGTTGAAGGCGAAGGCGGCAGCGACAGCGCCGGCGACGGCGCCAGTGGCGTCGGGACAGGTCGCGTGACAGCAGGAGGGCTGGCCATGCGCAAAGCCTTTTCATGTGGCTCGGGCACGGACGGGCTGGTCGTGCCGGTGATGGCAGGACACGGCTGCTGCTCCACGCTCGATCGTGGTTCTGAAATTGAATGCCGCTCCAAGGCAGAGACCCTATTAAGTATTGCGTCCAAGGTAATACTAAGATGAGTTAGGTCGGGCGGCGGTGGCGTGCACTCACGATTACGTCTTTTTCTGGGGCCGGTATTATTCGACATTTTTTTTTTTTTTGGTTTAGTGGGAAAACGAGAGTCGTATTCCGCTTCTGATTTTAGGAACTGAATTAAAATGGAGGTTAAGTTAAAACTTTAACAATGGGAATATTTTAATCAAAATAGAAAGTTACACAAAAATACAAAGTTATTAATAAAGTGAACAATATGGGAATGAACAGTAAAGCACGCGCCGCCGGGTTCGGGGGAATGAGCCCGTGGTCACAATGCACGTCGTCTTATAAGGACTCGATCACGTCATACTCCGGGCTGGCCGGAGGGGTACAGCTAACAGTAATTATTTAATTCCATTTATTAATGACATGGATTAAAAAAAAAATCTAATTAATTATGATCAAGGCACTCAATCTTACCACACAATAAAAGAAATAACATCTACAACTTACCGAAATGTTTTCCTTGAATAATTTGATTTCTTGCCGGATCACCTTTCATATTCACAGTGCTTTCTGCTATCAGCACCAAGGACAGCTTTCTTAATATTTTTAAAAACATCTTTTATGCTTTAAAAGTAAGTACTATCTTCGATTATTTCGTTGTTCACCTAAAACTTTTGGCAAACAAGGTGTAGGATTTTCTCCGTAAAAATAAACTAAAATTACACTATTAACACTCTGACTAAAATTGTTGTGGTCGTGGTTTTAGTATATAGTTATCATTAATTTTGAGCTCTCAAATAGTCGTGTCACGAAAGGCGTGCCATTTAAATAGATAAGTAGGTACGTAATAAAAACGGTATTGTAGTTTTTGTTATAACAAAAATGTGTTATCTAAGCGAGCTTGCAATTAAATTAGGCAATAGACGTGTGCATCTAGCAATACTAACTGATTTCCGTGTAGATAATAGGCAAGATATAAACTAGTAAGGATGGTAATTTAAACACAATTCATATAGTTTTATTTTTCAATTTATATAAATTAAATTCACAGCACAAAAACAAAGAAACTGTACAGAATATATTAAAACATAACAAAAACAAAATCACACTTTTTATAATACGAGTCATCAGTGTACTGGCACTATTTTGGATATACTAAGTAAGTAGGTATGTATTTCTGATATGCATACTTTAATCGTCCCATTCATAGCCGTAAGGAGTTCTAGTTCTGTTCGCCTGCAGTCCCTGCCATATTCTCTCACTAAGATCTGAATGTATCCGCCCAAACATTTTCACAGCCCGATCTTGCAAAAATTTGGTCGCAGGTCCCAGACTAAACAAAATGTTCTCCACTAATCTCTTTCTTTCATCCGGAGTCATTTCGTTCTCGTACAGTTCACGAGCTTGTTCAAAATTATCTGGTTGATCTTGGTATATCTCAATTAGTTCAACTTTGCCTTTTTCTTTGTAAGGAACAGGCCCATTGAATGAGTTTGGGTAGTAATTAGGAATATCTCTTTGATTATCTTTAACAGGAGGCTGGCCATCACGATTATATGCGAATGCCTTGTTTTGAATAGGACAGTTCACAGGAATGTTAATAAAGTTTGCCCCCAAACGATAATATTGGGCATCTCTGTAGGCTAATCTTCTAGCTTCAAATACTTTATCCGGTCCTCCAAGAATACCTGGCACTAAATTCGCTGGACTGTAAGCTAACTGCTCAATTTCAGCGAAATAGTTAACAGGATTCTTATTCAAAACGAACCGACCCAACGGTCTTAGTGGATACTTGTCCAAAGGCAACACTTTTGTTACATCAAAGACATCAAATCCTGCATTTTTGACGTCATCCTCACTTAAAACCTGAATACTGGCGGTCCAGCTTGGAAAATCTCCATTCCCTATTGCTCTGTATAAATCCCTAGTTGCATAATCGGGATCAAAGGCTGCAATTTTCATAGCTTCTTTAGAGCGCAGATTCTTTATTCCTGCATCTGGCCTGAAGTGGAATCTAATGAAGTTACTCTCTCCATGCTTGTTGACTACTTGGAAAGTGTGGATACCGAAACCAGGCATGTGTCGGTAGCCGTCAGGGACGCCTCGATCGCCGAACACTAACAAAAACATGTGTAAACTTTCTGGACGTAGCGTTAGAAAGTCCCAAAGCATGTTTGGATCGAGCACATTGGTCGCGGGGTTCCTTTTCTGTGCTCTTACGAAAGTGGGGAAGAGGAGAGGGTCCTTGTAGACGTACATAGGGGTGTTGAAGCCAACTATATCAAAGTTACCGTCTTCAGTGTAGAATTTGAGTGCGAATCCTCGGGCGTCTCTGGATGTGTCGATACCACCTCGCTCAACGACTACTGGCGAGAATCTTGCTGCGATGGGAGTCTTCTTGCCAACTTTGTTGAATAGTTTCGCTTTACAAATATCAGATATGTCGTGGGTGAGTTCAAAATAACCGAATGCTCCACCAGCCTTCGCGTGGACCAGCCGTTCTGGTATCCTCTCTCGAACCAAGTGGGTCATGCTGTCCATGAAGTATTCGTTGAATATCAGCCTCTTGTTTAATGTTACTGTTGATTCTTTCAGTTCGATGGGTGCGCCTGCAGAGGTCGTCATTATAGCGATGGGGCCCTGGAATATACCATAAACGTTCATGAGATCATTGTAAAACTGTAGGCACCGATTTTTATAATAGTGCTTAGGTACGATAAAACTCGAAAGTTATTTATTCTAAAGACTCAATTGGAAATACAAGAGATTGTACGCACAAGCTTAATAATGATTGTTGTTTACTAATAGTAATGTTTTTCAATACATTTTAGTATTTCAATTATTCGAAATTACCTGTATGTACGACTCTACGTCTCTACGTCTAGTCTTTCACTCCTAATTAAAGGAAACGTCATCAATAAATTAATTGAAAAATAATTTAAACAAGAAACAATCATGTCAAAGCACTGCTTGATGAATTTTCCATTTAATTTATTGAAATAATTTAAATTAAACTCTCAAAATAAATAAAATATATGCTCACGTTAGTTTTCTCTTTGAATAGAAGGATTTGATTAGCCGCTGGATCATCTTGTACCTTCGCAGTAACTATCGCCATTATTACCAGAATCAACAGCCGTAACATTTTTAAAAACATCTTGATTTTTTATATTGATATGATTTATGGTAGTGTCATTACAATCTATTTTAGTTCCTCCAGGCTGCCAACAACGCGAGTTGGTGTGGTCTGAAAAATACAAAAAAATATCACTGACATTAAATTGCTGAAAAACAAAATAAAATAAAACTTAATTTGGCAGAGTTAGGTTAGGTTAGGTTAGTTTTTGACACACACAGGTACGGCGCACACACACCCACACACACATTCACATATTTCCTTGCAAACGTTATTTAAAATTAAAATGAATAAATTATTTTCAATCTAATAATAATCTAATTATATTAACATTATCTAATTATATGTTTGCAATTAAATAGAATTTGTATTCTTTTAACTAAACTTAAATGAGCGTAATTTAATTAGTACCAGAACTAATTGTATCATTCATTACTATTACTATAACCATACTATAACAAATCATTTTGTCACGGTTTAGCTTGTTACTTAGTTAAGGTTGTATACCTAGAAGGAACGAGCCGGTACTCTATCTTTAAAATACTCAAAACTGTACACCGTATTTTTCTAGTATAGATGAGTTGTACCCACATTTGTTAATGAATAAATATATTTTATTGTTATTATTTTATATAGAAAAGTAGGTATTTACAGGAAGTATGAATTTGATGGGATTTTATTTATAAACGATGATCAAAAATGTACAGTTAAACAGTCAACGTAACTAGTTACCTTAAAACCTAAGTACGTCACAATAAAACCAGTCAATATAGGTATCCAGTTTTCATTGGCATTCCAAGGTTCCAAAAATCGAACCTTTTGCGGACATGAGCATGTTCACAGTCGTCATTACTTAATCAGATAAAGATTAAACATGTATGAACAACAATTCTTACTCAAGACACAGTAAATAAGACTTGATTTTAAGACTGGCTGCAAACAAATAGACCGTAAGTTTCAAAATGTTTCAAAGGACACCAACACATTTGTTGGGCATTGCATGTCCTCGCCTTAGAATGATTAGCTCGGAAATGCAATTTTGGTCCTTTTTATACTACTCAAAACAAAATAAGAGCCACCATGTATTTTGTGTATTCTAATAATTGTATTGGGTTTGAGGGTAGATAAATAATTAAATTGAATTAGCTAGCTAATTTTTAATGCAAAATCCTTAAAATTAAATTTATTGATAGATAAAAGAACATCTGATTAGGTTTTTTGTAAAAAATGCAATTTCAGCAAAAAAATACATTTAATGAAAAAAGAGGTTAAAACAAAAATTTCGAAAGCTTTCTATCTTTTTTGCACTTCTTTAGTATCGTGTGTGTCCTCCTCTTTTTCGAACACATTCTTGAAGCCTGGATGGCACTCTCTCTACCAGATGTCGCACTGTCTCTTCTGAAATTTGTTCCCAGCTTGACTTTAGCACGTTAATGAGCTGTCGTTCATTATGTAAGGGTTGATTTGTGTCCCGGATACTTCTTTTTAACAAATCCCACATGTGTTCGATGGGGTTAAGGTCCGAACTGTTGGTAGGCCACGGCAAGACACGTATACCAGCATCGTCTAGGGCTTCTCTAGTGGCTCTAGCTGTATGAGCGCGGGCATTGTCGTGCATTAATGTGAATCTTGTACCAATTCTTTGTGCAAATGGCATCACATGAGGTCTTATTATCACCTCAATTTATTATCGCACAGCCGTTACCGTGCCTCCGCTGAGTATTGCGAGTTCGGTTCGACCTGATAGAGAGATTCCTCGATGACATTGGGACCCCCAAATCTGTCACTTTCATGGATACAAACATACGAAAATCGCTCACCTTCTCGTCTCCATACTCTAATACGACGATAATCACTAAAAAAATTCACTTTACACTCATCAGTGAACAATACTGAGCTCCATTCACTTATGTCCCAGTCTAGGTGCAGCCTTGCGAATGATAATCGGTTTGCACAGTGACACTACTCAATGGAATCCGCAGTACGCGTCTCCTAGAAAACTGCTGGTCTTCATGTAACCGATTTCTAATCACTTGGTCACTCACGCGGGTACCGGTCGCCTGGCGTAAGCGATTTTGTAAGGCGCGGGCGGTGACGACGCGCTCTCTTCGCGCAGTCAAACGTATGTAGCGGTCTTCCTGCGAGGTGGTTGCTCGATTCCTGCCAGATAACCATCTTCTGGTTACACTCCCAGTCTCTTGAAATCGATTCCAAGCATTCTGGATCGCTCGCCTTGAAAAGTTAAGCTGTAAAGCTACAGAACGCTGCGAATGTCCCTCTTGGATCATTGTGATGGCTATAGTTGCGGTTTGCAGGTCCATATGTCTTCGGATCCTCGGCATAGCGCTTTCAAAATGTTTATCCACGTTGTAACTTAGCAAATGTAAGACTGTTCCTAAAAGAATCCACAATTTAATTGACTTAAGTATTCGTCTTAGAATAGGGTAAATTCAAGTGGTTACAAAAAAAAGTATCAAAGTAGCCCACTTTAAAAATTATGCAAGTGGTATCCTCACATTATGTTTGTTAATACTTCAGGATATACCAGACAAAAGATATATCGTTTAAGACCGCTTTAAAATAATTTAATCAGACTCTAATGTTAAAATTCACAAGTGGCTCTTATTTTGTTTATTTTATTACATTTTTGAAAAGAAATCCTCGCAACGCACGCTAGTTTCACACAAAAAAGTTTCACGCCATCTACCTATGTTTGAAAAACTCGCAAACGAATATACGAGGTTTTTAATTTACCACCACTTATTTTTAAATAATAATAAATTATGTTTAGAACTTTCTTAATGATTACTTGCCATACATTCAGGTGTTACGTATTATTATAAATCAACCAAAAAACGAATTAAAAAAGTATATCGGTTTTTATTCTATAGTGTTTCATTGATATACTTGTAACTGCCACCAGTATACCTACCATGTTTTTTTTAACCAATTAGGTACAAAAACGGAGGAGGTTCTCAATTCGGTTTTATTTTTTTTTGTTAATGTTTGTTTCCTCAGAACTCCGTCGTTTATAAACCGAATTGGAAAGTTCTTTTCTGTTCAAAAGGCATGCTTACAGGATTGTCCCATATAAATTTGGTCGAGGTCTGACGAGTGGTTTTTCAGTTAGCTACAATAGTGTATATTTTCCACTTAGTGTACCTACGTTGATGATGTTATAATAACTTCCAGTCACTGTTACACTGCTGTATTGTGTACAAGTATATAAAAAGGAGGTTAAATAATCAAAGGGCTGTACTATTTAATTTGATAACCTAATCGCCACTCTGTTACGATGTTTTCACTCGATGGAAAAAACTCAATAAAACTTTCCCGAACCGGGAATTGAACCCAGAACCCCTTGCCCAATTAGAGTTGTATTAAAAGGAAGCCCCTTAACAAACAAATCAACGTCATATTATTATATTGACTGAATCTACACAACCTTGACCAAGATAAAATTTATCAAGAAGTAGGTTGGTTGGTTGGTCTATGGTTGGTCTAGTGTTCGCAAGTGCTACTGCTAAGCTCCTAGCTTTCTTCCAAATTGCTTGCCAGGACCATGAGGTCCTGGGTTCGATTCCCAGGTTCGGCAAAGTACCTATTATTGGGTTTTTCTACCAGGAATTTCTGAGGAGCAGCCCGGAGTTTGGATTGGTGCCCGGTTGATGACAATAGGCTCGTCCCCTTTTACATGGGACTTAAACGTAAATGTAGGTGTACAGACGCCAGCACATCAACCTACTACAATCTGTCAAATTTCTTTAATCGATTTTCAACTTTATCACCAAGACATAAGGTTCAAAGTTGATTGGAAAAATCTGACAGTTTCGGGTAGGTTGATGTGCTGGCGTCTTTACATTAGTACCTACGCCTCTGCCTAACCATTCGAGAATTTTAGGCGTGATGTTATAGTATGGTTGTGCTGTATGGTAAGTTGATAACAAAGAAATGCAAGAAAGAGCTGATATTTCCATCGCCAAATAATTTTATTGGAGGAATAATTTTGAATTTTGACAGTTGTTTCATACAAAAATCTGTCAGACGTAAATTTTATTCTACGAATAAAAATTATCTGTCGATTGAAAAATTAGCCCTAGCACTGTTAAAAACGTTTATTGCCCGTGGTCCGACCGCGTAGTTCTACTAGTAGGACCACGGGCATTTTTCTTTTCGGTGGTTCTATCAATCGGACCATGGGCAAATCAAGTTCTATCAGTAGTACTAAGGGCAACTTTGTTTACCCGTGGTTCTATTAAGTGAGTAAACTTCTTTGCATGTAAAACTTGGAGTTACTAAATACCAAAATAAATGTTGGACATGCATTGGATAAGCTGCGATGATATATATTCGTCCACGTTTACTTACTCTTTGTCAAAAATCTTTTTTTTTAGTTAAACTAGCTAACTCTTTTACTCTCACATTTTTAATCTCACATTTACACGTTCGTCCATCAATGCCTCTTTTGCTGGCTGCTGCAGTAATGTATGTACTATTTTCTTTTTAGTGCAATAGGTAGCTACAAAAACATTTTTTAATAACTATTATTTTTTAGTCTTTTGTTACCAAAAGGCTAAAAAAGAAAAATAATAGTTGTCCCGAGATTTACTTGTGACAATACGGGTGTAATACGGCTGTGTATTTTTTTTGTTTTTACATATCTCGGGACCATGGGGTCCCGGTACTTTGGAAGGCGTACGAGGGGCCGAAGCCAACTCTCAGAGGCCCGTTAGACGTTTTCAATGAAATGAGGCACCAACCGACGATTGTCCCTATTCGCACTATGCAAAAAAACTACAGGGTGTCTCTTTTTTTTTTATTGATGGGAAATCATCAAATGACCCCCCCACTCTGGGTGGAGCGGAAGGGAGTGTCAGACTCTTACTGACTAAAACCCATCCGTGTTCCTTCCTTAGCCCTTTATGTTCCGGGGTAGCGGTAACCCTTTCGGACAATCCCGCACCCCCGGCAGGCTTCGGCCCTGGCCGGCCCCTTCCTTTTTGCTGACATCTCTTTGAGGCGCGCGTGGAACACGTACGCGCCGTCAGGCACGGGCCTATAGTCCTGATCGGACGGTGAGCTACCCATTACTCTCCGTCCGCAGGCCCGCGCCTACGGTGGCCGGGAGTCGTCATGTGGCTCCCGACGCCAGGAGCGTCTCCCGCGGCGGCTGGGACGTGTGGCTCTCTCCCTCAGCCGTTCCGCCACCTCCTTCACTAGCATGACTGCTTCGCAGAAGGAGGTGACTGCCTCCCACTCCCTCTCGCCCCGGACCATGGCTTGAACCAGGGCCGGACGCGAGAGGTTGCCGTCGCTGCCAATCGCCTCTACGAGGGCACGGCGGTGCTCCGCCCATGCGGGGCAGACCTCCACCGTATGCTCCACCTTGTCCTCTGGGCGATCCTCGCAATGGTGACACCCGGGCGTCTACTCCCGCCTGATGATGTGCAGGAACCTCCCAGAACATCCGTGTCCGGTGAGGACCTGCGTCAGGCGATAGGTGAGGAAGCCGTGACGCCTATCTAGCCACTCCTCAAAGAGGGGTCTTATCGCCACTATCGTGGCGTGCCCTGCGCTGGGTTGCGAAAGTCGCTCCTTCCATGCCACCATGAGATCGCGCCGGAGGTCTCTCCGCTCCGCCGCGACTTGCCGCGGACACCGCCACGACGACCCCACCCCGGGTCACCGCGTCCCCCGTCGTGAGGGCTCTCACGCGCATGATGGCGTCCACCGTCGAGCGCCCCTTGCGGAAGCCAAACTGGCTATCCGCAAGATCCGACCCCGTCCTCACTAGGTGCCTGACGAGGCGGCCTGCAAGTTTACACCCTGAGAATGTCGGTGAATTTTTTTACGGTTCAAAAGTTGTGACCAAGTTTTGTTATTTTCAATGACTTCGCAATTTCGCATAATGTTTAAAAAAGACTATCAGGGCTATCTAAAAAAAATAAATTGATAGCCCTGACAGTTTTTTTTTAATCATTATTTTACTAATAAAAGTGTGTTAAAATGTAAAAAACCTTATTCAATAAATTTTATTTTTACTTACACGTGTTTTTTTTCCTTTGTAAAATAATGAAGGTAATACGGGCTGGTGTCCGCAACTCCACGTACGTCAATGCGCGTATTTTGCGTAGCAAAATAATGTAACAGGTATAAGTACTACGTAAGTAGTACCATGGGCAAAAATATTTATCTTAGTTCTACTCGACCAGTAGAACCAGTGCCAATAAAATATGATAATTTTATAACGATGGTCCGATTGATAGAACCACCGAAAAGAAAAATGCCCGTGGTCCTACTAGTAGAACTACGCGGTCGGACCACGGGCAATAAACGGTTAAAAAACTGTGTAGATCTCAAGTTGTGCATAACGAGCTACAATACATACCACTGTGTATCCACCTTTGGTACAGACGCCAGCACATCAACCTACCCGAAACTGTCACATTTTCCCAATCAACTTTGAACCTTATAGTTCAGTGATAAAGTTGAAAATCGATTAAAGAAATTTGACAGATTGTAGTAGGTTGATGTGCTGGCGTCTGTACTTACATACCTGGCTAATAGCTTTACATTAATAGATAGGTATATCGACAAGCAAGAACCAATTAAAATATACCCGAGCAAAAAAAAACTGCGATAAAACACACACAAACCACTAACCACTTTTAGCATCAAACACTTTGACTGAATAAAACAAAATGAAATACAACAAACACAAACCTCCTTTTTTTTAAGTTACACCTTTATCAAATGAAATAAAAAAAATAAATTAACTTAAATGTTCTAAATTCAAAAAGCGCTTGACGTCTTCCAACTGATACAGTTATCAACCATATTGATGGTGTTGGCGGCAAAGCGCGAACTTTTCTTGCGTCCTCCGTCACAGTCTAGTGAATTAAAATAACAGTGGCGCAATCGACGGTTTTCTTAAAGTATGCAGTTTAATTATTCAATATTCTGGGCTAAATGTAACAGATGTAACATTATTGGTCCAACACACAGTTGATACTTAGTGCATTTTTTGTCCAATGCTCTGTAAGAACGAAATATGTCGATCGAATTGTTTACATAAGCGTCAATGGATGCTAGATTTCTACAGTGGGTATTGTGATATCAACAAGAAGTTACCTACTTGTTACTTAGGTATCTATTTATTTATTCTTTTGATCGATGCATTCTAATTCGAGCGCCTTCCAAAAATGTTTTCATTTGTTTTTGATTTAGTAGTAGGTAATATTTAGTCTAATAGGGCTATGCTGATTAGGTCACCGGTTGCCAATCAATGAACCTCTATTTTTAACCGACTTCATTTGCTCTATGCCTTCATATCATCTAAACCATAGGTTCTCAACGATAACGCCCCCTAGTGGGCGTTTGAGACTTTCAGGGGGCAGTAAAAGACCCAGAGGAAATTATATATTCTACGACTATTTAATAATAATAGGGGCAATATGTTTTTCAGATTCACGACAGATGGTACTCAAGTAAAAAAAATTGGGGGGCTCTAACAAAAATATTCTCAAAGTGGTCAAAATAAGGTTGAGAACTAATGATCTAAACTCGTGGTAAAACGACATAAGATTACAAGGCCACTGAAATAATAAAATGCAGCGTAAATATGCAACATTGGAACATGCAATTTCCATTCTAACTACTTAATTATGAAACTCCTTGGCAATCGATCGCTTTCATTTGGCACTTGAGGACAGATAGAAAAAAAAACGTAATAAAATATACTCGGCCTACTGGTTTTGGTGTCTCTGCCAAAGGTAAGGTTAAGTTCAGCTGTTTTTACGTTGTGTGACTTAGATTGAGTGCTAGGAGGTCATCGGTTGGATTGGGATTGTAAGTTTGGGAGAACAATATATAAATATTTGGATGATATATTATTCTATTGCTGTTCAGAGGCTGTTCGCATACCTACAGCTGCAAGATACAAAAGCTCGCGAGGAACAAGCAAGATAGATAATATTATAAACATTTAAATTTATTAAAAAACCGGCCAAGAGTGTGTCGGACTACGCACAGTGGAGGGTTCCGTAGTTGGGATAAATTTATCCCAAGAATAAACTGAACTTTGTAGTTGAAACACATGTTCTCCCATACATCAATAAACGTCACGGTATTCTCCAACCGCAAAATATGTAAGTTTGTAATCGCAAAAATATATTTTTTTATGTGATAAAACTACAAATTAACGATTCTCGGACTTTTTGCTTTACTTGTGCTGAGACCTTGCTTCATGCCAAATTTCATGGTTCTAGGTCAACGGGCAGTGCCCTATAGGTTTTGATTTATTTGCGATTATGAAAATAAGTCGCATAAATAGCCGTGTTTTTATTGCGTAGACTTAGATGCTTGATTTTTTGTAGTGCTCGATGGGACCGTTGACCTACGTATTTTGATATTAATTTCAACTTGATACCTCCACGCATTGCTGAGAAAAAGGGTCTTAACAGACAGACAGACGGATGGATAACGAAATGACGAGTAACATGTACGGACCCCTAAAAAAGAAACCTGCATATAAGTACTTGGATTTAATCCACTTCAAAATCAATTTGATATATTACTCTCAAGGTTTGACAAAAGTTATTGAACAAAAAGTGGACCACATCGACGCGGCCGACAAATAAATTATCGGTAATTGACCACAACGGGGTCGGCAGGCCATGGAGACGGGCTGCACCATAAGTACCTACATAATTTACATAGCCATGGCTGGCTAGGTTTTATCGTGTATTCAGATAAAACCTATTTCCTTCCCCATCCTCCTTCGACTATTTTTAAGAGCAGGAAACACTGACCTCTTGTGTAATGTGGGTCAGTGGCAGGGACATAGGTACCAAAAAAAAATACAAATACCTAAAAGTCTGACAGCCAGTCTTACCATGGGATATCGTGTTATCCAGTAACTTGGTTGTGGAGGTCAGATAGGCAGTCACTCCACGTAAAATACTGATATTCAGCTGCATCCGGTTAGACTGGAAGCTGAACCCAACATAGTTGGTAAAAGGCTAGGCAGATGATGACTTTTGATGACACCAAGTTTTTTTTTTTTTTTGGGAAAATGTTAGGGGTAGATTGAGCTGCGCGACCACCTGACGAGCATTGTTTTTTTTTTTTGTGAATGGCATCTCGCAATTCAACCTATCAGGTTGTCGTCTGCTTAAGCGGGCTTGCCTGAAGATGCCGCAATAAACTAAGGCATTCAGCCAGGGCATAAAAAACTTAAAAATTATGCAATTACACGCTAAGGGCACCCCCTGTGGGGTACGGACCTCGGCTTAGGGCGTCGCTGGGAGAGGGCAGCAAGGGACAGGCAGGATTGGAATTAAGTGACGAGCATAAGAAAGCATTTGTATAAATAGGAGTGCGCACACTTTTGCAAAGCGTCGGAGCGATCTACTTTCTAAACACATTATAGGAAAACCTCATGCAGACACTGCCTGACCAGGGGATCGAACATGCTGCTGTACTTACTAACATATTATAAGCTATGGTAGCATGCGACCACGGGAATTGTACTTTCTTGTTTCATCCTTTTCACTTACTCGGGTTTTACTTTTTAAACTTTTTTTATTTAATTATTTTGGGGCTTATTTCAGTAATATTTATATTTTTTAAATGTGCTGATTAAGCCCTTTCGTTTGATACCCCACAAGGCATCATCCCAAAATATTTATTTATTTTTAAATTAAATTATTTTACGTCCTCTAAGAGGGCGCCATATTGAACTTAGTGTGACGTCACATAGCCTATAATAACCACCGGACGGTCAAGACGCTACTAACGATACCTCATTTGTCAAATTATTATAAGTACTTTTGAAGTTATGAGGGAACAGATGAACATACATACGTACCGGCCAAAATCATAACCCTCCTTTTTGCTTCGCCGTAGTCGGGTAATGATAATAGGAGCTTTGTGCTCCTATGATTCTGTAACGACGAAAGTAACTAAATCAATGAACTTGATGATGAGTAGGTATCTGTATTTTGTTGAAGACGAGCCAGAGAAAGGGTGTAGTTTAAAAATAAATTATTGTCATAATATTATGGACTTGTACGCACCTGAACTGCCGATTGCTCGTATTATTATCATAGGAGGACGGTACTCGATCAATTTATAAAGATCTTGGCAAACATACAACTGACTCAACTGGCTCTTCAATCAGAAACAGATACGTTTCATCATTTTTTTTAGAACTTACTTTGTTTTCCTGTTGTTGTTTAATCAGAAGTAAACGTTGCGTCTGTGTGGCAATAGGGCCTGGCTAGACGCAGCGACTTGCATGCGCTAACAGTTAGTGCAAACAACATGCAAACGGTTTACTACGGTGTGCCGTCCTCACCATAGTAAACCGTTTTGCCGTCTAGACTCAGCGAATTGCACATTTTGTTTCCAAACTGTTTGCACATATGTAAGCTACCTGCATGTAGGCCTGTAGACGCAAATAGTTATGCCTCTTAACTCTTAACAAGTAACAACCACCTTTACTCGTGCAGTCAACCTCACACTTAACACTTGCAGGGGGGCAAAATCTCCCCTTACTGCTACGATAATATTTTATTATTTTCCTTTTAAAATACATACATCGACACATCTACCATTTTACGTGGACGCCATTTTCTACAAAAGGAACCAGTAGTCAGATGGCGAGAATGTACGCCTATCTCAAATGTCAAACAAAAATTGTATAGTCTGTGCTTAAAAATGCGAAAAGCGTCAAATCGTCAATAAAATTATAATCCACGTTTTAAAAACATATTCTCCGATTTTATCTATAAAATATTAAAATGTTAAATCCTTGAGTTATATACTTACCGCAGTTTTAAGTGCACTGATACAGTATTCATGTTAATTGTGTTCATTGAAAAGTAACCAAAAATGGCAAGGTCGCCAAAGGATGATCCGATATACAACGATATGAAGCACAATACATGGAACTATCATGCGGAAACTGTTGAAAACTGTGCACCTGGTGCTTTGAATGAGAGAAAACCACCACAGATCTCGCCTAACCCGACTGTCATGAACGATAATAGTATTTACGTCAACCCGAGTTTCGGCAACGATGTTTATTTGAACAAACACGCTTACAACGCGCAGACAGGCGATACCGCCGCCAATAATGAGGAGAAGATACCTTTCAACAACATGCCTAACGTTCCTCGCGCCAACCAGAACTACGGCAATGCTATGTTGAAGTTGAGCAACGGCCAGTTAGTGCGTGTGTTCTACGACGAGAACAATCAACAGCTTATCTTCCCGATGTCCGGTCAGTATGAGCTGTTTAATCACAACCAAGGAGTGCGTGACATTCCCCTGCAGATGCCCCAGCCGTCACACCTATTCACACTCAACCAGGACTTTGCTATGAACAATAATAATGTTCACATACCACCAACAACTGTAAATCAGACAACTTATCCTGAAAATGTGAACAATCAGTCCCCAACATCGAATTTCTTAAAAGATTTGCTAGGGAATTTGGAGCCTAATTCCACTGGCACATACTCTCCATTTGGACAGAACTATCCTTTGAATCATCCAGATGCTTCGAATATGAATCTACTTATCAATAACCCTGTACTTGAACCTCCAAAGAACCAGCCTATAAAAGTAGAAAATTCACCAAAGAGGAATGAAAACAGTCCTCTTGCTGATACAAGCAACAAGAAGCGAATAGTGGCTGAAGTGAAACCAATGCGTCCCTCGTACTCTGATGTGCTGGCAAAGAATAAACAAAATACTCCCACATCAGAAAATACACGTAAAGTAAGACCGCAGAACATTGACACTAAACCAATTAATAACAAAACAAATTCAAAGCCAGAGAAACCAACCAACATTAAACAAGATGATAATAAACACAAGAATGAGAAGAAACAAAACACAAACACAATATCCTCAGGAAGTGAGTCTGGAGACATCAATACAGATGACAATGAGAAGCGTCTGAAACCAAACAAAAAGTCTAAGAACAAACGCAATAACATCTCCCGTAAATGGTCATCTCTGGATGACATTACCAATGAAGAAGAATCAAGCTACACACACGGTAGTGAAAGTCAGTTTGTATTCATTGAGAATCCAGAGAAACCGCCAAAAAAGGAGAAGAAGTCGGACAATAAATCAAAGATTTCTGACAAGAGTGCTGTTACAGAGGATGAGTTTAAATTGGATGAGGAAGATGAACAGTCACAGTTTGTTATTCAGGAAGGACAGAGTGAGACAAAGGCTAAGAAGAAGAAGGATGGCCGTAGTTATCATAAAGTGGCAAAGCCTGTTCAGGATAAGAAAAAGAATCTTTCAAAACTGAGGAGGAATAAGCCAGGATACCTGGGGTTGGCTCAGAACTATTTGGAGCACTGGGGTGGAGCAACATGGAAGGCACTTGTGTGGTTCATGTATCTACTCTCTGATATATGCCGCATGAGCTTCCATTTGTTGTTTGACTTGTAAGTTTTATTCCATACTTTTAATAATTTATGAATAGCAGTAGGCAAAATGAACCTCGCTTTTGGCTACTCATTGTCAGTCGAGATAAGAAGGCCAATTCCAGTAATTAAAAATGTTCAAAATCTAGTTGCAATCTCACCTCAGTGACAATCAATGTAAAAAGTTGTCAAAAATGTAGGGAAATTAGAGGTATTTTTGACAGAATGAGACTGAGACCAGACTGTGAACATTTTTAAAATACGAGAGTTGACCCTAAGATCTATGCCTGTAGTTACTTTGTTGTTTATCAAAATATTGGTTCATTTGTATTTGTCATTAATGTTTAAACTACAAAATTCTTTGAACCAAAAGTACTTAAAGCAAAGCTATTCAAATTGCACAATAATTAGTAATTATATGAGAATCAATCATTGGAGCTACTCACAATAGTAAGATCAATGGAGGAAACTACAACAATATACTTAAATGCCTTTACTCGTCAGTAAGGGCAATATACTTACATATTGTTGTTAGTTTTCAAGTACTAACAAAATCTTAACATTTCATTAGTATGCATGAGAAACACATGTACAGAAAACCTATAAAAGGATACTTTAATTTTTCAAATACTTTTCCTTAAAATTCATTTCTGCTAATGCGCAAACCAGTCATCTACTTTATCCTGTTTACATATCGAATTTCTTTTACTATGTAAAGTTTTGTACTTGGTAAAAACCAATCTTGTCTAACGAAGGCGCAAGGTTACCTCATAATAATCAATAATTAGATACTAGATATCTGCACTTATGATACTGTAATATGTGTAGTTGCACAGTTCCACTTGAGTCCTAGGCAAATCATTTGAACTATTTCGTGTTACCAGATGAAAGTATTCTGTGCAAATAGATTAATTTCATCATTTGATTGAAACATCTTCACAAACTTGCCAAATTAGAAAATTACTCAGACTTGACTTTCTTCCCCCTTTATTGAATGATAGACATTTAGGTCTCGTATTCACTAGGGGCCAAATGCCCCGCAACACATGTCGCTAGGAATGTCGGTCAACGTCGCCAGACATCATGTACCACAATCTTTTTCCACAGTTTTCAATGTCGCCAGACATATCGTGCAATGCGCCTGACATCTTTAGCGTGCGATACGTATTGCAGAAGATTTGTCTCCTAGTGAATACAAGCTTTACATGTAAAAAAAAACAATAATTCCCTCACAGATGTACATCAGTGTTCACACAAACATACGTGAGCTCCCAAGCGGTATGGCGCAGTACCAAGGACTGGCTGAGCAAACTCGGCGACAACAAATACTTTCTATACATTGATAGGAAGTTTGGACACACAAAGCTTGGATTCTGGAGGAGGCTAAAGTGGTTTAAGAAAGGTAAATTATGTTCGGGCCTAAATATGAAAAAAGATTGCCAGAGAAGACAGTCAAATAAAATTACCTAGCGAACTCGGCCGAAGTGATGGGTATCGATATCTAATGATGATAAAACAATGGTGGAGCTGTGGGGGCCAAGTGGCAACAGTCGCGACTTACGAATTGTAGGTCGTAGGTTCGAAGTTCGAACTTAATAGGTGCTTTAATTAGTATAAATTATTTCATCACCAATGCTCTCAAAACGGTAAAGGCAAACATTGTGAGGAAACCGGCATGTCCTAGAACCAAAAGTTTGAAGACATGTGACATCTACCAACCTGCACTGGGCCCGTGTGGTAGATTACAATTTCTTTCTAAATTCCTCTCACCGGGAGGAAGCCTGTGTCCCAGTAATGGGAACATTATAGGCTGACTATGCTTATGATAATAAAAGAAAATTGTAAACTCTTCCTTTCAAATAACAGTAATACAGCTGACTACGAGGTCAGTGGCCACTGGTACCTGGTGTAATTAGTTGAAATCATGAGTTAAGTTTTTGTTTTTTATCTTACCATCATATTTTATCTTGTAACAATACCCATCACATCTGTGGACTGTGGAATTTCCCTAGCTAATTCAATTTGACCCTTTTATTTTTATTTATTTATTTTATTTATTAGGTCTACCAACAATTGTTTACACTAATTTACAAACAAAGATAAAACATGCATTTAAACTCTACACAGTGCAACAATTACTTAAAGGTAAACACCACATGAACAAAAAAGAAAACAATAAAAAGTAATTTCGTAAGCTACATATTGCACAAGTAAACTAAGTTAGATATATCTATGTATAAATAACATAACTTAATGCAAAATATTAAAAGCATCGTTTCTTTAAAAAAGTTACGTACATAGTCCAAAAACTTTTACTTTTTTAACAAATCTGATAAACAGTTCAGAAATTTAGATTTTTGTTTCTTTTAAAGCCGAACTTTTTCTGAAACTCGATGTGCCATATTTACTAGTAGGTACAGTATTCTATGGTCAACAAATAAATCATTAGGTGTGGCTTGTATCTCTCATTGGGTCGATAACAAACTGCCAATCATTAATTTGCTTACCAAAAAATTATAATGACTTCAAATCACTAATTCGAGTGGTGCTCAGAATTATGTCCTCACCAACAAATACAATCAGTGTACAGTTAATAACAAAAGAGATAAGTATGCAGGATTGTCGGATATACACACATCAAAAGTGTCTAGGGATCAACATATATTTTTGCAATAACTTTTCTCCTGATTGATATTAATTAAAATTTTCTTTAAGGATTCATCAAATAAAGTGTTTTCGTTTGTCACAGTAACGATAAACCAAGTCACCTTTGCATTAATAAAGAAATTTGCCATTTTCCTAATACAGGGATTTTTGACATTTGAACCACTAACACAAAAGTTCGAAAAAAAGACTGAAATAACAGTTTTCTTTAAAATTTTATTGGGTAACTTAAACAATTAATAATCCGTGTTTCTACCGCGAACACTAACAACACAAGAACATCGGTTTGGCATACTCAAAATGAGTTCATCCAAATCACGCTGTGGAATGGCCGCCCATGTTCGTTGCAACAACAAAAAAGGTCTTCTTGCGACTGGATACCCTCCATATTCGGCAGAGCTCTTCTCTGTAGCATATCCCATGCATGCTCAATCGGGTTCAAGTCTGGCGACTGAGCAGGCCAGGGCAGGACATTGATGTTAGCTGCGGCGAGAGTCTGTCTTACAACTCTTGCGGTGTGCGGTCGTGCATTATCATGCATTAACTGAAATAAGGGACCGATTTGCACTTGTAGAGGAACGATGACGTCTGATACAATCGTCTCAGCATAAATTTGAGCGTTGAGGTTGCCTCTGATCCAAATCAACTCAGTTCTTCCGCCGATCCAAATACCCGCCCATACCATGATGGTTCCACCACTATAAGGATGGACTTCCTGGCAGGATTTTAATTGCTGTTGGCGTCCAGGGGTTCTCCAGTGTCGTATACGTCTTGTATCCGGTCTCATACCAAAACGAGACTCATCAGAAAAGCACACGAAACGCCATTGTTCTTCTGCCCAATTTCTGTGTTCAAGAGCCCATTGATATCGAATCCTACGATTGTGCATTGCTATAGGTGGTACCCGTAGCGGTCTTCGGGAATGAAGGTTCACTTCATGCAAGCGGTTTCTGACTGTTTGGTCGCTAATTAAGTTCCCTGAAGAGTGATGAAGCCTCACGGCTAACATCATGGCGGTTATTGTTGGAGCTCTTCGAGTTAAGATTTGAATGTATCGGTCTTGTCTCCGTGTGGTGCAGCGATACCGTCCTCCATGGCGCTCAGCCACGGTACCAGTGCTTCGGTAACGTGTCCAAAGTCGACTGATAACACTCTGACTTGTATTCAGAGCTAAAGCCACAGTACGTTGCCGGGAACCAGCTTCTATCATTCCCACGGCTCTGAGCATTTCTTCCCTGCTTAAATGACGTCGCCGCTCCATAATAACGTTGGTTTTAATCAGTAGTAGGGAAACAGTAGCACTAATAATGTCTTCAATGCGTTGTATGTTTTTATAGGGAAAATATTGACAGCTGATTTTCATCTTTTACTCGAATTTGATTCACAGTTCCTGATTCAAATTATGAAATGCACCAAAAAGGATCCATATAAATTTATAAAATCATAAATTTATTACAAAGCCACATCTCAATCTCAAGAAATCCGCATAAAAATGCTTGATCCCTAGACACTTTTGATGTGTGTAGTTGAAGTTTAGTAAGGAAACAATAGATGTTCTCGAATAAAATTTAATTTTAATAGAAAACAAACAGCTCATTTATCAAATTAAATTTCAGTTAACAACATCCATCAGTTTCTTACTAAACTTCAACTATATCCGACGATCCTGCATAATTATCTCTTTTGTTGACTGCACCTAGATGCACATTTAGATGATTTCCTCTTTGGGACGCATTTTTAACGAAAAATATTATGTGTTATTTGCTTGAAATAATTCATCACAAATTCGGTACGAGCAAAACAGGAGTATATAGAATTCTCTGTCTGAGACATATTTTTAAAGAAATACGAACTTGATACTGTTATAGTATAATTTAATAGTAGTCATGCACTAGATAAACCGTTTTACTTACCAATTACTTAGCTGGAATTAGCATACATACACAATAATAATTATCATAACTTTCTACGCTGGACATAGAAAGTTTTATTATTTGTAGCTGTATTTTATCTTATTTTACAGTACAGCAAGATTATTATAGTAAAATACATATACTACCTAATCAGGGTTGTTGCTGATTTTTTTCACATTAGTGGATGCTGATGCTGATGTTTTATCATTGACATCAGCAGATGCTGATGCTGATTTTAATAATTTTCTTAAAAAAGCAGCGAACATTATGAATTTATACCTAAAGTTGCACAGTTTTTCTTGATATTGAAATAAAAGGTTGGTTCAATTATTTTATGACTTTTAATACAAAATTGAATCAAACTAAGTAACTAGTTTAGTAATAATTAGTTAGTAATTAAATACCTAGTGGTAGCACATAATATGTAGTACCACTACATAGTCTAGGTATTTCCGTGACGTGCTACAAGCCCCGCCCCCTCTGCGGTCATGTTACGACCCGAACTTCAGCATCAATCAATGCGGATGCTGATGTTGAAAATGATGCTGAAGTTCCGCGGATGCTGATGTTCGTAACAACCCTGATACTAATATTTATTTTGGCAGGATATACTGTAGATAGTACTTGCGACTTTAGTTGAGTGTTTGGGATCAATAAGGCAACTATGTTTTGCAGTTAGTTTATTTATCCCTTAGGAGTGCTAAACAAATGTTCCGGTCGCACATTCGAGTCATCAGTATTTGTTGAACAATAAGGCGCGTTGCAGATGGAGCAACTTTAGTTGAGGCAACTATCAACTTAATGAAATTTTCCTTTAAAAGTTGCCAGTTGCTACAACCAAATAGCCCGAGATGTATGTAAACAGCTAGTTGCCAGTTGCTGCAATAGTTGCTCCGTCTGCAAAACGCTTAAAACGACCCGAAGTTATTAGTACACATATCCCGCTTTCATTCGGCTCGTGCCGATCGGCACACTTCCTTCGGCATAATTCGGGCTAAGCCAAACTGCTGTTTCCCGAACATATATATCTACATATTATATTAAACGCCACCCAGCTGTGCCGAATCATGCCGACCCGAACAAATGTGTAACGCCCCTTCTTACCACACAATTTCTAAATCCTAACCAAAGTAATTTGATTGCAGCGGAAGTAGAAACGGACAATGGAAATGATTCGACGAAGCTGAACGCGAACATACCTTTGCCAGCGACTGGAGAGGAAGCAATGAAGAGACTACTAGCATGCAAGGGGAAAGATCCTTACAGGTTAGTCATTTTAACTAAGAAAATCTTGCATTAATGTATGTTATTTCTTTACGACTTTTGAAAAACTCCCAGTAAATTGAAACTTCACTATGTTTGAAACTGTCACATGGGCTAATAGATCTTGACATTTTATGACGTGCACGTGGCATTCAACTTAAGGATGGTAAAGCAATTACGAGGTCGACTATACCATTTATAAGATCTACTTCAAGTAAAAAAAAAACCGACCAAGAGCGTGTCGGGCCACGCTCAGTGTAGGGTTCCGTAGTTTCCCGTCCGTCACAATAAGTGTTCCCACGTACAATTCGATAATACCCGACCCAATATAATAAGTATCTACAGCGCCATCTCTCGGGAAATTGGGTTACTAATTAATACATAGACGTGCCAGAAGTTTTCGGTGGTAATTTTGGATTGCGAGAACCGATTTTAATAATTCTTTTTTTGTTTGAAAAAAGATACGTTCAGGATAATAAAATATGTAAACGAAGTTAAAAAAAATGCTTGCATATACGATTATACTACGAACTTAGTCCAGAAATGATTTTGTACAACTTTTTGTCTTTTTTGTACAAAAACTGTTGTTTCTATCAAGTTCAAAATAATTTTCCTAGAAAGTCCTTATAAAGTTCTACTTTTCAGATTTTTTTCATATTTTCTAAACTTATGGTTCAAAAGTTAGAGGGGGGGGGGGGGGGGGGACACATTGTTTTTTACTTTTGGAGCGATTATTTCCGAAATTATTGACATTATCAAAAAATGATTGTAGTAAACCCCTATTCATTTTTAAATACCTTTCCAACAATATATCACACGTTAGGGTTGAAATTAAAAAAAAAATCACTTCCCACTTTACATATAGGGGGGCTACCCTAATAAAACATTTTTTTCCAATTTTTATTTTACCACTTTGTCGGCGTGATTGATATACATATTGGTACCAAATTTCAGCTTTCTAGTGCTAACGGTCACAGAGATTAAGCGAGGACGGACAGACGGACGGACAGACAGACATGGCGAAACTATAAGGGTTCCTAGTTGACTACGGAACCCTAAAAAGACAAACGTCCTTGGTTCACTTAGATACAGTCAACAGCCCATAGCTGGTAACACTGACCTTGAATTGGTCTAGGGTAGTACGGAGTTTTAAACTCCCCATTGGTCTGATGGTCGCAAGCGCGACTGCGGAGCGTGGAGTCCTGGGTTCGATTCTCTTGTCGGGAAAAGTGTTATTGGGTTTTTCCATTAGGAATTTCTTAGTGACAGCCTGGAATTTGGAAGTCCGCGGTGTGATACCCCCGTGCCTCGGAAAGCACGTTAAGCCGTTGGTCCTGCGTCAGATCTCCCTGGTCGTGTCGGATTGCGTGCCATCGGACTTGTAAGTGAAGGAGGAGACAGTACTCTTGTGTCTACGCGCACACTTGTGCACTATAAAATCTCCCGCGCCAAAGGCTAGTCTCCGTTGAGACTGGCCGCCATGGCTGATACGGTCTGGAGGAGAGGACTATTAGAATAATAAGAGGCCGGGTTATATTGGTTTTGATACTACTTATGTGCGACACACACACACGACGATATAACAAGCTATTCGTTTCCACTATAAGATGACGTCACATTGTATAGGCTATCCGTATAATGCCAGGTTAGCTTATACTAGAAACGTAAAGTGTGTAAAAAACGCTTAACGAACCAAAGAGTCACTTATAGTCACCTCGTTTTTGTGCATTGGACCATAACTAAGAAGATTCTTGGTACGGAGATATTGAAGGTCATAGTTACAACTTTTTTTTTTCACGAAATCATGCTTTAAATACTCCCCATAATGTCTGCGTGCGTATATAACATTGCACGCTGCTGTAAACAGAGATTTTTAACACCAAAAATAAAAGTCGTTTTTTTTTTTCAACTACAATTTTTGCTCAATATTAATACGTAGTTTCATCAGAATGCGTAGGCAAAGGGTGATGGGTATTTTTACACCCTATTACGTAGTAGGTAATAAATAGGTAATACGGGCTGGTGTCCGCAACTCCACGTCAATGCGCGTATTTTGCGTACGTAGTATTATATTATCTGTGACCCTATATAGCTTGGTATGTCGTCGTGCGTACATGGGCGTGAACATAATGTCGCTATTGTACATTATCAACTATTTGTGATGGGTAATGAGGTTGTATTCTCTATAGAATACAGATAACTACACAATACAAAACAGAATACAGATGACTTGTCTATGTAGATAGACAAGTTACTATTGTACTTGATCTGTTTGTATTTCTAATGGTATTGTGAGAATTCACTACCTATGTATCACGAGCTAACGATTTTAGAAAATAGTTAAAATCTGTTGGACCTATTTCACTGTTTTATTGTTATTATTTTTTATTATCAGCCATTTCTGTCCCACTGGAGGGCAAAGGCCTCCTTTCCCTCTTTCCACTTATCCCTATCCAGTGCTGTTATACGTCAATCCTTGTGGAAAGAGTCGAGTTCGTTCCGCCATCTCATTCTGGGCCTGCCGCGTTGCCGCTTGCTGCTGTTTGGGACCCATTGTGTGGTTACTTTAGCCAATAGCTCCGCCGGCATGCGACAGATGTGACCAGCCCAGTTCCATTTTAGTTTGGCAGCCGTGTGACCTACATCGGCAATTTGAGTTTTAGAACGCAGTATCGAGTTCCTTATACGATCAGTAAGTTTAACTCCAAGGATACTGCGCTCCATTGCTCGCTGACAGACCCCGAGTGCGGACTTTTGACGATCGGTTAGTGACCATGTCTGCGCTCCATAGATGATGGTAGGAAGAATGTACATGTCCATGAGTTTTCTCTTCAGTGAGAGAGGGAGAGTTCCCTTCATTATTTGCTCCATCGACCAATAGCTCTTCGACACTTCTTTTTCACTGTGGTTTGAGAACAATGTAAAACCCGCTCAAGCGTGCTACACACTTGTTCGGGTCGGCATGATTCGGCACGATACGGCACAGCCGGGCGGTAAAATATATACCTACAGTCGATTTTGCCGCCCGGCTTGTGCCGAATCATACCCAAACATGCGAGTAGCACCCCTCACAGTCAACTGCCGAATGTGAGCTAGCGTTACCTACATGGTCCCTAATTGTTCATACTCTTTACGACAAAACTCCGTAACGACTTCACGTTACTCAAATACACACAGTCCTTTACGCCATATTGCAAAAATGTTCGCTGCCAAACTAACTTCAGTTGATATGAAGGCCAATCCTGTTCTAATTTTAACCTCACATTATGTCATAATACGTGAATAAACACGCGGTAATCACTTAGCAATATTCCTTTTTTTTTGTAGACATATTTTATTAAGATAAAAGGCGCCTTGTGGGTCATTCTATAGTTTTTATGACGTATTTGTGGTCAACCGCAAGCTTTATCAGAATTGACACGACTAATGACTGTTTTCAATAGGCGATGGTTTGGTCATGTTGAGAGGATAAATTAAAGGGACTAGCAAAAGGTATTTAAGAGCTAAGACGCTCATTGGCGACGTAAAACTGGTGGATGCCAAGCTTCGCAGCTTGGCTCATCGCCGCAAGGTTGCCTACCTGTCGGTCTTCTACAGACTGTACTTCGGTGAGTGTGCCCAAGAACTCCACGACCTCATTCCACCGGCCCCCTTCTACCTTCAGACATCCAGATGCACTGCAAGTTACCATCCCTACCTGGTTGCTATACCACCAATTCGCACTAAGCGTTTGCAAATGTTCTTTATAATGCGCACAGCAAAAGAGTGGAACTCTCTACATGCGTCTGTTTTTCCGAGCGCATACAACCCGAATCTCTTCAAAGTGAGAGTGAACAGGCTTCTTCTGGGTACGTTCGCTCCATCGTCGACTTTTTCTCTGTCACCTTTGACCTAGACTAGAGACAAGAGCAAGCCCATTTCAAACAAAAAAAAAAATTACAAGGACATACGTAAAGTCGTACCCTCTTCCCAAGTTCCCATTGGGGTAGGTAGAAACAAAAGAACGCCACCTGCTATTATACGATCCTTACATAGCCCTTTTGCTTCTTTTACATTCATATACTTACTGGATGATTTTTTTTTAGTCTCGAAATTTTTACAGTGTGTTCTACCCGTAAATATGAACAACTTTATCTGTGCTTTATTTATCTAAGTTAAATATTAATTTATTATACAAATACACCTTCCGGAACAAATGCTCTAAATGATGATGAGAACCGCCTCAAAATCCATGTGGTTTAGAAGATGTAAGCGATCACACTGACAGACACGAAAATCGCCTTTGTTTTATCTATACTTCTATACTAATATTATAAAGAGGTAAAATTTGTTTGTAAGTTTGTATGTAGGGGGTAATCTCTGGAACTACCAGTCGGATTTGAAAAATTCTTCTTGCATTTGATAGCCCGATTCTTGAGGAAGGCTATAGGCTATTTAACATCACGCTATGACCCTTAGGAGCCGAGCAAAAAGAAAAAAAGTAAAAAAGAACGTTATGTGATAGCGCGGGCGGGTGATGCGATACGACGGGGTGGCTCGGGGAAACAAGAAGTTTCACGCGAACGAAGTCGCGGGCTGAAGCTAGTACTTACTATGTATGTAAAGATTACACCATTCTTCCACAGTATACTGGGTGTAAGCGTATCGTGTACAGACGAGGAAATAAAGCGATACTACAGACGGCAAGCGTTCCTTGTTCACCCCGACAAGAATCAACAGCCCGGTGCCGAAGAAGCCTTCAAGATACTGCAGCATGCATTCGACCTTATTGGAGAGCCGGTAAGTTCATATTGCTTTGGCTAAAGTTGCTTAGTTTTAAGTAGATAAAAGTCTGCAGGATAATACGAAGAAGGCTTTTAAGATACTGCAGCATGCTTTCGACCTTATTAGAAATTCGGTAAGTTCATATTCCTTCGACAAAATTTTGCTACAGCTTTCCTTAGTGTATGTTGAACAAACGATAGCCACGAAAAAAAACATACTTGCGACCTTATTGCAGTCACGTTGGTGTCATTTAATGAAGTAATGTAGATGAAATATTCAAGGAACCTTGCTTTCGACTCTATAATATTATCGTAAGGTTCATATTGCTTTCGCAAAAGATACAATGTGCTTTTTTTTTACAGGAACGCCGAGAGGCCTACGAGCGTCGCGCCTTAGAGTCCCGACACGTGGAGGCCGCGTGGAGCGAGCTGAGCCAATTGCTCGCTCAGCTCCACGACAAAATGGAGTTCGCGGCAAACACCATCAGGTAACGTTGTTAACACTAGTTTAGTTTTGACTTTGCATTTTCAGAATAGTTTTGGAGTAAAAAGGTTCCACAAAGGTGAAAGTCTGTGAAGTTCAACTCTCCTTTCTATATCTTTTGTATAATTTTATGTTTGAATCTATACCTATTAACACTAACTTCTAAGAATAATTATCGCTTTATCTCACTGTAAATCTTTTAATTTTTTTTATTGGTTCCCCACCCTATATGTCTATTAAAAATGGTTTACATTTTTTTTTAAATGACAACATTGAATTCGACAGTTTATTACTTACTTACTTTACTTTTTTTCGGCTTGCAAGGTGTGGGACTTATTTTTCAGTTAACTACATTCAGTCCTATTCTTCCCCGAGGCTTTAAATCCGATGTTTTCTAGTATCCAATCTATTAATCCTTCCCGACATTCCAACAGGTTACTTAGCCTACCAAAACAATGACATGTGATTTGTATCAGATGCACGAACTGCGGGCGTCGTCACAAGCGTGTGCTGACGGACCGGCCGTGCTACGCCGCGCGCTATTGCGTGCAGTGCAAGATACGACACTCCGCTAAAGAGGTAAAGTTTTGCTTCTACACTAAAGATTTCATAGTTGTCGTACTCCGATGGGGTAATTGCGTAACACACTATCAGTAGCTATGGCTTTCATTTTGATAGTTCAACAACATTCATTGCGTTATTTACGTTGTTGAGCAGATAGTTGTTCGAATATATGAAGCAATGGTTTGCAATATCCTTCAAAATTATTCAGATTGTTATTGAAAGTGTTATACGCAATTAAGGTGCTGTTTTATTACTGGAGAGTGAACATTAGGGATTGTAAGAGTAGCCACTGACTGACTGGAGTCCGAATTACTCTCAAAACATGTCCTTCTAGATAGCTTGGATAGTTGGACATTCTTCACACCTCGGAGCAAGTGTTATCATTGTTTTGTTTCTGGAAGTTGCGAAATTTTGCATGAGGTGCAGTGATTCGACAACTACCAACATTTATTGAAGTGAAACTTCTTTACGCACGCTTGACTTGGGAAGTAAGCTGGCGAACGCGTGACGTAAGCGTTACGAAAAGTGTGATCGGGCGAGGCGAACGGGAGTTGAGTGGGGGATATAAGCAAGAGAAAGCAGTGCGCGCGTACATTTTCTTTCTCTCTTCCTCTCATAGCCAAATACGTTTGAAGTTTCACTTCAGTCGTGTGGTCATAAGCACACTCGGTTTTTTTTTCATTTGCAACACATCAAAGTATCAGGGCCACTCTATACCGATCTCGAGATTATTTCATACTAGCGAACCCGCCCCTGCTTCGGACGGATTTTATTTTTCGACTTTACAAAACATCGAGGTTTAATTATTATAATTGTGTAAGTTTAATATAAATGTTTACACATAAACCTTCTGGAATTAAATTTCTAAAATGATGGTGACAACCGCATCAAAATCATTTGCATAGTTTAGAAGATCAACAGACACGAAAACCGTTGTCCTGTTTTGTCTGGATAGAATATATTGGGATAAAAGTAGCACGGATTCCTCCGGACGAGTTCCAACTGCCGAAGACTCTGCGCTAAGCAGTGTTAATAATCCAGTGTGCGAAAAATAATCGCCGCGGGATAATATCGCCTGTGTGAACCTGGGCTAAGAAGCTATTGTTTAACGATTTTTCGCAGAACTTGTTTTACTTATGCTTGCCATGTAGATTCAATATCTAATCAGTTAACCTGATATTTAATCATATTTTCGATTTTGTGATTAATCGCCAAAGTAATATAACAAGCAATCACTTTTGTTGAAAAGATACCTTTCATTAACACATTTTTGTAATCGGTGTCTGAGTCTTGTGAGTTAGGTCTGACACTTCTGCCAGAATCACAGCTTGAATGGTTGACCGTTATACCCACATTGGAGCATGTCATATGAATTTTACATGTGGCAGCTATATTATGAAATGATTTGCCAATTATAAAGCGTTAACCGATTCGCGACCCAGTAAATTATTATTTTTAATTATTGTTTTTTTTTGTTTATTTTTTTTTTGTTAATGATTGCACCTACCACCGTTTGTCTCTGCATCACCCAAAGGTTGGCTGGTAGAAAATGCCTATGGCATTAAGTCCGCCTCTGTACATTTTTGTGCTTGAAGTATTAAATAAATAAATAATAAATTATCTTATTCTTCAGTAAGAGTTTTTAATAATACATTTGTTTGTGTTCAGGGCGACATATGGGCAGAGTCGAGTATGATGGGACTGCTCGTGATGTACTACGCGTGTATGGATGGCGCCGTGTACCAAATCACACAATGGGCCAGTTGTCAGGTAACATACAGATATCCCAAGAAGGTTTGCGCTTCGGAAATCATCGGCGATCTCTGGAAATGTCTACGAACACGCGATGATGAGATCTAGTAAAGAGCTGTTACAACCATGGAAGTACTTGCCTTTTTTGCAGTATTCAAAACTTTTGACGAGACCGATGACGATCTACGACTGGAGTAGGTAACCTGACAGGGAGAAAACTTCATTCAAAAGAACAATGATAGATGCACTACTACAAAGTACCGCAGTAGAAAACTTACAAGCTGTGCCTTTGTGGGGCCTGCTCTGTGCCGGGACGTTCGTGCTAGTTCGGAAACACGAAGATTATCGGAGCGCATAACTTTTCTGGTTTATCAGCACTTTTACTAAACCCTTTCCTCCTTTTTTTTCCTATAGGTGGTAAAATTGCAACGCTCTGACAACTGAACTTTGACAATGTGTCATTTAAATAAAACATTCTTTTTTTCGATCAGAAAAAGAACCTGAAGCAACTGAGGCCGGACTGCCACGTGGTACAGTACCGGATCGTGCTCGGCAACAAAGCGGCCGCAGCCTCCGATCTCAACCAGAGACCATCTACTGGGTAAGTCAAGCACTTACTATCTGTTCCAAAAGTAACCGATGAAAGTGTAAACAACATTCTCACACACTACTCCTCACTAAAGGGAATTAGAAGGTTTTAACTTTTTCCAATAACATTATTGTTTAAATCATGTTATTAAATAGTAACTGAAAATTCATCGACAAAAATCATTTATTGTCAAATAAAAAAACACCTTTAATTTAGGTTTAAGCATTCAATAATCATAACAAAGAGTCAATTTGTAAATGGCATCAACAGGCACGTTTTCTAAAACATTTTCATAGCATACTTTTGGAACAGATCATCAATGTTTGGATTTCTAACTCTTAAAAGTTGAATATTTTATAAAATATTGTAATGTAACATTTGCAACGTTGCAGTCATGATCCCAACCTCGAGGAGTTCCTCAACAACCTCTACAGCAAGTCCGGTGTGTCAACCAACACGACCAGCGCCAAGCAATCGCCTCCCGACGCCGCGGACACCAAGAAGCGACGCAATAAAAAACCTAAAGCATAAACACAACAAACCTCCCTGAAAAAAAAAACAAAAATACCGAGCTGTCAAAATAGATGGACGTGAACTTTCGCGCGCAATTCAAATATCGAACGCATTTGACATGAGCTGGTCACGCCTGCCGTACCCAACTGTGAAACACTTGCCTTTTAAAATAGAGAAATATAAATTAAACCGAAATTAAACCTAAATACTGATCTATATAATAATTTCTAAATAAAAAATATTGTGTGGCTAAGATGGCGCTTGAAGGATAGATTGTGTAAGCGTTAAATAACTTTGTGTATGAGATGCCGCTGACGTACCTACTTAGGTTAGATAAATTAACGTTTTTGATGAGAAAATTAAAATTCTTGCTAGTTTACATTAGTTTCTATCATTCTTAATTTGCTTGATTTTGTGATACATGAGATTTTGAAGTTACGATTATATAGAATTTCCTAGTTCTAATGCAAGTCGGCAGGTTGGAAATGTGCTTTGATTGATGCTGACTCGTGATTGTTTAAACATTTCACTTGCCGGCTTCCATTAAACCTATGTCAATTGAAACCATTCGAGTCATTAGAAATATATCTGTTTTCGTGTCTTCTTTCATGGCATAAAATAATAACATTTTTTTAAATAAACTGACGTTTGACGATTAGATGACTATCCTTGAGATGTATAAGGCATTCAGATATTGCTTATTCCTTAGCCGACTACAGATTACATATACTAACAAAGCTATGAAATACTCAATAGGTCTCAGCTGTTAAATGCAACAGCCAAGCAATTTGCGACAGTACATTTCAACCGATCAAACCAATACTAATCTTGATATATCAATATCTGAACGCTTTATTTCAACACTAGTTTCTATTAAAACATCTTTCCACATTACTTGTTCTAGTGCTATGCATATAAGGTTCAATTTGACAAAGCAGCAGGAACTGCGAGAAAATACTCTTTAAAAATTTTTATGTACGTTATTTAAGTATTTTTTTTTCCACATAACACTAATCACACCGAATAGTACAATTTGTTTGCATTCATACATTATTAATAGTTGTTATTAATAATACTTGTATTATAATTATTCGCGCGTGATATGTGCGCTCTATTGCAGAGAATGCAGTAAATTCTTTTTTTTTTTGTCGTAACATCTCACTAATTTGTGTACTATTAAAATAATATTGTTTGTGACGTTCTCTGCGACGATTTATTTAGATTATAAGTTATTGTAAGTCGACAAGATAATATAAAAATATTATAAAACTTTTCTTTAAATTGATGCGAGACTCCCAGTCTGTCTTCTGTTGCTTTGTGGTTTAAAATTAAGGTAAACTATAGTGGCACAATAAAATTGTGTATCTGACATGGTAATTTTAATGGAATTAATTCGATTCTATTGTTTATTATAATTATTTTTATATAAGTTTTCTAGCAGGCACTTATAATACCCGAAGCGAGCTTACGTGTTAGGGTGGGGTCGAGAGGAGCTTTACCACAATTCGCACTTTCAAATTGAGTCGCCGAAATAACGTTGGGGCGTTTACAATTTGAGACGCAGGTTAGCATGATGGTTACGCTCATCTGGTCCCGTCCTAAGTGTGCATACACACGAGCGACAAGCGTCGACGACAGAGGCATGCCCCTCGTGTATTTGAGCACCGTACTCAACACGCGACACGTTGTCGACGGCAGCCGCCGACACGCGTCAACGCAACGGTTGCCTCTGTGTATGCACGCTTGGGCAAACATAAAAAATACTGCATAAAAAGAATCCTTGTTTCCACACAAATATTACCTTTATGGAAACGTAAATTAAATTTATTTCAGAATGACTACTACAGTCAGCCTAGTGTATCATCTCCATGAATTAATTTGATTGCCTACAATTTGTGTACCACAATACCTACTGTATCAATGTGTAGCTACAATTAAGTACCCAATGTGTAATGTTTTGCGACTATACATTGATACAATAATAAGGAATAAAGATTGTAGACACTCAAAATTAAATGAATTCTTGTCGATGTACGCATGGCTACACATCAAGCTATACATAACCAGTATAAACTGACTTCTGATTGTACAAAAAACCTATACAATGCGAGGTCAGCCAAAACTGGAAAGTATAACTTGATGTGTATTTTAGACGTGTGTACACATATTTTTAGGCTGACTGTACTACTGAAAAAGTCGCGTGTGTACACATATTTTTAGGCTGACTGTACTACTGAAAAAGTCGCGTGTGTACACATATTTTTAGGCTGACTGTACTATTGAAAAAGTCATAATTTTCTTAAAAGTGGTAGCATAAAGTCAATTTGTGGGAATTAAAATTGTTTTCCTATTGGATTTTCATTAATTCCACTGTATACGAAGTATAGTGTCTTATTCTATGCCTACCCGTAAAAACTGTTATAACTGGTCGACTTACGATAACTTGTATCGCAGTATTTCACTTATTTCACTGCCTCATAAGAGATTACGGTAAATGTTAGGCTAGTGGCGAAGAGATTGCTACCCCCGATGTTCACTGAGTAGGCCTTCGCGCTTCATGTGTCAATAAAGATGTGGAAACGTAACGTGGATTTTATTGTAACCTGTGGCCGTATTACGAAATATTAATGCCATAATGTTCCAGTGCGAAAAAGAGATGGTGCTGTCGGTCATGTATAGCTCCGTCTCTCTCTTACATTGGAAGCTTGATGGCAAGTACGGCACCTGTTCCTTTTAAATGTATGAACTCACTGGTGAGGTCCTCTCGTCGCGCGTCTAATTAGCAGACACATAGATTTTATTTTTATTGTTTTTTTTTTATGGTGTACACTCAACGTGCGAAGAGTTGAAAATATAAAGCGTATCATTGTAGTATCTGGATGTCGTAGCACAAGGGACTTTTTTTGTTTCTGCCTATCCTCATAGAAAAAGGTGTTTGCCAGTGGCGGATTTACCAATAGGCTGGGCGGCAAATTTTGGGCTAACATTTTTTTTAAATGGCTTACTGAAATTAAACAGATTAATTTTGATATACCTACCATGTTTTTTTGGAAAGAATAAAGTGAATGCTCAAATTCAGGCTTCTACCGTAAATTTTCTCACAGTTGCCGATCCTTACAAATCTGCAAGTTTTTCCTAGCTGATGAACGAGAACATTTTAAGTACTTTGAAGAAAGGCAAAGCAGTATACAAAAGACATGGGACATTATTGTACAGGTCGGTAGGGGCGGCAGAGTTTGAATAGCCTACTGGCGGCAAATGTGTAAATCCGCCACTGGAGTTTGCATGTGCTTTTAGAATGTCAAAATCACACCCCACAGAATTTAGTATTTCTTGTAAGATGGTATTCTAATCTGTGAAATCGAACCGTTACAGCGCTTGCTTGCTCATTTAAGCAAGATAAAGCGTATGCGAACCTTGTCATCAAACTCGCACCGCAACCCGCTGTAACCGTTCAGTTCACAGAGCTGAAGGTTTCCATAGACCTCATACAGCCTCCACCGAGACCTCACGCTCGGTCCAGCAAGAAGTAGGCTTCAGAACACCAATCAAGGGGAAACTAAACACAATATTATGATTATATCATTTATTTACTTATACTTAACTACATAAATATCTAATCCATCATATCAGCGTCCTTAGTATCTCTATCAGTAACAATACAGTTTTCATAGGTCCACTTGGGGAACATTCGTTTGTACATGTGCAGGAGTATCGTGTCTTGAGATTTTAGCTGGCCGTCGAATACGCACTTCATGTGGCCGTGAGTACCTGCATAGACACATTAATAATAATTATAGTATTTTAGTTGAATTTTACAGGGCCGGCCTGGGACCCACAGAGAACTGTGAAAGCCATCATTGTTATGCTAAAAGCTTATTAGGTTTTCTATAAATATCAGCCTAAAATTCCGAATAATATCCGGTAATTAGTAATGGGCAACACAGTCTTTCGATCGTCAATCTTGGCAGGATAACTGCTAGCAGCTGGATGATGCCGGGGCCACACTAAACGAGAAACGCCGATAATTATCGCGATAAGTTGTGGCTCATTGGCTGCACCTACGATTAACGAGTCATCGCGATAATTATCGGCGGTTCCTGTTAGTGTGGCCCGGGCATGAGAATTACTGAAAATCGAGTTAAATAGTGTGCAATCGCAGAGGAATTTGCTCCAGCGATGGACTGCTATGCTGCTGATGACCACAGTCAACAAGTGATCTTTTTGGGGTGACAAAAAATTTGAAGTAACACATACCTAAAGCTTCCTTTATGTGTCCAGTGCGGCCATACTTCGTCCTGAGTTTGCATGGTTTGAAGTATAGAACATCATCTCTATTGAAGAACATGAATCTGATGACTGCAGATTTCTTATTAACCTGGATACGAAAACATTATCAGTATAGATAGTATTTAATGTCTAGAAAGAGGCCGTATACTTAGATAACAGCTTAAAGAGATGTATGGAAGAAGATATAATATAAATTGGGATATCTGGATAAGAACAAAAAAGTATAATGACAAATATGCAATATTGTTTGTAGAGGATATAATACCTTGTATGGATGACCAGACAGCACAATTCTCTTGATTATCAACCGGTCTGGGTTGCATGATAACAATACTCCTGTTGCTATTAATTGTAACTTAGTGTTTTTCTTCTCCTACAACAAAAATGCAACAGATGTCAGTGAGAAAGAAAAAAAAAACACAGCGGCCTGAATAAAGAATAATGTGAAGGAAAATATTAGAAACGGAGATAAATACACATAAAGAAGTGTTTTACCTTAAAGCACAGTACTGAAGACGGACTAAACTGTATCGGCGCAAAGAAAGACGCAACACACGTCGATCCGGGTTGGAAGAATCTCTCATACTGAAATGAAAACAACATGAAACACACTTTAGAAAAATTATAAAGCTTAGCTAGGCCAAAGAATCAGTTTAAATATCATTCAATAATAAAAATAGTTTTCAGTGTCTCACGAGTATAATATACAAGACAGTGCTGAAGAGCTAGTGTACTCCTCAGGAGACATTTGATGTCTGCGTCGATTCATATAAATTTTCTTTTTTATCGCTGATAATAAAGTGTAGTTTCTAATGCCGTCAGAGTATATTATTTCTTACTAACCTTATGTTTACTGCCATTAGTATGTTGACTGAAGATAGGGTTGACGATAAACCGTCTGTACCCAACTTGGAAGATCAGCCTTTCCTTACTCTGTATAGGCTCGTCGCTAGCCCCCGTACGTTTGAGTGCTACGTTCATGACTGACATCTTCTGTTCATGAGGTAGAAGACCGAAGATAGAAAGGGGAGCATTCGCGTTGGCTGAAGTGAAGGCCTTCCATAAGTCTTGGCGAACATTCTTGACGTGGATTGTGATGTAGAAACCGTACTGTAAAGAATGATTTGGAGTTAGTTTCAAGTTTTATGCAGTTGACACAAAGAAGGAACACTGAATGTAAAAACAGTGGGCCAATCATTGAACCCTGGGTTACCCCACAGTTTCAAAGTAATTTAATGATTACTCTTTTTGATATTGACATTACTGAATTATATTGGGTGAGAAAGCAAGGTAAGAACAACCAGTGTTCATACTGTTCTTAGGCGTACATTTATCCAATCGTAGAACACAATCAAATACTTTTGGCAAATTACAGAAAAAAAATTCATAGGTACAAGTTGTTCCAAATTGTATTCATGTAAGTGTAAAACATTAAAGAATCACTCACCATATTGATTAAGCTATCCTCTAACTCCTTGAACACCCTCCTCCTAGTCCTATCATAATTCTCAAACTGGAATATCCTGGCAAAATCTTCAGGCAGGTTCTCTTTGGGATCCCAGGCAGATGTTCTGAAGGACTCTAATCCCCTGTATCGCATGAACCTTTCCCTGGCTGGCACATCTTGTGGAGTATCAACTTCATCTGGGAATTGGCGATCTTCCTTTGCAGCAGCTAACTTTTGCAGCATTTCATGTTCTTCAGCTGCATCAATGGTAGCATCATACTTCTCATCCGTAGGTCCTACTTCAGACTCTGTTACTGACTCAAAGTCATTGTCCTCTACATTCTCTTCCTGGTCAGACTGATCTTCCTCACAGGACATAAATTCGTCGTCATCATCGTCGTCACTTTCGCTGCCGTCGTCAGAGCCTTCGCCTTCCGCGTCAGATTCGACGATCCAAGCAGCTTGGTAGTCTGACCAGCCTTTTGGCACTTTCTTTACTTTTTTGGTTTTAGTCTGCATGACATGGAAATTGAAATCAGTATAGACAATCAAACAACTAAAAAAACAAATTAGCAACAAAAGAAATACGTCTGGTATATGATGGCCACTAGGGCAAAGGCTAAACTAAAGGCCTTTCTGCTTTGGTTATTTTAGTTATTACTAATAAGAAGCTTATTTACTTCATGAAATGTATGTAATAATTATTATGTACCTCTAAATTTGCTTGTTCTATTTCTTCCTCAGTGGGCCAAGTTTGCTCAGCATCCATAGGATCAGGAATATTCTCTGACACAAGACTCTCCTGCTTGGCTGGGTCAGCAACTTGCAGTACTGATACTTTTGTTACTTCAGCATCCATAGTATCATCTGGTTTAGCATTCTCTTTTCCCAAATTCAATGGATGTGGGTCTTCTAATCCATCAATCCTTGACATCTGAAAGTCACCCAGGCCGGTAATATGCACTAGACCATTTACATTCAATGGCATACCACGTAAATATCCACTGATTTTAAGAGTACCACTATCTCCTTCACTGTCTGCCACATATTCAACCTCTTCGGCCAACATATACGGCCTCTTTTCTCTATGATGGATGATGTTACGTTTTTGGTTACCAATTCTACGTAACAGGTTCAGTCCATCTGAACTTTTGTCTAGCTGCACAACTTTTTCTTCAGGGAGCCATTTTGATATAAGTTTTTGTACATTTTGTTTTTCAGTTGTACGCTTCTTAGGATGTACTCCTTCAATATCCATTGTAGCTACTGTTGGTGTTGGCATGCCTTGGGCCATGGATAAGGCAAGAACTTTCTCTCCCCATTCATCCACTGGTTCGTCAAGTGCTGAGGTAATGAAAAGAGCTGTGTCTGCCACTTTAAGTGCATCCAATAGGGCAAAGTCGTTGCCCACTTCTGGGCATATGAAGGAGAATCTCTGCTTGAAGTTTGGTAAGCTGTAATATTTTAAATTATATTATAAAATGTTGTTGCTTTTCAAAATTATGATAAATGTTTTAACACAACTGAAACTTACCCAAGATGTAGGATTCCATTAGAAGACTGAGTAACAACAGCTCCTTCAGAACATGTCTTCAGGATAACAAGAGCGGACTGCACGTCAAGCTGTGCGTTCAACGGCACCACACAGACCAAGAACGGAGGGTTGCGAGTACCGCCTAACGCACGCTTCTTTGACAACACTTCCTCGCGTTTGTTCTTCCGAATTTGAAGCGCTTGGTGACGTCGCTCATCTTTTTTCAGTATATGGCGATTGCGACGAACAAATTCCTTCACATTTACTTTGCCTGGAATATATTATTAATTGTAAATACTTGCTAGATAAAAGGCATGATCTATGAGAGCGATTTTTACTAACCTTTTACAGCGGCTGAAATACCACGTTTAGAGCGGTGGCGCGACTTGTGAGCTTTATTGCTCTGCTTAAGATTGCCGGCACGATGAGCTTGCTGCATTTTTATTGATTAGAAATGCTTAAAAACAAATTATTTACTAATACAAGCACATGGTGGTGCGGTTGCGGTTTCAAATGAAAAATTGACGTTTGTTTTTGGCAGTGACACTGACATTAGCCATACAACACTAATGGAAGGAAAACAGAAATTCTGTTTGGTATTCTCGATACCGTCACATGTAACTTTTGGAACAATAAAGTAGTTTCCTCTGTCTAGAAGAACACAATCTCAAAAGAAAACTACAAAATTGCCAATATGTAAAAATTACAAAATCATGCTTTCCTTAAAATGCTATAATTAAAATAACGAAAGATGAAACATTGATTTGCATTCAGACTGAAAAATCTTATGATAGCTTCAAAGTTTCTGAAGTGACTGTTAAACTCACGAAATCCCATACAATTTATCAAAAATCTGTGAATCCCTTGTAGTGAGCTAAAAATAATAATATTTATCTCACGATAAATATCGAGAATTATAAATTGTGGTTAAAATTATCGGAATTTCAAACATTTTATCCATTCGTCTTGGAGATTGTTGAGAGCAACATTATACACGCCAACATCACAGGTCACGTGACGTGACGTTGTGGACGTGTCATTCGCGGACGGCTCGTTGGCGGCGTTGCGCAGGCTCTTTCTCGCGAAAAGTCCTATTGGAGTGTTACTAATGAACAAAAGTTGAATGGTTTTAGCCGGATTGATCAGTTAATAATTTAGTTAGGGTAGTTAATTCGCAATAAATCAAAATGGGAAGTGAGTATCGTTCATATTTATAACTAAAAATAGTGATAAACCTCGGACACGTATTTCCACATTTTCATATGATTTTATTCTTAAATTGTGTGTTGTGTGTTAAAGGTGTGATGTATTAATGTAATTGTTCTGCTTGCAGTCAAATTCCTCGAAGTTATAAAGCCGTTTTGCAGTATATTGCCAGAAATAGCAAAACCAGAAAGAAAGGTAAGCCATGGTTATATTTTGCATGACTGTGTATTCTTTTGATGTTATTTGTGTTTGTAATAGCATCTATTTGTAATTGTAGACGTCTTAGAGTGATTTAGGGCTTACATACGTGTTAAAATGTAAGTGAAAGTTCATACCTAACCCTAATGTTAGTGTATGTAGGATAGTTAACTGTACTTCATGTTGAATATTTTGGAGTGTATAATTTGGTACGATTCTAACTGAATGCTTTGTATTTCAGATCCAATTCCGTGAGAAAGTATTATGGACTGCAATCACTCTATTTATTTTCTTAGTATGTTGTCAGGTGAGTGTTATATTTTTGATATTTTATTGTGATGTGGCCATATGCTACTTGTAATAAAGATGAATTTCAACCGTAATTCTAAGTGAATTGATCCAAATTTAGTAATAATACAATCAACTTTTAAGTAAATGCATAGTTTATTTCATGTTTTCATTTAAAAAGTTAGCCACTACCCACAATAGTGTAATGGGTACCACCCATTCAAACACTAGACTATGCAATATCATCATTCATCATATTATAATAAAAACATATTTTATTTCTTCAGAAAACTTAATTTTTATTTAAAATCCTAGCATATGGTTATAAATTCTAATATCTCCCTAACTCTTTCACAGTAAACACATCACTATCTATTCTAACCTTAAAACTACTTTCCAGATCCCCTTATTCGGTATAATGTCATCAGACAGCGCAGATCCCTTCTATTGGATCCGTGTAATTCTTGCATCAAATAGAGGAACTCTCATGGAACTTGGTATCTCTCCCATCGTCACATCTGGCCTTATCATGCAGCTGTTAGCTGGTGCGAAAATCATCGAAGTCGGTGACACACCAAAGGACAGGGCTTTATTCAACGGTGCACAAAAATGTAAGTGGATCTTGAAATTGCCTTTCTCTTTTAGGTTATCTTTCAATCAGATAGCAGACGTTAACCTTGCATACATAAGTCTTATTTCAAGACTTTAATGGGAAATTTTATGTCATCATTACTCAATAGTTTAAAAAAATATAAATGAAAACAACAATGATTGAATTGGAACACAATAAACAGCAAAGCCAAAGATCAACATTCAAGAATTTTCTTCAAATAATATTTTCAGTGTTTATATTTACTAAATGCCTTTGAAACCTTGTATATGGGGGCAGAATGCCAATTTTATCATAGACTTAAGTGACAGGCACATTGCCAATTTTTATTTATAACAAAAGGAAGGAACTGCTTTCTAATTTCAAATATTTATTAGTGTACCTTATTAATGTTAATTCATAACATTTTATATTATAACAACTATTGAAACAAAACCGATTAAGATAAAATGTATTATTTTAAAGATAATTTCCATTGATAACTTACAAATATCTCTTATCTTACAATAGGAATAACCTGTATTTTAGGTTTTTTATTATCATGGTAATTCCACTTTTGGCAAATTATAAAATGAAGTAAAATTTATAATGATCAACATTCATTTTAATATTAATGAGAATAAATATTTATACAGATACATTTTAATAATGTTCCAACATTTGTTCTACATTAAAATCAATTGGAAATCATTTATGTTGAAATGGAAATACTCATTGAGAAAACACTCAAACTCAAAGCATTTATTTCAATTAAACCATGTACTTTTGAATTGTCAAAATTAAATAGTTGGTCAGTTAGTCAGAATGTTGAAGCTAGTTGCCTCTTCCAAAACGTAGATCTCTATGGAGAAGAACGCACACCTTGCTTGTTGCTCTCACATTGACACTATGCATTGTGGTCGAAAAGTCGTGGATCAAACGAGAAAGGGAGATAAAGGAGGTCTAATTATGAGAAGAGTTTTTCAAAATCCTACTAAGAAATATACAAGTATTATTCACAGAATATTCAATAACACAAAGTTATATCTGTCAATTTCAATCCACCACTATACCCTGAAGTAAAAAAAAACCATCAGATCTGACCCACTCTTTTGTCTGCAGTATTCGGCATGGTGATAACAGTGGGTCAAGCCATTGTCTACGTCATGACAGGCATGTACGGCGAACCGAGTGAAATCGGCGCGGGAGTCTGTCTGCTTATCATCATCCAACTGTTTGTCGCTGGTCTGATTGTCTTGCTGCTCGACGAGTTGTTACAAAAAGGTCAGTATGGAGGTTTGATACTGAGGTCGTCATTTTAAATTTTATTGGCTGACTTGTTGGGTATCAAAATGTAATGGCAATAAAAAAAAGGATTTTCCAAAAACATATTTCAAGTGACTATTGCTGATTACGAGGTCAACGACCGCGGGTTGAGCGAATTACCTAATGCTTTATAACTTGTTTATTTAGGAAACTTCAATTTTCATCAAAACATCTTCTCTAATGAAACAAGATGCTTTTCAATACTATACAAAATTTTAGATACCCATTGGGATTTCTAAAGTGGTCATATACTAAATAAATTCATGTTATTACAGGATATGGTCTTGGCTCCGGTATCTCACTGTTCATTGCCACAAACATCTGTGAGACCATCGTCTGGAAGGCATTCTCCCCTGCTACCGTCAACACTGGTAAGTTCCCTAGACGTAGCACAACTTTATAGTAGGTATTAAATATTACAAACATAGCCATGTTCTCTTTCCTACAACAGATTTAAGTTCATAAATATTGAATACAGAAAACTGCCAAATAGTTTGTCATGCATATGAAATTCTTGAATCATTTAACAAGAAACTGCACTAATTTACTTATCTGATGCACATTATGATACAAAAACCCACTAATTTTACTGTACTAAAGTTAACAAGCTGACTTAATTTACGTCTTCCATAATACAATATTATTTTGCACTCTGAAACCAGTTTGCAGACGTAGTAATAATAATTGCACCTACTGTATTTAAATATTAATGGAACAGTTTAAATGATAATGATTATAATTAAAATATGTTCTTATCGGATTACTTTCCATTAATAAGGCACATCTTATAATAAAATAATCTTTGTGTAGCTTAAATACTTTACTTGCTAAAGACTAAACTAGCTAGGATTTTATGTTTCTTCTAAAAAATATTTGCAAAATTCCTTACGAACGACACACAACTCACATAACGCCATTTTGCACAGAAGTTTAAATAAATGTTTTAATCACTTGAACATTATATTTTAATATTTCTTTCTTAGAACTGTTTGCTTGACATGAGACAAATAGGAAAACAAATACTATGAACACGTTTATTTTGTCGATATTATTTTATCTGTCATTCATATATTTATTTTAAAATCACTCTTATGCAATGATTAAACTTTTTTAGTGTTAGTGGTACATACTTGCATATAAATTTAATTTTTTATCAATATTTTATGACGGGACTTGTTGATTTAGAAATAAATGAATTTAAATGGTTATTTCTGTAAGTAGATCTTCTAAGACACTTACCAAATCAATTTGGTAAATATTTGAAATAATCTGAAGAAACAGAATGAAGACTTTCAAAAAATCTATTGTGCATAGCACCAACAGCCCTACATTGTCCCCCACTGGACAGTTATTCAGCATCACAATTTTCCTCTAGGTCGCGGTACCGAGTTCGAAGGTGCAGTCATTGCCCTCTTCCACCTGCTGGCCACGCGACCGGACAAGGTGCGCGCCCTCCGAGAGGCCTTCTACCGCCAGAACCTGCCCAACCTCATGAACCTCCTCGCCACGGTCCTCGTCTTTGCTATCGTCATATACTTCCAGGTAAGAAGATCCTTGAGATTTTGGAACTGTTTAGGAATAAGCATGTTTGTTTTACAGTGTTTTGCAGCGTTTGAAGCAACTTTGAGAGTTCGTGACATCGTGAAAAAATTGCAATTGCATGCCATGACGTTTTCTTTTATATGGGAAAAGCATTTGGTCCATCTTATGGAAAGTGTTTAACGCCGCCAATGGACATTTGCAACGCCAAGAGGCTTGCAAATTTAAATGTCTATGTGGTTGTAAATTGAAGTAATCTTGCTCAAAAATGTTCAATGCAGCACGCGCCGCATTAATCAAGATCAGATATTTTACTTGTATTTCATTCATGTATGGGTTTTGTTAAAACAACAGACTAGTTTCTGACATATATGCAACATGCAATGTCATGATTTGAAAACAACTTTCTGATTCAAAACTACGTGAAATGCGTCGTCCGTACAAAAAGAAAGCTTTAGCTCCGACGTATTTTACAGGACTGTTGAATATTCCATACAAATCTACCATAAAAATTATTGCGCAGTGAGAGTACACAATATTTAACTTGTTTACATTGACCTTTGTAGATTTCCAACTTGGTACCTGCCTACATGTAATTTAATTTATTTACGGGAAATACTTGCATTTCCCTTAAATGGCATTGCGAAAAAAAAATATTATTCTTAAAGATTACAGCTACGTGGGTAACAATTATAGTATTCGGGCGTTTATAATTTAGACAATTTACGACTAACAAGGAGCTTTTCTAAAATTCGATGCTTTATGTTTGTTTTCTTTTTGTTGCTGAATTTCTGTTAAAGTGCCCACCTAAGTCAAAAAATAATTGCCAGTACGACCCTCCAAATGTTTCTTTTCGACTTTCTACAATCCATTTGTGTTCTTCCGCAGGGCTTCCGTGTGGACCTACCGATCAAGTCCGCGCGCTACCGCGGACAGTACTCGTCGTACCCAATCAAACTCTTCTACACCTCAAACATACCTATCATTCTACAATCTGCACTCGTTTCTAATCTCTACGTCATCTCACAGGTTTGTAATCTTTACTTTTGTGCTATGTTTATCAACATTTTACTTTCGACTTGGTTAATAAAAAATAATTAACATTTGAGAGATTTCAAATTTAACGACTGAAGCTAACTGTATTTCTAAATGTATTATTATTGATTATTGTTGTTTGAAGTTATTTTTTTTTTATTCTGTACGAAATAACTGGTACTTTTGTACAATTATTTACCTTTGAAGCTCAACAAGCCAGCGCTAACAGCCTCTTACATTTTTGTTACTACTTAACTATACAAACGCTTACCTTATACAGATGTATTTTTCTGACACTACAAAATATCTTCACTCCGCAGATGTTAGCTGTAAAATTCAGCGGTAACTTCCTGGTGAACTTACTGGGCGTGTGGGCCGACGTGGGAGGCGGCGGCCCCGCCCGAGCCTACCCAGTGGGCGGCCTGTGCTACTACTTCAGTCCGCCCGAGTCGCTCGCGCACATAGCGCACGACCCCGTACATGCGGTGCTTTACATCATCTTCATGCTCGGATCATGCGCGTTCTTCTCCAAGACCTGGATCGATGTCTCCGGATCTTCGGCTAAGGATGTAAGTTCGCTTAAATCATGAGAAGTATAATGAAAATAGTTTATTGTCCAGGGAATTACAGTAAACAGGTTCATACGTTAATATAAGTTGAGCGAGACGACATGAGTGGCTTTAAGCTACTCTATTCATTTACCTACGAAATGGGTTTAGTAAACGGACCATAAGTAGGATCGACTGAAAAGAATAAGGGGTATTGGTATAGGGTTTTGTAAATAGATAAAATTCTGTAAAAGACACACCATCACCGCAAAGCAATACAACTCAGGTTGATAAAAAATTTTAAATCAAAGAATGCATCTTTAATTTCAGCGTATCTATCACATTTAAGTATAATTGATAAAAATAGGCGTGTTGAATTGTATAGTTGCTGATGCATTTTGATTTAAAAGCAGCATGTTAGATGTTCTAATAAAATTTTCGGTATTTCAAAGTTACTTGACCTAGAAATTACTCATTTATTTGCTTACACGACGGTACATCGTTACAATACACAAAACTAGTTTCAGCATTTAAAGAAACAATTATGCAAACTGTATTCTGTCATTAAAACTCCATTTATCTTCGTAAACCGGTAGAGGTGAACGAACTTTAGAACTTCTTAATCAATGCCTTTAACATTGTGATACGACTGTAATAACGGCCGAAACGAAACTTTCCAATTAGTGAAAGTGTATTACTAAATTGTGCCGTAGAAATAGCGCAACCGTTTAGGCCATTTTATTTCAGTAATTCAATATTTGATCGAGTAGTTTCGATAGTCCACGCAACTCGATTGCTTTGTGTACCACGCCCTATTTACTGCAGCTGAATAAATTATCACAGGAAAATGACTATTGATTTTTTGCTGTAAGTACTTACACTAACCTACGTTCGCAGGTCGCCAAGCAACTGAAAGAACAACAGATGGTGATGCGCGGTCACCGAGACAACTCGATGATCCACGAGCTCAACCGATACATCCCGACGGCAGCCGCCTTCGGAGGCCTGTGTATCGGAGCGCTGTCGGTTCTCGCCGACTTCCTCGGCGCCATCGGCTCCGGCACTGGTATCCTGCTCGCCGTCACCATCATCTACCAGTACTTCGAGATCTTCGTCAAGGAGCAAGCCGAGATGGGCGGCATGAGTACATTGCTCTTCTAAAATCATAATAGTCGGCGCCGCAGACAGCGCTGTGGTCACAGTTTTTATTTCGCGGTCCGTAGCGCTCTCTACGACGCCCTTGTAGTGTGCGTGGCTACGCGTGTGTGGGTTATGTGCTAATTTATATAAATGAACTTTATAATAAAATAATTTACAAGTACAGACTTTGTTTTTGTAGACCCTAAGCAGGACATGTTTTGTTTTCGTTCATTGCCCGTAAGACACGAAGTAACGACCTACCAATATTGTATTAGTTTACTGTTAACATTGTACACGATAGCTTTAGATTCCTCACGACAAGTACTCAGTTCAAGTCAATGATAACTGCAAGTTAATAACCCTAATCTGCAACATTGTCTAGATATAAAGACTGAACAAAGGATGTGAAATTAGACATTGTCTCAGTTTAACTCAACTTATTATTGTTAATTATCTTATCAGTTTCTTAAAAATATAAGTGAAATGACAGTAATTGTAATTTATAATATAAATGATTAGTATCCAACTTTGTTAAGAATAACTTACAAAACTTATGTTTATTAAGTTTGCGTTGGATTGTTTGTAATACATTATGTATATTTTGTTATACTGTTCGATCGCGAATATTAGATTCACGTATTGATTCTGTCGTCCAATTTATCAGAAATAATATGTGATTAAGTTACTATTACCATAGGTTCCTCATTATAACACCACAGAATCAGTAGTTATTATTCGAATAAATTCATTTATATTGTTTTGGATCAAATTATTTTTTATTTACATCACTCTCTCAATCAGAAGACAATATTTTCATTTCCCAGACTTTTGGAAAAGAGGTTACTTATAAAACAACGAAATACTTTTGTTATGTAACTTTATTCTCCTCACTAGACATGCAAATACAAGGACAAAAAAAACAATTTACGCTTTTCCCTCAAAACCTTATAACAAAAACTCATCACGACTAAATTATACGGTAACAAAACGTATTTACAAAAACAATAGACCGAATAAGTTTGCCGCCAAAACATTACAAGTTGTCGGAAAAAATTGAGATCTTAGGAACATGATTGGTAAGAGATCGAACAGAACATTCGAACTTGGAATAGTGCCATAAACATTTTAATTATGGAACTTAAATAGTATACATGTATGGCACAACACTAAATAGGTACAATGTACCTTACAGTTAGAGGCACTTTGGAAAGAAAGATTTTGTCACGACTGAAGAGCGAATCTACCCACTAACGTCGGAGGCAGCTAACCTTAGCAAAGGTAAAATGCCTTTACCTCCATGACATTGCCTATAAGTAGAACACAGCATAATAAAAGTTTCCAGAAACAAGTCTCAACGTCGTCATCACAGTAATACTAGCTTCATAATCTAACATACTATGAGGTACAGTGCAAAGAGTTCAATGGAATAAAGGTGTACCAGAATCCTTAGTTGAATAAATAAAAATATATGTGTAGGAATTTTGGACAAACTAAGAAACACACGACACTTTTTTTGCATTCCTCTCCAACACTTCGGTTGCACAGAAGTCGCTGTTCAGTCATGACCACAACCTGCCCCGGGTAAGATAGTACCGACGGCATGTTAGGAATTCAATTATTGCTTTCGTTCATTTGAAGACACTGTAATAACGGCCTGGTTTCTTGCGTGCGTTGCCATCACTGGGTTGAGGAAAAGTTATAATTTCATTCTGGACTTCTTTTGGAAGACAGGTCAGTATCACTATCCAATATAATTCTTTACTTATAGTATTGATGTCTTTTTGCGAGACGTGAGATATGCTAAGTAAAATTGTCAGCTTAGCGTTATAATTGGACATCAACTCTGCCACTCGGTCTCACATCATTATACACATACAAGAAAAAGTTAATTGGGCAATCTTCAAAGTTAACTTAAATAGCATTTTATGTTGATCTTCATTCTATAAATACATACTAGGAATTTCCGTCCTGCTATTGTTAAGTTTAGTGGGTCACTAGTTATACGTACTAATTAGTATTCACAGAGATACTTCACAATAAACCCCTAAATTATGTCTAGGCAATTTAACGATAAGTTTTTTTTAATAGATTGATGAATTATACTCAAAAAGCACTTTACTGCTACTAAAAGTTTTTATAATATGTATGTACAAAGCTAGCCCTAGTGTCTATGATCGATATCTCGCGATCGTTCATACTCATAATATTGCATTTTACATGGATTGGAATCCTTTACATAATAAAGTAATAGTTCGTATAAACCAAAAATGACATAAAAAAAATACAACAAAACTAAACGAAACAGGTGTAATCCAGAAAACATTTTTATTACTTTTAACAACATATCCGTGAAAGGAGAAAAGGAAAACAAAGAAAAATAACTATAAGAATAACAGTGCCAATTATTAACTAAAAAAGTGGGATATAAGATCACTTGTCCTAAATTTAGCAAATTTTCTTAGAGGATGAATTAATAAAATGCGTTAGTTACTAATAAACCCCGTAATGTCGAATATCAATCAATAGTGATTTTCAAAAAATTAAACTAGGTACACAAGTGTCTAAAACTTCGAACCAATAAAATATAATCTAAAATATAATAACAAAAATCAATTTGAAGCTGATCCAGGCAAGTGTGTTGTGGACCTAAACTGGTTACTTTAGCTACGAACTAGTGATTTTGCTAATCAATCTTTATCATTTGTACATGCGTATAATAGCACTTAAAGTTATTGGGTATACTATTATCCAAACTTAGTTAAAATGGTAATTTAGAATAATATTGTCCGCACTCGCCTCATGCTTTTGCGTCGGCGTACATACTCAAGCTTTGCTAATATGTAAAACTTTCTAAAACAAAATTTTCTTTTGACCGGAACACAGTAGCGAGTGTAAAGAGTGAATATTTCGCAACCCATTCGAGAGTCACCCGTAAGACAATATACTATTAGCATAAATTCACATTCTGTATATTTTGAAAATGTTTGTCCACATTTAAAATGCACACGCGTTACACAAATCTGGAATCACTATTGTCAACACGCACTAACAAAGCTTTAGGTATGCACGGCCGACACTGACTACTCAAAGATACCACAGTGTAACAATTAGTTATCAAGTCGCCAATGTCAGCTGTTGGAATACATACTGTGCATAAATTATATGATACCTTTATTGAGATAACTGAAATAATTTGTAATTTCCATACAAAAGCAAGACAAGATGGCGGAGTACCGTTACAAATCTATAAGCGCGAGTTAATAATTTACGCGGGATGTAACTGAGTGTTAGGCAAGTGTTTCTATTTCTTCCTGTAAGCCAGCCGCCTGCTCGGGCGACGACATCACCTTCGAGGGCGAGTTGGTGTAAGGCAAAGTCTTTAGTTTCCGCGCTTCACGCCTCTGTTTTTTCTGTTGCATCACAAGCCTCAGTTGCTCTAGTTTGCATTTTGTTTTTGAGTTCTCCAGGGCTAAAGTCTTGGCTGTATCACATTTCTTGCACATCTCTCCGGCGGCGTTGTTGACGCACGCGGAGCAAGGCTTGGGCTCGAGGCGGCGGCACTGGCAGTCTTTAGGTTCGCAGGTGCAGCGCTTGCTGGGCGCGGCCGACGTGGAGGGCACATGGCCGTCGCACAGTCCGTACGTGCACGGCCGGTTGCAGCCCGGGCACTCGCAATCCGTGCTTGAAGAGCAGGTGTGGCCTGTCTCCTTCTGTAATGTTCAACTGTTATTCAGAATGCGTAGAAAGCGTGACTAGCGATAACACTAGTGTAGACAAGATAAAAACGTGCAAAGATAAGTAAGAAATAACAATGGGTTTTCTATTAGTTTCAGTTAAAAAATATCTAGTTTTATGCAAATAAATACCTGTGCAATAGCCATTGGCGGTGCAGCACATAACAAATCATTCAATATATGAATGATTGTGGATATATCTCGCTTTGGTCGGCCATATCTGAAACATAAATATAAATAACAGGCTAAGTAATAGGACATGGTGATAACTTAGCAACAGTAAACAGTTTTCACATAAGTACACATTACACAACTAATTTTTTTTTTATCACAACATATTTGTAATCTCCATGAGGAGAAATCTTATGTTTACTTTATGAAACATGCATCAAATAAAGTTCCTAACGTTTCTACTCTCAAATTACCATGAAATACCGCGGCCATCTTTGATTTAAAAAAAAGCGTCGGCGCATGTGCAAATATGTACTACATACATTCTATAGGCTTTTATTATCTTTCTGAACATCTTCTGTTTGAAAATACAAAAGAAAGTAAGAATAAAAGTGATTAAACTCTTACCTGTCTTGTAGGGCAGGGTTCAATGTGCCTGAAAATGTCCCAGAATAAATTCCTTTGCCATGATGCTTCATGGACTCTATCACAGCTCCAGGACCAATCTTCCGGCACAGCGTCATCTCCTCTGCCCCCCTCAACTCAATCTTATTAGTCAGAACCTCTTTAGACAACTTCTTTAGTTTCTGTGTTAAATTCTTTGAGGCTTCGATGAGAGCTTTGGTGTCCACAGGAGGAGGTGGTGATGATCTTTGAGGCTTCTTTGGAGCATCAGGAGCTTTAAAAACAACCTGTTTAGATGTGGATGGTGTGGCGGTGTCTTCAGCCTGTCCACTGCCATTGCTGGGCTGCAGAATGAGTTTTCTAGAATTTGTTATATAAGGCTCAGTTCTAGAGGTGGAGGGCTGTGATAAGTTAGTGTCTTGTCGACTCTGCATCCTTTTCTTATGTTTGTTTACAACAGATTGCATAAAAGCCTTCTGCTTATTCTGACCTATAGGATGTTTAAATTTGGAGGTCTTGTGCAGTAAATATTGGAATCGCTTGTTTTTCAAAGGCTCATTTATACTTTGGAAAGAAGGTAGTGTTCCTGAGTTAGCTTCCTGACTGCCATGACTAGTAGTAGCCAAATTTGATATTTCCCTATCCATCATAGATTCATCTTGGTCTTCAAACAATCCTTTGTCAACTGCACTGTTGAAGAGATTTTCCATGGGGTATTCATCTATAGTACTTTCAGCAAGGAATGAACTTTGGTCTGTAAAGTTGTCACTGTCATCACTGTGTGAGCTGTCTGTGGTGTGTGAGGATGTCGAGGGGCACTGCTTATCGCAGGTGATAACTCTTTCAGGTATTATGACTTCACCTTCACCTATATTATTTTGTGCTAAAAAATCTTTTAAGTTGTTTTTTACAGTGTTAATGAGATTAGCTTGGTCTCTTGCTCTGATTTCTGCAACAGTATCAGCATCTAGTGGACTAGACACAAGATTGGACAAGGATTTTATAGGAGACTGTTCATTTTCTGTAGATACATCAGAGATATCTGAGACCGTACAATTTGTTGTGTCCATTGTCTCTTCTTTGTCATCACAAGTCTTTTTGTTGGCATATTTCTCTTCAGCTATTGACCGGTACAAGTCGAAACAGTTCTGTAGCATTTCAAAATCTTGCTTCTGTAGAGCTTGTGGTGCTGCGGGTTCTGGTTTAGGAGGTTCACTGCTGATGTAAGAGTGGTCCATGGGCACTGGTGTACAGGTAGGCGGAGTTGCTGTCTGAGGGCTGGGTGATTCCCTGGCGTCACATTTAGTAGTCCGTATTGATGATGAAGAGCTCTTGCTTGGTGTGGATGTTCTTAAGGACCTGCAGCTACTGGAACTTGAGTTAAGGGTGGACAGCTGCAGTTGGATCAGCATCATATGGTCACCTAACCTCATTGTCAAATTCAGTGGAGATTTACCACTTAAAAAGTCATTAACCTGAGTGTCATTTAGGGATTCTAGTGCTTGCATCACAGAATTTTCGGGCCTATGGCTCTGCAAAGGACAGAATGATAATATTAATGAAATAATTAATTAGTCAATAGACAACAATGGTATTAGAGATAAATGTGTATTGATTAGTTTGTCACAGTTGTGAAACACGTGATTATCAGGAGGTACTTGGGGGGTTTCGACACAGCACGGCGTGACGCACGAGACTCACCAGCAAACCAGTCTCCACGCTCGGCAGGAGGATCACACGCGATCCGTCCAGCAGACCGTTCTCTTCCAGCGTGCCGTCCCTCAGTTGTCTGCGAACACAAAACTCAACTTCAATACGCGAGTCAAATAACACTGATGCGTCATCGTATCGACATATTTCCGTGATATGTTTGACAATAGAAGCTTGGCGTCTCGACTTAAAACGCTCACCTTTCGCGATGCAGCAAGCATATTCTATCTTTAGACACCTTAAGTTTCTTCGAAACCAACTTCTTGAGGTGCTCCACTGTATTTTTCGGGTTCAAACTGATGGTGAAATTACCACCCGTAGTAGTTTGTATATTCAGCGTTATGTCCGAGGTTTGGGGCGAGCCACACCCGTATACCTCTGTTCCCGTCGCGCGTTCCATAATTTCTTCATAAATTACACTAGAATTTGCTATATAACACTGTTCGAAGCACACACGAACTATCTTAAATTACACAGCTATTTTATTGCAGGATAGAAATAACAGGGTCACGCCAGACCCCCAGTTTTTTGATGTGGCCGTCGGTGTGACCAGTTTTCATTCGCGATGTCCCGTTAATTTTTTTTTACAACAGCTGATGCGATGCGCTTACTATAATGCGTTTTGTTCCATGTCTTTGTTCATGCAAAGTCTAATCATTTTACACTATAAAATGTTACTTTAACTAATACGACAAACGCCCTGAGATAAGTAGATATATAATCATCATATTTCATTGCGTAAAGTGTAATTTCTATGTATTAAACAGGGTTGATGTTATCAGGATGTAAAGTAATGTGACGCAGTATGCTCGGCGCTAAACAATACGAACGTCTAAAAAGGTAAACGTCACATGACGTCATGCAACGCTTGCTCATGCTGATTATTAATTTAGCGGTAAATTTAAATTGGCGTCGTAACATAAAATAAATTATTCTTACGTAGTCTTTTTATGATGCCTTTCAAAGTAATAATCAAGACATCATTTAAATCCTGTTGGTCAATGTTAAAATAGTTTTACCAAATAATGACTCATTTGGTAAAATAACTTTATAGACCTTTTTTTTTGGTACACGGTGGAAATCCTCATGGACTTCCTCCATCGTGGGGGTGACAGAGGGGCATGCCGGACTCTTACCGGCTAAAACCACCGCGGTGTTCCACCTCTATCTATGGCCGAGTGCGGGATTTGCATAAGCGTTCACCCCCGACAGGCCTGGACCCCCTGTTGCTCAGCAGGTCCGACCTCCCCGGGCCGTGAGGCCATTCCTACAATGGCCGCACCCACTCTTGAGTGGCGCGCGTAGAACACTGCGACGCCAACTCGGGCCTGTCTGGTCGGATGACAGACGCCCCCAGTCCGCCGCCCGCAGACCACCTCTCATGGAGCTTACAGATCGTTTTGCGCCCAGTGCCTCTCCTCTCCTCCAATAGACGGGAGCGAGATCGCTCGCGCGACGAGGTCACGGCGCAGCCCTGCCCAAGCTGGGCACTCCTTCAACGTGTGCTGCGCCGTATCCTCAGGACAAGCCGCACAGTGGTCACACATCTGCTCCCGACCTATACGACACAGGCACATTTCCGCCTGTGTCATTGCCAAAGCAGCCGTGGCCAGAGAGTACCTGCGTCAGCCGGAAGCTGAGGGTGCCAAGTCGCCTCTAGCTCTCGATTCACGCCTCCATGACGGGTCTTACCGCCGCTATAACGGCGTGACACATTTGAACTTTTGATTTCTTGTAGATTTGTGCAAACTAGCTTTATTTGTGGTTGCAGTCGGATCTGCAACCGCCAACAGGATCATGGAGAGGAAAAACGACCTATAAGGACAACTGAACTCTTGCCAAGAACCCTTGTTCACTGCTGCGACAGGAAAGTAGAATTGAAATAAAATAAAAAGAATTAGAAAATATAATTTCGAATTTAGCAAGTCCACCAGTCAGCCTTACCTATCCATTCCAAGGTTGCCTGGAAGAGATCGCAGAAAGCGATAAAGGCCGCCAATTGAATATTTTGTTGTCTTTGGTGTATTTTTTATTGTTAAGTATTTTTGTGGTGTACAATAATATATATATAAATAAATAAACCTTACATAATTAGGTAGGTTCTGGACATGGAAAAACAATAAATAAAAACCAAAAGAATATATTCCTGAACCCTCTTTATTGACCCAGCACCCACCAACACGATAAGAACAACAAAACTTAACATCTATCACAGCAATGTCACATCAAAGAACATTTTCACAGTAAATTACACAAGTAATGGGCCATGGCCTCAAGTAAAACGAAGGCGCAATGTGATGGCCTTGTTAATTTTATGCAATATTCGTTGATTACGTGTTGATAGAAGACAAATAACTATTGTTAGTATCAAGGCCATTTCATTGTCACTTTTGTTCTAAGTATGTGTGACCAGTTTGGTCTTTATCACACTGGCGTTTTGCGGGCGTGTATAGTGCGTGAGAGCCGCGTTTTGGTGCTACAATCATGAATCCAATTGTTGTAGGATTCCGGAGGCATCCGTCTAAAAAGCTGCGTACGCCTACAAAACGCAAATATGATACGGGCCTTACAATGGGCTTAGACATAAAATATAATCAACATCATAAATTAATATGCTCAACATTTTACAAATCCCTGATCATTTTACATTTCATTTATTATAGATTAATTACAGATTATATAAGCATAGATTTATTCCCTAAACTCTTAGAAAACAGTTTGTTCGTGTAAAATTAATTATGAATATAGTGCAAGATAATTCTATTATCTTTATTTGAAACTTTATTGCGTCATCATGTTTTGTAAACTATCACAAAACATATAATAAATAAATAAGTGTGCCTATATAATTATATAGAATTACCTATCAAAATTAATAGAATATTTTTTTTATATTTTATAACATTCCTTAGAATGGTAACTTGTTTTGCTATGTCTAGATATTATACTGTATATTCACATCATAAATGGATTTATGAACTGTGCATGTAGATCAAAAACAAAGAAAAATATTATAACATAATATTTAAGTTGTCATAAAAAGATTGTCATTTATGGCAATAAAATAATGGTCCTAAAATGTTTAACAAAATATTTTTATTCAGATTTGTTATTAAAATTGTGTTAAATTATGCTATTTAATTACACATTTTAGTATAAGATTTATTTCAGTATTATAGCTTATACGCAAATTAAAAACATTTAAACATCAAATTATTAATCATTTAGCCACAGACAAGTATAATATTTTAATTTAACACGTAAATATCGAGCCACATCTCTAAACATTATAAATAATTTTAGTTTTCTATTTTATTTTTAAACAATAAATTAAATTATATGCACAGTGCATACACATTACATAGTTGATTCCCATAAAATTGTAAATATTGAGAAATGTCACTACATTACTGATATTAACGAAAACATTTTTTTTTACGATATAAATTATTACAGAATGTTCTAAACTATGAGAATTTATTTTATGCACACTATGCGATCAAAACAAGAATGAACCGCGATATTTTTCGATATTTTTTGTGCAGTTTGCGCGTGCTTGACAATTTGTCACATTCATTTTGCAATATGTTTCTTTCGAGAAACTGGTCCTAAGGGTCTTATATACCATAATAACTGACATGGATATCCAGCACATCCAATTAATACTAAATTAAAATATTGTAACGACGTTTGTATGTTCGTTATTCAATCACGCAGACAACTGAACAATTTGGATAACATTTGGCACACAGATTCTTTATTCTGTTTACATAAAGGATCATTTTTATCCAAGTACATGAAATAATTTTTCTTGGAAGGTAGTAAAACCGCAGGAGACTGCTGTTTTTTTTTTTAAAGCATGTGGCGTTAGTTGTCACCTATTAACGTACTATTAAACAAATAGCACATTCCATTACTTAATTTGATCGCATAGTACCCGTATATTTTTTATCTGTCGCATACATGCGCTGGACTTTGAGCCAAATTGCATAAATATGAAGCTATAGCTAAAAACTATAGACTTATTACACAGGATATAGTTTTCACATCAACCACAGCTTTTTACAAGACTCGAGACTTACATTCGTAAATTCTATTATATATGAGGAAAAATGCACACAAAGCGTTGTTTGGCCTTTCTACTTTCGAAAGGGAAACAACTAATATCCGGTTTCGGAGGTCCTTAGATAAACTCTTAGTAGCTGTTGATTCAACAAAGTTATCTGTTCAAGCACAATTCTTCCATAACTGAGTGTTCATAAACTGTCGAATCAATTGCACTATAGATAAACTCCATCCTCACAAATCCATCATAAAAGAAACAGGCGTAAGGTAAGTTGAGAGTTGCCAAAAAAACATCTAAGTAGTGTGTCACAACTGCCTGGCAGGAGCAGCTAAAAATATATCGATATAATATGCTATTCTCATAGCTTCGACAAGACACAAAAATTTAACCTATAATGCATACCCTACAATTTACATAAACAAGGTACCGTTTCCGTTTGATTATTGCCTTTAGAATTTATCATATGAGTTTTTCCATCCAATGGTTGTCTGGAAAAATACTTTTAGCGATTAGACCTAAGGTCTGTCCTGATTCGTCCTTTCAGTGCAAAATAAATAATAATAATAAATAGTCTGTTCAATATTTTTCAATAGTTTACAAATCTTTATTATTTCGGTGCTTACAACTATTCTTGTTTCCTTACCAACGTTCTGTATGCATTAGCTCTTCGAAGGCGTTACACGCTAGCTGTCTTATGATTTAAGTTTACAATTTTATTGATCACGATCCGAACTCCTGTGTTTCGTTGTCGATTTCTCCGAATACGAAGCCACCTCTGCCGTCCATTTGTAGGTAGTGGTCGTGATGCTTCCATAAGGACTTTCGATGAGATACCGTGAATAGAGATATACCGACCTGTAGGAAAAGGGTGGTTAGTTACTGCTTAAATAGCTTTTTGAGTATAATAAGGCTAGATCCTTACTAGCCTTATTATTATACACAAAAAACCTCTTACTGGTCATAGAACGGTGGAAGAAGACATGCTAATGCCAATCTAAACTAATATTATAAAGAGATAAGATTTGATTTTTGTATGTCTGTTTGTTACGCTTTCACCCTAAAACGGCTGAACGGATGAGGATGACATTTGGCAAGTTGGTAGAACATGACCTGGGTTAGGACATAAGATACTTTTTTATCCCGATATCCCCACGTAATCGAGACTTATGCGAGCCAAACCGCGGGACGCAACTAGTCCCAAATAAATTGAGACTGGGCAAAGACAGTGTCACACCCCGTTGTTTTCGTACTAGAAAATTCTAAATGAGGGAGTTCACATGGCTCGAAATAGTCTCTACAAAATGGCTTCCCTTGTCTATAAAATCGAGGTGACAGTGTGCAGTGTGATCAATAATTGTGCTAGTCCAAAGTGTAGTTTTGTTACAAATGAAGTTAAAAAACTTAGACCGAACAGTAAATATTAGGTGGCGTGCGCACTTAGATAAACATGTGAAGATCAATATCGCTCCTACCAAATATTCCACTCTCCTCTTTATTATCTTTCAAATACTGCTAAAAAAAACATAATAATGGAGGGATTCAGACGCTTACCTCTCTGCAGTACTGGTACATCTGTCCCTCGACGTCTACAGACACGGCGCTCGTACACTCATCCAGGATCGCGAACTGAGGCTCGTGGTAGAACAGGCGCGCCATCTACGTTATGAAATCTTTGAGTTATTTTTTGTAAAGAAGTCATGAAGATTTTAGTGAGTAGTGTCAAAACATTATTTCAGCAAAAAGATGTCTACTGCTGGACATGTCTGCCACAACAATCAGTCCTGTGGGTCTCGCATCCTGCGAATTTCCGCAACCTTCTCCTGACTTCACCACGCAAGTCGTCGGTCAACTTTATACCAAGTGTTGCCACTTCCGAAATTTTCTCGCTGGTTGGCAGGTACAGTCAGTATTTATTTATTTATTTATATATACTTTATTGTACACCACAAAAATACATAACATAAAATAAACACATTAAACACTACAAAATATACAATGGGCGGCCTTATCGCTTTCTGCGATCTCTTCCAGGCAACCTTGGAATGGACAGTGATTTCCCTGGACATAAAATGGGGCTGTCGTTGGTGCAAATATTATGTATACAATACAATAAAATAGATACACAAATAAATACATATCCAAAATTATAGATACTTAAATATATACATACTAAATAATTATAAGCACCGAAAATAAAATAAGACAGTAGATGATAGCAGTTAGGACAAAATCACAACGACAAGTAGATAGTGTTCCTTTACAAGTCTTTTGAACACATGTAACGACTGCGCAAGTATCAAAAGTCGATTAACACTATCATTTTTACATGTTATTAAATTGACAACAACTTTTTTCAATAAATTGATTTTTAGCTTTTCACATAATAGACAAGAGTATATAAGGTCCCATTAAAATAGGTGGACAAACTTTTAGAAATCATTCAGACCACCAAAATAAGGACGATGGTGAAAAAATATATAAGAAAAACGCATTAGATACTTTACAAGAAAAATAATCAGCTAACGAAAACACACTAATGTGCCGGCAATTTATTATTTTAGGTCAAAATAAAATCACTTTAATCAGTGTTTTTTTTTGTTGGATATCTTTGGTTAGACGTACTGAGCGCTGTGTTAAAATATGTCCACCTATTTTAATGGGACCCTGTATATTCTAAAAAAATTTCTTCTTCTGCAATTTTGAACAAATATTTTGCTCAATAACTAAGATTAAAAAACTGAAGTGTTAACCTTTTGAACGCCATTGTCACATATATGTGATAAACGAAATCTTACCCTGCACGCCAACGTCACAAATATATGACAAAATACACGTCACACGGGTCGCACCATATTATGAAATAAACAATTTAATCATTACTTTTGTGTGTTTTTATTTATATAATTTAAAAGTTTAAGCTTCCGTCTATATTCTATTGCATGAAACTAATATGAATAAACCACCAATATCGAGAAATTTGTTGTTTTAAGTGTGTGTGTGTGTGTGTTGTTTTGTTAAAATGGCCTGGCGTCAGGGGTACGGCGATACGTTTATACTCTGGCGTTCAAAAGGTTAATCAACTTTTGATGCTGACCGTACGACAGACGCACATTGTTATAACTAAGATAACTTACAGCTATCCTCTGCTTCTCTCCGCCGGACAGGACGTCCATCCAGTCCTCCACTGCGTCCAATCCTCCTTCGCGGTTGGTGAGGTACGACAGTTGCACTATCTCCAGGTAACGGTGCAGTTGCTCGTCTTTGCGGCCGCGGCGGTTCATCTCGTCGCGAGTTTGAGGGTAGATTATCTGAGCAAAAAAAATAAACTGAAGAATGATTCTGCTTATCGTGTATGTCTGATTCTTAATAACATTTGACTATTTGACAGTTGTAACGATAAAATATATAATATGTTAGATATAGTAGCATATAGGTTCACAATAATCATACAATAGGTTTTATGCATTAAAATAAATTGTAAATATTTTATTTTTGAAAAATAAATAAGAGATTTTTTATCTGTGGATTACAAAAACTGAAACGCGAACGGCCATGATCGAGCATCGTATGACGTCACATCACAATAAATAAAACGTTGTGTTACTGTGTTTTATCATCGTTGGCAGTTTGCTGATTGTGAGAGGTTTCACCACAGCAGAGTACAATACTATTTAAAGGTTTCACGAAATGGAGCCAGGCTATACAAAAGCTGACAGTGCAAATCTGCCAAAAGTCGATGCATTTATGGTAGCAAATTTCTTTGCGTATAATCCTGACTTTTGCTCAGCCGAGTTTCGGAATGTAAAAGCTTCCGTGTAAGTACCGAAATGAACAAAGTAATTATATATAATTTAAAAGTCGATGTGTATAATTCTCAGGTCAAATAGTAAAAATTGTTTAAATTACTTAAAGGTTATGTTTATAATTGTCATTGTTTTTCGTTTTGTAACTTGTCATTGTCATAAAATATATTTATATTATAAATATATTAGAAGCCTATAGAAACTTTTTATGCAAACTTTCCACACAAAATATGTTTAAGAGTTGAAGCGTCGTAGTTAGCTTTACTTAGTTTATTGAAATGTGACGTCACAGCCATAAATGTCACGTGATCGGCTGTTTCCGCGCGAATTTCAAAATACGGAATGAAAAAAAACATTTTTTTTCGAATAAACAACGCTTTTTTAAGAAAAAAATAATTGTAAGAGGTATAAAATAAACCTACGTATATTTAAAAATATCTTTTCGAAAACTGTCAAATAGCCAATTCTTCTAACTGTTGAAGCGTGTCGAACAACTACGAATCAACATGTTTCCGAATCCATCTTTTAAGATCAACGTTTTCCGTCATGTCACGCCTTTATAATTCATAGGGGTTTGATTTATATTTGGAATTTCTCTGTACCAACGTGGATTTGTGCACGGTTGATGCGATGAGACTCGCCCTTTGTTTTTATTATTAGCCTGTGACGTCCCACTGCAGGGCAAAGGCCTCCCTACTCTCTTTCCACCTCTCTCTGTTCAAAGCTGCTAAGGACCAGTTCTTGTTGAAGGAGTCCAGCTCATCCCGCCATCTCCGTCTGGGCCTGCCACGATGTCGTTTGCCATTAAGAGGGACCCATTGATGAGTTTAAAACATAACTGGCGAAATGTGGAGCCAGCTGCTATACACTTGTGCCTACTTCTGCTAATGCTGGTGTGGTGATATTTCTTTTGTTAGTAACGAACCTGATCTCTTAATGTTCCCAGTGTCATGTAAGGCCTCTGAGGTACGTAGAAGAGCTTTCCTTTTGGCGGCTTGGTGAGGGTGCCTCCAAAGATCGGCCACAGCTCGCCCAACTGACGGAACATGGACGATTTTCCGCAGCCGTTAGGACCACATACCAGTACGTTTATACCGGAACTAGAAGGAAATATACGAAGATTAGTAACAAAATAAAAAAATAATAAAGAGGACTAAAGAAAATAAGCAAAACATTTTTTTGTTTTCATTTCTGTTTGTTTAAAAATTATACTTAGTAAGAATTTCACTAACGAATATTTTTTACATTGTGTATTACTTTTTTTCAAAGCATTGCAGTGAACACTTTTGCAGTATAATTAATTTATTAAAAATTACCTACTCGCCCCTGCTTCGCACGGTTTTAACAACTTGACAAAACATCGAGATTTCAATATTAATGCAAGTTAAGTAAGTAATATTAATATATTATACACATAAACAAATCAATCAATTCTCTAAATGATGGTGAAAACTGCATCAAAATCCATTGTCCAGTGTGTTCTAACTTTTGCAAAATCACTGAAAATGTGTTGGTCCTTTGGGACAAATTTTGGTAGTAATGGGGCCAAAATTAGTTAGGGATTAGCCCACAAGTTACGTGTAATGTGTAATACTAACCGCACTTCAAAGGTAAGCTCCTTGATGAGTACATCACCGTTGGGAGTCACGAGCGGCACCTTGTCGAAGCGGATGATCTTGTCCTGGTAGATGATTTTGCCCGCGCCTGGCGCTAACAGGGCTGGGATCTCCGCTGAAGAAAAAGTGAGAATTTACTAAAAAGCGCTTCAAAATAACACGGTTTGGGTGTCATATTTTCACGAGGAACGTTCAAATCACACGTTTCGGGTGTCATACTTTCATGAGTTTCGTAATATCTATAATTGAAATCACTATTTTTAATAAATGCTATCATAAATCAATTTTAATTATCTATTTTAGTAAATGATAATAATTAACATTTTACAAAAGATAACGAGTAAGCGATAATTATTATGCCCCTAAGCTGGATGGACCCCCATCGAAATCTCATTGAAAAGACCCTCCGAGGACTCCGTGCCTCGGAAAGCACGTTAAGCCGTTGGTCCCGGCTGTCATTCGTGGATCTTTGACAGTCGTTACGAGTCGTCAGAAGCCCGAAAATCTGGCATCCAGTCATACCAAGGGCATAGTAATACCCAGTAATTGGGTTGTGGAGGTCAGATAGGCAGTCGCTCCATGTAAAATACTGGTATTCAGCTGAATCCAGTTAGGCTGGAAGCCGACCCCAACATAGTTAAGAAAAGACTTGGCAGATGATGGTGTCCAAGTGAAAACTGGTTATAAATTAAACGCGAGTCTAACTATTGTTTAAAAAAAAAAAAACTCACCGCCTCCATTCTGAGTGTTCCTCTCGACCATGGTCCGGGTGTAGTTGCCTTTGTTGATGTCATCGAGCACGGTGCGTAGTTGCGTCACGCGTGACGTCAGACCGGCTAGCTTGCTCAGTTCGCGACCTGATAAGACGAGGCGGCCGATACCTTCCGCCATTTTGACTAACATACGGCCGTATGTGTAGTAGTGCTGTAAGAAAAAGAATTGTGTTATTGAATTGTGTGTAAATGAATAAAAAAATAAATAAACGTCTCATGAGCCTGTCATTGCAGGGCACCTATCTCTCTCAAACGGGTACACATGAACGCTGCTTGGCGGTAAAAACAGGATGCTTTAAGTACTTCACTTTACAAAGAATCGGGTTGGTACCATAGTAAAAGTTGCCTAAAATGATGAGTATGGTAATCCCTGGTTTCCTGTTGTTTCAATACTACAATAGAGAGGAGAATTAAATGAACTATTGAGAGTAATATCTCGGATACTAGGACTAACCAAAAATCGGCAGTCAAATTACATTTTGAAGTAATATGATGTATTGGTCAACCACAACCTTTCATAGCGTAGTGTAGGACGCCCCCCCGCTAGATGGACGGACGACCTAAAAAAGGTGGCTGGGGTAGACTGGATGCGGAAGGCGGAGGACAGGGTGCTGCGGCGCAGTCTGGGATAGGCCTATGTCCAGCAGTGGACTGCGATAGGCTGAGTTGATTGATTGAACCTGTAATATAAGATAACACGTTTATATTGTACCTTAAATCTATCATTCTCTGTTCCCGTGGTAAGCAGGTTGTGGTCAATTGCGAAGAAGGGCCTTGATACCGCGTAGAATCCGACTGTGATAGCAACGTCTGTAAGATACAAAATATTTGGTTAATAAAATACAATACACAGATCTTTTTATATTAAAAAGTTTGCTAGGGCAGACTGGATGCGGTAGGCGGAGCGCCGGATGTCCAGCAGAGGACTGCAATAGGCCGAGTTGATTTATGCAGTTTGCAAGCCGTTTGCTCGATGGGATTTCCCATCAGCAACTTCTATTTTTCACTACCTTTAGGGGCCGTCTCCACGAGCGAGGGAATCGCGGCGATAGTCTCGCCGTGCCATCAAATTTTTGCCGAGATGATATCGCCGTGTGGAGACACGTTCTAAGAGACTGTATAGATAGGCAGTCGCTCCATGTAAAATACTGGTATTCAGCTGCATCCGGTTAGACTGGAAGCCGACCCTAACATAGTTGGGAAAAGGCTAGGCAGATGATGACTTTTGATGACACCAAGTTTTTATTTTTTTTTTCAAAAGCTTCCTGGTTTTTTTTTCAGCAGTAGCCATTTTTAGCCATACTTACATTTAGCAATAATATTGTCAAGGAAGCCCATGCCAACTCTAAAGTTGAGGAAGTTCCGTAGATGTCTCGTCAGCTTGTAGAAGCTAGCCAGTAGCGTCAGTTGCTCCCGGTGGTTACCCTGGAAACGAAACAAATAACTTTTAGGCCCACTTGCACCACAGATTATCTTAAACGCATTTAGCGCTAAACGAATTTAAATCAGCAACAGAGACAGTATTATGTTTTACATACGTTTTGCGTAAAATCTATTTTATAATGACAGGCCTGATGGTCTAGTGGTTAGTGACCCTGACTGCTATGCCGGAGGTCGTGGGTTCGATTCCCACCCAGGACAAATGTTTGTGTGATGAGCACGATCATTTGTTCTGTGTCTGGGTGTAATTTATAATATGTATGTATTTAGAAATATATAAGTATGTTTATCAGTTGTCTAGTACCCATAACACAAGCTCTGCTTAGCTTGGGACTAGATGGCGTTGTGTGATAGTTGTGGAATATTATTATTATTATTAATGATTTGTGGTGCAAATGGACCTTAGAGTCGAAGTAGAGAAATAAACGGATAGCACACGTAATGGTTGTATGTAAGACATTATATTTAGCGTTAAGCTGCCGTTTGAACTGTTCTCGTGTATGTTGTGTCCTATTGTTGGTCCTATCAGTGTACAATTAAGAATATTATACATATAAGTACTAGCCGACCCCGCAAACGTTAATTTGCAACAAAAAAAAAAATTGCCTTCGATCTATTCTCAGACCTACCAAATATACACAAAAAAATTCATAAAAATCGATCAAGCTGTTTCGGAGGAGTTCGATAACAAACCTGCGACACGAGATTTTTATATATTTACCCCCTTATTCATAAAACTTATCAAACCTATTTTAGTTAAAATGGGGTTTGTCTCTTTCTTACACACAGAAATGACAACGTGACAGATAAAGACAAACGTTCTATAAACCTATTTTAGCTAAAATAGAGATAAAATAGGATTATGAATAACAGGGTAGGTCTATTAAATTAGCTCAATCAGTCAATCAGATCTCATGTTTCTATTAAGTACTAGTTTCTTCTGCCCGCGACTTCGTCCGCGTGAAATTTCTATTTCCCCCGACCCACCCCGTCGCATCGCATCGCCTGCCTGCGCTATTACTTCGTTTTCGCTCAGCGTTCTTTCTGACTTTTTTTTGTTTTTGCTCTGTTTCTACGGGACCTAGCGTGATGTGAAATAGCCTATAACCTTCCTTGAGAATTGGGCTATCAAATGCAAAAAAAAAAAAAAAACTAATCCGACGCGTAGTTACAGAGATTAGCGCCTTCAAACAAACCAACAAATTCTTCAGTTTTATTATTATATACCTTTTGTAGTTTTTGGTCGTTATCATAATATTAATAAAGAAACAGTTTTGACAGAATGTTTACATTGGCTATAGCACCTTATAAGATGGCGAAAGGGTTTAGTTAAACTTTTGTACATATTGATTTGAAGCTGTGGTTACCTGTAATTGACTGTGCATTACAGGATAATGTATAATAATACAAGTTATAAAGATAATTTATTGTAATGTATCTCGTTGGTAATCCTTAAATAAATAAATAAGCCTAGAAAGCACTTCGTTCAAGTGATGAACGAAGAAAAAAAGTGTCTATTTCAAAATTGCTCATTAACTTGTAATTGGGGACTGTGTAAGTCCGAGGCCATTGTTACCTATAAGTACTTAAGATTTATTATACACAGAAGCTGTTGGGGTCCCTTAATAAATATATAAATACTATCTGTCTCTGCCAGACCGCTAAAGTTTCTAATGTATAATCAAGTATTTATTTAAAATTGTAGTAATTAACCTAAGGAGTTCAAACGCGTGATTATAGAATGTAATTAATAATAATCACGTGCAAGATAAGGCCAATAAGCCTGATAGGGCTTTATCAGTGAATTAGAAATTATTTTACCATCAACCCGCACTGAGCGTGGTGAATTATGGCCTAGTCCTTAACACATAGAGGACGCCTGTGCGCCCGCAGTGGGAACGAGGTAGACTGGTTATGGTTATGCTAACGATTGGCAGAGAACATACAGCTAGAGTCTATACAAATCTTTGTTTCCAATTGTTGCTATTTTCACATAAACGAATATCAAATTTATTTAAGTGTACATTAAGTTGTTTTCGGAATGACTAGTCCAATGGAAACGTCAAAAAATTGCTGAAATTGTAGTACAAACTGAAGTTTTAAAGTTGTTTTTCCAAAAATACATATTTGTTAACATATTTGGAAACTAAATCGCGAACGTAATATACATAGTTTGCACAAAAACCAGTTTTTGATAGGTGTGTAATGCAATAAAAGGATAAACTGCACACTTTTTCTTTCAGTAGAACTTTAAATAAAAGTACCTAAGTGTTGAATACATTTTGAATCGACATAATATTTTGATAACTCACCTGATAGAAAGCAATTTCTTCCGAGTATGTGATCAGCCTGGAATTCACGTATCTGAATTCCCCTTCCAATTTCTGTTCTTGAACCGTCATCTTAGCTGTAATAGAACAAAAATGATGGTCATTAAAGCATTGTTTTTTTTAAATAAGGAAGTGGGTTGTGTAAAAAATTACACAGACTATATACAAAATGTAAAAAAATTAACCTTAAAAACTTTAAGAGGTGCTTTAGACCATCGAACTGAACAACTTTCACTATGGGACCAACTCCGAAATCACGAAAAAAAAATCAGCTGTTTCATACAAAAGTTCAATACCTACTCGGCCAAAATGTATGAAACAGCTCATTTTTTTTTCGTGATTTCAGAGTTGGTCCCATAGTGAAAGTTGTTCAGTTCGATGGTCTAAAGCACCTCTTAAAGTTTTTAAGGTTAATTTTTTTACACCTTATATAACTAGTGACACCTTGTTTCGCACGGGTTTTTATGACTTGACGAAACATCGAGATTTTATTTTTATATGCAAGTTATATTAATGGATTATACGCATAAGCCTTCCGGAATAAATTCTCTAAATCTTGGTGAAAATTCGTTGCGTAATTTAGAAGGACAACACGGTAACACAGGCCGTCACGAAAGGCGACTTCAATTTATATATTTACAAGGTGTATCTATTCATAAACGAAATATTTTAAGATGTACACCTATAGGTGGTAAAGAGACCATTAAACGAAAAAAATAAATTAAGTGTGTTCTATTAAAAAAAAAAAATATAATTTTGAAATTACTGGACACACATAATAAATACTGGCTCCTTATTTTTTTCATGTAGTATCTACTGTCATTCAAGTGGAGAAAAAGTCAGCTGTTCCCTACATTTTGACGAGTTATGCGAACATAAATGTAGGCAACAGCTGATTTTTTTTCGCGATTTCAGGTTTGGTCCCATAGTAAAAGTTGTTCATAATGATGAGTACAATCTCCCATTTAGATATGTCGCATTTTTTCAATTTCACCCTGTATATTTACCACATCTAAACAGCTGACTAGATTTGGACGAGATTTTAGAGAGAGATATTATTGAGAATTAGAGAACTTTTTATGTTACTGTTTATAAAGGACCAGAACATAACATTTGTATAACTGAATAAAAGTAAAGTGTTACCTGTCGGTCTTCTGAGGTATGTTAGCAGTACTCCAGATAAGAGTAAATATGCCATCATTATACCAGGAGTCTGAAATTGTAAAATACACATTTATATGCTTTGATTTAATACTTAGTACTTCGCATGTATAACAAGCTAGCTTAGCAAGATATTTAAATGATCTGATTGAATTATTAGCAAAATCTTTTTATTTTTTTAATAGTCATTTTTAACCGACTTCTAAAAAAGGAGGAGGTTCTCAATTGGAATGTTTGTATTTTTTTTTTTTTTTTTTATGTTTGTTCGCGCATAACTCCGTCGTTTGCCAACCGATTTGAAAAAATCTTTTTTTGTTAGAAAGGGTATACTTCCCAAATGGTCCCATGAAAATTTTATCGAAATCGGATGAGCGGTTTTTGAAAAATCAACAAAAATCTAAAAATTTATCTACATTGTCTACATTAACGATCTTTTTGTTTACTTTTTTTTGTGGGGTAGGTACAACTAAAAAGTGAAAAATAAAAACTTTTTTACAAAAAAAAAACAACCGACTTCAAAAAAAACACTACAAAGTGATAAATAACTTTAATTTCGGAAGTCGGTGTCAAAAAACGAAAATGCGGAATCAACGACACCGACTTCCGAAATTAAAGTTATTTATCACTTTGTAGTGTTTTTTTTGAAGTCGGTTGTTTTTTTTTGTAAAAAAGTTTTTATAAAGCTTGAAAGAACCAATGCCAGTAAAGCATTTTTTTTCTAGCCTGCTCTGTCCCACTCCTAGGCCAGTACAGGCCTAATGGTTTAGACATTTTTAATGAGTTCTTCTATATTTAGAACTGTAGAACGCGTGTTTCGGGTAATAATGTCAATGGCATATGTAATTATGTATATTAAAATTAGAATTTTGTTATATTTTTATTTTAACCTTTAACTACCCTCACTACAGCTGGGTAAAAGACTTGCGTGTTCTTTCATATTTTCTAATCACTAGGTAATTTTCCTAGTCTCGAAACAAGATTTAAAATCCACTTACCGATGCCCCTAGATTAACAGTAAGTCTGTACAGGTATATGCTAATATCCAGCATGGGTTTGCTGATATTACTGTACAAATCAACGACGGTATCACAGAACTTCTCTATGTCTGTCGTCAACAGCTGATCAGCGTTTGATATCCGATTGTCTAAGTTTGATACTTGGTAGTATGTGAAGCCCCTGTAAAAGAGGAAGCAGTGTTATTTTATTGTAATCACACTAATATTATAAAGGCAAAAGTTTGTGAGTGTGTGTATTTATATGTTTGTTACTCCTTCACGCTCAAATGGCTGGACCAATTTTGATATAATTTTGTATGGAGGTAGCTGACACCCTGGATTAACATATAGGCTACTTTTTATCCCGATATTCCCACGGGATTGACTTTTACGCGGGTGAAAACGCGGGGCGCAGCTAGTTTGGTCTATAAAGTTATAGGGGGAAAAGAGTTATTATTGCATTCACAATTACAATCAGTCAGCCAAAGTGTCGTTCATTATCTTTCAAGCCCACGTTTTCTGGTTTGGTCTTGTAACATCTTGTATACTCGTATAGTAACAAATACCTATGTAATCAATGTTACCTCAACCAAAATTATCTATAGCTATCTCTAGATTATTAGAGTATTCATAATAGCATAATCAAAGTAACATCCTATCACGTGATGACTTATCATGTTTTTGCATAATTATGTGGTTGATTTTATGGATCAGATGGTGTGTAGTGGAATAATATTTTTATAGAGGCATCAAATTTCGGTCCTTCGATTCTTTTATCAATAGTGAACTTGGACTAATATTGTTTAGAAAACTATCTTGTAATTTGATAACGCAATGCCATAATGCGAAAATCAATTTGCCAGCCATGTTATAGCAATCGTAATTCCAGTAGAGCATTCCGGCTGACACAGACACTGTTGCAATCATATCAGACATGCTAGATATTTTATTCAATTACAGTCATAACAATATTATTTATAAATAAATGAACATTGATAGTAAATCCAGCGCTTATCTAAGAATGTTATATAGCTACTAGCTTCTGCCCGCGACTTTGTCCGCGTGAAATTTCACCGAAAAACCCTTTCTTAGTGGATACTACTCTTCACAAAGGACACACCCTCCAAATTCCATGTCTCTAGGACCAGCGGTTTAGGCTGTGCGTTGATATATCAGTCAGCAGAACTTTGAATTTTATATAAGTATATAGAATATATTTTTTGAGACTGGATTCATATTCAATTATTTATTGTACATACAACAATGCCCTTGTATTTTTGGTTCGAAAATAAGTTCAGCAATTAGGGATGTCGCAGATGACATTTGCACGGAAAAAACGATACGGGATTGTAATTTTATCAAATTACAGGTCTACTGCTTAGTGTAGGAGAGGGTTTGGTGACGAGTCACAAGAGCTGTCATTCGCGCACTGACGGACGTTAAAACCCGCGCAGCTACGCACCGTGTCAGTTCAACAGTAGGTCTGGAACTTACCCCCCCCCCCCCCCCTCCCAGTACTGAAGCCCAGAGGAGCTAAATAGGGGTTTAGGTGACCTGCAGCAGCTCTATTCAGCAATTTAATCATTAAAAGATATAGTCACCAACATTTTGTAAAAATTCACGAAATTTTGTTAGAATTGACGTCAGTTTCACGTCAGCAATGTTGTAGCTTGTAGGTAAGTACAAATTTCCATAACATTATTTTAAATAAGTAATTTTCTTTTGTCGCTGCTAATAGGTACTAATGAAACACACTTATTTGCGATTCAGTTGATGTATATTTTGTGTAACGTTAATTGCTGAGCAAATAATTATATGACGAAGGTCTGTGTAGACAATGGCCCAGCTTTATCTTCCTATCGATCGACCAATAGCTAAATATCAAATATTTGTTTTTATACAATGTGTAACAGAATAAACGCAAGTGCTGAAAGTAGTTTGTTTATAATTGGCTACAGAATCGATTTCAGTAACTTTTAAATCAATGTACTTATATTTAAAAAAATATATATTTTACCATGCTGACCGCTGATTAAGCCAAAGAAAATTAGATCTTATTTCAAGGCTTTAAGACTCAATTTTAAATGCATAAAGTAATGTCAATACGATTTCCTTAATGATATAATAGCTTTAAAAAAAATTTTGGTTAACTCAATAATCTAATTAGGGTATGAGGTCTTGCGTTAATTATGTTACTTATTGTATACACTGGACGATTTTAGGTACTAGGTAGAATCTACACGTTCTCGCATAACACTGGTAAACACTGTTTTTGTCACACGAACTTTGTGATGATTTTTGTTCATGTTAGTGTACCCTCATTAACAATATATAATAATTTTTTTTCAATCACGTCCAGTTTTTTTGTGACAGCTACATATTCATTTCTGACCTCATATAAGTGTCTTTTTTTTATTTAGACGACTGTATAACTATTGCATTCAACTTACATCTTATATACGTTAGTTACATCGTAAACATGCCACGAAAGTGTTCTAACAACCCCGACAGTTTTTGTTATGTGTGTGGAGAATTAACTTTTACATCTCAGCGTCGAAATTTCGCATCAATAATTGAACAGTGCTATTTAGACTATTTTAGATTTCCTGTGAGGAATCAAGATAAATCCTGGGTTCCACATAAATGTTGTGTAACGTATGTGAGACTGCTATTAGGTTGGGCTAAACAAGAACCCAGACATATGCCATTTGCTATACCAATGATTTGGACCGAACCAAAGGATCATGATTATTTTAACCTGACGTGTCAATTTTTTTCCAATCACATATTATTGTTTGGTGGCCCTAGTACATTCAAAATTTGATGTAAGTTTTCATGTGACAAAAAAAAGTTAAAATTTTGTTAACCAGTGATCAGAAGATGGATATGGTGATAGGTGCCGCAATAGTTTAGATAAGTACTAGGTAGGTTGTCTAGTACCTAATCATTTCAATATTTTAACTGTAAAACTAATAATTATTATGGATGTACTAGGTAATAATAGCACACCCCGGACACTTCATACAACGCTCGCAAAATAATTATCTAAGTACTACTACTACATTAAAAAATGACGTTTGTATACGTATGAATGTGTGCGTGAAATCTAGTAGGGCTGGCTGGCAGCAGGGTTACCAGATTGGGTATTTTTTTCGCAATTTTGGGTAAAAATTTGGCTCCTGGAGAAATTTTGGAGAATTGAAATATTTGGAGAAATGTTTGGAGAGAGGAAAAAAATCATGGAGAATTTTGGGTATTTTTTATAGTTAGTCAGAAAGACATTGGCGATAGTAATTATTCCATGAGAGTACACACGACGACATACCAAGCTATACATTTCCAGTATAAACTGATTTCTAACTGTGCGAAAGCCTATACAATGCGAGGTCAGCTAAAACTGGAAATGTATAGCTTGGGCTTATTAATTGAATCGAGTATTATGCCATAGTTTGATAAAATAATATGTCGTCGTGTGTACCTCTATACATAGACACCAAAGAAAACGATGTGCATGCATCATGGTACATTACTTTAGTAAGTAGAAGCTTGAAGTCCAAACTGATTTTTATAGTGGAAATAATTAGCCTGATGGCTAATTAATAAAATCTGCTTACTACAGTACTAATGTCCATTTAGTTTCAATCAAAGAGCGTGCCATGCCCATGCCCTTTTATAATTATGTTGATGAAAGATAACATCGACATAATTACCGACATCGACATAGTAGGTAGACTTTATTAATTCAATTAAAATAATTTGATGACAAATTTACTTCATTAAAAATTTGTCATCAAAAATGGTTCCGTAATGGTTAAAATTGCAAACTTTTTGCCTTTGGGTAAAACTTAGAAAATTTGTATCATTTTGGAGAAAAATTATTTCAAATCTGGGGAAAAATAAAAAATCACATCTGGCAACCCTGGCTGGCAGTAGTGCGTAGGCGGCGGCGCTGCCCGAACGTATGCAACAATGGGGCGCCGCGCGCCGCGACAAAGTTTCTATTGTACTACTTTTCAAGTCGAAGAATGAATAGAACGTGAAAGAAAGAGACATAACTAAGACAATAAAGAGAGAGAGAGCAATAATTTAATAGTTGGTATGTTAATATTACGGAAGTTTTAATTGTTCTAAAACGAAGAAAGCTTGGAAAATAAATGAATAATAGAGAAAATTATGAAAATAAATTATCACAACACTTGCTTAACTTGTTTGTCTGTAATATACTAGCTTTTATTTTTTATGGGTTTAAAGGATATTTGAGTTGTTGTTCCTTCCTTCTTTCATGTTTCGGGAACCGAAAGAAACTCCTGTCTTTATCGTTCCTCGATGAAGATAAGCATCCAAATAATGCACATTATACAACCATCGTGATTAACACAAAATATAAAACTTAAAAAAAATTATGTGTTCGTGTCAGCAGTAGGTAGGTACAGCGCTGCGGTTCTTGTGTTTGCGAGCGCTCTTGTTAAAGAACCGCAGCCTAATTGCGGAACGCCAAATCGTCAAATGATTCTGATCAGTTGGCTTCATTTCTATCACAATTGGCTTCATTTTACGATTTTCGAATTGCGAAACTCTAGTTTATTATGAAACCCATTATGAACGTTAAGGCCCTGCGCAGAAACTAGAGTTTCGCAATTCGAAAATCGTAAAATGAAGCCAATTGTGATAGAAATGAAGCCAACTGATCAGAATCATTTGACGATTTGGCGTTCCGCAATTAGGCTGCCGGAGACGAATATGCCGAAGTGCGGGGTGAGGTGCGGTAACTGATGTTAGTGCGGGGAAGGGAGTGTCCTTTCTGTACGTAGTACTTTAAGTTTTCTGTGGTAATAGGTAATACGGGCTGGTGTTAGCAACTCCACGTCAATGCGCGTATTTTGCGTACGGGTAGGCAAATCGATTATAATTCGATCCTCTCCAGCTCCACAAGAAAGGCCAGAAACGCCTTGATGTTACTGACCGTCTCACGGAGGGTACCTGGGTTAACGAATTACTTTGCCCTGTACGTATTGTGGCATGGATGTACTAACACTAGTGATTAAGTCGTGTATGTAATTACTAACAAAATGGATTTTATGATCTGAAAATAAATAAAATAATGATGCTGATATTGCTTTTCTAGATACAATTTTTAAAAGTATCACTTATGGATTTTTCGATATACTTGTTGTTACTCGATAAAACATATACAAATTGTTATGTAATTAAGCACCTACATCAAAATTGACAGTCATTGACCACAATGTCGGATATTTCTAAAATATACTGCTTTCCTTACGTGATCGTCGGTGTCAGCAGAGGTCACTATCAATGCGTATACATACTTACTTATGAATGCAATACGTTTGCAAACTGTTTGTTGATTCGAACATCAACGTGTAATTATTTTGTAGCTCGATTTGGAATCTATGTAGATGTACAGAGGCCAGCAGATCAAGCTACCCCAATCTGTCAAATTTTCCCAATTGAATATGAACCTTATCACTTAGTAGTAAAGTTGAAAATCTATCAAAGAAATTTGACAGATTGGGGTAGCTTGATGTGGCATTGATTCATATTTAATGTTTGATTTGTTTATTTATGCCATTATCTTATAGTTACCAAAAAGTTTGCATGAACCATGCAGACCATAATTTCTAATAAAATATAATATAGTTTCAAAACTATAAAATTTCTCATTTACTGCACCGATTTTATCGGAGTTCTTATCAATTGAATACTTACATTTAAGATCAATGTTATGTACTTATGTTTTTTTCATTCATGGTAAATATAAAACTAGGACAAATAAGCTGGTATAAAGATGGATAAGTTAGTTTTTTTATGAGATATTAGCTGATCCGGGCGATCTACGTACCGCCTCAGAATCAATAAATGTTGTATGAGAAAATTAATTAACTTAATTTTTTCCCAGTTTTATTAGTTATTCTGCTATTAGGGGCGGAGATATATCCATCAAATCACAGAACATAAAAATCCGTCTGGCCGTTCTTGACTTATAAATGGTGTAATTAACCCGACTTTGGTTTATTTAAATAGATTATTTATTAACTTAGTTTAGTTGACTTGGACGTTTTTTATATGAATAATAAATTTATATCAAATAGCAGGTGTAGGCGTGCGTGTACTTATGACCTTTTTTTTTTATGGGAAATCATCAAATGACCCCTCCCGCTCTGGGTGGAGCGGAAGGGAGTGTCAGACTCTTACTGACTAAAACCTATCCGTGTTCCTTCCTTAGGCCTCATTTACGGAGACGCGGGGCGTCGCGCGTTGCGTTGAGCGGCGCGGCCCGCACTGAATTCAAATATATGGCGTTGTATGAGTGCGTTTACGGAGAAGCGATTTTAGACGCGTTTGTTTGAATTAGGGCGTTTTTTGCGGCCGAGCCCGCGGATGGCACCGACGCGTCCCACGCGGCGTTTATCGCGGTGGCGCGGCGCACGCAGCGGCAATTCTCGATGAAGCTATGTCCGAGGTGGAATCTTCTGTCAGTCTTATTTAGAAATCGCGCAACACAGACGTAGTCACCGTCGCAATGGAGTACGATATGATCGACTTTTTTTTTCGTCGTTGTTTTTCGTCTTTTTTTGATCGAAGCGAGCGTGCGCCGCCGCGATGCCCGCCGCGTGCTTCGCTACACGCTAGAGGATTCGCCGCGGGCGCCGCGGCGGGCACCGCCACGCTTCCCGTCTCGCTTCTCTATGAACATGGTCGTATATTGCTATAAGTTTGTGTTTACGCGTGCGATGATGCGTGCCGCTTCACGCGCCGCCCCACCGTAAACAGAAAAAACGTCCAAAGCGCCGCGAGACGCCACGCCACACGCGACGCGAGACGCCCCGCGTCTCCGTAAATGAGGCCTTAGCCCTTTGTGTTCCGGGGTAGCGGTAACCCTTTCGGATGAGGGGCAATTCTCGTAATTTTAAGAACGTTCACAGTCTGATCTCAGTCTCAATCTGTCAAAAATGCCTCTAATTTCCCTACATTTTGACAAGTTTTTTACATTTGTTCGTCGCTGAGATGAGACTGCGACTAGATTGCGAACGTTTCAAATTCCGAGAATTGGCCTTCAGATGTATGAACGTACAGTCATGGGCACTAATATGTCAACACTTGGCAACTTTTAATTGCGATTTTTTCGTGAAATAACGAATGCAACGTTGAAATACGACACTTTACATAAATCTGTGGGTTCCAAAATACTATGTTCGTAATAACATAAAATTTCATTAAAAAATAAAGGAGAAAATCGCCTTTGAATAAAGCCAAGTGTATACATACTTATGCTCGTGACTGTACTCGTATATGAGGCAAAAGGAGTATGCAAGGATCGTAGCAGGTGGCGTTCTGTAGTTTCTGCTTACCCCCAAGGGAAGAAGGGGTGAGTTTATGGATGTAAACTCCGTATACTTGTTCAAAATTATACTGTCATGCGGAGTTGCGGACAGTGACTTGCGCGAATTAAGGTTCAAAGTCTGGGTGCAAAGTCTATCGGCTGACCGTCTAATATTACCGGAATGTATGAGGTATTACTCGAGATAGGTACTTGGGTAATAGAGATAGATACTTATTTTATAGGTAGGCGCCAATTCATGATGTGAATGTTACGATAAACTACAAAATACCTAAAAGTAAAACCTATATACTTAATATATTTAAAAGTAATATTGTTGCAGGTGATTTTTCATCATGCTTCGTCGTATTTTATCGGACTTTAAAAACATTATGTATGGTTTATAAATTTATAATACGTTATCAACAATAAAAACCTATTGAAAATATGTAGATTGTGGGTCTTAAAATAGGTATAGGCTTCTAAAACTTAAAGATAATGGACATAGATTTAATAAAAATATTAAAAATACTTCATGAAAAAAAAATATTTATATAATTTTAATGTGCATATTTGTATGAAACGCTTGATCAGAGTCGCATAAAGGAATATGCACATTAACTTCATGCAAGTAAGGTTCAAATTCCCATGAAACGCTTACTGTACCTAGCTTGAGTAAAGTCTAAGTTCGCTTTATAAATCTTAGCCTAAGTTTAGTACAGTACACTAATTATGTAAGACTAATGCAAGTATACTGACTCACCAAAGCGTCGGTAGTGAAACCACGGTCAAGGCCTTTATTATTTAGATTGCACGTTACTACTTGAACTTTTTCAATATTAGTATTCTAGTTGTTGAATGCTATAGTTCGATACAGGGTGGCAGGAAAATCAACGCGCGTCCTGTTACCAGGGCGACTAGAATCAATTCTATTTTAAGGTAATTTTTGACGTTCAAAAGTGCCTTTTATGCGCCTATTTGAAATAAATGCTTTGACTTTGACATGTATTCAGTAAGTAGGTACGATTCTGAATCCCTAGCGTTGAAACTTTTCGTCGGTTATTTGAAAAACCATTGCTGTTCCATACATTTTGACCGCGTAGAGCACTTGTCGCGTACTCGCAGCGCACTCGTAGCGTCGTGCACTTTCCTATGAAACAACTGATTTTTTTATGATAACCGACGCAAAATTTCTACGCTACGGTCGAGAATCATGAGGTAAATTCATGTTTAGAGTTTTCGCGTCGATGTCTCCGCCACCCTGTATGAATGTCTTGTTGTAGGGCTATGTAACCTAGGAATTTATGTTCTATGTAAACGTGGATGGTTACCGAAACTGTCTATACTCCATTTACTATAGCATTAGAGAGAAGTTAAAAAAGGCTCTTTTAGGGACACACTTTGTAATAAAAGTACAAAAAACATTATTACAGTCAAGATTGACGTGGAGTTAAATATAATCAATTTAAATAACAACAGTCACACTTAATTGTACTTAAAAGAAGCAGGGGCGGACAGTACCGGGAACGTTTTTTATGTCACTATAACTCTACCAAATCTAAAATGTTACCTATTCCCTTCATAAGTTGTAGCAGCACGTGTTTTTTTTATTTTGTCGGTTTATATAAAGTTGTTTTTAACAAACTGATTGTTAGTAAAAATTGTTTCATTTCATGTACCTATCCTAGCATCGTGACGAGTAGATAGATAGAATATGCTTTATTGTATGCCATATATTTTTACTTACAAAAAAAGCACATGCATTATTTATTAAAATTGTTTGAACTGAACTTGAAAATAAAAGGTTTCGTACTACTGCTTCTGCGAGCCTCTTTTTTCTAATTTTATAATAAAATGAGTATAGTTGTTTCATTAACTTGTTTTATAGGTTGAAGTATGAGTTGAGAAACTGTTTTCTTATGTTTAACCGTTTAAATATCCATCACCCATCACGTCTGTGAAGTTTACACAAAAGAAATATTAAAACCACCCTGTATAATAACTTCAGGCTAATTAATTATTACCAATATTACCGTCATAGTGTTATACTTACTTCAGGTACTCTTGATATAAGTGCAGCGTAAGATTGGTCCTTAGTTTAAGCTTCAGCTCTCCTATACTCCATTTCAGTACATTATTTACTAACGATATCTGAAACAGAAAGGTACAGTAACCGGCATGAGTCGTGAGCACAAACTGACACCTGCGCAGTAGTGAATTTTTCGGTCTCTTTGGCGGAATGAAGAAGGCAGGGGGCGCCGAGGTTGCACGCGATTGGTTCGTCAGTCGATGCTCGTCGTCTATTGGTCCCTCGCGTGTCATTCGGCTACTATACACTTTCGTGCAATTTTAGTGACTAACTTTTGAGATTTTAAAATAGTTTATTTTTGTTATTTCGTATCTGTTATGTGTTTTTGTTTTAATATACTTAGTTTATTTTTGTTATCTCGTTTTATAAAATTGTTGTTTTTAATTTTTTGGTTTTAAAATCGTAGTCACACGAACTCTTAAAATATGCCGAGGAGAAAAAAAAGCAAAAGCGGTACTAAATAAATTTGGCCGAAAGTGCACATGCGCGAGCTTGCCCCCACTACTGCCCATCTGTGCTCACGACTCGTGCCGGTCATTATAATGATCATTATTATCGTCGTAACTGAGTCATTGTACAGACGCCTGCACATCAAGCTACCCGAAACTGTCATATTTTTCCGATGAACTTTGAACCTTATCTTTTAGCGATAAAGTTGAAAATCTGTTAAAAGAAATTTGACAGATTGTGGTAGTTTGATGTGCTGGCGTCTGTACTTAGGAAATAACAAGGTGTATCTAATAATAGCTAGATAATTAATGAATTATCTAGTTTCATTACGACTAAAAAGAATGAATGACTTGTAAATCATATTTTATTATTTATTTTTTAGAGCATGGAAGACTTACTTTCTGTTAAAAATACTGACAAAGGTAACCAAGAATAAGTAAATTCTTTGTTTATATTGATTTATGTTTTCCTGGTAAATAAATATTCTTTTTTATAGTTTCATGGACTAGAAGGTTAGCCTCAAGCTAGCCTTCTCATCCTCAAAATGACAAAGGCTGAACCTAATTGAAATCTAATTTGCAAATTCTTAATTTAGTTTTGGGGTAAATTGTTGATGATGGCAGAAAAATCATAAAATAATGCACCTTACAGAGATTGAAAGGTCTTTGATTTTAAGCGGGCGTTGTCTTTGGTAATTATGCATGTATGATGTGTTTTAAAAAATTATAAGTTTTTGAAAATGTTTATATGAATAACGTAACAAATCATAAAATAATACTAACAATAGGCATGGCAATGAAGAGTTGTGTTAATAACCTTCTAAACTCCTTGTGGTTCATTGTGATTATAGATCTGAAACAAAAACACATAGTTATAATCACATAGTAATAAAAATTTCATGAATCTTGCTGTAAAAGAATTTATAATAGGATTTTATTATCTGACAAAGACTGCAGCTGTATTGTAAATGACATTGGAAGAACACTCGTATATAATTTGAAAAAATAAATAGACAAGTTTCCTGAAACAACTTCTATCACAAATTAGGCGTTTATTTAGAGCCGCCCGACCAGCTTTGAGTTGACCTGCCCCAACAGATGGCAACCATTAGTCATGGTCATTTTAATTATATAATTATCCCCTTACTAATAAACGTATTATATCTGATGAATCGTTACACCGATTTCTCTCTTTCAGTCGTCAGTAATTTGACTTTCGAAAGAAGAAGACAAAGAGTTGTGTAACTATACAGACGCTATACAACGTTTATTAGTAAGGGGGTTAGCCTATAATGTTACCACTGCTGGTCAGCTAGGACACAGGCCTCCTCGAGCAGGCCGTAATCCACCACGCGGGCCCAGTTTGGGTTGGTAGATGTCACATGTCTACGAAATTTTGTTTCTAGAACATGCCGGTCATGCAATTTTTATTGAATCAATCAAAAGTCATTTATTCAAACTAGACTGAGAATCAGCACTTTTTGAACGTCAAAATTACATAAGGCAGTCCCCCAAAACGCCCGCCCACGCCCATCACCAATTCCTAGTGGTTTAGCTGGGAAGAAGAAGTGGCGCAACAAACGTCCTAGCAGCTCAGTGATTGCTGGAAAGCCATTTTGCTGAATTTAGATCAAACGTGTTTTAAAGATATCAGAGGATTTTTATTGGCATTCCCATTTAATTATATGACACTAAGGCACAAGATTACGCGTCATATCTCACCGTGAACAGAATTAAGATTAGCTTCATTATGCGAAGATAAGTTGTATCTTTTAAACTGGTACTTCAGCGTACCTAATTACCTATTATGCACTTATGTATGTCCAAAATTATTTCGATAACTAATAGGTATTGTTAACAGCAAGAACCGGTTTTTATTTTCTTATGTTTGCCGACGTCACCAAAAAAAAAACAGCCAAGCTTAAGGTGAATGTGACATTGTAGACCGCGAAATTTAAATTTTCTTAAGTTTTTTACAATTTGCAGATCAGTGTCAGGTTGTATCTTGATCCAAATATGATTTGCGACTATAATAGACATGTATTTACAGAATCATACTCATTAGAATCATTAATATATCTGTTTAAGTTAGATTTCTACCATAAACACTTTTCCATAAGAGATTTGTTCTTAACGGTAGAAATCTTACTTAGAAAGATGTATTAATGATTATAATTATTATAATTCTGTAAATACGTACCGGTTATAGTCGCGAATCATAATTTGATCAAGATACAACCTGACACTGACCTGAAAATTGCAAAAAACGTAAGAAAAATTGAATTTCGCGGGCTACAACTACCCATTCACCTTAAGTGGGACCGGGCACGTTTGCCGCATGCCGAACGAGTCATGGGCCAAAACTACCACCATGTGTGTCCCAGAAAAAGTACGGCGACATCGAAGCAGACCCAGAAGAAAATGGCGGGAGGAGCCTGTCGCCTACAGACAAGACTGGTACACACTAGCTCAAGACAGAGAGGAGTAGAAAGGAGAAAGGGAGGCCTTTGCCCTGCAGGGGGAAAACATAGACTAGAAATGAATAAATAAATGCATAGCATATAATGTTCCTACTGCTGGGACACAGGCTACTCTCTGTGGGAGGGAGTGGACCGTATCCACAACGCAGGCCCTGCGCGGGTTGGGAGATGTCACGTCATGTCTTCCAATTTTTGGTTCTAGGACATGCCGGTTTCCTCACAATGATTTGCTTCACCGTTTTGAGAGCAGTGGTGATGAAACACAAAGTAAAGCGTCTGTCATGGTTCGCGCCTACGACCTACAACTCTGAAGTTGTAGCCATTACCATTGGGCCACCGCTGCTTTTATGTTTGAGTTTGATTTTGCTTTAAATAGGTAACCATATCTAATCATTAAGTTTGGCAAACGAAAATCAAAAGACCAATTCCCGTAATTAAAAACGTTCAAAATCTAGTAGTCGCGATCTCATCTCAGCGACAATCAATGTCAAAAACTTGTCAAAAATGTAGGGAAATTAGAGGTATTTTTGACAGATTGAGACTGAGATCAGACTGTACACATTATTAAAATTACGAGAATTGACAACATTTCATATTTTTAACCTGCATGTATTATTACGTTATATAAAAGTAAATTCAAATCTAGGGCACCCATATTTTTTCGTTTTTCGAAATTATGTACTTTTCATTCATAATTTTAACTTTGAAATTCTGTGTATTCTAAAAAGACGTAAGTGCCAGATGACGGTAGAATGGCGATATTACCTTAGCTTTATTGTGACCCGTCAAAAAAACTGTTAGATGTCACTTGTCTCAGTCGTTGTTTTGGTTCCGTCATTGGCGTATATTTTTCATTGGGATCCATTTTATTGGCGAAATATCAATACAAAATTGATAATATTAACAGTAAGCAGCGTGTCGAGTTGTCAGGAAAAAATATTGTTGAATTCAATTCAGTTTTTTTAGTTGTTTTCTAGTTACACTTCTTAGGTGACATTGACATGTCTTGTTTGATATAATGTTTTCAATCAAAGACATTGGAATGCGCAAAGGTAACAACCTCATTCCGCCGTTTATGTGACGTCATCACATGTTTTTTGATTTTTATTTTATTTCTCAGAAATTTTGAAATAAAAAAATAAAATAAAAATATATTTGAACTCAGGATACGAAAATAAAGAAATAGTATTTTTGTTCAGGTTTGAAATGTTGTCAAGATTTTGAACATTCTTAAAATTACGAGAATTGCCCCTCTGATCTTACTAAAAACAAAAATAACCTGCGGGGCAATTGCGTAACACATTATCAATCGGAATCGGTTTCATTTTGACGGTTCAACCACATTCATTGCGTTATTTACGTGTTGAGCAGACAAATTTATCGAACTTAAGAAGCAATGGATTAGCAATTGGCTTCAAAATGATTCAGATTCCGATTGATAGTGCGTTACGCAATTAGGGTGCAGGTCGAACAAGTATTTTTAATTTGTCATATTTTTGCATTTATCTATTATTAAAAACATTTTTTATCTATTTCAAGACAAGATGAATCAAATGGACTTTGGCTTCTGCTAAGAAAATGATTTGCCCAACACGAGGCAGAGAAACCGGTACGGTCATTCTGAGGTCGTTTTAGTGAATATTTATCTTTGGCAAGTCGATAAGTATTGCGATAGGACGGACTTCGATCTAATTGTGACGTCGAAAATAAGCACGGATCGAGGTTCAGCCTATCATGTAAATGGTAAATTGTACAAGGAAAACACGAGGATCTCATATCGTCACCATTAGCATAATCTAAGTATTTTTTAGTTTTATAAATAAATTCATCATCTGTCTAACCTTTTCCCAACTATGTTGGGGTCGGCTTCCAGTCTAACCGGATGCAGCTGAATACCAGTATTTTGCATGGAGCGACTGCCTACTTGAACTGTTGTAGGAAAATTATTCTGGTGGCTTTACTATATCAAAAGTGTGTTAAGTTAGGTCGGAATTCCGCGTATATTAAGATGAGGATGTTGACCTTTGCACACTTAAGGGCCTGTGCACACCACGTTTTTTAAACGCGCCGTCGACGCGCGTTTTCGAAACGCGCGTCGCCGGCGCGCTTTTATCCTATTAAAAGTCTACAGGCTGCGTCTGACTCGCGTGCGTATCGCGTCTGTATCGCTACAAACGCGCGTCAACGGCGCGTTTAAAAAACGTGGTGTGCGCAGGCCCTTAGTTGTAAAAATTTACGTTTTGATATTTTGACGCCTTTATGTCGTAGAAGTAAGGGCGATTCTCGTAGCCCAAGTATTACCACTGATTTTTGGTTGACTGCTGTAATACTGTACTTGATATTCATTAAGAGATTTTTGAAGTGAAAACTTCTTTAGCGGCGTTGTACACTTTTTTTGTAATGGGTAAAAAATGTTAAACTCGCATCAGGACACGTGACCGTCAGGACACGTGACCTGATCGAAAATTCGTAAGACGGATGGAGAGTAGACAGCCAGCGCGGCGTAGGAGAGGAAGTATCCCCCTCTCTTTCTAACGAAAAAAGTGACGAAGAAATAGCGAAAGAAAATGAGTTAAGTACTTATATTAATTCAATTAATAGTTGATTTATTTCAACGCTAATATTCAAGTTTTCACTCCCGGAGTGCAACCCGTCTTTTTTTTTTAAATGAGAGACACAGAAGCCTAAAAAGGACTGATACGACTAGCTATATCAATTCAATTTCAAAGATCATTTAGGTTTCATTCCATGGAATTTAATTACTCGTTCAAACATGCATGCAAATGGGAAAGTTTGAAATGCTTCTCCACACATAGCTTTGAAGATTCCAGCGCTCGCACCTCGCCTCGCAAGGGCAAACAAGCAAAGGTAAGTATTCCAATAGAAATTTCTAGACCAACTGGTATTCTATACTGACATACCTATTTAAAAGCTGACTATTCGCGCAAGCATCCATTATTTTTTGTAACGTACATATTATTATGCCTTCATCTTACATATTGTTCGTTGGTCAACCTAAATTCTAAACATGTTTTTTACATAACGTGTTATTTAACTACTCACCTACTAACATTAAAAGATGTAACTTCGATCAGGTTTGATGAGATTAAACCATGAAAGGTTTATAGATAATAACGAAATCCTAAACCTTTGTTTGCTAGGTTGTTGACTTTCTTGAGTGATTCATCATTCAATGTGACCTGCACCACAGATAATATAATACTACGTACCTGCACCCTAATTGTACAGACGCCAGCACATCAACCTACCCGAAACTGTCACATTTTCCCAATCAACTTTGAACCTTATGCTTTAGTAATAAAGTTGAAAATCGATTAAAGAAATTTGACAGAATGTAGTAGGTTGATGTGCTGGCGTCTGTACGAACACACTATCAATCACAATCTGAATCAGTTTGAAGTATATTGCTAATCCATTGCTTCATATGTTACAAAAATTTGTCAGCTCTATAACGTAAATAACGCAATGAATGTTGTTGAACTGTCAAAATGAAAGCCATTCCTATTGCTAGTGTGTTACGCAATTACCCCGCGGTAGCTTGTTTGCTTTGATTGTAAGTCAAATTTCGTTTTTTATCATTTATCAAAAGCTACGATCGCCATCGCTATGAAAATCGAACTCATATTTCTAGTTCCTGGATTTTTGGATCGAGATTTGTTTCAGCGGATAACGCACTTATTTGTTCTGTTCGTGGTCGTATGTACGCTTGGTTCTGAGAGCCAGTCTGCTTAAAAAATAGATGATGGCTTTCGATGATTTGACGTATAAGTCATAGCTAGTCCACAAGGTAACAGGGTGTAGGGCAGACACTCAGAGGGTCAAGAGGGCAGGGCCGAAGGGCCAAATAGGTTACCTTTGATTGTAAAGTTCCTAGTAATGTCATCCAGATTTTTCAGCAGCATTTGGTGTTGTTTCTTTAGGAATGAGGACTTGTGGTGTTATAAACCATTTACAGCTGGGAATTCTGGACCACGTAAGGTTTCAATTCTATTTATTAACAATTTTACAATGATGAGAATTACAGGCAACTATCTCAGACTGCTAACTGCTGCTAACTTTTTCAGATCAAATGGAAGTCTCATATCAATCAATAATTCAATACTTAACTAAGTTCCATTTGAAGCTGGCTATTCTCGATTCAAATAGGAACATTAGAATCCGGTTCCATATAAATACGACAAGATACTATGACGTAACGTTAGTAGGTATCGTACGATACAAAGAGTGCCCAATCAAGTTGAAAAATGTTAGAAGATACTTTCGAGATGCGCGTCGCGATGGTTACGCTGTATATCTTATGGGAGCAGCAGAAATAAAGGTTAAGCTAAGTTTGTACGAATATTTTGATTAATATTTTTCAAATAGATAGTTAAGTAGTTTTTTGTTGGTTTCATTGGCAGTGTTTTGTCTTATAATGCAACCGGTAATAGGACCAGCGGGGCAATTGCGTAACACATTATCAATCGGAATCGGTTTCATTTTGACAGTTCAACAAAATTCATTGCGTTATTTACGTGTTGAGCAGACAAATTTTTCGAACATAAGAATCAATGTAGGTATTAGCAATTTGCTTCAAAATGATTCAGATTCCGATTGATAGTCTGTTACGCAATTAGGGTGCAGGATAGATAAATTATATAGAACTTTATGCACAGAAAAATACGAGAAAATCTACAGAATTCCATGAATGTAAGAATTTCCGAATTGATCTCAATAACTATACAGCTAGAAAATGTAGCTCATTCATTAATTTCATTATCAACTGAATATTTGCAACATTAGGTACTTTTTTTAAGTGAGCCTGAGTAGGTATGAATGCTAGCATTGCATACTTTTATAGTCTGTTGAAAAACCTGAAGGCCGGATGTATAATTCACATATTTAATTAATGATGTAGACAAACATTATATTTTTCATAGATCTTTCAAGTTTCTACATCAAAACTACCAACTACTTATAAAATTTGATATTCAAATTCGTTTAAAAATGCTAGGTGAAATGATTATCGAACTGTCACCGGCAAAGCTGTAATAAAATCGATTGCTTTGCATACAATACCGATCGTAATAATTATTCCATAGACGTAATACTGTGTACAATTTGGTTAATCTCAAATGTATTGTCTGGAGACACGTGGGTTGGTGTTATTGAAATAATTAAAACCCGAAACGGGGACATTGATATCATCATTAACTACTGAAATAACAAAAGTAAAGCAGCAGTTTATGCTCATACACAGAATACGTAATAATACAAGACTCATGTAACAAAATGCATGTACTTTTTTTCGCTTTTCCAGAATTGATCCCATAGTAAACGTGGAGTTCTATGACCCCTTTTCATTGACACCTTCATCATCTGCCTAACCTTTCCCAACTATGTTGGGGTCGGCTTCCAGTCTAACCGGATGCAGCTGAATACCAGTATTTTACATGGAGCGACTGACTATCTGACCTCCAGAACCCAGTTACTGGGTAATACGATACCCCTTGGTAAGACTGGTTGTCAGACTTTCGGGTTTCTGACTACCCGTAACGACTGTCAAAGATCCCCGAATGACAGCCGAGACTAAACGCTTAACGTGCTTTCCGAGGCACGGAGGGGTCTCGGTATGTAAAGATGGTCACCCATCCACAGACCAACCGCGGCAAGCGTAGTTTAACCTGATCAATCAACCCGTGCGGCTGTTATTATTTAGCCACGTGTGTTTTCATTAACACCTTGTATACGAATATACAGGGTGTCCCTGGAAGTATGGATCAAATCGAATAGGAGCGTGGGCAAGGTCATTTCGAAACTTTTTAACCCTGAGAATGTCAGTGAATTTTTTTACGGTTCAAAAGTTATGACCAATTTTTATTTTTTTTTTCAATCACTTCGCTTAGTGCTCAAAGAAAATAATCATAAAAAAATACTTTTAGGGCTATCTAAAAAAAAAATTATTTATAGCCTCGATAGTTTTTACGAATTCGATTTTTCTTCTTTTTTTTTGTATTTATTTTTTTGCTAGAACGTTTGGAAATGACCTTGCCCACGTCCTTATTCGATTTGAGCCATACTTCTAGGGATAGCCTGTATATATTTTTTTAATAAAAGAAAACATTAGTACTTACATGTTTTCCAGAAAATCAAACATCTTTAACTAAATATTTACAGGAAAGACATTATTTCACATGTATTCATGTATAGAGTAGATACAGGAAATCCATTTGCAAAGGCCACGATATTTACATAACATTTTGTATGTAACTTCCTTGAGACTTTCAAATTCACTTAATATCATGTACTTTCATAGTTGTGCTATGTCCCATGGCTCTGCCTGTTTATAAGATGATAAAAAATCCTCTCAGCCTCTTCAAAATCAAGTCACTAGTTTATCCAACCATACAAATAACAAACAGACAAACTAAATGTTTATATACCTATTTTATTTTTTTTAACCAGCCTACGCTGTCCCACTCCTGGGCAAAGGCCTCCCTCCACTCCTTCCATTTTTCGCGAGCCCGAAATGTTTATATTAGTACATAGACAATGAGGGTTTTCGATACTTTTTCTGCCGCCAGGCGGCGCTTCGTATGCGTCAGGTCCAAACAGCTGTCAGATAGCACAGATTCTTACCGAACGTATAATTATTTTAGTAAAATTTTATGTATTTGGAAGTGTTATTGATTTTATTATGGATTACGGCCAAAGAAAGGTTGCCGAACTGAAGATTGAGCTCAAAAAGAGAGGCGCAAAAGTTACTGGTACTAAAGAAAAGCTCATTGAAAGGTAAACATAATCTACTTCTATTTGTTTCCACAATTTGATTGTTTTTTTTTTGTGTTTTAGTGAGTTGTTGTTGATTAATGTATATTATATATTCCAGGCTAAATGACTATGACAGAAACAACAACTTCAAATCAAATGAAAATGATAATTCTAATCTCTCAAGTGAGATTAATTATGTAATAGAATGGCCAGAAGAAAAGTATTCTTACGTTTTTCTAATACTGAGTCCTTCGGTAGCTGGTAATCGTCCTCTGTGAAGTGGTTTTTGCAAACGAGGCTATTTTTCGTTGGAGTAAATTTATCTCTTCGAATGGCTACAAGCCACTGTTTTAATCGGCTTTTATCTTCTGTAGGGAACTTATGTCCTCCTTTTTTATTTGCACACATAGGCACTGCACAACACTGTGGCATTTTGGAAAACAATATTCCGTTTGTAACGTTTTTAAGAATAAATAAACCAAAAAAATGATCGAAAAATATAAATCGTGTATGTGTTTTGACAGGTAGTTGGACCTGACGTTACAGCGCTGCCATCTCACGGGGAACATTTCAGAAAACCCTCATTAGTACCTATGTGGATCTTTGGCAGTCGTTACTGGTCGTCAGAAGCCCGAAAGTATGACAACCAGTCTTACCAAAGGATATCGTATTACCCAGTAAGTGGGTTGTGGAGGTCAAATAGGCAGTTGCTCCATGTAAAATATACTGGTATTCAGCTGCATCCAGTTAGACTGAAAACCGACCCCAACATAGTTGGGAAAAGGCTAGGCAGATAATGATGATGTAGATAATATTTATAAACTAGACTTCTCAGTTTATACAACCCCCATAGTAATATTATAATGCTAATATTATAAATGTGAAAGTAAGTCTGTCTGTCTGTCAGTGTGTCTGTTACCTTTTCACACAAGTCATGGTGAACAGCGTAAAGGTGTGATTCCGATCTCGGCAGCACACAGCAGTGCTGCCGCAGCACTACTGGTCCCCCATATATTCTCTACAGGGTGAAATTGAACACATGCGACAAATCGAAATGGGAGATTGTACTCGTCGTTATGAACAACTTTTACTATGAGACCAAACCTGAAATCGCGAAAAAAAAATCAGCTGTTCCCTACATTTATGTTCGCATAACTCGCCAAAATGTAGGCAACAGCAGATTTTTTTTTCGCGATTTCAGGTTTGGTCCCATAGTAAAAGTTGTTCATAATGATGAGTATAATCTCCCATTTCGATTTGTCGCATGTGTTCAATTTCACCCTGTATAGGTTTATATGAGATTACGTTCCGAGCACGGCAGCAATGCTGCGCGACATTGCTGCGTCACATTGCTGCTGTGCTCGGAATATAATCTCATATAAACTTATAGAAAATGTATCACTGCGGCAGCACTGCCGCATGCAGCGTTGTTCGGAATCATACCTTCATGGTCTATCTGTGTGCCAAAGGGTTTAGCCGTCCTTCCATAAGCAAACTGCCCCCAATAGGAACCTATATCGTAACCTATGTTATATTGTAGAGGGTACTAATAGTAGTTCATCGCGTAGATATTAGCTCTATATCTTAGGTAATTGAGGAGTTATTTGAAAAAAAGTGTCCGGAGACGACTATTTTTCAAAGTGATATATCTCTGTTGATTTCAAAGCTAGAAAAATAAAACCAATTCTAGTGTTTATGGTACACTTTACAGTTTATTTTATATAAATTTTCATGAGCCAAGCTTAAATAAAAATATTAAAAAAATGCAAATAAATATTTTTTTTTATTGATTTCTATCAGATCGAATTGAATTACCACTTTGAAAAAAATATATAATAATTGTCTATACCTTGCCTAACAGCATGCCAAGTTTCATTGAAATCCATAAGGTGCAACATGATGAAAAAAAATAATAAAAGTAAGTGGACCACCTTATGACCACTTTGTTGACGCTTTTAACTTTTATTTTTTCAATAATCTAGTATTTAATTAAATCGTATTGCATATTTGATTTTTCAATATTGGGCATGAAAGGTTTAAAAGAAAATGGAAGGATTTTTTCTCAGTAATAGTTAAATCCATATTAATAAAAAATAGCTTTTATTAGTCATCGTCACTATTTTCATTAATTACAACGTGATCTTTATTTATAGAAAAAACACTTGATAATATTTCTGCTGGGCGAACTATATGCAATTTATATCTTGCATTTGATAAATAATATATAATTGCTGCCACGTGAGAGCAACACCCAACTGTTTGATTTCCATTTGCACAGTTACAGCAATAACGCCGAATATCTTCGTGGCTTTTTCCATTGGGGTTGTAGTCAATGTAACATCTGTAGGTTTTGCTATTAATGTGTCGCGATTGTACTTGCACTTTTAAAATGCTAGGTTTATTGTTAGGCGTTATTGCTGTAACTGTGCAAATGAAAGTCGAACAGTTGGGTGTTGCTCTCACGTGGCAGCAATTATATATTATTTAAATATATACAACTTATATGGTTAAAAGTAATTCAAAGTGACAAATCGTAAAAAACACGTATCAAAAACTAAATCGTCTGCGAAATCTTTCACATTTTTAAACTAAAAAGCTGGAAATAAAAAAAAAAGTAATTAAAAAATTAAAAAACCCGACTGCCACCTTACACTAAAACTAACTGAAAAAGCTAAAAACAAGGCCATTTTAAATTAAATAAAAGTTGGAAGCAGGCGGGACCCATTTGAGTTTGAAACTATAATAATGGTATGGGCCGTGCCTGCATCCAACTGTCATTTAATTTAAAATGGGCTTGTTTTTAGCTTTTCAGTTAGTTTTAGTATAAGGTTGCAGTCGGGTTTTTTAATTTTTTTTAATTACTTTTTTTATTAATATGGATTTAACTATTACTGAGAAAAAATCCTTCCATTTTCTTTTAAACCTTTCATGCCCAATATTGAAAAATCAAATATGCAATACGATTTAATTAAATACTAGATCATTAAAAAAAATAAAAGTTAAAAGCGTCAACAAAGTGGTCATAAGGTGGTCCACTTACTTTTATTATTTTTTTTCATCATGTTGCACCTTATGCATTTTAATGAAACTTGGCATGCTGTTAGGCAAGGTATAGACAATTATTATATATTTTTTTCAAAGTGGTAATTCAATTCGATCTGATAGAAATCAATAAAAAAAATATTTATTTGCATTTTTTAAATATTTTTATTTAAGCTTGGTTCATGAAAATTTATACAAAATAAACTGTAAAGTGTACCATAAACACTGGAATTGGTTTTATTTTTCTAGCTTTGAAATCAACAGAGATATATCACTTTGAAAAAAAGTCGACTCCGGACACTTTTTTTCAAATAGCTCCTCAATTACCTAAGATATAGAGCTAATATCTACGCGATGAACTACTATTAGTACCCTCTACAATATAACATAGGTTACGATATAGGTTCCTATCGGGGGCAGTTTGCTTATGGAAGGACGGCTAAACCCTTTGGCACAGCGACCATTACGCGGGCGAAGCCGTGGACAAAACCTAGTCATATATTTCTTTATGACTAACCATAGACTTCCTTGAACCTTTGTTGTTTTCACACAGACACTTGTGATATCATTCTCTTAACACATTCTTCAAGTTAAATGAATACATCAATCATCACAGTTTCTAAAGTATGTAAGGCATAACATTATATTAAAAACTATCATTTATCTATGGCTGAGATGACAAGAAAAGTTTGTTGAATGGTTCTTGTAAAACAACTTTGTTACCTATGATTTATTTTTGAAGAATAAGTACTTTGGTTTTATAGATTTGTCTGGTACTTAATGTTTTTATAGGCTTGTTATTTTTACATATTGATAGTTTAGTTTTTAGTAAAAAGAGAAAGTACATCATATTTGTATGATGTTGAGTAAGAGTTGGAGGGCAATACAACTTTCACTCTGAAAAAGGCTATAAATAAATAAATTTATTAAGACTTGGAATTATGATTACACGCTTATTAATTTTCTTTTCAGTCAAATAAAAAGTATTAAATAAGTCTGTATATTAGTTGTTACAAGAGAGATAAGTAACATTGTTACTCACATCATTCATATACCAGAAAAGTTTAAGAGAATGTTGACATTGCATCTGTGTAAACATAATATTTATACAATGCGGAGACAACAATAAATAAAAATACTGGCATACCATATTCCCCACGTGTATGTGGCTGTGGAAATTTACAAGTAAACTTTTTTCAATTAGTAACACTATTTTGAATATGTAGATTTTGTAATAATTGTTGAATATTAGGTATTTACTTACTTTGTTACTCACATGAGTATGCAAAGTAAAAGTAAGGTATTTTTTAGAGCAAATTGGAAAATGTTTGAAATTAAATAAAATGGTGTATTCTGTAAATAGAAAATTGGAATCATTGTAACAACTTATTATTCAAATCAAACAATAATTGCTAGATGGAGTTAGCATACCTATTTGACTACACCTGAGAAGAAATGGCAAAACAGACTCAAGGGTCAGTCTCTTTTAATAATAAAATAAAATTAATGTAAAATGAGGTTGTCTAAACAACCAATTCAATGGATAACAACCACCAATCAATTAAGAGTAAAATTGTAATAATATTTTAAACATAGCCAATAACATTGACATACTATACTATAAATATTGTACACCCCATGGGTATGTTGCAGATATACAATGAATGCTAACTGTAAGAACTGTCTTTTTTACCTGTGACAAACAATAAATGAATTGATTGATTTAAAGTCCAGACAAATATTGGTCAGATCATGTAAGGATAATGTAGATTATAGTCCGCACGGTACTAGTTGGCCGCTGAGGTGGTGACAGGAGTGAGGCGGCGGTTCGCAACGCACGTACTGCGTAATGCGCCCCCGCCCCTCCAGTCTCACCGCTCACATACCTAAGGCGCGGCCAACTAGTTCCGCGCGGACTATAGTACCTGAAATGATATTTTGAGGAAAGAACCACACAGGTTTGAGTGGACCAGTCCAGTCAGTGCAAGCAGTTGTCAGTAATTGTGTAACTCAATGCAGAACTTGAGGAGCTCGACTACTAAGTAACAGTAGCTGTTTGTTCAAGGTGTATTTTTATGCTTTATTATAATGCCTCCACTATAAAATTAATTTTATGAGTATATTAATAATAATGACCTATTAATTTCTTTTACATATTTTTTTGTAGATAATATTACATTCAATCAGTCTGCCTAGCCTTTCCCAACTAGTTCCAGTCTAACCAGATGCAGCTGAAAACCAATATTATACAAAAAGGCACTGCCAATCTGACCTCCACAATCCAGTTACATGATACCCCTAGGTACAGTCAAAAAAAGAGATAAGTATGCAGGATCATCGGACATAGTTTAGTAAGAAACCGATGGATGTTGTAGACTGAAATTATATTTGATAAACAAGCTGTTTGTTTTCTATGAATTAAATTAAATTTTATTCGAGAACAACCATTGGTTTCTTACTAAACTTCAACTATATCCGAAGATCCCACATACTTATCTCTTTTGTTGACTGTACAACTGTTTGTCAAATTTCCGGGTTTCTGACTACCAATAACAACTGACACAGATACATTATGCAATCAAAACAAAATAAATAAAACAAAGCTTACCCTTCTACTAGCGTAGTGTGCTGAATAAGCCACAGATCGCACATGGACCGTGAGATCAAGGAGAAGGCGATGAGTGCCATGAAGCCGCTCTCCTTCGACCACAACGAAGGCATCATGATCTTCCATAGTGCCTTCAGTTCCGCTATGAACCGTGCATCAACTTGAGCCTTCGGACCTTTTTTGTTTTTCTCTTTTATCATGTATTGTATCTGTTCCTCAGGTGATAATTTTTCTGATTTGACATTTTTGTGTTTACTGAAATGAGTTAAAACATATTTAAAAATTGGAACTAATTAAACAATGGGAATTATAATTACAAAAAATATTCATTAATTTTTTAAATTGAGGATATTTATTATTACTAATATTTAACATTTTTAATTTTATACATAAACATTTCAGGAAAATATTTTTTGGGAAGACATAAAAAGCAGTTCTCCAAGAACCAATTTGCAGCAGTTGGCCAAGCATAAGTTATTCTTTTCTTAATCATAAAATTGAATAAAACGCAGCAAAATATTTTTTGGGAAGACATAAAAAGCAGTTCTCCAAGAACCTAATTTGCAGCAGTTGGCCAAGCATAAGTTATTCTTTTCTTAATCATAAAATTGGATAAAATGCAGCAATGAATATTTGAACGTAACATAAAGTACTTGATTTTTTATTGGCCTATAGCTTGTTGAGAAACAATAACATTTTGTAATGTTTCCACTCCACTTTCGAGATGGATGAGAATACTCATCTAAGGAAAAGTTTAATCATCTTTCAGATAAAGTTTAATCATTTTTTTATTTATTGAATAAAAGAAATGAGAAACAGCAATTTTTATTTATGATTAGTGTTATTGATACAATCAGATATTGAGCGAATTCGGCTAAACTTTTAAAAGTAGAATTTGTTAGTGAGTAGTTTACAATGGACTGTAATCAGTATTACTGTGTATCTCCTTCATTTATAAATATTGACCAATAAAACTTTAAATAGGTATAAAGTATATAACTAACCTTGACTTCAGCGAATTCCTGATTACCCAGGCACTTAGCGCTGCAGAGGCTGCTAATGCAATTTTCACATCAGTCCGTGAAGTAATTTTACTAAAATTCGGCGCCATTTCCGAAGTTTACACTTTTAGATTTAATTATAAATCAGCATTTAATTTTTAATGAGCACACACGTAACAATACCACGACCACGAGCACCAAACACTCATTACACTTCCTCCGTTGATAAAATAAAATTAAAGCTGTAAGAAAGAATGTGAACCGAAAAGTCGACTGTGTAATGCCAACTGTCAAGTGTCAATGTCAAAATGCTGTCATAGTTTTTCTAGTGATGTGGTAAGTGAGTGATTCACACTATAGTTAGAAAAAAAAATGAAATAGTCGATTACATTTTAGCACTATTTGCAACTTACATGATTCTGTTCCCAGTTAAAGGCAAAGCAAACTGCTCAAAACGAGAATGTATGCAAATATAAATCGTAACGGGTTTGTATTTTTTATCAATTTATTATTCCTTGCACTTAGATCTCTTGACTGATCTGATATGGCAGGCGGCAGCATTACCTGTTGCTAAAAGTAATCATTAAAATTCAGTATAATCAGCCCATAATGTTCCCAGTGCACTAGGACACAGGCCTCCTCTCTGTGAGAGGGAGCAGTAAACCACAAGGCGGTCCCAGTGCCAGATGGTCGATGTCACATGTTATGTCATTGAGTTTTTGGTCTAGGAAAAGCCGGTTTCCTCAGGATGTTTTCAGTGTAAACTACACCAAGTGTGTGTTCGGTACAATATTTGCAACCAAACAGCTCAGCACTTTTGCGTGCGTGAATTTTCATAAATGCATGTACCTATCGTAATTATTACCAGTTAGTACGTATTCGGCTAACAACCGCATCACTCAAACCAAATCATATTTTCGTCCTAATTCTGATTTACCATTAAGTAAATATCACTATCACAAAATATTATAAAACAAAGTCCGCTGCGTCTGTTTGTCTGAACGCGATAAACTCAAAAACTACCGAACGGATTTTTATTCGGTTTTCACCAATGGACGGAGTGATTCATGAAGAAATGCCTCATGTTATACCTGTACCCTTTTGTAACATATATATCAATGCCTGTACCCTACTATCTGTATCTTAGGTCATAATTCGTTAAAATTTTGTACAAATTGGCAGAAATATGACTAGGATTGTTGAACCATACCATACGTTAAAATTCGGTCGGTTATTAAAAAAAATTCCCACACAACATGTCAATCCCACACAACTGCCATACACTTAGACCGCATAAGTATTGCACTTTTTATGGAAACAGCTGATTCTTATAAAAATAACCGACATAAACTTACAACGCGGGGGGGGGGGGGGGGTCCAGAATCATGTACTTAATCCATGGTAACAGGTTGTGCGTCAATGTCCCTGCCACGCTGTATAGATGGTGCTGTATTAAAATGATACAGCATTCGTACTGGCCATACGCGGGTTTACGTTGCAACACGGGCCTACGCCGGTGTCTACGCTGCTACGCGGGCCTACGCCGCGTCTTCGCTGCTACGCAGGGCTACGCCGCGCCTACGACGCTACGCGGGCTAACGTAGCGTCTACGCTGCTACGACGCGTCTATAATATGATGCTACATCGCGTTTAGGTACGAAATTCGTATTTTATTTTATTCTTTGCTTAGGTTTTGTTCATCGTAATTTACAATGAATAAAACCTAAGCAAAGACACCCGTCGTCGGCGAGTGAATAATACGGTGATCATTGCCAAATTATAAGGTTCTGTAGGTATCCAAAGGCCGGGTGAAAAGGGGACCCTATTCAAAATAAAAAATAAATCAAAATCAAAAGTAATTTATTCAAACTAGGCTGAGAATCAGCACTTTTCGAACGTCAAAATTACAAAAGACAGTCCCCCAAAACGCCCGCCCTTCACTACTTCCTAGTGCTTTCGCTGGGGAGAAGAAGTAGCGGAACAAACTATTAAACGGGACTCTTCAAATCAAATATCGAGCTAAATGAAAACTATAACCGACGGAACAAGAATAGATTAATACTACCCATCACCCATCACAAACTTAAAAGTTATCGGTAAAAGCCCATACAATAAACTAGATAATAATATATTATGTTTAATAAGCTACCGGAAAGTTTAAAATCCCTACCAAATGACTCAATTTTCTCGAAACAGTTGAAATCTTTGCTAATAAAGAAAGGCTACTATCATTGGTGTATATAGGGGGGGGGGGGGGGGCACGGCCCACCCTAGGATGTTTGGGGACCTATTCGAAATTTTAAGCTAGATACTTACGTAATATAACTTCACACAAAAGCAATCAAATAAATAATCTACCACCAAGGCCTACATACACAATCTTATTATAACCTACATAATACATTCCATTTAGTTACTTTTGTTATCACGAAAATAATTAAATCTACTAGATAATAAGCAACGAAATAAGCTGGAGTATTATTATGATTAGACGGCCCGGGGGCAAACGCATTGGCAATCGGCCATACAGGCCACGGCAGGGGTTGCGCAGGTCTCGAGGTGCCTTTGCACAAATCTCAGGCCCTCTGATGCATGGGCCTCGGAACAAGCCACCACGCGATTTACACATAGTCGTAGGAGGCGTCCGCATCGGACTTGTCCTCGACAGCCGGGGGACTTCGGGCCGCACATTCAGCGGCTGGTCCTCTTGCGCGACTGCTACCCAATTTGGGGGGGGAGGCAACGCCTCCTGCCGGAGACTGTACGTGGGGATTGTGCGGTCCATGGCTCTGTATGGGTTGCCCGTATGGGCAGACACTCTGACGGCCCGCAACGTTGCAATATTACGAAGGCCGCAAAGAGCGATGGCTGTTAGGGTGATAAGAGGATACCGTACGATCTCCTACGAGGCAACAACTCTCCTGGCTGGATCGACGCCCAGGAATCTGGACGCAAAAATCCTTGCGTCCCTATATCGCTGCGGAAGGAGCTTTGTGCGTGGTCAGCCTCCGGTTCCTCGGGAATTCGAGCCACGAAGGACTGAGCTCCGTCAGATCCTAGTGACCGAATGGAAGGGAGTGACTTGCGCAACCCAGGTGGGGGCTCGCCACAATAGTGGCGGTAAGGCCTGTTATGGAAGAATGGCTGGAGAGGTAGCATGGCGCCCTGAGTTTCCGGCTGACGCAAGTGCTTACTGCGTCGCATAGGTCGGGAACGGACACCTGCTTGTCATCACTGTGGAGACTGCCACGAGGACACGGCGCAACATACGTTGGAGGAGTACAGATTGGGTCAACAGCGCTGTGCCCTTGTCACGGCACTTGGTGCGGGTGATCTGCCATTTTCGGCGGTGGTTCAGTCCATGGTCGGAAGCTAAAACGCGTGGGATGCTGTGGCCTCTTTTTGCGAGAAGGTGATGCACGCAAAGGAAGCGGCGGAGAGGTAGAGAGAGCATACCTCTCATTCCACTCGCACCAGAAGAGCAGCTGGGCGTCGAAGGGCGCTTAACGATTTCCGGCCACCATAAGAACCTGCAGGCGGCGAAATTGGGGCCGTGTCGTCGCTCGAGCAGTCGGGCTCAAAGAAGTGGCACGCAATATGCGCGCCTTATGTAATGGAAGGAAGTGCGGTCGTGGGATCGCCCGCACTTGGGAATGGGGCCCGCTAAGCATGGCGGGCTGATACCAGTCGGGGGTGCGGCGAATGTACAAGTACTCCCGGGCCACCGAATTATGGTAGTAAAAGGAACAGTGGGGTTTTAGTCGGTAGGAGTCCGATATAACCCTCCGTTCTTCCCAGACGGAGGGTATCCATGAGGATGTCCCCACAAAAAAAAAAAGGTTAGGTAGGGGCCAGGCCACCCCCAGAAAAAATCCCTAGATACGCCAATGGCTACTATACCGGTGAAGAATTTAAAACTGACTTGTGAATCGATCGACCTTGTAATAATAATATATGCTTGACGTAAATGTGAAATAATAAATGACTACTTATACATAATTTACCTATATGACTAAAATGAATGAACGAATTGATAGTACCTACCTACCTAATGATTAATTTTAAAATAAAATGTAATAAATTTTTGTAATTATGTTTAATTTTTATTGTTTAGTATAAAGTAAATTGTAATAATTAGAATCAATATTAGGTAATAGGTAATACGGGCTGGTGTCCGCAACTCCACGTCAATGCGCGTATTTTGCGTACGGTAGAACTAATATTATAATATTATGTAATTTGATATATAAAATTTGCAGTTCTCTTACACAGGCCGTCTAAAAGTATGTATACACTTGTCTTTATTCAAAGGCGATTTTCTCCTTTATTTTTGAATGAAATTTTATGTTATTACGAAAATAGTATTTTCGAACCCATAGGTTTATGTTAAGTGTCGTATTTCAACGTTGCATTCGTTACTTCACGAAAAAATCGCAATTGAAAATTGCTAAGTGTATACATACTTTTAGACGTGACTCTACATGCTGGTCATGTTTGAATGCATGCCTACTAACCAGTGTTTTAAATGTTAGCAAATAAATAAATATTACCTCTGTCTGTCCGTACGTCCGTCTGTCCTGGTTATAAATTTTTATACGCAGTAGCCAGTTGACATTTTTGCAGAGTGATGTTATTACGGTAGTTTTGGTGTTACAGAACCCTGAGTACGCGGGTTATTCGCTACAAGCTAATACAAAACAGGGCATTGAAACTTAATATTTTGTGAATCCTACTATCCTATCCTACTAATCACACTAATATTATAAAGGCGAAAGTTTGTGAAGATGTTTGTTACTCTTTCACGCAAAAACTGCTGGACGGATTTTGATGAAACTTTACAGTAATATAGCTTATAGGTACTATCACTGTCAGAAGTCGACTTGCAATCTCACAAAACTATGGCATAGGAATATTAGTTGAACTTATGACCTTCTTCTATAAGAACGTTTGACAACACTACTCATTGGCAACTTGTTGACCGCTTATGATTGTTATTACAAATTTCATTATGCTAAGTGAGCGTTACGGTGGCCAAAGTGGTTAGCACTGTGCCTCGCATGGCGAACGTTCGGGTTCGAATCTCACATCAAACATGAAAAATATTTTTTAATTACATGTGAAAGAATGCCGAGTTGCTAACAAATATTTCAAATATTCCACAACTAAACGAAGATTCTTTCGATTACAAATTATTTTCAATCTTAGCGTAGTTATTAAAATATGAGGGTAGATTTGAAACAAAGTGATAAGTTCACTTTGTAAATCTACCCTCATATTTTAACTACTTTACTAGTTTACACAAATTATTCCACTATTCGCTGTTGTTGGTTGGTGAACATAGTTACGAGCGTTTGTGTTATCTTGTTGTTGCTATTTTAGTATTCTTCTGAATCCAATATGCAGGCTAATATTAGTACTGAGCCAAGGCAAATATTGTGGCCCTATATTCGAATGGCCTTAATACCTATATCTCAAATATCGAATGAAACCGGCTTATGCGTAAGTTTATTTTTTTATTTTTATGTGATGATACCTATAAAATATAATGGTAGATTAATCGCTTGTTGCAAGTGTGTAATATAGTTTTTTTTTTTTAGAGAGAGACTGTTATTCGTTGGGTGAAGAGATTTGGGGAAGAAGGTAGCCTGAAGAGTCGTGAGAGGAGCGGATGACCACCGCTTATTAGCCAGCCCCAGCGACGTTATATGGTAGCTGAATATGAGACGAATGGTTTCATCCCAACAAGGCGTTTTGCCGATGAGTTCGGCACATCAGTACGCACCGTTCGCCGCATACTCCATGCCGAAGGTCTTCATCACCGAACGCCAGCTAAAAAACCGTTTTTAACGCAACGGCATAAAGAGGAGAGGTTACGTTTTGCCCAGGAATATTTGGATTTTGATTGGGAGACGACAATATTCACCGACGAAAAATCTTTTAAATCGTGCCAAAAAGGAAGGCTGCATTTGTGGCGTAAAAATAACACGCGTTATTCTGAAGGCAATGTCAGACCAAATACGGAGTCAGGCAGAATCAGTGTAGGTAAATATGTGGGGGTGGATAAGTGCTCAAGGGCCCGGTGAATTAAGTTTTATATCGACGCAAATTAGTATTTATATTATTGTAATATTGAGGTTAAGTTTCAATCCTCTTTTCATTGAGAAAATGAATAATTAAGCTATAACCTCTTAAATGATATCAGTATTTTCATAATATCTATAATAAAAAATGTGTTTTTTTAACATTCAATACTATAATAATAACATAAGTAAGTGTAAAGGATTTCTTTATTATAAAAATATTACAATGTTACCATATCAAATTTGTTTCATTTATTATCATATTATAATAATAAATTACCTTTATTGTAATATCTATTTGTTCAAAGTAATTTACTAAAATAAATTACTAAAACATAAATAATAATAATTAAGTATATAAAACTTTAAAAAAACTGGCCCAACCAGGATTCGAACCCACGTCTATCCCGATCACGTTAGCGAGTGCAGCCTCGTTACCGATCTAGCTAACTTAACATGTATTCATTTGTTGAAATTTTGCATAACTATGAAAAAAATAATCAGACTGCGATAAAAAAACAAGTCACTGATGTTGTCATCCTTGTCTAGCATTGACTACATCTATGACTACTCGTAGCGCGATGCTACACGAGTACACGACAAACATCACTCACACGGATAAATATGCGTATGTGTGTATAGGCGCCGCAGCCCGTATAGCGCAGGCGATAATGGTCATTGCGGTGTAAGTGGACTTCTGGCTGTGATAGTACATCAGAATAAGACATAGGATACTTTTTATCTCAATATTTCCACGGGATCGACACTTTTGCGGGTGAAACCACGGGGCGCTGCTGGTCATCGATATTATAACGCGGTGGACAGAATTATTAATGTATGTTGCAGGTACACGGTCTATATCTACGGAATGTTGACGCAGTACCACAGAATAACTAATAGTACTAACGGCAGTACAATATTAAACTTTGAATAAGAGCGCCTGATATTTGTTTATTATGTATATTAATGTCATAACGTTTACGAGGCAACTCACTGGGTAATGCAAGACCATATGCATGAAGTTTATTAGTATTAGGTAGATAGGATTCTTCATATACATAGGTACATAGTTGGAACAATTGTAATAAGGATATGATTTACGGTTGGTCTAGCTTTATAAACTTGTTAGTTTTGGTTTTGGCTTTGTGTGTCTATTGTGTTGTGTAACATTGTTGAGTATTTTTTTTTTTTTTTTTTTTTTTTTATTTGAAATGGGCTTGCTCTTGACTCTAGCCTAGGTCAAAGGAGACAGAGACAAAGTCGACGATGGAGCGAGCTTACCCAGAAGAAGCCTGTTCACTCTCACTTTAAAGACATTCGGGTTGTATGCGCTCGGAAAACAGACGCAGGTAGAGAGTTCCACTCTTTTGCTGTGCGCATTATAAACGACATTTGCAAACGCTTAGTGCGAATTGGTGGAACAGCAACCAGGTAGGGATGGTAACTTGCAGTGCGCCTGGATGTCCGAAGGTAGAAGGGGGCCGGTGGAATGAGGTCGTGAAGTTCTTGGGCACACTCACCGAAGTACAGTCTGTAGAAGACCGAGGGACCTGTTTAGGGAAAATAGGTGCCGAAAGTTATTTTTTAAAGGTTTTCACGGCTTGAGATAATTATCTCCTCCCCTTGAGCGAAAACCTAGACCTGCGCCTGCTGTAAACCTACCTAATATAAAATTAAGTGACTGGTAATTAGTTATTGCTGAGATTTATTCAAAAGGTACAATTAAGTATTGAAAAAGGTCTGATATTATAATATCAGACGTTTTTCTACGATTGATTCAACGTGTGGGCGGGGTTGCATCAGCGTTATTACGTTGTTGCAATTTTGCTTACATGGCAGGTGATTTTATTTTATTTGTGTAAAGGAATAGACGTAACCTATAACATCGCCTTGAATGATTCTGTAAAGGTGTTATAATTGTGGTTTATTAAATAAATAAATTATTGTTTACAGATACTCTTTTATGCACCATAACAAATAAAAAACATGGTGTGTGTATTAATTACTTCTTAACTTCTTATGTGTGTAATTTGATGGTTTCTATGTATATGGTGTACAGAACCTACAAACATACAAAGAGAGATTCTATCGATCTATGTGTTTGTGTTGATTCGTGATTTTCTTTGGGATGGTTATTAAGATGGTGAAAATAGTGTGATTGTATATACCTATTAGTATTACGGAGAGTTGTTTTGGTCAAAAGAGATTGGTATGTTAAAGGCAAATAAGAAGAAAAACATAAGTTTTCATTAAAAAAATAATATATTTTTTTATTTTTCAGCACATGATCTTTTTAACATAACTTAAAATTACAATAATTTAACTTACAATCTAGGTCATATTTACAATGTTTTCACAATATTTGGAAATGTATGTCTGGTGGGACTAGAGATCAGTTCTTAATTTCACTGAGTTTCTAGGAACACTAAGAACTTTCTGAAGATATTCTGTTTCTGAAGATATTTTCACTAAAGTGGGCACTTAGTCGACTTCTTCAACGGTGGGCCCTTTGTTTCCTTGCTGTCTGTACTGTTGCCCTGCACCCGCATCGGCAGCACCGGCTCCGTGCATCTTGCTCATGATGGGCGAGCAAGCACGTTGTAGGTCCTTCAATCTATGCTCAAACTCATCCTTCTCAGCGAGCGTGTTGTTATCAAGCCACTTCAGCGCTTCATCGCACTGGCTTCGTGCTTCCTGCTTGTCTTGTTCGCTCAACTTGTCACCAGCTTCATCCAGCGCTTGTTTCACGCTGAAGATGTATGACTCGAACTGGTTTCGAACTGACACCCTTTCTCGTTGGCGTTCGTCCTCTTCTTTGTAACGCTCGGCTTCCGATAACATGCGATCGATCTCGGCCTGTGAGAGGCGGCCCTTGTCATTCTTGATGACAATGTTCTTGCTGCGACCGGTGCTGTTTTCTTTTGCGGATACGTTGAGGATGCCGTTTGCGTCTAAGTCGAAGGTGACGTCAATTTTCGGGACTCCGCGAGGCGCTGGTGGGATATCAGTCAGGTCGAAGCGGCCGAGTAGGTTGTTATCCTTCGTCATAGCTCGCTCGCCCTCGTACACTTGGATGGTGACAGCCGGTTGGTTGTCCGAATAGGTGGTGAACGTCTGCGACTGCTTGCAAGGGATTCTAGCGTTGCGCTCGATGATCTTGGTCATGACGCCGCCAGCTGTTTCAATGCCGAGTGACAGAGGAGCCACGTCCACCAACAGCACGTCTTGGATCTTGGAGTGCTGCTCTCCGCTCAGTATAGCTGCTTGCACTGCCGCACCGTAGGCAACTGCCTCATCCGGGTTGATAGACAGGTTCAATTGCTTGCCACAGAAGAAGTTCTGCAGCATGCTCTGAATCTTGGGGATACGAGTGGAGCCGCCGACCAGTACAACATCATGGATGGAGCTCTTGTCTAGTTTCGCATCTTTGAGGGCCTTTTCAACTGGTTCCAAGGTGCCGCGGAACAGGTCTGCGTTCAGCTCTTCGAAACGTGCGCGAGTGATTCGCGTGTAGAAGTCCATGCCTTCGTACAGCGCGTCGATCTCAATGCTTGCTTCTGTGCTTGATGATAAGGTGCGCTTAGCACGCTCAGCTGCCGTGCGTAGTCTGCGTAGGGCACGCGAGTTGTTTCGCATATCCTTCTTGTACTTGCGCTTGAACTCGTCGGCGAGGAAGTTGACGAGTCTGTTGTCGAAGTCCTCACCTCCCAGGTGTGTGTCGCCGGCGGTCGCCCTTACTTCAAATAGAGAGCCTTCGTCGATGGTCAGGATGGACACGTCAAACGTGCCACCACCCAAGTCGAAAATGAGTACATTGCGTTCGCCTTTAAGGTTCTTGTCGAGTCCGTAAGCGAGGGCGGCGGCAGTTGGCTCGTTGATGATCCTCAGCACGTTAAGTCCGGCGATAGCTCCGGCGTCCTTGGTGGCCTGTCGCTGTGAGTCGTTGAAATAAGCTGGGACTGTGATGACTGCGTCACGCACTGTGGTGCCGAGGTATGCTTCAGCAGTCTCCTTCATTTTCGTCAGCACCATGCTGCTGATCTCTTCTGGTGCAAACGTTTTCTTTTCGCCCTTGAAATCGACTTGTATCTTAGGCTTGCCGCAGTCGTTGACAACTCTGAAGGGCCAATGTTGCATGTCCTGTTGAATCTTCGGGTCGTCGAACTTGCGGCCGATGAGTCGTTTGGCATCAAATACTGTGTTGTTGGGGTTGAGGGCGACCTGGTTCTTCGCGGCATCGCCGATGAGCCGCTCCGTGTCTGTGAATGCGACGTATGATGGAGTGGTGCGGTTGCCCTGGTCGTTGGCGATGATCTCCACATTCCCGTGCTGCCACACTCCGACGCACGAGTAGGTAGTACCAAGATCAATTCCGATGGCTGGCATTTTCACTTGTATATTCTTCTTCTTATAAAACTTGAATAGTAAACTCGATGATAATTCACTTGTAGATACTTTGTTCACTTCACTGCGTAAACTTTGTTCGGTAGTATTACCGCTCTTGGAGTTCTCTTCGCTTGTTTGTGTTTTCAAATACTGAATGCATTGCCGCGCTCGTCGGCCCCTTATATACTGGGCCAATAGCGTTGAAGAACAATCTAGAATGTGCTCGATGCTCCAATCAGAATCGTTCCATGAAAGAATTTTCTAGAAGTTTTATTTCTGTTGACCAATCAGCGTCCGAGAGAGGGATAGAATGATATCATTAAGAGTGAGTAAGCAATAAATGGTAATACCAACTGATAAAAACTCCCTGTTAACGTGGTAAACTGTGGTAAATTCGTGTTAGATGTTAGCTTGGACTTGAATTCGTCGTGTTTTATGTAATTGTATTTTATGGTTAAATAGTGTTTAATTGCTTATTAGCATTACATTTATGTGCAATAATTACTGGAGTGAGTGAAAAAACTTAAAAAATTAGGTAAATAGCGAATATTATGACAAACTATACTTACATAACAATGAAACCAAAACGTAACATCACGCATGTAATCCCTGAAGACTTATGCAGAGGTGTACGTCTATAGTATACGTACATATTAGCAGTTTTGTTTAAGCGCCATGAAATTGGAGGCGAGCCTATTGCCATCAACCGGGCACAAATCCAGAATCCAGTTGCTACTGATATACATAATAATATGTAGGTATTTTAATAATGCATAGGTATGTATTACATTATTTTTGTTTTGCTATGAGCTATTACAATATTTTGTAATAGTGAAAAAACTCTACCGTACTCTACTCTAACTCTATTAATGTTTTATGTTAATATACTTACAAAAAATAGAAAAGGTATACCTACATATGAATAATATGAGGATTTCATAAAGACTAGTGTTGAGCGTGTTGAGGATTTCTCTGCAGCGGCAAAATCCTTCTGAATGCTGATAGGTACAACCTTGAAATTACGTTGAAAAATTATCAAATCGTATCCCATGTGTTGTTTATTTATTACAATATGCGTTTACCTGAGCTCTTTGTATCTGTTTTAAGCCTACGGTAATATGGCTAAATGTTGAAGGCATGAATAAAACTAAATCTTAGTTCAATCCTTTTAATATTTAACAGTATACCGGTAAATCGAATCAGCTCTTTAGTTTGGAAAGGCATTAACGCATCAGAGGTCAGCTTTGAGTAAGTTAAACTATAATAATTATCATTTGGTAACCTAGGCTATAATAGGACTATTCTCCGATTTGACCTTTAGTATTATAAGTAGATCGAAATTAATACTTAAACGTAAACTGCGGGGTAATTGCGTAACACATTATGAGTTTCATTTTGATAGTTCAACAACATTCATTGCGTTATTTAAGTTGTTGAGGAAAAACATTTTTCGAACTTAGGAGGCATGGATTAGCAATCTTCAAAATGATTCAGATTGCGATGGAAAGTGTGTTACGCAATTAGGGTGCTGGTAATGACAAATTGTGAATTAAGTTTACGATAAAACTTAAGCAGGCATTAGGCGTGGTCATCGCAAAATTTTCCACTAGGGGAAATCAAGCGCGGACCCTGCCAACACCGGCTGGGTTTATTGATTCTAGAACATTCCTAAGTATATTGCCATATCGCAATATCTATCTTTTCTCTCTTTCATCCTCGGTGGCTCTGCGGACATTTGTTCTGGAAAATAAAATCAATACATATCGTCATCTCGTTCTTTCTAGTCATGCCATCTCTTACTATGCGGCAAAGAACATTCTAGAACGGTTATCCGGCTATTCAGAGTGTTTGTATGTTTCCACGAACTAGCGTAGTATTATCGGGCCTTCCAAACTTGGCGGTATAGTAAAGTGGGCTGAGGGGACTGCATCTGACGCAATGGCTATATAAACTGAAACGCGGGGGGGTTTCTTTGAGATACCTTTTCCAAGTCTAGTGGTGAGGTTCGGTTTAAACCATGTATTTTAGGATTGAGTAGTGGTAGGACCAGCCAGGCCCTTTAAAATGTAGGCATATACCGAGTAACAAAATAGTTTTAAAAATGTATATTAATGTACGGAGTATAGCTAAAGAGGTGGCAAGTCCCGTTAGCGCATAAAATGGCGGAGTCGTCGCCCGGTTGACGAGTACTGCGTAGTTCCTCTTATTTTCGATTGTATAAAGCAGGGGAAGACGTTTTTTTAAGGATAAGATGTAAGGTAAGGTATTATTTTATTATATTTTTGTTTTTATTAGGTAAAGTTTTGCATAATATTGGCAGGAATTGGTTTTCTTTAAAATTGCGTCACAGAACGCCATGATGTGGTTGTGTTATATTTTTTCTTTTTAATTTCGTTTTATTTCTTTCTGATGTGTCGTTTTAAAGTTATATTTTACGTGTTACATGATTAATATAAGTGTTTTATCGAATATTTCGATGTAGGATCAGTTAAAGCCGGTGTTTTATATTTGCCGACATAGGTGTCCAAAATGGCGTCTTATTTGACCTTCATTTCGTTTGTTTATTGTGAATGTTATTTAATCGCTTATCGACTCTACCTCAGCTGATATTTGTTTTAGCAATTATTATGAGTTGATAATGGAATTTTCCATGTAACTTAGTGAAATAGTTATATCTCAGATAACTATTCGGTTTAAATATTATGATACTTAATTACCTACTTATTTATGCCTAGGTGGTTTCAGTTTTTGTAGGAAATTACGCATAAAAAATATCCTTGCTTGATTATTGCTGGTATTTTTCAGTCGCCCAACCGACCCTTTTGTCGGGGAGACTAATTTAGGAAAAAAAAGATACAGGACCTACACTATGAACGAAACTATGTTTTAAGGTAAATAGCTAAACTTCAAGAATATAAATTTTAATAATACATCGTTTAGTATGTCACGAAAATCGGAATTAAATTGACGGAAGGTGTTGTCTCAATATGAGACTTAAAACGAAACATAATTACCTAAGTAGGAACAATTAATTTTATTAAGGCATATAAAAACGGAAATAGGTACTTATTCGGTGCAAATAAATTAAGATTAAGCCAATGTTACAATAAACTCTGGTATCACGTTTTCAATTAAGTAGGTAAGTACCTACCTACATTATTTTACGAGTCATACCGCAAATGAAATCACCACGAGCTAAAAGTGCAATGAAAAATATTCTCTTGAATAACATAATTATTTTGTCGGAGACGACATGAAAATATTATAAATTCACAAGCATCTATGTAATGCTCTGCACCTCTGCACTAACCCGACACTTCAGTATATACCGAAAATTAATATCGATTATTCGGTTCTGTTTTAATAATATTAAAGAATTATACATTATAATCATGAAAATAGGCCACGGTTATCTCAAAAAATCTACGTTTAAAAAAAACTTTAATTTCTGTTTCCCTTGAGGAATAGTCGTGTGTAATAATTATTGTTGTGTGTATTAGTAGTTATTATAATCTGTGTATTAAAATGAAGTATAGCAACATAATGTGTTTACCTATTTTGAACCAAAAGGGTGGCGTCATCTTGCGCAGGGCGGGGCCCATCCGCGCAGCTGCAGGGGTCTATAGAATTAATGTTGACGTAGGTCGGTAAAACAGCTGTTACCTACTTACCTACCTGTAACAAAGCTATTGTTAGGATTAGGTGTTCAATACGGAGCTCATTATTTTGCGGAGAAAGGGAATTAGACAATAATTCGAAAAGGGTCTCGGAGATTCTAAAATGGCGTCGGGTCCAAAAAGTTAGAACATTTAAATTAACAATGTTAGAAGAAAAGCGGAGTAATTTCAAAGATGAGATAAGTAGTCTATTTTAGATACTTACTTAAGTATTAGGTACATATTTTAACAGGTCAAGCGTCGCGGTTCGCCGATCGGCGACGAAACAATAGAAAATCAATTGTGTCTCATTAGCGGTGCTTGACAGATTAATTGCGCAACTATGGCAGTTAAAGAAATGCCAATGCTGTAGGTCGGTACTGGAACGTACCTGTGTACCTCAGACACAGGTATTGATTTAGGTTTGTAGGAAGGAACGTTTTAGAAAGAAGTATCCAAAAATGGGAAAGAAATAGTACAGAGTGCTTTCAGAAGCAAAGAATCCAAAACTTTGTAAGCAGAATAGGTCGTTCTAATTGCAAATATGTAGAACAGGCAAAAAACTAATAGATCTATATGTCATTAGTTCATTACAGAAATCGGTTAATAGAAGTAGAATTGATTTGAGAAGCACCTAGTAGTGTTTTGTCTATCAATAGAATATTTTAGTGGAATAGGGAGAACAAAATCTTAATAAATTTTGTTCTGGTCGTGGTAGAACAGCTAGCATCGCTTGAGAATTAATTTTAAGTAGACTACTACCCAGTACCTGCGACGAAGGTATTGTCAGGATTAGAAAAGTGTTTGGGAAAGACCCTTGTGATCCAAAATGGGGAAGAAACAGTACTTAAAGAGTACTTTTAGTAACAAGTATACTGAAATATTTAAAAGTAAGTAAAAATCGTTTATTTCAACATTCAAAATTACAATATGGAGGTATCATTGGTCCCAAACTAGGCATAGCCTGTATCTTGGGCACCATTACATACTATTACATAGGTAAAACATTTTGAACATAAAGTATATTTAAAGTTTAAATAGCCTCATCGAGACTACAAGAGACTACAAAACTAAATATAAAAAAATAGGAAGCCGTATAATTTTAAAGATTAAGATAACTCCAAAAAAATAGACAAAGAAACAGTAGAATTGAGGGGAGAAGAATTTGTGTTCTCTTAGTTATAGAATATCACTTTTGATGGTAGATTTACGCGGTAGAGCAGCTGGAATCATACTAGATTTTATTGCAAGTTAAGACACTTAGGTAGGTACTCATGTAACAAAGCATTTGTACGTATTGTCAGGATTAGAAAGGTGTTGCGAGAAATCCCGTTATCTCAAAATGCGTCGAGGTACCAAAGGTTAAATAAATAAGTTCATTTAAGTAAGGTTGAAAGGAGGACGAAGGTTTTTATTTCTACATGTATATCTGTAATTTTTATGGGGTGCATAATAAAGAGTATTCGATCTATCTAACTATCTAAGGAAAGGAGCAAATGGTACATTGACTCAGGTGTGATTAGGTAAAACTATAGGAAGTTTCAAATAAAACTGTTGAACAAACTTTATACCTAGCTCAGATTTTATGAAATTAATAAGGTTACACGTCATTTGTTTCATTAATGTACCTATCATTTTAATTATCCTTTGAAGAAGTTATCGTTAGGATTAGGAAAGTATTTTAGCAGAATTCAGTGGTGGTTACAAAATGGCGTCATTGCGTAGGAAACTAGAATAGGGTTATTAAGAGTGGTTTCAGAATAGCGTTTCTCCTGCGCGTAAAGTTCTGGAACCGTATAAAACCGCAAACATTTTGTTCATCAAGTTTCGTTTTATATTTTTGGCGTATACGCAAGGTAATTAAAGTATTTACGATACGATTGTAAAAGTATTTGAAAAGGAACCCACTGGTTTCGGTTGCATAGGAAACTGTATGAACTGTAACTAAGAGCGGTTTCAGACTAGCGTTTCTTCTGCGCGTAAAGTCTGGAACCGTGAAACTAACACTCCCTAACCTTTTATTCATCAAGCGTTTTATTTTTTGGCGCATACGCAAGTTATTTTAAGTATTTACGATGCGATTATAAAAGTATTTGAAAAGGAACCCACTGGTTTCGGTTGCGTAGGAAATTGTATGATAGGGGGGAAACTAAGAGCGGTTTCAGACTAGCGTTTCTTCTGCGCGTAAAGTCTGGAACCGTGTGACACTCCACCAAACAAAGCACTGTGTTTTTATTTATCATGTGTATTTTTGGCGTATGCGCAAGTTAATTTAAGTATTTACGATGCGATTATAATAGCATTTGATAAAGAACCCACTGGTTTCGGTTGCATAGGAAACTGTATGATAGGGGGGAAACTAAGAGCGGTTTCAGACTAGCGTTTCTTTTGCGCGTAAAGTCTGGAACCGTGTGTCACTCCTCCAAAGCAATGCTTTAATTTATCATGTGTATTTTTGGCGTATGCGCAAGTTAATTTAAGTATTTACGATGCGATTATAAAAGTATTTGAAAAGGAACCCACTGGTTTCGGTTGCGTAGGAAATTGTATGATAGGGGCGAAACTAAGAGCGGTTTCAGACTAACGTTTCTTCTGCGCGTAAAGTCTGGAAACGTGAAATACTCCCAACATTTTATTCATCAAGCGTTTTATTTTTTTGGCGCATACGCAAGTTAATTTGAGTATTTACGATGCGATTATAATAGTATTTGAATAGGAACCCACTGGTTTCGGTTGCGTAGGAAATTGTATGATAGGGGCGAAACTAAGAGCGGTTTCAGACTAGCGTTTCTTCTGCGCGTAAAGTCTGGAACCGTGAAACTAACATTCCTAACCTTTTATTCATCAAGCGTTTTATTTTTTTGGCGCATACGCAAGTTAATTTAAGTATTTACGATGCGATTATAAAAGTATTTGAAAAGGAACCCACTGGTTTCGGTTGCGAAGGAAACTGTATGAACTGTAACTAAGAGCGGTTTCAGACTAGCGTTTCTTCTGCGCGTAAAGTCTGGAACCGTGAAACTAACACTCCTAACCTTTTATTCATCAAGCGTTTTATTTTTTTGGCGCATACGCAAGTTAATTTAAGTATTTACGATGCGATTATAAAAGTATTTGAAAAGGAACCCACTGGTTTCGGTTGCGTAGGAAACAGTAGGATAGAGAGGAAACTAAGGGCGGTTTCAGACTGGCGTTTCTCTTGCGCGTAAAGTCTGGTACCCCTGAGCTAAGTTAAAAGCTAAACCCACTGTGGTTTCTGTTGCGTAGGAAACGGTAGGATAGTGGGGAAACTAAGGGCGGTTTCAGACTGGCGTTTCTCTTGCGCGTAAAGTCTGGTACCCCTGAGCTAAGTTAAAAGCTAAACCCACTGTGGTTTCTGTTGCGTAGGAAACGGTAGGATAGGGGGGAAACTAAGGGCGGTTTCAGACTGGCGTTTCTCTTGCGCGTAAAGTCTGGTACCCCTGAGCTAAGTTAAAAGCTATGAATAAATGTTACGATTACGAGAACGTGGCACACAAATACAGAGAGTACAGAAGTCAATCTACATACAAAGTGCGCTCGAGCAACGCACACATAGACACCACTCACAGACACGATATCTCGGAACGGTTGGGACCAGTGCGAGCGCGAGTGCCATCCGCTTGAGACACGCGTCTGTGAAGTGCAAAAATGGAGCAACAAAAAAAAGTTATTATAACTGTTCAGTGGACGGTTGTTTAAATTCAACATTAAACGGTGAGGTGTCGTTTTTTAAGCTAACAGTTGTTTGAGAGAGGTAAATAGGTATTGGCTTGTATTTCGATGGTTCGTTTTAACGTAACACAGAATAGTTAGGTAGGTAGGTAAGCGCCCGGGCCCGCGCCGTAAAAGCGAATATGACTGTGGCCTTGTAATATTTTTACAATTAATATTAGGTATTTATTGTAGTACCAATAAGCTAAAAAATACGCTCATCTTCCTCATTATAAACAGTTAAGATAGAAATGCTCGGCGAGCCGGCCGCACTCGTAGCCGCCGCCGCCGATCATAACTATTAAGAGTTGATATTTTTTGTGATCATGGCAAGAATATGTTGCAAGGTTGCTATCTAAGCTCGATTTATATAACAGTTTCCTATTTTGAATCAGTATAAACGAAGTAACTTTTTTGTAAGGTAAATTCACGCCACCAAATATTAGGTACTTGAGTTGAAAACATGATTTTTTATTTGTGTAGATATTGTGTTGTTTTTAGTACCATTTGATAGGTTTAGGTCTAAAACGGATAGGGCAAAATAAATTGTGTAAATAGTCACAACTAGATACGAGTGCCATTACCACGCGGCCACGATAGTTTTTTGCGGATAAGCCAAAGTTGACTCCTTAGCGCGACCGCCGAGCGTAGGTATGAAAAGTGAAGTACTTACATACATGTGATCGACTTCTGTACTGTCTGTATGTTGTGTGTCGCGCAATGCAGTGTTTTTTAAGTTTAAATTTTATGATGTATTTTATTATATATATATGATATATGATTTTGAAGGTTTTTTTAGTCATTGAAATACCTACGTTATTTTAAATTTATTTAAGAAATTACCTTTAAGAAATTACCTTTTTAATATACAATGATTGGCAATTCTAAGATTCTAGTCAACGATTTGACATTAATTTGTATTTGGTACTTTTATAATTTCTTAATTTTTATTTAAAATATATAATATCTTTTGAATTTATATATATAGTAAAAAACGTATTAATGTACTAATTACCCATATTTGCAACGTTATAAATAATTTGATTTGAATTCTTTGTTCGTTTCAAGAACATGAGGGTAGGAATTTGTACTTCAGAATATAATTGTTATTATTAGGGATTTGGAACGACAAATTTTTCCACGGTAGATATTAATTATTTTCAAATTACTCACATAGGAATTTCCCGAAGACAATTAAATAATAAGTATTTATATGTATATTATGTTTTGTTGACTATTAATAGCAGGTGTTGATACTATTTATATATATATTTGAAAATAATATTTATAATTAACCAATACAAGGATGTGGTAACCTAATTAATTGCGCAGTTGTATTCGTATACTTATGTTTTCCTCAATTATAATTCTATTGCGTTATGTTTTTGTTGATAAACATTTTTAATCAAAGTTATTTATACTTGATGACTTTGTTTATTACTCTTAAACATTATTTAAGCATATGGGTCCTGTTCATTTTCAGCATTATCAGAGCCCTTGTTATTGAAACATTTAAAGCTCACATTGACTTAAATATTTAAATCAGAAGTAGTTTTGCCATGATTGTACATATATGACATTAACATGTTCCTGAAGAATCATTCTAGTGTTAAGGAGCATCATTATATTATTATCAGTAACAATTGTACAGAATCAAATGTATATCACATATTAATTATTAGGGCTAGTTGTTCGGTAATAATTATTAAGAAGTTTGCTTGATCAAATAACATACTGTACTTTATCATATTTAACACAAAATTGAGCATATGCTTTCGGACTTTTTCGTTTTTCACTTAAAATGCATTTGGGATTTGTGTGATCTGATTACAAATAGAAACTTAGAAGCGTTGCTTGGGACTGTTGCACCATTTGCACTGATGTAGCTATCTTTGGCTCACCATTTTAATTAGTAGGTAGGTCCAATTGCCTTGTACACGTCACTAATACAAAGCAATCCTTGAGAGGATTCCAATCCCCAGTGAATGTTAGGTTAAGCTGATCACGAATTTGTGTTGTGTGTCGTAAGGTTAACTAGTTTCTCGTTGAGCACTCCATTTTATTCTTGTCTTGCATTCATTGTAAGCTTGAGGTTTTTCTTAACCTATTGTTTAACGATATCTATGTTTTTAGCTTTGTTTAAAGCTTTGCGTACCTATTTATTTAATACTTCGTTTGTATTACGTTTGCGTTATTTTTGATTAAAAATAGATCTCGTATGGTGTTTGCTAGTAATTTGTAATGTTTCGTGTTAACAGAGTCGAATTTAAAGTGTTGAATTTATTATTTTTTCGTGCAATGACAATAAACAGTAATATCTATGTAGGAATCGTGTTCAAAGGCACTAGTTTGAAGCCGTAAAATACTTGGCTGTTATAAAACAAAGTTGTGTTACAAGAAACCATAAAATTACGAAATACTAAAAAACCTGAAGAAAAAAGTTTAAACCTAAAATAGCTAGACAAGTTTTTTTACTTGTTTCGTCACTGAAACTGGTCATGTGACCTCCTCTTAAATGTACACACTGATAAAGTGGATATAATAAGATTTAAATTAAAAATATTAATTATACCGAACTTAATTTAAATAATTTAGGATATAGCTAGCAGGGATAACTTTAACGAACTAAGTGCATATATATTCAGTGTTTGTGTTCAATAAGGTAGGTAGTATATAGGCTGATGTGTAAAAAATTTAAACAGGAGTCAGAACATGACAGCACGTAACAAGCTAGGATAAATTAATATGGTGAGTTGGTGAAGGCAGCAAACATAATATATGAATTAATAAAGATGATACGAAAGAAGCAGGCGTTCAAGATTTAAAAGTGTCACGAAAACTGATCTATCATTTAAACAATACCAAAAACAAAAATCAAATTCAGCAGGAGCAATTTAAATTAATATTTTAAAACATTCAGTGTTTGTTAAAGTATCGTGATTGCTTTTAGTTTTTGTGGTTGGTTTTATGTGAAATCTATTTTTATTAACTACAATACCTGTAGGCATACAGTCTATCTTTCAAAGTGTAGTAGTTTCTGCTTAGCTTCCCAAGTGTTTGTGAGATTCCCCATAGTGAAGAGATGTGGAGTGAAATTTCAGAATATAGAAATTGTGGCGGATGTTTTCAAAATTCTAAATCTATCCATGTTTTCTTGTTTTTCAATGTGAAGTGCATGTGGGTGATGTGTAGTGATGTCTTGTAATTTTATTACGTATTTACCAACGAGTAAATAAAGATTACCACGGAGCTTGCTTTTCATCGACACTTTCTGAATATTATTACGACGGTTTAGGCTTCAAATTGATTGCATGGGGCTAGTAACAATTTGCTAGAAGTATTTTCTATTCGTACGTGCCTAAAATTTGGAATTTTGCATGTGTCATGAAATTAACAAGTGATTGGGAATATGTTGAACGAATTTTTATGTGAGCTGTAGGTATGTACCCTTCATAAGTTTATACCTTAGGACACCTTAACCAAGCCTTTTTTTATTTATTATCATACTACATTCAAAAGACTATTGGAAATAATTGTGGCGTTGTTTTGAATAATTGCACGCGTCTCATAATACGTTATAATAAAAATAATTTGTGGAGATCACAAATAACCATTGAAAATTACAAATGCTATTGAAGTTGTTGTACTTAGCACAGCAAATTGTGAAGACAATAAAGCTATAGAAGCATACGTCACCATCAATGAAGTCGTAGAGGAAAAGAACAATAGACCTGATATAGATCAACAGATGCCACACGGCTATTATAGTAACAACAAAGAAAAGTTTGATCAACATAGTATTGTTTTTGAAGAACAATGAAGTTAAGCAAGTGATTCGTATCGTATCGTCAATAGTTATCGAAAATAGAAAAGCGAAACAGTAGATTCGAGTAGTTAAACTTGATAAAAATCGATTAAGCAGCAACAGCTGTAGAGAAGGATATAAAATATAATACACATGGTAGAATAGTGAAACTATATAGTTTCACTATTCTACCATGTGTATTATATTTTCAATTAATTCATCAATTAATGATTAAAGTATATACTTTAATCATTAATTGATAACACGATGAAAGATGCCGATAAACACGAACTAATTAAGGTTGCTTATAACCGACTTATTTCAATTATATTCTGCACGAACTGCAAAGAAATCGAGATGCATTCTAAAATGTAAAATATAAATCACTGGAGTACGAATAATTTATTTTGTAAGCGTTGTAATCTCAGACAGGCTCAATTTTGCAATATCGGCATTGAAAGTTAAAGAGAAGGCAATCAAATAAGAATGGAAATTAAAGAATTAAACACAGATTGGTAAATGGAAAAGTTACTATAGTCATAAATTGAAAACTGAAAGCTACTGGAGAGAGAGAGAGAGAGAAAGGATTGAGGCTCGAAAATTTTTAATATGAGCTAGGATATGTATAAATAAGTGATAGAATTCATTTATTTAAGAGTTAAGTACTTATATGACTTATAAAAGCTTCGAAAGCTATGCAATATGTAATGCCTACTTACGAGTATGAGCAAATTAAACAAAAATTGAAGTCTGATGAAATTTAGAAATAAGAACCTAATATAGCTAGAAAATAACATCGATAAGCAAAAGGAGCTCTACATAGCATTAGGTTTGAATATTGTACATACTATAATGGCTACCAACCCAAGAGGTTTTCAAACAGAATGCCTACTTAGTACGGAATTTGGAATTATAGTTTCATTAGTATATTCGATATAAACAAGAGATCAATGAAATTGACTTAAAATTAATGAATTTGAATTACATTGACAATAAACCTTGAATACTAAAATTATGAACTCATGTTTTACGGATTATAAAACTTGGAAAACAGACATTTACGATTCTTTATTGCTACTCGTGTGAAGATCATTATTAAAGATGAAGAATATTGCGTTTTGCACGGATTGCAAATAATCAAGCGGTTACGTTTTCAATAATTCTTGGAACTAATTTTATGGTAACCCATATCTCATTTGATAATGAATATATTTGGTTTGCAGAGATGAAAATCCTTAGTGATTTGATATCTGGTCTCGAAGAGTTTTTAAACAACAATGACTATGAATCAAACCGTGATGGATTTTTAAATCCGTGAAATAATGTTTAGTGCTGATTAATCAAGACAACTTGCAAAATTATTTCAGAAAGTTTTCTGAATATGTTTCGCAGTTTAAACCGATACAATAAGACCAAACTACTGAATCGGTTTAAACTGGACCAAATATTTGTAGAATGAAACTACTTATCGTAGAAACAAGCTATACTGTTCATGTAGAATAAAAGTGTAAGGCAGCAAGCAAGACATTAACCATTACCTATCGATTATATTTAATCATATGTAAATGTGGTTTTCGGTCTATAAATAATTTTATGATTATAAAAAGCCATAATCAAAAACTGTAGACCAATTGTTTTATGAATATTAAATTTAAGAGAAATTGAAAATTGCAGACTGTGGTGCAAGGAGCGAAATAATATTGTTACAGAATGCTTTCTAATATAATCGTCATTATATCGAAACATAACAAAGAAAACATCGCCAAATACCATATTTGTCAGGTTAAAAAATAAAGACAAATCTATTTTACCAGAGAAGCACTACTTACTGATGCTTACAACGAAAACTATGTTACGGAATGTTAAAATTAAGATTAAGTCTGCAGTTCTGCTCAAGGACATAGTCTCTGCCGTTGAAAAATATGATGCAATTACGATTGTATGTCAGCATTATTACTTTTGTTAGCTGCTGGATAACTTATAACCAAAACAACGTACAAATAACAAGTTTAAATTAATAGTAGATTGGAAGAACGGACTTGACTGTCAAGAAATGTATTCGGTTCGAATAAGCTAAAATTGCTAAGACTAAGGAAGAGAAGAAGAACATCTCAATCTAATTATGTTATATAAAATCTAATTATGTTATTTTTTTGTCGTGCTCGTTATTATTTATTGTTATTTTATAAATAATTTTAACTATTTATTTTTAACATGAGCTAGGAAGAAATTTAAGAGTTTGACAAAATCTATATATTATAGAAAACACGGGAGCACGAATATGAAATATAAATTGATTTCAATATCATCAAATGTAAAGCGGAAATGCGAAACGGATTTTTAAAACAATAAACATATACGATAGCCATAAGAATATTGATGAATCATGGTAATCAAAGACCAAGGATTCTTGCTTGATGTTATCATCATGCAAACTTGAAAATGAAGTAGATGAGAGTAAACTATTAGGTTATAAAATGTTTTGCCAAATATCAGTAATAGCAAGCAAGGTAACGTCGCATACTTGATATTCTAGAGCAGATGTTGAAGGTGCAAATTAATACGATTTGAATTTAAGTAAACTTAAAAGATACTGAAGGCACAATTATATGAAATTGGAATCCAAATGTTACGACAAAGTACACCTAAGAGACACGAATTGTTGCAACATGAACTTGTAGAAAAATATGAGTGTAACAGTAAAAAACGAAACTTGACGAAACGAACGTAGAAAGGACTTGAGTATGAATATGAAGTATAAATTTATTTCAATATCGTCAAAAATAAAGCGAAAATGCGAAACGTATTTTTAAAACGATAAGCATATACGATAAACGGAACAATAATGAAGAATCATGGTAATCAAAGACCAAGGATTCTTTCATAACATCATGCAAACGTAAACGAGAAGTAGGTGAGAGTAAACTATGTTTTAGTAGGATACAAATGTATTGCACAAATATCGCCAATAGCAAGGTAATGTCGCATACTTGATATTCTAGAGCAGATGTTGAGGGTGTAAATTAATACGATTTGAATTTAAGTAAACTCAAAAGATACTGAAGCCACAATTATATGAAATTGGAATCCAAATGTTGCGACAAAGTACACCTAAGAGACACGAATTATTACAACATCTTGTAAAAAAAATATGAGTGCAGTAGTAAAAAACGATACGTAGAAATGACTTCGAGTACGGATATGAAATATAATTTGATTTCAATATCATCAAAAATAAAGCGGAAATGCGAAACGAATTTTTAAAACAATAAGCATATACGATAATCGTAACAATAATGAGGAATCATGGTAATCAAAGATAAAGATCAAGGATTCTTGCATAAAATCATGCAAACGTAAACGTGAAGTAGGTGAGTGTAAACTATGCACAAATATCACCAATAGCAAGGTAACGTCGCATACTTGATATTCTAGAGCAGAAATGTTGAGGGTGCAAATTATTACGATTTGAAATTAGGAAAACTCAAAAATAAACTGAAGGCATAATTATAAATACATGAAATTGAAATCCAAATGTCACGAAAAAGTACACAGCACGAATATGAAATAAATATTCAGTGTTTAATAAAATATGAAGCGCAAATGCGAAACGGATTAAGAGTATACGATAACCATAAGAGTAATGATGAATCATGGTAATCAAAGACCAAGGATTCTTGCACAACAACATGCAAATGCAAACGGGGAATCGGTGGCAGTGCACTATAAAAATAGGATGATACACACATATTGCACAAATAGCAATAGCAAACAATGATACTTAATATTCTAAAGCAGATGTTGAGGTTGCAAATTATGACGGTTTGAAGTTAACTTAAAAAAAAAAAAAACAATTATGAGATAAGAATTTAATATAAGACAATGATTGCACTTGGTGCCGTAATGATGAAAAGGCTGGATTAAATTAAATGTTGCGACATATAAGTTATGCTTATAATTGCGCTGCTCATCAGTGCGTTTTACGTTAATTGTTGATATAGCACTAAATATCAGAATTACTAATAAAATACGGTGGGAGGATTATTGAATGACGTAGAAGCATGACGAAACAATCCGATAATCGGAAACTTAAATATAAACGAGAGATGAAGATGCAATAGTAATATCATACTTATAGACCACGGTATAATAAAAGTTAAAGGAAAGGACGGAGGAAGGAGGTTTGATATAACGAAGAGGCACAAAGAAGCAATTCAGACATTATAGTTATGAAGCAGAGAATAGGTTTTTTTAATAAACAATAAATATTACGAAGATACATAAAGTGCAATAGTGAGTTCATGCATTGTTATAGATTATGAAACGAGCAATATTGGATATTCAAAAAATGATCGTTAATAGCAGGAAAAAGCATAGACATGCAATAGTGAGATAATAGTAGCATTATATTGCAAAATATGAGAATTTCCGGTCAAATGAGCGTTACGTGATGAGAAGAGGAGTTAAGAAGCAATAGTTATGGGTTGTGGAAAGCAGATAGGCAGTCGCAGAAAATATTGGTATTGATCAGCATCTCGTTAGACTGGAAACCGACCCCAACAAAGTTGGGAAAAGGTTAGGCAGATGATGATGATGAGTTAGATCATAGTAACATATTATGTATGATGCAAGAGATAGGATATTTTTGGAAATTATTGGTAAATGACAAACAAGCATGACGACACAATAATGATATCATAGTTACAAATTAATGTGTAAGGACTATCTATGTAGGTTCTCAGTTTTAAATGTCGTTGATTGATGAAAAAGTACGAAGATGAAATACTGAAATCATAATAACACCAAACGGTGCAAGAAATATCAAGATCAAGAAATTATCGTAATAATAACGAAGAAAAATGAAGATGTATAATAAATAAGATGAAATACAGTAAAATCATTCGCAGTTACACATTATGGTGCAATATACATTACTCATGATGACGAAATTCATGGTGACTTATTAGGAATAGATTTTTTTGTGGGTTAGGAAATGACGAAGTGACCACTAGTGTAGAAGAACTCTTTACGTACCTACAAAGTGAATAAGTGATAGTGCTAGGTGCTAAGTGGCTAGGATTTTTAATATGAAGCAATATAACATTTTGATGACAGCAGACCTTAGCATAAATGACGTAAAAATATTTAATCTAACGAGGAAGACAGTAACGAAGTGAAAAATGTGATGTTTACAAAACAGCTAATTAAGAATCATAAGTAGGAAGGTATATTAGCAGACGTATAAGTAACTGATTTCAAAGAGAGAGGAGACCCATGAAGATTGATGACATTCGGACGTAACGGGTTAGGAAGAGGAATTAAAAAGCAATAGTTAGATCTTAGTCAGGAGTGTCGTATTACCCAGTAAATTGGTTGTGGAAGTCACTAAGAAGTATCGTATTACCAAGTAAATGGGTTGTGAAAAGAAATAAAGATGATAAATAAATAAATGATACAATACAGTAAGAACAATTCGCAGTTGCACATTATGGTGCAATTATACATTTCATTACTCACGATGACGAAATTAATGTTAACAGACAGGAAGTGATTTTTTGTGAGTTAGGAATTGACGAAGTTAAAACCAATAATGTAGAAGAACTCTACGTACAAAGTGAATAAGTGATAGTGCTAGGTGCTAAGTGGCTAGGATTTTTAATATGAAGCAATATAAAATTTTGATGACAGCAGACCTTATCATAAATGACGTAAAAATATTTAATCTAACGAGGAAGACAGTAACGAAGTGAAAAATGTGATGTTTAATGTGATGTTTACAAAACAGCTAATTAAAAAACATAAGTAGGAAGGTATATTAGCAGACGTATAAGTAACTGATTTCAAAGAGAGAGGAGACCCATGAAGATTGATGACATTTGGACGTAACGTGTTAGGAAGAGGAATAAAAAAGCAATAGTTAGATCTTAGTAAGGAGTGTCGTATTACTCAGTAAATGGGTTGTGGAAGTCAGTAAGAAGTATCGTATTACCCAGTAAATGGGTTGTGAAGAGGAATAAAGATGATAAATAAATAAATAATGCAATACAGTAAGAAAAATTCGCAGTGGCACATTATGGTGCAATTATACATTTTATTACTCACGATGACGAAATTAATGTTAACAGGCAAAAAAAAAAAGTTTCGGGTTCGTTAAGTACAGATGAGCCGATGAAGTGTTTTTATAGATTTCCACGTCACAGTGAGCGCAAGACTTAGTGATTCAGGATAAGCAAAACATTCAAGTTAGGATCAGAAACTACGTATAGTAGGCAGAATGAAACTTAGAACTATGATTCAGAAACTGAATTCAAAGTGAAGTGATTATAATAATTATAAATTTAATAAAATTAGAATGAGTAATAAACTAAGAAAGGGTAGCGTTACGGAATTTTCGGAATATAAAATACATTAATAGTAAGATTTTGATACTGAATTTTAAGATTGTCATTTATTATTTTAGGAAAGCTTCAAATATAAGGCCACGATTTTTAAGTAGCATTACGGAATTATCGGAATATTTTAATAGGATTGATACTGAATTTTTCGATTGGCATAATTATAAAAGAAAACTACAAATAATACTTTGTGACCTTTTTTATGAGTAAGTAGCGTTACGGAATTTTTAGAGTATAATATATTTCAAAAGTAAGGCCTGAGACTGAATTAATCGATTGGCGTGATTATAATTTTAGAAAACATCAAATAATAATATACGACCTCTTGTTTGAGTAGCGTTATGGAATTTTGGAATTTTTGGACTATAATATTAAGTTTTAAAAGTAAGGCTTGAGACTGAATTTATTGATTGGCGTGATTATAATCTTAGAAAACATCAAATAATAATATAAGTATGACCTCTTGTTTGAGTAGCGTTACGGAATATTTGGAATATAAAATATTTTAAAAGTAAGGTTGACACTGAATTTATCCATTGGCATGGTTATAATTTGAGAAAACTTCGAATAATAATATACTACCTCTTTTTTGAGTAGCGATACCGAATTTTAATAGGAAGGTTTGAGACTGAATTTATCGATTGGCGTGATTATAATTTGAGAAAACTTCGAATAATATTATAGGTACTACCTCTTTTTTGAGTAGCGTTACCGAATTTTAATAGTAAGTTTTGAGACTGAATTTATCGATTGGCGTGATTATAATTTGAGAAACCTTCGAATAATAATATACCTACTGTCTCTTTTTTGAGTAGCGTTACTGAACTTCAATAGTAAGTTTTGAGACTGAATTTATCGATTGACGTGATTATAATTTGAGAAAACTTCGAATAATATTATAGGTATTACCTCTTTTTTGAGTAGCGTTACCGAATTTTAATAGTAAGGTTTGAGACTGAAGTGAAAATTATCGATTGGTGCGGTTATAATTTGATTTGATTATATTTATTTATGAAGGCAACAGCTTCTGTATATTATACGAGTACGTAAAGTAACAACAGCCTCGGACTTACACAGTCGCCAATTATAGACTGCAGCGGCAGTGCACTGAACGAAATAAATTCAACTGCGTTTAGATCTGTACCTTGTAAATAAATTATGTCTATGACATCAATTTTTAAGTACCTAGAGTTACGGGATTTTCCGCATACAGAGTGTGTTGATGTTTAGGTATGCAAAAAATGAAAAATACTTCCAAGTGTCTTGGATCATGTTATATGTACCTACGTTTGTAAACGACCCGAATGAGAGACTGTAAGGGTGAGAAGACTAAGAAACTTAGTATTAAACGCTTTTACAGTAGTGTGTAAATAAGTAGACAGGGTTTTTCTCAGAGTTTTCAAAGCGTACCTACGTGATAATTATACAAAACATACAAATTATTGGCAGATATGGTAGAGGATATTGTAGCTTTGGGTTGGAGTTGGTATGTGATGGACTTGGTTTGGGGTGGACTTGATATGGGTTGGACGTTAGACTTGGTTTAGGTCCAGGGCGGAGGATTTTCCACCCCGGAAACAAAAAAAAGGTGGTCTTGATACTTTGCGTTCGAATAATGCTGGTGATTATTCGTAGATGTAATCACAATATGTTCAAGTGGGTGCGGACGAGAGAACGAGTAATGACGGCAAAGAACGAGTTGAGACAATCAGAGTAATGAGGTTAAATAAACATTAAAGAGGATAATAATTCGTAGATAGGTACTCAAATGGGATATTCAAGCCAGACTGGTACTAGCTGATGATAGACCGAATTATGATAGCAAAGACTGAGTCGAGTCGATCAGAGTATTGAGGTTTAGTAAACGATATTGAGGATACTAGGTTATTAGGAGATATCAAATGAGATGCTTGTAAAGGAGTGGTAGTAACTGATGATAGACAGAATAATGAACGAGCTGAGATGGTCAGAGTAATGAGGTGTAATAAAAGTCATTTAGGATAATAATTCGTGGAAATACAATTAAAATGTTTAAATGGGTACTGACTAAAAACGGAATAACGATAACAAAGAACGAGTGGATATGGTTAGAGTAATGAGGTTTGGTTTGAATGTTGTTTTAAGCATTGAACTAACTTAACTTAAATAAAAATACGTGTATTAGGTCCGATTATGAACAACAATGAAGCGACTTATCCTTAGCTTAAAATATTGCGTTAAACGGTATATTAGGTAATAACTTGTTACAAAATGGTGCAAGCGATATTATGTTTGAAAAAATACGCACCTACCTATTTAAATAGGTATTTTACATAAATCTTGAAGATGAATTATGAGTTTATAAAAAATAGGTAGGTAAAACATTAGTACCTACGGAATAATTTACGAAAATAAAACGTTTTCCAAAAAAAAACGAATAAATTTAAGTTTAAGAAAATGATTTTTTTTAGAAGTTTAATCTCATAAGGTAGGTTGTAGGTGCGTTATAATTTCCCAGAAACTGAAACCTTATTTTAAGATGTTGCGTACTTACTACCTCTTAAGAAAATATGTTTTTCCAATTAAAATAAGTCTATTAGAAAAGAAACTGAAGGTTAAATTCTTCTTAGTGTGTCGATGGAAATCAAACTTAATTATTATGGCTAGGAACTGAGAGAATTCGTGCTGAAGAAAAATTTTAGCCTTATTAAAACTAATCGGGTTTTCGGTAAAAATGATTTTAGTTTTATAACTATTTGTTTATAACTAAACTAAATAATAATTAAATAGCAAGGTTTTTACCTTACTACATGGATTTTGTCAGCAAAGTTGTTTCGATTTAATGATAATGTTTTATTTATTTTATGACAAATTATATTACCGACGCAACACAAGTTTTCTAAATGGATAATAAACTTAAATAATTGTAAGTGGTCCAATATCTAAAATAAATACCTATCGTGTATATCCTTATACCATTTAGGACGGCGTTGATTTTTTCGAATACCATTTTTTTATTGTTTTGATTGGCATATTTCTGTTTTTTAACAGTTTCAAATTATGCGACAAAATTCTTAGTTAAGTACATATTATGCGTTTTATTCTTTTTAATAAATTATATTTATCTTATGTTCAGTAGCACTTGTGCTCGTGGTTGTATCTTTTACTATTTTACTTTACAGACGTTATAATAAGTAATTTTTTTCTTAATTTTAATATGTTTATTCGGATTGATTTAAAATAATGGACACAGTGACATTATTATACTTAAAATAATACTAATATTGGATCGAGCAAAAAATATATTTTATTTTTGGTGATAATAATTATGTTTCAATATTTACACACGTAAATATTGAATTATTATTTTAAAAGTTTTATTTTAATTAATGCAGAAATTGTTGGCAGGAATATTTATAAAAAAAACTGTTCATTTTTATATTTTGTAACAGTGATTGGTAACGGTTAGGTGCCTATATATTTTACAAACTATTTTTTTCAGTTTATTATATTGTAACCAACCAATGGTTTTAATGTCGATAGACTACTTACCTGCTAAATAACGTAAATATAAAAAAGTTTAATCACTTTTTGGCTAAGGCTTACTAACGCATACATTTTATAGTTACTTTATTTATAATTAATTCACATGACTACCAAGTAATTCGATCTCCTAAGTAATTTTTATCTCGATATAATATTAATATTGTACTTTACTCTTCAATTAATTAAATATACCTCAGGACTTGTTTTTAGGCTTGATAATGTTAACTGTCTATTTTTAAACTTTATTTTAATATTTTTTTAAATTTTAAAATATCATCTATTTATCCATATATACCGTTCAATAACTGCAACAATCGTGAGAATCATTATTAATTTATTTATGACTAATTCAAGTACAAAATATCAAGCAGTGTTTTTTTTAAGTCTATGTTATAAAATAAGTGCCTATTTTTTTATCAGAAGTGATTAAAGTATCTCATCTAAAATAAAGAAATTTATTTATATGTGAGCAGAAATATTAAATGCCACTTTAGGTATATTTATTACTTACTCAAAATATAAATCCAATTTTTATTTTAGTTTATTAGTAGCAAACGTATTAAATTGCTTACTTAATAACACAGTGATATAATAAATAGGTTAATTATAAAGTTATCAACGTTAATACTTTCTCTTGTGTACATTTACCTACCAATACAGTTAGTTTGTTTACTTACAATAATAATTATTATTCCATTGACGTCTATGATTTAAGAATAAAACAATAAAAATTAAATACTTATTTAGATTAGATTCCGCTATTATTTTGTATCGCTATAATTATTATAATGACACGTCAAACAGTGTGCCTACGAAATAATGCAACAGCATTTAACGATTTCTATATTATTGTTTTAATTTATTACACTATTTAGACTTCATGCAAAATCATTTTAACCGTTTAACTCTAAATATTAAATTATTTTTTATGTTTACTGTTATTCGTACTAATCGTATAGATGCCATTAACAACTTTAACATTCATTTGTATGCGTATAAATGCTTTATCAAGTTTCAATAACCATACAACTGATAATAGTTTTCAATTATTTTATAAACGTGTTTTATATACTCTCATGAGTCGTTTCATAAATACATAATTACGATGTTATACTAAAACTTCTATAACTTCGCTTGTTGCATCGTAATATATCTTTTATTATTTCAATGTACATATTAATATTGTTGTCTAAAAACATATCAATAATGCAAGTTTGTTAGTAACCAAAGCAATGGATTATAATAAAATAAAATAGAATTATGAATTATTATTTTACTAAAATTTGTTAGCAGGTTTACTTACTCAATTTATTATTAACAGTTTTAAAATAATTTTAACGTTTTTTAATTATATTTATTGTGAAGACTTCAATGAAAGTCAGATATGTATTTATTCGCATGAATTATTTTGCACGGAGTTAAAATATACTTACACCAACATTATAAAACCGTAATTCACATCATTATACTATAAAAACGCGTCGTTGCGCGAATCACGAAAGAGGAACATATTCCTACAAAATATAATAATTAAGATATAAAATATACATTATATTTTTTGTGGATACGTATTCATGCGTGAAATAACGATGATTACTATGACATCTTAACTAGTTTAATCTATTATTAAATAATGAAATTTTAGAATGACGTTACAATTTAATTTCAATGACATTTTACAATTTATTTTTTTCATTTCACAATTTGGCAAACCACTTAAACGTGACATTGGGATCAATATAACATTAACAACTTAGTTAATTAAAATTATGGCTGCGTCGTTAATTATGATCTGTATAAAATACTGATACACAGTTACTACGTCAATTTATTTATTTTGTTAGGTTTGTAATGCGACTATTTTAATAAGTAAAAGGTTGGATAGCAGGTGATCAAAATTGTGAACAGAGGTTTAGGGTTCGTATTTTGAAAGTCTGTTGGTGTCGTAAAAAGGTTCAATAAGTAATGAACGCGTTATATTAAAGTAAAGGTGCTGCCACAATAAGAAGTATGTTTTATGCATCCCTACCTATTTCGTTTTTTGAGATTACAATATCACGGTTAAAATTATAGACGAACGCGAAAAGTATGACTGAATTGGCATTTATTAGGTTTTCTTTATCTTTCGGAATCTAAAATATCTTATGATGTTTTTTTCACTTTTGAGTATTGCTGCGTTTGAATTGGGTGTCTCTTCGTCTTTGTCTAGGTACCCAAAGACTATTTTAGGATATACATTTAGATATACTCGTTTTTATTTCAGCTTACGGATTATAAAACAACATGAGTGTACTTTTATATATGTATAAGGAACTTAGCAATTATGATTAATTCGTATAATACGAAATAGTGATTTTATTATATAAAAGATCGGCTATTAATGACACTACGATTGGCAATATTGTATCGATGTAAGGCAAAGAAGGTCAAATAAGAAATGTAATATAATTATAAAACACCGGATATTAGGTTATTTTTTTAATTTTTTCTTTGTATGTATACCAACCACATCTAGGTAGGTAGGGAATTGGTCCTAGGGATAATCAAACGGGCACGCTAGCATATATATTATGATAGGTAGGTACGTACTACGTAGGTTATTAAAATACTACTAAGAGATACGTACATATAATATGTATAATTCATAATATTATAACGGCATTAGATGTAGGTTTGCGTTAAATTTATTTTAAGAATATTTAGGTTTGCGTTGAATTTATTTTAAGAATATTTCGAATACTCTGGTAACTAGGCTTATGAATAGGTTTCTTTTTAAGAAGTAAACAAGTGACAATAACCAAATTCAATTAGAGTAATAAGCAGGAGTTTTCGTTTTTATAGTTTTAGTGACTTAATTTCTAGGAAAATAAGGATAGCTATTCTGCGTAATTTATTTATTACGTTCTCGTTTTTACAGGTGATATGATATGATTATAAAAAATTAAATAAAAATCGAAAAGGTATTCTCCACCATTGAACATAGATTAAGTTTAAATAATTCAGATTTAAATAGGATCTCATAAGGTTATATATATTAACAATATTATACTTATTAGAAATTTAGGAAAATTATATTACGACGGAATAACACGTTAGAAATATTATCATGTAAGATATTATAAAATTAGTTTTCGTAAAATGGATTACAGAATACAAATACTTTATGAAATATACAAATATAAATATATATACAAATTAAATAACTTAATACACATAGGTTAATCATAAGATAATCTTTATAAAATTAAGTTAACCGAATATATTCTAAATAGGTATCATTAGTTAGAGCTTTTCATGCCCAAATGATTGTTAGGTTAGTTTGTCAGGGATTTTTTCTAAATTTCACGCTTGTAGGCTAGGTATAAGGACACTTATATAATACATACACACAATCGAACCACTTAGACGAACTCACACATTTAATTTGTTTAAAAATCGTGGTAGAGCCGGCACCATCCTAATCATTGTCCTAACAGCACTGTGTTTAATTGCAATGTTCAGGTGGAAAAGTGTTTTTTCTTCTGCCCGATTTCTTTTTACGCAACCAATCCGAACTGCATGAACAGTATTTCGTTACCTACATTAATTATTTCTTTTTCATTAAATGAGTGGAAATTAGTTTCTGTATGTGCTTCAGATTGTTCAAATGTAGCATGCTGGTAAAGTCTTTAACAACGTTGGTTTATTTTTATTGCAGTTCTGAAATGTGGGTTTGGTTAATTTCGTCTTTGTCCACTGCTAGCGTAAAATCTGTTTTTACCTTCTTTTGCTTCATGGGATTGATGTAAAGCTGTACATATTCCTCTGAAACGTACGCTTATTGTTACTAATTTACATTTTAAAATATCTAATGAATTTAATGTATTGTTTATATTATGCATTGGGATGTTCGTGTCTCCACGCTTTTAAACGCAAATATGAAATTATACATACATCCATTTAGTAGGCACGACACAATTCTAGCGGGATCGGTTTAGATACACAAGTTTTATATATATTTACACTGCTCGATGAGATTAACTTTTAAATACTTATGTAATATATTTTTTTCTTTAATATTATTTCAGGAGCTAAAATTAACTGTTCACGTATTTAATGCCACCGCTTTTCCTGCAGACCCCGTAAGGTTCCGTCGTTTACAACATGGCCGCCTGTCCCATCTACAAAACTATAGACACATAGTTTCATCAATTTGACTCGTTATCGTGGACGACGCAGGATGGACCCTAGATATTCACCAGTATTAATAACACCTCCGTAATTTAGAACAAAATAATTAAAATTCAAGGTATTAATATAGTTTTTTTAATTTTTCTTCATTTTTTTTGCGAAATACACTAACGTCATTGGGCACTTGTCAAGTCCCCTATATTTTTCTGATATTTGGTGCCCAATTCTGCTAATTTTTACAATGTCGAAAGCATCATAAGAATTTTCTCTTATTGTTAGTATCTTAATTATAATTATTTATTATGCGTCAGAGTCTACGTACCTAGTATGTATAGCAGAAACAAAACGTTTCTAGAACAACTGAACAAGTACATGACCGACTACATTCGACAGTTAAATTATTAGCAGAATTAAGGATATAATCATTCGAATGAAACAGTTTATAATATTAAATCCACACACTAATAGATTTATGATTAGCACTCATTTTTACGAAACACAAAGCATGTTAGAACATTTAAATGCCTCCCATTAATTGAAATGGTCCAAATCTCGCATCACCGTATCTATTGGTTAGCCCAAGTAGAGGACAGACGCACTTGTCTTAATATTCGAGATGCTTAGTGTAAATGTTAGTGTTAATTTATTGTACTAACTCACCTTAACGTATCGCCTTCAGTCTAGAACAATCTCATCTAACACCAAAGTTAAGAAACACGGACTTAGATTTAACTATTGCAAACTTATTTAATTTTTCAGATGTTTTATTATTATGTTGGCGGCGTCAGGCAGGCTTATTATCAGCGGAACGTAGGCAGCGATGTTAGTTTCAAAAGTCTAAGAACAAAACTTGGCAGCAGTAAACACATGAGGCGAATATGAGATTTATCTAACTAGGTAAATTAGGTATAACTTTATATATATTCATTAGCTATATATCTTTGTAATGCAAATGTTTCTGAAACTGATTATTATGTACTAGGACAAATAAGTCGTTCAATGTTTAAAATTTACCATAACAATCGAAATGATTGCGTTTTTTATTATTTTAGTGAGGGGTCAGAAAATATTTATAAACATGGTTTATTCTCATAGTTTATTTGTATTTCATTCGCATCATTAAGTTGTATTACATAAATTAGAGATTTAAGTTGAAATCAACGGAGTTCCAAGAATGTAACGTAGACCTAATGGAGTTACGATAGGTATGAAAATGAGCACATTAAACCGGGCGATGACTTAGATTATTTTATGATTAGAATACTTATAATATAATATTTATCACATTCAGTGTTTGACATCTTACAATATACTAGATTTAAATCGGAGTAAGGTTAGTAGGTAAGTTAGATTACGGCTTAGATATATAGTAATGTACTCATTGCAGCTGTTTTAACAGCCTCGTAAATTTAAGGTTTCTTCGTAATATGATAGTGTTAAGGTGTAGACGAGCGATATATCTAATAAGCTTGTGCTAGTTGTAGCCTAGGTTAGGTAGGATGGTAGCCCCTGGTATTTAGGGTTTAAACAGGCCGTAGATTCAGGATGTCCGTATTAGACTCCACAAAACGAATCTGGAAGAAGCCTAATTTGTTGGCAGGCTTAGATTAAAACTCCTAAACTCTCAGGCGTGGCTTTTCCTAGCTATACTTAGGAATGTAGGTTAAAAGTTAGATAAGGTTTAATTAGGATTGTTCTTGATAACATTTAGAAGTAACTTTCAATAATACTTAGAGGTAGTATTTGGCTGCTATTAAAATGTGTTTCTTTGCAAGTGTTAGGTTAAGTAATTTTAAATTACAGCAGTGTAGCGATTAGGTATAATAGTTTTAGTCAAGTCATTCGCTTCGGATTTTATGCCCTTGATTGCAATTTTCTGCCAAATAACAGCTTAGAGGAACTCGATAATACAATCTGGAATTCATACACTTAATCAATAATTTGTATACATTTTAATAAAATATTATATTTTTGTACTAAAAATTGGTCTGTCATATTCAAACATTATTTTATGTCTCGATTGTATCTGTCCCCGAACAAACATCAATTAAAGATTTTTTATAGATGTTAATTTTTTAAACAATAATTTTACTATTTTGAAAAAGTAAATTCATTGACGTCTGTAAATCGTTGTAAATTTGATTAATAAATCATTAGTAATCAAAGTATTAATTTTGTTTCTCTTTGTGTAAATACTTAATATTTCCCAAACCATTTATAACTTCTCAACAGAATACATATTTACTGTTTTTGATCAAACTTATATAAATATTTTAATGGCAATATTTAAAGATTTAGAAACTCACATTTATTAGATACAATATAATTTCTAAAAACTCTCTTATTAAATTGTTATTGTTTTTATAATATATTTATTATTTATTTTAAATAAATATATTAAGAGGTAAATATATAAATTCGAAAATAAATTTACTTACTTATAGTTAGTTTCGACTTGACTCGACTTTCAACAAATTATCTCACATTGAAAATAATGATAATGATAGGACATCGTGATTACGACATGAATGACATTAGAAATAGATATGCAATTTTTATTTAATTAAGAAATTTAGACATTAATGCTAACTATGATATATTATCAACCGATTTTATTTATCACAGTAGATAGGATGACATTTTATGGATAAGGCTGCATAGCTTGTAGCAACATCTGAACACATACGTATAAAACTTAAGCACTATACTTGCTTAAACTAGAAAATAGTTAAGAACAAATATTATATTCTTGTATTATATTTTTAATTAAGAATCCAATCGTCAGCTAAACAAACAAAAGGGGTTTGAAGGTTTTGGCCCTAAAATCAGCCGCCATTTTGATTTTTTTTCAGAATCGCGGTGCACAACAAAAGTTATATATTTAGATAGAGGACACTTATACAAACAAAAAATGTTATATAACATAATATCCTAAAGCGTCAGGTTTCGGAGTTATTCACTGAAATATAAGTCGAAAACAACAAGGATTTTTTTGTTTTTTTTCCCTCCAGGTAAGCATATTGAACTATTGAGGTAATAGAAACGTTATGAAACCTTTATGGAGAAGAAACAAATGAAGAATAGACATTTTTTAAATAAATAATTAAGCACGGCAATTCATAGTTCGTTTTTTAATCCCAGAGACTAATCTGACAAGTGTAATGTCAAACTTCTATACTAAAAAAAAACGAAAACACAAAAGACTTAAATGTCAGATTAGTCTCTGGGATTAAAAAACGAACTATGAATTGCCGTGCTTAATTATTTATTTAAAAAATGTCTATTCTTCATTTGTTTGTTCTCCATAAAGGTTTCATAACGTTTCTATTACCTCAATAGTTCAATATGCTTACCTGGAGGGAAAAAAAACAAAAAAATCCTTGTTGTTTTCGAATTATATTTCGGTGAATAACTCCGAAACCTGACGCTTTAGGATATTATGTTACGTAACATTTTTTGTTTGTATAAGCGTCCTCTATCTAAATATATAAGTTTTGTTGCGCACCGCGATTCTGAAAAAAAATCAAAATGGCGGCCGACCTTAGGGCCACCCTCCATACAAAAATCTTCTAACCCCTTTAGTTTAAGTGGCGAGTAACTAAACAATTAGGTATCATATCTAGTCAACCTTTACTAGGCAGGTAGGGACATGACAAATTAAATACCTACCTACATTTTTAGTCAAAAATGAGAAATTAAGGTTTTCATAGGCAGGTTTTTTTTTCTTTTGAAATGCGAATACCTTATCTTACTGACTTTGAAATAAATTCTTCCCTATCCCGACATATTTTCGATCTCCTTCTGTAGGGACTTTATTAAAGGGATAAATATGGTTTATTAGAAGTGACTATATTTAGAGTAATTTAATTCGTTAGGATTTCACCTTATTAATTGACAAGACTACTTTTTAGTTAGTGGGAGGAGGGGATATAGTTAGAATTCTTTAGTATATACATTAGTACACTTTACGCGGCGTAGATTTGGGGGTAAAGGGTAATAATTACTTTTCCACATTTTTTGGACTGACTAACACGATTTTTAGAGGACATTTTTGTCTTCCCTTCTCTAAACACGACCAACTTTATTGTAAAGTAGTATTTAATAAAAAATTAAAATATATGTAAATACTATTTTTGGGGTGCATAGGTAAATATGACAAGTTTGATAGACTGACAAAAATCCTAGAAGAATCCTCTCTTATTTGTAATAATTCTAATTAAAATGTCTCTCGACATTTCATTTCTTATTGTTCACATGTCTTCAACATGCAAATTATAGGTCCCTGATAGGTCCCCGACATAGGTAACTTTTGCCACGACAGCGTGGGTTATAAATTTTTTATTGTAAAATTAAATAAAAAAAATAAATCTGCTGAGTTTCTTGCCGGTTCTTCTCAGTCGATTGTAGGTTCCGAACCGGTGGTAGTTTTTTTTTAAAACACCTCATCAAGGTGAAAAATATAAACAAGAGAATGTAAATGAAATAATAAAAATAATAAATAAACGAATTTTCTTACCCTATCTGCTGTTTTAATTATGTATTCCTTAACCATGCAGAGCCAATGTAAAACTAAATAATAAAGTACAATTTTTTTATAAATTATTAATTTATATAGGTACCTATTTCATTTTTGGTATAAATTTTTATTGAGTTTTCATTGGCTCTTTGCATAGATATGATCCTTTCCAGAAATATAGGTGACATTACCAACACAATGACACAAACACACAATAAACATACCTAACACACAAAATACAGGACAGTCTTGCTTACCTGCAAACAATCGTAATGTGGTTCTGATGGAGTATCTCTGAATTGATGCCAAAGCTGAGCTTGAAAATATAATTGGCATGGTAACTAAAACAAGATCTGGCTGAATATGGTGTTCCTAGTCGCGATGGTGGCAGAAGACTTAAGGGTCGGTGACATGCGTAAGTATGAGTTATGACAAATATCGTAAGTATCTGATTCAGGACCGATGTTCGTTAGAACAGACGAGTTCAGAGAAGCCTTCTGGCAAAAGATTGGTAGGCTGAGTTGATTACTGACCTAGGTAATTCTATTAGAAGACTGAAACAAACACCTGGCTGGTTTTTGTCGTCTATTCCTATGGCCATTTCACATTACTTGGTTTAAAATGGGTTCGATTCCCACATTTAACATTTTCTGTCAGCAACGGCCAAAACACATACCTACACACGATACGACGTCGTATCACGAAGCGATATCGTGTCGCGAAAATCTACGACGTGAATCGTAGAAATTCACGACGCGACGTCGCAACGTGCCACGATGCGACGTCAAATAGTGTGTATGTGTTTTGGCCCTATAGTACGACCATAATAATTATGTAGTTTTCACGACACGAAGTGTCGTGCAACGTACCACGATGTGACGTCATGTCGCGATCCAGTGTCGTGTCGTGTGTATTGTTTTGACCCATAGGGAGCAATCAATAGGTAAACGAATAGTGAAATATACAAAATCAGACCTAGCTTGTATAGATACTATTAGATCGTCACAATCAGTCTAAATAATGTTCCCTCTGCTGAGACTCAGGCATTCTTTCAGTAAAAATGAGTAGGTCGTGACTGGCTTTAGTAATTAGAATTACCTGTGCCAAAAAACTAAATAGATATTTCGTATGAGATGATTTTACGGTTAGCTCAGCATAACACGATGTACTATGGGGTTCAATGCCCTTTTGCCGCATGGACAAAGTAAACTTGAGAGTAGGTATCTTCGTGACCTGTATAAAGAATCTCTTAGATTTAAAATGCCGCAGCGCCATCTGTAAGAATGTGATATCGAAAAAAGGCAACTACTATCAAAGTTGAGCAGTCTCTTGCTAGATGGCGTTGATTGTCAATAGCAGAACAAACTCCCCGAAACGAACTACAATGCACCAACAAATATTATACAGCGCCATCTAGTTGTAATGCTTATATTTATATGTGCCTAGAAAACAGTACAACTTTGATAGCGCACCACGGACTTGATTGCTATGGCTAGCAAGCCACGTCTTTTTTTTGCAAAGTTAGCAATTGGTACTTTGTTTTCAAGTAATTACTGCTAGGCACATCCTTTACTTGTAACGCCATCTAGCGCCGCATATAGTTATTTGGTTGGTACTCTCAATAGATGGCGTTGACATCCTCAAAAAACATTCGCCCGAGTTGGCTGACCAGTAAAAGACTAGATTTTTAACTCGTTACATTTTAAGTCAAGTCCAAAGAGAATTAAATTGGTCAAGTCCTAAGCAGAACTATTGTACCTATCATACTTTGGAGTTATCCTGATAGTTCACACAAGAAGGAAAAAGTTCCATACCATTCAACTATCCATGTTTCGAATCGTCACAATATTTTTATGTTTAGGCTTTTATATTTCAAACATGAGGCATATTTTGTTGGGCTGTTTTGTTGAGGTATGCGACTTCTACAATATCTGAGGTTAATCTAATGCTTTCGTCTTTCATGTAATTAGTCCGGAGTAGGATAGAAAAGCCCATCCTATGTCAACATTACTAAAACTTGAGAGGAATAGGGAAGTAGGTTAGGTGTAGGATGAAGGAAGCTCCCTACAATAATCCTCGATCTGATAGTTATGATAAGGCTAGATACTTCAATAAAACATACGCAGATAAATGTGTAAAATTATTTATATTGCATTATAATAATTAAAAACTGTCACAACAAGGAATTGCCACGAGCCTACCTTACACAATCGCAACTTACGAAATACTTAGCCTAAGTTCACTTACACTTAACTTAGTCGACTTAACGTTACATCACATGTAGAACGAGATATCATTTTTTTATAATAAGTAACAATAGCCGAGGATACTTGTAACACTTCGCTCCGTTCCCACCAAAACTTAGAAGTAACTTAGCGCCTATCAGAAATCTCTCGTAAGCTTATAATATTTGACTCTATTATAACAACTAGAAGGATTCATAAGCAAATACAACAATAGATTATTATGCGTACAGATATAAAATGTTATGTAAAGATGATCAAAAAGGTTCCAAATACGCGGTAATACAGTGATCAAAAAGTGTACAATAAATACTTATTGATAATGACGCGTGTGCAGTCAGTCGGTACGGAGCTAGGCGCGCGCCCGGCGCTCGGCTCGTGTCTTATCTCTTGTTTTTGTTCTTCATGGTGAGACGTCGCCAGAAGCTGGTCTTCTCTGCGGGAGCCTGCTCCTCCCGCGCCTCCTCGCCCCGCGTCTCTCCTCGCAGGATGTCTAGGAACGTCGGGTCGTTCTTGCGAACATTCTTCTCGATTTTCATGGATTCCGCGCTCAATTCAGCCTTCAGTTTCTCAGGGCTCGTGTTCTCGACCTTAAACTCGTTAGGGTCTTCAACGAACGCCTGCTGAAGGTCGCGCATGATCTTTTTCCTGATAGTCTTCTTCATACTGAGGTGTCTCTCTAGTGTTTTGACATCGCCGTTGGGGTACGTGCGGTAGTCTTCCTTCTTTTTCTTGGACTTCTTTGTTTTGTCGTCAGTGTCGTCGAAGGTGTTCTTGGCATCGTACTGCTGGTTGAGGCCGAAGATGTCCCGCAGGTGGGGGATGGCCCGCTCTGACGTCATGGTGATCGAAGGCGTTGCTCCCGCCCGATGTGTGAGATCACAGACACCTCATCATGAGATCTGGAAAAAGGAGAAAAACTAATATTATTATGTGATAATTATGCCAAACAAACTTGCTTATGCTATACCTACAGCCAATAATAATTATTCTGGTAGTCGTTCAATCCAATATGTCAATTTGTCACAGAAAGCGAGTAGTGTACAATGATGGGACAATAGACGATATCGCCCACGTTTTTGTCACACAAGCTGAGCAGATTTCTAGACACAGCACCTAAGTAACAAGCACATCGCCTAGTAAAATAAATGAGCTGTCCCACTTCCCTTCGCTAATTGACATTTACTTGTGAATAGACATATAGAGCATGGCAGACACCAACTGCTACAGTCTACATAATATACGAACCAATACGTTAGTCAATTGTATCCTTAACAATCACACGTCTTCAGCAAACAGGAGGAAACCAATTTGGTTGGAGATACAATTTGAATACAAAATAGATTGTATTTGCTCGCCGTATCCCTAAATGAAATTGATGATTCTTGTGTGTATTCTATGTATAATAAATGGAGGAATACATTTAGAAAATCTAAACGATACAAGTAAAGAAACATTTGAATTGAACCTAGAAATAGTTCAATTTAATAATAATAATGACAAGAAACTCGTAAATGCCACATTAATATGACTTAACGCTTGCATTTTAGAAACTATCTAGCCGAACATTTTCGTGAAAGTGAATTTCTCAAGTCTGTAGAAGCCGACTGCCGAGTACGTCAGATATTAATTCTGTGTAGTGTTTGTTCGTAACAATGGCGATGATAAAGAACGGAGGCTGCGGTCCGTAACCGATGTACAGTGACTAGGGTAACAACTTCCCTTCTTGGTACGGACTTGCGAGCAAAAAAGTTCAAGCAAAGGTATAAATTATAACTGTGGAATCATCGTTGCTTGATGTTAATGGCTTTAATGGAAAACTTATGTATGAAGCTATTAATAGCTTTGTAGTTGAAGAAGATAACTTGAGAGTAAAGTTCTTCGAACAACAGGTGGTAGTTAAAGAGCTTTCACAAAATTCTTCAGCTGGAAATCTTGTGTGTTGAAGTTGTACTGGCTACTACCTAAGTTTTGGTGCAAGTTCAAATTCTCGCCAATTTTCGCACCTCGTCGACATACTGCATTTGCAAAGAATCAGTTGGAGAGTTTTAAATTAATATATTTGTAGCGGAAAATAAAACTTTTTTAATTTCATTCAATAGTAATTATATGACTACTGAAGCAGCAAAGACTTAAAAAAAAACTTAATCATCTAAATTCCACCTCTGAAGAGAATAATATTTATCTCTTGAGAGGTGCAATTCGCTACCTAGTTTACAAGCAACAGCTTTTTGTTTCCCTCTTAACAATATTCTCGCAAGAACTCCATACAAGCTAGTTAGCTAAAACGTTGGCACGGAAGCGTTTTGCGTTCGCGTGTACAGACATCCGCAGACTGCATTGTGTTCAGAATCAGAATATAATATAGTGCGCTCGACTGCACCCTCCTCGCCAACGCCGCTCACTGACAGGGCTGTCGTATTGTCCTCGAAACGTCTCCACTTTATGACATTGTGAGGGATCTGGTATTCTCACGAAGTGGTACTGATGGGCTTTGTTTATTGTAAGTCCTCTAGTAAGTGCCGATGTTCTGTCTTGTTCATTTCAGTTTGGAGTGGATATGATAGATCTCAAAACGGTGAAGGAAAACATCGTAAGGAAACCGGTATTTCCTTGAACCAAAAATTCGAAGACATCTACCAACCCACACTGGGCCCGATTGGTGGATTGCAGCCCATTAGCTCTCACAGAGTGGAGGCCTGTATCCCAGCAGTGGGAACATTATAGTGGCTGATTATGCTATGGTAGATCTTGAATTCGCTTTTTCCTGAAGTTTCTTTTTTGACATTTTTTTTACAATTTGCAGTTTAATCCTTAGAATTTATAGCATCTCTAGAAAGATACAAAGTAATAAAATTTTCCCTAGGGAAAAAAAAAGAGTTATGGGAAGGCTAGATCTTCCTAATAACAAATACCGTTGAGCGGCCCTTGCCACCCGAAATCATGATAAATGTGAGGCAACAAGAAAAATCGCCAGCCCTGTCCGCCGTCGAACAATGCGAAGCGTTTAGCGCCATTTCGTACATTTTCTAACATATAATACAGAGCACAGCTCTTCCACAAATTGTTCGTGAATCACTTTCTTTACTTTCCTAGCTAATTGTGCCAAAGCTGCCACCTGCATACCAGTACATAGGTACCTAACAAATTCGTTGTTTGAAATCTTCGTTTCTTACACTAACATTAGGGCATTAGCCTAAATGTTTGGATCTATAGGTATTTCGTTGAACTACTTCAAAAGGAAGTTCTGTTTACCATCATCGTCAGTATATATTATTAAGTTTCACTATTTTAAGAGTCATCAGTGCGGGCTGGATGTATGTACTCGATCTGTTAATAAAAATCTGTGAATCAGCGCATCAATGCAGCAATCAGCGCTGATAACTTGGAATTAAGAATTGTTCATATTCTCTTTAATTACTGGATATATTTTGAGAAGCTATCTACAAAAGAAAATACAGTTATCTTAAAGTCTCGTTCTCTGTTTTCCAACAATATACAAAATAAACAGCAGCACTAATATGAGTGTGTCAAGTTTACTGCCGGCACCCTACAATAAATCCATGGTTCGTCAATACATCTCGCTCGCGAGTCGTAACAGCTGACATTAACATTGGCCGGGGTCACTGCACTTTACCTAACTCTAGCCACACATGATCGTGGCCCGCCATCTTGTGCGTGTGACGTCATCCACGCCGGTTACGATATTTTGTGTTGAGATTTTTTTGTGTATAATTTTCGTTTTGTAATTCAAATTGGTCAACGACTTTATCGATGTTGGTAATAGTTGGGGAATGCAGAACCGGGATTTTTGGGACCTTCTGGCTAAAGAAGCGGGATTCCCGGTACTTTCGATACTTTCGGGAAATGATACTTCGCGTTTAGAATATTTCTAATTTGGCGTGGAATACACTTGCTACGTAGTAGTAGAGTTGAAAGTGTTGAAACGGACAAAGTAAGAGAAAGACGAAATGACAGGGCAAGATAAAAACATTTCGCGATTTCCCGGTAGTTTCGGTTCCCGGATTTCCCTGGACTATTCACTAGTAATAGTGTTGTCTTTTTGTTCGTTACAACTGTTTTCGACAGGTTGTCTTGTCCTGATGTTTTTTTTTTCAGAGTGATGTGATGGCTGTGATGGCATCATGAAACTTCTAGGAGTTCCATTTTTCTTCATACATTATTCATGTTTTTCTTTTTTGAAGTACTTACGCTTTGATCAATAATTTCTTAATCTTCACACACACATACTTAATCAGCCTATAATGTTCCCACTGCTGGGACACAGGCCTCCTCTCGGTGAGAGGGAGTGGGCCGTAATCCACCACGCGGGCCCAGTGCGGGTTAGTAGATATCACATGTCTTCGAATTTTTGGTTCTAGGACATGCCGGTTTCCTCACGATGTTTTCCTTCACCGTTTTGAGAGCAGTGGTGATCTCAGAGGTAAGTCGCGGTCGTTATCACTGGGCCACCACTGGGTTTCACTTGCAATCTTCATCATCATATACTTATACCTACTTATACCTACCTACGTAGATTCTTTAGAAGTTTGCTTTTCCGTTACAATATTTCAAATTATTTGTTTGGCAAATAAGACCCAGCATCGTTTCTCAGACCACTTCCACGTTTTACCTTGCGAGGTTACCTTTTATGCAAATTATGTCTGACGCGGGAAATCCACGCTCACAGGGAAAATATGCATTTGAAAATGGAACTTTTATATCCTTTTCAACGTACCTACAGACAGCCTTTTAGTATTTGCCAGCACTTTGTAGAATATTAAAAAAGTTTCTTAGGTAGGTATGTACTTTGCTTGTGGCTTCATTTTGTTGATATTTTGTATTCAAAGATACAGCAAAGCTAGATAACGACTTTTTTATCTTTGGTTATTTTACTATGTTTATTATTTAGGGAAGGTTCACATCTGACGGAAGATGCGTCGGGCGTAACATCGATTGCGTCTATTTATTCGCTCGACGCACTAACGCATCATCGGTTGAGTGTGAACGGTCAAGTGTTTTTCTATACATTTGTCTGTTCTGGCGTTACGCGACCGATAATACGCGACGCATCTTCCGTCAGATGTGAACCTTCCCTTAGGGCATTAAATGAAAGATCTATGTCAATCTACTGAAGTTATGCGTAAACATGTACCTATTCAAATTAAAAGTTAAACTTTGGTTATATCGGTCCAACCGAAAAACAATAGACGTTTAGTATGCGTAAACCGTCGTTCAAGGTGGACAGAGCGTCAAGCTGTTGACTTTATTCGCGGGTTAATCTCTCGTTAATCAGTGGTTAAAATGTTCAGCAATCTACAACCGCCGCGACGAGTAAACACGCCGCCGAATCGCTGACACGATTGTTACGCTATATTATGTAGGCCCGTAGGCAACTGGGCCACAGATTGTTTGCCGACAACCATCAGGGAACGCCATTTTGTCCGAATCAGAACACTTTTTATAAATACGCTTTTGTTTTCGTTCCGAATTTAAACGAGGTTTTATTCCTTTTAATTAGAATTGGAATTCGGCATCGGATTCGCTGGGTTTCTAATTATAATTATTTTTGATTGGTTCTCGTAAAGTTGGTGTTATGGTAAAATTGGCAGTATCGATTTTTTGTTGTATGATCAACCTGAACACATTCTGAGCAGCTGAAAAACTCACATTGCGACTTTTTTGCAGGTGTGATCGTGCATTTTCATTATTGGTGATTTTTGTGAACTTTTTTTTAGAGGCTAAGTAATATATCAATTGAGTATTTTGAACATAAAAGTCCACCTAAAGCAGACTTAAGATGGCCTTTTATCTTCAGAAAGGTCTGTAATCAAATAATTTATCTTCATTCCATTTCACTTAAACCGTACCACACCGGTAGGTAACACGAAAGTTCAACAAAGCAAGCATGTAGGTAACTTTGGATTTGTTAATAAAACTAATTGCATAATTGCATTATCGGGGATGTGTACGGCTGCCTTATGACGTAAACTGCTTCGTCTGCAATAATTACTGGGTTGCCATACATGTGCAATTTACTTAAATTACACTAATGTACGCTGTATTATGACATGAGGCGTTGTGAGGCGTATTTGCACATTCAGAATTCAGTTTAGAGTAGGCAGTTATTGGATTAGCTAGGTAGCACACCGACCTCATGTAGTTTTATGATTATTATTTATTTTTGACGTGTAAAAGTTTCAAAGAAAAATATTATTGATATTTTATGCAGGTACCTACTTACAGTCACCAAAAGAGATAAGTAACTAGGGTCGTCGGATATAGTTAAAGTTTGATAAGAAACCGATATATGTTTTCGAATGAAATTAACTGTTTGTTTTCTAATTTCTATTAATTAAGTTAAATTTTATTCGAAAACGTCCATGGTTTACTAAACATCAACTTTATCCGACGACGCTGGTTACTTATCTCCTTTGGTGACCGTACTTAACATTTTTATGTAACATTTTATGGTATGGTTTGAAGGACACACAGAGTGGATCAAAAATACACCCTGTATAGGTACCTATAGTATAGGTAGATGATGAATTTTCGAGATGGATTGCAGAGTGAATACTGAAACTCATGAAGTGGAGTAAAGTGGTCAAAGGAGCCTTTAGATCGATTTTGGCGGAAAACATATCTGCATTTTTAGTAGCTTATAGAACCTGATAGCTTTGGCAACATCCCTGTAGGTAGAATAGTGTACAGACGCCAACACATCAAGCTACCCGATACTGTCAAATTTTCCCAATCAACTGTAAACCCTAAGCTTTAGCGATAAAGTTGAAAATCTATTAAAGTAATTTGACAGATTGTAGTAGCTTGATGTGCTGGTGTCTGTACATTATTATTATTACAGAGATGTATTTTTTGCCAAAGCACCGGATAATAGTGCTTCTGGTATTCCGATAATCCTTTAAGGGTCGGTTCACATCTGACGGAAGGTGCGTCGCGTATTATCGGTCGCGTAACGCCAGACCAGACAATTATATGATAAAACATTCAACCTTACACACTCAACCGATGATGCGTTAGTGCGTCGAGCGAATAGGAAGTTACACCCGACGCATTTTCCGTCAGATGTGAACCGACCCTAAAACCAAGTTACTGTCATGCATGATTTCACTTAGTTGAAATCCCATGCCAAAAATACATCCACCATATAGGTATAAGATCTAAGCATTTATTAGGTGCTCGTGAATAACACAAGACTAACTACCAGATACCGTTATGCCATTTAATTAAAACAACTCTGCGGTTTTATCGAGTAATCAGACCTAGATAATGATGTGATTACTAGTCCTTGTCTAAGACAATCATCATATTTCCTGACATTGTGGATTCTTGTAAATGGCGTGTCTATTTAAAAATAGTACCTACCTATGATTTCGAATAAAACAAGCGAAAATCGTTCCAGCCATGCTTTAATCCAAACAGTTTAAGTCTTACCACTAAACAGTTTTAAAACCACATAATCTTCAGACAGAAAAATATTCTAGCTCTTATACTAAAGTAGGACATAAAATATGTCTTAGAACGAATAAATCCAACTGCATTTCGCGTCTAGACCGAAACTGGAAGCGAATGCCTGCCGCACCGAGATAATAAAACGTCTCAAGCGAGAAAATCGTAAAACCTGCATTTGTACAGGAAATATTTTTAAGGTATGTAGAAGGAAAAGATGTCCGGTATATTTTGGAGCATAATGTTATTGTCGTTGTAAAGGCAAATGTACAACTCCGATTCTACAATAAATCCCTGCTTAAATTCAAAAGGGCCACAAGTCGAAAAAATTGTAAATCGAATCTAATTTTTTCGACTTGTGGCCCTTTTGAAATTGATACGATTTTTGCTAGGATTTGTAATTTTTTCGACTTGTGGCCCTTTTGAATTTAAGCAGCGAAATGTAGAATACCTAATTGTATGTTGTACAGACGCCAGCACATCAAGCTACCCGAAACTGTAAAATTTTTGCAATTAACATTGAACCTTATGCTTCAGCGATAAAGTTGAAAATTTATTAAATTGTAGTAGCTTGATGGTGCACAAATACATAACATCACGCCTGTAATCCCCGAAGGGTTAGGCAGAGGTGTGCCTTCACGGTGAGATTTTTACAGAATCGACATGCTGTAGAAGGTATAGCCACAATTCGCCAGTTATGTTTCTGTGCAACGATTCAACTTAAAATGGTAGAGTGCGCGCAAAATAAGCCTGCGCGCGGCCGAAATCGCATCGGAAATAATCGTTTGCCGCCATCTGGTCGTTTAATATCAGGTGTCAAGAGACTGTGCTGTGTTCCATGTTTTCTAAAGTAAATAATTGCCATCATTATGCCGAAGATGTCGACTAATCTTGAATTCAAAAATCGCGCACAGACTTATCATGCGCGCCCTCTACAATGACAGCTTAGAGCTGTCAAATTAGATGACGTTATTAAACTTCAGCTTGTAGTCATCATGCATGAAAGGTCTTGTATAAAAAGTTTTAGTTTATCATTCAAATGCATACTAATATTATAAATGCGAAAGTGTGTCTGTCTGTCCGTCTTAAACCACTGAACCGATTTAGGTGAAATTTGGTTTGGAGATAGTTTGAGTCCCGGGAAAGGACATAGGATAGTTTTATCCCGATTTTCCCACGGGATCAAGACTTTATGCGGGTGAAACCGCGGGGCGCTGTTAGTTAATAATAATCCCAGCCTATAATGTCCCACTGCAGGGCAAAGGCCTCTTCCCATACAGGGAAAGCATGAGCATTGATCACCACCCTTCAATGCGGAATGGCCATTTCAAACTTATTTACTGACTTATTAGGTACTAACTTAGGTACTAAGTCCAGAAAGCCAATTCTCGTAATTTAAAACGTTCAAAATCTAGTCGCAGTCTCATCTCGGAGACAAACCAATTTCAAAAACTTGTCAAAATTTAGGGAAATCAGAGGTATTTTTGACAGATTGGACTGAGATCAGACTGTGAACGATCTTAAAATTACGAGAATTACCCCTCAGGTTTCCGTACGATGTGTTCCTATGAATGAAGAGGTAACTAAGATTTACTACAAGTTTCGATGTATTATAGAAATGATAAAATAGTAATTTCTTGCTTTGGGTATCTGCTAGGAATATAACAATACTTTAGGATACCTAATGTTTTTTTAATATTATATTTCAACTATAAGAACAATAAACCATCACAATACTGAACTATCGTACCTTTTCCGCCGCGGCCAAATAATATCTTGTTATATTAAATAGGTGTTGAAATAAAATATGATACCTACGTAACTGAATCGAAAATATATGTTGCACTTGCATGAACAACTTTTACGTCCTTGTGGGTTTTCACAGAACTGTAGTATAAAGCTGTTTGTATTTGTACAAGTGTAAAAACAAGAATAAGAACAATGTGGTTTATCGCCCCAGACGACGAACTATTTAATTCTTTACAAATATTATAACTTATAAGAGAATATATGTATATGGCTGAAGGTAGATGGAATAAAAGGTTTTATTTAACGAATTGTTGTAAAGAAGTTGTATTCATGCAAATTAATAAATGATGCCATAACGAAAAGTAAAGCGGGCATGAAATTCAGCTTCCTCAAATTCAAACAGCGTTTAATTTAATTTGTTCATGATTTGGTCAAGAATTTAAAAACATAGAGAATAGACAATTATTATTAATAAAGTTGATTAGAAAGCATGACTGCCTTCAAGCTGCAGTAGCAGTTCAAGCACTGTTTAATTCTCACTCATCCATAATCATAAATTATTATTGAAATCCCCTTAGAGTCTGGTCTGATAGAAAAATCTTTCCAAACAGACCAATCGCTCTTCTCGATTGTTGCTTTATACATACCTACGTACCTATATAGAGTAGGTATGTGAATGTATCTATTGAGCAAGACATCAGTCAGTCTCACAATCACATCGAGTATCAATATCACCGCACAGAAAGTTGCCAGTGTTGCCACTTTCTCACGCATTCAAGCAAAAAGTTGTGAAACTATGCGAATGTATTATCAATTTATCACTTATCAAACAAAGTGTATCTGTCGTATTCCAACAGTTATTTATCTTGTTTAATTAATGTATTCACAGAGGAATGGTGAAGCGTCGCGCCCTAATTGTCACACGCACGCGCTGGCAACACCACACCGCGCGGCGGGAAAATTGTGGAAATTTTTACTTTTATTTTCGAATGGCGTCAGGATTATGAGTTTATGTTGTAAATTAGAAAACGTTAAGGTAAAAATTTCGTTTTGAGGTCGAAATTGAATTAAGTTTTCCGGAAAATATAAGCAGAGTACTAAACAAAGCGCCGTTATTGCGATGGTTTAACTACCTACCTTTTAAACTATCTGACTTTTGTAAAGTATTTGTATAGAATAACTGACTTACAAAAGAAAAAATGTGCAATCAGTCGAAGACATTCCATTTTATATTCCTACTGAATTTTCACACAAAATATAGTATCCCAAGTAAGTACTTATAGGTAGATCAATACTTTAAATGGGACACATATTTTAGGTCACAGTATGTGGAGGGTTCAGTTATATCAGTCTACCAACACTATCTGTTGATTGTCACCCTATTTTAATGACGTCAACGCAAGCGGCTGCCCGCAGGAAGTTGCGTACACGCATCCAAATCACTTTTATTTCCTTTTTTTGTAAATCGCAATAAAACATATACGGCGCTAAGTAAGTATCATAAGTAAAATTTTTTCGTTTTGGTTTTTATTCGTGTGAAATATTAAGGCGCTGATGTTACAAAAAATGCATAATAAATTATTAATGATGTTTGTTGATTCGTTTTTCCTTATAGTCGGGGTTATTATGCTGTCTTACAGGTTTATAGAGAACTAATGACTCCATATCATATAACTAAGTGATCGAGTGATGTTTATGACTATGACTGACCAGAAATTATGCAATATCTACTGGTACAATTAGAAAGGATAGTAGTTTTTTAATAGCAGATGAGACTAGTTGTAACAATACGTAGATTCTTTCTACACAAGACAAATATATACCTAAAGACAGGTGTATCAATAACTCCCGGAGGTAAAGTTTATTAAAGACGATAGCGAAAAAAATTTTTTTTATTGTGATCTTGCTCTAAATGGCCTTGTTTATAAACGACGAAACATACCCATCCATCTGTCAATTCCCACACAAGTACTTACTAATATAATCAAGTCATCTACACATGTAACGTTGCGACATGCTCGACAGCAGCAATTGTTTACCTCATAGAGGCATCATAACCCATTTACACCGCAATAAACAATAAAAATTTATGGGAACATGGACATTCTCAATCTCAAGTACCATAGTCCATAGTATTGTAAAGGCGGAGTTTTTTATATGGGAATGCACTAGTTTGGTAAAATGTTCTCAAAAAAGGCCCTGTTGGAAGGTCCTGTCGGACAGAGAACGGACAAAATGCTTTTCTCAAATAACTGAAAAGTCTTTTTTTTATTTTTCCAAGTAGGTATTCCTTTGACCATCTTTCCTATTTGACTATCCGTAGCTTCTAAACGAAAGACTCATCTCAAAAACATGCCACACTATCAAGGTTGAGATAAAGGCGATTAGATTAACGAAAGGTCAATGAAGAATAGGAGATGGCGCAGAACAGGAGGACTTGACGACGGCTTGTAAAGGCCCTGTACACCAACTTTTGGATAACAACACAACAGCATCTAAAAAAGTCACACTGCACAAAGGTTTAATAACAAAACAAAACTCAAAAGAGCAGTGTGTCGGTTACAGAAGCTGTGACGATTCCCACGAGTCGAGTTGGATAATCACGTTACTTAACCAATGTTCATTGAATTGCGCAAGTCAAGGCGAGACGTGTGATCATGAGTACAATGCTTTTGTCAACCAGAGATAGTAGAGTTGGGCTGCTGTGACCTTCTGTGAGCGACGACGTCTTCGTAGAAACGAATATCGTCTGATAAAGTAAGTGAAATTTTTACTGCTCCACCGTTATACCTCTGAGGAGTATTTAATGAATTTTCAACGGTTTTTATACTCATGTTGACATTGACATTAATGGAGAAGCCTCTGCAGTAATTGGTTTTGGGAAAAAATTACCTAGTCAAAATGAAAGCACGTAGCTAAGTACTTCGTTTTGCCCTTTCACTGAACTCTTGAGATTTACGTTCTAAAATACATTGAGATAGTTATGTATATATTATAATAACTTGGTGTTGTTATTTCTTAGATTCACATACTCGAAAATCAGGTTCATGATTGTCTAAAAGGGATCTAGAATTACAAGGTAGAAAGTCACTTGGAGTTCTTCTTCTGCTCATAAATAAACTGAAGGTTAGTCTGTGGCTCACGTTCTAAAAAATGTATCAATTCGTGATACGCAGCCATTAACATTTCCGGAATTGAGTTGGGTTTCAAATCTTTTTAACTCTATCTTTTGCTAGAAGTCCTCGCCCCAAATCTACAATGACCTTTCACAAAAGCTTTTGTCTGTAAAACTAACAGTGATTAATAACAAGTCTGAAGCACTGTCAAAGGTTGTCAGCCACGTTAAATGATTTTACAAATGGCGGCCGAATCTGTCAGAAAAGTCATCCGTTAAAAAGTTTACTTTGCATTTCGTTAATAGCTGTAAAACGAGTAAGTTCAATGGGATTAGTTAATTCAAATTAATGACTGTTTGTTTGGACATTAATTACTGTGTGGGTGGATGAAGTAATGGTTCAGGCAGATGGTGCCGGAATGGATGGCTGCCCATTTGCGTACGATTAGGTACTGTTGGTTCGAGTTTGCCTCCGGAAATTCAGTGTGATTAATTTCTAGAGATATTTTGGATAAGGACTGGAATTTCATCTGATAATGCATAGATTATAATAAAACCAACCAAACTTTAATTGCTTAACCATTTAAATTAAGTTAATCTTCCCACAAAAATGTCACCAATAACCAATTAAGTTTTATCACTAACAAAACTTAATTTATTATTTCCCCGCGAGTAGAAGGACAATTATTATGAATCACAATAAAACAAATTATAATTCATATACGCGTACTAATTTAGCGGGCCAAAACAATGGCGCCCGGAAAACCAGTAATTTGCATCAAAATCTAATTCGGCTAAATAATTCCTACGAAGATCGACGTAACCTTGCAGTGTTGCCACACAAAAAATAATGAATATGAAAAGAGATCTGATAACGAAATTACTGTTATACGTCAGTTGTTTTAATTGACGGTGTTGCTATTATGTGCCAATGATACCAGCTAATGTTGGGTTTATTACTATGTGTCAAGGCGTACGGAAGGGTTTATAGCAGTTTTATGAACAATTTGGCTGATTTGTTCCCTTGGACTGTTTTGTTCGATAATAGTGCTTGCTGAAAATACCGATAGCTGCGGTAACATCTGTTATTTAGATTCCTAAACAACTCGAATTCATTGGAGAAAATCCCATTGAAATATCCACAGTTTTAATGTACCTTACCCATAAAAAGTTGCCAGGTTGCATAGCAACCTGGCAACTTTTTATGAGGAACTTATTATTACAAAATTAATTATGTAACATTAATAAAAGTTGTATAAAAACCATAAATCAGATGACACGACTCTTTGTAATGTTTTTAAAAACAAACTACAATGCTGAAATTGCCGTAGTCAAACAAAACAAATTGCCAAAGAAAATAATAACAAACAATTAGTAACGTTAGGGTTGTCAAACAATTAACGAGAATAATATTATTATCTATAGTTAATACTTTATTTACCTACGGATTACCTTGTCTGAGGTGATTCATTTATAATTTAAGATGGGTTTTCTTTAGACAATTAATACAACGTGACACTAGAAAGAAAGAAAGAAAAATTGGTTTAATGGTCACAGAAACACGTGCATACAAAAAGATAATTAGGTAATTCTAATAATAAGGAAAAATAAAAACTAAATATAATCTAATCACGAGCACAAAGCAGAAATAGTCGACGTCTGCACGTCATGACTGTGACAAGAAGGCTTCCACTCACCATGATGCTGTGCTATAGCGAACCCACAGCACATCGCTGATTTTCAATGGTTACCCGAAAAGGACGTACGCAACCAAGTCAGATCAAATGATTCGTACTATATGTACCTATTTTGTTACCTACAAAATAAAATAAAACAAACAATATTTATATTATAAAGCAACTACATAAACAACTAATGATATGAATAAATATCACATAAATGTCACTAAACTATACTACACACACTTTGGTACTACACACTTTTCGAGATCGATTCAATTTGAATCATAGCACTTGAATTAGAAGAGCATAACATTATAACATCACGCCTTGATTCTCCGAAGGTTTTGGAAGAGCATTTAAGTATCCCAATTCTTTATAAAAACACTTATTGCGGGATGGGTCTGTTCTTGACCTCGATCTCGCCTGGTGGAAAGCGATGGATGAGGTCTACGATGGAATAACCGTGCCCAAAAGTTGCCTGTTTACTCTTTCTTTGAAGGCTGAAGGGTATTTGATATGTTAAGTTCTGAGATATACGTATTTTTCCCGTTTATATTAACGTCACACAATGCAGCTCATAATATTCATGTATGTCGTTGCGATAGTATGTTGTAGCCCAGTGGTGTTATCTGCCGTTGCATGTCTGAGGATGGTGCGAACGCGGTGGTTCACGTATTAATGAACACGATAAGACGCGGCTCCTGCATGTCATGTGTATGTTGTAATAACATAATCTCACTGCTGAGACACAAGCCTCCTCTCTTCGAAAAGGAGTGGGCTGTAAACTACCACGCGGGCCCAGTGCGGAATGTTAGATGTCACATGTCTTCAATATTTGGGTTCTAGGACATGCCGGTTTCCTCAAGATGTTTTCCTTCACCGTTTTGAGAGCAGTGTTGATGAAATTATTTACACAAAGCGCCTGCCTGGGTTCGAAGTATTCGAACCACTGGGCCACTCTGCTCTAAGTTTGCACTAAACCCCAATAGGTATCCTTCCAAATCCCAATATTTGGAGCAAAACTGATAGATCAAAGAGAACAATTGTAGTGAGAAATCGTTTATGTAGTAAGTGTTTGTTCCAGATATTTGTTTGTTTTTGTTTGCCGACCCTAGAAGCTAGCAGACATCCTGCGGAGTGTCCTAGTTCTTCTGATCTGATTCGCAGATTTCTAAACATCCGCTTTGTGCAAAAAGTGTGGACATAGGCGATTTTCATGTTATTGTTAGATATGGTATATGAATACTTAGCTAGGTATTTTATTTTCGCGGTGTCGGCAGCGTGTATTAGGTAAACATAAAAATGCTTTGTCATGTTATTTAACACACTATTACGGCTTTCTTTATAATATTAGCATTACCTGGAAATTATTTGCGTGTTTTGCTACAAAATTGCTTTTATGTAGATAGAATAATATGCTTTATTTGTAAACCGAACTAAACATACAAATGTTTAGCTATGGAGAATAGGCGTCAACGCAACAGTAATGACTGTCGTCAAGTCATAGTACTTAGTACCCCCCTACGGTTTTTGATTAATCTTTATCCATAAACGTTGCTTATAGTTTAGTAGCCTACATTTTTGATGTTTAAACGTCGCTTAGTTTTAATCATTGTTTATAAATAAACCCCTCTGTATCAGCAATTAGTAGATTAAACCCAAATCCCCTAACTTAACCATCCAAGACGAATCTTAAGCAGTTCATTCAACTAGCCACTCTATTGTTTATTCCTGTAAACACAAAAAGTGTCAGACGTTTCCAAAAAGTCTTAACTCCTCATTTTATGCGCCCACTTGCGCTTGCGCATAGCTTTTGACTAAAATAGGCACTAAGTACAATGGCCTGAGATCTGAGATGTTGCCGACAATAGCAGATGCCTGCTATCTCGATTTTGAATAAATTCAATTATTTATGGTACGGTAGCAAACAATAAAACATAAAGTAAACAATTTCAGCATGGACATGGTTTTTCCTTTTTCCTTAGAATGTAGGTAGGTAACTATAGCCATAAAAGAAAATTTCACAGTAAATAATAATGTTGAAAGTTAATAAATATTTAGCAAATGGTATTATTCGTAGAAGTATAGGAAAAAATGTAGATTGGTCTTATTAGTGGCCTTGACTGGGATACATCGTCGTTTCATGATTTAAATCTAATTCAAAAAAATCTCGTTGGTCAAGTCTAGACTATAGTACGCGGGAACTAATTGGCCGCTGTGGTGGGGACAGGGGTGAGGCGGCGGTTCGCAACGCACGTACTGAGTAATGCTCCCCCGCCCCTCGTCCCACCGCTCACATACCTAAGGCGCGGCCAACTAGTTCCGCGCGGACTATAGGCTAGTCATTTAGACATCTCATCATCATCGTCATCATCCACAGCCCGAGTTCACTGACTGCTGAACGTAAGCCTCTTTTTTCTTATGCCAATTTCCACTCTCCTGAGCCATCCTCATCCAGGTTCTACCCGCAATATCGTCCACCCATCTCGCCGCTGGACGACCAACACTTCGTTTTCCAGGTCTTGGACGCCACTCGGTCACTGCCTTACTCCACCTCCAATCATTTTGCCTTGCCATATGTCCTGCCTAACTCCATTTGAATTCTATAACTCATTTTCCGATATCGAAAACCTTCGTACGTCTTCGGATCTTGACGTTTGGAACTTGGTCTATATGCCTTATGCCATGCATGGAACGCTCCATGGCTTTCTGTGCAACTCTCACCTTGTAAATAGCCTCCTGCGTGAGCGTCCACGTCTCAGCACCGCACGTCATGGTGGGCAGAACACACTGGTTATAGAGGCGGGACTTCAGACTTCATGGAATTTTGGCTGATTTCCGAATGTCGTCCAATTGTGGCCGTCATTTTGCTTCTTGTCAAATTGCTAAATGCGGCCCCCCCATCTTTATTCTTCTCGATATCTCTGTTTGTTGATGCTCTTTGCCAAATAAAAGATTATGGCATGTTTTGAATATGATGATTTAGACATCTAACCTTGTAATTGAATCACCAGTCAAAATAGCTTTAAAAATACACGATCAGTATGCTCAGACAAGTCAAAGGCACTTTGGAGAGCTCACTGGTCGTTTTTTTATAATCGCCTCACCGTGGGTGTTATGTCAATATACACGTATTGTACCGGTAATTACCAGCATTGTATGCAAATCACTATTTGTTGTGCCACAGATAAAATAAATGGTCCATTATAGGAATAAGAAAAAGTTTTCTGATAAATTGAATAAAGATTAAAATTCAAGACAAAAACAAACACATGACAGTGTGAGCAAATGATTGAAAAATGATTCTTGTCAAATCACTCATGTAGTGCTGTTATTGGTTGACTGAAATCATCCTCCTCTCACCTTCCTGCCCTTGTATCATGTTATTTGGGGTTGGCGCAACACGTTTTCTTCTTCCATTCTCCTCAAAATAATTCTGAATACTGCAAGAACCTCACAGTGAAAACTACCTATAGTACACCCACATTTCGCCTTTATACGAATATAAATACCTACTAAATATAATTAGGTTCTGCATACAGATTTACCTAATTGAGTAACAAACGAGGGTACCGTATACTAAAAGCTAAAAGCGATCAAGACTCTGAATACCTCCGGCTGTGATATCTCTATAGTTTGCGATTTTTCAATTCTTTCTACAGGGTGAAATTAAATTCATGGGCATCCTTTTAAGGGGTCATTGTACTCATCATTATGAACAACTTTTACTATGGGACCAAACCTGAAATCGCGAAAAAAAAATCAGCTGTTCCCTACATTTTGAAGAGTTATGTGAACATAAATGCAAGGAACAGCTGATTTTTTTTCGCGATTTTACGTTTAGTCTCATAGTAAAAGTTGTTCATATTGATTGATGAGTACAATGACCGCTTAAAAGAATGCCCGTGAATTCAATTTCACCCTGTATAGTCCCATGACTTTTTCTTTATAAATTCTTTTCTCTTTATCAGTTTAAATATTACTTAAAATAATTCCACACACCTTATCCTACAATACCTACACTCCTAATTACGACATCGGAGCTCATCCAATCAAGATCGTTAGCTTTCAATCTGAACGCGGCGCCGTCCAATAGCAATTACTTGTAATAAGCGGTTGTAGCCAGACGCCTTAATAACTAGACTGCTATATTATAATTTGTATGTTTAAGTCATTTTCGCGCTCAACTTGTTTGTAAATCTAGTTCCAGTTGTTATGTGCGATGAAGCAATTAATTTTGTTATCAGGATAGAGAGATAGAGGGATCGTACATTAATCAAATCGATAGGAACTGTAACTACGTCGATGAGGATGGAATAATTTAACCAATTTTCTTTTGTAAATGATCGAAGAAGTCGTGTTATATAAATACTAAAGTCAATATTTAAGGACATCATCGTAAAATATCTGAAGGCATCTCTCATAAGGCCCACCCCGGAATTAAAAACGTACATCATCAAAATTAGAGGTATTTATTGATTGATTGAGCCTGAGATTAGAACGCAAACGTTCGTAAAAATACTGGATTTAATCCTTTGTTAAAGGATTAACGAAATTCCACCTCGACTTTTATCTGAACAAAGAGAACTGAAGCAGTTTTTCGGTCAAACCTATAATACTATGTTAAAGTACTTATTAGTTTGTTCAAAGTAGTAACAGAGGAGTACTCAAGTAGGAAACGCTGTCTCTTGGAGACATCGTCACTCGTTAAACCCAAATTCCAGTAGAGATCTATTGAGATAAATGCCGTGGGAACTAACTTGTTTGTGAATAGTACGGTCCATCGTGCCTTAGTTCACTTTTACTGAATTATTTTAGGGTTAACTGGCGTGAAATAAGGTGAAATAGTTTAGTATTGAAAAATAGAATAACCTTAGAAAAAACAATTTACCGAGGGATTTGTGGAAAGCACTTTCCCTACGAATTTCCTTTTCAAGAAAACTTAGGTAGGTACTTAAGTAGGTACATTGCTTTATGAATGCTATTATTTACTAAAAGCACCAATTAATATGATTACCACATAGTTTCGCTCCACATAACTACTATTCAACAGGGATTAGGAGAATTTCTATGCAAATATTCAAATCACTCCTCTAGCTGTCTTTATCTATGCATGTAATAGTTTCCGCATGAATTTAGTCTATGATTAAACATTCAAGTCACGGTCTTTAGTCTATGGTATCTTATCAAGCATCTGTGTTGCCAGTGGAGTTTATAAAGCCATAAACAATGCTTCACCCACTGTTGCTAACTGACTTTGACAGAGATATGGTTTTCGGCGATTTATCTCAAACTGTCCGCTGTTTCGTAAATGGGTCTTACGTGCTTTGGGAAGCAAATAAATAGTGCTATTAAATTGAAATATTGTCATTTCAGATATACGCTTTGGTAATGGCGTCAGATCCTAACTAATAAATGTGAGCTTCAGGGGAAATGCGCGAACTATGTTATCCATGGTGGGTCACAAGATTGGGCCCGATTAGTAATCTAGCTTTATCCTTGATTTAGAATAGTCTAGAGGCCAAATTTATTATAGTAATTTGATCGATGAGACAAGTTCAAATAATGAAATATTACTCGCCACCTCACCTGATGATGACGAAAAAGAAGTACCTACCATCTAAACTGTATTGCAAAATGCGTTACCTGGCAGGATATAAAAATCATTTTATTTTGTAATGTGTGTAGGAAACTGTTAATCATCATTATCATTGAAGCATCGCGTTTAATTTAGGTATATCAATATCATACAAAGGAAATCAATACGTTGTTGGCACATCGCCTTCTAATGGCTATGTATGCTTATCATTCATATTTTCCTCTTCCGTCAACTTTTATAAACAAAGCCAGAATAAACAATACCTTTATAGATAGAAGTACAGACGCCATTACATCAAGCTACCCGAAACTGTCAAATTTTCCCAATCAACCTTGAACCTTATGCTGTAGTGATAAAGTTAAAAATCTGTTAAAGAAATTTGACAGATTGTAGTAGCTTGATGTGCTGGCGTCTGTACCTATTCGGAAACTACAAGTATTATACTACCTAGTATACCATTTCTGTTACTTTCCCTGGCTTTTCATGTTTGCCGGCTATCCGACGACCGATCCAACGACAGTGAGTTGTCTACGTCCACCATCCATTTCACCTGGCTATGACAGTTTCATTATCATCATCATAGACTATATTCTCCTAATCACCGCTATAACTAACGTTGATTCATACCAAAAGTTGACTTAGGCAATCATTATCATGTAAAGTAGCAAATGATTCGGTGATTGTGATTATGAAGGTGCTGAGAGCAAAAAGCCAATTCTAGTAATTTAACCTTTTAACCGCTTATGTCGGATTAATCCGACAAATATTTTCGTGTCCATTCCGCCAGAGTCGTATATATACGACCAAATAACACAGCTCGTTTAATCTGTATTATTATTACATCATCACAGCTCGTTTCATCGGTATTTATTTTTCTTTTTTTTTTTTTTTTTTTTCGGGCGCTGGGGGCACGATAACTGATATAAAGTCGGGCGGCTAAAAGGTTAAAACGTTCAAAATCTAGTCGCAGTCTCATCTCGGCGACAACCAAATGTCAAAAACTTGTCAAAATGTAGGGAAATTAGAGGCATTTTTGACAGATTGAGACTGATTCCAGCCTGTAAACGTTCTTAAAATTACGAGAATTGCCCCTCTGGTATCGGCTCTGACTCGTGAGTTCGAAGTTCGAACCCAGGTAGGCTCTTTAGTTTGTGTATGTCATTTCATCACTGCTCTCAAAATAGTAAAGGAAAACATCGTGGGGAAACCGACATGTCCTACAACCAAAAAACATCGAAGACATGTGACATCTACCAACCCAACCCGCACTGGGTCCACTCCCTCTCACAGAGATAGGCCTGTGTCCCAGTAACGGGAACATTATAGCCTGATTATGCATGATGATGAACGACAATCACTGATCCTGAGCATAATTGAATGGCATGCGGGTCCCTAAACTTTGATAATTTTACGATGGTCGCGATATCATCGGTATGCCACAATGCTACATGTTTAGATTTCGTAGAGCTGTGAGATAAATCGAAACCTGTTTATTCTATTAGGCATTGATTCTTTTAGTCTAGTAGGTCATGTTCGGCTTTGTAATTAATCAATACTAAGTATCAAAATGGACAAAGAATAGACCATAGATAAACTATAGCCAATTTTATCACTCTCTCTTTGTATATCTGTACTAATAATAAAGTTGAAGGGTTTGTTTGTTTCGCATTAATCTTTCGGTACCAGTCGGATTTGAAACAATCTTTTTTATATTTGATAGCCCAATTCTTGAGGAAGGCTATAGGCTATTTAACATCACGCTAGGACTCTAAGGAGCTGAACAAAAAGAAAAAAAAGTAAGAAATTACGCTTAGCGAAAACGAAGTAACAGCTCGGACAGGCGATGCAATGCGACGGGGTGGGAAGGAGAAATTTCACGCGGACGAAGTCGCGGGCAGAAGCTAGTTTACAATAAGAAGGACAAATCCTCATTGATAGCCACGTATAATTATATCCAGCTTCCACCTACTAAGATTAAGATAAGCTTTTATTAGCAGTATCACTTCCTAGTGTCAGCTGATTAATGTGTTGCTGTTTCCGATCGATCGATCACGGCGCGTGACGTCATCGGCGCGAGCGCAAGTCACCCGCGGATGCGCTCAATGGATAACTGATGATTGATGTTTTTGTAATAGTTTTGATGAAAACACGCTTTTTGTATGCGTTTTGGCTTGTAAATGGAATTAATTGGGAATTGATTGGCACGATGATGTTTAAAAATAGAAGCCTTGGCAGGTAGAACCTATTACGTTAATTCCCGTGTCAGAAACTTCCAGTTAAAAAAAAAAACATTAATTAATTCTGTGCCGGGTCTAGAAGCATGAAAAGCACATTTGTTATCTACGTGAAGAAATTGAGCACTAAGGAAGGAGTTATGAGAGATGAGACACAATTGATTTTCTATTGTAATGGGCCCATATCGTACCACGCCGGGCTCGAGTGGTCAAGGAAGAATTTAGCTTAAAAGTCGAGTGAATTATTATCGAGGGTTTATCTGAGAACCTCAAAAACCGAGCATAAGGAAGGAATCGAATCAACAGCTATTGAAAGTTTATGAAGGTGTTAAATAGGGGATGAAAGTTTGTGTGGAAGTTCGTAATTATTGCCGATAAGAAATCCGATTAAGCACTAGGCTTGTCTTAGCAGAAAGATGTACAGATTGGCAAGCAATAAAGGTCCTGAACTTGGTTGAGGCTGGCATAGGAGCGTGGAGATTGGCACATGAAGAGAGGGACCTATGCCCACGCCCAGCAGTGGGTTAAGTCGTAGATGATGATGATGATGATGATTAAGGTTGGTAACGGGGCTAAGGTAAGGCTCCTTTAACGGAGCTTCAATCAGATACCTTGTAATCTATATCTATTATACAAACAAAGTCGCTTTTCGTGTCTGTCCGTGTGATTGCTTAGATCTTCTAAACCACACAATGGATTTTGAGGCGGTTTTCATAATAATTTAGAGCATTTATTCCGGAAGGTGTATGTGTATAATACATGAATATTTAAGTTAGATATAGGACTGAAATCTCGATGATTTGATATGTCGCCACATTAGTATATTGCACCCGTGCGAAGTAAGGGCGGGTCACAGTCACAGCTTAAGCATAGGTAAGTATTTGTTCTGATGCTCTGCAAATAAATAATAGGTAATTAACAATCTATGACATAACATTAAACAACGCTAACTATGCGATAATGACCACCATAGCATATGTAGAGCATACTTCTGTGGCAATGCGCGTGCCATCGAGTTGCAAAACATATATGACTGTGCGCATACGCAGGTTATATAATTATTGTAAGTACGGCTAATTGGCGTGTTGTTATGTTTGTAAACCTGTGTTGCGTTGGCTTGACTTCTCAAGCAGATTGAATGTATATAGGCCTAGCCTACCTAGTTATTTGATAAATCGATCTTTAATAGAGTTTCTTGCCCGTTCTTCTCCATAGTCGAGCAGATAATGCAGACGAGTCCTGGAGCGGAAACCGCGGATCGAAAAGTGTAGTGTGGGACGCCCCCAGCTAGATGGACCGACGACCATAAAAACGTCGCTGGGACAGACTAGATGCGGAAGGCGACGAGCAGAGTGGCGCAGGCTGAGGAAGGCCTATGTCCAGCAGTGGACTGCGATAGGCTGAAGTGATTTTGGGCTCGTTCCGACACGAGAAAAGTAAAACTCACGGACGTTTAAGGTAAGGTGTTGTGTTTTATTATGAACTAGCTGCGCCCCGCGGTTTCATCCGCATAAGTTTCGATCCCGTGGGTATATCGGGATAAAAAGTATCCTATATGTTAATACAGGGTTTCAGCTCCCTCCATATAAAATTGGTCCAGCCGTTTGAGCGTGAAGAAGTAGCAAACATATAAGCACACACACTCACTCACAAACTTTCGTTTTTATAATATTAGTGTGATAATGAGTTCATTATTATACTGTTCCATTCCGTTAAGTATAATTAAAGCCTCAGGTGTTGTTGCTTTAAAGGTTTAATTACAAACAATTATGCTATGTTTTATCTCAGGATGTCCTGTTTATTCATAATTAATTACAATTAAATTATTTATTTAGATTACTTAAGCGTGTTTCTTTAGTAGGCGAGTAGGTAGGTACCTATAATGTTAATATTTCACAACAAAAGGGTTCGACATTAATATTTAATTAAGAAAATGGATTAGACTACGACTTTTAAAACGATATAAAACCAAACCTTGTCTAAACTCGGGTCTACGACTGCGATACTTATCGTGCGAATCCGCTACGCTTTTCGTAGCAATGGTATCCTAAAACGCTACGAATTCGCTACGAAATTCCTTATAATCGTAACGCTATAAAACATCGTAATGTTGTTTTTCCATTTATGCTAGTTTATGTTCCAATTTAAATTACATTTTAGCTGAATGTCACTAGGTATTTTTAAATTTCCTTATCGGCGGCATGACTAACTCAAAATTCAGCTATTGACCTTAACTTTATCCGATTATTTTATTAATTGACAATTAACCCTAAAACAACGAATTGGGAAAACAACCCTCCAATTCATTATTTAAGAGCTAAAAGGGTCGGGGTTAATTCAATTATAATTATGACAAGAGTACTTCATAATTTGAAATACAAAGTTATGTGCCTGAAAATTGTTTCTATCTACCAGTTTTCATTTTGGGCAATACTTTGAGGATCCGAAATTAATAGATTGAATTTTAAAGTCATTGAAGCGACAATTGGTTCTTTCTATACTAAATTAAAAAAAAAAATTAATAAAAAAATTAAAAAACCCGACTGCAAACTTATACTAAAACTAACTGAAAAGCTAAAAACAAGCCCATTTTAAATTAAATAAAAGTTGGAAGCAGGCGGGGCCCATACCATTATTAAAGTTTCAAACTCAAATGGGTCCCGCCTGCTTCCAACTTTTATTTAAAAAGTATAGCCTATACGTTACTGGATTAACGTATAGGCTATACTTTTTATCCCGAAATTCCCACGGGATCGAAACTTATGCGGGTGAAACCGCGGGGCACAGCTAGTCTTTGATAAGGCCATTCCAGCTATGTAGGAAGATCTTTTATTTCGATAGCATTAAGTACCTATAGTATATTGTAAGTATGCCTATAATGCGTAGCACCGCATCCGTTTGACTTCCCTTATCGTATTGTAAAAGAGAAAAACCACATATAAAGTTACTGGAACGAGAGATTTATTACAATTTCCTGTGATTATTGTTATAACTTTCTGCTTGGGATTTTCCTTAAGAACTGCACCATTTGTACCTATTTGTATGAGGATGATAATAATGTAAGAAACTTTTGTACGCTTTCACAAAAGACGCAGAAAATATCTTTCTTCCAAATTCATTTGATCATTCGTTTAATTAAAGAAATTAGATTATCAAGAATACGAAAACTCCCTACATTCGGTAAATTAATAATAAGTATAGATATTTTCTTCGACTCGAAAATGTACTATGTTTTTTTTTCATTTTAATGGTGTTACTAAGTAATTATTACAATTTCGTGTGTAATATAAACTATACCTATTCGTGACCTCTTTAGCCAAATCGTGCAGAAACAACCTTTAATATTTTTTTGCAACGACACGTCAAAATATAAAGTGTAAACTCATCAAGTAGCGGAAGCAGGCTATTAAATTAAAATTAATAATGTGCAGCATTGGCAATACAATTCAGTTTACTTACATGTTTTTTTTTTTAATAGAAAAAAACATATTATGCTGAAAGAAGCAACTTTTTATATCACAGATTCACTTGCATTCAATTAATCATTAGCTGCAATATCCTATATCGTCGTTGATAGTCCAATTCCGCGTAATAAAATATTTACAGGTCCGCTAGTTTTACATGAGGGTCAAAAACTAACCCCCTTATTCATAATCCTATTTTAGCTAAAATAGGTTTATAGAACGTTTGTCTTTATCTGTCACGTTGTCATTTCTGTGTGTAAGAAAGAGACAAACCCCATTTTAACTAAAATAGGTTTGATAAGTTTTATGAATAAGGGGGTAAGTTTCTAAAATCTAATAAATAATCTAATAGGCCGAATTTTGAACGAACTTAAAAATATAGGACCGTTTCGTTCCCCATAATTCAAAATTCGGCCTATTCGTTTTTTAAAAAACTAAGTTTTTTGACCCTCATGTAAAACTAGCGAAAGTGTACATACGCGGTATTCAACAACGTTAGTTACGCGGAATTGGACAATCGACGACGATATTATCTTAATTTGCATAACATGTATAATCAGCCTATAATGTTCCCACTGCGGGGACACAAGCCTCCTCTCTGATAGAGGGAGTGGGCCATAATCTACCACGCGGGCCCAGTGCGGGTTGGTAGATATCACATGTCTTCGAATTTTTGTTTCTAGGACATGCCGGTTTCTTCACGATGTTTTCCTTCACCATTTTTGAGAGCAATGGTGATAAAATTAAATACAATACTTACAATTATCTTTATTTATTATTTGCAACAATTGTTCAATAACTGAACAATTTGTACTGTTATTAATCAATATAAATGTACTAATCTTCTTACATTGTTTTCATCCTTTATTATCTGTATTTATTATGCAATTATTAATTGCAACAATTATTCAAAAATTGAACAATTTGTGCTGTTATTAATTACTGATAGATTCTAATCTTCTTACATTGTTCTACCTAAATATCGATCCATAAAATACCGTTCAATTGTTAAATAGGGCCATTAATTCAGATTTTCTATTTCTAAACGTATACTTAGGAAATCAACAATGATTGAAGTATCTCAATTCACGCAGTAGTGTACAATAATTAACACAATCATACGATCACGAATGTCTGCCAAAAGTGGTGTTTTACATACCAGACCATATTAGAAGATAAGTATGGAAACAGTCTATAACACAACACAATCTAAACTAAGTATGGCATAATAATTGGAAAATACAACCGTGGCATAACGACCATACCTTGGTTGATGTTTGTAGCCGTATTCTGCAGATCTATTCTGCGAAAAACTCACCGTGAAAACTGTGAGGTGAGTTGATCGAGAGATTCAACAAAGTCAATATTTAGCATAAGGTGGAATGACAGCTCTCTACAAGCTCACTTCGTCTTAGGGTGAATTTTTCATTTGACAGATAATTTTTATTTGTGGAATAAAATTGACGATTTCTCTGAAGTTTACGAGTCGGATAATGCAAATGATATTTTTGATTCATTTTATGATCTGTTTAAATTATTCTACGATCTCTGTTTCCCAATTATCAAACGTAAAATATCCACAGTCATTAGGCCAAAGTGGATCACCCGGGGGATAAAACGTTGTAGTAAGAAGAGACGAACTTTATTATGGAAATATAGACTAACACGTAACAGTGATTCGAAAATGGCTTTTAAAATATTCTCAAAGAGATATCAAAAAATGGTCAAATTAACACAGCGAGCTCAAAACAGCTATTTTATTGGAACAAGTACCAACAAATCTAAGGCAACCTGGAAGGTAATAAATAGTATTAAACCTAACATTCCTAAAGACAATATAAGTGTAATTAATGTAAACGACAAATATATAACGGATCCTAAAATGATAGCAGAGCAATTTAATAATTATTTTGTGGACTCAATTATACCGAATGCCAATAATTTTCAGACGAATAATAATATTATAACATTAGGATCGCATAAATCTATGTTTATGGAACCTACCATACCAAAGGACATTATCACTATAATTAACAACCTTAAAAACACCAATAGTACAGGATATGATGATATTGACACAAGAGTAATTAAAGCAGTGGCTCCTCTTATAGCACCTATATTAAGTGACATTATAAATATATGTATTTTACATGGTATATTTCCGCAAAAGTTAAAGGTGTCTATTATCAAGCCATTACATAAAAAAGATGACAAAACAAATTTAACTAATTATAGACCTGTAGCTCTGATACCAATTTTCTCAAAGATCTTCGAGAAAGTTATTTATAATGGAATTTATAATTACTTTGAAAAATATAATATTTTTTGCAAGGAACAAATGGGTTTTAGGAAATCAAAAACCATTAATATGGCCATATATAATTTTTTTGAAAAAATACATTACAACATGGACAATAGGAAACCAGTAATGGCTATGTATATGGATATGACTAGGGCATTTGACTATGTGGACCATAAAGTACTATTAGCTAAGCTAAACAGATACGGCATCCGAGGTAACGTGCTTAATCTGATACAATCTTATTTGGAAGATAGAAAACAAATTACTCAGATTAGTCAAGTAGATATTAAGACCAAAACTGAAGTAGTATACTCGTCTAGTTCCAAAGTTCTTTGTTACGGTGTTCCGCAGGGTTCTGTGGTGGGACCCTTGCTGTTTATCTGCTACATTAATGACATTCCCCAAGTAATCAATCACCAAATGTCCTTATTTGCCGATGACAGCACGGTTATATATGATACTGGTAGTAATAAAGAAATAGAAGATGATATTAACACTAGTCTTGTTACGATTGTTGACTGGCTGAACGCTAATAACCTTAAAATTAACCTAAGTAAAACTAAAATTATGAATTTTAAAATTAGACAAAAAGCACTTTCACAATTTCAAGTACACTACAAAGGAGACCAAATACTGGAAACTAATGTCACAAAATTTCTCGGATTGCATATTGATAACGATATGTCATGGAGGACTCAAATTGATAGCGTATGTGGGAAGCTCAGTAAGTTTTCCTATGCTCTCTATATGTTAGGCAAAATTGTGAACAAGACAGCGCTCCTAGCAGCTTATCACGGTTATGTCGCCTCTGTTTTGCGGTATGGCCTTATATTTTGGGGCAATGCGACTAAGGTAGAGGAGGTACTGATAGCACAGAAAAAATGTATTCGAGCTATATGTAAAATAAAACGGACGGATTCATGCAAGCCACATTTCCAAAACTTAAAAATATTGACTGTGCCATCACTTTATGTCTATGAAGCTTGTATCTTTGTTAAAAACAACATGTTTTTATATGAATTTGTAAAAAGTCAGCGGCGCTCAAAAAAGTTGCACCCGCTTTACACTAAAACCAAGTTTCTCTATAATAGTATATATGCAATGGCTCCAAAACTTTATAACAAATTACCTGATCAAATTGTATCAAGCAACAACATGAATGAGTTTAAACGTAAGCTGTTTAAATTATTGAGTAACAAGGCGTATTATTCGGTTAATGAATATCTTAATGACAAATTAAAATAATATTTGTATAATTTTATATCGGTTCATAATTAAAACGTTGCTTTCATAAGATAATGATAATATCCATGGACATTTTATGTATTGTATACGAAATTGTGACTAATTACCTATTTGTTTATGTGCTGTTTTAATTTATTGACATATTATTATTAACTATTGTTTGAAATTGTGACATCTACTTACCTATTGACTTTATTTTATTTTTTTACTTGAAATTCGATTACCTAATGATATTTTGTATGCCTTTCGGCGGAACATAGCATGGACCAACATTTTATTATTTATGTAACACCTGTATATTGTACCCTATGTTCACAAAATGAATAAATGAAATGAAATGACGTCTGCCAGATTTTGTATGGAAGAACTGTCAAAAATTCAAAATTATTCCTCGGATAAAATTATCTGTCGATTGAAAAATCAACTCATAATTTAGTAGGCTTTAAAACAAACAAACTTCACTAACATAGTTTTTACGTCGTTATTACTAATACTAAATGGGTTGTGTGTACTCTATTTTAGACTACACAACGTAAAGAATCTATTATTATTATCATAAAACATGACATAAAATCACCCCTTATTTCTCCGAAGGGTTGAGCAGAGGTGTACCTGTAGTACACCCACATTTCGCCAGTCATGTTTAAGTCCCATGTAATAGGGGGCAAGCCTATCTTGCCATCAACCGGGCACAAATTCAAACTCCGGGCTTCTACTGAGAAATTCCAGATAGAAAAACCCATAAAAAAGTAAAAGTATGTAGGTAATGGAAAGTATTACATTATAAAATTGCAAGCAATGTCCATAAAACTACACAACATTTTACTCTCTCAATTTGAACAAGAAGTCCTCACACGTTCTGCAGTCGCACGACGGTTGCCAGTTGTCATTTTTACATAATAAAAGCTGCGGATGCGGACTTTGGCGTGTCATCTCGACCTCTCACTTCCTCTACAAAATAACAAGGCACAGAATATCCACTACTGGCAACACTCTGGAATTCACAAAAATTGCTAGGAAATAGGTTACATGACATAGCATTTGGAAGCGTTGCAGTTATTTTCGAGTGCTCCAGCGATTCTTTTTTGTTTGTTTTCTATTTCCTCATACGCTTATTGAGAACTATTTAATTTGATTTTCGAATCTCGGGTCACGTTAATGATTTGCTATTCTTCTTATTTGGTCAGCCAATCACAGAACAGAAACAGTTTACAGCTGTCAAATCTGTAGATTTGTTGAGTCTACCAATCAGGGACTTGATCAGTTGTATGTAGTGGTGTAGTGCTTCTGTCTACCTATTTATATGTATTTCCTCTGACGCATCACAAATCACAGTGACAGCAAGGGCTAAGCAAAGCCTCAGTCGAGTTCACACTTTCTATGTAAGGAGCTAAGTAGCACTGTTAGAGAATTTCCGTGTTCCGTATAAAAAATTAGGTGACGTTTCCGCAGAGTGAGGGCTATTAATATTATTAATGGACGTGCTGCAGCTTCGTTATTTTCTCTTCCTTGGTTGAAAGTTTTTCAAGCTAGGCGTTTTAAATAAAACCACTTGAACATTTTTTGCGTTTCACTTTCAGGCTTCAAAATGAGAGCAATAGACATAAATGAATTTATTCATAATCTATATTTTAACATAATAATTTTAAAGCGTTTATGAGAACAGTGCGAAAATTAGTAAAGTACTAAGTAAGCTTCCTCATCTTCTAATGAAATAACAAAATGATAGTTTCATTTCACCAAAAGATCAATAGGTAGGTACGTACAGCAAATTCAAATGTGATAACACTCAAAAGCCCTCCTATATATTTCACGCTGATTGCAAACACAAAGGATTAACAATGACTAAATTACAATTTAAAATCAAACCGTTGCAGCACTTTCTATCGAACAAAGGATGGTGGGCGAGACAAAAGCTATCTATATCTACCTAGAAAAACGTTTAGCCATCGAGATCTGTCTCGATAACTATACGACGATCGCGATGATCGAGATGACGTCACAGAACCAGACGTTTAAACGGGGGAAGAAAAAAGGCTAATCTTACAGTGAAAGTGCACGAGTAGCCGAGACATTTTCACTGCCATTATTATAGGCAAAGGCATTAGGTTGGAAACACACTGTGCTCAATTGATAGTCTGAATGCCTTGGTGCCATGATAAGGTGTCAGAATAGAGCTCTATATAGATAGAGCTCTATTCTGCACTTTTTATTATGCATTCAATTACTTAATAATATAATCCAAAAACTTGGTAGTGCAAAAACTAAACTATTAATGAAATAACAATACTAAAATTAATTGAATTGAATTATACCGAACGTACCTAAAATCAAACAATAAAAGACTAGATCTATCGAAGAGAACATAGGTTCTCTTCGATAGATCTAGTCTTTAAACAATAAAACTTTAAACAATAAAAGACTAGATCTATCGAAGAGAACATAGGTTCTCTTCTATAGATCTAGTCTTTTATTGTTTGATTTTAGGTACGTTCGGTATAATTCAATTCAATTAATTTTAGTATTGTTATTTCATTAATAGTTTAGTTTTTGCACTACCAAGTTTTTGGATTATATTATTAAGTAATTGAATGCATAATAAAAAGTGGGTTTTTCAATAGGTATTTATTAGATATTCAATACCAATCCTATATGGCAATTAATTTGAATATTAAAAAACTTTTATTACCTTTCTGTGTGCTTGCTCAAATAAAGATAAAATCAGTGTCCAACTAAACTAAGTAATTACGAGTAATAAAATAAATTTAACAGCAAATTGAAGAAAATATTACAACGTATCGTTCAGTTTGTCAGTGAAAAATTGACCGTAGTTCCGTACAGTAATGAACGGTAAAATTTTTATGTAATAAGTTAATAACGTATTATGTTATTTTTATAACTGCGTATTTTATTTGCGAATATTATCGCTCTTTTCCTGCTATAAAATTACAGTTGTGACATCAATTACGGAATCACAAACTGCCTTTTTAGCTGTACTTAACCACTACGCAATTATTTCCAACGTTGCAGTCGATTGTATCTTTTCCTAATAGCGACGGAAAGAGAATTTATTCACTAAACCAGTAAACGTTAACGTACTATCAATGTATATGATATGATATTATATTGACGTGGGAATGACTATGTAATTCAGTAACAGACAGACAGACACACTTTCGCATTTATAATATTAGTATGGATAAGTACATAATACAATAATAAAGAACTTTGTCTGTTTGGATGTATGTTTCGGATTAGTGCAAAAAAAACTGAACGGACTTGGATGAAATTTGGCCCACAGATAGTTTATAGCCTGAATTTACACAAAGAGTACTTTTAAACCCGAAAGTACGTTCCCGTGGAGCATTTTCCGTCATCCACGTGGGCGAAGCTGCGGGCAAAAACAAGTTTACAGAATATGCATTTCTTTTATGTGTACTTTATCCGATTACATCAATATAAAATTATACCTTATATAATACTGATTAATTTGCTAAAAAAAAGAATGATTTTAACTTTCTATGCTCTCTGTGTGCCACAACCATTATCGTCTGCGTTATAGTTTTTATACAATAATAATCAGTTTCAGATTTGTTCACGGCAACCAACACTTACAGGCGTCGAGCAAATTATATCGTGACGGGCGTGAGATTATTTATTATGATAGAAACACGCTTTTTGTCTGACATTTGATAATAAAAGGCTGCCTTTTTCACTTAATTAAGAGACAACGTAATAACAGCTGTCTTAATAAAAACAAATGAAGTGTTTATGAAATCAAAGATTAACCAACGTTAGCTGTCAATTTTGGGAAATGTCATTTTTAAACTCCGTCCCTGTGTCTCAGATAATAAAACTTAAAAAAGGAAAAGTCGCTATTGCCTTAAAAAAATAAAAATTTTAGATACCTTAAAATCCCATGCGCCTAAAGCCTTCTTACTTTACTGCACAAATACCAGCCGAGCGGTAATAATAAAACAACCTAAAGGGGGACCTCGAAGCAAGACCGAAGTGGTTTTAAATATTCAATCCGGCAAAATTTACTTTTATGTCGTCTGAGAGAACTGTTAAATAATCTGTGCAATGCAACCCAATTGACTTTTTCATGATATTGAAAAACTTATTCATCCAATATTGGGTTGAAAGAGTCCAAAGATCAAAAGTCACTCTTGTTGAAGATTTGGTCACCTAATAATTTAGTTTTTGTTTTTCAGGTTTTTTAAAGAACACCTATTCAGATTGTGTTAGTAACCTCGTAGTCTGCCTAGTGCTTAATTTTTATTTTACTGTGACATGTTCTAATTCTCGTTTTAATCTTTTCGCCGTATGCAAAATATGCGCACTGACGCGTGACGTCGAGTTGCAGACACCAGCCCGTTATACAGGCTGGCAGGCACGTGGTCTCGCAGCCTGTAACCATGGATTCAGGACGCCTTTCGCCGGTTATCAGAAAAAAAAAACAGTGGCTCTCCGGGAGTGCCGACAGAAGTGAAAACTTGAACAATTACGTGTGTATTTTTTTAATCGTCAGGAAATATTTCGAAACATTAATTTGGTGTCGGTTACGGTAGCGGTAACAGTGTCGCGAGTTCAATGGCTTTTTCCCATCTCAAAAAATGCCAACATGCATGTGTATCTAATTACATACACAACATATGTACATATTTATATACAGAGGTATCGGTTACGGTAACAGTGTCGCGAGTTCAATGGTGTTTTCCCATCCCAAAAAATGCCCAACGCGCCTTAACCAGTTTTCACTTAAAAAATCTGCTATTTCCTACAAAAGTGCAATACCTACGCGTATAATAACCGACGAAAAATGTCAACGCAGGCAGCATGGTCCAGAATCGTGTACTGAATCCATGGTTACAGGTTATGCAGCGACGATGTCCCTGCAAACCTGTATACAATATAAAAGCTTTTACCGTCACGAGAGAATTGAACCTAAAAGACATCATCATTATCTCCAAGTCCGTTTCATTAAAACTTAGCAACAAACACGAACAGTTCTACTTGCAACACAACACAACGAAACAAGCAATCGCCATCCTCAGAGATTTCCTAACGAGACCAAGATGTTACAACTACAGTCTTTTTATTCGAATTTTCAATAGACACGAGCACGACACTTTCGACCACTGCAACATGACCTCTGAGCTTAAATTACACGCCTTTATTCCTTACCAATAAGGTTCAAATTTTTCTTTTTAATCACGGAAGCGCATGGTGCAGTGGTCTTTAGTTTCGGGATTACATTACATTTTCTTAGTTGCGCCTGCAACTTGTATGAACGTTCTCCGATGCAATGTATAAAGTTACCTTACCTCGCGACAAGGTCACGTCTTGAAAAATGTTTGGAGAAATACAGATACGTGTCATGTCATTGTTCAGTTTGTCTATACATTGTACCAAAGTGTTTTATGCAAACAACTTGGAGAGACTTACACAATTTAATTTGATTAATAATTATATCACTATACGTTTTAATAACTTCTATAAGATAATTTAATAAATTAAGTATTAAATAGTTAATTATTTAATAAGTAGGAACTTTCATTGACTTGTGTAATCATTTAATTATGAATATTACGATCGTAAATGGCTACAATAACGAGGGGTAAAACCTTTAAAACTATGATAAATGTGCTGACAAAAAAAGTAATTACATACCTAAGTATTTTTATAAACCATTTGGCACGTGTGGTTAATGTTTTTTTATTGTAAAAGAAACCTAACTTTGAAGGTTACAGTTATAAGTAGTTCAGGCTTATGAAAGTTAGAAGAAAAAAATATCTAAGTATATCTACTAATCTATCTCATCATCATCTGCCTAGCCTTTTCCCAACTATGTTGGGTCGTCTACCAGTCTAACCGGATGCAGCTGACTTCCAATATTTTACATGGAGCGACTGCCTGCCTGACCTCCACAACCCAGTTACTGGGTAATACGATACCCCTTGGTAAAACTGGTTGTCAGACTTTCGGGGTTCTGACGAGTGTACCAACTGTCAAACACTACAGTTATCGCTGTCCGTATCTCCGTTCGTCGTCTGTGTGTCTCTCTTGGCTGTATACTATTTTACCTATGTACTAATAATAAAGCTAAGAGTTTGTTTGTTTGTTTGTACGCGCTCTGGAACTACCAGTCGGATTTGGAAAATTATTTTGGTTTTTGACAGCCCAATTCTTGAGGAAGGCAAGGTACATAACATCACACTAAGACTCTTAGGAGCCGGGCAAAAACAAAACTCACAAAAAACGTCACGTGAAAACGAAGTAATAGCGCGGGTAAGCGATGCGAATACTTACAGTAAAACGGGGCTACTTTGACAGGCGGGGCTACTTTGACCAGGCCGATCACAACCCTATGACGCGTTCCCCACACCCCGCGCCTCGCGCAATATTACTCGAAGTCACGCACACTTGCTGAGCACACGTGAAAATCGATTTTGGCGCTCTGTCAAAGTAGCTACAACATCTGTCAAAGTAACCCTGGAAGTCAAAGTAGCCCCGTTTTGCGGTACATATTATCTACAGGCAAACATTTTGGGCATCCATCCAACGTAGGTAGATTGGATGATTTCAGAAAAGTTTTGTGTCTTCATGTAGGTAGGTATTTCCCGGAACCGTATGTACTTACTAGGTATTATTTTATTCACTTTACCGTTGCGTTTACGAAAGAAGGAAAACACAACATCTTATTCCTAAAAGTCCGATTGAAGAAACCGCAAATGCAAACAGTTTTTGCCTTTCAATACCTACGCACGTACGGGTGTTTTTCCTAAAATGTCAAGGTAACATTGACCTTTTCTAAAAGCGACCGCTTCCGAAACCTAATTCAATTTTGATGGTTGTGTCACCAACCCGCACTGGGCCCGCGTGGTGGATTACGGCCCACTCCCACTCACCGAGTGGACGCCTGTGTCCCAGGAATGAAAACATTAAAAGCTGATTATGTTATTATGTTTTTTATAGCCCTTTCATTATCAAGCTCAGTTACTTTAATAATTTTGGTACATACCTAATCAAAGAGAGGTGTCGTCATGTTACGCTGGAACGAAGTTCCATAGGTACATTATTGTAAGTAACATTTTGACTCAAAATTTTACACATTTTTCGGTCAAGTTCTCACTTCTGATTCGCCACATGTGCAGAGTATAATTACGTGCGATATAAAGAACTTCGTTCCAAAAGTTATTTAGTTATATAGAGACGAGTTGCGAAAAAAGCCTAGCCACAGAAGCCTTGTCTAGGAAAAGTGTAAAGGATGGTTTCTTTTACTTTTCACGAGTTTTCATACAAAGAAAAATTCGAATGTCAGGTAAAGTTGTCCTTACTTTCTTTTAAAACTTAGTAAGTATACGTACTGACTTATTCAGTATTTTCAGCAAAAATAAATTAGAAGTAATTTGTAACTTTTCACATTCTCCATGGATACATATTCTCCCATCTCTTTCTTGTAACTTCGAACCTTCATTTTATTATTTTAAAACTTCCAATTTTGAAAAGGAAAGTTTTTGCCGTGCCAAAGTTTCAATGAAAGACGTCTATATTGTTTGTTAGGACATTATGCATTGTCTGAATTATACCTACATATTAAAAAAGGCAAATTGGCAGTAAAACTTGTCCATGCTTCGTACGATATCGTTATTTCCTATGATATGGCGTTCAGATCATATAGCTAAAAGTTCACTTACAACCTGCAAACATTTGAGCTTTCGCTGTCATACAATTTTCCACTTGTTGCGGTTATATGGTTATGGTAGCAATGATTTGATATGGTCAACTGAACTTTCTAAACCAACCGCGTCTGTTTTTATGAACTAAGAGCATAATAAGTATTCCGTAGTTACACGGTTCAAATTAAGTCACATACCTACCTACTTATTATAACAGTGTTGGACCATGTAAGGTCTAGTCTAGAAAGTCAGTCATGTTAATAAGGTCTGGGTCAGAAAACTTCAGTATTGTGATCGTCATGTAATTTATGTAAATCATTGTAGCATTAGAAGGCGAATGTTCTAGATAAATTAGTCTTCTGATGCTGCAATGATTTATCAATTAAAAATCTTTATAGTTATCTTTGTTTTCTTGCTTTTTATTTTTTTCTACAACGGTATGAAAGAGCATGAGATTTGTCTATAGTAAAATTGCTTTGAAGACAGAAGGATGCTGACCCTGTAACCTGTGACCTCTTCTTTGTTTGTCAACACAAATCTATTATTTTCGATGAGTAAGTAATTAAGTATAAATCAATTGAGTTTTTCAACCCATTGTTTTTCATTTAGTATTGCACTCACTAGTACAGAGTGTAGCATTAACTTTATAGTTTCACCCACGTATATAATCTGTAATCTGCATTATGTAATGTCTTCATGGTGGTATGGTAATCGCGCACAATCAATTTCATTGTTATCAAATTCATTCGACATTCAGCGCAGAGTAAAACCAATACAATTGATTCCATTGTTTTCAAAATCAGATTACTTTTACTCAATAATTAATTAATTTGTGAAGTTAACAGACTGGCAGTATACAAACGTGACAACATCAATTAAAAAAAAAAAAAAACAAACTTTATGCCATAGAAACTGTTGCTTCTTTTTTTTATTATCAGCCAGTACCTTTTATGACGATCACTAGGTCTAACCTTGTAGTGTGGGTCGTGTGGAATAATCACGGAAAAACCTTGCTAAGTATACCAATACCGCTACTTATCAGATGACAGATGATAGCCATAATGACTGGGTCACCCATAGACCACGTAGTTATGTCATAAATTGATATTACTCTGCGAGATGACCTTACTACGGGGTCACTGAATTAGTTTTGGTACCTACCTAATTGCTTACATGTATTTTCTGTATGAATCATTTTGGTTTTTCAAACTTTCCCACGTTATGTTAATCATTTTACACATTTTGCAGTCGTTTGCTGTAAAAGCATCGGTGAAATATGAAAGCTCAGAAAAAGATCCCGGGAAAAAAGATCTCGATTGATTTAAAAACGTGCAAAAAGCTGTCTATACTTACTCAAGCTCAAAATCAAAATGCTTATTTTAAATTAGGCAGCAAAAGCATAGAGTCATGAATATCAATCGTTAAAACCGGATTATACTGGAATTAAATTAGGTACCGATATTATGACGTCTGATATAAAAGCCAATTCTTCACCAGCTGGATAAACAACGGAGCATGTAAAAATAATGGCATTGTGCACGTGCTAGTAACAAAACAACGCCCACGAAAGGATGGGGTTTTAACAAGGTTTTAATAATGTGTTTGGTCGACATCTTGAGATCGGACGCGTGTAATGACGTCTTTTTTCGGTCATTTGACCACTGATGGGTTAACTTTCCTAATTTTTTTTGTTTTTGTTTACCAGGTTTATCAAGACTTTTCAGATTATGTTTTTTTCTTCTGACTTGCAGACTACTTAACGAGATGTCTTTTTATGTCAAAATTTTTACCAAGGACCATCATTATAATAATGCATAGATATATGACGTTGTCTTTGTAAACGAGTTTAAGAGTAGGTACATTAAAACCTTTAGGTAGGTATAAAAGTTAGTAAGGAAATCTATTCGCAGATATTTATAGACCAACCTAGTGTCGTGTGGTTAGATCAGTCGGATCATGACCTTATAGCGACCGGTTGGGCCAACAGCACCGGACCATTAATATTAATAGCAGATAGGATTTAACGCGAATCTTTGTGTTGATCGCGAACGATTTATTTTATTGTCTACTTCTTAAATTATCGTGTAGGATGTGAAATTGCGTGTCAAAAACTTCGCGCCAATTGTTTTGTTTTTTTTTTTATCGTTAAGTAGGTTTAGGATATCAGTGTGGGCGTTCTAGACCGGTTTAGGAATTAAAAAGTTTGATTTTAAAATAACGAACTTTTCCTAAGACGTTGTTCGGTTGATTGATGTTTTAAACATGTTCTCCCCTTTTTACCAAAGTCAGTTATCTTTTATCCTTGGAATAGAATTGACGTCCGACAGTTTTTTATGGAAAAACCATCACAAATTCCAAATTTATTCTCAGGTTAAGACTATTATTAAAGAATTTCGCCCTCAGTCTCCTCAAGTTATTGAAGGATTTGATGAATTTGACTTTACTTTATTGATAATTAAAATGGCCGACCATATAATATAAGTGCTTAACTGAATTAAAACGTACTTGTTTGTAACCTCAATAATCACGTAAATTATTAGCTCAATAACAAAAAGTTTCCACAAAGTCAGATCCGTAAAGTTGTTGCACAATAAAAATCGAGAAACGACTCAATTAAAACTTCTTACGATGCACTTTTGCAAACTTTATCGACAATAATAAAAATCGAGTTGAAAACATCGATATTTTTACATCGACTTGTAAATTATCGACCTCGAAAGTTGTGCTAGTCAGCAGATGATGTTATAAGTGATCTGGTTTTATTATTAACTTAAATGCAGCTTCCTATCTTTCTTTATGCTAATTAATTCTCTTGATTTCAATGCAGTCTGTTAGATAAGACGACTTTTTCTTAAATTTCATCTAATATAAATCGATAATAAATGTCTTATGCATTTATGATAATTATGATGTAACAGAATTTTAATTAATATCCTAATTAGCTGTTTCTTTTGTTATGTCATAGTTCCTGTATATAATGACGTTGGCTTGTCAAATATCAAATAAGCAGAGACTTCTAACTATACAGCAGTTTCTATACAAGTGAACTTCGACGAAATGCTTACAAAAGAGGTTTGTACCTACTGCTTATAGAGATCTAAAGAAGTGAATGCCTCTCACTGTACCATCAAGGGAACAGCCAAGGGTGCACAGGAAAAAAGGGTCTGAATCTGACCCTGGAAGCGTCAAGAATCACTACATAGAAAGACATTAATCGACACTGAACGGGACACAGAAGTTTTATTGTTATAATGCCTAAGGGCGTTAATGTCCCTCAGTGTAAACTAGTGTAGCATACGCAAAATCAGCCTATAATGGTCCCGCTGCTAGGAAACCGGCTTCCTCTATGATCTATGATAGAGGGAGTGGGCCGTAACCGCAAACCACCACGAGGGCCTATTGCGGGCGTTTGGGTTGATAGATGTCACATGTCTTCGAATTTTTGGTTCTAGGGCATACCGGTTTCCTCACGATGTTTTCCTTTACTATTTTGAAAGCAGTGGTGAACTAGTGTAGCGAGTCCGAAATCACAACTCATAATAACTCTGCTACAGAGTAGGTAAAATAAAATATCGATTCATTGAAGGTAATTCCGGACCTTGTAAGATGAAAAGGAGGTGGCTGAGTAAATCGAGACCTGAGTGAACCTACTTGAACTCGTCTCAATTATAGTCATTAATAATAGTCTTAAAACGTAGGTATTAGTCTCATCTTTGTGTTGATAGTCCTATAAAAAAGTCACGCACCAACTAATGTAGGGGCTTTTTTATTTTAAGGAAACTGGTTTTGTTGCTTAATTTAGTTTTTATTTATAATTTAGCTTTTGCAAGCTGTATAATTATAATTAGTTCATTTGGTATGAGGTTTTGAATCTAATCAATGCATATTAATTGCATTCAAATAATTAGCAATCTCTTAGCATTTATGACTTCTAGATCCCTTTACATTTTCGGCAGGTTCCCCAGAAATTCAAATATGGAACTCGTTACAGAATTCGCGGGAAAGTCGTCCAAATTATCTCTGCCCTGTGTTCTAAAAATAAATCATTAGCTGGCCAGTCGGTCAAGTTCGGTGAGATGAGTTAGCATTGAGCAAGGGTCGTAATTGTGGACATTCACCTTGCTGCCACCAGACCGAAGGTTACCCAACTTAGCGCCACAGTGACGTGAATTATCTCTCTTGTACACGTTTTACTTATTATAAAATAAGGAATCGACCTTGTATGTCAGCATAAAGGTTTGTTATGAATACGATGGCGTCATAATAATCGTTTATAAAATAATTAATTGTATTTTTGTGTAGGTATCGGAATGACTTTTGGATTTATCGAGAATTTCCGCACTTGTACGACGTTGTATTTTTAATGTTTGAAATGAGAACCAAAATTAAACTTTGTGAAGAAGAAATTAAATTCGTCACAGAACCTTAATTAAAACAAAAATAAAAGTCACGTGTGGATAATGTCATGTTATGAAAATATCCGTAGCTATCGATGAACACGTGTTTAAAATGAATGAAATTAAATTAACGTCCGTCCGAACGTGATGTTTTCGTAATTAAAGTGGAAGAAGTTGATAACAGCCAACAGAGAACTCATGAATGAAAGGGCAAAAATTTAAATGATCTTTTCACAATTTTTGGGCCAGATTGTTCCCTGATCCACGATTTGATTATGTCAATCAAACTAATCTGTTCTAATTTCAAAGCTGTTCGCCATATTTTTTTAATGGCACTCGACGCTACGAAAACTTGTGTTGAGTCTAGTTCTATAAATCAAATGTTATCTAACGAATCCTACGCAAGAAATAAAATTTGTGTTTATTACTTAAAATAGACCTGTGCTGTTAGTTTATCTATGAGGATTCTAGTAGTCTAACCCCCTTATTCATAAAACTTATCAAACCTATTTTAATTAAAATGGGGTTTGTCTCTTTCTTACACACAGAAATGACAACGTGACAGATAAAGACAAACGTTCTATAAACCTATTTTAGCTAAAATACAGATAAAATAGGATTATGAATAAGGGGGTAAGTATCTAAATAAACTGTTCACTTCATCATTATAAAAACAGCAATCTATGGCCACCTACAGTTGATCACTAGACATAAAGATATTACCATCAGAATTTTAAAAAAATTGAGCTCTTCTATATGCCTCTGCCTTTATCTACCGCTTTCTGCTTTAGCTACTACTTTGTAAAAAAAATTGTCTGATCTATTCATATCTGTCTCAGATTGAGACTGGTTATCTCTTAACTGCCAGGGCTTATTTTTATTAAACTTATCATTTGAATTGTTTCTTCATTTTATTTTTTTATATTATTCTCACATATAGAAACAACAAGAATAATGTACTTACACAGGATTTTGTAACATCTTGATTTAAAAGAGTGTCCTTGGAGTTTCTTGCCCGTTCTTCTTCATAGAGATCTACGTTTTGGAATGGGCAACTAGCTTCAACTTTCTGACTAACTGACCGACTCTTTTGTTGAAAAATACCTGTAAATAGTTTAATAAATGCTTTGAGTTTGAGTATCATAGGTATTGTTTGGGAAACGAGCGACCATATTGGCACGCGAAGTTCCAGCTGAGTCACTATTTCGTAGTCTAATTTTTAACTGGTAGCCTTCATAATATCCTTGTACACAAGACAGTAAGTATGAGCGGTGTGTTTATCTTTATCTTTCCTTATTTTACTTCGGAGAAACATCAAACTTAAACAAGCTTTTCGAGTCACTCAAAACTGCTTGAGATTTATACTGGAAAGTCATCGCAAATATTGTTTATTTTATCTTTGCTTTGACTTAACTTTGTTTATGAAGATTATTTGTGTTGTTCATCTCTTGTTGCTCTTGAATTTGATAAACAATGTTGTTTCTTTGTTAGTAATCCCACGCGTTTGCAAGGGTCAGACGAAGGAGGCGGAAATTTAGTAATCTGTGGCGGAATACGGTTTACGTAGACGACATTGTGTGTTTTGTTTGTCAACCTCAAGAAATACAACCGTCAATTTGGCTTCGTTTAGTAGGTACCTACTGGTTTTGGTTTAAGAAAGGATGTAAGTAAGTAAATGAGGCAAAAAAAAACATGATAATGTATTTTCAACAAAAGAAATCTGTATCATGTTATCTAACAAACTGCAGTAACTCAATTCACAATACGAAAAAAAGTTTTACTCGATTTAATTCTGAATTTCTGGTACAAGTTCGATCTCTCCAAATATCAAAATTAAACGAGACCAAAACAGTATCAGAAGGATTCATATATCATATTTCTTTACGAGGCAGCTGCCTGACTGGTTCGAGCAGTGGAAAGGCGCCATGACGCGCCGTCTGACATAATACGGCCTTCGACCACTTGTAACTCCGTAACTAAACTTGTGGGCACACTTTTATCCTTAACTAGATGCTACAATCGGGTTTTTGCGGAAAAAAGGAGGTTGAATGCTGTTTGTGAACCTTGTTTTTGAATTTGATGATGTTGTTCAGTAATCGAGCAAAAAGGTTATAAGTGAGAGTATGTAAAAACAAAGCAGGCTTTTAACTTGACATCGCCAGGATCCTTTTTTGAACGATGGAACCATTAATCAAATGATAATCGACATGAAATCGGAATTGGGGAGGAAAATCTTGAAAACTTAACGAAAGATCTGGCAAGATAAGAATCATATCTTGTAATTGTAGTGGTTCCTAGCCTGCATGCTGCACACCGTTTTTAACGGACTTTATACCTACAATAAAGTGCAGACGTTACAAAACAAAGTCCATTTAAGAAGACCATACCAAGGACCACCACTTCCTTGTTTCTGTTTTCTTCAAGAAAACTTTTTCCTCCCAAAGAAAGAAGGAAAAGAAAAATATTGTATCTGGGACACGCGCAGGAAATACAAACTTTTCAAACTAACAAAATAACAACCAAAAAGAGAGACCTGTGCGAAGCCAAAAAGGCTCCCGATACAAATTGATTCGCTTTAATCATTGTAGATACATGATCCGTTATTGACGTTCCTGTACACAATGGTTCATGTTTAGCGTTCTTCATGGTTTTTCATCACCCAGTAATAGACTACTAATTACTTTGATGGACGGCTTGTATACGCAAGAAGAAGGATTAAAGTGTAAGAAATAAAGGACGGACGAAGTGCGTTTAATATTGGAAATTAACTAATGTTTTTGAACGGGTGTTGCAAGAATTGGTATCCTACCTACTTAGTGATCAAAATAAGAATAAGATAGCCTTGAATTGGCTTACGAGTCGACTATCTTCACATTGATGTATCAAGAAAATCCTAACCCTTCAAGTCTTAGCAAATGAAACTCAGAGGAATAGGTACCTATGGATCAAATTGGTTTAACAGGTTAATTTTCAAAAAAGTCCTTAACAATCGCTCCACAAGTCTACAGATTGCAACATGGCAATAATAATTCCTATTTTATTTTATTTCGTTAAAACAGCGGATGTAATACCAATAACAATTTTATAACCACAGACACACGACAGCGTTATCAAAAATCTTATTTTCGAAATTAATAAAACTACTCAAATAACATAAATATAAAACACAAGAAATCACGTTCACCTACTTATATAACCGCCATGTTTGTCGCAACTTTTTATATTGCAGTTTACTTTTTACGATCATATTCTAAGATTTTCCGATCTGATCGACTGAAAAACAGTTACAAAAGTGGTTTTTCATCCTGCGATACTATGAAACTGGTTAGTAAGTTATCCAAAGGCGATGTTCTAGTAACCTGCCTGGTAAAGCATTTTTCCTGTAGGTATTTATTATACAGGACAGACATCGACGCACAAACTGTTACGAATTTACCATGAATTCAGTCATAAAACAAAAATCCGGTCATATATTTTGGCGGTGTAGGTATTGCACTTTTTTGTATGAAACATTTACGACGTACGGCATTTCATACAAACTTTCAAGCTCTTGTTTTTCGAAATGAATGAACCGATTTTAATGAAACTTCGTACGCATAAGCAGGATACAAAGGTCTAAAAAGTTAGTTAAGAACATTTTCGAAAAATAGTGTTAAAGCCAAATTAGACCGATTTTAAATTTTCCATAGAAACAGAGATTTCCAGTTATCTTTTTTCAAATAAGACATTTCGAATCATGTGCAGAATTCGTGGTAACAGTCATAGGACTGTGGTCATAGTGAGCTATAATTTTGTAATAGACAAAAGCTCCAGGGCCGTGGCCGTGTAATATTGTAAATCGGGACATTTCGCCAATAATTACCTAATCCTGCAAAAATATATCGTCTCGATACAACTTGAAGATGCGAGTCATCCATTGTTTATAAATAATTACTTTATTATATAAAAATATTGTTTTTATTGCTATAATAGCGTTTTAATTGACATTTATTTATGATGCCATGATACTAAAATGGCGTCTGACGGCCATCAAGGATCTGATATGCGTATTGTCACACATTTATTAAACTATAGGTAACTACCTCATGTGTAATCGGTTGATCTTTATAACACAACATGTTATTAAGTACCTACTATGTTATGATGATCTTGATTCTATATTTAGCATCTTATAGCATCTTACCATCTATCAAAAATATATAGGAATAATTGAAATAGCCATAATTGGAACAGAAATAATGAAATACAAATATGACTAGGAAGGACACGGTCACTGATATGACGGTTGATAAAGGTGAATAGAAGAAAAATACTGACCTAATAAGGACGTATCATGAATAGGAATTATGATGATGGAGCATCTGCATATACATCATTATATCGATAAGAAGCTGCTACATACACAAGTCAGACTGCCTCTAAAAAAAGCAAAAGACATTGATAATGATGCCAACAATGCTGTCACTCTCAAACATCTCGTTGACTTTCCTATAGTTACATTGCCTACAGAGGCAGTTGTTCTTGATGTTAGCTTGCCAGTCACGTATAAGAGAACACGTGCTGAGTTTCTATAATTAATAATGATTATTGTTGATGATGCCATAAATCTTTAGCAGTTATTAATACAACCATCTTAGTGTTAATGAATCATGGACAGACCAGCGCCCTGTACGTACTAGATAATCTTATTGAAGTCCTTGAAAAGGATGATTTGAGCAAGATTATTTTTAAATGATAAAGTTGCTAATCTCACAAGTTTGATTTTGCCTAAATAATGACCTATTAATAAAAAAGAAACAGATCAAGCCATGGGTTAAGTTTAATTGACCATAGAAAATCTACCTAATTAGCCCAACTAAAGTCAAATACTCCTATACAATCACTGCTAGTGTACACCAATCAGTGACCGCCATGTAGGTACTTACATTGTGCTATAGCACAGACTGTGACTAAGTTTTCCTGAAATATTGCAGACTAACTGCGCCCCGCGGTTTCACCCGCGTAAATGTCGATCCCGTGGGAATGTCGGAATAAAAACTATCCCATGTCCTTCCCCGGGACTCAAACTATCTCTATACCAAATTCCATCTAAATCGGTTCAGTGGTTTAGGCGTGAAAGGGTAACATACAGACAGACAGACAGACAGAGTTACTTTCGAATTTATAATATTAGTATGGATTAGAAGCCACTTCTAATATTACTCGATTTTTATTGCGTACTTAATGTAAGATGGTATTCAGTTGCATTCAGATAGACTGAAAGCCGACCGCAACACAGTTGGGAAAAGGCTAGATGAGATTATGAGTAGGAATATGCCAGTCAATGCTAACTTTCCCAAAATCGACTACTCATTACAAAGCACCTAAATCCAATCTAGCTAAAAATCAGAAATCTATACTGACAATAAAGCTGAAGAGTTTTGTTCGTTTGTTTGAACGCACTAACCTCTGAAACTACCGTTCGATTTGAAAAAAATATTCTTGCGTTTCATAGCTCATTTCACGCGATGACCCTTAGAGACCCGAGCAAAAAGTATGAAAGAACGCCAAGCGAAAACGAAGTGATAGTGTAGGTAAGTTATGCGATACGATGGGGTGGGTCTGAAATAAATTAATTTGAAATTTCTTGTTCCCCACAAGAAATTTCAAATTCAAATTAATTTATTTTTCACGCGGACGAAGTCGCGGGCAGAAGATAAATCGATTATAATGAACAAAGAGAGCAACAATAACAAGAATACTAAGAATTATCAAACGCAAGATGTCAAGTTTTTTTTTAATAGCTTAATTATCATGGAAAATCAATTTTCAATTTGCACTTCGACGAAGCAGGATCTATTGAAACAAAAACTGCAGGCTAAAGATTCGAAAAAAGGTCATTAATATTGATTACACCTTCTTTTAAATGTTGGTCGTGGTTTCAAATAGCTGAGCGTGTTTCTTTATCACGATCACTTCGATACGCTTCCGCGGTGTTACACGGTTACATCTATCTGAGAGTTTGTAACTTTAGCTTTGAAATACTTGTACTATTGCATTAGGTTTGTAAAAAGTTAGAAGATTAAGAATAAGTGTATTTTCTGAGTATTTTTTCCTTTCTGTATACAAAGTCCGAAGAGAAAGAATAAGTGTATTTTCTGAGTGTAGTGTAGAGTTTTTAAAAGCAGTTTTGTTATGTCAGCTTATCACTAGAGGATTAGCGTAAGCTTGAATAATTTATCTAATGCAGTTATGTATAAGATGTTAACGATAAAATATGGCCTTATCTCTCGCTACTTCGATTACTTAACGATTCGAAACATTAGACAAATGGGTTCATTAGATTAGATAAGGAAGGCGGAGGACAGTGTTATGGCGCAGCCTGGGAGAGGCCTATGTCCAGCTGTGGACTGCGACAGGCTGAGTTGATTGATTGAGAGATTTGATATGAGACGTACGGGAATTAAGATTTACAACAAGGAATAAGAATTTTAAAATGAATACGACGTATGATATAATATATCTCAGATTAATCGAATGAAACCAGAGTTTACCAAGCAAAGGCTTTTAGTAAATAAATACGTATCTATAAAGCATGACAGATTATTTACAAACCACAAACTGGCAACATAAACCACCGTTGCCCAATATGACAAGTTTAAAGAGGTGCACACTGAGAAGGTAAACATCAGCCATAAATAAATATGATGTCATTATCTGCTGTTTAATAACAATTTCGTGTGTTATCGCTAAAAGTTAAAGCACAAATAAATCTAACCTTAGAAAACTAAGAAAAACTCCAATAGCCCAAACAAGGCTGACTCTATACAGATACAGACGAAAGATCGCACTCAAATATACATAGATTAGACAGACTATTCATGAGAAAGACAAACCAAAAGGAAATAAGACACAACTCTTTGTTAATGTAGACGTTAACAGTGCTTTCGATAAACAAAACGCTTGAATGAACAATGATGAATTAGAAAACAGTAACGCTGCAATACATAAAGATGATCATTACATTCAAGATTATATGATGACCCACCTAGTAGGAAGAAGAAGCTCCACACAATTCTTTTCTCTGCTATTCTTGTTGAAACATGGACCTGGAACAATACAAATATTTGCTTTATTATGAGTAGGTTTATGATCATTTATTAGATCATGGTATGAATCAGATTTTAAATGTCGTCTAAGCAAATTATCATATGTCTTTAGCCATATTACAGCAACTATTCCATAAAAGATCTGCTTCTTAATTCTTGTTCATTCCTATGTTTTTTTTTTTTCAATTTTTTTTTTTATTTATAGGTACAATATCAACCATTATTTCTAATTGAAGAGAACTAAAAATTTATTACTAGTAACCTAGTAACAACTTTCGTTATTGATGACTTGCAATAAAATAAGTGACTTATACGTACGATGCCATTTCTCTCACGTAGGTAAAATGTAATTTCTCTTTAACCTTTGCTTGCGCACATGACTTTTAGGCATACGTTTAGCTACAACCTGAGTCTAGGTCTAATGCAAACAATGATTGTAATTAATCTGTTTCCCATAGAATCAGATTAATTCCAATCGAAATCCGAGTAATCAAGTTACTGATTAAATTAAAATCAGTAACTTGATTATTCGGATATTGTTTTCGTAATATTTGTTTACCCTTCCACCAACTATAGGCACAGTATCATTACTTTCTTCTAAAAAAGAAACGGCCTTTGACAGTTGTGCAAAAGCTTGATCCAAAAGGGCGAGTAACAAACTGAATATTGTACCGAGTACTGACGTCATCAAATCGTAATCGTATGCTATGGTGCAACATGATCTATTTTGTGCAACAGTTTTTTATTTGCACAAATATAAGTAGTTTGAGTAGTCAGCAGCCGATCTGTTCAAATTTTAGGCGTAATTTCTCAACCGGAGCGGTGAAAGGCGATGCAAGGCCAAGCACACAATAGACTGAATTATAGTCGATACAAATAAGTACACTGTATACAGACAGACAGACCGGAAAGAGGCTTCCATTCATATAAACGAATACTTTGTTCTCCGCACTTCCAATAGAAATTCAAGTTAATCTAGACTTTGTTCGTGTATTGGATAAAAACGCATTTTAAATCAATTTGTATAAATTCTTTGTTACAAAAAATTTGGTGGAGAATGGCAATGCAGTTACCGATACTAAAACATAAATCTCAATGTGCAGATCCAAGGTTGATATCAAATTGAGTAGCTAAGTGGCTATTATGTACACATTAAGATGATTTCACAGTTTTCTGATTCACTTATCTACTAACAGAATCTGTACCTGTCAGTCAGACTTTTGAAGACGAAAACAATGCTAAAACTCATGTTAGTAACAATAGCAAAGAAGAAGCTCAAGAAATTAATATAAATCCATTTGATGACGAGAACATCACAATCTTTTGCTGGCATCTTGACATCGACGCATTATGCTCAAATTGTAATAGCAACAAATATAATGACTTGTATCATCTTGACAGTTATGCCCTTGACCCGCAGGTAGACTGCGGTTGCAAGAATTTGTCTAGCGCAATGGTAGCGAAACTATAGAAAAACAAAACTCAAAATAAATGTAGCCATTTCAGTAGCACCATCACGGTCAATGATAATTTTAAAGCTATCTTTATGATGCAATAAGATAATAACCGTAATGATAAAAGTAAATATGTTTATAAACTCCTATGGAGTAACAGATTCATTAGAAAGAAGAAAGAAATAAAAAATGGCACAGAGACACTAGAGGGCGTAATACATTATTATTTGAAAATAAACTATGTATTTATTTATACATAGTTAGAAGGTAGCGTTGCCCACTGTGACCATTAACATCGCGAATCTACGAGGAGCTTGATATTTTTTTTAAACTGTTAATCATTGTTCTTTAAAATTATATCGTTAAAATGAAACCCAAGCTCTTCCTCTTCCGTAACTTTATTAAGATTTATCTCATGTGCAAATCAGGTTTCGAAACACTGAGTCGTAACAAAACATCGTCGTAATGAACCTTTGTGTTGCATATATTGTGCATATCTTAGCAAATAATTTGCAAAAAAGAAGCATTATTTATATTTCTTGCTACCTGGGCAATCAAAATGTGTATACCCAATATTATCAGAACGTAAATCATGAAATAAAAAGACCCGTTATAGATATTTTATGGGAGTTTTAATCGTTCTATACAGCTGTTGTTTTGGTATTGAATTTGAATCGATTTTTATGTTTTCGTCATTTATATATTATTGACCCTCATTTCCCCCTCATCATGTGATACGGGTGATGTGGGTTATTAGATTGATTTTAAATTAATGATTTCGTAGTGTAACTGTTGATTACTGTGTAAATAAAAAATTATATGCATTATCATCAGGCTATTTAGTTAGGCTCGCCCCCTAATAACTGCCGAAATGTGGTTGTACAGACACCAGCACAACAAGCTACTACAATTTGTCAAATTTCAACTTTATCGCTAAAGCATAAGGTCCCAAGTTGATTGGGAAAAATTGACAGTTTTGGATAGCTTAATGTGCTAGCGTCTGTACATGCTAAGGAACGTAGGTACACCTCTGCCTAAACCTTCGGCGGAATTGCACGCGTGATGTTATGCTATTTGGTAATTTTTTACTAAGTTTACTGTTTATGTAATTTTTATCCGATCTTTTGCTAGTCAAAGAATACCATTAAGTGATATTATAGTTTAAATTTTGTAGAAAAATATGCTAAATCGCCTCGCAACCATTTCATACTGTTATAGGTATTACATTTTTACTGCTCACAATCATGCTCATAACCGGTGACACACCTTCAGAAGCTAGCCGACTTACAGTGTTATTACTTCAGGTAATTCCTATTCCTATGGGGATTCGTACATCATGACATTATTTGAACAGTTTACCTACCCATATTGACCTTTTGACAAAACAATGGTGACAAAACAATAGAAAATCAATTGTGTCTCATTAGCGGAGCTTGACAGATTAGTCATATTACAAGTATCTTCAAAAACAGTTCAGTTTAGGTCCTGAAAAGGATCGCGTTAAGAGCTCGTGATAGGCATCCAGGGGACAGAACATTTCTAAAGTAATATGAGCAACGATCTCATATTAAAAGATAATAAAATGCATGATTTGTTGGTTTTTACATCCCAAAAAACAATTGTAGGTGGTCACGAAGCGAGGAGGGTTCCCACGATTAAAAAAAAAACAAGGATAACCACTTTCTGCATCGTTTGAACCAGCCAGCCAGTGAGAGTTTTTCACGGCGACTGACTTATACAGATTCTCGTGAGCTAGTATTATTTGTCTTGAAACCAGTAATTTTATCTAATAGTTACAATTACTGTGAACTCCTACCTTCGTCCTACCATCCGTCACGACTCGGAATAAAACATTCTAACTTAAGTTCGTGACCACGACGCCCTACTTTTTCGGTTGCTCTAGCTTAATTCTGCAATCATACCAATGATTTTTCACCCCTTTTGCCAACGAAACATGGTCTAAAATCGTAAAACCTTTGAACAGAACAGAAGTTTTGAATGCAACAATTGTTTTACAATGGAGTGCCCAAGGGTTCGATACTTGGGCCACCGCATCAATAGTTTTTCAATAGCAATCTTAAGTTTGTCTTTTGTCGCTGGAGGATTTGTGCACCTGATCCTGGCGTGATGTGACTTACATAAGTAATTCATGTTGTTTCCCGTACTTTAACAAGTTCCTGAGTTTAGAAAGAGAAGGGATCTAATTAGAGAAGTTTTCGAGTCGTATTATTTATTCGAGTTAAATTAGTTTCTTTATAAGACTGAAGCTGAACTAGTTTTTGTTCTCCTTTGAATATATACGTTTTGGTATACATACTATAATGAATCATATAATATGCATTAAGAAGATGACATAATAATATATACAAAGCAATAGCGCACAGAATATTCAATCAGACTTTGTCAAAAATTGTCTCATTTTATATCCAGAAGCTCTTAGATAAGATAATTTAATATCTAAAAGCACACAAGATTTACAACCCAATTTTTTATATTATGGCGCACGTGTGGCACAGTCACATATTATCTATCATAAACATTCACGGTATAATAGCCCGTAATGTTGGAACACATAAAGATAAGAATAGCATAGCAATATTATGTCATGTTGGGTTGATTTGTGAACTAAAAAACGTATGTGACTTTGTTCAAACATTATTGCAAAGAGAGCAACAATGATAAAGCGATTGAAGAATATCATGACAATGATTTTATCAAATACATTCGTAGTAAATCTATAATTTGAGTTGATTACTTGTTCAATTCTTTACTCTAAATTCAAGGTGCTAAGGATGAAAGTTGCAGCAACTGTGCTCCAAATAACAACGCATAGAATGGTGAGTTTCTAAACTGAAATGTCTTGAACAACGTGCTCCACCGAAGTGTGACTATTTCGCAAGCAGTTTGTTAATATTATCAAGTAGGTACTTACTTGACCTTATTATGGTTAAAACAAATGTGTAAAAGTTGATGAATATTCATAAGTCACCTTGCTATATAATATATACACCTGTTTCTTTGCGCATCTGGCATAGACAGACCAGTATAATATATTATGTGTTGACATATATTGAGAACAAATTGTGGAAAACTCCTTGTTGGCAGCAATGATGGCACATTATTGTGTCAATTTCACGCTGCCTTTCAATGAGATGAAATATGATTATTGTACGTGGTTCCGCACTCTATTCGTCCGTATGCTTTATATTCCTCTAATCTATTGCAGAAATTGTCTTACGGCAGGTATGATTTCAGGTGTTTTATTATTGGTTGTGAAGCTATCTCTATATGTACATTGTGTACTTAAAACTTTATAGATCAATGTACTACAAGCTATTAAAATAAATAATTACATAAGTTTCTCTACAGCTGGATGTTGTAAATAACAGATAAAATAATATTAAGATCGAGATTATTTTAATGGCACCTTTTCAATTATTCATGAGAACATGAATTTATCTATAACAAGCGTAGTCGCTTGTTAAATTTTATTTTAATCCTTTAGAATTTGCATTGAAGCGAAATGTAAAATGAAAGTGAATATAAAATGGACTGAATAATTTCTACTGAGTTACGAGATATTATGAGCTTCGTTGATGTAAAAGGAACGTAATATAAGTCTACACATAAGAGTAACCGTTACAAAAACTCTTCTACCATATTGCGGTTCTATCAGCGCATATCAACTTTCCCGCTAAACGCAATTTTCATAACATTTTCCTCTTTATACATAGTAGCAGCGACCGGCGACGTACTCATAAAGGGTATTCTTATGTTTGGCTATGATTGCCTACGGGCTGTTTTGTAACGCAACATACCGTCTAATCTATATAGGTACAACGAGGCTCCCAATATATGTCTCCAATTTTATCGTACTCCCCTCAAGCAGTAGACAACGTGGTCCTTTATAAACACAAATCTTCAAAGATACATCCAACGAATGTCCAAGTTAATCTTTCAAACCAATTCAAAGCAACGCTTTCGTTTTGTGAGCTTACAATACCGTCACACATGTTGCCTCTATCGTGTCAAACGGCTCAGTCCATAGCACACAACACAATAGACAAGATAGAGCGAGGCGTGATCGTCTGAACTTTGGCACGGAGTCACGGAGCATCAAGGAAAACCGGTCAAGACAAAATTATTATCTTAATTAAAACCTTCGGGCGTGCAACTGCGATGTTGATCAAACTGATTTTGTTTTTCTTGTTATATTTATTATTAGAAGTAAAGCTGCAAAATTATTGGCTGTTGGACAACACCTGGCGGTCCGCGATTCGTTTTTGGTTCAGTGACTTTTGGTCGTGTCTTTAGATAAATTAGTTATGCCAATATCTTTTTTTTTCTGGGAAATACGGCAAAATGTTGTCAGTAGGTATATCGTTTATATATAATATTATTATATCACTACAAGCTTATTATGTATCCATATTTTTAACGAGCGGAAAGGAAATATATATATTGATATACCAATTGATCCAAGATTAAGCAACAATGATCAATCTGCCATAGGGGAACAGTCTATTTTAGATTAATCATCACATTAAAATGTTATAGAGGTAGGTAGGTCAAGGCCCTCTACTATACAACCACTACTCACTGTGTATACATTTCATTTGATTTCATTGTGTTAAATAAAATATATGGTTTTGGAAGTCCGTTTTTTTATTGTCTACACAAGCTTATGTTTTTCTCATCTTTCTATGTCTTCCTAGCATAATAAACTACTTTTCTTCTTCAACCCATAGCCGACCTTAAAGTATACATGTCTGCTTTGCGGTTTGGGTCAACTTGCATCCCCTTCTTTCGTCTTTGTCAGATTTTTTGTTATTATCTTATGGTGTTGGTATATTTCTTTCCCAAGTTTCCTGTATTGCGTCGTCTCCAGTTTGCACATACAAACTTCTTATTAACTATATTTTGTTGTTGTGTTCATCTCGTCTTGAGTTCGCATGTATTCTTACTCGTGACATAAAGACTAACCTTGCAACTCCTATTGTTTCAGAACCGGTTCTAACGTAGTCGAGAACTGATGTAGCTTATTTAATTTGTGGCCAAACAGCCTTTTGGCAATTTAGCTTTTATTCTTATTTTTTTTGGTTATTTCCAATCTATTATTTTTGACTTGTCAAGGCTATAGTGTCATCAAGATCAAATGGTTTATTGAACTGACCCATTGCTATATAAGCATTAGGTTTATCCGAATTCGTGTAAATTATTAGTGTTGGATCTTTGCTCAATCTGGTTGTGATATCCAAGATTATTAGTTACTTCTTATTAACTTTAACTGTATCGGAGTACAGTTAAAAATTCAAAAATGACTCGATGATTTAAACCTAGTTCTAAAGATACCTTGTTTCGTCATAAGGCCTTTTGAACCCGAACAAAAGATGTTATTCTTCATAATCTGACTTGAATACAAAAAATCTGACTGCTGCAATTACCAGACGTTTCAGTTCAACGAGCACCACCGTTTCAATAAGCGCCTCGTTCTTTCAGTCTAGTCCGCAGACGGTTTTTTCATGTTTTTCAAAGTTTTTGAGTCATCAATCAAACGTAAATTGGCTTGAAAATTTTGTTTTCGAGTTGATTTAGAAGAAAAGAAAAGCGAAAACATTTCTTTATAAGCATAAAATATAGCAGTGGAGTTAGTTTTAATATCTCAAGTTTTCTGTTGTACTACCTGCTTTGAAGTATACAAAATAATCAATCCTATATCCTTCATTATCATGTTATGGATAAAATAGCTCCGATAAAAAGGTGTTGAATATTCGAGGATGTTTCTTTTAAATTTCACACCTTTCTGCCAAACGTGTAGTTTCAAGGGGAACACAGAATGCTAATATCTACCTGAGACTGCACCTGCTTAAACAAGAAAAACACTTGTAAAAGTGTCATTGCTACAACTCCTCTGTTGAAGATGATCAGTCTCAAGTTACAATTACACACAAGTAAGTAAAAATGCAATAAAAAGTGATTAGAAAACGAAACGAGAATGTCGTCGTTTGGTGTAATCAGACTCCTTTATATCGAGCCCAAGTTACAGAAATCAGAGCGCTCGGGTGGCGCGTTCCAATGGGTCGAGTTACACGTGCATCATTTTACTTGTATGTCTTCACGTTCGATTTCTCAGTAAGACCTCAAGGCAGTCTTGACGACCTATAATAATAAACAGCTTCCGTCAGCCAAAGATATGGCATAATGTGACTTACTTCATCATCATCATCATTGGCAGCCTTGTACCACACATTGCTGAGTATATAATAGGCCTCCTCCCTTTTGTGCCATGCTTCCCTGGTTTGTGCGAGTCTCATCCATGGAAACATACGCGAAATTTATTCTAGTTATAAATGAAATCAACTCCGGTATATGTTTGTGTCGCTTATCTTTTCGGTTCGGCAAGATTGATTTGGAAAGGAAGATTGTTTTTTACATCTTCAAAAAGTATTTCTACTAGACCAAGTTGCGCAGTTTTATTACTTTAATATTTTTCTTGAGACATATTTTCACTGTGCTTCAAAGCCTTGATGCAGTCATATTATTCCTTAGTTTTCTTTTTTGGTCACCTATCAAAATCTCCGCTAATTGTGGATATTAATCTAAACCAGCGTAACGTTCAACGTAACGTCGTTTTTGTTCTCTTCATCGAAACTTTTGAACTTCTCATCTTATTTATAGTTCACGGTCGATTTATCATATACAGGGTGTTACAGAAAGGGTATATCAATACAAACGGGTTGAAGAGTGTATCTGGTCTAGAATCTCTGTACAAAATTTCAGCTCAAAAGCAGTAACTTTGAAAATGCTTAATATTTTTTTATTTCGATAGTTTATTAAATTGAAATCATAACAAACGTGTCACCGCACTACGAGGGTCATTATCCATTATCTGTAGTGTGTCTGTGCGCCTAGTACACGCACATCACGCCGCCGTGCGCCAGTGCAGCGCCGTGATGTCGAAATAAAAAAATATTAAGCATTTTCAAAGTTAACGCTTTTGAGCTGAAATTTTGTACAGAGATTCTAGACCAGATACACTCTTCAACCCGTTTGTAATGATATAGCCTTTCTGTAATACCCTGTATTTCTAAATCTCTCGTAGACTTTTGTCACATTTTTTGTGCCCCTACCGTTAGCCCCCTTAGCCCCGGCAGAGTGCTCATCAAAATTGCATCGCTTCAAGCGCTGACCCACCAAATGTCAATTTGCAGAACAAGAGTTATTGGCAGAAGTAGGTTACTTCACTGGAATTGATATTCTGCTGAACATATTTCTGCACAGGTATAGTATTCCAAACGTGGTCGTGTCATATATATTTTTTTAAAATATTATGTAAGTACAGGAAAACTTTCCAGACATACTTCTATAAGGGTATTTCCTTCGTTTCTTGCGCTTGATATCCTGGAAACACTAACGAGATTTTATATAAATTATGCATTATCTCCATGTTGAATTGTCAATGTAACAGAACGGATAAAATGTTTCTTACACGATTGTTCGCGAACAAAAAATGGTTTTTAAACACCGTGTGCCAACAGCTTGGGAAAATAACTAACTATAATTATATAATTAAGTTTTATTAATTATCAGATTTATGAAGCGATATAATTCATTAAAATATTTCAGTCTGTCAGCCATTCCATGGGCTTTTGTATCAACGTGATCAATTTTAGCTGACTGCGGGTAATCATAATGAGAAATGGGTCAAATGCAAATAGGGTCAACCGTATGGGGCTGTATAGGGTGAGTTTTCGTGACGTATACACCATGACAGGCCCCGCCGTAGCGCATTAAAATTAATTTATTTAACCTATGCTCGAAAAATGGGCGGGAATTTTTACTTATCATTATTTTTTGTCATGCTGTAATAGATCGCGACGATAAGCTAATTAATTGAAATACTTTTATAAATTAAAATTCATTATGACGAGCAATATCAGGAAATTAGAACTTTTCGGGTCACCGTCCGGCGTCCATCGCAATTAGAAATTCTATTGCTTTATGAACATAATTTTTAATAATGTTCATTAGGTATATTTTTTGTTGCTAGGCCCATTCGTGATATTTTTCATTAATCTAAGCACTTTTATAGTTCGTTGAATGTTTCAAGAAGAAGTTACTAGTCGAATCATTTACCTACATATGATGTGTGCATCTACATAGCAATGTATTTGACAATAGAATACATAAAGTGCATGACGTTATAGATGAAAGTACTATATTATAAGTAGCAGACGACGTGGACGAGAAAATTAAACGCATTGACCAATTTAATAATAACGATGGCGATAAATCGAGAATCGATTAATCGCTTCACCGAGCGTACGGTATTGGACTTGCGTTTTTTATTTACCTACATTGTTCAGTTTGCCTAAGTACCGTAACTGCACATCGAAGAATAGCGCGGCTCGAGCGACAGGTCGGACGTCGGATAGACAAGAGATAATGAGCAAATAGTACAAATCGTTGTCATTCACAGGATTCGATCCTGATTCACTGTAAGCAGCTGACTCACCGGTCCCGCCATCGTGCATCGCCACCTATCTACACCTATAGCCGGTGACTCACCGTCGAGCGAGTGCCCAGCTTACCACACCACGTTACCGTCCTGCCCTTGTGTTGCAAACAATACAAACTGGACGCAAACCAGCGCGTTAGCCTCAGCGGTAACCTGGTGACTTGGAGACCGGTTTGGTCTGACTGTCTGAGATACAAGTTTGCAGTATAAATATCGATAATACGTTGCGCCAGTGCTAACGTTTCGAGTTTTGTGCAACTTTGTGTCCTTAATGGCTCGATTTTGGAGCTCAAACGTACATTGCAATGGCGCTTAAGCGGTGGTTGTCATTTATAACTGCAAAATATGCACTTATGAAGTTTCAAATACTGGTGAATAAACTGGATTATGTAATGTGATCTTAAAATAGTCCTCTTGGAAAGCTTTGACCCGTTTGAAGACGCGTGTCACATGACACAAAAGAGCTTGATCCTATTGAAAGGAAACATCTGCAAAAGCTTTTCAAAACTAACATCTACCTAACCCAATCGTCCATATGATATTACTAGCTGTGCTCCGCGGTTTCACCTAAGGGTCGTAGCGTGATGTTAAATAGCCTATAACCTTTCTCAATAATTGGGCTATCAAATCCAAAAGAATTTTTTTGAAATCCGCCAAGTAGTTACAGAGCACGTCCAAACATACAAACACAGCTTCATTATATCACAATTGTATACGTACTTAGATAGCCGGAAAACTCATACCTTTACAGATTGATATAGTTAATCAATCCAAGCATTCTGCAGACAGCACTATAGACGTAAAATAAACATGCGAAAACTCGTAAATCTTGGAATAGCAACAAAAACTTGATATCAAGCTATCAAGAACCATCTCCTTCGCGGTCTGCATAAGGAAAGTGCATGGCGATGGCGTGGGTGGCGCGTGGGACGATTGTAAAGTTCAACACATATTAGGTACCACCATCTTTGCAGTCCAATCTATTTAACAATACAAGAGTAAATTAATCTTTACTGTATTATACTAAGTTATTATCTGAGGGGCAATTCTCTTAATTTTAAAAACGTTCACAGTCTGATCTCAGTCTCAATCTGTCAAAAATACCTCTAATTTCCCTACATTTTGACCAGATTTTGACATTTTTCTGTCGCCGAGATGAGACTGCGACTAGATTTCAAACGTTTTAAGTTACGAGAATTGGCCTACTGATATTTTATGAGTAGTCAAATGTTTTTTTAAAGTATGGAGGCTTTTCGGGTTCGGGCTCTGGAAAAACTTTCCAATTACATATTTTATTTCCTATGAACTTTTTCATACATGGACGTTAAGCAGCCAAAAAGTAATATTTTGTTCGCCAGTTTCTATAAATTGTACTGTATACTGAATATTGACATTTGGAAGGTTGTTTCGCACTTAACCGTGTATGAAATGTCAGGGTTTATTGTAAATTGGCTTGAAGCAACTTCAGATTAGACTCCTTATTCTATAGAATCACCTAATTGTTACACAATCTATTTTAATTTGGCATTTTTCGTGTAAGGTGCTCATGCATCATGAGTATTCTTATGAGGCTCTACAGCTATTTTATAATTTGCCAAGAAAAACAAAAAGGTAAATTAAGCATGATGTCGCTCATTTGGAGAAACATCGACGTAAATGTATTTTTCCCAAAAATGAGTTGAATATGACAAAGCACTTAGAAAGCGTATTTACGTTAGGAAAGCAAAACCTTAAAAAAAAAAGCAGTGGCACTCCGGGAGAGCCGACAGAAGTAAAAACAAAACATAAGCAGAATACTTTGCCATCACTCACTGACTACATTAAAACCGAGTACCTACATCCCGAGGAAAGTCGAACACATCCGAAGCGGTGTCGCTTACGGTAACAGTCGCGCGAATTCAACGGTTTTTTCCTATCTCAAAAAATGCCCAACGCATCTAAAGAAGTTTTCACTTCAAAAAGTAACAGTAACGTCGATGTTTCTCCATATGAGCGATGTGTCAGGAACAGAAACATTCACCCTCGCTGCATCCTTAAAGAAATGTCATAGAGCCCTTCTGTTTTCACAGACATTTCAAATTAAAAACCCGTATCCCCGAAATGAACAACACTAAAATAAAAATAAAATCTGTCACGTAGTTTACAAAAGAAAAACAATCATCCTTGATGAACCACAGACTATAAAAACTCAGCTCACAAAGTAATGACGCAGTCACCGTGTATTCATGTGTGCATTTGAACAAACAAGTTTCATGTTTTTGATGAAACGTCGGTTTTTTAAACACGTTTTAATTCTGTTTTTTTGCCTATTTTCTATTAATCATAGGTGTTATCATTTTACATGATATATAGACTTAGATAAAAGGTTTTATTTCATTAATTCGTAACAAGTTATCATGTTGTTCTTGATCATGGTTCGAATGGATAATGATTTTATCTAAGTTTTACTTAAGTAATAAACTATACACTGACATGTTTAATCACGTTAATGTTTAGTTTCTTAACTTGTTTTGGGGATATTTTTTTGACAATTTCACAGGAATTTATTACAAGTTTCATAAAACTTGAATTCAAATAGGTCAAAGTGTCAAACATGTAAATAAAATCCTGGCAAAGGGGTTAGAAGATTTTTGTATGGAGGGTGGCCCTAAGGTCGGTCGCCATTTTGATTTTTTTTCAGAATCGCGGTGCACAACAAAAGTTATATATTTAGATAGAGGACACTTATACAAACAAAAAATGTTATGTAACATAATATCCTAAAGCGTCAGGTTTCGGAGTTATTCACCGAAATATAAGTCGAAAACAACAAGAATTTTTTGGTTTTTTTTCCCTCCGGGTAAGCATATTGAACTATTGAGGTAATACGTTACGAAACCTTTATGGAGAAGAAACAAATGAAGAATAGACATTTTTTAAATAAATAATTATAAACGGCTAACAGTGGTGGCCAAGTGGTAACAGCCGCGACTTACGAGTTGTAGATCGTAGGTTCGAACCCAGATAGGCGCTTTACTTTGTGTAAATTATTTCATCACCACTGCTCTCAAAACGGTGAAGGAAAACATCGCGAGGAAACCGGCATGTCCTAGAACCAAAAATTCGAAGACATGTGACATCTGCCAACCCGCACTGGGCCCCCATGGTGGATTACGGCCCACTCCCTCTCACCGAGGAGGCCTGTGTCCCAGCAGTCGGAACATTATAGGCTAATTATGTATGTATGTATTATGTATGTATTTATAGTTCGTTTTTTAATCCCAGAGACTAATCTGACATTTAAGTCTTTTGTGTTTTCGTTTTTTTTTAGTATACCTAGTCTCTGGGATTAAAAAAACGAACTATAAATTGCCGTGTTTAATTATTTATTTAAAAAATGTCTATTCTTCATTTGTTTCTTCTCCATAAAGGTTTCATAACGTTTCTATTACCTCAATAGTTCAATATGCTTACCTGGAGGGAAAAAAAACCAAAAAATTCTTGTTGTTTTCGACTTATATTTCGGTGAATAACTCCGAAACCTGACGCTTTAGGATATTATGTTACATAACATTTTTTGTTTGTATAAGTGTCCTCTATCTAAATATATAACTTTTGTTGTGCACCGCGATTCTGAAAAAAAATCAAAATGGCGGCTGATTTTAGGGCCAAAACCTTCAAACCCCTTTGGAGTAAAAAAAGTGTTTGCTACCATTAAATAAAAAGGAAAAAAAATAACAATCGAACTTAATGGCATCTCAATATTTTTTGAGGGCAAGTGGCGAGTATTTATCAATGAAAATCAAAAGAGGTTGCATTAATATGTAAATAACTTAAAACCAATTAATAAAAAATAAACCAGACATTTATTATTAAAAACATAGACTAGAGAAAGATTTGCCTTTCTTTTATTCAGGTGAACTAAAAAATGCGCGTCTTCTCTTCACTCGAGATGTACCGTATGGACAGAGTGCAAAAGTATTCGCTTGGAAGCAGGAAGTTCGTAATAAAAAACCGACAAGTTGGTAGGTATTCTGTTGTTTTAAGCTCGACTGTATTAGTTTTACTTTCAATTTTCACAATTTCCCAGGAAAAGTTAACCTGCAAACGTGAAATCAGAAAAAGTCTGAGAATACATTTATTGAAGTCCTGGGAAATTACACTGTGCGATAAAACTCACTGTGTGACTGCAAATAAAAATACTTCATGAAAATGCGCGCACTGATGCCTAATATTGCTATCAAAACCTTCTGAATAAGGGGCGGACACAAATCTCCCAGTAAATATGACCGTAAGAACACTTAGTAAACAAATGGCCGACCCCTCGCCCTCCCTCCATAAGGAGGCACAATTTACGACGTAGTACAGCTACGGAAAACAGCGGTAAACTGCTAAATATGAGTGCTTCGGGAGTTAATAAACTATTCCGTTATTTTTCAGACTTATGAAGGAAATGTTAGAGGAAAATATTGCTTCTTTTCTCGTATCGGCTGAAGTATAAAAATAAAATCTTCTCCAACAGAGAAGGCCCATAATGTTCCTGAGTAAATTTGTTATTTATTATTTCTGTAATTTTTGCATAACAAGAATTTGTAACATGATTTTTTAGTTTGAATGATAAAGTGGGTCCGGACCCGTGCTTCACCTAATTTCTCCACCTGGGTGAATGAAGCACGGGAACTACGGTCCCGTGATCGGTTCCCGTGTTCCAACTTATCTATCTTATCTTCATCGAAAGGATTAAGATTATTAAAAAAAACGAGGTTTCCGGATCGATAAGACGTGACTATCAACCACGAGATAGCTTTAACATGAAATCCCCTAGCTGCCGGAATATCTTTGATTTGTTTGGTTCTTAACTTTCAATTCTCGAATACCTTTACCTAATTAATGTTTATTATTACTGATATCTTGACCTTATTTTTATTTTATTAAAAACTAGCTGCGCCCCGCAGTTTCACCCGCATAAGTGTCGATCCCGTGAGAATAAAAAATATGATTCGAAAGACACGTGGCGCCATCTATTATCATAATAACGTTATTGTTGTTTTCCTCGGGAAAAGCACTTCTTTTCGGGATGAAAGGTACCCTATGTCCGTTTCTGTACACCTGACAACGTATATATGCAAAATTTCAGGATGATCGGTTCAGTGGTTTAGGCGTGAAAAGGTAACAAACAAACTTACTTTTGCATTTATATATTAGTTAGGATTAGGAAGGAAGTGGTCCGGTCGAAGTGGAGGTGCTTGGGGGAGGCCTATGTCCAGCAGTGGACGTCTTTCGGCTGAAATGATGATAATGATGATGAGGAAGGATATTGGTAGGTACGTATCTCACTGCATCTGGCAGGACACAGAGATACATTGTAAAACCTATCTTGTACCTGTGTTCACAAATAGCTTTGCTTTTTTTCAATAGCACAAAAAGTATCGTAAGGTACTCATATTATGTTCTAAAACTAAAATTCGAAGACATGAGATATCTACCAGCTCGCACTACGATGTAGCGGATTACGGCCCACTCCCTCTTACTGAATGGACGCCTGTATCCCAGAAGTGGAAACATTATGGGCGGATTATGCTTATTATGATCAATAGCTTCTTATTGAGTATTTATCCTTAGACCTCAGAAGTCAGGCATCAGTCAAGTTAATTAATTACTCATCATTATTCTTATACATTTGTAGGTATACTTGAAAATAAGAATAACTGTAGATATATTGTATATATGTAAATGTTTATATGCTTTCCGGAATGACATCAGGACTATTTTGCATTAATAAATAGGTATGTTTTATTGCCTACTCCTTTGAGGACCTCTTTAGTACTGCAAGACATTGTGTCTACAAACACTTATTTATAGATTCGTATGTAAATATGTGTATTTCTATTCTTATAGTGTTATGTACAGTCGGTAATGACCGCATAATCAAATAATATAATCACACGAAATACTACCAATTTACATAGTTTAAGAAAAGTTATTACAATTTGTCTCCTTTTGTTTGCTCGTCCTTATTGCGTTTATTTAGGTACCTAGGGCTGAATTTTGCAACGTCAGATAACATTTTCCGTGAAATAAAAATGACATCTGATAATTTTTAATTCTGGCCAGTTTTTTCCTATCTGGCTTTGTTAAAATCAGCCCATATTTGATCTTTCAACCTTCGAAAATTTGAGTACCTACATACTAAATAATCATAAAAACACACCAAATAATCGTAAATTGGTGACCCGTCGCATCAAAGAGAGAATCAAGTTTGTACTATAATTAGACCGTTTTTCGCATAACTTAAAAGCTTTTAACAACATCATATAATGTGCCAATTTAAGACCTGATAGACCCATTAATATTTCAAGACTTTTATCAAGAACTTGTTACCTACTTATATCGAAACAAAATAAAACTAATTATGACTTGGCACCATTGATATATTATTACATCAATGCTTGGCACACTATTTTTCTTTGAAACATAGGTACATAGGTAGACTGATAACTTTGAAAAACAAAAAAAAAAACATATTTTAACAATCAAACAAAGTGACAACATCAACCAGCAGCGTCAAATTAGTTAACTTCAAAAAAACTTAAACAAAAAACGTTTTGCTTTGATGCGGCATGTATGTATAGCGTCCGTATACGTTTTCCGTCGAGTTTCCGACTGATTGCTATTCAGAGTCCATCGTTTGATTACCATTAACTAGTGTCAGTCGGTCTGTGTGTGTCAACGAACTAATTGGCAAACAAAGGACGCGATGGTAATGACACAACACACCGTGCATCGCTTGCATTTCTTTTTAATTGCGCGGCAAAAATTGGCATCGGATTTTTACGCAAATATTTGAATGTAACGGCCGTTTTCTTCTGTTGAATGATCTTTTTTATAAAATGGAATAATAAGGAATAATCATTGTAGCCATTATGAATACAATTTCGTATTGTTTTGTATTTCCAAATTTCCTATGCTCTAACTACTTTTCTCGTTTTTTCATGAACTTTCAAGAGATTTTGTTAAAAATCCCGTACCAACGTTAAAAATTATGTGCTTTTAAACAGTTCAAGATATATTGGAGACCTTTGAAACGAAACATTTATTTGTCACTAATATCAGCGCTATGTTATGATGCGTGAATGAAAAACTGCAGGAAATACCGACAATGTGGGACGTTTAATTTTGACACGAATAAACAAATCAAGTCCAAATTATCCAACAAGAGACAGCTTATTGATGTTTTTTAGGTTAATATTGTAGATATCTTTATTGTAAAGACTTCAATCGCTTTACATAAGTTTTAATTGGAATATTTTCCAGGTTATTGATTCTTTAACTTAACTGCGTAATCTAACGATTATCTATAAAAAAACAAAACATGTTATGTATACTTGGCACACAGAAAATAAATATATCTCCATCTAGGTGAATGGTTTATTATCACCATTACAGCATCTGGTCATCATATAGTCATCATTTTAATTACTAAACTCGCCAAAACGCGTTGCACATTCACCATTACAAAACTAAATGAAAAACTCGAACGCGAAATAATTAGTAAAACGAAATATGCAAATTCAAATGAAAACACTTAATTGCGCTTGTTTGTTTGAAATAAAGCAAAAAAACTAGTTTAATGGCTCTAAAGAAATAAGTAGGTAATTAATTGGTTTTCAGTCATGATGTCATTTCCAAGTTGGTAGATAATAAGTTTTTTATAGAAAAACTTATTATAAATTTCTAAACTCTATCGGTTTTTTTTTATGAAAACTAGCTTCTGCCCGCGACTTCGTCCGCGTGAAATTTCACCCTCTTAGGGGTGGAATTTCGAAAAACCCTTTCTTAGTGGATACCTACTCTTCACAAAAAACACACCCTCCAAACATGTCTCTAGGACCAGCGGTTTAGGCTGTGTGTTGATTATATCAGACCGTGTATCAGACAGTCAGGACTTTGAATTTTATATAAGTAACATAGATTCTACAAAATAAATAAATATTCCATACCTTAAGTATACTATTGATATTACAATATATATGGCCTCCAGTCACAATACCCCCTGTACTAGTTGATACTGTATTACAGTAAGGAAATATTCCTCATTCCCATAGATATATGGTTTTTTACATTTCTATGCTCATTCTTGTGACCCATAGAGTAACAAATAAGTGAGAACTTAAGAATATATAGGCTCCATAGGAAATTAAACTTAATATTTAGATAAAAACTAATTCCAGGTATCTCAAATCATGTACCTACCACATTTTATGCAAATAAACGATTTTCATTTGATTTGATTTGAAAACTCCATACCTAACGTCTGTAAAATGCATTCAAAATCCATATTTTCCCTAATCTCTATGAAAAAACAGCTGACATGAAAAAAGAAACAAAAAGTACCTAATTAAGAGCATAGATTTAGACTACACAGACAACATAAATTAAATAAAAAAACGTTGGATAGTTTACAAAGAAGTTCTCACTGAAACACATGTCCCAAATATTGACAACAATATAGAACGTAACTAAGCAAGTCGCCCTGATTCATTCACCTTTCGAATGGCCTAAGCTAAGCCTTCAAAGCTCAGAGCTTTCACTTCAGCCATTTAAAATAATTCCAAACGATACTTACAGAAATAAAAATCCAATGTTCTCTTAGAAATTTCTGAAACACAGCACGGTTTTTTCTAAATAAAAAAAATTCAACTGTTTTTTTCCGGCACTCAGATGCGACGCGAGGGGGCGTGCGCTCCGCACGAGGTTTGTGAGAGGACTGAGGGACGCCCTCACTGAGTGAGGGAAGCGGGGCTGAGCGCCTCTGTATCACGAACGATCCTCTAGCGACGCTTACTTAGTTTCTGCGTACATTGCTTGTCTGACCAACCTTAATTAAACAACCATCTGCGACATTTCCAATGGTTTCGCAGCAAGATATCATTAAAATTCAGAACATGCTTATCTCGAATAATACCCTAAATAAATACCCTCATTATCTCCATACAAACACCATTAAATCAGCCATCTATTCGACTCACTACGTGCTTATCATTACCGCGGCTGGTCCCTCATACTGGGACTGTAGAAGTAAGGTCGCCGACTCGTGGTTCGGACCGACTCACCGGCCGAGTTCCGCAACGGTTGCATCTAGGCGATTGCAGCCATGCAGCCATCCTACTCCGATACACGGCTCATACTTTGAGATCAAACCTGACTTTGATACGGCATTACAGACCTATTTTTTTTCTTAAATTTTTTTACGCTTTTTGTTGTAGGCAACGGAAATTCATCAAGTCTTTTTCTTCTTACAAATGGTAGAAGAAAATATAGAAAAGTCGGAAAAATGTATAAAGGAAAAAAGAAAATAAGTCTATCGTTGTTAAAAAATACGAGGCAAGTGTATGTATTGTATTTGTTAGTTAATATTATTACCATAGATATCCGTGATTATTACATAGGTAGAGTACAGGCCACTGCAAAGTGCAATGTAATCAACCCATAATGTTTAAAATGCCAAAGGTGATATCAAAGTTTGCTTCCGCGGTCATACAGACTCCGCTTTGCCTCTTACTGTAATTTACATAATGATTATCGATACTGATTTTGACATAGGACTTAGGATGAGAGTGGCAAAAATTAAAAATTTATTTAAGATTTGTGTAGATATTTACATAATATAAGCTAACATATAAACTATAACAATATGTACAAATGAAAAAATAAACAAGATAATCATAGGGCATCAAAGAATTCGTCCGCATCGCTGTCAACAGGAACAGTGCCCAAAAGGCTGGCAGCATTGCCACGTTGTATGGCAAAGTCGACTAACCGCTTGGCGATATCTCGAAAAACCAAGTGGGCACTCAGACCCCATGGCCCTAGTGTTTCAACCCCAAACGGTTCGAACATACGAGTATAACTCCCAATCAGGTTGCAATATTAAGTAATCATAATAGTGGCACTGCTAATGTCGATAATTTTGCCGGTAACGATTAATCGATGATTTCTGTAAAAGGTAATATGGCTAATTGGCTAGCAAGGATACTAGATACACTCTGAGATGACGGATATAGAGACGTATGAACGAAGAAACCAGCTGGGCCAACCCGAAATAGATTGGGATGAGAATGATAAAAGATTCATCCAGGGAAATCGTCGACACGGCACCAATCAGATAGATGCATCAGTATCAGATACATTTTTGGGAATCTATTAACTCGAAAACAAATTTTGGTCGTTGTACTTTTTTTTTACTTTTATATGGCCCAATTTTTTTTTTTAATCTGGCTGGAGATATGAAATATGCAGGTTACTTTTTTGACAAAATAAGCATCGACTTGAAGACACGGGAGAAGGTACTAACTTTTTGACTAAAGTAACCGCTTCCTAGGCCAATTGAGATAGCCCATGCACGGACGTAATAAAACCCGGTTTGTCCCAGTAGTCCCATTGATCCAGTCCCATGATGGGACAAGTGTCCCACTAGTCCCATGGGACAAGTGATACTATTAAATTTTTTAAATTATGTCCCAATAGTCCCATGGGACAAGTGATACTATTATGTTTTTTAAATTATGTCCCATTAGTTCCATAGGACAGCGAGTACTTATTTTGCAGTGCCAAACTTCAATAGAATTCCCGCTATTCCCATTACCATCCGTGCATCATGTTTTTGTGAACGAAAATTTTATAAACGTTCATATTACGTGTGGAAACATAACACAGGCCGGTTATGTACTGAAAATGATAGGCGTAGAGATCACCAGATAATGACAGGGTTAGCCCGTCGTATCCAATCATCGTTAACTGTTACAATGTAGACTGTAAAATTTATTGCACAATGCGTATAACCATCGGGCGCCATCGCGGCTAATCTATTGAGAATTACCAAGTGGCTATGACCCTTACATTATCGTCCGAAATTAACTCGGCGCCATCTTCATTATCTTCGGATTACTACACTGTTACACATCCTCTTCATTATACGACACTTCTTTTTCTATGCCAAGGATTATGTTCGAAAATGATTCCACAATGTCTTGCAATGTCTTTGTTTCCACTTACCTTTTAGACGTAATTGAAAGAATAAGAACGTAGTTTCAGGAATTACTTATAATCCAAACTTTATTATTACTAGTTTCAGGAATTATAATCCGAACTTTATTAAGTAGGTACTAGCTGCGCCCCGCGGTTTCACCCGCATAAGTCTCGATCCCGTGGGAGTATCGGGATAAAAAGTACCCTACGTCCTTTCCCGGGACTCAAACTATCTCTAATCGGTTCACTGGTTTAGGCGTGAAAAGGTAACATACAGACAGACAGAGTTACTTTCGAATTTACAATATTAGTATGGATTACACTAGCTTTTGCCCGCGACTTCGTCCGGGTGAAATTTCGTGCTCATCCGACCCACCCATCGCCTGCCCGCGCTATTGCTGAATTCTTTCTGACTTTTTTGTTTTTACTCGGCCCCTAAGTGTCTTAGCGTGATGTTAAGTGAGTTGGGCTATCAAATGCAAAAATAATTTTCCAAATCCGACTGGTAGTTCCAGAGATTAGCGCGTTCAAACAAACGCACTCTTCAAAGTTATTATTAGTATAGACGAGAACCAACACTTTTCCGCAATTTTCCTGAATTTCCAGTTGCATCTGTCTTAAAATAAGAGTAATATAATAAATAGATTTTCATTGTAATAGAAGTGAGTAAAGTTTGTCATTGCACTCGAGGCGGAATTGTAGCTAAGTATGGCCTGTGGAGCGAGCCGAGAGTGTGATGACAATTGCTCAGGTGAAACACACGACGTAATACACGACGTTTTTCAACACATTTGGGAGAGAATAACAAAATACTTTGTATCATTCCCTTCATAAAATAAACAAAATTAAATAAATGAGAAAATTTAGCACCAACCCCACCATAACTCCGCAGGGAAATATAAAAAGTTAAATAAAACTCGGCATAATCCGTAAAGGCCCGGTATTGCCCGCAGTGTACAACTGTCAACGTATTTAGGTTAATATCCGATTAAAGGGAAGAAAAATTGAGAAATAAAAACTCTTTGTTCGTTTTGGGGGAGGAAAACCAACAACATTATATTGACTTAAGATTAAGTAACTATAACCACACTGTTATTATCAGGAATCCAATCCCCATAGCATTAGGTTTAGCGGAACCCACCCACGCCATTGTTCATGTGGTATTATGTAACATGTGTGTCCAATCATTCCAGGATTATCATATTTTATAGTAAGCTCGCCGTAGTATCGCCACTAACCGGCTGCTGTGAATGTTGTGAATGCTGTGATACAGCTTTAGTTAATAACTAACAGAATTTTCGATCAGAAAATCCGGCGCAGTAAATCGACGACTAAGTATTTTTATGTGCGACTATTAACAAGGAAACTTATAACAGACGCCTTTTCATTCGGTGATGATCCGGCGTAGGCGTTCATCAAACGTCCACGCAGCGTCTACGCATCGTTAAGCCTGGCACACATTACATCCGCATCGGGCCGCAGCGCGAAAAAGTGCGGTGCGCCCCGCCTGCATTGTGGATTTTTGCAATGCGGTGCGGCCCTAATGTGCTCTGCGCCTAATTCAGCGTTTATGTAGCTCCTGAGCATCGCCTGCGCATCGTTTACGCAACGTCTGCTCAGAATCTACACAGTGTCAACGCTACGTCCAGTGCGAAGACTTTCAAAACCGTAACTACAAAAATATTCACCTGACAGAATAATTCGACGGTTCGAACCCAGACAGGCGCTTTACTTTGTGTAAATTTGCCCATCACGTCTAAAAAATTCCACCTTTTTTTACGTTTAATTTTAATTGAGATTAATTCCCTTGAGTGTATTTTGTTTTGAAAATAAAAAACATGAAGCTATACACCAGGCGTTTTCAGGAGTTATTTTGGTGTGATCCCCTGAACCCCCCCTCGATCCCAGACCAATTTTAAAATAAACAAAAGTGTAAACAAGAGTAAACATTACCGTCCCAAGGGTGGCAATCAATTACTTACCCTCCGATATTATCTGGAATTTTATACAAAATATTTTCATTTTTACATCAGATATATTTTGCATGTATAAGTATAATCAGCCTACGAGTATAATGTTCCCATCACTGATGGGACACAAGACTCCTCTTTGTGAGAGGGAGTGGGCCATAATATTTTGTTTTTTATGCTTGCAACTTGGTCTCATTATTATTTGGTATTTTTTTAAGTAGCAGCTATTTCATTGTTTTGTTGACTTCATAGTTTTAAGACCTTTTTAATTAACAATTACATATTATGGATGTACTAACACTATCTACTGTTTAATTTGTGTATGTAAGTACTAACAAATTGGATTTAATGATCTGAAAAATAAATTAATGTAAAAAAATGAAATGAAATAATCCACCACGCGGGCCCAAGGCGGGTTGGTGGATGTCACATTCACTCTATTTGCGTAACACACTATCAATCTTATTTTGACGGATATTACTAATCCATTGCATCATATGTTAAAAAAAAATTGTCTGCTCAACAAAGTAAATAACGCAAAATAAAACCCATTGCTATATAATATGTTACGCAATTACCCCGCTGGTTTAAATAGAACAACATTGTAAAACTAGTATCGTAAGTTTAAACTGTCCCAAATTCGCTAAATTAAACTTAAGGAAAGTCGTTTGAATCCCGGAAACTTAAACAGTCCATTTTAAAAACTATAAATTTTATGGCGAAGTTTTAGTGTAAGAGTTGAAATAAAACTGTAAATAGAAATAGGTACGTTTTTATTTACGAATTGACCCTCTTGCTTGGTGGTTCTGTTTCAGTTTCTATGATATTTAGGTGCAGCGCAGACGACACACTTTTTAACCGACGAAAAAACGGAGGAGGTTATCAATTCGACGCGTATATTTTTTTTTTTTTTTTTTTTTTTTTTTTTATGTATGATCACGCATAACTTTTTACAGAGCAGTCCGATTTTGATAATTCTTTTTTGATTAGAAAGGATATACCCCGAAGGTGGTCCCATATAAATTTGGAAAAAAAATTCCAACCCTAAGGGTAGGAAAACAGGGGATGATTGATAGTTCACTCACTGATTGTAATGTATGACCACGCATAACTTTTTACAGATTAGTCCGATTTTGATAATTCTTTTTTTAATGGATAGAACATACCTCGAAGTTGGTCCAATGTAAATTTGGAAAAAAAAATTCCTACCCTAAGGGTGGGAAAATAGGGGTGATTTGTTGTTCATTCACAGATTTTAATGCTGAGCTGTGTATTACAATTAAAAACAATTAAAATTAAAGGCCTATCTATGTTGGTATATAAAGCCTGTTTTTTAAGTATTTTGCTATACAAAAAATAATAGTTAAAGTAGGATTAAGTATATAACAGTTAATATCTAAAGTAAGGTAGGTAGCCATTTGAAAAGTAATCAAAAATTAAGCATGCAGTAATAAGTAAATTATAGCCTCAAAAAATTATAAAATAAAAACTTTTTAACAAAAAAATTGAACCTCCGAAAAAACTGAAAAGCAAAAAATAAAAACCTTTTTTATTTTACCTTAATAAATAAGTTCTTAAACTAATGCAAGTATACCTAAAAAAATTTGAGTCGGCGCAGTTTCTCTTGCTTGGTGGTTCTGTTTCAGTTTCTATGATATTTAGGTGCAGCGCAGACGACACACTTTTTGCGCGATCGAGTCTGTGGCGCACAAAATGTCTCCTTGAAACTAAGTAAGCTTTTATATGTACTAGCCAAAAATTAGAACGCGACATCATCCTATGTTTATTTCAACTATTCCAGGTATATCCTGTTATTATTTTATCTACAGTTTCTATTTTATTGGTACGTACAATAAAAAGTGCGTCACGGATAGTCTGTCGTCTGCGCCGCGGCCGCACCTAATGGTTATGTAAATAAGCTGGACTCCTTTAATACAGATTGGTCCTTGGCAGTTCTGGACAGAGAGAGGTGGAAAGAGAGTAGGGAGGCCTTTTACCCAGCTGTGGGAAATAACTGGCTAATAAAAAAAAACTTTTTAAGAAAAAAAAACCGACTTCCAAAAAAACACTACAAAGTGAAAAATAAGTTCTTTAATTTCCGAAGTCGGTGTCTTTGGATCTGTATTTTAGTTTTTTGCCACCGACTTCCGAAATTAAAGAACTTATTTTTCACTTTGTAGTGTTTTTTTGGAAGTCGGTTTTTTTTTCTTAAAAAGTTTTTATTTCACGCTTTTTAGTGGGTCTGCTTATAATTTATCTAAGTTACAATAGCTTAGTGCTCATCGCCTTTTACAAACAAATTAAGTATTGCTTTTCCCGATGCAGGGAAGTTAATTGTTGAGGAGTTCTCCAGGTCCACCATCAGCTCCATATCACCATTCACATTGTGACGAGCATAAATTGCTTAGCAAGCATATTAAAGTAATCGAATAGCAACCCGTGAAATACTTATATATTATTGAGTAGTTCCGGAGGCCATCTGTGGTCTTCATCATCAGTTCCACTTCACCAAATGGTGCTTTCCGAGAGCAAGTGCACGAGTTACTATAAAAAATACCCAAATCGCTATAGGTGTGCCTATAATATTTGAAGAGTTCCTTCGATTTCTCCAGGATCCCATCATCAAATCCTGACCTGATGTTTTTAGACTAGATGCTGATAGTCCTGGCTGCAGCATCAGGCCAGACTTATGTCAACATTGCATTGAACTTTAAAATGAGCCCAAACACGACTACTGTGCTGTAATTTCAAGGTTTGTACTTTTTCTGATGCTCCTGGCTTCAGCATCAGGTCTCTATGTACTTCGGTGTTCCTCATTAACAGTACGTTTATCCACACATCGAGCCCTTTTCAATGAGCCTAAACACGATATATCTGCTGTTAGTTGTCGAGGAGTTAGGTAGGTACTCTGCAGACTATCCTGACTGCAGCATCAGGTCATGACTTGATGATCATGAGACCAAATGTGACAAATGCCCTATCAAACATCAAAACAATTTACTAAAAACAGCCCTTGCCTGTTCGAGTAACTTCTTACTGTTAAGGAGTTGTACCTTCCATCATCAGCCCAGCTACCTGAGATGGTGACAACCATACGCAAATACACAAGATACTTCATAAAATATGCGAAAAACAATAAGTGAGCCTATAAAATTTGAAGGTTGCCCTCGATTTCTCTAAGATCCCATCATCAGATATTGAAATGGTGACAATGGGACCACACGGGAAGCACCAGCTTTCAAATAAAAAAAGAATCATGAAAATCGGTTCACCCAGTCGCAAGTTATGAGGTAACAAACATAAAAAAAAAAAAAAAAAAAAAAAATACAGTTGAATTGATAACCTCCTCCTTTTTTGAAGTCGGTTAAAAAATGAGCTTTGTTAAATTATGGTACAGACGCCAGCACATCAACCTACTATAATCTGTCAAATTTCTTTAATAGATTTTCAACTCTATCACTAAATTATAAGGTTCAAATTTGATTGGGAAAATTTGACAGTTTCGGGTAGGTTGATGTGCTGGCGTCTGTACAATAAAGCTAATCTATTTATCATGATTCCTGTTTCGTATGACTCATGCTAGACAAGAACAAAAATATCATGCACGTATAATTATAAAAAATTTGTGCAGCATGCACAATATTACTCATTCAGCGATCACTAAACCGCCTGCTAAGCGCCTTTAGCAAAAAAAAAAAGCCTATATGTTAATCCAGGGTGTCACCTACCTCCATAAATTTTTTTATCAAAATTGGTCCAGCCGTTTAAGCGTGAAGAAGTAGCAAACATATAAGCACACACACACTCACAAACTTTCGCCTTTATAATATAGGTAGGCCTTTATAATAGGTAGGTACCTAAAGGAAAGTAGGGGAGAAGAAACTGGGTGATCCGACAGAGACAAAAAATCGTCGACATAATATGTATGTACTGGAAATGGCAATGGGCGAGTGGTGTCTTCTAGTCGAAGGCTGTTGTGGTAGTCATGTTCTTGAGTAGAGATCGTGAATCGGCAAACGTAACTTAGGACCACCTAGAGTAGGATGAGGACAGGACAGGATAGCTGGTAATGGATGGATGAGTGGAGGAATGGTCGAGCTCAGTGGCATTTTCAGTGGTTTGCAGCCAGAGAGACCTACGTCCAACAGGATAAGTATTGTATAAGTCGATGATAAACAACGAGCTAATTGCGTAATTGCGTATTGTGTGCTTTCATTTTGACAGTTCAACAACATTCATTGCGTTATTTACGTTGTTGAGCAGACAAATTTTTCGAACAGTTGAAGTAATGGATTAGCAATATCCTTCAAAATGATTCAGATTGTGTTTGACAGTGTGTTACGTAATTAGGGTGCGGGATGATCCATTTCATTCAAACTACAAAAGCAAAATACGATGGTGAAAACGATGGACGGATCGTGAATGAGTTTTATCTCTTATCTTCATGCACTTTTTGGCTTCAGCCAGAGCAGAACGGTGACACCGCTTGAATCATGAACAGCAGTGTTAAAGTGCATATTATTGCGACCACCAGAGGGTGGTAGAGAACGCATCGCGGAGCAGCACATCGCAATTATTGAGATTTGCTGCAAGTGAAAATATTGTCTTCTTATTATAAGTAGGTAAGTACCGTTTATACTTTCATATGCACTTATAGTAAAAAGGTGTTCTTTTGAAATTATAAACAGACACTTCAATTTATGTATTTGTATGTATTTATAGATATTGGCTTTAATACTTTAAAGTTTTAAGTGCATAGTGTTGTTATTACTATTATGTATTGCACCAAGATGTTATAAAATAATACACATGTCATAACTTCACAAGCATCCTCGGTAATGTAGAGACAAAATCATCAATTGTTATGTTGCACTTGTATGACTCATTTAAATTATTAGATAGCAGCAAAAACTATCTTTTTAGCAAAACAAAAAGTAATTTCACCACATTTTACATAGGCTTATTTTGATAATAGGTACCTGTTACTGGAAGACTCATTCATTAAGCGGAAGAGAGGTAGTAAACCCCGATGCTAATGAGTCTATTGTTTTGTTATCTGAACAATTTTGATTATTAAGGCCAAAAAGCTCATCTAACTTTGAAAACTACTGGCATTTCGTATATGTAATTAATTTAATTTCCAAAACCCTCGGGCCGTGGGGTCCGAGTGCTCATTGTTTGTTCAACGATATCTCCAAACGGCTGGTTGACACTTCCCGTGACCCAAGGGCTGGCCAGAAGCTAAGCATTGCCATACAACGTGGCAATGCCGCCAGCCTCTTGGTTACATTACCAGTCAACAGCGATGTGGAGGAATTTTTAGACTCCATATTTAATTGTTAGGTTAGGATATTATATTTTTATATTAATACTAATCGCCGCCTTTAAAACCATAAAAATTTTGAATAGGTAGGTATTGGATTAGGTTAGTATAGACTAGCTTTTAAATAGGTGAGGTTAGGTGAGTAATATAGTTTGTTAGTTCTTCTTCTTAGTTTAGTATAAGAAGTTTATCCAGTGTAGGTATAAATTTTTATCCTCTTTAATATCCAGTAATTTTTCTACAAATGTCTCTACAGCAAAATACGTGAAATTTGATCACCATATTCTGCCGTGACCTTGAGACTATCATACCCATACCTAACTAAAGCATGCTAAAGTGAAACAAATGCTTTCGCTACGGATTTTGCGCCGGTAACGCTGTTTTCAGTCATAATTAGTACCCATAGATCACGAGAGATGGCGTTAGTTGTGTCTACTACAAAATTGCAATTGATTTATTTTACTCCTATCATAATTGTTATCAGTTTTAGATAAAATTAGACAAACAGAGAACTCCAGACATAGTGTGCATGATCGTCTTTCATTCGTCGTCGAATACAATACATCACGTTAGCGTCCAGGAGGCACGACGAACAATCATATACATAATGTCAAGCTATACATTCCAGTTTTAGTTTTAGCTGAAACCGACTTCCAAAAAAACACTACAAAGTGAAAAATAACTTTAATTTCGGAGGTCGGTGGCAAAAAACTAAAATACAGATCCAATGACACCGACTTCCGAATTTAAAGTTATTTTTCACTTTGTAGTGTTTTTTTAGAAGTTGGTTTTTTTTTTTTTTATTTTTTATAGGCTCTTCGTACAACGAGGAGTCAGCATATACTGGATATGTATCACTTGATGTGTCGTCGTACGTACCTATAGTTCGGCCAACAAGAGAATGCGTTCTTGACACCCTGTCAGTTTCATACAAACGAATACGTGTTTTGCCAATTTGATCTTTATTAGCTACTAGAATTGTCGCAATAACAGGTGTCAGGAACGCATTCTCTTGACGGCCGAACTCTATCTGTGCAATATTAATATGAAACAAGTTCTTGGAAGCTATTATGAGATGAGTCAGTTTAATCACATGTCTAAGCTAGTAATTGAATTAGGTACTAAAGATTTTCCTTGACTTTCGTTGAGGATAACCTCTATTATTCTCAAGAACGACTACGTAAGCGATGATGAGGTGGGTTAGACGGATGCATTGATACTGTCTGGTCATAATTTGATTAAAGCCGTTGGAAATCAAGCGTTGTTCTGATCAAGGAGTTCGCTGGTGTACTGTCAACATATAATACCTACTTCGTTGTTAACTTTATCGTGCATGCTGTTATCTCCTAGAGTGAAGGAGTACACATAATTAATAGCATGAGCATAGCATAATCAGTCTATAATGTTCCCACTGCTGGGACACAGACCCCCTATAGGTGAAAGGGACTGGGCTGTAATCTACCACACGGGCCCAGTGTGGGTTGGTGGTAGATATGGCATGTCTTCGATTTTTTTATTCTAAGACATGCTGGTTTCAGGGGCGTAGCTACCGCCGTATCTGCCGTATCAATTATACGGGGCCCCCGGGCCACGGGGGCCCCCAACGTACGTAAGCAAAAATTAATAAAAACTTCCCAATTTTTTTTTATTTCACAAATGACAAAAGTCAAAAAAAGCAAATCAGCTATAAATCTATATATATAAAAATGAAACCCGTTTTCCGTTGTCACGACATAACATGAAAACGGCTGGACCGATTTCGATGAAATTTGGTATAGAGATAGTTTGAGTACCGGGAAAGGACATAGGATAGTTTTTATCCCGATATTCCCACGGGATCGACATTTACGCGGGTGAAACCGCGGGGCGCAGCTAGTGATTTAATAAATCAGTTTGCCAAAAAAAAGGCAAGCAGAGTGTATATTTAATTTGAATTGTTTGTAAAAATTTTGGAAAAAGTGACAGATAGATAATTATGATGAATAAATATTTCTTTTAATTTTATGCAAACATTTTTTTTTCTTTTATGAAAAATCTTTACCCTTCCTAAGGGCCCCCAAACAAATTTTTATACGGGGCCCTGCCAACGCACGCTACGCCACTGGCTGGTTTCCTCACGATGTCCACCGTTTCGTTCTGCTTAATACCTGGGCCCTATACTACAAAACAATACAATTTACAAGTAAATTTTACAAGTTCATGGACCACAAAACTCTAAGCCACACGATTGTAACGGAAAAACCTTACAAATATGTAAATTACAGTGACAGACAAGTCTACAATTTGTACGTAGACCTCATGCTTTGTATCACACTTTAAAAAAAAAAACTACAATTTAACAATTTTGTACAATTATTGTAGACTTGTTGTAGACGTTTTGTGGTATAGGGCCCTGATTTAACTGTCATATTATATAGGTACCTAATGAATATGTTTTGTTGGAGACTTGGAGATTCTAAATAAATACGAAACAATATGCTAGGGTCAGAATGTGAACTTCTTAAAGCTTCATGTTGGAGTACTACACTGCCATACCAAGGTACTGGTTCGGCAGTACAAATAGATAAGCAGGTAGGTAGTTCCTCGGACGAATTACACAAGCTCTTCTCCTACTAAAAGTTAGTTTACATCACATTAACAACACCCGTAACAGTAGTATCGATATATCTTTATTCCCCATCCTGTAATCCAGTTCATTGAGCCCAATATAATCAATTATAATCGTATTACCAACGCTGATCGCACCCTTGCTCCTTCTAGCTCCGCCCTCTTTACTTTGTTGACAAAAAATCGAAGACTGCACTGTCTCTATGTTTGAATTTTAATTCTGCCTATAAATATTATCCATAGTACATAATATCTGTCTGAATGTTGCCTTTTTACGCATAAACCACTGAACCGATCGTTATGCATTCCCATCATGAATATACCTATGGTTCAGAAATCAAAGGTAGCTAAGTGCCTCCATGTCAAATTTTCAGGAACCGGAAAAAAACGAGTCAGGGGTTTTTATACTCTCTGAGTTTATTCTCCATACTTAGTTATTTTTTTTTTTTGAAGGTGTGGCGCTTAGCTGCCTTTGATTCTATATGCCTCAATTTCCCTATGATATTTCCAACGTATGATTTACCCAAAATAAACATTTTCCAAAACATGATATTCTCAAAATAATATAAATAGGTACGGTACACAGATAAGTAGCCTTAGACATGGAGAAGGACATAGCTCCATCCTGGATATTTGTTATTAAAATTATGAAACAAAAAAAAACCATACGTATGAACTAGTGGGTAACAGTTGTAGGTAATATAATGTTGGGCGAGCCAGATAACCACAAATCCAGACTCCTAACTCTTCGAACTGAAAAATTTCTAATGGGTGCACCCAATCACTAAAACTGCCCGACCCCGTATCGAAGCCCACTTACCACTTAGAAATACCAGAGAAAATATTATATAGTTTTCTTTTTCGTAAGTAGCTGTTTGAAACACGATGACCCTTGTCATCTAATGGTTAGGTACTCCCTTAATCCATTTCCACATATTTATAATACTCCCCATTACTTCCCAACCGCCACGAAATAAAGTCCTTCCGTAAGAAGGCACCCTCATAAAATATCAACTCAAATGAAAAATCATGATAGTCATCTATTTCTATTTTTCCCGTCGCAAACGTTCCCCTGTAGCGAATATTCCAGGGGTTCTAATGATGTCCAATTCCCCTAATCGTGTTACCATCGATTCATGGGTTTAGCGTCCCTGCCCTGGCATAAAAATGTCATGCCGTTGCTTGCACTCGGCTCGCGTAAAACTCGAGTGTTATTTACGAAGATAGTAAAGCTGTCGCGTTCGCTGCGAGAGTAAATTCTTGTTAGGCCTGCAGCTGGTTGGAAAGATTCAGTAGAGAATTTTTACGTCTAGGCTCTAGGAAGCTCAGTGTGTTTACCTATGTTTTGAAAATTACTTCAGTGTCTATGAAAATCACTAAAACTTATATTTAGATTTAAATGTACCTACTCAACTGCTCTTTGTGAACCTTCAGCCAAGCCAGCTTTTGCCTGTTTTCTTTAGTCTTCTCTCATATAATAATAATAATGAAAATTTATTGTTCAGAAAAACACATTACAATATTTGAACAGCACTAGCCTCTACACTAGGATTCCCTGTGTCGTGAAGACTAGTCTCCTTCGTCTTACAAGGTTATTAGGTACATAGTAGGTAGGCTCATACATAGCATCAGTCGGTAAGATATCTGAGGCGATAATAATCGAGTGTTCTTCAAATATATCGCGCTAACTAATACATAGGAACCTACAAATATATCATTCCCATGTCAGTAGCCAACAAAAATATCATTCCCATGTCAGTAGCCCGGGTCATGGCGGTTAGACATGCTACCACCTAGCATGTCTAACCGCCATGACCCGGGACTTCAGTCCGGCCGCCACTCTTTTAACAAGAGTCTACAGCACAACTGTCAACTGTAGATTATCATATCTAAATAAACATAGATATCCGAGTAAATAAAGCTCAAGGAATTTCTGACAGGATTTCAAGCTTTCGCCATCACTCTGCATCGCTTATCAAGACCAAACGAAATGAGCATAATTTCCTGCTCATGATGAAGTTATTAAAATTGCGAGAGAAGATCATCATCATCTAGGTCATTTATTTAAAATGATCTGATAAGTAATTTATTATTAGCAAGCAAGTACCTACGTGATACGACTATAGGGACAGGTTCAGAGAAAAGGAACCCCCCAAGACTTTAAAGATTATCGCCCGAGCGCGCTCGAGCCCGCCGTCGCTCGTCGCTCGAGCGATGGCGGGCTCGAGCGCGCGCGCTTGGGCGCGTCACGTGGCTCTGGCCTCAAGCAGCTCCCTCCCCCGCTGCCGCGCGGCGCGGCGCATCCATCTCTGCCCGAGCATCCACCGATCCCACTCAAATATTATTTGCAAGTTTTTAAATAATTATAATATGGTATTTTTTCGGCTTGTAGCCCGAACCGTATCCCAAGAATAACTTAACTTACAAAAAGACACTTTCCGTGCGATTGAGGATACGAACCTGCATCACCAGGCGCCAGCCGATCACATAGACCGCGCCTTATACCACTAGACTACTGAATCAGTTAGCCATCTTAACGAAAATTTTAATAGCTTTACTCCTTTTATCGAACAAGGTTGATAACGGTCTAATCTTCTAGATATTATTATTAAGGATAAAATTTCAACTTCCACCACGTATTATAAATACTAACACCTTACCGTCTTGTTTTACAAAATGCAAATCGTAACTCCTCAATTTACTAAAAGATAAGGTTGAAATTTGCATAGATTTCTTGTTTGGTTGAATAGAATGTGCCTGATTCCGATTGTTGCACTACCTACCGTAATTTTACTTCAGAAACTTAACTAGCTGTATGAACTGCGAGTTAAGGTTGAATTTAGAATACTTCTTCGCCTTATTTACTAAACTGTGATTGAGGGTATAATTACTTTTCAAATCGTTTCGTTTTCGTGTCGATCCGCTTGTGCGTAATTATCTTCGTCGAAATATTCTCCAATTTATTAAGTTTTTGAACAGTTGATTATATTAACCGATAGTATTGTTCGATTAATAACTTTTTGAAGGCTAGAATTAAATAAACTGACGACTGAGGGAAACTGACCAGTGATACGCGGACTCTAAAATTGTTGTTCTCTGGGAACAGGAACAAAGCATAAAGAACGAGATATGGCCATAACGGTAAGATTTACGTTATACACATATATGTATTTATTGTTGCAATCATGTTGCATTATTACTGACAAGTTGGATTTTTTTATGTATTCCTAATATTATTATTTTCGTTCCAGAGAAAAACAGTTCGTAGATGGATACAAAGGTATCATGCAACTGGTGATGTGAAATGTGATCGCCAAGGCCCTCGCTCAATAATTGTTTACACTAATGAATCGGGGCGACACCGTAATATTGTGGAAGTTCACTCAGTGACACCCTTCAAAACTACGCGTTCAAGTGTGACTTCAAGAAGTGATAGACAGTGACGGCCATCCTCTCCGTTATTAATAAGCAATTTACTCGGCCGATTTATTGTGTAACTGATCTGATAAAATTACATTGGAACGTATGAGCAAGTGTTAATAATTCCCAATATTTGTGGAATCATTAATTCGTAGTTAATCAAAAATAAACAACCTTTATTATTATCAATCCAGATGCTTTTGTTTACAAGTAGTCTTGTACTGTGTGATGCACCATCTGACCTCACATATTTTTATAATTTCTAATGTTGTGTTAAATAAGGGTTATCAGAAAATGTGATAAAAGAGAAAGATGTATATTGCTATACTTTTATAGTTTAGCATGTTGGTTCTTCCTCTGTAATTCACAGGCATAAATGACAACATTTAATTTTTTAATCTTTTTTTCCGATAAGATCATACAAAGTATAAAAAATTAATGTTTTCACAACTTTAAATGAATAAATATTATTGTAGTTGTTTCTAGAAAAATCTATAAATGAACCGTTATCTAATGTTAAACATTCTAAACCTCACCCAGGGTATCTATTTTGTGTTTAGTTAATATTCTAAGTAAATAACCCCAATTTAACACACATAGAAAACTGTATATTCAACCGTGAAGTGGATTCCATGAAGTCCTAGAAATGTAATTAGAGAAATAAATGAATATTGTTTATGCAACATACCTAGATTTTCTTACAAACCTCATACCTACTTCAACATTTGATTTCTTAAATAATAATTAACAAAAATCACATAATAACCTATAAAAGAAACAAAAAAAAACAAAAAAAGAACTTCTCGTCCGAGGATTTGAACTAGAGACCATCGAATTGTTAAGCCGCTGTCTTAACCACTAGACCAACACGCCATATACAATACGTTACAAAAAACTTAAATGGGCTTAATGTCATTACCAAAAGGGGTTCCCTTTCTTTGAAGCGGGCTGTACCTAATTTCCATTTCACATGTCCCTCCTTCAAATGTATTGGAAGCAAGCATATGTTCACAGTTACATCTATGAAAGCAAATAATTGTCAAAAACATCTGAAAACCACCATTTGCGTTACAGGTGCAAAGAAATAAATCCTTGTCATTTTATTAATTATTTCATTCCAGCGTTATCTAAAAAGTAATTCATCTGCTCCCAAGTTCCTGACCAAAAAAAAAAGGACATCTATCACTATCATTTATTTCTCTCGCATTCTTCCCGACCTTAGACAAAAGTCGGTCATGTCAGTCGACACCGGATATCCACCGATGCAGGGCAAATGTTGACACTTTACGTTATCACCCTGCCTTGAGGGACCCAAACTTCCCTTTACACCCTCCTTCAAATACACAAGCAATTTTCAACCTTCTTCCCCTGGCATAAGAATGCCAATCTTATGTCAAAATTGTACAAAAGGTATGGTATAGTTAAGTTAAGGGGTGACTGTGAAAACAAAGCTGTATTGTAGGGCGGGTCTTATAAAACTCAAAATAAACTCGTGGGCAACGAAAATATTGTTTCTTGATAAAACCTCGAATGCTTTCAGGAATAGAAAGGTGTCAAAGTGAGAGTGTTTCACACTAGCGGAAAAGATTAAAGTTTGAGTGATGATGTGTTGAGATCGCCCTAGTTTGGAAAGGAAGAAGGGGGCCGCGAGTAAAGCTGTTTTGAGTTTTTGTTTCAGCCAGTTTCAGGGGTCATATAAATTAGACTGTCTGATCAAACTAGACAGAGAATCTAGACTAGGTCAACTTAGACCTTAATCCTACCCTGAAAGATTGTATGACTATATGAAATACCTACAATTGAAGCTTTCTGATAGTAGATATCTACTTTTATCTATTCATATGCAGATGCTACAACCTGAGATAAGAAACTCATGTCAGGACCTCGCGCAGCGACTAAAACTTAATGGAACGGGCCTCCTCATAAACCTTTGGAGAGATTGCCGTAATGTTGCGCTTAGTTGCCTCATTCATTCATTCTCCTACGCTTATTTATTTGAGCTTGGCACAACATGTCTTTTTCTTCCATACTTCTTTATTAGTCGTCATGTCGGTAGTCATTGAAACAATTTAAATACATAGTAGGTAACTATAGGTACTAAGACTTATTCTTATATACCGAATTCTTAACCAAAAATACCATGACAATATAACCAGTGTGTGTTTTAATAAGCGTATAATTGTCCGTATCAAAGGCGTTGTCTCCAGATATATAAATATAAACAAGACGACAGTTTTAGCCATTGTTAAGTGCTTCGTTTAGTAGATAAACATGTACAATTTTAAGTTTTTCGTGTCTGTTGGCGCAGCGGTGGTAAGAATATTGTCAAAATTTTAGATTTCGCGCTAGTGGACTGTATTAGTTTTTCATTGTAATGTTTCTATTTTCGTCATAACTTATTCTAAAATTAATAATGAACATCGTTGGACAGTTAAGAGACTAGATAGCGAAATGTGTGCCTATGGTTACTAAATATTGTGCCTAAATTGTGTTTAAACTATGGACAATAAGCCATCCTACACCAAGCGACCAAAAGAACCCAATGTGCTTATAAGCACTCAATGATGTAACTTCAAGCTTCAACATAACTTTAATTTCTACTATTACTTTACTTAATTTAACTTAAATTTTCAGGTTTTTATCTTCCCTACGCACAATGAAGGTGAGACACCAAGTTAACAACGAAATTCAAAAACAATTTAGGTTTATTTAGATAAACGCCTGCCAATCAGCGAGCAATTAATTCTTGACAGATTATTTTGCCGGTTCTAGAAGTTAACTTCACTGAAAGACGAGGGGTCGCAAGTTGCAGTGAGTCAACAAACAATATTATAACAAATGATCGACATGACATATCTTCTATCGGTCGAAAAAAGTTCACTAATGGTATTTTTTTTCGATGGATAAGTAGGTATAACGTAGTCATTCTATGAAGATTCTACGGATAAACAAAGTATTCAGTGAGTGCGTCGAAGGGAGAGTCAAGGGTTAGAGGAGCTGTCTTTTCCAAAAAACAGCTTTCTTTTTATATGCTGATTTTTTTCATATCAAAATTAGCCTTTAATATTCCCATTGCTGGAACACAGGCTCTTCTCTCGCTCGCGGGACCAGTGCGGGCAGAAATGCAGACCTATCTTATTCTATTTAGTCATTTTACTTGGAGAAAGTAGTAGGTATTATTACTTAGCTTTAGCTCGGCAGTGGGCGAAGAAGGGTTGTGGATGATGGTGGTGATGATGGCTACATCACTAAAGCAACTGGCGGCATTCGAATTCAACGTTTCCCGATCAATTCGAAAATTTATGTCCTTTCATGTTCATCTTCGCAGTGACGGCTGCACCTGCACCTGCTCCGCACCCTTGTCTATGGCTGCTGGATTACGACCATGCCCATCCAGAGCCAACCACGTCGACGACAGCCAAGCCTGGTGTAGTGGAGGACTTTGCCAAATTGACGAACAAGAAAACCAATCAGCTGGAGAAACGTAAGTCGTATTTTTTAAACAACTTTATGACATGGATTTTTTTACTAGAATAAGCTTACGCAATATCTCTTGGCATAAGTTACACCTAATGACGATGATCTCATTTTTTCCGACTACGTACCTACATTTTACATGTCAAAACAGCGTTTTCAAAAGCCGGAAATTGAAAATTTTGTGCAAACGCTTGAGTTAAACATGTTGGATGTTTTTTTTTTTTGAGTTTACGTAGGTAAGTTCATCACAGGACTCTCTTCCTCTGAAATTAAAAATTCCTGTTGACTCGAATAATGTTTATTGTATTACAAACTATTGTTTGACTCAAACTATGTCTTTTGTAAACCCTCCCCCTTTCATGGGGACCTTCTGTAGTCAATTGTTCCTATTGTTCATTCTCAATTCAGTAATGGGTAGATGATAGACATAGGTACTCCTTACAATAAAATTTGGCTCCAGTATTTTAAGGGGACATGGGTCCAAGTACCTACGGCCTCAATTTTAAAACATTAAACATAATCGAACATAAACCGACGCCGGAACCTCTCAGTCTGAATATTTGACTGAATATCCCCTTTTTACGTGACCCGAATGGAGGTACCAGACATGTATGGCACTATTCAACTTTTTATTAATATAATTTAACTAGTAACGTTGTATTATAATCTAATTATTTTTGCGTTTCAGTTATCACCGAATGGAGTAAGTCTAAATATAGTTAAAACTTGGAATGAAAAATCGCTTTTGAGCTTAGACTTAATATAGAGCAGCTAACAATAGATGGCGCTACTGAAAACCGATTCTAACATAGTCGGTAAAAGGCTAGGTATACGATAATGATGATAAACAATAGATGGCGCTAGTTAACGATATACTAATCTTTAATTTAGCGACATCTCGTAGAAAATTGGTGAACTAAGATGACAGAAATAGTTGGCTAATTCGAGGTTACCGACCGACACTGACGTTGGACTTACAATGAAAACAAAAGAAAATCTGAACAATCGTAAATCATTTGTTTTTTAACCAACTTCAAAAAAGGAGGAGGTTCTCTATTCGGATGTTGTATATTCTTATTTATACTGATTGCGTGTCATCTCTTCCAAACAGTGCTGTGGGGCCCGCGCAACGAGAGTCAGAAGCCACGCTCTAGGAACGCACTGGAAAGAATGATTTCTGGCTATATGAAATTCCTGTCAAATATTCTCAACATGTTTTAAAATGCAGTTGTTTGAAATTGTATCAAATCATTTTGCACATGTTGGTTTAGAAAATATAAATATTTTACTATTCTTCGTGGGGTTATCTTATAGTCAGCTGTTAAATTATAGACAAGATTGATTAAAATATTAAGTTTATTAGAGTAAAACCTGGGCATGATGACTATGAAGTGCAAAATTGCTTCAAATATTATTAGGAGGGTACTTTATTTATATAACGCGCGCTCATCATTCATCAAACTTTTATTCATAATAATTTTGGGAAAAAATGCTACTCCTTGGTGTGAACTCCAAGAAGAGCCAATGTAACTCGCACCAGCTTTCGCCGACTTGAAAAACTTGAGTACCGAGATTCAACCGATACTCAAACCGTCCAACACCGTTCCAAAAAAAAAATAAAACCAAAAATAAATTTAATATATTAATTTTAATCAGACTCGTTTCACAACATAAATGAGAAACTTTCACTCACAGATTTATTCTACAACATTAGTCAAATTCTTACAAAAAATTTAGGCTACGGCAACTAACAGTGTACAATAAATCCCTGCACTCGACGACACACAGTGCCGTATTAACATTAATACAATAAAAACTGAGCGTGATTGCAATCTTTATACAAAAAAAAAAGTTTGTTGGGTCCGCAAAAATAAATATTAATAACCCCAACTTGGAATATTTCGAGCCAGCGCACGCATTTTAAGTTAAGTATAATAATGAATTAAATTTTACAGCTAGGTATTTATCATACATATTGTATAGAAGACTGGAACAGACACACTATAACGCACTATGATGAACTAAAGGTTCTTCAAGTTTTTGGAACTACAGCATGCGCACAGGCATGCCCCGCGCTAACACACTCTCACGTATGTATGTATCCGGCGATACTTATTGTCTTTACGCACACATTGACACAGTTTACAGCTCATCGTGGTCCTCCTGTAACAAAGACGGTTCCTAATTAGAACGGAGGTCAACAATGAAATTAAGACGTATTTACGTTTACGTCTTCAAACTCAGTAAATAATTCTAATTATAAACGCAACAAAGGCGATTATAATGCCAAGAATTCAAGTACAAAAAATGTACATCTAAATTCGTCAGTAAAGCCACTTTGTAAGGCTACTTTGTTGTAGCTAGTTCCTTTTCAAGGTATGCTTGTTTTCATGATTCTTATCTTTGAATCACTTGACTTTGGCTACAAAAACCAACTGCGACAATCATCTAGCAAGGGCGCCATCTCCACGGGCAAGAGAATCGCGGCGATAGTCTCGCCGTGCCATCAAATTTTCGCCGCCATGATATCGCCGTGTGAAGACACGTTCTAAGAGTGTATAGAAATACGTGGCACGACGTTATTATCGCCGCGATTCTCTCGTTCGTGGAGACGGCCCCTTAGCTACATTATAGCGAGTGAATTGTTGTGCCAGTCTAATACAAGAACATAAAAATATTCTTAATTTAGGCTTGCACAAAAATCCTCTTGTATTGCACTTCTTCATCATCATCATCATTTCAGCCGAAAGACGTCCACTGCTGGACTTAGGCCTCCCCCCAAGCACCTCCACTTCGACCGGTTTTGTGCTCATGCAACGAGTTCCTGAGGTCGAAGGTCGTTGCACCTTCTTAGTAGCAGTAAACAGGTTGGTTGAAAATAAAAAGAAAGTCAACTCACCACAGGCGCACCTTCACCGGCCTCATCGTCCAGATCTTCATCATCGAGATCCTCATCATCAGGCTTCTCAGCCTTTTCCTTCTCCCTCTCAACCTCATCCTGTTCACTCTTCATCTTCTTTTCACCTTCTAGCCTCTTCTTAATGGCCTCACCACGCTCTGCTGCCTCTGCAACGTCATCTCCGAAGTAGAAGTTGTCGAAGATGGTGCCTGCCTTGACCTGCCATAAGTCGAGACCGACGGCGCAAAGTTCTTCGCGTTTGTAAAGGTTGGGGTCTGATACGTATTCGGGGTTGTCGATCTCTGGGTGCACCCATGGTCCTTTGTAGGCGGGGTTGTCGATCTGCGAATAGGGAATTTTATTAAGAGTTTAGTTATTAGGTGACATTGTTTGTAAGGTCAAGTGGTGGTGAACCTAGAAACGCTTGAATTCTAGAAAATATGACGCCATTTAAACTAGATTGTAATACAATGTGAATAATCGCATGAAAACTGGAAAATCCCGATGCATTCATCATTCGGCTCCTATGTAAATAATTCAAGTCTATCGAACTATTACTGCTGAATAGTACTACACCGCCACGCCAGTCAATGAGACGTTCAATTTTCACATTATAACGGTAACGCGGGTCAATATACGTTATGAACGTTATGCAAACAGCCACGCGCGACTTTTAAGGAAGCTGACGTCATCAAATGACTCAATGATGCTTTCTTTAGTTTTAAATAGATTCAACACGCTGCGACTGCGAAATTAAACGTTTCGGGTGTAAATGTGTTTAATGCAGTTTTTAGATAAGAGAAATTGTGTAAAAAGGGAACCGTTTCTAATTGATCAAAATACTCTTGTAGAAATTGGAGCGTGTCGACTTCTTATTTTTATTTTAACTCATAAGTCGACAAGATGACTTGGAACTTCGTTATTTCCGTGTCATTGCTCCGAATTTTCGGTGTTTTTGTGGAACCTAATTTTAGCTTATTAACATAGCCTTCTTTCTGGCCTTAATTATCGAAAAATGCAAATTTCAACAACACAGAAACACTGAATCGTAATCTTTGATGATGCTACAGTCAAAATAAAGTTCGTTCGTAGTGTCGTCAAACTCTGCTCCATTTCATGATCTTTCAATGTTACAATGAAGCCGCTGCTGCTCAAGCTACATAGCAAGTGACACATTTCCGATGACGCCACTTCGCACGAACCGGTTTCAACAATGACCCGACGAATCTAAACATCCAAAACCTGATACAAAATTCACAAATTACCTGCTTAGGTGCCCAAATTCCCTTGTAGTCAGGGTTGTCAATCATGGGGGGTTCCCATTCGCCGTCCATCTCATCATCCCAGTCCTCGGGCTTGGTGGCATCAGGGTCGGGAATGTGCTCAGGTTTGTCCCAGTCTTCTGGTTTCTTGTCCTCAGGGTCGGGGATGGTGGCCCTCTCGTCCCAGTCCTCGGGTTTCTTGGCTTCGGGGTCCTTTGGGGGGAAGGAAAGTTAGAGAATTTGAAGAATGCTATTACAACTAATGTTTTTGGCAAAGTTCTGTAAATGCTTATACCATCGTGGTATGGTTTCATTATTTGTTATGACTGGTTTTTATGTTATTAAATTCCGTAAACAGAAACCTCCAAATAGACACAAAAATCTTCAGCCAATTTTGCGCGAATCACTAGCAGTCTAGCGGTAAGATTTTGACCTGCCTAGCACGAAATTAAGTTTTCATTCAAAATGGCTTCTTACCTTGATCTTCTTGGGCGGCAGGAAGTCCCAGTCAGCCTCAAGCTCTCCAGACTCAACCTTCTCATTGTCGATGAGCACCTCATAGGTGTTGTCAGGCTTCACAATCAGAGTGTACAAGTGGGTGTACACGTCATCCTTGCAACGGATGTCCTTCTTGATCAAATGGTTCTTGCCCTTATAGCTGAAGATCACGTGAACCTGAGGGAGAAGGAAGATCTAGTTAGCACTAAGGATCGAAAGAGAGAGAAGATGGAAGTTTGTCAAACGTGTTTGAGGATGACGAACTATGAGCATCCATCCATCCATTGAACTTTTGCTATAGGTGATAATTTATTTATTTGCATATTTTATTAGACGGGAGCTAGACGCGCAAGTTTTGTTTCAAAATTGGTCGGTGACCCTAAAATTGTCTAGCTTTTGTTAATAATACCTATATCTAATTTAGACATAACATAATCATTTCATTTAAGAAACAACAATTAACAAATGATAAGTAAGTACCTCATTACATTAGCAAATGAGTAAGTACCAAATTAGTGTTGCAAACTAATTGTTACAGACAGACAATATCGGCTGCGTGAAATCGCCGGTTGGATACCAATGTTATGCAACATCCTAGCTATTCAATGCTTCATTGAACATTTGTTATAAAACGTAACGCTGGGACCGGTGTAAATATATCGATACCTATAACACTGTGATAATCGATAATGCTAGAGGCTGTATGCACTCGACAACATCGCCGCGTGTCCTCATGAATGTTTAATGAAGATTGGTCACTAAAGTTGAAATGTTTTTTTTTATATGAGCTAGGTGTAATAATATACCGCAACCTTGGTAGGTACAAACAGTGACGAGCCTGGGATAATCGATAATGCGAGAGGCTGCATGCACTCGACAACTCTACGTGTCCCCATAAGGTCACATGAATTTTTAATGAAGACTGATCAATAATGTTGACATGATTTTTTATTCATTATGAGCTACTTGCACGTGTATAATAAAATTAAAAACTTTCGCGAAAACGCTGAAATTATGAAAAAACTGCATGAAAAACTGTCGAGTATTTTACCGAGACCAAAGAACTGCAATAACTTGTATAAAAAACGCAAGCATTGGTCTATCAATTAATTTTATGTGACAAGAAGTAGGTAGATCAATACTTTCATTTATTATTACATATTACTTTCATATTTGTCATTACTCATCTGTGATGGAAAGCAAGAGTAAATCGGTAGGTACATGTTCGCTGACCTCGGACTTTTTTAATACCTATCTGTAAAAATATTGATAACATCTCCATGCTGTTTGTCCAGCTTTCACGATAAAGCGATAATAATTATGGAACCGGTACATTTTTAATTATTAACATACTAATCTAATTAATATTCCGAAGGCGCGTCGCCCACACGAGCTAGAGTCGAGGCGGCGACGAGACGCGGGCGCACGTTTTGTATAGGAATAAGTATAGGTATGTCGCCTATACATACATACCTATATTTATTCCTATAGAAAACGTGCGCCCGCGCCTCGTCGCCGCCTCGACTCTAGCTCGTGTGGGCGACGCGCCGAAGGTCATTTTCAGTTAATTCATTATTACGTCCTAAGAACTGTGATAGAGTGTTTAATTGAACGATGCTTGTGCCGTAATTCTCTATGATACAATGAACGAAACCGCGAGAAATCAACGCGAGATTGGCGGGATAACCTAAGGAATTGACGTGGTTTTGAATTAGGGCCCTGAATAGTTTCGGAAAATAAGTTAAATAAAAAGTCAATAAGGTACCTTGGTACACAATATTTTACATCATTAAGCTTCATCAATAACGCGAGATGTTTATCAAAAAACTAATCTAATGTAAACCACCTATGTTTTGTACATTTGAATGATTCATTGGAACATGAAATTGTATTATGTATAAATTATTAATGCCTTTGACTTGGGAGTTGGTAAAGGTAAGTTTAATAAAAGTGAAAATTTCCGAAATATATGAAACTAGTTGCGCCCTGCAGTTTCACTCGCGTAAGTCTCGATATCGTGAGAATATTGGGATAATAACTATCCTATGTCCTAATCCAGGTAATGGTCTACCCATGTGCCAAATTTCATCCAAATCCGTTCAGCCGTTTTAGCGTAAAAGCTTAACAAACAAAAAAACAAACCTTTTCTCTTTATAACAATAGATTTAAAAAAATCACAATCGTACGAAAAGATGTGTGTGAACTTTAGTTCTTTACTTTTCTCAGAAAAGTTTTATAATAGGTATAAAATGAAATACCTAGTACTACTGATTGTTTTCCTTTATTCTAAAGCTCTAAGGTCTTGAGTCATATTCATGAAATAGCTGTATTTTCCATTAGGCTCTCTTTACTAGTCAATTAGGGAAAAAATTATTACTATTGAATCCTATATGTATAAGCTGGCTGACTTGTTTAAACCAATGCTAAATGAAAGAATGATAACCTCCTTTTTTTTTGAAGTTGGTGATAACTATTCACCATGAAGACTAGCTAATTGAAAACCAATGTCGTAATCAGATAAGAACCTATAAAACCCATCAGTTGTAATAGTAAAGTAGATACCTAAGTACCTGATAATAGAAAGTGAACAACTGTTATACATTATTTACCTACACCATGAACTATTTAATTATTATTTCCTGTAACTGACAACAATTTCATACAATAGGATAGAATAATTATTTCCCAATGGAAACAGACCGTTTTAAAATTATACCTAAACATGTATTATGTAAAAAAAAAAAACTTTGATATTACATCTTAGGTCAACTTAGCCAACTTTAATGATCACGAGATTGAAACTGGTTATTCTAGTTTAGTGGGCCATTAATTTGGCATATTACCTAACATTATCATTTACTTTTTGAAGCCAATTTGTAAATGAAAAGTAATAAATTAATGCAACTATTGGGATTATTTCTGTAGCTTTATAATTTTAGTCAAAACATTTTGAGCTCCTTGTGTCATTGCTTCCAAAATGCTCAATCAGTTTATAAGAAAAAGTTTGTTCTTACCTTCTTGGTACCAGGACCACAGATGTCAGGGCCGAACATAATCTCATAGGGGGACTCTCCATGCATGTCAGTCTGCTCCAACTTGCAGTCGAAGACCTTGAGGTAGCCACCTCCGCAGTCGATGTCTTGCTCATGCTTTACTGTGAACTGCACAACCAGGTTCTTGCCTTCGTTGCTGAATGGCTGGAACTTGCGCGACAATGCGTAGAACCTCGCGTCTTCAGATGTCTGCAGACCTGACAAGTACCAGGAGAACAGGAATGTAGAGGAGATGCAGTGAGAGTGGCGTGTTGTGACGCTGTTATGTTGGTGTGTGTAATTGAGTTCAGTGCCCTTTGCACGCTCATATTATTGGGTAATTTTCTACATAATATACATACTTGCTTACTTGTGCATTGCTCTGCACACAAAAAAATTAATTCATCACTCAAAACGTGAATGTTACATAGTAAGGGGCATTAGAAGGGGACCGGTCTCCACCTACCTTTATCTTCCTCCGGATCGTTATAGAACTTTCCAGCAGTCAGCTTGAACTTGCCGAACTCTTTGCCAGGGTGTTCACTGTAAATCCACTCGGATTCCCATGAGTCTGAAATGAAAAACGTACTGTTTTAACACATTACTCCCCAAAATAAACCGGCTGACGATAATCTTGGAGACGATCGATAGCACACGCGGCAAGCCGGCACAGGTCAAAATTAAGGTTTTTGAATAAAATTCTTTAACTTACCATCGGGGAATGTCTCCTCGAAGAACACTTCACAATTTATTGATGAAATCGCCAGTAAACTGACAACAGCTAGCACTAAAGACTTCATTTTTGATTCACACGAGCACCTCGACGTTCAAAGGACTGGCCACGAATAACTTCAAAAATTGGCGAATTCTCTATTATTACTTCGACCGGTTTGTAAGCCTCAGCAATGTTTTATCTCGCTCTGATAAGCACAAACATATGAAGTGCGAATGAGATGGGCGTAAACGTCAATGTATTGGGTAATGTGGAAGCGAGGCAGAGATACTTTTGAATTCGGTGAATTCGCATGGGAGTGAGAGAGTAGGAGCAAAATGACGTTTTACGTTAAATTACGACAGACAGATGGAAAGCTGCTATTGGCTGGACGTTAGCAAATAGGAATTGAACACACTACATGAAATTAATGATTCAGACGGCGGGAAATTATGAACACCGGTTGTTACATTACGTACAGTATTCACATTTCTGGTTTTTCATTAATGTTAAAAACTATGTTTTTTTAATTCATCAGTAACTCAAGCTTAACAATAATTATCTGAACAATGACCATAGTTTATTATGCATAAATACTATTGCTGTTCAATAACCGAGAAAGTTCATTCATAGTATTAATGATAATGTAAACGTAGGCGCCAATCGCTACCGCACAGAGCATAAGAGAGGGATAAAAATATACCACATCGTTAGTTGGAAAGAGAGGTGCTTGTCTAGTACGACGTGGATTCGTCGTGTCGTGGGCTCTTCACATTAGTTGTTTTACTTATTGGTATCGTATGTAATGTGGCCTTCATGTTAACTTACACTATTTGAACAATTAATAATTAAGTAAAATATTTATATTATGCAGGAGATTACCAAATACCTTTTGAGTAACTACATACCACGGTTAGACCAGCGTGTCTATTACTATACCTACCTAGAAAGTGGGTTATATATAATCCGTGTAGTCGTGTAGAGATAGATAGGTACCTATAATCTAATCGGTTTACGCGATTAGACCAAAACCTTGAAAACCTTCCCAATCAGAATATCGTAGTGACTCCAAAAAGGTTACGAACTCACGAGAGATCGATTTAGAAAGGTTATTTTTCTGATCAGTTAGCTACTTACTAACTAGGTACCTACCTGCATCCAGGGTGTCCCATCCTATCCTTATCTGTCATATTTTTATATTCTTGCGTGCTTTTAAATAACATTGATCAATAGGTATTTTTATTCAATTAAGTACCTAAATATGTCGCATAGCCCTGCCCTAAGCCCTATCTATACATAGCGTCTATTGGTTGATCCACGGATTATCTATCTAGCTACCTACCTAGGGTAAAATACCCAATAGTCAGCCTTTTAGTGAGAAATTCAATTTAGTTTATTAATATTTTAAACATGAAACACTATGCATAAAAACAATCACTCTTTTATGAAAAGTTATTTATTAAATTTACTGAAAAAATTAACAAAATAATATACTTTTGTTACAATTATAGAAAAAAATAGCAATAATCCTATTATGGCACTTTTTCCCAGTGCTCAGCCTCATTTCTCCACAAGTCAGCCATGGCTTACCCTAAAGTCAGCCCCTCACTAACTTTGCATATTTGGCATAGAAATTTTTTATTATATATATTTTCATACATATCCCCAGCGAATTCAGTGCATTTTAAATGGTACCATGCAGGGCAGTTATCACATCCAATATTTTTCAGGTCGTTGATTTCGGTATCGCTAGTCATTTCCTCTTCACAATTATTACATCTTATTCTGTTTATAGTGCATGTCCTATTGTTCTTTTTCTTTTTACTGTTGTTAGAATTCAACTGCATTTCCGCTTTCCTTTTTTGAATTTCTTCTTTCTTTTTTTGTTTCTCTTCTTCTTTCTTTGCCTTAATTTCAAGTCTTTTAAGTTTCTTACTAATTATTTCGTTCTTTTTCTGTTCCTTCATCTCTTCTTTTTGTCTTTCAAATTGTCTCCACTCTTTGGAAGAAATAGCTCCTATTCTATTGATTGATTTTATCTTATTTTTTGATCTAGTTACAGTAGGCAAGGTTAAATACTTATTTAAAATGGGCGACACATCTCCCGTTTTCACAATCACATCGGACAATATTTTTATTTTGCTTTTTATATTTTTGGTACTGTTATGTAGTACAGATTTCATATTTTTTGTCTCGTCTTGTTCAGTGTTATTTTCGATTGGATCAAGGTTACAATCTGTCCTTATATTATTATTTTCTGGGAGCAATGTGTCTCTTGTATTTTCCATGTCATAGTAAGTATGTATTTCTAGTCCAACCTTTTCATTTTCTTTGTTACAATCTGTCCTTATATTATTATTTTCTGGGAGCAATGTGTCTCTTGTATTTTCCATGTCATAGTAAGTATGTATTTCTAGTCCAACATTTTCATTTTCTTTGTTACAATCTGTCCTTATATTATTATTTTCTGGGAGCAATGCGTCTCTTGTATTTTCCATGTCATAGTAAGTATGTATTTCTTGTCCAACATCTTCGTTTTCTTTATCAATTATACCATGATTAGTACTTATTCCTAGTTTAATGTCTTTCTTTTCGATGTATTTTTCAAAAATTGATTTCGGTGTCTGATTAGTGGGCCATTCTTTAACGCAGTCGCCGTTTTGATCCGTTGCAAAAAATATTGGTGTTTGATCTTGAATTTCATCATTTTGGTGAATCACTGCAATGTCGGTTATGATTTCGAATTCGTTCGAGAATGCCTCTTCTTCTGTAAAGGTATTTAAATTATTTTCCAATGTGTAATCACCTATAATTGGCAAACTTATGTCAATAATTTCATTTGATGCTATTGTTGATTGGTTTTTATCAATACCACTAGCAGAAATGTTATCAATTTTCGAATTTATAGTTGAGTTTTTTGTTGAATTTAAACTTTCAGGTCCAGTCATATTAATTGCCGCACTCAAAACATTGATAACAGTTGCTGTGTCTACTCCAGCATTTTCTAGCTCGTTACTTAGATGATTAATACACTTGATGGCGGTATTCAAATGCCTGTTCTTAATTTTGGTACCTGGAGATTTCGAATTCCTGGTAGCGTTGTGATGTTTCTCAAGATTATTCTGCACACATTTTGAGTAGTCCAAAGCGTTTGGATTGCATGGATATAATCCACATTTGCGAAAACCGTTGATGATTGTTCTAGACAAATTTTCTTTCTGTAAGACCTTTTTAAGTAATGGACAAAATGTTGCCTTAGTCAAAACACTATTGACATTTTCAGGTTGAGTTGCCCATTCGTACACAGTGTTTTTCCATTCTACCTTGAAAGGTTTAAATACACTAACATCAGCCGGCTGAATCAAATGTGTTGCATTTGGTGGAAGTGCATAAAGGATAATACCGTTTTCGTGACAATATTCGCTGAGACGCATTGTTAAGTGGCTCTTGTGGCCATCAACAAAAATGAGAACAGGTTTTTTTATTTTTTCTTCTTTCACCCATTCGTTCAGACCTTTAACAATATAATCGTAAAAAATTTCTGATTTCATCCAACCTGTTTCTGACTTTCCCAATAACCATCCATCAGGCATACTGTTAATAACATCTTTTGGTGGTCTTACGTACGGAAAAACTACACAAGGAGGTAAAATTTTTCCAGAAGCCGATATAAATATAAGGACAGTAACAGCTTCTTTTTCCTTACCTTTTACAATTTGGTAGACATTTTTGTATCCTCTTGGTGCAATGACTTTTCCAGTCTTGGGGCATATATAAAAACTAGTTTCATCACCGTTAAATATTCGGTCAGGGTCGGTCAAAATGTCACTTGCATTAATGTCTTCTAAATGCTTCATAAGTTCAGCAAACCACTTCCGAATACCTTCTTCAGTTACAATGGCTCGACCCTTAGATATATTTTCAGGTGTCCTCTCACTTAACTCGGGATTTCGTCTCAGAAATGATTGGTACCATTTCTTCCCTGGTCTACTATTTACAAATGGGTTTGGTCTTTTATCTTCAGATATAATATTATGGACGGTATTGAGGAGATCATCACGTTTTAATGGGAAGCCACATTTCGCTAATGCTATACACCAGTCTTTCAATGCAGTTTCTTCAGTTTTGGTCAGCACTGAATCCGGTCCCATTTTACGGGGCAAATCTGGAACCCTTAAATGTATTCGATCCTGTAACGTTCCTCGCGGAACCTTAAAAACTCGACTGGCTTCTCTAATTTTCATCCCTTTTCTAATCGCTGCCATAGCCTCTGCCAATTGTTCTTCTTTATATTGATGGATTGGTCTCTTGGACATGATGGAAATCTAAAACAAGTGATTTTCAATCTATAATAACTGTGCATAGGTAAATTGAACTCTGAGTAAAAAGGTTTTAAGGTGCTTTTAGTGCAAAAGGACCGACGGCTGGTTACTGGATTTGTAGACCCATTGGTCGGCCACTAACATGCAATTACATTTGTACGCGGCTGACTACTGGTAAAATGCACTTTTCGTGTTAGAAAAGTTAAGCCCAAAGTAATAAGCAAATTGAAATTAATTCGCTCCGGTAATTTTAGCTAAATCTAAGATATTACCAAGAAAACTAGTAGTCAGCCACTTATGGCTGAGCACTGGATTTACAATCAAAATTCACAACCCAGTAGTCGGCCACCTAAATTACAACATATTAAACAAATAAAATGCATGTAATAGTTGATTTTATAGCAAAATAAACATTTTATCGTAGCACAATATAATCATCCACCGCAAATAACAAATATAAACACAAAAACTTACCGAAAACCTGGACGGGTGTCTTGAAGAAAAAAAACAGAAACAATGGCGCGTCTCGTCATGTCCGTGACGTCGATGCAAGTAAAAAAGCATAGCTCGTCTACTTGATAGAATTTTGGTTCGTATGTGTGCGTATTAGCCAATCAAGAGACAAGGGTTGATTCAAACGATATTTTAGTAGTGTACACAAATTTCAACACTATTTGTAAAGAAATAAAGTCTGTAAAGGCCGAGTACTGGTGCACGGCTGACTATCGGGCATTTTACCCTACCTATTCCGTAGGTTTCATGACCGTTCGCACATTTTTGGAATAGCTGCAATAACAATCGGTAGATATAGGTTACCTTCTATCCAATTAAATAATTAGGTAGGTACATAATAATATCTACATTCTAACATTTTTTCATTTTTATTGCTGAATGGGCCTGCTCTTGCTTGACATATATTTTTGATAGGTAGGTATCGCATAAGTTATGTATGATGCAAACCTAGATTAGATTGATAGATGTCTTAGAATGATTCATTTGTAGGTTCGTGGTTGAAGAATGCTGCCCGGCAAATTCTTCTCCACTTGGTATGACTTGTCAGAAAGATTGGAGTGAAACATGTTGTAGAGACAAGAGGTACCTACCCTGCAGGCTGCATCTTTAGGCAATTCCTTTAAGAATTTTAGGAAACCCATCGGTTAGTCGCAGGTTAGGCCAATAAAGTTTCAATGCGTGTCAGTAGAGTAGCTAGAGGGGTGAGTCCACACGAATACACGACGTGTTCTTCCTTATTTTTCAGAAAAAACCTAGGGATTCGGGAATAATCGAGTGACCTCGGTAGTGATACCACGAAAGATAGCCTTTTCACATGCGATAAGGAAAGAATATGGTAACTAGGTAGGTAGTCATTATTATTAATGTTATTGTTTTTAACGGTCTCGGTCGATGTTGGGATTGTCCCAGTTTTTTCATCATCATCGGACAATCCCGTGACAAGAGGTCGCCGTTTTTGAAAGCGTAAACAATCATGCAGATACCTACCTACATCCTTAGGTATACCTAGGATCTAGGTATGTGGATCCAAGGAGTCCAACGTACTCTACCTAGAACCATTGTTGAATTGTTTCTATTTTTTATATTTGTACCAGTACATTATGGATTGCAAGAAACGATTTGAGATTTGATTTGATTTACAAGGGGCGTTGTTGGTAGGTACTTAGGTAAATATTTTCCGACGTTGTTTTTTTTTTTTGCAAAATTGTATTTAAAAACAAGATGGCGACGTTAGTTCCAATTTTAAACACGCGCCAAATTAACCTTGTATTAACGCATACGTTTTATTCATTTGTTTCCGTAGTCGTAAGCTTTAGTGGTACTTTCCTTACCAGCCAGTCCGCACGAATCTTCTAGATCAGCGAACGATTTATCTGATAAAACAATGAGCGACATTATACCTACATTATTGCTGTTTCCGGTATTCATACGGACAACTGGACAATCGAACAAATATCGATGACGTATTAACTGTTGTTGACCTACTTAAAAATGTGTAAGAGATGCAGGTAGGTATTCTACCTTGCTCATAATTTGTCATAGAAAAAGTATTTAACATTACATAACATCATGAATGTCTGTATTTCAAGGTGGCGGTGTATAATGCATTGTGCAGCCATATTTCACCAGTCTCAATTTAATTTGGGAGCAAGCCTACTGCCTATTGCCATCAAGCTGGGCAAAAATCCAGAATTCGAGCTACTAATGAGATTTTCCTGATGAAGAACCCAATTACGCATCCCCCGACCCCCGACTTGGGAATCGAACCTAGGATCCCACGTTTAGTAGTCGCGCTTGCTTGTCTCGCGATGACTAAGGGTGTCCCCACATTTATCGACGCGGAATCGGCTTAAGCCGAGTGTGTATCACCAAACTACTCGACATATCGCCGAGTTAATAGGCAAACGGCTCGTTTCGCCGTCGATCGGCGTCGCGCCGCGTCGATAAAGAATTTTACCTTCAATTTAATTATTCTGTATAATTTTAAAATGTATTGACAATGGTTAGCATTACCTACAGTATTAGAAAGTTTAGCATTCGATGCTTCCATTAACTGTGTAAATAAGATTTACGTAAATTGTTAGAAGTTTATCGTGAAGAAAGAATTATATTGTGGTCTGATATTCTGTTGTTTTATCCGAGCAGAGCCGATGCGAATGGTATTAGTAACACCCTTATTACGTAGACATAAAGGCTTTTTTGACCGGCGTTAGCCGATTCCGCGTCGATAAATGTGGGAAGACCCTTAACCAACGATATCTATAGATGCCAACGATGCAGCTAATACTACGAACATAGATATATGAAGACTGCGAACAATAAATAAATTAATACAAAAGTGGGTGATTAGGTGACAAATTAATTAGGTAATACGGGCTGGTGTCACATGAGTAGACAAACGGAACAGAGGCAAAGTTTCTTAAGAACGTGCAAAATTGTTACCTATTTTCGTAGGGTTGTCACAATAGGTTAAGACAAATTAAACAAAACATTTGTTCAATAGTTTTATTATTCAGTATGATTTACAAATTACTTACTCTAATAGTTTTCTTTTTATAATTTTTGTTTTTTAATCATTTATTGTTTCTTTTAATGGTGTGGTAAATGCTTTGAGCTGAAACAAAAATAAAATGGAAATGCGAACCGAACACTATTATACAAAAGACATAGGTAGACCTATATTTTAAAGATTATATACCTATTTTTTAAATATTTATTTACTTTCAAGACCTACGAGTAGCGAGAAATAAGTACGATGTAGGTATTAATAATAAGTTTCGATTAAAAATGCTTTTTAAACTCGTATTCAAACTTTCATGATCATGCTATTATGGCCGTTGATTATCAAAATTCATCTATCATAAAAATTTCGTGATCGTGCTACTAACCGTTGAAGAGTTCCCTAGTGAGGAGATAATCCTGGGTGCAGCGTCAGGTTATATCTTATTATTGCATTATCACCGAAGTTACGCAGGTATACTAAATTTCAGCTCAATCAGACATCGGGAAGTGGTTCAAACCTTACTTGCAATATTTAAACTTAACACACATACCTACTACATACCAACCCATCCACGTACCTACAAATATATAGTAAAAACTTGTAATAATAATAAAAAGGTAAAAACACACCGTGTACAACTGTCTTCTTCTCAAAAAGGTACAGAGGCCAGCACATCAAGCTACCCCAATCTGTCAAATATTCCCAATTGAATATGAACCTTATTACTTTGTAGTAAAGTTGAAAATCTATCAAAGAAATTTGACAGATTGGGGTAGCTTGATGTGCTGGCGTCTGTACTTACTTGAAAAAGAAGTAATCAAATATTTACTTACCTATTGTACTCCTTGGGATAGTTGCAGTATGATATATCTTTATTTTTTCTAGTATTATTCATACACACAGTACAATAAACCACCATTATTAACAATAATATACCGCGTTTTTACATTAAAATATTCAAACTTGGAACTAAGAAAACAAACAACGTGCGTCGCACTGACCCTGAGATTGTCAACTAGCTGTGCCAGCGTAAACCGGTTTTTTCCAGTCTCGCCGCGTACGTGACAAGCGGCCAGTGGTCACGCACACATGCCCCGCGTGCTTGTAGTAGTGCAACCGAATCGCGCGGTTGTTTGAAGCTTTGTATCTGTTACGTTTGTCTAATCATGTGCTGGTGTCCACAACTCCACGTCAATGCGCGTATTTTGCGTAATAAAATAGGTAGACGTAGGTGACTAACAAAATTGAGGAATTATATAATTAACTTATACATAGGTGTTCAAAACAATGACGGGCTGAGGATATTGAAGCAGTCTTCGTGTGATATTTATTATCCTGTAGGTAGATATCGTTTCCTGTATTCCATGTTTGTAGGTATGCATAGGTTTATTTAAAAAATATTATCATTTAGTTACTAACAGAACAGAACCACGTCAGAACATATTGATTTGGCTGATAATAAAGCAAATAACTCGTACATTATTGTAGTTTTACCGTCACGCATGCCGTTGATACTTCCAATGGTAGCCAGAGATAGTGGGTATGTTGGGTCACGTGTTCCAATTGAATAGGTAGTTTTTGTTTGTTATGTGCCTATAGAACGTTACATTAGTTACATGATGTCCATGCTCAAGAATTATTTTTTAATAAATAATGTCCTAAACTCAAACTCAAACTCAAACTCAAAGCATTTATTTCAATTAAACCAATTACAGGCACTTTTGAATTGTCAAGGGGTCGGTCAGTCAGAAAGATGAAGCTAGTTGCCCATTCCAAAGCGTAGGTACCTATGGAGAAGAACGGGCAAGAAACTCCATGGACACTCTTTTAAATCAAAATAATATGGTTACAAAGTCTTGGTTACATCATTCACGTTAAAAATTATACATGTGAGAACGATGCAGAACGTTAAAAGCGTCCATAACGAAAAGATGAGAAAAAACAACAATTCAAATATTAAATTAAAATAAAATAAGCCATGGCAGCAAAGAGATGACCAGTCCCTACTGACGGCGCCCGTTCACGAACATGACGCATGTATTAGCACCATTCAGCTCAACCATTTTGAAGGGAGCTAAATGATCCAACACATGCGCCGCCATCAGCGAGACATTTGAGTGAGCATGACATACTCTCAGCCGCCAGGGCACATTCAGTCAATGAAAGACGTACCCAGTAAATGGTAGCTTTATAGTATGTACATAGTACTCAACATGTGCTATGCAATTATACAATACTAGGAGATTGAATTTATACAATGCAAAGATAGACTTACAATCTTCAGCAGCTCCAACAGCATTTTTAAGTGTTAATCAAATAGTTGTGGTTGTGGAGCAGGACCAGCATTGAGCCAGGCATTTTTATCAGCGATGTAATCCCCTAACTTATAATATGCCTGTCTGCATAGTGTGCGTTTAATACAAGACTTGAATTTTGTCTCATTCAGTTGAAGAATGTGGGGAGGTATTTTATTATAACATTTTAAACAGTACCCCATAAAAGATGAGTCTACTTTAGCTAGTCTAAATCCTGGTTGAACTAATAGGTCCCTATTTCTAGTACTATAATTATGTCTTTCACCTCTTTTACTAAAAAGATGTAAATTTTTCCTTACATACATGATATTTTCGTAGATATATTGACAAGGTACCGTCATGATGTTAATTTCTTTAAACCGTTCCCTTAGAGAATCGCGCCTGCGGAGATTATAAATGGCTCTGATAGCTCTTTTCTGCAGAATAAAAATAGAATCGATGTCTGCAGCCCGTCCCCAAAGCAAAATACCGTAAGACATGATACTATGGAAGTAACTAAAATAGACCAGTCTCGCGGTATCTACATCAGTAAATTGACGGATTTTTCTCACAGCATAAGCTGCTGAACTTAGCCGTCCTGCAAGAGATGTTAAATGCGGACCCCATTGTAGCCTTGAGTCGAGCGTGATCCCTAGGAAAACAGTTCTATCGACGAATTCAAGTTTCTCTTGATTCAATATTATCTCACAATCACTACCTTTGACATTCGGTAAAGAAAATCTTATGCACTTAGTTTTTTTCCCATTTAATACTAAATTATTAGCAGTGAACCAATTTTGGACCTGCAGTAGGGCGTTATTTACGTCGTCAAAATTTGTAGCACGTCTATTTACCTTAAAAATTAAGGAAGTGTCATCAGCAAATAACACCATTTGTGGTTGATTTTTTAATAAATGGAGTAGATCATTTATATACACTAAAAAGAGGAAAGGACCCAAAATCGAGCCCTGTGGCACACCCATTTTTACAGTTAAACCGTGTGAATTGACACCATTTATTTGAACTTGCTGTTGTCTATCATTTAAGTAAGAACTAACTAAACTGAGCGCAAGTTTTCCAAGTCCGTAATGCTCAAGTTTCAAAAGCAAGGTTTCGTGATCGACGCAATCAAATGCCTTGGAGAGGTCACAAAAGATTCCTATGGCGTCTTGGGCCTCTTCCCACGCGTTAAAAATGTGTTTTAATAAGGTTACACCGGCGTCGGTCGTACAACGTCCTTTGGTAAAACCATACTGTTGATCGTGAAGGATTTTGTTCGTGTTAAAATGATTGAGCATTTGATTAAGCATTATCTTTTCAAACACCTTGCTGAAAACCGGCAACACGGATACGGGTCTATAATTATTAGTGTCTTTACTGTCCCCGGATTTGTAAAGTGGTATTACCTTACTGTATTTCATTAAATCGGGGAAGACTCCTTGATCAACACACGAATTAAATACTAAGGCTAAGTAAGGCGCAATAGTCTCAATTATGGAGGTACATACTTTAATAGACATTCCCCAAAGATCTTCGGTCAATTTGATCTTAATTTGCTTAAAAGCTTTTATTACTACTGCAGGGTTAATATGTTTAAATTGAAATTCAACCGGGCAGGCTTGAACGTTCGCTCTTAATAAATCAATTGATACGCCGGGTGAGGAATTTAAGGCTTCCGTCGTTTTTGATGGTATATTAGTAAAGAAATTTACAAATTCTTGAGCTACTTCTAAGTTAGAGCTTATGGCACCACGTGAAGTCTCCAACGTGTAATCTGTGTTTCGTTTTTTATTCCTACTAGTTTCGTTATTTATAATTTTCCAAACCGTTTTTATTCTATTTTCTGCCGATTTGATTTTGTTGCTAATGTACCGGGCTTTGGCTATTTTGCAAGTATTTCTAAAAATTTTGGAATATGTAGCAACATACTTGCTGAAAGTATCAGTATTAATGTAGGGCTTAAGGCCATACAGCTCGAACAGTCTCTCCCTACTTATCCTAATACCTCTAGTTGCCCAGTCACTAAATATAAAATTAGGGCAAATGTTTTTTGTTTTCTTTTCAAAAGTTTTATTGAATTGAGTCTGCACTACTGAAAAGAAATCCTCGTACAATTTATTTGCGTCATCCATATCATGGCCCAGATCATTTAACTTATTATTTAGAGTACTATTGAATCTTTTTAGTTTACCAGTCGTTATTGGTCTAAATTGTATTTGCACTTTTTGCAAAGGTGTTTTAAACTTAAAAGTTACCGTTTGTCCACTATGATCAGACGGCAGATAATTTACGATGGCTTTATCTAAATAATCACAATCGCAAAAAACATTATCGATACAAGTAGCAGAAGTTGGAGTTACTCTAGTTGGTTCTGTAAAAACATTGGATAAATTGAACGATTTGAAAAGGCTTAATAATCTACTGCTGTTTGAATTATTTTCCGAAATATTAATATTAAAATCACCACAAATAATTGCGGCTTTGTTATTGGATGCAAGTTTCACTAGAACATCCTCCATTATTGACTCAAATACAGAAAAGTTCTGATAATTAGGGGGTCTGTAAACGCACACTACAACATGCTTATCTAGCTCAACACAAGACAGTTCGATGCAATGTTCAATTGATAAATCCACTATGTCATTTCGTTGCTTGAATTTTAAACAATTTTTTATTAAGATTAAAGAACCTCCACGCAGCATAGATTTACGGTTAAAACAACTGCCTACACTATAGTTCTCATAATTAATTAACATTTGGTAATCCTTTAACCAATGTTCAGTAAAACAAACAATGTCAAACTTTGTTTTTTCTAAAAACATTTCAATTTCTAATAATTTGGAGGAAATGCCTTGAATATTTTGATGAAATAACTTCAAGGTATTCTGCTGATCTCCTTTTTGATATTTAATTATTTTAGAGCAAGAAGATACCTTGTTGCTGTTAGGTATTAGAATATTATTACTGGTACCTTCTGTTGTCATTACTGGTACCTTCTGTTGTCTAGCCTAGCTAAGCAGATCTTCCCAATGATTACAGATACTAAAATAGTTTTCGAGTTTTATAGCCCGCGGCATCGCACGCGTGGTCGGATGGTATGTATGATGAAAAAGTATACTATAGATGTCCTAACCTCCGTGTGCCAAATTACATCCGAAGCCGTTAAGCCGTAACAGGCAAGCGCATAGTTACTTTCGCTTTTATAATAACACTGGCAGCGCCCCGCGGTTTCACCCGCATAGGTTTCCCGTGGGAATATCGTGATAAAAACTAACCTATGTCCTTTCCCTGGACTCAAACTATCTCTTACCAAATTTCATCTAAATCGGTTCAGCAGCGGTTTAAGCGTGAAGAGGTAACAGACAGACACTCTTTCGCATTTATAATATAATTATAAGTATGGATATTAAATATTACTGTATAATCGCCACGCAAGCAGGTCTACTTGCAAAGGGCATGTAGCGAGCGCTGCATGGGAACTGGGCCTTATGGCTCATTTACCACCTTCGGCTTCGTTTAAGTGCTTGGAGTTTTTGGAGGCAGCGCATTCTAGGTACAGACGCCAGCACATAAAACTACCCGAAACTGTCAAATTTTCCCAATCAACTTTGAACCTTATACTTTAGTTATAAAGTTAAAAATCTATTAAAGAAATTTGACGGATTGTAGTAGGCTAGTAGCTTGATGTGCTGCTGGGTGTTGACGTCTGTACAACATTGATGGTAGTTGTCTTATGGTTATACAAGATGGCTGGGACGTCGACGCGCTACCTACCATGAATTCACCACATGATTCTAGATCTAGACCCCTTAGCGTAGAAAATTTTAGTCGGTTATAAAAATAAAAAACCTGCTGTTTCATAGAAAAAATGCAATATCTACGCGGTTAAAATGTATGGAACAGCAAATATATATATTTTTTATTGCTGAATGGGCCCGCTCTTGACCACGATCACGCCTGATGGAAAGCGATGGGTGAGGTCTATGATGTAAAGAGCGTGCCGAAGATGCCTAAGGCACTGGAACTCCCACGCATCGACGAAACACAGCAGGCTGCTTGACGCCGGACTCCTGTGGGAGGGTGGCCACAAGGGAAGAATTGGCCAGTCAAATAAGGTGTTGGGTGTAACTGTCCAGGATGTGCCGAGGGTTACGTTCAGATGAGTAACTAGCTGAACAAACTGTGCAACACGAGGAGACTTCTTCATGCATCCCAAAAACCGACGAATAACCGACGAAAAATTTCAACGCAAGGGAAGGTTCAGAATTCGCGTCCGATGTCCCTGCCAGCATATAATATAACCATAGTGATGTATTTTTTTTAATGGGCGTGCTCTTGACCTCGTATACACGTCTGATAGAAAGCGATGGAATGACGTCTATGATGGAACGAACGCGATTATTGATGATCCTTCATCATCGTGAATGAAAAACAGACAAAAAATCCTAATGATGAACTAGAATGACAATGAATTTGAAATTTTCTTTTAGCAATGCAATTTCTGCAAAACAGTGTTCTGTTTGCATAACTTCTTAATTGAATAATGTATCAGTCAACAAATTAGCCTGAAAATATATTAAAACCCCAATTTACATGTAAACGTCTTTAATTACTCAACAAGTTTACAGATAACCATGAAATAGGTACTTAAATACTTGAGTAAATACCGTTCAAGGTAAGGTCTTATTACAATGACAATAGTTCTGCACTCATTTTATTGATAGTCCTTGAAAATCAGCTCGACAAATAGCGTAGTACCACATGAACTTGAAACATTATTGAATAACTTATTTTATAAAAAATATGACGTGGCTTTAGGGAAGCTCCTGATTGGTCCGCGAAATTCTAGTTTCTAATAATGACAAACAAAGTTTACATAACGTAAACGAAAAAAAAGGAGTATGTAGGGAGCGTAGCAGGTGGATGTCGTTCAGTTTCTGCCTATCCCCATAAAAAGAGGCGTGCATTTATGTGTGTATACTTAAACAAAGTTTAAGCATGTTTATTATTATGCAAATCTTACTTTTTGCTACAAATAATTATGCAATTGTTTATCTACCTTTAACCCATTCGCTACGGCGATAAAAATTACGATTATTAGCCAAGTGCTGGACTTTTCGTCGCGAACGTCGATGGGCGTCCTCCGCACCTCATTAGGTTAATATGGAACGACGATTTATTATATATTTGTATTTAAAAAACAATGTGCATATATTGCAAGTATAATTTTTTGTGTTTTGTTTTTGCCAAGATAAAAGCAATTAAAAAAAAAACGCCGATGGGCGTATTTCGCACTTAATATTAAATCAAAAATAGCGTAGCGAATGGGTTAATCTGACAAGCTCCGCTAATGAGACACAATTGATTTTCTATTGTTTCGTCACCGATCGGTAACGCGCGGGGCTTGACCGGTTAAATACGTTATCAGTGAATCACCCTTCTTTTCAGTAACCAAAATGTTTTTTTAAAACTTCGTGTTTTTCAACAATTATTCACCATACTTAAACGGAAAAGTAGAGAACATTCATAGGTAAATAATACCTAAACATATCCCGATTAAAAATATTACATCTCAAAAACGACCGTACATTCAACAGACGCGATAAAAACTAGAATTTCGCTTGCCAACCGAACACAACCAACTCAAAGCGAAAAGTCTTCTTTAAAATCATAGTCATCCTTCTTTTTAAAAGTCGTAATCGTAACATTTTCTAGAACATCAGCTAATTGGATGGCTTGCTTTTCACTCTTCGCTTTTTTCTTTTTATCTTTCTTAAATTGTTGTTTCCTTAACTGGTTTAGTTTCGTGTTTCCTTCGATGAGCATTTCCGGGTCTGCTTTTGTTTTTTCGTTTGATCTGGTTCTCTTGTCCTGTTTGTTCGCTCGTATGTTCACTGATTTTGGGAGCAGACTTGAATCTTCTTCGTCTATTTGCATGTCATCTTGTAAAGCTGCCTTCACTGGGCCCGTGCTTGAAATCTGTGAATTTAAAAAATATTGTCATTGGGAAGTAGAGGATAATACGTAATTTGAAGTATTCTGTTGCTGATGATTTTTGAGATTATATGTCTCTTCCATCCACAGATATAGATATACCTAGATAACGCAAGAGCACCTACTTCGCGTGCCGAAAATCGCACCAGTTTACGATCGAAAATCATAAGCCGCCACTTTCGCGCTCAGTCCTGCGTACTGCTGGCTGGGTGAGCGTGAGCGAGAGAGCGCAAGCTTGTGACGTCATAGTAGGTAGTCAAAAAGTGGCACGCTTAGCTTTCATACAGTTCGTGATACTTGCGTTATCTAGGTATATCTATATATATGTGGTCTCTTCATTTAGATGCTGCATGATAAATTCAAGGATAAGTAGTATTTTCAAAGAGTTCAGAAACGGCAACTTTTGTCCGGATAAACCTTTAGAGCGCTAACACACTGGGACGCTATGGCGACTTCGCTGGCTACGTAGCCATGGCTACCTCTGGCTATTATACCTACCGTAGCCAAATGAGGTTGCCAAATAAGTAGCCACTTACTCTCAGCCCTGGTGATCAGTTGGCCACTGAGTGAGGGAGGTCATAGAGTATTATATTATCTGTGCCTACGTATACAAAATACTGGCGACTTGGCTACGCGTCGCCAGGTCGCCAGAGTATCCATTCTCTAAGTAGGGGCCGGTCGGTCGTACTACTCGTCTACTCTTAAATACAGAACCTCCTTTTTTGAACTCGCTTAAAAATTAGCGACGTCGCCAGACCGCAGCCAAGTGAGTTAACTTTCACACATTTTAATACGAATTGTTTAGATACGTAGCCAGCGATGTCGCCATGGCGTTCCAATCATTTATGAGATTAATCTGAACATAGAGAATGAGTCTTCAGAAGGAGCAGGTAAATGCAACGCTTTTAGAACCCAAAGTTTATCTCAAAACGAATGGAGTCTAAAGTTCTTTTTCATAATTTATTCAAAGTATTTTTAACAACATAACAATAAGGTCTACTTTACCGTAATCCCTTCGACTCCTGTATCATGTGAGGCTAGTTCGTTGATCGCTTCTGTCTCCATCGCTTCGAACGAGTTGATGTCAAATTCTGCGGCTATTGTTGATACAATCTTAGCGTCTATGTGGATATCTGAATCGAGAGTCTCTGGTGGCAGGGTGAAGTATCTCACCTAGGTAAGAGAAAAAAAGAATATACATTAGTATTACGTTAAAGATGACTGCCGCTTTGTTTCGCATAACTTTACACACTAAGACATTTTCAGTAGCAGCCCGGAGTCTGTGCTCGATTAGTGAAAATGGGCTTGCCCCATAATATGGCACTTTTTTTATTTTTTATGTGTGAAATCATCAAATGACCCCTCTCGCTCTGGGTGGAGCGGAAGGGAGTGTCAGACTCTTACTGACTAAAAACCAACAAATGTTCCTTCCTTCATCCTTTATGTACTAGGGCAGCAGTAACCCTTTCAGACAATCCCGCTGACCCGGATAACATGGCACTTACAACATAATTAACGCAATCTGAGGGTACAGTACAATACGCCTGTTTCAATCAGGCGTCAGATTATGTCTATTTTTTTTAGTACGGTTTCCATAATAAGCTAAATTATTAAAATCAATTAATATTTATAAGTCCTACCTTGCCGGTATTCCAATCGTTGAGTAGGATTCGGGCGGCTGATTCCTGATCGGGCACACCGCCTTTCTTAAACCTACCCATACGAGATGCCACGTGTGCGAAGAATTCCTGCAACAAAAAATCATAATTTCTTTAGTCCAAGAGATTATTAGAATTCCTTTTTTTTTCCTACATGATTTTACTAAATGTAGGTGTAGCAGTTTCTATTGAAATAAACTATCAACAATACTGGATTTGAGTTGACCCACCATTAATATGACGGACGAGAGCAAGCATAAGGGGCCGCCTCTACGAACGAGAGAATCGCGGCGATAGTCCCGCCGTGCCATCAAATTTTCGCGGCGACGATATCTCCGTATGGAGACACGTTCTAATAGAGTTTATAGAAACACGGGACACGACGATAATATTGCCGCGTTTCTCTCGCTCGTGGAGGCGGCCTCTAAGGACCGGCCCAAACCTGGCAAGGCGCAGCGTACTTTTAATTGCCAAAGAAACATCAATTTAGCACCGTTGAATTAAAGTCAAGAATTAAGTGCGTGCGGTCAGGCAAGCACTTAATTTTTGACTTTAGTTTGATTTCCCGCTAATGGAAGATTCGACTTTATTTCAATTACCGCAATGTTGATAATCGTTTACTAACTTAACGAACGACTTACTTGTGGCGTATTAAAGTCAGGTATACAATAAAGCTCAGTCAGGGTTTGTTTATTGGCTCTCTGCAAGATGGCGGTCGCTGGGGTGACGGGGTCCTTCAAGCTGCCCACGCGCACCGCGTTCTTTAGCGCCACGGACGAGTCGCTCTCTGGTCCGGAGTGGAACACTATGCCGGGACTGTCCAGGATCTTGATTTTGGAGTCTAGCTGGACTGTCTGCATTTGTCTGGAATGGTTTGAGGATGAGTTAGTTGTTTAATAAGCTGAGAGCAGTGGAGTAATTGCGTAACAGACTTGCAATGTCACTGCCTTTCTTTTGACTGTTCAAAAATATTCATTGCGTTATTTAGGTAATTGAGCAGACGATTTTTTCAAACATTATGAGCAAAGGAACAGCAAATTCTTTCGAAATCCGTTGGATTGTGATTGATAGTATATTAGTGTGCTGGTTCGTCTAATTCTACGTTTCAAACAAAAACCAGCAAGAAAATTGATGGAACTTTAACTTACAGATACGAGACTTGATTAAACTTTCAGAAACAAATTATAGTTATTAGACAACATCATACAAAGTAAGATTACTGATGATTATGACATGTTTGCTATTAAAAAAAGTAAGTACTATTTTGTTTATGTATTTGGATATTTTCAGTAGCAGCTTCTCACCCACTACATGAAACATACATAACTGATGAAATAGAAAGAAAGAAAGAAGACAGAAAATACGTTTATTTGCAATGGAAATTACCCAAAAAGGAACATAAACACAAAAAAATAAAATAAAAAGGTAGGAGGAAACATGCGTCACATCCACTCAAAACGGCTATCGCTCAGCATTATGCTGCGCGACCCTATGCAGGACAGAGCCCCAGCGCTGGTTTTCAGCGACAGCCGGCGCTGACGTAATGACGTCGTCCGGTGCAGCAAACAATTATTAAAATACAGTGTACTTAAAGAAAAATAATTGAATGTAAGCTTTACACCTCTGCGAACTTCTCTGAGAAAACGTGGTGGTTTGTTATGTAAATAAACAAAAACAAACATAACTCATCTCATCATCTGCCTAGCCTTTTCCCAACTATGTTGGGGTCGGCTTCCAGTCTAACCGGATGCTACATATCTACACTACCAGCGGTAGTAACTAAAAAAACTTTTTTTTTGTTTTATTGTGTTTAGATATTGAAACCCCTCACTTCTGGCGAGTTTCTCTAGCGAACTTAATTTAACCCTACATAGAAAATTTGTTCCACACAAAACAAAAAGTACTTACTTAGTAACCCCTGGTGTGCTTCCAACATTGCAAGCTTTAGACCTGTTGAGACTGTTGATGATGGAGCTCTTGCCCACATTGGGCAGACCGACCACACCCACTGTGATGGACGTCTTGATGCCCTTGTTGCGGCAGTAGTTGCCTAGCAGGCTCATTATTAACTCTGCGCCCACGCATGCTGAGCCTGGGAATGGAGAATAAGGTGTTATGAATATTGATTGGTTGTGAATGGTAGATTGTTGAGTTATCGAGAGATTTTGGGAGTTTTGTGCAACTGAATACAAAAGTAATATAAAAAAACAGTCTGAATGGCAGCTCTAATCTCAAGTTGCAAAATTCAAAACTTCACCGACTGATAGTGTCTTTCAAAGAAAGTTTATTGGCCACTCATACAAACATACTCCAGGTTTTCAATATATTTATTTATTTATTTATTAAAACTTTATGCACAAGTAAAAACTGTACAAAGGCGGACTTAATGCCTTAGGCATTTTCTACCAGTCTACCTTAGGGTGATGCAGAGACTAGTTGACTAGTTGGTAATAGAGTAGGAAGTTGTTTTATAATAAAAAACCTGCTCTGCTGTATCCTGACATTCTAGTTACAGTCCGATTCAAACTTTATTGCGGCTCGGAACATGAGGCGAGTCGCTGCGCAGTAACAAATTCACGTGTCAGCGGGGGTGAGGGGTGAGGTACTGCACAGCGAGTAGCGTACTTCAAAGCCGTCATAAAGTTTGACGCAAACTATACATAAAATTACACAAAATATCTGACTGAGGAACCCTTTCATTAATTGGATAAACAACTTGTAAAATTATAAGCTTAAAAACCAGTTAACTTATCTAAAAAAATGTATCTGTATTTCAAACTATAACATATTAACAAATTTAATAATTACCTTTCATCTGTTTGTCCTTAACAACATGTTTCATCTTCCTCGTTCCAAGATTATGCTGTTGGTCTTGAGTAGAAGCCTTGAACGGTACTGAGGGGGCTGTCCGACGCAAGTATTTGAGCCAAGCTTCGAGGTTGGAGCGGGGAACCAAGTCTGCTTTGTTCAGAACTAGAACTAGGCGCTTTCCTGACTCTCTAACTGCTTCTTCTACTTGAGAACAGCGTGTGCCTGAAGATTTTAGGTTTAACTGTTAATGGATGCTACTACTACTATACTAGGCGAAAATAATTATGTACAATAATGGCTTAAAATTATACAGGAACCAATTTTGCCAATAACATTCGGTAATAATACAGACAGGAGATTTAAGGTACACCTCCTTTGAAGAGAAAGTGGTTATGGGTAAATGTATAATATTTATGTGTAACATTTTACTATAAGATTTATGTGTATCATTGTAAACAATTATTGAATAAACTTATATTATTATATTATATTATTATTAATGTATTTAAATTATTATGTGACAGATGATATGGCTAGAAAGGGGGGTGACTGCCGAGATGACGAATAATAGAGAAGTATAGAAGAAAAAGACATGTTGCGCGGATTCCAAATAAATTGGGATAAGGGCGACAGAATGAATATTTAATCTTCTTTTCTCAGAATTCAAACTCAAACTCAGGCACTTTTGAAATGTCAAAATTAAATAGTTGGTCAGTTAGTCAGAAAGTTGAAGCTAGTTGTCCATTCCAAAACGTAGATCTCTATGGAGAAGAATGGGCAAGAAACTCCATGAACACTCTTTTAAATCAAGATATTACAAAATCCTGGGTACATTATTCTTGTTGCTTCTATATGTATGAGAGAACAATGTAAAAAAAACACACAAATGAAGAAACAATTAAAAAAATAAGATTAAAAATAAGCCTTGGCAGTTAAGAGATGACCAGTCTCAACCAACATTTTTTAGGGAACCGAATTGACAAAAATACCAAAACACATCAATAATTTCCTCACCTAAAGGATCTCTGGCATCAACAACTTCTAAGATAACTTCAGCTTCGGATATAACCTTCTTGAACTCTCTGTAGTAAGTCTTGAGTGAGTTCTCCTTTTTTCTGTCTTTGCCAAACTCTATGTCATCTGTGGGCTCATCACCTTTGAACGCATCATGGACTTTGCCTCTGGCCTGTGCATTTTCTACCTGTAAATTATGAAAAGAGAAATTAAGTTACAAGAATGAACAAAAGTTGGAAAAGAAAAATTTTATCTTCAGCAGAAATAAAATGCATATTATAGAAATTATACACAACTAGCAGCGCCTTGCGGTTTCACTCGCATAAGTTTCCAGTGGGAATATCGGGATAAAAACTATCCTATGTCCTTTCCCGGGACTCAAACTATCTCTATACCAAGTTTCAACTAAATTGGTTCTACGGTTTAAGCCTGAAGAGGTAACAGACAGACAGACAAACTTTCGCATTTATAATATTAGTATGGATTGTCAAAAGTCTGGACAATTTAGAGACTCTGGGCAATGAGTACCACTGGGCACTAGCACAGAATACTTAAAGTACTACGTACAGAAAGGCCACTCCCTTCCCCGCACTAACATCAGTTACCGCACCTCACCCCGCACTTCGGCGTATTCGTCGCAGTTCTTTAACAAGAGCGCTCGCAAACACAAGTACCTCACGCACACATTCATACGTATACAAACATCATTTTTTAATGTAGTAGTAGGTAATTATTTTGCGAGCGTTGTATGGAGTGTCCGGGGTGTGGCACTAGTTAAGCAAATTTTTAGAAGAAAAAGGGGTGTACCATGTTACCCAGTAACTAGGTTACGAAGGTCAGATGGCAGTCAGTCCAAGTAAAATACTGTTAATCAACTGCATCTCAACCTGAGCCCAACATACTTGGGAAAAGGCTAGGCAGATGATCAGAGGAGAAATTCTCGTAAAAGAACGTTCACAGTCTGATCTCAGTCTCAATCTGGCAAAAATACCTCTGATTTACCTACATTTTGACAAGTTTTTGACATTTGTTTGTCGCCAAGATGAGATTGCGACAAAATTTTGAACGTTTTAAATTACGAGAATTGGCCTTCAGTACCTCTATCTACACTATGTTTTCTTAGCATGAAAATACAGAAATTAGTTAATAACTTACCAATGTGCCCATACTAACGTTTCCACCCTTCTTTTCTTCCTTTTTCTTTTGTTTCTCTTGTTTAGCTAGTTCTCGCTTTTTCTGTCTCTCTTCTTCTTTATGCTTTTTGACAGCTTCTACCTCCTTTAATATGTCATCTTTGAATGGGCAACCATTAGGTATCTGTATGGGCTTGGCTTTCTTTGATTTAGGATTCTTCTTTGCTTCTTTCTTTAATTTTCTGTTGTGATCTTTTACTTTCTTTTCTATTTTGTAGCGGAGGCGGGCCGGCTGCCTCTTTGATGGTTTCTCTGAGGGAATAAATTGTTTAAGTTTCATTCATGAGTTATCCGTTGAATGGCTAGCTAAATGGCACATACAGGGTGAAATTGAAAACATGCGACAAATCGAAATGAGAGATTGTACTTAGCATTATAAACAACTTTTACTACGGGACCAAACCTGAAATCGCGAAAAAAAATCAGCTGTTCCCTACATATATGTTCGCATAACTCGTCAAAATGTAGGGAACAGCTGATTTTTTTTTTGCGATTTCAGGTTTGTTCCTATAGTAAAAGTTGTTCATAATGATGAGTACAATCTCCCATTTCAATTTGTCGCATGTTTTCAATTTCAACCTGTATAAATGAAGGTTATGTGTTAAATTGTGAAGGATTCAGTAAATACATGGTGCAAACTTATTGAAAACATAAATGTTTTTCATTATACTAAACGGTTAGCGCGTCTTAAATGCTCCTTTTTACTATTTGTATTTCCTGAGTGTCCGTGATCCAAATAATTTTCAATTTTTTCTAGTTCGGAGTTCGCTAAACCTACGGGCTCGTAAAAGAACGGTGGCACATACGTCCATAACGTGACGACTGCCATGAAAATGATATTGATACAGAACTTTGCTTAACATTACTATTATTGTGAAATATTGACCACCTTCTACCTCTATTCGGGTAAAAGTTTTTGCCAGTAAATGATATGGTAGATATAATATACGCTACATTTAATCAACTAAGCTGGATATTGGGCAGTAAAAGCATGGAGTTGTTTTAAATTTTCATTATCAACATTGCAATGTCGCATGCTCTTTCTAGTTGACTTAAAATAAAGGGTCAATTGGAAATTTAATGCTTTACTTACTCAATTTAAACTTGGCCATCGTACTAGAGATATATTTCTTCTTATTATTAACACTACACTATGTTTAAATCATTAATAAAAATGATTTATTTGAAATAATTTTTAGTTCACTGTACCGAACCTAACCAAGTTATTTCAATAATGACATTGACATTGATGACAAAATAAATTATACGTTTTAAAACATTACAAGACGTATGTGTGGTCTCTACTTTTCTAGGGTATTAATAGTATGCTTTGTCTTTTTAAAGAAAAAAAATATGCTTCATTACGTGACTTTTCCTAGTTTATAAATGGAACGCATGAAGCATGGCAGCATTGACAGCTGTCAATATAATGTCAAAATAAAAACACGTGCTTGCAAATGTTCCATAGAATATAAAAATTGTGTTCGGAAATCAATAATTTTTATTTTATGAAGGACAAGAACAAGGTCACCGCATGGTAAGAGGCACATTGAACTTAAATATAAAGCTGGAAAGGTCTCGACTAATGAGGTCTACGCTCCGCCCAGCGCCGATCCAAGTTCAAAACCCCGAGAGCTTTCAGCTCGAACTTCAGAATCGTTTCGAGTGCCTGGGGAGCTCCGTGGACGAATATAACGATGGGTTCGTGGAAGCTGTCCATACGGTCGGGTCTAAGATCTTCAAGACCCGTCGTACGAATACGAAAAAGAAGCTCTCTGATCCTACTTTGCGGCTCATGAAAGAGAGGCGCGAGATGATCCTGCAGTCTTCAGATGATGTTCTAAAGTACCGGCGGCTCAACAGACAGATCTCTAAGTCCTTGAAAAGCGACCTTCGCCGCTTCAATACAGATCGTATTGAGGAAGCGATAGAGCAAAATAGAGGCTCCAAGGTTTTTGCTAGAGATCTGTCTATTGGGCAGAGCCAGCTTATGAAACTGAAGACTGATGATGGCAGGATCGTATCCGCCAAACCTGAGCTGTTGAGAGAGATCGAGAGGTTCTATGGACAGTTATACACGTCAACAAGCAACCCCGTTACGAATCTGGCAAACGACCCAAGAGCTAGATTGACCCGACACTATACCGAAGACATCCCGGACGTCAGCCTGTACGAGATTAGGATGGCTCTGAAGCAGCTTAAAAACAACAAGGCACCGGGTGATGACGGAATTACGGCCGAGCTCCTGAAGGCCGGCGGAAAACCCGTTCTTAAGGCCCTTCAGAGGCTGTTTGATTCCGTCATACTCGAGGGTAAAACACCACAGGCATGGAACAGAGGTGTGGTGATACTTTTCTTTAAGAAGGGTGACAATGCCCTTCTTAAGAATTATAGGCCCATCTCACTTCTGAGCCATGTCTACAAGCTGTTTTCGAGAGTCATCACGAACCGTCTCGCGCGCAGGTTTGACGACTTCCAGCCTCCCGAACAAGCCGGATTCCGTAAAGGCTTTAGCACCGTAGACCACATACATACGCTGCGACAGGTTATACAGAAGACCGAAGAGTATAACCTGCCTCTCTGCTTAGCGTTTGTGGACTACGAGAAAGCCTTTGATTCGATCGAGACATGGGCTGTACTGCAGTCTCTTCAACGGTGCCAGATCGACTATCGGTACATCGAGGTGCTGAAGTGTCTGTACGAAAACGCCACTATGTCAGTTCGACTCCAGGACCAGACCTCGAAACCTATCCTTCTGCAGCGAGGTGTGAGACAGGGAGACGTTATCTCTCCGAAACTGTTCACCGCTGCTCTGGAGGATGTCTTTAAGGTTCTGGACTGGAAAGGAGCTGGCATTAACATCAATGGCGAGTACATAACTCACCTTCGGTTTGCCGACGATATAGTAGTCATGGCTGAGACTATGGAGGACCTCAGTACAATGCTCGATGACCTCAGTAGAGCCTCTGAAAGAGTGGGTCTGAAAATGAACATGGACAAAACGAAGGTCATGTCAAATGCCCATGTAACACCCACTCTCATGAAGATCGGAGACGCTACACTCGAAGTCGTGGACGAGTATATTTACCTAGGACAAACTGTCCAGTTAGGTAGGTCCAACTTCGAGAAAGAGGTCAATCGTCGAATCCGACTCGGCTGGGCAGCGTTCGGGAAGCTACGCAATATCTTCTCGTCCCACATACCGCAGTGTCTCAAGACGAAAGTCTTTGACCAGTGCGTGTTGCCAGTGATGACATATGGCACTGAAACGTGGTCGCTCACAATGGGCCTTATTAGAAGGCTGAAAGTCACCCAAAGGGCAATGGAGAGGGCTATGCTTGGAGTTTCCCTGCGGGATCGAATCAGAAATGAAGAGATCCGCAGGAGAACCAAGGTAACCGACATAGCCCGAAGAATTGCCAAACTTAAGTGGCAGTGGGCAGGGCACATTGCTCGCAGAACAGATGGCCGATGGGGCCGAAAGGTTCTGGAGTGGCGACCGCGTACCGGAAGGCGTAGCGTTGGAAGGCCTCCCACAAGGTGGACCGACGACCTTGTGAAGGCCGCAGGAACTCGTTGGATGCGAGAAGCACAAAACCGGTCGAAGTGGAGGTGCTTGGGGGAGGCCTATGTCCAGCAGTGGACGTCTTTCGGCTGAAATGATGATGATGATGATGAAGAACAAGGTATCCAACAAAATATGTAAACTCCAATTGGACCCTGTTAAAGCAGAAAAGATCCAACCAGCAATTTGTCACACTATATTATAGTTAGAATCTACACATCGAAGTTTATATACGCAAAAAAGATCCAAAAAAGTAACAAAGTGTAGGTTGGATCTTTTCTGCTTAACAGGGTCCAATTATTATTATGAAAAAATGTGGTGGAATCATAATATTTGAGTTTACGTTTATAGCATAACATGTCCCAGCAGTGGGAACATTATAGGCTGATTATGATTATGATATCGCACCTTCGGTGCAACAAAGTCACAACAGCTCATTTTTTAATTTTACAGGAGAGGACTTTTATTTTTCTCACATTTATTTCCTCATTTTTTCGCATTTATAACCACAAAGGCACCTGCGACATCTAGTAGAATGTTGAGATACTTTCGCGGATGTTTTTTTTGCCAAGTATAGACATGGTTCAGAGACAATTTGGCATACTTACCTCAATTTTGCAGTTTGGCTATTTGTGACTTTGTTGCTAGATACTGATAAATTCCTAGTACCGACACACTGTGTCAGTGTGTAGGTACCAGGAATTTAACGCCAAACGCCATCATACAAAGTGCGGAATGACTTGATCATACAAAGTGCGGAATGACTTGATAGCGTTTAAAATATGATTTTACATACCTTCCTCGCGCTTAGCTACTGAATCCTTTCCTACTCATAATCAGAGCAAGCCCTCTGTAGTTCTGTACCCCCATAACATGCAGTTAAAGTAACCTCTGCGCTAGTCTGCGCTGCCCCTGCCACCGATAACGCCGTTGAAGTGGTGAGTTTTACCGCCCGGCCACGCGACTTTTGGCTTAGCGGCAAGCGGTGCGGCGCCTTTGTCAAATGCTCTGCTAGCGTTGACGCTGCGAGCGGTGCGTCGTGCTCGTGGCATGGTTCATACATTTTCGTATAATTTGTTTTTACCGCTCGCCGCCCCGCGCTAAGCTGCCGCTGATAGCAGCAAGGTCGTATCCAGGCCGTTAGGCCAACAAAATATGAATTTCTGTCGTGCGCTCGTGCCAGTGACACGAAGAAGAATTTTTTTTTTTTTTATCTAGCCTGCGCTGTCCCACTCCTGGGCAAAGGCCTCCCTCCACTCCTTCCAGTTTTCGCGAGCCCGCGCGTCCTCCCTCCAATTTTGACGGAACCTATCCAGCTCGTCCCGCCATCTCCCACGTGGTCTGCCGCAACCCCGCCTCACTGTCTCAGGGCACCATTTCTGCGCTATTTGAGCCCACAGTTTGTCCAGCATGCGGCAGACATGCCCAGTCCCATTTAAGTGGAGCAGCCTTTTGAGCCACGTCAACTATCTTCGTTTTGGAGCGCAGTGTTGTGTTTCGAACACGATCCGTTAATTTAACGAAGAAGAATACCTCTAAAAATAAGAAGAGATTTTTAAGCTGCCTGAGCACACCATGAAAATTCTTAGACAATTCGATATCCAAAATAAATAATATTTGCCGATATTTTATTTCAAAACGATATTTGCCGACTGCCTCGTTGGTTGGTCTTGTGGTCGCAGACGCGACTGAGTTCAGTTGTGGTTCTGGGTTCGATTCCCATGTCCATGCACCTGTGATTTCGCATACCCTGCGCTCTATATTGAATATTATAATATAAATAATAGCATCGGTATATTATCTTATTTCAAACTTTCATAAGTTACCTACACACACAACACCCACACAAACAACAACAATTGTAGGTATATGTGCTAATGAATAAGTCAATAAAATAAATAAAATTTAAAAAGCTAACAGTCTTATGAACTTACAAGTATATAATAAGGGAGGGGAAATAATCAAAGGGCATCAAAAAATTCGTCCGCATCGCTGTCAACAGGAAACGTGCCCAAAAGACTGGCAGCATTGCCACGTTGTTTGGAGATGCTGATTCTTTGGCCAAAAAATAGGCCCTCTGGTCACGTGAAAAGTCGACCAACCGCTTGGTGATGTCTCGAAATACTAAGTGGGCACTCGGGCCCCATGGTGCTAGTGTTTCAACCCCAAACGGCTCAAATATATAAGTTCCAAAGAGATTGGAGTATTTGCGCCATTTGAGGTTTTCCGGACCTGCAGCAGCCGCCCCAGCACCGTGCTTGGAAGATGGGATGGGATGGGATGGCGCAAGGGTGTCGACACGTTGCATCCTTCACCTAAGGCCTATCTACCTTCCAAGGCATTATGGTCATTCCGTCTGGTCTCTTAATATTATATATCTTGACTAGGTAGACACTTACGGTAGGTAGTAGAAATACTACGTTAACGCGCGTAACCCAAACAACAAAGTTTTGCAGACGTAACGGTTATTATTTGGTCGAAATGCGTTATTGTGACTTTGTTCCAATGAATGTATATATACTTAAGTATTCTATTATTATAAGGACAATAAGTCTTGGTTAGTATTTATCATTGAGTTAAATGGTATTTATGAATAAAAGGGGAATATAATGGCGTCCGTCATTTTCATCATTTCAAATTCTGTTAAATTCCATGCCACTCCGGAATCCAACCCAGAGACATGAAGCAAACGGTAAATCACAATGATGTTCAAGTTCATTAACATTGTGATAAGCTAGAATTTGGCTAGAATAAAATGATGCCTACCAAACCAAGTTACGAACATTAACTTGAGAGTCTATTCCACAATAACACAGTAGGTACAAATCGAGGTTGGATTGGAAGCTTTAAGAACCAAATAAGTAAACATTGAACATTTGGTATACAAAACACGTCGTGGTTCATTCATCGTTGGATATCGTGAATGAATTTCCTTGCGGGGTTATGCGAGGCGGCTGGCGACGGCCACGCCATATGACGGCTTTGTTCACGGCCTCACGGGCAGCAGCTGCGCTTTGCTCGCGAAACGGTCGCTTGTACCTGTGTACAGGTAACAGAAGCAACAGGTCATTTCTCCGGGCGAGGGGAGCGCGGCTACCACCGGCCGCCGCGCGAGACAGTCGCGTTCTGTTCTCTGCGGTGACGGCACGTTGCTACACGCGCCCACGCGCTCCACAAACCGCGATATATTTCGATTACTTACATCGCGCAAGTAATGTGCGCGAACGCACACCTCGATAATCCGTTTGTCGGCAGCCAGTCGTGACAGTGCAAATGTCTCCCAGTTTAGAAGGGATCATGTTTAACAGAAACGCGAACCTGTCGGCGCGCCGGCCGTTGTTGGCGGAACCGCAAAAGCCTCTAATGGTCCCACCACGCGCGCCTCCCCGCGATACTGGCCCGCACAGGCCCTTGCCCGCACCCAGGAACCAGCCTACCGATTATTCCTACGAATACCGACCAGATTATTGGAAACCGTCGAATGTCGAACTCGAAAGGCGACTGCAGGAGACAAGGGCACGCGAGAAAGTTGGATACTTTCAAGATAAAGTTACGCCTCCAGAAATAAGTTTGGATCGGAGGGAAGCGGAACTAGTGTTCAGGTTCGATCCGCAGGCGTCTGACGAATACCTTTCGAGTCAGTACCGTGCCCCGGTAGTGCATTATGCGAAGCCCCCGACTCCGGCGAACGGGTTCGCTGCCCGTGTGCCCGAGAGAGACGGGCCGTTCGTGTTCGGAGTGCACAGTCCGAGCCAGTTCCCGATATCGCGGCGGGACGACGACGACTACGACTACTCCGAGGTGGCCGAGGAGAACGGCCGCACTGTGATACGAGACGATGTGTCTGAGGACTTGAACTGCTGTGATAAAGTGAACGAGTGGGCGGTGAGGGACAAGAAGAGCAGGCGGACTTTGAACCGAATGTTTCAGATCAAAGATAGGAGGAAGGTGAAAGGTGGAAAGAAGGAGAAGATAAAGTGTGTGTTGGTGGGTGATGGAGCTGTGGGGAAGAGCTCGCTGATAGCGGCGTACGCGCAGGACACGTTCCGGGAGGATTACCAGCCTACAGCTTACGACACATTCAATGGTAAGATTATTTGTAAATGCTTTAAGATTAAGTAGGTTCTAAGAAACAGTACATTCTCCAGGAAACCTAAAAGAATATGTTTGAGATAAAACAAAGACATCATCGCTGGCCGGGCGCCGGGCGGCCAGTTGCGTGACTTATCGCGAACGACCCTGATTTGTGGAGATAATGAGTGATTACCTCTAGAATTATCGTCTGGCGAACGATCGTATCGTCAGCTGCATTTACGATAGTAATGTGTTTTGTTATTACTGGCGCCATAAACAATTTCTACAAGATAACAATGTAATCCGAAAATGGTTAAATGAACATAAAACTTCTTTGAATTGGCTTTACACGCACAACACTACGATTTCAGAAAAGCCAATCAGTACAAACAGCTGATAGTTATAAAACTCATATTAACTCTAAGTTGTGATTGGCTGCCTGAAATAACAATAGCCAATCAAATCAAGGAGCAGTGGTATCGGCCCCGACACGAGTTAGGTCGTGAGTTCGAACCCGGGCATGCACTTTGTGTATTTGATTTCTTCACCACTGCAACATCGTGAGGAAGCGTGCACCAAAAATTTGAACACATTACATGTGACATCTACAAACCCGCACTGGGTCCGCGTTGTGGATTACTGCCTAGTCCCTGATCCCTCTTAAAGAAAGGAGGCCTATGTCCCAGAAGTGGGAACATTATAGGCTGATTATGTTACTTTTATTATGCAGTCTTTCAAAAACCGAATGTTATGCACTTAGGTAGTGCCTATATCTACAGCAGCCTATAATCTAAAAAAGAGAGAACCGAATTGCCGAAAACCCATAAAAAATCGTTACGAAACTGCTTTGCACTAACTAAATTCGAAAGCCGTAAGCAAATCTGTAATCATCATTGTTAAATCTCAAACTCCCTAAACGGCTATACCCCTTTAATTAAAACAATGCATGTAAACTGAACACTGTTCATCGTTTCAAGATCATCAGAAATCATCGGGCTAAGCAAAAGCAGTGATGCAGTACACACTTATCATATAACTGAATCAAGAGTTCTTTACTTCCACGCTCTGATTGGCTATGATTAACTCTTTCGTTCCAATTAAAAATCTTGTTCTTTTTCTAACCATAAAGAAACATCAAAGAAGGCATACCTTATTATAATATAATACGTCACTTTATTGATAAGGACAAGTGTATGCACAAGCTGCTATATAAACACGGGAATTTATAAATAAGTTGAGCCTTTCTAAATACGATTGTTTACTTTTGATTACATTACAAAGGAAACTTCCATGTGCGGTAATCCGTGTCGCTACTACGATATCAAAATAGGAAAGGATTGGCCTTGACCGAGACCGTACGAACTTCACATTGATGAGTTAACACAAAGAGACTGTGAAAATGTTGTGAACCTCTGAAAATAGACTAAGTAATTTCGTATTCAGTGAAGTTGATGCAAGGTTGTTTAACATCTGCCAAACATGCAAGCGAATGCTGATCTTTGGACTTTATGATACTATGTATAGTATAGGCCTTTTAAACTTACACCATAATATTCATAAATAAATGTATGAAATAAAAATACACAGCAGGAGTCAATGACTCGTCCAGACATTTTCTGTTGGCTTATCAACAAAAGAAACTTGTTTTAAACACACGTAGCAATAACACCGTGGTCGGTTTCTTATTTAAAATTCTTGTTACGCTTTCTCATTTCAATTTATAACTGGCATTCAGAATATTTTTTTCATATTACATAATTTAAATTGTATCATTGTTATTTTATGGACCTTGGGAAAGTAAGTGGCCCGTTTCGCTATACCCACTAAACCCCATTCATAATAAGATGACACAACTGACAGGTGTCAGACATAATTTTTTTTTTTTTTTTCCGTTAGCCTGTACTGTCCCACTGCTGAGCAAAGGCCTCCCCCATTTTCTTCCACTTCTCCTTGTGCTGTGCTTTCTCCGTCCAGTCGGTTAGGAATGAGTCTAAGTCGTCACGCCAGCGTTTCTTAAAATTATTAAAACTTAATTTAAAGATTCGTATTTTTAAAAGAAAATATAGAATAATTATGACTAATTATTAACTAACAACAATACATACCTATCCACACAAGTATTTGAATGAATACGATAATTAATTATGTCAGCTCCTTTCAATAGATTACTCAGCTGGCCCCTTATTCACAAACACTCGATATGCTTCCGTATCGTATCGAACATTTAATCATTGTTATCGTAGGAGTCTTCTCAATGATGTTCACTAGTCCAAAACCCGAAAATTTTGTCAGTTTAAATCAAGTAGACGCCCGCTATTCTTCCAACAGCTATTTGCTGCTGAGGGGAGTCAAATCAGGTTATCGAAATGTCAGGTTTTCGATACGATAGCCTGTCGTATGTTTGTAAATCAGGGTTCTGGTGTCATTCGAGTCAAGCTTTAGGCTACGTTTCCACCAGAGATGAGCGTGGATGATACGTAGCAAGGGATGTGTGTAAAACTAACCAATACCAACGCTAACTTAGTTCAAGCTATAACAATGAAGCGATGTTATTGGTTGGTTTCACACACATCCCTCGCTACGCATCGTCGCTCATCTCTGGTGAAAACGCAGCCTTATGCTTTATTTCACACAGTATGTATACTGTACCTACATGCGGTAGATATGTAGTTATAAGATCTTCGTAATTGAATGACTACTATTTCCAAGATGTATGTTAGTAGTAAAGTAAGCTACAGAACATCTGGCTCATTTTCCAGCCAGTAATAGAGTTCTGGATAATGTATACAGACGCCAGCACATCAACCTACTACAATCTGTCAAATTTCTTTAATAGATTTTCAACTTTATCACCAAAGCATAAGGTTCAAAGTTGATTGGGAAAATCTGACAGTTTCGGGTAGGTTGATGTGCTGGCGTCTGTACATAATCCCAGAAATGATGGCACGGATTATGATTTAGCCAGAACTCGCATGCTAGATTTATTTACAAATAAATATATTTTACTGTTTCATGTTATACTATACATAGGTACACACGGCTACACATCAAGCTATACATAAAACATAACCGGTATAAGCTGACTTCTGATTGTACGAACAACCTATACAATGCGAGGTCTGCTAAAACTGGAAATGTATATACTTAGCTTGATGATGGCTTGATGTGTCGCCGTGTACAGACGCCAGCACGTCAACCTACCCGAAACTGTCACATTTTCCCAATCAACTTTGAACCTTATGCTTTAGTAATAAAGTTGAAAATCTATTAAAGGAATTTGACAGATTGTAGTAGGTTGATGTGCTGGCGTCTGTACATAATAGAAACGAAGATACTGAATAATGAAGCACAGATCCGAAATTTCTGCGAACTGTACCTTGTGTAAATATTGATCATTGATGACGTGAGCTCTCTTTAATTTTTTAGTAGTTTATTTGATTTTATGTAAGTAGGTACTACTTACTTACTTTTTGAAAAATACAATAAAAAAAAAATGGAAGTTTTTCCTCAAGCATTCATCAATAAAAATAACAATTTAAGTAGGTTATCTATCGTAGTTCTAATTAACTAATTGCAGCAAAAACTCGTAAAATATAAAATAGTCAAAGGTTTTGAAACATTAGCTAACTACATGCAAATTAACTTAATAACATGAACAACAATGATCCTAAACTACGTGTCTATGACCGACCGCGACCTTGTGAAAATAACAATAACAAGCTCCAACGACAAGTTCTTCGAAAATATATTCTATTCTTTCGAATATAAACCGAATTCTGCTTTAGATTTTCGTAGAAAATCGGACATTTTGAAAGTGAGTCATGGATTTGTATCAGTCTCAGTCATCCTTAATATCAGCCTGTAAACTTACATTAAAAAAAAAGTCACTGCTGAACATAGCCTTCCAAAGACAAATACTGAACTGTCCAAAAAGGGAGGGAGATGTGGTCAGTTTTTGGTACAATTCACTCTGGAATTTGACATTCCCTGAGGTGGTCAACCTTTTAATAGAAATCATACAAAAAAGTCTTTCATTCATAATAGCTTCGCCGTAATTTTCCCGTACAAATTTTTATTACATTTTTAATAACACGTTACGACGTAGGTAGGTAGTCGTGACGTGTAATCTCAGCCATTAAATCTGTATTTACTTTGGTTTCCCTACACCGTTGACACTTGAATTTTATAAAATGCGATAGGTGTGTTTCTTGTTAAATTAACTTTTATCTATGACATAACAAACATCAAGGTTTTGGGTAGGTATTTTTAGTAATTCGCAGAAAGAATTATTTGTGATGTACCTAGAGCATTTTCACGATAAGCATTGTTGATTGCTCAGTAGCAGTAAGCACAAGCACGATAAGTTTTCAAGGATATTGTAACGAGACTTAGATGGGATCTCCTTTCTCGCTTTTCTTTCGGAGCATTCTACAATAGCCTTCATTCCTATTGTTGCATGAAGATTTTTCTAAAGAAAATTTTATGACTTGGAACTTGCAACCATCCCTCACACATTCATCATAATATCTCATTAGTACCTATTACTTAAGTTTCTATTTGGCCATTATTTAGTATGCTAATTGTTGCAATTCAAGTCATCACACATTAATGAAGTCATAGCAACCTCTGCACTGCACCCTAATTGCTTAACATTATCAATCACAATCTGAATCATTTTAAAGGATATTGCTAATACATTGCTTCATATGTTCGAAAAATTTGTTTGCTCAACAACGTAAATAACGCAATGAATGTTGTTGAACTGTCAAAATTAAACCCATTCCTACTGTTAGTGTGTTACGGAATTTCCCCGCGCTGGTTAACATTTCCCAAACCACACATCCGGATAAAATAAAGAATAACTTCTGGTCTTCAGGTACTCGAACACAGACAGGACTTAACTTACTGTAGACAGACAGTAACAAAAGAGTCTCGAAGTAAGGAGTCTTTCAATAAAGAAAGGTTTCATCGTGTTATCCCAGTGTAGGTACTTAAGTCGTGTGAAGCCAAGCCGGCACGTCATAAAAGTGATAACATATCGAGTGAGACATAACACTTCTGTGAACTGGATATAAACGCATCCTTGAATCGAATGTCTAGATAACTGAATGATTAACAAACGGAACACTTTTATTAAATGCAGTACCTATGGCGAAACATAACAACTGTAATTCAATCTTATTGGCTATGCGGACATTAAGTGCAACCAGGGAAATTAATTGTTAAGAAAATTGACACCCTACGTCAACTTCCCGTGTTATAGGCATTTCATACAACAGCTGTCAAAGAATGACAGTTGTGATTTGAATATAAGTAGGTACCATGGAATTATTATGTACTACGATTCATGGTAGGTACAGACAATTTAATTTGGTAATCAATTTGCTTTACAATTAATTTCCTTGACTTTACAACTATCGAGTGTTTACAAAACGTTTGATGTTCATATTGGACATAGAGAACCAGTTATCGTTAATGGAGACTGTTATCAATTATTCGAGGCGTAAGAAATCGATATCATTTCGTCATTTTCTTAGAAATCGACTTAAAGTTATTTGTGGAAATGGAAAAATAAATATTCCAGGTGTGGCATAATCATAGTAAACTGGTTAAGGTCCTATAGGATCAAAGATATCTGCGTTCATTCATATTATGTATCTTGTAAACCAATGTTGCCAGTGGCGCTAGCGCTACCTATTTCTATTGTATTAATAATAAACATGCCCAGAATAAATTAGCAATAATTCTATACAACAATTTTGTTTTCTATAGCTCCAAGGATGAATTTAAATGCAATAATAGAGCCATCAACATCTATTGTGACATTTAAGCACTAATGTATTGACAACTAACAAAGACAATTAATAGACAGCCTCGCAATATGCCGAATATAATCTATTCGAAATTCAAATCACGCGCGAACTTCGTACGTATGACAATAGAATAATATACCAAAAAGTAAAAAAATAGAGGATTCTCACCATACCTGCACGTAGGATAGGGTTGTTGAACCTTTTTAATATGTATTCTCTAATACCGAGACCAATTAATGTTACACCGCCTTTGGGATCTGAATACAGAGTGGAACAAAGACTCTCATTAATCAAGAGAATGCATGGAAGGACCAGGTTTGAATATTTTGTAAAAAGACTAATTAATTGCGGCAATAGGGCTCGAATTAAAGTAACGTAGAACTGAAGGAATAAATCTGTTAAGCACTCTAATAAGGATAATTTATAAAAATACTTGCGTTACGTTACTTGGCACTCTTCTTTTTGGGAAATGAAAACTATAACTTAGGTACTTATTCGCTTATTTCTCTCTACCTTCGATGCCATTCGATAGCGCGCACCTAATTACGTTACTTTGGCACTCTTATTTATGTGAAAAGCGTATTTTATGACAATTTGTAAGTACCTACGCATTTCTATAAAAAATACTTTCAACAAGTATTTAACTCGTAGCCTGTTTCATTGCCACATGCCGTTGATCTGGGAGAAAAAGGAAAAAGATAAAAAACACATTATCCCCGTGTCATCCCACGCCAGTCGCAAGTCGTTAACATCGTAACTCGTAAGGGTTACTTTTGTGCTTATAGATAGACGAGGGCCTGACCACCTCTCTACTTGGAAACCATTTAAGTACTTAGTACTTACAGTGACTGTTGCTAAGTATTGACTGCTGTTAACATCGAAGCCACCCGAACTTTAAACCTGCGCCTGCAATCAGAATCTGAATCATTTTGAAGGATATTGCTAATCCACTGCTTCGTATGTTCGAAAAAATTGTCTGCTCAACAACGTAAATAACGTAATGAATGTTGTTGAACTGTCAAAATTCAAGCCATTGTTTCAGTCACGGAGTGTTACACAATTACCTACCCCACTTAGATTAAATCCAATTTTCCTTGAAAGTCGGAAATAAAAAACTAAAGTTTACCTACTTGGCTGCAATCTCCTAGCCAAGGCGCTGAAATAAAAAAAAAAACGCTAAAATATTAGATACTTATCTCAATGTAGTCATCAGCTACTATGAACTTCTCAACAAATTGGATGATGGTGAAATCTGAACGTTTGCCTTGCTTCCTCGGAAAACTTCCAAATAAATGACTTTGGTATTCCAGTAGTGAACAGCTTTAGAATTGCTGTCTAGGTCACATCTAGATGATCAATAAATAACATGAACATTTTTCCTTTTACACATCTTTCCTACGACCATCAAAAACTAAATCAATCTCTATATCCTCCCAATAGTTTTCCGCGTTCGTTTGCTGTTCAATAACTTTATTTTCGGACGCCATTTTGTTGCCATTGCCAATTTAAAGGCTGACGCAGATTGGGCAGGACGCGCCGCAACGCAACGCATTGCAAAAATCCTCCTTCATTACTTCGTTCATTTTCTATAGCTGCCTCGTGGGTCTCGTGATCGCAAGCGCAATTGTTGAGAGCGGGGTCCTGGGTTCGATTCCCAGGTCGAGCAAAGTGTTATTGGGCTTTTCCATTAGGAATTTCTCAGTAACAGCCCGGAGTTTGGAAGTTGGCGGTGTATATCCCCGTGCCTCGGAAAGCACGTTATGCCGTTGGTCCTGCGCCTGATCTCTCCGCCGGTCGTGTCGGATTGCCGTGCCATCGGACTATGAGAGTGAGGGTAGAGGGAGTGCACCTGCCTTTTTCTGCGCACACACTCTTGTGCACCTATAATATCTACCGCGCCAAAGACTACTCTTCGTTAAGATTGGCCACCATGGCCGAAATACGGTCTGCTGGACTATATTACATTTTCTATGAACCAACGCACACTAGGTACAGACGCCAGCACATCAACCTACTACAATCTGTCAAATTTCTTTAATAGATTTGCTACTTTATCACTGAAGCATAAGGTTCAAAGTTGATTGGGAAAATGTGACAGTTTCGGGTAGGTTGATGTGCTGGCGTCTGTACAACTACAGTCGGGCCGCACCACACTTTTTGTATGAAAATGCGTTGCGCTGAGGCCCGTTGCGGCTGTAATGTGCGCTTGGCTTAAAGAGGAAAAGTTCTTAGGAAGTATTTGTCGTCAAGTCCTTGGCCGATTACACTGCGAATAGCATTAGTAATCGTTACATCCTTAATTTGTAGTACCTACTAAATATTTAATTGGTTTTTGTTTACATTATTTTGTTCCAATCTTCCTGTAGAGATCTACGCCACAATATTGATGAATGATGACAAGATCCGCTTTCTGATTTATCTTGTGATTTCCCCGTTTTAATGTATTTGAAATGATTAATGTAATTTAGATAAGGCGTTTAGTTAGAAATGTGACACACGTACGTAATCGGTTAATTTGTATTTATCAAAAGCTGTCATTTGACTAAAATTAAATGAAAGTCTTAAGAAACCCGTACGCAAAATATGCGCATTGACGTGGAGTTGCGGACACCAGCCCGTATTACCTATTACCTAAGTCTTAAGAAAACCCTCTTCATTAATTAAAACAGGCAGACAATTAGTAAAAGAAGGGTCTCGAAATAATTCCCCTTAAAAATAATTACTAGCCTGAAGTTCGTCGTAATTGGTCGGATTGGTCCTCTCCAAACTAAATTAAAGCGTTTAAGAAAACTATTAAGGCGACGTCTATTGTGTCTGTCTTGACAAAGAACTTGCTCCGTAGAGAAACCCATAAAAGACAATCCCTTTAACGGCATTTTGTTCAGAAGCCACAGAATGACAACATTGACAATACAGAGAAAGTAAGGCTAGCCGCACACACACAATAATATTGTCAATGCAAGATTGTCAAAAATCTTCATCAATATATGGTCCCGCACACTACGCAATATTATTGGCAATTTTTCGTGGTACAATCTGAATCAGTGTGGATAGAAATAAAAAAGTCGTTGCATTGAGTATTGCATTAATTTTATCAATAAAAAAAAGGCAACCAAGAAAGAAACGATGGATTAAGACAAGAAAAACTATTTTCGCTATGGATACTGTTTTCGTCCTCCATTTTGAACAAAAAACACGAACGTCCGCCTGCCTTGAAATCTTTTCCTCAACTGAAATATTGCCGCGCGCCCGCACATAACAATATTATTGACAATACCATACCCCTGCCTCCCCCCGATATTGGCGTGACAAAATCAGAATTTCTGGATATCCACAATAATACTGAACAATACCGCAATACAGGCCACACAAAGACAATATTAGTGACAATACGTACTTTATTGACAATATTATTGTGTGTGTGCGGCTAGCCTAATGTCAATGTTGGTGTGTGGCAGTATGGCGCCTTTGACTTTTACCTTCGTAAGTGTTATTTGATTGAAAAGGTAAAAACTACTTATAAAAATAAATCCTATTCTCTAAAAACTAATCTTGGTTATGAGTTATGACAAGAAATGTCAATGACATTCCGAACTACATACAAATAGTCCAACTTTTAACAAACTCAGAGTTCCACTGTGTCCATTCGTTTGCAAGACTTTTGTATAAACATTCTTACTTTTGAATGATGCATTGTGTGACAAGGGCCATTAAAAACTGCTTTCGTATCTACACAATATGCTGAACTTATTTAAAAGTGTGGCAACACTGTCGTAAGTTTGGTAATGGCATGACGTTGGCATGATGATTATCTGATGCTAATGACTTGACGCGAATTGAGTTTGCAAGCGTAATATACTATGACATAATTGTATTGACGGTATCGCAAATTGGACAGCAGACAGCACAAATGTAACAAAACCATTATCATATGTAGTAGACGAGAGAGATAGATGTTGCCCGCGAATCCGTTTGACTCGCGAAGGAGAGAAGTTTCGACAGAGCTTCAAGTGCACCGTTGAAAAATTATTTTACTTTAATTGTGTAGCAAAACAGCAAACAATGGTAACGGCCGCGACTTACAAAATATGGCGCTTTACTTTGTGTAAATTATTTTCATCATCACTGCTCTCAAAATGGTGAAGGAAAACATCGTGAGGAAACCGGCATGTACCAAAACCAAACACTTTAAGATATGTGACATCTACCAACCCGCACTGGGCCCGCGTGGTAGATTATAGTCCACTCCCTCTCAAAGGGAGGAGGCCTGTGTCCCAGCAGTAGGAACATTATAGGCTGATTATGTAATCTACAGTGGTTTAGGCTGTATGTTGTCTTACAGTCAGTCAGCTTCTAAGCTCCTACCATTGTTTTGAAATACACTATTGCCGTGAACTTACAATAGCGTGACTAGGCATGAAGAAACAGCGAAGATCTTCCGCGTACATACAATACGTTCATAAAAACATTGCCTATGCTAAACACACAGTTATAACTTATCGTAATAGTTTCCAGGAACCCGTACGAAGGTATTATGTCTGCATGTTAATGTGAAAGTGTCAAGACAATGTAGTACTTTCGCCGGCTGCGACATTAGCATGCGTATTTAGGCTGCCTGTCCACCGGAGCGGAGCGAAACTGCGGAGCGGAGAAACGGAGAAATATTAACCAATACAAAAATTGGACAGAAGAGGAGCGGAGACTTTGTGCAATCCTATTGGTTAATATTTCTCCGTTTCTCCGCTCTGCTGCCTCGCTCCGCTCCGGTGGACAGGCAGCCTTAATCTTGGGTTTAAAGAACTGTGGACGTTGAAAGTGGCTAAACGTGGCTAAGCTTAATGACGCAGTACCTAAATGGAAAGGTTGGACTCTGACGATTTGATCTATGACTACTGCGAGTGGTCTTTGACAAAAGCTTCGAAGGTTGAAGACCTCTGGCACATTAATATTACTAGCTTCTGCCCGCGACTTCGCCACCCCGTCGCATCGCATCGCATTGTCCGTCCGCGCTATTATTTAATTTTCGCTTAGCGTTCTTTCTGAGTTTTTTTCTTTTGACTGGGCTCCTATGTTAACCTTCTTCAAGGGTTGTCTCTGGTCGTTGACGTCATTTAAACACAGTGACTACACTGACTACGAACTTATAGTTGTTGGTGGATCACAAGACATGGCCAAAAATAACTTTAGCCTTACCATGCAAAAAGAATTCGCTTAAATCACTAAATTGTGAAGTAACCGTAGCTGATGTAAATTCTCCATGACCGTATCGGCCTGTGTAACATCGATTATTATCAAAATAGCAAACGACGACGTCGATAGCCGAATAATCTTAAATATCCATAAGTACTTCATAGTTCATTATAGTGTGCTATTAGTATTATTGAGGACGTCGACGCCGGAATCGCCATAACACAGGGAAGTAAAATGTTTGAAGAACATTATGTATATAATGAAGACGCTTTTAAATCGTCTACGAAAACATACACGTATTTCCATATATTTTATGGACATGGACGTTCACGATAATATAGGTATATCGTTCCTTAAGAAATTATAAAAGCGCAAATACGAATTTCCAAACATACAATCATAAGTTTTATTTTGCAAACCGAAGTAGCGACTTCGCGTATTGCAATATTCTTTATTGGCGTCCATACGTGCGCGCGCAATAACTTCCATTGAGTTACAAAATAAAATAATCTTGTTGCAACATACATCGTTACGTTTAGAAATAATGTAGGTGAATGGGAAGAATTGTCTAAACTAATGATCAGCTGTGTTTCCTGTTAGGTTTTGTGTAGTTTGCTTGCAATTCAATGTCATAATTAATTAAGTCTACGTGATGTTAGGAAGCAGAGAACGTGCGAAATTAATTATGATAATTGGTACCTACTTACTGTTATGTCTATAAAACATAAAAACAATGGAACGACTCTATGAAAGATGATATTATTATGGCTAGAAAGAAAAAATAAAGATAGAAAATTAATTTAAATTCACACAAAAATAGAAACAACTTAAAATAGTGTTCTGTGCCTCACGCACGGCTGCACCAAATAGGCCCAGTTTAGCATGAATGGCAGCCAACTATAGTGCCTGACGCTGGTTTTAGAAAGGTAGTGACTACCGAGATGACGACTAATAGAGAAGTATGGAAGAAAAAGACACATTGCGCCGACCACAAAAAATAGGCATATGTCAGGAAAAGGATGATGAAGGTACTTACTACTTACCTATTAGCATTTCTTATTTCATCGCAAACTAGACCGAAAAAGTAGTTTTGCTCTGAAATAGACCTCAGTAGGAATTAAGCTAGAAGGCCAATTGGCCTCGTGTCATTTTCAACTTAGCCGATAGTAGATTTTATAGTGAACCGTTAGGGGTCAACCGCGCTTAATTGTCTGTTGAAATCTTATTTTTTGGTACCTACCTACTGTTACGGAGGCATTGCTCTGATTTATTGTCTCTTTTAAGTAATGAATATATACTATTGTATAGAATCTAGTTCTTCCAACTTAACAGACAGTTATGCTGCTGGGGAGTTCGTTGCGCCACTTCTTCCCAGCTAAAGCACTCTTCTTCATCTTCTGTCGCTGGCACGACTGTATTTTAAATCATGTTTTTCTAAAACTTTGCCACTTCCACGGCGTTGTCAGTGGCAGCGTAGAGGTCAATTAGAGCTAGAGCACTAGGAACTGAAGACGGACGGGCGTTTTGGAGTGCTGTCAGTGTTGACGATCAAAAAGTGCTGATTTACAGAGGTCTGAGGAACAGGGTGTAAAGTTAACTCATACTCTATAGAAAAGGGAGGTTCCTCCGACCAGACGGGTGTTGCGTCTGGCGGGCAACTGCCCGATGAGTCATGTCGGGCTGTTGTATCTATGCTAGTTGCGCGGTAAACTCTCAAAGTCAAAGCATTTATTTCAAATAGGCACAAAAAAGGCACTTTTGAACGTCAAAAATTATCTTAAAATAGAATTGATTCTAGTCGCCCATTCCAAAAGGTAGTTTTCGCATGGAGAAGAATGGGCAAGAAACTCCACCGTTACTCTTTTAAAATGTTTTAGGTACAATATTTTGCATGGGTACATTAATTATATAATAACATGTGAGGACGATGCACCTAAAATAAAATTACTATACCACAATAGGTAAAAGAATTAAAAACGAAACCATGACATATAAATTAATTATCTGATAGATACATGGTGCTCACATATTTACAAACATGGTACAAGCAAAACGACTTTTATATAAAAAAAAAAAAATACAAGTAATAAGTCAGGGTGTGAGTAATGAATGTAAAAACTAATAAAAAAAAAATTACAATTAAATTAGCAACCAGTTTGATTTTGTCTAGACTCTAGATTGTCCTATGGAGCAGGACCAGCATGTTTCCAAGCGTTCTTATCTTGGATATAATCTTCTAATTTATAGTATGCTTGTTTACAAAGTGTACGTTTAATGTGAGTTTTAAATTTTCTTTCATTTAATTGCAATATATCACAAGGTATTTTATTGTAACATTTGACACAGTACCCCATAAAAGATGTATGTACTTTGGCTAATCTGAAAAATGGTTGATGTATTTTATCTTTATTTCTTGTGTTAAAGTTATGTCTATCGCTTATTTTATTAAAAAGATGTAGATTTTTTCTTACATACATAATGTTTTCATAAATGAATTGGCAAGGTACCGTCATAATATTAATCCTTTTAAATAGTTCCCTGAGAGATTCGCGGCGACGTAGATTATAAATGGCTCTGACAGCTCTCTTTTGCAAAATAAAGATGGATTCAATGTCAGCAGCTCGACCCCATAGTAAAATGCCGTACGACATAATGCTGTGAAAGTAACTAAAATAGACTAAACGCGCGGTTTCTACGTCTGTTAACTGTCTTATCTTCCTAACAGCATAAGCGGCCGAGCTAAGCCGCCCCGCAAGAGATGTTATGTGAGGTCCCCATTGTAATTTCTCGTCTAGCGTGATTCCCAGAAAAACCGTTTGATGAACAAATTCTAGTTTTTCTCCATTCAGTATGATGTCACATTCGCTACTTCTAACATTAGGTAATTTAAATCTAATGCATTTGGTTTTCTTTTCATTTAGTACCAAATTATTTACCGTAAACCAGTCTTGGACCTGAAGAATAGAGTTATTCACGTCGTCAAGATTTTGTGCCCGTCTGTCTATCTTAAATATCAATGATGTGTCATCTGCAAATAACACCATCTTTGGTTGATTTTGAAGTAATTGTGGTAAATCATTAATGTAAACTAAAAAGAGGAATGGACCCAATATCGAACCTTGAGGAACGCCCATTGCCATTTCAGACCCCAATGAGTTTACGCCGTTTACTTGAACTTTAAGCTTTCTATCTTTTAGATACGACTTTAGTAAATCAAGAGCTAAATTCCTAATCCCATAGTGCTCAAGTTTCAGCAGAAGTGTCTCATGGTTGACGCAATCGAACGCCTTTGAGAGGTCGCAAAAGATTCCAATGGCATCTTGTGCTTCCTCCCAGGCGTTAAAAATGTTCTTTATTAGGGTGACACCGGCGTCAGTGGTACAACGCCCTTTGGTGAAACCGTACTGTTGTTCATGAAAGATGGAATTTTTATTAAAGTGTCGTAACATTTGATTGAGCATCAACTTTTCAAACACCTTACTGAGAACTGGCAGAATTGACACAGGCCTATAATTGTTGGGTTCTTTACTATCACCGGCTTTGAATAAAGGTACTACTTTACTGTGTTTCATGAGATCCGGAAAGACTCCTTGGTCTATACTGATGTTAAATATGAAAGCTAAATAGGGCGCAATCGTTTCAATGATAGATCCACAAACTTTTACAGACATTCCCCAGAGATCTTCTGTTGATTTAATTTTAAGATCTTTAAAAGCTTTTATAACAGCCTGGGGGTTTGTATGTTGAAAACTAAACTCCGAGGGGCATGCCTTAACATTCTTTCTAAGTAAATCTGCAGAACGCGAGGGTGAGGAATTTAAAGCTTCAGTAGTTTTAATGGGAATATTAGCAAAAAAGTTTTCAAATTCCTGAGCAATTTCTACATCTGAGTTTATGGGGCCATGTGCAGTTTCTAAATTAAATTCAGTATTACGCTGTTTTTTCCTACCTGTTTCATTATTTATTATTTGCCAGGTAGTTTTTATTTTATCATCGGCTGATTTTATTTTATTGCTAATATAAAGAGCTTTAGCTGTTTTGCATACACTTTTAAAAGTCTTAGAATATGTTGCAACATACTGATGAAAGCTTGTGTTATTCATATGTTGCTTTAGGCCATAAAGTTCAAAAAGGTTTTCCCTGCTTTTACGAATACCTGGAGTCGCCCAATCACTAAATAAGAACTTTGTGTAAATACTTTTAGTCTTTAGTGGGAAAGTGTCATTAAATTGCGTGTTTAATAGTGAAAAGAACTCGGCGTAGAACTCATTCGGGTCACATAAATTATTAAAACTTTGAACACATAATTTACTTGCCAAAGAATTATTTAATTTCTCTAAATTTTTAGATGTAATTGGCCTAAACCTTATTAGAGTTTTTTGTAAAGGCATGTAGGAGCAAAATGTTATTGTTTGTCCGCTGTGATCAGATGGCAACTTATTTACAATTTGTTTGTGTAAATAATCACAGTTACAGAAAATATTATCTATACAAGTGGCAGAGGAAGCTGTCACTCTGGTGGGTTCAATAAAAACATTTGACAAGTCAAATGACCTAAAAAGACTTAATAATCTCATAGTATTTGAGTTATTTTCTAATAAATTAATATTAAAATCGCCACATATGATTATTGACTTACTACTAGTAGAAAGTTTCTTTAGTACATCTTCCATTACAGAATCAAACACAGATAGATTCTGGTAACTTGGAGGTCTGTATACGCATACTATTACATGCTTATCAAGCTCAACACAGGACAATTCAATGGTGTGTTCAACAGACAGCCCGACGATGTCTTTTCGTTCCTTTGATTTAACAGAATTTTTAACTAATATTAGTGATCCACCATGTATCATACATGTTCGGCTGAAATGGCTAACTACACAATAATTTTCATAATTAATTGACATTACTTGATGAGCTTTTAACCAATGTTCTGTTAAACAAATGACATCAAACTTGGTATTTTCTAAAAACAATTCTATTTCCAGTAATTTAGAAGAGCAACCTTGAATATTTTGGTTAAATAATTTTAAAACATGTTGCCCTCCCTTTGGTTTTTTATTATTCTGAGTAATATTGCCAGAAGATACCTTTTTATTATTCTCTAATAGTAATAGGTTATTTGAAGGGGTAACTTCTGTTGTCTTACTAACTAGTTTAAAGAGTTATCCGGAGTGACCTCCACAACTACGACTGAAGTGTCTAGGAAGCCCGTATGAGTACCAGCAGGAAGAGAATACCCTATCTGACTGGTAGTGGCCTCCAAAGATGTTGGTATTGTAGGTGGACCCTCCTTCGTACAACATGAAGATTCATAATTAATCATCACTATGTTGTTAGTATGACTAGACAACACAGACTCGTCCCTAATACTAGAATTTGTTATATTAGCTATAACACCGTTAATATTATATGCTATCAACATAGCAATCATATGTCTACATTCCCAAGACAGAGATAAAGTTCTCTGAGTTAACTTAAAACCACTAACAAACTTATTAGTGTCAAAAAACAATAACTTGTCACTATGATAACATGTCAGCATGTGAATAGTGTTATTCAACTTATATATATATTTATTCTCATCTTCTGATAGAGTATCAGAGTAAGGTAAAGCACACAACATTAGCTTACCTATGTTTAACTTTAATAATTTAATAATTTAATAATTCTCTGCTTGCGAGATGCAGGATTTGCGTGACGTCAGTATGACGCGTTGTTTGCATGTGGCGTTGTAGATACCGCAATAGATTCACAGCCTAATTGGAAAAAATGTCTAAGTATTGATTTTGCTTTTTCTTTACTCTTTTAGTAATGAAGGCTAGCCCTGTGCTTCAATACTTAAAGGATTTAAGGTCAAACATTCTTGTATACTTATCGATTTTATTCAATTTCGAGTGTCCATTGTTGTTTGCATCTTTGGCTTTAGAAACGCCGGACCTTATTTCCTTCATTGATGAACGTTACTTAGGTACAGACGCCAGCATATCAACCTACTACAATCTGTCAAATTTCTTTAATGGATTTTCAACTTCATCACCAAATCATAAGATTCAAAGTTGATTGGGGAAATGTGACAGTTTCGGGTAGGTTGATGTGCTGGCGTCTGTACATAAACTTACATTTATTTGCCAATCCCTAAAAAATTTACATGCTCAACATACGTTTACGCAACACAAAATTACTTTAGTTTCGATACGTCATTGTATATATTTTTATACACGAGTATATTGCACAAGCGAACACATTGTGTATAACATAAAGCAGTAGTAATAAAAATCGAAAGTTTCCACAATGTTTATTCGTGGGTACATTACGACAAATCGGCCTATATTCCTCCGATAAACAACAGGAGAGACCAAAGAAACAATGGATGAATGAAAGATGATATGACTAGAAAGGGGGTGACTACCGAGATGTCAGACTGATAGAGAAGTATGGAAGAAAAATACAAATTCGCCGACCCGAAATATTATGTAAATGGGTATAAGTAGGTACATGTCAGCACTTTACATTGTGTATTTAATTTCATCAGCACTGCTCTCAAAACAGTGAAACGATCTATTCTCTCTGTTATTTGATAGGTAACTTTTGTTTAGCAAGGAAAAATACTTTATTATTATGGTGAAACACTTTTCTCATTTACTTTGTAGGTCTAGGTACTAAGTGATAAAGCACAAAAAAAAAGATATTAAATTAATCGAATCGGGGGCGTCGGCCACAGGTGCCTCGACCACTCGAACCCAAGAAAACATCGTAAGGTAGCCTGGGCATGTCCTAGAACAAAAAATTCGAAGACGTGTGACATCCACCAACACGCATTGGGCCCGCGTGGTGGATTACGTTACGGCCCACTCCCTGTCACAGAGAGGAGGCCTCTGTATAGGCTGATTATGTTATGTCAGGAGAATGATGATGAAAGCTTTCACAATGTTTATTTGTAGGTACATTACGACAGATCGACCTATATTCCCCCGATAAACTTACTTAGGGAAAGTGCGGTGCAACGGAATAAGGTCACACAACTCACAAATTAACAGAACAGTTTTAAAACACTTGTGCTATTAATCCAGTAACAATGATAGCATTTAAATGTTTTAATGTGTGCTATTTAGATATTCAATAATTTAAATGAATAGGAAGTCTTTGTTGATAATGAGAAAGATTGGGGTCGTGTGATTACACTTTAATATGTAGTTGCTGCAACTTAACATTATTAGTCATTCGTCTGAAATTGCTATAACACGTCAAATTGACGTAGTGTGTCAGTGTCTAACTTTATTTTTTTGTCCCACTGCTGGGCGAAGGCCTCCCTACTCTCTTTCCACCTCTCTCTATCCAGAGCTGCCAAGAACCAATCTTTATTAAAGGAGTCTAGCTCATCATCATAGCTCAGCTCCGTCTGGGCCTGGTGCGATGTCGGGATCTACTGGGTCATAGTAGAGTTTTACCGAAAACAAAACACAATTGAATATTATGTCGTGGAATTTAATTTCATCTGCCAAAATCGAGACTTACCAATAAGACACAAATTACTACGATAGCCGATAAATAATTTAGAATATCGTCGTCGGCTGAACGCAATTCCCGTGCCCATACCGAGAAGACTAAGATATTGATTGAGGATAGATTGAGTTAGAACGGCGAGTAATACTGACTGTAGGACCGTCAAACATCCTTCCATTTCGAAGATTTACACAAACAGCGGGGCAATTGCGTAAAACATTATAAATCGGAATCTGTTTGATTTTGACAGTTCAACAACACTCATTGCGTTATTTACGTTGTTGGGCTGACAAATTTTTCGAACTTATGAAGCAATGGATTAGTAATTTGCCTCAAAATGATTCAGATTCCGATGGATAGTGTGTTACGCAATTAGGGTGCAGAATATTCTGAAAACCAATTCTGAAGACTGCCTTGTCGGTCTAGCGTTCGCAAGCACTACTGCTGAGCATGAAGTCTTGGGTTCGATTCCCAGGTGGTGCAGTGTTATTGCGTTTTTCTATTTGAAATTTCTCAGTAGCAGCCCAGAACCTGGATTTGTGCCCAGGTTCGCCCCCTATTACGTGTCACTTAATCATAACTGGCGAAATGTGGGTGTACAATAGTTACACCTCTGCCTAACCCTACGGGGAATATAGGCGTGATGATATGTTATGTTATGTAGTTGTAAAGTGTTACAACTGAATCCATCGTGATCCATCTGAATGATTTTGAAGGATATTACTAATCCATTGCTTCACAAGTTCGAAAAATTTGTCAGCTCAACAACGTAAATAACGCAATGAATGTTGTTGAACTGTCAAAATTAAACCCATTGCTACTGATAGTGTTACGCTATTACCCCGCTGATGTTTTCAAAATATCTCTTTAACGCGTTACGTCACTCAGACACGTTTTGCTGAACAATATATTTACTGTAAACAGACACTTTATTAACGTTATTTATATGTAACAATAATGATAAAACACGATTATCTAGGAGGAAATGTGATACCACGTTTCTCCGCTGACGTCGAGTGCACACATACTTGGATTTTTAAGAATTGCTAAGTGTTTACTTAGAGTAGGTACTAAGTCATCGTCATTGTCAAACAACTTAAATTTTATAGATAAGCTTCGATTTTGATTAGTCAGTATTTTGAGTCACATTTTTATCATATTTTCGGCGTAATTTTAGTGTAGATACATATCCTCGAGAAGGTTTTCCGGTTTTGCTTCGGATATCGAAATATCTCAGTTGGTTTTAGTAATTTACTCGTGACCCGCCCGTGGCATGGTGTGAATAATTTCAATTCGATTCGTACGTATGCTGATTTCATGCTGTGCAACCGCGAATGTACATAAATGGTGTGCCAGCCAATAAATTATTTACATTGCAAATACAAGCCAATCGATGATATCTTTCATTTTACGATTATTATACAGGAGAGGATAAAGTCACGTAGAGACACAGAATAACTAAGGCCGCTTTCACATTAGGACGTTTGCAGCGCGATAGTAGCACGGCAGAAGCAGATGCCTTCACATTATAAGAACAGCCACGCGATAGGAGCGCGGCTGCCGCGCCGCGGTTTAGACCAGCGCAGCGGGGCAATTGCGTAACACATTATCAATCGGAATCGGTTTCATTTTGACAGTTCAACAACATTCATTGCGTTATTTACGTGTTGAGCGGACAAATTTTTCGAAGTTATGAAGCAATGGATTAGCAATTTGCTTCAAAATGATTCAGATTCCGATCGATAGTGTGTTACGCAATTAGGGTGTAGTGTGGCGCACTTCATTTTAGAAATGGATTCCGACGGGGAAACATGTTGCTCCTGCTTTTGATAGTACTCCAGCTCATCGCCGACTGAGCATACGCAGCAGCCGCGCGCGGATGAAATTCTGACTGGGCGACGGTCGCGCGTCTGTCGCGCGAATGTCGCGCTGCTAAAGTCGCCTAGATGTGAAAGCGGCCTAATAGTACAAACGTTCAACTCTACAAACACAATTCTAATTTTAACCTGTTAATGCAGTCATATTCTTTCAAACACGCTAGTATACGTCGATAGAGCGCATTCAGTAAATGTACGCCTATCCTACTTCCTACTAATATTATAAACGCGAAAGCTTGTGAGGATGGATGGATGGATGTTTGTTACTCTTTCACGTAAAAACTACTGAACGGATTTGAATGGGCACACCGATAGTTTATAACCAGGATTAACACAGGATACTTTTTATCACAGGATCGAAACATATGCGAGTGAAACCGCGGGGCGCTGCTAGTGAATCATCATATTCACCAGCGGAATCAGCCTTTTGTGCGACTAATCCGTCATATTGTCGAGGCAGTGGACAATGTACCGTTTAATTAATTGGTTACATTGAAAATGCAAGCAATCGATGATATCTTCCATTTTACGATGAATATGAAGGAGAAGAAAAAGATGTAGGTATGGATAGATCATAGAATAAAGAACACAAGAAACGACAACTCTACAAATAAAAATCTAATTTTAACTTGCGGGTTAATTACGTAACACACTATCAGTAGCAATGGGTTCCATTTTGACAGTTCAACAACGTTCATTGCGTTTTTTACGTTGTTGAGCAGACACATTTTTCGAACATATGAAGTAATGGAAAGCAGTCGCTCCATGTAAATTTTTTACATTTCTATGGTAAAAACAGTCATATACTTTCAAGCACGGTAGTGCACGTCGATAGAACACATACAGCAAATGTACGCCTGTAAAGTATAGTATTATTCACCTATTCACCAGCAGCGGAGTCCGCCCTTTGTGCGACTAATCCGTCATATTGTTGAGGCAGTGGACAATGCAGCGTTTTCAAGTATTGTGGGTCAAGGAAACAAGAAAGTATTGCCTGTGTAAGCAAACGTTTACAGATGCATTCAGTGAAGTGTTTACTACTATAAGTTGTATATCGAGGTAGGGAGGCGCCAACACTTGTCTTTTGATGTTATCATTGCTTTTCAAGTAAATAAGGAAAGTAAGTTCTCGTTTTTCCAATACATACTCGAATTTATAAGCTGTAATGTATGTAATGAGGAGTTTTATTATATTTTTAAATCGTGTTTTTTTGCTGTCGCTAATAAACTCTTTTCATACAAGAAATGCAAATACTCTTTCGGCGTTTCAAAGCTAGTTCTTCGCGGAAGTAAATTATGCATTGTTTGCAGAAAACATAATTTACGTTACTTACATTGACAATGTAATGAGTGTCGAGTTTCCGTACAAGGTTTTTATTAGCATTGTGATTTATGTTGCGACAAGTTTCTACTGGAGCACAAAACACTGTGACAAAACCGAAGTACGGAACTTTTACACTGTATAGTAATGTTCTCAATCTAGAATAAAACAAAAGATCTTTATTTTACACATACATATAATTGTAATAATTTTTAATGAACCAATAAAACCTATTTAAAACGTCTATACATAAATGTAAGCCACTTGGCGCTAGCTCCAGGTGACATTTAAAAAACATAAAGATAGATCCAACCAGCCAGCTGTATTGGCAGGCAGCTGCCTCAACTCTTTGTGCCCTTGCCTTCTACGAAAAACAAAAAAAAAAAAAAACTAAACCTCCGAGCGATTACCTTTTAGAAAAGGCACCCGGTGCCTTCGGGACGTACCTTTCATACCTTTAAATTTTTTGTAGATGGGCCCCGTCTAAAGCCATTATGGCCGGCACATTTGATGTTGAAAAAAGTAAGACTGATTTTAAAGTAATGTAGACTTGGAATGTTAATTACTGTACTGATTCTAAGGCGGTGTAGAAACTACGAGAAGGACGATGGAGGTATACACTTTTGGAATGAGATAGAAACCTCTTTAGTTAGTCCAACGTTGTTGAGATTATCTGTGTTTATGACCCGCACTCTAATTGCGTAACACACCCAATCTCAATCAGAATCATTTTGAAGGATACTGCTAATCCATCCATTGCCTCATATGTTCGAAAAATTTGCTCTGCTCAACAATGGCTCAACAACGTAAATAACGCAATGAATGTTGTTGAACTGTCAAAATAAAAGCCACTGCTACAGATAGTGTGCTGAGTCTTCCTTTACAATAAAACCGGAGTCTCCTTAACCCAAGTAAATGAATGTGAAGTATGCCACACGTTATAGATATCCTGTCCCAGCCGTCCTTGTGCCGTCTGTCTCGGAGATAACAGGTAATGCCTCAGAGTTTATTGCATCTTTATTAACGCAGAATTATGGCTTCCAATGCTCGTTATAAAATGTAAAAATATTTACCTACCAATAATTTCCTGAGTTCATTTAGAAAGAAAGAAAAAATAACGTTTAAGGCTCCCGTAGATAGGCGCGACGCGACGATGCGACGCGTTTTTGGTAGAACAATTTGCATGAAGTTTTCATAGAAATCATTATAGTTGACTCGCGTCACGTCACGCTGTCGCGTCCCACCTGCCTGCGGGAGCCTTTATTTGGACACAGTTCGTAAAATAAAAAGTAAAAATAATGTTTTAACTACAATAGTGTGTACCTAAGTAATTAAATTGAATAGTAATTTAAATGTACCTAGACCAGTGTTGTAGGACAAGCAGCCTGGGAACTATGCGTCTGCGAGACTCATCAAACTTTTATGTGGGACCCCGAGGGCCCGAACATAAAATACTTGATTATTGGCTACGACGGAAAAAGATACGCTTAGAGCGGTTTCGCACTACGTCCGATCCGAATCCGACCCGAAATTCGGATCGGATTTGGATCGGACGTAGTGAAACATTTTTTTTGAAATTTTTCTAAATTCTGACGGATAGAGTTCGGATGTAGTGCGCAACCCCTTATATAAATATAGAACTACGGTCTCTTCATTTCTCGGATTCGGATCGGACGTAGCGCGGAACCGCCCTTAGGGTTCGTCGGAGGAAAGGAAGGCGTTTTATGGCAATCGCTGTATGTAGGCAATAGGCACCTAGGACTAGGAATGAAACTAAAATTTATTTAGCTATAAGTAATCCTCAGGGATAGGTTAATTTGAGTCACTATCTGCTTTATTGTAATCGTAGTCCTAGACAGTAAAGTTTTATTACTTTAAAATAATCCAGGCGGAATCACTACGTTGGTTGAAAATACGTATTTTAAAAATTTGATGAGGATATTATTATGATGTTGATGATAATAATAGTCAGGTAGGCGCACGCCGTTGCTGTCTATCAGCTGATAATACTTGTAGCTATGGGAAAGTTAAAGAGAAACAGTGTTTACATACGTATAATACAACTAGCTTCTGCCCGCGACTTCATTCGCGTGAAATTTCTTATTCCCTCGACCCATCTCGTCGTATTGCATCACTCTCTATCACTTCGTTTCCCCATAGCGCTTTTGCTCGGCTCCTAAGGGTCATAGCGTGACGTTAAATAGCCTATAGCCTTCCTCAAGAATTGGGCTATCAAATACAAGAAGAATTTTTCAAATCCGACTGGTAGTTCCAAAGATTACCCCCTACATACAAACTTACAAACAAATTTTACCTCTTTATAATATTAGTATACTCGTAGATTTTATTATAATATTATATCCTTACATAGTAGATACTCGTATAAAACAAAGTCGCCGAAATATGTGTACGCGCATAACTTCCGAATGACTGCGCCAAATTGGATAATTCTTTTTTTGTTGTGTTCGGTATTGCCAGGACAAGGTTTGTAAGTATGAAAGTCGGAAATTCGAAAAAAAAAAAAATTGCACCCGTGCGAAGCTGGGGCAGGCCGCTAGTTATGAAATAGTCTCATAAAATGGTAATTGACAACATTTCATATTTTTAACCTGCATGTATTATTACGTTACTTATATAAAAGTAAATTCAAATCTAGGGCACCCATATTTTTTCGTTTTTCGAAATAATGTACTTTTCATTCATAATTTTAACTTTGAAATTCGGTGTATTCTAAAAAGACGTAAGTGCCAGATGACGGTAGAATGGCGATACTACCTTTGCTTTATTGTGACCCGTCAAAAAAACTGTTAGATGTCACTTGTCTCAGTCGTTGTTTTGGTTCCGTCATTGGCGTATATTTTTCATTGGGATCCATTTTTATTGGCGAAATATCAATCAAAAATTGATAATATTAACAGTAAGCAGCGTGTCGAGTTGATAGGAAAAAATATTGTTGAATTCAATTCAGTTTTTTAGTTGTTTTCTAGTTACACTTCTTGGGTGACATTGACATGTCTTGTTTGATATAATGATTTCAATCAAAGACATTGGAATGCGCAAAGGTAACTACCTCATTCCGCCGTTTATGTGACGTCATCACATGTTTTTTGATTTTTATTTTTTTTTCTCAGAAATTTAGAAATAAAAAAATAAAATAAAAATATATTTGAACTCAGGATACGAAAATAAAGAAATAGTATTTTTGTTTTAAGGTCGTGTCAGGTTTGAAATGTTGTCAATTGTACAGAGGCCAGCACATCAAGCTACCAGAATCTGTCAAATCCCAATTGAATATGAACCTTATTACTTTGTAGTAAAATTGAAAATCTATCAAAGAAATCTGACAAATTGGGGTAGCTTGATGTGCTGGCGATGGCGTCTGTACAACGAGAAACGAATATTTACCACGAAAATGCAGAATTTAAAAAAAATCACGCTCCTCATGTTGAAATTCCGAATAATGGAACGGAATGCGGTAATGATGTTAGCAATTACTGTGCATTGCGTTCCGTTCCACGCATACATTGTAATTAAACGTTTTAGTGGGCAAGCATTCTGTTGTAATAGAGATAAAACTGATAAAACAGTCTTTGGTAACTTTTATTACTGTGTGATGAACTTGTTATTACATGTTTCTTTGTAAGTGGATAGGTAGTGCTGTCATTCGTGGATCTTTGACAGTCATTAGGAATAGGTAGTCAGAAGCTCGAAAATCTGACAACCTGTCCGACCTAGAGGCGGCTAGAGGTATCGTATTACCCAGTAACTGGGTTGTGGAGGTCAGATGGGCAGTCGCTCCATATAAAATACATACTTGTATCCAGCTGCATCCGGTTAGAGTGGAAGCCGACCCTAAATGAGTTGGGAAAAAGGCTAGGCAGATGATGAAGTAGTTTAAGAAGATATTAACGTTATACTAAAAAAAGAGAAAGTGCTTTTAGGCAAAAAAATAATAAAACCTTTTATGTTTGATTGCATAATTGCTCAGATTGATTAAGTACATATAAGAGCTCACATTAATTTTATTCATTCCCAATTTCTCGTCTATTTTAGCGCTATAATAATAACATATCATCACGCCTCTTTTAAAGGGTTAGGCAGATGTGTACCTATAGAACACCTGATTGCGTCAGTTATGTTTACATCCCATGTAATAGGGGCGAGCCTTTTGCCATCAGCCGAACACAAATCCAAGTTCCGGGTTCATCATCATTTCTGGCGAAAGACGAGTTATTCCAGTCTCATCCTCTGAACCCCCCCTGCACCCCCCCCTCGATCCCCTGCTATTTCGTCTTCTGTTTTAAACTTTGTCTTATCCACTATAAGCTTTCTCATTCCGCACCCTAATTGCGTAACACACTATCAGTCGGAATCAGAATCATTTTGAAGCCAATTGCTAATCCATTGCTTCATAAGTTCGAAAAATTTGTCTGCTCAACACGTAAACAACGCAATGAATGTTGTTGAACTGTCAAAATCAAACCGATTCCGATTGATAATGTGTTACGCAATTGCCCCGCTGTTCTGTGCTTCTCCCAAACTCCGGGTTGCTACTATAGAGGTATGAGGAACAGGGTGTAAAGTTCACTCAACCTCCATAGAAAAGGGAGGATCCTCCGACCAGACGGGTGTTGTGTCTGGCGGGCAACTGCCCAATGATTCATGTCGGGCTGTTGTATCTATGCTAGTTGCGCGGTAAACTCTGCTTGCGCGATGCAGGATTTGCGTGACGTCAGTATGACGCGTTGTTCGCATGTGGCGTTGTATATACCGCTACACTATCTTGCTACTGAGATATTCGTGATGAAAAAACTCAATAACCTTTTGCCCGACCTGTGAATCGAACCCAGGACCTCATGCAGCATGCCTTAGCAGTAGTAATTGCTACCACTAGACCAACGAGACAGTCCCCCGTAATGTTTATTTTATCTATCTTTTATTTGTTCTGGTAATACTATTCCGAAAATCATGCTTACTGGTCAATGACTAAGTATTCTCTTTGTTACTGGTACAACTTAATGATTCCCAGTAGTAATTAACGCCTTGCGCCTCTGCCCACAACAAAAATAAAAGCAAGTATCGCCTGTAGCGTAGAGGTGTACCTAATCATAGCCGAATGGCCGACTATTCGTCATCGTCTATAAATTATCGGCAGTGTAGACAAACATAACGGCCCGCAAATCTTATCGTGACAACAAACACAAACTAAATTACCTACTTTCACGCATCTCAGTTATAATTACTAAGCATTTCTTTTCCATTGAGTGAAAGTGCGCCTCGCTTCTGTGAACAGTTTAATTTTTGATCACACGTTGTGATATGGACGATCAAACGTTGGCCATTTGGCCACATGTTGGTCACGAGAGGTTCGCTTAGCGGGCACAGTTATTATTAAGTACATACCGTGGTTATTATGTCACCTTTTTGTACTGTACTTTTGTTTTAATAATCCATACACTAGGTATTAGGTAATTAAGTACTATAACAGATGCATATGAAAGTATAATTATACTTACGGTACTTATTATAGTAATATAAAAACATTTTTTTTAATTTTTGTCTGTCTGTTTGCTCCGGCTAATCTCCGAAACGGCTGGACCGCTTTTGGTGAAATTTGGTAAAGGATACTTTGAACCCTGAAGAAGGATATAGGCTACTTTCCAAATATTTTCACGGTCGGAAACTAGCGTGTATTTATATTGTTTTTTGGCAATAAGTACCTAATCGGAAAAAATGATAAGTCTCATACACTATGCACAAAAAAATTGCTCTACAGGAGCTTAACCTTTTTATTCCCCGACTGTTCATGACATTACGGTTGCGAGTAAATATAAATGAAAATATGTACGTGAGGAGCGAATAGTATTCTGTAATAAAATTCATCACATTCGCAGCGGCATATCGTTAAATCGCACCTTTAATATTTATTATGACGCATCCGTATATTATTCATGTAATATTCAGTCACACAAAGCGAGTTCGTGTCCAACGCTTTTAAATTGCAGGATGTCCACGAGAAAAATGGTCGACCACAAGTAGGTAGGTAAATGAACAAAACCAATTGTCAATGCAATGACATTGCTTATTTTCGCAATGTAAAGTTCAAAATCAATGTCATTTTCGAATGCTTTGGTGTGTCCGAAAATATAAAGAGCCGCTTCCTCATTTCCATTGTCTTTGGTTTAAATGAAAAGAAGAGTCTGTAGGTACAATCAGGGTAATTAATTTTTAAGCAAAACGGGCCCCTGTCAATGTCATTCAGGCACCAAAAGATCCTTGTAGCACTCTAAAAAAAAACTGTCGAAGACTGACAGTTCTGATTTGAATGTATGGACAACTAGCTTCTGGGCGCGGCTTCGCCCGCGTGTCTGTCGGAAATTATACCACGGGATTACGGGAATATGCTACCGGGACAAAAAGTAGCTTATGTCCTTCCCCAGGATGACATCTATCTCGTTGCCAAATATCGAAATCCGTTCAGTGGTTAAGGCGTGAAAATATACAGACAGTTACATGGATTTAATTTACCTACACTAGGTACGAGTTGTTATTACAAAACATACATCCTATACGCTATCCAATTACCGTATTACAAACTATCAGGTTGGTAGCACGCGGCGCTCAAACGAACAAAGTTCCAATGTGCGCTGCACCACTGAATAATGAATCAACATTTCTCACGACCTTCCCGGTTGATCGACCAAGTCTATCATTGTAGCATAATCCGTTGCGTAACTATTCCGATGCGGGCATGCCTTGCCTACATACCGTTATCTCCAATGCAATGCGTACTATTCATACAGGCACCCACATTGTATATTCTGTACTTAAGTACAAGTTAAGCTGGTTGTTTTGTGGGCATGGATTAGTTAACAGGTTTTTCATGGGTGGTATAAAAGAATCTCATTTCTTTGTCCACAACTTCCGACATTAGTAAGAGTCACCATCTCTTTCAATGAAAAAGGAACAGATATGAAAGTCAAAAATATCTTGAAAGCAGTAAGTAGGTAAAAATCATGTAATTGGTGTCGAAAATTAAACAAATTAATCCCATTTTTAATTTTCACTGCAATTACAAAGTAGATTGTAGAGTTTCAGCTACAGGGTGGAAGTAATAGTCCTCTAGTTCCACTTGGTAATATGCCTGTTTAGAATCCATTTGAAAACCACGAAGTTACTCACCCCAAAACATCTTCCTTCCATACATTATTACTACAGTATTCGGTAGAAGCATCGATGTCGAACGTTACTCGAACTCTCGACAAACCAGTTCGGTAACACGTGCACATTCGAAGTTGAATCGTGACTGCCGCGTTATAGCTTATGTGCACCTCTGGATGTGAACCGTTCGATGTTTGTCCAACACATCTTGATTCACTTTTACATGAATATGACCGTGTATGTGTCATTCGCGAAGATTTTTGTAAGGAACGAGCTGAGTTTTCTTTTAATTTACCATTTCTGTTCAGTTTGAGCAGTTGGAGCAGTGGTGGCCCAGTGGTAACGGACGCGAAAAAAACGGTGAAGGAAAACATAGTTAGTAAACCTTAGTAAATCCTAGCACCAAAAATTCGAAGACATGTGACATCTACCAACCCGCACTGGGCCCGCATGGTGGATTCAGCCCACTACCTCTCACCGAGAGAAGGCCTGTGTCCCAGCAGTGGGAACTTTATAGGCTGATTTCAGTTAATTTTAGCAGGCTTAGGCCCGTATTACAGAACGTCACTCAAGACTCAAGCATTACTTAAAACTAGAGCCATTTGATTGGTTGAAATTAGTTTTAAGTACTTAATGCTTGAGTCTTGAGTGAGGTTCTATAATACGGGGCTTAGTGCGGATTTCACCAATGAAACTGAACTCCTAATATCATAACAATTTTGACACTGACAGCTCTCTAACGCGTTTTAGACGTGCTAAACGCGTTCAGTTTCATTGGTGAAATTCACCCTTAGCAGTCAAAGCAACAATCTAACTTATAAAACCAGTTAATCATTATGCTAATTCTTCGTGATACATGCAGTCGTTGACATTGACAGACAGTTGATGACCTGTCTGTATCAATGAAATGAGTCCTAATTCCATCTAGGCTGTGTCAATCAATCAGTCCGGCCGTTGATTGTTGCAATCAACAGCATACTTCGCTTAATGGGTTAAATTGCTTAATACCGGGGTCCCGGGTCAACATGTTATCTAATAAGAAGGGAATTCGCGGGTACATTTACAATTGGTGTTGTAATTAAGGAAGATTTGAAGTACCTACTATTTTAGTTGCAATCTGCTGAGCATATATGAAATACTCGTATCCTAAATACATTATATTGATTTTAAGGGGTATTGCGGACTATGGGTTACTGATATGAGTATTTTCTTTAACGTCCAAAGGAGTGATTTGATTAGAGTTAACTCTTATTGAGTAGTGGTGGCCCACTGGTAACGGCCGCGCGAGTTGTAGGTCGTGGGTTTGAACCAGACTGGCGCTTTACTTTGTGTAAATTATTTCATCACCACTGCTCTCAAAAGGCGAAGGAAAACATCGTGAGGAAACCGGCATGTCCTAGAACCAAAAAATCGAAGACATGTCACATCTACCAAACCGCACTGGGCCCTCATGGTGGATTACGGCCCGTTCTCTCTCATAGAGCGGAGGCCTGTGTCCCAGCAGTGGGAACAGTATAGGCTGATAATGCTAACACTTCTTGCTTATTCTAATTCATCCTTATCCCTCAACAATTTTAATCAAAAGCCCTAAATCCTTGCATCTACTTCGACTTTTCAACCGTTTTTTTTACATGTCACGGTCTCCGACACATTGAGCAACTCTCGCGAGATTCAATCAGACTGAATCGATTTCGGGATCGTTGGAGTTTGCATACAATGAAGATTACCATCTCTTTTTAAATCTCGTTATGCACTAAAACACGCTGTAAAGAGGTGAGTTGGACGAGAACTGCCGGTATTTTGATTGTAGACTGCTTCGTATTGCAATATAAGTTTATAACTGCCATCTTCCTTCTACCCTTATCCCAATATATTCGGATTTGGTGCGGTATATTTATTTATTTATTTTATTAAAACTTTATGCACAAGTAAAAAAATAATACTGTACAAAGGCGGACTTAATTAATTAATTAACTTAAGGCGGACTTAATTAATTAATAAGCTTAATTTTGACAGGCCTGATGGTCTAGTGGTTAGTGACCCTGACTGCTATGCCGGAGGTCGTGGGTTCGATTCCCACCCAGGACAAATATTTGTGTGATGAGCACGATCATTTGTTCTGTGTCTGGGTGTAATTTATCTATAATATGTATGTATTTAGAAATATATAAGTATGTTTATCAGTTGTCTAGTACCCATAACACAAGCTCTGCTTAGCTTGGGACTAGATGGCGTTGTGTGATAGTTGTGGAATATTATTATATTATTATTATTAATGCCTGAGGCATTTTCTACCAGTTAACCTTAGGGTGATGCAGAGACAAAACAAGGCAGGTGCAACATACAGGATAACTACCGCCGTGATCGTCTAGTGGTTAGGACCCTACATTGTGGTGCGGTATATCTTTTTTCTTCCACATAATTATGTCAGACGGCGACACATCAAGCTATATCTTTCCAGTTTTAACTGCCCTCGCATTGTGTAGATTTATTCGTACAGTCAGAGTCAGCTTATACTGGTTATGTATAGCTTGATGTGTAGCAGTGCGTACGTTTTTTTTTTTTTTTCAATATTTCAGAATTCACTTTCTTCCTAACCGTATTATCTTTATTTAAATCGTAATCTGTCTTTTCCTTGGTCTGTATCTTTTCATTATTAATACTATTATTATTGACACACACATGCTCCTTATCCTTCTACGTCACACCACACGCCATACCACGACTAACAGAGTCCTCAGCTTTTCTGTCACTGGCGCTACTATATATTCCTACAAGTTTATAACAGTCCTGAAGGAATATTTAGTTCGATATTCTACGGTTGATAAGCATCTGTACACAGCAAAGCTATGCCCGCATGAAGAGGAAATAATTTATGGAGCGTTTTTAAAGTTCTAAGAAATTCGTTGGTGGTATTTGTGGTTAAGACCTAAAATAGGTTTTCTTTATTGATGTTATGGTTCTTCCTTCTTGTAGAGCTCGTTGAGTGAGTTGATTAGTTATCTTTTTCTAAAATAAGAGCAACTTACGTTACTCCTTATGACAACAATTATCTGCCAGTGAAAGTGTCATCAAAATCGGTCTAACCTTTTCGGAGATTAGCCGGAACAAACAGACAGACAGATCGAGATTTTTTTTTTAATAATAAGTATCGTATATTATACAGTCATATTACATTTATGCATCTAGTAAAAAGCTGTTATTTTGGCATTACAAACAGACAAATCAATTTTATTCATTTGTAAGTATACCTACATAGATTTGAAGGAAATTAATGAAGGTAGCTAGGAGGATCGATCTGTCTGATGATAAATAATGTACTTATACACAAATTTGACTGATTTATGTTTCCGAATATCCGATTCTGTCAAAGTAAATCAATTCTGCTGAATATTTACACTAAATACTGCACGTGCCTGCACTTACTGTCATAATTTTGCAATTTCCTTTGAACGTGTATGTTCAATAACATTTTAAAGTTCATCAAGCCTTTATAACTTCAAATCACACATTATATTCAACAATAAACATTGATTCACTGTTTTCAGGTCAAAGAAAGCCAAACGATTAATTGCTAAATTATTTCGCCTTAGAAAATTCCCGGCTGCGGACAGAAATATGAATGCACGATGACAGGTCAAAAGCGCCGAGTCTTTGTAAATATGTAGGTAGGTATATCGTTTATGAGTCATTTTAAGTGTTCATAAGTAAATTAAATATATTTCTTTAATGACACGTTTAATAATAGCAACTAACCGCAATTTCTTTGGATTATTTTTCAATGACTGTTTCTTATATTGATTAGCCCTTTTTACGTTGTAATGATTCCAGTAAAAACCGCGACATAACTTGGAACGGATCAGCTGCTTGTGAAACAAAACAAAATCGTATTACCTACTACGAGACTCAGGCGCATTTTTTTACAGAAAAACACGAATTACGATTACGAGATGTAGGGAAAAAAATCTTCGAGCTCCTCATTCTGCTTTGCAATTTTTAACTTTATTCCTTTACGTTTAAATAGAAATTAGAGAGTTAAGATAATAAATTAAAGTTTGTAAATAAAACGAGCAAGTTGTCTGAACATCTCGTGTTACCAATCACAATGTAGGAGCAGCACAGCAGCTGTTATTAAGGACTTTGCCAACAGAACCGGTCCAGAACCCGGGCGATTGACTGAATAGAATACATTACAGGTTGCAGGTGATGCATTAGGGACAATTTACAATGCATTTGGTAAAAAATAGACATAGTAATAAAGGGTTGAACCTGAGTATAGTGACTCAGGGTATAGTGTCTGTCGAAGGACTGATGGCCGGTGGAGCAGACGAGTCCTGGAGTGGAGACCGCGTACCGGCAAGCGCAGTGTGGGACGTCCCCCAGCTAGATGGACGGACGACCTAAAGAAGGTGGCTGGGGTAGACTGGATGCGGAAGGCGGAGGACAGGGTGCTGTGGCGCAGTCTGGGAGAGGCCTATATCCAGCAGTGGACTGCGATAGGCTGGGTTGATTGAGACATAGTAATAATACATGTTGTACACACGGCAACACATCAAGCTATATCTTTCCAGTTTCAGCAGACCTCGCATTGTATAGGTTTTTCGTACAATCGGATGTCAGCTGATACTGGTTATGTATAGCTTGATGTCTAGCCGTGCGTACAGTCAGGGAACGTCGTTGACCGTGTTATAGCAATTTCAATCGACGGAGAAAGAATGACAGTTGTTATTTGATTGTATGTACAGAGTTACGGACACATTGAATTGATAGTCATTTGCTTGTCAGTTAATTTCCCTGAGTTTCTGTTGGCTCAGGATCAAATTCAGTGAAAAAAGAAAAGGGGGGGCTTTTGCCCTGCAAAGGGTAACAGGCTGATTTATTCCTTTATTACCCGACTGCGCGACGCAAAGGAGTGGTAATGTGTTTATCAGTCTATGTATGTATGTATGTATGTATGTATGTTTGTATGTTCCTTTGAAGCACTATACAAACCAAACGCCTGGGCCGATTTTTATGATTCACACGTTAATCGATTCCTCTTAGTCCGGCGAGTGTCACTAAAGACATGACGTTAATGAAAATTCAATATGGCGACTACTGGACGCCATATTGTGAAAATGAAAAAAATGAAAGTCAACAAACTATGTCAAGTGGGGTATCGTTGAATAGGTCTTTCAAAAATATTAGTGGTTTGGGAAGACCGTTTTTTGATTAAGTAAACCGTTCGTGACTTATCAAGCTTTAAAGTACCAATTTTCGTTAGAATCAAGTGTCCCCCCCGGGCGCGTCTCATATCGTAGGTATAGAGTTATTTGGTATATTTTCATTTCAATAACGTTCACAAGATACAATAAACGTGAGATATACCAACTGTTGATATAATTTCTTTACATATAACATTTATATACCTACTCTAAAACTTACTTCGTATAACGTTATTGGATATAACGTTTATTTAATCGAAAATCATTAGGTCTATCGTTTAAAATATATATTGATACCGTCATTATGCTTAACACCCCGATTCAGAGCGATCCGACTCGGACAGCTTAGGTTAGAAAGCCTTCGTGGCTTCGTGGCTTCCGAATTATTTCCGTTACCGTTACCGCACCCGAACTCAACGAACGCAATAGACGACGTAGGATGCAAGAGCGGGCGAAGGGCACCCCGAGGTTCGGTTTGGTTAGGTTACTTTAAACCCTTTACACAAAAATAGAGGCCCCGCGAAGCGGGGCTTCGTCGACATAGGATGCAAGAGCAAGCGAAGGGCACCCCGAGGTTCGGTTTGGTTAGGTTACTTCAAACCCTTTACACAGAAATAGGGGCCCCGCGAAGCGGGGCTCCGTCGACATAGGATGCAAGGGCGAGCGAAGAGCACCCCGAGGTTCGGTTTGGTTAGGTTACTTTAAACCCTTTACACAGAAATAGGGGCCCCGCGAAGCGGGGCTTCGTCGACATAGGATGCAAGAGCAAGCGAAGGGCACCCCGAGGTTCGGTTTGGTTAGGTTACTTCAAACCCTTTACACAGAAATAGGGGCCCCGCGAAGCGGGGCTCCGTCGACATAGGATGCAAGGGCAAGCGAAGAGCACCCCGAGGTTCGGTTTGGTTAGGTTACTTTAAACCCTTTACACAGAAATAGGGGCCCCGCGAAGCGGGGCTTCGTCGACATAGAATGCAAGAGCAAGCGAAGGGCACCCCGAGGTTCGGTTTGGTTAGGTTACTTTAAACCCTTTACACAGAAATAGGGGCCCCGCGAAGCGGGGCTCCGTCGACATAGGATGCAAGGGCGAGCGAAGGGCACCCCGAGGTTCGGTTTGGTTAGGTTACTTTAAACCCTTTATACAGAAAGAGGGGCCCCGCTTCGCGGGGATCCGTCGACATAGGATGCAAGGGCGAGCGAAGGGCACCCCGAGGTTCGGTTTGGTTAGGTTACTTTAAACCCTTTACACAGAAATAGGGGCCCCGCGAAGCGGGGCTCCGTCGACATAGGATGACATAGGATGAAAAAAAAAGTTTTTATCATATTAGACTAAATAGGTTTTATGTCTATTGAGTGGTATATCAAATGATTTTTTATTAATTGTCTGTTATTCTTATAGAAATTAGTTACATTAAAATATATCAATCGTTTATTATATTAACTGATCATTATGTATACTAATATTATAAAGAGGTAAAATTTGTTTGTAAGTTTGTATGTAGGGGTTAATTTCTGGAACTACTAGTCGGATTTGAAAAATTCTTCTTGCATTTGATAGCCCAATTCTTGAGGTAGGCTATAGGCTATTTAACGTCACACTATGGCCCTTAGGAGCCGAGCAAAAGCGCTATGGGGAAACGAAGTGATAGAGCAGGAGACGCGGGCAAGTGATGCAATACGACGAGATGGGTCGAGGGAATAAAAAATTTTACGCGAACGAAGTCGCGGGCAGAAGCTAGTATCAAATAAAATTATAGGTTCAGTTGTTATATCTTGTAAATATTAGAGGTTTTGTAATTATATCATATATTACTTACCCGTCCCCCCCTCTACCAACTAAACGGTTGTAGTTAGAAATTTAAATGTTACGACAGTAGTACAGATATTACGAAGTTTAAAGGAAAACTATCACACTTAAGTGGGATTTACAACTCATAACTAAAAAGAATAAAATAAAAAAATTAAATTTAAAAAATCAAAAAACCCGACTGCGGTAAAAAACATAAGTTAAAAAAAACTGAAAAGCTAAAAACAAGCCCATTTTAAATTAAATAAAAGTTGGAAGCAGGCGGGACCCATACCATTTTTATATTTTCAAACTCAAATGGGTCCCGCCTGCTTCCAACTTTTATTTAATTTAAAATGGGCTTGTTTTTAGCTTTTCAGTTTTTTTTAACTTATGTTTTTTACCGCAGTCGGGTTTTTTGATTTTTTAAATTTTTTATATATAAAAACTTCCATGTTGGTTATTTTTCAAACAAAGATGTTTGGTCTGGTGACAAAGTGCAAGCCTCTATTAATGTATAAAGAAGGGATTAAAATACTGATAAAATGTGTCAGCCGCCCATTGTTTATTATGCAGTGAACAATGTGAAATATTAATAATGATGATGTAAAGGAATTTAGAGTAAGTATGTATAGGTAGCCATGGCCTTATCTTTCTGGAGTGCCATTTAAAGAACCACGGGGTAATTGCGTTACACATGTATATTGGCAATCGATCGCAATGCCTTTCATTTTGACAATTCAGCTACGTTCGTTGCGTTATTTACGCTGATAAGCAGAAGAATTTTTCAAACATGAAGCAATGGATGACAAAATGAAAGGCATTGCGATCAATTGCCATTATATTTGGTTTATGCAATTGCCCCGCCGATCTCTGTATGATTGATGAGTTCTTGTGCTTTTACAGTTTTATAAGGCTCCAGAAGCTACTCCATTCGTCACAGAATGACAAGAAACCATACATTTTCCAAAGCAGGATATGGCTAGCAATAAAATGATATACTTAAATGAATATAATTTTCCGCGTGGATCATCGATGAAAAATCGTTCGATTGATCGATAATTCTCTGCCGTGTATGGCTCTGTATAAGGTGTTTACACTCTGCTTGTTTTACCAAGATATCAAGTAGTTGTATTATTTTGCTATTTCTTTTCGTTTAAGGTTGATGTTGGCTTGATTTGATGGTAAACTATGTTTGTTTTTAGGTAACGGTTAGCGCTTGGGCCGCGTGACGGGTACCGCACTAATTTTCATTATGGACGCGGCGCATGCGCGATGCATTCCAGCGTCCGCTCCCAATAGGTGCTTACCTACCATTGTTCGGACATTGGATGCTAGTGAATTGCTATATTATACCCCTTTTTCGCTTTATTACCATTCAAATTTTATGGCTACTACGAAACTGAGCAGGAAAATTATTGTCTGCCATGGGAAAATCCCTAAAACATGTCGTTTCATCACCTGTTTGCTTAGATTCTTCTGAATAATGTAGTATGTAAGTACCTATTTTGGCTATTGTGTGACACATTTTTACCTACCTACCATCATCTTTGTATCTTAAAATTAGTCATTCATTAAACTAGTTGCCTGGTAGATCCTCTTGCTCATAATATTACTTAATTTTGCTAACATCTAATGAAAGGAAGGTTGCAAATCCTCACGGAATATAATATAAACCCTGCCTGTAAAACAAAGACTGTTTACTCAAGCAACACGATAATCTTCTAAAGCCCATAAAAATGTTAGCCAGTAGCTTCATAAATAACGCGAACAAAATCATTCAAAGTTAAGTTTCAACAAAATCAACTCACACGCATAAGTTCAACTCCTTTATTTGAATCATTACTCATTACCCGAAGCAACCGTTGCTGATTTGGTCATAAAAATAACCTAACAAAAACTTCTTGGCGCCAACTCCCGTTCCAAAATGGCGGCAACAAAAGAAAATCGTAACAAGTTATATTAAGGTGAATGCGCAGTGGTAGCCCGCGAAATTCAAATTTTCTTACGTTTTTTGCAATTTTCAGGTCAGTGTCAGGTTTTACCTTGATCAAAATTTGATTCGCGACTATAACAGGTACGTATTCATAGAATTATAATCATCAGAATCATTAATACATCTTTCTAAGTTAGATTTCTACCATAAACACTTTTCCATACGAGATTTGTTCTTAACGGTAGAAATCTAACTTAAAGAGATATATTAATGATTCTAATGACTATAATTCTGTAAATGCATATCTATTATAGTCGCGAATCAAATTTTGATCAAGATACAACCTGACACTGACCTGCAAATTGCAAAAAACGTAAGAAAATTTGAATTTCGCGGTCTACCACTGCGCATTCACCTTAATAGGCATTACTTTTTACGTTAGCTAGTTAGTTTTACGCTTTTGTAGTTTTAGTGTTGGCTCGTAAACAAATATTGAGATGTTCCAGCTGGGTGATTTCAAAATTGTATGATTTGCGGTTGTTGTCATTTTTTGCGCTATAATGGCGGCTAACCGCCGTCTTTTGTTCGTGATTATGGGTTTGGTACATCTGTTTTTTACATTTTTATGGTTTGGTATAATCTACTGATAGTCTGATAGGTAGATCTTTATCATTTACACAACACTGTGTAAAGTATCACAACTGAATTTTCCAAGGTTAATACATATTTGGAAATAGGTGTCATTCTATTCTATTATTACTGGACTCATTCCTGTATGGCGGTTTTTGGAATCGTCATAGTTATTCAATAATGATACAATCAGCCGCATATACATAATCAGCCTATAATGTTCCCACTGCTGGGACACAGACCTCCTCTCAGTGAGAGGGAGTGGGCCGTAATCCACCACGCGGGCCCAGTGCGGGTTGGTAGATGTCACATATCTTCGAATTTTTAGTTCTAGGACATGCCGGTTTCCTCATGATGTTTTCCTTCACCGTTTCGAGAGTAAAGAAATAATTACACAAAGTAAAGCGCCTGTCTGGGTTCGAACCTGCGACCTACAACTCGTAAGTCAAATTGTTACCACTCATCAGCCGCATATGAGTGGTAACAATTTGACATTGACAGCGCCTTAATATCTTAGCTGTAAGGGCGATTTTCGTCCTGCAAGAGTTACCACTGATGTTCGTAGTGCGGTTGAATCTACCAAGGTCCGCTCTTTTCCCAATTTCATTTATAAATTCCTTTTATTTAATTCATACTTTTTTTGCTAATAATACCTACCTAAGAGAAAACACCTTTTCGCACGTACAGGGCCTAAACGCGTGCAGAATTGAGTTGGTCTTGTTGATCGTCCAAAACATTACGATTGTCTTCCAGATCAGTCAAATGTGCAAATTGTCAGGCAATAAAGCCCGTGTCGATTTTCAAGCCAGCATCCTAATTGTGTAACACAGAATCAAACAAAATCTTAATTATTTTGATGGATATGATTAATTCATTGTATCATATGTTCGAAAAAAAATTCTGCTCAACAACGTATATGTATAACACAATGAATGTTGTTGAACTGTCAAAATGAAAGCCATCGCTACAGATAGTGTGCTACGCAATTACCTAGCTGAATCTAAATATCAAACTAAGTTCTCATTCTTTGAACTCGATAATAGTTTTAAATCGAGGTGCTAGCTTGCTGTGTTCTTGACTTCTAGCACACCTATTACCTACATCGATTTCTGTAGATTGAGTGAGGTTGAAAAGTGGGCAATCACCAATGTCCGCGATTGTACCTACATCGTATTATGAACATTGTGTCCTTATTAAGAAGTTCATTGATTATTTCGAATACGAATTAATTTCATGAATGCTTATCAGACCCCAAAATGCATCGTATGTTTACTCCGTCATTTTACGTACTTATCAATTGCTGCGAATTTTCTTATCGACTTATTATACCAAGATAAACACTCGAGCACTCGACACAGTCGCCTGATCCTGATAATGATCTGTATTATGGAGTCGTTATCTGAAGAACACCTATTACAGTTACGTGATCGTACAAGAATCGTCGACTCGTCGATCGTGCAAGAAATTACTATTTTGTTGAAGGAGATTTTAAGTTTTTTTGCACGCCTAGGCGAAGGTGGATTAATTCGGTAAAGGTGTATATCTTTACCGACTTAATTATATTTTGCTATATAGAATTTTCCTGCACAAAATAATTCATCAAATCATCATAGACCCACACACCACAGAATAATCTTGTTCTATTGAACAAGATTATTCTGTGGTGTGTGGTTTGTGTGGTGTAGTGTGGTTCCCTACTGTATCTACCCTAGATATTTGGTTTCATGAAGGATGCATCCTAAAATTCCTTAAAAAAAACGGACTCTATTATCTTTGGTACTTACTCCTTCAATGCACTATTAAAGCTATACATACCTAATATAACCTATACAATGCGAGGTCAGCTAAAACTGGAAGTGTATAGCTTGATGTGTCGCCGAGTGGACACAATAAGAAGATAAACTTTTTCTCATAATCCCTGGACTGATAGAGTCACACTTTATTGAAAAGAAGTATGTAACATCCAATCTCCGGCATGAATTGCTATCGTATTACCGAAGAAAACAAGATCATAATTGGGTTGATTGATGACTTAGCTTTTGAAGAATGTCTCCAATCGACAATCGATATCTCGGAATCCCAAGCCCAACCCATTTTAATCTTTGTGTTATTGTATAAAGATGACAATACCGTTTAACACTGTGTCCTTATTTAAGCCGTGAATGATAAAAACGGTCAACTGCTTTTGAAATGTTAAGAAGGTTTTGGAAAACTCAAACTGCATGCGCACTTAGTGCAATTTTAAAAGAACCATTATGTTAACAATTTTGCTTTTTATCATGTTTTAATCCAAGAACAATGTAATATATTTCCGTAAAGGGTGTAATTACGTGTAATTCACATTCTCATCGTGACGAATGATCGAATCTGGTGCAGAATGAATGCGGGACAACTGAACTTTTCACCGGTGCGACCGGTTTGTGGATTACGAGACTGTAAAGCCAATTGGTACGTAAATGAGAGAGAAATTTTAAGGCCAATCGTGTGTGCTGGCTTTGTGTTGTAAGTACTTTTAATAAGAACTGCAAAAGGTTTTGTAAGTCGTCAAATTGGAGCGTTACTGTTGAATTCTTTCCAAGCCGAGCATAAGCTTCAAGCACAACAGAACAAGCCAAGGCTTGCATTAACATTTTGGCTCCTAACCAGCAGTAACTTCTAAATTCATTGTTATTTGAAAAGTTATCCCAGCGCGGGGTCACAAGAACACCGGTTAGGAGGTACAAGTAGAATATTTGGTGATCATTGTAAAGGAAGGATCCTCCAGTGATGGGTGATCCAAAATTCGTCGATCTATCTAACTAAGGTCTCACTGTATGCTTGCTTACAAGTAATTTATATGAGCTGTTGAAGTTGAGAAGAGCATTGCAGCATATAAAACTGGCAGAAAGGCAACTCTCACGCCCTTAACACACGTTAACTGGCCATTGTCCAAGGAAGCACATTTATCGCCCTGCTCGTAACAAGAAACTCATCCAAGTAGTTATTTTGTAATAAAACGTACTTACTTACTACTAGTGGAGTACATTTAGATATAAGAATCTACACTTTTTGTATAACACACAAACAACCGCCCAGGCGCCAATAGATATAATTTTGACAGTCCAGCAATATTCATTTAGGAGATCAAGTGTTCAAGAAGACTTTAGTGAACACCAAATTGCGCAACAAACATGCAAACTGACAAAATGAATGAAAATTAATTGCTATCATGAGTACAAAACAAAGGCTGAAGAATCAATAAAGAAACGGAATTGAATCACAGAATACATTGTTTAGTTTCTAATTAACGATTCCGCCTAATAACAGACGAAGGGCACATTAACGTTTTTGTCACAGGCATTAGTATTCATCCAAAGCAGTGAATCTGCCGGTGCCCTTATAGGTTTAGTTTGCGTATATCGAAGGGACGTGATAGAACTCTTCAATGACCTGTCCATAAATGATAAAACATCGTTTCCCTTAATGATATTTAGCCCTAAAAAATGTTGTTTTGTGCCGAGAAGTACATATGTGTAGATTTGGAGATAGACAGTTTCAAGGACTACAGTCAGTTTCTCGAAAAAATAGATAGGGAATAATTTAAACATTTCAACGAGTTGAACGAAAACGAGTGAATTTAAAGAAATAATTATTAATTTTTCAAAGTCACAAATCTTGCCGATTTAGGATTGGTTACAGATTCAGTTTAATCTCACATGTGTGTATGATTTTCTAAATATAGATATGTTCACGGAAAAACTAAAATATATGTAACCATTATCAGTTATTTTCAATCTATTTGGATGATACATCACCCAACGAGATAATAGAAGCAAAAAAGGTAAAATATTCAAGGTACAGTAGATGATTCATCGTGTTTATTCGTCATATAGGTGATTAAGAACTAAAACTTCTGCTAAAGACGGAATGTCTGCTTCATCTTTTGTTGTAGTTGCGACGAAAACATTTTCTGGAGCACTAGCAGCTGTGATCCAAAGGGCAATGGCTAGATTAAAATTCAAAGATTTCAACAAACAAACGAGGAATAGATTGATTAATACCAAGCTTTATGTTATTGCATCCAAGTTCGCAATCTCCCCGTCCCTTCAAAAGATAAAGAAAGACTGAGATAAAGATAAACTCACTGCACTAATTTGTCAGCAAGGACGAGTCAATTATTTCCAGTGAGATTACTCACTGCACCTAATGGCGGCACTTTATTGAAAACTATTTATATTTATAAGTTGGCGCCATGTCTTCCGCCACATTATGATCTTGGACTTGTCGCTCTATGTAAATTTCTACAATTACATCTATCCGGTTATCAAGTGTGATACTTTTTGAGCCAACGAGGCTGTTCTATGGCTGTAATCGGCGTGTAAACGTTTAATCATTAAAATTATAGTGATTGCAGCTGTATTTTATTAGCTAGAGGGGTTCAGAATATATTAATAATATTCAGAATAAACATATCAGTTGAAGTTGCATAGAAGTTGTAAGGCAAAGGAACATAAGACGTAGGCTGATAAATTAAGACTCGAGACTAGCGGAATCTGGTCGTATTGTCTGTTTTTTAATAAAGCTCATCCTCATCACCCAATTATCATCATATCCTAATTTCTTTAGACACAACACAGTACATTTTCGTTTTCTTCGATTACATATTTCTGATCAGCGATCACCGCAGTGTTCACTTACTTTTTTGCAGCATATTATCCGTTTGTTCTCCGGTTTGTAGCACCCATATGAAATTAGTTATCATCCTTCCAATTATCCACTATTACTCACAGTAGTACCTCATCTACATCGATGACATAATAATATTTTCATTAGAAGGTGACTGCTTTTACCTCGGAGATTGTATACAATCCTTCGTAGACTGTTCACTACTCATTGTACGTTTAGATAATAACTCTGTTTTCTTAATTGGTTACTGTTACGCCACCTATTCATGACAGGTGGTATCTGCCTATAACCGCTGCACGAATCCACTCGAATTAGTCATCAATAAACAAGACAAAAACCTAGAACTTATAATAGTCATACCACATAAATACACCGTATGTGGTCGCGTTTAAAGGTAAGCTATTTACCCTTATATAATTATAGAGAATAAAGTCTTACATACCTGATGACCATGTTTGGTCGAGTTAGCTCAGATATAAGATTATTTAATTCGCTCGCTAGGATGTGTGGAACAGATATGGACACAAATGACTACCCTGCGGATGTGGGGAGACGGCGACGCTGGGTCAGGCGAGTGTTATAAGATGTAGCGATTAGATTAATAAAACTTTGGCCTTTTTGCTGACACAGTGCAAGGTTTTCTGTAAACATTTGCTTTTGAGAGAAACAGATGTCCGAGTTTTTAAAGTAGTGTAGTTTTTCTTTGTTTCAGTTTAGTGGACTAGGGAAGCAGAAGTTCTACGCCTGATATTCTTTGTGCGCTGTGCAAAAATTTTCACTCAAACTGTTCATTGGCATTCCAGAAGGTTTCATATTATGTAACGTCACAATATCATCTTACTCTTGATTTTCTGGCTATGCAATTCTCATTTTCTAACTCTTGCACCACGCTCCGTGAGATGCCGTAGTAGAAGTAACTCAGCTTTATTTTATGCCATACATGGAACGCATTGTAGGCGGTACTTACCTGACTTATTGCTACACGTCGAGCGCTTTGATAACCCACGAATAACACAAATTGTAGCCTGCATGACTGTGTTCTTTATTTGAAAATAGGGTTTATTGCGGAGTATGCTCTGGTCTACTTTTTCACTTTCTTTTACGTTAGCTTGGTACTGCAATTCTAGGTGAATGCAATTTGAATTTTATACTTTATTCTGCTCGCGACTTCGTCCGCGTAAAATTTCTTTTCCCTGGCCCATGCCGTCGCATCGCATCGCCTGCCCGTGATATTACTTCGTTTTCGCTTATCGTTCCTTCTGACTTTACTTCTTTTTGATCGGCTCCTAGCGTGAGGTTAAAATAGCCTATAGTCTTCCTCAAAAATTGGGCTGTCAAATGCAAAAATATTTTTTTAAATCCGACTGGTAGTTCTAGAGATTAACTTGTTCGAACAAACTTTTCAGCTTTATTATTAGTATGGAAGACAATAGACTTATATTTTATTCGATTCTTGTTTTGAATATAAACATTATCGTGATAATGCACAAGATGACAGGAAATGATGGAATTGAAAACAGATTTTGATAAGTGACTAAAATTGGGGCCATTATTGGTAAACAAAAGCATAAAAACATGGCACACAGCTGTATCTACATACAACAAACAAAGCAGAACAAAAGTACTTAACACATAATAATTACTTACAGTTAAAAATAGCTATGGTATTAACGAGGGACAGCACTCATATGTCTTTTTAAACCAGTTTATTTAACGTTAATTGAGGAAAAAAGTCGTCGTTGCCTTACTTAACACGTCCGGTATCTGTGGCATCGAACCAATTAATGAGTGACGTATTAAAACGTCAGTTTCCAATTAGGGAATAAGTCATAGACGTGTCAATTTTTTTTTATGTTCGCACTGGCTGGTCAGAATTGGTTATTGTTACTGGCTGCAATCACATAAAAAAGAATAGTAAGAATGGGCCAGAGGTTGAATGATAGGAATGATGAAAAGACTAACCCCCTTATTCATAATCCTATTTTATCTCTATTTTAGCTAAAATAGGTTTATAGAACGTTTGTCTTTATCTGTCACGTTGTCATTTCTGTGTGTAAGAAAGAGACAAACCCCATTTTAACTAAAATAGGTTTGATAAGTTTTATGAATAAGGGGGTTATAGAATAGCTATACATTTACCCCCTTATTCATAATCCTATTTTATCTCTATTTTAGCTAAAATAGGTTTATAGAACGTTTGTCTTTATCTGTCACGTTGTCATTTCTGTGTGTAAGAAAGAGACAAACCCCATTTTAACTAAAATAGGTTTGATAAGTTTAATGAATAAGGGGGTTATTATAGAAGAAGATGCTGCACCAACCCCAAATAAGTTCCGACAAGGGCAGACCAATGAAAAGGATGTCTGTTTGTCCAGCATTTGTTTTACGTTACCCATTAGATTATCTCAAAGTTACACCACAACGGTTTTTTGGAATCAATTTTTGCAGTGGCACAAAGATCAACCATCGTCAACCAAATAAATCCGTGATGGTTGTTGGTCTGTCTAACCATATTAGAGAAGCAGCTTGCTAGTTACTTTTCAGTGTCATCATTACACGTATCATTTAGTCAATAAATTCTATAATTTTATCACCTTAACAGGAACAAGTTGGCGGATGTAGGTAGACCTTGTAAATATTGCAATTATTCACAATAGCCTATAATCATGAAACTTTATTGACTATCGGAAACTACTGAGTATTTATTTCGTAAAGGTTGTAATTTACAAAATGATCCTTATTAACGCAATCAGTGTGGGTAATAAGTAATTGAATATCATTATTTGTTAGATATTCGATACCTACACAGGACACCATTTAGCTATGTAGGTGACCTACGTACTCGTACAAAATGTACTTATAAAGTTTTTTTTTTGTTTGACAGCTAGCTCTATGTAATTGATATCGATCAAAATCAGCAACAAATCTACCTTGAAATGGTTACTATAATTATATTATATTCCTGAATAGGTATAGCGCATTTTTACTTTTTTCTACATTTCAATAAAGGCAAAACACGTTCTTTGCATTCAGCCTTAAAAAGATGAATGAACGTGGATAAGCAGACCTGTCAATCGAGTTTGGCTTGACATTTCATTACTCCAACTTAAAAGTATCACTCCAATAACTTCTAATTTACCTAAAGAAATGAAATTAAACTGAACTGTTTGTAATGTCAAAATAATAGCTTTTTACTAAATGCATAATTAAAATTATTATGAAAGTAGGTATATGTATACGGTACGGTACTTATAAATAAAAACCATTAAAAAAAAAATCTGTTCCGGCTAATCTCCACAACGGCTGGATCGATTTTGACGGGACTTTCACTGGCTGATGTTACTTATAAGAAGTAATTTAGGTTATTTTACAAAAAGAAAAGAAAGAAAATTAAAACGTATTAATGTCACACGACCGAAAACGCGGGCAGCAGCTAGTTTATACAAAAACTATTATGTAAATAAGCTGATAATGATCATTTTGGCATTGTACTTTGGAAAAATAGCCTAGATGTTCTAAAAGGTTTTCTATTTAAGGTTGAACACTAGATGACCTAGTTTGCCGTTTTTTCTTACCCCTTGTAGTCTTCTAGATTTTTAGAGGGGCCCGTGGCTAAATGATACACAGCTGCACAGGTCGATCGATCAGGTTAAGCTACGCTTGCCGCGGTTGGTCTGTGGATGGGTGACCATCTTTACATATCGAGACCCCTCCGTGCCTCGGAAAGCACGTTAAGCCGTTGGTCCCGGCTGTCATTCTTGGATCTTTGACAGTCGTTACGGGTAGTCAGAAGCCCGAAAGTCTGACAACCTGAGGTCAGATAGGCAGTCGCTCCATGTAAAATACTGGCATTCAGATGCATCCGGTTAGACTGGAAGCCGACCCGAACATAGTTGGGAAAAGGCTAGGCAGATGATGTAGTCTTCTTCTTCTTTTGCACTTTAGTACCTAGAGTATAAATACAAAATGTGCAAAGAAAGTACTTGTGTAAGATAAAACATAGATTGTTTTTGCTTTCCTTGAAATCAATCTGCTATCTTATCATGCTACAATTATATGTATTATTATTGTATCAACATACGAGTAAATTTTCCGTTTCCTACTTTTTGGCACTACTTTCACTGGTCTCAGTAAAAAAAAAATTGTTTTTTATTTTCATGACGTATTGCTTATATATGAGTCTTATTATGATGAGTAATCTAACGACTGTTTTTGCGTCTTCAACGGCCAAATTCTGGTTTTTTACCTTGGGACCTTCGTCAGTTCGTCTATGGTTATGATTTCTTTATTGATAATTGTCATTGGTCCAACGTATGCTGCCGGTCGTCTACTCTTACAAGAATATAGAACACTAGCAGCGCCCCGCGGTTTCACCCGCATAAGTCTTGATCCCGTGGGAATATCGGGATAAAAAGTATCCTTAATTTTTATGTCCTTTCCCGGGACTCAAACTATCTCTATACCAAATTTCATCTAAATCGGTTCAGCGGTTTAGGCGTGAAAAGGTAACATACAGACAGACAGACAGAGTTACTTTCGAATTTATAATATTAGTATGGATAATAACTAGGTATCCAGAGAAATTCAGTTTAAAAAAATAGGCAATTAGCTTGATAGATGCCAGAAAATTGCGAAAAATAACAGGGCTGCCAGCTGAGCCGCTCATTTCGGCCTGCAATATTGATGAATGTGCTAGAAATACGGCAATAATTCTTCGTAGCGATCGATATCACAGTGCAACCGTCCCGTATCCAGGTCACTAGATCGCCTCTTATATGATTCATATATAAATTATTGTTGCAGGAATAATAACAAGCTTGAACACAAAGAAACACGATTAAAGATGTTGTAATATCAAAAATTGGTCTTAATAATCTGTGGTTTTTTTCACTGGCAAGTTAGGCTGAGTATCGAAGAGAGGTTAGTTACTAAACCTTATTTCTTCATTTTATACTTGCTTGCATGCTTGCACTGACTGGACAGGTCCACCTCGTGTGGTTTTATCCTCAAAAGACCATTCCAGACACTGATCTACATGTTCCTCACATGACCAAGATTATGTCTGGACTTTAAAAGAGACTTTGACCCCTGAGTTTGTTTCGCCATTTCTTCTCAAGGGTACCTAGTCAGATAGGAAATGTCGGCTCCATATAGCTTATTTTTTTTTAATATGACGTGTAAAAATGATTCCGAGATCCTGTTTACAGAATAAACAATTTCATTTCACTAGTTCACGGATTAACCCGAAGCGCCTACGTAAAGTGTGACCGGGGTGGGAAACTATCAGTAGGTATTGGCTTTTATTTTGACAGTTCAAAAACATTCATTGCGTTATTTACGCTGTTGAGCAGGCAAATTTTTCGAACATATGATGCAATGGATTAGCGATATTCTTCAAAATGGTTCAGATTGAGTTTGATAGTAGGTATCTTACGCAATTTAGTTAAGGAAATTGCCAGTGTGTGTTTTTACACTGATAAATTATAATAAATTGTTGTTAAAATCGTTAACAAATTGTTGTTACCCCTGCTTAATACGTGTTAATGGAGGAAGGTTAACCTTTCATACAAACATCATACATGTCAAGAAAACGAAAAAAAAAATCAAAATGTCAATGTTATTTTTTTTTAAATTTCCTAAAGGTGAAAGCACTGCGAAATGGGCCATTGTTGTGTACACACGATGGCCTAGTGGCCTACATTAAGCTGTTGCATTCTTTATCAAGGGTAGAACTACGGTACTTAGTTATATACTTAATTGTTTTATTAAAACACTATCTGGAATGTCAGTAAATTAATATCATGTGTGAATGTCACGTGAGTGATAAGGAAAGATTGCATAAGTCAATATTTTTCTTGTGCTCTTGTCTGAATAAGTAAGTTAGTAGGTATTCGTTACTTTTATGTATTGCTGTTGTTGGTATTGTTGATCGAAGATTGCTGTATTTCAATTCTATATTGTTATCATGACTTTGTAATAAGAATAATAATTAAATTAACTCGTTAATAGTATTCTGTCAAAATATTCTTCAAAATGAAGGAATTAAAAAGTGGACTAGCCTGTATAATTTGTATGTCTTTGCCTGGCTCAAAAACTGGTCATATATGTTTGACATAAAATATGATTATTTATGTAGGTAGTAAAACCTTACAATTTGAGTTAAACAGACATTAAAACTACTTCAAAAGTAGGAAGTAAATAGGTATATCCGTATACTCATCCATTACTGCGGTGCTCTTATTTATTTTTATGGCGACCAAAACGAGGTTATAGAACCAGGAGATCGCATAAACAGCTTAGAAACTTCCTATGATGTCAATCAGCCGCATCCAGACATAACTATTTATATTATTCATGTTCTCGCAATTGGAAATCTATATAAATAAAACAAAGTCGGGTTAGTTACTACACCATTTATAACTCAAGAAAGGCTGGACCGATTTTTATAATCTTTGATTTGTTGGATTTGTCTCAGCCCCGAATAGCAGAATAACTATAGAATAAAACATTCACGAAAAAAGAATTAATGAAGATAATTCATTTTGTCATACATTTTGTATGGAACGGCTTTTTTGATGATATTTCAAGAACGGATTGACTGATTTCGATTCTCAGGCGGTACCTACGACTACGAAGTTCGACGGGTCAGCTAAGCTAGTGACTAATAGAAACATGTAATAATTGCACTCGTGTTTATATGATAAAGAGTAAACACTGGACTTTATAGACGATTACCTATACAAATCGTGTCAACATTATCAATTTGGTTATTATGACAACTCTGAAGGTATGATTCCGATCTCGGCAGCACGCAGCAGTGCTGCCGCGGCAGTGCGGTCGCAGCACTACTGATCCTCATACATTTTCTATGGGTTTATATGAGATTCCATTCCGAGCACAGCAGCAATGTGACGCAGCAATGTCGCGCAGCATTGCTGCCGTGCTCGGAATGCACTGCTGCGTGCTGCCGAGATCGGAATCATACCTTGAAAGTCAGTGTTTTGATTCAATTGCTATAGAAACACTGGAGTTCGTAAATGCCGTAATTAGAGAGGCAAGTAGATAATCTTGCACGCAAGTGTAATAGTTTGTCTAATTTTGTGCAAAATCATTTATTCAAATTACGCTGAGAATTATCACTTTTTAAACGTCAAAATTTCATAAAATAGTCCCCCAAAACGCCCGCTCTTCACCTCTTTCTAGTGCTTTAGCTGGGAAGAAGTGGCGCAACAAACTCCCCAGCAGCACAGCTGTCGGTTCAGTTAGAAAACTTGATCTATGTAATAGTACCTATCTATGCAAAGTAATTAAAATTACACGGTGCCATTTAGAGTTTATAAAGTGCATGATTAGTGGGATAGCATGGCATAGGATTTACACATTAATTAATGTCGGTAAATGTCCAATTAATTTTGAATCGATGAAAACATTAAAATAAGTATCAACAATTTCAATCACTCTTTTGTAATGAAACCATAATTTAACTTCATAATTATTATTTTAATATCGCTGGCAGCCTGCTGTAATTTTAATTAAGTACCAGATTGTAGTTTCAGTTAATAATTAAAGTATTTATACTTAAATAAAATTATTCCTCTTTAGTCTATTGGTCGCAAGTCACTGAGCGTGGGGTCCAAAGTTAGATTCCAAGGTCGGGCAAAGAGTTACAATGGGTTTTTTTCAACACAGATTTCACATATGCAGGTCGTTGGTGTCTGGAATCTGGATTTATGTAAACAGGTTTGGTTTCTTCCAATACATGGGACTGAAACTACAAAAAATTGGCGAAATCTGAAATGTAGGTGAGGGAGCCTTTTTTTTTTGTGGATGGGAAATCATCAAATGATTCCTCCCGCTCTGGGTGGAGCGGAAGGGAGTGTCAGACTCTTACTGACTAAAACCCACCCGTGTTCCTTCCTTAGCCCTTTATGTTCCGGGGTAGCGGTAACCCTTTCGGACAAACCCGCGGTGAGTGAGCCTCAGTTATACAGGTAGATACACCTCTGACTTCTGCATACCCCTTCAAAGAATACAAGTGTTATATTTTTATTACGTCATAATTGCAATGCATTGATAAATTATTGTTACATAAACATATTTTGTCTACAAAACACACACGTGCAGTCGATAATGCCATTCAATACGACGACAATGGCTCATTATGTGCAAAGTCGTGATATTTTCATTTAACCTTCATCTTTTCACCTTCTCTGAAAAAAAATTGAGTTCTTGATCATGTGACATATTATTATGACTTACCTACTTACTTGTCAAGTAGATTTTAGAATACGAACATGAAATTAATCTGTCAAGCTCCGCTAATGAGACACAATTGATTTTCTATTGTTTCGTCGCCGATCGGCGAACCGCGCCGCTAAAGGGTATATAGTTAACTAATTTTTCTGGGAAGCTAAGTTATATTTCATTCCCATGTAGGTATCCTAGTCTTTTGCCATTAGTTGGACGGTCCGAGCACAAATCTAGACTCGAGAAATTCCTGATAAAAAAAAACCAATCAAAAATGCCCGTTCTGGGAGTCGAACCCAGGACTGTTCAAAAGTGGCACGTCAAGCAGACACTACTTAGGTACTCGTAGCTAACCAGGCCGATGACACTTCTACGAGTAGGTATAATAGGTGTCAAACATTTTGTAAAATGGCAACATTTTTAAACGGTTCGCGCCATTATTGCGTGCACACTCGTAAAATCCGACCGACTATAAAAACCACGAGACGTCGTAAATCCGGACCTAATTTAATGGCACACTAAAATTGACCGAGTATGAATGTTAGCTCAGATTGTCGGGGCTAGGGACTCGGAGAGCTGATCGCTCTTCATTGGAAGTAAAATCAAATCATAAATATGAGATTGAGATTAAGCGAGATTTGAGGATACATTCAATATAACGGTGACTTTGGAGATGTATCTCAAAGGATGCCTCACCTCCTGTCATGCTTTCTAAACCTTTGCGAGACCAATGATAACGCTATGGTTGTGGCTGTATTCTGGTCAAAACTATTCAATAAGACGAAGAAAAACGGCATGGGGCAACGCACAAGGTATAATAGAATAGTGTTCCAAACACCGATGTTTTTGGTGCTAGAAAGATCGCACCAAACGAAAATGTTAAAACTGAATAAAACTTTTTTACAAAAAAAACAACCGACTTCAAAAAAAAACACTACAAAGTGAAAAATAACTTCAATTTCGGAAGTCGGTGTCTTTGGTTCCACATTTTCGTTTTTTGACACCGACTTTCGAAATTGAAGTTATTTTTCACTTTGTAGTGTTTTTTTTTGAAGTCGGTTGTTTTTTTTGTAAAAAAGTTTTTATTTTTCACTTTTTAGTTGTACCTACCCTACATAAATTCAATTAACACTAGTGCATTGAAGAATTGAAGACACAACTCGAAGAATCATCAAAATTCGCATAGAAATGCCGGAGATGCAGTACATTTATGCATATAACTTCGTACATAAGAATAATTACCTAATGTATTATATACTAAAACCTTCCTGAAAGTATGTAGATCACATTAATGAAAGAATTATCAAAATCGGTTCAGTAGTTTTTGAGATAATCGCGGACATACAAACATACATACATACATACATACGGGTCGAATACAGAACCTCCTTTTTTAAAGTCGGTTAAAAATGGTTCACATGGCAATGCATGTCGAGTAGGAGTCTCGACTCCCCATCCTACTCCACTACCGGTCAGAGATAAATTCAAAATAACCGAAGCGACAACCACCTACAATTATGAACACCAATTAACCTTATTATTAATTATTAATACCTCCACTAACAGATGCATTTGGAATCAACGGAGCAATAATTAAAACAAAGATGAACCGGAAAAAGCAGAATGGGTAATTTTCCGACCAATTATATCTCTGATCGTGTTCATAGTCATACAATACAATGGTACATACAAGGATCTTTTGCCGCGTACCTAACTAAAATCTCCGCCATCTTGTTTATTCAATACAATTTCATGTTTACCAACAACGTCCCCTTCAATGTCATCCTTGTATCACTAGGATTATTTGATAGCATGCTTCACGCTTTCATTATTCCACATAGACCAGCAACGTCCGACATAGTTTAACGATAAAAGCCATTTTTATTACATGTCCGTGGTATTACGGTGACTGAACGACCTCTCATTGGCACTCATCCTGTTGTGATCGTAACCACAATGGTCTGCCCATTTACTTGACCACAGGTCTGAACCAAATTGTCACTATCTAGTCTTTCTCTGTGTCTGTGATAATGATTGTGGTCTGTATCGGTTTCATAGGTCCGTATTGGCGGGCAAAATAAGTATGTTGTAATGTAGTTATTCTACTAAGTATTCAAAATGTTAATGTCCTCTTGTTATTATTGAGAGTGTTAATGTATCTTCAAGGAGTCGGACGTAGAGTGCGCGCAAGATAACACTGCGCGCGATGTTTGACTTCAAGATCCCCCTTTTTTTTAAAAAAAAACCCTGCCAGCACTTTTAATCACTTTCGGCGTAATGATGGCAATTATTGACTTTGGGAAAAACGGAACAGAGCACTTTCTTGACGTCCAAATAGCGGCAAACGATTATTTCCGATTTCGGTCGCGCGCAGGCTTATTTTGCGTGCACTCTAACATGACTTGCTTGATTTTTAAAGAAAAACATGACTGTATTCCTTGTTCTATCCCTGTTGACTCTTGCAAGTTTTTCTCAAGCAAGTAACGACTTTTTTTTTTCATTGAAGATTGTAGATGTAGGTACTCTTTGTTAAAGGCTGTTCCCATCAAACACAATTTTTCCACTATCTTGCATCTAAACAGACAATAATCCAAGAATCCAAGGTCATTAATGCCTTTATTTTCTTAAATGGCAACTCTATGATTCGCTCTATCGCACACCTACAAGCTACATCAGTACTCGTCTTTATTCGATAATAGGTCAAGTTGATCTAAGTCCTCGGGAAGGTCACAGTGGCGCCATCTAAACGGGGTTACCAGGGTCGTCGAACCGTTCCAAATGGCAAGTAAAGGTGGCAAATTAGATTATCTATGTATTTCTATGCCCGCTGCGTACTCTCAAAATATCTAAAGTAGATATAAAAAGAAATGTTTATGTTAAGCCTTTTGCATCTTTTATTCATAGCTTTTATGTAAAATGCTCATAAAAATAAGCAAAAGATGTAATGTGAGTTTCAAGTTCTTACTGAGTGGTTTTCTCATTCATGTTTGATAAGCTTCTTAGTTTATTATGTAAACTTATTCATTCAGAATTTGTTTCTCTTTATTGTTACTGGCTGGTCTAAACTTCCAAGTAGGTATCTTATACAACTTAAAAACTTTTTACTTTTATTACTTTTTTATTCTTCTTAGGTACTTATAATCAGTCTATTGCAATCCTTATCGATCTTTTATTAAAACAAAGGTCAACGCTCAATTTCAATTCTGACATGAATTATCTTGCAAAATACAATCAAAGATCCGAGCTCCAAGACCTTTCATCTCGTAGCTCTGTTTGTGTGACTGTAAGCTCCAGCCCCCAGGCAGTGTTTTGTTTGTCTAGACTAGTTTATTTTGTTCTGCTGTGACACGAGGTCATTCATTCCCGTCCCGCATCTCCAATGGGCTGAGTCCGCGACATTTTCTTGCTTCATTTTGTAAATTAACCAGCCTTTGTTGAGGTTCTTCGTTCTAAACCACAATTGTATCTAGATGACGGTCTGACTCTGATTGCAAGACTTGACATTATGAAGTACTTTTTTTTTCTTAAGCCTATTGGGCAATGGCCTCCCCTTACTCTTTCCGGGAACTCTGCCGCGCTACCTGAAATATTAATGTTTCATATTATTGGGACTTTGGAAGACTTGGCATATTAAATTTAGACTTGAGACCTCCTGGTATTGACACAAATTAACATTAATTGATGGATCAGGTCCTAGCAGCTTTGATTGACCTCTTGTGTTAAACGTTGAACTCTTACTTGGGTCTTTATTGTTATAAGTGCTCACTAATAATTTGATTAACCGGAATATAGAACACTGTTTCGCGATAACTGTCTTATGTCCATCAATGGCCGTCTTTCGGCTGAATGATAATGATGATGATGACAATGATCGCGATAATGGCTTAAAAATGCAAGCAACACATAATAAGTAATACCTGTACCTTTTTATGTCTAAGCTAGCTAAGCCCAATAAAAATAGTAAATAGTGAAATAAAAGTAGTGACATAACTGAAACTAATACGGACACAAGGATCGTGAGACACGGTCACGGCTACACGACCACGACCATAGTGACTCATTCGAGGCACTGGACTTTGGCCAAACAGCCTGACTGCCTCACTGGCTGATACGCTCTCGATTTCAGCTCCTTTTTTTTTTCTCTATTTTTTATGACCGTCTCGTGACCTCCTTTTTATTGGAAACTTTTTATTCAGTTACGTCGAGTTGTACTTCATACAATATTCCTCTTTTGCTCCGGTTGATTTAATCCTATCGGGTAACGGTTTAACTTATAAAATACTATAAATAGAAAGAGCAAACGGTTAAATTGTGAACACAGATTAGTTTTCTGTGTTGATTTGTATTGTACCTTACTATTATCATGTAAAAAAACTTTTTAAGAAAAAAAAAACCGATTTCCAAAAAACACTACAAAGTGAAAAATAACTTTAATTTCGGAAGTCGGTGTCTTTGGATCTGTATTTTAGTTTTTTGCCACCGACTTCCGAAATTAAAGTTATTTTTCACTTTGTAGTGTTTTTTGGAAGTCGGTTTTTTTTTTCTTAAAAAGTTTTTATTTCACGCTTTTTAGTGGGTCTGCTTATAATTTATCTAAGTTACAATAGCCTAGTGATCATCGCCTTTTACAAACAAAATATTGCTTTTCCCGATGCAGGGAAGTTAATTGTTGAGGAGTTCTCCAGGTCCACCATCAGCTCCATATCACCATTCACATTGTGACGAGCATGAATTGCTTAGCAACCATATTAAAGTAATCGAATCGCAACCCGTGAAATACTTAGATATTATTGAGTAGTTCCGGTGGCCATCTGTGGTCTTCATCATCAGCTCCACTTCACCAAATGGTGCTTTCCGAGTTACTATAAAAAATACCCAAATCGCCATAGGTGTGCCTATAATATTTGAAGAGTTCCTTCGATTTCTCCAGGATCTCATCATCAAATCCTGACCTGATGTTTTTAGACTAGAAGCTGATAATCCTGGCTGCAGCATCAGGCCAGACTTATGTCAACATTGCATTGAACTTAAAATTTAGTCCTGTTTAAAATGAGCCCAAACACGACTACGGTGCTGTTATTTCAAGGTTTGTACTTTTTCTGATGCTCCTGGCTTCAGCATCAGGTCTCTATGTACTTCGGTGTTCCTCATTAACAGTACGTTTATCCACACATCAAGCCCTTTTCAATGAGCCTAAACACGATATATCTGCTGTTAGTTGTCGAGGAGTTAGGTACTCTGCAGACTATCCTGACTGCAACATCAGGTCATGACTTGATGATCATGAGACCAAATGTGACAAATGCCCTATCAAACATCAAAACAATTTACTAAAACAGTCCTTGCCTGTTTGAGTAACTTCTTACTGTTAAGGAGTTGTACCTTCCATCATCAGCCCAGCTACCTGAGATGGTGACAACCATACGCAAATAAACAAGATACTTCATAAAATATGCGAAAAACAATAAGTGAGCCTATAAAATTTGAGGGTTGCCCTCGATTTCTCTAAGATCCCATCATCAGATCCTAACTTGGTGACAATGGGACCACCTCAGAACTATCTACTTTCGAACAAAAAAAGAATTTTGAAAATCCATCGACAATTGGCGGAGTATTCGATGAACAAACATACAAAATAAAAATAATAATGATGATGATAAAAAAAAACATACAAACAGCCGAACATAGTACCTCCTCCTTTTTGTGAAGTCGGTAATAAAATGAAATCTTTTTGGAGCTGGACTAAAGTGGATTAGGTCCAATTCGATCATCTGAGCCCTTTCCCAAGTATTCATGTGTAGGAAGAACAGCTGGGATAATGCATTATAGGAAAAGTGGATAAGATTCGAAGCCTCCGAATCTGTCAAAATACAGTTCTCACTCAGCTGTTCATCCGTACTAATATTATAAATTCGAAAGTAACTTTGTCTGTCTGTCTGTATGTTACCTTTTCACTCCTAAACCGCTGAACCGATTTAGATGAAATTTGGTATAGAGATAGCTTGAGTCCCGGGAAAGGACATAGGATACTTTTTATCCCGATATTTCCACGGGATCGAGACTTATGCGGGTGAAACCGCGGGGCGCAGCTAGTTTGAATATATACCAACTTTTCCTATTATGCATTGCACATACCATGTGACATACAGGGTACAATTTATACAACTGGCACACAAAAAGCACAATGATCAAACAATAACAAAATATTACTACAAAACAAAACAGTATGGCGGCTCGAGTGGCCAGTAATCTCAGTAATTGCGAATGGCGGTAAAATGCGGTAATACAGGTTTTTGAACAAAAGCCAGGATGTTCGGGCATTCGCTGTTTACCGCGCGTATCCGGGCCGAGGGAGACGTGACGTATCGGGTGTCGACTCAGTGTTGTCACTGTGAAAAAAGAAATCATACCGGTTGACATTATTGTATATTTTATTTTAATTATTCTAGTTCTGCTTTGTAGTTTTTTTATTCTGCGTGTATTTTATAAGCTCGTACCAACAGGGTAATTGCGTAACACACTATCAGTAGCAATGGCTTTCATTGTGACAGTTCAGCAACATTCATTGCGTTATGTGCGTTGTTGAGCAGACACATTTTTCGAACATATGGAGCAATGGATTAGAAATATAATTCAAATTGAGACTAATAGTGTGTTACGCAATTGGGGTGCTGTACCCTAATTGCGTAATAGACTTTCAATCACAATATGGATCAATTTGAAGGGTATTGCTAATCCATTGCTTTATAATGTTCGAAAAAATTGCCTCAGCAACGTAAATAATGCAATAAATGTCGTTTGTCAAAATGAAAGCCATTTTAATTTGTTACGCAATTACCCCGCAGGGTAAATAAATATAGTATAATGTAGGTTTAGTACTGAATAATAAATCTTTTATTCCTTTAGACATTTCATATCAGTGTCGGAATTATTATGATGTAATAATAATTGCATCAAAATTGTTGTCTAGTTCCGCTGTAATTATTTCCAGGAATCCATTGTTTAACAGCACATAATACCTATTTACGATTAGAAAGTGCAGCGTCTACGATATAACTTATAATTTTCAATCAATTTGTTAAGTACTTAAGTTTAAACTTGCACCTCACTTTGCACGGAGTTGAGAATTCTATTGTTTAGAATTAAATACAAGAATCAAGTTGGTTACCTAACTTAGCTGCGTTTGCGGCTCGCGGTTGTAAACCGTGTTCGCACTGACATTTAAAATATTACTTTTCAGTTACACAATCAATGCTGTGTACATACAACAAACTTGAAAGTACTTAAACGTAGTTCATTCAATTTTGTTGCCAAGTATAACATGTTGCGTAAACCAAACAAAGTAAAAAAATGCTGCCAGCAAAAATAATGCGGAAGTTTTTGGTATGTTTTTCATCATACCTGCATAATGTACCTTGTGTTTTAAAAACCTACCTACCTTGTGTAAATAACCTACCTTGTGTTTTAAATGACTAAATAGTTACTATGCCAGTTTTTCACATGTTACACCCATTTTTATTTATAAAAAGAATATATTTTATAATGCCAAGCGAATATGGCTAATATAATAATGGTTGCTAATTGTATCAATCTTGTTCAATATTAATGATATTCATTTGTTTGTTTCAGTTGTGGTGGACGTGGACGACAGGCCGCTTTGCGTAGAAATCTGTGATACTGCTGGACAGGTGAGATATTACATTAATTAATATTGAAAACTAACGAAGAAAGAAAGCAATATCTATACTCTATCCCCCTTACTAATAATAGATTTCTCTCTTTCAGTCGTCAGTAATTTGACTTTCGAAAGAAGAAGACAAAGCGTTGTGTAACTATACAGACGCTATACAACGTTTATTAGTAAGGGGGTTAGTATCCGTTCTTATATGTATAATTATTAAGCATTCTAATCTCGTCATCTGATTTACCGACTGACTACGAGACGGACGACGCACAACCAGCTTGAACCACAGATGAGGACATCTTCTGAAGATATTATGTTCCAAAGATTGCGTAGTTAGAACTCTACTCAAATACCTATAAGAATAGAAGTTTATATTCAAAGCCCTGGGGCAACACAGTTAGTCCACTAAAATATTAGAGACCCTTCAAGAAATTAATGAGGAGGTGCGTAAAATACTCCTTTGATTTTCCAGGTGTATATTGGCGGCTTTGGTTGCTTACCAACAGCTGGCCGCCAAGCTCGTTTACCTCCTGCAACTCTTATAAAAAAACTGCCGAATTGGAACACTGACAGTAACTCTGAACCATGCTGGGAAGACGGATATGTATGTAAAAGTCATCTCATCCGATGAACTTCCTCAGCCTGGGGATCATGTGTTATGTTTATGTTGGCATGATCAGTTCTTTACGCAACAAACATCTTCTTGTACTGTTCCCATCCCAATGCAATTGGGGTCGAAGTACTACTTTTTCTTCGATGCACAGCCATCATCTCATTCTTAGTGTTGAACTCCTTTCTAGCGATGTTATCATTATCCATCCATACATTCTCTTCTACTATAGCCAGTTCTTCACGTAAGTAATATGTATATGAATGGGGATTTGGTATATATAGTAATTCCATAATCCATTGCCGAACTTAGTGAGAACTAGAACCTGTCGTCCGGCAACCTAATTGCGTAATACACTACTGAATAATTTTGAAAGATATTGCTAATCCATTGCTTCTTAAGTTCGAAAAATGTGTCTGCTCAACAATGTAAGTAACGCAATGTATGTTGTTGAACTGTAAAAATTATACCCATTGCTACTGATAGTGTGTTACGCAATTACCCCAATGTCTGTATCATTTTCATTGAAAAAAATCTGTTAAACTCAAGTATTTCTTAGAACATCCGTCCTTGGTTTCTTCATTATTTATCGCAACACGAAAGCCGTGACATAATTTCGAATTATCAATAAAATAACACAATATTATCAATTTATCATTAGCTTATCGACCATATGGAATTATCGTCAAGATTCGCACACCCTACCTATGCTAAGCTTACTTTTCACGTGCTCACTTTGTCAAACATCCATACAGGCCGTTATTAAAGAAAATGTATACAAAATGGCGGATCCCACGGCCAGTTCATCACCTGGCGTAGCGCCATATTTATCTAACAAAAAGGTGGCATTAAGTTTGATAAAAAAAAAAATAGCACGTGCACTAATCTATAACCTCCTACACGCCGGATCCAATTTTTTTCATTTAACAATGGATACGCAAACTGGTGCACCGTTCCCACAGTTTCTCTACCTGTGTAGTATATGGTATAGAAAAATTGAATTGCACATGTCTTGTGTGTATACAAATGCCGGTATGGCAGTTGTGTGGTGGGAAACATGTTCTATTTCATTCATAGGGCCAAAGACAAGGACTTTTGTAACCACAGAACAGATAAATCTTTGGGTGAGACTACTGACAAATGACTGACAAGCAGCAAGCAGCTTACTGTTTGTTTTTTCATCTATTTTCACTTTCCCGATCTCAGCAAGTAGCATAACAAGAATAGGCGTCAACTTTACATTGCCAAAGGGTGGCAAGGACGTCGACCTGTTAACCTGTTATCATGGATTCAGTACATGATTCTGATCCCTAAAAATTTGCTGTTCCATACAATCATTTTGACCGCGTAGGTATTGGCGCATGCGCATTGCTATGAAACAGCAGATTTTCTTTTGATCATCATCATCATCTGCCTAGCCTTTTCCCAACTATGTTGGGGTCGGCTTCCAGTCTAACCGGATGCAGCTGAATACCAGTATTTTACATGTAGCGACTGCCTATCTGACCTCCACAACCCAGTTACTAGGTAATTCGATACCCCTTGGTAAGACTGGTTGTCAGACTTTCGGGCTTCTGACTATCCGTAACTACTGTCAAATATCCACGAATGACAGCCAGGACCAACGGCTTAACGTGTTTTCCGAGGTACGGTGGGGTCTCGGTATGTAAAGATGGTCACCCATCCACAGACCAACCGCGGCAAGCGTAGCTTAACCTGATCGATCGACCTGTGCGGCTGCATTTTCTTTTGATAACTGACGAAAAATTTCTACGTCTAGAATCATGATGGTGAATTCATGGTTACAGATTGCACGTTGATGTCGTTGCTCTCTGCTACCCTGTATTTCCGCATTGTATAACGTGTCTATTGTACTCCCAATGTTTGATCACGTTGGCACCGATTCGTTCAAAGCAGTCACATCACAATGGTTTCATCGTTGTCGGATGCGTATGACATTATTAAAAAAAAGCCTATTGAAAAAAACGTGATATACTGCTTGTTTCTGTGAACTCGCAAACACGTTGTTATTCACTTATCTATACAGGGTGTTACGGAAAGGGTATATCAATACAAACGGGTTGAAGAGTGTATCTGGTCTAGAATCTCTGTACAAAATTTCAGCTCAAAAGCAGTAACTTTGAAAATGCTTAATATTTTTTAATTTCGATAGTTTATTAAATTGAAATCATAACAAACGTGTCACCGCACTACGAGGGTCATTATCCATTATCTGTAGTGTGTCTGTGCGCCTAGTACACGCACATCACGCCGCCGCGCGCCAGTGCAGCAGCGCCGTGATGTCGAAATAAAAAAATATTAAGCATTTTCAAAGTTAATGCTTTTGAGCTGAAATTTTGTACAGAGATTCTAGACCAGATACACTCTTCAACCCATTTGTATTGATATACCCTTTCCGTAACATCCTGTATAACATAACGCAACATCACGCTTGTTAACCCCGAAGGGTTAGGCAGAAGAGTACCTAACCTACCTATGATACACCCACCCACATTTATCTCCTTGGCGCCGTTGGTCTAGTGGTCGCAAGCGCTACTGCTGAGCATAAGGTCCCGGGTTCAATTCCCAGATCGGGCAAAGTGGTATCGGGTTTTTCTATTAGTGATTTCTCAGTAGCAGCCCGGAGTCAGGATTTATGTTGCAATAGGCTCTCTCCCTATTAAATGGGACTTATACATAACTGGAGAAATGTGGGTTTTTAAGTAAAATACATTGCAAAACAATCACGGTTTGTTTGCACTTTTGAAACTGCATCAAAGACTTTAATCGTCGTTTAGATTGTGTTATCAGAAGCAGGCATTAAGTACTGAAAAGAAATCTATGCTAATTACGTTTACAAATAATATTGTCTCGGCAGTGTTAATAATAAAATTAAGTATCAAGCACTTTGCAGGTAGCATTTAGCTCACACTGATTAGGTAAACTTGATCATTAATAAATACTTAATTATCGATTTTCTCAGTTGTTTCGGCTTATTAGTCGATTCGCACGAATTTAATCGCCCGCACGAATTGGCACATATTTAATTTTATGCAATAAAGTATAGAAAAAAGGACACTAGCGCACAGACTTCTGTGCGCTATTGTCCTTTTTTCTGCCTTTTTTGTCTTTTTTCTTATCACTTGATACGAATTAAATACAAAATATTACAACACCTGTAAATCTTTCTTAACTTCATTGCATAAAATTCAAAATGTGCCAATTGCCTACTACATATCTGGAGTTGTCGACTCGCCCACAAATAAATTAACTTCGTGCGAAAGAACTAACCTAAAGAAAAATTAATATAATTTAAAAGTGACGATTCGCCCGTTTCGGGCGAGTAAATTCATGCGAATTGACTAATAAGCCTTTGTTTCAAGTCACAAACCTGCGAGTAGGTCCATTTATGACACCCAGACTATGAATGACAATAAAAGTGAAATGTACGCAACTCTTCATTCAGCTGTATGAGAAATCAGAGAAACTCCTCTAGGGTATTAGTGAAAACGAACACAACCATCTTGATTTCTCATATTTTCTCGATGCAAAATAACAATTATTTTCCATAACAAGACAATTTACAATTGGGTAAATTTGCTTAGCGTGAGAGCTCTGTGGACCAATAATAGATTCCTTCAACCAAGTTTAGACAAAGCGGCATCTTTGGTGTGCTGAATCAGTTAATTTAATTTAAAAACGATACATGCATGTAAGGTTTCATAAAGCTTTGATATTGGATCAGACAGCATGGAACATTCTGAACAAAGGTTCACATCAGAACTGCTGATGCAGAAAAAAACTTGGATAGTCTTGGAACAGATATTAAATCTATTCTAGGTTAAGTAAAGGCTACAATTCTAATAAATTGCACGCTTGTTTGCTAGTACGTAGCATGCTCTCCGTGTGTGAAAATAATCATAATCTGTGTTAGTATAGAGGTATGAGGAACAGGGTGTTAAGCACACTCAGCCCCCATAGGAAAGAGAAGATCCTCCGACCAGACGGACGGGTGTTGTGTCTGGTGGGCTACTACCCCGACGATTGATGTCTGGAGTCGGGACATTGTATATATGCTAGTTGTGCGGTAAACTCTATTTGCGCGATGCAGGATTTTGCATGACGTCAGTGTGATGCGTGGTTTGCATTAGGCGATATAGATGCCGGCCACACCCTTTTCGTATACACATATGATAATTGTCAGCTACCAGGCAGCATCTGCTCGAAATTAGCATGTTTTTGTGCTAGTACATGACATGTGTATTCTAGGCTTTAAACTAGAGAAATAATTGAAAGTCTTGCCGAAGTATTCGAGTATACCTAACGATAGTGAGTGAACGACTATTACCACGCTTTCTGAACGCTTATGTGACGACATAGAAAACCATTTCATCACACAATCACGTTCCAATATTGTACCGACACCAAACGTACAATCTTCTCGATCAAACACCGATACAAAATCATAGCTCACTATAAAAGGTGCCATCATGTTGAAGGGAGCTTGCGTCACTCTGGGCAGCCGACCAGCGATGGTAGGTACGTCAGTATATTGATGGTTGCTGTCAATACTTTCACTCATGGACCATGGCAGTAGGTACTGCGGTGGCGCGACTTAGCACTCATGCTCTAAACAAAACGGTTTCATTGTTTGCGGCTGCTGCGTAAATTCTGATTTGTACCAGATATAGATTTCAGTGGGGGAAAACTTTTCAAGAATACTTGGAATGTTTGTACCGGATGTTGTCGGGAAAATCGACTTTATAATTTGAAGCCTTGGTAATAAGATGGTTAGACAACAAAGTTAGGCTTGTCGGAAAAATCTAGACGAGGTAAAGGTTGGGAATTTGGGACAAACACAACATGGAATAACTGCGTAGTGAGAGGAAGCTTGTCTTCTGCACTGGGTTTGAAAGACTAGCAGATGATCAATGTTTAGTGTTTTCTGGCCAGTACCAGTAACACTGTATTTTAGAATGGTTTCGCCAAAATAGATCTTATATGTTCATTTTTCCCATAATATGTATTTTGTTTCGCCCTATACCTAGTTAAGAGCAGTAACAACTCTTGGCCTAGTCTTTAACCGTTTTCTATCTTGAAAATAAAGATAGACAACGCGACCTTACGAACTACTTGTGAATGTATGTACCGTATAAAATCAATGCGTTCCGATTGTGTTATCACTCGTAATTAGTCGGTCAGAATAATTACGATACAGGAACAGTTATTTATCAAAATGTTCTGTTCGTTGACCCTAAACGAGGCGCGTTAAGGTCCGGCCTCCGGTTGCACCGTTATAATAAAATGTTATGTTATCCCTTTTTACCCGACTGCGCGGCGCAAAGGAGTGGTAATGTGTTTATCAGCCTATGTATGTATTTAAGTATGTATGTATGTATGTATGTTTGTATGTTCCTTTGAAGCACTATACAGACCAAACGCCTGGGCCGATTTTTATGATTCACACGTCAATCGATTCCTCTTAGTCCGGCGAGTGTCACTAAAGACATGACGTTAATGAAAATTCAATATGGCGACTACTAGACGCCATATTGTGAAAATGAAAAAAATGAAAGTCAAGAAACTATGTCAAGTGGGGTATCATTCGATAGGTCTTTCAAAAATATCAGTGGTTTGGGAAGACCGTTTTTTGATTAAGTAAACCGTTCGTGACTTATCAAGCTTTAAAGTACCAATTTTCGTTAGAATCAAGTGTCCCCCCCTCTACCAACTAAACGCGGCAGTAGTACCTATATATTACGAAATTTAAAGGGAAACTATCACACTTAAGTGGGATTTACAACTCATAACTAAAAAGAATAAAATAAAAAAATTAAATTTAAATAAATCATAAAACCCGACTGCGGTAAAAAACTTAAGTTAAAAAAAACTGAAAAGCTAAAAACAAGCCCATTTTAAATTAAATAAAAGTTGGAAGCAGGCGGGACCCATACCATTTTTCTATTTTCAAACTCAAATAGGTCCCGCCTGCTTCCAACTTTTATTTAATTTAAAATGGGCTTGTTTTTAGCTTTTCAGTTTTTTTTTACTTAAGTTTTTTACCGCAGTCGGGTTTTTTGATTTATTTAAATTTAATTTTTTTTTGTACAGTCGGTTCGTGATAATCGTGATTTCGATATTTATTTGATTTTGTAAAGTATCCTTGCTTTGCTGGTTTCGGCACAGAATAGATCAGGATCTGCATTCATGGATTTCGTCGTAAAACGTAAGGGACATTACAGACCATAGACAAATAGACTTCTGTAACACGCCTTTGAGACCCTAGGATGCGCTACGTTGGATTCTCAATGCTCGACTCAATACCGAGAGGTGAAAATCCATTGCGCTATAAAAAAATCGCTTGTGCATACCTGGGCTAAAATGTCAAGTTGAAATAGAGAGCTATCGAGAGAATTAGATACAAAACATGATTGCCTCTTGAGTCTTGATATTAACTGAAACGTGATTATACACAACTTTATTATCATACAGTAACTGCGTCGTGCGTGACGTGAAAATACATCGTGTAGGTAACGTGTTTCGCTGGTACCTACCTATTGACAAATGACCTACCTATTGATAAATCTAGCACATGTTGCTGAGAGTGAGAGGTTATCTCATGTTTCGCTTTTCGACGTCCTCGTGAAAAGAGAGGGTTCTTGAATTGATAGAAATTATATAATCTACTAAAGTTCCCGAGGGTTGATTATGAATTCATGATGGCGCGAACGGAAACAGCATGGGAAAACCGGGGATACAGTCATACATAACTCATAACTTCATAAAATGTTGCCAGTGTAATAACTAAATTACTTCCCATATTTGGTTCTTTTAATGTAATGTAACCTATGCACTGAAGACCTCATTTGTACGGAAATAAAACCTCTTTTCTCCTAATTCCAGGACTCAATGTCTGAGCTCCGTGAGCTGTGCTACCCTGGCACCGATGTGCTGATGCTGTGCTTCTCTGTGGTAAGGCCTGAGACCTTCAGGTCTGTTGCTGAGAGGTGGACCAAAGCTGTGGCCAATGTGAACGCGCCGCTCATACTCGTCGGCACGCAGAGTGATCTTGCGCAGGATTCGAGAGTGCTGCAGACTTTGAAGGTGAATATCTGCTTCAGGTTTTAACATCAAGTCTTAAAATGTGTAAAAATTATTGTGTTCTAAGTTGAAATTTTCGTCGACTTTTTCTCTCGAACTGGACCATGTTTCATGAGGTTTTCCAAAAAATGTGATGCCTTACACACAATAAATTTAAAAAGACATCGAAATAATTAGAATTTATACCATTTTTCAGGGTCGTGGGGAGCACGTTGTCTCAGACTTCGAGGCAAGAGCATTAGCAACTAAAATCAACGCAGTCTACATAGAAACCTCCGCGAAGACCAGGAAACAGTTGAAAGATGCTTTCGACGCCGCCATCTTGGCGGGGTTGCCAATTAGACACGGAAAAAAACCTTTTTGGAAGAAACTATTATGTTTAAGTTAAAGTATTTTTAGAAAAGAATGGACTATTTTATGAAAGCCTATTTGGAAAATTGTTGTGTACAGTGTAGATTTGTTGCTTGGGAATAAGAGATATATTAAAATCAAAAGACGGAGGAATTTACCAGTTTCGTACATTGTTATTCTAATATGAATATTGAAAACTAGCAAGCTTTAAAATGTAGCGATTCTGTGTTCTATCGTTGTTAGAGATTTTAATTGTGGCTGAATGAAATTATATTGACTCAATGTTTGTTTGTGAAAGATTAGAAATTTTTGCGTGTTTTTTTACCTTGTTTATGCGTTACCTACAGGCTGTTAAGTTTTTATTTGAAAAACTATTCTCTAACTTTTTCGAAGTGCCTTCTGAAGATGCTTAGCATGCTTCAACGTGTATTTGCTATTAATAAAGTGTCAGGAAATTATTTAAAAAATAAATTGCTGCTCTAAAAATAAAAATGAACTCTTTGTAGAAACAAAGAAAAATGTTGCGTGCGCTGATATTTTTGCAACGACTTTCAGTTATTTCAGCCTGTTATAAATACGTCGTACGATAAAGTAGGCTCTTATTAATACTTTACTATGCAGCAATAATAGGTACGTCTTTGTGAACAACTGCAAGGCTTCTCTAATACCTTGGCCTACATCAATGGATCGATTGAAGTAGCTACCATAAAGGCTTATAGCTTAGGTATCGAGTTTAGATATTCTTGGATAATACAAATATAACACAGCTCTATTTCTTCAACACAACGATTTATTACAAAGAACTGTACAGCACAAAAGTTGATTATAGTTAAAATATATATTTTGAATAAGTCTCAGGCTATTTTAACACTGGTAACATCAATAGGCTGCATAGAAAAAAAAAACGTAATATGGAGATACTTTCTATTCGCATTAACCATATCTACACATGTATGATGTACTAAATGTTATGTACAGTAGGAAATAATTAGTTTTAATTATATGATAAGCGTTATAAGTGTATATACGGATAATTATTTTAATGTGGTTTTGATACTCAACACGAACTGATAATAATATTTTATTATAATGAAAAGCTGTTTTATTTGTCTTTACTTAAACTTTATACCTATCCAACTGCATAGAAGATATAGAAATAATATCTTATAGATGAAATTCATTCTTAATGAAGTCCTATGGATAAGGAGCCTGTCGCACCGCCGACGATTAGCGAAAAGCGAGTAGAGCTAGCAACTAGAAACGAGTTGGCGAGCAGCGAGTGTGTAGTTCGGATAGTTTTGTGCGATTGCGCAAACGATCTGTACAAACTCCTCCCCGCTCCTCTCTTATTGCATATGACCACCATCTTCAATGGCGCTCTGAGCAACAACATCTTCCCGCAAGCGTGGAAAGAAGCCACCGTCATCGGTATCCCCAAGTCAGGCAAGCCCAAGTCTGAGCCCACCAGTTACCGTCCCTTGTCTTCTCAGTGTTCTTGGCAAAATTTACGGGATTCCATACTCTCTCTCGCGTGGTGGATTACGGCCCACTCCCTCTCACAGAGAGGAGGCCTGTGTCCCAGCAGTGAGAACATTATAGGCTGATGATGATGATGATGATGATACTCTCTCTAACTAGGTCGTGATTAACGATTTGTAAATATATAAATTAATATTTAAATGGGTGGACAAATTCTGTGTCTGCATAGCTATTCACAACCACTCGATATGCTTCCGTACTGTATCAAACATCGTAGGAGTCCTCTAAACGCTGTTCATAATTTTGTCAATTTTTAAATCAAATAGATGACCGCTATTCTTCTGACAGGCTATCTGCTGTCGAGGGCAAGGAAAATCAGGTTATCGAAATGTGTCACATTCGATACGATAGCTTGTCATATGGTTGTGAATAGCTATGCTGACCAAAACCGTACATACGGAAGGCATTATTTATGTTTTTCTAGTTAAAATTACATTGTCTAAAGAGTAAGGATGCGTAATTTTTGTTTTTTTGTGAAACTTATTTAGATATGCTAAGTTGTAGTTTATTAATTGAACAGTAGGTATGTAGAGAACCTGTCTAGGTCTTCCTGTAAGGGTATACAATCGTGCAAATTTTTAACAGGCCTACAAATTTTGAGATCGTATTTTGAATTTTGAAAACATCTAAGTATTAATGTCATTAATAAATATGATAAATAAGATAAATAAAATAGGTCCTAAAATTAGCCCTCAAGCACTCCAAAGGTATCACTCAGGGTGCTCATTTATCACAACACTCTTGAGTCCTACCTATTAGAAATATAAACATAAGAAACGAACCATCCCTAAGTATTTAATAACATTCAATGCAATCTTATGCAAGAGAAGCTGATGGTCAACCTTGTCAAAAGCTTTTCGGAAATCAGAATATACGTGGGACACTCGGAAAGTTTATTTTGGTATAGTATCAACTTGAACACGAGAGACCGTGTTGTTGAACAAGTTGTTCACAAAAGTTATCAGGTTGGTTGTAATTGACTTCTTTTGACGAATCCATGTTGTTGTTGAATGATAGTATTGTGCAGTAGCGGGTATACTTTATCATGAACAGTTCCTCGAAAACCTTTGACAAAGCTGACAGTACCTATTGATTGATATTGGATGATAATTCACGACATCATCCTTAGGTCCCTATTTGTGTAAAATGGGGTTACTTATATTTTCAAGTTTCCATGCTTGAGGAAAGCAACCTTGAGAAATTGTACATTTCCTCGTTTGCGGTGGGACAGGTGCCTAAAAATATATGAGTATACAAGAAAACAAATTCAATGCTTGAAACTAGTATAATTTGAGAGTAAATAAAATGTATATTTTACCTACAAACGATAATAAATAAATAATAAATACTAATTAAATACAAAAATACGCCTTTTATCTAAATACTGCAGTCTATACAGGGTGATTATTTATTTGTTGATTAGCAACATTTTTCTGTAGATTTCAGAACGAGTGCGCAGTGGCCTGCCATGGTAACGTTAGCTTTCTGTACCTTTTCCCTGTAACAATAAAAAAATCAATTTAATGTCTAAGTACACCGGTAGAAGGATCTTTTGGCGCTTGAATGACGTTGGCAAAGAGGCGCTGTTGGTAAAAATTTGTGCATTTGTTTTGTATAATGTCACTTGGAATGTATTAAAAAATCAAGATGGCGGCGTTAGTTCCGATTTTGGTCACGTGTCTAAATAACATTGTTGTTGTTGTTGACATCACTCGATATGTCGTAGTTATATTCCATCACTTCCTATATTATATTAGCGCACTATACTAAGTTCCTATGTAGGCACTTATGGCAAGATCCACAGATCGCACTTTAACTTCACCTTGCTAAGTAGAGTTTGTGTTTCATACGAATATAAACCTTAACATTATGTATTCAATATTCATATTCGTATGAATGTTCATATGCTCACGGATTATACGAACATGAACTTTGGAAATTTAATAACAAGGTAAGGTCGTTATTCGTGTAAATCTTGCTCTTACTAGATATAGTAACATAGTCTCTTACCCTTTTTCCAGTGAGCAATTGATACCAGAGGCTCCGACTTGTAGCTGCTGGGGCAGCAGATGCATGGAGCTGAGGTCAACCGCAATCTCCTTATCAGATAGATTCATGACACCCACGACCACAGGGTGGCCGGGCAGTAATCTAAATGTAAAAGTTCAATATTAAAACTGGAAAAAAACCGCTGCATGCTCATCATTTTGTCGCTGCGATGTGGTGTGCGTGTGCCATATCATAACCATTCCATTTCAGGGAGTAAATTTAGTAAATTATGTACCTAGCAACAGCCAACACGAATTCGCAGAGCGCTCGCACGTCCAGGTCACCGGAACGGACAGCCGGGAGACGTTTCAACGCAGCCACGGCCTTGTAGAACTGGAAATGTTTATTGTGTCTGTCAGTGTGACCCCGTTGTTCTAAACTACCTACGCAACGGATTCTGATTTGACATATTTTCTATAGAAAATCTGTCAAACCGCAATATTTATTTCTCAGACATAAATTATCTGAATATTGAAAAATCAGCCCTTAAATATAATGCGATGGGCTTAGGCTTAGATATAAAGTGAGCTTGAAATAAACTGTCGTTTCACGGGATTGTCACTATTAACAGTTTACTTCACCTAGTTTCGGGCTTGACGCTTAATATTATCTTAGCAGTAACTAGGTAAATAAAAATAGAATGAATAGACATCACAATCTTACCTTATAATGACTTTTTTTGGCAGCAATCTGAGCCGCCAAGTTAACAGACGCGTAGTTGTCAGCGATGGGGAGCCAAGTGGAGGCGCCATTAGAGAAGCCAGCATTCGTGGTAGCGTCCCAGTGGAACGGCGTGCGCTCAGGGTCGCGGCTGCTCTTCCAGTAGTTGACAGGATCGTCGGTGTTGCAAGCCTGAGGGTCCTTCGTATCTTTCCAGCTCACGTGTCCGTCTGTCATGCCGAGTTCTTCGCCCTGGAGTTAATATAAAGGCTTGAATGTCAGGACTGGGTGAACGGAGGCATGAGTTCGAATTTTAACATTGGACCATAGACGAAGTGACTACGTAAGCCCACTCCTATCTCAAGCAGTTTCAGCTAAGTTGGAGAGGAACACGCATTTAAAAAAAAGAAGCCCTTAACAATGGCAGCCAATGGCGTGGCGGTAAACGACTGAAGTAAAAACGATTGATAATGATACTCCTTAGATTTTTGGACTGTTTACCTGATAGGTGATGGTGATTCCAGGGAGGATGAGGGCCAACATGTTCATCGCGTCCACTCTGTTGACGCCGTACCTTGAGGCCAGGCGACTTTGATCGTGATTGCCGTTCTGTAAGTACGTTGATACTGTAATGTTATATTTCATGAAAGCGGTTTTCCGTTAGCTTTATGGTGAAGTATGAGAGAAATCATGAGTCAATTTGAAGATGGTAAGTAGATAAATCAAGATAAGTTACTCACTCTTTCTCTCTCTTCATCACGGGCTCTTGAATCAAGAGTCTATTAAGCATAGTAGTAACATAGTATACTTTATACTGTGGTAGTAACATAGGTAAGTTTATTTACATGAAGAAAGTGTTCTAAGATAGAAATTAAGATACATACCACCCAGTTTGCAACATTCCCAGTTGGCATATACGTCATCCACATATCAATCTTCGTTTTAATATCCCTTGCGGTTGACTTGTTGGACAGTTCCCCGAGGTACACGAAGTTGAAGGGAACGGAACCTTTCCGGGTGTTGTTTCCGTAGTACTGCATCATCAGGGGTAATTCGGTGTAGGCTTCAGTCATCATGATCTTGGACTCGTTGTGTTTCTCCGTGAATTCGTCAAGAACTGCCCTCCAGTCGTAGATGAGGTCGTACGTTTCTTTTTGGTCTCTGGAGTAGGTGTGGGTTAGGTAGTCATAGTCCTCTGGAGTCTTTCCGGCCTTACCTGTAACGAAGTAAAGGAGTTCTCGATGCTCATCAAACAGAAGTATGGCTTATTTTACGAAAACTATTTGAACGATAAATTAGGATCTTTCTCGCAAGTGCCTCTCTATTTCAAGGATTTATCAAGCAGTCCTGGGTTGAAACCATCATCGTTATACGTAGGTAGAAGACAATATTCAGCAGTTTCTGGTAAAATTTCACTTCAACTTCCGAAAGATATGTGCTTGGTTAAAAAAGGAACTGTACTATCTTCGTATCAGAGACAAAATTTATTTTGCTATGCACAAACCTGAGAGTGGTTCATCAGGGTACCGTCCGTTAAACTTGGCTGGGTCCACTTCATACAACATGTTAACTGCGTCAACGCGGAATCCAGAAACACCTTTTTCCAACCAGAATCGAAGAACATCCTACAAGATTACATTTTTTATTATTATTTGTATTCAGTCTTTTAGGGTTCCGTAGTCAACTAGGAACCCTTATAGTTTCGCCATGTCTAATGTCTGTCTGTCCGTCCGTCCTCGCTTAATCTCTGTGACCGTTAGCACTAGAAAGCTGAAATTTGGTACCAATATGTATATCAATCACGCCGACAAAGTGGTAAAATAAAAATTGGAAAAAAATGTTTTATTAGGGTAGCCCCCCTATATGTAAAGTGGGAAGTGATTTTTTTTTAATTTCAACCCTAACGTGTGATATATTGTTGGAAAGGTATTTAAAAATGAATAGGGGTTTACTAAAATCATTTTTTGATAATGTCAATAATTTCGGAAATAATCGTTCCAAAAGTAAAAAACAATGTGTCCCCCCCCCTCTAACTTTTGAACCATAAGTTTAGAAAATATGAAAAAAATCTGAAAAGTAGAACTTTATAAGGACTTTCTAGGAAAATTATTTTGAACTTGATAGAAACAACAGTTTTTGTACAAAAAGACAAAAAGTTGTACAAAATCATTTCTGGACTAACTTCGTAGTATAATCGTATATGCACATTATTTTTTAACTTCGTTTACATATTTTATTATCCTGAACGTATCTTTTTTCAAACAAAAAAAGAATTATTAAAATCGGTTCTCGCAATCCAAAATTACCACCGAAAACTTCTGGCACGTCTATGTATTAATTAGTAACCCAATTCCCCGAGAGATGGCGCTGTAGGTACTTATTACATTGGGTCGGGTATTATCGAATTGTACGTGGGAACACTTATTGTGACGGACGGGAAACTACGGAACCCTACACTGAGCGTGGCCCGACACGCTCTTGGCCGGTTTTTTTGAATTCCTTTTGTGACGCGACGTACCTTCATCTCCTCGCGAACTTTCTCGTTGCGGAAGTTAAGATCGGGCTGACCAATGACGAACTGATGCAAGTAATACTGTCCCCGAACAGCATTGTACTCCCAGGCACTCTTGCGGAATATACTGATCTGTATAATGTAAAAATATACTTTACAGTTGGTCCGCATATGGTACAAAATTGCAGGCTTTAGTCTCTCGATGCCTTTGAACTTACCCAGTTGTTAGGAGGTCCTATATAGTCGGGGTTCTTGTGGTCAGGCTTGCCATGAGCCCAGATGTAATAGTCAGTATACATGGGATCTCTTTGAGCTGACTTGACGAACCATTCGCTCTCGTTGCTCGTGTGGTTGGGCACGTAGTCTAACACCACACGGACTCCTGAGGAACAGTCGGCCGCAATGTAAATTCAAGAAAATTAATTGTTAAGCAAATTCTTAAATTATCCGTATATAGTTACTCAACGACGAATTGACGTTAGGTGCCAATTTGCTTAGCAATTTATTTCCCTGACTACATGATAATTTGGCAGCGCCGTAGCAATAAGGCCGTTTTTTAGTTGATTCAAGTGGTATTATCACTTGAACCAACTAAAAAACGGTCTTATCGGCCGAAATGTGTATAGTAGACCGTACTATGTACCTACCTACTTGGTCGCTTGGTAGCCTACACATATGAATCATTTAGCAAACTAAAACAGAATTACATTATTTCCTCTATGTTTGCTTACAATAATCAGTTGCCAGGCCTTCCAATTGTGAGCTGTAACGACTGCGACAATGGCTACCAAACGCCGGAAGACATCATTATGTCGTGCGACGATTTTATCACCCACTGTTGTCGCAGACGATGCCATTTAAGATCGGATAAACAATGTCGTTTAAGTACTACTATTACAAGAAATATAAACATGTATAGGTACGAATCCGAACCATTAAAGCAGCTACTAACTATAGTTGATTTTCATCGTTTCCCGGAATTCTACTTTGTGGTCACGAATTTACCTAAAACATTTTTGATTTTCGGACTAAGGCAAACGGCAATCCCATAGATATATGAAAGAAGTTCTGTTTTTTACATTTCTTTGGGCAAGCCTGGTCATTGCCGCTAATAGACATCCGCAATACCTACTTATGTAGTTAATACAAGACAGCGAATCTGCATTTCACGGCTTCAGCTCGGTCTCATATTGTTTGCCTATAATTAGGTACCCACAGCAGCGGCGCTGCTAGGGCTGTCTGCCTAGCGTTTCACCAATAATGTTAGCATCAGCTGTCTATGTAATAATAATCCTATTATTGTCCTAGTGCAGGGCAAATACCTCTTCTCATGAAGAGATGGCGAGAGCATTAATTACCATGCTTGCGCAAGAGAAGCGCCAGGATAGCCCGCGAACTTAAAATTTTTCTTACGTTTTTTGCAATTACACACTAACCCCTGCATAGTGTCGGGTTTTTGAACAAAATATAGTTCGCGAGCGTAACAAATAAGTATGTATTTACAGAATTATGATCATTAAAATCATCAATACAGCATTCTGTATAGTCATATTTGTGACGGCCGCGAATCATATTTAAATCAACATACATACAACCGGACAATTTCCACACGACGTATTCTTTCACTGATGTCAGAAAAAACACACTATTTTAAAAAGAAGATGGCTAATTTGGAATAAATTTTACCTAATTTCTTAGCTGTTTTCATGAGCTTGTCGAAGTCATCCATGGTGCCATACTCTGGGGCTATCTTCCTGTAGTCCGCTATATCATATCCGAAGTCATACATAGGCGATAGGAACATGGGGGACATCCATATCGCATCGATGCCCGTATCTTTCAGGTAAGGTAGCTTCTGGGTTATACCTGTTGAAAAAGTTGCAGGATGTAATTGTGATCGCGGTTCTTACTACTCGTCTCTTACCGGTGGTTTTCCCAACTTCGTAATGGTGAAAGACTACAACATTAGGATATTGACAACAACAAAAATACTAGCCAAATAAAAATTGCGGTCGGGACACCGTCGATACTCGCACGCACATACACTCGTATCTATATAAGAGATAGAGAGAGAGACAGAGAGAGATAGATTTTTGAATGATGTGAATACACGTTTTTAATACAGAGTCAGTGGCGGCCAACAGGCTGAGTAGGCTGGGGCGGCAGATTTTAGGGCCGGCAAATTTGGGGTTAACAACTTTTTTTAATGTCTTACTGAAATTAAAAAGATTAATATTTATACCTATACCTATCTACCTACCATGATTTTTGTAAAGAATAAACAAAGTGAATGCTCAAATTCAGGCTTCTACCGTAGATTTGATCACAGTTGCCGATCTTTACAAATCTCTTTGCAAGTTTTTCGTAGCTGAACGTGAACATTTTAAGTATTTTGAAGAAAAGGCGATGGAATTAAGCGTGTCGAAGCAGTACACAAAAGACATGGGACATAATTGTAGATTTCGATAGAGACGGCAAAATTTGAATAGCCTACTGGCGGCAAATGTGTAAATCCGCCACTGTACGGAGTCATCTAGGTAGGTAATATAAGTGGCTTCAGCACCTCGAGAACCATGAAAACTATCTCTAATATATCTCTCTATCTCTACAGGAAGTTGCATGGAGGAGCCGTAACACTTTTTCGCTAAGTGACGATTTCTGCCGGTTTACTTCTACCGTAACTCGCAAGCCGCGTTAAAGAACTTCCTTCCAAAAACTTCCCATAATTATGAATTCAGGGCAAACTGGCAGTAGCCTCAGTTTCCATTTTCCACTCAACTGGAACCTGAGCCAAAAAGATGGTGATGCGGTGAAAATGCCTTATCAAACAAAACTAAAAGAAAACACACACTCGTATATAATAAAAAGAGATAGATCGAGAGGAAGTCGCATAGAGGGGGCATTTTCCTTACGTGATGTGGAAATTTCTCTACCAGTCAACTCCTACCGCAAGCAAAACATCCTAGATCCTGATCTACTAGGTATCAACCTAGTAGATCAGGATCTAGATCGTGACTTAGTGTCGATTCACATCTGACGGAAGATGCGTCGGGCGTAACTTCGATTGCGTATATTTATTCGCTCGACGCACTAACGCATCATCGGTTAAGTGTGAAAGGTTGAATGTTTTCTCATAATAATTGTCTGTTCTGGCGTTACGCGACCGATAATACGCGACACATCTTCCGTCAGATGTGAACCGACCCTTAATGCTTGCAGATTTTACCCATAGATAATGACTGACGACTATATTATTGTACTTGCTCAGGTACCTACCTATAATTTACATTTGTAGCCTCTTTATATCGGAACGTAGGTACTACCTATCTACGCGAGGCACATTAAAAATATTGTTCCTATGAGTGACTACAATAGAAATGTATTTCTATGGTAAAAAGAAATTATTTCATATATCTATGGTGACTACGAATCGAGTGGTCAGGTAATAAAAAAATGGGCAAGTTTAATGTTATGAGTTGACGAAGACTTCTTAGGTGTTATACGCGAGTATGTACAAACATATTCGTACAATAATGAGCATGGCAGCGTAAGGAAATTTCCAAGAGATTATAATTCGCTTATAAATAAGGAAGATCTGTAGGTAATGTTGGACTTGTGATGTATCCGCGACGATTGTTTTTTCGCGCAATTGATTATATCATCTTTCGGTATTGAGCTGAGCATTGAGAATCCAACAGAGTGCATCCCAGCACGTCAAAATACACTGTTGGATTGCAGTGTATTGAAAATTCAAGACGTGATAAAAAATCGCCCGTGGGCGTGGGAGCTTAGACGGGCTTAGGGTATTTCCTGAGCCTTTGAACCATGGTAGAGGGAGAAACCATGATAAAGATGTTTTGTATTGCAAATTTGGGTACCTACAGTACATGGTGATATAGGTTCAGACATATTTTATCAGTAGGCATGAGATAGTAACAAAATTATAAACTAATCCGATAAACTGACGTAGGGCTATGAGTGGCAAGATATGTTAAACGTACGACGGTAAATGTTCACAAAAAAATTAGGCACAATTTCCGGTAAAGTCTCCCATAAACAAACTGTCCTGCCAACATAGACTTACTTATGGTGCTAAAATACACAGACATGAACGCTGAAATGACATGAAAGAGACTGTCCACCGAATAGCACTAAGAATTTCTTGTCAGGAAAACCAACAAACCTTTTTTTGCTCTACCTGGCTTTTGAAACTGGGGCCATACGGTCTAGAGCCGTATAGATAAGCTAGACACTAGGCAATCGAGGCAGTTGCTATTATAAGAAACATGTGAAGATAAGGGCACGTTCAGGTCATCAGAGCTCAAGTGTCAGGCTGCATCTGTGTAAGTGCAATTGTGCACGTCATGTTATTGTGATGTCAATATCATATAATGAGAATTTACTGCACCAATGTTACTTTCCTATATTTATACAAATATTCCATTAATAATTATTGCATTATTGTCACGAAGAATTCCTTCCATGAGATTCTTCTACACATACAACGTCGGTTTTTTAAGTTTAAAATAGTTTTAACTAGTTCTTAACTAGTTTCGTCAATACCAGTCTCCTTTATTATAATAACTCAAAACTCATATTTGATGAAATAACTGATCGAGGTCCGAACTGCGCGAAGAAGCGATATTTAGAGAGTTTTTCCCTCAGATAAAATGAGCAACCGAAACTGCACAGGCCACACGGACAACCTGAAAGGCTAATTAGACATCTATAGTTTGAATAATAAGTTAATTTAAATGGTTTTATGTCAATAGGGTACCATTAAGATCTCCGATCCCGTCTCCATTGCTATCCATGTAGGAGCGCGGGTATATCTGGTAGATCACGCATGAATTCCACCACATGTCGACGCACGAGACACTTGCCACCGTCGCAGCAACCACAAACAGCGTTAACACCCCCATTTTGATTTACTACAAAAAAAAAAAGACATAGGTAAATAACGGCAGTGAGCAGGGCTTGGCCTTGCTCGCAGAACAGGTGGCTGATAGGGCCGAAAGTTTCTGGAGTGGCGAGCGCGTACAAGAAGGCGTAGCGTTAGGCGTCCCACAAGGCGGACCGATGACCTTGTGCAGGCCTCAGGAATCCGCTGGATGCGAGAAGCATAGAACCGGCCGAAATGGCGATGCTTGGGGGAGGTATATGTCCAGCAGTGGACGTCTTTTGGTTGTAAGTAATGACGGTGATTAAATAACTACAGAATCAGATACAGACCTTGTGGTTTTAACTTTTAAGATAATTTACTAACTCCTCTAAACTTTACTAAGCCTGCCGAATTGCACTTTTGACTTAAAACTCGTATCGCATGGTTGGACAATCCATCGATTCGAAAGGATCTTATAAAAACTTTTTACAAAAAAAAAAAAAAAACAACCGACTTCCAAAAAAACACTACTAAGTGAAAAGTACCTAACTTTAATTTCGGAATTCGTTGGGTTCGCGTTTTCGTTGTTTGCCACCGACTTCCGAAATTAAAGTTATTTTTCACTTTGTAGTCTCTTTTTTGGAAGTCGGTTGTTTTTTTTTGTACTTAAAAAAGTTTTTATTTTTCACTTTTTAGTTGTACTTACCCCACACAAATTCGTATAACATTCTTGCTATGTAAATACCAGTGACAGGAAGTCATTATAACATTATCAACATAAACTAAGTGGCAAAAATACGTATTATTGAAGCTAACTCAAAAACTACCGAAGAAAAGTTAATAAAATTTATATAGGACCACCCCTGGGGCATACCCTATCCATTACAAAAAGAATTTTGGAAATCGATTTACAATTGAGATCGATTACAACGGAGATACCTACTTATCGCGTAACAAACATACAAAAAAAAAAACTTACATTCGAATTGAGAACTTCCCTCCTCCTTTTTGAAGTCGGTTAAAAATTAAATAATATAGGGGTCGAAACGAAATTCTAGTTGCAAATCTAGGTAGTGGCCATAATGTATCTGGCCGTGACTACTTACTGAGAACTTGTAAGATATGATCGACGCGAATACTCTGACTTAGGACTTAATTTTCTTAAAATTACGTGAAAAACCAACCTGCAATCACCGCAGCTCCGCGAATAATGCAGAGTGCGAAGGCGACGACACTTTATAAGTCAACATCCAAGATTTTTGTTGTGATAGTACATCAAATTGTTCGCTCCAATGTTATCTTTCGCTGCAGAATTATTTCTGATTGGTTCTCACTGGGATCCCATTATGTGAAGTCTTAAGTAAATATTTTATACCGGATATGTCAGGATTGTTTGAGAAGTGAAGTGATCAACTGTTTTATTATGGTTCGCATCGTGTTGGGCTAACTGCTACAGGTAGGTACCTAATCATGTGTAGTCAGTCAGCTGGACATGACCACGGAAAGTTTCATTCCAGTCAATACTTTTTAGTACTTATTTGAAGGTGAAGGACTGTCAGCTGGCTAGAAGTGCACAGTGGGTTGTTTAGTGCAAAAGATTATGTTGATCTTCTAAACGTTGCGGGTCGTTGCTCGTTGCAGGTACATCACGCCTGTTTGCCCGTGACAACTCTGCCAACCCCAGCAGGCCAGGTATGTTGCATCATCATATCAGCCGAAAGACGTCCACTGCTGGCCATAGGCCTCCCCCAAGCGCCCGCCACTTCGAACGGTTCTGTGCTCCCCGCATCCAGTGGATTCCTGCGGCCTTCAACAGGTCATCGGTTCTATCCGACAGCCTATCTGTGCTCAAAGCTTTAGAGAGCAAACAAACTAACAATAAGCTAATTTTTGAGTGCCATTTAGCCCTGGAGAGTCTATTGACGTTCAATCGAATTACCCTCCAATGGATCAAAGGGCATAGTGGATCCTTGGGCAATGATGCTGCAGATGAACTTGCGAAGAGAGGCTCTGACATGAAGGTCCTAGGCCCATACCCACTTCTCCCTCTGCCTTTCTCACAATTTCGTGCATGGATTCGCCAAAGATCGACCGAACTCCATAACAACAGATGGTCACGGGTAACAGACTGTAGACAGTCAAAATTGGCTTTACCAATGGTACACCCGCGAATAACTAAAAAAACTTCTTAGCCTAAGTAGAAATAAACTCAGAGAATAATAATAGGTACAATTACGGGCCATAACCCTCTTAACAAACATCTTTTTAACATAGGCGCCACAGACAGCTCCCTTTGCAGGGGCTGCCTTGACGCCGAGGAATCAGCCGCCCACGTCATCCTAGAATGCGAGGCTGTAGCTTCTCAATGTGAAGAAATCCTCGGAACAGTGAGGTCGCTCCGTGAAGCCTGAGAAGCTCCCAGGAAGCTTCTGTGCTTCTGGATGGAGTTAGGCTGGCTTTGTTAGCCAGAATCCCCACGCACAACGGACCAAATGGGAGTCTAAGTGCGGCCATCATCATCATCATCATCATCATCAGGTCATCGGTCCACCTTTTTGGACGCTTCCCAACGCTACGTCGTCCGGTACGCGGTCGCCACACCAGAACCTTTCGGCCCCATCATCTCGATATCTGTTCTGCGAGCAATGTAAGTCTTGTACCCAGCCCACTGCCACTTAAGTTTGGCAATTCTTCGGGCTATACCTACCGGTTACCTTGGTTCTCCTACGGACTTAGACAGGAATGTTAAAGTTCATTGTACCTAATGAAAGGCGAGCAATGCACCTCAAAAAAAATTTAGGCCCCTAATTAAACTGCCTTAGAACATAACTATTACATAACACACTTTCAATTACAATCATTTTGAAGTATATTGCTAATCCATTGCTTCATATGTTCTATAAATTTGTGGGCTCAACAACGTGGATAACGCAATGAATGTTGTTGAACTGTCAAAATGAAAGCCATAGCTACTGATAGTCCGACTGAGCGCGAGCGAGCGCTACTTCCGAGTTAGATTTCTTACGTTGGTTTTCTAGGTTGTGACGATTGAGTAATAATAAAATAAAAGTTATTTTGATTTGTCCAATTTAATTAAAATGAGTAACCAGTGTGAAAATCAAAGAAAATACCTTTTAACTTATAATTATTTCACTAACTTACTAGACTAATGAGTCTAGTAAGTTAGATAAACATATTACTATATCGTGCTAATATCATAGTTATATTCCGAACGGACGCCAGCACATCAAGCTACCCCAATCTGTCAGATTTCTTTGATAGATTTTTAACTTTACAACAAAGTAATAAGATTCATATTCAATTGGGAAAATTTGACAGATTGGGGTAGCTTGATGTGCTGGCCTCTGTACCTAACTATACTATGGTATAATTATTAGCTATATCCCTAGGGATATAACTATATTACATCTTCAACCAGGGATCCCTTCTTTTCGCATAATGTTCTTTGTCCTAATATACTTTGGCATAACGATTTTGCCACAATTTGTTTTGGCATAATAATACTTCGGTTTATTTTTTTAGGCGTACATTTTATGTTGGCATAATCATCTTAAAGACTAATTTGTTTTGGCATAAATTTGATTCGCATAATACTAAACGACGTCAGGGGCACCCCGAAGTTCGGTTTGGTTAGGTTCCTTTAAACCCTGCAGACAGAAATAGAAGCCCCGCGTAGCGGGGCTCCGTCGACCTGACGTCGTTAGAAATAAAACGCTCATGCTAAATTTTATGCTTTAGAATTTTTTTGCCATCTTACTGCGACACATACATCCATACGCCTATATAATTTTGTATATTTGTTTATTATAAAGCATTCCAATAATATTACATACATACGTGTCGAATAATGATAACCTCCTTAGTCGAGCTGGTTAAAAACATCGAACGATGTTTCTAAACGGAAACTCATAAAATGACATTTGGGTTGGCCCACATACTTGATGACTTGACATTGACACTGACAGGCACAAAACAGCCCTTAGAAACATCGCGCCAAGTTTGTGTTAGTTGTGTTTTTAGAATTAGATATTTTTTATCATTATTATTGTAAAAGCAATGGCAGAAGGAGAACACTACGACGACGTAGACATATCGGATATAATTGACGAGTCGGAGCACTACCTTGAAGCGGACCATCAACATGCGGAGCTAACAGAACAGACCGACTCGGAAAACATAAACACGATACAGGATTCAGATTTATTAAGTTCTGAAGAGCATACGGTAGACGAGAAGAGGCCTCAGGTGCAAAATAAGACCGAGGTCATACGCTCCACACGGCTACCAATTGCTAGGATTAAAAATATTATGAAAATGGACCCAGACGTCAGCGTAGTATCCGGAGACGCTGTGTTCCTCGTTACTAAAGCTACAGTGAGTACCTATACAAATTATTTTTATAGTGTCTGGTGCCCCAGAACTCATGCTTGACTTGGAGGGAAGCAGAAACTATTTCACAATCCTATTATATAGTCCACATCAATGCGCGTATTTTGCGCACGGGTGGGAAAGTCGATTTTTCGAACCGCCCCAGCTGCCAGCAAGGCCAGTATGCCTTGGTGTTACTGACCATATCACAGAGGGTACCTAGGTCACCGAAGTACTTTGGCCTGTATGTGGTTACCACTGGGCAGTTTAGAAGCACATGTGCTGATATCTTGTCATCCTCCATTCTTGTAGGCAGCATTGCAGTGAGGGCATATTATTATAATATATCCCGGTAACATATTATATTCACATATTATAGTCCCTTTTTTTTTTCAGGAACTATTTCTAGAAACAATAGCCAAGGAAACTTATGCATATACAGCTACAAACAAAAGGAAAATAATAGCAAAGAAAGATTTGGACTTGGTCATCAACAAAGTGGACTGCTTGTGTTTCCTAGAAGGTGCCATGGACTTTTGATAGATCAGTAGAAGTTGTCATAATAAATGTTATTGTAGAGCTGCTTGTAAAGGGAACATCCTGCCAATGCCAGTACTTTTTAAGTTACACTTCCTCTGTGATATCTGTCCTGGGGACAGCAGCACTGTAGGTGACAAAAAAATGCTACACCTATTATTGTCTGTTCCAAAAGTATCTGATGTAAATGTAAACAAATGGATCAGAAAATGTATCTGTGGTTGCCAATTCTTAGAGCCACTTTATTGCAAATTTACAAATTGAGTGCTTTGATTTGATTATTTAAATACAAAAAGAAAAAATCAGCTGTGTCCTACATTTTATGTTCGCATAACTCGTCAAAATGTAGGGAACAGCTGATTTTTTTTTCGCGATTTCAGGTTGGTCCCATAGTAAAAGTTGTTCATAATGATGAGTACAATCTCCCATTTCGGTTTGTCGCATGTTTTCAATTTCACCCTGTATTTCTCTACTGCATCACATTCATTATGATCATTAGTGTGTTTTTACTTTCTTATTTTATTTTGTAAGTGAAAACAAATATAAATAATCTAAGAATAAATAAAATAGAATTATACTTCTTAAGTATTCCAATAATATCTGTCTTTTTTTTTAACAAGAGCATTTGCAGCACAGATACCTAGATAACGCAAGTATCACGATCTGTATGAAAACCAAGCGTGCCATTTTTTTACTACCTACTATGATGTCACAAGCACTATTTAGTCTTCTTCTTAGCGTGTCGATGGCAATCTAAATGTACTCGGCCCAGAATTCTATTTATGATGATGAACTATTTAGTGATGGGAAAATCAAATAGCGCCGTCTCGCCCTACACCCGGGGCCTAGCGCCAGCACTCACGCTCACCCAGCCAGTAGTACACAGGACGGAACACGAAAGTAGCGGCTTACGATTTTTATATGTAAGGTGCGATTTTTGGCACGCTAAGTAGTTGCTCTTGCGTTATCTAGGTGTATCTATATCTGTGATTTGCAGGTACATAATCATAAGGAAAAGAAACTGCCCCTTCCAATGGAGAAGATTGGGTAAAAAACACTATGCTTACTTATTTTCAGTTTTCTAGTCTTACATTTCTCTATGGTTTCGTCACGTCTGTCGGTCTGCCTGTCTGTGGCATAGTGTACACACATAATAGCACGCCTGCATTACCCGAGGGGTCGGGCAGAGGTGTGCCTAATATAGAACACCTCTTAAATATAACTGGTGAATGAGGGGCTTGTGGCAATGTCATAACAGCCGCACGGGTCGATCGATCAGGTTAAGCTACGTTTCCCGCAGTTGGTCCGTGGATGGGTGACCATCTTTACATACCAAGACCCTTCCGTGCCTTAGAAAGCACGTTAAGCCGTTGGTCCTGGCTGTCATTCGTGAATCTTTGACAGTTGTTACGGGTTGTCAGAAGCCCAAAAGTCTGACAACCAGTCTTGCCAAGGGGTATCGTATTACCCAGTAACTGGGTTGTGGAGGTCAGATAGGCAATCGCTCCATGTAAAATACTGGTATTCAGCTGCAACCGGTTAGACTGGAAGCCGACCCCAAAATAGTTGGGAAAAGGTTAGGCAGATGATGATGAATTAGCGAGTTATATTTAAATCCCATGTAATAGGGGGCGAGCCTATGGCCATAAACCGGGCACAATTCCAGACTCCGGGCTGCTGTTGAGTAATTTTTGATGGAAAAACCCAATACCACTTTGCCCGACCCGGGAATCAAACCCAGGACCTCACGCTTAGCAGTAGCGCTTGCGACCACTAGGCCAACGATGCAGTCATGCATGTACCATCGAGGAAACTTACATCTATACACCGTAAGCGCTATTCTTGCTTGCAGCGCTCGGCCGCTATAATAACGCTTGCTAACAGATGTTGTCATCGTGTGCACGGGATTTTGTTTTCAAATTGGGCAGATGTAAGTTTCCTCAATGATGTTACCACGCCTGGTGTGCCATGGACATGGTGTATCATACATAAATATTTATGTTATTACAATGAAAAAAATAATTAAAATACAATGTTTCTAATTTTTAACCGACTTCAAAAAGGAGGAGGTTCTTAATTCGACTGTATTTTTTTTTTGTATTATATGTGTTACGCGATATCTCCGGCAATTGTGGATCGATTTCGATTTTTTTTATGGATTCAGTATGCCTCAGGGTGGCCCCATATACAGGGTGAAATTGAAAACACGCGACAAATCGGAATGGGAGATTGTACTCATCATTATGAACAACTTTTACTATGAGACCAAGCCTGAAATCGCAAAAAAAAAATCAGTTGTTCCCTACTTTTTGACGAGTTATGCGAACATAAAATGTAGGGAACAGCTGATTTTTTTTCGCGATTTCAGGTTTGGTCCCATAGTAAAAGTTGTTCATAATGATGAGTATAATCTGCCATTTCGATTTGTCGCATGTTTTCAATTTCACCCTGTAATTTTAATAAATTTAGCTTGGGTAGTTTTTGAGTTAGCTTCAATAATACGTATTTTTTCCACTTAATATATTGATGATGTTATAATAACTTCCTGCCACTGATATTTACATAGCAAGTAGTGTTATAAGAATTTGTGTGGGGCACGCACGGCTAGCGGCTACACATCAAGTTATACATAACCAGTATAATCTGACATCCGATTGTACGAAAAACCTATACAATGCGAGGTCAGCTAAAACTAGAAATGTATAGCTTGATGTGTCGCCGTGTGTACAACTAAAAAGTGAAAAATAAAAATATTAATTGAATATTTTTTGCTCAATCGATAGGACTAAGGTAGTACTGCACCCTATTAACACACTTTCAATCACAAACTTGAATGATTTTGAAGGATATTGCTAATCCATTGCTTCATTTATGTTCGAAAATTTCTCTGCTGAACTACGTAAGGCGATTCTCACACTGCCCCGCATGATGCAGCGGGGCGCAGATAACGCACCCACGCGCGTGATTTTTTACATACAAATTCAATAAAAACGCACTCACGCGCGTGGAATTTGACTCCGTATCCCGCACACCGCTGCGTGAAACGCAGCAGTGTGCCAATCGCCTAAATGACGCAATGAATGTTGAACTGTCAAAATGAAAGCCAATGGTACAGTCAGCATCAAAAGTCGATTAACACTATCATTTTTACATGTTATTAAATTGACAACAACTTTTTTCAATAAACTGATTTTTTGCTTTTTACATAATAGACAAGAGGAAGTATATATTCTAAAAAAAATTCTTCTGCTGCAATTTTGAACAAATATTTTGATCAATAACTAAGATTATAAAAACTGAAGTGTTAATCAACTTTTGATGCTGACCGTACTGTTACTGTGGTACGCAATTGACAACATTTCAAACCTGACATGACCTTAAAACAAAAATACTATTTCTTTACTTTCGTATCCTGAGTTCAAATATATTTTTATTTTATTTTTTTATTTCTGCATTTCTGAGAAAAAAAATAAAAATCAAAAAACATGTGATGACGTCACATAAACGGCGGAATGAGGTAGTTACCTTTGCGCATTCCAATGTCTTTGATTGAAAACATTATATCAAACAAGACATGTCAATGTCACCTAAGAAGTGTTACTAGAAAACAACTAAAAAACTGAATTGAATTCAACAATATTTTTTCCTATCAACTCGACACGCTGCTTACTGTTAATATTATCAATTTTTTATTGATATTTCGCCAATAAAATGGATCCCAATGAAAAATATACGCCAATGACGGAACCAAAACAACGACTGAGACAAGTGACATCTAACAGTTTTTTGACGGGTCACAATAAAGCAAAGGTAATATCGCCATTCTACCGTCATCTGGCACTTACGTCTTTTTAGAATACACCGAATTTCAAAGTTAAAATTATGAATGAAAAGTACATAATTTCGAAAAACGAAAAAATATGGGTGCCCTAGATTTGAATTTACTTTTATATAACGTAATAATACATGCAGGTTAAAAATATGAAATGTTGTCAATTCTCCCGCTGTTATTACAAGACCAACTGACGTATGCTTTTTCTAGATAATAGCAAAATTACAGCAAAAAACAACAAATTGACTGCTACAAAACATTTATTTATACACAAAATTACAAAAATAACACCATTAAAAATTATAATTTTTCCCTAGGTAGATTAAAGGTAAAAAAAAAATTGATGATTAAAATTAATTTTTATTTTAACATAATATACATCATTTACAAAATACTCAACAAAACAGACTGATCTTATAACTTGTAGCGCTATCCACACATATCACGGACCTTGGGCTTAGTGTTCGTGTACATACATATTCTGAAACAGGTCCCTGGGGCTGTATTACAAACTGAATTCTATAATTTTTACAATGCGAGAGAGAGATGGAGGTATACTTGACCGATAGCATAACCCTGTCCCTTTTTCGCAATGGACTCATGATGGCATTATTACCTACTTCTAAATACCCCCCAGGTTTGAATATGTGAAATAGTTTGTTTTCATTATATACGATATGCATCAATCTTTTCCATCCTGCTGACGAGACACGGCCCAGAGGAACTGACGTCATATTTGTGGATAGACCCTAACATAAAATAGATAAATTATAACGTATATAGGTACAGACGCCAGCACATCAAGCTACCTGAAACCAAACCCCGGACACTCCATACAACGCTCGCAAAATAATTACCTACTACTACTACATTATAAAATGACGTTTGTATACGTATGAATGTGTGCGTGAGGTACTTGTGTAGTTGTGTTTGCGAGCGCTCTTGTTAAAGAACTGCGACGAATACGCCGAAGTGCGGGGTGAGGTGCGGTAACCGATGTTAGTGCGGGGAAGGGAGTGGCCTTTCTGTACGTAGTACTTTAAGTATTCTGTGCTGAAACTGTAAAATTTTTCCAATCAACTTTGAACTTTATGCTTTAGCGATAAAGTTTAAAATCTATTAAAGATATTTGACAGATTGTAGTAGCTTGATGTGCTGGCGTCTTTACATAGGTTAACAAAAGAAGTAACTACTTACCTACATTATAAAAGGCTTGATTTAGTTATTTGCCAGATTATTGTAGCCATACATAAATCATTGAAATAATAATATACAGAATGAATGGTGCTACGATACTAGTAGCACCGTTGGGTTTGGTACCGTTTCCTGTAGTGGTACCGTTTCCTGTAGTGGTACCACCACCATCGGTACCGCCTCCGCCAGTATCGGTATTGTTTGCCGCTGCAGTTTGCAATGCCATCGCACAGTTTGCTGACAGGGCAACACTGTTCCTTTGCACTATTGCGCTGTAACACACAATAAATCAAATATACATGAGTACCAACAAGATGTTCTGAGATTTTTCCTAGGATATATTTTTTATCGCCAACCCGTCTTGAACAAGCGTGGTGATCAATTTTCGTGCCTTCTCTGTGTGAGAAAAGGCCTTTGCCCAGCGGTGCGACAGTAATAAGCCTATTACTAAAGCTAGGCAGATTGATTGACCAGCCGGTCTTTTATCCAATTCTGTTGGAGTCGGCTTCCAGTCTAACTGAATACCAACATTTGAAATGGAGTGACTGCCTGCCTGACCTCCACAACCCAGTTACTGGACTGTGTAACACTGACTGACTGGTTGTCAGACTATCGGGCTTCTGACGACCCCTGACAACGACGAATGACAGCCGGGACCAAAGCCTTAACCTTTTAACCGCCCGACTTTATATCAGTCATCGTGCCCCCAGCGCCCGAAAAAAAAAAAAAACGAAAAATAAATACCGATGAAACGAGCTGTGATGATGTAATAATAATACAGATTAAACAAGCTGTGTTATTTGGTCGTATATATACGACTCTGGCGGAATGGACACGAAAATATTTGTCGGATTAATCCGACATAAGCGGTTAAAAGGTTAACGTGTTTTCCGAGGCGTGGAGAGGTGTCGGTATGTAAAGATGGTCACCCATCCACGGACCAAGCGCGGCAAGCGTAGCTTAACCTGATCGATGGACCCTTGCGGCTGTTATTACTCAGCCACGAGCTCCTGTATTAGCTTGGATGGTGTTGTTATTTTTTATGTCACAGACTGTCTATAGAAAGCTGTCAAATATTGTAAAGCCAAGTGTTAACGGTGAAATATGTAGTAAATATTAACACATGTAAAGTAAACGTTAAATCGGACTGATTAACTGAAATGAGAATTGGAATTGGTGTGACTCCTGCCTACCAGGATCTAAAAAGGGTACCAAATGGATTCCCCAGAAAAACCTCAATTAGGTATCTTAGAATTTAGAATGAATACTATATTAACCTAGAATAACTATTGAAAATGTGTATATAAATGATCTTACTTTGTGCTTTGTGCGCAATTGACTCCCGAGGCAACCACTCGCATCGTTTGGGGCACGCCGGCTATAGCATTCAGATTTAGGGTTGTCGATGTAGATGCCAAGTTTATTAATCCAACGACTGTAGGATCACTTGTGGAAGGCACCCTAAAGGAAAAAAAAAAAACATTAAATTAAGACAGATATTGTTATTCCTACGCAAGTACAGTCACGAGCACCAATATGTCAGCACTTTGCAATTTTCAATTGCGATTTTTTCGTGAAATGCAACGTTGAAATACGACACTTAACATAAACCTATGGGTTCGAGAATACTATTTTCGTAATAACATAAAATTTCATTCAAAAATAAAGGAGAAAATCGCCTTTGCATAAAGCCAAATGTATACATACTTTTACTTATAGACGTGACTGTACGCAATGAAAAAAAACGCTACCGTAGGTACTTTAAGTTTGCTCACAAGATGTAAATAAATATTTGTTCGGGAAATCGAACGCGCAACCAAGAGACATTCAGCCTTTGCGCCGCCGCCGGACGAGTCGCCGTACATGATGTTGTGAGGGGGGGGAGAGATTACTTAATTGTGATAAAAGGATGGAGAAACGGGGATAAGTAGGTTGATGAGAGGATCCCAATGTGTGTTGCTGATAGGGTACGCGTACCTTGTAACAACTAAGACGTCACTTGTAAGGGCAGTTGTTCCCAACGTGCCAGCACTCACCGCCGCAGAATGTTTTAAGGCAACGACATCCTTGTAAAACTGCAAGAAGGAAATATGACAGTCATTAATAATACTGGCTAGTAATTGACGCACTGCTGGGTATAAGACTCTACGTAACCAGAAGCATTTGGATATGCAGTTCTTATTTCGTGGTGAATGTCATCTGACAACTGCTACACACAGCGGTATAGGATTAACCGCTTCACTAAAATGTAACCGGTGAGACATTAATTTCAGGCTTCTGACTGTCCTTGAAACTGTCATATATTTACTTAATGCTCCATATGTCAGAACGACTTTCACGAGACGAGACGAAATTGGCATGAAAGGCGCTTCTTATGTACAATTTAAACTTAAATACCCTACCTTTTTTTATGGATGGGAAATACCCTACCTTGTAGTGACTCTTAGTTGCTGCTTTTTCGACTGCCACGTTAACAGTTCTGTAGTTACTTGCGACAGGAAGCCACGTAGAGCTGGCGTTGGAGAAGCCGGCATTCGTGGTAGCGTCCCAGTGGAACGGCGTACGCGCAGGGTCGCGGCTGTTCTTCCAGTAATTGATAGGGTCTTCGGTGTTGCACGCCTGAGGGTCCTTGGTGTCCACCCAGCTAATATTTCCGTCTGTCATACCAAGCTCTTCGCCCTGCAAATAGGGAATTTTATTTTGTAATGGTTTTGCGGTGACAATAATTCGAATCCTGTTACCCAGTATCTGGCTTGTGGAGGTCAGATAGGCAGTCGCTCCATGAAAAATACTGATATACAGCTGTATCCGGTTAGACTGGAAGCTGACCCGAACACAGTTGGGAAAAGGCTAGGCAGATGGTCTTGCTTGCGGTGACTGTCGATAGATTACGGCCGTCAACGAGTTGTAGATAACTATGTATAATTAGCTGCGCCCCGCGGTTTTACTCGCATAAATTTCGATCCCGTGGGAATATCGGGATAAAAAGTAAAGGGACAAATTTCATCTAAATCGGTTCAGGCGGTTTGAGCGTGAAGAAGTAACAAACATATAAACATACACACACACACACAAACTTTCGCCTTTACAATATTAGTGTGTAAAATTAGTGGGACGATCGGGAAAAAAAATAACGAATTCCCGTTCGTCCCACGACGGGGACAAAGTCGGTGGGACGAATGGGAATACACCATTAATTTAACTAGATTCTTACAATCGCGTTTGATTGCTAATGCATAAGGCAGCACTAGACTGTAATATCAACGGTCTGCCCAGTTGATGTGCCGACATTTCCAAAAAGGCGGTTAATACCGGGGTTATCGAGTCGCTGACACTTTGCCAGCACTATAATAGTAGATACCAGTCAAGCATAGGTATCTTTTGGATCACTGCGATTTGCAACTGCAACGTGGTGAAGTCTGAAGAAGCTGTAGTGTCTTGCGATACGCAATTCGGCGCATCACCAAGTTGTCTTTAGCGCAAATGGCCTTTCGCGCAAGTGTGCAAATAAATAATCCTAAGGCGCGTCGCCCACACGAGCTAGAGTCGAAGCGGCGACGAGGCGCGGGCGCACGTTTTCTATAGGAATAAATATAGGTATGTATATGTATAGGCGACATACCTATACTTATTCCTAAACAAAAAGTCGCGCCCGCGCCTCGTCGCCGCCTCGACTCTAGGTCGTGTGGGCGACGCGCCTTAAAATCTATGATTCCAAAACATTGTTCATCGTGTCAACTGAGTTGAGAAAGGCAGTGGAAGATAATTGTGGTGACCTAAGGATGCTTGTAATTAAATCTGCCGCTTGGCGACATGGTGCACGGTGGTAACACACCCCTCGTTCACCGGACGAGCCCGCACAGAAGCTCGGGTAAGCTAGAAAGGATAAGGCAGTGTTTAGCTTGCCTGATAGGTGATGGTGACTCCAGGGAGGATGAGCGCCAACATGTTCATCGCGTCCACTCTGTTCACGCCGTGTCTTGTGGCCAAGCGGCTGTTGTCGTGATTGCCGTTCTGTAATACACAGTAAATACTTAGAGGAACTGAAAATGCCATCCTGATCTTAAACAATATGATAGGTACAGAAAAGCTGCAATATTTGGGCGAACGTCATGACTTCATGATGGTTATAGAGAAAATTTTGGATTTATTCTAATTACTGAAACACCCGAACGTATCGTCTGTCGGCACTCCTTCGGGTTCGCCGAATATGAACTCGACGATCGCGTATTTGCACGATGATCGCATAAATTAGAACACGGCCCTACAGTTTATAAATTTGCAGAATGTCCCAAGACATTTTTGCGGTTGTGAGGATGGAGGCTAAAAGGTAGCTAAGAACTTACCACCCAATTAGCGGTTTTATTAGCTGGCATATTGCTCATCCACTTATTGACCACATCCTTCATATTAACCGCAGTTGACGTGCCGCTCAGCTCCCCAAGGAATACAAAGTTGAAAGGCATGGAACCGTCGCGGACCCCGTCGCCATAGTAACGCATCATCAGGTTCAAATCGGTGTAAGCTTCTGTCATCATGATCTTGGACTCGTTTTGAGCGAATTCTTCGAGGACCTCCCTCCAGTCATACACAATCTCGTACGTTTCATTTTGATCCTTAGTGTAGGGGTGACTTAGGTAGTCGTAGCTGTTTGTGTCGTCAGTATTACCTGAAGCCATGAGGAATGGGGGATTACTTAATATTATTTAGAAATAAATATTTTTGAAGACTTCCTAGAATAGACTCCCTAGAATTTAAATAGCTCTAGCTCTTTAAATAGCTCTTGTATCATTGTATGTAGGTAGGTAGTTTATTTTTCTGTCTAGCCATGTAAAATTATTCTTCTTATTATAGGTACCTACACCCTAAAGGTACTACTCTGTAGTTTTTTTTTTTTAACTTATAAGTACCTAAATTAACTTTATTTCATCCGCTAGCAGCAACAATAAACAATACTCGACGCACTCTCTTTAAACAAAATCCGATACTTGTCTACGCGAGGAGATTTAGACTTATATAAAAAGCTTCTTCTATTGAAAAGCTTCTTTGCTTGAGAGGGGACCTTTGCCCTGCTGTAGGAGCGGGTACCTACTTATTATCATTAAGACTGGAGAGGCATTGGTTTCCTGGCGAGTGCTTCTTACCTGAGAGTGGTTCATCAAGGAATGTGTCGTTGATTACCGCTTCATACAACATGTTGACTGCGTCTACTCGGAAACCGGACACTCCCTTTCTCAACCAGAATCGAAGCACCTCCTGAAAGATTTTGTTGACTTTTATGCGACATCTTTTAAAAGAGCTATCATGCGGGGTCCTAGAACAGCCTTGGCAAAGTGCCTGTACGTTAAGGCATACAAAGTTAAGATAACATAGCATTGGTCAATTTCAAAAATGTAATAACTTATATTGTTCTATAAACTTCTATTGTTATTGTGTAAACGTTTACGTACTTTCATTTCTTCGCGGAGCATCGGGTTGCGGTAGTTGATATCTGGCTGTTGAATGACGAACTGATGCAAGTAATACTGTCCCCGGGCATCGTGGTACTCCCAGGCACTATTGCGGAACACGCTGATCTAAACAAAAATTAAAAGAATCTTAGCCGCGGGGATAATCGACGTTTCGAGGGGACGGTAGTTAGGTACTACTGCCTTTATGTACAGATGCCAGCACATCAACCTACCCGAAACTGTCACATTTTCCCAATCAACTTTGAACCTTATGTTTCAATGATAAAGTTGAAAATCTATTAAAGAAATTTGACAGATTGTAGTAGGTTGATGTGCTGGCGTCTGTACAAACTTTGGATTTATTTATCGTATGTAAAAAGTTTACTAGCTAGTCGAACAGTAGACTGCATGTTATTTTAGAAATTTGTAACATTTTTATTTTGTAGGCTATAGGAATAGAATATGGTACGCACGCGGCTACACATCAAGCTATACATAACCAGTATAAGCTGAGTTCTGATTGTACGAAACGCCTGTACAATGCGAGGTCAGCTGAAACTGGAAATGTATAGCTTGACTAGCTGCGCCCCACGGTTTCACCCGCATAAGTCTCGATCCCGTAGGAATATCGGAATAAAAAGTATCCTATGTCCTTTCCCGGGAATCAAACTATCTCTATATCAAATTTCATCTAAATCGGTTCAGCGGTTTAGGCGTGAAAAGGTGTTACCTTTTCAGACAGACAGACCGACAGACAGACAGAGTTACTTTCGAATTTATAATATTAAGTAGTATGGATGTGTAGCCGTGTGTACTGGCTAGCTACACAGAACGCGTTACCGCGTAATACATGACATGACTTACCCAATTAGTAGGTGGAGCCCGACTTCCATTGACCATTTTGGCGTCGGCCCAGATATAATAGTCCGTATAGTTGCCTATTTTGTTTGCTGAATTCAGGAACCACTCGCTCTCGGTGCTCGTATGGTTGGGTACGTAGTCCAACACCACGCGAATGCCTATACGCCAGAGAAGTAGGTATTAGAACAACATCTTAGAAGTACAGCCCGATTCGAACTGCGTGAGGCTGCGTTTCCATCAGAAATGAGCGAGGATATGCGTAGCGAGGGATGTGCGTAAAACTAACCAATAACAACACTAGTTTAGCTCAAGCTATGAAAATGAAGCCATGTTATTCGAATCGTTCATTTCAGTTGGAAACGCAGCCTTATGGCGACTCTGAAGTGTGCTGCTGACATGTGGATTTTTTACTGCGCAGCCATTCGCCTCATGTTGCGAGCCGCCATAAAGATTGAATCGGGCTGTACCGGAGGCACGGCTGTAGGGGTTCCGTTGACTTAGCCAACATAGTGAAACAAAGTAATCCTAGCTCTATAGTATAATATCTACTTATTACGATAAGATTAAAACACTTAGCAAGTGTACAAACACTTGAAAACTAAGTGGAACCACGGTTTAATATTGGCACTGCACGTCGGTAAGTTGTACCGAGGCTAGGGAAAAGTACCTAGAGGAACACTATGTGGTTGTAGTTCGGAAGAGTTTCACAGGTCCGTATCTATGAGGTCTTTCACAGGTTTAAAAAGGTACTAGGTACAAATCGCTGGAATCATTGTGATTGAAGAACCGAGGAGACTGGCTACTCGGAACAAAATGGGGTAGTAAGCCGCACGTAACGTCAACAAAACCAGTACAAGTTGGCCTCTTATTCTATTGAAACTCCGCACTACGCTAGGCCAGCTCAAGGTTAAAGTGTTACCATCGAAGCGCGGTCTACTGTACTGTAGGCCGGCCGCTTAACTGAGACGTTGCCTGAGGTAGCTGCGCGGTGCGGGAGGGGTGTGGTGACGTGATGTGAGAGTTCAGTGATTCGTCAACTTGTGACAACTATCACCCCTCCCGCACCGCGCAGCTACCTATACAGGGTGTTACAGAAAGGGTATATCAATACAAACGGGTTTAAGAGTGTATCTCGTCTAGAATCTCTGTACAAAATTTCAGGTCAAAAGCAGTAACTTTGAAAATGCTTAATATTTTTTTTATTTCGATAGTTTATAAAATTAAATCATAAAAAACGTGTCACCGCACTACGAGGGTCATTATCCATTATCTGTAGTGTGTCTGTGCGCCTAGTACACGCACATCACGCCGCCGCGCGCCAGTGCAGCGCCGTGATGTCGAAATAAAAAAATAAAAAGCATTTTCAAAGTTAATGCTTTTGAGCTGAAATTTTGTACAGAGATTCTAGACGAGATACACTCTTCAACCCGTTTGTATTGATATAGCCTTTCTGTAACACCCTGTATTTATAAACGGATGATTTAAATAAAGACTTACCCAATCTCTTAGCTTCAACCATGAGGGCGTCGAAGTCTTCCATAGTGCCGTAGTCTGGTGAGATTGATTTATAGTCTGTTATATCATAACCGAAGTCGTACATGGGAGACTTGTAGATCGGAGACAGCCAGATCGCATCTACGCCCAACTCTTGCAGGTACGGCAGCTTTTGTTTTATACCTGTTCAAAATGTTATGTTTATTATCATTATCTATAAAAATAAATTAAATTGAAGTGTTTGTTTGTAAAGTCAAAATAAGAGCGATAAACTACTATGCCTATGAAAGTATAAGTAGGTATACTTACGGTAATTATTACAAAAAAACATTTTTTTTTGTCGACGTCTGTCTGATTGATCCGGCTAATCTCCGAAACGGCTGGACTGATTTTGATGAAATTTGGTATGGGGATACTTTGAACATAGGCTATTTTTTATCGACATACCACGTGGGCGAAGCCGCGGGCTGAAGCTAGTACGATTATTGCGTACCTACCAGCTGCAGCCCGCGGCTTCGTCCTACCTATATTGCGGCAATATACATATAATATTGTAGTTACAGGTTACAGTACTAACGTATAGCACGTCAGTATTGAATCAGCAACCGTACCTAAGTACCTATAGGCGTTTTATCTGTATCACCACGTTTGCCAAACGGATTCCAAAACCGATTATAGATGACTTCTTGGCACAAAAGCAGACTGCTGATCGCAAAACTCGCAAGATGCTTGCAAGTCTGATTTTCCCACTTTCACGAGGAGTAAGGGTGTGGTTTATTCTACGACTACGAGCCATGTCTAACATAATAATTATTATTATTAGCCTGTGACGTCCCACTGTAGGGCAAAGGCCTCCCTACTCTCTTTCCACCTTTCTCATAATAATATAACGTTCTAAAAATGTTACCAGTTAGATCTCCGATCCCGTCATTATTGCTATCCATGAAGGAGCGCGGGTATATCTGGTACACGACCGCTGACTTCCACCACATGTCCACACACGACCCGCTCGCCACCGTCGCAGCAAACACGAACAGCGTAAACACCCACATATTGGCTTAATACATGAAAAATGGAATTAATATCAAGAAAAATACTTAATTCGGTTTCCGTATCATAATGAATGATTTTTATATTGAAAAGGTTTACAACTCCTGAAGTATGCGTTTTCATGCAATATCCCGAAGCTAACACTGGAATCGTAATCTGCGTGACAAATAAGGACACTTTCATTTACGATCGAATAACCACTGAAAAATGGTGTTTTATCCGAGTTTTACAGGTAAACATTTTGGCTCCTCTCGGGCGCCACACGCCATTCACAGAAAATACCCATGGCGCCTCTACGGCGCCATCCGCACGGAATCGGTTAAACTGTGTCTTGTAAAGATAATGGAACGGTTTCACTGCTCACGAGTTTGAAGCACACCGCTCATCAGTCCTCTGAGTTAGGTACCGATTCAACGGCAGATCCTGGCACCGCCGCCCTCAGCAGAACACCGCTCACACAACACACTCGCAGACAATGCAATTTTATTATAGCACAAGCCGTGTGCCCAGTAGGATCTTCATCGGCAAAAATGAGGAACTTTCATATAAACTTTCACCCCCTTTAAGGTAGGTATATATTTTTTAAAAAAATCCTTCCTTAGATCTTTCCTTCCACTTTCTTTATATACGGAACTCTTGTGCATGTTTCCTGCGTCAAGCAAGACCCAAGTCAATTTGCTGTGAGAATTTAAGATTTTTATGTAAGTAGTAGAATATTTGGTTGCTGTCGGTACGTCCTTGCAGAAAATTGAAAATGAATTACCTATTTTGGCACCTGCATATTAAGATGGGATCCGTATGAAGCACAGAGTCCCAGGATGCCAGGATGCCAGGATGCATATCTAAGCCACTTTGAAAGTTTAATAATTTGAAACACGACACCAACCTGTTTTCACTGCTGCTTCACCAATAGATGGTCGCAACCGGTTGCTCCTTATATGCAGGAAGATTCAAGTGCTATGTGAATGCAAGCACTTCACATTGTTTGTCTCTTAGCGATATGCTATCGCTGGTGATTATGATACCTAATAGGATTCTTTAGGAATATGAGGTTCTACTTAACTTCAGAATTGGTAATGTTTGTAATAGGTATAATATCTAGATAGGTACCTACTCAAAGATCTGTTCCTGCCAAGGATTTTTTTTTTTTAAGTTTTGGAAAATCGATTTTTTATAGTTCTGAATAGTATTGTAAAAACTACTCACACTACCACTCCACACTACACCCAGTGGCGTGCATTGGTTTTCAGAATAGGTAGGCAGGCACTAGGCCGGGTTAGTCTAGGCAGACGCGGTCACTAATTAGAAACATAAAAGTATCTATTTTGAACGTTCAAATAAGTACTTTATTGCTTCATAATAAGTAACGAACTATATACACTAGATACTAAAATAAATGACTAACTAATATGTAAAAATAAAAAAACAAAGGACACTTATCTAGGCGTCGAAGTATTCGTCCGCATCGCTGTCATCCGGAAACGTGCCCAGAAGAAGACTGGCAGCATTGTCGTGTTCAAATTATTTTCTTGCCCACTATGTGCCTTCTACGAACTTTAACTGCAAAAAATCTTCATTGATCGGACGAAAGGAAACTATATTTTACCATCACAGGTATCTCCAAAAAAATAAAGAGCGTTGTTGAGGTGTGATGTAGACTACACCACACCTCAACAATGCTCTTACATTTTTTCAACGTACACAGTTTGCATGTTTACGATCTTTTTTTAGTTAAACTGTAGGTACTCATAATATCCATGTCATAGTTAAGCCTGGAACAATGTGTTTCTTATATTTAGACGGGCGTTGATAGCTGCGACATAGTTTTAAATACGTAGCTATCATTTATGTAGCTTATCATTTATATCCATTTATTTTTGTTCCAAAATAAAAAAAAAAACGTTTACTTTAAAAAGCTTTTTACTATTACTTCTTAATCCTGAAAATCGCATCTAAATCCGACTAGTAGGTACAGACGACAACCTACTACAATCTGTCAAACTTTAATAGATTTTCAACTTTATCACTAAAGTATAAGGTTCAAAGTTGATTGGGAAAATTTGACAGTTTTGGGTAGGTTGATGTGCTGGCGTCTGGCAGTAGGGTAAGGAAGATGTTGCACTTTATGAATGTAAGTAGGAAATGTTGGTAAAACAAGACAGTTACGGGTTAAGGTACCTGCCCATACTGCCACGCTTCAAAAATCCTCTAGGTATTTATACCTAGAGGATTTTGATTGATTTTGAAAAACTTATATGGCCCTCACCATGCGACATGCGACGGCCACAGGCTTTAGCCTGTGGCCGTCGCATGTCGCATGGTGAGGGCCATATAAGTTTTTTTGAGAATCATAAAATCAGTAAGTAGATATTTAAAAACTCTAAAACCGACAACTTGATAAATGAAACCTGTGGTAGAGTTTGGTCAAATTACCAAGATCTTTAGTGGTAACTAAAGATTTCATTTTTAGGGTTCCGTACCTCAAAAGGATAAATGGAACCCGTATGTAGTAGCTCAACTGTGGCTAATGAGACACAATTTAATTTCTATTGTTATAAATCAAATTTTGATTTTTCAACAGTTGAGCGGAAGATCACTTCGTGGTCCGTCTGTCAAGACCCTTTTTCTCAGAAACACGTGAAGTTATCAAGTTGAAATTAATATCTAATATTCAGGACTGAAATCCTTTGAAGCAGTGAAAATCAAACTTTTAAGTCAACGCAATCGCAATCGGGCGTTTATGTTCCGTTTATATCGCATATTTTGACACTCGCAAGGGAATCAAAACCTATTAAGGTACTTCCCGTTGACCTAGTATCATGGAATTTGGCAAAAAGCATTGTCATGTAGCACAAGTACCTAAAGGAAAAAATCCGAAAACCGTAAATCTGTAAGTAGTTACATTATAAAAACAAACCGTGATGAATTATCTACATACCTACGTATGGAACCCTCGGTGCGTGAGTCCGACTCGCACTTGACCGGTTTTTTTATACTGCCCCTCAATTAATCCATATATGTGTATCTACCTACCTACTTAATAAAGTATTACTAAAACTTGTAGATCTATACGCAAACAAAACACTTACCTGTATCACACAACTTCCACTCTGTTCCGTGACGTCAGGGTTTTAAAACCTTTAAACAACGCATAATTATGTGTCCGTAATAGATTAGCTGCTGCAACCTAGTGCAACTGAGTTCGTCAAGCAACAATACAGGGATATTTTTTTATCACCATCCACATTTTTACAGGTTTTTCTACCCATGAATATGAACAACTTTCACTATGGGACCAACTCTGAAATCACGAAAAAAAAATCTGCTGTTTCATACATTTTGGTCAAGTAATTATTCCACTTTGCCCCACCAGCCGCCCCACCCCAAGTAGCAAACAAGAATAGTGATTAAATCTTACATATCTATACTTTGTCTAAAGTTGGATTTAGCTAAATCAAAAAAGATTTCGTTAAGTCTTCTTAGGTACTTATTGAACTTTTGTATTAAACAGCTGTTTTTTTTTTCGTGATTTCAGAGTTGGTCCCATAGTGAAAGTTGTTCATATTCATGGGTAGAACACCCTGTAAAAATTTGGATGGTGATAACAAAATTATCCTGTGTAAGGGTGCTTTTTTATAAGGTGTTATAATAGAGCACCCTAGCAAGCTGCTGCCACACTTCAGGGCAAAGGCAAGAGGGAGGCCTCGGACAGAGAATAGGCACGCGTATTGATCACCACCCTTGCTCAAGACACCCTTGGCGATTTCAAACTTATCAAATCAAATAATTTATTTCAGGTATACACCCATATAAAATTTAACCAGCTTACAAATGATTAATTAATCAAAAATTATTACAAAATAATTAATCAAAAATTATTACAAAACAAAACAACACAACAGAACAGGAATAGATAAGTGTTATTTGCAGCTGGAAAATTAATTGCCATAGGTATACGAAGAAATAGAAGTACTTCAAGGAAATCAATTTTTGGATGAATACAGCGGAAGACAGAAGTAAGATCAAGATTGCTGCTAGTGAGATTTATAAAAAACCGGAAACGTCTAGTAGCGAAACTTCCGACGGTGACATTGAAAACAGCAACAGCTAACACAACACAGCAGAGCAACGACATACAAAAGAACCGAGAAAGCAGTAGAACCCCGCCAAAAGACTCAAATATGAAGCCCTGGCGGCAAGGTCGTTAAAAGATACCCATCCATAGATATAATTACTTACCCATCTCTCCACTAGTCCTATGCTTGCTCTAGGATGCATATCCGGTAGGCTCTTAAATCCTTACCTATCCTTCGGGCACGTCCTCCCTACCATTACCGCGCCCCCCGGTCTATTCCTTGATATGCAGTAGTCGCTGTAGCTTTCGGCAAACATGCCGGACGCACTACACCGCCAAGGCAGCCCCAGTATGCATCTGAATGCGTTATTATTATTATATTAACCTTTTAACCGCCTACGTCGGATTAATCCGACAAATATTTTCGTGCCCATTCCACCAGTCGTATATATACGACCAAATAACACATCTCGTTTAATCTGTATTATTATTATATCATCACAGCTCGTTTCATCGGTATTTATTTTACTTTTTTTTTTTCTCGGGCGCTGGGGGCACGACAACTGATATAAAGTCGAGCGGTTAAAAGGTTAACACGTGTTACACCTATTAAAACAATTGTATTAAATAAACAACGATAGCAGTTTGAAAGGTATATTTAATTAGATAATCTTAGCGTGTACATGGGTATAATTTAGATAAAGTTATTGGAACCTCATAAAACAATAGAATTTAGCCAGTTAATCATCTGTAATTCAAACAAAACTCCAGTAAGCTACAGCAAAGCTATCCCCAAGAAATAAAACACAAATTGCCCATAACAGCGATTATTACATTTAAATGAGAACACACATCAAATAAAGGAAATACTTAGCTTCTTATTAAAATCGGAGATATATTACCCTATTCGATTTACTTAGTAACTTGATCTTGTGAGATTGCAAAAATGAACTGACTCCAACTTTTCCCGGCAAAAACACCTCGTTATTCTTTCTTCACAATCAATTCTTCAACCTGATTGGTTCGTGGTAGTGGCGCGATGATGTCGTCTCCCTATTGGTCGACACCCGACGTTAGTACCGCATACATCCGCAGATGGCAGCACCATCACGTTGACGACGACAGCTTCGTATTTGGGAACGTTGTTTTGCGCCATCTAGCGCCTAACGTGTGGAATATTCACACACGTTTTATTAGCTTCACTTGTAACTAACTAACAATGTAACAAAATCTTAGAAGTCAATTTTAACCTAGTTCTAATTGTCGTATCAAAATGAAACTTTGTAGGTACACGTAGTTTGGAAGACAAAACTATAATTTGGTATCTTGGAGCTGATCTGATGATGGAGCCAGGAGGTGGATAGTGGGACTCTTCCACAGATATAATACAGGGTGTCCCTGGAAGTATGGATCAAATCGAATAAGGACGTGAGCAAGGTCATTTCCAAACGTTTTAGCAAAACAAAAAAAAAAAAAACTAAAAAAAAATACTGAAAAAAAAGAGAAGAAAGATCGAATTCGTGAAAACTATCAGGGCTATCAATTTATAGCCCTGATAGATTTTTTTATGATTAATTTCTTTGAACACTAAGCGAAGTGATTGAAGAAAAAAATTAAAATCGGTCATAACTTTTGAACCGTAAAAAAATTCACTGACATTCTCAGGGTTAAAAAGATTGGAAATGACCTTGCCCACGCCCCTATTCGATTTGATCCATACTTCCAGGGACACCCTGTATACCTAGATAACGCAAGAGCAACTACTTCGCGTGCCAAAAATCGCACCAGCTTACGTTCGAAAATCGTAAGCCGCCACTTTCGAGCTCAGTCCTGCGTACTGCTGGCTGGGTGAGAGTGAGCGAGAGCGCGAGCTTGTGACGTCATAGTAGGTAGTCAAAAAGTGGGTAGCTTAGTTTTCATACAGTTCGTGATACTTGCGTTATCTAGGTCTATCTATATCTGTGGACTCTTCAGTGGCTACTAGGTATAGTACACCCTTCGAATTTTGGGCTCATAATACGATTTGTTTTGACGAGTCTAATATATTGCACTTGCTGTCGAGGGTCTGATGATGGAGCCAGGAGGTGGACAGTGGAATCCTTAGTGACTACTAGTAAACTCCTCGAGTTTGGGGTGCCATATGTTTCGTTTTGACGAGTCCAATATATTGCACTTGCTATCGAGGGCTTGATGATGGAGCCAGGTGGATCGTGGAACTTGAAGCGAATTTATTAGAAAATTTCTCACTTGCACGACTATTTCAATAGTGCTACTAAATATGCGTGTGGCTACATTATGCGTATAGTAAACTGCGATGGATAATAGCATGATGATGATAGCATGTGTACTGTAGGCACGTCATCGCCGAATATACGCCGGATTTTGGCTTATAATGTAGCCATACCATGTTTATCTCGTTTCGCTCTTCCAGTCGCATCGCAAATCGCTGCCTACTGTAGTCTCAGCCTCAGTGTTCCTCCAATATACAAGTCGTTACGCACCTCGTTGGTTGTGAAAAAGCAAACAAAAAAGGCACATTTTTTAAAGATGAAGTACAAAATTAACAATCATGAATTGTGTGATGGTGTCTTGTGAGAGTGTGTGGGTGTCGTGCGTGTGAATGTGTGAGGGTGTGTTTCGTCGTAGTTTTTATCCATCAACTACCCTTCCACTGCGATTTTACATTTGTGTAAATTAAATAAGTCTTTGTATCGCGAATAGTTTATTGATCTTGTTATAATATCTATAGTTTTTGACTGAGGTAAGAGAACTGAAGACCAATTCCCGTAATTAAAAACGTTCAAAATCTAGTCGCAATCTCTTCTCAGCGACAATCAATGTCAAAAACTTGTCAAAATGTAGGGAAATTAGAGGTATTTTTGACAGACTGAGATCAGACTGTGAACGTTCTTAAAATTACGAGAATTGCCTCTCTGGTGTCAGCAAGGGTGGTAATTATGTCTTACAAGAGGAAAACAATATCAGCTCGACATTTTTTCGTACAACATACAACCTGACACTGACCTGCAAATTGCAAGAAACGTAAGAAAATTTGAATTTCGCGGGCTACCTTAGCGCCACATAACCCCCCCTCCCCCTTAAACTTAAAACTGAACTCTCTCTGAAAAGGGCACCTATTATGAAGGGACCTTTAAGCATATTTCCGTAACCCCTCTTAAATGGAAGTCTATTAAAACATGTGGTTAAATAAAAACTATTTTTATTAAATATATTACAACATTTACAAATATTCTACAAAACAAACTCATAGATTGAAATAAAAAAAATATAATACAAAAGTAGATACCTAATCTTATTTAATAGTTATTTGTTCATAACTACTTTATTATCGCCATGCATGGATCAACGTAACAGAAATATACAGGAACAATGGTGCTACAAATCTTATAGGGCTTCCGTTTCGTAATACCAACGCGCAGTTTCCTGACACAGGAACAGCGGTCTTCTGTACTAGTGTGCTGTAAAACAAAATAAATAAATGAGTAAAACAGAGTATGACTAACTTTACTAAAATTAGGCCATCGAGACGACATAATTATGTAAATAAATTTTCAGGAGTACATAATTTTTGAAGTGAAAACTTCTTTAGCGGCGTTGTACACTTTTTTTGTAATGGGTAAAAAAAATGTTAAACTCGCTATATCAGGACACGTGACACTGATCGAAAATTCGTAAGACGGATGGAGAGAAGACAGCCGGCGCGGCGTAGGAGAGGAAGTATCCCCCTCTCTTTCTACGGCGCGGCGAAAATGTATGCTTGCTGTTTCGTTTAGGCGGCGCAGGGCGCTCGCGCGAATGTTCGTGTGTGTTTATGCTACAGCGTACCACGCGCATCCATGGATGGTGACAGCTGATGGCTCGACCGTCTGTGTAGTAGCCACACTGCTGTGTATTCGTAAAATTCGTGTCTATAAAGTGTTTAAAATATGGAAATTGAACAAAGTGCATCTATTAATGAAAAATATCAAAAATGCACAACGTTAATATTCAAGTTTTCACTTCTGCACTCCCGGAGTGCAACCCGTCTTTTTTTTATAATTTTAACTTCCTGTTCTAATCGTTGTCTTAGACGACGACGATTCGTCAAAAGAGTCCGAATCAGTGGTATTGATCACAGAACTATCTATTGTATTATTTATCAATTATGTGCTGCCAGTCTGTGATTCCATAATTAAAATCAACAACCACTCACAAATTTGTTTACGGTTCAAAAGTTATGATCCATAAAAAAACATTTTTTTTAGATAGCCCAGATAGTTTTTTTTTACGTATTTTCTTTGAGCACTATGCGAAGTTATTGAAAAAAAAAAAACAAAAATTGGTCATAAACCGTAGGTAAATTCACCAACATTCTCAGGGTTAAAAAGTTTGGAAATTTTATGTGCATAATACATTAATATTAAACTCACATAAGTATAAGAAGGTAATCTCGATTTTAAGTCAAGTCGTAAAAACCGTGCGAAGCAGAAGCGGGTCGCTAGTTTAAGCATAATCAGCTTATAATGTTTCCACTGCTGGGACACAAGCCTCCTCTCGGTGAGAGGGAGTGGGCCGTTATCCGCTAGTTTCAATCCACCCATACTATCACATCACACTAATATTATAAAGGCGAAAGTTTGTATGTGTGTGTGTGTGTTTATATGTTTGTTACTTCTTCACGCTCAAACGGCTGGACCGATTTAGATGAAATTTGGTATAGAGATAACTTGAGTCCCGGAAAAGGACATAGGATAGTTTTTATCCCGAAATTCCCAAGGGATCGCAACTCATGCGGGTGAAACCGCGGGGCGCTGCTAGTAATAAATAAATAATATATGAAAGAATCTTACTTTTTCGCGATTGCGCAATTGACTCCCGAAGCAACGACTTTCAAGTTTTGTGGCACGTCGGCTATCGAGGACAGGTCCACGGCTACGTCTGCAGACCCCAAGTTTAGTACTGCCACGACTTTATCTCCACTTCCAGTAGGCACCCTGATAGACAATTTTTATTTTAAGAAAAAGTTTTATGACACGTTCATTTTGTATTCTCTAACGTTGAAATAGAACATTATCCGCACTCTAGCGCTGTATTGTGCTTTCACACGCACAGCTCACACAAAAACACAGACTGGATCAACTATCTATCTGTCTACATAAGCAAATCTTTGTTCCTTGCGGGAATCGAGCGCGCAACCAAGAAACCAAACTCAGCCTCTTCGACCCAACGACTTTCTTCGTTTTTATGGTCCAAGCTCGGCCACCATTCTATCAAAAGCGGCCATCTCCGCGTCTATCTAGGTTTCCAACGCCACTTGAGACGTATCGTCCTGTCACTAACGTTGAAAACATTCGTCCGACGATGGATTTCGGTGTGACGCACTCGGTGTAGTGTTATGCCAAGCGTGGCTCGCTCCATAGCCCTTTTGTGCCACTCGTATTCGGTATTGAGCCTACTTTGTAAGTGTCCGTGTTTTTGCGCCATAGTTTCGTAGGACACATTGGTTGAAGGGGCAGGTTTTTAGACACTAAGGGATCTCTTTAGACCAAAAATGTGTTTTAGCTTACCCAAAGATGTAAGAGCACGTACCTTGTAACAACTAAGACATCGTTTGAAATTGCATGTGTTCCCACCGATCCGGTACTCACCGCCGCAGAATGTTTCAAGGCTACGACATCCTTGTAAAACTGTAAACAGGTATTCATTAATAATAGTGGCAGGATAGAGTTGTTGCAAGATGCATGGAAAATGAGCTACTGATCCATGAATGAGCTTTCCCAAAAGCGATTTACAAATCCCCTTAAAACCCAATGAACGTGTAATTCTCCTCATCTATACTATTGTAGCGGTATCTAAGACGGTACTACATACGGGTGTTGTGTCTGGTGGGCAACTGCCCGATGATTCTGTCGGGCCGTTGTATCTATGCTAGTTGCACGGTAAACTCTGCTTGCGAGATGCAGGATTTTGCGTGACGTCAGTATGACGCGTTGTTCGCATGTGGCGTTGTAGATACCGCTACACTATACCAAGAATAAGGCTGAAGAGTTACTTTGTTTGAACGCGATGGTCTCTGGAACTACCAGTCGAATTTAAAAAATTCTCGCGTTTGACCTTTAGCGCGATGCATTAGATCTTCAAGAATTAGCGAAAGAAGCTCAACAATGAAAGAAGTAGAAGAAGAAATATGAGGAGGCCTTTGCCTCGAGATAATATGAAGGTGCTTCTTATGTCTAATTTAGATTAGATTAGGATATTACGTTTAAGTGACTCTTATTTGTTGCCTTCTCGACCTCCACGTTAACAGTTTTGTAGTTACTAGCGACAGGAAGCCACGTAGTGCTGGCGTTCGAGAAGCCAGCGTTCGTGGTAGCGTCCCAGTGGAACGGCGTACGCTCAGGGTCACGGCTGGTCTTCCAGTAGTTGATAGGGTCGTTGGTGTTGCAAGCCGCAGGGTCCTTAGTTTCCACCCAGCTAATGTTGCCATCTGTCATACCAAGCTCTTCGCCCTGAAATGTGGAGTCTTATTTTAAAAAGCTCAGTACTTTAGCTCCTTTCTTTTTCGATAAAAGAAACGGTCATGCACGGTGACAGAATAAGGTTTGGCAACGAGGTGGTGAGCTACAAAAATAATTTAATTATGGATGTTCCGAAGACAGCCGTAGTTATCAGCAGTCTACTTAGATTTCCGAAAAGGAGGTTATTACCTGAGTAAGCGAGTCGGTGGCACAGAGCCAGCGCTAGTGTTGGTCAAGTATAGCACTACAAGGTTATTTAGGTGCGTGGCCAATAATGGAACTAACGCCGCCATTGTTTTTTAATACATTTTAAGTGACATTTCATCGAAGCGATTGCACAAATGTTTACTAACAGCGCCCTCCCGTCTACGTCATTCGTGCGGCAAGGATAAGGCAGTGTTTCGCTTACCTGATAGGTGATGCTGACGCCAGGGAGGATGAGCGCCAACATGTTCATCGCGTCCACTCTGTTCACGCCTTGTCTTGTGGCCATGCGGCTGTTGTCGTGATTGCCGTTCTGTAATACACAGTAAATACTTAGATAAAATCTGAAGTCTCATCCTGAATATTTTTTTGTTTCGATTTTTTTAATAGAACTATTGACTTTTGCCAATATTATGAGTCGATGACCAATATAGATAAAATTATTGATTTAAATTAGGCCTAAAGTACGTAAACACTATATTCGAAGACACTTACCACCCAATTTGCGGTCTTATTAGCTGGCATATTGGACATCCACTTATCGATTACAGCCTTCATGCCTGTCGCATTGGACGTACTCTTCAGCTCTCCAAGAAACACGAAGTTGAAAGGGATGGCACCGTCGCGATTTCCTTCCCCGTAGTAACGCATCATCAACGATATTTCAGTGTAAGCTTCTACCATCATGACCTTGGACTCGTTTTGTGCGAACTCTTCGAGGACAGCCCTCCAGTCATACACGACCGAGTATGTTTCATTTCGATCCCTTGTGTAGGGGTGAAGTAGGTAGTCGTAGCTGTTGGGGTCGTCAGTTGCATCTAAAGCCACGAAATGGAACATATTTAGAAAATTAATTAACTTTTTTTCGTTAGGAAAGTTTTGAGTATGAATGTAGACGGCTATCATCATCATCTGCCTAGCCTTTTCCCAACTATGTTGGGGTCAGCTTCCAGTCTAACCGGATGCAGCTGAATACCAGTATTTTACACGGAGCGACTGCCTATCTGACCCTCACAACCCAGTTAGGTACTGGATAATACGATACCCCTTGGTAAGACTGGTTGTCAGACTGTCGGGCTTCTGACTACCCGTAACGACTGTCAAAGATCCACAAATGACAGCCGGGACCAACGGCTTTACGTGCTTTCCGAGGCACGGAGGGGTCTCAGTATGTAAATATCCTGATTGATCGACCTGTGCGGCTGTACGGCTATAAGAGTAAAAAAGAATAAATTTAAATTAATTGGGATAAGGGTATGTGAATAATGATGAGTTGATGACTAAGTAACCTGTCTTATTTATTTTTTTAACGTTACTGGTAATGTATGTAAGATACAGCTAGTTCGTCCATAATATTGTAAGTGAGATCTTATTACAAAATACCTGGCCAGGTTAACGACCAAGTCTTTGTTAAGGTGAATGGGTAGTTGTAGCCCGCGAAATTCAATTTTTCTTACGTTTTTTGCAATTTTCAGGTCAGTGTCAGGTTGTATCTTGATCCAAATATGACTCGCGACTATAATAAACATGTATTTACAGAATTATAGTCATTAGAATCATTAATACATCTTTCTAAGTTAGATTTCTACCGTTAAGAACAAATCTCGTATGGAAAAGTGTTAGTGATAGAAATCTAACTTATAGAGATATGTTAATGATTCTAATGACTATAATTCTGTAAATACATGTCTATTATAGTCGCGAATCATATTTGGATCAAGATACAACCTGACACTGACCTGAAAATTGCAAAAAACGTAAGAAAAAATTGAATTTCGCGGGCTACAACTACCCATTCACCTTAACAAAGACTTGGTCGTTAACCTGGCCAGGTATTTTGTAATAAGATCTCACTTACAATATTATGGAGGAACTAGCTGTATCTTACATACATTACCAGTAACGTTAAAAAAATAAATAAGAAAAATTGAATTTCGCGGGCTACAACTACCCATTCACCTTAAGCTTTCTATCATTACATCTCGTATTTTGATTGTGCTTGTGTTGTCAACTTACTTGAGCGTGGTTCATCGGGGTATGAGCCGTCAGCGTTGGGTTCCACTTCATATAACATGTTGATTGCATCTACTCGGAATCCGGACACTCCTTTTCCTAACCAGAAACGAAGCACGTCCTGAAAAATTTCGTTGGTTTTTATCCATACTAATATTATAAATTCGAAAGTAACTCTGTCTGTCTGTCTGTATGTTAACTTTTCACGCTTAAACCACTGAACCGATTTAGATGAAATTTGGTATAGAGATAGTTTGAGTCCCGGGGAAGGACATAGGATAGTTATTATCCCGATTATCCCACGGGATCGACACTTGTGCGGGTGAAACCGCGGGGCGCAGCTAGTATGATATATTTTTAGGGAGCTACTATGCTGCACAGACCTACTACTATGCGGCAAGGTGCCTAAACTTTAAAAAATTTATAAATTATTTATTTAAATAAATAAATCTTTTAGATAAGATTTTTTTGATCTTTTAGAGATATTTGATAAGATAGGTAGATACAAAGTTAAGACTACAGGCTTTTTGAATTCTTTGGAATATGAAACAGGGGTTATTGATAAAGTTCAAACAATTGCATAACGGAACTATTGTTATCATTTGTTTAGTTATAAGTGCAAACGTACTTTCATCTCGTCGCGGAGGTACTGGTTGCGGTAGTTGATGTCGGGCTGTCCAATGACGAACTGATGTAAGTAGAACTGTTTTCGCACATCGTTCCATTGCCAGGCGGAATCGCGGAACTGACTGATCTAAACAAAAAGTATAAGAAGCTCAGCTGGAGATAGTATTCAGTCAGTAGGTACTGACGGTCGGCCAAATTTCGGATTTTTTTTAGAATAGGTACCTATATTATTATTGTAATTTGAAAAATGAGAATTCTTTGCTAGGACTAAATGTTATTTACTGAATAATATTAGGTAGGTACACCTTCTTTACATTCTTTTTGTTACATACATATGTGTATAAAAAACTGAAGAGTTTGTTTGAACGCGCTAAATCTCTGGAACTACCAGTCAGATTTGAAATATTATTTTTGCATTTGATAGCCCAATTCTTGAGGACGGCTATAGGCTATTTAACATCACGCTACGACTCTTAGGAGCCGAGCAAAACGAAAAAAGTAAGAAAGAATGCTAAGTGAAAACGTAGTAGGTAGTACCGCATGCAGGCGATGCGTTGCAACGCGGTGGGTTGGGGAACAAGAGATTTCACGCGGAAGAAGTCGCGGGCAGAAGCTTGTAATATTATAAACAACTTACCCAGTTACTTGGTGGAATTCTGGCGCCTGTGGCGTTTACTGTACCGTCGGCCCAGATGTAATAGTCAGTATAGTTGCCTACTCTGTTTATTGAATTTTGGAACCACACGCTCTCGTTGCTCGTATGGTTGGGCACGTAGTCCAACACCACGCGAATTCCTGCACGTCGGTGGAAGCATTAAATTAATGAATCAGTTTTATTCAGTCAAATATACAGAGCAAAACATAAAAAAGAACAAAAAATGCAAACTAAGGCGAAAGCGCCAGGGTAGCCCGCGAAATATTTTTTTTTTACGTTTTTTGCAATTTGCTGGTCAGTATTAAGTTTACGTTGATTAAAATATGATTCACGACCGTAACAAATATGTATTTACAGAATTATAATCATTAAAGTCATCAACACAACTCTCTAAGGCCAAGTAATCCTACTGAATGACTATTTCATGAAATCTTGACATTTTAGGATTATACTAACTTAACAAGTTGTATTACTGATTCTGTTGACCAGCAAATTGCAAAAAACGTAAGAAAATTTGAATTTCGCGGGCTACCTTAGCGCTTCCCCCTTAATAACTTCAAAGGGCTAAGAAGAATACTTAAAATATCTTGTTATGGCGGGCCGACCTGTAACGCAAGGCATTGCTAAACTCCTCCTTCATTACTTTTGTACATTTCCTATGAACCATAGCACGTACAGGCGGGCCACATCATTTTTTTTATGATCATGCGCAGCGCTGCGGCTGCAAAGTGAGCTAGTCCGAAGATAAGGTTCTTAACTTCGCGAACGTTAAAAACTCACTCGTCACCGTATAACCGAGTTACCTGGCGGCATCTATAGTGCGTTAGATCCCCACATTTATTATTCTTCCATGCCACTTCAGCCACACCCAACATTCACTTCCATAGATAAGTCAAAGTCAAAGCATTTATTTCAAATAGGCACATAAAAGGCACTTTTGAACGTCAACAATTATCTTAAAATAGAATTGATTCTAGTCGCCCATTCCAAAAGGTAGTTTTCGTATGGAGAAGAATGGGTAAGAACATAACTCCCCACCGTTACTCTTTTAAGCTCTGATAAGCGTAGATACCACACACCCTTGTGGATAGTCGAGCCTTTTTCATCACTGAACATCGACTGGATGGCCACAACCACATGTGTAGCGTGTAGCACCGTTCACTTTGTTTCCCGCATTGACTCTCCTTTCCACAATCAATCTCTCCATTTCTTTCTCAAATAAATAGTACCTAAGTACTTAGTATAAGTGATTTTACCAAACTATGAATCTAGTTGACTTACCCAATCGCTTAGCTTCAGCCACGAGAGCGTCGAAGTCTTCCATAGTTCCGTAATCTGGTGATATAGACTTATAGTCTGCGATATCATAACCGAAGTCGTACATGGGAGACTTGTAGATCGGAGACAGCCAGATCGCATCTACGCCCAAGTCTTGTAGATACGGCAGCTTTTGTTTTATACCTGTTCAAAATGTTCGATTTATTATTTTGAAGTAGGTAAGCAGGGCCGAGGATCTTATTTATTTATTTTATTATTTACTAGCTGCGCCCCGCGGTTTCACCCGCATAAATTTCGATCCCGTGGAAATATCGGGATAAAAAGTATCCTATGTCCTTTTCCGGGACTCAAACTATCCCTATACCAAATTTCATCTAAATCGGTTCAGTGGTTTAGGCGTGAACAGGTAACAAACATATAAACACACACACACACACACACACACTCATAAACTTTCGCCTTTATAATATTAGTGTGAAGTGTGATGTACACACAATAAAATACATAAGGATATGTTATAATTATAAATTGAGTACAAAGGTAGGTACTGCTTATTTCTTAAGAAATTTCTTCCTAAAGATCTTAGTTGATGGACATTGCTCATGACAGCTAAGTTTCATAACCCTTGGTTAATATGACCCACGCCTTTCTACGGCTTTCTTCTGTCCTTATCGGAATCAGAATATCGTCATTAACAACATTAACAAAGGTCGAGGCTCTTTGTTGATGACTATTGAAGCTAACCCTCGGTAGGTACTTACTTCGGTCGGGTCTGAAAGCATAATCAGCCTATAATGTTCCCTCTGCTGGGACACAGGCGTCCTCTCGGTAAAGAGCCGCGCCCGTGCGGGTTGGTGGATGGTCGCATCCACGTCTACTGTATTTAAAAGCATGGTCAAAGTGTAATTGACATATTACCATTCAAATCTCCGATCCCGTCGCCATTGCTATCCATGTAGGAGCGCGGGTATATCTGGTAGATCACGCATGAATTCCACCACATGTCGACGCAGGAGACGCACGCTACCGTCGCGGCAACCAGGAACAGCGTTAACACCCGCATTTTGGCTTAATACACGAAAAATATGTTAAATTATTAGGTTAGTACCTACTTATCTATACTAGTACACACGGCTACACATCAAGCTATACATAACCAGTATAAACTGACTTCTAACTGTACGAAAAACCTATACAATGCGAGGTCAGCGAAAACTGGAAACGTATAGCTTGATGTGTAGCCGTGTACCTATTATAAACACACACACACACATACACTTTCACGTTGTTCCTCCGCTTTGTGCATAGCTGAACACTATGCACTTCATATTAAAAAGAGATATATCTTCATATTAAAGAGGTACCTAATTTTTTTTTGTAAGTTTGTATGTAGGGGTAATCTCTGGAACTGCTAGTCGGATTTGAAAAAATATTTTTGTTATTTGATAGCCCAGATCTTGAGGAAGGCTATAGGCTTCGCTATAAGAGCGATAAGACAACCTTTGGATGAACTAAAAAGGGGAATGAGAGACAAATACGGTAGGTAGACTGTGGTGTACCATTTACATAATAAAATAAATACATACATAAATTATATTATATTAATCTAAATATATACAGTACCCGGCAATAAATATTGCACATCGATCTTTGGAAAGAGACAATCGGCTAATTTCGGCTTCGTAGAGCGTTATCTCTGTCGCACGAAATACAAACAGTCCGGTATCTATTAGGAGCTGTTAAAACAATTATGATTTGCTTCTTTTGATAATTCTTTTTATTCTTTGTATAAAATACACCAATTTTTCTATAAATGATTGCTTTACGTTGGGGTAAAATAAAAAGGTTCCCTTATTTTTCCTAAAGATGCCATAGTACAACTTTAAATTATTTAAATTTGGGGGTGTTAACAACTCTAGATATATATTTTGAACTGGACGCGACCGCACTCTATCGCACTTGAACAACGACTGACAAAACGTCAGTCAACGTCACATAGGTAGTGTGCGACAGAGATAACGCACTACGAAGCCGAAATTAGCCGATTGTTTCTTTCCAAAGGTCGATGTGCAATATTTATCGCCGGGTACTGTATATAAGGTGCTATAAAAATATCTGCCACGGCTTCAATGGGAGACAGTATTCTGTATATAGATTACAGTAGTGAAGAAATTTTGTACCCCGGATTAATTTGAGAAAATAAAGTAATTAAATAAACATTTACTCTACTTATTTATTTAATACTTCAAGCACATAAATGTACAGAGGCGGACTTAATGCCATAGGCATTTCTATTCTGCATAATTTTTCACAAACTACGCGCGATGTGTCGCTTCGTCACATTTTGCAAAATAAAATGACGGTGCGGCAACAGCTAATTACTATGGGACGGTTTCATGCAACTAAATCATTTCAAATTTATACGCACATTTTTTTGTATGATAAAATTTATGACATAAGATCAATAATGTATCTTTACTATTGTAATCTATATACAGAATACTGTCTCCCATTGAAGCCGTGGCAGATATTTTTATAGCACCTTATATATAATAATAAACATGAAATAGGAGCAAAGAAAATAAAATGATGATGTTTAAAGTGCTTTTTATAATAATATTTTAAAAGTGGACAAAGACGATGACGTTGAGGTGTACGACTATACGCCCCCTGGGCACTTGAAAAGTTAGAATAACTTTATAACACACCTACCTGCTTTCGCTGCTACTCCACAAATAGCGATAGTAGGACGGCAGGTCCTTATATAGACCTAAGTATACACTCGAACACTCGACATTGTTTGCATTTTAGCGACAATATCGTTGATGACTTAAAACACAAAATTCTCTCAAAGATAGCTACTTATATAAGGTCCCATTAAAATAGATGGACAAACTTTTAGAAATCATTCAGACCACCAAAATAAGGACGATGGTAAAAAAATATTTAAGAAAAACGCATTAGATACTTATAAGAAAAATTATCAGCTAGCGAAAATACACTAATGTGCCGGCAATTTAATATTTAAGGTCAAAATATAATCACTTCAATCAGTGTTTTTTTTGCTTGGATATCTTTGGTTAGACGTACTGAGCGCTGTGCTAAAATTTGTCCATCTATTTTAATGGGACCCTGTATATTAAAAAAAAAAAACTACTTATAGATACATTTCTACATTGGTTCTGTATTGGTAACGCTAGATATAATAGTTACCCAATACCTTTCCCTTACCTTCGAAGGCGACAAACCAAGCAATCTGAAAGGGGGATCCGACATAAACACTAATATGTAACATAATTAGGAAAAACGGTAATTTTATCAGCCTAGGGTAAATTAGGAACAGTCACATGTGTACTTATAGTAAAAAGATGGCAACTCTATGCATAATCTGATGCTGATAGTGGATTTAAAAAAATTAAGTCGCTTGAGGGTGAAACTACATTTAAACGCACAGCTGAGAATTTTCCTGTCTCTCAGCTTTTTATTGTCATTCTGCGATGCAATTTACTAGAGAGCTTTCGATGCGAATGAGTGGATGCTTGCGAGCGGAAGCTTACAGAAAAATGCTGATCCGTACGTGTTTGGATGATAACATAACATCACGCCTGCGTTACCCAAGGGGTTGAACAGAGGTGTACCTATAGCAAGTACACCCAAACTTCGCTCAAGTTAGTTAACTAACTACTATAACTGGCCGAGCCTATTGCCATCAACCGAGCACAAATCCACTCCGGGTGGCTACTGAGAAATTCTAGATAGGAAAACTTAACCAATACTGCCCGACCTGGGAATCGAACCCAGGACCTCACGCTCAGCAGTAGCGATTGTGGTCACTAGACCAACGAGGCAGTCAGCCTAAATGGCAGTCCTCCATCCTCTAAATATGTGTTTTAAAATGAAAACAAAAGCTTCCAAGACAAAACAAAATGTCTGAGTTGTAATTTTCAGTTTATTGAGTCATAATCTTGATTTTATATAAAAAATAAGTCAAACGGAATTAAACATATTACTTGCTGTCACATTCAATAAAGAAAATACAATTTAGCATTACTTACACACACGGATATTCAAATTACAGCGCACCTACGAGAGAATGCGTTCTTGACAAACAGGTTTCAAGAACGCATAATCTGAAAGCAGTTTCATACAAACGAATACGTGTTTTGCGAATTTGATCTTTATTAGCTACTAGAATTTTCACATTGACAGGCGTCAGGAACGCATTCTCCCGAGGGCCGGACTGCAAGAGTTGAATACGTACTAGTAAGTTCGTTGACATTTTTGATGATGTCTTTTACATACTATAATTGAACACATGCGACAAATCGAAATGGGAGATTGTACTCATCATTATGAACAACTTTTACTAAGGGACCATACCTAAAATAGAAAAAAAAAATTACCTGTTACCTACATTTTGACGAGTTACTCGAACATAAATGTAGGGAACAGCAGATTTTTTTTTTCACGCGTTCAGGTTTGCTTAGTAAAGAAAAGATTGACATTGTCGATGCATTTTCAATTTATTATGCATATTAATGTTTTTACATGAAGCTATTACAATAGAACTGTGTCGCAATTAATACAGAGATTTACCACCATTCTATCTTTTGCTTTAGATGTTCTATTCATTATAAAATAGAAAATATATCTTCCATTCGTGTCCAAATCCATAATCATTTAGATGGATTCAAATTAGTGTCTGTTCAAACTACGTATTATATGCCTATTGCGTTTAATGTCTACTAACAATTAAGGAGAGATACAGATATGGAAAATGTTATTTTTTTTCACGAGAAAAATAGATTTATTCGTAATGCTAAGTACTTTGTACTATTTAAGTGTACATGTCAATGGAAGTCGAAATAGAGACTATTTTGTACACAAGTGAGATAAAAAATTAAATAAACTGAATTGGGAAAATTCAAATAGAAGAGACTAGGAAAAAAATGTATTTAAAGATAATGATTTCGATGCAGAAAGTCATTAAGAATCTTGAAAGTAATGACATCCATGACTTATATCGTTATAATGAGAAATTGTTTAAAACTCAGGAACTTTGAATCAATGCTGCTATTCATACGCCGAGATTATGTACGTTTCGTTAGTCTAATTTACGAAATTTGCTTCTCGTAGAAGAAACAATTTCATTTTCAAGTAATTTAGAAATAATAATACTTTAGACTGGCCAGAACGTATACAATCTCGACTTAATTCCATTTAAATTAATTGAGCACACTCATTCATTACAGATTCTTATAACTTCATAATATTTACAAAATGTACAAGATTTTATTCTATAATCGTGAGATGCATCAAACTTGAATTTTTCTCCGAAAACTTGCTTTTCCCATTTTTTTTTCATTTGCAATCAATCATAAGCTCAGTTCAAAGTCACTTATTGTAAGATTGAGTCTACTTATAATGCACGCTACAATTCCTGTAATGCAGAGGGAATATACATATTAAAATTACGCTTTATTATACGTATAATTTAAATAACTTAAAAAGTATCTACCACAGATATATATACACCTAGATAACGCAAGAGCACCTACTTCGCGTGTCAAAAATCGCACCAATTTGAGATCGAAAATCATAAGCCGCCACTTTCGCGCTCAGTCCTGCGTACTGCTGGCTGGGTGAGCGTGAGCGTGAGAGCGCGAGCTTCTGACGTCATAGTAGGTAGTCAAAAAGTGGCACGCTTAGTTTTCATACAGTTCGTGATACTTGCGTTATCTAGGTATATCTATATCTGTGGTCTCTACTGATGGACGCTGGCGATGGCGATAAACAAGTAGCCGAATTCTAGGCCGAGTCCATTTAGATTGCTATCGACACGCTACGAAGAAGACTTAAAGAGTATCAGATTGTATTCACGCCTATGTATTTTTCTCCCTTAGAGACCCCAAGTTGACTCATTAGATAATTATGTTAAACTTGAGAACAGGTAAACGAACATAAAGGCGGTATATTGAGTCAAGTTGACCTTCTGATATAAATACTTAACAAGTGAACGGACATGCAGACTTGTAAAGTTGTACATACGCCAGCACATCAAGGTACTACACTCTGTCAAATTTCTTTAATAGATTTTCAACTTTATCGCTAAAGCATAAAGTTCAAAGTCGATTGGGAAAATTTGACAGTTTCGGGTAGCTTGATGTGCTGGCGTCTGTACATGAATTCAGCGTGCATTATGCAGTGTGCCCAATTTTTTTATACTATCGACGTCAGTTAGTAATACAAATAATTTAGTCTATTTGGAAGGGTAGGTTGGCTGCTATTCTCGGTTTTTTCTTCTTCATTGGCCGCGATGTCGGGTCCTGGTGTTGTTGCGCCATCTGCTTACAAAGATTTGTTTTACTAGCTGCGCCCCGCGGTTTCACCCGCATAAGTTTCGATCCCGTGGGAATATCGGGATAAAAACTATCCTATGTCCTTTCCTGGGACTCAAACTATCTCTATACCAAATATATAATAAATAAATAAAAGGAATAATAGATATATAAATTCTCTAAATGATGGCGAAAACCGCATCAGAATTCATTACGGTCACACAACAGACACAAAAAAGTAAGTTTAAAAACTAAAACCTGCCTACTGAAAAGGTGAAACAAGAAAGTACGTACCCGAGGTTGCATGCCGCTGTACCAACATACATAATAAGCTATGGTAGCATGCGACCACGGGGAGGTACTTTCTTGTTTCATCCTTTTCAGTAGTCGGGTTTGTTTTTAAACCTATTTTTGTAAGGGGGTAAGTATAGATCCAACGTTTATGTGTGGCTATTTTTACAAACGTTTATTTGTGGAGAAAATGACTGCGTTGTAGAAGACTACAACGCAGTTATTTTATAAAGAGCAATGTTATCAAGTGTGAGTGGGTAACGTCCGATAGGAAAAAGTTGTTTCTTGTAAAGCGAGAGGCAATATAAATGGTTCTCTGATGCCTAAGAGCGCGGGGTGTGCTAGCAATCTTTTCAAAATGCGAATTCTAGCGAATAGGTTTGGCTTCCCGAAATTACGTTACAAAACTATAAACAGTCAACTTCTGTATCTTGTAGTAGGTAATACGGGCTGGTGTCCGCAACTCCACGTCAATGCGCATATCTTGCGTGCATCTAATCTTGTAGTAACAATGAAAGAAAAGAACGTCCTGCAAAAATGAATGGGCTTGGTCCAAATGTCCACTACTACTATGTAGTTCTTCATACTTGTGTACAGATCGCAAACTATGAACAGAAGTATGAAAAATTACCTCAGCTATGAGAGCTAAGCTAGACTAACTTAGCTTAGTTCTTGGTCTGCTACCCGCTTAAATAGTCCATTAAATAAGGAAAATTTGTTAATTTAGTTACAGTTAAATAAAAAACTGTTTAAATGCTAAAATGAATGTTTTTTTTTTTCATTTAACTATAACTTTTTATAAACAGATTTACTTTAGATGTGTCTTATTTATAAATACTCCTTGTTTAATAGACTATTCAGTTACATACGTCTCGTTAAAGTTGAACATTTGGGCCACTTTTGCCGATTGTCTTCTGAATGTTGCACGTCGTTACGACGTTACCTTAACCTGCGGGGTAATTGTGTAACACACTATCTGTAGCAATGGGTTTCATTTTGACAGTTCAACAACATTCATTGCGTAATTTACGTTGTAGAGCAGACACATTTTTCGAACATATGAAGCAATGGATTAGCAATATCCTTCAAAATGATTCAGATTGATGGTGTGTTACGCAATTAGGGTGCTGATCATCATTCTCCCTTTGACCTTACCCAATTTATTTGGGGTCGGCGCAACATGTCTTTTCTTTCATACCTCTCTAAACTTGCGACATGAAATAAATATTTTATTCGACGGTTGACGTCAACCGCGGTCTGGATGCACTCTTTATAATATTACAATATTTTGATTATTATTATTTATTTATTTTTTGTTTTAATCTGATCTGTAATTACATATTAAATTTGACTATGGCTAATAATAATCGTATCGATAGCTGTATCTATAGTACTATTTAATCCAAACCTAATATGTTGCATGCCGTAAGGTAAAATGTATCGGGACACGTAACAAATATTCCAACTTATATGTATACCTACATTATCAGCAAATAAATTATTTCTTTCTTTCTTTCGATAAAAAATAGACCCCAAAACTTTTGAAGATAAATTCACCTGTGCAAGGAAAACTTCATTCATATGTGTTCTACCGTTCTCAAGAGTAGGAAATGAACTTACCGGCGCGTTAGAAGGCTGTGGTTTCGGTAATGTAGACTTGGGCGCCGGCATTTGACCGGAATCTCTTCTGCGAGAAGAACCGCTTGGTTGTGAGACGCGTCTGTTAAAAGTAAAGTGTCAATTAACAATACAAACCAAAATGTGTTTTTTTTTTTTTTTTGATATTAAACTTTAATAACTTTCACACAAGGTTCAGTTTGCGCAAAAATTTAATTTTTTTTTTAAGACTTTTTGTTTAGTAATAGTCATTTTGAAATCAACTTAACTTACATTAGCCCTAAGTTCATATTTGTTTAAGTGGAAATAACATCAATCGGAAAAAAGGATATGAATATGGAATAATAAGTTAATCATTCGTCTAGCCGTCGCAAGTGCGGCTGACGTGATTTGCAGAGAATAAATTCTCAGAAGCAGCTTGGAGTTTGGAACTGTGTCCGGTAAATTGCAATGGGCGAGCTCATTTTACGCTTATACAATGTGAACGAAACACAACACTACCGTCTTCTTGGAAAGGTATGAGTACACAATTAATGATTATTGAAGTGAAACTTCTTTACGCACGCTTGACTTGGGGAGTAAGCTGGCGAACGCGTTACGAAAAGTGTGATAGGGCGAGGCGAACGGGAGTTGAGTGGGGGATATAAGCAAGAGAAAGCAGTGCGCGCGCACATTTTCTTTCTCTCTTCCTCTCATAGCCAAATACGTTTGAAGTTTCACTTCAGTCGTGTGGTCATAAGCACACTCGGTTTTTTTTTCATGATCTTTGTTACAAGATTTGGTAGCTATTTTATTTAAAATTCAATAGTTCTAATACATTTTTTTTGTATAATTTTTCTTCTCAACCAAAGCACCTGCCATCTAATCTTTTCACCACCCTTGATTGACTGGTAGAAAACGCCCTAGGCATTAAGTCCGCCTTTGCATATTTTTGTGTGCGAAAAGTTTAAAAAAATAAACTAAATTTGGTTTACAGCCTGTAAAATAGCATCATGCGACGATCTTGTTACACAACAATGGGCTTGTAAAACGTGATTTAGCACAAGTACACAAAGATGATTGTTCATGCCAAGATATGGAAATTAACAAGACCTTGCAGTGCTAAGCTCTCTAAAGGCTGCTGCCTTCAATAGCTATCAAACACTTAATCTGAAGTGGCGCTAGGCACGAAAATATGTCGTGGCCTCTTTATGTACTGAATAACTTAACAGCTCGCCTGAATTTCAGGGGTAGGCACCTGGAGAGTGGTGGTGACCCAGTGGTAACGGCCCTGACTTACGACTTGTAGGTCGTGGGTTCGAAACCAGACAGGCACTTTACTTTGTGTAATTTATTTAATACGGTAAAGAAAACATCGTGAGGAAACCGACATATCTTAGGACCAAAATTTCGAAGACTTGTGACATCTACCAATCCGCACTGGGCCCGCGTGGTGGATTACGGCCCACTCCCTCTCACGGAGAGAAGATGTGAAAATGGCGTGAGTTTATTTGTGTTGTATGTACTAGGCAAAAAGTAACTGACAGCTTATAAAAATGCTTCTATTTTCTTTTTAATAAAAATGCGATGCTATCAAAAACGTTCCATGATTTGATTTTTTTTTATTTAACATGTACAGTCACCGAAAGAGATAAGTAACCAGGGTAGTCGGATATAGTTGAAGTTTAGTAAGAAACCGATGGATTTTTTCGAATGTTTAATTTGACAAATGAACTGTTTGTTTGTTTCCTATTAATTATATTAATTTTATTCGAAAACATCCATCGGTTTCTTAATAAGCTTCAAGTATATCCGACGACCCTTGTTACTTATCACTTTTGGTGACCGTACTGCCGCCATTTAAAAATTAGCCAATTAAATCAGAAAGTTTGTCGTCTGTGAAAGGGGCCTTCGCTCCGCTGTTATTGATTATTTCATTACTTAGATAACGTATCACATGTATAGGTTCTCTATCGAGGATTATGTGCTGCACGGAAGTGTTTACCTGGTGAGTAAGCACTCATTGTCGAGTGCAAAATGTGGGTATTTTACAACGATGCAGAGACAATCACGTTTATTTGATAGTGTTTTATGATTCAGCCTCATTACCTAGATGTATTATAGTGAATGTGACAATTTTTTTTGAATGTTGGCCTGTTTTCATTGTGTTGTGCTTAGGATAAAGTACGATTATGTGTACTCAAGTACGTCATCGAAATTGCAGACATGTTCAAACCAATAATAAGATAACATCACGCCTATAATTCCAGAAGGGTCAGACAGAGATTTGTTAAACAGTCCTTCAAACTCAATCTCAAAGCATTTATTTCAATTAAACCAATTACAGGCACTTTTGAATTGTCAAGGGGTCGGTCAGTCAGAAAGATGAAGCTAGTTGCCCATTCCAAAGCGTAGGTACCTATGGAGAAGAACGGGCAAGAAACTCCATGGACACTCTTTTAAACCAAAATAATATGGTTATTTGAATCGTGAATCGATAGTTAGTAATCAACAAATTCTGTTTTAGATACAAAAAAAAAATTATACTTTTTAAAAACTATTGTGTAACAGAGCAGTAGTGGCCCAGTGGTAACAGCCCCGACTTACAAGTCATGGCCATGGGTTCGAACCCAGACAAGCGCTTTACTTAGTGTAATTTATTTCAACACTGCTGCTCTCAAAACGGTGAAGGAAAACATCGTGTAGAATCCGGCACGTCCTAGAACCAAAGATTCGAAGGCATCCATCAACCCGCACTGGGCCCGCGTGTGGATTACGGCCCACTTCGTCTCACCGAGAGGAGGCCTGTGTCCCAGCAGTGGGAACGTTATAGGCTGATTAGTATGTTATTGTGTAACACTACAGTACACACAGTGTCACAGTGTGTCTCTCTCTCGTATTGTGTAAGGGACTTTGCCCTGCAGGAAAATAATAAGCTGGTGTTATTATTGTGTAACTCACCTTTGACTAGTCTGTACTTGCAGCGGTACGAAGGGGTTGTTGACCTTGTCCGCGTTGCTCTGCGGGGGCGCCGCAGCTTGCTTGTTGGTATTCGGCTGTTGCTTTACGTTCTGCAACAATCAGATGAGCTTAAACCAGCACCCTAATTAGATTTTAAATGTACTATTGCAACAGTTGAAAAATGATAAAAATCGTTCCTGTTTCTAAAGTATGGACAAGTTTTAAGAATATTTTGTTTAATCGATAGGACTATGGTAGTACTGCGCTCTATGTGTGTAACACTCTTTCAATCACAATCTAAATGATTTTGAAGGGTATTGTTAATCCATTGCTTCATATATTCGAAAAATTCGTCCGCTCAACAAAGTAAATAAAGCAATGAATGTTGTTGAACTGTCAAAATTAAAGCCATTAGTACCTACTGATAGTGTGTTACGCAATTACCCCGCAGAACTATACAGGTTGAAATTGAAAACATGCGACAAATCGAAATGGGAGATTGTACTCTTCATTATAAACAACTTTTACTATAGGACCACCCCTTTTTTTCGCGATTTCAGGGGTGGTCCTATTGTTTATAATGAAGAGTACAATCTCCCATTTCGATTTGTCGCATGTTTTCAATTTCACCCTGTATTATTACGATTAACGCCTATGGAGATAAAGAAGGTTGAAGTCACATATTCAATGCTATCAGTGACAACTAGCGTCACCGTAAGCTTTACATACACACACATCAGCATTCACATGTGCGTTAAAAAAATATGGAAGTCATGTGATCAACTTTGTACGTTAATATCTCGGAAACGTGACACTACGGGGTTTGGTCTTATTATGTACTAGCTTCTGCCCGCGACTTCGTCCGCGTGAAATTCGTACTTTCCTCTAAAATTTTCGAAAATGTATGTTGGTGTGATCTTTATAATTAATTTAGATAAATAAGTATTCGGGCCAATTTTTAAGTTTATAGAACAAAGGAATCAGATTTTTCAAATAAACTGTATCCCCCGCTTTTCACCCCCACAGGGGCGGAATTTTGAAAAATCGTTTAAGATGTGTTCATAACTTGACTCAAAGTTTATTTATATCAATTTTCGAGCTAATCAAGCCACGCAGTAGTGAGCGTGAAGAAGTAACAAACATATAAACACATACACACACTCACAAACTTTTGCTTTTATAATATTAGTGTAATTTTTAAATTGAATTCTTTCGTTCCTTAACACAATTTTTCGACTTTGGGAGCAACCTAGTAATTTTCTAGAACCAGTTGTATATAAATGTACATTGCAGATAACACCAAACATTATTGCGCTCTATTACAACCACAAACAAAAAACCTGTGACGATATTTCTGGTGATAAAAAGAAGTATAATTATTATCTCAATTACCTACCGTAACACTTAAGACAGGTTTTATGGGTGAAAACTAGAATAATATGATACTTCCTAATCCTATCCTTAAGAGAATTGTGTCGGTCCTTCTACCAAACACCCTGTATTATTCCTCATTTTCCTTGATTCATTGCATTCTTTCGCAGCAATCTTTCGAGCATTTAAAGTGGCCATCTTGTGAAAAGCCAAGTCTTAGTCACGTTTAATAAGTATCTAACACTCAATAGATATTGTGTTGTACTACTTGTGATATTACACTTCACATTGCGACCGTAAACGTTACAAATCTCCAAGAATCCCCCGGCACGTGAATAAACTCGTCATAATTAAAAATTTAGAACAATTTTGGCCTTTTTTAAAAAAAGGAAAACAGAGTTGTCTATATAATATTATTGCCTAGACTTATCCCAACTATGTCGGGGTCGGATTCCAGTCTAACCGGATGCAGCTGAATACCAGTATTTTACATAAAGCGACTGCCTATCTAACCTCCACAACCCAGTTACTAGGTAATACGATACCTCTTGGTAAGACTGGTTGTCAGACTTTCGAGCTTCTGTCGACCCGAAACGACTGCCAAAAATCCACGAATGACAGCCGGGACCAACGCCTTAACGTGCTCTCCGAGCACGGAGGGTTCTTCCTAAGTAAAGATGGTCATCCATCCACGGACCAACTACGGCAAGCGTAGCTCAACCTGATCGACCGATCCGTGCGGCTGTTATTACTTAGCCACAAGCCCCTCCACTTCAGAATTGTCATAAAATATAGGCCCTCAAATAACTTAAAAAAAAAATGTGACGTCATTGTTGCAAGAAACGGATGTTAGGGGCCGTCTTTACGAGCGAGAGAATCGCGGCGATAGCCTCGCCGTGCCATCAACTTTTCGCCGCGATGATATCGCCGTGTGGAGACACGTTCTAAGAGAGTGTATAGAAATACGTGACACGACGATAATATCGCCGCGATTCTCTCGCTCGTGGAGACGGCCCCTTACGCTGAGTGATGAGATGTAAACTAACCCCTCTGAGTTAAAAGGGTTGTAGAGGCAATGTAACATGGTTACTTTTCGCCGACATCATACTTTTATCTTTTTTTTTTTGTATTTCGAATTAGGCCAGTTCTTGACCTCCCATGGAATCGATCTAACCAAATTTGTCTTTCCGTAAGCCTATTGAAAGAATGGGCAGTGTGGTAATACCTTTCTTTATCGAGTCGATATTATTGTGTTACGAAGTGCGTCATTATCACTTCTCAAACAGAAAGTTCCCCAGTTCCGATAATTACTTGATTAAACACTCGCCGAGTAATCGGTTCCAATTGCATCTAAATTACGCAATCAGGGACTAAACCGAGCTAAAACACAATATAACAAACAATACAGTCATAAAACAAAGATTTATTTAATATTTACCTGTGGTTTCCCCTGATTATTAGGTTGGTTCCAACTTGGTCCCAACGTGACATTGGTCCCAACGGCGCCAACACTCGGCAAATGTTTGGGGAAGCCCGGTTGTTCGAAGCCTCTGTTAGGTTGCTGCACTTGGTTGCGTTGCCCGCTGTCCTGGTTACGGAACGTGAAGGATTGGTTGCGCTGTTGAAAGTGAGGGTTTTGGAACTGCGGGAACGGAATCTGGCTAGGTCCTGGTCCTTGGAACGGTTGCCCGAAGGTCGGGTACGGCGGTAGAGGCGGCTGGCTCTGTGGGAGATAAGATTTTATAAGTATTTAGTAGCACATAATTGGAGCTCTAAGACAGTGAGGCGAGGTCGCGGCAGATCACGTAGGAGATGGCGGGACGAGCTGGATAGGTTATTGGATACTGGATAGGCCTTTGCCAAGGAGTGGGACAGCGAAGACAAAAAAAAAGGGTTTAGTAACTAGCTGTTGCCCGCGGTTTAACCCGCATAATAGGGGAATGTCGTGATGCCCCAGTTGTTAAGACCTCGCCAGTCATGCGAGGTTGTGGGTTTAAATTCGGGTATATTTACCCGAATTTAAACCCACATACACACACACATTATATTAGACATTATTATTATTTAGACATTGACATTTCAATGTGATTTAGGACCCATTGCTCGTAAAACAGATGGCGGATGGGGCCGAAAGGTTCTAGAGTGGCGACAGCGTACCGGAAGAGGAACGTATGCTTTGTCTTAATTCAGGATGTATTTATGTGCCAAATTAAATCCAAAAATGTTATTGTTTTACATACATCCATACTATCACATTCAAATATTAGTAGGATCGACAACGATTCCGTTGGACACCTATAATGATTATTTCTTTTTACCGAGACAGAACCGCGGGGTAATCGTGTAACACTACCAGTAGCAATGGGTTTCATTTTGACAGTTCAACAACGTTCATTGCGTTTTTTACGTTGTTGAGCAGACACATTTTTCGAACATATGAAGCAATGTATTAGCAATATGCTTCAGATTGAGATCGATAGTGTGTTTCGCAATTAGGGTGCAGGCTCTTCTCTTATTCTGTTTAGGCTCTTTATATTGTATATACAGGGTGTTACGGAAAGAGTATATCAATACAAACGGGTTGAAGAGTGTATCTGGTCTAGAATCTCTGTACAAAATTTCAGCTCAAAAGCATTAACTTTGAAAATGCTTAATATTTTTTTTTATTTCGACATCACGGCGCTGTACTGGCGCGCGGCGGCGTGATGTGCGTGTACTAGGCGCACAGACACACTACAGATAATGGATAATGACCCTCGTAGTGCGGTGACACGTTTGTTATGATTTCAATTTAATAAACTATCGAAATAAAACAAAATTAAGCATTTTCAAAGTTACTGCTTTTGAGCTGAAATTTTGTACAGAGATCTGTACCTGGTCTAGACCAGATACACTCTTCAACCCGTTTGTATTGATATACCCTTTCCGTAACACCCTGTATAAGTATAAAAGGTTTATCAATCTTTAGATAAGCTAGTGCAAAGTGAAGTGTCACTGACATAGTTCTAAGACTTTATTAAAACACGAGTTTGTTTTATACTTGATATAAAGTTAGTTTGTAAGGTGTATGTCTATGGGCGTGTAGCTTGAAGTAAAATGTTTATTGAAGTGAATACTTCTTTCAAGCGATTTTTGACGAAGGAAAAATCATGAGATTTTACCTTCGGTTAGCGTCACCTACATGTTGCATGTGAACAATATACAGGTTGAAATTGAAAACATGCGACAAATCGAAATGGGAAATTGTACTCATCATTATGAACAACTTTTACTATGGGACCAAACCTGAAATCGCGAAAAAAAAATCAGCTGTTCCCTACGTTTTGACGAGTTATGTAAACATAAAATGTAGGGAACAGCTGATTTTTTTTTCGCGATTTGAGGTTTGGTCCCATAGTAAAAGTTTTCATAATGATGAGTACAATCTCCCATTTCGATTTGTCGCATATTTTAAATTTCACCCAGTATTTGTAGCTATGAGTCTAAAGTGTGAAAAACCACTGTTATTTCATAGTATTAAGGCAATAGCACCAGGCTAGCCCGCGGCCAATTCTAACTGAAGGAGAAGTATTGCTGAATGATCACTATGAACTACACTTTGAAAATGTCGCAACTCTGGCTCCCAAGACACAGACAAATGCCTAATCTGCGTTTGCGATTTACTTGCCAAAAATGTAAACAAATATGTATTAATGGAAAAATAACTTTAATTCCTACACAATTAAGTTCTGTTTACGCTACAACTTCCAAAATATTTATAACTTTTTCAATAGTGCCAGTCACTTTGAAATCAACTTAATTCTCATTGACATAAAGTTGATATTTGTTTAACTTGAAATAGGGTGGGTGTGTGCAGCACTGCGCACTTTTACTATAGTTTGCAGGTCACCGTCTATTCTATTCTTGTAAAAATTGTGATTAATAAATTTGAAATTTAAATCTGCCTAGCCCTTTTCCAACTATGTTAGGGTCGGCTTCCAGTTTAACCGGATGTAGCTGAATACCAGTATTTTATATGGAGCGACTGCCTATCTGACCTCCATAACCCAGTTACTGGGTATTGCTGATTCAAATGAGAATAATTCTGTAAATCCATATTTTTTACGGTCGCGAATCATATTTTATTCAACATACAACCGGGCACTGACCTGCAAATTGCAAAAAACGTAAGCAAAATTGATTTTCGCGGGCTACCTGAGCGCATCTGCCTTAAGTTTTCACTTCTGTCGGCAGTCCCCATGCTGCCCCTGTTATATGTACCTTATACGTGTTGTTCCACTCGCTGTAGTGCGGCGCGCGCGCGGCGGGTGGCGCGGCCTCCTTGCGCCAGTTCTGCGGCTGCGACGGGCCCCTGCGTTATATTCAAGCGTTGAAACTATTTTATTTCCTATAAACATACACTGGCACTTCTGAATCGTCAGAAGCTAGGTACGTGGTTCCAATTGGTAGTTTCCTATGGGGCCATTCAAGTATTACGTAAGCAGATTTTCTGCAATTATTAACCCCCCCGTCCCCCTCGTCAGTAAAAGTAAGCAAAGCTCTTACCCCCTCCCCCATGCTTACGTAAACATTGGTACATGCATTTTTCAATGTGTTAGATAGATAGATAAACCATTTATTTGACGCACACAAAAGACAGCACAACACACAAAACACCTCTGGTTTCTTTGTTGATTCATGACCATGAGCAGCAAATATGTGTTTCGTTTTCAAGCCAATTCAAGCATAGACAAGTAGGTTTGCCATATGTGTTCAAACCGAAATCAACTAAATTTTGTAGAAAATCCGAAAAAGTAAAATAAATACTGCTGACGTAATCACCATCCAGACCCCCCCATCCCCCATGTCATCAAAAGTAAGCAAGACAAAGACCCCCCCGCCCCCCTGTAGTGCTTACGTAATACTTGAATGGCCCCTATGGAGAAGAGCCGGCAAGAAACTCGCACGGTTAATCTTTTAAAAATAATTAACTTTTACAATGTTTTCAAATTACTGAGTTCATAAATATGGCGGGCAGTGTAGGCCTGTCAACAAGTAGCAGGTACTTAAAAAAATAGAAAATGGTCAACAAATCGAAACATCTGTGAATCTACAAGGCCTACAACAACGTTTACTAAATAGAAAGAATCTATATAAAATATAAATAAAAAAAATAAATAGTAGCAAAAAAAAACTATTTAAACCAAATACATATAATTATCGTAGCATCACGCCTACATTCATCAAAGGTTAAAGCAGAGATGCTTAGAATACCTACATTTCACCAGAACAGTTCTCCCTAAATCCAATGTAAAAGGGGAAGAGTCCAATGTAGTCTCCAAGGAGCGAATAAGATGTTCCTAATGGAAAACTCAATAACACAGGTAGGACCTGGGAATCGAACCCACTTGATTAATATAAAGGCAGGAAGCGAATTAGAGAAGGTGTCTTCTATTTATTTTTAACAGTATTAGAAGTTTTGAATACATCATAAAAGGCGTGTAATCATTTAAAATCGTACCGTTAGCGCCATCTAGTGAAACAAATAAATGTCACTCAGGTAATTTAAGTAGTTCTAGATAAGAACAAGGGCGCCTGCAGAGAGCCGATTGTATCATCATTTTCGGTCTAAGGACGCCCTAACAGTTGCATTTCACTAGTGTATTGTCGGTTTTATGAACATTGGCATAAGGTTCAAATAGAAATGATCGATGTGCGCCCGTTAATCAATGTCGTCGTCTTCGTTTATTTCTTTAGGATGTCCTCGATATGTCCGCTGTGACTTTACAAGTCACTTTTCTTATAATCTATGGAATGTGTTTCTTACCCGGAAAATAAACTCCAAAACTCAGGAGGGGTGCTTGCACAAAAATTAACAAAATATGAAAAGTGTTGCGTTACTTTCCAATATCAGGGTCAAATTAAATTATCTCGAGAAACTCCTGATAATGATAAAACAAAAAAGAAATTAATTTAATGTTTTTATTTTGGGCGCTGCTAGTCACTTGAAAGCAATCAATCTGTCTACCTAGCCTTTTCCCAACTATGTTGGGGTCGGCTTCCAGTCTAACCGGATGCAGCTGAATATCTGTATTTTACATGGACCGACTGCTTATCTGACCTCCACAACCCAGTTACTGGGTAATACGATATCCCTTGGCAAAACAGGTTGTCAGACTTTCGGGCTTCTGACGACCAGTGACAACTGTCAAAGATTTACGACGATGCGATGCTAGTCACTTGAAATATTAGTTAATAAATAAATAAAAAAAACAGTTTTTTGTGTTGATCGACTTCACAGACGTGATGGGTATCAATATCTAAACACGATAAAATAAAATAAAAAAGATTTTCTCAACTCATACTTACTTCAAGTAACAACACTACCAGCGGTGGTTTACGCAGAAAAAACGTAATATCTTTATTTTAATTTTATAAAGCTTTTTAAATGAATTTTTCGATGAGACATTTTGACCATGTTTACTAATTTAATTATCTATTATATTTTTAATGTTCCCATAATAATTATTAACATGACATTTTATTTTGAATGACAGAATAATTAAATTTTATTAATATTTGCATGGCAATTTTTAAGGCAAACGTGATGATTTGTGTTATCCCTATTTTTAACATCTCTTGCATGCTGACAATTTGTGTTGTATGTATTGTACTCATGTTTGGGCAAATAAATGATTCACTGGTTAACAAAGGGGTTTGAAGGTTTTGGCCCTAAAATCAGCCGCCATTTTGATTTTTTTTTAGAATCGCGGTGCACAACAAAAGTTATATATTTAGATAGAGGACACTTATACAAACAAAAAATGTTACATAACATAATATCCTAAAGCGTCAGGTTTCGGAGTTATTCACCGAAATATAAGTCGAAAACAATAAGGATTTTTTTGTTTTTTTCCGTCCAGGTAAGCATATTGAACTATTGAGGTAATAGAAACGTTATGAAACCTTTATGGAGAAGAAATAAATGAAGAATATACATTTTTTTAATAAATAATTAAACACGGCAATTTATAGTTCGTTTTTTAATCCCAGAGACTAATCTGACAAGTGTAATGTCAAACTTCTAGACTAAAAAAAAAACGAAAACTCAAAAGACTTAAATGTCAGATTAGTCTCTGGGATTAAAAAACGAACTATAAATAGGCGTTTTTAATTATTTATTTAAAAAATGTCTATTCTTCATTTGTTTCTTCTCCATAAAGGTTTCATAACGTTTCTATTACCCCAATAGTTCAATAAAAACAAAAAAATCCTTGTTGTTTTCGACTTATATTTCGGTGAATAACTCCGAAACCTGACGCTTTAGGATATTATGTCACATAACATTTTTTGTTTGTATAAGCGTCCTCTATCTAAATATACAACTTTTGTTGTGCACCGCGATTCTGAAAAAAAATCAAAATGGCGGCCGACCTTAGGGCCACCCTCCATACAAAAATCTTCTAACCCCTTTTAACTTTTTTTTGTCACATGAAAACTTACATCAAAGGGGTTAGAAGATTTTTGTATGGAGGGTGGCCCTAAAGGTCGGTCGCCATTTTGATTTTTTTTCAGAATCGCGGTGCGCAACGAAAGTTACATATTTAGATAGAGGACGCTTATACAAACAAAAAATGTAATATAACATAATATCCTAAAGCGTCAGGTTTCGGAGTTATTCACCGAAATATAATTCGAAAACAACAAGGATTTTTTTGTTTTTTTTCCCTCCAGGTAAGCATATTGAACTATTGAGGTAATAGAAACGTTATGAAACCTTTATGGAGAACAAACAAATGAAGAATAGACATTTTGTAAATAAATAATTAAAAACGGCTATTTATAGTTAGTTTTTTTATCCCAGAGACTAATCTGACATTTAAGTCTTCTGTGTTTTCGTTTTTTTTTAGTATAGAAGTTTGACATTACACTTGTCAGATTAGTCTCTGGGATTAAAAAACGAACTATAAATTGCCGTGCTTAATTATTTATTTAAAAAATGTCTATTCTTCATTTGTTTCTTCTCCATAAAGGTTTTATAACGTTTCTATTACCTCAATAGTTCAATATGCTTACCTGGAGGGAAAAAAAAACAAAAAAATCCTTGTTGGTTTCGACTTATATTTCAGTGAATAACTCCGAAACCTGACGCTTTAGGATATTATGTTATATAACACTTTTGGTTTGTATAAGTGTCCTCTATCTAAATATATAACTTTTGTTGTGCACCGCGATTCTAAAAAAAAATCAAAATGGCGGCTGATTTTAGGGCCAAAACCTTCAAACCCCTTTGAATGTACTAGGGCCACCAAACAATAATTGTGAGTGAAAAAAAATTGACACGTCAGGTTAAAATAACCATGATCCTTTGGTTCGGTCCAAATCATTGGTATGCAAATGGCATATGTCTGGGTTCTTGTTTAGCCCAACCTAATAGCAGTCTCACACACGTTAAACAACATTTATGTGGAACCCAGGATTTATCTTGATTCCTCACAGGAAATCCAAAATAGTGTAAATAGCACTGTTCAATTAGTGATGTGAAATTTCGACGCTGAGATGTAAAAGTTAATTCTCCACACACATAACAAAAACTGTCGGGGTTGTTAGAACACTTTCGTGGAGTGTTTACCGATGTAACAAACGTATATAAGATGTAAATTGAATGCAATAGTTATACAGTCGTCTAAATTAAGTTATTCAAAAAAGGTTCTTGTATGAGGTCAGAAATGAATATGTAGCTGTCACAAAAAAACTGGACGTAATTGAAACAAAATTATTAGATATTGTTAATGAGGGCACACTAACATGAACAAAAATCATCACAAAGAACGTGTGACAAAAAAAGTGTTTACCAGTGTTATCTTATCTTATTGTTTAAAAAAATATACCCATCACGTCTGCAGTTTTGCTAGCAAATCCAATTTAACCCTGTATAGCTGTATCTTTTGAGGAGGGAAGTTTTTATTCTTACCTCTGTTGTTGAGTTACCGGGACTTGCGCAGGCGCGTTGTCGTTCTTCACCCGCCAGTTACGATTCTGTTCAGGGGTCGTAGGCTAAGGAAAGATACAATAAAGGCTTAAAAATCGAGACGATTACATAACCTCTTCAATTTTTAAGTCGGTTACAAATAGTGTTCATTACTGTAGAGTAATAAAAGAAACAAGAACAAATAATGTCATTACTCGTATAACCAACATTGATTATTTTTTTTAGCCGTTCATAATATTATAGATGAGTCTTCAGGACACAGATCCTGAGGAGTATTGTTGTTGCATAATAAAGCGTAGGTTACCTTTTTTTTCTTAACTTCAGCATCGGAGGTTTCGCTGATCTTCAACAAGCTTCGAAGTAAGTGTGTGGCGTTGTCCTGTTTACAAACAAATTACATTATTATGTATATTATTATATATACAGGGTGAAATTGAACACATGCGACAAATCGAAATGGGAGATTGTACTCATCATTATGAACAACTTTTACTATGGGAGCAAACCTGAAATCGTGAAAAAAAAATCAGCTGTTCCCTACATTAATGTTCGAGTAACTCGTCAAAATGTAGGTAACAGCTGATTTTTTTTCTCGATTTATGGTATGGTCCCTTAGCAAAAAGTTGTTCATAATGATGAGTACAATCTCCCATTTCGATTTGTCGCATGTGTTCAATTTCAACCTGTATAATTTTTATAATAGTTTTTGTTATATAGTTCACCCGGCTTCTTCAGCTCTAAGGCGGATCACACACTACAATGCGCAGACGCGGGAAACATTGCCAAATTTGGGGGAATTTAAAATGAATTTGTATGTAAAAATGAGGCGAGGGCGTGTTGTCTGCGGCCCGTCGCGTGGCGTGTCGTAGTGTGAGATCCGCCTAAAACTCCTATACAAAATCTCCAAATATTGTGGCAGTCGTGGTCAATGTGTCGAGACTCAGTGTAGATTTTAGAAATTACGTACTTGCAATGCTAACTTGCTCCATCAATCATTCTCTCTCTGTCATCTTCAAACGATCGATAGAAATAGAACTGTTTTAAATTTTGCGCTAAATGCATTTAGTGATTTGTGGAGCATAATCAGCCTATAATGTTCCCATTGCTGGGACACAGGCCACAGATACACAGACCTCTCGGTGAGAGGGAGTGTGCCGTAATCCACCACGCAGGCCCAGTGCGGGTCATGTCGCTTTCTTCACGATATTTTCCTTTACCGTTTTTAAGAGGAATTATGATGAAGTAATTAACGTAACATAAAGCGCCTGTCTGGGTTCGAACCTACGACCTATAACTCGTAAGTTGCGGCCGTTACCACTGGGCCACCACTGCTGCTGATTTGTGGTGCAAGCAGGTCAAAATATTTGCCGTACCGCTCGCATGTTTCACGGCCGCGACTGTCCCGATTCTTGGCGTTTAGTGTAAAAGTTTTGTCGATGACCAAGTAAATCAAAACTAATAATATCGTTGCTAGGATAGAGCATACCTGTGCGGGTGGTCCGTTGTCAGCGACGGCGTGACTGCTGTGGTTGCGGTTGTCTGGCGACACCGCCTTGTCGCCCGGTGGACTGCAACGTATTATTATTTTTAAACACAAGTTTTAACTACACAATAAGGTCATATTTAATACGAGCAGTAGAACATATGTATACAAAATATATAGGCGTCTCCCTTAAGAACCACCTTTTTTTTTTGCACAATCTTAAGCATAATCAGTCTATAATGTTCCAACAGTTGGGAAACAGGCCTCTTCCCTGTGAGGAAGTGTCTTCATATGATTTTGATGCGGTTTTCACCATCATTTAGAAAATTTATTTTGGTAGATTATATGTATAATACATTCATATTTAACTTAGATATAGTTCATAAATCTAGATGTCTTGACACGCCGCCAGTGCACCCGTGCCAACCACGGGCGGGTCGCTAGCGAGGTATAAATTAGAATGGTTGAAGCGGTCGTAAAAATAATCCGATCCAGCCTGTCCCTTGCTGCACTCTCCCAGCAACGCCCTAAGCTGAGGTCCGTACTCCACAGGGGATGCCCTTAGCGTGTAGTCGCTTAGTTTTTAACCCTGGCTGGAGGCCTTAATTTATTGAGGCATCCCCAGGCAAGTCCGGTTAAGCAGACGACAACCTCATAGGTTGACCTGCGAGATGCAATTTATATTTTTTTTAAACGCTCGTGAAAAGTAGCAAGTGTACCTGTAGTTAGCGAAGGCGGAGTGATGTCCATCCTCCCGGCGCAGCAGGTTGGGCGTGTGGGCTTGCGGCAGGAAGCAGTCCTGCGGCGGCGCCACGCTCACTGCGCCGCGCAGCTTGCGGCCGTACGACAGGTTCAGCATGTTGCAGGGCGATAGCCTGTCGTAATGCATACGATGACAAGCTTAACGATGTTAGAAATCCAATATTATTATTATTCTAGCGTATTTAAATACAAAAAAAAAACTGTTTACTGATCATTTTTGAAACACATATAGACACATACAAGGTGGCATCCACATCGACGCGCAATCTGTTACCTGGATTTAGTACATGATTCTGAACCCTCAGCCTTGAAACTTTTCATCGGTTATTTCGCAGTCAAAATGTATGAAACGGCCTTTTTTTTAATAACTGTCGAAAAATATCTACGCCAGGGGAATTCATGGTTACAGTTTGTGCGTCGATGTCCCCGTCACCCTGTACAAAGTTGCTACAAATTGATGAAAATCAAAAATCATATAATGGTGTGGTCTAACTCTATGGCATCAATCGTTCAAATCGATCCAGTGTGATGCATGGCAGCCGGATTACATTCATCGATAAACGACGTAACTGCTACTTTGTTTTTTAAGTCTTTGCTTTCCTAACGTAAATACGCTTTCTAAGTGCTTTGGCATATATTATGTAACAAATTTTTGGGAAAAAATACATTTACGTCGGTGTTTCTCCAAATGAGCGATATACAGGTTGAAATTGAAAACATGCGACAAATCGAAATGGGAGATTGTACTCATCATTATGAACAACTTTTACTATGGGACCAAACCTGAAATTGCAAAAAAAAAAATCAGCTGTTCCCTAGTTATGCAAACATAAATGTAGGGAACAGCTGATTTTTTTTTCGCGATTTCAGGTTTGGTCCCATAGTAAAAGTTGTTCATAATGATGAGTACAATCTCCCATTTCAATTTGTCGCATGTTTTCAATTGCACCCTGTATGGAAGCTGATCGACCGAAACCTAGATGGACTTTAGCTATACTTCGTTTGATATAAAAAAGATTACAAGTCTCACCTATAAACCTCTTCAAACAGATATTCAGATGAGGTATGAATGGTCCGCATTCAGCTTATCACTCAATCGTACGGTATTATTGTTAGGCGGCGCACAATCGGCCACGATAGTTTCAAAACCTAGTTGCACTGTTAGCTCCACAAAGTTTCAAATGATAAAGTATAGAAATCTCACCTGTAAAACCTTGGCTCTTCAAACAGATCTTCAGTCATGCCGCCGGGGAAGGGTTTATCAAACATGATGAGGAACGAATGGTCCGCATTCAGCTTATCACTAAGTCGCACGGTGTTGTTGTTAGGCGGCGCACAGTCGGCCACGATGGTACCGGTGGCCCCTAAAGGCACGGTCATGTTTTGAGTGACGCAGATGACGCGGTCGTAGAGTTTGAAGTCTGCACGAGGGTCCGGCGCGATATTGCCGCTGTGTAGTTCCGGCTGAGACACACATACAAACAAATATAGATAATGTGATAATAGCCGTGTATTGGCCAAAGGATTTTCCTGCGTTTATGAGGTGTACACCAACATGGTTAATTGGTAATTTCTAGAGACTGGATACAATAACGATATCGTATATACAGAATTAAATTGAAAACTTGCGCCAACTCGAAAAAGGAGGTTCAGTAACTGTTATATAATTATTATAAATTGTCCAAATCCTATGTTTTGGGAAACGACAATTTATGAAAAAAGGGCGCGCGACAACATCGACCTTTTTAGGGTTCCGTAGTCAACTAGGAACCCTTATAGTTTCGCCATGTCTGTCTGTCCGTCCGTCCTCGCTTAATCTCTGTGACCGTTAGCACTAGAAAGCTGAAATTTGGTACCAATATGTATATCAATCACGCCGACAAAGTGGTAAAATAAAAATTGGAAAAAAATGTTTTATTAGGGTAGCCCCCCTATATGTAAAGTGGGAAGTGATTTTTTTTTTAATTTTAACCCTGACGTGTGATATATTGTTGGAAAGGTATTTAAAAATGAATATGGGTTTACTAAAATCATTTTTTGATAATGTCAATAATTTCGGAAATAATCGCTCCAAAAGTAAAAAAACAATGTGTCCCCCCCCCCTCTAACTTTTGAACCATAAGTTTAGAAAATATGAAAAAAATCTGAAAAGTAGAACTTTATAAGGACTTTCTAGGAAAATTATTTTGAACTTGATAGAAACAACAGTTTTTGTACAAAAAAGACAAAAGTTGTACAATATCATTTCTGGACTAAGTTTGTAGTATAATCGTATATGCAAGCATTTTTTTTTTAACTTCGTTTAAGTACATATTTTATTATCCTGAACGTATCTTTTTTCAAACAAAAAAAGAATGATTAAAATCGGTTCTCGCAATCCAAAATAACCACCGAAAACTTCTGGCACGTCTATGTACTAATTAGTAACCCAATTCCCCGAGAGATGGCGCTGTAGGTACTTATTACATTGGGTCGGGTATTATCGAATTGTACGTGGGAACACTTATTGTGACGGACGGGAAACTACGGAACCCTACACTGAGCGTGGCCCGACACGCTCTTGGCCGGTTTTTTTTTAGTAGGAACAGTCAAAATTAGTTAAATGACCGCTAGCTTAAGTGTTGCCAACTTGCTGAATGTTGTGAATTCTGCGATGAATGGATTTCTTGTCGGGCGAGTGGTAAAATTAATACTATAATTGCTTTTTTACTTGAATGCCGATGATTCGTGTCTACTTGAAAGCAATAACTTAGTTTGCACTATCTAAGACGATAATTACACTTTTTTTTTCAAGAATGGGGCCATTCAGATATTACATAGGCAGATTTCTTGCATTTACTACCCCCCACCCCTCCCATGCTTACGTAAACATTGGTACATGCATTTTGCAATGTGTTCTGGTTTCTTTATTGATTCATGAGCAGCAGTAATAAGTCCCAGTAGAATCCCTGAAAATGCGTTTTTCAAGCATAGACAAGTAGGGTTGCCATATGTATTCAAACCAAAATCAACAAAATTTTGTAGACAATCCGAAAAACTTTTCCTATCATCTACTTTGTTGTACCCGACCGGGTCCACGATGATCATGTCTTTGTAAAACCTACCACTTAAGTTCACCTTGTGGAATGCAATAAACATAATATTGAGTATTCCCTTACCTTATACAGTAAGTTCCACTTGACCTGTAAGGTGACCTTCTTCTCATTGCCCTGTAGCTCTGCTATCTGCCTGTCCAGGTCTTGGGCGAGAACCTTCATCTCCTCAGGTTCTAAGGCTTCGGAGCCACATTCACGTCGCGCGGCACGGCAGTGAGGCTGGTTCTTTATCCATTGGGCTATTTCTTGCGGCTTGTTTTTGCTGTAGGAGAGAACGTGGGGTGTCGTTGATATTGTTGCTATTGTTTCAGGGGTGGTCTCATGAACATTAACTACTTTCAGTATGTTTATAGAGAAGTATTAAAAAAAAAAATTGAAGACATGTGACATCTACCAACCCGCACTGGGCCCGCGTGGTAGATGGCCCACTCCCTCTCACAGCGAGGAGGCCTGTGTGCCAGTGGGAGCACATTATTTAGCTAATTATGATTATGCTGTTTACAAAAAATACACGTAGCTTCGTAAAAAAATATAGGGTCCGATTAAAATAGATGGACAAATTTTAACACAGCGCTCAGTACGTCTAACCAAAGTTATCCAAGCAAAAAAAAACCCCTTATCAAGTGATTTTATTTTGACCTAATATAATATGTATTTTCTTTAGCTGATTATTTTTCTTGTAAGTATCTAATGCGTTTTTCTTTTATATATTTTTTACCATTGTCCATATTTTGGTAGTCTGAATGATTTCTAAAAGTTTGTCCAACTATTTTAATGGGGCCTTATATATCAATTTAAATAAAAACTAGCGACCAGCGTCTGCTTCAAACAGGTGTATATCTAAGTTAAATATTAATGTATTATATACATAAATAAACAAAATAAAATGGTGAAAACCGCATCAAAGTCTAATGTTAAGTTTAGAAGATCTAAACCGGTCTCCAGTAACTAGTGTACGTAGACCCCGTTGAAAATTAAAACAGCATTATTATTTATTTATTATAAGCCTGTGTTGTCCTACTGCAGAGCAAAGGCCTCCCTTCCCTCTTTCCACTTTTCCCGGTCTACTGCGATTGTGGGCCAATCCTTTAAGGAATCCAGCTCATCCCGCCATCTCTTGGGCCTGCCGCGTAGTCGTTTCCTGCCATTGGGGATCAACTGAGTGGTGGCTTTTGCATATTGCTACTCCGACATGCGACAGATATGGCGCCCAGTTCCACTGTAATCCAGCAGCTGTGCGGCCGGCGTCCGCTTTTTGTGTTTCATAGATTACAAAAAGTAGACTTACCCAATATCATTCGGAAAGAGATCGCTCTCGAAGTACACGTCTTTGTGGAAACCCGACAACTTGTCGAATAGCTCGGGATACTGCAGCTCGTAAGACTTGACCAGCTCGATGCACCGCTCAGAGTACAGCCAGGAGTTCGTCACCTTACAACGACGAGTGTACCCTGATACTTCCAGATTCTACCAAAGGAAAAGGATAATGTATTATGTGATTGAAGTTGTACTCTTCAATTTAGCAACGTTATAATTCACTAGCTTCTGCCCGCGACTTCGTTCGCGTGAAATTTCTTATTCCCTTGACCCATCTCGTCGTATTGCATCACTTGCCCGCGTCTCCTGCTCTATCACTTCGTTTCCCCATAGCGCTTTTGCTCGGCTCCTAAGGGTCATAGCGTGACGTTAAATAGCCTATATATAGCATTCCTCAAGAATTGGGCTATCAAATGCAAGAAGAATTTTTCAAATCCGACTGGTAGTTCCAGAGATTACCCCCTACATACAAACTTACAAACAAATTTTACCTCTTTATAATATTATTAGTATAGAAGTATAGATTAATAACGTTGCTAAATTAAAGAGTACAACTGTGACGTAGCGAGACAACTGAATAGACTACCTTTATTTAACTATCTAAATCTATGGAGTATAGTAAATTATTTCTCTAGTTCTAGTAAAATAGAGACAGTGCCAAATTAACAGCAATTCAAATAAGATACGATTCACATTTGATGATGTGTTTACGTTAGTAGTTATCTAGAAGTAGTTACATGACATAAAATCACGCATGTAATCCCCGAAGGGTTAGCGAGTAGTTACCTTCTTATTAAACTTAAGGTTGAGTCCTATGTTGACTTTGTTGACACCTTCAGTGGGCATTTCATGCCGCTGGCCTGCTATTACCAACACCGTGCCTGTGATTCGAGACAGCATTTGTGCCGATACTCCTGCGAATAAAAATGACGTTTTATTTTTGAAGGGAAAACTTCTTTAGGCGCGTCGGGCATTTTTGAGATGGGAAAAAACAATTGAATTCGCGCCACTGTTACCGTCACCGACACGCGACACCATTTCGGATGTGTTCGGCTGTCCTCGGGATGTACTCAGTTTTAATGTATATCCGATATGTCAGTGAGTGATGGCAAAGTATTCTGTTTGTGTTTTGTTTTCACTTCTGTCGGCACTCCCAGAGTGCCACTGTTTTTAGGGTTCCGTAGTCAACTAGGAACCCTTATAGTTTCGCCATGTCTGTCTGTCGGTCCGTCCGTCTGTCCGTCCTCGCTTAATCTCTGTGACCGTTAGCACTAGAAAGCTGAAATTTGCTACCAATATGTATATCAATCACGCCGACAGTGGTAAAATAAAAATTGGAAAAAAATGTTTTATTAGGGTAGCCCCCCTATATGTAAAATGGGAAGTGATTTTTTTTTTAATTTCAACCCTAACTTGTGATATATTGTTGGAAAGGTATTTAAAAATGAATATGGGTTTACTACAATCCTTTTTTGATAATGTCAATAATTTCGGAAATAAACGCTCCAAAAGTAAAAAACAATGTGTCCCCCCCCCTCTAACTTTTGAACCATAAGTTTAGAAAATATAAAAAAAATCTAAAAAGTAGAACTTTATAAGGACTTTCTAGGAAAATTATTTTGAACTTGATAGAAACAACAGTTTTTGTACAAAAAAGACAAAAGTTGTACAAAATCATTTCTGGACTAAGTTTGTAGTATAATCGTATATGCAAGAATTTTTTTTTAACTTCGTTTACATATTTTATTATCTTGAACGTATCTTTTTTCAAACAAAAAGAGAATGATTAAAATTGGTTCTCGCAATCCAAAATTACCACCGAAAACTTCTGGCACGTCTATGTACTAATTAGTAACCCAATTCCCCGAGAGATGGCGCTGTAGGTACTTATTACATTGGGTCGGGTATTATCGAATTGTACGTGGGAACACTTATTGTGACGGACGAGAAACTACGGAACCCTACACTGAGCGTGGCCCGACACGCTCTTGGGCGGTTTTTTCTTTTATAGCTAACCAACAATTCCTTACTGTTAAAATTATAAACTAGCGTCTTCCCGCGACAACGTCCGCGTGAAATTTCTTGTTTCCCCGACCCACCCCGTCGCATCAGATCGCCTGCCCGCGCTATAGTTTCGTTTTCGCTTAGCGCGATGTTACGTAGCCTTCAACAAGAATTGGACTATCAAATGCAGGATTTTTTAAAATCTGACTTGTAGTTCCAGATATTAGCGCGTTCAAACAAACACACTTTTCAGTTTTATTATTATTAATATAGAGGATCCCATTAAAATAGATGGACAAGTTTTAACACAGCGCTCAGTACGTCTAACCAAAGATATCCAAGCAAAAAAAAAACAATTCAAGTGATTTCATGTTGACCTAAAATAATAAATTGCCCGCACATTAGTGTATTTTCTTTAGCTGATTAATTTTCTTGTAAGTATCTAATGCGTTTTTCTTATATATTAGGTCCTTACATATGAAATTGGCGTTTTTCGTACTGGCCACTTTAATCACGAATTTCTCCTCTTTGGTAAGGAATTCCAAATTCAAATTTGTACAGCTATTTACTCATGTATTTGTGCTTCGATGACCGTCATTCATTTGTTTTTTTTCTTCTGTTTTTTCTGTTTGCGTCACTCATTTTACAAAATGGAAAATTTAAAATATCGCATTATTTACGAGTACGAGTTCCGCCGTGGCACTAGTGCTGCGGAAACGACTCGAAGGGTGAATGATGTGTATGGCGGTCATGTTGCAAAAGAAAACACAGTTCGTTTTTGGTTCCAACGTTTTCGTTCTGGAAATTTCGACCTGCAGAACAAGCCCCGTGGACGGCCTGAGACCCAAGTTGATAATGGAGAATTGAAGGCTATTGTGGAAGCGGACCCATCGCAAACCACGTCCGAGTTAGCTGCAGGCTTCGATGTTAGTGATAAAACTGTTTTAATTCACTTGAAGCAAATTGGGAAGATTAAAAAGCTTGAAAGGTGGGTACCTCACGAATTGACTGAAGCAAACCGGCAAACGCGCGTCGACTGCTGCGTTACATTACTGAACCGGCACAACAATGAAGGTATTTTAAACCGAATCATTACCTGTGATGAAAAATGGATTCTTTACGATAATCGGAAGCGCTCAGCGCAATGGTTGGATCCTGGCCAGCCAGCCAAATCCTGCCCCAAGCGAAAATTAACCCCAAAAAAGTTACTTGTAAGCGTTTGGTGGACTAGTGCCGGTATTGTTCATTACAGTTTTCTCAAATCTGGCCAGACTATTACAGCTGATGTCTATTGTCAGCAATTACAAACCATGATGGAAAAGCTAGCGGCTAAACAACCAAGGCTGGTCAATCGCTCCACGCCACTGCTGCTTCACGACAACGCCAGACCACACACTGCGCAACAGACGGCTACCAAATTAGAAGAGCTTGAATTGGAATGTCTTAGACATCCTCCGTACTCCACGGACCTTGCTCCAACAGATTACCATTTTTTTCGCAATTTGGATAACTTTTTGCAAGGGACAAAATTCAACTCCGATGGGGCAGTCCAAATCGCCTTCAAAGATTTTATTGATTCCCGTCCGACTGGTTTTTTTAGTAAAGGGATCAATGAACTACCTATAAGATGGCAAAAGTGCATTGAAAACAATGGTTCATACTTTGATTAATTAAATATATTATATTAAAAAATATTCGACTTTTTGTTCCTTCCATACAAAACGCCAATTTCATATGTAAGGACCTAATATTTTTTTTACCATCGTCCTTATTTTGGTGGTCTGAATGATTTCTAAAAGTTTGTCCATCTATTTTAATGGGACCTTATATAGATGATGTTGCTGCCATTGACAAGTCTGCGAAAAACACAGTGATCTTTATTCTCGTTAAGCTAAGATTGCTATTAGATTGCAGTTTTTTGAGGTAAAATGTATCTGTAAAAGGAGTGTAGAGACGTACCGCAGGCGGCGGCGGCGTGGTTGGCGGCGCGGTATGGCGCGGCGTGCGCATGCGCAGTGGCGCGCGGCTCGGGCCGCTCGCGCACCTGCACCTTCACGCGCCCGCTGCGGGACACCGACTCCGAGTCTACCACCTAACGGGAACACGATTAATCATCATTACTCCTTGCTGCCTGTCTAACCGGATACAGCTGAATATCAGCGTTTTACAAGAAGCGACTGCCTATCTGACCTTGACAATCCAATTATTGGGTAACACTATAACCCTTGATAAGACTGGTTTTCAGACATTCGGGGACCTAGATTTTATGGGTTTGGAAGCGGTGCTGTCATAACAACGACTGCAAAATATCGATCGTTTCAAAATCCGTAATTTTCACAAATGTTTTGACAACAGTATCAAAACACAAAACACGCTCTTTGTAAGGACGACCAACATTACATAACGGAACTGTCTTCTTAATAAAAAATAAGCTTCAGCGATAAGTGGAAGAATGAATTTGGGTCAAAAACGTTCTGGCATTGTGATCAAAGTTATCCGCCAGAGCATCAAAGCAGACAGAGGCACGTGGTTAGTTTTATTTCTTTGCAGAATATGTTGTGTGCTTTTTAGTCTGTTCTTAATAAGTATTTTCTTTCTTTATATTTATTTTCCACTTTATTTCAAAACATTCAAAGTTGATATTCGTTCGCCAAGCTTCCCGTAATCACTAAAATACGATTTTCACCGGCCGGTGCGCATCGGGCCGCAACTGAGCGCATTTTAAAAAGTGCTAAAGAAATTGAGACGTTTATGAATTAACTAAATGACATTTGCATAGAATTTACATAGCATTGGAACCCGGTCGGTTCAGCGCGGAGGCCGCGGTAGCCAGTTGGCTCCTGGCTTACACGAGCGGCTGGAAAATAGAAACAATACTTAATACTACTTACAGTAGCAAGAATGCCGTAATGCTGTCCCTGTGCGAGTAGAAACACGCCGTCTCCGGGTGGGTAGGCCTCCTGTGGCGTACTGAACTTGCCTCCCTCTTGTATGATGTGAGCCCTAACATCTCGTATTACGGCCTGAGAAGCATACCCACACGGGATACTGCACCATTCCGGCTCTTGAACCATTCGCACGTTGTCTTGGATAATGTATTTGAAACCTATAATTCGAAAACATTTTATAGTTTTTATAGATTTTAGCCACACAAAAGAACAATCACATGCATAAATACGTTACACTTAAAATGATGTGCCTATTTTTAATAAACAATATGATTTTGACTTTGCAATATTTAAAAGCAATTTCCTCCTAGAGTATTGATAAAAAAAGTATTTTCGAAAACATACTTTTATGAAAAAGGTTTATTTTTTTCAATCGTTATTTGTCCAGAAAATCGGTTTTGAATTTTGCCCAAGTGTAAAGTAGTTATGCTTGTGGCTCGTGGAGGTTTGATTTAATAACTCACCTTTTAAATTTACTGCATGGATTATGATTCTGACATCACCCAATTCTATTCCAAGGCGGTTCATATTGCTAAAACAGAAAACACACTGTAGTCTATGCTTCGTACAATTTTCGGATATTACAAAGTATTATTGTTTATTTTTTTTAAAGAATGTGTTTCTATCTAATCATATTAAAAGAGCAGCTTAAGCATTCGACACGTATATTTTTATTAAGAGAGTACACAATTTCTTCTGGGCCAATACACGTGATTTAAAAAATTATTTATTAATTTGGAAGCCCGAGAGTTTGTCCCAGAACAATGTTTTGATCTTTTACCTTCTCTGTTGGAGCAGAGCCTTTACCCTGCAGTGGCTGAAGTTGGTCAAAAATAGGCTGGTATCATTATTAGCAATCATAAATTTTGGGAAAGTTTATCCTCTCGTCTGTGGCGTCCATTCTTCGCGAATCGCCAAATCCGTGGCGGCCATATTGCGCGAATCGCCCCGTGTGTGGCGGACTTCAGGGTGCGATATCGGCGCAGGCGAGTTTAGAAACGTCTAGTAACCGTTGTTCGGTCGTTTGAGAGGCATGACAAGTGATGATATGCCATCCTTGTTCTTTCCCGTATACTTTGTGCAAATTAGGGCAGCGTGATACAGTACAGAATAAAAAAAAAACCGAGTGTGCTTATGACCACACGACTGAAGTGAAACTTCAAACGTATTTGGCTATGAGAGGAAGAGAGAAAGAAAATGTGCGCGCGCACTGCTTTCTCTTGCTTATATCCCCACTCAACTCCCGTTCGCCTCGCCCGATCACACTTTTCGTAACGCTTACGTCACGCGTTCGCCAGCTTACTCCCCAAGTCAAGCGTGCGTAAAGAAGTTTCACTTCAAAATATCGGTAATTATTTACGTCATAGACCGCGGTATCAACCCGTGACTCAGTCACAGATGCGAAGTTTTTGACATGAATCAACCCGTGATTCAAGTCACAGATGCGAGCTTTTTGACAGATATCAACCCGTGATACACTCACAAACGGTAGGTCTAGAAATGGGGGTGAATACCGAGATAACGACTAATAGACAAGTATTGAAGATGTACATCTTGCATTGACCCCAAATAAATTGGAATTACAACAAGAGAAAGTTGAGCAATAACGATTTTAATAAAGTGACTCACTGCTCAATAATAGTGGATCTTTCACTGATCCACTGTTTGTGCAAGTTGCCGAAGTTAGGCTCAGTCGTGTAGGTCGGCTCTCCGTTCACGTTGTTGTTCTGCTTGTCCACGTAGTGCAGGCGCATCTTCTCGTCAGACACCGATATTACTCTGTACAAATGTTGATACAAAGATAAAGGAAAATAATGTATGATCTATTGTTCGAATAGCAATTATTAACATTCTATCTTAATAAGCGATTATCGAATAGCCGAGTCCACACCGGACGATCCAAATTTGGACCAGAGCTCCATCTACTGTGGATCATGGATCGAAGATTCTAACGCTCGATCCGTTTTAGGAAACCCGCAATCTAGCCGCGCGCTCCATTGCCGATTCAAGTTTAAGCTAAATTAGGGAAAGTTCATATCTGACGGAACATGCGTCGCGTATTATCGGTCGCGTAACGCCAGAACAGACAAATGTATAGAAAAACACTTGACCGATGATACGTTAGTGCGTCGAGTGAATAAATAGACGCAATCGAAGTTACGCCCGTCGCATTTTCCGTCAGATGTGAACCGTCCCTTAAGTTCAGTTGAACACACGCTCGATATGGATTGCCCGATCGCCCGATCCACAGACAACTGTCCACATCGAGCGCACCAAACGACTGAGGCGCCTTTGAGCACTGTCAAAAAACCGACCGCGCTCGGATCAGCCGCTCCACCGCGAGTGCTCCGATCGCGCGACACGTCCGCACCGACCGCACATTTGGATCACGCTGCTACCGCGCTCGATCGGAGCGCACTGGATCGTTCGGTGTGGGCCCAGCTTTTTGTATTTCAAGCTTTGTTTGTTTGTCAAGCAAATTCCCATAACTTCCATTAAAAAGTACGAGTATTTTTTCATCTTTATTTAAGTACTAGCTGCGCCCCGCGGCTTCACCCGCGTAAATGTCGATCCCGTGGGAATATCGGGATAAAAAGTATCCTATGTCCTTTCCCGGGACTCAAACTATCTCTATACCAAATTTCATCGAAATCGGTCTAGCCGTTTTCATGTTATGTCGTGACAACGGAAAACGGGTTTCATTTTTATATATATAGATTTCCTCGATACCTCGATGATAAATAAATAAATAATATACATACTTGGCTCTAGTAAGGTGCGGCCATCCGACCCATATAACCTTGCCCAGTATCTCTTGCGCCGCCTTCTCAACCGGATCTTCCTTCTCTGTCTCTCTTATGATCTCCACGATCATGTTGTCGTTGCGCGATGGCTGGTCAAACACTTTCACTTTGCCCTTTTTGAGGCTTGTCTGTGAAATAAACGATCCCAAGTCAAGAAAGAGATAAAAATGAAAACATTTCAGAGTCCAGTCTGAACCGGCTCAAAGGGCGTAATAATATGACACATGTAAGTTTAGAAACTGCAACATAAGTATAAAACAGAGACGACTCTTTAAAGCCAAACTTTTTGTTAAACGCGTTGTACCATAAATATTTACTTTACACAGATCACTATCTGTAGTTGCTTCTATGTCATTGACATAAGATTTCAATTGCAATGATTGATGCGAATTCGTGAAATGCACCGACTATACGACCTATTGTCTCTCTTCGCGTTGGGTAACATGCCTCTACGTAGCATACTGCCGGGCACCTCTATCTCAAACTCAAAGCATTTAAAACACACAAAAAGCACTAAGGCACTTTTGAATTGTCAAAATTAAATAGTCTGTCAGTTAATCAGAAAGTTGAAGCTAGTTGCCCATTCCAAAACGTAGATCTCTATGGAGAAGAACGGGCAAGAAACTCCAAGGACACTCTTTTAAATCAAGATATTACAAAATCTTGGGTACATTATTCTTGTTGCTTCTATATGTGAGAACAATGTAGGTAAAAAAAAAACACTCAAATGAAAAAACAATTCAAGGCTTATTTTTAAGCCTTGGCAGTTAAGAGATGACCAGTCTCAACCGACGGCGCCCGTTCACGAACTTGACGCATGGATCAGCACCATCCAGCTCAAACATTTTGTAGGGAACCGAATGATCCAACACACGCGACACCATCAGTGAGACATTTAATTCTAACTCTTGTCTGTAACGACTACTTACTTGATACTTCAGGTGCCTCATGGTCGGGAAGCCCGGGAACAGCATGTCTCTCTTGGCATTGGGTAGCATGCCTCTACGTAGCATACTGCCGGGCACCTCTATCTCTTGTCTCCACACTTGACGCTCTTTGGCATAACACTCAGCTATGGCTGGGAAGTACTCTGGGGCTAGCGTTACACCTGTTTTATGGAGTAATAGGTATATGTGATGAGAGGGGCTTGTGGCTAAGTAATAACAGCCGCACGGGTCGATCGATCAGGTTAAACTACGCTTGCCGCGGTTGGTCAGTGAATGAGTGACCATCTTTACATACCCCTCCGTACCACGGAAAGCACGTTAAGCCTTTTTCCCGGCTGTCATTCGTGGATCTTTGACAGTCGTTACGGGTCGTCAGAAGCCCGAAAATCTGACAACCAGTCTTACCAAGGGGTATCGTATTACCCAGTAACTGGGTTGTGGAGGTCAGATAGGCAGTCGCTCCATGTAAAATACTGGTATTCAGCTTCATCTGGTTAGACTGGAAGCCGACCCCAACATAGTTGGGAAAAGGCTAGGCAGATGATGAGGTATATGTGATGAGGATAAATAGTTTCTAGTTCTATGAAAATGAGGAAAATGTGAGGAAAGTTTTGAGTATAAATGCGGATGGCTATAAGAGTAGGGGAAGACTAAAGAAATGACGATATGGCTAGAAAGGAGGGTGACTATCGAGATGACGGCTAATCTCTATAATCTATCTATACTCCATAGGCTTAGGTAGTTAAATAAAGGTAAACAAAAAAACCACGTGACTTAGTTAACCAACTAAACGTAATACCAGTCTATTCAGTTGTAATGCTACGTTGCAGTTGTACTATTGTTGGTTAGGTACCTTGGTTTTGTGAAGTCCAGTTGTAGACCATCATAGGTCCATGTGAGTTACGTTTCTTTTCTTCTTCTGTTAACCTCTGATAACAGGGCTCCATTGCTGATAGAAGATTAACCTATGAATTACAAGCAGATATATTTAAAGGAATACGTTGATGAACTTCGTTTCGTTATAACAGCCTCACTTACCTAATACATACCGTTTAACTATAGTCCTTGCGGAACTAGTTGGCCGCGCCTTAGGTATGTGAGCGGAGGGGCGGGGGTGCATTACTCAGTACGTGCGTTGCGAGCCGCCGCCTCAGGCCCGGACTCCACTGAAGCGGAGCTGTGCGGAGCGGAGCGGAGACGTGCAGGAATCGTCCAATGACAGACGAGACGAGAGACGCGATGAGGATTTCAACCATTGTGATTGGTCGATTCCTACACGTCTCCGCTCCGCTCCGCTTCAGTGGAGTCCGGGCCTCACCCCTGTCCCTACCTCAGCGGCCAACTAGTTCCGCAAGGACTATAATAATATTTCAACAAACTTGTTATGTGTAATTTGTGTTGTGAGCTGTGTTGACGACGATCTAACTAATCTACTAAGTACTACTTTTAAGTAAATTTGCATATAATAATCAGTACTTTTGGAATGTCAATATTACAAAAAAGACAGCCCCCAAAACGCCCACCATTCACCACTTCCGATTGTTAAAGCTGAGTAGAAGTGGCGTTACACACCCTGCAACAGAGGGGCAATTCTCGTAATTTTAGAAACGTTCACAGTCTGATCTCAGCTCAATTTGTCAAAAATACCCCCAAATTCCCTTAATTTTGACAAGTTTTTGACATTGATTATTGCCGAGTTGAGATTGCGACTAGATTTTGAACGTTTTTAATTACGAGAATTGGTCTTCTTGTCTGTCTTTAAAGAAAGCTCTTCGATCATTCTTACCTCATCAATAAACGGGATGAGCACGACCGCTTCCCAGTCGTTTTTCTTCCCATTGAGATCAGTCTCGAAGTTCAGCGGATAGTAGTGTACTATTGGGGAGTCCTCATCAGTCATCAGGTCGTGAAACGGAGTCGGTAGCAGTTGCTTGCTCGCTGACGGCAGTACTGCTAGAAGCTGCAACATAGTAAATAGGTAGAATATTCTTTATCACACTCCAAATAAATAAAAAAAAACATAAGCATGAATAAAAAATAATTAACAATAAATAAGCATTACATTATGGAGGATTATTTAAACTTGTATGTCAATAAAAAGAAAAGAATAATTATTATGCAGGTATTGCTTCTGTAAATATTTACATAATATAATCTAACACACAGGTTGAAATTGAAAACCTGCGACAAATCGAAATGGGAGGTAGTACTCATCATTATGAACAACTTTTACTATGGGACCAAACATGTAATCGCGAAAAAAAATCAGCTGTTCCCTACATTTATGTTCGCATAACTCGTCAAAATGTAGGGAACAGTTTTTTTTTTTTTCGCGATTACAGGTTTGGTCCCATAGTAAAAGTTGTTCATAATGATGAGTACTACCTCCCATTTCGATTTGTCGCATGTTTTCGATTTCATCCTGTATAAACTATAATAATATGTACATTTATATGAAAAAATAAACAAAATAATCACAGGGCATCAAAAAAAAAGAAAGTGTTTAATAATAAATAAATAAGCGTTATAATATGGACGATTATTCAACATGTTACGTCGACTGCTTCGTTAGTTCTAGTGGTCGCAGGCGCGAAGGTTCTAAACGTAGACCTTGAGTTCAACCCCCGAGAGACTGTTGTAGTGTTTTTTCAGTAACAGCCCGGAATTTGCCTTAGTGCCTGGTTAACGTAAATATCTCTTCTTCTATTACATAGAGCTTTACAATTAGCGAAATGTCGTTGTTGCTATCTCTTCGGAACACAGGTTCGATGTTTATGTTGTTATGCTTACGATAAACCCAAAAAAAACCGGCCAAGTGCGAGTCGGACTCGCCCATGAAGGGTTCCGTAGCAGCAAGTAACATAATATAAAAGTTCTTGTAGTTCGTTGTAACTTTGCGAAAGGTAAATTGCGGTTTTCGATTTATGACGTATTAAAAAAAAAACTACTTACTAGATCTCGTTCAAACCAATTTTCGGTGAAAGTTTACATGGTAATGTACATTATATATTTTTTTTTAATTTTATCATTCTCTTATTTTAGAAGTTAGAGGGGGGGGGACACACATTTTACCACTTTGGAAGTGTCTCTCGCGCAAACTATTCAGTTCAGAAAAAAATGATATTAGAAACCTCAATATCATTTTTGAAGACCTATCCATAGATACCCCACACGTACAGGTTTAATGAAAAAAAATTTTTGGAGTTTCAGTTGTAAGTATGGGGAACCCCAAAATGTATTGTTTTTTTTCCATTTTTGTGTGAAAATCTTACTGCGGTTCACAGAATACATCTACTCACCAAGTTTCAACAGTATAGTTCTTATAGTTTCGGAAAAAAGTGGCTGTGACATACGGACGGACGGACAGACAGACAGACAGACAGACAGACAGACAGACAGACAGACAGACATGACGAATCCATAAGGGTTCCGTTTTTTGCCATTTGGCTACGGAACCCTAAAAACGGTTTTGCATAACTTTCACCCGTTGTTAATCGCATTAGGCTTGCCTTATCTGACATGGGACTTAAAACTAGCGAAAAGTGGGTGAACGACACAGGTGCCTAACCCTTCAGGGTTTTACAGTTTAAGTTAGTTCAAAAGTTTACTAAAGCAAAAGGACCTAACATTAATAACACTGACTGACACTGTCTGACTGTTGACTGGTAGAAAATGCCTCAGGCATTAAGTCCGCCTTTGTACAGTATTTTTTTTTTTACTTGTGCATAAAGTTTTAATAAATAAATAAATAATAACGCCATAACATAATCACCTGTTCAAAAGGTTTAAAAGGCTCGCCAAGTTCGAAATCAATCTTCAGATCCTTGAACCCTTTAATGTCGGAGATGTACGGTGCGTAGTGATGGGGGTAGTACCAACACCAGGATGGACAGCCTTTGTAGTAGTAGTGAAGGTTCCACTGTATCGCCCGCACGTAGCCCTCCGCTTGATCAGCCAACACCTCCCTTTAAAGGAAGTTACAGCTAAAGATAAAGCTTTCTTTTAAAGTTATAGGGTGTTTGGTAAATCACTGCAAGGATTTGGTGGTTATAGAGTACATAGAAATACATAGAGTATGTTATGTTTTTTGTTGTCTGGTTATTTTTGTTGGCCACTTCAAAAGTTGGCTCAGCTGTCTGTTTTTTTTCTATTTGGCTTGTTTCATGCCAACTAATGAACAAAAAATAATTGATCTTTGTAAATAGAATTATTTTAGTAATATAATAATAACTACAGGGTGAAATTAAATTCATGGGCATCCTTTTAAGGGGTCATTGTACTCATCATTATGAATAACTTTTACTATGGGACGAAACCTAAAATCGCGAAAAAAAAAATCAGCTGTTCCTTGCATTTATGTTCACTTAACTCGTCAAAATGTAGGGAAGAGCTGATTTTTCTTTTCGCAATTTCAGGCTTGGTCTCATAGTAAAAGTTGTTCATAATGATGATTACAATGACCCCATAAAAGGATGCCCATGAATTCAATTTTACCCTGTATAAGGTCATTGATATAGGTAATATTGTTTACTTTGCTTAAATTTGACATAGGTCCCTCAAATTTCCCTATTTAAAATATTTTAAAAGAAAACATGTTTGACCTACAGAATTTACTTTACACATCAACGGTATTAGGACTACAAGGGCCTTATCATACTAGCGGTTTGCGAGCGTCCTCAAAGCGGAGCGGGCGCGCAACGAACACGCGTCGCATGCGCAGCGAATTCGTTGCGGCTGCGCAACGAGATCGCCGCGAATGTTACTGTGCGTGTGTGTCTGGATGCCATTGTTACTGAGTGTATTGTACGTCGTTAACTTGCTACAAACATACGACGACAACGTTGCGAATTTGCCACGCGTCCGCGACGTCTCCGCTGTGCAGCCGCGGCGTGTTCGCGACGCGCCCGCCCCGCCCCGCAGCCGCTCGCAAACCGCTAGTGTGATAAGGTCCTAAGTGCCTACAGATTTATCGATTAATAAAATCGATATCGCGGTTCAATAGTGCTGTTCGTCAGTTTACAAAAAGTATCGATATTTGGCAATTGATTTTTCTAAAAGCGTGGTCAATCTGTAGGCACGTAGTTTGCACGTATTTACCAAACACCCGTGTATAAATAGATATGTGATCATATTAACCGGAAGACGTCCTTGTCCGGACATAGGCCGCCCCCGTATATTCCCTTAATGAACGGGTCTGGGCCGCTTGCGTCCAACAAACAAGATTTATAAATACAATTCTGCTGGAATCGCACAATATAAAATTTTGAATTGAAGAACCAAACGGTCTGATTATCCGACTTCAAAAATGGAGGTTATGTATTTGACGCGTTTTTTTTTTTCATCAGTTTCTTCGAGAGTTTTGGGTCGATTTTTTCCCTTTTCTTTCCAAGCCAACACCATTTGATTGTTCCAGTATTTATCAACTGAACTGCATATGTGTTTAACTGTAAAAAGCGAGTATTGATCAACTTACTCTGTTACTTTGGAATAGTCTAGTTTGTTCATGTAATAATCCTTTTTGTGTAGAATGAACTCCATTGCCATATTTGCTTCCTCTGCAAAACAAATGAACATCAAACTTGAGTACATAAGAGACAGAGAATTGACTTCCTTGAAGTTTTTAATATAAAACATATTTACCATCACTGGTCTCCTCATACCCATCTTCATTATCCACATCATCTTCTTCAAGGAACTGCAAAAGAAGCGAAATTTCAATAAACTTTGAAACAAAGGCTTTACCATTTGGAAACTGTGCCTAAAATACGCGCTTTGACGTGGAGTTGTGGACACCAGCCCATTATACTATAAGTACTAAAACATTTGAAAAACAAGAAAGATACTATCATGCCAAACAACAAAGACATGGATAAAATTAAAAGCTCATCATCCCTCTTCATCATCATTTCAGCTGAAAGACGTCTGACGTCACTGCTGAACATAGGCCTCCTCCCAACCACAGCCACTTCGACAGGTTTTGTGCTTCCCGCATCCAGTGGAATCCTGAGGCCTTCACAAGATCATCAGTCCACCTTGTATGACGCCTTCCGACGCTACATCTTCCACTTTATTTGGAGTCGGCGCAGCATGACTTCTTATTCATACCTCTTTATTTATCGTCTAGTCAGTAGCATTTAGTTTTTTGTAACCAAATATTTTTGTTTTTTTTAAATCATCATCATCATCTACCTAGCCTTTTCTCAACCATATTGGAGTCGGTTTCCAGTCTCACCGGATGCAGCTGAATTTTACATAGAGCGACTGCGTATCTGACCTCCACAACCCGGTAACTGAGTAAGGGAAGGTTCATATCTGAAGGAACATGCATCGCGTATTATCGGTCGCGTAACGCCAGAACAGACAAATGTATAGAAAAACACTTGACCGTTCACACTCAACCGATGATGCGTTAGTGCGTCGAGTGTGAACGGTCAAGTGTTTTTCTATACATTTGTCTGTTCTGGCGTTACGCGACCGATAATACGCGACGCATGTTTCGTCAGATATGAACCTTCCCTAATACGATAGTTTTTTTTTTACAACTACCCAACTTAATTTCACAGACCTAATTTGCATCTCCTTCTCGTTTTATCGGCAAGAAAAGGACAGCAATACTTTGTGTTAAGTATGTTATTTTTGTTACCTAATCTGTATTAGTCTCATACATACCATATCGTGTGTGGCATTGATGAGTGCTTGCAGCTCATCATCTGGTTTGTTAGCTTTGATATCATCTATGTTCACGTTGAACGTCTCGTCATTATCAGGTTTGTACTGCGAAATAAAATTAATCTCTCATACATAACTGCTAAAGACTAAAACATCATAACAATTAATTGTAAATCACGAAAGCGCGTTCTACAAGGTTTAAGCTGCAATGATTGCCTGTTTCTCATAAAATGCAACAACTTCCCCACATTATGTTTGAACTCTTAGTACGGTCGAACAAGCTATTTGGTATACAGGCAGCTAACTTGCAACTACTTTTAAACAATGGTGTGCTGAGTTAGTCAATTCTTTTATACCACTCTATTTAATTGAGGATGCCATAAGCTGAAAAAGTTATAACACACAAAATAAAACTAAATATTGGCTGTGTAGTGGAAAGATGAATATTTTTGCCTGTATACCAGATAGCTTGTTCAACTGTACTTGGAAGATCTAGAGTTATTTCGTGTATTTCCGTGAGTATTCGCACTACTCAATACGTAAAAAAGGCATATGTGCGTGAAGCCATTAAATTGTTAAAACATTGTGAACTTATCGTTATCATTCCCGATTATATAAGTAACGAACGTAAGCATAATCAGCCTATAATGTTCCCACTGCTGGGACACAGCCTCTCGGTGAGAGGGAGTGGGCCGTAATCCACCACGCGGGCCTAGTGCGGGTTGGTGGATGTTACATGAATTCGAAATATTTGGTTCTAGGACATGCCGGTTTCCTCACGATATTTCCCTTCACCGTTTTGAGAGCAGTGGTGATGAAATAATTTACACAAAGTAAAGTGCCTGTCTGGGTTCGAACCTACGACCAATCTCGTATGTCGTGGCCGTTACCACTTGGCCATCACTGCTCACAGTAAGGAACATAAAATATTTATAGTAAATACTGAAGACTGATAGGACAAAATAACTAATGGCTTCTTTTAGTACAAAAACATCATCAAAACCTTTCCTCATACCTCTTTTCTTTCATTAGCATTAGGTCGCCTGCCGGTCTTAGCCTCAAAGTACTTGAGATCCGCGTACGTGTCTTGAAACTTCTCTGTGTCTATCTTAGCTAGTTCTTGCATGAACACTTCGAACCTTCGCAGGTTTAGGTCACCCGCTTCGTTTATATAACCTGAAGAAAAAAGGAATTTTATGGGCTTTTTCGTCCACTTTGTTTTCCGTTAAATTACCAGGCAGAACATCACCCTGCGTCCTAACCGAAAGCGACTATCGCGGGAATACGTGATAGTTTACCTGAATAATGGACTAATATTATAAATGCGAAAGTGTGTCTGTCTGTCTGTCTGTATGTTTCCTCCCTCACGCTTAAACCGCTGAACCGATTTAGATGAAATTTGTAGAGGTAGTTTGAGTCCCGGGAAAGGATATATACTTTTTATCCCGATATTCCCACGGGATCGAAACTTATGCGGGTGAAACCGCGGGGCGCAGCTAGTGACGTATAAACGCGATTTATAGAAAGATTTGATGACAACATAAATTGAACGGAAAATCTTTCAGAAACCAGAGTTTCATACATTTTTTAACACCAACAAAATGCGAACGCTATGCATATTGTCAGATGATACTGTAACAGTTAATTTTGAAATTCTTGTAAAAACTAAATATCATTTCTGGCTCTTCAGGAACTCCTAGTACAAGAGCCAGGGCTAACACAGATGTTTGTGACTTTGTAGTGTAAATAAATAAATTATTATAAACCCTAGGGTCGCAGACCATTGCAAAGTGCACTAAAATGAAATGATAATTATGTTGTTGTTGTTGTATGGTATGTTGTATGATATGTTGTGTTGTGTGTAGTTTCTATATTTTTGTCTGTATTTTATATGGTGTACACAATAAAGGGTATTCTATTCTATGTTTTAAATGAAATGACTATTATTATTTCAATAACTTTACTTACCATCTAAAGTAGGCAACACCGTCATATAAGTCTTATACAGAACAGGCAAGGCATCATTACTTATATGCATATTAGGCAAGTTGGGAATAAAATCATTGCCGACTAGGAAGCCCATGAGTACCCAGTCATCGACAATCTTCTCTATGTCGTACTGGAAGGGCAGGTTGCCCTTAATAGATATAAACTCTTGTTCTAAATATTCTCTTAACAATGATAAATGTAGGAGGTAGAAATTAGTCTCTTCTGGACTTGTCGCGCGCTGTGTCGACTTGCCGAATTTTACCTGTAGAGGAGACCAAATAATCACACTAATATTATAAAGGCGAAAGTTTGTGAGTGTGTGTGTGTGTGTGTGTTTATAGGTTTGTTACTTCTTCACGCTCAAACGGCTGGACCAATTTTGATGAAATTTGATATAGAGATAGCTTGAGTCCCGGAAAAGGACATAGGGTACTTTTTATCCCGATATTCCCACGGGATCGAGACTTATGCGGGTAAAACCGCGGGGCGCAGCTAGTTAATCATAATTATCCATATTATAATATTATAAATTCGAAAGTAACTCTGTCTGTTACCTTTTCACGCCTAAACCACTGAACGGATTTAGATGAAATTTGGCAGAGAGATTGATTGCATCCCGGGGAAGGACATAGGATAGTTTTATCCCAGAAATAATCCTTTAAGGGGGTGAAAAGGGGGGTGGAAGTTTGTATGGGGAATCAATAACCGCTGAACCGATTTAGATGAAATTTGGTATGGAGATAGTTTGAGTTGTGGGGAAGGATATAGAATAGTTTCTATCTCCGAAATTATCCCTTAAGGGTGTAAAAAGGGGATGGAGATTTGTAAAGAGAATCAATAAAAAGGACTATAATACTTTTATCGCGGGTGAAACCGCGGGGCACAGCTAGTTATATTATATTAAAACTCAATATATTTGAGAAAATTGGTATCAAGTTGCATCTGTTTAGCGTCAAAATATAATTTCCACAAAATTAAAAATAATAATGAAACTTTGAAAATACTGTCTTGTTGGGTCCACTCGTCGCAAGCGCATCTGTTGAGCGTGCATCGTTTAATAAACACTATTTAAATGCTACAATTTTTATTATTGCTTCAGAGCTTTTTGGCTTTAAATGTAAGTGTACAATAGTGAGCAGTTTTGTCAACCCGTTTCGGGAATACAGGCATTTTGTATAACAAAACTTGAATGTAATTATAATTACCTCTTCTCTAAGCAGTGCGAAGTGAGGCTCATGCGTGCACATGCCCAACATGATGAGGTCGGCGTCCAGCCCGTACAGACAGTGTCTGGTGTTGGGGTCGTAGTCGGGCTGAGAGCGGGACCATCGGATGTAGTCCATTATCTTGTGCTCACCTTCGCCAGGTGTCTGTTGAAATTGGTGCGCATTAAGAATGAGTTCTTTCAAAATATAAAAAAAAAGTTTCTTTATTAACTTCAGTTGTACAAAAACACTCATCTAAACACTATGCAGCGTTACAACAAAGGAAAAGAGTGATTTCGATGAACTCTGGCACCCAAAGTAAGATTTAACTTGTTTTTAGGGTGCCAGCATCCTCGCCTATAATTTGTAACATATAAAGTAGAACAGTAGTTGTATGACGAGCACATTATATTGGTTTTTTATCTATGTATTATCCCTAAATAGTATGAAAAAGTTGCTTCTTTGGGATTGTCCATATAACTAAGCTACTTGATGGCTAATTGGTTGAATATGTGGCTTTTGTCTACTTTGTATGTGTGGTTGTTTGGTTTGTGCCGAATAAACAATTTTTCATTATTTTCTTTGGTGAGTTAAGATTTGTTTTCCGCCATGTTTGATACACGAAAGCTTAGATTTTCAATTGCCTGCCCGAGGCCGGGGTCGCCAGTTGTTTTGCTTGGAAGATATTATTGACACCGATGCACGATGGTAAAAACTACCGGTTTTCATACGTCTTTTAGAGATTTAAACATTAAAAACTTTCAATAATATCAGAAACTACAACTTGTTATTTATTCCATTTATTTTTAGGGTCTTTTCTACCACGTTTCCGTACAATCTTGCTTACCTCATGCCCCGACAATACGACCTTGACCTTGGACCACAGGGGGTCGGTAGACATCTTGGACTTGACGAAGTACTTGAGCTGTTCATGCAGGCGTGCCATAAACACGGTGCCTGGCGTGATGCAGTTGCTGTCGAAACGTTTCTCCGTTGGCAGTACTTCGCCTGTGCAAATTAAGTAAAGATAAGAGTGCAAAAATTAGAAAACCAGCCTTTTACAAAGAGTTACTATGGAGTTTCCTGCCCATTCTTCTCCATACGAAACTAGTTTTTGGAAAGAGCACTAGAATCAATTCTATTTTCTTGCAAATTTTGACAAGGTGCCTGCCTTTAATGGCCTACTTCTGCCAGTGTCCTAAATGTCCGTTCACTTGCACCCTTGACGATCGGAACAATACCTCTGACGCCTCAATAAATGAGGTCACCTACTGGGCCCAAACAGTATATTATACTAAACATCATAGATGTACCATCAAAACGAAAGGAATATTGCCTGGGGGCGTACTCTGTCTGTCGACGACGATACCGGCTCGTCTGAAAGTAGTTGATCCATGAAGAAAACAAGTGTCAAATCCATTTTTTTGGACGGACAAATCACATCGGAAGTAAGGGCAACTGTCAAATTATGTTTTCATTAATTTAGTTCGGGTCCCAAATTGATCTTGTCCGTCCGCGAGGGTAAAGCCCGTTACTTTCGCGGACACTACGGCAAACGTGCTTAAGGAGTAGACCTCATGCTTAAAATGAATGATTTGACTTTGACTTTGCATAGAAGCGAAACAGGACGTGATCTTTAGACACGTCACACAATTGATATTGTAACTAAGCGTAACACTCCGAATGTGCTCAAAATTGCACTACTAAACCAGTAAACCTTAGGAGCGTATAATAGTTTAGCTTTTGATTTGCTTTTCACAGGTGACAAAATACATCGAGTCAAATAATTATATTATTTGTAGTGTATCACTGATGTTCTTCAAAAAGGTCAGAACTTGCAACAGGCGTGCGTGTATGACCAGCACCTTAATTGCGTAACACCCTATCAACCACAATATGAATCATTTTGAAGGATATTGCTAATCCGTTGCTTCATATGTTCAAAAATGCTGTCTGCTCAACAACGTAAATAACGCAATGAATGTTGTTGAACTGTCAAAATGAAAGCCATTGCTAATGATACAGATAGCGCCATCCACGAAACCGCGCCCCACTCTTCTTCCTAATTGCTTACAGTGCAATTATGCAACATTCCGCCAGTGTTTTAGTTTTGTCGATACACAGTAATTACTTATTAGTGGGTAGTTAGTGTGTATCAAAAAACTAAAACACTAGCGGAATCAATTAGCGATAACCACTAGCGATTCAATCAAAATCAAAAGTCATTTATTCAAACTAGGCTGAGAATCAGCACTTTTCGAACGTCAAAATTACAAAAGACAGTCCCCCAAAACGCCCGCCCTTCACCACTACCTAGTGCTTTCGCTGGGGAGAAGAAGTGGCGGAACAAACTCCCCAGCAGCACAGCTGTCTGTTCAGTTAGAAAAAAATTGATTTTATACAATACTAAGTAGACTAAAACTCTCAAATAAAAAAAAAATAAAAAAAATTATAAGATTAGTAAGAAGAGTGGGCCGCGTAGCATTTTATGCAATTACCCTGCAGTTGTGTAAAAGTAAACGAGACCAAAGGAGTATGTTAGGCTCATAGCAGGTGGCGTTCTGTAGTTTCTGCCTACCCTCATGGGAAGGTGTGAGTTTCTGTATTTTCGCTTATTTATTGCAAAGCTTTGATATTTCTATTTATAATCAATGCACATTTTGATATAATAGCATAACATATAGGGCAACCTTATCACAGGACGCATGCTTAATGGAATACCGACTTAACTCAAAAAAGACGATTTTTGGGACATCGCAAAATAAGATCTTGCCATTAGGACTTATCCTACTTGTTGACGCATAAAATTAAAACGGATTTGATTATTAATTAATCATGAATGCTTGTATTTTAAACGTCTATGATTAACTATTGATGAGATATGAGTAAAAAAAATTCTGTAACTCAATTCTGACCTATCTACTAATGGGTCAATGTTCCATTAAGCATGCGAGGAGTAAGCCAGCTTTAACAGTATATTGTCAAACTTTTGTGAGTCGGTCTGTCGTCAGCATAAATAGTATTTTGTCAAACATTCACTTGCAGTTTAACAACATTTATATTAAACAACAAATAAATATATTATGTACCTTTTTCTCTAGCTTCTTCTTCCAATTTTTCCGCTTCCCTTGCTGACCTAAACCTAAAATTTTTATTAAAATTATTTCTGTTCTCATTTTCTTTCAATTGCAAGGCACAATATGCGGAACAATAAGCAGCAGTGGCGAAGGGTGAATTTATGACAGAGGTAAGCCGGAGCAAAAAAAAATGCCAAATAATTTTTTTAATTATGAATTGACTATAGTGTGGTTATGTTCTGAATTTTCGAAGGGAAGCCGGTAGGAATCGAGTTGTATGGTACCTTCGCCACTGATAAGCAGTGCTTTTGTTTAGTTACTAATGAGACACAACTACTTTTTTTATTGTTCTGCAGTGCCTAACAGACAAGGGGAAAATTAATTCTACAAACATTGTGACATAACTTCAAACTTTGTTCTGTCCTTTAGATGTAATTCTGTTTTCAAGCATACTATGCCAGCAGCACTCATCTGACAAGAGAACTAGTTGTTCATAGGTCTAACATGAGTTAACGAGTTTTAAAGATACAATACTTTCTTGGCAAAAGGTGTGAAACATTTCACAATACCCTCTGTTACCAACTGATAACAAGCAAGATATACATATATTATGTATGTTGTAAGCACACTACTTATAAAGTTATCAAAGAGATTTATAATTCATAATATGTATTGCACAGCATAAATAATGTTGAAGTAATAATAATAAAAAACAGTTAGCCATGGATTTATAAAGCTGGAAGTCATGGGGAGAGTCTTTGCCCAACAGTGGGATGATGCAGGTTGACTGTAACCAGTAATATTATTACCTTCTGCCTCTTTGCTGGTTCATCTTCGCCCTGGGGGCTACTCCGTCAATAGCCATAAAGAACAACTTTTTAGGCTTAATAATTTGAAACAGTATGCTGAGATAATGAAATATGTCTTGGAATATTTTCTCTTCTGTTATACGGAAATGCGGATTTGAGTCATCGGGATGTGAACAGTTATGAATTATTCCATTCATATCCAAATACATATTGTCAAAGTCTGGAATCTGAAACAGACAAACAATTTTTAAGTAAGAAATGGTAGTATACACATTTTACAACATATGTTTCAGATGATCACATCATGTGGACCGTTTAACTGACAAACATGATACAAATGTATAATATAATATGAAAGATAAGGCAGAGTAGGAATTAATCCCTAAGCTTGGATAATTTTAAAGCTGTGTCGATCAACATAGTGGCATGCTATGACAAATACTTGTGCAACATTATCACAATGTTTACGATTTAAGGTTAAAATTAAACTGTAAACTGAAAATACCAGCTCATAGGTATTTGAAATGCTGGTTTTTTAACTATACCAACTAAGACACGACAAATAATAGGTCACTTTGCTTGATGAAGGTAAGTACAGGTCCATAAGGCTTTTAAATATTATTAGGGGCCTTCCTTTTCTTCTCAAAGAAGTATTAAAGGTAGAGTGATATTAGTGTTAGTAACACGAACTTCAAATTAGTCAATTAAGAGTTTACAGAACAATTACAGTCCTCCCAAGGTAAATAGTTTCAGTTAGTTATGAAAAATTGTTTTCATAGAGGGTAAGTAAGTACCTATATAACGACAAAAGAACTGTTTTAACAAGTTGTTTACCTGATACTGCTTCACCAGCTCGTTGAGGCAAGGGTACCTCTCGCTTGTATACCTGAAGAACTTCGGTACACCCATTCTGATTGATTATATGCCAATTATTTGCGATAGTAATGCTTGATAAACGTTTGTTGTACACTGACCCCAAACTGAAATAACCTATTTTACCAGTTATTTAGGCGGCGGCGCACACCGTTATACAATGGCGCTATCCACTGTTTTCCGATATTGTAGTTGTGGTAATTAGATGAATTGTATTTATTGTGATATTGAAAAATTATCTTCCAGCAACCTACATCGCGGAACGGAGAATTTTTAGTGTTGTGCAAAAACTTACTAAAAACGTCTCATAACTTAATCTTTCTTTTAAATAGTTAATTAGTTTTAATTTTTAGATTGTTTCTTTACTTCATTAATCATAATCTATCCATTTAAATAAAAGCACAAAACCGCTGAAGATAGAAACTTGAATTATGGACAGTAGTAATAAAAATAATTATTGTGGTTAAAATTAAGGTGTGTACTAATAAAGTATTTATCGATTATCAACCCTTAAGGGGGTGAAAAGGGGGGAATTCGTTTATAACATAAAGTGGGGCTTGCGCGCTCTTAAGCTCTGGATCTGTGCCAGTAGAGTTTACTTTGCCGAAACAGATCTAGTGAGAGGAACCCCGAACCAGCGGGGTAATTGCGTAACACTATTTAACTATGCAATGACTTTCATTTTGACAGTTCAACAATATTCATTGCGTTATTTACTTTGTTAAGCAGACAACTTTTTCGAACATATGAAGCAATGGACTAGCGTTATTCTTCAAAGTGATTCAGATTGTGATTGTTATTATGTTACCAACTCAGCAACAGCCTCAGCCTCGGCCTTTGGCACACCTTCTAAACATCCGCGACCCCAGGGTCCCGAGATATGTCAAATACAATTAAATAATAATATATTTATTGGCATAAAAACACGCTATAAAAAGATTTTTTTATTTTTATATAACCAAGTATTTAATTTTTGACATCATTTGGTAGCTTATGGGAGTTACAAGTATTACAATCAACACAAAAGTCAAGAAAACACATCATTCCAAAAGTAATTTTAGTCGAATTTGGGATTCTTTATCGAACCGATAAAGAATATCTGTCTATGGTAGCTTGGACTTCTGGAGTAGGTTTCCACTCACTAATTTGATTATCTGTATTTAAAGCCGCCTGTACACATGGGGCCAAGGTGTTGGGCCAACGTGTAGAGAGCTACCTGGCGGTAGGTATGTTGGCTTAATTGGTCTAGTTGGCGCCAACATTGGCAGGCCAAACGAATAGTGTCGGTTTTTTGTGCACACATCAAAGGATCTTGGCGCGCTCCGCAAACAGCGTTCACACGTTGGTGTCTTGTTCAGTTCGTTGTTACTCGTCAGCGGAGACAGTATCGTTGCGCGTGAGTGAAATTTACGTTCCCATGTTCCGATAGCAAAATTATTATCACCCTGTATATCAATAATAACTAATAACACATTTACCTCGTTCTATTCCGATGAATAGTCACCATCCACCACCTTCTTTAGGGCCATTTCTTTTTAGTCACTCTACTTTGGTGCACATGTACCTACGTAATAATTAAACGCACTGTATAAATAAATTGCCGCGGCTGCAAGAACTTCTACGTCCATCTTTGAAGCGCCAATGCAGAATGATCAGTAAGCCAATGTGTGAACAGCAATCTTGGTTATCCATCATTTTTGCCCAACACGTTGGCCCAACACCTTGGCCCCATGTGTACAGCCGGCTTTATGCTTGTCAGGTGTCACTTGTCAGCTACTCAGCTTGGTCTATGTTTAATGTCTTGTGGCGTTGTAAACATTATTGTGGTTTTTGGATATAATAGAACTAAAATAATATCTGAATAATAATTAGAACTACCTTCATTATAATATTTTCAGTACTTTTCATTTCATATGATTAAGATATTACGCTTTGTGTCTTCTGTAAGAAATAACCTCGTTACTTGGTTGTGACTTCTTTATGATATACCACATAAACCATGGAAAACGACGAAATTGGCAATGATTTGGTGCGCCTAGACAACGGATATCTCGTCGACGAGGAGAATAACATTCGTTGCGAATATGTCGTGAACTCTGACGATGTTTTAGGTATGTACTCAAGGGCTGTTTGTACGTAATATTCTATAATCATAATTCTGTCCTATCACACTTAATTATTCTTCTTGAACATTCTACGACGTATATTAGAGAACTATCCACTTCTGTATCGTAGCCAAGAATTGCCTCAATACAGTAGTTATGTACCTAAGTTTCCCTAAACTAATTGGATGGCCTTCAATTTCTAATTAATCAGAATTCTGAATATTATGTTGTTTATTGAGTACATTCAGTAAATTATATGGTTCTATAAATCATTCTTCCTATCATACCTATGGCAAAAAATTCAAACATGTTTGGTTCAAAATTCATGAACTCCACTCACTGACGCTGTCATCAGATCATCAATTGAACAGGTGCGCGGCATTCGGCGCAGGATGGAAATTACTGTATAGTAATTTTTACTGCACCTAAATTATACAGGGTGATTGGAAGATGGGTGCAAAGCTTTAAGGTGAAGATAGTATAGACAATTTAGGACCATTTAAGCCATGGTTGTCTTAGACGAAGTCTTACCAAATTTTTTTAACCAAATTTTTAAGTTTTTTTTCGGAAATTCTCAAAATTTAATGAAAACTGCATAATTATGGCCAAATTGAATGATAAATGAATTAATTTTTTATTTATTTAATTAAAGTAATGTGTAAGCAACCAAGCAAAACATGTTTTAGGCTTCTGTGTCATTAGACATTTTTTTTACAGATATTTAAACCTCAGAAAAAATAAAAAATTTGTACAATACGTCTTTTAAACCTTATTTAAAAAAAAAACGGAGGGTGCTTTTTTTGTTCAAACCTTTTTGAAGACATGCTTGATAATCGCTCTTTCTTTTGAGGTATCATTTATGCGGATATCTTACAAATTATTGAAATTAGGACCTAATAAACCAAATCGAGGGAGAAATTTTAAATTTTAGGCAGTCTAACAAAACACAAAATTTTTGCTTAAAAGAATACTTTATGTGCTCGAAATGATAACATTGTTCAATTCTAAGAATTTTTGGCACATGCAGGAACCAATTGAGGGGAACCCATTGAGGGGATTCTCTAAACAATGGCCACCGAGCGCGGTGCGACGGCATTTCCAGGTAGAACGGCCAATGAATAGCAAAAAGCGATAAAGAGTTGGTTTTTACAGCAAAATGGTCTTAGTTACTGAGGCAACAAAGTCGTTTTTCTTTAGTCAGGGTCAGTCGGTCTGTGATGAAGCCGTTACATCTTTTACTTATTAGTCAAACTACTGCCCTTGTGAGTGGACGTTGTCGTTATTATGTCCAAAGATATAATTAAAACACGAAATTAGGTAACTGCATGTTTATTCAGCTAGGTAGCCTGACACAATGTGTAGATTCAAACCTACCCCCACTTAGTTCATCTTATATATCAACAAGAGAAACAAGTACCCTCACAGTCTATACACAAATCCATACGACAAACTACAATCATGTACATGACATACCTTTCCCCCAAGTAAACACACAAAATAGTACATAAGAAATTAACATTTACATGAAGAATAAGAACAATGAAATAAGAAATAACATTCTACGAATTAGAACAAAACATCATACAACTTATACAATTTCAAGTATGTTTAAAGAATCAGTTTAATTATAACTTTTATTTCTACAATTATCTAGGTATTCCTAGAATATCAGCCCAAGACTCTTCACTGGGAATTTCTATCATCTGTTCAGGTTCTTCGCTGATTTGGTCCCGAGCTTCCTCACTTATCTCTCTCCTCTCGTTTTGTGGACTCTCTACCTGTGATGCAACTTTGATAAGTTGATCAATATGTCTGTTGATGACGAGACCATCGTCCGTTTGCACTTTGTAACTGGATGGACCAGTTTTATCTACTATTCTGCCCGGCAACCACTTCGGACCGTTGCTGTAATTTCTGTATCTAATTCTACAGCCAACTTCAGACTCTCTGTGTCGCCTCTTATTATTGTCAAAAACTTGCTGTTCGGTCTTTTTTCTTTGTATTTGGTCTGGGTGTATCGTGTCCAGTAGAGTGCGCAGTTTTCGATTCATCAGGAGTTCAGCAGGACTCTTTTGTGTTCCAGCACACGGTGTCGAGCGGAGGCTTAGTAGCAAATTTGGAATTTTTATGTCCCAAGCCATGTCATCCATTTTCCGTATCTTGTCTTTCACCGTCTGGACCATCCGCTCTGCTAACCCATTGGTGGCAGGGTGATACGGTGCTGTAGTGATGTGCCTTATTTTGTTTGAGTCAAGGAATTGTTTCATTTCTTCGGACACAAAAGCGGCCCCATTGTCAGAAACTAATATCTCACATAAACCGTGAGTCGCAAATACCCCCCGAAGGTATCGGATTACCGTCGCAGTGGTCATATTGTTTACTATAAATACCTCGGGCCATCTTGAGTACGCATCGACGATGATTAAAAAGTTCTTGTTTCGAAAAGGCCCGGCGAAGTCGATGTGTATTCTGGACCATGGTCTGGTGGGCGTGATCCACTCATGTTGAGATCGTATAGGCATGTGCCGGTGCTCGAGACACTTGTTGCACTGGCCCACGAGTGCTTCTATGTCTTCATTTAAGTGTGGCCACCAAATGTAGCTTCTTGCCAGCGCTTTCGTTTGTACGATTCCATTGTGTGTCTTGTGTAATGCCCGTAAAGTGGCCGCGCGCAGCGGCGGAGGCACAACTACGCGGTTACCCAGCAACAGACAGCCGTCTTGCAAGGACAGTTCGGTGCGATGTAGCCAGTAAGTATGCAGATCCTCCTCCTTAACCTTGGCCGGCCATCCCCTTTGAACGTAGTGCACTATCTTTGATAGCGTTTTGTCTTTTAGTGTTTCAGTCGCAATACGCTCTGCATCGAATGGGAAATCTTCAGGTTTTTCAGCCATCAGTAGTATCTCACTCAGTTCTGTTTCAGGTCGCTCAGGAACTGGTTGTGGCCATCTACTCAAATTGTCTGCACTGCCTATCTGTCTTCCAGGCTTGTAACGGATATCATAATCATGTGAGGTGAGCGCGATTGCTATTCTTGTCAAACGGGGTGACAGTATGTTAGGTGTCGGTTTTCTTGGGTTGAATATACCCAGCAAAGGCTTATGATCTGTGACTACAGTGAATGGTCTTCCTGCCAAGTAGTTGTGGAATTTCTGTATCCCAAACAAAATCGCCGTTGCCTCTTTGTCTAATTGCGAATAGCGCCTTTCGGTGGAGCTTAATGTTCGGGAACTCATGGCCACGGGACTTTCTTTGCCTTCTTCTATCACGTGTGATAACACGGCTCCGACGCCATATTCTGAGCTGTCGCATGTCAGAATCAGAGGTTTATTTAAATCGTAATGCACTAAAGTCATATCAAATGTTAGGGCCTGTTTGGCACTGTTGAAAGCATGTTGTTCCCGTTCGGTCCAGCGCCATATTTGCGTTTTTTCTAGCAGACGATGCAAAGGTTCAAGTATAGTAGCTTTGTGTGTTATAAACCTTTCGTAAAAATTGTACAACCCGAGGAACGCTTGTAATTCTTGAACGTTTTGGGGCTCCGGTGTATTCATTATCGATTCAACCTTGCTCGGCGACGGATGAATGCCATCGGCATCGATGATGAATCCCAAGAATTCTGCTACAATACCGTACATAAACAACAACAATTCAACATCTATTACCAAAATTTTAGGGGTATGAAAACAAAATTGAACATGATTGAATTGTCCACACGGTTGCGCAATTACGATGTTATTGTCGGCACAGAGACTTGGCTAGATGATACCATAAGTGATGGCGAATTATTTGACTCGAGGTATACCATCTATCGTAGAGACAGAGCATCTACTGTGAATAACGGCAAAAGAGGAGGAGGCGTATTGATTGCTGTTTTGAAGTCAATTGACTCTGCCCGGATGTCGCAGTGGGAAACAGACATCGAAAACCTATGGGTCAGGCTGAAGACTGTCAAAGGAAAAAAGTGCCAATACTTAAATGTCTGTGCGGTATATCTTCCCCCTCCAGTACAACATCGTACATTAGACTCGTTCCTGGAAAGGGTCTCGTCTGTTGTTGACACCACTGGCGACGAAACCTTCATAGCTGGCGATTTTAATCTGAGTTTCATTGACTGGCAAATGGACGAAGCTCTTTCCCACACTTCCAGCAACACACCTTATAACTACGCTAACGCCTTGGGCTACTCACTGATAGACTTTATGTCACTATGCAACATGGAGCAAATAAACTCAGTCAAAAATTGTTATCACAAAACCCTAGACCTAATATTTTGTAACTTCTATGGAGGAATTGTAAATGTATGTAATAACCCCTTATCAACGGTAGATGTATATCACCCACCCCTCGAAATAATATTAAAAAACACGTCCCCAGCATTATTAAAGAGTAAAATTCCTGTTAGATATAACTTTAGAAAAGCCAATTATACTTTAATCAATGCTAAGATCAGCGATATTGACTGGACCGATGTTTTCACAGACTTGCATGATGTCGATGCTATGGTGACACACCTTTATAGGCACCTTAATGCTGTAGTGGACGAGCACATTCCAAAATCAAAAAAACCGAGTGATAAGTATCCCCCCTGGTTCTCTAAAAATCTCATAAGACTCCTAAACGAAAAAGAAAAACTCAGGGCACGTTATAAAAAGTATAATAACCCAAGGGATCACTTCGAATATAGACTATTAGAAGGGAGATCGAAAACCATGATGAATAGCTGTTATAAAAATTATATGAGCATCACTGAGAGTAGTATTAGACATAATCCCAGGCTCTTTTGGTCCTTCGTCAAAGCGAAAAAGTCTAAGTCCAACGACATTCCTTCAGAGATGTATCTAGGAAATGAAACAGCATCTACTGGTGATGGAGTATGCAACCTTTTTGCTAAGCATTTCTCCTCTAACTTTACTCCTTCGATTGGTTCACCTGCTGTAGCTCAAATAGGACCCAAGTACCATCAGCATGCATTAGGTAAATTAGTATTTACGGAAAGAGACGTCCGCAAAGCGCTAAACAAACTCAACATCTGCAAAGGGCCAGGGCCAGATGGTTTACCGCCAGTATTTGTAAAAAAGTGTGCTCCTAGTCTGTCTTTGCCGCTTAAAATAATATTCAATCATTCGATTGCATCATCAAAGTTTCCGACGGTATGGAAAATGGCTAACATAGTACCGATTTTCAAAAGGGGAGATTCTAGTGACGTGCTGAACTACCGTCCTATTTCTCTTCTTTCAGTATTCGCAAAACTTTTCGAATCCCTGCTATGTCCTTTACTTACATCACACATCAATCCTCAGTTGGTGCCTGAACAACATGGTTTCTGTGTTCGTAAATCTACGACTACTAATTTGGTCCACTACGTCAATGAGGTAAGTAAGTTGATGGACTCTCGTGCCCAAGTCGACTCAATTTAAACTGATTTCAGCAGTGCATTTGACAAGGTGGACCACATGATCCTCTTAAAGAAGCTAGAAAGTTTCGGCATATTTGGTCGGTTACTACTTTGGTTTAAATCTTACATCACAGAAAGAAAACAAAAAGTGGTAGTAAAGGGATATGAGTCACCAGTTTATTTCTCTTCATCTGGAGTCCCCCAGGGATCGCATCTAGGCCCAATTCTCTTTCTAATATTCGTCAATGACATAGTTATCTCAGTAAAATACAGCAATTGCTCTATTTTCGCTGATGATTTAAAAATCTATAAAGAGATAAACTCATCCGTCGACGTCCATTTACTCCAGGCTGATCTCGACGCAGTTCACAATTGGTGCCTAGAAAACCGCATGTCTCTCAATGTGAAAAAGTGCTACCACATAACATTCACAAAAAAAAGGAAACCTATTACTACGTCTTACGCAATCAATGGGGTAACACTTCAAAAAGTGAACACGATTCGTGACCTGGGAGTCCACCTCGACTCAAAACTCACATTCGTTAGCCACATTGACAATATCACTGCCAAAGCTGCAAAAATGTCTGGCTTTATAAAAAGAATATGTCGAGATTTCCAGTCAATCTCTACCCTTAAGGTGCTCTTTAATACTCTGGTGAGAAGTCTATTGGACTATGCATCGCCAGTTTGGAACCCAACTTACCGCGTTCACGTAAACAGGATTGAACGTATCCAAAGAAGCTACACTAGATACCTTCGTTTTAGAAGCCCTAGCTGTCCACGGGGTACTTCATATGATCAAAGGCTCACTCATTTTAAAATGTGTACACTTGAACAGCGAAGAGACGTGACGGATCAAATCTTTCTCTATAAAATCTTAAACGGTTTACTAAATGTTCCCGATCTTTTGGCTGAATTAAGTATAGCTGTACCGCGACAGAATACCATTAGATCTAGTCGCAAAACCGTTACCTTTGCCATAACTGCAAGTCGTACTAACCTTGGTAGCACCGCACCCATGAACCGTCTAATGGGTAAGTACAATAAAATCGCTACACGAACTAATAGCATCGACATCTACTCTAACTCATTGCGACAATTCCGATCGAAACTTCTAACCAACTCGGAGTCTCGAGAAACCAGCTCGGAGTCTCGAGAAACCAGCTCTGAGTCTCGAGTCATCTGTGCGACACGTGTAGTGAATAGTCCCGGGAAATCCGGGAACCGAAAGTTTTTATGTTTTTATCTTGCCCTGTCATTTCGTCTTTCTCTTACTTTGTCCGTTTCAACACTTTCAACTTTCTGCATTCCCTAGACACGTGCAACACATTAGTATTTGTATTCCCCTCCTTTACCAGCCTTCTTTTTGTTGTTTAATTATTATTGTATTTTCGATCCTATTTGTGAACACTGCTCATTTAAAAAAATTTTACTTTAGATTATAGCTTTTAAAATTCAACGTACTATTAATAAATTCTGTGCTAGTGCTGTGCACTTCTGTAAGTGACGAAATCACTATATCTAAAACTGTATGTGTTCTTAGTTTGTGTAAGTCTTAGTGAGTAAGTCGTTGAAGTGCCATATCAATAAATAAATAAATAAATAAAGAATTCGACTCTCTCTTTAGCGAACTTACATTTGTTTTTGTTAAGGCGTAATCCCGCTTCTTTGATGCGTTGCAGGACTATGTCTAAGCGCTGCAGCATCTCTGGCATCGTACGTCCCGCGATTATGATGTCATCAATAAGCACTGCGACTCCTCCGATGCCCGCTAGTAGCGCTGTCATCAGCCTCTGAAAAATACCGGGGCAGGCCTTCACACCAAATGCAAGTCTATGTACGGTATACAATCCTTTGCAGGTGTTGAGAGTTAAAAGTTTAGATGTTTCGTTGTTGACAGTCACTTGAGTGTAAGCACGATCCAAGTCCAATGTTGTGTAGAATTTTCCGCCTGCTACAGCTGCAAATACTTCATTCGCCGTAGGCATAGGGTAGGTGTCCGATTCCGTTGCTTGATTGACTGTACAACGGTAGTCACCACATAGCCTAATCTCGCCTGATTTTTTGACAACCGGCACTACCGGCGTGGCCCACTCAGAGTACGCTACTGGCTGAAGCACGCCCTCGGATACGAGACGGTCGATTTCGTTCCCCATTCTGTCCTTAATAGCGTAAGGCACAGGACGAGCTTTTAGGAATTTCGGGGTGGCGCCCGGTTTTAAATGTATTGCCACTGGATCTCCACGGTACGTACCGAGACCATCCTTAAATACATCACCATGTTTGGTGATTATTTTCTCCAGTTCCGTATAATCTCCGTTTGATACGAAATTAATATTCATAGTAATGCCTAGATGCATAAGCCAGTCTCTTCCCAAGAGATTCGGTCCATTACCCTTAGCCACTAGTAACGGAAGATGATACTCAATGTCCTTATAGCGCACAGGTAGCACTGTCTGGCCGAGCAGGTGCACGGGCGCGTTGGTCCAGGTGCGCAGAGCCAGCGGCGCCGCGTCGAGGCAGCGCGGCGGCGGCAGGCGCGGCCGCAACAGGCGCCATGTGTGCTCGTTCACCAGAGTGTAGCAGGCGCCCGTGTCCACCTGCAGTGTGACGGGCTCGCCCGCCAGCAGCACACAAATGACAAATGGCGCTACTCGAGTCGTACTTTGGACGACATAAATGCCGTTTAAATTCGCGTCTGCATCCTCCTCCGTAAAGTTCATTTTATTTGCGTTCTTTTTAGAAATACAGACTTTTTCGAGATGTCCCTTTTTATTGCAATATCGACACGTAACGTTAATGAACCGACACTCGCCAGCGTGTCGATCTCCACAGCGGTAGCAAAGACGAAGCGCGGATCGCGGGGCAGTCCGCGGCACAGTGGCGCGAGGTGCGGGCCGCGGGCGCAGCGCGTTGATATCCATGGGCTCCGGCGGCGGCGGCGTCGCGGCCGGCGCGGCGTGTGTCGGCACTGTCGGCGGTGGCGTGGCGCTGCTGCTGGCGCCTTCCCCCACGCGCATCATGCGCGCGTCGTTACCCGCACTTTCAGATGACAACATAGCATCGACTACATTGTGATATGTTAAATTGTCCCTTTTAAGCAGCTCGTACTGCAACCTGTCGTCCCTCATTCCACACACAAGTCTGTCACGTAGCATGCGCTCCAAATCAGTAAAATTGCAACTAGCGCTGATTTTCCGAAGTTGAGCTATGTATTCGGCGGCCGATTCGCCACGATTTTGATCACGTTTGTAGAATTTGTATGAAATGGATATCTCATTCGGTTTCGGACTGTAATGTTTGGTTAGAATTTCTATGATCTCATTGAACGTCACTTCGGTGGCTTTTCGTGGTGTACTTAGTGCTAATAAAGTTTCAAACACTTGCGAACCACACACAGTAAAGAAATTGGCCCGTTTTACATTGTCTATCACGATTCCGTTCGCCTCGAAACAAAACTTAAGTCTCTCTAAGTAAATGTCCCAATTGTCCTTATGTGGGTTGAACTCACTAAACTTCACACATTTACGATCCATTGTCACTTATTTTACTCCGTCGTCGCCACTATTATGTCCAAAGATATAATTAAAACACGAAATTAGGTAACTGCATGTTTATTCAGCTAGGTAGCCTGACACAATGTGTAGATTCAAACCTACCCCCACTTAGTTCATCTTATATATCAACAAGAGAAACAAGTACCCTCACAGTCTATACACAAATCCATACGACAAACTACAATCATGTACATGACAGTCGTGTTGATTCACAATTTACCGTGTTCAGTTGTAGCCCTTTGCGTTCCTGCACGTGTTGTTTGCGTTAGTTTTGAACTTTTTTGTTTCACCGTGTCCAGTCGTAGCCTCGCGCTCCTGCACGTGTTGATTTTTGACTTAATTGTGTTGAGTTGACGTTTAGTGCGCTCCTACGCCGTTTTTCTTAATTGTTAAGTGACTATGGCTACTTTTTCCAATCAAGAATATGCGGATATCGTATTTATGTACGGTAGAGCAGACGGCAATGGATCTTTGGCGCGACGGATGTATCAAGAGCGCTATCCGAATCGCAGGATACCGAATGTCCGAGTGTTTTACAACACGTTTCGTCGTCTTGCCCAAGATGGGTTTCACCGCGTGGAACCTGGAGTCAACCCGGGCAGACACGAAACTGCCGTCGACGAAGACATTTTAGCAGCATTTCAAGCGGATCCTACTACCAGTACTAGAGCAGTAGCTCGAAATTTAAACATTTCTCAATGGAAGGTGTGGCATACAATGCACCAAAATGATAAGTATCCGTTCCATGGCAGGAGTGTGCAAGGTCTAGTAGAGCAAGATCCTCAAAGAAGAATTCAGTTCTGCCGTTTCCTCCTCAACAGAGACATCGAAGATGCGTGGTTTCTGAAATCAATCTTGTGGACGGATGAAAGTAAATTTTCAAGGGAAGGTATTACAAACTTTCACAACATCCATGAATGGGCCGACGTAGACAACAATCCACATTTTAAGAAGCAGGTGTCATTTCAGATGAAATTCTCTGTGAATGTATGGGCTGGAATAATTGGCAGAACATTGATTGGGCCCCACTTTTTGCCTGATCCATTGAATGGCGAAAATTATTTGCAATTTCTGCAAATTGATTTACCACTGCTGATAGAGGAATCAGGTGTCCCGATCTTCGAAAGAGACCGAACAGTCATCTTTCAGCAAGACGGCTGTCCAGCGCATTGGACTTTAAATGTAAGGGAACACCTCAACAATTGCTTTCCTGATAGCTGGATCGGCAGGGATGGACCCATCCCTTGGCCCTCTCTCTCCCCAGATCTGACCCCGTTGGACTTTTTCGTGTGGGGCCGGGCCAAGGAACTGGTGTATAACAACAAAGAAATTAACACTAGAGAAGAATTGATACATAGAATAAATTCAGCGTTTGAGACAATGAAGCAGGAGATGATGTTGAAAATAACGACTACAGAAGTTAGAAGACGGGGCCGTGCTTGTATTAGGAATCACGGCCGTCATTTTGAACATGAAAAATAAATAATTTTAATTCAAATGTTGTTTTAATTAGTCTGCCTAAAATAAAAAAAATTCTCCCTCAAATTGGTTTGTAGGCCCTAATTTCAATAATTTGTAAGATATCCGCATAAATGATACCTCAAAAGAAAGAGCGATTATCAAGCATGTCTTCAAAAAGGTTTGAACAAAAAAAGCACCCTCCGTTTTTTTTTTGAATAAGGTTTAAAAGACGTATTGTACAATTTTTTTATTTTTTCTGATCTTTAAATGTCTGTAAAAAAAATGTCTAATGACACAGAAGCCTAAAACATGTTTTGCTTGATTGCTTACACATTACTTTAATTAAATAAATAAAAAATGAATTCATTTATCATTCAATTTGGCCATAATTATGCAGTTTACATTAAATTTTGAGAATTTCCGAAAAAAAACTTAAAAATTTGGTTAAAAATATTTGGTAAGACTTCGTCTAAGACAACCATGGCTTAAATGGTTCTAAATTGTCTGTACTATCTTCGCCTTAAAGCTTTGCACCCATCTTCCAATCACCCTGTATATGTACGCAAGATACGCGCATAGATGTGGAGTTGCGGACAACAGCCCGTATTACCTATTACCTAAATTATATCTTGGTTTTTCAGATGAAGAGAACAACTCAGATTCAGGTAGTAAGAACGCCCCACTGAGAGAACAGGACAGATTTCTGCCTATTGCTAATATTGCCAAGATAATGAAGAGAGCAATACCTGAAAATGGAAAGGTAAGATGCTTTTTTTAAATAAAATTTTCTGCCTTCTTTTTTTCTCCTCTTTTATTAATAATTATCTATTTTTAAGTTTAAGCTCGCTCTAGATGGCATGCCAATGGGACACCCTGTATTTTATGGTTATGCAGGATGGTATTTTCCTTGCAGTTAGGACAACACAGACTAAGTGGATAAATTGATGATCTAAATTGTTGCTCACAGTTTTAGCTAAATATGTAAGAACTTCAATGTTCTGTCTGCACAAACAACAATATTATAATAATTCAGAGAATGTTTTGTTTTTTTTTTTTTCTTTACTTTTTGTCAATTGGGTCTTGAAGTCGGAGAGTCCACTGTATGACATGCCTATAAAATATTGTAGATAGCAAAGGATGCACGTGAATGCGTCCAAGAATGCATATCAGAGTTCATCTCATTTGTAACAAGCGAAGCGAGTGACCGGTGTCAAGTCGAGAAGAGAAAAACTATCAACGGTGAAGATGTCCTGTTTGCGATGAACGCACTGGGCTTTGACAACTATGTGGAGCCTTTGAAGCTGTATCTTAAGAAATATAGGGAGATTGTGCTATCACCAGTAAGTAACCCTGTAAGTGTTAAGCTTTTTATGGTTATTACCAGTGATCGGAATAGGCTGAGTATATTTACCTAAACTTCGGAGAACAGAGAGAGAAAGTGGAGACTTCTTTACGACGTCATTTTTTTTCCCAGAATTCGGGAAAAATCTTAAGTAAGTTGAAAATAAGCTTATTATATATATTTAATATGGGTAAAGGCAATTTTTTTTTAACTAAACTTTGCAATTACTAAATTTGGTAATTCCCATCGTAAATACCCATCTTAAAAAATACTTAAAGCTTATTTTAAACTTATTTAAGATTTTTCCCGAATTCCGGGAAAAAAATGTCGTCGTAAGGAAGTATCCACTTTCTGTCTCTGTTCTCCGAAGTTTAGGTAAATATACTCAGCCTATTCCGATTACTGGTTATTATAGACGGGCCATTACAAACGCGAAGTTAGAGTCGACCTCTCGATCGCTCTTATGGTGCAGTGCTAGTGTTGTGCGTAACTGTTGGCGGCATTTACATCGCCACATGCGAAGAACGCATCACACTAAAGTCACCTTGATCGCGCAAGTGAAGCTTATCGCGCTACTATCATATTATGTACAACGTCCCGTCCCGACATCAATCGTCGGGCAACGGCCTACCAGACACGACACCTGTCTGGTCGAAACATCAGAAGGCCAAGGCCATTTCCCGTAGTTAAAAACATTCAAAATCTAGTCGCAATCTAATCTCAGCAGCAATCACTGACAAAAATGTAGGAAAATTAGAGATATTTTTGACAGATTGAGTCAGTCTGACTCAATCGTTTAGTGAATGTTCTTAAAATTACGAAAATTGCATCTGGTCTGTACCTCATACTTCTATACATATATAACTGCGTTATTGTTATTTACAAAATGATTTATGACTAAATTTACATTTGTAATGGCCCTATAGTTTAATGTGTTGATTGCATTGCATATCGTCTGCTGCAAATCATAATGAATACTACTAAGTATTCAACTAACTAGACAATGAAAATAATTACGCTGTAAAGAGAACATTATAATAGCACACATGGTATGGAACATCACACCCAGCTAATTCAAATGTATGTTGGTAGTTCTACTTGATGTAATAACCATTTTTTTTTTGCAGGTCACAATGAACAAATTAAACAAACCTATAATAGTTTATGGAGGTCAGTAATGAATTAATTATACCAGTCAATATTTATAGAATTTTTATCTCACGAAGCGACGCGCTTTACTTGTGGTTACCACGTGTACAACACGCCGTGCATGTGTGTGTTAGCAGGAACAGGAACGATCGGTATTGTTCGAGACAATGTCGAAGTCGGAAATGTGTGTGTTACATATGTGCAGTGGCGTGTATTGCATATAGGCATATAAGCAGTGCCTACCTCGATATATCAACATAAGCCTGTCAATTACATTTTAGTGTGTGTGCCCCATTAAGAAACTCACTAAATTATCATACCTAACAAAAAACAAAATCTTCATACAAACATGCGCGGCAGTAGGCAGTCGCCGGACGGCCTACTCGGCTCCCGTACTATTCGCACATTGTCATTGATCTTTACTCGTTCAACTTAATACGACAAAATTAAAAATACGTACGTCTCACGCGTAATACCATGACGTTCGATCTTCGCAATTTACCACCCTTAAGTAGGCATGCCTACTCAAATAACCACACTTTTGACCTTACTTTTTTTGTCTCGACTAGACCCAACCCACCCATTCTGAAAACCAATACACGCCACTGGTTATGTGCTGACGCTACTCCTCTTCACGAACACATTCACACATTGATTACCACATGTAAAGCGCGCGTCGCTTCGTGATATAAAAATACTTACTTTTTTTTTAATGTACATTTTATACAATTTTCTTTATCTTTATTTGCAGATGATGGAACCGCATGTATTCCAGCTGAAAATGACAATGAGACACAGACCGAATCAGCAGTGCTTTATCCATACAAAGAATTAAAAGTAATTGAAGATTTCACCATTGCGTGAAGAAATACTATTAGTAGGAGTATAAGATTATCATGTTTCATACATTATATGAGAGGACAACTTAAATCTTCTTGTACGCATTAGTTTCCAAAAACTAAAAAAGACTGTTGTAGAAAAAAGTATATTAATTTACATTATGAAAATATTAATTGAAAAAATTTACCCGTAAGGAAAATACCTGGTTGCGTCTTCCTCAATACTTTTATATTGTTTCATGGACCGTGTAGATTTAAGCAGTGAACCCTCATTTTTCCCCATGTTGTGTGATAAATTAATAAATATGTAACTAAAGGACTCGCTAGTTGGGCTAGAAAATAATAATCAACCGTCATTTTTATGTGGTTACTCTAATCTAAAGAAAATAGCGTGATATTGTAAGTATTGTTATTAGAAATATACCGTCTAACTTATGCGTTGTTTCTTCTTAAAACTCTCATCCATACACTTCCGACCAGGGCCGTCTTTACCCCGGGGTGCAAAAAGTGCGTAGCACCCTGGCGCGGGGTCTTAGGGGGCGCAAGCCGATCAGGTCATCACTCATTATAACCGTACCGCTCCAGCGCAGTAACTGCCCGGCACCGCATCGGAAAAAATCCACCCGTTTATCGCCAACGCGCCGTCAGCGAGGCGACCGCTCGCTGCTGACACGCCACCGGTAAAGGAACAGCTCTTTGTTCACGCGTGATAGTTGGTAGCTCACAGTGTTATATTATCAAGTTTTTTCTTTTGTTGGCAAGTGGGGCGCAGGTTGGTTTTCGCACCCCGGCGCCCAATATGGTTAAGACGGCCCTGCTTCCGACTTGGCATATTTTTTCACCGATGAAAAAAAGGAAGTTCTTAAGTTCTATACAAGGTGTTTTTTTTTGATATCCCATAACTCTAGGGGGTCATTGTACTCATCATTATGAACAACTTTTACTATGGGGTCAAACCTGAAATCGCAAAAAAAAAGTCAGCTGTTCCCTACATTTATGTTCGCATAACTCGTCTAAATATAGGGAACAGCTGATTTTTTTTTCGCGATTTTAGACTTGGTCCCATAGTAAAAGTTGTTCATAATGATGAGTACAATGACCCCCTAGAGTTATGGGATATAAAAAAAAACACGTTGTAGAGTGGTTCGATTTTGTCGATAAGGATAAGGTACACCTCGAAGTCGATCCAATTTTTTTTTCCATTAGCCTATCTTGTCCCACTGCTGGGCAAAGGTTTCCCAATATTCTTCCACGTCGTTACCGAGGCAGGCCTATGAAACGCTGGTGTGACGATTTGGACTCGCTCCTATCCGATTGGACGGAGAAGGCACAGCACAAAGGTGGAAGCTCAGATCAAATAAATAAAAAAGTCAAGACGTAGCGCTGCGAACAATACAGTGAAGCATGCCAAAACTACACCTCTGCTGTGTGCATACACTCTCACACGCACACATTTACAATCAAACTACACTTCACTAAGTGCACAGTATGTTTACGAAACCGGCTTCACTTTACTGTTTTTGCCAGCCCTCTGTCTTGGTTTTTTATTTGGTCCTGAGGGTGGAAAATCCTATTAAAAATTTAAAATACAATATACCCCAAACGTACGTATCGCTACTTCGGCGCTGTTATCTCGTTTTCGGTGACGGCCGCGGTAAACAATTGCTCTTAGAGTAGAAAAGTAGGGTTTGATTTCCCCTACTGGATTTCGCTTGTGAACCGATTCTGTTGAAACTTGGCACATATATGTAGTTCTGACGACACTACAGCATAATAGAGACCTGGAGTTGATCTGATGATGGAGACAGAAGACAGTCGAGAGAGCTCCTCAACAGTTTACTGCTGCTACATCGTGTTTAGGCAGTAGTTCATTCATGTTGATGAGAACTATAGACTTAGCTGGGGTATGACAGCAATCGAGGGTCTGATTCAGCTTAGTAAGGTTAAAGGATTTTAAAAAAATCGCTTAGTTTATTTTTTCGTCAATTTATGTGTGGTTTCAAAAGTTTTGTTTGGTCGCGGTCGTCAACGTTTAGTTTAAAATAAAAGTTTCACTCAAATAAAGGATCCAATTTTATAATCTTTTAAATAGAATTACACATAATTTTATAAATATCAATAATGGGACGGATTTCACAGGAAAATTCATCAAAAATTAATATATTATCAACACTACTCTCTAAACTTATCAGTAATATAACCCGGCAAAGGCATGAGATACAAAAACTTATTGAACACCATAATGCCAACAGAGAAAGCAAAGGAAACACCTAAATTGAACTCTGGATTAAAATCACCAGCCGCGTAGATGTCTCCGTTGAAATTCTTTGAAGAAAACCGTTCAGTTAGAAAAGCTTTGCCACTGGCATATCTGCAGTTCGCATTAGAATTCGTATTTAGGTTCGAAGAGGTTTGTATAAGACTAGATATTGTTGAAGTGCAGTTCTCTTGGTCGCTATATGGAAGGATGTTGAAAGTGGGCTGCTTGAAGACGTTTCTGTGCATGAAGATGGAGGCGTAGCGTGTGTGGGTGATATATGTTATGTAGTACAGCCATTCTTCGAAGCCTTTGTAGGATCTGTAACAAAATAAATGTTTTAGTTGGTGTGATAAATAGGTATGTGCAAAGTTGAACGACAAGAGTCGACACTTCTTCGTGTCTTCGTTGGGTTCTCACTGGGAATCGCCGTAATTGCCTGTCAGGCATACTTATCATTCACTCGCTTTTCAGTCATATCATACCTCCCAAAATCTATGATCTTTTCTGTTGTGAGTTTTATTATATTCACCACTCTCTTAGATACTGCGTTTCATCTCTCTTCCGTCATACGCCCATACTCAGACAAACGATTTGTCAGTCATACAGTCAAAATATATATTTTACCTTCAAAAGCCTACCTTAAAAAATATATATTTTACCTGAGGACTCCACTGGCCAACATGATATAAATGCAAGTGATGTAGATGTTGACGATGCCAGCTATCATGCCATTCTTCACGAACATCATCACGGCTATGGCCTGCTGTTCTGCGTACACGTAGCAAGACCACAGTGCTAATGAGAAGTACAAGAAGTCCAGGTTCTCGGATATGTCAGATAGGATCCTGAGGAAAGAGGGCAGTTTTGAGTTTAATGGTGAAATGGTAATGAAGTTATTGGTGACTTTTGTTCGGGTTTTAAAACTTAAGAATAACATCACAAGTTCTTTTTCAATGGCGTTAGGAAAAAATTACACGCAACGCCTAGTTTTATGATCGAAAAATACACGTCATATGACTTTTAAGTACATTAGCATAAGGTTTAAATTACAATGATTGCAAACCTGCTCGTGTACTGCAACTATACAGGGTGTTACAGAAAGGGTATATCAATACAAACGGGTTGAAGAGTGTATCTGGTCTAGAATCTCTGTACAAAATTTCAGCTCAAAAGCAGTAACTTTGAAAATGCTTAATATTTTTTTATTTCGATAGTTTATTAAATTGAAATCATAACAAACGTGTCACCGCACTACGAGGGTCATTATCCATTATCTGTAGTGTGTCTCTGCGCCTAGTACACGCACATCACGCCGCCGCGCGCCAGTGCAGCGCCGTGATGTCGAAATAAAAAAATATTAAGCATTTTCAAAGTTAATGCTTTTGAGCTGAAATTTTGTACAGAGATTCTAGACCAGATACACTCTTCAACCCGTTTGTATTGATATACCCTTTCCGTAACACCCTGTACAAGGTGTTGTGGTGTAACAAATTATGATCATTAGAGAAGCATAATATTTACCCTTCCATACAATTAATAATGTACAGTAGAACTTACGGATAAATAACAGCGGCAGATGCTAGCGTGCTGAGGAACGAGAAAGGCAAGGACACGAGGTTCCACGACAGAAGCAAACTGGCTCCACTGTACAGACCTTCCTGAGACTCCTGGTAGTAGCGCGTCCGATATGGACTATCTATAATCAGAATAGAAAGCCAAATAGGTTGGAGATTATTTTTTTTGTAAAGTACTTAACCGATTCAGTGCGATGGTAGTTTTTTCAAACTGTAGCGCCTGGCGGCGAACAAATGTTTTCGTGGCGAAAAAATTTCATGCAATATCCCGAAGCTAACACTGGAATCGTAATCTGCGTGACGAATAAGGACACTTTCATTTACGGATAACCACTGAAAAATGGTGTTTTATCCGAGATTTTGGCTCCTCTCGGGCGCCACACGCCATTCACAGAAGATACCCATGGCGCCTCTACGGCGCCATCCGCACGGAATCGGTTAAAGGATCAAAAATTTTCTAAATATCTCAAACATGACGTCAAAGTGATAAAATAGGTAAGCGCTGTCGCTCTATGTGCTAAAACTTCAGTAAAGCCTATTTCCCCACCTTCTGATAAAATCCAGTAAACTTATGTGGCAGATAATTTCATACAAAATTATCCGATTTTGGAAATAACCAACATCTCATTTACTTTTTTCTGTGGACTACTTCGGCTGAAAATAAATAATAACAACAAACGATACCTACATAAACAGATCGTGTTCATAATACTGATAAAGTAGGTTCCCACCATTGCGTTGAATATCAGGCCGCTCTTCGTGATGAAAGCTCTCTGATAATCCTGGGGATAGGTCAAACAAAAAATTAGGTATCATTTTCTTTTTCTTCGAACTTGTTTTGATTTGCATTCTTTTAATTCTGGGCATTTCTGGATACAGATTGGTGAAACGTATGTACATAACATGAAATGTAACACACGTCAGGTGACAAGCCTGAGCGAACTCTTACCTTTGCCTCATTGTAGAATATCCACATTATGAAGAAGTACAACGGCAAGCTGAATAGTCTCATGAACATTTGTTTCATTCCGTTCTTCTTTAGGTTGAATATCGAAGCTAATAATCTCCTGCAAAAACCAAAATGGCTGTCTTATTTTATCGCCTAAATTATAGTTTGGAAACAGAGAAGTTTGGAAGAAAAGGGGACTTTATTATACCCCATATTTAGGCTCGTATAAAAAGAGTGTTTTGGATTTTAACCTTTTAACCGCTTACGTCGGATTAATCCGACCAATATTTTCGTGTCCATTCCGCCAGGGTCGTATATATACGACCAAATAACACAGCTCGTTTAATCTGTATTATTATTTTATTACATCATCACAGCTCGTTTCATCGGTATTTATTTTCCGTTTTTTTTTTCGGGCGCTGGGGGCACTACAACTCATATAAAGTGGGGCGGTTAAAAGGTTAAATGCCGTTGGCTGGTCTAGCTGTTTTTTCTCTAGCTAGCAAATATGGCTCCACTGCTAGACAAAGACCTCCTGAAGTCCTCCTTCCAGGGATTTTTTCCGGGCCATCTCGAACTAAGTCTTACTGTTCTCAAATATATGTCTATCCTGGCTGCAATGATCAGATGGCCAATTCTCGTAATTTAAAACGTTCAAAATCTTGTCGCAGTCTCATCTCGGCGACAAACAAATGTCAAAAACTTGTCAAAATGTAGGGAAATTAGAGGTATTTTTGACAGATTGAGACTGAGATCAGACTGTGAACGTTCTTAAAATTACGAGAATTGCCCCTCAGATGACTTTTAATGTCCGTAAAAAAATGGCGACTCACAAATACAACATCCATATAACTTGCATGCCTCCCGGCTTCCCGTAGTTAAGCTGTATCTTGTTGGGGTTCACGATGCGGTTGTTCTCATGCAGGTTTCCCTGCATTATACCTTGGCCCTCCAGTTTGAACTTCTCCACCAAAGCTGCTATCTGGTGGTTGGATTCTATGAACCGCTCTCTAGATCGTCGGTCTACCGTTGAGAGGCATACTGTGAAATGAAGACGTTTGGATACCAGATATCCGTGGATCGTACAGTAAGTACTATCGCGGACACTCCCGCCTGACCACCGCTAAGTTAATTTTAGCTTGCACTATAAAAATAGATGCGCTCTCTAGTAAGCGCGCCAAGATCAAATAGTTCGTCCGTAAAATTCACAAAAGGAGTACACGTGATGCGCCACTAAGCTGCGCAATGCAGGCTGCAACTACATAATTGGTTTATCGCTTTCCTAATAGACGAAAACTTTAAGGGGACGTGGCTTGGCACCGCCGCAGGATTTAGGCGAAAACTTTTTTAAGTGGTCATGGGGAAAAGGCTGCTATGGTACCTCGGGGTTAGTGTAATACATCGAGCTTTAAAAAGAGACTCACGCAGTCTTAAGTATGCTTGGCTGAGAAGAAGTTATAAGACCCGAAATGTTGTTTAACTCGGTGAGCCATATTTATGGCCCGGTACATGAGATGCAATCATCACTGTTCCGATGCGAAAAAGAGATGATGCTACTCGTCATGTATAGGTTCATCTCTCTCCCGCACTGAATCCTTAATTTTTTGAGCGATGATGGTGAACCCCCTTGTTTCTAGAAGATTTTGAAGCATGCCAACTTACAGTAATACATTAACGGGTTCTCCAGTTGTGGGCAAGGGAAGCCGATGCTGCCGAAGTAATCCAGGAGGTTCCTCGTAGGACCAGCGTATACCACGTCGCCTAGGCATAGGTACACTACGCGGTCTAGGAATGGGAAGACATCTGCAACATTTTGTACGGTTGAAAGATTTTATAGGGTGATGTTCAGTTTTATACGACTTCATTCAAAATTTGACATTTTTCGTGACTTGGCGGCATCAGGGAGACACGCAGCAATATTACTAGAGGAGCTAGGTGCAGGAAACCTACCTACATTTATTTTACAGTTTTATTAATATGGTGTACATACATAATAAAGAGTAAGTATTCTATTCTATTCTTAAAAACAATATCAAAATAAAAATATTTTATTTCACATAAACTAACATAGGCACTTATGAAACGTCAGAAGCTAGGTGCACGGTTCCAATTAGTCGTTTCAAAAAACAAAAACCTATTTAACCAAATGACATGATTGCCATTACATCTGTAACAAAGCTGAATTAATATCCTATTCAGCTAGGCTATGTAGCAAAATTTAGAAATACGAGCACCAATAGTACCGAATTCATCCATACTTAATATTATAAATGCGAAAGTGTGTCTGTCTTTTACCTCTTCACGTTTAAACCGCTGAACTGATTTAGATGAAATTTGGTATAGAGATAGTTTGAGTCCTGGGAAAGGACATAGGCTACTTTTTATCCCGATATTCCCACGGGATCGAGACTTATGCGGGTGAAACCGCGGGGCGCTGCTAGTAATTAATATAGCGAAACAAAAGTTAAATAAGTAGATATCTATAAACAAATAATATTTTAATTAATACCTAAAAATACAAAACATTTCACAGTACAGTGACCTAGTGACAAAATTATGAAATACGCAAGTGAAAACTGACATATTTTAACATATGCACAGTTGTGCCAACAGCCGCAAACAAAGGTTTTCAGTATGTACATAGGCATAAAGTAAGCCACAGTGGACTTTAACAAAATACCATGATTAGCATCATAATGGGGCTATGTAGCCATGTAGGTGAAATGTCGATGCACTGTTGAACGAGTCAGTTTTAAAATGTAACATACTTAGGTTAATAAAGGTTCTTTTTTGGTTTAGACTTAGTTTAGTGTTGCGTAAAAAGTTTCAAGAAATGTGTCATGAAATTACAGTGTTGGGTTCTTTTGTTGTATGTAGTATTCGAAGTCTGTTTGTTCACCCAAACCTAACAGAGTTTCCGTGGAGTTTCTTGCCCGTTTTTCTACATAGGAACCTACTACCTCTGAGTTTTTTTCGGTCTTTCTTTTCAGAGTAGTCAGGAAACGCCGACCTCATCTATCTTTATCCTATCATGATTGCCGTGTAAAAGTGTTTGTACAAACCTACTTACAGAAATAAAATCATTTATCATTTACTACGCTTGGAATGTGCAAGTAGCTTCATCTTTCTGTCTGACCGACCTCTTTTTTATGGATGGGAAATTATCAAATGACCCCTCCCGCTCTGGGTGGAGCGGAAGGGAGTGTCAGACTCTTACTGAAAAACCCATCCGTGTAAGGAACACGGATGGGTTTTAGCCTTAGCCCTTTATGTTCCGGGGTAGCGGTAACCCTTTCGGACAATCCCGCACCCCCGACCGACCGACCCCTTGACAATTCAAAAGTACCTGTAATTGGATTAATTGAAAAAAAAAGATAAAGATATTACACAATTAATGTTAGGAACTTAATTAGGTTATAAATAGGTATTCGATCGAAAGCAACTGAAATGAAAAAATGAAATTGTTTACAGAATAAACAAATTTCATTTATTTTCAGTTGCACATAGTTGCTCACTCGACAGTAGTCAACCTAAATTGCAGTACCTATATGTATAACTAGCTTCTGCCCGCGACTTCGTCCGCGTGAAATTCGTACTTTCCTCTAAAAGTTTCGAAAATGAATGTTGGTATGATCTTTATAATTAACTTAAATAAATAAGTATTCGGGCCAATTTTTAAGTTTATAGAACAAAGGAATCAACTTTGAGAAGGAAGCTGACAGAAGGATCCAGTTGGGTTGGGCAGCATTTGGAAAACTCCGTCAAGTCTTCTCGTCGCCTATCCCGCAGTGTTTGAAGACTAAGGTCTTCAACCAGTGCGTCCTGCCCGTCATGACATACGGTGCTGAAACGTGGACACTGACGGTCGGGCTGGTCCACAAATTCAAGGTCGCTCAGCGCGCTATGGAGCGAGCTATGCTCGGAGTCTCTTTGAAGGATAAAATCAGGAATGAAATTATCCGGAAAAGAACCGGAGTTACCGACATAGCTTGCAGAGTAAGCAAACTGAAGTGGCAGTGGGCTGGCCATGTCTGTCGAAGGACTGATGGCCGGTGGAGCAGGCGAGTCCTGGAGTGGAGACCGCGTACCGGCAAGCGCAGTGTAGGACGCCCCCCCGCTAGATGGACAGACGACCTAAAGAAGGTTGCTGGGGTCGACTGGATGCGGAAAGCGGAGGACAGGGTGCTGTGGCGCAGTCTGGGAGAGGCCTATGTCCAGCAGTGGACTGCGATAGGCTGAGTTGATTGAGAACAAAGGAATCAGATTTTTCAAAGAAACTATCCCCGCTTTTCACCCCCACAGGGGTAGAATTTTGAAAAATCGTTTAAGATGTGTTCATAACTTGACTCAAAGTTTATTTATACCAATTTTTGAGCTAATCAAGCCACGCAGTAAAATCCTCCCCTTTAAAATTAACTACCTTTTCATACAGTTAGGGGTAGATTTTCGAAAAACCCTGATACACGTTATTAATTATTTTTAGTCCTTAGTATAAATATTGAGTTCCAAGTTAATCGGACAGGGCGTTAAAATTCTTCCATACTTATTTTAACACCCCCCCATTACCTCTTTAGGGGGTATTTTAGAAAAACGAAAAATTCCAAATTTCATAATTTACTTAGATAAGTATTCGTGCCAAGTTTCAAGGTTATTAACTCAATAAATAAGATTTTTCATACAAACAAAATCCCCCCTTTTCACCCTCTTAAAGGTTGAATTTCCAAAAACCCCTTCTTATTCGATACCTACTCTGCACGAAGAACACAACCTCCAAAACTCATGTCCCTAGGACCAGCAGTTTAGACTGTGCGTTGATATTTCAGTCAGTTCGTTCATCCTCCTTTGGGGGAGAAATTATCAAAAACGCTGAGACACGTATAAATTAATTTTCAATCGTTAGCCTAAATACAAAATTTGAAGACCCTAACTTTTAAACTGACGGACTTTCATACACAACTTTATCCCCCTTTTTAACCCTTTGGGGTTGGAATTATCAAAAACGCTGAGACACGTATAAATTAATTTTTAGTCGTCAGCCTAAACACAAAATTTGAAGATCCTAACTTTAAAACTGACGGACTTTCATAAAAACTTTCATCCCCTATTTAACTCCCTTAGGGGTTGAATTTAAAAAATCCTTCCTAATTCCTTGTCTACATTATAAAGGGAACCATTGTGTAAAATTTCAAAATAAATACCTATAACTACCTACTTTAATTAATAAAAGTACCTACGCTTAATAATTTTTAATTTGAACGAATATTTAAACACTACCAAAACAACTCATACCTATTTTACAAAATAACAACAAAAGAAATTCAAATAAACAATTTAAAGACTAAAAGTCGCGCTGATAAGCACGGTTTCTCAATATCAATTATTGTCTGTCAATAAGGTCGAACGCTCTGAACGCATCAACAGCCAAATATTGAATGAAGCTCGCTCTGACGCTCTCGGACCTCCCGCCTTTTTATACACTACCGCGACCAGTGTCGAGCGCGGCAACCGTTACACAAATATAATCCTTATAGCATGATTCAGACGTGTGACGGCGCGATGGCTTATTTCATGTATAAGTTTGGTGTTTCTATACCGATTTTTATGATTCTTTTTTTATTGAATAGGTAATAATGTTAACTTTTTTAAATTAGGGATGAGTGAGAGTATTATAAACGTAAGAGTAAACAAATATAATCAGAATGCTCCGAACTGCTAAGCTATCTAAGCTATCAGGAGTTACACGTGTTATTGTGAGTCAACCATAAAAGATAGACATATGCTGTTGCGGGATATTTTTTAGACAATTTTATCTAGAATATTTCCGTCATACATGATTTCTATGTAACTTTAACCATTAAGGCTGCACACGCGACGGAAGCTTAAAAAATGGAGTAACTTCTCCCGTTTTACCAACATTTCCCTTCACTACTCTGCTCCTATTGATTGTAGCGTGATGAAAAGTATACTATAACCTGCCCAGGAGTATGAAGAATAATTGTACCAAGTTTCGTTAAAATCCGTCCAGTAGTTTTTGTTTCTATAAGGAACATACAGACCGACAGACAGACAGACAGACAGACAGACAGACAAAAATTTTACTGATTGCATTTTTGGCATCAGTATCGATCACTAATCACCCCCTGATAGTTATTTTGAAAATATATTTCATGTACAGAATTGACCTCTCTACAGATTTATTATAAGTAAGTATAGATGAAAATGTTACCTGATCGAGGTTTCTCCATAGTAAGTATGATGGCTGTGCCATATTTCTTCGCTGCATTAGACAGTATTGAAATCACTAGGTATGTGTTCAGTGGATCTAAGTCCCATGTCGGCTCATCAAGGAGTAAAATAACTGAAAAAGAGTTGCGTTCAAGTAAGTTTGTAATACATATATTATACGGGGTGAAATTGAATTCATGGGCATCCTTTTAAGGGGTCATTGTACTCATCATTATGAACAACTTTTACTATGGGACCAAGACTGAAATCGCGAATAAAAATCAGCTCTTCCATACGTTTTGACGAGTTATGTGAACATAAATGCAAGGAACAGCTGATTTTTTTTCGCGATTTTAGGTTTAGTCCCATAGTAAAAGTTGTTCATAACGATGAGTACAATGACCCCTTAAAAGGATACCCATGAATGTAATTTCACCCTGTATGGTTGAAAAACTGAATGGAATACTCGTATTTTTTATGATCCTTACTTGGGTCTCGTATTAGCTGCACACCTATAATAAGTCTTCTGTATTCGCTCTTTGTAAGGTTCGTCACGCATTTGCTAGCAACCTGCGCAAATAAACATGTTTGTAAACAATGCGTTAACGTTGAGTGGCGTGAAAACATCGGGAAAATAACTTATTTATTGATTAAAAAGCTACTTACATTTGATAATGCTAGATCAGCCATTACTTGCTTTACTTTCGACGATTTCAAATATCCTGAAATCTAAAAAAAATGATTAAATATTGACTTCATGAAACATTATCGTGTAATTTTAAAAAGGGATTTTTAATTGTATCTTAAGGGCGCTACACACAGCTAATATACTATAATATTTTATCTTAAGATACAATATCGCTCGCCATACAATTCAATGGACCATTACACACGACGAAAATAATATTTATTTCATATTCCATTGAATTGTTTGGCGAGCGATATTGTATCTTAAGATAAAATATTATATTATCTTAGCCGTGTGTAGCGCACTTTATGCGCCAATTGAATGGGGGGGAGGGGGTTTGTGGATATTGTTTAGAAAGAGTTCGGAAATAATGGGGAGATATCGATAATTGTTATTAGAAGTCAATCTGCCCAATCAAAATAAATATAGCTATTTTAATTTATTACTAGCTTCTGCCTGCTACTTCCTCCGCATGAAATTTCTTATCCCCCCGAACCACCACATCGCATCGCATCGCCCTTGCGCGCATGAGTAGATAAACGGAATTATTTCGTTTTAGCGTTCTTTCTGACTTTTTATCTATTTGCTCGGCTCCTAGCGTGAGGTTAAATAGTCTATGGCCTTCCTCAAGAATGAGGTTATCAAATGCAATATTTATATTTATAATTTTTCAAATCCGACTGGTAGTTCCAGAGAAACACACCCTTGAGCTTTTTATATTAGTTGGTTTGGTTGTTTTCTAGATAGATTTGGTTTTTGATTACGCGAATGATAATTATTTCACGATGTAGGTATTAGAAATACGGGTAGAGATAAACCATATAAAAAAAATTAACGCCCTTCCACTGCTTGTTGCATATACAGGATGATTTTTTTATCACCATCCAAATTTTTACAGGGTGTTCTACCCATGAATATGAACAACATTCACTATGGGACCAACTCTGAAATCACAAAAAAAGTCAGCTGTTTCATACATTTTGGTCAATTAGGTATTGAACTTTTGTATGAAACAGCTGATTTTTTTTTCAAATGTTTGTATAGAAATTTTAGCTGAGGGGCGTGCAGTTTTATAATGGTTTATATCTATCAACCTCTTAAAAAATTTCTCCCTCTAAGCACTTTTCTTCTCCCATTCTTTTCAAAAGCAGAAGTCTTACCTTAGTGAGTGATAAGCCAAGTGTTTGCTGCACACTCAGTCCTGGCAGGAGTCGTGTGTTGTGCCGCACTAGTGCACACGTGCTGTTGAACTGGTCAGCTTCGAGAGGCACTCCCTCCAGCAAGATGTGGCCTTTGGCTGGTACGCGGCGGGCTATCACGTCGAGTAGGGCCCTTTTACCGCTGCCTATGAGGGGGACAAAGGAAATCCTTAAATACGGGCGACATCAGTGGCAGTCTATCTTAGAACCCTCCATCATCCCTTCAGCGTTCCTGCACACGATGCCGTCACCGCGCCGCCGCCGCGCCGCCTCCGCGCGCGTTCCCTCTGTTTGATTCATTCTATTACCGGCCGCGTACGAACCGCGGCCGGTAATGGAATGAATCAAACAGACAGGGAGGGGAACGCACGCAGTGGCGGCGCGGCGGCGGCACGGTGGCGGGCATCGCGCGACTCGTATCTACAGTGTAATTGTGCGGCGTCGGCGCGGCGACGGCGCGGTGACGGCATCGTGTGCAGGAACGCTCAGTCATTTCAGAAAAGTGGTTGCTTTTCAGCAGGGTCTAAGGTTTGTTAGACGCAATATCAACCCATATTATGATAGGTACTTGCCCAATCTTTTCCAAAAAAAGCTTTGCAAATGACAATTTAAATAATCGAAAAATCCATACTAATATTATAAATTCGAAAGTAACTCTGTCTGTCTGTATGTTACCTTTTCACAAACCTCTGAACTGATTTAGATGAAATTTGGTATAGAGATAGTTTGAGTCCCGGGAAAGGACATAATATAGTTTTTATCCCTATATTACCATGGGATCGAAACTTATGCGGGTGAAACCGCGGGGCGCAGCTAGTATATAATAAGAGCTGTGTAGATTTTATTAAAGTTGCGTTTTCAAAAGCAAATGTAGTAGATATTCAAAGATATGTTTTGATCGGAATCGAACCCGTGACACGTTACCTACATGTAAACGCTATACCAAATCGTTCAGTCACTGCGCCAACCGTGCTGAGAAGGTATGGTGACCAAAAACGTCTACTTACCTTTCGATCCGAGGATAGCTGTGACCTCTCCGCTGTGCGTGGTGAAGGAGACATCTTTGAGGATGACCCCAGTTTTCACTCCACCAGTCAGCCGCTGGAAGAAGCTGCCTGGCTCCACCTAAATGATATCACAAACAGTAAGACATCTCCATTGTTGTTTCTCAAACTCAAACTTAAAGCATTTATTTCAATTAAACCAATTCCAGGTACTTTTGAATTGTCAAGGGGTCGGTCAGTCAGAAAGATGAAGCTAGTTGCCCATTCCAAAGCGTAGGTACCTATGGAGAAGAACGGGCAAGAAACTCCATGGACACTCTTTTAAATCAAAATAATATGGTTACAAAGTCTTAGTAACATCATTCATGTTAAAAATTATACATGTGAGAACGATGCAGATCTTATTCACAAGGTCATCATGCGCAGGCGCTTAGAACTGTGCTCAAGAGTTCACTCACGACTAGCTCGGTAGCTTCCTTCTAGTTCGACATTACAGTTTGTTCTAAAAGTATGTGATGAAAATATAAACAAATTGGATTAGAAAACATACCCGTGGATGCCAATTTTTAATTTGTTTACACTTATATTGGTACTTTTGGGACAGACCATAGCTGACAAACCCGAAATAAACGGGTGAGTAGGTAATTCATTCATAGTAACAGCGTTTGCGCACTGCATTCGAACATTTATTTCCCCTACTAACAAGTAACAGCTGACACATTCCGGAAGTTTTAAAACAATCATATTATGTATAAAAACAATACGCCTCCGCTGACCCCAAATAAATAATGTAACCATGATAATTTATTATGAATCTACGAACGACTAGACATAGTATTTTTGGTTGAGTTAAATATCGTCGTACAAAAGACATCAACGAACTCCTCACTCTTCATTGCACATGTAAGATGTTTTAAAGGAGCTCGGCAGAAGCCACAAAAAAAAAAAAATCTGCTCATCCATACATTTTGACGAGTTATGCGAACATAAATGTAGAGAACAGCTGATTTTATTTTAGCGATTTCAGATTTAGTCCAATAGTAAAAGTTGTTCGTAATGATGAATACAATGACCCCTTGACGAGATTTCGTGTATGAATAGATAGACCTTATGTTTTATGAATGTGTCGAATTTCAACTTATTAGAGTGGTTAAAAAAGCCTTGTTTTAGTATTATAATTAAAGGCCCCCGCAGACAGGTGCGACGCAACTCTACTAGAACAATTTCTATGAAAACTTCATGGAAATTGGTATACCAGTCGCGTCGCGCTGGTTTTTGGGATCCTTAAATATTACATTAAAGGCATTACACACTAACGGACTTATCAACAGTTATTGTTTCAAGGCGTGTAGTGTTTTTAGGGATCTGCACTCCAAAAGGAAAAACCGGAAACCTCACTTCGTTGACCGTTCGTCCGTCCGTCTCTGTTGTCCGTCAAGATTATTTTCTCAGGATCGCGTAAAGGTATCAAGTTGAAATTAACGTAGGTCAGCGCAACAAAAAAACGGCAATTTATGCGACTACTGATACTCGCAAATAAATCAAAACCTATGGGATACTTCCCGTTGACTTAGAACCAAATTTGGCAAGAAGCAAGGTCTCGTAGGTACTCACAGCACGAGTAAAGGAAAAAGTCCAAAAATCGTTATTTTGTAGTTTTATGTCATGAAAAAATATTTTTTTAGGATTACTACCTTACATTTGCAGTTGGAGAATTGACCGTGACGTATATCGATGTATGAGAGAACATTTTTTCAACTACAACATTAAGTTTGTTCTTGGGATAAATTCATCCCAACTACGGAACCCTTCATTGCACGTGGTTAGCTCGCACTTGGCCGGTTTTTTACATAGTGGGTTTGTCCGTTTGTCCACAATCCTTGGATTGCCATAGTTGACTACTTGGCTAGTTATTCCTCTCTCTTTCCAAAAACTTAAATAACCTCCTTTTTTTGAAGTCGGTAAAAAGAGGCATCTATGTCCAAACAAATAGGTGCTATATTCGGCAAAACAGTAATACCTGCTTGGCTAACAATGATAGATCTAATAATTCATAGATAACTACAGCAAAAGTATGTTGCAACTTAAAACAAAACAAACGGTCTACAAACCTGTCCCGAATGAAAAACATTACACAACTCCAACGTATAATCACTTCCAATCATATTTAAAACTTATTTCTTTAATAAAACTTAATCAAAACATTAATTTTTGAATAAAAAACACAAACAAACACATCTCAGAGCGACACAGCCTCCGCGTCAACAAGATGCAGCACACTAACCCAACTGCAGTTAACTTCAAACTAAACGAGACAGTTAGCAACGTTGCCAGACTTACCTGTTGCTCACTTCGTGGCTATAAATGCACTTGATTTTTAGAACGAATTGCTGTTACATGGAAAATAAACCTTATGTACATGAGTGTAGGATCCACTTCTGTATAAGCTTGCTAAGCTAAGGTTGTTAAGGCGAAGACCGCACATGGTAGCTACTGCTTATGAAGAAATTTTTATAACTTTTTCAATATTGCTAGTCACTCTGAAATTAACTTAAAAACCATTAAAATAAAGTTGATATTTGTTTAACTTGAAATAATATTAATTTGATACATAAGTTTGAACACACGATACCTATATTCATTCTCTCTCTGTTCTCTTCTAATTATTGACTGCCGATCAAAAGTATCATTGTAGCAGTTATACTTTGCTCCGTAAAGTACTTCGCCTTAACGATGAAAGCCTCATTTTTCCACATAATTTCTACGCATGGTTGCCGTCCATACTTACCGTGAACCTCAGAAAGGCTAAACGCCATCTCCGTCCCTTTTCCTCTCGTAACAAAACCTGATATGAAGGCGAGACACCCACGCAATACTACCTTCTTTATGTTGCTGCATTCCAATGATTAGTCGTCTCGTTCTTTTCACCTAACTTAGGCGGGGTTAGACAGAGAAGGGGCGACTTGCGCAGTGTCACTGACTCAGTACGACTCCGCACAGTCGTATAGTCGCTGGAGTTTAGCCTTACTCGCTAAAATAACAACTAATATTCAAACGAGGTCTGTTATCGAAACGAACGAAAATTAAACGATATAGCAACTGAAATAACATCTGAAAATTATATGTTATTTATGTTTTTGTGAGTATAGTGTCCGGGGTTTGAGTTGAGTGCTTGGTGATTGAGTGTTGAGTTTGAAGTGTGTTCTGCCGGAGTCCCGTTGGGCCGTGTTACCGGTAAGTTCAATGAAAATGTTGAAACTATTAAACTTTTTAGACATAATTAACTTTTCTTGTTATGTGGTTCTCCAATTGGAAATTTGTTTCTGTTAGGATTATAATAGAAATTAAACGTTGGCTGAGATATCGTAGGAGTTACTTTGCAGCTCGACACAGAAAGGCAATGAAAGGTTTATAGTGCTACGGTTGTTGTTTTAGATTAGGATTAGTTACAGCTTATTCGGAAACATAATTTATATTTGTTATTCAATAACCATGTAAAAATGAATCAGTATTTTTTCTGACTACCAGACTGTTTTTACAAAAAGATCTCACGTGTGTGTTTTTTGTGATGGTTTACCTCCAAGACCCCAATACCAAAGCTCTGTTATCAATTTAGATTATTAAGACTTAAGTACTTAAATTAATTTATCTGTACACAATTTTCTAACGAAAAGTTCCAACCCAACCAATTTCAATGAGGCCACTCAAACTCCTTAATGAAGCGTTACAGTCGCGGATTATTTGTCTTAAATCGATTCCACACGAGCATTAATTGCTGTTAGATATTTGCAAAGTTGCTTTGCTCTAAGAGAATAAAAATGCCTGCCCTACTATTTTGGATTATGCAGAAATTGGAACATTATTTTCCCATTGTCCCACAGTGTCCTATTCAAATATTTATTCAGTTCTGTTGGTGATTCACGATTGTGTATAGGAGATTATGAGCTTAACTGCAGGTTAGCCAGAAAGAGTGTGGATACTAGGATGTGTAATTTGTTCCTACTACGTTTAGGGAGTTCTCTATAAAACGCAAACTTCTGAAAAGTGTTAAAAATGCAGATACAAAGTTGGATTTTTCGTATCGGAAAATCTAACCTTGAATCTCACCGAAAATCACTCCAGTCATAACTTAACTTATTCTAAACTTTTCTCATGATTCGACGAAAATGTTCGTGAAACAATGGCCGGTGTTAACGAACTTTGGTTGGAGCCAGTCGCAGGTGAGTCAATGTGTAGCTGGCAGACTGGCGTATCGTATCATGTCAGAGACAAATCACTGACCTTATCGTCGATATAAATCTTACGTTGTATAATGAATGTGCTTAGAAGTGGTTTGGAGAAGTTTTGGAAGCAAGTTAAAACTTTCATATGAGATTTACTCTTGATGCTGAAGACTAAACCTTACGAAGGATTACTAAATGTTAGGAGAATCAAGAAAAATGACCTGACATGGTGACTACGGAATACGAGATTAGAGAAAACTGATTACCAGTATCAGAAAGCTGGTATGGATGGCTCTAAGTGGAGTTGACCCCGAGCCTCGCTTTTGATAAGTTAACTTGGTCCTTGGGTCCTCTTCACAGAAGAAAGTCACGGTTAATAAAAACAAAAACGTTAATTACATATTTGAAGACCCTGAAATGTTAAATGGAAGCCCAAAAGTTAATCTTAAATCTGTCGAGGTTGGAGGTTAGTGTTACTTACGGATGCAAAATTATGACCAACAACAAAAGGTATTTGATGATTCAGTCAGAGAGTTGCGTTGAGTTCCTCTTTTTTTAAGCGTTTAACATTTTTAAGAATCACACCGTAATTTGGCGGTCGATTATGAACTGGCAAGCGTGCAAAATAATTGAGGAAAAAAATGAGCTATTGAAGACCCATTCAAAAACGTTTAAAAGCTACTTATCAATTTTAATAATAGTATAGACCTAGAATATTACCTACTTTACTCATTGTAGCCGCCCTACTTCTGAAGAGTAAAGACCGAGAGAACTGCTTCAGCCTATTCAAGATTAAACGAAATTTGTCAAACGAATCGTGTCAAAAGTTAGGATTAATCACGACAGGCTAAAAAATGGTCCTAGTTCCCATAAAAGATGTTCTGCTGTGGCCTGTGGCGTTAAATAGCGTCGTCGAACTAATGAATACCATGTAAAAGGTGTGTACCAACCAGTGTTCGAATTGCCAAAGTAAATTAAATAACGGAGGTATCTGGAACGCTTGCGTGTTACCACACTAATACACTATCACAGAGGCTGACCTTAAAAAGTTAGTTAATTCGTAAAATTAATATTTAGATCTTATTCTTCGGTCTGTTTAAAACAGCGTAAGCTTAGAGCCAATTAAATGTAGTTGCCCCCGCACCAGACCATGACTGTGTGTTAATATTTCTTATACATAGTCTTCAACTGTTGGACTTATAAGTAGTTACAATTTGATCTGGTTTTCCCACAAACTAGAATTGCTGTTACCGATTTTTCATGACAGGCATAACGCTCAAAGGACCAGTGTAAAAATGGCGTTATATGTTTCCGAATTGTCGTATTACCATATGAATTACATTGAATATTCCTTGGAAAGGACCAAATGCTTTGATTAAAAAGAAACAAAATACTCCGAGAAACTGATCAAATCAAACGCAACACATTTCAATACCTCGAACCATAGATATACCTCGAACTAAAAGAATGGGCTATACGCACAACATACTAAACACAGCGAATAAAACAGAAACTCGAGCTAAGTTCACTGACATTATTGCATTTGACAGCATAATTATGGAAGAACTTCATTCATTTATACAATACCCAACTTAGTATAATTTGCGTTTGGTTAATTATGCTGATATGTAGGTATGTACGTCTGTTTGAGCAATGAACTCGCTCGCTCTACTTATATTATCTAATGGGTTAACTAGCACAGTGTGTGCACGGCAATCATTACTAAAAATATGGCCATATTGCAGGCTTGGTTTAGGTTAACAGTGGTTTAAATTGACTTTAAATGGTCATTACTAAGTAGGTCTTTCAAGGAAATATCGGCTTTTATAGGGCTCGATACCTATAGAATTTTTAGTAGACAGTAATCGTCTACCCACTTATCTCTTTAAATTAGATTTCGATAGACTCGAGTGGCTAAACCTGTTTTTGTTTAAAGTTTATTCCTTTTTTAACCTTATCAAAATTGCAGGTTTACAAAGAGGTTCTGCTATGTGATCCTTCGTCCAACACTTTAGGAGTTGCTAATATCTTTTAAGCCTCGTTTAAGTACCTTTTTACAGGCCCGTCTAAAACTATAAACCAATTCAAGCTCACGTCAAAACAATTCCTACATACCAGACCCATGTCACTCATCTATCACATAACAGCTGTCAGTACTTTCTATGGCGATAGCCTGCCCATGCGCAACCCGTCAGCATGATGTGTCGGTTGTCTTTATGGCACCTGCAATCATGGTTACAGTCCCGCTACCCATTACCTGCCATTACCGACCACCTCGTGTTACGTAAACTACGATACACTGCACTTATGCGATTTGTAAAGCATCTTCACGATTGCAGTGTTTCCTAACACGGCGATTTGTTTTGTGTTCATTTGCAAACATTCAGCTGATTGGTATTTCCTTTGTGAGACTAAAATCGTGTGGTATGTGATTATTAGCACGTAGGCGTTTTTGATCCTTGTAGTCTGAAAAATGTAGGCAGGGGCAAAATTGGTCCTTTCTTGGACGCCACCAAAAATTTTATATTTGAGGAGCAATCATTCAATTAGTGTTTTGTCCATAAATTAACGAAATACAACTGAGTATAGAGAAATCATAATTACTGTAATTATGATATTTCTCCATACTCAGTTGTATATCGTTAATTTATGGACAAAACATTAATTGAATGATTGCTCCTCATTTCTATTGCATATAGTTGATTAATTAAAATAATTGAGTTGCAAACTGACTTAACCAAAATGTCCTTATCCTTAAAAACAACAGATTTATTTATTTGAGGATTACCAATGAGACATATTACAATTAACTTTTACCATTATAGAACTTGTATATTATACATTATCCTGTAATTGCACACTCAATTACAGGTAACCACAGCTTACACATTATCGAGTACACATGCTCTGATACATAAATAAATTATAAATACATTTTATAATACAGAGATACAGATTTATTACAAGCAGTAACGAATTGAGAGAAAACAGTCACAATTCGGAAAAAATAAACAGGGTGGCAGGAATATCGACGCGCAAACCTCAATCATGGATTCAGTACATGATTCCGAACCCCTCTGAGTTAAAATTTTTCGTCTAATCTAGACTCATCTTCTGCCTAGCCCCAACTACGTTTTCCCAACTACTTTGGGGTTGGCTTCCACTCGAACCGGATGCAGCTGAATAGCAGTATTTTACATGAAGTAACTGCCTTTCTGACCTCCACAACCCAGTTACAGGGTAATACGATACCCCTTAGTAAGACTGGTTGTCAGATTTTCTGGCTTCTGACGACCCGTAACGACTATCAAAGATCCTCGAATGACAGCCCGGACCAACGGCTTAACGTGCTTTCCGAGGCACGGAGGGGTCTTGGCATGTAAAGATGTCACCCATCCACGGACCAACCGCGGCAAGCGTAGCTTAACCTGATCGATCGACCCGTGCGGCTGTTATTACTTAGCCACAAGTCTAGACTCATGTGTTGAATTCATGGTTCGAGTTTTTGCGTCGATGATGCCACCCTGCATAGTTTCTAAAAAATTCAAATACATATGTAGTCAGAAATCTCCTACCATTATTACAGTTTATAAGTGTTCTATGTCCAACAAACTTACCTCGGGTCAGATCCGTATACTAAATTATAATAACATAAACTTGACTGGGACGAACCGGATTAACTAGCTTTCCAAGGTGGAGAAGAAAGCGTCCTTTATACTATTGAGCTCAGCTATTTGTAGTGTTTACTTACCTATTATAAATTCATTTATTCTGCTGTCTTTTACCAGAAGAACTGTGATTTAGATTGTCTATTCGATAGATTACAAAAAAAAACGAAACTAAATGGCTGGTTAACCGACCAGGTATTATATGACCTAAAAGAATGGATTTAAGTAATTGATATTTTAGGATTTAGGTAAAGTATTTTTGTCTGCTTTTTTTTTCTTCTGTTGATGAATTATTATTTTATTAAGTACAGTATGTTATTGTAATTTTTCTCAATTGATCCTTATAATGTATGATAAATGTTCCACGCTCTATGAATAATTTTTATTGACATGTAATTTTAATAATACATGAACTGAACTGATTATCGTGGGTGTATTAAAATGTCGCTTCCGGGAGTGGTGGCAATTTTGGCAGCAATATCATTCATGTGTCGTTGAATACACATAGTATGAAAAAGAACCATAGTCTCGCTACCACAACATACAGAAGTGACCACTTAGGTACTTTACTTTCCCGACTGTTTAACTGAAAAATACATACTGATGACGAAGTATGAAAGAAAAAACATGCTGCGTCACGCCGATTCCAAATTAATTGGGATAACGGTTAGACAATGATGACATGATGATGACGAGGGACCAAAAGTATTCATATTTTTCTTGCCAATACCATAAAACATCACTAAGAAGTGCCTTTCATCTATTATTCAATACCAGTAACAGCCAAGACGAATTACTTTCTTTCAAACAAGGAAAGTGTTAAGCTAAACTCGTGAACACGAAGGGTTTACAATTGCTGTCGTTATAATTATGCGAATATCGTGACGAGCTGTCGTGTTTAAAGACTATTTTAGGGACTAATCACACTTGACGGCATAAATTCACAACTTAGCAGGCGCTTCTTCAACCATATGCCATGCAATACAAAGTTGATTGAACGACATTTGGTACTTTTTTTAAATTTTGGTCCTTTCGTACTTTTTCCGGTCAGATCATTGAATTTTTTGCTGGCTACTAGCTTCACACTCAATATGGACCTTTGCGCAGGTGCGACAGTGAACACATGGGTCAGTGACACATCATATGGGCGGATTTAGTTTGAGTTCCAGGAAAGGACATAGGATAGTTTTTATTCCGATATTCCCACGTGATCGAAACGTATGCGGGTGAAACCGTGGGGCGCTGCTAGTATGACATAACATAATATCACGCTGGTTGTCCCCGAACCCGAAGGGTAAGGCAGACATGTACCTAAAGTAGAAACACCTACATTTAGCAAGTTAAGGTTAATTCCTATGTAATAGGGGCCGAGTCTATTTCCATCAACCAGGCACAAATCCCGGCTGCAACGGAGAAGAAGAAAATTGTTGAAAAAAGGAAGCAATTCCCGTAAACTTTGTAATAGTTCTATCATGGTAGTCTTTATGTTGTTGTGAGCTGAATGGAAGAAAATCGCCCAAAAGTCTCATTTGGCTACAACCACGTCAAGAAACCAAGCTTCTTTGCTGACAATCAGCTTTCTCCAAGAAAGTTAGAAAACAGTCTCATAGTTGCGAATAATACCTGACAAGTATGAGTATTCCCTTACAGTTGGCGCCTGTTCCACGGAGACATGATAAAGCGAGTCATTGACCTGCTTAGCAAAGCATGTTTCCTATTGTATCGTCGTATCTTATGTGTTAGTGTAACTGTGACTATACCTGCCTGCAACCTACATTGTGTATATGTAATAGGTTTGTTGCAGAATGTAGCCTATGTATAGGGCTACCAATGTTACCATTCGTCCGAATTTTTACGGTCTGATCCGGGTTTTTTGAACGCCGGTCTTTTTTTTTTAGAAAAAAAATTAAAGTGAGCTCTGAAAAAACAAATAGCATTTAAGCATAATCAGCCTATAATGTTCCCACTGCTGGGACACGGGCCTCTTTTCTGTGAGAGGGAGTCGACCATAATCCACCACGCGGGACCTGTGCGGTTTGCCAAATGTCACACGTCTTCGAATTTTTGGTTCTAGGACATGCCTCCCACGAAGTTTATATATTTGTGGGCGAGTCGACAATTACGACAATCACGTGAAGTTCTCTCTTGAGTTTAAAGCCTTTTGATGTAGAATTTACCGATATTCTTCTTAAAATCTTTTAAATCTCATTGTTTTACGGCATAACAATAATAAATGTTCTCTTCAAAGAACTATTTAAGTATATCTGCCAACTACACACATCAAAAGTGTCTAGGGATCAACATATATTTTTGCAATAACTTTTCTCCTGATTGATATTAATTAAAATTTTCTTTAAGGATTCATCAAATAAAGTGTTTTCGTTTGTCACAGTAACGATAAACCAAGTCAAATTTGCATTAATAAAGAAATTTGCCATTTTCCTAATAAAGGGATTTTTGACATTTGAACCACTAACACAAAAGTTCGAAAAAGAGACTGAAATAACAGTTTTCTTTAAAATTTTATTGGGTAACTTAAACAATTAATAATCCGTGTTTCTACCGCGAACACTAACAACACAAGAACATCGGTTTGGCATACTCAAAATGAGTTCATCCAAATCACGCTGTGGAATGGCCGCCCATGTTCGTTGCAACAACAAAAAAAGGTCTTCTTGCGACTGGATACCCTCCATATTCGGCAGAGCTCTTCTCTGTAGCATATCCCATGCATGCTCAATCGGGTTCAAGTCTGGCGACTGAGCAGGCCAGGGCAGGACATTGATGTTAGCTGCGGCGAGAGTCTGTCTTACAACTCTTGCGGTGTGCGGTCGTGCATTATCATGCATTAACTGAAATAAGGGACCGATTTGCACTTGTAGAGGAACGATGACGTCTGATACAATCGTCTCAGCATAAATTTGAGCGTTGAGGTTGCCTCTGATCCAAATCAACTCAGTTCTTCCGCCGATCCAAATACCCGCCCATACCATGATGGTTCCACCACTATAAGGATGGACTTCCTGGCAGGATTTTAATCGCTGTTGGCGTCCAGGGGTTCTCCAGTGTCGTATACGTCTTGTATCCGGTCTCATACCAAAACGAGACTCATCAAAAAAGCACACGAAACGCCATTGTTCTTCTGCCCAATTTCTGTGTTCAAGAGCCCATTGATATCGAATCCTACGATTGTGCATTGCTATAGGTGGTACCCGTAGCGGTCTTCGGGAATGAAGGTTCACTTCATGCAAGCGGTTTCTGACTGTTTGGTCGCTAATTAAGTTCCCTGAAGAGTGATGAAGCCTCACGGCTAACATCATGGCGGTTATTGTTGGAGCTCTTCGAGTTAAGATTTGAATATATCGGTCTTGTCTCCGTGTGGTGCAGCGATACCGTCCTCCATGGCGCTCAGCCACGGTACCAGTGCTTCGGTAACGTGTCCAAAGTCGACTGATAACACTCTGACTTGTATTCAGAGCTAAAGCCACAGTACGTTGCCGGGAACCAGCTTCTATCATTCCCACGGCTCTGAGCATTTCTTCCCTGCTTAAATGACGTCGCCGCTCCATAATAACGTTGGTTTTAATCAGTAGTAGGGAAACAGTAGCACTAATAATGTCTTCAATGCGTTGTTTGTTTTTATAGGGAAAATATTGACAGCTGATTTTCATCTTTTACTCGAATTTGATTCACAGTTCCTGATTCAAATTATGAAATGCACCAAAAAGGATCCATATAAATTTATAAAATCATAAATTTATTACAAAGCCACATCTCAATCTCAAGAAATCCGCATAAAAATGCTTGATCCCTAGACACTTTTGATGTGTGTATTATCGGCCGATTCGGACGTGTACCTAAATTCTTGCGAGTTGACTAATAAACCATGGATGGCGTCATGCGGTCAATTTACAAAAAAAAAACATTATGAATAATGAAATAACCACAGGTTTCTGTTTTTAAAATGAAGTTTTAAGAAAACCCAAGGAGTCATCGATGTCGGTATAGTCTAGATCTGTAGCTCCACTAATCATTTGTTGTGCATGCCATTTCCAAATAAGGCGTACGAGGTAACCCACATCTAGCGAAAATGGATATAATCTGCAATAATATGATGGCCTTCAAATATTTTCTTGCCCATTTAATTTATCCGACGCTGTTGGCATTCGGACATCTCATAAATGCTTCTGGATTCCTTTTCTGCGGAACCTGTTGTTTTCATTCTAAACCTTAAGAAACTATGAAAAGCGATGAAGGCACTTCTTCTCATTTTTTTTAAATGGAGATTATCGTTCATCCCCTTTCCGCCTCGTACTCATTTACTGGTTGTGCCATAACTTTCCGACTTCCATATCCGTTTTGAAAAGTGTCGTCAGTGGGCATTTCTGGATGTTGTCTTAGATAATAATCTAGATTATTACCTAGTCTCTCATCATCTGCCTAGCCTTTTCCCAACTATATTGGGGTCTTGGGGTCGGCTTCCAGTTATAACCGGATGCAACTGAGTACCAGTATTTTACATGGAGCGACTGCCTATCCACAACCCAGTTACTTATTATTAAACTCCTTGGTAAGACTGGTTGTCCGACTTTCGGGCTTCTGACGACCCGCAATGACTGTCAAAGATCCACGAATGACAGCCGGGATCAACGGCTTTACGTGCTTTCCGAGGCACAGAGGGGTCTTGGTATGTAAAGATAGTCACCCATCCTCACACCAACCGCGGGAAGCGTAGCTTAACCTGATCGATCGACCTGTGCGGCTGTTATTACTTAGCCACAAGTCAAGCCTAGTCTCTATTGGCTAATATTGCATTCAAATACCATATGAGAAGACACTATGCATCTTCTCTCTACCCCTTCTGAAAGTACCTTTTCACAGTTTTCACATAGAAATGACGACATAATAATTATGAGCCATGTCCCACAAATCATCAATAGCCGTGAAGGCGGCCACATGCCACCCAATGGTGCGTACTCTTGCGCCACACCATTGTTTGTTGGCAATTTATTATTTTGCGCATCCGAGGCCGCGCATGTAGGTGACTGCAACCAATCATCGTATCTGGCTGCTGATAAATAATTCATAATTTAAAATTGCGGTCGACAGCTCGTCGGGGAAAATGATTTGCCGATGCAGATTGCACGAAGGCCCAACCTTTGTGCAATCTTCTTCTAAAGATTAACAGAAAGATGAGACTACGTATGGTCCATCATATACTAAAAATCGCAGGACCATGATCATGAGCCTAACATTTTCCAACTATGTTGTGGTTGGCTTCCAGTCTAACTGGCTGCAGCTGAATACCAATATTTTACATGGTGCGACTGCCCATCTATCTGACCTTCACTTACTGAGTAGCACGACTGTCAGACTTTCAGGTTTTTGACTAGCCCAGAAATTTTAATACGCGTATATAAGGACCAAAAATTACAACGGCAAGGTCTTACTAGTCCACATACTACTAATACATTTTTTCTCCTAACATTAATAAATTGTGCTATCATCCGTTCCGTTGGCTTTATACAGCAAAAAAACTTGGATTACCTACAGTTTTATCCAAGTTGGTATGTAATCATTAAGCTGCGATGTGCATGCGTTCATTAGCGGTGGCATTGACATCAGAGACGTGGGATGATGGCATCATTGCGTCATGAACTAAGCTACTGGTATCATGGGTAAGTGGCCTTGTAGACTCATCAGATAGATGTGCGGATATACGTCATACGTCACTCAATCAACAATTAATAAAAAGGTCTTCGATATTATTTGTTTAGTTTATTTTACTACGTTTTTTGCCAGATTGAACAAGTTTTTTGAATGGCACTAGCAGTAAGAGGCATCTACATATAATTTGATATGTCGATGGTCCCTATTAAAAATGTCGGTTCTGCAAAAAGACTACTCTTCAGTAGAGCAGTTCAAAGTTTGTTTTGGCAATTCTATATTTTGTCTATGTCAGTACAAAGTAAACAATGCATGAACAATCAGTGCAAATTTGAACATCCACAAGTAATTATTTATTTATCGCCAAAACAAACTTTGAACTGCTAGTCTTTTTGCAGAACCGACATTGTTAATAGGGACCATCGATGTATCTGGACTGCCTGTTTGGTTTAGTAGGCGCAAGGGCTATTGCTGAGCATGAGGTCCTGCCTGAGTTCGATTCCCAGGTCGGAAAAAAGTGTTATTGGGTTATATTTATTCAGGAATTTTTCAGTAGCTGTCCGGAGTATAGATTTGTATTCGGTTGATGGCAATAGGCTTGCCCTATTACAATGAGACTTAAACATAACAGGCGAAATGTGGGGAACTGTAGGTACACATCTACCTAACCCTTCAGGGATTACAGGCGTGAAGTCATGTTATTTTACAATTCATATTAAGCATAGGTGCAGTCAACAAAAGAGATAAGTATGCAGGATCGTTGGATATAGTTGAAGTTTAGTAAGAAACCGATGGATGTTCTCGAATAAAATTTAATTTTATTAATAAAAAACAAGCAGCTCATTTATCAAATTAAATTTCAGTCGTTAACATCCTTCAGTGTCTTACTAAACTTCAACTATATCCGAGGATCCTGCATACTTATCTCTTTTGATGACTGTACATATGACTCACCAAGTAGAGTCAGAGTATGACCAAACGTAATAACAAAATTGATATTTAACTTCATATAATGTCCAAAACGGAAAGAGGGACCGATATAAACACGTCACCAACATCCGTTTCTCTCTAATTTGTTACTACAAAATCAAATGTTTTGTGAAAACGGAACCAGTTTTACGGTTCATTAGACGATTATAAAAAATACGTAAACAAAGATCTGAATTTTAATTCGGTGACTGGTTTATTCTTTATTCTGACGTTAGAAACCGGTGTTTTAGTCAAATCCAAACTAATATTATAAATGCGAAAGTAACTCTGTCTGTCTGTCTGTCTTTTCTTCACGCCTAAACTACTGAACCGATTTAGATGAAATTTGGTATAGAGATAGTTTGAGTCCCGGGGAAGGACATAGGATAGTTTTTATCCCGATATTCCCACGGGATCGACACATATGCGGGTGAAACCGCGGGGCGCAGCTAGTTATCTATATTTTATTTAAGCGGTTCAATGTTCAGGTTCACTTTCTACATAAAGACTTTTTCTTGTCTAAACCATAGTGGATAGAGAGAAATGAAGTGTGGTCTTGTGGTTGTTATACATTTGTTTCTAAGACGAGAGATTTTTTTGTGCAACCTGTTCTTTGCTTGTGCAGTGGAGAGTCCATCTAGCACCCTAATTGGGCAACACACTATGAATCACTATCTGAATCGTTTTGTACGATATTGCTAATCCATTCTCCATGCTTCATAAATTATGTTCGAAAAATTTGTTTGTTCAACAACATAAATAACGCAATGAATGTTGTCGAACTGTCAAAATGGAAGCCACTCCTTACTGTTAATGTGTACATAATTACCTCGCGGAGTACTGAGTCTTTGGAGATCATACGACTGATCATGCATTTATATCACCATGAACAGTGAATTTAGGTATGTATGTACAGCTAGGGATAATTGTTTAGCAAATTGACACCCTACGTTAATTTACCGTGTTATACGTTAATGCCATTTCAAACAAGTGTCGAAAAAATGGCAGTTGTGGTAGATAATATACGGACAATTTGTGTTGGCAATAAATTTGCTTAACGATTTATATCCCTGACTTTACATTTCCCAAAATATAACGAGACGGAATGATTTACCGCTGGAGAATAAAATTACACTCTAGATTACGCCACTTAGAAGATTTTAAGGAAAACGATATGCCAAAATGATAGTCTAAATTGCTATAGCATTTTCTATCCACAATACCCGTAATTTACATATAAAGCGAACGGGATTTATAGCGGGAACCGCCAAATGGCACCTAATAACAAGATTGTTCTCACAGTAAATAATGTGCATCACTGAACGATAGCACTTTGTCTCCATACTTAAGGCGTTCGTCCAACACAGTTGGCTTCGCTTCTCAAGTAACGGTTGCTGAAGATTTTGTTGGAGACAAGGAAATCCATACTTAATATACTTATCACACTAATATTATAAAGGCGAAACTTTGTGAGTGTGTGTGTGTGTATTTATATGTTTGTTACTTCTTCACGCTCAAACGGCTGGACCAATTTTGATAAAATTTTGTATAGAGGTAGCTGACACCCTGGTTTAACATATAGGCTAGTTTTTATCCCGATATTCCCACGGGATCGACATTTACGCGGGTGAAACTGCGGGGCGCAGCTAGTAATATTATAAATTCGAAAGTAACTGTCTGTCTGTCTGTATGTTACCTTTTCACGCCTAAACCACTGAACCGATTTAGATGAAATTTGGTATAGAAATAGTTTGAGTCCCGAAAAAGGACATAGGATACTTTTTATCCCGATATTCCCACGATATCGAGATTTATGCGGGTGAAACCGCGGGGCGCAGCTAGTAGTATATAAATTCTGGCAGATATTCGACTGGGAGCATATATGGATAAAGTTGTGCAGTGAGTGGCGCGGGTCATCCTGTAGCTTCGCCCTCTGAATGCTATTGGCTATATAGTCTTGTGCATTTCTGGAGGCGCAATGCCAGTCAGTGGATACAGCATTCGCAGCGAGGTCGGTTTTAAGCAACCAGTAATAAATAACTTGGAAAGAATGTCTCACTTAGAGCTGTGTTCACTAACACTAGCGTGAGCAGATTGGTTCCATTCACCTGCGGAGAAACAAAGTGCCATTCCAGTTGTTCGCAGGACTTTTGAGCAGATGCCCCCCATCTGAAGGATGTTAGGCGACGGAGTAAGTTATTTCTGAAACTTTTCGTTAGACATTCTCGCGGTTTCTCCAGAAGTTAAAGGACCTATTCAAAGTTATGCCAGAATACTTTGGGTGAGTACTGGAACCCCTTGCGATGAGATATTGAGAGTTCGACCCGCTTGTCCGTTACGAAGGTCCTAAGGTATGAACCCCTGGATTTCTGATATGAAGATCTATTTAGACGAATCTGAAGTTTTTGTTTAGTAGAAGGAAAAGTATCTTGCCATACACTGAAAAATCAATTTCTATATGACGAAAACTAAAAAAGATATCTTCGCCCAATTCTCGCTTAGTTTTGAATGTAGCTCCACCTCAGTAGTAACAAATTTTCGCACGTTTGTAACTGAATTACTCACAAAACAATGGACCATAAAGCCGGTTAAGTAATTCAATATCATTTATTAACGTTAGCGTTACTCCACTTTAGTTTTGTACAATGACCGTCAATATTGAAGTGAGGTTATGGACGAATGAAGAAACTTTTGTTTCGTGGGGAGCAGTCATTGAGACGTGCGCGTTTGAATGTCATAGGTACGTTTCGATTCTACGTCCTTTTTAATACTAAACCCTGTACTTTTATTAAAAAGTCAAATATTTACATAAGTTAATAAGCTAACAGTGTTAAAATAATAATATGTACAAGTATATAAAAAGGGAGGGGAAAGAATCAAAGGGCATCAAAAAATTCGTCCGCATCGCTGTCAACAGGAAACGTGCCTAAAAGGCTGGCAGCATTGCCACGTTGTATGGCAATGCTGATTCTTTGTCCAAAAAATAGGCCAGCCCTCTGGTCACGTGAAGAGTCGACCAACCGCATGGCGATGGTACGAATGGGTACTTAGTATTTCGAGACATACTTTCGTACTTTTTGAAAGACCTGTACCAAGAGATCATGTATCGTTATAAATTATAAAGTAATCACTGATCTAATCTAACTAGCCTGTATTTTCCCACTGCAGGCTAAAAGCCTCGCTCTCCCTTTTTCACACCGTTCTGTTTTCCACTGAGGCAGGTCAGTTCTTTCGGTAGAAGTCTGAACCTTGGCCTGCCGCGATGTCATCGTGTTTAATGGGATCCACTTGGTGGTCCTTGTAGCCCATTTTTTATCTGACATGTGGCAGTAAAGTAATCATATACATATATACCCACTTTACTGTCCCAGACATAAAAATGCCTGCACTGAAAACGCATGGTACTAATGTTTAGGTATAAGTAATAGTTTCATATGACACGGTGTTATCAGCAATATGCAAAAGTGTATCATTACACCACCGTGCACCGTACCGATGCCGCTAGGAATACTATTTCACCTTGTACGACATAAAGTTATTTCTAACATTCTTAACAGTTCATCAGACCAGAACATCTAACTGATGCATTTACACTAAACGTTTACTGCATTCAGTTTTAATTGTTCGTTACTTTACGCAACTTAGATCCAAGGCTTACTGGAGATTACTATCATCTATTTTTGTTTTTAAAAAGGTACAATTAATATAATTTACAGCATGTGTTTCGCAATGCAGGATAGTTTCCTAGCGCACGCGCAACTTCTCCTGCGCAATAATGGCGGCGAACGGAACGGACGCCATTGTTTTACATTTTTATCAGAATTACGATCCAATGTGGATTAGTGTCGATGCCAAACCGATCCACGTCGACGTCGGCTTTCGCTTAACATTCAATTTTGGTCTGTTCCAATGATTTGCGGGATTATTGTTGAAGTATAAAGTTTCACTCGCGGAGGAGAAACTATTCTTGAGAGCTTTGAATTTCTGTTTTGTGTTGCTGGCCATAATCGGCCTTCTTCTTATGAGGATTACAAAGACGATGATATTTAAGTTTATCTGGGGAAACAAATGAAAACAGCCCTGTATCAAAATGACTTTAACAGAAATGATTAGTGTCCGTGTGTGTGTGTAAAAGAAAATTATAGTTAAGAACTGACATGCTTTTCTAACCAAAAGTAAAAATAATTCTAGACCAACAATTCAAAAACATTTTTTTAAATGCAACTATTGTCATACGACATGAAAAGCTAAACAGTTAATAACTGCATTTTTATCTCTCGAAGTAATTCCGGCAGTTACTACAATAGTGTAACAGTAAATAAAACGGTATTAAGTATTTATCTAACCAAAGTGACACTTCATGCAATTAACGAGATTCTGTTTCGGTGTCAATTGGTATTAACTTTTAATTCGATGTGGTGCACCGTGTTATAATTAATGGTAATTTTTTTGTGCAAGAAAGAAATAGAACCCTTTTACTAAGGTCTGGGTAATTTAAGGATACCTAAAGATTTAATATACAGGATGTCCCGTAATTAATGGATAAGCTCTTAAGGGGTCGTTGTATTTATCATTATGAACAACTATTACTATGGGACCAAACCTAAAAACGCGAAAAATGAATCTGCTGTTTCGTACATTTTGTCGAGTTATGCGAACATAAATGTAGGGAACAGCTGATTTTTTTTCGCGGTTTCATGTTTAGTCCCGTAATAAAAGTTGTTCATAATGATAAGTACAATGACCCCTTAAGAGGTTATCCATTAATTACGGGACACCCTGTATATTTAAATAAAGAGATATTATTCAACAAAAACTGCACTCTAATTGCGTAACATACTTGCAATTACAATCTAAATAATTTTGAAGGATATTGCTAAACCAATTAGTTTGCTTAACAACGTAAATAACACAATGAATGTTGTTGAACTGTTAAAAAGAAAGCCATTGTTACTATTAATGTGTTACGCAATTACCCCGCTGGTCCTATGATGCTATAAAGGACCATTTTTTATAACTGATAAATGAAATGATAAATTATTGAATGAATGATTTTTTTTTATACTTCGTCATTGAACCGTTTAACTTTGTGTTTCTTATCATCGTATGTATCTTTACACGGGATCCCGCTGTACCGTATGCACCATTGACTTGCACCATCAATGTGTGTTTTTGTTAAGTATGTTACTTGTTTATGTTACTGGGCGTATGAATGTTCTACTAAGAGAACAAACTTGTAACTTAACTGCCAAAAGAACCCTTTCTTTTCAGCTTATAGTCTGTTCCAAAATTATCTGGTGAAAGTATAAACAAACCCTGTTGAGATTTAATTCTTACGTAATCACTCACTGAAGGGATAAAGTAACACATTCAGGTTATAAAATTAACCTCAATTGTCAAATGAAAAACATTATAAGCTGATTTAAAATTCGTATTCCGCGTATATGTATTCAAACAAGCAAATCAAAGCACTCAATTTGTAAGTGGCACTACAAATTGGCATCTACTGGTACGTTTTGTGATCCATTTGTATAAATTTTCAAAAGTTACTTTTGAAACGAATTTGCGTAACACACTAACAGTAGGAATGGCTTTAATTTTGACAGTTCAACAACATTCACTGCGTTATATACGTAGTTGAGCAGACGAATTTTTCGAACATATGAAGCAATCATCATCATCATCATTTCAGCCGAAAGACGTCCACTGCTGGACATAGGCCTCCCCCAAGCACCTCCACTTCGACCGGTTTTGTGCTTCTCGCATCCAACGAGTTCCTGCGGCCTTCACAAGGTCGTCGGTCCACCTTGTGGGAGGCCTTCCAACGCTACGCCTTCCGGTACGCGGTCGCCACTCCAGAACCTTTCGGCCCCATCGGCCATCTGTTCTGCGAGCAATGTGCCCTGCCCACTGCCACTTAAGTTTGGCAATTCTTCGGGCTATGTCGGTTACCTTGGTTCTCCTGCGGATCTCTTCATTTCTGATTCGATCCCGCAGGGAAGCAATGGATTAGCAGTATCCTTCAAAATTTTTTAGATTGCGATTGATGATGAGGAATGTGTTACGCAATTAGGGTGCTGACACAGGTACTTTGTCTATTACCTTTGCACCTCAAGATACGTGTGATTACACTTATTGTATACAAATAAAGTTAATACAGATCACAGTAATGTACCCATTGTCTTACAATCCCATGAACTATTGCATTGCGACCTGTTGGTGTAAAGAATCGTAAATATCTGACTGTGAGACTTAGGCTTTTGCACCAGTTTCTAGATTTAAAGAACCTAGATATTTGACATAAATCTCATCACACTAATATTATAAAAGCGAAGGTTTGTGAGTGTGAGGGTGCGTGTGTGTGGGGGTGTGTTTATATGTTTGTTACTTCTTCACGCTCAAACGGCTTAACCAATTTTGATAAAATTTTGTATGGAGGTAGCTGACACCCTGGATTAACATAATAGGCTACTTTTTATCCCGATATTCCCACGGGATCGACATTTACGCGGGTGAAACCGCGGGGCGAAGCTAGTTGAATATAAGCGATTCCTGAAAGACCAGTAAAGCTTTGTTAAAGGACCAAAAAGATGCAAGGACCATTCATGAAATTCCTCATTTAATTGCCTTCAATCTCTAAGGTTATCAATAAAATAATTGTATCGCAAACAAAAACGGTAGATACACCTTTATATTGGTAAATGCAATCTCATCAAAGTGGCCAAGGTTGCCGTTATGAACAAGGAATGCACGAGCTACCGTTACTCCACTCGCATCTGATCTACTTCGCTGATAGTTTGGACAGGAAATTATTAGTTGTAAGTGCTTTAGTTACTTTATCAAAATGCTTTTATTGTAACACGTTTTTGGTAATTTCTTGAAAACACTGTAGCTACTTTGCTAGCTCGTATGCACATACCTAGGCCAGCATAAAAAAAAGAAAGAAGAAAAAAACGTTTATTTGCGGTAAACATGACGCAAAAAAGAACATAAACACAAAAAAAAATAAAACGGAAGGTAAGGGAAACATGCGTCACATCCACGCAAAACGGCTATCGCTCAGCATAATGCTGCGACCCTATGCAAGACAGAGGTCTTGCATAGGGTCGCAGCATTATGCTGAGCAGCCCCAGCGCTGGTTACAGCAGCAGCAGCTGTGGTGGCAGCAGCTATCGAAGTACTTTGTCGAAGATAAAACTCACAGCATTTATTTCAACTAAACCATTCAAGCAGTTTTGAATGTTTAAGAAGCCGGTCAGTCAGAAATATGAAGCTAGTTGCCCATTTCAAAGCGTAGTAGATACAGAATTTGACATGAATTTGTATCAATTAACATATGTGTGTGAAATATAACTCATTGGACGCTAAGCTGCTAAAACAATGCTACTGAAGAACATTTGAATATACATATATACGAGTACCATATATCAGTCTCAATCTATCAAAAATACCTCTAATTTCCCTAAATTTTTGACAAGTTGTCTGTGTTTGTGACATTGGTTGTCGCTGAGATGAGATTGTGACTAGAATTTGAACGTTTTTTTAAGTACAGTTCGACACAACTTAGATGTAGCATCGGCAAAATTCGTAAAACCGATCACATCCGAACTAAGTGCGCCTTCAAAATCACCAATCTTTATTACTACTTTAGGAAAAATTGATCAATTTTTCCTAAAGTAGTAATAAAGATTTACGAATACGAATTACGAACGTTTTACGAATTTTGCCGATGCTACATCTAAGTTGTGTCGAACTGTACGAGATTGACCTTTAGTTAGACGCTGTATTGTCAATGTCTCCAAAGACCGATGTTTTAGGTCCATTGTTTTAGGAAATTATGACATTACCTACTGTCATAATTTCAGTTATGGTGATTGTGCACAGATTAGTCTATCATTAATTTAAAGACGATTTGCATCCAATACGTTTATAACAATAGGTTAATTTTATTATCATCTTTAAATTAGACGACCAATCATCGAAGAGTTGTGAAAGCTGTAGCTTCAGAAACTTAGATCTTAACATTAATATCACCAATAACACTGTTTTAATCGATATAGTTAATATCGGTTTGTAATGAGTCATTAACATTTTATTACAATGCCAATGTTGAAATTGTCTAATTATCTTCATGGATACTTTTCAACAAGTGTTACTAAGATCCACATCATTGACTCTCGGTCCATTATAGGCGGATTGTGCTTATTACTCGATCTACATGTCTTCTACCTGTAATTATCTTGTTTCATTTTACTTGTGTTCGGTGTAAAATGTTTTCTCCCATGCCAGCCTTCACGTTATCATTCAATCCTTTTTCATTTTTATCCTTCACATAAACCATGATCCTCCTTCCTTTCTTGCATTCCTTTTGTTCTTATCCTGTGGCGGCATCTACACCGTTAGATGCGGACTACGCGTCACTCTGACGTCACGCAAAATCGTCGTGCAAGCAGAGTTTACCGCGCAACTAGTATAATTACCTATACAGGTTGTTACGGAAAGGGTATATCAATACAAACGGGCTGAAGAGTGTATCTGGTCTAGAATCTCTGTACAAAATTTCAGCTCAAAAGCAGTAACTTTGAAAATGCTTAATATTTTTTTATTTCGATAGTTTATTAAATTGAAACGTGTCACCGCACTACGAGGGTCATTATCCATTATCTGAAGTGTGTCTGTGCGCCTAGTACACGCACATCACGCCGCCGCGCGCCAGTGCAGCGCCGTGATGTCGAAATAAAAAAATATTAAGCATTTTCAAAGTTAATGCTTTTGAGCTGAAATTTTGTACAGAGATTCTAGACCAGATACACTCTTCTATCCGTTTGTTTTGATATACCCTTTCTGTAACACCCTGTATATCGTCCTGAGTTCCTGACATTCATCTTCGGGCAGAATACCGATCCAGCCTATCCCTTGCTGCCCTCTCCTAAGCCGAGGTCCCTACCCCTTAGCGTGTAGTCGCTTAGTTTTTAATTTTTTTAAGCCCTGGCTCCAGGAGGCATCCACAGGCTAGCCCGGTTAAGCAGACGACAACGGTTGAACTGCGATAAGCCATACAAAAAAAAAATCGTCGAGCAGTTGCCTATGCACCAGAGACGACACCCACCCGTCTGGTCGGAAAATCCTTCCTTTCTATGGAGGATGAGTGAACTTTACACCCTGTTTAATTTATTTGAGGTCGCCGTACCACGTCTTTTTCTGCGAACATCTCTATCAACCCTCATCTTAGAATTTCCTTCCTTCCCAGGCATATCATCACAATGCATCCATCTTTTCTCTGGTCTCTACTCACACATTCCATCGGTCGAACCACGGGCAATAAACGAAATATTATCATGGTCCCGGCTCCTGGCTGTCATTCGTTGATCTTTGGCAGTCGTTACAGGTCGTCAGAAGCCCGAAAGTGTGACAACCAGTTTTACCAAGGTGTATCGTATTACCCAGTAACTGTGTTGTGGAGGTCAGATAGGCAGTCGCTTCATATAAAATATATTCGGTGAGACTGGAAGCCATAGTTGGGAAAATGGCTAGGCAGATGATGATCATCATGCTGACTTCATCAAAATAAGGTTTGCATTGTAAGTTTGATCAGATAGCCTGTATGTAGTACTAGCAGATAACTTATCAGCATCAATCACATTTTTATGTCCATTAGAACTATCTTTGAAACGGAAAACATAATAAATTCCAGCGAAGTAGAAATCATAAACATTTTATAGCTTTGCTACTTAATAGAAACGATGTTTTATAAGATATTATACTAATCATTGCTTTAATTTCTATGCTAATAATTAGTGCCGGAAATAGACTTTGATAATGCCTAGGTACAGTCCATTCATCTTCGACTTAAGAAAAAAGATTGATAAATTTTATGATAATTATTACGTACAGTCACTAAAAGAGATAACTAACCAGTGTCGTCGGATATAGTTGAAGTTTAGTAAGAAACCGATGGTTGTTTTCAAATGAAATTTAATTTGATGTTTGTTTTCTTTTAAATAAATTAAATTTTATTCGCAAACATCCATCGGTTTCTTACTAAACTTCAACTATATCTGACGACCCTAGTTTGGTGACTGTACATTGGTTAAAAATAACAGTTTTACACGTCATTTTTTTATTTAATCTAAATGAGTTGCTGCACTTTCCTTCACTTTCATAAATATTAATTAGGTTTCGGCCGGTGGCGGGAGTATGCGTTCTAGTTACATACAAACGAATACGCGTTTTGCGAATTTGATCTACTCGTATAATAGTTACTCGAATTATTGTCGCACTGACAAGTGTCAGGAACCCATTCCGATGGCCGACCGTACCTACATAGGTATGTATCGCCTTTTGTCAATGCAGCAGCAGTATTTTTAGACTGTCAAATTATTCTTCTTTTCATTGTATTTCATGTGGCATGAAACATTATTTCCAGTGTTACTGTGTTTCATGCCACAAACTTAATTTATTTAATCAACGATTTTTGTGTTTTGATCAGCTAAATTCCATCACTCCTGTTTTTATTATCTCTCTTTTCAATTAGGTACCCACACCTATTACTGCCATTGACTTTTTTATAGTGTGACCTTTACCTGCCTTTACACGTCCAGTTGACATTGTATGTGGCTAGAATATTAAATACTCAGGTGATGGACCATAATTAGGCACTTGGCTCTTCCATTGACATTAGGGAAGGTCATGTTGCTCAATAATTGTGCGGCGTATATCAATGTTATGGCATCGAATTCCACACCATACACGTCGGTACGTGTATGACCAGTTACTTCCTTGATATTTGTTTTTCTTTTTATCCTGTTGTTGAGTAATGATGCAAATGAAATAAACGATAGCTACAGTGCTTAGAGGGTGGTCATTTGAGATAGGGCTGTTCGGGCAGAACCCTACGCGAGAGAATCCCTACCATCATCATCTGCCTAGCCTTTTCCCAACTAGATTAATATCAGTATTTCACATGGAGCGACTGCCTGTCTGACTTCGACAACCCAGTTACTGGGTAATATGAATTCCCTTGGTAAGACTGGTTGTCAGACTTTCGGGTTTCTGACGACCCGTAACGACTGTCAAAGATCCACGAATGACAGCCGCGAGGCACGGGGTCTTGGTATGTAAAGATAGTCACTCATCCACGTACCAACCGTGCCAAGTGAAGCTTAACCTGATCGATCGACCCGTGCGGCTGTTATTACTTAGCCACAAGCCCTACCTTTCCAGTGAGAAAATACAAACCCTACCTTTTGATGTAATTTAGATCTAACTACTCACTGATTTTGAAAAATGTTACCGCCATATACAGCCCTGTTTACCTACTTCCGAAATAATTTTATGGCTATCGATTCTTAAATTGGATTTTTAATTTATGACTTTTCCGTGCCTGTGAATTATTTGTATGACCTTGCACTTATAGAGAATGCTTTAAAAATCCTATCAAAATATGATCACCTATTAAATATTGTTCATTATTATTATTGACAACAAAAATAGATTTGCTAAATAGATTAGTGGATATCCGAAAACACGATAATTTATTTAGTTCAGCAACGTTTTAGGAAGTTCAATTTCCACATAATGTCAAGGTTCCAATTTAGTTAATATTTCAATGCAATAACGACCGCGACGAAAGCTCGAAGCAATAAAACGGCATTCGTTATTTAATTTAATAAATTTTGCACCATGAGGAATCGTAATAACCGTAATTGGTGCTATTTCGTAAAGATATGATTAGAATAGAGGTTCTATTACCGTCTGGGTTTTTAAATACCGAACGCTGATCACGTTGTCTCTGCTCAGCTGTAAAGAGGTTGCACTCTGTGATTTCACCTTGACGTCTATTCGTATTCTGTTTAATTGGCATCTCGCCGATCGTTCCGGGCGCTTTCTTCGGTCGCATCAAGGTTACTCTGCTCTCACCCGCTATAAGCTCAGCTGTTCTTGTGTTTTGTATGCCTAATGGAGCGCGTCGCACGTCCCCCTTTTAGCAGTTTTAACTTTCGAACATCGTGACTTGGGGTAGTGTGGCTGTTTGTTTTACGATCTTTGCATGATATTTCTTGGCGGGCTTAATATTTTATTTTTGCGCCTTTTTATATTTTTTGCCTTGATTACCATACCTCGCCTATACAAGCTTAAGAAATTGTCATTTGGAACTTCAAGCAACCCAATTTTTACCAATTTTGGATATAAATTTCAAAAGAGAGAAAGCATGCATTCTTCATGCGAAGCAAAAACGACATTGATATAAAATATGAGAAATCTTGAATTCTAAAACTGGTTTGCAGATTTCGGCGCGATTTTGATGATAATTAAGTAACTTATTGAAACACATGGTCAATTTAAATGCATAGATAATAGTTACTATCTAAGTATTCGTTGGTTACGCAAAAACTGTGCTTCGTAATTTATAATTCGTCGATTTTTGCGCAGCAGCTTGAAAAAGACAAGAGGAGGGACTTTGGCATTTAATGGAATGTTCTTGGAGGGTATAACTATCCCAACCAGTGGGATATATGGAGCACAAGGTTCCATATATCCCTACTGGTAGCGATAATTGGAAAAAATCTCCAAGTATCCCTACCAGTGGAGATATATCAGTAGGGATATAAGGAACAGGGGTATTTATATAGGTACTTATCTAATGCCAGAAATAAAACAAATATCCAATATTTTCTGATTTTTGAAAAATTTTTGATATTTCAGAGATGGTCTAATAGTAAAAGGCTGTTTATTCAAGAGGATCAGATTCTTTTTTTATATTTTTGTAACTGTCGATATTGGAATGGCATAAGGATTATTTTTAACCCAGAGAGTTTTAATAACCAGTAGGTAGGAACCTTTGTGTTCCTTCTTTATATATATTTTCTCTATAACGTGTGCTGTGTGTACATAAATAAATAAACATTCTGAAACATTGCCAATGTGAAAACAGCCTGTCTAGCATAGTGACTATTACGTACCGCTTATATATTCCGCGCGATCATTACCGAGGGAGGCTCCCAAGTCATCGATGTTTGATTTAGCATGAAATTGAGAACATAACGTAATATTTAATCTGTGTAATAGTGCTTAACAATGGTTGGCCAGTTGCTCAGTTGCCACTTCGCGGCCGATAACTGTTGGAACACTTGTCGTCGTAGTCCATATGACGCAAATAATGTGTTATTGCTCACTGAACTTGAGCAATTATAGGTTATAGCGTCGGCTTCTCCATTACAGTTCTAATGTCCCGTAGAAAACGGACCGTTGACTTAAAGGAACTGTCCAAGTTTTTCTGTAGAAGTAACAGTTGAACGAACGGTTTCTGCGGATGGAGATAATTTTTTTTTTGTTCTTTCTTGTTTTTTAATAAGCAGGGATGGGCCGAAAATCGTTTCGCATTCGGTTTAACTGAACATGCGGTTTCAACCGAGCTTATGTATTCGGCCGAAAATATACTGTTTTGACAAAAATAGTAAAATAAAATCACAATTGTTACTTATTGAACAATTAAATATATTCTGAACATTATTAGAATTTTCACATCTAAACTTTGTTAATGTTCCATATTATCCATATACGGGTGAAGTCACTGACTCTTGTAACACAGGTACCACCTAGCTCAGGACTCAGGGCTTCAAATTAAAATGTAAAACCTTTTCTTACGTCAATAAAACTTTCTTACTTATTAGTATAGATATAGATAAGTCCAGGTTACCTCACAATGTTTTCCTTCGGCGATGTCAGTGGTGTCCAAGATAAACTCAGAAAGTACTTACTTGATCATAATCAGCCTATAATGTTCCCACTGCTGGGACACAGGCCTCCTCTCTGTGAGAGGGAGTGGGCCGTAATCCACCACGCGGGCCCAGTGCGGGATGGTAGATGTCACATGTCGTCGAATTTTTGGTTCTAAGACATGCCGGTTTCCTCACGATGTTTTCTTTCACCGTTTTGAGAGCAGTGGTGATGAAATAATTTACACAAAGTAAAGCGCCTGTCTGGGTTCGAACCTACGACCTACAACTCATAAGTCGCGGCTGATACCACTGGGCCACCACTGCTCATTTACTTGATGAATTTCTTAATTTACTTATTACAAAGTCATCGACTAGTTAAATGTCCGTTTACATTAGAACCTCTATGTCTAATCGTTCGTGTAAATAACCTTTACGGTTGACTAAATCGAGGGTCAGATGACGATGTCTATTGTCGAATTAGTTCTTAGTCTTACTCATTGGTATTACTAGGAAAAAAAGCAGGAAAACTTTGAACAATTTAGCTAGAACCACAGTTGCAATACAGGGTGTTACGGAAAGGGTATATCAATACAAACGGGTTGAAGAGTGTATCTGGTCTAGAATCTCTGTACAAAATTTCAGCTCAAAAGCAGTAACTTTGAAAATGCTTAATTTTTTTTTATTTCGATAGTTTATTAAATTGAAATTATAACAAACGTGTCACCACACTACGAGGGTCATTATCCATTATCTGTAGTGTGTCTGTGCGCCTAGTACACGCACATCACGCCGCCGCGCGCCAGTGCAGCGCCGTGATGTCGAAATAAAAAAATATTAAGCATTTTCAAAATTAATGCTTTTGAGCTGAAATTTTGTACAGAGATTCTAGACCAGATACACTCTTCAACCCGTTTGTATTGATATACCCTTTCCGTAACACCCTGTATACTTAGCGTAGGTAGGTACCTACAATCACGAGCATAAATACCTTACAATCAATCTGCCTAACCTTTTCCCAACTATGTTAGGGTTGGCTTCCAGTCTACCTGATGCATCTAAATATCAGTGTTTTACATGGAGTAAATGTCTGACCTTTACAACCCAGTTACTGGGTAACACGATGCCCCCTGGTAAACTGGTTGTCAAACTTTTTTGAGCTTCTGACTACCCGCAACGACTGTCAAAGATCTACGAATGACAACCTTGACCAACGGATTAACGTGCTTTCCGTGACACGGAGGGATCTCGAATCTCGATAAGTAATGGATGGTCATCCATCCACAAACCGAGCGCATCAAGCGAAGCTTAACCTTCGATCGATCGGCTGTTATCATTTAGCCACGGGCCGAGCCTATGCTCGCTCGGCCCGTGGCTAAATGGTGTGGTGTTGGGTAGGGTGAAAAGTTATTGGTCAAAACGTTCTGTTGGTTAAGCATTCACTGACGTAGAGTTATGTTGGCGAAACGTTCATGGGTGAAAAGTTCTTTGGATGAAACGTTCATGGGTTAAAGATAATATTGACCAACGGTTCATGGGCCAAACGACTGTGGGTAAATCGTTTCAGTTTCCCGAGCATAAGTACCTTATAGTTACCAAAATACAAAAGCATTTTCCTCGTAAAATAAAAATTCCAACTTTGAGTAAAGACCTATTTCATAATAGGTTTTCGATAAGAGTATGTTCGTAACACCATAAAATATCTATCAATACTTTAAAGGAAAATCGCTTTTGTATTTTGCGTAAGTGACTGTGCTATACGCTATACCGTGATGATTACAACTTTATTCGTTCATAAAAACAAATGAAGTACCTACTTCAACTTTTTAATGTTGGCCAGTAAATGTCAGGAATACTATTGAGAGGACTCTGTTCAACATGTATACGGGCCGCTTATTATGATAATGGTTAATGCAAGGTGTAATTTTACATCTTTATACTTACATGGCCACAGAGATGCTTGTTGCTATGGATACAATCAGATAAACCGGGGATAACATCCACCTGCACTCACTACACTCCTAAGGGTCCGTTCACACAGACCGGCTCGGAGAGGAGAGCAGATTTTTATCACGTTGAAAACAGAGTTTTTAGTATTTGTAGTAAGGTTTATTTTTGCATGTGCACTGCTTTTGTCATTAAGAATGCTTGAACGCGCTTGGTGTGAAATAATAAGAGGAGCTGACCGGCTCCGATCGCGTACTTTTTCTCGTTCGCGCAGCTGTTCGGCTCCGATTGCATGCTCTTTCTCGCTCGCGCAGCCGATCGGCTCCGATTGCGTGCTCTTTCTCGCTCGCGCAGTCGATCGGCTCCGATTGCGTGCTCTTTCTCGCTCGCGCAGCCAATCGGCTCCGATTGCGTGCACGCCGCCACAAAACTTGGACTGCGTGGAATACTGGTACTGCCTTTGTAGGGTATCCACCCGGCTCCGAGCGCATCCGACCGGCTGCGAGTGCATCCGACCGGCTCCGAGCGCATCCGACCGGCTGCGAGTGCATCCGACCGGCTGCGAGCGCATCCGACCGGCTCCGAGCGCATCCGCTTTCAGATAGCTTCCAGCCGGTCTATGTGAAATAGTTGGCGGCTCCGCTCCGACCAACTCCAAGCGTATACGATCCGGTCTGTGTGAAAAGAAAAATGCGCGCCGATGCTCTCCGAGCCGGTCTGTGTGAACGGACCCTATAGCGTAAAGATAAAGATTACAAGGGAGTAAGAATAGGTATAGTCCGTTTCAAAAATTTCTGATAAAAATGTACACAAATGGATAACAAAAGTGCTTATTCTCAGCCTAGTTTGAATAAATGGGTTTTGATTTTGATAAAGACGTGGATGTTGAACCAAACACAACATCAAGATACTACGATAGTGCAACTACAATATTAAAAATTACCATCTAAAATCATCTGCCGTTGCGTGAACAATAAAAACATAACAACTTGGCCTCGTAAGTAATTACATTTTACAGCTAACTTGGCTTAAGACTCTAACGCGAAAACTGGGCTAATCAAAACAATGTGGACAGTAAAATGACGGCACCGTGCACCGTCACGTCGCCAGCCCAAACATTCAGAACTTACCGTAAGATAACGGGTGATATCTTAACCTTTCCGTTTTTCCCACTGCGAGACGAATCCATGTCTTGTACTCTTGTCAGAACGTTAAAAAATTGGAGCATAAACATGTCGAACTTGTCTGGGACAAACTGGTAGTAGGTAAGTACCTTATACTAGCTAAAGATGAAAATGTTGAAACGTTTTTTTTACTACCATTTTTACAGGTTTACATTAAAAATCAAAAACCAAATTAAATTTTTCTGGAGTGGAGACCGCGTACCGGCAAGCGTAGTGTGTGGGACGCCCCCCAGCTAGATGGACGGACGACCTAAAGAAGCTGGCTGGGGTAGACTGGATGCGGAGGGCGGAGGACAGGGTGCTGTGGCGCTGTCTGGGAGAGGCCTATGTCTAGCAGTGGACTGCGAAAGGCTGAGTTGATTGGTTGATTGGCATTAAAAAAAAAACAAAATCAAAAGTCATTCATTCATTCAAATTATGCTGTGAATCAACACTTTTCGAACGTCAAAATCGTCATTATTTAAGCACAAGCAGTGAGCCGTAGTCGTACATACAGTCAGGGATATTAATTGTTAAGCAAATTAAGATCTTATGTCAGGTTGCCGTGTTATAGCAATTTCATAGAACTGTCAAAGATTGACAGGTGTGATTTGTACTCAGCCTATCTTTTACACTGGAATATAGTATTTTCATTCATCAGAAGATGGACGGTAGACCACGGTGGAAGTAGGCACTTAACTTCCACCGTGGTCCCCCGTCCATTTTCACAGTGACGAGTGTCCTGTCAAATTCCCATCCAGCGCACTGTGCGACTCATCGGACAAATAAGGACAATTTAAGTTGTTACTCCAATTAATTTCCCTGATTTTACAAACTTTACTACGACATAATCTAAATCTATATTTCAAAGTCCTGACTGACTGATATATCAACGCACAGCCTAAACCGCTGGTCCTAGAGACATGAAAGGAGTGTTCTTTGTGTAGAGTACGTATCCACTAAGAAAGGGTTTTTCGAAATTCCACTCCTAAGAGGGTGAATGAGGGGAGGGTGAATGGAGGGAGAAGCTAGTTAGGTAAGTATAAACAACAACGTCTTCAAGATGCTGATGCGACTGCCTCGCTATTGTAGTGCGTCCGAAATGTTTGCGGAGGCGCGAATGGACGGCTTTCATGCGGTTATACGGCAGAAGGTAGCCTCCTTGTTGCAGCGCGTGCGAGGCAGTAGCAACAGTATCCTTCAGATGGTTGTATCTGGTGCGGATTGCCCTATCCAGGACAAATGGATGCATATTGTGATGGGTGTTGACTAACATAGTGCATAAGATTTTACTAACACCATAGGTACCTACCTTATAATTGTAATAATTTATTTCGCTGTGTTTTATTTAATTCTCTGTATTTATAATTTGTAAATGTATTTATTGATTTTATCTGAAATAAATTGATTAATAATATTCCGCGATTCATTAAACATGGAACTTTTAAATTATCAGACCTGCTTACAAAAACATTGTCACCATGCACGCACACAGGTTTTTGCATGCATAGTCAACATTACAATAGTCAATACAATTATATTCTGCTGTTATTGCAAAACCTTATTATTACTCCATTGACGTAATAATTAGAGCAAAAAAAGACCAACTATGTTATTTATTAGGGACATTGACAGACTGGCCATTATTTTGTAATATCTATGGATATTATTGAATTACAATATCAGTTTCCTTTGGGGCGTAGCTATCTTTAAACGTGGCCATGGGGTCCGAGTGCTCACGGTCTGTTGGACGAAATCTCCAAACGGCTGGTTGACATTTCCCGTGACGCAAGGGCTGGCTTGTAACTTGGCCAGAGACATTGGCCATACACCGCACCGTAGCAATGCCGTGCCGCCATCGCCAGTCTCTTGGGTACATTACCAGTCGACAGCGATGCGGACCAACTCTGAAATCACGAAAAAAAAATCAGCTGTTTCATACAAAAGTTCAATACCTGCTTGACCAAAATGTATGAAACAGCTGATTTTTTTTTCGTGATTTCAGAGTTGGTCCCATAGTGAAAGTTGTTCATATTCATGGGTAGAACACCCTGTAAAAATTTGAATGGTGATAAAAAAATAAGCCTGTATATTTCCCTACATTATTGACAAGTTTTTGACATTGATTGTCGCTGAGTTGAGACTGCGACTAGATTTTGAGAGGCTAGGGATTAACATTATACAGCTCACTTCATCTCAGTTTTCACGGTGAAATTATTACTGAATAGATCGGATGATAATAAATAATCGTTAATTTCTCTAATGCGTCTACTAAAGCGAGACTATCACAGAATCAATTCACGCAGCTATCCCACGAGGTCTACGAACAGTGGTATTTTTTGCGCAGCAGCACTGCAACTAATTGCATATCCGAACTGTTTTTATGGGCAAACAACCGGATGTCGAGCCAATAAACCATTGATTGTATGTAGTTTTTAATTGTCACTAGGATTGACATTTTGACTAGCTGCGCCCCGCGGTTTCACTAAAGAGTAAGAGTCGATCCCGTGGGAATATCGGGATAAAAAGTAGCCTATATGTTAATCCAGAGTGTCAGCTACCTCCATACAAAATTTCATCAAAATTGGGGGGAGTCGTTTGAGCGTGAAGAAGTAACAAACATATAAACACACACACTCGCAAACTTTCGCCTTTATAATATTAGTGTGATAGTGTGATAACATCCACATTTCGCCCATTTAGCCCCATGTAATAGGGGGCAAGCCTATTGCCATCAACCGTGCACAAATCCAGAAGTCAGTGAGTTACATTCATAACGAAATAGAGCTAAATATTTTCGAAGTCTAGATTTCTAATTTTTTCACACTTACGATAATTTTTCATTTAATAATATTTGATTGCTTTCTTTCTGTCAAAAGAAATACGGAAATAAACGTTTATATATCTGCCTTACATTATTTTATTTCGAGTGAAACTTGAAATTCATTTTTGTTATACTTCAATGAAATCAAATAAATAAATTCAATTAAGGAAGCAAGGAAACATTTCTCTTAGCTAATGAGGTAATGAATCTTGTAGCCTAATTTCCTGCCAGGCTATGGCAGACACGAAAACTTTGTCGTGCAAACCTCATCTCATTCGCCTCTCGGGATCTCGCTCTTGAATACTCGAAGAGATTCTGATGTTTACCTCTGGCTAGATCTACAAAAACGACTTTAGGTGACTTTCGTTCAGCTTATTTTAGCAATAACATGGTACATTCTTTCCTGGCCAAATCTCTATACCAAGTTAGGTATATATAAATATACCAAGTTATACCAATTATATATTCGTACTTAAGTCACGCAGGACTAAACTTTCTCTCTAAACTCTAGCATCAGTTTCTGATATTTCTCTTTGGGTCTACAGTCTGAAACTTAGGTACTAGCGATCTCTAGAGACTTTTTTAGCTTATCAGCCCTGTACAATGCGGCATTAAGCTCTCATTCCTGCCCAAAACTTGTTTTTGTCAGTCGCCTTTGGGATGTCCTTGATATGCACTAAGCAAAATGATTCTTTCCGGGTCTAGAACTGTCCACCTTTGAAGTCTTTCGTTCAGTTTGTAAGTTTGTTTGACATAGTTTCCATCCTGACAAAAAGAAATCCATTTGTCTTTCAGGATCTCCTTAATATGCTCAAAGCATCAACTTCCGATGTTCTTGTCTAAGTCTACAGTCTACAACAAACGATCTCTAGAGACTTTCGTCGTTATCAATGTCACGTACCTCGCGGCAGATGACCTCGTTTCGTATCCGATCTAATCGAGTAACGCTGCACGTTCAACGTAACATCTTCATTGTCGTGACACTGATCAGTCGCACGTGTCGTTTTAGGAGGCCTACTTAGTTTCGCTACCGTATCGTTCAGGTGTATTTAATTTTTTAACTATTTTAGGCACCCTGGGATGAGTCCATATGCGGCATCTGTTATTTTTCGTTTACAGGGTGAATTTTTCAAGTGGGCGTGGGTGGCCAAATCCGAAACTATGAGGACTAGCGAAAAGTACTCAAAGGAGTCGCGGGCTCGATTTTGATGAAAACTAAAACTGCATCATTTGATTTTTGAAAAATCATTATTTGTAGCCAGGAATCGAACCTGTTGATTTTGAAAAAAAAAAACACGCACTATATTATTACACCATTCGATAGTGTCCCTAATAAGGATCAAATTCTGGGAAGTAATGACATACGGCAAACTTAGTTTAGAATTTGGTCATCCACGCCCACTTGAAAAATTCACCTGTATTATATTAGTATGTAGCAACGAAATCGAGGTGATATGAAAGAAAGAACGAAAAATCTTTCATTTATACAAATAGACAAAAAAGGAGCATTTAAAACTAACAAAGTTAAATTAAAACCACAAAAAAAAAAAAAAAAAAAAAAAGAACCTGAATTTCCGAAATTTTTGTAAGCACCCTCGCCATGTCATGTCCTTCTTTTAATAGGTGGAGTTGAAATAAAATAGGCAAGGAATACTATAGGTGAGCAATAGACAATATGAGTATGTCAGTCCCTCAGTAAAAACTAGTGCTCCGTCACCAATAGCTTTCAAAATACCTACAACAATATAAGAATCGTCTAGCTACATTTTTCTTATGTATTCCCAAGCTAACAAGACAATCTATACGGCAATATATAATGAATCATCATAATTTGTAGCGTATGTGCCGGTATATAAGTGCGTTACAAATAAGCATATAAAGACACGAGACGTGTGAAAGATTCGTATCGGGGGTCGATTCAAATGCTAATGACATTCACATGAGGTTACGCCCGGTCAAGGTAACCGTGTCATCAATACAATCATATTTCTAATGTTTTCTTATTAATTACCTAATTCTTTTTATGTTATTTAAGGAGCAGTGGTAGCCCAGTGGCATCCCAGTGGTATCGACCCGAATTACGAGTATACAGGGTGTTACAGAAAGGGTATATCAATACAAACGGGTTGAAGAGTGTATCTGGTCTAGAATCTCTGTACAAAATTTCAGCTCAAAAGCAGTAACTTTGAAAATGCTTGATATTTTTTTATTTCGATAGTTTATTAAATTGAAATCATAACAAACGTGTCACCGCACTACGAGGGTCATTATCCATTATCTGTAGTGTGTCTGTGCGCTTAGTACACGCACATCACGCCGCCACGCGCCAGTGCAACGCCGTGATGTCGAAATAAAAAAATATTAAGCATTTTCAAAGTTAATGCTTTTGAGCTGAAATTTTGTACAGAGATTCTAGACCAGATACACTCTTCTACCCGTTTGTATTGATATACCCTTTCCGTAACACTCTGTATAGGACATGTGTTCGAACCCAGTCAGGCACTTTGTGAATTTAATTTCATCATGACTGCTCTCAAAACGGTGAAGGAAAACATCTTGAGGAAACTGGCATGACCTAGTACGAAAATTCGAAGACATGTGACATCCATGTTGGTGGATATTACATGGCCGCGTGGTGGATGCCCACTCCCTCTCACAGACAGGAGGCCTGTGTTCCAGCACTGGCAACATTAAAGGCTGACTATGCTATGTTAGTGTCGTCATGGCCTAGTGATTACACTTCTCGAGCATGAGGATGTGGGTTCAATTCTGACAAGTGTCTATTTGATTTTTTTTTTCTAAATGAACTATGTTGGCTGACGGTTAAGGAAAACAAGAATGAGAGAAATTTGGACCTCACGAAGTGACGAACCTAACTGTTAAAAAATATTGATTACTAAAACTCACTACTCACTCAAAACTACTCACTCAAATGTTGATTACTAAAAGTAGGAATACTCTACTGTAAAATATGCTTCGAATTAGTTACGTCACTTAGTTACATTAGCAACGATCTTGTATCTGCTGAATACAAATTAATTTACATCCTACTCTATTTATTTCGTATGAAAAACCACGTCCACATTCATAGATTCAGCCGAATAAAAGCGTAAGTGGCACATACATATGCATGCGTGAGTATATTTACTTTTCAAATGGAAGACATTTTTCTTCACTATCAAACGTATTATTTTGCGATGGCCGCTGGCCACTAATACTCCAATTACGTTAAAAGCAGCAATCGTGTTGTGTATTCATCCATTGCTAATCGTCTCTGCGTAAGCGCCGTCGTGTGCTCGTATCTACAAGCCGTTAGATCTTGCTAGGATTGTCGCGCATTCGGATTTAGTTCAAAAATGTGGAAGCTGAATGAATTCCTTTCAGCACATACCTAGGTACATACACATACATTCACGCATTTGTCCCATGGGGTTAGCAGAAACTAACGAATGCGACCTACTACTATTCTAGCTTAAGTTACTAGTCTTATCAGTATCTTTCTGAAAATTGTTCCCTTATTTTTTTTATAGTCCCGATTTCGCAAGGCTCACAAAATAAAAGAAAAAATTTAGTCAAGATACGAAAATTCCCGGGTTAAAACAGGTGTCATTAGTTCAGTTGATAAACCTAGCTGTTTTTCTAAGGTATATTCTAAAAAAAAAGAAGAGAGTCAGTTAACTAGTCCAATGACACCGTTTTTCAGCTCCTTGACAATTCCTTCTGCTAGCAACCCTAGCTGCGCATGCGTTGCTATTCAACATTCATTTCGTATCCAAGAACACTGTCTAGTTAAATCGCGGCCATGGCAGAGCCGCTCATTAATTGTGAGAGAAAACTAACTCGAACCGACGGAAAGAAAGAAAGAAAGAAAAGGTGTTTGATTGATATAGAATGACTTGTTTTTAGATGGCTTGATTAGTGGAGAAACAAATGTGCGTTCTACCGGTTCTACTGCGGCTTGAGGAATTTACTGCGAAATGCGTAGATATTTTTAACCATAGGAAATTATGTAGAAGCATAGATGACGTTGCTCCATCTCACCGAGAGGAGGCCTGTGTCCCAGCAGTGGGAAGATTATAGGCTAATTATGCTACAGATGACGTTGAAATATTTTTGAAGAGTCCGGGAAATTCTAAAATAGATAACTTACAGTTGTTAGTGTAGTATCTATTTGATTATTATCAACCATTGATTTTAAATTCCAGGGATTTTCTCGAGTTTAAAACGAACAGGAAATTTAAACTAATTTTAATAGGTATCTATTTTCAGAATTGTTGTATAAATGAACTAGCGACCCGCCCCTGTTTCGCTCGGTTTTTAAGACTTGACAAAACTTGATGATTTCTTCATCAACGCATACTTAAACCTTTAGGAATTAAACTTATAAATTTTCTAAATTATGTTAAAAACCACATCAGACTCTATTGCGTAGATAAAAGAACAACGTGGTCACGCAGACAAACACGAAAACGCGACATAATTTTTTTATTAATTCGAGGTGTCACCTCGCAGAAAATCGCAGAGTCAGCCGAATTCTACAAGAACCCACAGTTTGTTGTGAACATTGCACCTTGCAAGTCGCAGTAACGTTGCACACATGTCTATCATTGTAATCTTGACCCACATTAAGTAGTAGGTATAATTTTAATTATAACCGACGTGCAAATTTTACTCACCCGAACGCCGTGTGCCTGCTCTTGCGCATTTAACGCAAATATTTGTATTGTTGCAACAGTTTTCGCATCATTTTATGTACCTATTAATTTAATAAACGATGACTTACTAAATATTTACTTTTATAGTAAAAATAATGTTTAAGTAAATGACGTATTTATTAAATCGTACAGTCTTTGGTTAAACTAGTGTCTAGTCTGAGAAAATGATTGCTTAGCAAATAAACTATCAACTTAAATAGTACCCACTTAAATTCAAATCACAACTGTAATTTTTTGACAGTCGTATGGAAAATACGGCCATGTTGGCGTAATGTGTCAATCTACTCAGCAATAAATAATTTAATTCTTTGACTGTACATACTAACCCTGTTATTCATAATCCTATTTTATCTCTATTTTAGCTAAAATAGGTTTATAGAACGTTTGTCTTTATCTGTCACGTTGTCATTTCTGTGTGTAAGAAAGAGACAAACCCCATTTTAACTAAAATAGGTTTGATAAGTTTTATGAATAAGGGGGTTAATTTATTTAGGAGATAATATGTATGACACAATGCTTAAGATGTAATTTTTTTTTGCACTAGCAGCGCCCCGCTGTTTCACCCGCATAACTCTCGGTTCCGTAGGAATATCGAGACAAAAAGTATCCTATGTCCTAATCCAAGTCATGGTCTACCCAGGTGCCAAATTTCATCTAAATCGGTTCAGCGGTTATTGATTCCCCATACAAACTTCCACCCATGTCCTTTCCCGGGACTCAAACTATCTCTATAAATCGGTTCAGCTGTTTACGCGTTAAGAGGTAACAGACATACAGACGCACTTTCGCATTTATAATATTAGTATGGATATTGCACTAAAATAAGTACCCAGTAAACATGGAGTGTATACAGGGTGAAATTGAAAACATGCGACAAATCCAAATAGGAGATTGTACTCATCATTATGAACAACTTTTACTATGGAACCAATTCTGAAATCGCGAAAAAAATATCAACTGTTCCCTACATTTATGTTCGCATAACTCGTCAAAATGTAGGGAACAGCTGATTTTTTTTTTCGCGAGTTCAGGTTTGTTCCCATAGTAAAAGTTGTTCATAATGATGTGCACAATCTTCCATTTCGATTTATCGCATGTTTTTAATTTCAACCTGTAATAATGACACCGCCAACTTTTACAATTAGTAGATAACATCAACACATAACACCTTATATTTTCCGCAAATAAACGATTTATATCAGACCTAAAACAAAAAGTTACAATTTTTAATTAAAATTAACGTGAGAGCTCTTTTAGCAACTTATACTCGTTTTTCACGTGTTTTCTTACGACTCAATGAATCTGTCGCGACCGGTGTCGTGACTAGTCGCCGTTTGATTCTCGTCTGTGCTATTATTGTGATCTATTGCGTTAGTTTGCTAAGTTATCGTCGAATTGTTCTCACTTATCACTTGGTGCGAGATAAACAAGAAACACTAAACGTTGTAATTAAACTCAGCTGTGTTTTGAATATAAATGTTGCTCTCTCGTTGATTGAATGTGATGTGTTTTAGTTTCTACTAGCAGAAGCTAGTGGAAACGCGGGCAGGCCCCGCGGCTTCGCCCGCGTCGGTGTCAGAAACTATACCACGGGAACGTGCTACCAGGACAAAAACTAGCCTATGTCCTTTCTAAGGATGTCATCTATCTCCTTGAAGAAGCAAAAGCGGAGCCGTCATCGAAACTCAAGTTGTCGGCAGTTGAAATCATGTTCCTAAAATTACACGGGATGCCGTAATACGCACAGCGGTCGCTAGAGTTTTCACGAGAGGTTAACCATGAGAACGTAACCGTGCCGTATATTTACACAAGTACGACACCACATGAACTTATCCAAGTTCGTTCAGTGGCTCAGGCGTGAAAAGGTTACATACTCGTACAGACAGAGTTACTTTTGAATCTTATACATTTATACAACCTACACAAATAAATAAAATTGAAGTGTCTGTTTGTAATATCAAAATAACGATTTTTACTCAATGCATTTGAAGGTATATTACGGTACAGACGCCAGCACATCAAGCTACCCGAAACTGCCAAATTTTCCCAATCAACGTTTAACCTTATGCTTTAGTGATAATTAGTGATAAAGTTGAAAATCTATTAAAGAAATTTGACAGATTGTAGTAGCTTGATGTGCTGGCGTCTGTACATAAAAGAAAAAATCTATTTTTAATTTTTATACCTGTCTGTTCCGCTAAAAAAAATCAGCTGTTCCTTCCATTTATGTTCACATAACTCGTCAAAATGTAGGGAAGAGCTGATTTTTTTTCACGATTTCAGGTTTGATCCATAGTAAAAGTTGTTCAAAATGATGATTACAATGACCCCTTAAAAGGATGCCCATAAATTCAATTTCACCCTGTATTGTTTTCTGCGTTTATATTGTTTTTTTTGTTTAATTGTAGATACTGTGCTATTAAACTTAAAAGTAGGTAAGCATCTACTAAATTTGCAAGGGTCATAAAACTTTGATCGTAAATATTTTATTAATCCCTCCTCCTCAAGTCGTACTCCTCATTACTGAGGGTCGTGATCCTCCCTTGAAAACATTTTTTCCCTGACGATGTTTCGCCATCTCTGTCTATCCTTGGCCAAGTGAAGCGCATCATGAACTTTCGTGTTAAGAGAAGAGCTTATCTGGTCGGACCATCGCAAAGGGCTGCGACCTCTTGGACGTTTACCATCCACCTTGCCGGTAACCATCAGTTGTTCGAGGTTATTGCCATCTTTCCTCGCTATATGGCCGAAAAATTCCAAAACTCTGCGGCGACAGGTAGTAGAGAGTCTGGTCTTTATTCTGAGCTCGCGTAGGATGGACTCGTTGGTGCGGAATGCAGTCCAGGGTATCTGGAGCAACTTCCTCCAACACCACATCTCGAAGGCGTCTATACGAGCTCGATCGGCCTTTCTCAAGGTCCAAGTTTCTGCTCCGTATCCGAAAATTGAAAAGACCAGCGTGTTGACCAATTTCACTTTGGTATTTCGCGAAATGTTGCGATCTCTCCATATTTTTTGAAGCTGAGACATAGCATTCTTGGCCATGCCTATACGCCTACGGATTTCTTTTTCGCAAGAGCCTGTGTTGGATATGTTAGAGCCTAGGTAAATGAAGTCATCGACCGTTTCGAGATTAAGAGCGCCAGTAAGCTCTAATTTATGTGCTCGGTCCACCACCATTAGTTTGGTCTTTGCGTGGTTGATCTTTAGGCCCAGTTCCATGCTGATTCGTTCCATCCTTCTAAGGAGTTCTGCCATTTCAGACTCTGAGGCTGCTAGGAGAGTAGTGTCATCAGCGTAGCGGAGATTTGTTAACTTGGTTCCGCCAATCGTTACACCACCTTCCCAGTTTTCACAGATACGTCTGATAATATATTCTCCATATGCGTTAAAAAGGATGGGAGATAAGATGCAGCCTTGCCTTACGCCTTTTCCGAAACTGAAGGGGTTAGAGTTGGTTTGGTCGACCTTCACTATGCCTTTATTTTGAGAGTATAGGGCTTGAATTAGGGATACCAGATGATGCGGTACTCCAAGCTCCAAAAGTACCTTCCACAGGCTTTGCCAGACTACGCAATCGAAGGCTTTACTGTAGTCTATGAAGCACATAATGAGAGGTGTGTTAAACTCATATGACTTCTCTATCAGGTGGCGAACGTTGAGGATCTGCTCGCGAGTTCCCTTGCCTTTTACAAAACCAGCCTGTTCTTGAGGGATCTGCCAATCTAGAAAGTAACGAATTCTGTTGTTTATAATTTGTAGCAGTACCTTGCTGGCATGAGATATTAGAGCCAGGGTTCGATAGTTATCACATTTTGAAGTGGAACCTTTCTTATGTAATGGCAGGATGATTGATTTTGTCCAATCGCTTGGCCACTCACCAGTACGCCATACCTCATTACAAATTTTGTATAGGGCATCTATGCCCGCCGGTCCGGAAGCTTTTAATATCTCCGCTGTGATCTGATCCGGCCCCGGTGCTTTTTTGGTCTTAAGCGAGGCTATGGCAGCTTTAATTTCCGAATACATAATATAAGGTTCTTGTGAAGTCCTATCCCACTCATTGATTGGTGCATCGCCTGCCGCATTAGGATTACTGTATAGCTCTTCACAGTATTTCCGCCATCTTTCTGAGATTGCGTTCAAATCTTGGAGTGGGGTGCCATCTTCGTCTTCAATTACCCACGTTTTGGGTTTGAACTGGTTGGTTAGAAGACGTACTTTCTTAAAAAGGTCAGCACTTTGAATTTTGAGCGCGTGTGCTTCAATTTCCTGGCAGATGCGGTCCACGAAGTTGTTTTTATCATGACGACACTTTAACTGAATGAGGCGGCTGAGCTCCGAGTATTTGTCTCTTTCCTCTTGGCTTAACGGACCCTGGGCTTTAAGGTCTTTCCTGTCCTTAATAATTTGCCAGGTATCCGCCGCGATCCACGACTGCTTGCAGGTGTTCGGTGTATGGTTAATGGGGATGGAGTCAAGTGCCTTCCATATCCCGTTTTTAAAATGCTCCCACTGTTCCTCCGCACTACAGTTGTTAGGTACTGGATGCTCCGACATAACAGATTCTAACACATTTTGTAATTGTGTACTCTCAGCTGGCGATAGAATCCGTGTTCTTTGTGGTGGTCGTTTTTTGACTGATTTTAAACGTAGAGCAAAGTTTGCCACCAAAAGACAGTGATCAGAACCGCAGTCGGCGCCCGGGTAAGTCCTAACATTGGTGACTGAAGTTCTCCAGCGACTATTTATTATGACATAGTCAATTTGATTGCGAAATCGATCGCCAGGAGAGATCCACGTGTAAAGCCGGCGGTGATGGTGTTGAAAGCAGGTGTTCATAATTGTGAGCTTCCTTTCGATGCAGAACTCGAGAAGTTTGGTTCCTCTGTCATTACGAACCCCTAGTCCATACTTCCCGACTGTGCCTCTTACGTGACCATCTTCCGTCGTTTCACCTATTTTTGCGTTCCAATCACCGATGATAAGAGTTATCTCTCGATTAGGTATTTTGGACAGGATTATTTCAAGCTCGGAGTAGAATCCCTCGATAACGTCGTCCTTGGCACAAGCTGTAGGGGCATATACCACAATGATATTCAGTGTACAAGGCCTAGTGCTTAGTTTCAGTGTTAATATTCGGTCAGAAACAGGGTTATAGCCAAGCACAAATTTATTCAAGTGCTTGGACAGCCAAATAGCGACTCCGTTACTGCTGGAGCTTGTAGGGCCTGAGAAATAAAGGGTGTTTCCACCAGGCGTCCCTTGATGACCTTGTCCACGCATGTGAGTTTCGGTAATTCCCAGCAAAGTAAGATTATGACCTTCCGCTTCCTTTTCCACGATTTCGAGCTTTCCTGGTGCCAGTAATCCACGTACGTTCCAGGTTGCAATACGTCTGTGTTCTTGCGCTGAGATCTTGCTGTTGCGTGAATCACCAGTAGCATGACCGCTATTCAAGACCTGGTGATGCGTCTTGGTAGAGGCTTCGGTAGCCAATTTCACACCAGTCAGCCCGGGAACTGACTGGCGCCGGGTGTTAGCCGGATCGTCCAACGAACTCGCTCTATCTATTGTACTTTCCATGGGGGATTTTCTTGGGAAATACATCGTGGTGGGCTCCCACGTCCTTCCACGGCAGACTTTTAGAGATGATTTAGTTCTCACGGCCACTGTAAGCCGCTTCACGCGTAGTTCGTGAAGGTGTCGGGTTATTTGACCGCCGCCCGATGCTCGGCGTTGAACTTTTTACAGCTGGTTTGTTCTTCTCCAAACAAACCCTCCTCCTTTCTCATCCGGGCTTGGGACCGGCAACGGCGGAGTTTTATTAATAGGTTATTATTAATATGCTTCGTTGTTTCATCACTCACCATGCATATAGAACTAATGTTCGTAATTATTGTAGCACTGTGTTACGAAAATAGCGAGGCCTACATATTAATAATAATATCAAAAGTAATATTAGCACATAAAATTGTACGGTAGGCTGCAAAAGTGCATGGGTAGTACAGAAACAAAATCGTATGAAGCGAGAAATGACGCCATCTAGCGTAACACCAGTTAACGACTAACAAAATTGAATTATGCTGTTATTAGATGGCGTTGCTTTGCTTTATATGATAAAATATTTTTGCAGTTTCTTTTTGTCTCTTCAAACATTCAAACAATTTATAATTAATAGTTTCTTTTAAAGAAAATTGTTCCTAATTATTAACCTACTATGTTAAAATTTAATATCAATTTATAAGTAGGTAGGTATCTGATTTTCTAAGTTTTAGTTTTCAAACTTGAGAGGGTAGGTTGAATATGGATTTATAAATAATTGGTAGGTGGTATGAATAATACTTAGATCGAAGATTTATGACAGCTCAATTGATCGTTCGCTAAGTTCATTTCGATTACCTCGTTCGAGTGCCTTTTGTTCAGTTTTTATTTATGATCAGGCGGATTGCTTATTTTACCAAAACGAGCACGAGTTATAATATTGATTTCGTTACAAGAGCTCAAATAATTGCTTTGAATAATCAAGCCAAAAACTTGTCAGAAATAGCCAGAGACCGGTGTAAACGTAAGTAGTTTTATTTTTACACTTTTATATTAAAAACTGCATTATTTTTTTGTTACTATACTACATAATAATCATTATTGGGTATTATATATTTCTGTTTTATTGTTGCAGAGAAAAACAGTTGTTCTTCGAGTACGACGATTTGAAGAGAAGGGTTGTTTGAAACACCATCAAAGAACTGGTAGACCACGACTTATAAAACACATTGCAGCATCAAACCATGATAAGGCAGTATGAAGAAAATGGATTTCTGCCGTTGAACCATTATGCTGGTTTATTTGACACAAGTTTTGACACGGAGCCGCGTCAAAACTGTGCCGCGGAGGCATGCTGTGAAACCCTTGCTCACGGAAAACCATAAAAGGGCAAGATTACAGTTCGCTTTGGATCACATAAACTTCGATTGGAGTAATGTCATCTTTACAGATGAAAAAACTTTTAAGTCTAGTGAACACGGACGCTTATGTTTGTGGCGTCGAAATAATACGCGATACACAAGTGGTTACGTAGCTACGAGCTAAATAATTATACTTAGATAATATTATTTATATTGACTGGAGACCTGGTTATGTGTGTATAAACTATAACTTACGTATTTTTAATAATTTAACAAGTTATGAACAATTTAAGTTTAAACAACATAGTTTTTAGTTTTTTATGTTGCCTACTAATTTGATATGTTTTTGTGCAATTTTATAGTTTTTAGCCTACTTATTTAGTATCCATTTAATCCGTTTGACCTTTGTAATAAAATAACCTGGTCTCCTGTTTGTTTTTATTGAGGTTACATAAGCTTCAATCCTCTTTCCGATTTTGGAAACGAATACTTAAGCTATCGCCTCAATAACTTCATAATATTATAATGTTATACCTATAATATTTAATAAACTGACTATTACATTTGAATAATAAACTGTAATAAATAAACCTCTATAATTTTTATAGTGCCTTTTTTTGCGAGCCCACAAGGCGAGCCTGTTTACCTGCAATGAATCTGCTCTTTTTTCCTGTTGCTAAGTAACTACCTACCAATTCGAATATTAAATTAATTATTAAAATACCCACTCGTTAGCTTAATAAATATATTCCTATCGGTTTCTATTATTATTTTTATCATTTAAGCTACGTATGCTGGTAATTGTAATGTAACAATTAGATAAATGTATTAGCCTTGTAATTCCTTCGTTTCTTCCTAACTCCTTACTTACGTTTCGTAAATTAGTCATAGTTGTGAAGAAACCAACGCCATCTAGTTTATTTTCGAAAACTTGAATTCAAACGTTCACGGGAAAATAGACACTAAGGTACCCATGCAATTTTGCTGGCGACTGTACATAGAGATGTATGTTTTATCGAAGCCTATGAACCAATATGTAGTAGGAATTCGTACGTTTTAAATATCATCAATTTAAACATTATCAATAATCTCATAAACTTTATGATACTTAATATATTTAATTGCAATCGATTGCAGAAACAGATACAGGTAGGCAGCTGCATGTTCGAAGATAATATTCGTTTCGATTCTCGATAATTCGAATCGAGAGCTCGAATCTCGAAGTAATCAACCGACGTTCGCTGATCGAATAAATATATCGATTTATCGCTACAAGATAGTGATAGTAGAGTCGATATCTACTCGGTAGATGATTATTCTCAAGAAGGGCTGCTTGAATATTTATGAAGATTGCGACATCACTACCAACTCATTGTTTTGTAATTCTGCGATAAAAAACCGGATACCTAAGTCGTAGTCATAGTACAGTAAACTGCATATCAGTAGCAATACTTGCATTACGAAAATCGTCCTTACTGCTACGACATAAAGGCGCTCTCAATATCAATTTGTTACTACATGTGCGGTTGACGGTGGCTAGGTGTTGCAACATTGACAATAATCAATCATCCAAATCCTGACAGAAGATTAATCTGAATCCGATGAAAGACCAGTTTCCGTACTGATTGATATTCTAATGGTTTCGTTGCTCAATCAAATCTTGCTATTTGCGTATGAATTGAAAAGGTTTTCATTACACAAACGCATTTGGGCTAAGGTTCTTTCACGTTATGTATAATTTAGGGTCAATCTTTAAAAATAAAATAATTAAAACAACAATAAAAACAAACAAAAACAAATTGTTGTTAAATTATGAAGACGATGCAGTGATGTATTGACACATCTGACGCATTTCGCTGCAGTACGTCTGGTAGTCCGGTAGTAATAGGGCGATGGTGGGATCAGGTCGTGGAGCTCCTGCATACACTCTCCGAAGTGTATCACTCTAACATATTCCCTGTAGATTGAGAGGTCTGACTACGTCAGATGTGTCTATACATCACTGCATCGTTTTCATAATTTTTGATATACAAAATGTACTACAGTATGACGTGAGTTTTTATCAGAGAAAAGAATTGCCTGAATTGCTTTGGATTGATGTATCTGGCCTACTGGATTTTGGTTAAAAGAACATTTTCGAAATGTCTTATTATATATTGGAAAATTTAAAATCGGTTTAATTTGGCTGTAACACTATTTTTTTTTAAATGTTCTTAACTAACTTTTTCTACCTTTATATCCTCCTTATGCGTACGAATCAATTCATTCATTTCGAAAAACAAGAGCTTGAAAGTTTGTATGAAATGCCATACCTCGTAAACGCTCTTAAGTGAATGTTAATAATATAAATATTGCATGTCATAAATGGTGAAATAAGGCTGAGCTTTAATGTATTTTAAGACCTATTATGTATTACCCATATTTTCAAAATAAATGTCTATCCTATTATATTCTATTCATGCCCAAAAGACTGGCTGCATACAAACTGACATCGTAAAAAAAATATACATAGGTACTGCTTCGTTGGTCTGGTGATCGCAAGCACTACTGCTAAGCATGAGGTTCCATTACCAGGTCGGACATTGTTATTGGGGGTTTTCATCGGGAATTTTTCGGTAGCCGCACGTAGTCTAGATTCTGGATCTGTGGCCGGTTGATGACAATAGGCTCGTCCCCTATTACATGGGACGTAAAACTGCAAAAAGTGGTGGTACCTAAGCATTTATTTCAAATAGGCATATAAAAGGCACTTTTGAACGTCAAAAATTACCTTAAAATAGAATTGATTCTAGTCGCCCCTTCCAAAAGGTAGTTTTCGTGCGGAGAAGAATGGGCAAGAAACTCCACCGTTACTCTTTTAAAATGTTTAAGGTACAATATTTTGCATGGGTACATTAATTATATAATAATATGTGAGGATGATGCACCTAAAATAAGATTACTATACCACAATAGGTAAAAGAATTAAAAACGAAACCATGACATGTAAATTAATTATCTGATAGATACAATGGTGCTCACATATTTACAAACATGGTAGAAGTAAACGATTTTAATTAAAAAAATAATAATTACAAGTAATAAGTCAGGGTGTGAGTAATGAATGTAAATCAATGTAAAAAGAATACAATTTTACAATTAAATTAGCAACCAGTTTGATTTTGTCTAACCATTGGTCTTGGCTCTTCGGGAATTACTCTATCATCATGTTATGTGTAAAAACAAAACATCGTCTCTTTCTTCAGATGTCCAACAGCTAACTCACAATCTTTACTATCAACAGACACAATTATTTCATACCTCTGATCATTTGCTTCGGAATCTAGCTCAACTACCCAACATTCCATAACAAAGTAGACTAGATCATTCTGCTAGGGCATGAAATCACGGTACTGAACTGCAATTTGCTCTGCCCGCGTCTCTAATTTAGCCTCTTTATTCTTACGAGATCATTGGTTGAGTCTAAATAGTTACTGTGTTTGATTGGCGAAATGATCAGCAATGAATGTGCAGCTGCGGAACATAAATGTACAGCAGTGGAAGTTTGCGGGGTGATAGTCGATATTATGATGAACGAAAGGAAACTGTTTGAGGGCTAGCTAGACCTGACGGTAGTTCATCATTTCAGCCGAAAGACGTCCACTGCTGGACATAGGTGTCCCCATGCATCGCCCGGTTCTGTGCTTCTCGCATCCGTGAGATTAATGCGATCCTCAGCATGTGATTGGTTGAGTTTTTCCGGTCTAAACCCCTGAACCCCCCTCTGCCCCCCCCACCTCGATCCCCTACTAGTTCTTCTTCTGTTTCAGTTCTTTTTTTTTTTTTTTTTGATTCACTACCATTTTCGTGGCTGTACCAGACACTTGATTTATTATGAAATTAAGGCGTTGATAAAGTCAATTGTTACCATGGACACGCTGTTGACTGCACAACAGAACTATACGTAAACTAGAAACGTAGAATCGTAATTACATCTGGAATTTCAAGCCTACCATGTCGCTTTCCTTGGCGACAGAAAGAAAGTAGTGTGCACATTGTTTCTACTCGTTTACTTCAAACCTTACGTATGGCGCAAGCGCAAAACCTTTTGACGTAACACAAGGCTCGGTATAGGAATTAGTTCCACATTGGGATACGAACGATTGCCTCGTGAGTAGGTACCGGAGAATTGCAGGTTCATATGCGTGACCGTTACGAATGTATAGATTATATGTAACTGCTTTCACGAAAATGAATAGTTTTCCCTTTTTCATGTACTTATGCTATGTTTTGTTTTGTTGCAGAATTGGATTTGGATACGAGAAAACGCTGTGTTGCTGGTAAGTTAGAATTTCATCAACATTTTAATTTTCATCGCATACCGTTTTCGGTAACATCGACCCAGACTAATTTTCTTTCCTTTCGTGAGCTCTCTGATGACAAGCAAGTTAAGGGCATAGGTAGGTTCTATGGTCTACGGTTTACTCAAACGTACATACACACGACATAAGTCATAGAAAAAATAAAAGTTGCAAGAATTACTGGCAGCAATGATGACGGTGATATCATGACAGAGAAGGATGACTAAATTAATCTCAAGTATCTTTTTAATAATATGGAACAAAATAAGTAAGAGTTACTAAAGAATTAACTCAAGTAATAAACGCAGGCTTACAAACTTTTACTCGCAATAAAATAATGATTACGATTATGTACGCTTTTACGCAGTGTCCAACATAATACAAGTTTTATTAACTCGTAACGAATAAGAACTGATTACCAGCGTAATTTCGTGGCAAACAATCTTAAGGAGCAATGTAATTATAACAATGTAGAAGACCGCTGTTGGCCACAAATACCACAATATATGTATGTGGAATGAGCTGGACTTCTAGAATTATCTCTAGGCTGGGAGAGGTGGAGATCGGATAAAAAGACGAAAAGCGGTTACCATATGATGACACGACAGCTAGAGTAGAATAACATAAAGAGCCCAGGTGCTCAGGATGAAAAATAGCATTACCAGCTACAATCAGGCCCGGACATGGAGTAGAGCTCTCGGCTCCACCCGATCTAAATGTAATAGCTGCAAGATTAGTGCCAAGAATTCTAACAACCTACCCACTTTCTTACACCTATTAGCAAATTACTATGCGTATTATACCCTACTATTGAGTACTGGACTAAATCTCGCGAGACGTGCGATAATTATATCGAATTATCAACTAATCGGTCAATCGATCGATGCACTCGCGCGTGTAACGTTACGTTCTATAGGAAGTGAGTGATCGTCTGCGATAGATCGTACACAACACGTTTCAGGAAGGAAATTGAAGTATGTATTACGAGAGGAATTGGTTCAATTGATGTTGGAAAAGCTTTCTTTCGGTTTCATTTCAACCCATCAATCAACGGCTTATCAATAGCAGTCCTCTATATAGGCCTCTCCCAAAAGCTGCCCGCATCCAGTCTGTCCCAGCCACCTTTCTAAAGGTCTTTGGTCCATCTAGACGGGTTCGTCCAATACTACGCTTGCCGATAGGTACGTGGTTTTTACTTCAGGCTTCGTTTGCTCCACCGGCCATCAGTTCTTCGACAAAAATTACCAGCCCAATGCCATTTCAGCTTGCTTACTCCGCAAGATATGTCGGTAACTCCACGCGGATTCATTTGCTGTGGTGTTAGAGTCGGCGTGAATGCCATTGGCAATTCCATCATTTATAAAAATAAAATAGGTCTATACCTAGCTGTATTACTGTTACTGTTAGCCTGCATCATCACACTGCTGTGCAGACCTCTTCCCATGACTTCCAGTTCTTTAGATCCAGGGCTAAAGTGGGCCACTGGTCCTTTGTTTTCTCCAGCTTGTCCCCCCATCTTTATATTCATGTGTCAGGGCTCCGTATAGAGATTATTTGGCCCACAGCTCAATGCACATATGGCAGACGTGGCCAGCCCAGTCCCACTTCAGATTAACGGCTTTTTGAGCAACGTGTGATGTTTCGAATATGGTCTGTCTCTGTATGTATATAATATTTTTTTTTCTTTAATGAACAACCAACAATTGTTTACACCGTTACAATTTTAAAATATTATTTTACTTTAATCTAAGATTAGTGTAACAATTTCTTATAGGTTAGCACTGCATGCCCCATTATGCGTAAATAATTGTGCCACAAGCACTTTTAAGTACTACAGAATTAATAACTAAGTAGGGAAAACAAAAGAAACAAGTTTAACGTTTATTATTGTATACTAGGTAAACTTAAATAAAGTTTCTTCAAGTTAACTGACACATTACAAGATATAAACGGTATCGAAGCAATAAATAATTATGATCGATCACAACTTTTACTTTCCCGTGGCATTTGCTTGTTTATGTTCGTAGCATTTTACGAAGAAAGTTTCTTGTTTCAATAAAAGCAGAGTTATTTCGAGAAAACTTTTTTTTATAAATAAAGTTGCAATGCCGGCCGATAAAGCGAAAGTTCTCGTTGAATTAAATGTGCATATGAATGCTTGGCTGCCATCTTGAGGAGGTCAAGGTTATCATCCGCGTTTCCCCGGATTTGTCCTGAATTGTATCAGTGTTATGAATCTAAAGAACCGTGTTTTATGTGCTCAGCTTTCTCAGTTTGTAACTTTGTACACTATCGCAAATTTTGTACACCAGCTCTATAATATTGCTCTACGAGTATGTAGATTATTACTTGTGTAAAGTTATTTGCAGAATCAAGAAAAAAAGGCATGCGGAGTTCAGCGCTGATCCCAAATAAATTGGGATAAGGACAAGAAAATGATGGTGATGATTTGCATGTTTAATCAAAAACTTTAATCGTTCAAAGCTATATATGATGATGTGTAAGGTAGTGTGACCGATGATGGCCCGGCTCCCAAGATGGCCCACTTTTTAAAAAACACAGATACGGTCGTCTTAACTATTTCAAATTTCGCGGGTGTATGCGTCTATGGCCATAGTCAAATCTGCATATGCATTTGACACCAAACGTGCCGCCATTTTGAGTATGGCTGACAGTTTTTACTGTCGTGTCAAACGGTGCACGTGTTTCTAACCTCCGTTAAGTAAACTTTTTTAAAAGTTAACAAATTTAAAGCGCATTTCCTTGTTTTTACTAGTGAAACTACTTATTTAATCTGTTTAACATTAAATTACAGGTAAGTTTTATTATTTTATAGCTTTTCTTGTATTTTTAGGAGATTGCAATGAACTCGGGTAAAATTTCATAAGATGGCCCACCCCATGTTTCCCAAACATGGCCCGGGCCTTTCTAGGACTATTGAATAATACATAAAGCTTACATTAAATTGCAAGTGAACTAACAAATCAGTTTTCTTTCTTTTAAAAGTTTCCTTGGGCATGAAGCTATTATTTTAACATAAATACAATTTTTTGTAGCCCGCATATTATTGGCATGCAACTGTTGGAACAAAATATTTTATTATTGTATTAATTTCTATTTTTCTACTGTACACTTGTATTTTTAACATTGGGCTTTTGGCTACATGTTTTGTGTGTTGTGATTGCTTAGTAATTTTATTTATTTCTAGTCCAAAATGGAGCCACCAAATAAAAAAAAACGCGTGGACAGTGGACAGAAGCTCAACTAAAGGAAGCCCTTCAAGCAGTAAATAGCAGACAGATGTCTCAGCGAAAAGCAGGTTGGCTTAACTACGGAGGACGAGGAACAATTTGCGTGTCCCGATTGTAACTGAAACGAGATCTCATTAAGCAGCCAAAGTACTTATGATAACTAGACTAACTTTAGTGTTGATTGTTTTCCATTTTTATATTTTATTTTCTTATTTTACAAAGATTTCCTTATATTTGTTATGAGTGTAATGCTCAGATACGTTTAAATAATAGATTTCGCTTTTGAAAATTATACCTTCACTCTTTTACGTAAGGTATAAATTTCAAAAGCAAAGTCTATACTAAGGAGTCCCTTAACTAACCGCTAAAGGTCTCTGAGTACGGCAGTAAGTGTATTTTATTAAAAGGCAGGAGAGCCTAATTGAATAGTTCCTATTTTAGCAATATTAAGTTAAGTTGGTTTTTAATACTCCTAACAAGGCCCATGCACAAATGTGAAAAAAAATCCATGACTGAATAAGTAACTGATTTATTAATATTTTGTTACAAACTATTATGATAAATGTCTACGTACGTGACATATCTCAATTTAGAATGTTATTTTGGTTTTATAGCAATTTTCATTTTTGATTGATTTAACATGGCCCACAGCCAAATTTTGGATTGTTTTTTAAATTTTTTTGAATATATTAAAATTAAAACTGTATTTTAAAATCAATAAAAGAAGAAAAAAGTGTTAAAATGCCGATTAAGCATACATTTATATTGATATACTTCGGGCCTTCTTGAGTGACCACCTCCCTAAGATGGCCCTCCGTCTATGTTTTTAAAATTTGTTTTATTTCTGTCAAAATTTAAAAAACATTGCGATTTCTTTTTTATTATGTTTCATTATTAAACAAATTACAATTCTATGTAAGGTTTTTCTTTATTTACCCCAACAGAACGATTTTATAAAACTTTGAAATTAAGTGGGCCTTCAAGGGTGCCTTTACCTTATACAGGGTGTTACGGAAAGGGTGTATCAATACAAACGGGTTGAAGAGTGTATCTGGTCTAGAATCTCTGTACAAAATTTCAGCTCAAAAGCAGTAACTTGTTATGTTACTTCTTCTTCTTCTTCTTGTATTATGATTATGTTCCTAAAGTTAAACCTTATTACCTACTAGCTAATACTAGCTAGTAGGCGAACTTCGTACTGCCTCCGATTTTTTTTCCATGTTTTATTAATTAGGAACCCTCACGGGCGTCCTCAGAACACTCTACGAAAGTTTCGTCACAATCTGACCAATGATTTCGGAGCGCATAGAGGACAAACCACGGAACAGAAAAAACTGTTTTTTCTGTTCCGTGGGACAAACATATAAACATTGATTTTTATTTAGATGTCTGTATGCGACAATACTACACACAGTCAAGAAAAACTCGTTGACCCACTGAAGTCCCAGATTGGAACATGGAACTTGATACAAAAACCTTTGTGAATAAGACTCGATTGGGCAACATTCAATTTCATTCCTTTCCGATTATAATTCGATGATCGAGCAGTTTAATTCGAATGAAAGCGAATCAAAGAATCATTACTGGCCGCAACGTAACTGCGATTCTTTACGATTATTTTCCAATAGCTTTAGCGATCTATGTCATCTTGTAGTGTCGTAAAACATAAGTCAATTTTGATTGTAGTTTCACAATAGTTTCGATATTATAAATTATATTACTTGTGGCTTGATTTTTTTTCAAGATGAATCACCTATTTTTAAGGTGCATGAGTTATTTCTGATTCAGTTTTAGTAGGTAAGTCATCATCTGCCTAGCTGTTTCCCAACTATGTTGCTGTCGGCTTCCAGTCTAACTGGATGTAGCTGAGTACCAGTATTTTACATGGAGCGACTGCCTATCTGACCTCCACAATCCAGTTACTCTGTAAAACGAAACCCTTGGTAAGACTGGTTGTCAGACATTCGGGCTTCTGACGACCCATAACGACTGTCATTCGTGGATCTTTGCTTTGCGTGTCCGCCATGCGTACTTTTCCGAGGCACGGAGGGTCGGAGGGGTCTTGGTATGTAAAGGTGGTCACCCATCCACGGGCCAACCGCGGCAAGCGTAGCTTAACCTGATCGATCGACCTGTACAGCTGTTATTACTTAGCCACAAGCTTCTCTGTAGGTCTACAATTTTTTTTTTTAAAAGCGTCATAACACAACATAACGCTTGTATTCTCCAAAGGGTTAGGCAGTATAGTACACCCGCATTTCACCAGTTATGTTTACGTCCCATGTAATAGGGGACGAGCCTATTCTCATTAACCGGCCACAAATCCAGACTCCGGGTTGCTAGAAATTCCAGATGTATAAAAAAAAACCGAGTGTGCTTATGACCACACGACTGAAGTGAAACTTCAAACGTATTTGGCTACGAGAGGAAGAGAGAAAGAAAATGTGCGTGCGCACTGCTGTCTCTTGCTTATATCGCCCACTCAGCTCCCGTTCGCCTCGATCACACTTTTCGTAACGCTTACGTCACGCGATCGCCAGCTTACTCCCCAAGTCAAGCGTGCGTAAAGAAGTTTCACTTCAAAAACCCAATAACACTACGTAGGACCTTATACGCTCAGCAGTAGTGCTTGAAACCAATAGACTAACGGGACAAAATATTTTAAAATATTACAGCTATTTTGACGGTTAGGTACTTGTTTCCGCTTAACTAATGGAAATAACTTTGTCTAACCGATTTCCTACTCGTCTATGAGAATCTGCAACATTGTGTCGATAATAGCCTTGGTAGAAAGCCCGCGATCGACCCACTTGTGTAAATACATTCCTTAGGCTCGTGCTGGAACACTGTTAAGTAATCAGTTTTATTCGGTAATTAAGCACGTAAGTACAGTGGCTAAGGAAAAGGATGAGCAATTTTTAAATGTAGTTGTATATAACAAATGGCAGCAGGGACCAACGGGTAACGTGGTTTCCGAGGCTCTTGGGGGTTTTGATATGTAGGTGTTGATAGTAATGGATTTTGGTTCTGAATAGTGGGCCTGATGGTCTAGTGGTTAGTGACCCTGACTGCTATGCCGGAGGTCGTGGGTTCGATTCCCACCCAGGACAAATGTTTGTGTGATGAGCACGATCATTTGTTCTGTGTCTGGGTGTAATTTATCTATAATATGTATGTATTTAGAAATATATAAGTATGTTTATCAGTTGTCTAGTACCCATAACACAAGCTCTGCTTAGCTTGGGACTAGATGGCGTTGTGTGATAGTTGTGGAATATTATATTATATTATATTAATCCTTTCTTTCCTGCATTCCTTTTGATCAATCTTTTCCTGCCCAGATGCAGGAAAAGATTGAACGAAAGGAATGTAGACTGGAAACCGACCCCAACATTAGGTATGTAGTCTATATAAATAAAAATTAATGTTTGTATATTTGTCCTCTATGCGTTCCGAAACCATTGGTCAGATTGTGATGAAACTTTGGTAGGGTGTTCTGAGGAAGCCCGTGAGAGTTCCTAACTATTAAAACATGGGAAAAAAATCACAAAAAAAATCTGAGGCGGTACAAAGTTCGCCGGGTCAGCTAAAAATAAATAAAAATAAAACAGTCTATTTGCACCTTCAAATAAAAACATTTGGTTTACAATAAAAATAGGCCTAAAGTAAGTAGAATTGTATGTTAGAGTTGCAGCCAATACCTAAGCTAAGATAACTTAATATCTTGTAAATATAGGTATCAGCCATTCAGCGCCCACCCTCGTTGTAGTTGGGAAAAGACTAAGCTGAAGGTGATGGGAAAAACCTTTTGAAAAGTCATTTGCTTTACAATGCATTTGCAAGTTTGAAGATTCAACTACAACCTCGCAAAGTGAGTCTACTTTTACGACGATACCGTGGAAATGGCGAAGTTTTGGCTCAGCAAATTTTAATGCCATAGACACGACGAAGAAGATTTGCATTGCTAAGGTACCTTTACCTTTGTATTCGTCGAATCTCGGTACAATTCGATTCAATCCGCCTTGTATTTTGTGGAAGCCGCGAAATCAATGTTAGTTAGGTACGTGGTTAGTTACCAAACCGTTGATTTAGCCGTTAGGAGATCGCGTGACTCTAACCCGTAGATAATGGTGTAGGATTTAAGATATATGGGGTTAAAAGTATTAAAACTTAAAATATTACCTCTCACTTGATCACATTCACAGTTGTTAAATACAAGGTTCGCTATACAAGCAGTACTTTTATACAATTACGAACAGTTATGAAGAGAATTATCGTATAAAACGTTAACATCATTAGGACTGCTATAATGATGGCAATCCTAATGATGTTAACGTTTTGTAAATACCCACTGGTTAATGAATCGGTATTTGTAATCTTCTTCATAGATAAAAATCTAACGCCGCGCCGCATGTATGAAGACTTGAGAATGGCTCGAACGATTTGGCTGTTTTTTTTTTTGTGTACAAAAATATATTTCATATAAACCTTGGCGATTATAATTTCAGGACTTGCATGGTTGGTATGTTTTTTTTTTTTTTTGAAAATCTACCGGATAAGGGTCTTCCCACATTTATCGACGCGGAATCGGCTAACGCCGGTCAAAAAAGCCTTTATGTCTACGTAACAAGGGTGTTACTAATACCATTCGCATCGGCTCGACTCGGACGACGCGGCGCGACGCCGATCGACGGCGAAACGAGCCGTTTGCCTATTAGCTCGGCGATATGTCGAGTAGTTTGGTGATACGCTCTCGGCTTAAGCCGATTCCGCGTCGAAAATGTGGGGACACCCTAAGTCGGTCCCGGGCGACGCCGGGTAAATACGAACAGCTAGTTCCTAAGATTAAAATTCGGGCGATTGTGTCATAGTTGTGATTTTTTAGTGTTAGTAAAACCCAAATAAGAGTTCCTTAAACGTTCTCGCAAACTAAAATATGTTAGAAATCTGGATGAAGACCAACCCCGAGCTTTATGATATTTATCTTAAACTAATTTTTACCTAGGTACAGACATAATCCAAGAGCCTACAAATTCGTGACTAATTATCCCGAGTTGAATCAAGCAAACAATTAGAGCGAATGGGCAATAAAATAGGCGGCTATTATAACTCTAGAAACTATGACTAATAAGTATACAAGTTTTCAAGGAAAATGAAAGGAAAACCGACACAGATCGGCACAGATGAAAATTCGGACGGAAATTGCTCAACTATTTACATATTTTAGGTTTCCACCTAGCTATTAGCTTAAAGTTCAGATGTCTATCTAGCTTCTACGCTGGAATGAATACAGGCATTAGTTTTATATTTGAAGAGGCATATTTGAAGGAAATAACAAATTAAGTTCTGCACTAAACCTTAGATACGTTTCCTTTCATTCAATAGCGTCCGGTTGCGATGGCGGCGACATTCCTCTAATCTGAATAATATTTTCGCTTGCGTAATGCCCCTGAGTAATCAAGTAATCGAGTTCAAGTTGGAAGCGACAGCGGGTAGTAGTGATTCAATTGTTTGATTTTTTTTTATTTAGGTATTTTATGGCACTTCCCCAGCATTTCACATTGTAAAGGTCTATCCACACATATCAATCAGTGCGTGCCCAGGACGTGAACGGACCGAGCTTCGTCAGGGGCTCAAAAAAAATATCGGTGTGTATATTTTTTTATATGAATTCGTCCACACCGTGTCCGGGCCGGTTACGAAGTTTTGGTGCATGCCTTGTGTGTGCTACGGCCTTATCATGTCCAGGACACAGCCCTGTTAAGTGTGGAATTTTCACAAAAAAATCAGTGTAAAAGTCTACTTTGTCACTGATTTTTCTACTAAAAATCCCACCAACTTTCAACCTTCAAAGCCTCATTCGTTACGTGCAGTTTGAGAGAACAATTGTTTAAAGTAAATACTTTAAATGTGCATTTAACCTTAAAAAAAAACAATTAAAATATTTTTCTATGTCAAATTTCGCTATCCGCTTATTTATTGGGCATTCGTAATTAAATGAATGCCATTTAGAGATGCTTAAGCGCTCCTTTGCATATGCAAATAATTATACACCTCGTGCATAAGAAAGTGAAATCAATATGCAAATCACCCACTTAGCAATCAGGAGAAAATCAATAAATACAAATTATCCATAAATTGTATTTATTATCATTGATAGAATTATTAATTACTTATAGCCATTCGATCAAAATGTAGTAATTTATTTGAAAGTTGGGAATGGATTGTTTTATGTACGAAGATGAAACTGATTTTGTTAATGTTCAGACTTGATTGATAAATCGGTACCTATGCCAAGGTACAATATAGCTAAAATCCTGAAACTTACATAGGCAAACTTACATGAATTACAAAACTATTAATACACTATACAACGTGTCTCGTGTGATATAATAGCGACATTAATTTAACACATGGAAAGGGCTAGTGGCCAGTAACCATAAAAAATTATAACAACATAAAATAATTCGTAATTTGAAATCTACCGCCTGCGCCGCTCGCCGACATAGGGCTCTCTCTCTTTTCTTCAATTCGCCTACTCTTGGCACGTTATTCGTTTTAATTTAATTGGCAAATGACCTCTGCGCTACTGTTCTTTAGGTACAGGTCGCCGCAAGATGCTATTTTAGAAAATTGTTAAAAATTAAATATAAGTACCTATACTAGCAGCGTCCCGCGGTTTCCTGAACCGATTTAGGTTCCGCGGTTTAAGCGTGAAGAGGTAACAGACAGACATACACACTTTCGCATTTATAATATTACTATGGATCTAATAACGTTTGATGAAATTAAAGTATGTTCATGAAACTAAAACGCGAAACCGTAGGATACGTGTGTAAAATTAATAATGTCGCCATTAAAGCGGCACGCTATAGATGCCATGTATTTTAATGCTGAGTCAGCCATATACTAATTAAGTACGAGTTTCCTTGCATATAACCATCAAGGTCATCAAGAATACAAAATAGCTTAAAAGTAACTTAATGTAGGTAAACTAACAGGATTTACAAAAACAGTAAGCCACTAAAAATGTTGTGTTTACTGCTGAGTCAGCCATTTACTAAGTAAATACCAGTTTCATTCCATATTACCATCAGGGTCGTTATCAAGGACTAGCTTTAGGCTTCGACCTCGTGGATTTCGGAAAATATCCCATGGGAACGTACTACCGGGATTAAAAGTACCCCATGTGTTAATCCTGCTTATAAACTATCTGTGTGCCAAATTTCATCCAAATTAGTTCAGCCGTTTTTGCGCCAATCCGGAACGTACATCCAGATAAACGGACAACAATTATTCTAAAAACGATATTTTCAGAATTGACTCATTCCCACAACTCGTAGCAATTTCTTTCTTATTTTTTCAAAATATTCAGTGTACAGCTTTGACTTCGTTAAGTAAGTACCTACGATTTTATTAAATGTAAGTAAGTAGGTATAGAAGAGGATACAATAGAAATACTTAGCTTAAATCCTATAATGTATAATCATGTATGTAGCTCAAATAACAGGATTTACAAAAACAGTTATACACTGACTAAGGATGTTGTGTTTACTGCCGAGTCAGCCATTTACTAACTAGCTACAAGTACGAATTTCCTTCATAATATCACCATCAGGGTCGTTATCAAGGAGTAGCAGTGCCAGTAAGGCCTCAGTGATGACCATTTGCACCATGTCATTTGCTTATATCACTACAAATTAGACGCTTCTATAATGTTATTTTAATTTACGATTTCCTATCGTGTGAATTGTTGACAATGGAAATAATACCATAGATTTATAACGGGATCCTTTAGAAGGCAATTTTGCATTGCATTTTACAGCACCGTCATCTTTTTCGCATTTGTTCTTCATTATGTCGTTATGGTATAGTCTTTCAATATTTCCTTACTAAGTACTCAATGTAATAATGTTGTAAGGGTGAGATTGAGCAATTACGCCAAATAGATCAGCATTTAAAAGAAGACTAGCTTCTGCCCGCGACTTCGTCCGCGTGAAATTTCGTGTTCTCCCGACCCACCCCGTCGCATCGCATCGCCTGCTATTACTTCGTTTTCGCTCAGCGTTCTTTCTGATTTTTTTGTTTTTGCTCGGTCCTAAGATTTCTAGCGTGATATTAACCTTTTGAACGCCAGAATATAAACGTATCGCCGTACCCCTGACGCCAGGCCACTTTAACAAAACAACACACACACACACTTAAAACAACAAATTTCTCGATATTGGTGGTTTATTTATATTAGTTTCATGCAATACAATATAGACGGAAGCTTAAACTTTTAAATTATATTAATAAAAACACACAAAAGTAATGATTAAAATGTTTATTTCATAATATGGTGCGACCCGTGCGACGTGTATTTTGTCATATACATATTTGTGACGTTGGCGTTCAGGGTAAGAATTCGTTTGTCACATGGCAATGGCGTTCAAAAGGTTAAGTAGCCTATATTAAGTAGCCTTCCTCAAGAATGCGGCTATCAAATAGAAAAATAATTTTCAAATCCATCCATTTTTTAATAGTTACAGAGATTAACGCGTTCAAACAAACAAACTTTTCAGCTTTGTTATTAGTATAGGTAGATTATTATTAGCATAGATGATAGTATAATGCATAATGAAAAATTAGCTCCAGGCTAGGATAGGGATGCATCAGCCTGGAGTCTGGATTTGTGCCCGGTTGATGTCAATTATAGGCTCGCCCCTACTTACGTGGGACTTAAACATAACTGGCGATATGTGGGTGTACTATAGGTACATCTCTGGCTAACCCTTCGGGGATTACAGGCGTGATGTTATGTTATGATCCATTTTTTTATAAAATAATTGAAGAGATAGTTTGCTATAAGTTGGTGAGAATTTGATGCTTAGCCAAATCTATACAAATAAAAATAAATAAAATTGGAGTGTCTGTTTGTAATATTAAAATAACCGCTTTTTACTAAATGCATATAGATGTATACCTACACGGTACATATACCAAAATAACATTATTTGCAATTTTTGTCTGTCTGTTTGTTCCGGCTAATCTCTGAAACGTCTGGACCGATTTTGACGGGACTTTCACTGGCATATAGCTGATGTAGTAAGGAGTAACTTAGGCTACTTTTATTTTAGAAAAAGAAATAGGGTTCCGCGCAAAAAAAATAAAACGTTTTCCGTCATACACGCGAACGATGTCGCGGGTACAGCTAGTAGAATGATATAAGTATCATAATGACAGCTATAAGAAGGTATAAATATTGTATATGTGTAGATGCATGAGGCGACTTATCATAAATGTCGGTTTAGCACTATCTAAGCCGTAACATAGAGATTTTATTAGAAACTATAAAACGACCGTAGTCATCTGCGAAGCTAGTTTTCTATCGTAAAAGATAATCTAAACACATTTGAAAATTTATCTTTAAATCTTCTCTTTTTCTCTTCTCGTGTATGTGGAACATGCAATGGTACTATTCTCATGTGCATTCGCATAGCGTAATAAACTTGTTAAGAGAACTTGATTATGAAAGTCAATAATGTTATGTAGGTAGGTAAAGGTTTCTCACCTCTCTAGCAAATTAGCCTCCTGTGAATGTAAATGATTAAGAAATTACACGAAGAACATTAGCAATAAGACAACAGCGCATGTATCGGAAAGATAGAAAAAACCGGCCAAATGCGAGTCGGACTTGCGCACCGACGGTTCCGTACAAACCAGGGATGTTGCGAACATTCGCATCCGCATCCGCAAATGCGGATCATCCGCATAGATTTGGACATCTGCATCTGCATCCGCATCCGCAGATGTTCATGCGGATGCGAATATCATGCAAGTAGCGACAAGAAAGCATTGGGCGGGGCCCGGCGATTGGCGCGTGCCGGTCGCACGTGGCAATGTCCAATGGGAGCAAAGAAATTGGTGACAAGATTCGACACGTTTGTTGTGGTGCATCATTTGTTTCTTGTAAATAAATCATTACGTTTTTGTTTTGTTTGCACTGCGGAATACTTATCGTATAAATAGATATTTTAAATGTGAACAAAATTATTTAGTAGCGCGGGTTTAATTTACGAATCTCTGCGTAATCGCCTTGAATCAGAAAAGGCTGCAATACTACTGTTTATTAAGTATAATGCTCCTATTTTTAATTTCAATTACTAATATAAAAACCAGTAGGTGTTTTATATAAAAATAAGTACTTATGTTTGATTTGATTACAATAAAAATACTTATTAAAAATTAAGTTATCATTGTTTTAATTCTTCATTAACAGACTTTATTTACATAATATCTTAAACATCCGCATCCGCATCCGCATCCGCGGATGTGAGCCTTCAAAACTCCGCATCCGCATTCGCATCCGCGGATGTGAAAAAATCAGCATCCGCAACATCCCTAGTACAAACCTGTAGGTATATAAGTAAAAGTATATTTTTATTATAATTATGATGTAACTAAAAATTTACGGTTTTCGCAATTTTTCCTTTATCTGTGCTATAAGACGTTGCTTCGTACCAAATTTCAAGATTCTGAGTTCACGGGAAGTACCCTGTAGGTTTGATTCCCTTGCGAGTGTCGAAAATTTGCGAAGCGGCATAAACGGCTGTATTTTTCCCCTGTTCCATATATATTTACTGATGTATCTCCACTTGTAGGGATACTTGGAGATTTTTTCCAATTATCGCTACCGGTAGGGATATATGGAACCTTGGGCTCCATATATCCCTACTGATCCGCACTGGTTTGATTGCGTTGGCCTAGAAGTTTGATTTTTTCACAGCTCCAAGGGACAGTAGACCTGAGTATTTGATATAAATTCCAGCTTGTTACCTCCATGCGTTCCTGAGAAAAAGGGTCTTGACAGACAGACAGACGGACGGACGCACCGACAACAAAGTGATCCTATAAGGGTTCCGTTTTATTCTTTCGAGGAACGGAACCCTAAAAATGATTTCTTTGTTACAGAAACACGGGCATATGAAAAAGTTAATTCGATTAAAAAATAAAACAAATCTATGTTTACGAGCGCAGCAAAGAAATTGTTGGCTGCTACACTTTCGTGCCTGTGACAAGAAGGCTAGAAAGAAGTTAGAACAACGTGAAAAACGTACATTGATGCTATAAAGCTGAGATGCGGCTAACAGAAATAAGAAAAGATGTGCTTAGCTAACTCGAAAAAATTGGGATACGGGCAGCACGATAAGATAGATCACACTAATATTATAAAGGCGAAAGTTTGTGAGTGTGTGTGTGTGTTTATATGTTTGTTACTTCTTCACGCTCAAACGGCTGGACCAATTTTGATAAAATTTTGTATGGAGGTAGCTGACACCCTGGATTAACATATAGGCTACTTTTTATCCCGATATTCCCACGGGATCGACACTTATGCGGGTGAAACCGTGGGGCGCAAATTTCAGGAGCATCTGATGTCATACATAAGTGAGCTTCGTGAAACCACCAGTCAAGTGAAACGGAACAAGTCTCAATGGTTAAGAAAGCGCTGAAATAAACAAGAATAAGTGTAAATTGTATTGCAACAAGAAAGTAAAATCGTTTATAAATATTGCTAGTTTGTGCTGCGCTGAGATTTTACGGTGCATTATTGCACAGCAGACATTGAGTGCTATTTATTACGATGTAGCCGCAAAATGAGGTGTGCTTACTGCTTGTGTTCATTCCTATAGAATTGATTATTTTACGACTGTTTTCAACGCCGTAACAGCATATGAAACAATAAGTGTTAAAAAACTCAATCTAGATGAAATCTCTCGAGCACACAATCAATCTCACTTCGTTCCACTTATCAGCAATTCTTTTCTTTTTAATAAAGATGGAGCGGCGACGACGTGTGCTTCACACATTGCTTTTACTTGCTGGAAATGAGTTCAACTGAACTGGAAATGAACTCACTGAACCCAAAGACTTTTTGGGTCGCATTTAAGAGAGATTTTGGGCATAGGCCGCGTCCTAACCAAAAGCGATCGGCACGCTCTTTTTTTATTTATTTTCGTTGGATCATCCCGCTTTTGAATCCCAGTTTAATATTTTTGGCGTTGGATCCCGCAAAACATTATTACAGTACCCGGCGATAAATATTGCACATCGACCTTTGGAAAGAAACAGTCGGCTAATTTCGGCTTCGTAGTGCGTTATCTCTGTCGCACACTACCTATGTGACGTTAACTGACGTTTTGTCAGTCGTTGTTCAAGTGCGATAGAGTGCGGTCGCGTCCAGTTCAAAATATATATCTAGAGTTGTTAACACCCCCAAATTTAAATAATTTAAAGTTGTACTATGGCATCTTTAGGAAAAATAGGGGAACCTTTTTATTTTACCCCAACCTAAAGCAATCATTTATAGAAAAATTGGTGTATTTTATACAAAGAATAAAAAAAAATATCAAAAGAAGCAAATCATAATTGTTTTAACAGCTCCTAATAGATACCGGACTGTTTGTATTTCGTGCGACAGAGATAACGCTCTACGAAGCCGAAATTAGCCGATTGTCTCTTTCCAAAGATCGATGTGCAATATTTATCGCCGGGTACTGTACGTATTTCCGTTGGATCCCGAATTTAAAAAATGCAAGATAATTACGTCTTATTGTCGTTGAATCCTGAAAAGTATTTCCGTTGGATCCCGAATGCTTATAAAAATTTGAATGCGGGTACTTTCACCAATAAAATTGTTTATAATAAAATGAGGGGTTCACTAATGTTTCACCAAAACTCCATTGACAAAGGAGAACGAGTAAGACCGTACCCAGAGACAAAGTTGATTGTAGCATTATGGACTATATCGGTATTTGTCGACCTCATGGAGTAGTTTAATTAATCCTAAGACAGCATGTCTGAATTCACTTGGAGAAAAAAGATATTTAAGGAAGTTAAATTGGTTTTGAGAAGACGGTACCCAGAGACAAGGTTAATTGTAGCATTATGAACTATGTCGGTATTTGTTGACCTCATGGAGTAGTTTAATTAATCCTAAGACAGCATGTCTGAATTCACTTGGAGAAAAAAGATATTTAAGGAAGTTAAATTATTTTTGAGAAGACCGTACCCAGAGACAAAGTTAATTGTAGCAATATGAACTATGTCGGTATTTGTTCACCTCATAGAGTAGTTTAATTAACCCAAAGACAGCATGTTTGAATTCACTTGGAGAAAAAGATATTTAAGGAAGTTAAATTGTTTTATTAAATAGAATAAAATAAAAGAATAGAACGTTATTTATTCTCATTAATTATTATTTTAACTCCTTTATTTCATTATACATGTTCATACAAATTATATTTTTAAATATTAGAACATAAAAACATTTAAAAATATGAAAAAGTAGTAGCCCACCGGTATCGGGAACAGGTCCAAGCTATCGGCAATCAGGGCTCCAGAGAGAAGAATCTCCTAATAATGTGGGTCGTGTCGAGAAGTTCCGCTTTCTGAATCAAGTCTTTGATCCAGCTGCCCAACGAGAGCCTCCTCAGGTGCTAGTCGACGTTTTTGGCTATTAAGCCATAGGCTGTCACGACTATCGGCACAATGATCGCTGAGTCCACATTCCACGTTTAACAACCTCGTTGTTAATATGTTAATCTTTCCCGGCACACACGAGGGTCGCAATCATGCAGTGGCGTGCACATAGATTTTAGACAGGGTATGCACAAAAAAAAACTACATCAATCAACCGTTTGAAAATGTTTCTATTTAAACATACTTCACCAGCAGGTCTCACAGGTATAATTTTCCATTTTTACAATAATCTTACTAAATAATAATTACTCGACAGTCAATCACTTGCGCCATATCTCATATTAGGACTTGGTTCTACGCATACCTCTATAGGGTACCTACATGCCTCTTCGCAAATGCTTTGACACGTATGAATTTGCGAGTTTTCATTGGTATGTGCCTAAACTAAACAAGATAAGTTCCTCCTCGTTGAGGCTAGGAAATGGTACATCGCTTTCTTCCATCGTTGTGAAACGTACCCTTTGGCGGTTGATATTACAGTCCACAACATATTAGTCACCAAACCTGTTGGAAACGTTAATTCTGTCTTCTATTATTTCGACAATGTTGTTAGCGTGTGGATTATTCTACAATGGATCACGGAACGTGTTCAATAGGGCTCCAGCGATTTAGAAAATTAACAGAACTTATTAATTAAAATTGATTTAGAACTTGTATTGTGTTTTGTTTTTATTTATTTTTTGTATCTCATTTTATGCTGCATTGTCGGTTGCCAGCAGACATGCTGACTAAGAATCAATTAAACTACTCCATGAGGGCAACGAATACCGACATAGCTCATAATCTCTGCCCCGAATAGCTATTAAAACATGAGAAAAAATTAAGAAAAAAAAAAATTATAGGCGGTACAAAGTTCGCCGGGTCAGCTAGTATTGAATAAGAACCAATATAAGTATGGTAATTACAATAATAAGTAAAGATAATGAACTTTCCTATTATTTTATTAAAACAATTTAACTTCCTTAAATATCTTTTTTCTCCAAGTGAATTCAGACATGCTGTCTTAGGATTAATTAAACTACTCCATGAGGTCAACAAATTCCGACATAGTTCATAATGCTACAATTAACCTTGTCTCTGGGTAGGTACTAGGAGGTACCGTCTTCTCAAAACCAATTTAACTTCCTTAAATATCTTTTTTCTCCGAGTGAATTCAGACATGCTGTCTTAGGATTAATTAAACTACTCCATGAGGTCAACAAATACCGACATAGTTCGTAATGCTACAATTAACGTTGTCTCTGGGTACGGTCTTCTCAAAACCAATTTAACTTCCTTAAATATCTTTTTTCTCCAAGTGAATTCAGACATGCTGTCTTAGGATTAATTAAACTACTCCATGAAGGCAACGAATACCGATATAGCTCATAATGCTACAGTCATCTTTTTTTTTGGGTACGGGGCTCATACAACTTTACCCATTGTTCTTTTTAGTTTACAACCAACGTTTCGTATACTATTTATTTCACAAACAACTTATTTGCTATATAATCTAGTCGTTCTAGCACTCGCCGGCCGCTGCCGCGGCACCACTCGCTTCGCTCGCTCGGCTCGTGCCTAGGGGTCACAGTTTTAACCTAACCTAACCTAAAATTGTTTTTTTTTTAATAATTAACCTAATCTAACTAAATTCTTCTGAAATGTACACATGTTGTTATAACATGAGATTCAACGGAAATAGCAAACGGGATCCATCGTTAATACCTAAAAAATGGGATCCAATGAAAATAAACGTCTTTTTTTATATGAATACTAGCTGCGCCCCGCGGTTTCACCCGCATAAGTCTCGATCCCGTGGGAATATCGGGATAAAAACTATCCTATGTTCTTTCTCAAGTTCCAAACTATGTCTGTACCAAATTTCACACAAATCGGTTCAGTAGTTTAGGCGTGAAGAAAAGACAGACAGACAGAGTTACTTTCGTATTTATAATATTAGTTTGGATAGTCGCGCGATCAATCAAGTCGCGTTTGTACGTCAACATTCATAAAAACTATCGCGTTGATCGCGAACTCGCGCGACGGACGCTTTTGGTTAGGACGCGGGGTTAGCATGAAAAGTTAAAAGGGGATGAGTATAGAAAAGAGCAAATTATGGAATGCTGGATTGGCAAGATTTCATTGATGTTTTTACATTGAGGTAAACAAGACAAAGATAGGAATATCAAAAGAGACCAAGCAAAGATGACCTAACTTAAATCATGATGGCAATGATTCTGCTTTTGCTTCAATATTTCCTTCACACACTTCAAAACCTTCAACACAGTACAAGTTATGTGATAATATTCGTCGGAATGGTAACAGTACAACCTTTAGCAGGTATGTTGCGTGAGTCAGCTGAGGCCTGCCAAGCTGGCATGCACGTTCAAATATCTCTGCATATATGACACAGCGCACGGGTGACTTTGAGCTGACCGCATGAACTTATGTGTTGAACGTGAAGGATTTTGATGATGCAGGCCCTGAAATAAGTGATAAATTATGATATACATTTATTTATTTACGTATATTGGTTCAAAAAACTCTTTAACACGTCAAAATTAATTATTTTTAATAACTAGATGAGTTCGGTGTTTTCTATCTGCTGACTACGAAAGACCAAAACAAATTTAGAAGTCTCAGTCTCTTTAAGTCAAGACATAATCTTGTTCAGGCCTTATGAGGACCATGCAGATGGCCTGCATGATGACCTGATGGTCTTTCGAGGATACGTTCAGGTTGTAGAACCTAATAAATGTACCTACTGCAATTCGTCTGTAAACAGCTGAACTATGTATAATAGTCCAAAATCCTCTTAAAATGAAAATGGTTTAGCTGATTATGATGAGTTTAGCAGAAAATTGTATGTCACTGCCTGCGAGGCTGCGACCAAAATGTCTCATTTTGCGGGTAGGTAAAGCTTGGTGAAACATAACATGAAATGTAAGACACACGTTGAAACAAATTCGCCTAGTTGTTGTGCAGTAAATTCGACTAGTTATTGTGTTACATTTCATGTTGCATTACATACATTAGAACGGCTTCCTGTTACATTGTTTTCATGATACGTTTCACCAATCTCGTGTCATTAGGCGCAACAATCAGAATACCAAAAAATGCTCAATAGGCCCAGGATGTTTTTGTTTTTGCAATTAAACCCACGAATTCTTGATAAGCATCGCAAGAAACGATCCACCTATAATGTTAAAAAACCGGAACAGTTACGAATAGTATCGGATGTTATGTTCTAATTTATTCAATAGTTGCGCTTACGCCGGTAACGCGTAACGTTACGCGATTTACAATCTCTAATTGTAGTGAATAATTGCATATTACTATAATAGTAAGTTTCTTGTCTTCATAATGATATTTATCTCTTTTGTCGGCATAGAGTTTTCTTTTTTATTGCGTTAAGTATTCACCTTATCTGTGGATTGATTTACCTACCTTATGTTTATGAGTTAAACAAGCGACTTTCTTCTTTTCTTGGAAATAGCATCATAGTCCACACTCAGAACTTAACTACTTGTCTCACATAATCAGCCTATAATGTTCCCACTGCTGGGACACAGGCTTCCTCTCTGTGAGAGAGATTGGGCCGTAATCCACCACGCAGGCCCAGTGCGGGTTGGTAGATGTGAATTTTTGGTTTCTAGGACATGCCGGTTTCTTCATGATGTTTTCCTTCACCGTTTTGAGAGCAGTGGTGATGAAATAAGTTACACAAAATAAAGTGCTTGTCAGGGTTCGAACTACTTGTATACAAACAAAATGGAAATACCGTCATACCTATATTGTTAAAGGTATAGACTTATTTATTGTACAGTTGGAGGCATGTTGGAGGACAAAGAAATTGCGAAAATGACAACTTATAAGTAACGATCATAAGGTGAATGCGGTTCCCGTGTTAAGTTCAAGTTTATTCACAGCATGCGTGGGCGCAATGCTACAATTTATACATTAATGGAAATATATTTATCGTCACTAAATGTCTCGTGACTGCGCAGCCGACTATGTCATGACAACTTAGAGCTTTGTCGTGACATATGACACTATAACATTGTAAATAATCATGTAATAACGGAATGCGGATCTTAAATTACTATATTTCATGATAATTTAACTCATATCTTTATTGTTAGTCAGCAAGTCTGCACACATTCCCTGATCAAGCTCAGAATATATGTACTTACTTAGGTACAGTGAAACGGATAGTTAAGCAAATCGACTGTTGACTTAAAATGGCCGTTAAATATTCAAATCACAACAGAATATTTGATTAGTCGAGTGATTACTGCAATCTGATAAAGAATGCATCTCCCTTGATAGGTACCTATTATAATTGTTCAGCATGGCAACTGATGCTGCCACGGTTAGTTAAATGTTCAGTAAAGATAAAAAGCAGCTGTTCAGTCCATTTTTTGTGGTCAGTTTATTCAAGAACTGCAGCTGTAGGCATGAAAGTCAGGGATAATATCGCATATAATTATTGGGTGTATAATATATGGCATAATAACAGATAGTATAATGTCACTTGAAATAACGTTCATATGATATAATTTTCATATGCTTGAAAAACGTATAACCTATAAATATCCTTGACTTTCATTTCATGCTAACAGTTGAGACGTGTAGATAGGATGTCCCATGAGTTTTCAGTTTAAGTCCTAAACCAAAACATCAAGGACAACCAAAAGAGCTCTCTTCTCTCTCCTACATATTTAATAAAATTTTGCTGTGTCCGACAGGGTCCATAATTGATTCTATTGTTTTATACTTACCACCTGTATGTGTACATTATGGATGAAATGAAGATCGAATTGAATTGAATCATTACATAATATGTATCTACCTACCAACATTTCCGTTTCAGCAATCATAACGATTTAGACGAAAAAAGTTCAACGTCCGCCAAATTATAGCTTATCTAACCCAACTTAACTACTCGCATTCAATCTTCGTCACAAATAACAAAAACTAACAACAATAATAAAATTGCCCACGAAGACAATTTGTCTCGATACCTTTGTTCTAACAATTGCGACCAAGAGTGCCTACGTGGACGTGCGATAGAATATGGCGGACCACGGGTCACTCACCCCAAAGCGCCTGACTCGCATGCCATCCCAGGTAAAAATAGCCCCTGTTCCAAGCTATATAGCCTTCGTACACGCAGTGCCCATTTACTTGAAAACAGAGAAATTTGCGTACAGCATTGAAGGAATGGAGGCGTAATAGAGAATGCGTGCGCAAGAGTCACGCACTGACGTTTTGTGCACACCGGATTATTTGCCTGAAAATGCATGTCAGATGTAGATTATGATGGCGTCAGCGAACAGCGAGCTACCATACTTTTATGTTGTTCAATTATATGAGTATGTTTAGCAATTTTCATGTAATATGCTTGGGATGTATAAATCTTTGTGTTTCTTTCCCTAAAAGACCATTTCAGACACTGATCTAAATGGTCCTCTCATGATCTGATCAAGATTACGTCTGGACGTTAAAAGAGACTTTCACCCCTGAGTTTGATTCATTCACCATTTCTTTTCAAGGGTTAGATACGAACTTTCGGCTCCATCCAGCTTTTGCATATATATTTTTAAATATTACGTGTAAAAGTGACTACGAAATCCTATTTACAAGGTTGAAAACTTCATTTCAGTAAAAACGAAAAACATACACACAGTCATGGAATAATGGATATTTTGATTTCCATATTGTCGATTTCATTATATTAATGAATCTAATCATAAGACGACTGGTACTTGCGTTTTGTGCCGCTAATAGAAGATTATTTGTTCAAAATAATATATGTTAAACAGGTATTCGCATGGCGCCTACGCTTCGCATCCCCTGGCAATATATCACTGTTCAAAGTCAAGAGCCTCTCTTTATGCAATCAAGTCGCTAACAATGCAGGCTCAAGGGTCTAACACGATTTATAACTTAGCACTCGCGATGCTGACTCAGAAATCCTTTTATCCTTTTAATTCTTTCAATTCCCTTTTTATTCTAGACCACGTAGGTAGGGTTACCATTTCAAATGATTTAATAATTCCTGACAAAAAGCCGGACATTTGTAAAAAGATTGGGCATTTTACTTTTTAATATTTTTTTTTTTAGTGGCTAGGGGTACTCTTTAAATTTTTCATATTTTCTACAAATGACAAGGCTGGAAATAGTCCGGACGGGGACCAAAAAGTAGGACAAATGCAAACGGATGGTAACCCTACACGAAAGCATAGTAAATCTATTCAATTTTGTTATTTTTGTTACATTTCGCAATGAAACGACAAACTAAGTACTAAGTAATTGGTCACGCAAATGTTGTAAGTGCTAAAATCTTTAGGAATTTGGAGGACGCAAGTTATGTAACGTGGGTGGCGCCCGCGCAGGCGCACATACAGAGAATTATTTAGTTAACGACGTCGTCGTAGAGTTCGTACAGAATTTTAATTTCACACAACCTTGACTTATTTAATTTGAAAACAATGCTGTATTTTATTTATCTGTCTCAAGTTAATTGACACGGATAAGCAGATCATGCGAGAGTGCATAAAGCAGTTTAATTACTAAGTGGTTTATTATAAAGGTTCTGCTATAGGATGTTGATTGTATGTAAGTAAAGCCTAAATTGCAAGATCTATAATTAATCTATTATTAATATTATACATACCTACTAAAATTATAAATTCGAAATTAAATTTCTGTATATTACCTTTCCACGCCTAAAGTAATGAACGGATTTCGATAAAATTTGGCAAGGATAGGATCCTGGGAAAAGACAAAGGCGTCTTTTAGTCCCGGTAGCACGTTCCCGTGGGATAATTTCTGACATTCGCGCGAGCGAAGCCGCGGACAGAAGCTATATAGTAGGATATATTTGATGTAAAATGTCGCAGGCAGAAGCTAGTAAGTATGAAGATTCGATTACAGGCTCCGTCAACAGGAGGTAATAAAAATTTATTAAAAATACTTACACAGAGTTACTGCGTGACATTTCAAAGCTTCCTCATCGGTACCAACAGAGGAGGGAAGGCCGTGCAGGTAATACGAAATTACTTGTAATTAACATACAAAGAGCTTATCATGATCCTCGCCCACCGACACGAACCTTCGGGCTTAATCATCCGTTGATTGAGGTGTATGATGGTACCTACCACTTAGCAGTTACCACACTTGATAGCGTTCAGAGAATGATAGTCATATATCTGCATTGTTGCGTTACCCATGCCTATAATTACTTTGGAGAATATTATCAGATCGGTTGTTGTAATAGGTAAGTGTGCATACAAACGAGCGACACGCGTCAACGGCAGAAGCAACTGCAGCCGTCGACAACGTGCTGCTCTTGTATGTGAGTACGGTGCTCAAATACACGAGCGGCATGTTGTCGACGGCAGCTGCTGACACAGGTTGACGGCAGCCGTCGACACTCGTCGACAGCTGCAGTTGCCTCTGCCTTTGACGCGTGTCGCTCGTGTGTATAAGCACTTCTAAAGCGCTATGTATCATAGTCATTTAAAAACAATTTTTGTAAGTGTAACGAGCTATTTTTGTAAGCGTACCTAGGCATTAACGAAGATAAAAGTGACAAATACGGTCATAATAAGGTTGTATGAAGTAGGATTACAGCTATTTAACATTTTACCGGAGTTAGATCACCTTTATTAAATGCAGGAGGTACGCTTGATGAGTCAGTAGAGAACACCGCAGATAAGATCACGGTACATACATAATAATAAACTTGTAAAATAGATTATACCAACAAGACCTAAGCTTGAACAACACAAAGCATACACGATGATATATTGTGGTTGTAGATCTTATTAGAAAGATAAAAATTTAATATAGGATTAGATGACTATGTATGTGTGGATGATAATATAGTCCAAGATGCGACAGTCACTGCTATGATAAAGCAAAGTGGTATGTCGAAAACGGATGTTCAAGACCGAGACAACAAAGATACAGGGGATACTCATTTAATTTATTTCTAACTAGCTAACCGGACAGACGTAGTCCTGTCAAGATGACAGGACTACGTCTGTCGGGTTTGCGGAGTTCATGCAAAAATCCCATAGAAAAAAGGACCTATAGTATTTCCCGATTTATTCCATAAACATCTTATTCGGACTATTACGAACATTATTGCGATATAGGTCCAGCCGTTTTCAAGTGATGCACTTACCAACGAACAGCATTCCATTTTTATTATATAAATATATATTTTTTTTAACCCTAAATTTTCCTGAACAACGATTCTCTCTCTCTCTCTCACGAAGTTACTCGCCTTGCATAAAATTCTAAAAGTGCCAATTGCCTAATACATATTTCTGGAGTTGTCGGCTCGCCCACAAATAAATTAACTTCGTGCGAGTCGCCTGGAGAAAAAATAATATTATTTAAAATTGACGATTCGGGCGAATACGTTCGTGCAAATCGACTAATATGCCGTACCTACATATTTTCCCTCAACTCTTTGGTCGGCTAATAATCATTGAGCTCAATACTTCACCATCATTCGCATGCCAAAACGGTTCCGGACTAAATAAAGGAAGACGAATGGCTAAACTGACGAGAAATCCATCAGGCCATTAATAAAATAAGCAGCATTGTTCTCCATCGTTATCTTCATCATTATTTATTTTATCCCATACAATGTGCGAGAAGACGGTACATTACTCAATGACTACATCAATAAAGCTTACTGTAATTATGATAATGACACGCAATGTCTTAGAGAACCGGTAGTGCAGCATCACGCATCAAGCCATCGAAGTAGGTGAGGGTCCTCCGGTGACTTCCGAAGTGACACTTAAAGAAAATAATGTATGATAATCGAGGAGTGATTATTGCATTACCGGTTGGACTGGCTTAGACTAATCAGCATAAGGCTGACAATTGATTGAGCATGCAGACGAGGCAGATTACTAACAGGACCACTATTGATAATAAGTGAGCGGAGTATATATTATTGGTTTATTGTTTTCTTTAGTGTGCTTCAGTGTCAGTCTTGATACAAAACTTATCGTTAGTCCTAGATAGTACCAGTTATGCCATTATGAGTCCTAATGGTTTGAAATACATCAACCACGTGAATCATTTCCGACAGCTTCAACTTTTTACCCGTCTATGAAGTTGTTATTTATCCAATTAAAGCTAGACGCGAATAATAAATCATGTACCTAAGTTAGCACTGTTCAATTAACTGAATCTTCGTAATTGTGGAACAATGTGTTGTATGGGGTCCCACGCTTAGTTAATGGTTCTATTTTACTACCACATAATCGATGTCTAGTTCAAGGCATGGTGTTGCTTCTGTGATGTATGTAATGTCTGTAGGTTCCGTTAGATAGCATCAGTATTTATGATTTAAGAACTTGCTTTTTGAAGCATCATCGTGATTCAGTCTCTCAGCAGATCACTTCCGCAACACTTCAGTTAAGCCACATAAAAAAGTTGTTAATTAGTCTAGCTATTAAGATACAGGAAACTGGTCTTAGGTCACGTGGGTCAAGGGCCTTTTTTGCACCATGCGTGCAGACCACAGATACACCTAGATCGTTATCTAGGTACTACTACCAAGAGCACCTACTTCGCGTGCCAAAAATCGCACCAGTTTACGATCGAAAATCATAAGCCGCCACTTTCGCGCTCAGTGCTGCGTACTTCTGGCTGGGTGAGCGTGAGCGAGAGAGCGCGAGCTTGTGACGTCATAGTAGGTAGCCTAAAAGTGGCACGCTTCGTTTTCATACAGTTCGTGATACTTGCGTTATCTAGGTATATCTATATCTGTGGTCTGCACGCATGGTGCAAAAAAAGGCTCTTGACCCACGTGACCTAAGACCAGTTTCCTGATTATGACTATTTTGTTGATCATATCTATAGCCATGTAGTGTAGGCTCCTCCATACGCGGAAGTGCAAACCAATGCAAATAATAGTACCAATGACCTTCCTCACGAAAGGTGACGAACCACATCCAAATTACATCACATTAACAATATTGAATTAAAAACAAAATGCTCGTTGACATACTCATTTGTTTCGCAACGTCGACAATGAGATGTTGAGATTGGTCGTCGCGCACACGTCCGGTACTATACCTAGTCAACTGTTAGTTGGGTTGTGACGCAACTTGGTGCGGCCTTTGATTCGGCATGCTAGCCGCCAGACAGTTTTTGTACGGGATATGGCCAATGTCGATCGCTGTTGGGAAATGACATGTGAACATGTCAATAACAGTGTTGTATGCTTGGCTTTCGAAAACTACAAAGAACCCACATGTTTTGTGCAGACATTGGTATTTTAGAGGGCTGAGTACATGTTATGGGCTAAAATGAGACCATCTTTTATACAGACAGATAGATAAAATTTTGGTTTAGGAAATATCTCTCGAGTCGTCAGTAAATCAGATATAGAAAGAAGTGAGAATTAGGTGCAGTCTTTTTAAACTTTCCGAATAAGGAACATTTATTCCGAAGAAATATTGTATATTTCGTCGCAGAAACACGTGCAGATATAAAAAAAACCGGCCAAGAGCGTGTCGGGCCACGCTCAGTGTAGGGTTCCGTAGTTTCCCGTCCGTCACAATAAGTGTTCCCACGTACAATTCGATAATGCCCGACCCAATGTAATAAGTACCTACAGCGCCATCTCTCGGGGAATTGGGTTACTAATTAATACATAGACGTGCCAGAAGTTTTCGGTGGTAATTTTGGATTGCGAGAACCGATTTTAATAATTCTTTTTTTGTTTGAAAAAAGATACGTTCAGGATAATAAAATATGTAAACGAAGTCAAAAAAAAATGCTTGCATATACGATTATACTACGAACTTAGTCCAGAAATGATTTTGTACAACTTTTTGTCTTTTTTATACAAAAACTGTTGTTTCTATCAAGTTCAAAATAATTTTCCTAGAAAGTCCTTATAAAGTTCTACTATTCAGATTTTTTTCATATTTTCTAAACTTATGGTTCAAAAGTTAGAGGGGGGGGGACACATTGTTTTTTACTTTTGGAGCGATTATTTCCGAAATTATTGACATTATCAAAAAATGATTTGAGTAAACCCCTATTCATTTTTAAATACCTTTCCAACAATATATCACACGTTAGGGTTGAAATTAAAAAAAAAATCACTTCCCACTTTACCTAATAAAACATTTTTTTCCAATTTTTATTTTACCACTTTGTCGGCGTGATTGATATACATATTGGTACCAAATTTCAGCTTTCTAGTGCTAACGGTCACAGAGATTAAGCGAGGACGGACAGACGGACGGACGGACGAACAGACAGACATGGCGAAACTATAAGGGTTCCTAGTTGACTACGGAACCCTAAAAAGACAAAATCCAATACCTAACCGCACTGTCTTTTGTTTCAGATCATCATGAAGCATGAACACTGAATGACCATGTGTAAGCTCAAGAAACCAGAACACGACATAACATTGGAATGACACTGGTAAGTGCCATCAATATCCTACGCATTGAATATGAAAATCAACTGCCACGCTGCCCTCATGATTGGAATTTTAAATCCGAATAACGATTGCGTCTTGATTTCTTTTTGTTGTGTTTATGGCCTTATATCCATGTAAAAGGACTAGACTTTTGTGACGGAGGAAATAGACCTATCCCAACCCAACGGGTTGGGAATAATAGAAAACGCTTAGTTACTTATGTAAGTATCTTTAAAAAGACTGATGACCATCCTGTCCGGAGATACATTCTCCGGTAGACACAGAAATTTATTTTTTAATCTAATTAATTTTAATAAATAGCTCAAACCCATAGTGAATTCATACACAGACACAATAGAGGCCTACAATGTCGCAGTCGGCGCTGGGCCTCGGCGGGGAGAGGAGGTACTCCGTGCCGTCCAACCCGCTGATGCACGACCACCGCGGCATGCACTCGGAGGATCTGCACGCGTGGTCAATTTACAGGTGAATATTATATTATTACTTACACTTTATTAGGGTCTGTGGCTGGAGAAAAGGGGTCTTCCAAACAAGGAGAGAAGAAGACAGCAGCTGCGTTTTTGTGGCCGTGTAAGAGATGAGTGATGAAAAACCACCTAATGTTTTGACATTCTGAGGGGCTAACTTCAAGAGGGCTTATAAGACACATCTGCGTTCTATATATCACATCAAAGGGGTCTCTCCCTTGCTTGAGATGCTTGTTTCCATTCCTGCCCTGTCTTCGTATATAATATTTGAATAACAGTGCGTCATTTGCGGATCGTCTAGCTTCAGAACATTTTTATCCAGCAGCTAAAGATGCTGCATATAGAAGAAGTTACACTTGGGAAAGTTTGATTTTGTGTGAAAATTACACTTCAATTTGGAGTAATATATTAATTTTCCAACCCTACAGGGGGGCAACTCAATACAGAGTTAATCGCAATACGATTTGACCGTCGGGCGTGAGAATCATGACGGTAACACAGATCCCGCGTATGATAAGGCTTTGTTATTAAAAGAGCGTAAAATAAAAATTGTTTTTGTCATGTTTTAGGCAAAACCTGAACTCTGACTTTACCGACAGTGCGTTGGGAAGTACGGACAAGAGTCCCCTGCCATATGGGAACTTTCAGCTTAGGGATACCACCGTGCAGTCCATACTGTCGCATCCTCGATATGGACCCAAGTAAGTGTACCTACCTACTGTTATTTATGTTTTGGTTAAAGGCTTCTTACAAACGATTTTTAATGACTGCTTAGAGATGATACTGTAAAAAAAATCCTTCAGGCTATGTTTTAACTTTGCAGTGGACGTTGTTCGGCTAATATGATGCTGATGATGATGATTTTCGAGCTTAGTGGTTTTGTCATTTAGGTTCAGGGATTGTTTGCAATGATCTGAGAAACGTTACCATCATGTGAACGGCTACCGTTTAGCTTAGAATTAACAAGCAGTCAATTCATGTTATTTAGAATTCTAGAACACGCATTGCACGCGGCATTGTTTAACAATTAAAATTTCCATTAAAAACATAACTCATAAAAACTGATTGTAACACAAAGTACCTACTAGGTACTAACAAACTTTATTACATAATCGGCCTCGCTGTTAATGAAATTTATGTCACGGTGTTTACCTTACCTTGTCCTACAGCAAACCTTACATTTTGTCACCAGATCGGCTCTCGGCTCCAATATGTACACGTACCTGAAGTTCGGGCTACCTCGGGTGTTTCCGCCGAATCATAACGGATCCCAGCGTTCGGGCACGCCTAAACCGAAGACTTCTATTGGGAGTGGCATGAAACCTGTGCCCAGGTAAATATTGTAGATGCTGCAATGTTTATTCCACATTCTTTCTTCTACCAGTTTCCTAAGATTAAGAACCAGAATTGAGGTGAACCAGCACAATAATTGCGTAACACACACAAGTTGAATAATTTGAAAGGATATTGCTAATCCATTGCTTCATATGTTCGAAAAATTTGTCTGCTCAACAACGTAAATAACGCAATGAATGTTGTTGATCTGTCATAATGAAAGCTAGCAATTACCCCGAAGGCCCTTATGAATCTTTACAGTAGTAGTTAAGGTAGGTTCCAATGATACCTAAGAACCTTCTATTGAATCACTGAGAAAATTAGTGAAGGACTCTGCTGAATGCAAAAAAATAGCACACGTTTTTTTGATGCTTGTTCTTTTCAAAATGCAACAAGACAGATAATGATTTACCTACCTAAACACTAGGCAGTGTGGGTATAGTAGGCAGTGACAAGTTGCCAGCTTATCGGATAGGACATCAATGACCTGCTAACAAACACAATGGAACCACGACTGTTCTAACTTTTCATACACATTTGTTTTTCAATATAATTAGGCATGTAGATGTCATAATTCTTTGTCAAACAAACAATTTATTATGATATATTATGAAATCTGTGTAGATTCCAAATGGCATAATCTACGTCTTGTTACATTTATTTTCATCTTTTTGCATTTCTTAACAGGATCCAAAGGCAAAGTCGAGGTATGCGCGAGACCTCATCAGGTTACGACAGTTCAGACAACGAGACGACCACAAACTACAAATACAGTCGGAAGTATCGCTCTGACCCGGATTTTAGGATGCAGAACGTACATCCTTCTCTGCAGGTATATACTTTCTACGAAAACACGTTTGATGAACCAAGAACATGTTTTATTTCTCTGGCTAAACGTTGATCTGAGTCAAAATTCTGTTATTTCATTTATTACTCCGAACACACTGGCAATTTTACTTTTGTCACAAGGTCTGTTGCTCTTACCCTAGGTGGTATATACATATACCAACTGTTACTATGTAGGTACTTATTAACGGGTGGATCCCAACCCAGTACAATACCTACTTTTCCCATAGGTACTTGTATCTTTAATATTTCTAATGTTTTCTGGCTTCTCTGATCTTCAATTGTCTTCCAGCCAAATACTGGGGTACCATTAGTCGCGATGCAGCAAGCTGGTATTCGAGGCGACGGTCAGTGGACGAACTCCCGAAACAAATCAGTCAGTGAAGCCAACCTGCTGGGCATAGATGCGCGGCCACAACGCACTCATTATAGCCATAGAAGAAACAGCGTCGCTGATTATGTTCCTGATGGAGACCACCAAAGGTAAGTTCTACGGAGTATGCGGTAGATGTAAGCTGACTATGACGATGCATTCTAAAAGACAGGCTTAGTACGTATACATATTGGATTGCTGGCTGGTTATCCAGTTAGTGGTTACAACAGTGCTAGACTGACAGAGCTTTTTGTACGAGAGTTGCTGGCAGCTACTAGTTTTCAACTTCTAGATTTGTTGAAGCTGTCTTGTAAGTAGCAAACGTCAAATATCTGATGTACCTATATGTATGTTATACCCTTGTCGAATCATCGCCACATATCTGAATGAGTGAGAGACAGACTTCGTGATCCTGATTTCAAAATAAAACGTCCTTATTTGACTTTGTTTCAGCTACCTAATGTCACCTTCCCACCTGGGCGGTCGTATGTCGAAGGCAGGCAGCCACATGTCCATCGCACAGTCCAGGAAACATTCCACGCTAAGACCGGGAGACCATCTAGACGGATACACGCATTCCGCGTATATCTACCCTAATTATTATGTGAGTACCTACTTTTGCCGCCAGCTGATAGCCCACATTCTATACAAATTAAAATTACATTTCTGTTTTTGAATTTTTATTCGCCTTTCAAACCATTGGTAGCATTGGTTTCAAAATTGGTACTGCATAAAGTTCCCCATTTAAAATCAGGAGGCAATAATTTCTGAAAATCTAATTTTGCTTTGCAGGTAAACAGTTTAGAAATAACAGCCCCCGAGAACAAGTCAACGTTGCTGGTGTCCGGGCTGAGCTTTGAAGTGAAGTCAGGAGAAATATTAGCTGTTCTCGCGACTTCGCACCACGAGGCCACTGGTCTACTGGATGTTTTAGCTGGAGTGCGAAAGGTTTGCAGCGATTTTCACTTATACATCATGTCTTAATATGTAGGTAGACGACTATCAAACATATGAATGTGGTTTAGAATTAGAAACATCTTACATGAGGAAGATAAAACCGTACCTACCTAGTTACATAAACTAAGTAGATCATTGCGATGAGTAAGAGAGAGAGAGATGTGGAATTATAAAGATGAATAGCACCTTCTCTTTTTCGCACCGGAATTGTGATAGCTTCGATACTTCATAGTAGGTACCAATTGTAATCACACATTCTATCTTTTCATCCAGAAACTGACAGGCGACATAGTCCTGAACGGGCAGCCGGTCGCCTCCTCAACTCTTCGAAAGGTGGCCGCATACGTTCGTAAGGACACATCACTGTGTGCCGCCATGACAGTTGACCACACTCTGAGGTTCCACGCCGCGCTGAGAAGACCAAGAAACAACGGACAGGTCAAGATGGATGATAGGGATCGGGTAAGTCGTGTTTGTACTCCTAATTCAAATCAGAAATCAAATAGATTTTCTTCGAGATTCCCCGATACATGCAAATCTTGCATCTAAGATTCATAAATATTAGCTGCGTCTTTGCCTACTTTTTACAGACAAGTATCATGCTCAACATATAGATAGATGTTTAGTATAATACCTGTAGGACTCGTTTTGGGAGACAAGAGAAGACACTTGTCTCCCAAAACGGGTCCTGTGACTTCTTGAGTAAAGTCTCTCAAGAAATAAATGAAGTTACGGATAAAGGTACACAATGTTGTTTCAAAACTATCACACCGCACAATCGCAGCCTTCATATCATAAAAACTTATGAACCATTCCAGATAAACCTGCTAATAGAAGAACTTGGACTGGAACAAGTCCGGGACACAAACGTAGGACGCCTCACTCGCTCCGAAATTCGTCGCCTCAACGTAGCATGTCAGCTCCTGCTGGACATGGCCATATTAATCCTGGACCAGCCCACGAAGGAGATGGACATATTTGACACTTTCTTCCTGGTGGAGTATTTGAGGAATTGGGCCAGTACAGGCAGAGTTGTCATCATGTCGCTACATCCACCAACTTATGAGATTTTTGCTATGCTTACTAAGGTGGGTTAATGAATGGATTCGGGTGTTTTGTCCGTTTTTTTTCCTGAGCCAAATTGGGCTCAAAAATATTTTTTCTTCTATTTCATGTTCTCCTTGGTGTTCTAGGTGGTGTTAATATCAGCCGGTAGAACAATGTTTAGCGGGTACAGAAGGGATATGTTGCCATATTTTGCCTCCATCGATTATCCCTGCCCAGCTTTCAAGAACCCCTCGGATTATTACCGTAAGTAGTGAATTTCATACACTTCCACTTCAAATTAGACTTTACTAACTTCTTCAGAATTTTCATTTAATTCGCTTAAATTGCTCGAGGTTGTAATTTGCTGATAAATCTATGGATCTAATTAGAGGTGTTCTTCTTGTCAACTGTTTGTGAAAGGGCTCTGGAGTTTAGGCATTTCGATAGACTATGGACCCCTCTTGACCTTCCACCCTATTTCTGTTTTGTTGCTCCTGGCCAGCTTTAGCCATCCTTTTACCAAAGGGCTGAGCCACTACACTAAATCTACCTTTCTTCATGTTAACCTGGTAGCGGGATCGATGTTAGGTTCACCATAGCAGCGCTTGCTAACTTGTTCATCCCCTATCTGACGGCTGGATGTACCATACTGAGATAAGACTTTCATCCTAATACTAATACCCTCGCGCACTTACAGTGGACCTGGTAACTCTAGACGACCTGTCAGCCGCAGCGATGTTAGAGTCGTCGGGTCGTATCTCCGCGCTCGCCAACGTGTTCGCGGGCGCGCACGCGGCGCCCGACCCGCCACCGCCCGTGCCGCTGCCGGCTCCACTGACCAGGCCTAATGTGTTCGTGCAGGCCGGGGCGCTTATTGAGTGAGTATATAGTGGTATGGACTTGTTTCAAGGGATAATGCGTGACTACGCAATAGCTTTTTGGAACGATAGGTAATATATAAGAGTTTGAGCGTGTTTTCAGAAGAATTTGATCGTGCAATACCTACGTATGGAAATGCACGAACACGAACGATCCATCCACAAGGTTTTAAGGGAGCTCGTACACTATAATACGTAGGAATGAGTTGTGCTAAATGCACGTATAGTTTTGACGTCGAAAAACAATCCGTATTACTTATTGTTAAAATATGTTGCGTTATCGTGAATAGTAGGGTGAACGTACCAATCCCAAACCAGTTAAGAAGATATTTTGACTTTAATTAACTGTCATTTTAACAGATTTTGACGGAAGACCTTAGTTCTATGTTATTTTTAAAGTTTGCTTAAAGACAAAATTAGGATTAAAAATCATTGCAGCATAAGTATTTAGGAATTGCTGTAATCCTAAAAATTGGACTGTTCCTTAGTTGGACCAACACCTACCCGGTTATTGACCAAGATTGAGCCAGTAATTGACCAACGTATTAACTTATACATGAATAAAATAAAAGGCCATTTATTAAATTTTAAAATCAACGTTTATTGAGATCTAACTTTTGTACAGACGCCAGCACATCAAGCTACCCGAAAGTATCAAATTTTCCCAATCAACTTTGAACCTTATGCTTTAGCAATAAAGTTGAAAATCTATTAAAGAAATTTGGAAAATTAGAATCCAACAGGTTTTCCTAGTTTTTCCAGTCACTTGAATTTCTTCCATTGCTTTTTAATATCTTCTTGGTTATACTTGATTTTTTTTTTTCTTGGGTGACATTTCGTGGCTAAAACAAAGTAATCATTATTTGAAGTTAAGTAAGTATTCTAAAATAAAATCTTCCATAGAAAAGGTAAACATGAAAGGTTCACTCTTTACACCCTGAACAAGTACTATATTGAAAAAAAAATCAAGTCAATTTTAGCAGAACGCCTAAAATATACAATGTCTGGTCAACTCCATGAACACTATGAATGTACCTATCCCAAACCACTGGTCAACTACTGGAATATGTTAATTAAAATCGTCAATTTTGTATTGTTCATCAATATAATCAAAGGGAATTGTTGAAAGATCAATAATAATGACAAAAAACGCAAGTTTAAGAAATAACCAGTAGTAAACCATATGGTCAACTATAGGCAACCTATACAACATGCGTTCCAGTAGTTAACCAGTCTCAGAAACCTATTAAAAACAAAAAAATTGTTCAAATTTATATCTGCAATCATTACACTGATAAATATATTAACTATATTTCTCAAAACATTTACAATTTACTTAAAAAATACTACATTTTAAATGGATTGAACTTTACCTTTCATTGAGCGCTCCTTATAGCAATGGCGGCCATACGGCGAGTGAACAAGACACGTAGCCACAAAAATTAAAAAGAAAGCTATATTTTTTTATTAATTCACCTGAAATTCACAGTAGTAGATTCTCAAAGATGTAATAAGGTAACCTAGATTTAAAAAACCTATAGATACTGGCGCGAATTCTTAAAATGTTGACTTTTTGACGCAAATGGTCAACTACAGGCGACTGGTTTGGGACTGGTACGTCCACCCTAAATATGAAATGCACACTTGGGACTGCTATATCGATGAAATACTGAAGCTAAATTGGACCACACCCAGTTTTTCAATCATATTATTTTCTTTATCTACAGAAAGAGCCTGTTGTTCACACAATCGACGACAGTCTCGAACGTGATAACTCGAGTTCTCCTAGCGGCTGTCATGTCAATGATTACGGGCACCGTTTTCTGGGACCTGCCGGCTACGGATCCTAAGGTAAAATTATCTTAAAATTTTCATCTGTTTTTTTGCCATATCGTCTTTTTTGTGTTACCTACGTGATGGATGGGCTACGGATAAACTCCTGGAATTATACAAATGGAAGGTTTGATTATCATCGATACTGGACCGGTTTATCCAATCCAGGCATAAATGTGGAAATTTTGGGACTTGTTTGCGGTCTCCACTCAAGAAGTCGCCAGCTCCAACAATCATCGATACTTCATCAGATTTGGCCTACCCAGACCCACTTCACCTTAGTGAATCCGCTAGTATTTAAACTGCCCAAGCATTTTCCATCAGACATCAGTTCTTTCTAAGCTTGACTTCACTTGTTCACTAATTTTGTTTTTCCACAGCTAACACAAAACGACAGGGTAGGCTTCCACTACACAGTAATGTGCCTCACTGTGTGGCCGATACTTCTATGGTTGAGTGCAAGAGAAGCGAGCTCGATGCGACATCATGTGGAGAGGGACATTGCTGTGGGGCTGTACTCCAGAACTGTATTCATATTGTTCGATGTAAGTATCAGGTACCTACTTCTTTTTCTGATCGCATCGATGGCAGGTTCACGAAAAAACGTTCACCATGCATATCGCTCGTTAGTGGAACTACGAGTAACAGCCGGAGCCAATCCGATAGGTAAATGCAAACTCTTGCTTAGTAGTCTTCAAGTCCCGAGTAAATCGGTTATTTCTGGGCAAGCGCAAGTAGGTACCTTACACAACCGCCTGGCGGCAATCCGTTGCATGTTTGCCTGTTTATACGGTAACCTCTTTCGGTGCTAGTATTCATAGCCTAGTTGTAAGTCAAGGTCAACAATGTCGATGAGGCTTCTCGCAATTTGGCGATCTCTGAAACTTAATGATCTGTGTCGTTATGCTGCGCTTGCTAGTCCATGCGTGCGCTTGCATTACCACGCTGGAAACAACTGAAAATAGTAGTTGCTTCTTTCTATAGACTTCCAAAAAGGTGCCCCAAAGTATTTAATGAGTTAATGCTGTTTGTTTTCCAGCAATTTCTGGAGCTATGGTCGGCGGGAGTGACGTGGCTGGCGTACTTAGTGCCGAGCTACGCCATGAGCGGGCTGTACGCGCAGTCGCCGGCGTCCTTCGACGGATTTTATTTATACTTAGGTATGTTTTAACGGCTTATGTCCAGGAGCATATCCTGCTGCAACAGCTAAATGATTGTTTGCTGAACAAAGAAGTGTGACAAGGGCAGGTTTTCCTTAGCCCCGTTAACGCCACATTTTAGAATTAAGCACACACTACCAGACTGTAAACGGATTTTATCCGACCCATATTTTCATCCGTCTTATCTTCTACCGATACCTAGTGTTTAAGTGTTTAATCCACTACACTGAGATAGGTATGTACCTACTAATGTCTTTACCAGAAAACATTTTCTCTCAAATATTTTCTGCTAATTACAATCTCACCAGTCAATCTTTTATTTCAGGTTACATGGTGCTCTATCTAATAAGTATACAAATGTTATGTCGAGCGACGATATTCCTTGTGCCAATGGAGAAGACTGCGGCAGTCATGTCAGGGGTCTGTCTACTACTGAGCACCCTCGTCAACGGCGTGATGATACACGAACGGGACCTGCCTTACTACGTCACGTGGCTGCAGTACGTGTCGCCATCTAGGTGGACCTTGCCGGAACTATTGGGAAGGGAACTTAGTGAGGTGGCTTTGAGGAACAGTATTAGTAAGGATGTTCGGTGTCCCAATAAACAGGTGAGATTTATTTTGTGCATTTTATTTGTTGTTTTAAAGTATTGGCGTAACCGTTTTAATTAAAGAAATTCATGATAAAAAAATTGATACATATGGATACTTATGTAGATATATTAGTAAGTGACTAAATCAGTAAGGCTACTGGCCCGTAAGGCCGGCCGCAAACGTCAACGGAATTCAGATTCGAAGACCCCGAACGCACGCATTTCATACAAAATGTTCTCTTCAGCGCACACGTTCTTATATTTTCCGTTCGGAAACCCTGACGGAAAATATAAGAACGTGTGCACTAAAGAGAACATTTTGTATGAAATGCGTGCATTCGGGGTCTCCGAATCTGAATTCCGAAACTGAATTCCGAGTCAGGAAACCGGACGTATGCGGCCCGCCTAATAAGACAATGTTATTTGGGTTGGAAACAATTCTCAGTTCGAGAAAAAACATTAAAGTTTTTCTTTGAAGGTTAAAAACATTAATCAATTGGGGTTGTCCCAAAAAACGTAACATTATTGTTGCGGTTGCGGGACGGTGTCCCTAAACGATGCCATGATTCCATAGACAAGCTCCCTCAGAATTTTGAGAAGACTTTGTTAAACATTTTATTTTCTTCTTACAGATACCCAGATACCAAGACATAATAGTACAATCGCCGTGCCCTCCTCCGAACGGAACACAAGTACTCTCCAACTACGAGTACCTTCGATCCAACCACCTCTGGGAGTGGAGCGAAGAAACTTTCCTCATCTCTCTGGCTATATTCTACGCAGTGTTTGCGTTTATAGGTCTAGTGGCGTTTGTTGCTGACTGTACTAAGTACACTAAGAGAAAAGACCGCGCGTCGAGGAGAGGACATAAGATTAGCGTTAATACTCCTTGAATTACATGAGACTGGTGTTTGATTTTATGTGAGACTATCTGCCGGTTCCTAAAAGAATTTTGAGCAAAGATTTAAATCGTTAGATTTGCCCTCACCGTACCAAGTCCCAAGAAAAAGTGTCCATACTGAGAAGAGCGAGCTCACACAATAATAATGGCGAATCCATGACTATCAAGTCTCTGCGACATTGTGTGTGTCGGAGGTGTTAAAACGAAACGCAACCATCTTTTGACGCGGGAGGGCGAATCTACGATTACAAAAAGTATATCTGCTAGAAAATTGTCTGTTGGCTATTGTTATTGGTTGATCAACCAGGTAAGCTGGCATAAGATTCCATAGCAGATTTACAAGAATAAGCTTTTAGAAACTGGGGTTGCGATTAAGAAACGGTAAGCCAATTTTGGTCCTTATGGTCTAATATGATGTGACTTATTTGGAATTATTATTATTACTAGAGAAATCTTCCAGATTAGTATTTTAATAAAGATTATGAAATAAAAATATTATAATGATCTACGGTTATTGCTCAATCTTAGGGCGATTGTTAGCTAAATATATTTGAATGATTTGTAATAAGGAAAATAAAAGTCGAACAATGTACAAACGTATGAATTGTCATAATAAAATTATATAATTAGGAGTAATTTCGACTTGAGAGTTGAATAAAAAGGCTGACTGTAGGTCTTCCGTCCATATAGGTTTATCTACAATTTTATGGATTTATTCTGTTTATATTCTACAATTAATAGTTTGTTCTAATGGGGTGAATAGGACCTAAGTGGTCACAAGTTCGGAGTTTGTGATATGTTCAATCTTGACTAGTTTAAACTTTAAACATTAACCCCCTTACTAATAAACGTATTAAATGAGATGAATAGTTACACACCGATTTCTCTCTTTCAGTCGTCAGTAATTTGACTTTCGAAAGAAGAAGACAAAGCGTTGTGTAACTATACAGACGCTATACAACGTTTATTAGTAAGGGGGTTAAAGTATCATACGCCTTGAAACTGTAGGGTAGGGACTCGTTGCACTACTCCACCATTAGGTATACCTACCTAACCAACTGTCATTCGTGAAAATGTGACAGTTTCTCGCGAATGACATTTTGCTGATTTTATTGGTGGAGTAGGTAAGTAGGTACCCCTATAGAATGCCGCGCGGTTTTGTACGCTTCCAGACCAGGAATTTCTCTTGTTTTTGTGTACCGTTTCTATTCATCCCATTACCTTAAAAATGTTTATCAATTTTATATTTCCCTACATTTCATTGTAGAAGTGTGGACATCTATCTCTTTGATACTTAATCGCTTTCTCTTCTCTACCTCTTTATTAGTAGAAAAGTAAAATAAGCAGCAAATACTGGCAATACCACCAGTTATTTTTCATATATGGCAATGTTGCTATACAGCCCTGTACATAGAGTAGCTTTAGAAACTCATGCATAGTAAATACATACCTAGTTAAATTTTTATTCATTTAGATATCAAGAAACAGGAAGGTCAAAAATCTCTGTGCATCTTATTATAAGAGAAATGTAGGATGAATGCAGACATACCCGTTGCAGCAAGAATGTTGGAGTTTCTACACGAAGCAAGTAGGTTCTTCTCGTACATCATATATCGAAAAAAAGTTTAATTATGAATATTAGTTACTAATAACATTAGCCAACCCCACTGATACATGTTACCCCGGTTCATTAAAAAAGAAAAAATTAAAGTTTTTGTATTCAAAGAAATCGTTCGAGAAAATGTAGCTAATTTTATTAACTTTTAAGTGATTGTAGACATTTTGTTCAACGAGGTCTTAATTTAAGCCCTTTTTGTCAAACTAGTTTTAAAGTGAAGCCATATCACTTAATTTTAAATATTATATTTAAGTTACCTTAGCGTCAAAACTATACATAATGTAATAATAAATAATAGTAATTTAACGATTTTATTAGTTTTATTTCATGATCATCTGTTCCATAAACGAAATAGGTACCTATTACAAAAAATATATAACAATGATTTAAAATAATTTTATAAATGATATAAAAATAATAAATTATTTTAATTGAACACTACATATTTTGTAACAAAACTTACATAATACTAGATATTTCTGTACAATTCATATTTAACGTAACGCAATTTTGATTAACGACATCATAATTAACGGATTAGAGGACACATGATTGAAAAATATTGAAGTTGTCTCTTCTCTTAGAAATATATCGATGATTACATATGCCAGGCTTTCTAGCAAAACTAACGTACTCTCCCTAAAATATTTCCTTTTTCGCTTTGCCCATTAAATCTAAGCTTAATGATACCAACAAAATTTTACTAAAACTTTAGATAAGCAAAAGCCTGAGGTTACATTGATTTTAAATATTTCTACAATACTTATAATAATTTATTAGTATGACGAGGTAGGTAAACTTACTGCAATATTGGTCCAAAACTCTTAATCATTTATATTTTTATGCACTTTCGGTTTTCATATGAAACAGCTCGTGGTATCGCTTACAAATCTCGCAGACACAGGGTAATATTTTATGTTGGAAAAATTTTCTCTTCTTTTCCTTACCACCGGTATTTGTGCACTTGTCGTGTTCGATGTAACGGCTTCCTATAACAGTCTTGGACGCATCAGTACTATCTTCTAGACGGTAGGTGTACGGTTTTTCTGTGCTGTCCGTCGATCTAGAAAGTTACATATGGATTAGTTTGTCAGTCAACCTACTTCTTCAATCTGAAAATTCATACTATTGTATTTAAATTTGAAAATTGTACCTTCTAAATACAACCTAAAGTTACAGTACCACTCGGCAATCCTATGATTATCAAATTACAATTAAATATTGTTGCTACAGCTCAACAATACTCCTATTATAATTGCAATACTACTCAACAGTTGCACTACAACTCAAGAATTCCCCCTACTACAATCTGTCAAATTTCTTTAATCGATTTTCAACTTTATCACTGAAGCATAAGGTTCAAAGTTGATTGGGAAAATGTGACAGTTTTGGGTAGGTTGATGTGCTGGCATCTGTACTAACAACATTGAATTACCTTTTAATAGTCAAAATAGTATTGTAAACTAAAATAACACAATTGCACTACAATCCTACAGTTGCACTATTACTCAGATTTCTTCCTACCATCAAACTCAAACTCAAAGCATTTATTTCAATTAAACCATATACAGGCACTTTTGAATTGTCAAAATTAAATAGTCGGTCTGTTAGTCAGAAAGTTGAAGCTAGTAGCCCATTCTAAAACGTAGATCTCTATGGAGAAGAACGGGCAAGAAGCTCCATGAACACTCTTTTAAATCAAGATATTACAAAATCCTGGGTACATTATTCTTGTTGCTTTTCTACATGTGAGAACAATGTAAAAAAAAAAAACACAAATGAAGAAACATTTCAAATTATAAGATTTAATTAATTTTTTTCGAACGTACATAATGTTTTCATATCTTTATATTGACAAGGAAACGCCATGATGTTAATTTTTTTAAACAGTTCCCTTAATGATTCGCGTCTGCTGAGCTGTAGATGGCTCTGACAGCCCTCTTTTGCAGAATGAAGATAGGATCAATATCTGCAGCCCGTCCCCACAACAAAATACCGTAAAACATGATGCTATGAAAGTAACTTAAATAGACCAGTGCACGTCTATTAATTGGTGGATTTTCCAAACAGCGTAAAAGGCTGAACTTAGCCGCCCTGCAAGTGATGTTAAATGCGGACCCCACTGCAGCTTTGATCAAGCGTGATCCCCAGGAAAACCGTATTTTCGACGAATTTAAGTATTTCCTTATTCAATACAACGTGACATTCACTACTTCTAACATTCGGTAAAGCGAGTTTAATGCATTTATAATACATCGTACTCACAAGGCTGCACTACTACTCAATTATCCTCCTATTATTGCACTCTCAACAGTTGCACTACATCTCAACAATCCTCCTATTATTGCACTATAACTCAACAGTTGCACTACAACTCAACAATCCTCCTATTATTGTACTATAACTTAATAATTGCACTACAACTCAACTGTAACTCAACAGTTGCACTAACAACTCAATAATCCTCCTATTATTGCACTATTATTCAATAGTTGCACTACAACTCAACAATCCTCCTATTATTGCACTTATACTCATCAGTTGCACTAAAACTCAACAATTCTCCTATTATTGCATTAATATTGATCAGTTGCACAACTCAACACTCTTCCTATTATTGCACTAATACTCAACAGTTGCACAACTCAACAATCTTCCTATTATTGCACTTATACTCAACATTTGCACTACATCTCAACAATCCTCCTATTATTGCACTATTATTTAACAGTTGCACTAAAACTCCTACTATTGCACTACAATGCGACAATTCTACCACGATCCTACCCTTCACCACCTGTCATCGATTTCGGAATCGTGGCCCGAGCTTTGGTCGGTTTTCCAGGGTTGTGTGTGTATGTTGTAGACACAGAACTCAGGACGCCGTAACGGAAATCTTGGTAGCTTGCGCCGTGGCGGAGGAATGCATGTCTTTGGCCTAAGAAAAAAAATACGGCTTGTTGAGCTATTTTTATTGCTGTAATTGAAGTAAAAAACGATGGATGGACTGTGTGAAAGATGATATGGCTAATAAGTATTGATGAAGAAGACATGTTGCGTCGTCCCCAACAAGAAAATGATGATTTGAATCTAGGTAGATATCAAGTTTTGGAACAACAAACTCAATGTCAAACATCATACAGTTCAGATTCTGTTGCAACCAAAAATATTTAGACATCTTTTACAAATGTTCACTAAAAAAACATCTTAGGATACGCGACGCTAAAATAAATAGCTAAGTCAGTGGCGATGGCGAGGTGGAACGTAAATTATGTGGATTATTTGTTGGAGTAGCTTATTTTTACTGAAATGTAAAGTTTATCAAATTCCTTGATTCTTTGCCAAATTGAAATTTGGACTTTGCCCAACGTGCAGTTTGTGGGAACAATATCGTTGACTTCTGTTGATTTTTAAATACTCTGATTTAACAGCTTACTTTATAGCATAGGTACCTACATATTTATACAGGGTGAAATTAAATTCATGGGCATCCTTTTAAGGGGTCATTGTACTCATCATTATGAACAACTTTTATTATGGGACTAAACCTAAAATCGCGAAAATAAATCAGCAGTTCCTTGTATTTATGTTCACATAACTCGTCAAAATGTAGGGAAGAGCTGATTTTTTTTTCGCGATTTCAGGTTTGGTACCATAGTAAAAGTTGTTCATAATGATGATTACAATGACCCCTTAAAAGGATGCCCATGAATTCAATTTCACCCTGTATATACAACGCTACAAGAGTCTTTTGGGGCGTAGCCAAAATCGAAACTAAAGCGGCCATCTTGTTATAATTTCACAAATGTTTACCAACAACACCCCCTGTTATCGTTATTGAGGCGCCAAAAGATCCTTGTAGCACTCCAGAGTGATTTTGTTTTTGTTAATCTGTTCATACAAACAACATACTTGGGACACTGGCAGAAGCTACTGCATTTTACGGTGTTCGGCGTCAAGTTGCAACTGCAACATGACCTTGAATCGCTTGATTCTGACCGTGACCTTGACCTCAACCTCGTCAATGATGGAGCCCTTCCAGTTTTGCACATGTTTCTGGAAATTATAATTTCAATGAGTACACAGTACATACCTTTAATGAAACGCGGTACCTACTGTAAAGTCGACCTCGTAATTGTATCACCCTAAGATTGAATAACTGCTTGCACGTCATAAATCGACGTCTATTTGCCTGTGCGACAGTTTGGTTTCAACCTTAGTAAATTTTCAATTATGTGGGTATTGCTGTCAAAATCGGTAAAGCAATTAATTAGGTAAGACATCGACTATACTTAAACATTATTTCTTTACCATTTTTATGACAATGAGCCTACCGCAATCACGGTCAGATATTTTGCCTTTAGCCATTTACTGGTTACAGACGCCCGCGCCAGGACATCAAGCTACTACAATCTGTCAAATTTCTTTAATAGATTTTCAACTTTATCGCTAAAACATAAGGTTCAAAGTTTATTGGGAAAATTTGACATTTCGGGTAGCTTGATGTGCTGGCATCTGTACCTTTTACACTGAAATGACAGCCATGAGGTCTTATAGCCAAAAAGAGATAGACATGTAAGTACCTAAAGTGAAAGATGGTTAATAGTGTTAGGGAAATATTTAATCGATCCTCTAAAAACTTAATGATGCAATTTTTTTTTTAATAAAAGTGACTCCTTTTACCTTAGCTATTTAATATTTTGAGGGTCCAAAATAGGATTGATTTGAGGTTCACAAAGAGATATTAATTATTTCCTTTATTTCATTATTTACATATGTATAAATTATATTTTTAAATATTAGGATATAAAAACATTTAAAAATAGTAGCCCACCGGTATCGGGAACAGGGTCCAAGCTACCGGCGGATTGCCTAACTATATTACCTATTAATGTTATAATTATGTATTTATTAAAAAGCGTAATGGGAAATAATTGAGGCTCAGTTAAATACATGACATGATGTTCTAGCTCACCTATGGTACCTCGCAGTATGGCAGACCTGCTGCTGCTGCACCGGTGATTGTCTCTTAAGCTCTTCCTGCCGTTGCGGGGAACAATGACAATGACAAAGACAGTTCCACACCTCATCTATACGCACTTTCGTTGCTATCTCGATTTTAGGGGACAGAATACCCTGAAAAAGAATTTTTTTCTAATGAAATATTTGACAAACAAGATATTTATTGTGCATGCAAATGGTTATACGATTGCTAATTGCAGGGATTGTTTTCTTTTGCTATATGCAGTGGATTTATTTGCTTTTTTGGGAAAGCAGTTAGGTTTCAGGGATACATTGCTTCCCTGAAATATTTGTGTAATGGTAGGGGAGCCCAGAGGGTTTTTGAGCAAGCATATTCAGGGCGAGAAGTTGATAGCTGAGTAGGTCTGGCATGAGGAGAGAACACCGAAAATATATTTAAAAAGTTTCTGATAGGAGACCCCTGGTCAGTAGACCACTTTCAGATTTCAAAAAAGGGCCGAAATTAAAGTGATCTTCAGAGGCGTTGGTTTTGGCATGATCGGGTCTGGCCTAACCTATAATGACTTAAATAGGCAAATCTGACGGCGAAATTGTGGGCTTTCCCCAAATCTGACGACTTTGAAAACTCAGATTTGGGCCATTTCTAAAAGGATATTCAGGGCGAATGAAAGTTATTCTATGCAATAGTGTTACGTGTCCTGATAGTGAATATATAAATATCTGACGGGATGATGGAGCCTTTTGGCAAATATGAGGAAATTTCATCAATTCAGAAAATTACCCAAAAGTGGCCATAATTTTGCATTTATCCCTAAATCAAGGAACCTAGTAGCTTCGATTGCTGTTTGCATTGGAAGGTGACACGTTTGTGAAGATTTCTCCATATTCAGATGTTTGAAAATACTAAACACTTGAACGTAATGATTTTAAAACATCGACGGAGTACACCATAAACAAAGTTGATTATTTCAATATTTTACTATGACAGTAAGAAAACCAATTATTTCAAAAACATCCTCATCTTATGGGCTATCTAACGAACTGTAACGTTTTAAAAAATATTGAGAGATGCCCGTCAATTGTTTGATAAAACTGGCAAAGGTGGAAAGCCATACTTACTAAAATTAACGAAAACATTAAAGTAACGACTTGTTTACGTCGTAATACTTTTCTTTTCGAGGTTTTATTGTAACTACGAACCTCTGCGCTCGATATCGTTACTGATATCGCCTCCAATTCTCAGTGATAGTTCGTTATGAGAGTTTTGTTAAATAAGTCCCAACACTTCTGCTTAGGTCGCCAGCTGCTAGTTAACTAGATTAAATGACAGATCATGAGATACAAATTTATTTCTAACCGATTTCTAAAAGAGAGAGGTTATTAGTTCGTCTGTATATACAGGATGAATGTTTCAAGTCATCATGTGGATGACCAAATCCGAAACTATAGGTAATACCGAAAAATTCTTAAAGGAGTCACGGGGTGGATTTTGACGAATACTAAAACTGCATCATTAAATTTTTGAAAAATCACTTGCTCTAGCCAGGAATCGAACTCGTAGATTTTGAAAAAAAAACACTGCCTGTTTTATTGCACCCTCCGATGATGTCGTTAGTAAGGATCAAATTCTGGAAAGAAATGATACACGCCAAAGTAAAGGAAAGTGGACATTTTTAAGATTAACTAAAATCAGATAAACAAATTGATTAATTATGGTTTAACAATGAATTAAAAATATAATTTATTATATTAAAAACATAAGTTAACGGCCAAATAACTACTGCTACAGTGCAAACGAGCAAATCACTTACATTCTATATACTTAAAAACTGTTACTATCTTAAAATAATTGTTTTCTGTTAAAAATGCGCCCTTTACTTTACTTTGTCGTATACCCCCCGATGGTGTCGCTAATAAGGATCAAGTTCTGGAAAGAAATGATATACGACAAAGTACACTAAAGGGCGCATTTTAACAAAAAGCAATTATTTTAAGATAGTAACAGTTTTTAAGTATCTAGAACGTAAGTGATTTGTTCGTTTGCACTGTAGCAGTAGTTATTTGGCCGTTAACTTATGTTTTTAATATAATAAATTATATTTTGAATTCATTGTTAAACCATAATTAATCAATTTGTTTATCTGATTTTAGTTAATCTTAAAAATGTCCACTTTCCTTTACTTTGGCGTGTATCATTTCTTTCCAGAATTTGATCCTTACTAACGACACCATCGGAGGGTGCAATAAAACAGGCAGTGTTTTTTTTTTCAAAATCTACGAGTTCGATTCCTGGCTAGAGCAAGTGATTTTTCAAAAAATTAATGATGCAGTTTTAGTATTCGTCAAAATCCACCCCGTGACTCCTTTAAGAATTTTTCGGTATTACCTATAGTTTCGGATTTGGTCATCCACATGATGACTTGAAACATTCATCCTGTATATACAGACGAACTAATAACCTCTCTCTTTTAGAAATCGGTTAGAAATAAATTTGTATCTCATGATCTGTCATTTAATCTAGTTAACTAGCAGCTGGCGACCTAAGCAGAAGTGTTGGGACTTATTTAACAAAACTCTCATAACGAACTATCACTGAGAATTGGAGGCGATATCAGTAACGATATCGAGCGCAGAGGTTCGTAGTTACAATAAAACCTCGAAAAGAAAAGTATTACGACGTAAACAAGTCGTTACTTTAATGTTTTCGTTAATTTTAGTAAGTATGGCTTTCCACCTTTGCCAGTTTTATCAAACAATTGACGGGCATCTCTCAATATTTTTTAAAACGTTACAGTTCGTTAGATAGCCCATAAGATGAGGATGTTTTTGAAATAATTGGTTTTCTTACTGTCATAGTAAAATATTGAAATAATCAACTTTGTTTATGGTGTACTCCGTCGATGTTTTAATTTTGCTACTTAACTTTTAATCATTACGTTCAAGTGTTTAGTATTTTCAAACATCTGAATATGGAGAAATCTTCACAAACGTGTCAAATTCCAATGCAAACAGCAATCGAAGCTACTAGGTTCCTTGATTTAGGGATAAATGCAAAATTATGGCCACTTTTGGGTAATTTTCTGAATTGATGAAAATTCCTCATATTTGCCAAAAGGTTCCATCATCCCGTCAGATATTTATATATTCATTATCAGGACATGTAACACTATTGCACAGAATAACTTTCATTCGCCCTGAATATCCTTTTAGAAATGGCCCAAATCTGAGTTTTCAAAGTCGTCAGATTTGGGGAAAGCCCACAATTTCTCCGTCAGATTTGCCTATTTAAGTCATTATGGGTTAGGCCAGACCCGATCATGCCAAAACCAACGCCTCTGAAGATCACTTTAATTTCGGCCCTTTTTTGAAATCTGAAAGTGGTCTCCTGACCAGGGGTCTCCTATCAGAAACTTTTTAAATATATTTTCGGTGTTCTCTCCTCATGCCAGACCTACTCAGCTATCAACTTCTCGCCCTGAATATGCTTGCTCAAAAACCCTCTGGGCTCCCCTACCATAATAGAAGCTTAATAGTTACTTTCATGCGGATTTGCTTATGCAGACGGTATAGGTAGGTTAGGTATGTAAAAATTAGGAAACAATGTTAAATCTAAGTGAGGTTTGTATAGGTTAACGCAGACACTGGCAAATAGGAAAACCAGGAAAAATCGAAGTAAAAAAAATTTACTAAAAATTATTACAGGGAACTCTTTAGACCTCCTCATGAGCAGATCTACTCCATCACTCGAGCACATGTTGGGTGGAAAGAGAACATCATTGAGTGCACCAAGGTATTGGGCGAGAATTCCACATTCACTAGACGCACAGCCTTTGCACCATTGCACCAGTTCACAGTATATTGTTTCTTCTTCTGCAATAGAAATATTTTGTGGTTATTAGAAGCCTCCCGCACAACTCAGCTACCTGGCACAATCTTAGTTAATTATATTAGTAGAAGTGCAGGTAGGTAGTACTAAGCCAAGGAAGTTTAAAATACGATTTAAAATACTTACTCAACAAACAGCAAATGTTATTCAACGCACAAGACTCCTGAAATCTTTTCCGGAAGTAGAACACATCTTTGAACATAAGAGGGAATATGGGTGGCAGCAGACAAGTCTGGTAGCTAGTGCCGAGTGCAAACACGGTGAGGGAGACACGGCCATCTTGACATAACCACACTCCTGGACATGATACCTAATGCATAAAATATAAGGTTAGGTACTAGCTTCTGCCCTTCTGAAAAATTTCGAAAATGTATGTATGATCTTTATCATTTTTGAAGTGAAACTTCTTTACGTACGCTTGACATGGGGAGAAAGCTGGCGAACGCGTTACGAAAAGTGTGATCGGGCGAGGCGAACGGGAGTTGAGTGGGGGATACAAGCAAGAGAAAGCAGTGCGCGCGCACATTTTTTTTCTCTCTTCCTCTCATAGCCAAATACGTTTGAAGTTTCACTTCAGTCGTGTGGTCATAAGCACACTCGGTTTTTTTTTTAGATAAATAAGTATTCGGGGCAATTTTTAAGTTTATGGATCAAAGGAATCAGATTTTTCAAATAAACTGTATCCCCGCTTTTCACCTCCACAGGGGTGGAATTTCATAAAATTGTTTGGGATGTGTTCATTACTTGACTCAAAGAAATATTTATACCAATTTTCCAGTTAATCAAACCACGCAGTAAAATCCTCCCCTTTCAAATTAACTACCCATTTTTACCCCGTTAGAGGTAGGTTTTCGAAAAACCCTGATACACGTTATTCCTTATTTTTGCTCTTAAGTATAAATACTGAGTTTCGAGTTAATCGGACCGCATGTTAAAATTCTTCCATACAAACTTTGACACCTCCCAATCCCCCTTCAGGTTTAGAAAAACGAAAAAATGCCAAACTTCATAATTTACTTAGATAAGTATTTGTGCCAAGTTTCAAGGTTATTAACTCAAGGAATAAGATTTTTCATACAAAATGAAATTCCCCCTTTTCACCCCCTTAAAGGTTGAATTTCCAAAAACCCCTTCTTAGTGATACCTATTCTTCACAAAGAACACACCCTTTAAATTTCATGTCTCTAGGACCAGCGGTTTAGGCTATGCTTTGATATCTTAGTCAGGACTTTGAATTTTATATACAGGTCCCATTAAAATAGATGGACAAATTTTAACACAGCGCTCAGTATGTCTAACCAAATATATCCAAGCAAAAAAAAACACTGATTAAAGTGATTTTATTTTGACATAATAAATTGTCTGCATATTAGTGTGTTTTCGTTAGCTGATTATTTTTCTTGTAAGTATATTTATTACTTTTTGGTCTGCATGATTTCTAAAAGTTTGTCCATCTATTTTAATGTGACCTTATAATTATATAGATATCAATGAACAAAAAATTTGGGCATAACAGCTTCTGTATCTAAGACCTTTATCAAATTTTTAAAATGGTGTAAAACGTAAGTATTAGTCTATGCAAAACATTTATGTTGTACATGAACTTATTGGAGCTACACCAGCTATTTAGTACCTAGTTACGAAGAAAGTTCAAGGAAGCAAGTTAGGTACTTACGCACTGTACATCTATTTCCACTGTCAACTCGATAGTTTTAATTTTTGGCATGTTGCAGCATCGCTTTGCCGATTTACTAGCTTTCACTAGACACTCATGACTAAACACATAATTTTCGAAAAGTCTTTCATATTGATCTAATTTCTCATCTCAATATAAAACTATTCCAATGTTTACTTTTATGTGAATAAACAGTAAGTTTTCAGTGTCCTCTGACACTTACAATTAATCCCAAAGCATTATGATTGGTTCTGAAATCAATATTTTATCACTAAAACCAATGAAATGCTAAAATGATTACGAAAAGTAGTAAAATAAAAACTTTATCCAACCATGTTATGGCTTTTTGTTGCCATGACAACTCTGTGTCAAATGTTAAACATAGTCAAACTGTCAACATGGAAACGTTCAGAAATTTTGATTTTTGTCTTATATGTTTTCTGATTGCTTCTTATCATTTTCCCATCCCATCCATCTAATAAATGAATCTGGGGGCACGGTAGTGCCCTCGCCAAGTCGAGCAAAAAGCGGCACGGCCGTACCATCCGGGTCACTATAAGATGGTCCCTGGAGGGACCGAATAAATTAACCGACTTGATATTACCTACATGGATCTCACAGCTTTTTACGGTAGAAAAACTGAGTTGCGAGACTTGATTTTTTTTTACAATTTATGTTTTTATAGTGGATATTTTGGTGTCATGACATGACACTCATGACCCTATGGATGATTTCTACAGATTTCAACGACGGCGACACACAAAACCACTGTGCTGAACCCTGAACGAAGAACGCAATGTCATTGTCAATTGACATTTTACAGGTTGTCAAGATTTTGCGCGCGTACTGCGTTATTTTGTATTTTTATGTTTTTCACAAATATTAACATTAAGTACCTAAATAAAGCCAATATGTCTAATGTTCCATCTGTTCTTCATTGGTTCCGGTTAGATCTCCGAATTCACGACAACCTTGCTCTACGTAATGCTATAAACGAAGTAAGTCTTTCATACATAATGCAGGTTAAAGGCACCACACGCATCTTTTAATTATTTATTTATTTTGTAGGGTATGGTATCAAGTTACTAAGTCTGTAATATGTATATGTGTAGAGGCGGCTGCGCCCCCCGTATAAGAATTAAGCTAAGTCGCAAATAAACGTAGATTACAACAACACGTAGGTATGTTCTTTCTCCATAACTATTAGCATCTATGTTGATAAATATTGAGTTAATGTCTTATATACAAATATACTTACGCCAAAATCGTAACCTTCCATCATAGTACACCTAATACAGTTATACAGGGTGTCCCTGGAAGTATGGATCAAATCGAATAGGGGGTGGGCAAGGTCATTTCCAAACTTTTTAACCCTCAGAATGTCAGTGAATTTTTTTACGATTCAAAAGTTATGACCGATTTTAATTTTTTTTTCAATCACTGCTTAGTGTTCAAAGAAATTACTTAATCATAAAAAAAATACTATCAGGGCTATCTAAAAAAAAAAATTTATAGCCCTGATAGTTTTCACGAATTCGATCTTTCTTCTCTTTTTTTTAGTATTTTTTTTTTTTAGTTTTTTTTTTTTTGCTAAAATGTTTGGAAATGACCTTGCCCACATCCCTATTTGATTTGATCCATACTTCCAGGGACACCCTGTATATAAAACCTATACTGGTGACCTATTTATTTCATGCTTAAGGTAATAAGTTTTAAATCAACACTAGTAGTTGATAGGTGCAAACAATATAACACAACCTTTCTATTATTATTTTTAGGCTGAAAACCGTAAACACCATTTAAGGCCAGTCTACTTCATAGATCCTGATATAAAAAATAAGGTTGGCGACAACAGACTAAGATTTTTAGTACAAACCTTACAAGATCTAGATTTAAACCTGAAAAAGCTGAATACTCGCCTTTACGTTATAAGAGGAAACGCTGTTGAAGAGTTGCCTAAACTATTTGATGAATGGCAAGTCAAATACTTGACTTGCCAAGTTGATATTGATCCAATCTATGTCAAACAAGATGAAGTAATTGATGACATTGCAGAGAAGAAAGACATCTTCATTGTCCGGAGGGTCCAGCACACTGTCTATGATGTTCACAGTGTATTGAAAAAGAACAATAACAGCGTTCCCCTGACCTACCAGAAGTTTCTTTCTCTTGTACAAGATGTGCAAGTAAAAGAATGTATTCAGATTACTAAAGAGATTTCTGATTATTGTAAGCCTACAGATGCAGATTCTAAAAAGTATGATGTTCCAAGTCTTAATGAGCTAGAGTTTGATGAATCAGGATTAGATCCTTTAAAATACCCTGGAGGTGAAACTGAGGGTCTAAAGAGACTGAATATGTATATGGCACGGAGACAATGGGTGTGCAAATTCGAGAAGCCAAATTCTTCTCCTAACAGCTTGGAACCAAGCACTACTGTTCTGAGTCCTTACATTAGTCATGGATGTTTATCAGCAAAGCTATTTTACCACAAGCTGAAGGAAGCTTTAAATGGCATGCCTCACACAGAGCCACCAGTGTCTTTACTAGGGCAGTTAATGTGGAGGGAATTCTACTACACAGCAGGAGCAGGCACAGAAAACTTTGATAAAATGGTTGGAAATTCTGTATGTACCCAAATTCCTTGGGGTAAAAATGAAGAACACTTGATAGCCTGGGCAGAAGGAAGGACAGGATATCCATTTGTTGATGCAATAATGCGCCAGCTTAAGCAAGAAGGTTGGATACATCATTTGGCTCGCCATATGGTTGCTTGCTTCCTTACAAGAGGAGACTTATGGGTATCCTGGGAACAAGGGGCCAAAGTTTTCGAAGACTACTTGCTAGACTATGATTGGTCTCTGAATGCTGGCAACTGGATGTGGCTCTCAGCTTCTGCCTTCTTTTATAAATACTTTAGAGTCTATAGTCCTGTAGCTTTTGGCAAGAAGACAGACAAAGAAGGTTTATATATTAGGAAGTATGTGCCAGAATTGAAGAAATATCCTACTGCTTTTATTTATGAGCCTTGGAAGGCGCCTAAAAGTGTTCAAACTACAGCAGGATGCATTATTGGGCAGGATTATCCCAAAAGAATAGTTGACCATGATAAAGTGCACAAGGATAATTTGCAGAAGATGTCTGCTGCTTACAAATTAAATAAAGAGAGGAAAGCACTTAAGCGACCCTTGACATAATTCTATGAATCTGTTGTTTATATAGATCTGTTTTGTTACTTTACATAAGTACCTACATAATTGTTACTTTACATACATAAATCTGCCTTGTTTGAGCTACCTGAATAAAATTAAGCAATCATGATAATAATTTGATAATAAGTAAGTACAATATAAATAGTTAAGCACAATTTATCATTGTTTCTGTTTTTATCAGTTAATATCCTGAAATAAAATTCGAAACATATACTGTTACAAGTATCATAATATGCTGGTTATCATTTATCACCTAACTAAACTAAAAAGAATTTGTATTTGTTTTTGTTTGTTACGCTTTCACGCTAAAACGGCTGAACGGATTTGCATGAAATTTGGCACATAGGTAGATAAACTAGATCATTGCCTGGATTAGCACATACGTTGCTTTTTTTATATTTTCGCGGGAAGACTAAAATATCGAAATAATTCGAATAACAGGCTGTTTACAATGATACCTTTGAAAGTGAGAATTTTGAAGACAACTGACAGCTCACTGTCTGTCAATGTCATCTGTTCGCAATCGAATGGTTTTGTTTTGGTTTGTTTTTGTAGCTTTTTTTTAAGTAAAATGTAATTAACCGATAATTCTAAACTAGAATGTAGAATAATGAATACTATGGACACATAGGGTGCTAAGAATATAACGGCGGCTGGTTCTGGGACACAGTAGGGTAAGTTTGACGAGACTCAAAAGAACTGTATGTTTTCTTTATTTGCTGCTAAAATAACAGAGTATTGAGAATTTCCTGCGTGTCTGGAACAGTTTTGTTAGTTTAATAGCCTTAGGGCTTAAGTAAACATATGTTACTTAAATGTCTGGAATGCTTAAAAATATTTCTAACAGAAACGCCCACAATACTTATACCGTTAATTTTTAATTTATTGCCCAGTCTACTATCTGATAGAAGCAGTAGTGTGGTAACTATAGCTTCTATCAGAAAATCTGTACAAGGTTTCCTTTTCCCTATATCACATCTTCTTTGGTCACATATTTTCTTATAAGAGTTGAATACAGTTTAGCCTGAAACCACAGAATAAATTTTCAGAACAGTTTTGGAAAAAAAGGTTCTTTATTACCATATTTAACAAAATAAAAACATTGCAATACTTCCGATTGATTGCTTTATTTAATAAATATAACATAAACAAGATATGGTTCTGCACACCAGTCTAAGTAATACAGGCTGGTGTCTGCTGCAGCTCCACATCAATGAGCGTTTTATGTGAACGGGTATGAAATTCGTTTTCTCGTCTACCAATCATTTTTTCCCCTGAGAGTTCATTTGGTTTATATGTATGTATCTGTGTATATATTGTATTTTATATTCATTTCCTAGCTAGTTCTCCTGTATGTTGCACCTGCCATGTTTTGTCTCTGCATCACCCTAAGGTTGACTGGTAGAAAATGCCTCAGGCATTAAGTCCACCTTTGTACAGTATTATTTTTTTTACTTGTGCATAAAGTTTTAATAAATAAATTAGATTATACAATCCGCCCCAGCTCCTCAAGGAAGGTCAGCAACGTCTTGGTGTTCCTTACAATCTTACGGAGGGTCCCTGGGTCTAACACTAGACTAGTAAAACATTGCTGCATGGGCAGGCAACAGAATCACCTTGAAGAATATTAAAAATGAAATCATTTTAATATGTTTTGTTCAGGCAAATTTCCAACAGTACTTCATTAACCCTTTAACTGCTAGTGTCGCATTTATGTGACACATATTTCTGTGCCCCTACAGCTTGTGTCATATTTCTGTGACAGAGAACATGCATGTTTTTTTCGTTCTAGTTTCGTCTTAATAACTGCGTGGTACAACTAAAACCTTTATTAAATAAAGAAAAACACTTTTTGACTATTTTTTTAATGATACAACGATTTCTCCTCCTTATTTATTGTAGGTATTATTTTATTGATTTGTAGCCACACTCTATGGGCACGACAATTGATATTTAGCCAAGCGCTTAAAAGGTTTAACCTTTATGTGAATGTGTATGATAACTGGTAGGTAGGTAGCATAATTATTGCATTGCTACTCTTGCTAATTAAAAACAATTCTATTGTTCAGTGGGTCATTCAAACTGTTTTGCTTTTTTTATTCGTTGGTCATATCATTTCTATGTGAGTATGGGTATTATTAAATGAAATTGTAACTGTATAACTTATTTATTCTGTGTGATATTGTTGTATGAACTATGAGTCACTTCAATTAATTTGTTGATTTTCCCAGTATGTAAAGTAAGATACTGGTTTGTTTGGACACCAAAATTGATAAACAAATTAATAGATAGGTACAGACGCCTACACATCAACCTACTACAATCTGTCAAATTTCTTTAACAGATTTTCAACTTTATTACTAAAGCATAAGGTTCAAAGTTGATTGGGAAAATTTGACAGTTTCGGGTAGGTTGATGTGCTGGCGTCTGTACAAATGTTTATTGTAGGGATCAAAATCGTTTAAGCCAAATCATGAACTGAATCCCAGATCCCAAATAATAAATATGTTAGTAAGTAATTTTGTAAGTACAGCTTATTTTTATTCAAATAACTTTTTTCTTTAAAACACAAATTTGAAATATGAAATGAAATCGTATGAAATCATGACAAAATATCTCATTATTTATCTACAATTAAAACTGAAATAATTTATTTATTTATTAGTAGACTTTTCAACAATGAGTACACTGTTACCTACTTTACAAGTACCTACACGGCAAAATTAAGTCTAGGCGCCTTATTACATATATAAATGCACAGACTGCACTACTTATATTACGCGCAGATAATAACACAAATGAATTAAAACAAGTACCATTGATATAAAATAATATATCAATGAGTACTACATAATATCTGCACATACTTCTGCAATCATCGAATATAACGAATAATATTTAGTAATCTATTATTGATTCCGAACATAATTATTATAGGATGATCTAAAACATTCATTATCAGTTACTCCTATCTAGCTCTGTATCTAGTAATAATGTAGGTACCTAAGTAAGTACTAAGTCAACGGACTGCTGTTTCATTCACGTGGAGCTAGGTCGGCTAAAGACGACCATTCTATTTTGTGCTCAAGTTGTTGTCTTTGATGCAAATGAACGTACAATATGGTTACTATGTAGGTACATGTGTGGTACGGCAGTAATATGTGTGTAATTTGCGACGTAATATTAAACAGGGAACTTTGAAGTTCAAAACTTGAAGATTAGCGTGAGTAGGTTCCTTAGCGTTCATTATAGGAAGTCGGCAAAGTCGGGATGGGATACTCGTACTATGATTGAGAGATCAGCGGCAGATGCCTAGGACGTGCTAACTAAGGCGTAGCATATAAAACAAACGATATAAGTACAACTAAAGCAAGAGTAAGGGCATTCTTTTCTCAATCTTCTTGGTATTTTAGTATAGATAGAACATCGAAAGAATGCTCTTTCTCTTACACTCTTGGTATAAAACCCATCTTAAGCCCAACCCAATATGTAAAACACGAAATGACAGAAAATTTTTCGTAATACTTCAATTATTATTACTTATTTATCAAACAACCATGCTATTATTTAAAATTATTTATTATCTTAAAAATAATCGTTGTAATGTCATTCACATTAATTTCTCTTCGATGTAAATATTTTGGTTTTGACGTGCACTCTTGATGATGGCCGTTCTTGTGACCTACAAGCGAAATACTTGTAACCTTTTTTTGTGCGACTTTCCAACCTGACTAACGGTCGAAAGATGGTCGAGAAGTTGGCCCATCATGTGCAGGAGTTTAGTGCAGCATTTGACCAAGGGAACTGTTTAGGCGATCGTCAATATGCCTACTTAGAGTTAAATAACTTAAACTTTCTGAGAAAAGACCTTGTTTAGGTTCGATTTAACGTCAGTTACCTTCACCTGGATCGAGCTAGATTGGTACCTTCCTTATTTCCGAAAGGTGGCTTTTGGCGGTATTGTGTGTTAATATGGTTCTTAAAGAGAAATAATAAACAACAACGCTCTTCCTACTGGCCTCGTATGTAGTAGGTAGATACCTACAATAGTCTAAATTGACACCATCCGAATGACCCTACCGAAATTCAAGAGATTCCGATAGCTCATCAATATGTCAGATAAGCCTTATCCTTTTTCTTAAGGCGCAGATATACGACTTCTAATGATTTTAAATTCAACATCACGTCTAATCGACCGGACTGATTTCTTTGAAAAAAATAAATGTTATACTAGACCATTTGCTTCGTAATTTGATATGTGAATATTTGCAATTATATTTTTTTAACATAGTGTAATTAATTTGTAAAGTAATGTCTACCGCGGACATAAAAACGATAATCGCGCAAACACTATCGGGTGTATTTTCATAAAACTTTCACCATCTAAAAGACAATTTAATTCCTCGAATTTTAGTATACGGTTTTTATTTGTTTGGTGTTTGAGAGTTTTTGTAAATAGATAATTGCTTCATATTTGCAATAAATTACCACGGTTGTGTCATCGCGCTTCTCTTTCTTTTCTATGCAGTCCGACAGTGACCGCGCTTTAGGTCGTGTAGTCGCCTTAACGCAAATATTCATCATTGCAGAACCAGTAACCCGATAACATTCATCATTGTGTCTAATATTAAAGAGCAAGATAACCGTTTACATGTTAAAATTAGAATTAAGATAAGGCTTCGGAGCTCACATCAAGAACGATTGAATCATCCATATTATTATCGTCTCTTGCTTAAGTGCTCATAATAGTTTACTCATAATAAGTAGGTAATAAGTTGTTATGACATCTGTAGTTAATGCTGGACAAAGCCCTTTCAATATTTCGCATTCAGAACATCCTTGTATGTCTACCAATCCAAAGTTTGTGAAGATGTTTGCGTGTTTGCTAATAAGTCACACAAAATGGATAAAAACGGATTTGTAAGATGAAATCTAGCACATAGATACATAGACCATGTCCTGGATTAATACACGACATACTTTTACTACCCCCATAAACAGAAGGCCTGCTGCTTCGACCCTTACCTACAACTGATCGTAGCAGCAGGCGTTCTGTAGTTTCTGCCTACCCCCATGGGAAGATGGCGTATGTTTATGTGGGGATGTATTGCGGGGCTGTTGCCCTGGACTTCGACTGCTTGTATTTTTTTAAATAAAAATGTAATAAAACTGCCTCACTTCAGTATAAGTATTTATTGTGTTGCTTTTACAATATGACAACTATGATAACTTATATGCAGATGGAGACCAGCAATGTAAAAGATTAATTATTGTGCGTCCAACATCGACGCAACCATCGTACCAGCCCAATCTACCAAAAACAAATCTCCCGCCATTCTTTTTCTTTTTTTTTTTTGACAATCTTTCCAAAGAGAATGACACCAATTTTGAATCGTTTCGGTGTTGTCAGATAAGTCGATTACAAATAATCGAATACAAAAATACATTAATTTAAAAATAGTAACTTACAACAAATTGCGTCAAATAATCTAAATAACATAACAAAACCTAACACAAATATCCAGGATGAAAAGTAGCCTATGTTCTACTTTAGGTCCCAGACTACCTATCAGCACAGAATACTTAAAGTACCTACTATCAGTCAAATTGCATAACGATCGGTTCACTGGTTTAGGCGTGAAAAAAAGGTAACAGACAAACAGACAGAGTTACTTTCCGTACCTACATAATATTCTCCTAAGAAACAAGTAAAAACGCGACCTACAACAACAATTGACCGATCGTTCGCATCAACAATAGATGTAGAACAAAATATTGGATATTTGTTTGTCGGGATGACTAAAATACTCTTGGTCTAGTTTCGCAACGCACGTTGTTACTCAACTCGTTACTAACTATTTTCCAGGCATTAGATAATAGATATCCAAAGATTTCCCTTGTCGTGTCATAAACTATTTCTTGATGTTTTTATTCGGTCCCATTGCGGAGTGGCACGAAGTCGATGGCAGTTATAATAAATAATATGCTGTCTATGGCTATGCAAACATCTTCGAACCTAATTCTGTGCTACCCCCACCAATCCGTAATGAATGGTCATACTTATATTTTTCAAAATTTTCGCCAACTTCTAACTCGTAAATGGCCCATTCACATCTCACTAATATTATAAACGCGAAAGTTTGTGAGGGTGTTTGGATGTTTGTTACCCTTTCACGCAAAAACTACTGCGCAGATTTAGATGAAATTTGGCACACAGATACCTAGTTTATAAGTAACCAGGATTAATATATACGAAACTTTTTATCCCTATATTCCCACGGGATCGACACTTATGCGGGTGAAACCGCGGTACGTTGCTAGTAGCTTTATTATAACCTTGCGTTGTTTACCGACGGAATTCCTTCACATGACTCACATATTTTCACAGATGTGAAGTTAATTTAGCATAAAATAACAACTTGAAATTATTGATAAACTACCTATTTACATGAAATGTAGTAATGAATGTAATGAAATTCTTGTCTTCGAAAGTGCAGAATACTCAGATGCACTTGGCTTGCAAGTAAATCATTCATGCGACATTAGAATGACCGTCTGACCTGGCTATCGGTGACGAATAGGAAGAAGTGCCTTTAACGACCAGACAATTGTCCAATTGTGCGCACACCCGAACTCTCTAATCTATCGGATGATAGGATAAGAGCCTGTATTGCAAATTACCTCCTCTTTTGAGTAGGCACAGTGTAACAACTTACGTACAGTGGTTCAACTGGAGCGTTTTCGCAGAGAAATCATGCGAAGGATCAGGGATGTAAGTGTGTCTGTAGAGATTTCCGAACTGCCTCAAAATCGGACTGCGCTTTAAGATTAAGGCGGAAACAGACTTATAACACGCTACGTTACGCGACATCAATGAAGCTTACTCATTGGCCACATTTTTCGTCTCGCTGAGCTATTTTCGTCATTTGGCCAATAAGTAAGCGTGGGATGGCGTCGGGTGTTACAATTGTGCAGCGGCCTTTATTCCATAGAAACTTGAACACCCTTTAAACCTAACCTCCATTGGAGGGCAAATTATCTTAAAATTGTTGAAACAAAAAATGCTGCTCCTACTGTTTTTAATTCACAACAGGTAATATACTACCTTAGTATCTGTAATGTTAAAAGTTTTTACATTTAAAATATTTTGACAGTTCTCAGGTCCTGCCAAATGTATGAGCGATGAACCAACTGTAAGTAGGTAACGCCACGAAAGATGAGACTTGACCCCGCCTCTCGCGCTCTTTCTGCCTACCCTATGACGTCCGGTCCCGTCCCGCGCTCAGACCTCATATCGATAAAGAGACCTAAAAACGTGTACTGCGCATGTCAAACCACGTGGTGTGTCAAGTCTCGCATTGTAGTTACACTGTGGTAGAATGAATATTAGATTGATAGATAGATAGACAGTGTAACGAGGAGAGATTGCGGCCACTGCATAGGCTGCTCTGCGCTTGCGTCCTTTGAAGTGTACTAGTTTAGTAGGTATGCTATTTTGTCCAGATGCGATGGTAGTACTTTTCCTCTTGCTTCTCGGGTCTTTCCATTTATGACAGCTATGTTCTGGTTTAGTTTTCTACCTATAACAATGCGTTGTCATATAGGTTGTGGGTGGTTAGGTAAGACATTGCAAAGTCATGATTTATTGTTATTCATTGTTTTTCTTCGGCACAGTTTTAATTTGAATATAGGTAGGTACCTATTTAAATTGCAGATTTTTCCTTCCCTCTTCATGAGATTTTAGCGCCAATGCCTTAGAAGAAAAACAATTAATATTGTAGAGGTATGAAAACAATGTATTACGGAATTATTCCTCTTAAGTTATTTTAATCCCAGTAGTACGGTCAGCAGCAAAAGTCGATTAACACTTCAGTTTTTTAAATCTTAGTTATTGAGCAAAATATTTGTTCAAAATTGCAGCAGAAGAAATGTTTTTTAGAATATAATCTCTTTGCTATTATGTGACAAGCTAAAAAGCAGTTTATTGAGAAAAATTGCTGTCAATTTGATAACATGTAAAAATGACAGTGTTAATCGACTTTTGATGCTGACTGTACCTACGTTCCCGTGTGATATTTTTCGACATCCACGCGGGCGAAGCCGCGGGCAAAAGCTAGTTCATGATAATATCAAAACTCTGTAAGTACTCTAATATGAAAAATAATTAAGTTTTTTTTTTCTTTTGGTACAGATGATGAATAATGATGATGTTTCACCACGACCCTGAACATATGAACACTACGCTACCAGCCACAAAGATCTTCAGAATGGATGACTGGAACTTTATTATGGTATGTGGCTTTCCACTAGTAACTTCATACTTTATTTATTTCTTCACGTTTGGACTTTGATACGCCGGATGAAGAGACGTAGATTACATTGGTCCTTCTCTCTTTTTGCTATAAAATGACTTGGTGCCTCGGAAAGCACGTTAAGCCGTTGTTCCCGGCTGTCATTCGTGGATCTTTGACATAAGTTACAGGTCGTTAGAAGCCCGAAAGTCTGACAACCAGTCTTACCAAGGGGTATCGAATTAGGTAGGTCAGACAGGCAGTCGCTCCATGTAAAATACTGGTATACAGCTGCATCAGGTTAGATTGGAAGCCGACCCCAACATAGTTGAGAAAAGGCTAGGCAGATAATGATGAGTGTTGAAGTTAAGATTATTTTAGGAAAAAAACGTACCTATGCAATGAGGTCTACCCGTATCACAGTAATGGCATAATTGCCTACTACATTCGATACTGAGTGATTTCACAAAGAAGCCATGTGCGCGTGAGTCAATGACATACCTAACTTTACAGATAAGAACATTACAAGGCAATTTTAACTCAGACTAATAGCAAATCATCGTTTGTGTACATAATTATCAAGTATGTATTATTTTATGATTACCAGACCGTTTAGGGTAGTGATGAGTTACCTGATTTGTCTATTTGCTATAGTGATTGCTAGATCCTGGTTATATTCATAGGTAGAGTGACATTTCTGTTGTTTTATTTCCATAGGTAATGGTAATCGATGTCTTTTCGACTTCAGAGTTTTTTTTTGGTCCTTAATGTGCATACAGACGAGCGACACATGTCAATGGCAGCCGTCGACACCCGTTGACGCCCGCCGTCGATGCGTCTGCGGCTGTCGTCGACAACGTGCCGCTGGTGTGTTTGAGTACGGTGCTCAAATACATGGGCGATATGTTGTCGACGGCTGCAGTTGCCTCTGCCGTTGACGCGTGTCGCCCGTGTGTATGAGCACTAATAGAAGCGAACACTGAAATAGGTCGTGTCGATATGAAAAATAGGACCCTTTCCGTAGTAATTATTGTGAATTGATACTTATTTATAAGATTACGTGACGATATTACAACATTTATTGTGTTTCTGTTTTTCCCATATCAATGCAAATCTTTAGATTAAGTAATTGCTCCAATTAAAAAATCGAGCTACACACATTATGATAGTCGTGCGGTGTATGTCTGTGTGTGTATGTGCCGAAATCTGGACAGAACGAGATTCATTTGAAATGACTTGACATTTATTAATCAATACGTTCTTGACATCGACATCTGGGGTGATTATATTTTTTCGCTTAATTAGATAAGCGCTATGTGATAACAAGATGAACCATTGTGTCGTTATCTATTTATTTTTTTATCTTTTCGATAATGCTTCATCTGGCGCAGCGGAGATCATCATCATCTGCCTAGCCTTTTCCCAACTATGTTGGGGTCGGCTTCCAGTCTAACCGGATGCAGTGAATACCAGTATTTTATATGGAGCGACTGCCTATCTGACCTCCACAACCCAGTTACCGGGTAATACGATACCCCTTGGTAAGTCTGGTTGTCAGACTTTCGGGCTTCTGACTACCCGTAACGACTGACAAAGATCCATGAACGACAGCCGGGACCAACGGCTTAACGTGCTTTCCGAAGCAAACATACCGAGACCCCTATGTCAAGATGTCAACCATCCACAGACCAACCGTGGCACTCTTTTTACCAACCACTCTTTAGCCACTCTTTTTACCAACCACTCTTTAGCCACTCTTTTTACCAACCACTCTTTAGCCACTCTTTTTACCTACTCACACACTCTTTTTACTTACTTTACTACACATAGAAAATCGGTCAACACTTAAAGTAATGCAATCGTCTCAATAGTCTCGAGGCCGCATGCACAGTTTTTTTATTGTTTTCGGCTTAGTCTCAGGTCATTTCGACCTGAAGACTGAAGTGAACTGAAGAGTGAAATTGTGCCATAATGTATGGTAAAAATCTTGGAATTTTATCACTAACTACCTTCTGCCCACGACTTCGTCCGCGTGAAATTTCACCCTCCCCCCATTCACCCTCTTAGGGGTGGAATTCTTAGTGGATATCTACTCTTCACAAAGAACACACCCTCCAAATTTCATGTCTCTAGGACCAGCGGTTTAGGCTGTGCGTTGATATATAAGTCAGTCAGGGCTTTGAATTTTATATAAATATTTAGATTTCCGGGAAATTGTTACTTATAGAGTATTTCTTTCAACGTGGCATTAAACTAGTGAAGCAGTCGCCTGTATTCATTGGTTAGCTGGTTACTCAAAGACCTGAGTATTTAACTGCATGCGGTTATGGTTCAATTATCTCTGGCAACCCTTTTAACCATTACAGCCGTGACGATTATGCACCTACATGATGCAACAGGTACTTACGTTTTTTTTTCGGTGCGCGTGCGCTTATGTCGTCATTAGCCATGGCCGATTGGCCGGTGCGATATTAAAGTGCATCGAACGCTTCGTTTCACTTTTCTTAAACACGCATTGCACCGTGCTATGATGTGCGTATGGAGAAAGTTGATTCGATTAATGCAGACCTTGATTATGTGGTTTTATCCTTGTCTGGCAAATCTTTTCTTCTTTTTTCGATGGAGCAGGAAAATGCGTCACGTGACTATTTTTGTGATGTTTTGCAAAGGAAGGAAAACTATACTTAATAAAAATGCCAATAATTCTAGTGTTTTTTTTGTTTGTTTTTCGGGTTCCGTACCCAAATGGAACTCTATTACGAAGCCTCCGCTGTCCGTCCATCCGTCTGTCAGCGGGCTGTATCTCATGATCCGTAATAGTTAGACAGTTTTTTACAGCGTGTATTTCTTTTCTATTGCCGCTATAACAAAAAATAATAAATTTTTATATAAAATAAGTCAATAAAAATTAAAGGGGCTTTACCTATACAAGAATTTGTGTTTTTCTGCGTTTTTTGCCTTGTGTCACGGAACCTTTCGTGTGCGAGTCCGACTCGAACTTGGCCGGTTTTTTCCTGCTTTTGAGCAGTCGAACGTCATCATGTCGATGTCCAAATGCACTCAAACTTTTTGTGCATAATATTTTACCGTCCTCCCTACCATTACCGCGCCCCCCGGTCTATTCCTTGATATGCAATGGTCGCTGTAGCACCATGAATATGAGGCTGCAGGAGCTAGTGCGAATCTTGGGGTTCATTCGATTAGCCTTTTGAACGCCACGGTCGTGTATAGCCGACAAACGAAAACGTGCCCAACACGCCACCGTCGTCTATAGACGGCAAGAAAACGACATTTTTTTAAAACAAAATAATTACCTATACTAAATTAAGTTTTCTGAGTTTCTTTTTCCTATTATTTAAAACTACATTAAAGTTGCCTGGCGTCAGGGGTACGGCGGGCGATACGTTTATACTCTGGCGTTCAAAAGGTTAATCGAGTCTGGTTTAACCATGCTTGGATCGGTGCAATTCATTCATTCATTCAACAATGATCTCTTCCTAATTAACTTCAATGACGAGTAAATAATATAGACCCAATTTATTGCATCAGACCTTATCATTATATGACGTATTTGCGGGGAGCATGCTTGGTCGTAGATAAAAATCCTGCAGAAAACCTGAAACAGTGCCAAACGCGTATGGGTTCCGTAGTAAAAAAAAAATTAAATATTGAAAAGAAAAAGACCATTGCATTAAATTGCTAATAAAATCTCAAGGTATAGAACATAGAAAAGTAAAAAACATATATCTAAGGTAGGTATAGAAGTTCTGAAAATTTAAAATCTTCGTAATTAGCAATTCTGCATTCATTTCTTAATCTAAGTTCTGGAATTAATATTTAACTTTACGAATATGGTTACTCAACTCATGTTCCTTTTCCGGGATATTCCAACTAGTTCTGAACGTCACTTGAATATGTATGAGTAGGTAAAATAAATCACCGATGATACAACCACAAAACACAATGCTTAGCATATTATAGTCTTATTACTGCAACTAATAATATTATACATCTTATTATAACAAAAATCGCCTGCATAAACTTTCCTTTTTTATACATTCTAAGTTCATATTTTAAAACGTTTTACCTTCAATGTTGTTTTTGTTCGTATCGCATTGCCTGCCCGCGCTTTTACTTCGTTTTCGCTTAGAGTTATTTCTGACCAATCTAAAAAAAAATATAATTATAAAAAAGTAAAAAGAATTCTTGAGGAAGAACATCATACTAGGACCCGGTTGCTTAACATCATACAAGACCCTTATTTACCTAGTAGACCTTTGGAAGGCGTACGTACGAGGGGCCGAAACCAACTCGCAGAGGCCCGTTAGACACCAACCGACGCTGTTCGTGTCCTGCGGGGCAATTGCGTAACACTTTATCAATCGGAATCGGTTTCATTTTGACAGTTCAACAACATTCATTGCGTTGTTTACGCGTTGAGCAGACAAATTTTTCGAACTTATGAAGCAATGGATTAGCAATTGGCTTCGAAATGATTGTGATTCCGATTGATAGTGTGTTACGCAATTGGGGTGCTGTTCGCACTACGAAAGTGCACCCAAGGATAACCCTCGAGCGGTGAAGGACTAATGTTAATGTTAACAGTTTTATATTTTATTTAAATGAAATGACAAATTAATGCGACCTCTGCTGTTGCAAACTAGATGACTTTGGTACGGTCGAACAAGCTATTTGGTATACAGGCAAAAATATTCATCTTTCCACTACATAGCCAATATTTAGTTTTATTTTGTGCGTTATAACTTTTTCAGCTTATGGCATCCTTAATTAAATAGAGTGGTATAAAACAATTGACTAACTCAGCACACCATTGTTTAAAAATAGTTGCAAGTTAGCTGCCTGTATACCAAATAGCTTGTTCGACCGTACCTAAATTCCTGAAATGAAGCCGTGCCCAAATTATTTTGTTACGTGCCACCAATGGCACGCGTGCTATTAGTTCGCCATTCCTGACCTAGTATGATGTTAAATAGCCTTCCTCAAGAATTTGGCTACCAAATTCAAAAATATTTTTTCAAATCCGTCTGGCTGGTAGTTCCAGAGATTAGCGCGTTCAAACAAACATATTTATTATTAGCGTAGATTTCTTGGACGGGTCCCTAAAAAACTTGTTAATGAGAACCAAAATATTATTTATACCTAAGATGATAAGAGACAAAATATAAAAAGATACAATAAAGATTTCTGCACACGAGTTCTGCACACGAGTTACAATATTTATTATAACAATTATTGTTTATCATTTGGCACACGACCACTCCTACCTTATCTAACGTCAGTATAAAAACATTGAACTAGAAACTTCATAACAAAATTGCATAAGTTTTGAAATCAATAACTGCCGTGTCATGAAAAATGACGTCAGAGTCATTTTGTTCTATGATTGTACAAAACACCCATGGCGGTAACATTATTTAATTATAGGCTTTCAAGTAATAGATTTGCTGAATCATGCTTGTAGTTTTCAGTTTACTCAGGGTAAAAAATGCAGGGACGAACGGACCGATCAAAAGTTTCAATTTTCTTAGTTCTTCTGCAAAAATTTTTCTGACGCTAATTTAAATTTGTCTACTTAATAAATATCTCATCGGGCACAAGGCTTGTGCCTAAATAAAAGTGCATTGTTGAATTTTCAAAGCTTAGCTCAACGCCAACGCTAGAGTTGATAATCTAAAATTGCAATACTTTAGTGTTAGTTAGTACATACAATTGCGTTAGTGAAAACGGGCATAAGATTCGCTTACTGCGGTCAGTCCATTCATGAGTGACCAATGTGTGACCATTATCAACACTACATCTATGCGTGGTTTTGAGAAACACATTGTAATTATAATCATTTTCGGTTATGAATGTGAGAAGTCTGAAAGCCTTAGGTACCACAAGTAGGGAAGGTTCAGGTTCGGTTCATATCTGACGGAACATGCGTCGCGTATTATCGGTCGCGTAACGCCAGAACCGACAAATCTATAGAAAAACACTTGACCGTTCACACTCAACCGATGATACGTTAGTGCGTCGAGCGAATAAATAGACGCAATCGAAGTTACGCTCGACGCATTTTCCGTCAGATGTGAACCTTCCCTTAAGACCAGGCACTCTAAAATAATTTCTACGCATGAGAGAGAGAGATGAGAGACCGGTTAGACCGCTATGGTGAAAGACGCTAACGTAGCCGTAATAAGGTTGAATACCGCGTGCGCTCTTTGATCGCGTTCGAGCTCGAAACTAAATGTCGTAAGTCTCAATTCTTATTTTGTTTATAACTAAAGTAATAATTGATCTAGAGAAAAAATATCTTGTGGCTGGATAGTAAACTATATTTTCTTACTGTTAACATTTATTTTAGACATAAAGGCCAAGCAATCTTGAAAAAAAAAGTAATAATCTTTAAAAAAGACATGATTTTTGAATAAAATATGAATCGAGCGAAAATGTTACAATTACGTAACTGTCTTGTACATGGAAAGAAAAAGATCCAATGAATCATATACTAAAGTTCCATTTTGATTGTATGTGTGACTGTTTCAGAATATTAATGCAAATTAACGTTAAATTTAGGGAGCCTCCTCTTAAAGGCCGATTTAGACAGGGTAAGTAACTGACTCCAAACTCGAGACAAGTCAGTGCTGCCCCGATATTTACCTAGTGTAAATTGAATTTGGAGTCAGTGGAGTCAGTACTACTGATTTCAAATTCAATTTACACTAGGTAAATATCGGGTCAGTGTAAATTGAATTTGGAGTCAGTGGAGTCAGTACTACTCAGTTACTTACCCTGTCTAAATCAGCCTTTAGTGTCTGTATTGGTGTTGCGGAATGTGGAGGTCAGGCAGTAATTCCATGTAAGATATTGGTAGTTAGCGTTTGGTTAGATTGGAAGCTGACCTTAACCAGTCGGAAAATGCTAAGCACGTGTCTTAAACTACCTACTATAAGTGTTCTCCGTTTTCCTAACGTTTTCTTGATAAACGATTATCCTGTATTTGGTAGGTATATAATTAAGCTATACGGTCAGCGGCGCATGTCATGTATTTGTTTTATTATTACTCGTAACGTAGGTATTTTTCTTGTTTCCTCAAGTCATTTTCCTTAAGTTTTGGAGGTAAATGGTCCATTTCTTGCTTCACCGTTTTCCCAGTCTAGCAGGTAGGTATAGGTACCTATTTTTTGCCACGGGTTGATGCGCTTTCTAAACCATAGGTTATCAAAATTATTTTGCCCACCGCCCATTTTGAGAATATATTTTTTTCTAGAGTCCCCACATTTTTTTTTACTTAACATCTGTCGCGAATCTGAAACAACTATTTAATCTGTCAAGCTCCGCTAATGAGACACAATTGATTTTCTATTGTTTGTTCGCCGATCGGTGGACCGTGGTCCTTGACCGGCACCCTAACTGCGTAACACATTAATTTGAATAATTTTGAAGCCAATTGCTAATCCATTGCTTCAAAAATTCGAAAAATTTGTCTGTTCAAGACGTAAATAACGCAATGAATGTTGATGAACTGTCAAAATGAAACCGATTCCGATTGATATAGTGTTACGCAATTGCCCCGCTGTTAAACGTGTAATATTATGTAGTCGTAAGATAGGATATTATATAATTTTCTCTGGGTCTTCTACTGCCCCCCTGAAAGTCGAAACTGTGAGTTGAAGTTAACGTTAAACGTTACAACAAACGCACAATAAAAAAAATGTACCTACTACTTAAATTCAGGATTTTTCATTTGGTCCTTTTATCCTGTAAAGACCAAAATATTAATACTTCAAGATCTTAGAAAATATCGAGAAGTAGTTTTGGTGTTCGGAGTCAACTATAATAATAAATCGTGCATGGAACACGACCCACTGACTCAAGTCAGTGGGTCGTCTTTCACGATTTATGTACTCGAATCTCTTATTTTGCCCGTGATTGAGTTTTTACAATACCCAGGTAAATTAATTTATTATTACCTTAGATAAGTTTATCTACGATTATTATTTACTGTAGTAATAACCTTTAATCACTGAAAGCGCGTTCTTACCTATCTTAACATTTTTGTTAGAAAACTGCTTCAAAAATATATTACTTATAAGTAACTGGGTAAGTATTGTAGTTTTAGTAGCGATGGTTTGTTTATATTTTCCAAACGACGGAATGTCAAGTCTTAAACTTTTTTGGCTACTATTTATGTAGATATGTTATATATGTTATATTTGTTAGAAATTACTATAGTGGAATCCACCAAATACCTAGGTATTATGGTTGATCAACGATTATCTTGGCACAATCACACGGTGTCAATAATGAAGCGAATAAGGAAACTAAGGGTCTCCCCACATTTATCGACGCGGAATCGGCTAACACCGGTCAAAAAAGCCTTTATGTCTACGTAATAAGGGTGTTAAGTACTAATACTATTCGCATCGGCTCGGCTCGGACGACGCGTCGCGACGCCGACCGACGGCGAAACGAGCCGTTTGCCTATTAGCTCGGCGATAATTCGAGTAGTTTGGTGATACGCACTCGGCTTAAGCCGATTTTGCGTCGATAAATGTGGGGAGACCCTAATCTGGACATTCAAGACATTAGGTCATATAACATCGAAAAAACCCCTGGTACAGATGCTCAGTCCGTCCTGGCATATTGTCTACCGGTCTGGGAGGTGCCACTAAAATTAAATTCCTAGACCTCGAGAGGGCTCAGAGGTCCCTACTGAAAGTTACGTTTTTTAAGCCCTTTACATTTTCAACTGAGAACGTTTACCGCACTGCAGATCTTCTGACATTTAGAAAGCTTTACGTACTTCACGTAACTCTAACTAAGCATACAAAACTATCATTTAACCCACAGAAGGCAAAATGCAGGAGAAAAAACACCGTTGCTCCCACTGTCTCCGTAAAGTCTACTTTCGCAAAATGGCAATATCCTAGTCAATCATCCCATTTATACAATCTTCTTAATAAAGAGCTTGACATATACTCACTAACCTACCGCGAATGCAAAAACGCTTTGTCCAAATGGCTTTGTCTAATGACTTAATTAATAAAAATAACTGGAAATCTCTGTTTCTATGGAAAATTTAAAATCGGTCTAATTTGGCTGTTACACTATTTTTCGAAAATGTTCTTAACTAACTTTTTAGGCCTTTGTATCCTGCTTATGCTTACGAAGTTTCATTAAAATCAGTTCATTCATTTCGAAAAACAAGGGCTTGAAAGTTCGTATGAAATGCCAAATATCGTAAACGCTCTTAAGTCAAAGGCCTATGACGAAGTGGAAAATATATGGATGCAACCGATGAAACTATAATATACACATAATACTTATTACGCTTTGATATTTTGCCGCTAATGGAAGTTAATGTCCTACAGTATTTTCCGATCCCAAGACTAGTCGTAGGGTCAGCTAGAAAAAAAAATATCTTGTAAAAAAGTTTACAATATCTTGAAAAGGCTCAATAACTTAATAACAATTAATTTTATGACCTGGGGAAGAGCAAAGCATCCTAACACGAGCAACTAATTGCTTAAAAGGATTCTCCCCATTGTAACTAGAATAAGTTATTTAAGATGATGCAATAAACATTTTTTTATTATTTTTATATAACGTCAAAGAAAAGTGAGATCAGAGGGGCAATTCTCTTAATTTTAACCGGTCAAGCGGCGCGGTTCGCCGATCGGCGACGAAACAATAGAAAATCAATTGTGTCTCATTAGCGGCGCTTGACAGATTAAGAACGTTCACAGTCTGATCTCAGTCTCAATCTGTCAAAAATACTTACCTCTAATTTCCCTACATTTTGACAAGTTTTTGACATTTGTTTGTCGTCGGGATGAGACTGCGACTAGGTTTTTTAATTACGAGAATTGGCCTTAGGATGTACTTAATTAGTTCGGAATCGATCGTTGATTTATTTATTGACACGGTAACAAGTCTTTCGACTGACCGAAAGGTTTTCGAACTGTACAAAAAAGCACAGCGACGTACGCCAAACCAGACTGGCCGGATAGCAGGTAAGTTTTTCTTATTTAAATCTGTCAAGCTCCGCTAATGAGACACAATTGATTTTCTATTGTTTCGTCGCCAATGGGCGACGCGCGGTCCTTGATCGGTTTTAATATCGAAGTGCAACCGCGTATGATGTAGCAAATTGTGCTGTGATATTACTCACTTAGCTGTTCAATAGATAGTGTGACTGACTCCTACACCTGAGTCGTTCAGAAAAGTGCTCGTCTCTCATTGATATAATTACGCTGCCGCTAACACAACCTGTTATCATTCAGCGTTGTATCGCCGCCGTGGACGCGCGCTCCGCCCGTATTGAATATTTACTTCGATTTTTAAAAGTTTTAGCGCCAGTTAAATTTTAAAAAGTTTATTTTTTTTCTTATTTTCTTTAGTGAAGTGTTTAGTGCTAGTGAGTCCGGTCGGTTTTTCATTTGTTTTTAAGCGGTAAGTCAGTCTTATTTAAATAAATTTTAGCCATTTCATGTACATTTTTTTTTTTGATAAATTCCTAGCTTTTTAATTTATTTGAGAAAATAAATTGCATTCAGGATTATTTTGAAACATGTCTGACCTATAACATCGTGTTCAAATATCGCAATTTATGATGTGAAATACTTAGTGTATTTACGAAATAAATATGGATATTTTTGTTTCATAATTTTACTAGGCGGATATTTACTTTTTAAATTAAACAAAAAATAAATACTTAAGTAAAACGTAATGTAAATAAATACTAAACTCAGTTGATAATATATAATCATATTAATCATCGAGTAAATAAAACTTATCTATCAAGTAACAGTAAAAGCTAACTACCTGTAATTGAAACACTTCAAACAAAAAGTTGAATTATATTACCTACATTATAAAATAAGAAATATCTTATTAGGGGTAATCAAGTGTTCTATAAAATCATAAACCTTCATTTTTGGCTTTACTTTAATTACTTCTGGCCTTGACACTACATGAAACGTCTATGTATGAAATTAAAATTAATTTACATAATAGATTTTTTCTGCAAGTAATCGACTTTGAATAAATCACAGTGCCATTCGAATTAAAATTCTAATCTAAATTCCATAGCGTCCTAAATTGTGTGAACAATTTTTTTTAATTAGCAATCATTTAATTTTGACAGCTGTCATGTGTACTAATCATTCTTGTTTTTTTTTAGTTGTTTTTAAAGCCGAGTTGGTAGGTAAAGGAGTTCTGTTATGGCCATATAATAAACTGCCTGTGCTTTAGATATGTACGATAAGTAAATTATCTTCGTCTAATTACTTATAATTATTAATGAGATTTATTGCAATGCTGTTCGTGTCAGCAAGAAGAGAATCAGAGCTTTATTCTTAACTTATCTAATCTAGTTTAGTAATTTACGTCGATGAATGTTTTATTTTCATGTTTTTGTATGTTTGCGTATGAGATATGTATTTTGTTTACCTAAGTAGGTGGTAGGTGGCCCAGTGGTATCGGCCGCGACTTACGATTTGTAGGTCGTAGGTTCGAACCCAGACAGGCGCTTTACTTTGTGTAAAATTATTTCATCACCACTGCTCTCAAAACGGTGAAGGAAAACATCGTGAGGAAACCGGCATGTCCTAGAACCAAAAATTCAAAGACGTGTGACATCTACCAACCCGCACTGGGCCCGCGTGGTGGATTACGACCCTCTCCCTCTCACAGAGAGGAGGCCTGTGTCCCAGCAGTGGGAACATTATAGGCTGATGATGATGATGATGATGATGCAGTAGGTACCTATCCCATGAAAACTACTGATCATACAGCAATAATATTGGCAAAGTTTTTAAATAGTTATAAAGTGTTGTTTAATTTTCTAATTTTGTAGCTGTACCTTGTGACAATTTTATGCTGCAAATGAAATGGTTCATGCATTTTTAATTATACATTTATTGACACCTTGTATAATATCAAATATACCTATGACCTACTCAAAGTATTGTAAGTAAAGGATGAAAAAAAAATGAGAAAGTAAGTTATATTTCGCGACATTTTTAGAAAATGCGCAGTGTCTATCGACGTCGGTGCATAATACCTAAGTACATACATACATATACTCACGCCATCGTCCCATGGGGGTGGGCACAAATTACAGAACACCACCTACTACGATCCTTATATACTCCTTTTGCCTCGTTTACGTTCATACATCAGAAGGCCAATTCTCGTAATTTAAAATGTTCAAAATCTAGTCGCAGTCTCATCTCAGCGACAAACAAATGTCAAAAACTTGTCAAAATGTAGGGACATTAGAGGCAATTTTGACAGATTGAGACCGAGACCAGACTGTAAACGTTCCTAAAATTAGGAGAATTGCCCTTCTGGTCATATAAGCACGCCGGTTGTGAGTAGGTACTACGCACCTGACAATTCCAAACGTAATACATACGTAGGTACTTAAATAATTAAACTAAGCCTATAATAAGGCTTATTAAAACATTGGTCGACAGACTTGCGTAGTTTAAAAAATATTTAAATGAACTGATTACAGTATGATTATAATTATGCGTTGGCTCGAATTTGTTTAATATTTATGAAGCATGTTTGCGATAATGTGTATTGCACGTATGTTTATCAGAAAGTGCATGACAAATATCGTTCGATATTTTTTTCTGGCGGTTGCTAAGCGATCGGTCGAATGACATAGATATTATGTTTTCAATATAAGAACTTCTTTACGACGACCCTGCAATGCGTAAAATGCAATTATAATACAGCAACTTGTTAAAAAACTCATCAGAACAGGGTACCAAAATCAACCAATATATTTGATATTGTATCCCTTGTGTTTTTAAAGTTATGTAAGTATTTACTTACGCCGCTTTTCCTTATTATCGCCTGGAAAATGTGTAAATTTTCGAGTTTCATTTGGTAGGGATTTGTTGTGCAATTGTTGTGAATGAACCAGTTCAGTCTATCGCAGTCCACGGACATAAGCTTCTCCCAGGCTGCGCCACAACACCCAAAAGTTGGTTTGAGACTTATTGACTCAGAATATTATTTGAAAAATATTAATGGTTTGTTTTCGAAAAAATCGTGGGAAAGGTATAATAAATACTCAGAACATAATTATAATGTTTTTATTAAATTATTAGTAACACTTTCATAATTGCTACCAATAGATGATAAATTAATATTGCCAGTAAGTATAGTGTAACATTGAAGAAAGATTACACTTGGGGCCGTTGTGAAACGCCGCACCGTATCAATTTCACGCGCGTACACTTGCGTGTCACCTCACGGCTCACGTGTAACGCGATAGGGTCAGTGCGTATTACAACCACCACTTTCTGGGTGTCTGACGCTCCATTGGTGAGCGAGTAGCCTTCAATCTTCTAGGCCTTCTTTGGTCCTTGTATCATCATCTGCCTAGCCTTGTCCCAACTATGCTGAGGTTGGCTTCCAGTCTCACCGGATGCGTCATGGAATATGTAGTGAAATTACACTTTTATACGCAACTAGCTTCTGCCCGCGACATTGTCCGTGTTCTTGTTTAAACATAAAATGAAAAGTATTTTCGGAGTCGCATTCGTAGTTACGAAGATCACCCTCTACATAAAAACCCACAATTTTTACCTCTAGATGAAGAGGAAAATATCTTTTCCATTCTTGTAAAGTACAGTCCCCTATTTGTCATCCAGGATGCCATACTGCTTAGCTTCTGTCTAAATAAATATAGGTGAAAACAATAATATGACACTAAGGAAAACCGATTTTATGAATGAACCTGTAACAATATTGAGACAATGACAAGGATACGCTTTTTCAGGTTTTCCCACTTGTAAACAATGAAAACCCGTTCATCAATGAAATTGTGAATAAAGACCATGTACAGGGAAAATGTTTATTAACAATTTAACAGTAAGTTTTAACACCGGAAAATTATATCAAATAATCTTGTCGAAAGGTGCTTAGTAAGTGTTGACGGAATTGTGTTAAACTACTTGAGTAATTAAATAAATACCTACAGGTCTATTATGAGATTATAATGCCGTCATGATCCCAGTGCGAGAGAGAGACGGAGCTATACATGATCGATAGCGCCATCCCTTTTCAGACTGAAATCATGATGGCATCAATACTTCATCGGAGTAATTGCGTAACACACAAACAATGGAGATGGCTGTCATTTTGACAGTTCAATAACATTCATTGCATTACGTTACTGAGCAGACAATTTTTTCGAACATATGAAGCAATGGATTAGCTATATCTTTCAAAATGTTTAAGTTTGTTATTGATAGCGTGTTCTGTTAGGGTGCTGGTAAAGAAAAGAAAATAATCGTCGTGATGTTAAAACTAAAATAAAACAATTTCTATCTTGTGAGTTGTGCTACACTAATCGGTCTCTAGTAGATTTTGCGGTTCGTTTAATTAATTAATTGGATTTATTGCTTGCAATTTCTTGTTTTCTCGTTACATGACAACGACAATAAAACCGTTTTCTTATTTAGTAATTATTTAATTTTCTCTTTAAACTACTTTTAAAATGAAGATACTGGTAGAAAACAAAACGCAACGCGTTCAGTCTTTATTAGTGATGCAACGAATACTACTTTTACGAATACGAATACGAATACGAATATCAAACCTACTATTCGGCGAATACGAATACGAATATCTCGCCATGGTAATCAAAGACTTATTTATTTGAATAATGTTTACTCTTCTAATAATTAAAATTTACAACAGGCAAATTTTTATTTAAAAAACATAAAATTTGTAGATTTTCTGGTTTTAGGCGATTTCTTTTTTCAGTCTGGATGTTCCCAGCCGTTGAAAAAGTCTTTCCGAGGCGACTGTACATGGCTTCGTCACGTCGTCGTTGCGGTTAAGGGCCTCTGCACACGTCATATTTTTACGCGCGTTCTTCAAATCTGCAGTAAATAGAGTTGCGTACAAAAATATTAGTTTTTAAATATTCGTATTAGTATTCGCCGAATACGAATATTCGGTAAATGTCTTCTATTCGGCGAATACGAATATTCGTATTCGTATTCGTTGCATCACTAGTCTTTATAATTGTAACTTTTTATTTAAAAAGACATCGGTAAATATCATGCTCCTTTAAAATGCATTTTAAAGTTATGGACACTGCAGATTAAATCTTCTTTCTCTACTGAAGCACCCAACTCTCTGCAATTTCATCCCATCTCTTTCTTTCTTAGGTGAAGTGAACTAGAAGTAAAATGTCTATAGTGTCAATCCTATGAAACGACAGTTCTTTTCATTTCAGTGAGATTTTTGCTGAATAGATCGGGTGAACACATTCATTCATACTTTCATTAAACATTACGCAACCACGACGGCCCCCGGGGCAATGTCTTTTATTTGACAGTTCAACAACATTCATTGCGTTTTTTCATATTGTTGAGCAGACATTTTTTTCGAACATATGAAGCAATGGATTAGCAATTTCCTTCAAAATGATTCAGATGTTACGCAATTAGGGTGCAGCTATTTACGATACAATAGATATAAGTTACCATAGTATTTGAATGCATGACAGTAGGGATTTGCTGATAGTGAACTCGAGGACCACTTGAGCTGTTACACACATGACTGCGACAGATTATATTAGGACATCATGGATGTATGACATGAGGCTATCAGTCGGGATTCAATAAAATGTTGTACAATCGTTATAGGATTAAACAAAGTGTTTTGCCTATTATACCACTTACGTCTTTAATGCGACAGTATCCTAAGTCGTTATAGCTTTGTAGACATAACGTGAATCTGGGCAAGTACGGTCAGCTTCAAAAGTTGATTAACACTTCAGTTTTTTTAATCTTAGTTATTGAGCAAAATATTTGTTCAAAATTGCAGCAGAAGATTTTTTTTTTAGAATACCTATATACTCTTGTCTATTATGTGAAAAGCCAAAAATCAGTTTATTGAAAAAAGTTGTTGTCAATTTAATAACATGTAAAAATGATAGTGTTAATCGACTTTTGATGCTGACTTCATCGTTCTGATTTAATCTTAGACATACATAACTGACATAAAGACAAACATCGTGAGGAAACCTGGACTTATCCATATTAATATTGTAAATGCGAAAGTTTGTCTGTCTGTTACCTCTTCACGCTTGAACCGCTGAACCGATTTAGATGAAATTTGGTATAGAGATAGTTTGAGTCCCATGATAGGACATAGGATACTTTTTATCCCGATATTTCTACGGGATCAAAACTTATGCGGGTGAAAACGCGGTGCGCTGCTATTAGTCAATATAAATCTGAAATCGCCAACCCGTCTTGAGAAAGCGTGGTGATCGATACTCGTGTCTTCTCTGTATGAGCAGAGGTTTGCCCAGCAGTGGGACTACAATAGGCTGCAGCTGGTAGTATTATAACGTGATACCCGATAAATACTATACAGTCCTTGTAAAATATCCACTATCAGTATCTCTAGAGTCTGGCAAACGAAAGTAGAGACTGAAAAAGCGCGCAAAGGAGATGGCAGTTTTTGGCATTGCTAATTATGGAAAGGTACAGAATTCAAAGCTATTTAAAAAAAAAAGCGCTTATTTTTTATGTATTGATACTATTGAGAATTAGGATTAAATCTCGTTAAATATGAGTAAGTTGAGCAGCCGGAAACAAGGCTTTTTGGACTTGTTATACTATATGACAGTGTTGTCATGGCAAACAAACAAACATGACTCTTTAGAAGATGACCACAGAGTACTTTTTGATAGACTAAGATGACACACAAAACTTCACAAGTCACATTCGCTCGCTCGCTACTATTTTGTGCTGGTGTGAATGTTTTGTGCGCCCAAAGTCTTACGTGGATTTTTACAACGACCTGGCTTGCTTTTGGATTTCGAAGACTCCTACCTTTCTGAACTACTGTTGCTAGACTTGGACCTCGACGTTTCCTATATGCTTAGATTATTATTTTATTATTATTCTTATTGATTATTATTATTCCTATTATATGCTTAGATTCCGATAAGTGAGTCTCTAGAGTCTCCTGAGTTTTCTGTGACTACTGAGTTTAATTAAAACTGACCGAGTACCTACACTTGAAACTGTCATTAGGTCTATGATCAGTGGGTAAATCATTGAACTAAACAAACTTCAAAAAGTAGTTATTTATCATTTTTGAAGTCATTACAAAGCATAATTAGCAATATGTTATGCATACAATAAACATTTATGCGTTAAAATAGTAATAGAGGTAAAATAACCTATTAAAGTACAAACATTAATGCACTTAACCTCACTTTTACAAAAATTAAGATTTCTCTTTAACCCCATTGTTATTATTTTTTATTTATTTATTTAACAAAAGCTCATAATATTCCCTATCAAACCATGCCACTTTTATTTCTGTGGAAACTAAAAAAGTTTAATGCCAGCGTTCTATGAACTTCTGCCATTCTCCTTTAAAAAAATATCAGTATAGCAACCCTAAAATTAGTACGACATACCTGGAATAACCTAATTTGATACTTTATAATAATTTGTTTTTGATGAAAAACGGTATTATTTGTACACTATAACTGCTTGACTTAGAGACTTTTGAGTTAGAAAAATGCTCAACAAGATCACAACAAATCACCAACAACACGCCATCTTAAAAGAGCATGTACCTTGTTTTGAAAAATTGAATTTGACATTTTGTCTAACATTGCCATATAAAAAGTCTGCAAATAATTCGAGTGTCTACTTTCGTTTGCCAGACTCTAACAGTAAACGCCTGTCGACAAGACGCAATTCAAACAGGAATTTGATCCGATCTAAACACAAATTTATAAGCAACTATGCAATGCATCTAACTATTAATACGCACTTCAAGGTTGTCTAGACCGGTAGTCGTTTAGCTTAGTTTAACTACGTTCCTGAGTTAGACTGGACATACATTATTCGCAAATTCCTGGAGTCTATTAAACTATAGCATTGGTGCTCGGAATGCATCACATCAAAGCTTCTTTGCACGAACATAGAATAAGATGAACATATTGTACGAGAGTTTTGTTTTTGTAATATGCATTACACGGCATACTACACAAAATAGCAGTATGATTGCTAGTTTTTATTCATCCTTAGTTAGCGTCATAAAAATCACGGTGCAGCCAAATAAGCACCCTAGTTGTGTAACACATGGCACTTTCAATCACGAAGGATAGGTATCTAATCCAAAGCTTCATGTGTCGAAAAATTTGTCCGCTCGCAACGTAAATAACGCAATGAATGTTGTTGAACTGTCAAAATTAAAGCCATTCCTACTGTTAGTGTGTTACGTAATTACCCCACAGGAAGCGTAGTGAACTATTATTTTCGTTTGGTTCTGGAGGATAACTGCGTAACACTAATAGTAGGCTTTTATGGCTTTGATTTTGACAGTTTAATAACATTCATTGCGATATTTACGTTGTTCAGCAGAGATATTTTTCGAGCATACGAAGCAATGGATTAGCAATATCCTTCAAAATGATTCAGTTTGTGATTGATAATGTGTTACGCAATTAGGGTGCTATACTCCTGACATTCATCTCTCTCTTCTGTAAGTTCCTCAGCATACCAGACACAACAATGCCTTCATTTTTCTCTTCCATTGGCTCATGTCATCGCTGATCTAAATAAGTGACGTAACTGATTCGAAGCATATTTTACAATACAGTATTACTACTATTGTTATCGTGTTTATATGGTGTACATAATAAAGAGTATTCTATTCTATTCTAATATTGTTTTAATCTGTCAAACTCTGTTAATGAGACACAATTGATTTTCTATTGTTTCGTCGCCAATAGGCGACGCGCGGTGCTTGACTGAGATCTTTGTTTTTATTTTGTTCGGAATACATGATCAGATATCATATTCGACTTGGAAAATGTATCAAATTAAGTACTATAGTTAGGTCGGCTTAGTCCAAAATGTCAGTTAGATTAGCGACGATGTGTTCGAGCATTATTCAGTCGTCCGAACCAGAATTCCTACGTCTCATTTATAATTAGTATGCACAATTCCTGACCTAAGTCATAAATCCTTGGTTACATTGTATAAGTTTGTGGTAGGCGAAGTCTACTCATCCGTGTTCACAAATAGCCTAAATATTCTAGCCACTATTTACTACTTCTTATTAAATGCCTTGTTTATAGTCTCTACTAAAACAGAAATGTGCATTCTGAATTTATGCATGAAGTTTATGTCGCCACTCGATTACGGTAAAGTGCACCTTGCTGCCAAATCCTTGGTAAATATTAGGAACATGTCAATAAAATATTGCTTGACCTAGGATAAGTTATTGAAGAATGCTTCCGTGCTGCTATTCCGTTACTACTTACTATTTACGTGTCGACACAATTTATAGCAATGGTCGAAGGACCAGAAAACATGTTCGTGGTCCTATAGAGGTATGAGGAATAGGGTGTAAACTTCACTCATACTCTATAGAAAAGGGAGGATCATCCGACCAGATGGGTGTTGTGTCTAGCGGGCAACTGCTCGATGATTCATATCGGGCCGTTGTATCTATGCTAGTTGCGCGGTAAACTCTGCTTGCGAGATGCAGGATTTTACATGACGTCAGTATGTCGCGTTGTTCGCATGTGGCATGTGTTGTAGATACCGCTATCAGTCCTTTTGATTGATATTTAAGTTTTAATCTGTGGAAAATTTAGTAGGTAGTATATTTGATGAGTTATTTCCATTTATTTACTGTTTGTTTTCACTTAAAAATAAATAGATATGATTGCTTCGTTTTCGTTGCCCATCTTGTATTGGCATTACCAATCTATTTATTTACTAATAACTTTATTGACAATAGAATTCATTCCCAGGATACATAGTACTATCGTAGCAATTTTGTGTACTAATCGGGTATTCAACAAAGACCGGATTCTACGAATTTGTAAATATGAGATATGCATTGGCTACTAGTTATCTTGCGTTCAAAACAATGTACACATGAGTAGATCAAACATCCGAACTACTATACTTACATAGATCTTTGTAATGTTCTTGTCAGTGGCGCCCGCGTCGATCCGTCTGCACAATTTTGTCGTACGAATGCTGACTGTAACGCCCACGTGCCTTGCATCAGAAAACTTTTATTTATAAACTGAACTAATCTTGAACACGTACCAAGTATATTATTACGGAACTGTTTGGTGCAAGAAAGTTTAACTGTGCCACTAGAAAGTGTGTTTAGTTTTCTATTATTGAGGAGATGATAATGTGTAGATATTTGGATGTTGTAGCTGTAATCTAGGTATTCCGAAAATATTTTGACCACTTCTAAGTTTCCATTTCAAATCAGCCTATTGCAGTCGACTGCTGGACACAGGCCTATCCCAGGCTGCGCCACAACGCCCTGTCCTCCGCCTTCCGTATCCGGTCTGTCCGAGGCACCTTTTTAAGTTCGCCGGTCCATCTAGCTGGGGGGCTTTCCACACTGCGCCTGGTCTCAACTCCTCAACTCGTCTGCTCTGTCGGCCATCGGTCCTTCAACAAACACAGCCAGCCCACTGCCACTGCTAAATTTCCTTTAACGCGTCTTCATTTATCGGATATCAATTTTATTTTAGTTTTAGTTAGATGTCCTATAAAACGTTGATATGAAAGTGACGAGTGAAGAGCAGTGGTGGCCAAGTGGTAGCGGCCGCGACTTACGAGTTGTAGGTCGTAGGTTCGAATCCAGACAGGCGCTTTACTTTGTCTAAATTATTTCGTCACCACTGCTCTCAAAACGGTGAAGGAAAACATTGTGAGGAAACCGGCATGTCCTAGAACCAAAAATTCGAAGACATGACGTGACATCCGCCAATCCTCACTGGGCCCGCGTGGTGGATTACGGCCCACTCCCTCTCACTGAGAGGAGGCCTATGTCCCAGCAGTGGGAACATTATAGGCTGATTATGTATGAAAGTGACTCACTTTTTCATCAATTAGTATATGAATGTTATTTTTAGCAAGTTTCTGTACTTACCTATACTTTACTGTTTTTCACTGTTACTTATAACTTATAAGAGTTACATTTTTATGCGATAGATAATAATGTAATCAATAACAATGGTACTCATTAATCAATGATAATATTTTGATTATTTGGATTATCCCTTCTATTATAAATCGTCAATAAAAACTTTTTAGAATATATAAACTATTGCGACCAAAATATTTTAACAGAAACATTAATTTGTATTTAAATCACTATCTTTAATCTATTTTTAAATTTTGTAGAATAATCTGGTCCTTTTAACCATTCTTAGTTGGTCCTAGTTTTTATTTAAATTTAATCTGAGGAAAATTACAGCAATCAATAGATAATATTATTTAATACAAATCTTAATACTCATACTGAGATAAGTATCTTACTCGTAAATTAAAATACGTAAACCTTGAACTGTTATTATGTATTTTTACATACTGCTATCAAAAAGTTCAAAAATCTTAAGCAAAATATCATTGTTTTTATTAGTTCTACAGATAAGATGATCATTTATTGAACCCACGACGCCCAGGTTCAAAATAGCATTTCCTTTCAGACCTACTTACCCTCTTTTGAATTAAAACATATTTATAGGTCTTCCTATGATACGAGTACATGAGCTTGTACTGTAAAATCATATTTAACATTTTGTTAAATAGGTTAATTTGAACGTAGAGAGACATATTCACGATTTTTATGATTATCTATACAAATAAATAAATTTGGAGTGTCTGTTTGTAATATTAAACCACTTTTTAATAAATGCATAATGGATGTATACACGGAACATACACCAAAATAACACTTTTTACAATTTTTGTCTGTCTGTTTGTTCCGGCTAATTTCTGAAACGGCTGGATTGATTTTGACGGGACTTTCACTGGCAGATAGCTGATGTAATAATGAGTAACTTAGGCTACTTTTATTTTAGAAAAAGAATTAGGGTTCCGCGAAAAAAAAATTAAAACGTTTTCCGTCATGCGCGCGAAGGAAGTCGCGGGCACAGCTAGTAATTCTATATAAATGCATATTTTTGCTGTCGAGAATCATATTTAGATCTACATACGACCTGCAAATGGCAAAAGACGTAAGAAAAAATTAATTTCGCGGGCTACCTTGACGGTTTTGCCTGAAGAGCTATTTTTGTATTGCACGATAGAATCTGCTTTCAGAATTATATTTTGTGTCGTATTGTCAATACCGCAGAATGATGTTCAACTATTTTACAAAAAAAAAAAAAAAAAACTAGCTTATGCCCGCTTCTTCGTCCGCGTGAAATTTCTCGTTCCCCCAACCAAAAAGACTTGAATGTATACCTGTGTATACTCAATACGAAACATGTCTTAGATATTTTATTTTCACACCATACCTACAGGCATATAATTTGGTAGGCAATAGGGTTTAGAATTCTCCAAATTACTCGCAAGTTTGTTTAGTTTGCTGAACACATTGCTGTGTGATTGTTTTGCGAAATGTGGTTACATGCCTATTGTGTTTGAAAACAAAACCAAAATAAAATTCGGCTGTGAACGATTGTTGCTTATTTAGTTTCATGCAAGTGTAAAATAGTTACTGATGAGAATGTTTTGATTACTTGCCTATTGAAGATATTTTTGAAGTGTAAACTTCTTTAGCGGCGTTGCACACTTTTTTGTAATGGGTAAAAAATGTTAAACTCGCGTCAGGACATCGCGTCAGGACACGTGACCGTCAGGAGAGACTACTACGGCGGCGCCAACCGAAGTGAACCAAGTGACACACGACAATGGATGGATGGATGGATGGATGGATGGATGAATGGGTGGGTGTGGGTGTGGGTGTGGGTGTGAGTGTGAGTGTGGGTGTGGGTGTGAGTGTGAGTGTGGGTGTGGGTGTGGGTGTGGGTGTATGGATGGATGGATGGACAGCTGATGGCTCGACCGTCTGTGTAGTACCTACACTGCTGTGTATTCGTAAAATTCGTGTATATAGTGTTTAAAATATGGAAATTGAACAAAGTGCATCGATTAATGAAAAAAGTGACGCAGAAATAGTGAAAAAAACTTAGTTATATTAATTCAATTAATAATTGATTTATTTCAACGTTAATATTCAAGTTTTCACTTCTGCCGGCACTCCCGGAGTGCAACCCGTCTTTTTTTATTTTAGGTATTAAAGAAAACTGAGGAAAGTAGAATAAAAAAAAAAACACTGAATTATCTACTTTAAAGATATTGTTGTAGAATTCAAGCTGTGAACGTTTTGGGTTGCATTTTTCCATTATTAATGCTTGTGATAAAATCATCATTAGTAACAAAATTGATTTTTTAACCGACGAAAAAAAACGGAGGAGGTTCTCAATTCGACGCGTATATTTTTTTTTTTTTTTTTTTTTTTTTTTTTTTTTTTATGTATGATCACGCATAACTTTTTACAGAGCAGTCCGATTTTGATAATTCTTTTTTTATTAGAAAGGGTATACCCTGAAGTTGGTCCCATATAAATTTGGAAAAAAAATTCTAACCCTAAGGGTTAGAAAACAGGGGATGATTGATTGTTCACTCACTGATTTTAATGTATGACCACGCTTAACTTTTTACAGAGTAGTCCGATTTTGATAGTTCTTCTTTTGTTGGATAGGACATACTTCGAAGTTGGTCCCATGTAAATTTGGAAAAAAAAAACCTACCCTAAGGGTGGGAAAATAGGGGTGACTTATTGTTCATTCACAGATTTTAATGCTGAGCTGTGTATTACAATTAAAATAAAAGGCCTATCTATGTTGGTATATAAAGCCTGTTTTTTTTAAGTATTACATTATATTATTTAGTATTATATTACACAAAAAATAATAGTTAAAGTAGGATTATATAACAGTTAATGTCTAAAGTAAGGTAGGTATTTTAGAAGTAATCAAACATTAAGCATGTAGTAATTAGTAAATTATAGCCTCAAAAAATTATAAAATAAAAACTTTTTAACAAAAAATTAAACCTCCGAAAAAACTGAAAAGCAAAAAATAATAAACTTTTTTTATTTAACCTTAATAAATAAGTTCTTAAACTAATGCAAGTATACCTAAGTAATTTTGAGTCGGCGCCAAACAATCAATGAACAAAGATTACTAAATTACCTTAAATTTAAAGAAATAAGCAACGTGAAATCTATAGCGATAAACATTAACATTTCAAACAAAAAATGCGCTCTCCGCACGACCACTCGCAACGAATTAATTTGCTCGTTTGGCGCCGACTCTAAATTACTTAGGTATACTTGCATTAGTTTAAGAACTTATTTATTAAGGTTAAATAAAAAAAGTTTATTATTTTTTGCTTTTCAGTTTTTTCGGAGGTTTAATTTTTTGTTAAAAAGTTTTTTGTTAGTTACCTACCTCTCTCTATATTCTTACCAATAAAAAAAAAAATATAAATTAAGTGTTTAAGTAGTTGCACTGGACCAGAGAGACTGAGAATAGCTCTTATCATGCTTTGTGTTGATGTCGGCTCATTGGAGCCACATTATCAAAAATATACTACCTACTGAAACCACATCTGATTATGGCTAGATAAGCCGATTGCAGATCAAAATATACAAAAAAAAAAAAAGTAGTTGCAAACAACTTTCTCCAAGACTACTTTGAAAGTTCATTTTAATTCAATAGCCATGCATCCTGGTATAATTTACACTAGCTGCGCCCCGCGGTTTCACCCGCATAAGTGTCGATCCCGTGGGAATATCGGGATAAAAAGTAGCCTATATGCTAATCCAGGGTGTCAGCTACCTCCATACAAAATTTTATCAAAATTGGTCCAGCTTTGAGCTTGAAGAAACAACAAACATATAAACACACACACAAACTTTCGCCTTTATACGAGGGTGGATTGAAAAGTACTCGGCCTGATACAGAATTAATCAATTCTTCAAATCAAAACTACCTACATTATTTACTTCAGTTCAGTCTAGTTAACTGTGCGAAGTTTGAAACGTGTGCGATAATTAGTTGTGATTTTATAAATTTATTAATCAAACAATCCGCCGTCATTTCCGCAAATGGAGCAAATTGAGCAGCGTGCTGTGATTAAGTACCTCCATAAGAAGGGGTTATCACCAAAGGCCATCCATGATAACATGGTCAGTACATAAGGGTATTCTGCTCTGTCATATTCAACCGTCAAAAAATGGGTAGCAGATTTCAAGCGTGGTAGAGAGAGCGTGAAAGATGAACCCCGCACTGGAAGGCCTTCAACGTCGACTACTGAAGAAAATAGGGAAAAGGTACTTGATTTAGTTATGCAAGACCACAGATTAAAAATAAGAGAGATAGCTGAGATTATAGGCATCTCTTATGAATGAACAAAAAACATGATAGTCAACGAATAGGGTTTCCACAAGGTGTCAGCGAGGTGGGTCCAACGGCTGCTTTCAGTCGAACAAAAAAGAACACGAGTGACAATTTCACGCGACTGTTTGGAGTTATTTGAAGCCGATCCAGATGATTTTTCAAGTCGATTTGTTACTATGGACGAAACCTGGGTTCATCACAGTTCACCGAAAACAAAACAACAATCAAAACAGTGAGAATACCTGGTTCACCACCCCCTAAAAAGGCTAAGTCGATTTTGTCGGCACATGAAGTGATGGCTTCAGTATTCTGGGACTCGAAGGGCGTGATTATGGTTGATTGTCTTGAAAAAAGTCAGAATATAAACTCTGATTACTACTGCACCTTACTACGTTGTTTGCGTGAGAAAAAAAAAAGAAAAACGCTCAGGAATGCTCAGAAGAAAGTCCTCTTTCATCAAGACTCTTTCGACAAGAGAATCAATAGCTGAAATTCATAACTGTGTCTTTGAACTGTTATCGCATCCGCCTTATTCACCTGACCTGGCACCATCAGACTTCTTTCTATTCCCTAACCTAAAAAAACACCTAGGAGGTCAGAAATTTTCGACAAACAATGAGGTCAAAGCAGCAGTAGATGCGTATTTTGACTCTCTGGACGAATCATTTTTTTTCAATGGTATATACGCTTTGAAGGAGAGGTGGCAGCAATGCATTCAACTTGACGGTGATTATGTAGAAAAATAAAATTATTATTAATTTTGTGTGTGTCTATTTTCTTAGTTAGGCCGAGTACTTTTCAATCCTCCCTCGTAATATTAGTGTGACTGGTACACACAATACTTATACCTAGATAATTGATTTATTTATGAATATTAAGAATACCTCGTTAGTCTATTGGTCACAAGCGCTACAGCTGAGCAACTTTACTCGACCTGGGATCGAACCTAGGATCTCATCCTGGGTTCGATTCCCGGGTCGGGCAGTGTTATTTGGTTTTTCTATTAGGAATTTCTCAGTAGCAGCCCGGAGTCTGGCTTTGTGCCCGGTGGCAATAGGCTCGCCCCCTATTACATGGGACTTAACATAACTGGCGATATATGGGTGTATCTATACTATACACCACTGCCTACCCCGTCGGGGATTACCTACAAACGTGATGTTATAATGTAATGTATGTTTATTAAGACCGATCAGTTCAATTGGACCTAAAATTGCCGTTGGAAAGCGCAAATCTAAGTAAAACAGTTACTAGTGAAAACTAGCTCGACTCGTTAAGTAAATCTTAATTGATATCTAACTCACCGACGCGGCAAACGTAACATAACATAATAAATAATAATTATCCTGACAACGTCAGTGACATTAAATTAACTGTTTTTGTACGCATAAATCAGCCTTCCTTCATTATTACTTATTTATATGTTGTAGTTGGAAAATCTTGTTGTGTACAGCTAGATGCATTAATATGTGTAGCGAAATCCAAAATCGATTTTCTTAGCCATCAAAATATTATTATTAATTGGCAAACCAGCCAACTCCAAATTTCGTCAAAAATATTTTTTGATTTGATTTGAATCTACAACAAATATTATACAGTTTTACGTGTGTCCTGAAAAATTTGCTCATATGGAGTTGGAGTTTTGGCTGGTTTGCCAATTAATCTGTTAAGCTCCGCTAATGAGACGCAATTGATTTTCTATTGTTTCGTCGCCGATCGGCGAACGCGCCGCTTGACCGGATAAGGTACCTATCGAAATGCAAACATAGACGATTTAATTATGTTATCGACCGTTACTTTATTTCAACTTCAACGTAGATAGGACTAAAATATCGTTAAGATTTAGATAATAGAATAGACGACTTTTATTTTTTGACAGGAGTCCATAGGGTTAGTAACAATTTTACTTAAATTCTAGTGTTAGTAGGTTACAGACACAAATATACAATTAAAATTCAGCGTGCAGCTGCATCTACCTCCGCAACATCGGGCAATCCCATCGATGATATAATAAAATTATTCCAGATTATTCCAAGTTCAAAATTTAAGAAAATAATTATCCAGCAGCAATCAGTATGGGCCCTGAAGAAGACGGACGAAAAAAGATTGCATGCAGCGGAGATGAGAATGTTGAGATGGATGCGTGGAGTGACGAGAATGGATAAAGTAAGAAATGAGTAGGTATATAAGAGGAAGTCTGAAAGTGGCGCCAGTGACAGAAAAGCTGAATGGAAATCGTTTGGGCATGTGATGAGAAGGGTCGAAACGCATGTGACAAAAAGAGTGATGAATATACATGTTGATGGATGGAGAGGGAGAGGAAGGTCGAAGAAAAGATAGATGGATTGTGTGAGGAATGATATGAAAGAGAAGGGAGTGAATGATAGCGTGGCGGTTGACAGGGAAGAATGGAAGAACAAAACGTGTTGCGCCGACCCCAAGTAACGTGGGATATGGGCAGGAAGATGATGATCAGTATAAAACACGCTCCAGCATCTCTATCTCCTATCTCCCAGTCCTAAACCCAATATGGCTTAAACCGATCCGTATTGTCTGTTCCAATAAAGGGTAGTCTGGGTAAATTCCTTAATTAAGAGCCTATACTACCTCAAATGGCTTAGCGTGATCCTCCGTTATGTCGAAAATACTGCACCATTAATTTTGAAATAAACATATGGTAAAGTTGAGGATTAATGCTAAGTCTTATGTTAGACGAAAACACGATTCCATAAAATTTTCTCGATAGAAAATAAATCCAAAGTTACCTCTAACCCGAACAATAAACCACTGGTATTCAAAAAATACTTCAAATTAGATCATGAAAGTTTGCATACTAACTGAACTTACTTTAAAGCAGGTCTTATGTTATTTACTTTTTTATAATTACCATTATTTTCACTGTAAAAAGCAAATACCTAAACAATTGGCGCTGCCTGCCGCCCAGCACCGCGCTCTGTCTCGCTCTCACTCAGTCAGCGAGCAGTATCTTATGAGCGAGATAGAGAGTGAATTTTAGCTGAGGTAGTATAGGCTCTTAAACTGAAAATAAGAAAAAAAAATTAAGCTAAGTAAAAATATACTAAGCAAACAATTAAGTTATAAGATTTCCTTTATGAAAATCGATTATGACATATAATAATGGTTCATTATATAATTCTCCGTACTTGCTCGTATCGCTATGGACATAATGAGACACTCCAAGGTTTTACCCGTCTGACTTTACCAATTTACTCGGAAACGGTTCGAAAGCTGTCCCGTCTAGCGAGTACAGTCAGCAGCGTGAAAGAAAGGAAAAAAAAAATATTTCAACAAAATATTAATGTTTTTAAAGATTCAGTTGAGACTACTTGACTCTGGAACTGTTTTTCTTTTCTGTGATGTACCTACCTAATCTAATAAATATTTTACTGCTGCATAATGCATATCACATAGCTTGATCGACGCTTTATTTACATAGTACCTATAAAGTCGTTTCATTTTAAACGTACCAACTACCGTAACTGCGCTTAATTATTATTTAAAGCAACATTTTAGTTTTCACATTTTCTAAGTAATTTTCAAACATACTCAATCGATTTTGAAAATAACTCATCGCTAAGCAAATCGCAAACAGCGTTATATTAATAGGAAAAACAAATTGAACAAGTGAAAACATAAAACAAACTCCATTTTGCAACACCTCGTAGTTTACAAAACGTATGTTTTCTAATTGCAGCGTTTCTAATAACATCAATACGTATTCGCGATACTGTATGTAATGAACCACTGAACGAAATATTTTAATTCATTACCTTGTTGCTTATACTCCATGAACCTTTCACGTGAAAGAAAAAACTGGGGTACTAACCTTAATGAAGGCAATTATAATAAATTTGTTTAATGTTAATTGAATGTGGCACATTGTACTATTGTTATTATAATTTCAATTGTAAATGCTGCGCACATGGATGGCGCAGTAAGATGGTTAAATAAAAACTCTTGAGATTTGTCCTGTTCAATACGTAATGTACTACGTATTGAACAACACAATACAATATTTTTGTCTTCTCCGAAAATTGGTCGGGGAAGCTTCAAAAGCAAGAACGTCCGAGACAGATTTCTAACCAGACAGTTTGAATTGGAGCGCTTACCTTCACGAATAATAGTTGTAATGCTGTAGTAGGCCGACCATACACCTCAGTACATTAGTAAATTGGATGATAAGAGGCGAATCATGTAAGTACTATCAGTGTTACAAAATACGTCTGCGTTACATTACCTATTAGCCTACATATGTAAGTCTGAATTCAATTTAAGAAGCATTCATATTTTCTTCACATGCCATTCACCAATGCAAAAAATAATGAAATGATTCATGATGTAACTGTGCTTGACTGTATTTTCAGACAGTCAATAGGACAAAAAATGCAATTTGGCTTCAACTGCACGCGGTAATGGCTGGTAATAACGGGTTGGGGGCTTTAATTTCAGTTGCAATGACATCATTGGAATTTCGAACAACATTTGACATTTACTTTCTTTGTTGCATGCAAAATCTGATACTGTTTTCCACATTCATAAATTGACTTTACGAGTTTGGCTAGGACACTTGTTGTATAGCATCTACATATAGTAGCCCTCGATCGTCTACCATACATTTTATGGTATGTGTTCATCTGCCTGGTCCGTCATGGTTGTCCTCTCTATCTACTTATTCTTTATTATTCTATTTGATGCAATTTGCGTGTGTTGTATAATTTTGTATTCGAACCAGATAACGAAGCCTTTATATATCAGCGACAGTAGGGACAACAACATTGCCGTTGAGCTATCGTTCAAGAATAATATCAGCGTTAAATATGGAAAGGTTGTGGAGCAGATCACAATCGTTTGTTATCTGACATCTTGGTCCAATCCACTACAATGAGATTATTGTCACAAATGAATATAACATCCTCGTTGCCTTCCTATGTGCCTACTTACGTCTGACCTTTATGATTTATTATATTACTTGCGTTAGGAAATCACTTCTGACTTTCTGTGTTTATTTATTTAATACTTCAAGCACATAAATGTACAGAGGCGGACTTAATGCCATAGGCATTTTCTACCAGTCAACGTCATACATAATTGTGATGCCGACTGTACTTTTGCCTTTATCACCAACTGCGAAAAATCAATGAATTAGTCTGTCGACTTGAATATTTCCATCTGATTAGCATCAAATTATCATGCATGAATTTTTTCTATACTATTTCACTTGTGGGAAAGGTGGTGAACTCACTGTCTTCGTAATAGTGGGACGGAAACGTATTAATATGTAGATTACTATCTTCTACGCCGCAGTTTTTGTTACGTCATAAGACTTAAATAGATATAACAAACTGGCTATTGATTTAATTGTTAAAACCATCTTTTCTAATATAACATTTTTTTTTTAATTAGTTATGTATTATGATTTAAGTTTCAGTTGTAGAAAGAGATTTGACATTACGTCATTGCAATGACAAGGCAAGTTCTAATCCTTCTCAATGTAATCTGCTCGTCATTTGGTTCTATACAGGTTTTAGATGATTATAATGTCTTGCGTGTCTAATCCTATTGACTAAGTTGATTGGATACAGATAAGTATAGAATGTTTATATTGAGGTTCCTACCACAGGACATTACCCTCCGTCTCCTCTAGTATCTACTATTGGCAAGTACTTGTATACACCGTGTTCCGGACGATATTCATAAACTTCGACTAGAGGTTCAGACCATGGTAATAAGCATTTTTCATTATGAACACATGAATGAATTCTTATTTTTTATTTTTTGGCTGAAACTTGTTAAATCTAAGTTAAGATCCTTTCCTACTGCATAGCTCAATTAAATTTCATTAAATGAAATTACAAATATCTTCGCAACGAAGCCTTTTTATGTACTACTTCCTTTGTTAGATTTAATTTGTAAAAGCTATAGAAGCGTAGGACAAAGTTTATGGATAACGTGAAGAACACGGTGTATGTAGTTTGAAAAAGTTTTGTTGAGCAGATCAATACTATGAAAAGCCGTGCTGTAGCCAGCGCCCTAATTTTGTAACCCACTTTGAATCACAATCTTAATAATTTTGAAGGATATTGCTAACCCATTGCTTCACATGTTCGAAAAAATTGTCTGCTAAACAACGTAAATAACGCAATGAATGCTGTGTTATAGCCATTTCATAGTTACCAACCTTCTATGATATAATTATCTATGTTACCAACAAAGAATGACAGTTATGGTTTGAATAAACAGTCAATTTAATTTGATACCCCTGAATTTTATGAGTTTCTCTGACTGAACGAAGTAATGTCGAATAAACGCATCAATTGTGTTTTCCCGAAGCTATGTGAAAAAGAACGAATCCCAAAGAACGATTGTTTCTTTTTAGAAAAGCTCTTGATATTATGACAACATTGTCACTAATGCAGTTGGTTGTTTACACAAGGCTATGTCCGGCTTAGCTGTTACATTGTACAATACAACCGGTCTTCGAAAGGTTTCCTCTTCAGTGTTTCCTTATTCCGATTTTTTTTGTTAATGATGTGATTTTTAGTACTTATAATTTTTTTTTGACTTTATATGTGAAATATTTTCATTTCAACTCATCGCTAAGTTGTTGATAAAATAAATAGATACATTTTATTTTAAAACATTATGTAGTTAGCCTTGATTTGTGGAAAAACTGTGAACAGAAATATGGTGGCGTTATTCATAATGAATAAATAATAATACGATCAGTTACGCATTACTAATTTATGTGCAAAATTCAATAAGAACATATGTATTAGGTACACAAAGATAAATCTACCACATGCATGACGCATACATATTAAATGTGTTGAATGTTTTCCAGTTTTTCTTTTAGCGACCATGATAAATCAGTTAAGTACTTTTATTTATTCTTTTATATTTATAATATACGAGTATGTTAATATTTATGAGTTATGTTATAATATTTTTCCACAATTTTTTTTTGTATGTGCATTTAGATTTTATATGTCAGAAATAGTGACAAGAGAAAAAAAAAGAAACTTGTCTCAAATTAAGATACACTTCTGCTAGAATACAAGATACTAAAACAATAAGTACCTATACATGATTTACATCGAATAATATAAAAGCCTTCGTTGTTTCTATGTCATGTTAGTAATTTTGGTAATTTGTCAAAGATATCCGCATTGTCCAATCTTTGACTTTCAGGAATTAGCAAACTGTTACTGTGATTGACTGTACCAGTATAGTCATCGACAGCAGAAATTCAGTAATATTTATATCTAATGTTTCTTAGTTCTTACTATTTGTATTGGAGGCAATTGTTTTGCAGTTTTCATAAGGATAACGTCCACTCCCTCTCTCAGAGAGGAGGACTGTGTCCTTTCAGTGGAAACGTAGGCTGATTATGATATTTTAAAACTTCAATGACAGGTACTTTGCCAGCAAAAGGTTACAAAATATCTTAATTCAAGTCTGATGTAATGTAGGTTCTAGGTCAACGTTTTGGGTTACATTGTATTGTATTTCAAACAAGGGTCAACCACCAGTCCACTTGATGTAGGTACTTACAATTTGGCCAATGATTCATCATGGTCTGACTTCAAAAGGTACCAGTAACTGCTAGTTGTTTTTGTAATGATTTATTGAACTAAGTATCTATCACACTAACATTATAAGGGGGGCGATAGTTTGTGAGTGTGTGTGTGTTTATATGTTTGTTACTTCTTCACGCTCAAACGGCTGGACCAATTTTGATAAAATTTTGTATGGAGGTAGCTGATACCCTGGATTAACATATAGGCTACCTTTTATCCCGATATTTCCACGGGATCGACATTTACGCGGGTGAAACCGCGGGGCGCAGCTAGTACTATAATAAAGCTGAAGAGTTTGTCTGTTTGAACGCGCTAATCTCTGGAACTACCAGTCGGAATTGAAAAATTATTTTGGCATTTGATAGCCCATGTAGGTTCCACACAATTCTCTAAATTAGGGTCCTTCGGGAATCCGGGCCGTGCGGGCTCAATGTCCCGTCAACTGGGCCACCAGTAGGTATTTAGTTCTGAATATCTCTGCAAAGTTCTGCGTACGAGAACATGCTTTAGTGACAGGCTTTAATAAATAATATATTATATAGCAAAGTCGCTTTTATGGTCTGTCTCATCTCGTGAGATCGCTTAGATCTTTTAAACTACCCAATGGATGTTGATGCAGTTTTCACTATCATTTAGAGCATCTATTCTGGAAGGTTTATGCGTATAAAATATTACTACTTAGCGTTGGAATGGACAACTAGCTTTATATGTCTGACTGACCGACTCCTTGATAATTTAAAAGTGTCTGAGATTAATATTAACTTATAATTAAACTTACGCATATAAAGAAATCTCAATGTTTTGTAGTCGTAAAAGCCGTTCGAAGCAAGGGCGGGTCGCTAGTAAATTGATAAATCGTGGTCATTGAACCTCATCTGCCAAGAAAACTCGCACGTACACGCGAGTTGACGCGAGTACAATCAACACACTTCGAATGTCGCGAAAGCGGCTTTCATTCATGACCGTGTCACTCGCTTCCCTTCAGTATAGGCGCCGCCAGCGCTGTTAACTTTACCGAGAACAACTTTATACGTATTTATTATTTTATTCTCAGAAAACGATGGAAATAGGTTACGTGCGTGCTTTAATGGTTCTAGTTCACATTTTATGGGCTTTGACTGGCTTTGCTATTTGTTTATTGTTGTCAGCAAATGCGTTTTACATAACATACATAATCAGCCTATCCCCTGTAAGAGCGAATGGGCCGTAATTCACCATTCGGGACCAGTGCGGATTGGTAGATGTCTCATGTCTTCGAATTTTTGGCTCGTTTCCTCTGGATGTATTCCTTCACCGTTTTGAGAGCAGCAGTGATAAAATAATTTACACAAACTAAAGCGCCTGTCTGCATGCAATGCACTTTACAATAGACTAATTTGCAGCGATAAATAAAGTCTTGAACGATGGTGATTGACTTTAAACAGTATTGCAAAAAATGTAATCACCTAGCTGGAACATGTTGCAAAAATTAATTTCGTTAGGTTACATGTCAAAATCTTCGCCAAATAACAAATTAAGCATGATAGGACAAATTGGGCAAACTATTGCAATAAAATATAAATTGGTTTAAAACCGTTGCTTTCACCTGTACAAGCTGTTAGCAACCTTTTTGTCATATAACTGGGTAAATGCATTCATAAGTTAACACTAAAGTTGAGTCCGTCTCCGCGCATGAGTTAAGGGCCCGTACACATATAGGTTCGTTTTTACTAGATCCGTTTTAACGGATCAGAATTGGCCGGAGTGACATGATTACTGAATGCGGAATACTGTTTTGTGTGTGAACTCGCTTATACAACTACATACGCCATCAAATAACGGACCTGTAAAACGGATCGCTATGTGTACGAGCCCGAAGTTGGACGTATTGAAAACTACTCGTAACTTTATAAATAATTGTCGAAAAAATTTAAATATTTGGTAGAAAGTATTCTATGGTAATTTAATTAAGATGTTTGATTCTCAGTTTGGGCAAAGTAATATTGGGCTTTTCCATCAGGAATTTCTCAGTAGCAGCACAGAATACTTAAAGTACTACGTAATACTTAAAGTACTACGTACAGAAAGGACACTCCCTTCCCCGCACTAACATCAGTTACCGTACCTCACCTCGCACTTCGGCGTATTCGTCGCAGTTCTTTAACAAGAGCGCTCGCAAACACAAGTACCTCACGCACACATTCATACGTATACAAACGTCATTTTTTAATGTAGTAGTAGTAGGTAATTATTTTGCGAGCGTTGTATGGAGTGTCCGGGGTGTGGTAGCAGCCCGGAGTCTGGATTTGTGCCTGGTTGATGGCAATAGGCTCGTCCCCTTTTACATGGTACTTAGAAATAACTGGCGAAATGTGGGTGTACTATACATAGGAACATCTCTGCCTGACCCTTTTGGGATTACAGGCGTGATGTTATGCGTTTGTTTTAATGAATCAAAGCTCTTGTTACTTTTAAGTTCTTATGGTTGCAATACTTGCAATTAACTACACGGGTGATTGTACTAACTGCACTTTTATGTACTTTTGTTAATGCTTTGCGGGCAACTGAAACGTTGTAACTACCCTCTTTGTTTATAAGCGGCGTTTCAAAAAAGCCGTAATTTTATTCTGTGCTTTGATTGTCAAGATTAATATCTTTTTTGTTTTTTGCTTATACATAATCGTATGTAGAGCCTTGTTAGTTCAAGTATTGGCAAATAAAAAGCATGGCGGGTTCATTAACATCTGCTTAGCGCAATGACTTATGTGATGATGTGACCTTATTTTGTCATATTGATTTATAGAAGACGTTTTGTTATCGATTCTTCTTGTTGTTTAGTGTAGGATTACCGTCAAACGGAGTGGATAGGGATGCAGGGGTGAATCGGGACAAAACTTAAGGGATTTTAACATTAAAATAATATAGTTTGTGCCAAAAAGAACCATAATGTGTTTACTGTAATTTAATTAACGATTACGTGCCCTCATTGACAACAAACTATATTATTTTAACGTTAAAATCCTTTTTAAAGTTTCGTCCCGATTCACCCCTGCATCCCTATTCACCCCGTTTATAGGTTTGTTAAAATATAGACTTTGTGTCCACAGTAGGCTAAGAAAAATTTCAGTAAAATACTTTTAGTGGTTTGTAGGGATTTCTTCATTCGAGTTTATGGATTTATGCAAAACATTGAAAACCGCCTCGATATTTGTTCGGCAAAACAAAAACCTGTCAGACATGAACGGTAGAAGGTAGTAACTTGGTAGGTAAGTAATCAAGAGAAATGTGAGGTATTATCGTAAGTTATCTCTTGTACAAACGGTCGCGTGCGCAAAGGCAATAATAAAAAAATACAATTAGTGATGAAGTGACGACGATTGTGCGCGTATTGTAAAAGTTACACAAAGGCTAGGTACGTACCTAGTTCCTTAAACCATTGTCCGTAACAAAGCATGAATAAGAAAGGTGAACAAAAAAAGTTGTCTCATACATATGGTCGAGTACCTAAGTATTGAAGTTTTGTATGGGACCGTTGATATTTTTTGCGCAATTACGATGTTGGTCCCATGGAGAAAGTTTTTCAGTTTGATGGTCTGCACCACACCCTTAGGCCTGGACTCCACTGAAGCGGAGCTGGGCGGAGAGGAGCGGAGACGTGCAGGAATCGTCCAATCACAGACGAGACGAGTGACGCGATGAGGATTTCAACCATTGTGATTGGTCGATTCCTGCACTTCTCCGCTCCACTCCGCCCAGCTCCGCTTTAGTGGAGTCCGGGCCTTAAATTTGGCCACATCTTCTGATACACGCTGTATATTCTGTGGATAGGTTCAAACGTCGGAGTTAACATTCCATACATTTTCTTCACAATATTCGTTTCAAAATGCGTCAGGTTTTTGGTCCTAAAAGATGGAACTAATCTGAAAATCTGAGTCAACCAGTGATGGACATTAAAAAATTGCCTCCATCCTGTTTGTTGCTAAAAGTAAACTGTCTTGTAGGTACTGGGCACGTTATTACGAAGACTACGTACAATTTACTCGATGATAATAAAGTTTAAAATTTTCCATGTTTTTCATATGAATCGGAATTATGTTGTAGACTTAACTACTATAATAATAATATTTCAAAGATCAGTGACCATGGCCTTCGAATTTTACAAAAAGTCGTTTTTTTTTGTTGCTTCTGTTTATACTATAACTAGCTTCTGCCCGCGACTTCGTCCGCGTGAAATTTCACCCTCACCCCATTCACACACACAGAAAAACACACAATCAATACACACACACAACGAAAAAAAAAAAACACACACAATCACAAACAAAAAAACAAACAAACACACAACACAATAAATACTATTTCTTTCTTTCTTTCTATTCACCCTCTTAGGGGTGGAATTTCGAAAAACCCTTTCTTAGTGGATACCTACACTTCACAAAGAACACACCCTCCAAATTCCATGTCTCTAGGATCAGCGGCTTAGGCTCGATATATCAGTCAGTCAGTCAGGACTTTGAATTTTATATATATAGATATCATTTAACTTTAAATTTTACTAGTCATTAGAATGACCTCACTACAGAATATGTAATTCTTGTTCTAGTAACAGTTACTGTATTTTCTGCATTATTCACACATGGTCCATACTGAATTACTGATAAGAGACCGAGGATAATTAAAGGTCTTGTAATGAAAACGGCTGACTCAATTCAATAAAACATTTTCTTCATACGTGATATCAATAACATTAAGCTAGAGAATGAAAATATTATTGAATTCAAGTTCGACGACATTAGACGTAACAGCTTGTTCTTCTTTTATCACAGTTAAGTATTTAGAAAAACAACTGATTATAGGGATGATCTTGCGTTGCATCACTATCTTTTTTACCCGACTGCGCGACGCAAAGGAGTGGTAATGTGTTTATCAGCCTATGTATGTATGTAAGTATGTATGTATGTTTGTATGTTCCTTTGAAGCACTATACAGACCAAACGCCTGGGCCGATTTTTATGATTCACACGTCAATCGATTCCTCTTAGTCCGGCGAGTGTCACTAAATACATGACGTTAGTGAAAATTCAATATGGCGACTACTAGACGCCATATTGTGAAAATGAAAAAAATGAAAGTCAAGAAACTATGTCAAGTGGGATATCATTGGATAGGTCTTTCAAAAATATTAGTGGTTTGGGGAGACCGTTTTTTGATTAAGTAAACCGTTCGTGACTTATCAAGCTTTAAAGTACCAATTTTCGTTAGAATCAAGTGTCCCCCCCCCCCCCCTCTACCAACTAAACGCGGCAGTAGTACCCTTATGTCAGTTACATACGCAACAATAACAAAAATATTTATATCTTGCAGCATTGGTATCATTTCCGTTCTCATTATTAATAATCAATCTTCCTTTCCGCGATATATAACCAAGATATGGATAAGATACAAGTCGCTTATCCGATAAAAAATCACAGCTATAACATTATTTGTTTTATAAGGATTCAGTAGTAAGTCATTACTGTATCAATAATAGATGTGTTGTGAAAAATTTGTCCTTTTGCTTTATGTCGATAATTAGAAACTTGGTGTATGAACTTTTATTTTGTGGTAGCGTCCATTGTTTGGGTGATATTGCGATTTGTATTAACAGTTGGTACATATGCTACAATGGTAAGTTGAAAATCCGTTGCATATCTAATAGCTTGAGTAACTGCCGCGTTGGTCTACTCTTGTGGTCGCAAGTGCTATTTGCTGAACGTGAGTTCCTGATGGGTTACTAGGACGGGCAAAGTACTATTGTGTGTTTCCATCAGGAATTTATCAGTAAACTCGGAGTTTGGATTTATGCCCGGTTGTTGGCAATAGGTTTGCCCCTATTACATGAGACTTAAACTTAACTGGCGAAATGTGGGTGCCCTTCGGGGAATAAAGGGCTGATTATGATGTTATGTTAGTTTGAGTGTCTTTTCCTGTCACATGTTTAGTAGCATCTGCTACAACATATCTTCTCATGCATTAAGTTGTAGCGTTATCTACAACGCCACATGCGAACAACGCGTCATACTGACGTCACGCAAATCCTGCATCTCGCAAGCAGAGTTATAGTTATGCCCAACATGAATCATCGGGCAGTTGCCCGCCAGACACAACACCCGTCTGGTCGGAGGATCCTCCCTTTTCTATAGAGTATGAGTGAACTTTACAACCTGTTCCTCATCTATGCTAATATCATAAATTCGAAAGTAACTCTGTCTTTCTGTCTGTCTGTCTGTATGTTACCTTTTCACGCCTAAACCGCTGAACCGATTTAGATGAAATTTGGTATAGAGATAGTTTGAGTCCCGGGAAAGGAAATAGGATAGTTTTTATCCCGATATTCCTACGGGACCGAAACTTATGCGGGTGAAACCGCGGGGCGCAGCTAGTATCTCTATAAAGTATTGCATCAGATTAATTTACAAGATCCTCTTTCATCTTAGTTTTAATTATAAACATTGCATTGAATCTGTGTTTCTTCTTCAAGATTTAAAAAGTCACGGTATGGAACATTAATTTTTGATTGCGTTTCTTTAAGGAAGTTTTGATGAATGACTGGCATTATAAAAAATATTTTACGTAATGAAAGACTGCGTTACATATGCACTGACATTTCATATGATTTTTAATTGTCTGTAGTCTTTCCTTATGATCATCGAAGCATAAGTGAAAGAGAATTAAAAAAATAATATCGAAAGTGTTGTTGAAAAACAAGGAATAGAAGAGTAGAATAGAATACTAATAAACAACAAACGAAACAAAAACAACAACACAAGAACATTAATTAAAAAAAAAAAATTGTTGATGATCAGGTGTGGTTGGGTTGGTACTATACATGATACTGGTTTTATAAAACCAATAACCTAATTATAGAAGATAGTGACTCAGAGCCCAATATTCCCAAGCAGCAGACTCCGTTGCGAATCCTGTAAAATCTATGATCATAACTGTATCTAGTTGCTTCATTAACATCTGACTAATTAAGATAACGTATATGATGCTTCTAGGTTTATTAAGGCCTCCGTATGCGACAGTCTAAGTACTTGTAATCTTTAGGACATTAATTCTGTTGCTTTTATCAATGCAATCGGATTGTTGCCAAGATAATTTTAACGATGTCTGTGTTTGATTAGGTTTCGATTAGGTTATTTTCTTTAATATATAAGGTTTAGATTAGGTTATTTCCTTTAATATATTAGGTTTAGATTAGATTATTTTCTTTAATATTTTATGGACGTGACGCGACGCAGAAGTGCGTGCCGTTGTTTTCTTTTTAATATACTAAGAGGACTTCACGCAAGAACCAATTTAGCAAAATCTTGCCGTCGAAAAATCGAGTCAGAGATAAACGTGGTCAATTATCGTTTTCTAAACTTGTAAAGTGTAAACCAATGCACAAATACTTTAGTATTGTAAATAGGTTACAATATAACGGTAGTAAACACCAACTGTATTTATGAACAACCTTCTCTTTTGCATTCATGAGCGTCAAGCATTATAGTGTTGTGACAGTGCGATACTATCTGCCCCAAAAATGATGTTAACACCAATTAGACTCAAATGATGTGATAAAATCGCATGTTCAGCCTTGATGTAGTTTATCATCGACAAGTTATTGCATGTAAATGAGCATACTTTCATTATATCTGATATTAAAAGGTGAATTAGTAAACAAACATGTAGGTGCTAGATAAAACAAAAGTAAGTTTCTGTAATTTTTTTTTAATTTGTTACGTAGGAAGAATCGTCTCGAAAGTACGTTCAACCAGTTGCACATTGGCAAAGACGAATTGATTAAGTTGCAACGGTACATGTTCGTGCAAGTGACTGTCCTCGTGAGAGACTTTGGCCCAATATTGGCATTCTTTTTGTTCGCGCATGAAGCCTCAGGCCACACTTGAACAACAGGTTCTAAACGGATGGACGCTTTTTGCTGTCCACCCATCAGTCGCGGTGTAAGTGTAACGAATGGCGGTTTCCAAACTGGTTCCGATTAGTTCGCTATTGAATCGTTTGCTAAGCCGTCTATATCTTCAAGGTTGCATTCAATTGTTAGTAATGAGTCGCCAATTGTTGCTAACGAAGCGTGCATTTCCTGATGTTTATATTAGTCAAAGCTTAGATAGCTTAGAAAGATTTGATGATTGAATTCAGATTACGCCTGTGTATGGCTAACGAGGTTGCAGTACTGTTTCCTTTTATGATAAAGGAGACACTGTGCTACTTAGTGTGTCGGCGACTCACATTTTACCGTGTATTGGAGTAAAAGCGTTGTGTCTTGACCTGCTTACGGACCACGGTAAAAAATACCACCTCTTTCTATCTTTAACAGTTTCGAACGATATGAAATGAATCCTCCATTGCCAAAATGTGTTATTTATTTTCGAAATTCAAAATTGAGAACATATTTTTTAGTGTTCTTAATTATTGTTATGGCCAGTAATTTTGAAATACTGTCAATATACGATAAATTAATTTTAATAGAGAATTGCAATTATTATGATTATTGAGTATGAATCACTAAAATCTTTGTAGATTTAAACTGTTATTTTATGCTTCCAAGTTGTTATCTATAAGTTGATACAAAAGTAAAAGTAACTTGTTTATCCAAAAGTGACTTGGTTATCAGTCGTTCCTAATTATATGTCCACAACTGTGTGTGAATCCAATCCTTCCTATGGGATTTCATCATCTGCCTAGCCTTCTCCGAACTATGTTGGGGCCGGCTTCCAGTCTAACCGGATGCAGCTGAATACCAGTGTTTTACATAAGAGCGGCTGCCTATCTGACCTCCACAACCCAGTTACTGGGTAATACGATACCCCTTGGTAAGACTGATTGTCAGACTTTCGGGCAAGATTACTCTTTCGGGCTTCTGACTACCCGTAACGACTGTCAAAGATCCACGAATGACAGCCAGGATCAACGGAACGGGCTTTTCAAGGCACGGAGGAGTCTCGGTATGTTAAAATGGTCACACATCCACAGACCGGCCGCGGCAAGCGTAGCTTAACCTGATCGATCGACCTAGGCGGCTGTTATTATTTAGCCACGGGATTCGATATGCAGTTTTTAATTTAATGTTTGCTGTTTGCCAACTGCTTTCTCCATGACACATTGCCACTACGTACACACGGCTACACATCCAAGTTATACATAACCAGTATAAGCTGAATTTTGATTGTAAGAAAAACCTACCTACAAACGGGGTGAATAGGGTTGCAGGGGTGATTCGGGACGAAACTTTAAAATGGATTTTAGCGTTTTAATAATATAGTTTGTTGCCGACAAGGGCACTTATTCTTTAATTATTATACAGTAAACACAATTAGAGTCCTTTTTGGCAACAAACTATATTATTTCAGTGTTAAAATCCCTTTTAAAGTTTCGTCCCGATTCACCCCTGCGTCCCTATTCGCCCCGTTTGACGGTATACAATGCGAGGTCAGCTAAAAATGGAAATGTATAGCTTGATGTGTAGCCGTGTGTACAACCGGTAGGTAACTGATTATTATGATTATTATTTTTATTGACATTGCATGATTAGTTTGTTTTTCATTACCAACATCCGGGTATTCGTAAGACGCTATTATTTTCGCTGCTTATATTGTATGGTAGATGGTACTTTGGTCCTTTGTCCATTGCGAGTTTACGTTTGGTCTTCTCGTACCTACCTGCCTAATATTAACGGATATATAAGATAATGTTTTTCTAATACAGACGCCAGCACATCATGCTACCCGAAACTGTCAAATTTTCCCAATCAACTTTGAACCTTATGCTTTAGCGATAAAGTTGAAAATCTATTAAAGAAATTTGACAGATTGTAGGAGCTTGAAATGCTGGCGTCTGTACCGTTCGTTTGTAGAAACTGTATTATTTTAATTACTTTGCAACCAAGCCTTTGATAGCTTAATTACATCAATTACTCGAATTAAATCTTATCTCATATTTTAATGGCTTTCATATCTTTAAGATATAAATCTAATCTGAGCTAATGAACATGTTCACAGATAATTTTAATCGTAACTGTTAAGTTCTGGGTTAGATTACCTACTGTGTTATTAACCTTGAGAGCATATATTACAATACTTGTATATATTTCTTTTTCTATATTACTTTATTTATTGTTTAATTATGGAAATAAACAAATAAAGATCGTGTCGGTAATAAAAGCTGTCGACACAACTACTGCGGTATATAATAATTATTGTGGAAACGCATTGGTGTTGAAATTATGCAGGTATTAGAAGTTTTATAACATAAGCAGTGAAGTCTAGATTATTCCTCTGCCTGGCCTTTTTTTTTGTGGATGGGAAATCATCATATATGACTCCTCCCGCACTAGGTGGAGCGGAAGGGAGTGTCAGACTCTTACTGACTAAAACCCACCCGTGTTCCTTCCTTAGCCCTTTATGTTCCGGGGCAGCGGTAAACCTTTCGGACAATCCCGCTGACCCGGCAGGCTTCGGCCCTAATGGGCCCCTTCCCTTATGCTGACATCTTTCTCTGGTTTTATTTCTCGAAGAAGCGTTTAAGCCTTAGAGCTTGTCCAGAAAGGGCGAATTCGCCGCGATTATCTCGTGCGTATTACGCGCGACCGTTACGTCCAGAAGGAGCGTACCAACGTGCGAGTATTTGGGTTCGAATTTCATTTGTCAGTAGAAAACATGGAGTTGAACGGTCTTGAGTTCGCGCGTCAACTGGACGCAACAAGGAGTCTCTAGTATCTCGACTCGCGCGCAATACGCGCGATTCAAGCGCGAGTCGAGAGTCTGGCGAACTGCACGCGATTTACGCGCGTATTTTGATATCGCGCGATGCTTGTAGACGCGACGTATTGGCGCCTAGTATCTCGTGAACGCGCGAATGAATTCGCGCGAAACGTTTCGCGGCGAATTTGCCCCTTCTGGACGAGGTCTTAGTGAATGTATTTATTCAGTACGCCATCGCCACACGGTATGCTTCTAGCATTGCTTATCATCGTGCCCTTAACCCATACTACTCTTTAAGAATTAAAATGCTTCCATTTCCACATTATTTCGTTTACCGAATGTTGATACCGATCATCACATTGTGTAAAGAGGTATTTCAAAGATTAGTTGTCGTTTTATCTGACACTTGACAATGTAGGTACATTATATGTTGTCATGAAACAGAAGTGAATCACTCTAATAAAGATGACAATTTAGCCAAAACACTATGATTTGAACTCTTTGAAGTGCTATTGTATAGCAGTAGTTGACGTGTCATTTATTGTACATTGTAACAAAAGTCAATTATATACACGCGAACATTATAACCTTCACGCCTCGATTCCTATAGGGAAACCCCCGAAATAATGGTCATCCTAAATCAAATACCATATCGTACCAATGCCTACAATTCCGATCACATGTAAATGTCAAAATAACCACACTATATTGTTTTAAATCAATCAAAAATAATGGAGAAGAAATTCAGTAGGTCCTGTAAAGGCTTACCATATAAAATGCCTTACAACGGAGATGCCAACAACTCGCACTGTGCCCACTCCTTCACTCAGAGAGGAACCCTGAGTTATAAGCAGTGGGAATAGGTGTACGTGTATACTCGTATACAGGCTGATACGTAATGGATATATGGACATAAGTTCGAATTTTGAGTAAATAATTTGACTATACTGGTTCTTCAAATGGGTTGAAACGAGAACCTTTGGTTTTTCCAAACTCCGCTCAAATCATTCTTTATGTTTTAACACGGCTGTTATAAGTCAGTGTCCTTTCCTTCAAATAAGCGTTGAAAACAAGTCGCTTAGGCTGCGGTTCCACTGAGGCGGAGTAGAGCGGAGCGGAGCGGGGCTGAGGTGTGAAAGGAGAAGAGATGTGGATTTCAAGCCATCTGATTGGTGAATCGCGGCACAGCTCGTCTCCGCTCTGCACCGCTCCGCCTCAGTGGAACCGCAGCCTTATTAGCATTCTGACCATACCCTGAATACCTTCTGTTGGACATAATAAAACAAGGTTACGCTACATTTTAGTTATTGTACGCCTTCTAAACATTGACAGTGAAATTGTATGGTAAGGTCGTCGCCATTTTAGTGACGGTGAGAAAATTAATGCTACATTTGGGCACATATTTGGGTATGACATCGAGTTTGGGCCACCACTGCTCTATATGCCTAGGCACAAATGACATGAATGCTGTGCCCGCGACTTCGTTCGCGTGGATGTCGGGAAACAAGAATGTCTCTTTACTCATATTTTTCTAAAATAAATTAGCCTATTATGTATTACTCCGTATAACATCATCTAACTGCCAGTGAAAATCCCGTCGAAATCAGCCCAGCCGTCTCGGAGATTAGCCGGAACAAACAGGCAGACAAAAATTATAAACTTATTTTTTTTTGTTACAGTACCGTTTATACTGTCATATTCATATTTTTGACAGGCCTGATGGTCTAGTGCTTAGTGACCCTGACTGCTATGCCGGAGGTCGTGGGTTCGATTCCCACCCAGGACAAATGTTTGTGTGATGAGCACGATCATTTGTTCTGTGTCTGGGTGTAATTTATCTATAATATGTATGTATTTAGAAATATATAAGTATGTTTATCAGTTGTCTAGTACCCATAACACAAGCTCTGCTTAGCTTGGCACTAGATGGCGTTGTGTGATAGTTGTGGAATATTATTATTATTTTATATTATTATTATATTAGTAAAAAGCTGTTATTTCGACATTTCAGACGGACACTTCAATTTTATTTATTTCTATAGATGTTTCATAGAGCAGACAAGTAAATAACATTATATCGTTCTAGTGTCAATTTAGTTGCATGAACAAATGCTTAATCTTATCACGGAATGTACAGTCAGCAGCAAAAGTCGATTAACACCGTCGTTTTACATGTTATTAAATTGACAACAATTTTTTTCAATAAACTGCTTTTTAGCTTTTCACATAATAGCAAAGAGTTTATATTCTAAAAATGTTTCTTCTGTTGGAATTTTGAACAAATATTTTGCTCAATAACTAAGATTAAAAAAACTGAAGTGTTAATCGACTTTTGTTGCTGACCGTACCTACATATTCAAAACAGAGAGGACCAAAAGTTTCCGAGTTGATATTCAAATTACTCCCACCAAAGGATTATCAAAGGAATGCAATCACATATTTCAAGCATAAGAATTAATAACATAAAAACATGATTCGATAGGTTTCAATTTTCTCCGCAATAGTAGGTTTTCTCGTTAGATGTTTTATCGCGAAAACCATTATTGGCATTACATACTTGTTCTATTTTTATTGGAACAATCTGTAGTTGAACCTGCATTGCAGTAGGTGGTATGTACAATTTAAGTTATTGTTATTTTATAACTTTACTAGCTGCGCCCCGCGGTTTCACCCGCGTAAATGTCGATCCCGTGGGAATATCGGGATAAAACGTAGCCTATATGTTAATCCAGGGTGTCAGCTACTTCCATACAAAATTTTATTAAAATTGGTCCAGCCGTTTGAGCGTGATGAAGCCACAAACATATAAACACACACACCCTCTCACAAACTTTCGCATTTATAATATTAGTGTGATTTAAACCCTATATTTTTTTCTAGTTTAATGTCTTTCTTTGTGGGAATTTTATTATCAACTAGCTTTTGCCCGCGAATTCGCCCTCGTGGAGGTCGGGAATTATCCCACGGGACCGTACTACAGGGATAAAAAGTAGCCTATATGTTAATCCAGGGTGGCAGCTACCTTCATACAAAATTTTATCAAAATTGGTCTTGCCGTTTGAGCGTGAAGAAGTAACAAACATATAAACACACACACAAACTTTCGCCTTTATTAGTGTGATAGTATGATTTTCAGTCTAATGAGACTCGTTTCTAAGTTGCCCTCTGCAATCATCAATATTAAATACTGACTAATCTCTAGTGTTTTCATTGTTGACGTAATGTAATGCGACATATTGTTTCACAATTTCTTTTAACAATATTGTTTATGGACCTATTGTTAGATATAGCTATGCAACAGCGTTACGTTTGTAATGATTGTTATATTAAGTTTTGTTCAACATTCTGTCTGGCAGGTGAGTCTACCATAACTGTATTCGTCAGTTGGTTTGTATAAAATATGTATGTAATCATTTTCCTAACTGATTCTTCTTTAATCACGTCTTAGCAGTCAAAGAAGAGATATTTATAAAAAAAAAAATCAGCTGGTCCTACTTATATACAGGGTGAAATTGAATTCATGGGCATCCTTTTAAGAGGCCATTGTAATCATCATTATGAACAACTTTTACTATGGGACCAAACCTGAAATCGTGAAAAAAAATCAGCTCCTTCCTACATTTTGACGCGTTATGTAGACATAAATGGAAGGAACAGCTGATTTTTTTTTCGCGATTTCAGGTTTGGTCCCATAGTAAAAGTTGTTCATACTAATGATTACAATGACCCTTTAAAAGGATGCCCATTAATTCAATTTCACCCTGTATTCCTATCGGAGTATAGTCCTATTACCTAAGATTGGTTTATGCTGCAGATTTCGTTCTTTGTGTAGTTTTTTTGCAGCAGTCTCATAGTTAGTGGCTGTGGTTACATTATAGTGCCAGCTAGGTGGAGCAAAGTCAAGGCTTACGAATAAAACGAACACGCGCTGTTCGTTCACTTATCGCTCGATAAGTGTTTTATTGCTAATTGGAACCACGATGCCTTGGTACTGTTTGTAATGCTCGAAGCTACAGCTGTTGATAGAATGGTAGTACCTAAGTATCGAAGTCTGGTAGACTGCTTCTCCAATTTCCCTTCTTTCTCTGATTACTTTCGGTTCAAAGTTTCTATGGCTATTTTGCTGATCTTCAGACTGAAATTGAAAACATACGACAAATCGAAATGGGAGATTGTACTCATCATTATGAACAACTTATACTATGGGACCAAACCTGAAATCGCGAAAAAAAAAAATCTGCTGTTCCCTACATTGTGACGAGTTATGCGAACATAAATGTAGGGAACAGCTGATTTTTTTTTCGCGATTTCAGGTTTGGTCCCATAGTAAAAGTTATTCATAATGATGAGTACAATCTCCCATTTCGATTTGTCGCATGTTTTAAATTTCACCCTGTTTATTTTGTCGGCTCTTTTCTGATTAGTTGCCATTTTGGATTCTGGATGACAGGAGTTGCAGTAGTTGGGAATAGTGTATAAAGCAGACTGCTCTCTTGTGTACAATTACATAAACGTTGATTGAATAAGCATGTTTATTGTTTCCTATGGCCATCAAAATTACAATAATTTTAGCATTTTCAAAGCAAGTTTCTGTTCGAAAAAGCTGTCAAACAACAACAGAGTAACGTAAGATATTTTGCTTAGGATTTTTCCATAGAACTTGCTGACACATCAAGGTGACATTAGTGAGACCCCACTCAAGTTTTTACACTAATATAAATGTTGATGCATACGTACCTACCTCATGTTTGTTATTCATTTCACTAAAAACCTTTATTGCTTAGCGACCATATATGCCAACAAACTGACAATAATTTATCAAATGATAAATAGTCGTTAGGTACATCATTATCGACAAGATGTTTTTCTTATTAATTTTATTACAGTGGAAAGTTTGAGTGTGAATGTGGATGGCTATTAGATTAGGGGAAGATCAAACAAACTGGATGGATTGTGTGAAAGACGATATATGTATAGCTAGAAAGGGTTGTCAGTACTAATATTACGGGTAATACATATTTGAAAGAAGACATGTTCGGCTAACACCATTTCATCACCACTGCTCTCAAAATGGTGAAGGAAAACTTTTGTGAGGAAACCGGCATGTCCTAGAACTAAAAATTAGAAGACATGTGACATATCTACCAACCCGCACTGGGTCCGCGTGGTGGATTACGGCCCACTCCCTCACACAGAGAGCAGGCCTATGTCCCAGCAGTGGGAACATTATAGGCTGATTATGTATGTTATGTATGTTCGGCTAACCCTAAATAAATTAGAATATGGGGAGTAGTATGTATGTTGATGATGACGATGCTAGGCGAAGCACAATATATTGCACCTAGAATTTGATAGATTATACAGGGTGTTACAGAAAGGATTCAGCAGTCGTATTACGACCACTGAACCACCGAGGCAGTCAAAACTAATTTTTTTTTGGTTGCATTTGTACAGGGTGTTACAGAAAGGGTATATCAATACAAACGGGTTGAAGAGTGTATCTGGTCTAAAATCTCTGTACAAAATTTCAGCTCAAAAGCAGTAACTTTGAAAATGCTTAATATTATTTTTTATTTCGATAGTTTATTAAATTGAAATCATAACAAACGTGTCACCGCACTACGAGGGTCATTATCCATTATCTGTAGTGTGTCTGTGCGCCTAGTATACGCACATCACGCCGCCGCGCGCCAGTGCAGCGCCGTGATGTCGAAATAAAAAAATATTAAGCATTTTCAAAGTTAATGCTTTTCAGCTGAAATTTTGTACATAAATTCTAGACAACCCGTTTGTATTGATATACCCTTTCTGTAACACCCTGTAAATAGCAGTACCTACGTTAGCTGGTAGTCTGTTAAGACCTTCTACATTACGGTATTGCCGGCTTCATTAATACAATTCGTGATTTAATTATAAGTAGCTGGTCGAGTACTTACATTACTACTAAATGTACCTCACAGTTAGTAGTTAGCCTTCAAGATACCCGTGCGTTAGTGTCGAGAGGTTAGTTCGAATAATAAGTGATATATAATTGAGGATACTTGTTTATAATCAACATAAAAGGGAATCCCTATTTTAAAACAGATGGAAAAAAATACCGTATTTGATATTGAATGTAGTTAGACATTTAATTATTACTTTTGAATTTAAAAGTTATTTATAGTAAATAACAGCGGTACCTAATGCAAGTTTAATCAAAATAAATATACCAGAAACAAAATCATAGATAAGATTATCAAGTTTGTTATCATAAAATCGAATCTCCAAAATTCAAATCGACACCGCAATCATAATTTATGTGGCATTTTTTTACTGACGTGTTTTCTGAGTATATTACTAATGACTATTTTTCCTTGTTCACAGACACTTGAAGTATAGAAAAAAAAAGAAGATGGCTGCTCTTGCAACAGTATTGAAGCCGCGCGGAGCCGCGCGCGCACCCTCTAGTCATAGCTTAAGCCTGTGTTTTGTTATTGTTTTATTATTAGGTAAGTGTTCTATTTAAACAATTAAATAACTTATGGTAAAAATAGTGAATATTTAAATAGTGTCCAAGTTACCGGTGGTCAAGGCCCCACCGGCAAGGCTCCGACGACGTCGTGGAAGCAGCGAAATTTTAGGCCAGCAAGATGTGACATACTGTCGTGCTAGCGACACGAAGAAAAGGAAAAGGCCCCAGAGAGTAGAACCTCCTAACAATGCGCTCTGTATCCAAAGGCACTGCCTTTTTCCATCAAGCTCTCGATTTACTTGCCTATCGAGGGTCTCCCCTGGTTTCAGTCGAGGCAATATTATGTGTTTCCTTTTATAACCTAACCCCCTTACTAATAAACGTTGTATAGCGTCTGTATAGTTACACAACGCTTTATCTTATTCTTTCGAAAATCAAATTACTGACGACTGAATGAGAGAAATCGGTGTGTAACTATTCATCTGATATAAACTTTTCCCTAAGGGTTCATTAGAAAACCAGCGTCAGACAGCATCTGTCTGGCATTAATGCTGAAATGAACCTTTTTGGCGCAGCCGTGAGGCACACACTATTGTTGTCTGAAACATTATTTTTTATTTTTTTATTAATTTTGTATTTTGTGTTTCACGAACTGTGTCCAAATAAACATTTTTCTTTCTTTCTTTCTGAAACGTTTATTAGTAAAGGGGTAAGTGTTCAAGCATAAGACCCACTTGGTACATGAACATCTCAGTCTTTTTTGACTGTGCAATAATCTAGAGTGCCTACGTACAAATTCTAAGTTCTTCTGTTTTCATTTCCAGGTATCCCAAGTGCACATTCCCAGTTAGATAAAATGTATGTAAGCGAAACGGATCTCAACATCCTCGTGGATGATACGCATCTCATGAAACTGATACAAATGTAAGTAACCACAAAACATTCCCATTCATTTAAGACATTGTGTAACACGGAACTCTTTTGTCGATAAATAAACATCAGGTATTGTACTCCAGAACACTTCCTTGTTAATTATTTTTAGAACATAAAAATTTTACGATTTTTCCACAAGATTCTCATGGCCTATCAACACCTCTGGAAAGTTAGCTGTTTTTTTGGCGGATATTTTTTTCAAATTCTGTTCAGATTTTAAATGCATATGGTAGCTAATGCCTAATTGCCTAACCGTACGTTGTGAAACAGGTTTTAAATCATATAGACTAAAACTAAAATCTAATCTTAAAAACCAAAATCTTGTACTTACACTAAATTCTGATAGACTAAAATCGTATTAGACTATTATCTTAAAAATTTCCTTACCTATTTTCAGCGGCCAATACAATGAGAGCCTAAAAGTGACAGCGAACATCCAACATCCAGACATCGTGCAGTTCGTTCCTCAAACGATCGACATCCCAGGTTCCAAAGAACCCAACTCCACAGTAAAGATCACGTACGATATCTGCGCGTACGCAAAGAGCCCTGGACATTCTGAAGTTACATTCAATGTTACTCCTGCTGGGTTTGTCAAGTAAGTATAATATTATGATAAAAAATTTCTGCTATTCATAAAGTACATCCCTACAGTGTGCCTGTCAAACTGTCGATTCTCCTTAGAGTACTCCATAGACCCTAGAATCATTGTAGATACCGACTCGTGCGTCTGGCGTAGTCTATTATATGCCAATATTTAACATAGCCATTCTTATATCATTTTGTGACCCGTAAGCGTATTTTAACTCGGTGTGCGTAGTTTTGTAGCATTTTGTTGGATTTAGAGTAGATGATCTTTTGCATTAATTTTATTATAAGTATACAGGGCCTTTTAAAATAAATTCGCGAAACTTCGCAAATGTATCGGAATCTAATAGCAATCAACAATAATAATAAATATGATTTCCTAAAGTATTAGATCATACCTGAAATCGAGAAAAAAAAAATCTGCTGTTACCTACATTTTGACGAGTTACTCGAACATAAATGTAGGGAACAGCTGATTTTTTTTTTCGCGATTTCAGGTTTGCTCCCATAGTAAAAGTTGTTCATAATGATGAGTACAATCTCCCATTTCGATTTGTCGCATGTGTTCAATTTCACCCTGTATATGTATATTATTTTGTTTTTCGGATTTTATTGGTCCCGTCAGGTAGTGAAGTTTCGCAAATTAATGTAAAAAAAAAACCCTGCTTAGATTTGCCGATAACCTTCACATCTACATCTGTAGCCTTAACTTAGAAACCTTTACTCCTTCCAGCATGGACAAAGTATTCCTCCGTATCACAGTGATGCACTCCCACGCAATCAACGTCATCTCCTACATCATGGGCTGGATCTACTTCGCGGCCTGGTCGGTCTCGTTCTACCCTCAAATCTACATCAATTTTAAGAGGAAGAGCGTCGTGGGACTCAACTTTGATTTCTTGGCCCTGAATATCATGGGATTCACCATGTATTCCTTGTTTAACTGCGGTCTTTACTTCTCGAGGGAAATTCAGGTATGTTTATGCTTTTGTTTTATTTTATTTTATTACCTATTGTAACTAGCGACCCGACCCCTGCTTTACACGATTTTTAGGTTCTGACAAGACATCGAGATTTCTTTAATATATTTAAGTTCAATATAAATTATAGGTACACCTTTCGGTACAAATTCTTTAAGTTATGGTGAAAACGCATCAAAATCAGTTGCGTAGCTTAGAAGAAAAAAATGGTCAGACACACTCGAAAAGCGACTATACAAGGTGTAACAGTGTACAACAAATAAACGCAGGTTCTGAAAGTACTTTGTTCATAATTGACTACTGAATCGATTTTTAGTAACTTTTAATATAGGTATTTAATATAGGTAGCCAAAGAAAATTAAATCTTATTTCAAGGCAATAAGACTCAATTTTAAATACATAATGTTAGGGTCAACACGATTTTCTTAATAATAATAAAAATTAGTTTAAAAAAAAAAACAGGTTTTGGTCATTAATTAATTTATTTTACATATCGTATAATAGTTATCCATGCCCAGAACGTACAGAAAATCGTTTGAATTTTTCAACTAGGGATTATGACAATGCAGGTAGGTATTTGAGAAAATGGCATATTGTACTCAAGATATATTATGTAAGTAGTTAAATTAAATTTTCAATTAATTCTTTCGGTCAAGGGAATTCCATTCAACTACCAATCATAATGACAGACAGATAACAATAATAGTATTAGCAATTTTACTACCCACTCACGAGTCACGACAATCATGATAAGCCTCGGTTAAACGTATGTCAATTGTATTCATAGGTAATCCCACTTATGGAAACACGTGCGATTTATCTCAAGGGTTTGATTATGGTTTGATGATGTCTACGGACTGCATCAGAAATTAAAATACAATTACAATGTAACAATATAGGCAAATAACCACGAACTTCATGTCGTTCGTGGTGCGTGTTCCGACACACCATCTCGAGAAGTTCCTCAAAGAAGAGTTCTGGCCGAAGGGTGTTGTGTACCGCCGGTTTCGTGGCCGGCTACATGACACCAGTCAGCGAAACACGACGCCGTCACTTCGTGTTTAGTTAGTTTGTAATTATAATGATGTATTTATTTATAGTATTTTTAAGTTATATTAATATTGTATTTTATGTGTTTTTCTATGGGCCTTGATGCCTGAAATAAATGGATAAATAAATAAATAAATACTTTGAGAGAACGCCTCTGCCAATATTACCTTATTGGCAGAGGCGTTCTCTCAAAGTATCAAGAAAAAAAAATCAGCTGTTCCCTACATTTTATGTTCGTATAACTCGTCAAAATGTAGGGAACAGCTGATTTTTTTTTCGCGATTTCAGGTTTGGTCCCATAGTAAAAGTTGTTCATAATGATGAGTACAATCTCCCATTTCGTTTTGTCGCATGTTTTCAATTTCAACCTGTATAGGCTAATAGCCGAAGTGCGGCTACACCTAGTTTTAACCAAACCTAACCTCGGGGTGCCCTTCGCTCGCTCTTGCACCCTACATTCCTACGTATCATAAATCGTTTCACTATACTACCTACTACATAAGTTAACTGGATATTCATCATGTTTTCAGAACGAGTACTTCAGCCGCCACCCCCGAGGTCTGAACCCGGTACAACTGAACGATGTGTTCTTCTCTCTACACGCCGCCTTCGCCACGCTGATCACCATCACACAGTGCTTCTTGTATGAGGTAAGGTTTATTACAATAACTACTAATTTTGGAACGAAGCGGCTTGCGGTCAAAGTTGACTGGTAGAAATCGTCATTTGTAAGGAATAAGCGTTATGCCATGCGACTTTTTCTTCCGTTGTCATGGTTTTTGAGGGTGCTAAAGCCGATAGCGAGATCGAAATGAAAATCCAAGATGGCGACAACTTCATGAGAGCTTCTAAAAACTTATACTAGATGACTCTGTAGTAAAAACTCGTATTAAAATCACCCTTTCTCTGTCTCTTTCTATTATATACCAGTATGTGTGTGTGCAAGTATCGCGTAAGGCTCTTTGTTTCTCAAGGGGGTTCCCCGACCGCAAACGTTTTTTTTTTTGGTGGCCTTGCTAGGAAATGCCTCCTTTTTCCTTCCAAACCTAATAAGTAAACTAAGGAAATAAAATCTTGATACTTATATATTTTGGGCAACAATCGTAAAGTCTATGGCATATAAGATAATGTAGAACTTTATTATGTAGCAAATTGTTACCACGAGAGAATGTCAGTAGAAACTTTTATGTCACGAAGCGACACGCGCTTTACGTGCAGTGGGAACATTATAACCTGATCATGAATAGAATAGAATAGAATACTCTTTATTATGTACACCATATAACCATTAACATTAGATGCGCCATGCCTTATTAACATTAAATGCTCTTCCATTCCAGCGCGAAGACCAACGAGTATCCACGACTGGTCGCAGTATAATGGGCGTATTCTCAGCCATCGTCATAGTGACAGCCGGGGTGACTTTCGCCGGAAAACTTAAGTGGCTCGACTTCCTGTATTACTGCAGTTATATTAAGTTGTCCATCACGCTCATTAAATATGTGCCTCAGGTTTGTATTTTAAAGTATTTTTGACATAAGAACATAGTGGATAACTCATCATCTGCCTTTTCCCAAATATTTTTGGGGTCGGCTTCCAGTTAAGTGGAGCGACTGCTTATCTCACGCCCACAATCAACTTACTGGATAATATCGGCGCTAATCTAACTAACTGACGTATTGGACTGACATTTTGGACTAAGCCGACTTAACTATAGTAATTTGATCCATTTTCCAAGTAGAATCTGATATCTTATCATGTATTCCGAACAAAATAAAAACAACGATCTCACGAAGTGACGTACCGCAAAACGGGGCTACTTTGACTTCCAGGGTTACTTTGACAGGTGTTGGAACTACTTTAACAGAGTGCCAAAATCGGTTTTCACGTGTGCTCAGCAAGTGTGCGTGACCTCGAGTAATATTGCGCGAGGCGCGGGGTGTGGGGAACGCGTCATAGCGTTATGATCGGCCTTGTCAAAGTAACCCTGGAAGTCAAAGTAGCCCCGTTTTACTGTATCTTAAAACAATATTAACACGATAACAATATTAGTAATACTGTACTGTAAAATATGCTTCGAATCAGTTACGTCACTTAGTCAGATTAGCGACGATATAATGGCGCCGATTCTCTTGTTCACAAACTAAACTAAATTTAAGTTCAGTGCATCTTTTTCTTTCTATTTAATTAGGAAAAGGACAGGAGATAAATATTAGTTTAGTCCTGTCAAATTAAGATATTCCATAGACAATTTAGACGTGATTAAGGTGAATGCGCAGTGGTAGACCGCGAAATTCAAATTTTCTTACGTTTTTTGCAATTTGCAGGTCAGTGTCAGGTTGTATCTTGATCAAAATTTGATTCGCGACTATAATAGATGTGCATTTACAGAATTATAGTCATTAGAATCATTAATATATCTCTTTAAGTTAGATTTCTACCGTTAAGAACAAATCTTGTATGGAAAAGTGTTTATGGTAGAAATCTAACTTAAAAAGATGTATTAATGATTCTGATGATTATAATTCTGTAAATACGTACCTGTTATAGTCGCGAATCAAATTTTGATCAAGATAAAACCTGACACCGACCTGCAAATTGCAAAAAACGTAAGAAAATTTGAATTTCGCGGGCTACCACTGCGCATTCACCTTAAAAAATTGGCTATTAAAAATACGTCAATTTACGTCAGGCACCGACTAATTTGACAGGACTAAGCTAATATTTATCTCCTGTCCTTTTCTTAATGAAACAGAAAGAAAAAGATGCACTGAACTTAAATTTAGTTTAGTTTGTGAACAAGGGAATCGGCACCAATATCTAATACCTCTTGATAAGACTGGTTGTCAGACTTTCGGGCTTCGGACGACCCAAAGATGAAAGATCCGCGAATGTCAGCCATGACCAACAGCTTAACGTGGTTTCCGAGGCACGGAGGGGTCTCGGTATGTAAAGATGGTCACCCATCCACGGACCGACCGCAGCAAGCGCAGCTTAACCTAATTGATCGACCCGTGCAGCTGGTATTACTAAGCCACGGACTCCTTGAACATTTTCTTGTTGAAGGAACATAGTGGTTATCTATAACATGAAACTGTTTATGCGATAAAAATGTCTCATTATTCGTGTTGTCGGTATAATCGCACGTCGTGGTTGGACATGCCAAGACCTAACTCGATATATAAGAAAATGTCTTTAGGCATTGTCGGAATTAATATTCGACTTTTTTACTAGAAACATAAGGTTCAAATTGCAATGAAAAAATAAAACATAATTATTATACCAGGAGACTTTTGGTCTCCTGCCCCCCTATTCACAAGCATACGATTCACTATCGTATCGACAATGACACTTATTCGATAACCTGATTTCTGAACCGAAGGACTGGCAAAACGCTATTCAGAGATCCGTGTGGCAGGGTTTATTTCCAACCGATTATAGGTGTGTGTACGGGGAACGCTACAAAATGGTAGTAAATAGATATTCGTGGTAGAAAATTTTAAGTGGTACATAAATGATTTTTTTCGAGTATTTCATTAAGGTCGACTATAAATTATGCATTGAGTAACTTTTATCAAATAAAATATAGTAAACAATGATTTTATTAATAAATAAAATTTATCTGATTTCTATTAAACTTGCTTCGTAAACTTAAGTTTCTGTCAAACCTGGAAATCGGGAATAATAATTGTTTTTCCGAAATTTTGGTTTGAACTAAAAAGATATTATTGTGAAGTGAATAAACGCTGCTAGGTACCTATTGTTAATTATTGAAGGTTTACCTAGATCCTCTCTATCACACATAAAAATTAAAGATAGCATAAAAGGTTAGAATAGTACCTATTTGAATTTGTGCCTGGTTGATGGCAATAGTATATGTAATAGTGGGTGTATTAAACCACCTCTTCGTAACTCTTCTCAAGAGTGATGTTTTGATGATGGCAAGTACTTAAGAAGTAATTTTGCTTAGATACTTACTTTTAATTCTACTGGGATTGCGGCTGATGAGTGCGTGTTATAAAAATATCTCTTGATCTTAAAATCACGTACTCCATCTACCAAATAATTAAAAAATGTCTAGAACGAGTTTAAGTGTTTCGTAGATACGTATGTAACCACTTAAAATTATATAAATATACTAACTTGGGTATGCAGCGGTCAAAACTATACCTTTAACTGCTAATTACTTTTTAATAAACAATAATTCTTCGTTTCGATAACGTTTCCGACAGCAAATATCTGTCGGAAGAATTGATGTGTTCATACCGTATATGAACTGTCAAAATTGTACGGTTTCCGATTTGTGAATAGCGATTATAGGACTTCGTCGATAACATTGACGTTCGATACGGTACCAAGCCGTATCGTAGCTTTGTGAATAAGCCTACTGGTATAATAATTATGTTTTTATAGATACTTACCCAAATTACCGTTGGGTGGTACCAAAAGAACATAGAAATTGCTCACCAGCCCAGTTTGACGGAAATCTATTTTTGGGAGATGCTCACGTCATCCCACAAGTCACTTCTAGAGTTATTTGTTTACATTGCGATACATTTATACCAACCTCTGTCGGAAGAATACAAGTATCTTACCTTCATATCCTCATTTTCCAGGCCTACATGAACTACAAACGCAAATCCACAGTCGGCTGGAGCATCGGCAACATCTTCCTCGATTTCGTGGGAGGTTTCCTGTCCATCCTACAGATGGCGCTCAACGCCTACAACTACAACGATTGGATCTCATTCTTCGGCGACGCAACGAAATTCGGCCTCGGCTTGTTCAGTCTCGTCTTCGACATATTCTTCATACTACAACACTATGTGTTCTATAGGTATGTAGATCATCTTTTTTTGGAATTTTGGATAGGAGTTGTCGTGTGTTTTAGTGTGTTGATTTTCTCGTTTCTTTCTTTTTTTTTGAGTGGTTTGAAGTGTGTTTTATTTATTTATTCTTGATTGAGTGAGTTTATTTCCTTGGTTTGAGAATATAATTTTCTATTAAGTATTCATTCTATATTAAAAAAAAAAAAAACATTTTCTATTTTGCATCTTTTCGGGGTTTAGAGTTTGAACGACAAAAACTTTAGTTCTGCATGTCTTAGAATATTTTAAATTTTGCTAAGCAGTTTTCTATAATGAAGCACATATGAAAGTGAAAAATAAAGGTTTCGTTCAGGCTCTATTTAAAAATCATTGGGAATCCATTTTATTAAAAAAAAAAAACCTACCAAAGATCATCATCATTTATATAATAAGAATAAAAAAAAAATTGACACGACAACTCCTTTAAATTAAGTTTTTCCGGTGCTTACTAACAAGATGTTATGTGGAATGGAAACTTTTTTTCTACTTTTTTTTATTCCTCTTTCATCTAAAGGCGATATCAGATCATTCGAAAAAATGTTAATTTTCTTTTGTAATTATGTTGTTCGGTTCTTATCCTTTTTACGATTCGTTCAAAATTTGAATCGTCCAACATAAAAAAAACCAAATTGAAGCACCAGTCTGATGTCATCTTAAGCGGTGATGGGTCACTAACATATCCATAAGCGTCCAGTTTTCACTAACGCCTACACATTAACTCACTTCCTAACAAAATGTCTGTCCTGTACTTTATACAAACTTCAAGACTGAAGAAAATAAAGACATACGAGACGACAATGCACCAAAGTTGAATCGAGAAATGTCACATTTAATAATCAAGAATGAGATATAATATGGAGAATCATGTTTCATGACCAGAAAAGGAGATACAAGAACATCTACTATTGAAAAGTAAATTGTACATAGTATTGAGTTACCTACAACTCAGAAAACGACGGAACGACGGAGAATTCGATAGTAGCAAAACGCAAAAAATCATGTGAAACAGCAAGATGAAACTTACTGCACTATAGAAAGAGACAGAATATGGCAGGATTATGAAGACATAACTGACGAAACGAGTGTGTACAAAGAAATAAAAGAAAAAATGTGACGATACCAGAACGATCAACAGACACCAACATCCAAAACTAGAATATTTTTTGTAACAAAAAAAAAATCATACAAAAATTATTACAAAAAATATTCAACCAACCATCATCGGGACCATTCGCTTAAGCTTCACGCACTTTGGGAAAAACGAAATGGCGGGTTTTAAAACATGATGAAGGAACGTTTTTTGTGGTTCAATTTCAGAGAGGGCAAAGAGTTTGTCAGAGTAAACAGTAGTGACGAGGGGTCGGAGTTATCGAGCAGTAGTGAAGGGAGGGAGTATTTTGTAATGGTGCAAGATTGGTATGTATAACGCCTTCTTTAACCCACGCTGTATATATATATTTCTGTCTTATCTTAAACTTCTAGTAGAGTTAGAATAGCTTTGGCTTGAGCCTTGAGGTGGCGAGAATATTGGTGGCTGTTTTTAATTTTATTGAGCTCACTGTTGTAAAAAGCGAAACATAATATATTTATATGTTTATTAAAATTGATCTAGCGAACCAATAGAGTGTTAACGTAAGTCGAATGATTCCACATTTTTAATATAATTGTTTATATAAAATAAAGTCGGGTGAGTTACACCATTTATAACACTAGAACGGCTGGACCGATTATTATGATATTTGATTTGTTGGATTTTTCTTTGCCCCGAAGAGCAGAATAACTATTAAAACATGGGAAATTTTCACGAAAAAAATAATATTGAAGATAATTAATTTTCTCTTTCTTATTGATTCTGAGGCGGTACGAAGTTCTAGTTCTTAAATAAAGTAAAAAATATTTTTATCCAGCTATAAAAAAAATATGGGTAGTTCGCGCCACCTCGAACACATATTCATACCCCGTCCAGCTTTTTACCTTTTGAATACATTTTAGGCACTCCGGCGAGAAAAAGTATGATCTGGACGTCAAAGCGTGATGAAGACCACGACCAGTCCTGTGCCAGTTTTCCATAGTAATTTAGAACTTATCTTTAAGCCAGTAAGATTTTATTTTGAACTACACAACTTTCAGATTGTTGCTGATGTCTGATTTTAGCTTTATTAAGATATTTTTGTTTGTAATTAATTATTTATGTTTATAAAAAATATATAATTAAGAATTGCAATGCTTTAAGTTTTAAACACATATTTGACAGATTAGAGCAAGTTTATAAAAAATAAAAAATGGCTTGCAAGCAGTATTCATTGGGTTAGTAAGTGTATTTTCGAATAATATAATTTTATATAAAATATGTTTTTGGGATAATGACATTTATAGCATTTGATTATAATCTGTCACTGCCATATACCGTATTTAAACTTGGGATACATTGAGAAATAGCAATGCAATAACTTTATATTCCATAAGTATATTTATTTTACTAAAATTAAGACATTTATACAGTTATTATTTACTTAGGTTACTGTCCGATAAATTATTTTCTGTTTAAAACACGATAAACAGACTGATTTTCTTTGTATTTTACGCATTTATGATTTTCACGGGACTTTTTATTTGATTTTTGCATACAGCATGATTTATTACAACACATACTGTACAAATAGTCAAATATATGTCCCTTTGCTTTTTATCTTTTGAACATTAAAAGTTAAACATCAAATTTGAAAACTATTGAATGTTGCTAATTCACACTTTTTGCTACAGTATTATGCGCATGAGCATAAAAGTGAATAAAACATTTTTAAAGCCTTACAAAGCTCGAAAACTTTTAATATTCTTGAGAAAAATATATTATAAATTGGTAAAAACAGTTAAAAACTGAATTAATTCTATTTACAATTTATTATAATGTTTGTTAAATGACAAAGTCATTCTTTTCAAGGATCTGTGATGATAACACATTTTATATTAAAATGTGAAATGATAAATATCACTGCTGTTTTGATTGCCATCCCTTAAAAATAAGCTTCGGACTATTTTTCCCATCCCTATCCTTTAAATCCGACAAAAAACTTTACTATAAAATATATTATTTCAATAGTAAGTTAAAAAGCAATAAGTTACTGTTTAAATCTCAGTTATTTAATGTCAAATTAAGTTTATTGTTAGATAATTTACAATGTGTATTTAAAAGGGTATAATATACTGCATTATCAAGTGCAAAGATTCTTTAGGTAAATAATAATAACAAACTACACAGCAACTTTTATTTGATCATATTGGTTTTTTAAACAGTTCAAATTTTTTTTGATGCTCGTAGTTTATTCCTCATACACACTTCACCTCGATTGTACCCTTTCCATTACACTTTGTATAAGTAGTTTTTAAGGTTTTGTTTATGGTATTCAATAAATTAATATTGGTTTGGCTGTGTTTCTTTTTTCATCCCTTGATATCACCCAAGATATAACATTTTACATCGTAGATATTACTGATTACGTAAAATACTCATTTATATACCTACTTCAAAAGTTGGATTATAGTCCGTGCAGCACTAGTTGGCCGCGCCTTAGGTATGTGAGCGGAGGGGCGGGGGCGCATTACTTTACGTGCGTTGCGAACCGCCGCCTCACCCCTGTCCGTACCTCAGTGGCCAACTAGTTCCGCGCGGATTTTAGAAATGGTCACATCTACATAATACGGTAGAGGGTGCAAAGAAATCCTCATAAAAAAATACCAACCTTCCGAACGTTGCAATAAAGTCTATATTAAATAATCTCGATCATATGCCGTTAATGCTGTGGCGTGATTGAGTTTACTAATTTTTACTTTATTTCAACCAGTATAAGGTTGATATTACTTCGGCAGATAAATTCTGTGCTTCGCCTGGTCTACAGCACCGTAACATTCCGTGGTTACAGTAAGTTAATACGGAATTATATGACCATGATTTTAATAGGGGCCTCGCCCCTATTAAAATAGTAAACTAAAATTATCACAGTAGGGTGAGGTTTACCATAAACGTCATCGGCCGCATATAGTGCGGCTTGCTGTTCATCGCATCAAGATGCTTCCTATGACAACATACAGGGGCCGTCTTATAATCATTTTCATGTTAGGGCAATTGACAGAAAGTTGCACCGCACATTTGTATTAGGACATTTCAGTTTTTTGTCAAATTATGACCTGTTTTCTGACAAATATTAGTTACATGGTAACATTGGTATCCCCCGGATGTGGTCTCAACGAACCACAATGTGCTCTTAGACTCACTGCAGCAAATTACTCTGCGAAGTTAACGCTAACAGTTGAAGGTCAATTCTCGTAATTAATAACGTTCACAATCTAGAGCGACAAAAAATGTCAAAAACTAAAAAAAATAAAAAAAAATTAATAGAAATTAGAGGTATTTTTGACAGATTGAGACTGAGATCAGACTGTGAACATCTGTCAAGCTCCGCTAATGAGACACAATTGGTTTTCTATTGTTTCGTCGCCAATGGGCGACGCGCGCCGCCTGACCGGTTGAAATTACGAGAATAAGAGTACTGAGAATTGCCCCTCTGGTATCATTGAATAGGTGTCATTCATTCAATAGGAGACTATAGCGAAATACCGTACGTGATGTCACCGGCGACCATTAATAAGGAAATGTAAGAAAATACCTTCGACATAAAACATACTACATACAAAACATAATAATAAAGATTAGTGAAAACACTACAATACCTGTTTACATAACTTTATGTATTGTACTATACCTTTAGTTAGGATATAGGTAGCATCAATATTGGAACAAGATCATGTGCCCGTCAGGTACCTACGTAGACAAGGTGAACGTACGATATAGTCGTGATAGTCTCTGAGTATTGAGACTGTAATAGACAAAATATCCTCAACTAGTTGCGCCCCGCGGTTTCACCCGCATAAGTTTCGATCCCGTGAAAATATCGGGATAAAAGGTAGCCTATATGTTAATCCAGGGTGTCAGCTACCTCCATACAAAATTTTATCAAAATTGGTCCAGCCGTTTGAGCGTGAAGAAGTATCAAACATATAAACATACACACACACAAACTTTCGCCTTAATATTAGTGTGATGTGACCACAGTCCTCAGTAATAAGAGAAAGAAAGTTGTGCGAAAAATATGAGACATTACCTACTGCTTTGCAATCGTTAATATCGTAACAAAGCTTGTTTGGTAGGTTCCATTAGCAGACGATGAGTCTTTAGCAAAATAAAAGTATCTCTCTTTAAGTAATGATTTTTAAGGGATCCCTTCTTTTCGCATAATGTTCTTTTTCCTAATATACTTTGGCATAACTATTTTGGCATAATTTGTTTTGTCATAATAATACTTTGCCATATTTTTTTTTTGGCATACAGTTTATTTTGGCATAATTATCTTGAAGGCTAATGTGTTTTGGTATTAATTTAATTTGCATAATACTAAACGACTTCAGGGGCACCCCGAGGTTCGGTTTGGTTAGGTTCCTTTAAACCCCGCAGACAGAAATAGGAGCCCCGCGCAGCGGGGCTCCGTCGACCTGACGTCGTTAGAGATAAAACGAGCATGCTAGATGTATGCTTTAGAATGTTATGCTTAATCATTATTATGATTAGAGAAATTATGCTTAAAAAAAAATAATGCGTAAGCTGTTATGGCGTAAATAATGTTATGAGAAAATATAATTAGGAGAAACAAAAGTATGCCAAGTTATATTAGGTCTTAAAATTTTATGCAAATGGATAGGGAACCGATTTTTAATCATCTGTTATCTTTACTCGAGGAATAATTTTGAAATTGTAACAGTCATTTCATACAAAAACTGTCAAACGTCAATTTTATTCCTCGAATAAAATTATCAAGCGATGGTAAAATCAGCCCTTAGTCAACCTAAAATTATTAAAATACTCCTTATCTGAACTTATTGGATGGCGATGGCGAAAGGGGTAACTGTTAGCAGCCCAAAAACAGCTGGAATCGGGTGCAGTTAATGCTGGCTATTCATCAGGCATTGGAATAAAAAAAAAAATGCCTGCTACTTGTCTGAAACTGCATGGACTATAGGCGCAGCGGACGGATGTCTTTAAGTATAAGTTAGTTGTATGTTTGTGATTAAAAAAAAAAGGTGGGTGTTTGTGGCTGCCCCTACTGCTATTGGACGCTTTAGCGATACTGACAATGCCTTATTAGGAGGACACTAATCACGCTTTTGCTCTGTCCTGACTCTGGACCACACTGTCACGACGGCTCGAGTACCTAAATAATAAGGGCTTTCCGTAGTAGGTATAATGTATAGTAATAGAAATAGGGTGGGGGTGTGCAGCACTGCGCACACCCTCACCCGCACCCTATTTCAAGTTAAACAAATATCAAATTTATTTCAATCACAATTAAGTTGATTTCAGAGTGACTAGCACTATTGAAAAGTTATAAAAATGTTTGATGTTGTAGCGTAAACTGGACATTATTGTGTAGGAATTAAAGTTATTTTTCCATTACTTCATATTTGTTTACATTTTTGACAAATAAATCGCGGACGCAGATTACAGTTGACCTAGTAATATTGTAAACTTGAGCTGGGCTATGGCGTTTCTACAGAGTAAGAGAACAGCTTGTACTGGTTTTGTTACCATTGACGTGCGGCCTATTGTAGGTACAGACGCCAGCACGTCAAGCTACCCGAAAGTGTCAAATTTTCCCAATCCACCTTGAACCTTATACTTTAGCGATAAAGTTGAAAATCTATTAAAGAAATTTGACAGATTGTATTAGCTTGATGTGCTGGCGTCTGTACCTACTGTAGTGATAACAACCCAAATAAGAAATCTCCAAAAAGATTGTCTTTGAAAGATCGCTCTTAGCGATGAGACCGCCCATTGTGTCACCCTTTGTAAAATTTCTATATTTATATCTGTAATTTATATGGTGTAGGTACTTAAGAAAGATATTCTATTCTGTTTCCCTATTGAAGGCTGTTCTTAATTATATGGAATGTTGTATTGATTCGATAGATTGTTAGACAATGTTTTATAACTTTTGTCAGCTAAAATAATTATCCCTAATGGTCTTCTATCATCCATTGGTGGCGGAAAAGTAGAAGCAGCTGATTGTATGCGACAAACGTCGGGTTCAAGAGCTTTGAAGTTGGGGATGTTACTATAAACCTCTCCACCACCTTTCGGAGTATACAGGCATCCCGTTATTTATGTAAATAGTATAATCAGCCTATAATGGTCCCACTGCTGGGATACTGGCCTGGCCTCCTCTTTTTGAAAGGGGAATGGGCTGTAATCTACCACACGAGCCCAGTGCGGGTTGGTAGATGTCACATGACTTCGAATTTTTAGTTCTAGGAAATGCTCGATGTTTTCCTTCACCGTTTTATTTATGTAAAGTTCAAGGTAACACCCAAAACTTTACTCTCTTATTTACACGAAAACATTCACAAACGCTCTTCGAAACTATCTGTCTTGGTCGACCTCACTCCGGTTTCTGTCGAAGTCAATTCAATCACAAATTATAAAGCTTTGTGATGAATATTTTAAGCGTATATGTTTTTAGTGGTATAACTTCGTTACTGTTTAAAAAATACATAAAACCCTAGTTATAAGATCTTTAAAAAGCGTTATACCCTGATTACACCTGCCGAGTACAGTGGCGAGAGAGTCACCCGGACGCCGTTCTACTTACTAGGCCGAATACCCACCCCTCCGCTTCCCCGCACCGTCTAGCTCGCTCACTCGGTGGATCTGAATATGCACTAGACGTGTAGGTACTCGGCGACCACTCGCCACTCGGTGCGCTACGGCACTTTTGACCACGAATTTTGCTCTCACGTGTTTTAGTTATAACTTCGTAGGTTATAACGGATTTTAACTAAACTGACTGACTGTCTCGCCGTGTGCTCAAAAATAAGTTTAAACACTCTCTCGGCCGAGTGACATTTTACTCTCTCGCCGCTCTACTCGGTAGGTGTAATCAGGGTATTAAACATAAAGCCTCGCGCATCGCATAAAGCTATTTCCATAGATCTCCTAAACCTACCTACATACTCTTACATGCACATTTTTCTATCAACAGAGAGGCGCGGTACGTCTTGCTACCTGGTAGCACCACATCTACCGCAAACCTGGCCCCTCACGTCGAAGAAAACCAACCTGATTCCGAAGAACCGTACCAAGGAGCTCCCGCTTAAAACGACACGAAAAGCGACACGATTATACTCTGTCTCTTTCACTCGACACACGAAATATGTTGAGGTGCGAGCGAGTAAGAAGATGATGCTCACGTGCGGAAGTGTTAATGGCAAACACCTTGTATGGAGTTTAAGAGGTAAAATGGATAATAGACGCGAGATTATATTTCCAATCATAGAAAGCGATTGAAATATTACTAATTTGATGAAGGATAAACGGTTCGATATTTCAAAGACGTACGTGAATTACGAATTGTTATTCTTAAGAGTCTCGTGTCAGTAAATCATGGGTATCTAAATAAAGACTGGGACCGTTAACTGAAAACGCGGAAGTTGATACAGTTCTGAAAACTAAATAAACGTTCTTTGAGAGGTGAAGACGAAAACAGCGTCTATACGAAATAAGTTGATACGTTTCCAAGAAAAATTGAATATTGTTGTGACCAGTACTTGAAAACAATGGAAGCCGTATTCCTGTTTTAAAAACACTAGGCCACACATAAATTAATGCCTAAATAAAATCGTGCCGTTAGATTTTCAACGCTCGGCTAAATATAGAAAGTTGAAAATCGAAAACACCTAGTGGTGTTAAAAACTTGGTATACAACAACGCTTAAATAACAGCTTATCACATATAATAATTATGTAACTATGTCATATGAATAAAAACGTCTTTATAATCGTCATAAAACGTGATAAACAAACAAATATTGCATACATTTCAAGATAAATGAGTGAATTGTGTGGAGATAACGGACAATAAATATGAGACTATAATGATTTGAATAAACAAAATATAATAAACTTTAGTGCAAATAATGTGAAGAAGGACAATAAATGTTTAGAGGTGTTACTTTAAGGCGAATGGGTAGTTGTAGCCCGCGAAATTCAATTTTTCTTACGTTTTTTGCAATTTTCAGGTCAGTGTCAGGTTGTATCTTGATCAAAATATGATTCGCGACAATAACAGGTACGTATTTACAGAATTATAATAATTAGAATCATTCATACATCTTTCTAAGTTAGATTTCTACCGTTAAGAACAAATCTCGTATGGAAAAGTGTTGGTGGTAGAAATCTAACTTAAACAGATGTATTAATGATTCTGATGATTATAATTCTGTGAATACGTACCTGTTATAGTCGCGAATCAAATTTTCATCAAGATACAACCTGACACTGACCTGAAAATTGCAAAAAACGTAAGAAAAATTGAATTTCGCGGGCTACAACTACGCATTCACCTTAAATAATATAATAAGTATAATTTTATTATGTTTTTTAGTATTAAGGGTAGCATTAGTTTATTTTGTCATTTTATTCCATCTAGGGATCCGTGCCTAAATAATAACAGCCGCACAAGTCGATCGATCAGGTTAAGCTACGCTTGCCGCGGTTGGTCTGTGGATGAGTGACCATCTTTACATACCGAGACCCCTCCGTGCCTCGGAAAGCACGTTAAGCCGCTGGTCCCGGCTGTCATTCGTGGATCTTTGACAGTCGTTACGGGTAGTCAAAAGCCCGAAAGTCTGACAATCAGTCTTACCAAGGGGTATCGTATTACCCAGTAACTGGGTTGTGGAGGTCAGATAGGCAGCCGCTCCATGTAACATACTGGTAATCAGCTGCATCTGGTTAGACTGGAAGCCGACCCCAACATAGGTGGGAAAAGGCTAGGCAAATGATATTCCATCTCGAATTTAGATTAAACACGAATTTTTGTTAGTGAGCAGTGGTGGCCCACTGGTATCGGCCCCGACTTACGAGTTGTAAGTCGTGAGTTCGAACCCAGGCAAACACTTTGCTTTGTGTATTTAATTTCATCACCACTGCTCGCAAAACGGTGAAGGAAAACATCGTGAGGAAACCGGCATGTCCTAGAACCAAAAAATTCGAAGACATGTGACGTGCACCAACCCGCTCTGGGGCCGCGTGGTGGATTACGGCCCACTCCCTCTCACAGAGAGGAGGCCTAATGTTCAGCTGTATTTAGAAATTATAGGTACTCGTACTCGATAAACGTATGCTTCTTTTTTCAGTCTAGGTAGGTACTTATTGAAAATAAATCATTTTAGTTTGACTAGTAAATTTTAGTTAATTTATTTTTCTAATAAGTACACGAAAAATAAAAAAAAATATCGTAAAAATATAACCTTGTCGTTAAAATAGGAATGATGTACCTATAGTGAGTGAATGAATGAATGACATAGGTCTGTATCATACTCGTACAATGTTGTGTTTAATCCCGACTTATGTCATTCAGATAATATAGATCGTGTTTCAGTTGCCTGTTGCTTAATAATTAATTAAACAGTACATTCCATGCAATTGCAGGACAATTCATTGCATTTTATTGAAGTACAATATTCCATGTTTGTTTTATCTATGCATTTCTTTTTATTCTTAACCGACTTCAAAAAAGGAGGAGGTTATGCATTCGGCGAGTTTTTATTAGGCTAATGACTTACGTCACGTTCTTATAAAATCCATGTCATTCGGGTGGTATTAAGGCAGTGAAATAATAATTTAATGTTTAATTAATAAGTAGACAAATATTTAAAGAAATGTATTTTATCTTATAACTATGTAAATGTACTAACAAAATGTGTTTTATTAACATTCCAATATAGCCTAAAAACATTTATTTAACACTTAGATTTTTATACTAAATAATTAACCGGACAATTTACGAAAAAACAATACTAACAAGCATTTAATTGCTTTGTATCTTTGTCACTCTTGTATGTTTATAGTTAAGAAAAAAAAAAGAAAATACAAGTAATCATTTATTGTAAATTGTGTTTTATTTCACTGAAAATCCATACTAATACTATACTAAGCATATACTAATCATAATTCGAAAACAACTCGTCTGTTTGTTACCTATTCACGGCTCTTAACGGCTGAACGGACTGCGATAAAATTTGGCACACAAGTAGACCATGACCTGGGTATGGACATAGGTTTTTATCCCGGTAGTACAGACGCCAGCACATCAAGCTACGACAATCTGTCAAATTTCTTTAATAGATTTTCAACTTTATCCCTAAAGTATAAGGTTCAAAGTTGATTGGGAAAATTTGACCGTTTCGGGTAGCTTCATGTGCTAGCGTCTGTACACGAAGTTATCCCCTATGTTCAACAGAAGAAGATAAGGCCCACCACGGCCACAAAGCTCAGTCATGTGACCGCGTATCTTACAGAGGGAGAGATAGTTGGCGTAATTTATGCTATCATAAAGCCGTCTGGCAGCCATTGACAGTGTGAACTTCGCACATGCGCGTGACGTAAGATGCAGATGTGTCACTGCGCACGATTTACTGCTTCTGACTTATTTATGTGTTTGCGTATCGCGATTATTTTTGTTATAGTAGGAGTTTATAGAGAAGAAGTACAAGCTGGTTCGAGGTGGATCAGGAAAAGGATACGCGGAGGAATTTGGAAGAGACCTTTGTCCAGCAGTGGGACTGTATAGGCTAATTAAAAAAATAAAGTATTAATTATTTTTGAGGTAAAAGAAGAGAAGGTATCGTCGCTATAGATAGAGATCACCGTTTCCTGAAAATTATCGGTTCTTCATATTCTTAAGCTTTTTTCTTAATTTTACCTGCGTGGCTAGAACGAAAAATTCGATTCGAAAAAGACATGTGAAATCTACTAACCCGCGCTGGGCCTGCGTGGTGGATTATGGCGCATACCCTCTCACAGAGAGGAGGCCTGTGTCCCAGCAGTGGGAACATTAAAGGCTGATTATGTCTTACAACTATGTTATACCTGTCGGTGAATTATGTTTTCCGATTAGAATAATGATGTACTTAGCCTGCAAGGCAGAGGAGATCACTAAGTTAGTACATACACTGAAAGTTGGAGTAATGTGTCAGGTTAATCTGTCGACCTCCGCTAATGAGACACAATTGATTTTCTATTGTTTCGTCACCGATCGGTAACGCGCGGGGCTTGACATCCACACCGAAGTTTTTCTTATTTCTAACAGCATAGAGTGACAGTGCATCAGTGCATGTGAAAAAGTAACACAATTTTCTTTAAACTGAAATTACAAAAACTTGTAAACTTGCTTGAGTAGGCAGGTTTATTATAGTTTATCTAAACACAGACTGCACAGTTGGTACAATAAATAGTAGCTTTAGGGTTGATTTTTCAATAGTCAGATAACTTTTATCTAAAGAATAAATCTGGCAGATTGACATCTATACAAAAGCTGTCAAACGGCAGTATTTACTTCTCAGATAAAAGTTATCTGACTGTTGAGAAATCCGCCCTTAATCTTATCTACTAATACTGTTCTTCGACATCGCTGAGCATCCTGGAGAGATGTCCGCTGTGTACCCAGGCACGGTTTTTTAAAGGTAAGCGGGGTTTGAATGTGCACATTGGAAAGGTGCACAGACCACCAAATGTGCTCATCTCAGACCCTGCCTCTACAACCACTCCTACAACTCCATCTACATCCACTTTTGACCCGTTTTGGAAAACCCTGTCCAAATTCAAAAACTCTGTTCCTGTTTTAAAGCGAGTTCCGTTCGTCTTGCCGCCCACGAGAACTCGTTAAGTGCTTGGGAACAACTACTCACCTTCCCTTACAGAACAGAATTCTACATGTTCAAAAGAATTTGGCAACAAAAAAGACATTAACTGCACAAATTAAAGAAAACTGTAATATTTCGACTACTCATAATTTAGATTCTAAATTACAGACACAGAGATATACCTCATCAAGAGGTATATCCCATCTCGTAGAAACTAAGTTAGGGGAAGGTGACATCAGCGGAGCAGCCAGGATTCTATTTAGTAGTGATGTGGTGGCAGCGTGTTCTCCAGAAACACTCGCAGCTCTGGAGAGCAAACACCCTGCCGCAGCGGATGGCCTTTCTTTTCCTGACCCTCCTGATCCTGATAACCACTCCCTCACCATTACAGGTCGAGAGTTGGTCACAGCCGTTTGCTCCTTCAGGAACGGCTCCGCTGGCGGCCTTGACGGCCTGAGCCCTCAGCACCTCAAGGACCTTATTTGTTCAGGCGCCGGGGCAGCTGGTGAGTTGCTCTTGAAGGAGCTTACGGCTTTGATTAACCTTATGCTCTCCGGCAAGGTGAACGAGGCCGTCATCGACGTTCTGTACGGGGCCAATTTATGCGCCCTGCGTAAGAGGGATGGCGGCATTCGGCCCATTGCCGTGGGCACTACTTACCGCCGTATAGCAGCCAAAATTTGCTGTAAATTTTATGGTGAGGTTGTTTCGGAAAAATTTCAGCCCCTGCAGCTAGGTTACGGCTCCAAAGGGGGCTGTGAGGCTGCCGTACACGCCCTGTCGACCTACCTAAATTCTGGAAAAGGAGAGGTCATCCTGAAGGTTGACATAAAGAATGCCTTCAATTCTGTTAATAGGGACACCTTGCTGACAGAAACTAGAAAAGAAATACCCCAAATTTATAGTTTCATTTGGCAATGTTACAGACACCCTTCTAAATTACTGTATCGGGACAACCTTTTGGAATCTGCTGTTGGCTGTCAACAAGGTGACCCCCTCGGGCCAGTGATTTTTAGTTTAGCCATTCACCCAATTATTCGACAGCTAAATTCCAAATTTAACGTTTGGTATCTCGATGATGGAACCTTGGGAGGCGATGCAGAAACTGTACTACACGACCTTCAATTTTTAAAAAATGAACTTCATTCCATTGGCCTTGATCTCAATCTTTCGAAATGTGAACTATACCTAGCGGACAGTACTGACAGACACTTGACACTTCCCAAATTTAACGCAATAGCTCCAGAAATCAAAATTATTGAAAAAAGCTCTCTTCGTCTTCTTGGGTCTCCAATCTTTGACAATTCCTTTCCCGATTTTATTCAGGAAAAAATTCAAAATTTCAATGACGTTTCGGAAAGATTGTTAGAAATTAATATGCATTCGGCCATAACTTTAATCCGCTACTGCTGTTTTGGCCCTAAATTAACATATTTTCTTCGCGCTTCACATTTATGGAAGCACACTCACCTTTTAGACCAAATGGACCAAATTATCAGGCATACATTAACATCTATTTTAAATGTGGCCATGGACGACCGAGCTTGGGCACAAGCTACTCTTCCCATTCGTATGGGGGGCCTCGGCGTCCGCAAAATTTCTAGTATTAGTTTACCGGCTTTCATATCCTCGGTCCACGGCACTGATAAATTAATCAGGAAAATATTAGCCTCCACACTGATTAATTCTGATGTGCCGTGTTTCACCGAGGCTATGGATGCCTGGAGACTCGCTTGCCCGAATACAGATCCACCTGACAATCCATCTTCCCAGAGACGGTGGGATGAGCCGCTCTGCAGAGTAGTACAGAACAATTTACTTGACTCGTCTGCTACTTCTGCGGAACGTGCACGCCTGCTGGCTGTGGGTAGATGGAAGTCGGGACTTTGGCTTCATGCACTACCTTCGTCGAACATAGGCACTTTGTTCGACGACACTACTTTTCGCCTCGCTGCTTCCCTGCGACTAGGCACTCCTTGCTGTTCCCCTCATCGCTGTCACTGTGGCGAAGATGTCAACAGCCTCGGACACCACGGCCTGTCTTGCAGCCGAAGTGCGGGTCGCTTAGCGCGCCACGCGAACATAAATGACATCATCCGACGAGCTCTTGTTACCGTCGGCGTTCCAGCTGTATTAGAACCCAATGGCTTGGTACGCGACGACGGCAAGAGACCGGACGGTATGTCTCTATTTCCTTGGAAGGTGGGTAGGCCTTTAGTGTGGGACGCAACTTGTGTCGATACTCTTGCGCCATCTCACCTTCCTGGATCGGCATGCTGTGCTGGCGCTGCTGCTGCGGCTGCGGAAAACCTCAAGCGGCGAAAATATAATAACCTTATCGGAAATTATATTTTCGAGCCGTTTGGGGTTGAAACCCTCGGGCCGTGGGGTCCGAGTGCTCATGGTCTTTTTACAGAAATTTCAAAACGGCTGGTTGACAATTCCCGTGACCCAAGGGCTGGCTTTTACCTTGGCCAAAGGCTAAGCATTGCCATACAACGTGGCAATGCCGCCAGTCTCTTGGGTACATTACCAGTCGACAGCGATGCGGATGAATTTTTCGACGCTATATTTTAGTTTTTGTATAGTTTTAGTTAAGTTAGTTTTTAATCTTGTTATTTTTGTTAATTAAGTTTTTAAATTCAACTAATACTATAAATACGAAAGTGATTCTGTTTTTTACGCTTTCACTTTCAATTTGGATGAAATTTGGCTCACAGATAGACCATGACCTGGGCAAGGACATAGGCTGCTTTTTATCCTGGATTGCAGACAAAATCGCGGGCAACACTAGCTGTCGTCCGTGATTGTTGACCGCTACGATAATAACATTATTTATCATAACGCGGGTTCAATAAGAAGCTGTGTAAAGGACATTATTTCAGAGAAAGTCGTTCATCCATTATTTTGTGAAAATAATAAGTAACGGTGCGAGTTTGGTGACATTCTATTTAGAAACATGAGTGCGAGCTATAGGTATGTACAATAATAGACAGGCATATTTAAAACAGTAAAATTAAAAATACCTCGTGACCTATTTTGTTCGATATTAGAACGTCGTGAATGCATCGAGAAGATACTCGTACATTACATGATACACAGACTTTTTTTTTTCAGGAAATACATACAACAATATTATCTATTTATACCTACATACACATATAGGTACTTTATTGTACACCACAAAAACACGTAACATAAAAATACATCAGACACTACAAAATATACAATAGGTGGCCATTTTAAACGGTTTAACAAGACGAGGTCAACAATGAAAATGCATCTACGTGCAGAACATTCTAGAAACACTGTGTTTCCATGTGTTTTCTGTGTGTCTCTGTGTTTTTATTTAGACTAAGTACCCTCTTTGTAGTCTGAATAAATAAATAAAATCCACAGGTGCAAAATAGCTTAGCTTAAAATAGCCTATTATACGTACTTGTCTTATTATAATCTGAGTCTGAGACCCCTGGGAGTATTCAAGTCCTGAGTGAATAGGTTACCTAAGTACTTCTAGGTAAACTTTCATCATCGTTGACCGCATAATCGCTTACTATCAGATGAGAAAGTTGTCAAGGAGTTTAGGGCCTTATCATACTAGCGGATTGCGAGCATCCTCAAAGCGGAGCGGGCGCGCAACGAACACGCGTCGCATGCGCAGCGAATTCATTGCGGACGCGCAACGAGATCGCCGCGAATGTTACTGTGCGTGTGTGTGTGCACGCCATTGTTACTGAGTGTATTGTATGTCGTTAACATGCTACGGACACACGACGAAAACGTTTCGAATTTGCCACGCATCCGCGACGTCTTCGCTGTGCAGCCGCGGCGTGTTCGCGACGCATTCGCTGCGCGTCCGCCCCGCCCCGCAGCCGCTCGCAAACCGCTATTGTGATAAGGCCCTTAGCAAAAAAAATATGTACGTGTGTGGTCGGGGGACCCCATCAGGAACGCAGTTCTTTACGCGATACTCGCACGCACACAGGGTAGCAGGGACATCAACGCGCACCCTGTTAGCACGGATTCAGTAGGTACAGACGCCAGCACATCAAGCTACCCGAAACTGTTAAATTTTCCCAATCAACTTTGAACCTTATGTTTTAGCGATAAAGTTGAAAATCTATTAAAGAAATTTGACAGATTGTAGCAGCTTGATGTGCTGGCGTCTGTACATGATTCTGAACCGCAGCGTTAAAAAAAAAAAATCTGTTTCGTACATTTTAAAAGCGTAGATATTGTACTCTGTTCCGTACATTTTGAAAGCGTAAGTACTATTGCCTATTGTACTTTTCTATGAAACAACTGATTTCTTTTTTATAATTGACGAACAATTTCTATGCAAAGGGTCTAGAATCATGTGCTGAATTCATGGTTACAGTTTTCGTGTCGAAGAAGAAGAAGTCGCATGGAAGGGGCTGATGATGATGATGATGGGGCTCCCTTTTCCGCACTTAGACTCCCATTTGGTCCGTTGTGCGTAGGGATTCTGGCTAACAGAGCCAGCCTAGCTCCATCCAGAAGCACAGAAGCTTCCTGGGAGCTTCGCAGGCTTCACGGAGCGACCTCACTGTTCCGAGGATTTTTTCCTCGAGAAGCCACAGCCTCGCATTCCAGGATGACGTGGGCGGCTGAAAATCATCGAAGCATCGAAGGGGCATAACGCTTTTCCCTTACGTAACAATTTCTACTAGTCAACTCCTACTGCAAATCGCGTTAAGGAACCTCGTTCCAAAAACTTTCAAGGTCATTCTCAGACACTTCATAAATTCGACTGTTTATGCGGGTACCAGGTAGGTACTGCATCTTCCCATAACACATTTTTAACGTGAATACATTATAATATCGAACATCTAACTACACACTTGTTTGGTGAACTAAAAGACAGATAAACACCAATATTTCATGCTGGCTTAACTCCAAAGACAATAAGGAATCAAACACCAATGTGTTTGGTACAGACGCCAGCACATAAAGCTACTACAATCTGTCAAATTTCTTTAATAGATTTTCAACTTTACCGCTAAAGCATTAGGCTCAAAGTTGATTGGGAAAATTTGACAGTTTCGGGTAGTTTGATGTGCTGGCGTTTGTACAACATGAAACACAAACATAATAAATCTATAGTTTATCAAAGGCTATGTTTAGATGGCCATGGTCTATGGTATTCCATTGATCGTTCATTAAAGGCTCGTTAAAAGAGATAGTAGGTTTTTTATTGCAGGAATGCTCATTTTACTGTTATGAGTGCGAGTAAAATTATTTTATCAGTACGTAAGTACCTAAGGTAAACTAAATTAGGTAAAGGCTACGGTTGTAGGTTGTCAAGATGAAAATATAATAATATACTAGCAACGCCAGCGGTTTCACCCGCATAAGTTACGATCCCATATGAATATCGGGATAAAAACTATACTATGTCCTTTCTCGGGACTCAAACTATCTACACACATCAAAAGTGTCTAGGGATCAACATATATTTTTGCAATAACTTTTCTCCTGATTGATATTAATTAAAATTTTCTTTAAGGATTCATCAAATAAAGTGTTTTCGTTTGTCACAGTAACGATAAACCAAGTCACCTTTGCATTAATAAAGAAATTTGCCATTTTCCTAATAAAGGGATTTTTGACATTTGAACCACTAACACAAAAGTTCGAAAAAAAGACTGAAATAACAGTTTTCTTTAAAATTTTATTGGGTAACTTAAACAATTAATAATCCGTGTTTCTACCGCGAACACTAACAACACAAGAACATCGGTTTGGCATACTCAAAATGAGTTCATCCAAATCACGCTGTGGAATGACAGCCCATGTTCGTTGCAACAACAAAAAAAGGTCTTCTTGCGACTGGATACCCTCCATATTCGGCAGAGCTCTTCTCTGTAGCATATCCCATGCATGCTCAATCGGGTTCAAGTCTGGCGACTGAGCAGGCCAGGGCAGGACATTGATGTTAGCTGCGGCGAGAGTCTGTCTTACAACTCTTGCGGTGTGCGGTCGTGCATTATCATGCATTAACTGAAATAAGGGACCGATTTGCACTTGTAGAGGAACGATGACGTCTGATACAATCGTCTCAGCATAAATTTGAGCGTTGAGGTTGCCTCTGATCCAAATCAACTCAGTTCTTCCGCCGATCCAAATACCCGCCCATACCATGATGGTTCCACCACTATAAGGATGGACTTCCTGGCAGGATTTTAATCGCTGTTGGCGTCCAGGGGTTCTCCAGTGTCGTATACGTCTTGTATCCGGTCTCATACCAAAACGAGACTCATCAGAAAAGCACACGAAACGCCATTGTTCTTCTGCCCAATTTCTGTGTTCAAGAGCCCATTGATATCGAATCCTACGATTGTGCATTGCTATAGGTGGTACCCGTAGCGGTCTTCGGGAATGAAGGTTCACTTCATGCAAGCGGTTTCTGACTGTTTGGTCGCTAATTAAGTTCCCTGAAGAGTGATGAAGCCTCACGGCTAACATCATGGCGGTTATTGTTGGAGCTCTTCGAGTTAAGATTTGAATGTATCGGTCTTGTCTCCGTGTGGTGCAGCGATACCGTCCTCCATGGCGCTCAGCCACGGTACCAGTGCTTCGGTAACGTGTCCAAAGTCGACTGATAACACTCTGACTTGTATTCAGAGCTAAAGCCACAGTACGTTGCCGGGAACCAGCTTCTATCATTCCCACGGCTCTGAGCATTTCTTCCCTGCTTAAATGACGTCGCCGCTCCATAATAACGTTGGTTTTAATCAGTAGTAGGGAAACAGTAGCACTAATAATGTCTTCAATGCGTTGTATGTTTTTATAGGGAAAATATTGACAGCTGATTTTCATCTTTTACTCGAATTTGATTCACAGTTCCTGATTCAAATTATGAAATGCACCAAACAGGATCCATATAAATTTATAAAATCATAAATTTATTACAAAGCCACATCTCAATCTCAAGAAATCCGCATAAAAATGCTTGATCCCTAGACACTTTTGATGTGTGTATATACCAAATTTCATCTAAATCGGTTCAGCGGTTTAAGCGTGAAGAGGTTACAGACAGACAGACACACTTTCGCATTTATAATATTAGTATGGATGTAATGACGCCAGCACATCAAGCTACTACAATCTGTCAAATTTCTTTAATAAATTTTCAACTTTGTCTCTAAAGCATTAGGTTCAATGTTGATTGGGAAAATTTGACAGTTTCGGGTAGCTAGATGTGCTGGCGTCTGTACCTATTTAGTGGAACAGGTTTCAGAATAGATATTTTGTTTTAGGAAGCTCTACCGAGCTCCAAACAGTCCAAGCGTGGAACCGAGTCTGATTTTCAGTTTTTGCTATGTAGGCACGAGTTGTCGCGTCCGGCCCTGGTTCAAGCCATGGTCCGGGGCGAGAGGGAGTGGGAGGCGGTCACCTCCTTCTGCGAAGCAGTCATGCTAGCGAAGGAGGTGGCTGAACGGCTGAGGGAGAGAGCCTCACACCCCAGCCGCCGCGGGAGACGCTCCGGGCGTCGGGAGCCGCGTGACGACTCCCGGCCACCGTAGGCGCGGGCCTGCGGACGGAGAGTAATGGGTAGCTCACCGTCCGATCAGGACCAGGCCCGTGCCGGACGGCGCGTTGTGTTCCACGCGCGCCTCAAAGAGATGTCAGCAGAAAGGAAGGGGCCTGCCAGGGCCGAAGCCTGCCGGGGGTGCGGGATTGTCCGAAAGGGTTACCGCTACCCCGGAACATAAAGGGCTAAGGAAGGAACACGGATGGGTTTTAGTCAGTAAGAGTCTGACACTCCCTTCGCTCCACCCAGAGCGGGAGGGGTCATTTGATGATTTCCCATCCATAAAAAAAAAAAAAAAAAAAAAAAAAAAAAGGCACGAGTTGTAGATAGGCATATAAATATACAATATGTAACATAATTAACGCAAGACCTCATACACCCCAATTAGTGTTAAGTTAAAACTATAATACAATGATCAAAACTTAAATTCTTTAAAGCTAAATTGAGTCTTATTGCCTTGAAATAAGATTTAATTTTCTTTGACTCGATCGACGGTCAGTATGGCAAAAAACATAAATTTTGAAAAAAAAACCTATTTCAAAAGTTACTGAAATCGATTCATTAGGCAATTATAAACAAACTACTTTTAGGACTTGCGTTTATTCTGTTACACTTTGTATACCTATATAATAGGCATTTTTGTTACCTACATATTTACAACTCGTGCTAAAATAAAGCAGTGTAGTGTGTATTGTTTTCGTTGCACACAAAAAAATTAACATTGGCAGTGTAGTGGAAATATTAATATTTTTGCCTATACCTACCTATACCAAATAGCATGCTCGACTGTTCAACTGCGCGCCGTCTGTTTTTTAGGGTTCCGTACCTCGAAAGGAAAAACGGAACCCTTATAGGATCACTTTGTTGTCCGTCCGTCCGTCCGTCTGCCTGTCTGTCAAGACCCTTTTTCTCAGGAACGCGTGGAGGTATCAAGCTGGAATTTATATCAAATACTCAAGCTTGTCTACTGTCCCTTGGAGCTGTGAAAAAATCAAACTTCTAAGCCAACGCAACCAAAAGATACACCCGTTTATGCCGCAAATTTTCGACACTCGCAAGGAAATCAAAACCTACAGGGTAAATCCCGTGAACTCAGAATCTTGAAATTTGTATTTGGTACGAAACAACGTCTTATAGCACAGATAAAGGAAAAATTGCGAAAACCGTAAATTTTTAGTTACATCATATAATAAAAATATACGTTTACTTATATACCTACAGGTTTGTACGGAACCCTCGGTGCACGAGTCTGACTCGCACTTGGCCGGCTTTTATTTTATTTTAATTCATAAAAAAGAAAAAAAAGAGAAATATCTCTTCTCTTTTTAAATAGAAACGTCTATAGTCTCCACTGCTGTCCTCACGTTTCAACTGAGTAAATATTGTTCTTGTCCTCGCCTCACATGGTTGAGATAGGTAGGTACGATCTGTCGCTACTCTAACATATTTACTCGCTGGCCATTGTTGACCGAGACTTGTAAATTAACATTACAAGTAAATACTTCACGAATTTCACGATTTACCCGGTTCCAGTTCGGTAATTTTTTAATTTTTTAAGGTCTGTAGCGGTATCTACAACGCCACATGCGAACAACGCGTAATACTGACGTCACGCAAATCCTGCATCTCGCAAGCAGAGTTTACCGCGCAACTAGCATAGATACAACAGCCCGATATGAATCATTGGGCAGTTGTCCGCCAGACACAACACCCGTCTGGTCGGAGGATCCTCCCTTTTCTATGGAGGTTGAGTGAACTTTACACCCTGTTCCTCATACCTCTAAAGGTCTATAAAGATTTAAGTCCATTGCTGGATCATTGGGTAGGTATAGACTACCTATTCTAAATTGCATCAAACTTTCCCCTCTTTCGACCGCCTGCAATCGTTTCGGCTACTGGAAATGACTGACTAGGAACTGATGTAGGTACCTAATTTTCTACTCAAATCAACAGAGACACAAACGCAAATAAATGAAAAACCAACCAACTTATTTATAAAGTAATTCTCTATCATTTATATTTTTAGTTCAGTTGTTGGTAGTCAGAAGCCCGAAAGTCTGACAACCAGTCTTACCAAGGAGTATTGTATTACCCAATACCTGGATTGTGGAGGTCAGATAGGCAGTCGCTCCATGTAAAATATTGGTATTCAGCTGCATCCGGTTAGACTGGAAGCCGATCCCAACATAGTTGGGAAAAGGCTGGGCAGATGATGAATGTTATGCGAATAGGTGTGTGGGATATTATTAGAATAGGTATGTCGGGCGTATTTATATCAGACAACAGCTCAGACATGAATTCCTAGACAGACTCTTCACCGGCAGTTTATTACCGACGAGTTGCGCCCCGCGGTTTCACCCGCATAAGTTTCGATCCCGTGGGAATATCGGAATAAAAACTATCCTATGTCCTTTCCCGGGACTCAAACTATATCTATACCAAATTTCATGTAAATCGGTTCAGTGGTTTAGGTGTGAAAAGGTAACATACAGACAGATAGAGTTACTTTCGAATTTATAATATTAAGTATGGATTTGGCCATCATCATTACGAGGTAAACAAAACTATTAAATGATAGTGTGAGCCCACCTTGGTTAAGAAACTAAGTAACTTGAATGTTAAATACGATAAAATGTCTAGTAAATAGTACCTACATATTTGTATCAAATATGTTTGCGTTTTGTCTACGGGTAAATTATTCTACCTAAAATATTGAATTATTAATAATCATAACTGTCTTTATGAATATTGTAACAGTATCTAGAAGTTTCGATACTTATTTTAATGAAAACTTAGCTACGGTATACCTACCTATTCGTATACATACATGTCATAGTAATCATTAACTTCAGTATTCGTAGAGGGTCTACGGTCAAGGTTCATTGTGCTACGGCGTAGCGTAGCGAGTGCTACGACCAAGGTGACAGTGCCTGAAAGTGGCAGTCGATTCTTATTGGATTTTTATTTTTCACGAGAAATTACTACGTTATTACATGAAGAAATTATTAAATAGTGCATTGTAGAACTTTTGATCAAACACTTGAAAAAAAAAGTCATGGCTAGTAAAATATTTTTTTTGTTCTTTAATAAAATTATAGATCTCATTGGCCGCGATTCCTTAGTTGACATTGACATTACTGATTCCCAATTTTCTAGTAAAAAGAAAAATAACGAAACAACATGAGTTCCAAAGATTTTCTTATTTAATTCAGATATCAAAAGAAAAACTGTTTGGGGGTCATACGATTTGATATTTTGCTATCACTATGTGTTCTTGACAGTACACGGCAAAGGCTTCTGTCCACAGGGTTAATTAAAGATCTCGTCTAGACTGGCGAGCTTTGTCGTGAGAAGAAAAATAACAATAAATCGCGGGAAAATCGCATTGCTCGTCAGTTCGCGCGCGAACGCCGGCGAGCGCACTCGCGTCCATCTTTATAAAATGCGCGGGAAAACAATCGAAACTTAACTCGAATAAAGTGCCTTAAGTTTTGTATATAAAAATAATGTGATAGTAAATAATAAGTGAATTAATCCCTGTGATATTGTGTACACTACAGAAACTTTTTATATTTTTAGTCAAAGTGCAATTTTAACATAATGGCGGACGAGAAGTGAGTATTTTAAATATTTATATCATTTTTGTAATGAATATTGAATCTGCTGTAGACCTCCTACCAAAATATTACTTTACATTTTTGTTTATTTTAGGAATTATGATTATAGTCTATGAATAATTCAAACGATACGAAACATGTTCACCAGGTGTATTACGTACCGATTGAATGTAAATTACTAGACATCCATGAATATATTGTCTGTAGTAATTGTGTTTTGATTCACACATCACTAAAAGTGGGTAGGATGCGTAAACGCACGTATCTTTAGCGACGATAACTCTGTCATATGTACCTACCTATAGTTTACATAGGTAGGTACATAATGTATGTACCGAGAGCTGACATGTAAATAAACATGTCTTCTGTGTGTATTTATTCCCTTTTAATAGATAAAAAGTTAATTTATGCGGTAGTATTTAAAGCTATGAACACCGATTGTCTATTTATTTTTATTATAGAAGGTACGTTTTACAGTGATAATAAAGTAGCATGCGTTTATGCTCACTAGTTCCTTCTCGTAGTTCCTTTGAAGGAACTACTGAGAATTTTTGGATGAGTAGTTCTTTTGCAAAAGCTGAAGGAACTACTGATCAAAAAGTTCTCAGTAGTTCCTTCAAAGGAACTGCTAAAGAAACTATCTAGTCTCAGTAGTTCCTTCAACTTTTGCAAAGGAACTACTGATCCAAAAATTCTCAGTAGTTCCTTCAAAGGAACTACGAGAAGGAACCAGTGAGCATAATCGGACAATTGTAATCAATCTCTAATACATAAATAGTGTACTTACCAAAATAATATTAAGAATAACATTCGTATTTCTGAATCAGTCAAAATAATAACAAAAACCAACGTAAACTTCGTTATTTCATTAACAGTCTGGTGAAACTGAACTTTAACGAAAGCAATGTGAGGAAAAGTCGTAGGTATATGTGTATACTGGCTGCGCCCCGCGGTTTCACCCGCATAAGTTTCGATCCCGTGGGAATATCGGGACAAAAACTATCCTATGTCCTTTCCCGGGACTCAAAATATATCTATATCAAATTTAGGTGTGAAAAGGTAACCTACAGATAGACAGACAGACAGAGTTGCTTTCAAATTTACAATATTAGTATGGAAGTATGGATTCATCATCGTCTACTCTCTCTCTCACCCAGCTGCTTCCAGCCATCTTGCGAAGATCGTCGCTCCAAAGTCGCATATAGAAATAGCAAAAAATAACTGGCAAGGCAGAAAACGAATTAATATGATTTGGGCTACTAGAATCTATTTAGTACCAACATATGTAGTATCTAACTTCGTTATCTAAGTAGGTAAGCGAGCACGAGGGCTGTTCAAATAATATACACTAACACTCATCGGCGACCACATAGTAAACTAAACCAAATATTGATAACTAGCTGCGCCCCACGGTTTCACCCTCATAAGTCTCGATCCCGTGGGAATATCGGGATAAAAAGTATCCTATGTCCTTTCCCGGGACTCAAATTATCTCTATACCTACCAAATTTCATCTAAATCGGTTCAGCGGGTTAGGCGTGAAAAAGTAACATACAGACAGAGTTACTTTCGAATTTATAATATTAGTATGGATTAGTACCTATGGATTTTGTGGACAAATTTTAATACAAATCTTGTATTGATAGGTGTACAAAACAGGTTGACATACCTCGCTAGGTAGCGAAAAAAGAAACCCATATTCATAGGTACAATCCATACTTCCATACTAATATTAATTGTCTGTCTGTATGTTACCTTATCACGTCTAAACTACTGAACGGACTTCGATAAAAGACAAGAAGATAGATGGCATCCTGAGGAAGCTCCATAGGATACTTTTAGTCTCAAAAATAATACTAAAAGTGGGATGAAAGTATTGTGTACGAAACACAGCATTTCTTAAGTTAAGGACATTAACTTTATGGTTTTTTAAAAAAACCTTTTTTGTAAAATCCTCCCCTAAGAGGGTAAAATAGAGAAAGATTTTAAAATTCACGTGATTATTGAAATTTTTGTGTACAAACGCCAGCACATCAAGCTTCCCGAAACTGTCAAATTTTCCCAACCAACTTTGAACCTTATATTTTAGTGATAAAGTTGAAAATCTATTAAAGAAATTTGACAGATTGTAGTAGCTTGAAGTGTTGGCGTCTGTACCTCTTTTCAAGAGACATAAGAAATTGGTAACATGGTTAGAACTTGGGTATTATTTATTTTAGTATTTACCTACTTAATTCATTAAAATCGGTCCACCTGCTTCAATTAGAAGATAAAAAAAATAGCTAATAAGTAGGTCAATGGCGGCGCTAGAGTAGGTATTTCAAATTAATGCTGATAATATTAAAATTCATTATTATATCTTTTTAGTTAGACATTTAGAATCATAAAAACTTGTTAAATAAACATAAAAAATATGATTTGCATTTATCATCTGTCTGCTACCTTTTGGAATTTGGATGATAGAATACTATTTATACCGGTAACACGTTGCCGTGAGATAATTTTGGACATCCACGCGGGCGAAGCTAGTTATTTATAAATTCCGAATTCTAAAAAAGTTTTCATATTGGTGAAATATTTGGCCACAGATATAGATCAGATAGACCTAGATAACGCAAGTATCACAATCTGTATGAAAACCAAGCGTGCCATTTTTGACTACCTTTGGGATGCATGAAGAAGCCTCCTCGTGTAGCGCAGTTTTTTCCGCCAGTTACTCAACTGAACCGAGCGCTACACCCAACACCTTATTTGACTGGCCAATTCTTCCCTTGTGGTGGTAGGGCTAACGCCCGCCTGTTTTGCGACCACCCTCCCACCGGAGTCTGTGTTTCGTCGATGCGTGGGAGTTCCAGTGCCTTAGGCATCTTCTGGACACGCTCGTTCCATCATAGACCTCATCCATTGCTTTCCATCAGGCGTGATGAGGTCAATAGCGTGCCCATTCAACAGTAAAAAAAAAACCTACTATGACGTCATAAGCACTATTTAGTGATGGGAAAATCGACGATTTTTGTACGTAAGCTGGTGCGATTTTTGATATGCGAAGTAGTTGATCTTGCGTTATCTAGGTGTAAGTATCTACATCTGTGTATTGGGCTGTTACGACCGTAGAAGTAGGGGTCAGTGGGTCGTCTTAGGGTAGGTACTTGTCTATTTTGTATTACCATCATCTACCTAGCTTTTTCCCAACTATGTTAGGTTCGGCTTCCAGTCTAACCGGATGCAGCTGAATACCAGTATTTTACATGGAGTGACTGCCTATCTGACCTCTACAACCCAGTTATACCCCTTGGTAAGACTGGCTGTCAGACTTTCGGGCTTCTGACAATCCGTAACGACTGTCAAAGATCCACGAATGACAGCCGGGACCAACGGCTTAACGTGCTTTCCGAGGCACGGAGGGGTCTCGGTATGTAAAGATGGTCACTCATCCACACACTAACCGCGGCAAGCGTAGCTTAACCTGATCGATCGACCTGTGGGGCTGTTATTATTTAGCCACGGGCCCCTCCTCTATTTTCTATTACCATGTTTAAAATACTATAGATTTAAAGCTCTTTTTAATTTTTTTGAGTGACAAATGTCAACTGAAACTGGAGTACTTAAGTAACCCAACAGAGAGAAAACTTCATACAAATGCGGAATAATAGGTGCAGTAAAGCGCGTCAGTACGAAAGTGAAGGAATGCCTCTGTGGCGCAACGTTCGTACCTACTAGTTCGGAAACAAGAAAATTACCGAAGCACACATCTTTTCTGGTTTACCTGTACCTACTACTTAAGGTGAATGTGACATGGTAGACCGCGAAATTTAAAGGGGTTTGAAGATTTTTGTATGGAGGGTGGCCCTAAAATCAGCCGCCATTTTGATTTTTTTTCAGAATCGCGGTGCGGAACAAAAGTTATATATTTAGATAGAGGACACTTATACAAACAAAAAATGTAATATAACATAATATCCTAAAGCGTCAGGTTTCGGAGTTATTCACCAAAATATAAGTCGAAAACAACAAAGATTTTTTTTGTTTTTTTTCCCTACAGGTAAGCATATTGAACTATTGAGGTAATAGAAACGTTATGAAACCTTTATGAAGAAGAAACAAATGAAGAATAGACATTATTTAAATAAATAATTAAACACGGCAATTTATAGTTCGTTTTTTAATCACAGAGACTAATCTGACATTTGAGTCTTTTGTGTTTTCGTTTTTTTTAGTATAGAACGTTGACATTACACTTGTCCGATTAGTCTCCGGGATTAAAAAACGAACTATAAATTGCGGTGCTTAATTATTTATTTAAAAAATGTCTATTCTTCTTTTGTTTCTTCTCCATAAAGGTTTCAAAACGTTTCTATTACCTCAATAGTTCAATATGCTTTCCTAGAGGAAAAAAAAACAAAAAAATCCTATATGTTTTCGACTTATATTTTGGTGAATAACTCCGAAACCTGACGCTTTAGGATATTATGTTATATTACATTTTTTGTTTGTATAAGTGTCCTCTATCTAAATATATAACTTTTGTTTTGCACCGCGATTCTGAAAAAAAAATCAAAATGGCGGCTGATTTTAGGGCCAAAACCTTCAAACCCCTTAAGTTTTTTGCAATTTGCAGATCAGTGTCAGGTTGTATCTTGATTCAAATAGGATTCGCGCCTATAATAGACATGCATTTACAGAATTATAGTCATTAGAATCATAAATATATCTCTTTAAGTTAGATTTCTACCATAAACACTTTTCCATACGAGATTTGTTCTTAACGGTAGAAATATAACTTAGAAAGACGTATTAATGATTCTAATTATTATAATTCTGTAAATACGTACCGGTTATAGTCGCATATCATATTTTGATCAAGATACAACCTGACACTGACCTGAAAATTGCAAAAAACGTAAGAAAAATTTAATTTCGCGGGCTACAACTACCCATTCACCTTAAAGCAAAAGATGGATAGGTAAATTTAATAAGAAACTTACGATTATAATTAAGTATAACGCTGATGTTAGTTTTGTGACCAACAATGTATCTATCTATATACAGGGTGAATTTTCCAAGTGGGCGTGGATGGCCAAATTCTAAACTATGAGGAATAGCGAAAAGTACTCAAAGGAGTCGCGGGCTCGATTTTGATGAAAACTAAAACTGCATCATTGGATTTTTGAAAAATCAATATTTCTAGCCAGGAATCGAACCTGTTGATTTTGAAAAAAAAAAACACACGCTGTATTATTACACCATTCGATAGTGTCGCTAATAAGGATCAAATTCTGGGAAGTAATGACATACGGCAAACCTAAGGAAAATGTTGAATTTTAATAAACTGCTTCTTATTTTAGAGTTTTCATACATACATTACGTACCTTGTTCGAAATGATGCGCAATATTTTCGCAACGCAGTCACCTTCACAACATTAGGTTCTAAGTTCAAATTTCTATTACGATCTTTGGAAAATATTCTAATGAAATCAATAATATTGTAATGCTGAATGCAGTACAATCCTTGAGACGTCGAATCTAGCTATGTAATGTATGTAAAGTAACAATGGCCATCATTTTGAACAATTAATCAGTTAAGGTTTAGTAGGTAGGTAACATAACCCGGGCCCGGCTAAATAATAACAGCGGCACAGGTCAATCCATCAGGTTAAGCTACGCTTGCCGCGGTTGGTCTGTGGATGGGTGACCATCTTTACATACCGAGGTATTCAGCTGCATCCGGTTAGAATAGAAGCCCACCCCAACATAGTAGGGAAAAGGCTAGGCAGATGATGTAGACTTGATGAGGTAGGTAACATAAGAAAAAAAAAGTATTTTGTTAAAAATGAGCTCTTTCCTTTAATTTGCCGTCTCAAACTCAAACTCAAACTCAAAGCATTTATTTCAATTAAACCATTTACAGGCACTTTTGAATTGTCAAGAAGTCAGTCAGTCAGAAAAAGTGAAGCTAGTTGCCCATTCCAAAGCGTAGGTACCTATGGAGAAGAACGGGCAAGAAACTCCATGGACACTCTTTTAAATCAAAATAATGTGGTTACAAAGTCTGTCTGTCTGTGCCGTATGTCATTACTTCCCAGAATTTGATCCTTATTAGGGACACTATCGAAAGGTGTAATAATACAGGGTGTATTTTTTTTTTCAAAATCAGCAGGTTCGATTCCTGGCTAGAAATATTGATTTTTCAAAAATCCAATGATGCAGTTTTAGTTTTCATCAAAATCGAGCCCGCGACTCCTTTGAGTACTTTTCGCTAGTCCTCATAGTTTCGGATTTGGCCATCCACGCCCACTTGAAAAATTCACACTGTATATAAAAATGAAACCCGTTTTCCGTTGTCACGACATAACATGAAAACGGCTGGACCGATTTCGATGAAATTTGGTATAGAGATAGTTTGAGTCCCGGGAAAGGACATAGGATAGTTTTTATCCCGATATTCCCACGGGATCGACATTTACGCGGGTGAAACCGCGGGGCGCAGCTAGTTCTAAATGAAAGTTAAATGTGTGCACTACATAAACTGCAACAGAGGAACATTGTTTTATTATCAACCATTATCATATACCAACCTAAACAAAACATTTTGCTACCGCATTTATGTGCTATTACGATAGTAATAGGTAGATCGTGTTTATGAATAAAATATTTGATGGTTTTCATAGTCAAGTTTACTTACAGTTTTGTATACCAAGTATTAACTATGGTCTGTTCCAAAAGTATATTATGGAAGTGTAAACAAACCGTGTTCAAATTCTTACGCAATCACTCACTATATCCCTATAGTAAGTAACATATCAACATATACTTTATAAGTAACATATTTATTTAGATGATTTCAACTTTATATGTCGCCACTTTTATCAACAATTAGGTACTGTGTGAATTACATTATTAAATTGTAATTGAAAAATCATCAACGAAAATTGAGGTTATAAAATTAACCTCAGTTGTCAAATGAAAAATTTCGTTAAAGTAAATTCAAATTAGAATTTAGGGTTTATTGTATTCAAATATAAATTATATAAAGTGGCATCCACTGGTATGTTTTCTGATCCCTTTGCCCATTTCCATCAAATAATTTTGGAACGACGACCAGTGGTCCACTTTAGCCCTGGATCAAAAGAGCTGGTCATGGTGAGAGGCGTTTGCCCAGCTGTGGGATGGTGCAGGATAACAGTAACTGTAACTTTTGGGACAGATTATTCCTTGATATCTTTTTAGTGCACGTAAGTGAATACGGCTCTCAGATTAATCTATTTACTACTAGCTGCGTTCCGCGGTTTCACCCGCATAAGTCTCGATCCCGTGGGAATATCAGGATAAAAAGTATCCTATGTCCTTTCCGGGGATTCAAACTATCTCTACACCAAAGGACATGTCCAGTTTCTGCCCTCTGGTAATTCTGGTATAGATAAATGTTCATGATTTAAGGTTTTTCAGTAAGATTTAAAAATTCAGATTTAAATTACTATGGATTAATTAATTCAGTATTACTTGCGTAACATAATTCTCAAAAAAACAGTACTCAATCGTAGCTTCCGTTTTGCCATTTTAAACGGGAAGTACTAAAAATGTTTTTTGACGTTCCATTTTATCCCGTAATTATCTTTAAATAGTGTGAGCAATAATTATAAGCCGCTTATTTTAGATGAAAGGAATACTTATATTAACGTATTTGCGTATAAAATACGACAATATTACTAAAATATTTTTGTGTACACATCAAACGTGTTTTTCTTCGGATACCCACTTCCTAACATGAAGGTAAGTATTTATTAGGTCCTTACATATGAAATTGGCGTTTTGTATGGAAGGAACAAAAAGTCGAATATTTTTTAATATAATATATTTAATTAATCAAAGTATGAACCATTGTTTTCAATGCACTTTTGCCATCTTATAGGTAGTTCATTGATCCCTTTACTAAAAAAACCAGTCGGACGGGAATCAATAAAATCTTTGAAGGCGATTTGGACTGCCCCATCGGAGTTGAATTTTTTCCCTTGCAAAAAGTTATCCAAATTGCGAAAAAAATGGTAATCTGTTGGAGCAAGGTCCGGGGAGTACGGAGGATGTCTAAGACATTCCAATTCAAGTAATGTAACGCAGCAGTCGACGCGCGTTTGCCGGTTTGCTTCAGTCAATTCGTGAGGTACCCACCTTTCAAGCTTTTTAATCTTCCCAATTTGCTTCAAGTGAATTAAAACAGTTTTATCACTAACATCGAAGCCTGCAGCTAACTCGGACGTGGTTTGCGATGGGTCCGCTTCCACAATAGCCTTCAATTCTCCATTATCAACTTGGGTCTCAGGCCGTCCACGGGGCTTGTTCTGCAGGTCGAAATTTCCAGAACGAAAACGTTGGAACCAAAAACGAACTGTGTTTTCTTTTGCAACATGACCGCCATACACATCATTCACCCTTCGAGTCGTTTCCGCAGCACTAGTGCCACGGCGGAACTCGTACTCGTAAATAATGCGATATTTTAAATTTTCCATTTTGTAAAATGAGTGACGCAAACAGAAAAAACAGAAGAAAAAAAACAAATGAATGACGGTCATCGAAGCACAAATACATGAGTAAATAGCTGTACAAATTTGAATTTGGAATTCCTTACCAAAGAGGAGAAATTCGTGATTAAAGTGGCCAGTACGAAAAACGCCAATTTCATATGTAAGGACCTAATATTACTTTTTTGACATGGCATTGACATTTATTTTTTGGTTGTCAATTCCAAATTGCGTGTAGTATGCGTTCCTTGCTTACTATGCGATTATTTTCTGTTATGGATAATTTCTTTAAACGACCATTGCTATTCTACACGGAGTGACATCATCTAGACACGATGACTATTGCTATTCTTATAGGATTCTGCTTTTCCTCTCGATTTGGATATTATGATGAGGTGCATCGCTGTGCTGCGGATTCGCAGACATATCGTGTCAAGGCTGGCGTTACCCCTGCAAGTGAGACTTGCTCGATGGTTATCAAATCAGGTAGGGCTCTATCCTACGGCAGTCGCGTAGACCATGCAGGAAAGGCAGTACATTGAGCAGGTGTGTTATAATTTGAAAAATACAATGACATGTCTTATTGTTCCAGCTCCCATTAGATGGATACGCAAGTGTCACGATTGTTATAATTTATTAAATACCAAAGCTGCTGACAATGAGAGATTACTAGGTCATACAATGGTCTGCCACGTCATTACGCTAGTATGGTATCTTGGCTGGGCAAGGCATCAAAATAACGTGCTAGCACCAGCTACATTTTTGGACAATGTTTTGGTGTACTTATCTAGAAGATGTTTAATTTTTTTATCATTTTATTTAAGAATGTATCTACAATAAAGTAATTTGTTTTGCAATAAATACAAACATAGTTTTATTTATTATAATCCCAATTCAGTATCAACAAGTAGCTACATATAAATAATATTATGGGTATTGAAGATAGAAACCAAAATACGGAATTAAAGATGAAGCCAATATAATATTATGTGCATTTATGTGACAAAAATAGGTGCTTAACATTTTTGTTACACAAATAGAAATATCCAAAAAACTGTAGAATATGATCTCAGACCAACAAAATGTTTCATTTACCTCACAAAGACATACCACCAATTAGTACCTGTATTCGCTCACAGATGTCATTATACTAAAAAAAGCTAAGAAAAATCCCTAGCGTATAATCCTTATTTTGACCAGCTTACGCAAGATCCTGACTCCTGAAACTTATTAATTAATAAACTATAAAATACGACGATTATAATAATATAACAATCATTACTGAACATTTTCTTTGACTGCCTAGACATTGGCCCATTGCTCCACCAGACATGTCCTTTCATCTAAATCGGTTCAGTGGTTTAGGCGTGAAAAGGTAACATACAGACAGACAGAGTTACTTTCGAATTTATAATATTAGTATGGATAGTATAAGTATATAGTATGGATGTACTGCTTAAAAAATAAATGTATGGACAAAGTAAATTTGATGTAGGGAAATTCGATCCTTTGCTGGTTCCCACGTAGGTAATATTATTTTTAACATAAGTACTTTTGTCACTCTGCAGCCTCCGGTGTAAGTAAATAATTATAAAAGTTTACATCAAGATAAAAACACTATAAGTAAATAAATCTTCTTGTTGTGTAGTCATATATTTTCGGGCTATCTGCGGTATTTACTTGTGATTTCTTGATATCTAAAGTTGTAAAAGATTTTATTGTTGAAAAATAGTTTACACCTAGATATTTATAGGGCAATAAACAGTACAATTGCTTTATTATTTAGTAATACTATGCAATGTTGAAACGAATAAATGAAAACACTGTCAATATTAATCTATATTAGAACCTGGAATTTGAGACAATTTTATGTTATGGAACAACAAACTGAATATCATACTCTACAAAGATCAAATTCCATTGCAACCTTAAATTTATTAGGGCCTTTTTGTTACAAATGGTTACTCAAAAATCAACTTGGAATACAATTCTCTAACTGATTAAGTGGCGTTGGAATTTAAATTATCTGAGATTATGAACACTGCTATAACCATAGAATTTCATATATCTATGGCTATAACACAATTTTGAAATAGAAATTAATACTCGTTTCGCACATAATATTTACTTGGTTAAATAATACTTCATTCATATATGAATGACTAGCAGCGCCCCACGGTTTCACCCGCATAAATTTCGCTAATATAGGTATAAAAAGTATCCTATGTGTTAATACTAGTTATAAACTATCTGGGTGCCAAATTTCATCCAAATCCCTTTAGTAGTTTTTGCGTGAAAGAGTAATAAACATCCATCCATCCACCCTCACGAACTTGCGCGTTTATAATATTAGTAGGAGTAGGATAGGATTACTAGGAAGTAGGATACCCATTGTGCTTGTCGCAAAAATTAAAACTAAAATGCTTTATTAGGATAGTTTTATTTTTGACTCAAAAATCGTTTGAATTCATGATTACGTCGCGTGTTAATGCTGGGGTCTCTGTACCTACTCTAAGGTGAAAGGGGGTGAAGGGTGCGATAACAGGTCATAGACCTTTCCTACCTGATAAGTAATAACGAGCCAATGAAGCCCCGGCTATTTAAAATGTGACTCGAAGTTGCTGTGTAAAAACTGAGGGGTTTATTTAACCGATGATTAAAGTTAAGTGACGTTTACCTAAACGTTGAAAATGTTTGGTTAAACAGTCGTTAATCACTAGTTAACTTTAAGAATAAAGGGGTATATTTTTTAGTAATTTCTTACATTTATGTCAATCGGCCTTGGATTACTCTCTAGCATCTTGTATTAATTTCTTCTGACCACAGCGTTATGTGTTTTTATGCTTATTCAATAGAATGACAATTAAATCCAGAAGGGTAATTCCCTTATTATAAGAGCATTCTTGTCTCAGTCTGTCAAAAATACCTCTAATCGTGGAATTAGTAAATACTACAGACAGTCCGTTCACAGTTATGTATATACCTATCTATATACTTAGATATATAACATTCAAAGTCCTGTCTGACTGACTGATATATCAACGCACAGCCTAAACCGCTGGTCCTAGAGACATGAAAAGAGATGGCTAAAAAAAAACCCAGAATCGCCAGAAATTTCATATATGCCATTTTTATAGGCATAATATGTACAGCAAAAATATATAATAATATACTGCAAAAACGACGTGGTATACTAGATATACAGGGTGAATTTTTCTAGTGGGCGTGGATGGCCAAATCCGAAACTATGAGGACTAGCGAAAAGTACTCAAAGGAGTCGCGGGTTCAATTTTGATGAAAACTAAAACTGCATCATTGGATTTTTTAAAAATCAATATTTCTAGCCAGGAATCGAACCTGTTGATTTTGAAAAAAAAAACACACTGTATTATTACACCATTCGATAGTGTCGCTAATAAGGATCGAATTCTGGGAAGTAATGACATACGTCAAACTAAAATAAAGAGCTCATTTATAACAAAGTAAAAAAAAAATCAGCCTGTATAAAGATTATTAATAATAAAACAAATTAAAAGATGTATTGAAGTGTATATTTTTTACATTTTTTTAAATATATTATTATAATTATACTAAAGAGATTGTGTTAAAATAAAAGTCGAGTAATCAATGTACCTCCTAAGTATGAATAACATAAACACACAAAGTATAATAACTTTTATACTATATGGTTTAGGAGGCTGATTTTTTGAAACCGTACTGAGCTTACTATAGTGAACCCATTTTTATACATTTCGTTGCTGGCGATTCTGGGTTTTTTGTCTATGAACTTTTAGCCATGTCCTTTGGAGGGTGTTCTTTGTGAAGAGTAGGTATCCACTAAGAAGGGGTATTTCGAAATTCCACCCCTAAGATGTGAGAGAGGGTGAAATTGCACGCGGACGAAGTCGCGGGCAGAAGCTAGTTTTATGTACGTCCGTTTACATCACGGTCCACATCACAGTGATCTTTATTCTCATTCTAATAAGGTTGACGTTGGGTTGCTGCCAGTTGCAAGTCTGTCAAAATCATTGTGATCTTTATTCGCTTCACAATAAGGTCGCTGTTAGATTGCTACTGTCATAGGTAAAATAATTGTGAACGGACGTTACTGTAATCTCTAATTTACTTACATTGACAAGTATATGATATTGGTTGACTCTGAGATGCGACTAGATTTAAAACATTTTTACTACAGGAATAGGGTTTCTTTTAATCGGACCCTTACCAGAAAGCCAATTTTTCAAACCGACAAACACAACATTAAACATTTTTGAAGTGAAAACTTCTATAGGCGCGTTGGGCATTTTTTTAAAATGGGAAAAAACCATTGAATTCGCTCCACTGTTACCGTAACCGACACCGCTTCGGATGTGTTCGGCTGTCCTCGGGATTTACTCAGTTTTAAAGTATTTCCGATATGTCAGTGAGTTATGGCAAAGTATTCAGTTTGTGTTTTGTTTATATGCCGATTCGAAAAATACACATGTAGTTGTTCAAATTCCCGGAGTGCCACTTTTTTTTTCAAACTGATATTAATAAGTTTGGCCTGGTAATTTACAAGTTAACAGACCTACATTTGCTTGAGTAACAAGTGGGGCTATTTACAATTTCCGTCTATGGGAAATGTCAGCCAGGTTGTCGACCGTTTTACGCAAGCATTCGCCAGTGAATGAGAGCTGGCTCTTCGCCAATACCCTTCACCTTGTCTGCTCTCTTGGCATGCGCAATACCGGCAGAATCTCAGTAACGTGTTCGCAAAAAAGCTGTAATGTGGGTAGTAAGAAAATGCGCTGTCAAAGATATTAATATTGTGTGGAGTTGTAGATGAATGCGTAGGTATGTCAGTTTGTCTGGAATTTATGTGAGTTTCGATCTAAATGTGAGTTCTGAAGACAGTAAAATAATAACTTGTAGTTGTAGCTGTTGATGAACGAAGACAAATACTGATATATAGAAAATATTATCGCAGGAACTGCATTTCGTGTAGGAGAAACGCAACGAAACATGGATTTAATTACCTAAATTGACCAAACAATAAAACATTCACTTGATTACCTAAATTGCGTTTTTTGTAATACCTACCCTTCTCAAAATGTAAGTTAATTTGGTTTATAGTCGGTCAATTTCAACTTATTACTAATATTTATTTATTTATTAAAACTTTATGCACATGTAAAAAAAATCAGAGGCAAAACATGGCAGGTGCAACATACAGGATAAGTAGCTAGGAAATGACTATAAAATACAAGAATACATAGATACATACATACATACATATAAACCAAATGAACTTTAAGGGGAAAAATGATCGGTAGAGGAGAAAACGAATCCAGCAAATCAGCGCTGGGATGTTACGGCCAACTTCTGCCGAATATGTTCACGTGAAAATGTACAAAGAGAAACACGTACTTAAAGTTAGTCATACACTAAACATGATTGTACAAGTTATGGTCAAAAGCAGCTTGATCAGCTAGCTCCTGAACTGAGTAAAAAGATACTTGTACCTCAGAAACCAAAATACAACGTTACAATGGAATACTACCCAAACCACACCTCACACCATGCCTACGATCCGTTATCGCTATCTTACTAACTCATACCTACTCGTATGTAAACAGTATTAATCACAATATACACACAGTATGTAATACACAAGTGCGGTAACTGATTGCTTATTCGACGGACGGTCGTGGATTGATTAATGACGTTTCATAATGGACACGTTCAAGTGCTTCTAACTGATAGGGAAGGTTTGGGAGTGACGTCAGAGTACATATTAACTGGAATATTAGGACATTCGACTACTGTTTAGGCTAGACCACCTTGTTAGATAAAGGAACGAGGTGGAGACGACAATAAATTAGGCTGTGTATATCTAATGGTGCCCAGTTAAACCCAGTTAACAAATTACAATAAGTATACAAATTTAATCAAATATATCCAATAGTTTGTTCACTATAGCCGATCAAAGATTAGCAAAACCAATAGTCGGCACATCACTAAATAGTAATTAGTTTAAAAAAATCACTTTTTTGATTCCAATGCTAGAATGGATTGTTGTTTTCAAACTGTGTATCTTGACTGACACAGATTTAGTAAGTTCTTTGATTTACAGGTAAAATCGGTTCATTCGTTAAATTAAAGTCAATGTCAAAGCATTTATTTCAAATAGTCACAAGTCATCTAGGTACAGTCAACAAAAGAGATAACTATGCAAGATCGTCGGATATCTTAGTTGAAGTTTAGTAAGAAACGATGTTGTTGATGGATGTTGTTTTTTGGCTTCTGAGTACCCGTAACAACTATAAAATATCTACGAATGACGGCAGGGACCAACGGCTCTACGAGCTTTCCGAGGTATGGAGGGGTTTTGACACGTAATAGATAGATGATCACCAATCCACGAGCCGACCGCGGCAAGCGTAGCTTAACCTCGATCGAATCGTGCGGCTGTTGTTATTCAGCCCCGAGCCCTGTTTGTCTATATTCCCTGCTTATCTATTACACGACATTTCATTAATAGTAGCTTATAAGCATAAGCGATTAACTCATCTCATACCTATAGAGATTCAAATTTATTTACTTAACCTTTCCTTCACATGATTAAAACTAATTAAATTCTTGGAAATAATCGAGTAATATATTCTTTAATTAGACAGCGATGACTGTAATGGTATTTGAATTAATCAGATAGTTTATGGCATAGGGCTTCAGGGTTCATTCATGAATGATTCATTTGCATTAGTCTTTGTTGGATTAGGTTGCGTTGTATTTTCCTGTGACTAGTCTGGTTCCCGTTTACCAGAACTGATCATGAGGTTTCAAGAAGAATCTTTATCAACTAAATTTTTCAAAGAACACTGCACACCCAAAAAAACAAAAGTCATTTATTCAAACTAGGCTGATTTTTTGATGCCCTTTGATTATTTCCCCTACATTTTTATATACTTGTACATATTATTAATTTAAGATTGTTTGCTTTTTAAATTATGTAAATGATAAAGATATATAAAATTGTCTTTAGTGATATTAAAAAAAAAAATAGGCTGTGATTCAGTACTTTTTTAACGTCAAAATTACTTAAAACAGTCTCCCTTCACCTTTTCTAGTGCCCTAGGAAGAAGTGGCGCAACAAACTCCTCAGCAGCAAACCTTTCTCCTCTCTCCTTCACCTACGCTAACCACACCTAAACACACACACACACTATTTCTGTAATCCACATGTACAGACGCCAGCACATCAACCTACTACAATCTGTCAAATTTCTTTAATAGATTTTCAACTTTATTATTAAAGCATAAGGTTCAAAGTTGATTGGGAAAATTTGAAAGTTTCGGGTAGGTTGATGTGCTGGCGTCTGTACATATTAAAGTGTAATTCCTCTGACGAAAGATACGAAAATGAAATTTCGTATCTTTTCTGGTCAAACTTTGCGTCGCCTGTCATCATAGCGCCTGTGGTTTCCATTTGAACTGAATTTAGAAACTATAGGCATCGAAATTTTCCAGACTATTTTCGTACCTACTTCATCTGTTTCCCTAATCCTTTGTAACAACACAGAAATTCATAAATCTCTGTTCTCAAGAATCACGCGAGCTTGCGTAAATTCGCGCCAATTACCTTTATACGAAGCCCGTTCCCGTTGGGGTTGCCAAACGCCAAAAGGAGATGTTTATTTATGTTTTGTTATCACGTGTTGGTCTCGTGTCCACTGGATTTCTGGCATCGTTTCATCGAATCGTGAGCCCTGGAAATTATGAGTTTTCTTGCATCATTTTAGAGTTGGGTTTTGGTTGTTTTTATGTCGTTCCTGTTTTTTTTTTCATTGTAAGTTTAGGAACATCATCGCATGTTTTCTATAATAAGGGCTTAGTTACACTAGCGATTTTTAGTACTTTGAACGACATAATTGAACATAACCATGTTTTCTCGACATTAATGGTCGAGATTTTGACACAATAGAATTGCTTCGACGATTGCGCGCACGTTTTCTTGTACCTATCTACAAAAATGTTATAAAATCAACAATACATTAGATATTTGCGTAACACGAAAATCATGATGCATTTTCTCCCTGTCAGAAAATCAAATGGCGCCAAATTTTTCAAAACAAATAAGTTGACATTGAAATTAAATAATTATAACTTTTCGGACATGGAACGGAGCCAAAATCACACCCCCATTTCTTTTCAGTTCCACGGTCACAAAAATTATAAAAAAAGTCGCGCAATCTTGCGTCTACACATGTTGGCTCCAACATTTGGAGCCAATGTTGACTCAAACGTCAGTCTAACCAACAGCATTTTTGTTTGTGCCAACATTGGCCCCAGTTTGGGGGCCATTATGAAGCCAGGGAAACACGAAACTCGATTTACATAACCGAAGTGGGTGTGGCAAAGTTATTTCAGTTTCAATACGAAGCCAACCAAAATAATGGTTGGCGATGACGTACGGTGTCGGTAATGAGAAATGAAATACAGTGCCAAACGTTAAACATAATTAGAGACTCGTCAAAATGCTTGACATTGAAAAAAACTGTATTTTTGTCTGCCGAACGTTTATGTAACCGTAGCTTTTGCATGACTATGCACGTCAATGAATGTTTTATGAGAACGAACACTTCGATAAAACTTTATTTGATCGCCAAAAAAGATTGATAAAAATGATATCAAAGAGGTTGCACTTCCCTGATATTAAAAAAAAATACAGGCATAGGTACTCAACTGAAAAAATAGACACTAAACATAAGAAAAAATAATAAAAAAACAAAATATTAATGGCATTAATTTTTTCATCACATAATGGCCAGTGTTCTCCTTTTAAATATTTGCCACTAAAGAGGTTACACCATATTTCACAAATCGATTTGGACGTGAAACCCAGAAACCCATACCTTTTATTTTGGCCACAAGCCACAGGAAAACATTAAAGATGGATATATTCCTTAACTCTGTACACAACTGCCCACGCAAAAGCTTTTAAAAGGTGCAGACCTAAACATCCATCGCTGTCGTCTTTGAACATTTTTTATTCTAGTTTGTACGAACCGCGCTGCCCTGGGTAGGTATATCTACTAAATCCCCTTGGTAATTTCAAGTGAACATTTTTATGGGTATCCTCTGTCTTATCCTGGTGAAACTTTAGGGTATTTTGTTCTTCTAGGAACTAGAACCATACACTGACCGAGGAAGTTGAAGTCCTTAGTTTCATAATAACACAAATGTCCACTGGAATTCGCCGGCACCCCGGGCTATATAACGCGGTGTCCTACGTGAGCGACGAATACGACGCGACGCGACGCTGCGAACGCGACGAACGCGATCAACTCAACGGCATACCCTGCTTGCAGCCTATGTGACAGTCTGCGGCGAGACGCGACGTAATGCGTACTTGTTTTGAGAGCGACCAGACGCGACACCACGAACTACATATGAACTTTCCGTCTGTTCCCGTTGTCCCCATTCGGAACTCAATAAAAATAATTAAAACGTATTCCCGTTGTCCCCATTGACGGTTTCCTGTTAAAATTGTACTGTACATCTCCATGATTCGAGAAGTAATGACCAAAATCGCGTAGGACATTTGTCGCGTGTAGCATCGCGTCGAATTACGTCGCGTCGCGTCGTATTCGTCGCTCACGCTGGACACCGCGTTATACATTTGCTGCCTACTTCAAGTTGTCTTGGTGCTTTTGCTCTTTACACAAAAACAGTACAGCATTATCACCACATAGGTAATGTTCCCACATTATATGCTGATAATGCTGTACCTAATGAAGTAGGTATAAATAATTAGGTCATATTTCATAATAATTATACACGAGCTAAATTAGATATCTAAATACAAACACACATTCAAAGACCACGGTGAAGCTCCATTCTCCACTATCGCGCTATCTTAAAACCATTGTTATTGATATCGGATGAGCAGATATGCTCATCATTCGCTTAAGCCATGCCTTTCATGTGAACGCTGGGTGGCAAATATAACTATAATGGATTAATCTTTTGTCAATCACTCTTATCTTATCGAAAAACGTGTTACTTAGTCGGTAGTCAAATCCTTTAAGACGTTGCACGTTTGTTGCAAATCTTTTGGTTTTGATAGAAAATGATAGGTAAGCTTAGATAAACGGATGATCCTATTTATAGTATTTCGGTAACGATTTTGATGAAACTTTGCCAAAAGGTAGTTAGTGACTGGAAATAAAGCACGACTTACATAAAATAACCATAATCAGCCTATAATGTTCCCACTGCGGGGACACAGGCCTCCTCTTAGTGAGAGGGAGTGGGCCGTAATCCACTACGCGGGCCCAGTGATTGTTGGTAGAAGTCACATGTTTTCGAATTTTTGGTTCTAGAAAATTAGCATGACGTAGGTACACACGGAAAACACGAAAATCACGTATTCGTAGCGACGACGTTAATTTTCTGCAAATAAAAATACTACAGATTCTCAGCAAAAGAAAGAATGCAGTAGATAAATGCTTTGATTCATAAAACACAAATAGCTTGAGCTAACAATATATTGGAAACACTCCAGTAACTGAACATTTAATATAATCTGTTGCCTATTTACTTTAGACCGATTTCTAAGACTATTGTTTATATACTTACAGATTATTCTAATGTACACGAGTTCCGCACAATTCAATAGTGTGCATATAATCGATGATATTATGCTCGTATTTATCGCGATAATTATATCGCTCATTTGGAGAAACATCGACGTAACTGCTACTTTTTTTTAAAGTCTTTGCTTTCCTAACGTAAATACACTTTCTAAGTGCTTTGTCATATTTAACTCATTTTTGGGAATAAATACATTTACGTCGATGTTTCTCCAAATGAACGATATATTGAATAGATAATAGACGTAATACAGTTACGATTATTTAATAATTGATCAAAGAATTAGTCGCGATTAGAGAATTTTCTTTCGTTTAAGAGTAAGCTGCAATGTGATAATTGTTATTCAGTTTCGTGAGCTAACATTAAAGAATGATATTCATGATAAAATTTACTATGTCTATACCTATCTTGAAAATTAAATCTATTATGAGGACATACTAACTTTCAATTAAATTTATGAACCTGAAAATTATGATCCTAGGGCATATTGCCAAAAACATAATCACCTTTTGATTGATATCTTACCTCAACATCCTAATAAGAATTTTATTTTTAGGTACATACTTAAATACATATTATATACGAAATGTAGGTATAGGTACTACTTATAGTACTTACATCTCCGCCTAACTCTCCGGGTGGTACAGGTGCGATATGTTATGTGATATGCAGTATTATTTAGACATGCGAAATATTGGTATAAAGCTGCACCCGGTTACACAGGAAATCCACCTTAAAATGTTTGGGTAAAAGCTAGGCAGATGCTGATTATTATTTAGCCAAGACGATGAGTATCACATTTTTTCTGCATGGGTCATTCATTGCTGTTGAATGAACTTGAGAAGCTCAACGATTCGACGAACAATAGAAAAGAAAGGACATTTGGGTAGGCCGCGTAAATTACTCAAACTGCCAGATCATGATTAAAACTAACTAAGAAGGAAAAACAAAATACAGAAAAAAGAAACCAACCCACATAGTCCTCACATTCACAATAATTAAATTAAATAATAATACTTTACAAAGTAAATATTCATGTCATTGTATAAGTATAAAAAGAAATATCCGGTCATAATCTTTGAGGACCATGTAGATTGGTGTCTGAAATGGTCTTGTGTTAGCGCCATTATTTCTTTCTTATATTTTAAGGTTATCTCACCATCCAAGATTGCGCTTGCGACCACTACAGCATCAACGCAGTCCCTGTTCGTGGCAGAAATTATGATTTATTTAGTACATACGTAAAACCACAATTCCTAGTACATATTTACGTCTCAGTTCTCAAAGCTTGGCAGTCGTCTCTAATATCCGCTCTGCGACGTTCGGCGTGCACAAAGTATTGGCACTCCTGCTATTTTTAGCATGCACTTTAGGTAAAATGTTTTGCTTAGGTGCATAATCTATATACCTATGTAACATTCAAAGTCCTGACTGACTGACCTGATATATCAACGCACAGTCTAAACCGCTGGTCCTAGAGACATGAAATTTGAAGGGTGTGTTCTTTGTGAAGAGTAGATATCCACTAAAAAAGGGTTTTTCGAAATTCCACCTCTAAGAGGGTGAATGAGGGGAGGGTGAAATTTCACGTGGACGAAGTCGCGGGCAGAAGCTAGTTTATAATATTTGTCGACTAAAATCAGTGTTTGCATGACGGAAAGAACAGCAATCATTTAATCATACTTGAGCTATTCTTGAAGGGAAATCGAATCATGAAATGTGCAATGTAAACAACAATCTGTCCGATAAGGGATAAGGATTGAAAACTAATATTAAAATAAAATATGAAAAAAAAGAAAGAGAGAGATTTTCTACTGTTGATAAAAAGAAAGATAAAGAATAAGATTATAATGATAATCATGTCCCACAGAAAGCTGTTTCTGACAGTAATATCGCTCTGTCAGATGTGACAGTTGATACACTATCAGCACCGAAAACAGGTGCCTATACATAGTTTGTATTTATGAGTTCATACTCGATAACGAGTACGTTACGTTTATATAAATAAACGAGTATCTACAGTATGTACTATACTACCTACATTATATGCTTTATTTTGACGTCAACGAGTAAATCTGTTGTTATTATTTTGATTTAGATATAAAATTTGAACATCGCGTGATGTAATTTGTAATAAAACAAATGAAACTACGGAAACAACAAAAATTGTGACGCACATATTGTCTTTCTTGTCATTTTATGTTTCTCTACTGTTTTGCCGCTCTTTATTTGTGCTTTCATCTCTGTTACATAACACCAATAGGTGGTTTTCAGAAGTAAAAGTAATATCTTACGTTTTCAAGCCTGCATTAATAGTAGATTGTTTGCTAAGGGAGCAAACTACTATTTTGAAGGCGAGAGTGGTTCTTTGAATCCTGAGCGCAGCGAGAGACAATTATCCTTCCAAATCATTTAGATTGTAATTGTTAGTGTGTTATAGTACAATTAGGGCACATGTTTATTGTTCACCTATAATAATAGTCCAATTCTCCTCTTCTGTTACGAATTTCTTCGCTTCATCTTCTAAAGGAATTTAGCCGCCCTTAATGGCTTAAAACTTGGCATGCGATTGTAAATAATATTGGTTCTGCACGTGAATTCGTGAAGTGCCGACGTATTGGTGCTATTTGAAGTACACCTCACGTGTTTCCGAGCAGCTCTTAGGAGATGATCCAACATCGGTTCTGGCTTAAGATTTATCTTTTTCTGTCAAACGTAAGTCGTGGCTTCGGTAATCGGTATACTAGCAGATTTATCTAAAGACTTAAAAGACACGGTCACTGTTCAAAAATACATTCGTAAATAAAAATGAGTCTAAAATTACACATCAGTGAATCGACACTGGAGTTACAGACAGTAATTCCGGGTGGCTGGCAAATACATGGTCGGTATGCTAGCTTTTGCCCGTGGTTTCGCCCGCTTGCAGGTCGAAACATCATGCTACGGGAATATACTGTATGGATAAAAAATTTCATCAATATCCGTTCAGCTGTTAAGGCGTGAAAAGATAACAGACGGACAGACAAACAGGCAGTTGCTTTCACAGTTATTCGCTAGGTAACTGAAGACAGTAAAGTTATCTACACTGTTTGCAAAAACATGACGAAGACCGTTTCAACCTGATAAACTATTCTTCTTACAGTGTTTGTTATTTCTCCCTATTATACAATTTTAGCTACATACATATTATACAGGCTGAAATATAAAACATGCGACAAATCGAAATGGGACATTGTACTCATCATTATGAACAACTTTTACTATGGGACCAAACCTGAAATCGAGATAAAAAAATCAGCTGTTCCCTACATTTTGACGAGTTATGCGAACATAAATGTAGGGAACAGCTGATTTTCTTTTCGCGATTTCAGGTTTGATCCCATAGTAAAAGTTGTTCACAATGATGAGTACAATCTCCCATTTCGATTTGTCGCATGTTTTTAATTTCACCCAGTATGTATGTGAATAAACAACAACATTGATAAAATGTCTATACCCTAAATATAGAATTCCCCTGTTTATATAAACTTATTTACTTTTGTTGTAAAGTCAGTGTTCATTAGAAGCCACATTTTGTTTTCTATGTAGTCAGTAAGCATGCTGTCATACGATAGCTCTATTTTTACAATTTACAAAGGCTTTTGGGTAAAGCGACGACATGGTCAACATAGCATGACATGTTTGTGTATCCAAATGACATTAACAAGGTTTTGAAAACATAAGCATGCCTTTAAAAACAAGTGACATTCGGACACTGCGATAGAAATGGTTTTAATGGTTTTTGGTTTTCATGGCAATATACTTCCCATTGTTTAGGGCAAAAACTAGTATTATTACATATCATAAGAGGCATGTAAAGACAGATTATGGGTTTTTTTTTTGGATTAGGTGGTTGTTGTATCCCAAGTGTTTAGGCTTTGGCTGAAAATGCCTTTGATTTATCAAAGTATTTTCTTACAAAGAAACTTAACTACAGTTCGGCCATCGCGCGTCGAGAGAATGCGTTCCTAATACCTGTCAGAGAGACATTTCTAGTAGCTAATAAAGATCAAATTCGCAGAACACGTATACGTTCGTATGAAATTGACAGGTGTCAGGAACGCATTCTCTTGACGGCCGGACTGTAGCGAAGCGCGGCCTGGAGAAGTTTGACTTGAAAAGGAGGTTAATTTTATTGCTATTAATCCCCTTATTATGTCAAGCTTCTTATTCAACTGCAATGAGTTTATGCAAGAATACAAGATAATAATAATGATAAAAGTCAAATACCAAACGTCTTCAATATCAGAAAATGCTATCTGAATAAATCATTTGACGATTTTACCGAAAACAAGTTAAATCATTACGAAAGTAATTGAATTAATTACATAGATGTAGTTACTCCAGTATTTTCATTTGTTTGAGCGAGATATGTGTCGCATGACAGATAAGAATGACGCGTTTACGACTGCTCGCATTGTTGGGCAAATAGTGGCTCATTATCTTGTAATGAACTTGCCATTTTGTGTCCTTGCTTGAGGAGGTTAAGAAAGAATGTTAGCGTTAAAGACTAATCATTGTTCTTTAGGTGCTATCAAGAATTTAATCCGAGATGTTTGATTTTGGCAATGTTCGGACTAGGTTCAAAGGCTTTGTCCAATATGTAGGTAATATCTTCCTGTTTATAATGTCTTTAGGGCCGTCTCCACGAGCGAGAGAATCGCGGCGATATTATCGTTATGCCACGTATTTCTATAATACACTCTCTTAGAACGTGTCTTCACACGGCGATGTCATCGCGGCGAAAATTTGATGGCACGGCGAGACTATCGCTGCGATTCACTCGCTCGTGGAGACGGACCCTTAGATATTATCTACAGGCTAACTGTATAGTTTGGGGCTCATTGGCAAATAATATATACAGAGTGAAATTGAAAACAAGCGACAAATCGAAATGGGGGATTGTACTCGTCATTATGAACAACTTTTACTATGGGACCAAACCTGAACACGCGAAAAAAAAATTTGCTGTTCCCTGCATTTTGACGAGTTATGCGAACATAAATGTAGGGAACAGCTGATTATTTTTCGAGATTTCACGTTTGGTCCCATAGAAAAAGATGTTCATAATGATAATCTCCTATTTCGATTTGTCGCATGTTTTCAATTTCAACTTGTATATTGCACACAGATGTGGGTTACTCATATCTCCTCAACTTGCTGTTAACCTGTGAACCTGCTTCTGTATTACCTGGACAATACCATATTTTCTATTTTCTATCTGCTACTTTCGTGTTAATAATCCGTTTAAATACCCGGGTTAAGGCTAGGCCAAATATAGTTTTACGATAAATAAATAAAAATTAATAAATTTTAATAATTTAAATGAGTAGTTCAATATGTTTGTATTGGCGTTGAAGCTTCTAGATTTTATTCCAATCCAGAGACTAGTTTAAATCCCGCACCCTACTTGCGTAACATACTAGATCAATTTCAATCTGAATCATTTTGAAGGATATTGCAAATCCATTGCTTCAGATTTTCGAAAAAATTGTCTGCTCAACAACGTAAATAACGCAATGAATGTTGTTGAACTGTCAAAATGAAACCCATTGCTAGTGTGTTACGCAATTACCCCGCTGGTTTTAAAGTTAGGTTAAGGGAGTACATCTCCGTCGTTAAATCGCCAACCAACAATAACACTTGTTATTGCTGCCCCATAGGTTTCAAATTAACAACACTTGAAGTCAATATACCTAGAACACAATATCTTATGCAAATAAGCTTATTATCACGTGGGTGTTCAATAATATAGTCGTGTGATTCCATTTCGTGCGCCGCGGAAACACATTAACACTTTGTAAACAAACAAGCATGGCCAATTATGTTTCATTACATTTGCACCAACTCATTGTTGGCTGTTATTGGCACCAATATTTGCTCTTTTTGACGTCAATCGTTTTTCATTTTGCAAGAGAACTTTTTCGCTCGTCTTTTATTTTTGACAGATATATTATTTTTGATTGTTAGAGCTAGATGAATTTTGGGTTACGCAAAAGCGTTTTTCACATATAATTATTATAAGATTTATGACATGTTGCGTGGATCTTCATACTGCACAAGCTTTGATGCCATAAATACCCACTTTGAAGGTTGTTTTTGCCACTCGAAGACCAAGGATGTCACAAGACATTGAATGTCTAAATTCCAATGTGTTTTGCGGTGAATATTGAAATTTTACTGAAGTATAACAATAATAACATTAATAACAACTTCAATTAATTCGTCTAGTTTATATTATTTACGACAAAATGTTTGGTATTTTTTTTAATTTTCAACTTAGACCTGTGTATCAGAAATTATTCTGTAATATTAGGTATCCTGCAAAGTAATGCAATGTGATTTTCACCTGATCTGCATAGCTATTCACAAGCACTCGATACGATTCCGTATGGTATCGAACATTAATCATTGTTATCGAACGAGTCTTCTAAACGCTGTTCACAAGTCCAAAACCCGAAAATTTTGTCAGTTTAAATCAAATAGACGCCCGCTATTCTTCCAACAGCTATTTGCTGTTGAGGGCAAGTAAAATTAGGTTTTCGAAATATCAGGTTTTCGATACGATAGCCTGTCGTATGGTTGTGAAACAGGGCTCTGGTCATTTATCCAAAATTACGTACACAAACAAAAATTTCGGCAACGCTGGATTAGGATAAATATGGTTTTTAAAAATTCACTAATATTTCTTATTTAGGAGCAGTTTGATCAGCCCCTATCTGGCGAAAGACTCCCATAACGAGGTGGCTTATTATGGTACTATGTAAGTTCTTAACTATCTACTTTGGGAGTCGCTTTTGTCGCCATGGGTTCAGTCTGTGTTCACTCCATGGGTTTAGTATGTACTGGTACTGTCCCAGTTTTAGGCGAAGGCTGTTTTCCAACGTTTCCATGGGTTTTTAGCCTGTGTTGTCCTATCATTGTCGTGCAAAGATGGCGTTCCGAGCTTCAAGCGCATGATTTCATCATGGGTTACATGATATTATTTTAAGCTGTGTTGTTAGAATTTTTCTGAGAACGTTATGTCACAGATAATATAATACCACAGATAATTTAATACCACAGATAATATAAGATATGTTGTGTTTGGGATTCATGTTTTTGTTTTCATGGGTAGTTTAAGTTGCATTGTCTAGCATACTAGTTGTAACAGTAAAGTAAGTACTTATATGAATAAGATTGGGAGATCCATATAAGGTTTTTTTTTAAATTTAGGGGTGTGTGAACCTTTATAATTATTGTTGTTCGAAGTTTTTTGGTGATGGTCGGTTTATTTATCATGGAAATTTTGAAGCATCAGCATCTTATACAAAAACAACAAATCTTTTTTAATTTTATTGTGTTCAGATATCGATATCCATCACGTCTGCAGAGTTTCGCTAACTTAATTTGCCTTTTTTTGTTTTATGGGGGAAATCTTCAAAAGGCACCCGACCTCCGGGCAGGGAGGTCGGGGAGTGTGGGATTTTTACCTCACTAAAACCACTTCGGTGATCACCATCAGCACATAGGGGCGGTCCCGGTTCCTCTTAAAAGACCAATTCCGGAACCCCCCCGTGCAACATCTGCAAGGCACATCCCTGGGGAGACTGTAAAGGGGCCTCCCCTGAGCCTCGCTATGCACGGCAGCTTGGTGGGTGCACAGAGTCCTCATTCTGTGCGCCCGCGACCCCAAAATGTAATACCTACACACCTAATGAAGGAATACACGATTAGTTCTTATTAATGTCTATGATGGTTACATTATAATGTTTTTTTTTGTACTGGGATCTTATTAAGTTTTGTTTCAAGACGTTATAAAACTGGCCTACTGTTGTCTTGTAATCAATCGGATGTTCTAGCCACTCCTTCGATTCCCCGGTTAGCATAATTACGTAGTTAATTAGGACAATTGGAAGCAGTTTCGACAGTCTTGGCGCTTCCTCTCTTTGATGATGACGACACACACAAACATAACTATAATGCCATGGTTTTTTCGTTTATGCATTTTTAGGAGGCATAGTTATAATAAGAAATCTTTTTCCAATGCCAATTGAAATCATATCCCAAAACTGTTTGTGTTGTTTACGTCTGTCTTGAAGACTGTTTTCATGTCAAGATAAATTAAAAAAACAAAGGAATAATATAGAGAATTTTCCCTATCTAAATGAGGTAATCTAGGTACTAGATAAGTTAACCACATTTAACAAAAAAAAAAACACCGACTTCCAAAAAAAAACGCTACAATGTGAAAAAAACTTGAATTTCGGAAGTCGGTATCTTTGGTTTTGTATTTTCGTTTTCGAATTTAAAAAAGGAGGTGGCCTTTTTTAAATTCGGTTAAAAACTAATCAGAAGGTGGCACAGGCCATAATTTTGTACTTGAACCTTTACCAAAAGTCAGTTTCTTCGTAGGTATTAGTATATTATATACTACCTACATTAAAATGAAGCCGAAAATCACTAAGTAATAAAATAATCTGATCGTATTAGACATAATGCTTTATTTACTTTAACTTCGGAATTAGAGCGATATGACGAGGTGTTAAATAAAGTAAATATGATAGTGTGCCAGGGCCAAAAACAGGGTAAATAGTTTTATGTAAACAAATGAAAAATGCAGTTATCACCTATTTAGAGTTCTTGGTAAAATTCTTGACGCTTATCACTCTTTTGTTTTGCGAAAATCTTAGTTGCCCGAAAATTTTATATTGAAAGAAAACCAGAACTATAATAGTTATTTATGCAACTGTGTTTTAATACCTAATTATGTACAGTTGCATACAATACGTTATCTACACCCATGATATGAATCCTCTATAAAAGGTTCTGAAACAGTTTTGTGTAATACTAATATAAAAAAAAAAAAACAAAAATGGCGGCCGGCGAGATCCGACGTGAATTCGAATAACCTAAAGTTCTTTAGTAGTGAAACGCGCGTGCATGACAATATTCTTTTTTTGAAAACGAGTTGCATAATGTTTAATACAACATTATAACACTCGTATGGTTACTATGACACTGGTTGTTTTAATGTTGGTAATAAGCTAACTGTTTCAGTAACTTTTATAGAGGATTTACAGCATGGGTGTAGATAAAGTTACTTATAAAAGTGCAGTACTTAGATCAATTAAATAACGGGAAAGTCGAAAATAATATCAACCTACAGCACAGACTACCTTCAGTATTGTCTCTCCTTCTGCCTTAATCCATCCAAAGGTTGTCTTTAAAATATAGCTTTTGACTTTTGTTTTTGGCTTTTGCTTTTTTTTGTACCTTTTTTTTTCTTTTCCTTTTGCTCCCCTTGTATTTTTATTGTGTACATGATATGGAATATTTTATCTATCTTCTATCCATCTAGCTAGAGTAATATAGTCACATATGGCTTTAAGACATATGTGACTGAAATATTACCTCAGCTAATCTTAGGTGATCTTTATGGCAAGGGATCTTCGCTTTGCAATGGAATCCAAGCAGGGTTTTCTTCCAAAATTGATCAGTTGTGATGTAGTTTAAAAGAGTTAGGTTAAATTAAAGGCTTATGAGATACGTATGCCTTGGGCTCGGAAGGCATCCACTGCTGGTCTATCAAGTCCAAATCAATAGTTTAAGATAATTGTAGGTAAAACTGTCATTCACACGCATTTTTCCGTAATTACCTCCAAACATCGTGTTTAGCATCTTATTACCAGTGACATTGGGTATTATCACTGTTGTCGCAATCGACCTCACACCTTCGATATTGACTGGCACTCAGATAGTCTAGACCTCTAAACTATCGACGTTTAAAAATTCCTTTCCTTAATTCGTACAGACGCCAGCACATCAAGCTACCCGAAACTGTAAAATTTTCCCAATCACCTTTGAACCTTATGCTTTAGCTATAAAGTTGAAAATCTATTAAGGCGACTACACGACCTAAAGCGCGGTCACTGTCGGACTGCATAGAAAAGAAAGAGAAGCGCGATGACACAACCGTGGTAATTTATTGCAAATATGAAGCAATTATCTATTTACAAAAACTCTCAAACACCAAACAAATAAAAACCGTATACTACAATTCGGGGACTTAAATTGTCTTTTAGATGGTGAAAGTTTTATGAAAATACACCCGATAGTGTTTGCGTGATTATCGTTTTTATGTCCGCGGTAGACATTACTTTACAAATTAATTACACTATGTTAAAAAAATATAATTGCAAATATTCACATATCAAATTACGAAGCAAATGGTCTAGTATAACATTTATTTTTTTCAAAGAAATCAGTCTGGTCGATTAGACGTGATGTTGAATTTAAAATCATTAGAAGTCGTATATCTGCGCCTTAAATAAATTTGACAGATTGTAGTAGCTTGTTGTGCTGGCGTTTGTACCTAATTGTGCAATTTGGAAAACTGTTTTGCTGGATTTAGAGAATATAATCGAGGTGATTACATCTTTGATTATTTGACCTTAACAGCAAATTCAATAGTTGAATTATGAATGAAGTGGGTACGTCAATCTAGGTCCAAAAGATCTAGTCTAAATTGTTTATCTGTTTGTTTTCCTTTGTTAATTTGTTAAAATTGACGGTTACAAAATTGATCTGTTTTCTTTTTGGCTCTTGCGTACTTAGGTAAGTACGTCACCGTATTTCACTTGGAAATTAGGCTAGAAAACCTAAAATAAAATCAATTAGGTACGCCTATTTTTCTAGCTTGTCCCTCAACACCTGCAAATCGAAGATGGAAATGCTATGTACCTACCTATGATCTTATCACTAACAGTAGATGACAACCTTCATCTTCAAAACGTTTCTGAGGCACCAGAAAGACCTCGTTAGATGCAATGCACATGTACGATCATGTCCACTTTGATAACACGACTTAGGCCATCACTGACAGTATTTATACTCCTGATGACTTTCCTCCAGCGATGCAGAATGATAAATACTGGTTTAATGGCGATTTTCGTGGCCTGTCGTTACTTTTGGCCTTACTTAGGTAATAGAGAAGGCTTGTCGTGAATACTTATGTGTGTGCAGTTTTCCCCTATGATGTTGCTATGATAAAGTGTTAAACATACCTATTTAGGTATGAATCCTCTCTGATGAACCAAATTTCAGTTTTTATTGCGCTTCTGTTCTCGTATCGGCCAGAACTATTTGAGAATACCTGATAATATTAGTTACGTGGTCTTAGTTGGGCAAACTGCCCACGGTGCACCTGATGTTCATTTTCAGAAGCCTCATGCGCACTCTATTTCGTTGAATGTCAAAATAGTAAATTTTAGGGACCTTGAATTTTGGGATCTGCAATATATGTCTTTAATCAGACTCGTTTTACAACATAAATGAGAAACTTTCACTTACAGATTCATTCTACAACATTAGTCAAATTCTTACAAAAACTTTAGGCTACAGCAAGTACCACTGTACCTACAATAAAACCCTGCACTCGACGACACACACTGCCGTATTAACATTAATACAAACTGAGCGTGATTGCAACCTTCATCCTAATTGCGTAATACTATCAATCGGAATCTGATTCATTTTGACGCAAATTGCTAATCTAAGCCATTGCTTCATAAGTTCGAAAAATTTGTCTGCTCAACACGTAGGTACTGAAATAACGCAATGAATATTGTTGAACTGTCAAAATGAAACCGAGTCCGATTGATAATGTGTTACGCAATTGCCCCGCTTGAATGGGATGTGTCGGATCTCTTATCCAGCTTATCGTTTTAGGAAAAGAAGATGATTAGGTACTTGCGTTAGTAAATACCTCCATTCAATTGCTCTTACGATTGTTTTAGCTCTGACGTCATTGTTAACCCCTGCAGCGCTCGCTGGGTGGGCAATAAGGCGTCATAGTGACGTTTATTCGGTTGGACTCATTATTTAACTAATATAGGAGCCAGTACAGCAGAAAAACGAAGATAATATGCTGTAATGGAGATACAATTAATCTGATATCTAGTCTAGCAGTGTTTTTCATTTTTGAATTTTAATAGTAAGAGAGAGAGAGACAGTTTATTTAAGAGTTTTAAATGTAAGAAAGATACTAAGTAAAAAAAAATATTGGATAATGATACGCTTTATGAATGCGCAAGGAATTCATACAGGTATAATTTTTAGTCAAGGTAAATAAGATACTTAACTGTTAGGTTAGGTCTACGACCATTAGATTGTTGCAAGTGGTAAAAAAACGAAGAATGACAACTTTGCAGGTTAAACCTTCCAAAAAAAAAATACTTTTGCGAAAAAAAAAATGGTTTCAAGGAAATAGGTAGGTACTTTAACGCTTTCAGCCGCCATTTTACTCTGGTTACCAACAAAGTGACACGTTTCAAGCTATTAAAGATAACCCACTGATCTAAGGTGCTTTGCAGATGGAACACCTTTCGTTGAGGCAACTATCATCTTTTTGAAATTTGCCTTTAAAAGTTGCCAGTTGCTACAGCCAAATAGCCCGAGATGTATGTAAACAGCTAGTTGCCAGTTGCTGCAATAGTTGCTCCATCTGCAAAGCTCAATTGACAATATTGTGCGACAGCCAACGAAATGTAGATGACATGATAAAATCTTTACAAACATTATTAGTGTTATCTTCAATGTTTTCCTTCATGTTATCTAGCCGTACGTTTTCATGTAGCTATTCTCATACTTAGAACGAAGTTTTGTAGTACCTAGTTACCTAGTGGGAATTCACGCACATAAAATAATGATTACTTAGGAGGTAGACATTTTCAAACAAAAGGTTTCTTAGTATGTGTAGTAAATAACTGATTAATTCGAGTAACTGACTGATAGACAATAACAAAAAAAAATCCCGAAGCGTTAAGCAAAGGTGTAGGACGCCCACATTTGCCAGTTATGTTTAAGACCCATTTAATTGGGGCCGAGCCTATTGCCATCAACCGGGCCATACATATACACAAAATCAGCCTTTAATGTTCCCACTGCTGGGACACAGGCCTCCTCTTGGTAAGAGGGAGTGGGCCGTAGCCCGTACCTAATCCACCACGCGTGCCGAGTGCAATTTGTTAGACTCCGGGCCGCTACTGAGAAAATTTTGTAATAAAAAAACAAAAATAATAGAAAAACCCCATTACCCCGTGTCTGACCTGGGAATCGAGGTCCTGCCTCATGCTCAGCAGTAGCGCTTGCGTCCACTAGACCAACGAGGCAGTTTCAGGCACAGATAGACAATATACCATCGAGGAAACTTACATCTGCCCAATTTGAAAATGAAATCCCGTGCACACGATGACCACATCTGTTAGCAAGCGTTACTGTAGCGGCAGAGTTCTGCAAGCAAGAATAGCCCTTACGGTATATAGATGTGAGTTTCCTCAATGGTACATCCTAAATCGCTGAAGATATAAATGTCCAGCCCCCTTAAAGTTTATTTCTTTAGTTTTAAACAAAGTCGCGGGCTAGTTACAGTAAAACGGGGCTACTTTGAACAGGCGGGGCTACTTTGACCAGGCCGATCACAACGGTATGACGCCTTCCCCACACCCCGCGCCTCGCGCAATATTACTCGAGGTCACGCACACTTGCTAAGTACACGTGAAAACCGATTTTGGCGCTCTGTCAAAGTAGCTCCAAAATCTGTCAAAGTAACCTTGGAAGTCAAAGTAGCCCCGTTTTGCGGTACTTCATAATACAATATCACCATAATGTTAATTCATTATATCTCTCACAAGTTGATTGAACATAAATAATTTACTAATATTACCTCCATTACCAACTAAGAAAAACTAGTGCCGAATGGATTAGAATAAATTCAATCTTTACATAGTGTTTAACTCAAGAATTTCCTCTCTACAAACGATAAAAATGATCATAAAAATATCACTGCAATTTTAATACACGTGATGCATAATATTATCATTTAAAATGTCAATTATCATGTTTACAAGTCAATGTATTGGAATTAACAATATTTACGTTGATAGTAAAATATTGAGTAGGTATCATTCGCATCTGAGGGTTAACGCAAGTTGAGGTCGAGTAGGTCTCTTTATCGCTGGGAGATAACCCCAACACCGTTCACAGAGGTCTTTTGAACAATAAGCATATTATATGGACGTGTAGTTTAATGATCATCTTCATAATTAATTTATTTTACGAAGAAAGAAATGTCAATTAATATTATAAAGTTGACGCATGATATTGATTGAAAACTGCTATCAACTCAAACTATTTAAAAAAAATTAAATCAATTACAGGCACCTTTGAATTGTCAAGGGGTCGGTCAGTCAGAAAGATGAAGCTAGTTGCCCATTCCAAAGCGTAGGTACCTATGGAGAAGAACGGGCAAGAAACTCCGTGGACACTTTTAAATTAAAATAATATACAAAGACTTGGTTACATCATTCATGTTAAAAATTAATGTTAGTATTTGGTATGCTTTAGGTTTAGGTACACCAGGTTCCTACATCTATTGTAGTTACCTATATTTTTTACGGTTTTGAAGAGAGTATTAAAAAGTTGAGTTCTTAACTTTTTGACTGGATGTACTTACTTAATTTTCATTCAGCTATTAGTTGCATTAGTTAGGGTTACTAGCCAAAAATGTCCATCATACACCGAAAAAAAAAATGTATTTCTCGAATAAAACACCTTGTACCTATTTTTTAAAACATTTTTCCCTGACACCCCTTCAACCCCACGCCATATTAATAATCCACCATATTTGATCCAGGAAAGACTCCATACCCTTCATCAACAATGGAGTACAAGCCACCATCACGAAGACTCCTTTCCCCAACAAGCAGCTGGGCAAAGAAGGTCGGGGCAAAGCCCTGAGGCAGGTGATGGCATCCTTCATTGCCAACTTGGGCACCATCAACACAGGCATGGCCTTCGGCTTCTCTGCCACGTCGCTGCCGCAGCTGAGGAAACCGGATTCCTTTATACATGTTGATGATAATCAAGCCAGTTGGATAGGTAAGACTACCAATATTTATCATATTGTACTACTGTCACCGGCAAGTCGCGAGAGGTCCTGAGATATGTGTGGATTTTGAGCCTCGAAATTTTTATTTATTTAAAAAAAAGTGAGGTACATACAGTCTCTTACAAACTTACAATAAATATAATAATTTAACAATTTAGGGAAAAAATCATATGGAGAGTTGCAACAGAATTGAATCTGGCGTCCTCTGGAAATTTATTCTGTCATGTCGGATTCACTTACACAAGTCATATTAAAAAAAAAAAGCTAGATGGATTCGACTTTTCCTATTTGAAGTAATATCAAAAAAATAATAATTCAGGGGTCAAAGTCTCATAAAGTCCAGACATAATCTTGGTCAGATCATGTGAGGACCATGCAGATTAGCGTCTGAAACGATCTTTTTTGAGAAAAGAATCCTGTCCAATCAGTGCAAGCATTTGTCAGTAATCGCTCAACTTAGAACTTAATGAGCTCAAAGCATGACAGTCTTTGTATGATAGCAAACTAATTAAGATTCAAAGACGCCTAGGAAAACTAATATTTTGTGTCTTCCTGAGATTAATGTAAAAGTGGAGAAGAAGGGAAACAGGAGAATTGTATTGGTATTTCAAAGTGTGATTATGACACTTCATCATAATTGGCGATGTTATCCATAGAGAATACGTTGGGTTTTTTAAAACAGCCTGACAGTATGTTTACGAAGGCTAAAAGTATTAATCATTGAATACCCCCATTCAGGCTGCTTTTAGCGAAAAGGCGGAAAAATGCGAAAAAGATGACTGATTAACCAAAAATAAGCTAAAATATTAATCCGGAAGTGTTATTACGCACTTAGCGCAGCTAGATATTAGATAATCAGTTACATTACTCTTATCTTACATACCTATATGCCATCTTCTGTAATCTCCAGATAATACTTTGTAAACACTACAAGATAAATTACCATAGACGAGTGCATGTAAAGCATAACAAGTCAACATACTTATAGAACGTCTCAGCTTTGACTTTGCAATGAGACTAACATGAGATTTGTTGCTAATCACATAAATACACTTTTTCAAATGAGGCGGTATTTTAAATTCTCTAATCCTAGGTTTTAGGTATGTGTTTTTTCGTCTTTTCTGCAATTCCATTATCATTTTCTTCGGGCCCTATGTCCGTTTAAGTACCTATTAGAAGAAACAAAAGAACATTGGGACATGGCCTTGGGCATGTTCGCGGAGGAGCGCACCGACTGTTACACGACGATGCGCAAGCGGTGCGCGTCTGTGGTGCGCAGAGTGCGGGGCAACGCCAACACTGTCCTGACGATGATCGCCAACAGACTGGATAGCCCTTGCATCCGGCAATGCTGCAGCAGACATATTGGTTATATTGTGGGTGATAGTTAGTTTTGTCTGTGCTTGTTATCCTGTCTGTATCCTTTTGTGTATCTGTTTTTATATGAGTCTTGTTTTTTTTTAATTTACTTTTCTATTGTTTCAGCCAGTTTAAGCGCGGCCGGCACTCCAATAGGATGCATCCTCAGCGGGTACCTGATGGACAACATTGGACGCCGGAGGACGCTCATCATCACGGAAATACCGCTCATATTTGGATGGCTCATGGTCGCTTTTGCACAGAACGTTCCTATGCTTTATATTGGTAAGAAAATAGTTTTTTCCTCTATTCCCTGATGATGATTAATCATGATTGGCTGCCTTGATCTATCCACAGCTGTGTATAGGCCTCCTCCCATTTGTAATATGATTTCCTGGTCTGTGCGAGTCTCATCCAGGTCTTCCCCGCAATCTTCTGTACACCTTCATCCGTACAGAAGAATTGCAAAATGAATGCTATAAGTCGTATCTTAAAAGAGAGCGCGCTTATCGAAGAATATTTTAAGTATGCTGTAGAAAACTGCTATTAACTTGAGATATTTTAATTTCCTGTAGTTTCACTCCTCTGTTAATTAACGAACAGCATTCGCCTGTCAAATTCCTGTCCTTGAAACGTAGAAACAAAAAAAAAAAAACTAGGAATCGTCATACCTAAATACATTATTTGTTTGTAATGACAATCAACATAACAACCGGCGTTTGAGGTCGTGCGAATAAATTGGAATCTCATTATCCATTAAAATTAACGGATCAACTCATAAACATTGTACAGACGCCAGCGTATCAAGCTACCCGAAACTGTAAAATTTTACCGATCAACTTTGAACCTTATTCTTTAGCGATAAAGTTGAAAATCTATTAAAGAAATTTGACAGTTTGTAGTAGCTTGATGTGCTAGCGTCTTTACCTAAAACAAGCAGGAGGCTGTTTTCAAGCACTTACGAACTAAAAAAATGGCCGCCAATTTCTTGTTTTAAATCTTTGTATATACCCAAATTGGAAATGCAATGCTGTGCCTACAATCGTCATTCATTCATAAGTTATTCTCAATTACAATACATGAAAGATTTTAAGCGAGTTTTATGAAATATGCCTTCTCTAGCTTGTCGATGGTAAACTAAATTGAGTCAGCCTACAACTCGGCGCCTTCAGTAGCGTCCATCGTTCCTGTAACGTGCAGACAATAGGAGAAGTAGGAAATGGAAACTATGCTAGCTAATCTGTCTATATTTTACAGGTAGACTGATGATTGGTTTCGGTTCGGGCATGGTGGGTGCGCCTGCCAGGGTCTACACATGCGAGGTCTCACAGCCACATCTCAGAGGAATGCTGGGTGCTCTCGCATCTGTCGGCGTGTCTACTGGTGTCTTGATACAGGTACGTCGTCTATTCTTGGGCAAGAGCATATACAGGGGATAATATTGAGAGCAGTGCTGACCCAGTGGTAACGGCCCGACTAACAAATCGCCGTGGTCGTGGATTCTGACCCAGGCAGCTACATGGTTGAGTTTATTTTATCACCACTGTTCTCAAAACGGTGAAGGAAAATATTGTGAGGAAACTGGCATTTTCTAGAAACAAAAAACAGAAAATATGTGATTTAGCCAACCCGCATTAGGTCCGCGTGGTGGATTACGGCCCACTCCCTTCTACAGAAGAGAGGCCTATGTCCCAGCAGTGGGAATATTATATGCTATATAAAGGGTGGGTTACACATGCGGTGCGAAGGTTATTATAACTACGCTCTTTTTTAATGATGCTTAAGTAGGTGCCATTTTATTTGGCCTCGATGCAGACATATAATTCACGACCCATCTGAACAACCCGGCGAATCTGATACGCGCGTGCCTTTTTCCGGAAAGTCATGTGACTTTACTAGGTATGACTATGAGTAAAGTTCATGAGTAGCCAATTAGAGTCCAAGCTACCATAATTAGTAAATAAAGTTCCTACTACTGTTGGTGTGAATGAAGTCTCATAATAATAATTTGTTAAAGCTGTCTGTGCACTTGCGAAGACCTCAAGCATATTTTGTATTTCAAATTTAATTTTAGAAATATTATACAGAAGGTATTGTATTACCCAGTAACTGGGTTGTCAGATAGACAGTCGCTACATGTAAAATATTGGTATTCAGCTGCATCTGGTGAGACTGGAAGACGACCCCAACATGGTTGGAAAAGGGCTAGGTAGACGATGATGTTACAGAAGGTACTGAATTGGGACTTAATGTATCTGCTAGATCCGGCTTATGTCCAGATTCAATAAAAAAATGATGGACATTTTTGTATGGAGCCTGTCGTGATGACCAATAGAGTTCGAATGAGATCCACGAATGACAGCCGGGACCATCGGCTTAACGTGCTTTCCGAGGCCCGGATATGTCTTAGTATGTAAAAGTGGTCACCCATCCAGAGCCCAACCACGGCAAGTGCAGCCTATCCTGATCGATCGACCCGTGCGGGCTGTTATTACTTAGCCATAAGCCCCCTCAATATTATGAGTCAATAACTAGTATTATTGAGAACTGCAGTGAAAATTAGCGTCATAAAACTTTTACATGGTACTTGCAGGTCTGATATCTCTTTAACACGGTTCATGATGAAAATTAATGCTTATGACATAAACTTTCATTTGATGTATATGTGGTTTTTATTGGACATACCGACCAAAACGCCCATCATTCTTTCTCCTTTGGAGTCGTTAATGGGGAGTTCTTTCTATAAAATGACAGTGCTTGTGACTACATTCACGGCAGCATCGGTAACGTTCCATTGCTAATCATGATGGCCTGCACTCTAATTAGACTACTACTACGTCATACTGACGTCACGCAAAATCCTGCCTCGTAAGCAGAGTTTACCGAGTTGGCCCGACATGAATCATCGGGCAGTTGCCCGCCAGACACGACACCCGTCTGGTCGGAGGATCCTCCCTTTTTTACAGAGTATGTGCGAACTTTACAACCTGTTCCTCATACCTCTATATACTCATGAACTTTACAAATGATAGGCACCAATGACATGACTTTCCGAGATTACGGCAACATTATGAAGCATCCTTCTTCCTGGCGATCGTGAGTTCGATGTCCGCTTCGAGGACAGATTTGTCTCATTCTGTATCGCCCTTATCATCGTTTATTAACGTCTACACAATTTGTCCTTTTTCCGACCCATCTCGATCAGCCGCCATTACAGCATTATCTTCGTTTTTAGCCCTATCGTCTTTCACACAACTTATCTTAGTTTCTTTGGAATCTTTATCTTTATTTTTGTTAATCTTTTATCTTTTTTTTCTTCTTTCTTTTTTTTTTTCTTTTTTTGTATAGAATACTCTTTATTATGCCATTATTATTGGCAGCCTTGCTCCACTCACTGCTGACTTTAGGCTTCCTATCTTTTATGCCATGTTTCCCTGGTCTATGCGAGTCTCATCCAGCGGTGTAATTCCGTAACACACGATCAGTAACAATGGCTTTCATTTTGACAGTTCAATAACATTCATTGCGTTATTTACGTTGTTGAACAGACAATTTTTTCTAACATATGAAGCAATGGATTAGCAATATCCTTCAAAATGATTCAGATTGAGATTGATAGTGTGTTACGTAATCAGGGTGTAGGTCTTCCCTTCTTTCCCCTCTTCTTTATTTTATTATGAATTCAAGACATATATGTAGAAAATTTTTCATAGCTAGCCGTAATCATGAGATTACCTATAAATCAGAATGTTAATTAAATGTAAATGCACTTAGGACTAACTTCTTAAGAATATTAATTACTTAGTCGGATAGTAAGGAGCCAAAATGCAAACCACTTCGATGCGCTTATGAATTTAATTAATCGCGTGCATTTTCCAATAACAATAACTCATTAGCCATAGAATGGGCACTTATAGTCACGCGGACTCAATTATCTTGACTTATAGGTGACAAAATGCATTAAACATTCAATGAACTTTCTGCAATGCGATCAGGAGACCATGTACAAACAGAAAAACAAGAGCCAAAAAATGTTCACCTAGCAATAATAGTCCTAACTCTGGAAGCAACAGGCTAAAATGACGTATGTATATTTAACAGAAAACAGTCTACAGGGTGCCAGGGACATCGATGTGCAACTTGTTACCATCAATTAAGAACAGACGCCAGCACATCAAGCTTCTACAATCTGTCAAATTTCGCTATTAGATTTTCAACTTTATCGCTAAAGTATAAGGTTCAAAGTTTATTGGGAAAATTTGACAGTTTCGGGTAGCTTTATGTGCTGGCGTCTGTACATGATTCTGAAATCCAATTTTTCCTCGGTTATTATAAAAAACAAAATTAGCTCTTGCATACATTTTGACCGCGTAGCACTTTTGTAGAAAGCAGAAATTTTTTTTAAAATATCCGACGCAAAATTTTAACGCAGGGGAGTCCAGACTCATGAACCGAATCCGAGGGAGTCGCGTTACGTCCGCTACGCGTTACGTCGGTTTGTGGCCTTCGAGGCTGAATTCATGGTAACAGGTTGTGTTTCGATGTGCCTGCCACTCTGAATAACCACTGTTGATACGGGATCAAGTATGGAAAACACCACATCAGCCACTCTTCATTCTAATAAAGAATGTTTCTTAGATACCGACACACCCATTAGCACTAAACCCATTCCATTATTAGGTAATGGATTTTTTCGACGTGAAAATGAGTTTCCCTAATCTTTCACGCACGATTTCACAAGTAGCTATTAATAAACGTGTATGAAAATTAATAATGTAATAAAATTTTGCCAACTCAATCTAGAATTCTTAGGGCAAAATTGCTAGTGCATATTGATATAGCTAATCAATCACTTTACGTGTCACGTAGAATGTCAGTCACGCTGTCAACGGTGGTAACGATCATAATTGAACTGTTGGTTCTATAAAATTAGACCTGTCGCCGCTGGGCAAACATATAGGCAACAACATTTGTATACCTATTACATGGGCAGACTTCACGTGCTGACTACGTAAGGAACACTATTGATTGATACGTCATTCATTATCATGATTAATGAGTTAAATAGTTTATTTAAAAAAAAAAACTAGCTGCGCCACGCGGTTTCACCCGCGTAAATGTCGATCCCGTAGGAATATCAGGATAAAAAGTAGTATGCTAATCCAGGGTGTCAGCTACCTTCATACAAAATTTTATCAAAATTGGATTTATTATCGTTGGATCCCGTTTTTGAATCCCATTTTAATATTTTTGGCGTTGGATCCCGCAAAACATTATTATGTATTTCCGTTGGATCCCGAATTTTAAAAATGCAAGATAATTACGTTTTATTGTCGTTGAATCCCGAAAAGTATTTCCGTTGGATCCCGAATGCTTAAAAAAATATGAATGCGGGTACTTTCAACAACAAAATTGTTTATAATAAAATGAGGGGTTCACTAATGTTTCACCAAAACTCCATTGACAAATTTTTAGTTTACAACCAACGTTTCGTATACTATTTATTTCACAAACAACTCATTTTCTATATAATCTAGTCGTTTCTGGCACTCGCCGGCCGCTGCCGCGGCACCGCTCGCTTCGCTCGCTCGGCTCGTGCGTAGGGGTCACAGTTTTAACCTAACCTAACCTAACATTGTTTTTTTTTTTAATAATTAACCTAATCTAACTAGTTCGGTTCCGGGTAACCCACTAAAAATAATCTCTTTTTAGTGTTTGATAAAGGTAAATCACTTTTCTTCTGAAATGTACACATGTTGTTATAATATGGGATTCAACGGAAATAGCAAACGGGATCCATCGGTAATACCTAAAAAACGGGATCAAAAAACGGGATCCAACGGTAATAAACGCAAAATTGGTCCAGCCGTTTGAGCGTGAGGAAGTAACACATACACTCACAAACTTTCGCCTTTATAATATTAGTGTGAACATATTCTACGAGGTCTTGACGCAGAACGTCACTTTCGCAAAGGTAGTTGGTGTTGGCTGTTTATATGCAATTAGGAAAATCACACTAATCACACTTATCACACTAATATTATAAAGGCGAAAGTTTGTGAGTGTGTGTGTGTGTGTGTGTGTTTATATGTTTGTTACTTCTTCACGCCTAAACCACTGAACCGATTTAGATGAAATTTGGTATAGAGATAGTTTGAGTCCCGGAAAAGGACATAGGATAGTTTTTATCCCGATATTCCCACGGGATCGAAATTTACGCGGGTGAAACCGCGGGGCGCAGCTAGTTGAGAAATAAGATGAACAGGCTGTACGAGTACCAGCGATTTGAATTTTGCGTGTCGTGGCTATCAAAAACGTAAGCATAATTATATGGTGAGCAAGCGTATCTCCTTGCGGCGAGGTATATTAATAAGTGGCAATACGTCACAATTAGCCTATTATGTTCCCACTGCTGGGACACAGGCCTCCTGTCTGTGTGTGTGAGTGGGGCATAATCCACCACGCGGGCCCAGTGCGGGTTGGTGGATATCACGTCATGTCTTCGAACTTTTGGTTCTAGGACATGCCGGTTTCCTCACGATGTTTTCCTTCCACGTTTTGAGTAATACGTAGGTATTCGCCGAACTTCCGTGGATTTATAACAAGCTTCCTCTCATTTATAAAGTCATTGTTATTTTAAAAAGAATGCCCTGCTCTCATTGCAGTGGTTCTGTACGCTTGTAACCATACGTGATACTGATAAAACTATGTATTTCACTTGATACGTGTGGAGTTCACAAACTCAACTAATGATAGTGAGGAGTTGTTAGGCGTCCGAATATGAACTGAATATGATGAAAATTAGTGGAAATTAAAAACTTTGATGATAGTGCAATTGTGCAATATGCGTTTGCACCAAACAGGTTCTTATACAATGTTTTTCATTCCTTCCAGTACGTGATAGGCAGTGCAACGTCATGGAACATCCTCGCGGGCATCAGTGCAACTGTTCCAATTCTCTCGTTCCTGGGGATGCTACTCCTCCCGGAGACTCCCAACTACCTCCTGCAACAGGACCAGCGGGCGAGGGCTGAGAGTTCTCTCGCGAAGCTTAGAGGGTCCACCTGCAACTTAGAAGATGAGATACAGAAGATGATAGCATTCAAAGAGAAGAATCATGTTGAACCGTAAGTATTATTTACTGAAACTGCCAGAAAAGAAGCTATACGTAGTGCTGAATTCACAAATCGAAATTATACTACCTATAATAATATCGTCGAAATAATCCATTAATTTCGTTCATTGATTAGAATGCCCCAAAATGCAGTGAACAGCGTTCTTCAATATTTAAACTAAATAAATATTAGGCCCTTTACTCGAACAACGACTGCCATTTTATGAATGTAATTAAATACTGTGACAATGTTTTTATATCGGTTAACAGCAAATGCTAATTGTATTATTCATAATCTAGTGTAAACAAGGTGGTATTTTACTAAACAATTCGTTCTCATTTAGCTACGTTTTTCATATTTCTTAGTAACATTAGACGTAGGTAGGATTATACCTACATATTTGCACAATACGTCGTATTTACAAACAAGTACCTACAGGGCACTGTTCAATATTTATATTATGGATTAATCAGTCCAATTACCTGTGTACAAATAAGTTTTTGTAATTAGGCTTGCCGTAGCACAAATGTTTTTTTTTTTACCAACTTTTTTTCCTTGTACTCTAAGGCTAATAAAAAAAAGGAATGAGTTTGGGACGGCCACAAAAATATTTTTAGATAAAAATATTTAAATCATTTCGAATTGAAACAGCTAAAAGATAAGTAAATTGTTAGTAAAAGGTTAACATTTAAAATACATAATATAAATATTGCTCATGATGCTATTAATGTGTAACATTTTACTCACAATGTTAATAGATTTTATGTTAATAGATAGAGAGTCACGATCTAAACTCATATGTCTGGCGTAGATAATGGCAGTAAACGCGACAATATACGAGATATACGAGTACAAGTGCTTATAAATATGAATAGGGACAGCTATATGAATATGCATATTAGGTATATGTTTGCCTCTCGTTGTGCGATTACTTCCTTGTCTAAAATTGTAACAGGCATGTATTATGCTGACTGGATGAATTATTTACAATCGCTAATCACACTAATATTATGAAAGCGAAAGTTTGTGAGTGTGTGTGTGTGTGCGTGTGTTTATATGGTTTTTACTTCTTCACGCTCAAACGGCGGGACTTATTTTGATAAAATTTTGTATGGAGGTAGTTGACACTCTGGATACTACTGGCTACTTTTTATCCCGATATTCCTACGGGATCGACACTTATGTGGGTGAAACCGCGGGGCGCAGCTAGTAATCTATATATATAAAGGGTTAAATTAAATAAGCTAGTGAAACTCCGCAAACGGGATGGATATCGATAGCTAAATATGAAAAATGAATTTAATTTTTACACGAGAGGGTTTTTTAAGGGACACGATCGAATGGTGTAATAATACAGTGTGTTTTTTTTTTTCAAAATCAACAGTTTCGATTCTTGGCTAGAAATATTGATTTTTCAAAAATCCAATGATGCAGTTTTAGTTTTCATCAAAATCGAGCCCGCGACTCCTTTGAGTACTTTTCGCTATTTCTCATAGTTTAGAATTTGGCCATCCACGCCCACTTGGAAAATTCACCCTGTATATAGCTCTGAAAATATTGTTTGTTTAAACGCGCTAATCTCTGGAACTACCAGTCGGATTTGAAAAAAATCTTTTTGCGTTTGATAGCCCAATTCTTGAGCAAGGCAAGCATTTGGAACAGGTGTAAACAATATTGAATACGACGGTCCCTATGGCAGTTCAGTGTAGCAAGCAGACTATAGGTTTTTTCGTGACTTCCACCGAAGGAAATTTTATAATTCTTGAAAAAGAACAGTAGGACCATTATAATAGAGGCTGAAATTGAAAACATGCGACAAAACGAAATGGGAGATTGTACTCATCATTATGAACAACTTTTACTATGGGACCAAACCTGAAATCGCGAAAAAAAAATCTGCTGTTCCCTATATTTATGTTCGCATAATTCGTCAAAATGTAGGGAGCAGCAGATTTTTTTTTTTTAATTTCTGGTTTGGTACCATATTAAAAGTTGTTTATAATGATGAGTACAATCTTCCATTTCGATTTGTCGCATGTTTTCAATTTCAACCTGTATGCACCGACTAATTCATTGCCGTCATCATTTCAGGTTGCATGGCCCCCGTGAAATAATCAAGGCTCTGTTGTCCCCCTCAACCCTGAAACCGTTCACCATCCTGGCTATCTACTTCTTCGTGTATCAGTGGTGCGGAGTCAACACCATCACTTTCTACGCCATTGAAGTTTTTGAGGTACGTACCATTATTCTGTACATTATATTGGCCGTTTTCATATTGGACGATAACGACACGACACGATGACGACGACGATCACGACATTATAACTACACGATATCGAACTGGTAGTTTCATACAATTATTACTAAACGCTTGGACACTGTGTCGTTGTAGTCAACGGTATCGTCGCCGACGTGGATTGTCGTGACAATATCGGCGGACGACACAGTGCAGGGTGAAGCAGATCGCATGACAGTAAGCTGTTGGTTACATCGTGTCACATACCGATATCGTCAGACGATACTGTTATCGTGCAAGCTGACGATACGATAAAGGCGTGTCGGTGTCGTCATTGCCGTAGTCTGAAAACGGACATAGTATGAAAAATATACACAAGAAATTACACAGTCGAGATTTTTTTCAAATTATGTCTGGAGTTAGCAGCAGCAATCTGGCATCAATTTGAGTTTGATAAATATGGTAGTAATATTAAAAAAAAATCATCAATGCTGATCATCGATTTATCTACATAGCCTGCCAAACACGCATGTGTAAATAAAAATTTGCTTTTGAAAAAATAGCTTTATAAACCCACACATAAAGTTCAGTATGCGCTACAACTTTTATGACTAGCCGTTAGTGCCAGTAATTCTGAAATCAACTTAATTTACACTTGTTTAAGTAAATGTAAGTAGGAGGTGCAGTAACTGTTACATAATTATTATAAATTGTCATTTCCCAAATCTAAACTCTTGAAAAAAATCCTGTAATTATCGTCTTAGTTAGCAGTAAAAAAAAAAAACAATCTATCAAAACAAATAAGAAAATTAGAGCCCGATAAGCAATACATTCATCGCAGAGTTCATTACATGAAGCAAGTTGGCAACGCCTTGAACTAGCGGTCATTTACCTAATTTTGACCGTTCCGACGAAACGAAAAAAGGGCGCGCGACGACGTTGCCAAATCACTTGCCTGCGCGCACGTATGTGCGTTCCTTTCCTCACTGATATGATCTAAATTTTCTGTATAACACGTTCAATTAGATATTTTGATTTGGCGCTCCTATTCAATTTTATCCTGTATCAAGTTAAAGCCACGTTGTAGGTGTGACCTTCGCTGAAGGTTTGTAATGGCAGCGATCTCATTGATGTTGCAGTGTCTTAAGCTTTTACCATTTTCCGCTATTAAAATAAAGCTCTCTTCATCAAAACTGTAATTCAATGTTACGGCTTGCAGGCATCTGGCGCCATGGCTGACAAATACTGGCTGACGATATCCATGGGCATAGTTCGAGTTATATTCACCGTCATTGGTTGCATTCTCTGTCGGAGGTGCGGTAGAAGAACGCTCACCTTCATCTCTGGTGAGTACCTATCTATTAAAAGCTTAGCTATGAAAAACTGAGCTTCCAAGGTAAAAGATAAATTAATGAATAATAAATAAGATTAGATCGTAGCATGGTTAAAATATGGCATGTATTTCAACAACGTCTAATAATTCACATTTTGCGAATTACCTATTTAATTCAAACAGAAGCGAAACTGTCTGTTCTAACGCACTGTTCTGATTATGATTCTATCTCTTTTCCGCGTGATTTCACCGATCAGCACCGTAATTGCGTAACACACTACTAAAATCATTTTGAAGGATATTGCTAATCCATTGCTTCATAATTATGTTCGAAAAATTAGTCTGCTCAACCACTTAACGCAATGAATGTTGTTGAACTGTCAAAACGAAACCCATTGCTACTGATAGTGTTTTATGCAATTACCCTTATATCATCACCATTGCTCTCAATCGATGTTTTTCTGTCGATGTTTTTTGGTTCTAGGACATCCTAGAACCAAAAATTTGAAGACATGTGTCAACCCACACTGGGCCCGCGTGGTAGATTACGGCCCACCCCTTCTCACAGAGAGGAGGCCTGTGTCCCAGCAGTGGGAACATTTTAGACTGAGTATGACCCCGTTCGGAAGCCAGTTACACCTCCGCGCTCAACCGGCTATTTTGTTGCGGTGCCGCGTTTGAATCGCACGTGTCTGTGGCAGTCGACATGTTTATAGACCGAAACTAATTTTTGACGTGAATACGTCTTTAAAATTGCTTCCATAGTGGGAGGCAAGGCAAAAAAAAAAACAATGATAACAAAATCGGGGGATACAGTTTAGTGTTGCAGCTTCATATCTATCACCTGCATTCTAAATTCAATTACACCATTGGATAGCTAAAGGATTAAAAACTTAATTACGTCATGTGAGGACTGTGAATCATCGCGCGCGTTGGAAGGGGAAGATGTGCTAAGGCACTATTTTTAATACTTGTCATAATGTTTTCTTTTTTAATAAATTCGGACAAGGGCAAGAGATTGTTATTTTTTTTTTTACTTTTCAGATTTTAATTGTTTTACATATAATGTGGGTTAAATACCTACCTGAAAAAAAAAAGAATTATGAAGCACTTTATACCGACCCCTCTTTTAATGGAAGTTTGGTAAAAAAAGAGGAGGTTTTGCTTTTAAAGGGGTTTTTAATGGATGTCTTCTGAGGTTTTGAATATTTTTATTATTTAACACAAGTATTTAACAAAGTTTAGTTGAGTAGTTTATTATCTTGAGTAGGTCTTATTTGTAAGTCTAACTGGTCCGGTAAACAGTATGTTTTTGCAAAAGGGGTTTTTGATTATACTTTTTTTTCTTTTTCCCAGCTTTGGGCTGCGGCGTCACAATGATAATCCTGTCGGTATACATGTACTTTGTCAAATTTTGGAAGGACAACGACCTACCACCACAGCACTCCTGGATACCAGTGATCAGCATCTTCGTCTTCGTGATCTCCTGCACGCTGGGATACTTGATTATACCCTGGGTTATGATTGGTGAAGTTTATCCGACCCAGGTAATTTCATTTGTCTAGAACATTATTTACTACATATTTGTGAACCTAGGGCTAAGGTCCGAAATTTGATTACTCGGAAGCGAGTGACACATCGGCATAATGCAATAAATAAGCAAATAGAAGCGGCAACCATATGTATTTGATACATGGTTGACCGAAGACTGAAAATCAGCTTTAAACTAATATAGACCTTCAAGTTAAGTGGACCGACGAAAAAACTCATTTTACCGTAGAAGCGTTTTATTTTTTAATATAGGACATATGTACCCATACCAACTACCTGACACAGACCCAGCTTAAAATAATAATAATATATACCAGTATGTGAAAAAGGGAGACGAATGTATCATAGGGCATCAAAAAATTTATCCGCATCGCAGTCAGCAGGAAAAGTGCCCAAAAGGCTGGCAGCATTGCCACGCTGCATGGCAATGCTGATTATTTGGCCAAAAAATTGGCCGGCCCACTGGGCACGTGATGAGTCGACCAACCGCTTGGCTTGACTTGAAAAACTAGGTGGGCAATCGGAGCCCCTGGCCCTAGAATTTAACTTCAAACAGCTTGAACATGTAAGTTCCAATAAGATTGGAATATTTATCTTAGCTTCTAAATTATGTAGGTAAATGGTGTGAATATATGGACATGGAAATAAAAAATAAATGTCAACTTGAAAATATTGTAAGTACCTAATATGCAAACCCTGTAACAAACATTCACGTGACCTGCAGGTGCGCGGCATCGTGGGCGGCATGACGACGTGTGTGGCGCACATATCGGTGTTCTCCGTAGTGAAGACCTTCCCTCTGCTCAAGTCTCAGCTCAACGACTACGGCGTCTTCGGGCTGTACGGGTCCATGTCTTTGCTTGGTGAGTTTTCGTTTATTACTACAGCCGTGTTCCCTACAGTAATGTGAGGTTCCGGGACTGTTGTACGGAACAATCAACTCAGCCTATCGCAGTCCACTGCTGGACATAGGCCTCTCCCAGACTACGTCACAGCACCCTGTCCTCCGCCTTCCGCATCCAGTCTACCCCAGCCACCTTCTTTAGGTCGTCCGTCCATCTAGCTGGGGGGCGTCCCACACTACGCTTGCCGGTACGCGGTCTCCACTCCAGGACTCGTCTGCTCCACCGGCCATCAGCCCTTCGACAGACATGGCCAGCCCACTGTAACTTCAGTTTGCTTACTCTGCAAACTATGTCGGTAACTCCGGTTCTTTTCCGGATAATTTCATTCCTGTACGGAACGTATCCTCATAATGGGAATTATTACATCTGACGCCAATAATGTAATCAATGTAACCTGTCTCCTAGTTTATGGTAAAAGATCCCTTGAGCCCTTTGTCTGTCTGTGCATATGCATCGTAGCTTCCGAACTGATGGACCGATTTCAATGAAGTTTGTTTAATTAGTTTTAATTCATAAAATATTTATGTATTGTTGTAAATTAAAATAATAAATACCTAAGCAAATAATAACTAATAATATCTAATTAATTAATAAAAGTAACAAAATTAAATCCTAATAACTATAAATACTTAATATAAATCCGGGACATTTTTGCGGATCTGCCATTATTTTTAAGAAAACAAAGTCTAGAATGTTGATGATAGATACAAAAGTGTTCATAATTGTTTTTTTTTTTCAGCAATAATATTTTTCTACTTCTACCTCCCCGAAACGAAAGGCAGGACTCTACAAGAGATAGAAGATTACTTCAGCGGCAGAACGAAATCTTTGACAAGACGCAACACGCAGTGCGAAGCAACAGCAGCGTGATCGTGATGATAATGGTGATGTGATGTGATTTGATGTGTGTGATGTGTGAGGTGTGCAGCGATTTCGTATGAGTTGATGAGCTCTGATATTAGTATTTTTATATTTGAATGAGTTTCAAGGACCAGCAACCCTTTAGCTACTCTTTGGAAAATATTTTAACCACGGCATTAACTACAGCATCTGCTTTTATGAGAGAAGAATTCAACTGTTTGTGAAAGGACGTACTTCACAAACGTTAGTGAATTGGCGAATGGTTTAAATGGTAGAAAGATGTGGTCTTATAAAGGACGGTATTTAGATACATCTATCCTTTTTTATTTATAATTTTATTTAAATACATCTATCCTTTTTTATTTTTTTTATTTATTTATTTATCTAAACTTTTCGCACACCGGCCGACTTAATGCCTTAGGCATTTTCTACCAGTCAACCAAGGGTGGTAAAGAGATTAGATTTATAATTTTTTTTTAGATTTTTTTGTATGCTTTTAACTGCCACCTGCGTATACTCAAGTTGTTATTTTAGCAATTATAATAATCTTTTTAGAGCTCTTCAATTTAAACGAAACAGTTTGCAGTATGAAAGTGATGCTTTAAGATAATCGTTAAATTGTACATACATACTCTTCGGAGTGACCTATTATCGTGTAGTTCAGCAAAGCTGCTAATAATTATTTGATATTATATAACAATACAAAATCAGGAAGAGATTTTTTTTACATATATTTTTGTTTTAAGTACAGTATTAACTCATTCAACGTGTAAATAAATAAAATTATACATATAACTAAAATGTAAAAAACGTGTCATAATATTTGTCCAAATATTTTTGTAATAATAATGTTATCGTGCAAAAAATATCAAATGTAACTACGAATGTCTGAATTATAATGATACCTACTGAGAAACGAAGTGCCTTTGATTGTGAGGCATTTTATTTACTTAAATCGTGTGATTGTTTGGTTCCTCTTATGTTGTTATTATTAAGACCCATTTTTGCGTGCCCCATTCTCATCATCATCTGCCTAGCCTTTTTCCCAACTACGTTGGGGTCGGCTTCTAGTCTAACCAGATGCAGCTGAATATCTCCCATTCGGTAGAATGGGGGATATCCAGCTGCATCTGGTTGGGATAGCGATCCCACAAATGAATGCACGAATAGGGCAAATGTCCCCATTTGCCTCATTCTATATCTACCAAAGGCAATCCGTTCAAATATTATAAATGCTAGGATACTTTTATCCCGGTAGTACGTTTCCGTGGGATCGCTTTCAACCTCTACGCGGTCCGAAGGACGGGAAGCCGTAGTCAAAAGCTAGTTTGCAAAATAGTGTTGTTGTTTTTAGCCAATGATAATAATCATTTAAAATTTTCTATTACCGCTGTTTTTTTTTTGTTAGCTCCCGACTCTCGTACTCCTTCCAAAGGACCGGAGGGCCCCAAACGGCCCATGGTCCCGAGATACTTATATGTAAAAATACATTTAAAAAAATTATAACTGTCTATTAATAATTTGTAAACATAACTGGGTTTTAAAATAAGTTGTGATTTGTATGTGATGCGATATGTTGTATATTTTGTGAAAGTATTATACTGTAGTTTTTGCTAAGATTAGTCTAAATAATTATATTTTTGTAAAAATAGAATTATTTAGACTTTACGGATAAATGTGCCATTTTATAATTGTTTTGAGTCACAAAAATGTGGTCACAATGAAATATTTTTGTTATGGCGAGGACACAACATTTTTAGTACTAGAAATAAAGTAGGAAACCGTGAAATACTTACGAAAAATACAGATATTTTTTAAGCTGTGCTTTATTATTATTCTATCATTTATTTCTGCTTGTGTTGCAAGTTTTTTGAAGTGAAAAGTCTTTAGGCCCATTTGGCATTTTTTGAGATGAGAAAAACTACTGAACTCGCGCCACTGTTACCGTAACTGACACCGCTTCGGATGTGTTCGGCTGTCCTCGCGGGAGGTACTCGGTTTTAATGTATATCCGATATGTCAGTGAGTGATGGCAAATTATTCTGTTTGTGTTTTGTTTTCACTTCTGTCGGCACTCCCGGAGTGCCACTGTTTCTTTTTCAAATCGATTGAAAAATGTTATTGTCCTTACCAATTTATATTTAAATAATAAAGTTACCATTGTTCTCTGTCTTCAGCATACAATGCATTTTATTTATAGTTTAATTTATTATACTTGAAATAGCGAAGCATTTTGTGATAGTGGTTTAGAATAGAAATAGTCTAAATGTAAAGCAAATGTTGAACATATCTGATTTACTGAAAATAAAGAAAATATTTTATGATTTTTTCGTTTTGTTTAAATACCTATAGCGTTCCCACACTATTTGCTTGATTTTTAAACAGTTGTTCTAAAGCAACGAGTGAATCGTTAAAACCCCTACTAGAGATTATGAGTTGCGACTATTTGTGACTCACAATACTCATTTTGATACCACCTACTTTTACCTTACTTTGTGTAAATTATTTCATCACCACAGCTCTCAAAACGGTGAAGGAAAACATCGTGAGGAAGCGTGCATGTCCTACCTAGAACCAAAAATTCGAAAACATGTGGGATGTCACATGTCTTCGAATTTTTGCCACTTTTCTTTTGTCTTGAATGTTCCCACTGCTGGGACAATGGACAATTACTGGCTGTAATCCACCACGCGGGCCCAGTGTGGGTTGGTACATCTACCAACCCACACTATTATAGGCTAATTATGCTGTAAAGCCCAAACCAGTGATGTTGTACGTAAAAAAATTATTTCGATATCGATTTGCCTCAGGAGCCTCCTGTATGTATGTCTGGTCTGCTTTGCAGTGGCTTTCTTGCTGTAAACCAAATTGGTGAAAAAAGCCACTGAAGAGCAAAAGTGATCCAACTTTTTATTCTATCTGTGTTTATTGAATAAGTATGCTTGTTTCGGTCGTGATATCGCCATAATATATATATACTCAAATAACTCGCATTTTTACAGCCAGGGTGCTTACCACCACGTCTTACAGCAATAGTATTTTAAAGCGAAGGCGTCAGGATAACCCGGGAAATTCAAACGTTATTGCTAGTTCAGTCAAAAAATGGCCCAAAAGGGGGTGTAGACTGCGTGAGCATGGATCTAAGCGATTCCTTCCGAAACTCGTTCAGGGTGCTTAGAAGTGAACATGAACATACTAAAAGTCCTGACGCCTGAGCCGGAGGAGGAGGGGGGACGGGGGGGAAGTTCCCACTTTTGGATTTTTCGCTACAACTTTTATTCATATTTTTTTTTCCGCATCCTCCTTAATCATACTTCAGTGTGGGAGCGAGATGGAGCAACACAGGACGTATAGCTAAGAGGCCCATTATATCGACGAAAACACATCGAGTTTTCTAAAGTAGGAGCTAAATCGTTATCGGAACTGATAACACCCATTGAACACTCCACTCTGAAATGTGTGTTCGTTCAACGAAGTCATGAAATTGGTCCTGCTGTTGTGTTGTCTCATCTTGTTCTGCGAGGCGCTCGTCAATCTGAAACAAGGTTCGTTGAAAAAGTTGCAATTTTTATTAATTTTTACAAAATATGGGGATAAGTTGTTAAACATAGGAATTAAAGTAAGAAGTCAGTCTGGAAGACTAGATTTGGTAAATATTAATTGGATATAAAAATGTACTTGATCGCTAGACACTTTTGATGTGTGTATCTCAAAATCTAGACGTCCTTGTTCAAAAATAATACGATTTTCCCTTTGTGTAACACCTCCCGGGATGCTTGTCTACGGGTTGAAGGGTGACCTTAATTGACCTTGACCGTGACTTTTGTAAAAAATTGTTATCTCCAGATCGCGACACGTAAGTTTATCGCCCAAGCAAAACCCTGAAAGGGGGGAAAAAATCCAAGTTTCAGTTAAAGTTTAGTCTCTTTAATCACAACTGCTAAAATTTTTGACAAGGGTCACTGTCTAGGTCCAAATATGTAGACAATGATCCCGAAAGTGACTTAACTTTTCTTTATTTTTGACCTAAGACGCCTAGTTTTTGAGATATTTTCGAAAAACTCGAAAAGGGAATTCCAAATCCTGGTGTCGCAGATGTTTACAAGTAGCAAGTAATGCTTGCAAGTTCCATTATGAATGACTAGCTTTTGCCCACGGTTTCGCCCGTGTGGAGGTCGGAAATATACTACGAGAACGTACCGAGATAAAAAGTTCCAAATCCTAACTTAGTCATGGTCCATACATGTGCCACATCCTAATGCATTCAGCCATTTAAGCGTTAAAAGGTAACAGACAGTTACTTCCGCAATATAAGTATGGATATGGATGGATTATAAACTGACTATGTCAAATTTTATGTCTAGGTCAACAGAATAAAAAATTCACCGAAGGCGTGGAATTCAACCACATATCCCGATCGTCTCTCCTGAAGATTCTATCAGCTTTCGAAGAAAACATCCACAAGAACCTGAGGAACAAGAAGTTAATGCCAGTTTTTACGGCACAGTTCGCTAATAATCGCTATACGAAACCCTTTATCTATCCAAATGTCTTCGAAACAAATAAGGCACCACACTAAATTAAAATCACCTGTCACCTATCCCACAATATTTTAAAACTAAGGTCTTCAACCAGTGCGTCCAGCCCATTATGACAAACGGTGGATACTGACAGTCGGGCTGGTCCACCAATACAAGGTCACTCCGCACTATAAAGCGGGCAATGCTAGGAATTTCTTTGACGGATAAAATCAGGAATGAATATCAGGAAAAGAACCGGAGTAGATAATCGACATAGCTTGCAGTGAAGTAAACAAACTGAAGTGGCAGAGGGCTGGCCAGGATTGTCGAAGGATCTATGACCGATGGAGCAGATGAGTCCTAGAGTGGTGACCGCGTATCGGCAAGCGTAGTGTGGGACGCCGTCTAGCTAGATGGACCATCGACCTTAGGAAGGTGGCTGGGATGGACTGGATGTGGAAGACGTAGGACATGGTGTTGTGGCGCAGCCTGGGAGAGGCCGGTCCAGCAGTGGACTGCCATAGGCTGATTTGATTGACATAAAAATATGTTTTCTCGTTTCTTTACCTTGAATCTCATTCACTTGATTTTTTTTTTCTTATTTTTTTTTTATTATTAATATTTATAATATTGTCTATCGAATTATTTAATAAATAAACTAGCAACCAGCCCCTGCTTCGCACGGTTTTTACGACTAGCCAAAACATGGCGTTTTCTTTATAATAATAGATGTTAGATATTTATGTAATATCCTCATATTTCGGAATATTTTTTCTAAATGACGTTAGAAACCTCATCAAAATCTGTTTAAGAACAATGCGGTCACACATACAGACACGAAAAGCGAATTTTAATTTATGAAATGTATAAGATCATTAGAAATGTAAAAAACAGATAAATAAGCGAATTTCGATCACAGGGATCGTATAAACGGTGTAACTGTAAGGCAAAATCCGTCCGGACAATACGCAAACTTCTATCGTTTGCAAATATTTGTTAACTTCGGCAACTGAATTTCAGGTTTATTTAGCTTATATATTTTGAACTAGCAGCGCCCCGTGGTTTCACCCGCATTTATTTAAGTGTCGATCCCGTGGAAATATCGGGATAAAAAGTATTCTTTATGTTATTTGACGTATATAAAAGTTTCATCAAAATCCGTTTAGAAGTTTTTGCGTGAAGAGTAACAAACATCCTCACAAACTTTCACATTTATAGTAAGATTATTATATACGAGTATATTATATATGCTGCCAGCCTTTTAGGCACTGTTCCTGTTGACAGCGATGCGGACGAATTCTTTGATGCCCTATGATTATTTTGTTTATTTTTTCATATAAATGTACATCTTATTATTGTTTATATGTTAGCTAGAATGCTAATTGTCTGGGCCCATAACCTGAAGAAATATTAACAAGGGCAGTTCAACTCTTAAAAAAGACTATTTTAAATATACCGGATAATGTTAGCACACGCGAGATGACAGATAAAAAAACATTTTGACACAACACAGCTTCGTGACTGGTTGCATGTTTAAGAAGTGCAGGCGTTCAAACTTTCAACAAATAATTTTAATTGTATGTATATACAGGGTGTTACGGAAAGGGTATATCAATACAAACGGGTTGAAGAGTGTATCTGGTCTAGAACCTCTGTACAAAATTTCAGCTCAAAAGCATTAACTTTGAAAATGCTTAATATTTTTTTATTTCGACATCACGGCGCTGCACTGGCGCGCGGCGGCGTGATGTGCGTGTACTAGGCGCACAGACACACTACAGATAATGGATAATGACCCTCGTAGTGCGGTGACACGTTTGTTATGATTTCAATTTAATAAACTATCGAAATAAAAAAATATTAAGCATTTTTAAAGTTACTGCTTTGAGCTGTTTTGTACAGAGGTTCTAGACCAGATACACTCTTCAACCCGTTTGTATTGATATAAGTACCCTTTCTGTAACACCCTGTATGATAGCTAGAATCTTAATTGTCTGGGCCCATAACCTGAAGAAATATTAACAAGGGCAGTTCAACTCTTAAAACAAATTTATATGAACGACTATTTTAAATATACCGGATAATGTTAGCACACGCGAGATGACAGATAAAAAAACATTTTGACACAACACAGCTTCGTGACTGGTTGCATGTTTAAGAAGTGCAGGCGTCCATACTTTCAACAAATAATTTTAATTGTGTATATTAAAAATATGTATTGATAGTAAATAAACATTATGTATATATTTAAACAAAATGAAGTGATGATGGTAAAATGAAGCGCCTTGTTATTACATGCTAGTCGTTATTATCATACTTACTAGGTACCTAGGTTTAAATGGTGCCCGAATGAGGTGAAGTGCACTGTGTTCATGGCATGCTACCAATCATTAATTCGTGCTCGTAAAGGCCAGCTGTACTCAGCGGATACTCAATGCCCCACGTGTTCAATAAAACAACGCTTTTTGGATGTGGTTGAGGCTGCCGAGATACTGCATATGGCAGCATGGTATGTTTATGGAAGCTGGGGTTGATGCTTTCATGCCATCATGAGGAAGAGAGCGGCCTCCTTATTGCATAATTTCCGAGCAAGCTCCATCAGCATTTTGAAAGTAATAGCGAACAGAAATAGACCGTGTATCCATTTCTCAGGCAATGGATTGCTCACGTCCCAGCCGCCGCGGGAGACGCTCCGGGCGTCGGGAGCCGCATGACGACTCCCAGCCACCGTATGCGCGGGCCTGCGGACGGAGAGTAATGGGTAGCTCACCGTCCGATCAGGACCAGGTACGTGCCGGACGGCGCGTACGTGTTCCACGCGCGCCCTAAAAGAGATGTCAGCATAAAGCCTTCTTTCATGACTTCTCAAATTCAATATTTATGCTCTGCCCATACTAAAAATCTTCGTTCAGCCAACAATCGCCTTCTACGATGTCCTTCGCACCGTTCTGGTTTCATTCATTCTTCTTTCTTTGTCCAGGCGGTCTTTCTATGGAATGCGCTCCCTCTGAACATCAGGACGGCAACCAGTCGGTTATCTTTTAAAGTGAAGGCACGTGAACATATTCGGCAGAAGTTGGCCGTAACATCCCAGCGCTGATTTGCTGGATTCGTTTTCTCCTCTACCGATCATTTTTCCCCTGAGAGTTCATCTGGTTTATATGTATGTATGTATGTATCTGTGTATATATTGTATTTTATATTCATTTCCTAGCTAGTTCTCCTATATGTTGCACCTGCCATGTTTTGTCTCTGCATCACCCTAAGGTTGACTGGTAGAAAATGCCTCAGGCATTAAGTCCGCCTTTGTACAGTATTATTTTTTTTACTTGTGCATAAAGTTTTAATAAATAAATAAATAAATAAAGGAAGGGGCCTGCCAGGGCCGAAGCCTGCCGTGGGTGCGGGATTGTCCGAAAGGGTTACCGCTACCCCGGAACATAAAGGGCTAAGGAAGGAACACGGATGGGTTTTAGTCAGTAAGAGTCCGACACTCCTTTCCGCTCCACCCAGAGCGGGAGGGGTCATTTGATAATTTCCCATCCATAAAAAATGGCAATGGATTGCATTTCACGTTTCACGCCGGTTGGTCCTGGCTAACGCCGTGCTAATAGCCAGGACCAACCTACTCGCCAAAACACCTGTTGATCTTTACGTGTCATTTGAGTGAATTCGCTAGGACACTGTTATTTATTTTATGTAGATTAGTGTTCTTTCGATCCATATCGATTTAGCAAGGCGTCGCAGTATAGAGATGTCGTTGAAAGGTTTTCGAAGAAACAAAATTCGATGATACGGTTTTCGCACTCAAGTAGGTATTCCCATGGGGAGAGGCCTTTGCCCAGCAGTGGGATGATGCAGGCTAACAGTAACAGTAGTATAGGTAGTATATTATTGTGTTAAGTAATCTGTATTATAAGTTATTGTGTTAAAGTTCCTATTACGAGTCCTTTGTAGAAATTTGTTTTACCTACTTACTTATTATTCCTTTGTCAGTATATCTATTATTTAAATTGTAAAAAAGTTATTAGGTATAGATTTGTTAAATAATAATAATTTTTTGGGATGCATGAAGAAGCCTCCCCGTGTAGCGCAGTTTATTCCACCAGTTACTCAACTGAACCGAGCGCTCGGCGCATCCTGGGCAGTCACACCCAACATCTTATTTGACTGGCCAATTCTTCCCTTGCGGTGGTAGGGCTAACGCCCGCCTGGTTTGCGACCACCCTCCCACCGGAGTTCGGCGTCAAGCAGCCTGCTGTGTTTCGTCGATGCGTGGGAGTTCCAGTGCCTTAGGCATCTTCTGGGCACGCTCGTTCGATCATAGACCTCATCCAACGCTTTCCATCAGGCGTGATCGAGGTCAAGAGCGGGCCCATTCAGCAATAAAAAAAAAAAAAAATAATAATAATAATATTCCACAACTATCACACAACGCCATCTAGTCCCAAGCTAAGCAGAGCTTGTGTTATGGGTACTAGACAACTGATAAACATACTTATATATTTCTAAATACATACATATTATAGATAAATTACACCCAGACACAGAACAAATGATCGTGCTCATCACACAAACATTTGTCCTGGGTGGGAATCGAACCCACGACCTCCGGCATAGCAGTCAGGGTCACTAACCACTAGACCATCAGGCCTGTCAAAAAAATGACCGCATTAGGTACATATACCTGTATGACCTGTATCTAAGTTATAAGGTAGACATTGCCATTCAACGTGGCAATGCTGCCACTCTTCTGGGCACGTTTCCGGATGACAGCGATGCGGACGAGTACTTCAACGCTTAAGTGTCCTTTGTTTTTTGTATTTATTTGTACAGTAAGTTAGTCATTTAATTTAGTATCTAGTACAAATAAATAAATAAAATAGATTTAATTTTATTAGACAAAACAAGATGGTGGCATTAGTTCCGATTTTGGACACGTGCCAAGACTCTGTAGCGTTTTTTATCATTCAGAAAAATTGAAAATCAGAAGAGGGCAAGTCTGTTAAATGTATACTGCATCACACGCGCATGCTACTGATTACCAACATTTATTGGAACGAGACTCCTTGACGCGGCTTGGGGCAGGAGTTGACTTGTAGAAATTGTCACGTAAGGAAAAGCGTTATCCACGTGACTTTTTTTCTCTGTCTCTTACTATTATATAGGTAAGTGTGTGTGTGTGTGCGTGCGAGTATCGCGAAGGAAACTTCGTTCAGGACGGGGGTCTCCCAAGCGCACCTTAATTCATAATGTAGTATCACAGCTAAAGTGGAAAAATGTCAACTAACTTTTGGCTAACTTTTAACTTTCACTGTAAGTATAATGACCTTTTTAAAAGACAATTTATAGATCCTTCATTACAGACTATGCTTTTTAGGGTTCCGTAGCCAAATGGCAAAAAACGGAACCCTTATGGATTCGTCATGTCTGTCTGTCTGTCTATCTGTCTGTCCGTCCGTCCGTATGTCACAGCCACTTTTTTCCGAAACTATAAGAACTATACTGTTGAAACTTGGTAAGTAGATGTATTCTGTGAACCGCAGTAAGATTTTCACACAAAAATAGAAAAAAAAAAACAATAAATTTTCCCCACACATACAACTGAAACTCCAAAAAAATTTTTTCATCAAACCTGTACGTGTGGGGTAACTATGGATAGGTCTTCAAAAATGATATTGAGGTTTCTAATATCATTTTTTTCTGAACTGAATAGTTTGCGCGAGAGACACTTCCAAAGTGGTAAAATGTGTGTCCCCCCCCCCCCTCTAACTTCTAAAATAAGAGAATGATAAAATTAAAAAAATATATATAATGTACATTACCATGTAAACTTCCACCGAAAATTGGTTTGAACGAGATCTAGTAAGTAGTTTTTTTTTGATACGTCATAAATCGAAAACCGCAATTTACCTTTCACAAAGTTACAACGAACTACAAGAACTTTTATGTTATGTTACTTGCTGCTACGGAACCCTTCATGGGCGATTCCGACTCGCACTTGGCCGCTTTTTTATATTATGATCTGCATGTCGATTCTGTAAAAATCTCACCGTGAAAACTTGCGTGAAGTGAGTTGTCAGTGTCATCCCACTGATGCTAGGGATTGACCAAGCAAACATTTACAATCATAATCGAGATTTTAATCTTAAAGTTTATAAAATAGATATTACTACACCTATCCAGAAGGTAAAGGCACCTTAAAATCGCTGAAAATATGCACATAAACCACCTAATCTCTTGAAGAAGCTTGACTTTCGCTGTAATAGTAAGAAATGCTCAAGATGTTATTCATAAGAAAACAGGACTTTTCTTTTCTGGCCGGCACTTTAATTTTTGAATACCTTATGAACTTATGAACGATGAGTTTATGAAATACAAACTTATTTTTGCAGTCGATCAAATTAATTATGTGCATTGTGCATGCGTGAATATTCAACCCAACTACGGAACCTTTCACTGTGCGTGGTTCGACATAAACATGGCATTTTTTTTTTATTTGTTTGGGAAACTACCAGAAAAATAAACAATTACTATTACTCAAGTAAACTAATAGAAACAAAAACTACCAAGCTTATAAAACTAACAAAACATATTGAAATGTAAAGTGATTGCGGAATACGCAATTTATACAATTAATTTAACGTCATTCTCAAACTTTTGCTCAGCCTACCTAAAAAATATATACTGGGCATTCTGTAGCAAACGATTAGAAAAGTATCAAAAATAAATAATTGTACAAAATAATTTTAAACGGCGAGCGCATTCCGAAGATAAATTCAAATATAGAAACAATTCGGCGCGAAATTCAATAAATGACTATGGTCAAAGGTCCTCAGTTACTGACTCATTTTCAATTGAATGTCCATAAAACTATTAAAATTACATTAGAAAAGCATAAATCATTATTACAAACAATGCTTATTGTATTTAATGCTTAAAATAATTTTATTTCAATTTCTGAGTATCGATTTCCGACATATTAATTACCCGAGTCAATCGAAATTAAAAAAAAAATTGTTTAGCATAATCGCTTTCGCACATCATTACGATAAAAAAAAAAACAAAACTGGACGGCGATTTTGAACACAAACTGAGTAGTTGTAATGAATAATACGTGTTATTCGACCTGTGTTTCAATATTACGTTAGGATTTGGGCATTTTCGTGTTGTTAATAATATTTCCAATAATATTTGTCACATTTTAAATCTTATCTACATGTGTGTGTATGATATTTGTGAAAAGTAAAAATGTAAACACGCACGATCGATTGGCGCGAAACTTCGACATTAGATATCAAAAAACTTCATTACCACTACTTATTTTAACTGGAACAATGGATGAATTCGTCAAATAATTAAATGATGTATAATTCACTGCCCCTGTGGTGGAGTTTGGATGTTCGAAATCCCCAATTTTTATGTTTTTTAGCCTCGACCACTACTGTCAACAAAATGGCGATTATCGCATTTACAGATTTGAATTTAATAAAGGTAAAGTAATAAGCTTGCGCGCTAAATATGAAATATTTAATAGCGTAAACATATGATTTTTTATCCAACTCTCTTAATTAACGCACATTCATAAGATTTGATGGGTAGCATAATTAATATTTACATAATCAATATAAGTATGTAGAAAAAATGTAATGCAATTTGTGTGTCAGCAATCGTAACTAGATTAATAATATGCCTACATATTTATGTTATAAGGTTTGGATCTTTTACGTGTGGTTTACCTAGAGATGATATAAAAAAACCTATATGTGCTTTTACGTATTATGTACTTATCTATACAAACATTACACCAATCACTGAATAGGTACTTGCTTAGCACAATTTCTTATATTATATTATCTTAAATGTAGGCTGACTAAATTGACTTTTTCGATGTACAAAAACAGTTGGATTTAGACATTAAAATCTCTAACAGCATTAAATAATGAGGAACTAATTATTGTCACTGTACTCGAATACGTACAGGCTTATGTACATTCTACATCAAGGAATATACTACTCTCTATAAACGAGTTGTACATGGTCGTCAATGGCATGAAAGCAAAAAAAAAGTTCACTTGATACTAACGACTACGACGCTTGATACGCATGCGTAGTGCGCTGCGTGATATATGGATCATTCCGAATTAGGCCATCATCGCCCACAACTCTCACATAAATAATTTGCGTTCCCATTTAGATAAATCACCACTATGGCAGCTGAGAGTCAAAACTATTTCACTTGATTATTTACTCACGGTTAGATTATAGTATTTATTTGTTTGTTTTTTTACACCACGAATTTCTTATCCTTTGGTAAGGTGGCGACTGTAGCCGGAAGCACAATTTCGAAAATGCCACGTTAGTTTAACGAAACCGGTTTGAACTGTCAAAATACCACTCTTGACAACCGTACGGCATGGTAAGATTATGCGGGGAATAATAGGTAATTTATACCATACAGAATAATTGGGGTCAAAGTGTAAGCACGTTGTAATCGATTACAGTGCGATTCGGAATGTTCCATATTTCATTCCACGGTAACCATGGCAACATCACTTCGCGCGCGTCGCTCATTGGCTACGGTTTCGTCGCCACTCGCCAATCATGGGCGACGCGCGCCGCTTGACCGTGCATCAAAAATACGGATCTTAGTTATTTAGTAATTAGTATCTATCTACAATAATGTTATATTTGCACGCGTTACAGGTTAAATAAGTATTCTGTAACTAGTTAATACAAAATCTGGTTAATTGTTGAAAACAAAATGCACACAACTGACTTTTTAAATGTACAAACACGGTTGGATTTAGACATAATATCTAAAAGCGTTGAAATAAATAGGAACTAATTTCTGAACTCGATTACGAACAGGCTTACGACCATGGTCGTCAATTATAGAAATAAATAAATAAAAACTGAATTTAATATTAATGACAGCGCCTAACGCGCAAGCACTTCACGCAATCCACATCAAAATAATCTACAATGTGATAATGACAGTGACTAACGCGCAAGCGCGGCGTGAAGTGTTCACTTCACTCGATTCACGACATTAAATGTCGTGAATCGGGTGAAGTGAACACTTCACGCAATCCACATCAAAATAATCTTCTATGTGATAATGACAGTGACTAACGCGCAAGCGCGGCGTGAAGTGTTCACTTCACCCGATTCTCGACATTTAATGTCGTGATTCGGGTGAAGTGAACACTTGCGTGACGCGCTCGCGCCTCAGGCTGTATTGACTAGTCAGTCTAGGAAAAAAAGAAAAAAAAAAACAACATTGAGTTTCTGGCTAAGTTTCTGTTTTGCTATTTTATTGTAAAACCCCACGAAATATTAATGTTTTGACCACTAAAATACTAGCTTTGAAAATATATAAAATGATCAATAGACTTAGCATAAAATCTATTATTAAAATCTCGATTATGATTGTAAATGTATGCTTGGTCAATCCCTAGTATCAGGTGGGATGACACTGATAGCTCACTCCACGCTCACTTCGCCTAAGTTTTCACGGTGAGACGGTTACAGAATCGCACGGCAGCACCCGTAATAATCACGTCCAGATTCGCAGATTCTGTCAAAAATGACAAAGAATGTTGTTGACATTGTCACAAAAATACTTCCAAGGGCGAAGTATATAATTGTACCATGCTTCCAAGTTGTTTGCTAATGTGATAAAGTGAAAATCACAGAGGTGAAAGTAAAGTACTGCGCTTGATGGACTTACGGCATATTGGCAAAATCGTGCTGGAGCCTCTCCAAATTGATTTTTTAACACTTAAGGATGAAAACAATAAGTGGACATATATCGACGGTGTAGTATCAATTCTATAGTTTTTATATTATTATCATAAAAAAGTTACTTATATTAAACAAATAGTAGGAAACGTCGTCGTCGATTCAAGACCTTTAAGTCGGGCCAGTCATTTTTAGTTTGGCTATCCATCCCATAATACAACAACTAAATTCAAAATTCAATGTGTGGTATTTAGATGATGGAACACTAGGAGGTGACGTAGACACTGTTCTACAAGATCTTCAATTCCTAAAGCAGCAGTTCCAATCTATCGGCCTTGACCTCAACTACTCAAAATGTGAAATTTTCATTTGTGACAATACTGACAGACAATCGACTATACAGAAATTTAACACAATAGCCCCAGACATCAAAGTTTTGGAAAAAAGTTCATTGCACCTCCTAGGTTCCCCAATTTTAGAAGACAGTTTTTCTCCATTCGTCGACGAAAAAATTAATCATTTTAACGATATTTCGGATAGACTATCTAAAATTAATATACATTCGGCTTTCACCCTTATCAGATATTGTTGTTTCGGTCCAAATTTCATGTATTTTCTCCGCTCTTCCTCTTTATGGAAGCAGCCACACCTTTTAGACAAAATCGATCATATTATTCGCAGCACTCTTACATCCATTTTGAATGTAGCTTTGGACGACCGCGCGTGGCAACAAGCCACACTACCCATTCGTTTTGGTGGGCTCGGCGTCCGAAAAATTTCTAGTGTAAGCCTACCGGCGTTCCTATCCTCGGTCCACAGCACAGAAAAGTTAACCACACGAATTCTGATTCCTGCTCAGGTTGACTCTGAAGTGCCGTGCTTGACCGATGCGGTGAACGCCTGGAAAGTGGCTTGCCCGGACACGGTTCAGCCCGAGAACCCGTCTTCCCAGAGACAGTGGGACGAGCCGCTCTGCAGGTTGGTACGGAATAAACTTATTAATACGTCCACCAATACTGCTGAGCGTGCCCGCCTGCTGGCTGTGGGTGAATGGGAGTCGGGCCTCTGGCTTCAGGCGCTACCGTCACCCAACATAGGCACTATGCTGGGTGACACCACATTCCGGCTCGTTACATGTTTGCGTCTGGGCGCTCCTTGCGGAGCTCCACATCGCTGTCAATGCGGTGAAGCAGTCGACTGCCTCGGACACCATGGCCTATCCTGCAGCAAGAGCGCTGGTCGGATGGCACGGCACGCCAGCATTAACGACATCATCCGTCGGGCTCTTGTCACCGCCGGAGTGCCAGCTGTTTTAGAACCCAATGGCTTGGCACGTGACGATGGGAAGAGGCCAGATGGAATGACCATAATGCCTTGGAAGTTGGGTAGGCCTTTGGTGTGGGATGCAACCTGTGTCGACACCCTCGCGCCATCCCATCTTCCTAGCACGGCGGGCGGTGCTGGGGCGGCTGCTGCAGGAGCAGAAAACCTCAAACGGCGCAAATATAACAACCTTATTGGGAGCTATATGTTTGAGCCGTTTGGGGTTGAAACTCTAGGGCCTTGGGGTCCGAGTGCTCATCGCATATTTCGCGATATCGCCAAGCGTTTGGTTGACTCTTCGCGTGACCAGAGGGCTGGCCTATTTTTAGCCCAAAGAATAAGCATTGCCATCCAACGTGGCAATGCTGCCAGCCTTTTGGGCACTTATCCCATTGACAGCGATGCGGACGAATTTTTCGATGCCCAATGAACTCCTGTCTTTTTTTTTTATTATTATTATTATCATTTGTATATAGTATATTTTGTAGTTTGTGTGTACATATGTAAGTAACTTTCAAATAAATATTATAGTCAGACCTTTAAGTCTTTGTAAATATGAGTTATTTCATATTTTACCTGCGAATATGCAGTAAAGTGAAAATCGCGAAAATGTTAGTTATTAGATATTGACACTTCACCGTCGATATGGCGCTTGCTTTATCAACAACGAACATACAACTTGACCCTGGAATTTGCACGAAAACTTCCCGAATCCAGTTAATGTATGGATTTTGGGTGAACTTAACATATTTAGCTATCGGCTTGGGCTTTGGATTCGCTGCGGTACAGGTACCGCAGCTATCGGGTCCTAACTCTGAAATACCTATCACACGGAATGACGCATCTTGGATCGGTAAGTGTGACTGCTCAACTAGAAATCTTTGTTCGGCCGCCGCGCGCCGTGAGCTTCTTACTACTTCGTAAAGAAAATTATTTATTGGATTTTGTAACAATTTTAGGGGACATCCAGTATTACTGTTTTCATGCATGTTCATTATTTGTATGAGAACTAACACTCCGATTGTGTAAAAACAATCTGTCTGAATTAATAATATTTATATCCTTAGAAAGTAAGAGAGTAGAAAATCGCGATCAGCACTACTTTGGCCGAAGATCGAGTACAATGGCGTGTGATTGGAGAACTCTTGATCCAGCAGTGGATTGTTATGATGATGATAATTTTCTTTAAAGGCTAAGGATGGTTACAATACTTCACCGACCATCGGCGCGTACGTCGGTAGCGTTCGTCGTCTATATGGAAATTCATAATACGTTACAGTGCTATACTAACTGTACGCGCGCGATGCAACGAATGCCGTGGTCGGCCGACGCGTTATGGAAATAATGAGGGCGTTCAGTGCTGCACAGACCACAGCACCGACTGTACATACAGGGTGTCCCAGAAGTCGACGTCAAGCCGGAATCGGGTAATAGGCCAAGTCCTAATAGTTATCCGAAATATATTTAAAAAAATTTAACCGGTCAAGCACCGCGCGTCTCCAATTGGAGATTGTTTTTTTAAATATTGACATTTAAAAAAAAATTTTGAAAATCTGCACCCTGCGACAGTCTTTTCACAACTGTCGCTACAAATCGTAACTTTAAAAAAAAATATTATTAATACAGTCATTTAAATTTCAAATTAAGAAGTTATTGTTGCGTGTACAGCTCTCTGAACAATAAGTTTGTAATTCATTGCTCACCTCATGAGTCATGGCCTGCGGTACTTGGTTTTGGATCTCCAGCAGCGCTGCAGCATGGCATTAGGTCCCCTGTTTACCGGCAGCGTTTCCCCTGTCCACATTTGTTCTATGTTGATAACCAATCAATTGAAATACGTTTTGTTTGATCATATTACTTGTCCTTGTCTTTTTGCTAAATATTTATTTTTATAATCATTCATTTACAATATAATTTCAAATTTAATTCCAATAATCATACCTATTATTTATTTAAGTTATGTTGTTATATTTTGTACTAGCTGTGCCCGCGACTTCATTCGCGTGGATGACGGAAAACGTTTTAATTTTTTTGCGCGAAACCCTATTTTTTTTTTTTAAATAAAAGTAACCTAAGTTACTTCGTATTATATCAGCTATCTGCCAGTGAAAGTCCCGTCAAAATCAGTCCAGGCGTTTCAGAGATTAGCCGGAACAAACAGACAGACAGACAGACAAAAATTGTAAAAACTGATATTTTGGTATATGTACCGTGTAAACATCCATATGCATTTAGTAAAAAGCGGTTATTTTAATATTACAAACAGACACTCTTGTATAGATTGCTATTCGTGACTCGTGGACTTCTATTTTTTACATACCTTCCTGTTTTTGCTGTGGGAAGTCGCGACGCCTCCATGATGGGACGTGACGAGTGGCACCAGGGCTTCGCGCCCTGGCCGCAGTTTGCCATACGGCGGCCTGCTAACACGGGCCTCTCACTGGATTCGTGTCAATGGCAACTTCCTGTTTTTGGAGCTCTAAAGCTCTGTAAACAGTTTTTGGCATGTCGGGTCATCCTCCAGTTTCCAAGGTTTTTTTTTGTCATTTTATTGGGTCCATCTCATCTTGCACATTCACTCACAAACGCATAAAACACTGACAGCAGTGACACATAATTATTGCATAGTACTAACATATCACATTACATCATTTGGCCATTTTGTAATTTCTTACATAATTTCTTTGGTGCATGTTGGGTACACCTACGTCAAAAATTAAATAGAGGACGCTTCGAAATGTTGCCACTACATAAAGCGTCAAACGTTTATTGATGATGATATTCTCATAGCATATACTGTACCTATGTCTATTTCCTGTTTAGTATAAATTATATTCTATCACATTTAAATTAAATTATTTTTCTGGTACGCTGTACCGGTACAGTGTTCTAATAAATGTTTATACTGCACCGGACGACGTAATTACGTCAGCGCCGGCTGACGCTGAAAACGCTATCGCTCAGCATTATGCTGCAGCATAATGCTGAGCGATAGCCGTTGTGCGTGGATGTGACGCATGTTTCCCCATACCTTTTTTTAATTTGATTTTTTTGTGTTTATGTTCTTTTTTGCGTCATGTTCACCGCAAATAAACGTATTTTCTTTCTTCCTTATCGGATCCTGAATAATGTTTCTGTAAACTCTAGCCTAAAAGCCAACTGTTCCAGCTTGGAACAAAATGTCACTTTTTGCCCAAACAAATATTCAAAATTAATACTTGCCTATTACTCGATTCCGGCTTGACATCGACTTTTGGGACACCCTGTATACGTCCATTCTATAAACAGCTGTACCAGTTCGCACAGTTTGTCGGTCAGGAGAGCACTGGATGCTGCAAATTGGCAGTCGGTCAATGCGTATCGTTACGATCATCCGACCGATGCTACGCACCGACAGCGACGGTCGTCGAAGAATTGTAACCGGCCTAATATTCCTTACTTAATCCTTTATTTTTTTTTTATTTCATGATCCAGCCAGTGTGTTGCTATTATTTTGTCCTGTTGGCTCTATTATTAGTGGTTTCGTCACGGACAGGGCTGGACGTCGATTCATGATCATTATGAGTCAAGTACCAATATTCATTGGATGGCTTTTCACCAGCTTAGCGAAAACTCCAAGTCATATTATTATAGGTTTGTAATTTATTCCAGTTTTTAAGTCAATGGGGTAGTCATACACGAGTCCTTTGACTTACTAGAACGCATGGTGGAGAAATAGGGCAGAACCGTCGATGTAAGATCTTTTACTCCTCGCGGACGGGCTTTTTCGGAGTCATTTTACAACCGCCCAGGCGAAAATGGAGAATTTTGCACTGGAGTTTAGGTTGGACTCGCGCGCAGAATTAATTTGGTTTTATCAAGTTGTCTCATTTGTGAAGGCTGTAGGGTTTTTTCTGAAAAAGGAAATTTGCTCTTCCATGCACTAAAAATATGACTTCGGATAGAGGTTTAAAATCATCAGTTAAGCATTCTCTCGCTATTTTGAAAAAGTCCACTCGCGTAAATCTCCATTGAAGCAAAAGTCCGCTCGCGCAAAAATCCATTCGCAGAAACGTCTTTTCGCGTAAGTGTATCCCGCCTGTGTGAATCACGGTTAGGTAATTATTTTGTGTTACTATTGTAATTTTAATTTCATTTTACAGCAAGGGCAATAACTGGCATAGGATGTGGCATGTCCATTTGTCCTCCGAGAGTTTACGACACTGAAATATCGTTGCCAAACATTCGAGGAATTCTCGGGTCGTTCCCGAATGTAGCTTTATCCCTAGGAATTACTTTGCAGGTACTGTTTATCTATTTCTTTATTTTCTCCCTGGACAGGACAGACAGAAAAAAAAATTGTTCATCATTACAGTCTCTCACTCACACTAATTCACAAAATATGTCTCATCATGGCTTCTAATACGGCCGAAAGGTTCTGGTGTGGGGAGCGCGTACCAGAAGACGTAGCGTGGGAAGGCCTCCCACAAGATGGACTGATGACCTTGTGAAGGCCGCAATAGTCCGCTGGACGCGGGAAGCACAGAACCGGTCGAAATGGCAGTGCTTGGGGGAGGCTTATGTCCAGCAGTGTATAGTCTTTCGGCTGTAATCATGGCTTCTATCATAGCAAATAATAATATGTTACAGAGTTCAATGAGCGAAACACATAATCGTGCCCGTCTTGATGACGCTTTAACATACCTACAATTAAACGTGTTGATTTCGGTGTAAAGACTGTTTTATTCATAACACAGCGGTGGGATGTAAGAGCCCAGGCTTCCGACCAGTATCACTCTTGCCAATAAGGCATTTAAAATATAAGAAGGTAAATAAACGATTAAAGGTTTGGGTACATCCTTAGTGCACGAGTCCGACACGCACATGGCGAATTAATCGTCAGCTGCCTCGTCAGGCTACAGGCACATATGCCTGACGTTGTTCGAGGTTTTATCTTCAACAGTTTTTCCCGGCAGAGTACTTTTCATCAAAAACCAAAATTACTGGTCGAAATTCAAGTAAATGAAATTGTTTTTTTATGTAGGTATGTTACGCGATATCGCCGGCAATTTGTAAATCTATTTCTAAAATATTTTTTTTTAATGGATAGGGTATGCCTCAGAGGTGTTCCCATATAATTTTTATTAACTTTGCTTGGGTGGTTTTTGAGTTAGCTTCAATAATACGTATTATTGGCTAATTCATCTACCTACGAGTATAACTTATCATAAAAAATGATCAGGTAGTCTCTTAGGATTGCTAAAGTGGAAAAAATGTTAACTAACTTTTAGAGGGTTTTTGTATGTGTTTTTATTTGTGGCTTTGGGGCTTTGGGGCTTTTTGTATGTGTTTTTATTTTACTTTACCTCTTTCAGGCTGTACTCAACTTATTTTTTGATTGGCAATTCGTCAGCAATATCTGCTGCGCCTACACATTAGCAATTTTCTTTTCATTAATCTTTTTACCTGAAACACCTTACTTCGTCCTGATAACTCAAGGTGTGGAGGCCGCTCGAGCCACTCTAACGAAGTTCAGATTTTCTGATTATGACATAGATAACGAAATGAAGGAAATCATCGAATTTAGAAACGAAAACAACATTCGTAAGTAGGTTGTATTTTATTATATTATTATAAAAAAAAAGGGCAAAGGCCTCCCTACTCTCTTTCCACTTCTCTCTGATCAAAGCTCCTAAGGACCAGTTCTTGTTGAAGGAGTCCAGCTCATTCCGTCATCTCCATCTGGGCCTGCCACGATATCGTTTGCCATTAAGAGGGGCCCATTGGGTCGTTAGTTTGGCCTATTGTTCGTCTGACATGCGGCAGATGTGTCCAGCCCAGTTCCATTTTAGCGTGGCAGCTTTCTGACATCTTTGTGATGGAACGGATGGTCGTATTCCTAACCCGGTCTGTTAGTTTTATACTCAGAATACCCTGTTCCATAGCCATCTGGAAAACCTCGAGCGTGGATCTCTGCTGATTTGTCAAAGACCATGTTTGACCACCATATGTGAGGATGGGAAGTATGCACACGTCAGTGAGTCTTCTCTTAAGGGACAAACGCGTATGAAACGCGTGTGCATTGATCATAGCACACCTGTATCATAATGGACTATTATTATAATTTAATAAATATTTTGAAAATTGCTAATTGAAGCGATTGCCAATATTACTACAACAACAATTGATTGTAATTGATCATTTCAGGGCTTATTTGCGCACGAATTGCTCGTTCGAAACAAGCGAATTGTCACTTTTAATTAATACTTATTAGTTTTTTTCTATAGGCGACTCGCACGAAGTTAATTCATTTGAGGCGAATCGACAACTCCAGTCCAGAAATATGTATTAGGCAATTGGCACATTTTGAATTTTATGCAATGAATATCAGAAAAATGTTCACGTTTTATAATATTTAACACTTATCACCTCTGTGTGCTATTAGTGTCATTTTGTAACCCCCGACAAAAATAGAGGGGTGTCATAAGTTTGACGTGTGTATCTGTGCCATCGTAGCTCCCAAACGGCTGAACCGATGATGATTATTTCATGAAAAAAATTATGGCGATGTTCCGTAGGACGGACCTGGACGGTAGATAACGGAATATTTGAATAATAATAATTTTTATTCACAAAACATAAACTTTGACACAAATCAAGTTAGTTAACAGAGAGGTATGCAAAAATAAGTATATTTTACAGAGGTTGGATACAAGAGGTAGGTAGTGGTGTCAAAAATCCTATAAGAATTAAGTACCCTGCCCCCCAACCTAGGAAAGTCCTTTATCTTTGGTGGCAGTGACTTCGCATATGAATTTACGAAGTCGCATTTACATTCATTTATGTATGCATTCCGATGATAACAAAATAATATGGTACCATCGAGCTGGTCAGATGATTGACCCGGAGACTAGATAACGGAAATTTTGAATAACTACTAGTAAACTCATTGAGTGTAGGCTCATTAGAGGTGTCTCAACGAATCCTATTCACTTTACCTAATGACGAGGACCTGATGACTGACCTGCAGCCTAATTGCGGAACGCCAAATCGTCAAATGATTCTGATCAGTTGGCTTCATTTCTATCACAATTGGCTTCATTTTACGATTTTCGAATTGCGAAACTCTAGTTTATTATGAAACCAATTATGAACGTTAAGGCCCTGCGCAGAAACTAGAGTTTCGCAATTCGAAAATCGTAAAATGAAGCCAATTGTGATAGAAATGAAGCCAACTGATCAGAATCATTTAACGATTTGGCGTTCCGCAATTAGGCTGCTGGACGCTAGATAACGGAACTCTTGAATAGCTACTAGTACGGTCAGCATCAAAAGTTGATTAACACTTCAGTTTTTTTAATCTTAGTTATTGAGCAAAATATTTGTTCAAATTGCAGCAGAATAATTTTTTTTAGAATATATACTCTTGTCGATTATGTGAAAATCTAAAAATCAGTTTATTGAAAAAAGTTGTAGTCAATTTAATAACATGTAAAAATGATAGTGTTAATCGACTTTTGATGCTGACTGTACACCCCTCGAGTGACAGCTCATTAGATGTGTCTCACCCAGTACTGTTCATTTTACCTGATAACTGACCAGAGCCCTGATTCACAACCATACGACAGGCTATCGTATCGAAAACCTGACATTTCGATAGCCTGATTTGACTTCCCCTCAACAGCAAATAGCTATTAGAAGAATAGCGGGCGTCTATTTGATTTAAACTGACAAAATTTTCGGGTTTTGGTCTTGTGAACAGCGTTGAGAAGACTCCTACGATAACAATTATTAATGTTCGATACGATACGGAAGCATATCGAGTGTTTGTGAATAAGGGGGCTGGACGCTAGAACGGAACTCTTGAATAGCTTGAGGGCTCACTAAATGTAATTATCTCAACGAGTCCTGTTCATTTTACCTGATGACTCACCAGAGTGCTACATAATGAAACTATTAATAACTGCTAGTAAACCGATCAAGTGTGGACTCATATGATGATGAGATGTGTCTTAACGAGTCCAAATAAAAATGTCTAAAGTTAAAAGAAAAACCAAGTAGAATAGATAACCAGTTGTATATTACTTACACTATTATGTGAATATGTTTTGGTTCTTTGCGTAATTATATTCGTTGTAGAAAAAAAAATTAATACAAAATATATTTTAGTTTTTAAAGGTTTTTGTTTGAGTCGTAGAGTTTTTTAAAGGGGTTTGAAGGTTTTGGCCCTAAAATCAGCCGCCATTTTGATATTTTTTCAGAATCGCGGTGCACAACAAAAGTTATATATTTAGATAGAGGACACTTATACAAACAAAAAATGTAATGTAACATAATATCCTAAGCGTCAGGTTTCGGAATTATTCACCGAAACATAAGTCGAAAACAACAAGGATTTTTTGTTATTTTTTCACTCCAGGTAAGCATATTGAACTATTGAGTTAATAGAATCGTCATGAAACCTTTATGGAGAAGGAACAAATGAAGAATAGACATTTTTTAAATAAATAATTAAACACGGCAATTTATAGTTCGTTTTTTAATCCCAGAGACTAATCTGACTAGTGTAATGTCAAACTTCTATACTAAAAATAACGAAAACACAAAAGACTTAAATGTCAGATTAGTCTCTGGGATTAAAAAACGAACTATAAATTGCCGTGTTTAATTATTTATTTAAAAAATGTCTATTCTTCATTTGTTTCTTCTCCATAAAGGTTTCATAACGTTTCTATTACCTCAATAGTTCAATATGCTTACCTAGAGGGAAAAAAAACAATAAAATCCGTGTTGTTTCCGACTTACATTTCGGTGAATAACTCCGAAACCTGACGCTTAGGATATTATGTTATATTACATTTTTTGTTTGTATAAGTGTCCTCTATCTAAATATATAACTATTGTTGTGTACCGCGATTCTAAAAAAAAATCAAAATGGCGGCCGACCTTAGGGCCACCCTCCATACAAAAATCTTCAAACCCCTTTAAATTTAACTTTTTTCCATATTTTAATGCACAAAATTCAAAATGTGCCAATTGGCGAATCGTCAGTTTTAAATAATAGATATTAGGCGTCGACAACTCCAGCAATATGTATATGACAATAAGCATATTTTCAATTCTGGACTTGTCGATTCGCCCACAAATAAATTAACTTCGTGCGAGTTGCCTTTAGAAAAACTTGTATTAGTTAAAAATGAGGATTCGCTCATTTCGGGCAAGTAAATTATTGCGAATTGATAAATAAGCCCCGAAACTATCAATTGCAATCAATTGTTACTGTAGTAATATTGACAATCGCTTTATTTGTATTTGGTAGACGATCAATTTGCGCATACATTTTTCGCCAATGCGATATTCCATATACCATCGGGTATATGGCTTGTCTCTTCATAAATCATTTCTATTTTTTTTACTACATTCCTGTACAGGTTAACATGTTACCAAAATTTGAAAGCACTGGTCGAAAAAGCGGCGTGTAAGCCTTTCTGCGTGATAGTTAGTTATATTGTGCTTGGACAACTTGCTGGCGTCACCAGCCTTATGTTTTATTCTATAGAACTGTTGACAGTAAGTAATAACTTTACTTTTTACTATATTTGTGATAAATACTATGGGTTTACCGCATTTTAATTTTATTTAAACTCTTGACTTCTTTGGTATCACGATAATCTATGGTAGACACAATAATCAAGCGAGCGTTTTCGTGAGCGTTTGTTACAAAAAACGCTCTTCAAAACCATGCTTTTACCTCTGTTTAAATCTGCATTGAATCAGGAAGTTATTTATCTGTATTTTTTTTTAAGGCAGCACATTCATCTTTCGATGTGTATGCTGGCAACATTCTGTTGGCCCTGACTAGTTTGGTTATGGGCGTCGTCATGTCTGTACTCCTTTACAGAATAGAGAGAAGACCCTTGGCTTTAACTTCAGGTTTTATTTTTAAAATATTATTTTTGCTTTTGCCCGCGTTTTAGTTCGCGTGGGAGTATTGTAAGTCTACAGACTGACCAGACTTATAACGAATATCTATGCAACATTTGAACAGAATCTATCTGGTATTATTTGCGTCATGCTGGAACATACATTCAGACAAACATACAAAAATTCTATTAACTATATTCTCAGTTAAAATCGTCCCTCGTAGCAGTTACTTTTTCAAAAATATTCAATGTACAATTTAGATTTCGCTACAATTGTACTACCTATATGTGTAGAAAATAGTTTTTGTAGCCAGACTACCTTACAACACAGTAGTGCAAGCATTTACACTGATTTCGCCTCACTGTAATTTAAAAAATAGGCATTTTAGACGATTGCATCACAAACCGCTAAACGCATTTAAAATATCATTCTGTCTCTGTCAACTTCAAACGATTGGCAGAAAATGTCGTTCTACATTTCAATTATTATTATTATTTCCTTTATTTCACTATATACATATTAATTATATTTTTAAATATTAGAATATAAAAAAAATATGTAAAAACATTTAAAAATATAAAAAATAGTAGCCCACCGGTATCGGGCACAGGGTCCAAGCTACCGGTGGTCAGGGCTCCAGAGAGAGGGCCGTGTCCAGAAGTACACTTTCTGAATCAAGCTCTTGATCCAGCTGCCCAACGAGAGCCTCCTTAGGTGTTGGTCGAGGCTCTTGGCTATTAATCCATAGGCTGTAACGACTATCGGTACAATGATCGCTGAGTCCACATCCCACATGTCGACAACCTCGTGAGCCAAGTCAAGATTTTATCTTTCTCAGCTTTCACGAGGTTCTCATCATGCGGGACAGTTATGTCAACAATCATTGCGTGCCGCTCTGATCGATCCACCACCACTATATCAGGCTTATTGGCAACAATAGTCCTGTCAGTGATGATGGATCGATCCCAGTACAATGTGATATTACCATTTTCGAGAACTGCGTCGGGCACATACCTATAGTACGGCACCTCCGATTCCACAAGGTTGTATTTCAATGCAAGTTGCTGATGGATTATCCTGGCTACAAGGTTGTGTCTATGCAAGTATTCTCCGTTAGCTAGACGAAAACACCCGGAGATAATATGCCTGATTGATTCTCCCGGCCGGTGGCATACCCGACAGATGTCAACCGTGCCGTCTTTCACAATATATCTCCGGTAGTTGTTTGTCATCATAACTTCGTCCATAATTGCACAAACAAAACCTTCGGTTTCTCCAAAGAGATCACCGCAACGTAGCCAGGCTACGGACGCTAGTAGGTCTACATCGGGTCCATGAAGGGCCCGAAAAAAGCGTCCGTGAAGCTCCTTACTCTGCCATACCTCCATGCGATCATTAGTGTCAAGCACTACTGGTTTGCGCCAGTTCTCTTTAGCTAAGGAGAGCGGGGTGAGGCCCTTGTCCACTATGACCACATCTCGGTGCATCCCCACGTCGGTTTCTTGGAAGTATTCCCTGAGATTGCATATCTCGCGATTGTGGAGGGTCTTAGCGTTTAAAAACCCTCGACCTCCACACTTTCGCGGGATATACAACCTCATTACCGATGACCGTGGGTGATGCATTCGATTTGCAGTCAGCAGTGTACGGACCCTCCTATCCAGGGCGTCGAGTTCGGTTTGAGTCCATTTGAGTATGCCAAAAGAGTGCATCAAAACCGGCATGACCCAACCGTTGAAGGCACGCACCTTGTTTCCGCCTGATAGAAGACTATTGAGTACTTTTTTCAGGCGGCCAAAGAAGCGCTCCTTCAACGATTGCTTCATGTCAGTAACATTGATGCCTAACGCTTCCGACATACCCAAATACTTATAGGTTTCGGATGCGGAGAGGGCTCTAAGGTTTGTGGAATCCGAGAGTTGAGTTCCCACGGATTCCACAATCTCCCCTCGTTTTACATGCATGACCGCACATTTGTCCACACCAAATTCCATCCTAATGGCGTTACTGAAAGTTTGAGTTACTTTCAGTAGCTCCATCAGTTGCAAATTGTTGGGGGCAAAGAGTTTTAGGTCATCCATGTAGAGGAGGTGCGATATAACCTGACCACCTCTCCTCAACCGATAGCCTAGACCTGAATCCTCCAGCAGTGTGCTAAGAGGATTCAAGGCTAAGCAGAACCAGAGCGGACTCAAACTATCACCCTGAAATATGCCTCGCTCGATCCTTATCGGTTCGCTATTCCTCTGAATATTTCGACATCCTGGATAGCGAAGGACCGTCCTCCATTGCCCCATACACGACATCAGGAAGGTGCGCAGAGTTGTATCTACTTTAATACAATTCCAACACCCTCATGAGCCATGTATGTGGCACCGAGTCATAGGCCTTTATTATTATAATAAGCTTGTGTTGTCCATCCGCAGGGCAAAGACCTCCCTTCCATCTTTCCACTTTTCCCGGTCTACTGCGATTGTGGGCCAATCCTTTAAGGAGTCCAGCTCATCCCGCCAACATATCAAATTCATTTAAAATATCTTTCAATCTGCAATCTGCCTAGCTTTTATCAATTATGTTCATGGGGTCGGTTTCCAGTCTAACTGAATGTAGTATTTTTCATGAAGCGTCTCCTCCACAACCCAGTAACATATACAGAGCAATGACTTCTCTTTGCTACATAGATAACACTGTCGTTAGACTTTCGAACTTTCAGACTGCCTGTAACGTTTGTCAAAGATCTACGAATGGCAACCGGGATCAACGGCGTAACGTGCTTTCTGAGGCACGGAAGAGTCTCCATTTGTTATGAACGGTCACCCATCCATGGATCAACCTCAGCATGCGTAGCTTAACCTTCCATCGACCCGTATGACAGTTATTATTTAGCCACGAGCCCTTTTCTATACCGCTAATTGCATTTAGTGATTTGTGGAGCATTTGGTGTTTGTGGGTTTCAAGACTAACAAGATGAGATGCAAAATTTGTCTGATGTGACTGAACACTAGCGTGCTATTAAGATAATGTTGCATGCCTACCTATAGGGCTAATTAACCACTACTAAAATTAAATTATCGTTTTTTTTTTCGTATGATTAAATAACGCTAATTTTCTAATAAATTTTAATTCGATGTCATGTAATTTTTCAGCTTTTGGAGTGACTCTTATCGGCTTCACAATAGGAGCGTTATTAATGTACAATGATGAACCAAGTCTGTTACCTTTAATATGTTTTATACTGTATAATGTCTTCGCTAATTTAGGGTATTCAGTCTTACCACATCTAATGGCTTTTGAATTATTGCCGTTACAAGTAAGTACTCGTTTCTGGAAAACAGTACGTTTCATCGCCATACGACCATTACGACGTAGAGGAGAAATGAACTTTGAATGTTGAGAAAAAAAGTTTAAAATAAAACTTATTTAAAAATGATTAGAATACGCACCTTACCATGGTGATGAGACGTTCTGTATGAGGTATTTACCAGCTATAAGGTGAGCGTTAGAGCTGAAAAGGTAGCAACATAACAAAAAGACAAAAGTTGAGTAGGTAAAATGGAAGACGGATGAAAAGAAGGTTAAGGGTCTACGACCAAACACTGCCCTCCCATTGAAGTTAATAATGAATGCTCAAAAAGGAATCAGCCCTAAACATCACCCTGCATATAGCATTACAGATTGGCGATCAAATGTTTGTCTTTACTGGCGTCCGAGTATTCCGTCAGTCACAACAAACTACGAGCTAGAATACTAGGTATACTCTAGCAATAAGTTCAGTCTAGACGTAATGGGTTGTTACAGTTTTTTCTCGATTTCTGCTTTTACTTTACTTACTTTTATCTGACGTACAATTCCAATCATGGAATTAGAATCTATGCAACAGGCATCACAACAAAATGTTATTTATAAATTTTATTTGTTGAAGACCATTAAGACAGCAACTGAAATATTTTAATGAAATATTCAGGTTCGAGGGACACTCGGTGGCGCATTAGTTTCTATGCATTGTCTTCTTATGTTTGCTAGTACTAAGGTGCAACCCTTTATGCTGGAAAGATTCGGTGTGGATTACATGTTTATAATATTTGGTGGATTTTCCTTTGTGGGTGAGTAGACATGACCAGAGAATACTTGAGTTTGGTTTTTATCAAACTTATAGTTAAATAGCAAGCGTTGTGTAATTCCTGCGTACTAATTTACAGGTTTCGTATTCCTCTGCCTCTTTTTGCCAGAAACAAAAGACTTGACGTTACAAGAAATAGAAGAATACTACAAAGAAATTCGACCTACGCTGGTTTCCCAGAGGCGTATTAATATGTCAGTAGGCCTCTTGCAAACAATGCAGTCCAAATCAAGTTTCACAAACCTTAATCGTGACGCTAACAGATCAATGACCTTCACAGACCCTATGCTTGCTAAATTAGAGGCAAAGAGACAACTAGCTATACTTCACAAACAGAATAAGAAAGAAACTAAAAGTCTCAAACCATCGGACAGTAAAAAACCAACGGACAGTAAAACACCAACGGACAGAAAAACACCAACGGACAGTAAAAAACCAACGGACAGTCAAACACCAACGGACAGTAAAAAACCAACGGACAGTCAAACACCAACGGACAGTAAAAAACCAACGGACAGTCAAACACCAACGGACAGAAAAAGATCAGATCTAACGTTAAGTGAAATAGAAGGCGATGATAAAGATGTTGTAAGTAATAAATCACAAGAAGATGGGAAAGATAAAGAACCTAAAGAAAGAAGTAAAGATGATCCTAGAGATAAATATCAAGCAAGTACGAGTAAAAAAGATACTCAATAGGCACGAGGATTACCAAGTACCTACATAATATTTACTTATACAATAGAATTTTACTGCCTACTCAATACAAGACCCAACGGACTAAAGTCTGTGGTGATATGTGGTTTATGTTTGAACAAAATGGCATTTATAATAGTGATTAGTTTATTATTTAGTATGTACCTAAGTTTGTTTTCTAAGAAATGTTTGTATGAATTTAAATAAATCTGTTTGGTTTTAAGCGTGTTATATTCATATGAAACCCCAATAGGTCAGTTATATATAATATAGCTAATAATATAGCTATAGCAACGGGCTGCCCTATCGCATTGCTTTGCTGCTTACCTAAAGGTATATTGCTGGGCGCTCTACTTGTCTTTTTCGCCACACTTGCAGGTTAAGTTTCTCCATTCCCACTCCTTATACCTTAAAGCATTATTTAACGTAAGTAGTGGACTTTTGCATGAGTTTACTTATTCTAGTATATTACCTATTTTATTATGTTCTAAGAACACCGTGCTCCGTTCACTTTATTTTGTTAACTTATAGACAAGCATCCAGTCTGTCCCAGCCACCTTCTTTAGGTCGTCTATCTAGCTGGGGGGCATCCCATACTAAGTACGCTTGCCGATACGTGGTCTCTGCTCCAAAACTCACTCCACTGGCCATCGGTCCTTCGACAAATATGGCCAGCCCACTGCCACTTCAGTTTGCTTACTGTGCAAGCTATGTCGGTAAGTCCTCTTTTCCGGATAATTCCATTCCTTAAAGAAACTTCGAGCGTAGCTCGCTCCATAGCGTGCTGAGCAACCTTGAATTTATGGACCAGCCCGACCGTCAGTGTCCACGTTTCGGCACCGAATGTCATGACGGGCAGGACGCACTAGATGAAGACCTTAGTCTTCAAACACTGCGAGATAGGTAACGAGAAGACTTGACGAAGCTTTCTAAATGCTGTCCAACCCAACTGGATCCTTCTGTTAGCTTCTTTCTTAAAGTTGTGTCTACCGAGAAAAGAAAGTCTTATGCTGTCCTAAATAGCTAATAAAATCGCAGTTACCTACATTAAACCTATACAAATTTACTCTGGGTACCGAATTAGCAGCCATAAATGCTATCAAGATGAATTTTCCAACAGCTGAGGTGCAGGCTTGCTATTTTCACTTTAAAAAAGCCGTTTATTAAATGGGAACAAAACTCGGTTAAACAAAACAAAAAGTAACAAGAAGTATCGTTTTGCTTTCGGAACATTGCCATTGCTGCCAATTAATCTTATACAAGAAGGGTCATACATACAACAAGAAAGGATGGAATTACTAAATCTAAAAAACTGCAAAATTCTATGAGGTTCTGGTTACATAATTCCAAGGACGTTATTTCAAAGTTGGAAGATGTCATTTCTGTCACAGAATTACAAATGCTGTGGAAAGCTGGCATTCCCATCTGAATAAAAAATTTGGCCGTAAACCAACGCTGATACATGTTTTGAATGCTTTAAAAAGAGAGAGCCACCCAATGGCTAAACAACGAAGCAAAGATCAGTGGATTCAAGAGTCGCAACTGAAATTGCTGAATGGGCAAATATCAGTCCATTTTCTAGAAATGATGAAGTAAATAATAATTCAAGGATGAACAACTTGCAATTTTTAAGCTAATTAGTAGAATTACAAACTTTAATTATTTGAGTAGAAAAGTTTTTTTTTTTTTCGTGTATAACTTTAAATATACTTAAATAAGTTGAAGGTTGAAAAAAATCGAACGCCTTAGGTGGGACTCGAACAAACGTCTTTCACTATCTAGGTGAACGCGATTCCAAGTACGCCACCGAGACGCTGCACGGTCGAACCTGCGAAATTCTTCAACGCTTTTGGTACTTTTTTTTTCAACATCTAACTTATTTTAGAAAAGTTAATTTACGTCATTGTTATTCCCTCTGTAGACAGATTTTTCATTACTTATATGTATCACAATTGTTATCTTGTAAGTGGCTTTTTAGGGTTTTGTACCAAAACGGTAAAAAGGAACCCTTATGGTTCGACTCTGTCTGTCTGTCCGTCTGTCACAGCGGGATATCTCAAGAACTACCAATGCTGTCAACTTGAAATTTGGAATAGCTTTAGATGACGTTTGCCCAACTATTTTGCAAATAAGAAAGAAATAAACATATACATATTTTTTTGCAACAGGGACTGAAAGGGGCTCTGAAAAATTCAAAGTGGGGTTACTAGGGCATGTGGGTATCATATGAAAGAGCGCAGTTTGCACATTCTCAAACATGTTTTTCTTTTTTCTAGGCCGTATAGTTTTCGACTTTTGATGAAAAATGTAAAAAAAACCCTTATCTCCGAAGTTTGCATAGAGAAAAATCTGAAATTATTCTATGTGACAGAAGTTTATGTAAAGATTACAGGAAAAACAAAACGATGTCTCCAAATAGCACACTATTTCAGAAATCATCAACAATTAGTTCCACTATCGGTCAAGAGATGGCACTGGCCTTAAACTGCAATATTCTACACCGCATACTGACGAATATAGGCCTCGAGGACAAAAATTTAAAAACATATGATGGTGCGGAAACCTCGGTGCGCGAGTCCGACTCACTCTTGACCGGTTTTTTTTTATTTAGAAGGGACTATAAAGGAATAGCACTTATTAATACTTGGAGAATCCCCAGCATAGGAGATCGTAATGGAACATTGAGTGCTGTGTAGTGCCCTGGGGGCCTGGTCTAGGGGATTTTAGTGCAACGAGCGAGCTGGATGACGTGCCCTAGGTAGACATAATCATTCCTTGACTGGATGCGGAGGGCGGAGGACAGGGTGTTGTAGCGCAGCCTGGGAGAGCCCCATGTCCAGCAATAAACTAGGCTGAGTTGACATAAGCAATCACAAGATAAATAATACATAACTGCCCGACTCCGTCCGGGTGAAAGTTTTTGCTCGGTTCCTAAAAAGGTCCTAGCGTGTTCATAAGTAGACTTCCTCAAGAATCGGGCTATTAAATGCAAAAAAAATATTTAAAATTTTACTGGTTTTTCCAGAGATTAGCGCGTTCAAATAATCAAACTCTTTCATTCTCAGCTTTATTATTAGATAGTTATTTTAAGGTAGAATAGCACAAGGGTACAACTGGCATTTCAACGGACAATACTTTTGGTCACACGATTTCTCGAGAGCAGTGGTGGTCCAGTGGTATCGGCCGCGACTTACGAGTCGTAGGTCGTAGGTTCGAACTCAGACAGGCGCTTTACTTTGTGTAAATTATTTCATCACCACTGCTCTCAAAACGGTGAAGGAAAACTTCGTGAGGAAACCGGCATGTCCTAGAACCAAAACTTCGAAGACATGTGACATCTACCAACCCGCACTGGGCCCGCGTGGTGGATTACGGCCCACGCCCTCTCACAGAGAGGAGGCCTGTCCCAGCAGTGGGAACATTATAGGCTGATTTCTCATGGCAAGGTTTGGTCCGTTATAAAATCACAAATGCCAGCATTAAATTAATTTAGTTAGACATTAGCAACAGCTTCAACAACTTTCTCAATAATATCAATTCCTTTCATAAAGATGTCTATATGTATTTTCTCATCGTGGGCGTGAAGTAGTATCGGAGAGTCCATCAGTGGGGAGAAGTTGATAGCCGGAATACCTTGCTGGCGAACGTAACGCAAGTCCGTTGCGCCTGGGCAGGTCACACAGCGTACTGAGAAGCCCCTGAGGAAATAAGTTTACACATGAAATAGATGATGAACTATTGGCCGAATAAGTAAAGTATTTTTTTGAACATGTCGGAGCAATATCCGTAGGTAAATTCTTACTACTTGTTATGATAGGTATGCCGCATATTAAGAAAAGAATTGAATGGCCCATGAAAGTATACCTACATAGTTAAAAAAAAGCTTAGCAAAAATTCTTGTACAAGCCTCTAGTTGCGTCTTGATGCAATTTACAGTCAGGGAAATTCAATTATTTATCAAATTGTCACTACGTCAATTTGCCGCGTTATAGGTACTTGACGTATTGCCCATATTGTCAAAAAATGATGGTTACGATTTGAATAAACGGATAATTTATGTTGGTCGTCGATTTGGTAAATAACCAATTTCCCTAACTTTACCAGGCAGCTTGTCCTACTTACATGTCAACGACTACTTTTTCCATGACGTCCCAGAAAGGCATGCCGCCATCTATTTTAGTACTCTTAACTTGTGGGTTCTTGACTATGTACTCGAAACTCACGCCTTCACCCGCCTCCTCGCACCATCTCGATATCTATAGATATTCAAGCATTATTTGTAAAGAAATTATAAAGCGATGTTTTGGGGATTAAAATTGGTTGACTCTTCGAAGTTGCTCTATAAAGCCAAGCGCTCATTACAGCCGCAACGAGACGCAGCGCAACGTCAAACAAAAAAGTGCAGTGCGGCCCGCATTAGGATAATTACATGCCAAAGATGGGAATCTTTGGCATGTAATTATCGGCTTTCCGCGATCGCGAGGTATCGCAGTGAGGACACTGCGATACCTTGCGATCGCGGTGTAGCTTGCAACTTCGATATGTACAGTCAACAAAAGAGATAAGCATGCAGGATCGTCGGATATAGTTGAAGTTTAGTAAGAAATCGATGGATGTTGTCGACTAAAATTTAATTTGATAAATGAGCTGTTTGTTTTTCTATTAATAAAATTAAATTTTATTCGAGAACATCCATTGGTTTCTTACTAAACTTCAACTATATCTGACGATCCTGAATACTTATCTCTTTTGTTGATTAGACAAGAAGATACCTCACTGCGATGCATTGCGGGCTGTTTGAGGGTTTACCTCGATGCCTGGCATGTGCGTGCGTGTAGGTAGGTATCGCAGTGAGGCATCTTTAGTGTGCGTTGGTTCTTAAAAAATCTACGAAAGTGATGAGGGTGGATTTTTCCCTCCTTCCTCGTGGTCAAACTGATTTGACCACGAGGAATTCTGTTCTACTTAGTTTAACGAAAATTCCTCATGGTCAAATCAGTTTGGCCATTAATTTTGACCACGAGGAAGGAAGGGATTTTTGCACTGCGTTGCGTTGCCCCGCGGCGCGCTTCACTCTGCATACCTAGCTTTAATACTGTTCTTCGTCTACGACATGTCTATGAAGGTAAGGGGTGACTCGCTGTTGATGTCCTAGCTTTATGTTAATGATGAATAATCTACATAAAGTCCCAGACTTGACAGTTGCAGCAACCCAACAGCTACCTTATTGTCGATGCAAAATCAGAGTTAAAATAATTGTGAAAGGCACGTTACCTACTTACCATTCTTTCAAATTCATCGTGGTCTACGTCTGGAGCAATTCTTATGTCAAATGATACTGACAGCGTCTCTGGCAAGATATTAATTTGGACTCCACCCTAGAAAAGAAGACACGGTCAAAAAAATTACACCTTTTATGGTGCATGACCATATCTTTAAATGCGCAGAGAATGTCATTAAAATTCTGTTGCAATTTATCTGGTCAGCATTTCTTTTCACAGTATTGGCAGTGGGGAATAGCGGGGTAGTAAATTGTGTTACACATATACAATGGTAATGCCTTTCCAATTTCCAATTCAACAACATTCGTTTCGCCATTTAGGTAGCCGAGTAGACAAAGTCAAACATGAAGCGATTAATTAGCAAGTTCCTTCAAAATCCTTCGGATTGTGATTGGTTGGTTCTCATTGTAAAAACTTACCGATAACTGTGTCAAATTGATGGTTGTGACGTCACCGAACCAGACATTCTCTTTTGTCTTCTTCATCTCTTCAGCGCGAAGAGTCATAAACTTATCGATTATGTAATATAACTGGGAACAGAAAATAGTACGCTACGTAAAATGTGCCTATAGTTTGCTCGATTCTCGCGCCCAGCGCAGGAAACACAGTATATCGAGCGACAATAACGATCGTCAAAAATCGACAAAATCTAAGTACAGACATCTTTGAGAAATCAATTTAGGTAATACATTCGGTTCCTGCCAAAAAAGGTGGTCTTGTATAACACAGTGTTGAGATAAGCACCTCGAACCAAGAAATCTGTCAGCTCTCCTAGGATAAAGAAGATTTATTAAATTGCTACTGACCTTTTCACCAGCAGTTCCGGAGTGGAGTAGTGAGCCATGTCCGGGCTCACCCCGACACGTTACAATAATTTCTGTAACACAATAGAAAATACTTCGTCGTATACCTACCCACATCTTCTATACAGGGTAAAATTGAATTCATGGGCATCTTTTTAGGGAGTCATTGTAATCATCATTATGAACAACTTTTACTATGGGACCAAACCTGATATCACGAAAAAAAAAAAACAGCTCTTCCCTACATTTTGACGAGTTATGTGAACACAAATGCAAGGAATAGCTGATTTTTTCGCGATTTTAGGTTTAGTTCCATAGTAAAAGTTGTTCATAATGATGCGTACCCCTTAAAAGGATGCCCATGAATTTAATTTCACCCTGTATTATTATATAAATAAAACAAAGTCGGGTTAGTTATACCATTTATACATAAACTCAAAAGAACGGGGTGGGTCGATTTTTATAATCTTTAATTTGTTGGATTTTTCTCCACCTCGAATAGCAGAATAACTATTAAAACATGGGAAAAATTCACGAACAAAATAATAATAAAGGTAATTCATTTTCTCATACACATTCGTTCATAATGATTCTAAGGCGGCACGAAGTTCGCCAGGTCGGCTAGTATATATAATAATTATTATCTTATCATTGGCGGCAAGTCTGCGAGGCTGAAGTGGTACTGGGCGGGTCACACTTATAGGATAGGTACGTGCAGACAGATGGGCCAAAGTCGTCACACAGTGGCTGCCTGAAGACGGGCGTCGTCACCAAACGCTGGCGTGACGATTTGGACTCGTTCCTAACCGATTGGACGAAGACGGCACAGCACAAGGAAAGGTGGAAGAATATGGGGGAGGTCATTTCCCAGCAGAGGACAGTATAGGCTAACGAAAAAAAAAAATTATTCTGTGCAAAAACTTTATTATCATCCTCTGCCTATCTTTTTCCGGACTATGCTGGGCTTAGCTTTAAGTCTAGCCGGATGCAGCTGAATACTAGAAATTATACATGGAGTGACCACCTTTTTTTTGTTCCGAGTTGGAAAATCCTCATGTTGATGTTGGATGTCTTGCCTGGTGGGCGGAGGAAAGAAAGAAAAAAAAGAAAATACGTTTATTTGCGGTGCAAATGACGCAAAAAGAACATAAACACAAAAAATAAAATAAAAAGGTAGAGGGAAACATGCGTCACATCCACGCAAAACGGCTATCGCTCAGCATTATGCTGCGACCCTATGCAAGACAGAGCCCCAGCGCTGGTTTTCAGCGTAGAGGGGTAGGCTCTTACTCTTAAGGGCCGTCTCCACGAGCGAGAGAATCGCGGCGACATTATCGTCGTGCCACGTATTTCTATACACTCTCTAAGAACGTGTCTGCACATGGCGATATCATCGGCGAAAATTTGATGGCACGGCGAGACTATCTCCGCGATTCTCTCGCTCGTGGAGACTGCCCCTTACTGACCAATAATAATCATCCCGGATGATCCCTTCCCGCACTTGGACAAGGGATCATGGCAACTTGTGCGCCTTCCACGATCCCCGGCTCGGCCTGCCTTTGCGGGCCACCTCAGACCCATTAGTTAGGCATTATTATAATAGTGGTCAGACAGGCAGTCGCTCCATGTGAAACACTGGTATTCAGTTGCATCCGGTTAGACTGGAAGCCGACCCCAACATAGTTGGGAAAAGGCTAGGCTGATGATGATGATTCATTGCGTATCTTACACACAACGAACAGCAGTTACCAAACGTAGCACATACGTTAGTTTCATAAGCAGGAACTCTGCCTAGGCTTTATGACATCATTTTACCGTTGCTACACTGACGTTATCTTAAATAATTATATGTTTATTTCACACACTTAGGTCATTTAAATGGAGACACACAGGATTATAATACTGATTGTCATCTAGGAAAAGAGCTTACGCGACGAATTGAGCAACCATCTCTTTATAATGTTGTTACAAAAGAGCGGTTGGTTTCGATTATGCAGGGTAGCAGCACTAGCAGCTACATCGACAACCAAACTGTAACCACAAATTCAGGATATAATTCTAGACTAGAGTGGAAATTTTCCGTCGGTTATAAAAAAAAAAATGCTGTTTCATACATTTTGACCGCGTAGGTACTGCACTTTTCTATGTTTTTTTTTTGTTTTGATAACCGACGAAAAATGTCTACGCGTAGGGGGTCTAGAACCATGTGCTGAATTTATTATTTATTTATTTATATATTCTATATTGTACACCATAAAAATTCATAACATGAAAAAAATACATCAAACATTACAAAATATATAATGGGCGGCCGGTGGAATTTATGGTTAGTTTGCGAGTCGATGTCCCTGTAATTTGCTAAGAATGTTTAGAGAGATGCTACGAGTCGCCAGTCGCTACGAATGTCTGCGTATCGGTACAAATGTCCATGTAGAGGTCACAATTAACGTCCCAAGAACCGCTACGAACGTCTCGGCATCGCTACGAATGTTCCATCGTACACATTTTATGTTCTTCAAGTCAACACTGAAGCCCCAATAGCTGCTACTAAAGTCGCGTAAGTCACATTGGTTCTCTACCACCAACGACTGTTAAGTAGTCTTTTTTATTTTATTTAAGGCGGATCACACACTTCTTAGAGCAGGTTTAATGCTCTAAGACACACTTTAACGTGCCACGCGACGGGACGCGGAAAACGGAGCTAAATTCCCCGCGCGGAATCGTGTTTTTATTTAATTTGTACAGACGCCAGCACATCAATCTACTACAATCTGTCAAATTTCTTTAATAGATTTTCAACTTCAAATACTTAGAAGCGCTAGTACCCATGCACCTGGTACGTCTCGCTTCAATTTTTATACTTTATAAATATTTCTATTGTTTGTTTAATGTACTAAATTTGCTCAAATTCTTACAACGGCTCGTACTCAAACACACACAACTCTCCAATTTTCACACTAATATCAACGGACACGCCCCTACAAAGGCACTCACACAATTCTACACTACATAACTCGTCTCATGGAAGAATCTTGAGTAACACAAAAGAAATTAAATCTCTTGCAACAACGAACATTCTACAAAAAATCACCTCACTGAGTTTCGGTTTTCATCTTTATATCATAACACTTAAAAATGGCTTTACTTAGCGTATCCAACGACCTAGATGATACCTTTAATATAGAATGTCACACAGTAGAATCTCTTGAAAATTGCAAGAGTATCTTAAATGCTTCCAAAGACAACACCAAGGTGCTAACATACAACATCAGAAGCTACCAGAAAAATTTTGATGACTTTAAAATTGCTCTAAATCAGTTAGACTCAAACATCGACGTTATAGTGCTCACTGAGTGTTGGTTGTCTGACGGCTTCATTATAGAGGATCTACAGGGATATAGCGTATACAGAACATCTAAACAAGTAAACAAAAACGGGGGAATTGTTATCTACACAAGAACAGCCTGGAGCAGCAATATTGCCACTGTAGAAACTAACCTTGCTGACGCCGACAGTATATTAATAAAAACCAATAACAACTTAAGCCTCCTTGCCATTTACCGGTCTCCCTCTTTTACAAACACAGAGCAATTTCTTAATTCCCTAGACACCACCCTATTTGATCTTAAAAACCAACAAACACTAATTGTGGCTGGCGACATAAACCTAAACATTAACAACCTAAGCAATAACCAAGTTTCTAACTACGCTTGTCTCATGGCCTCACACGGTTTATCCCCTGCTATAACTCTCCCAACGAGATGCGGAGCTTGTATTGATCACATATTTATAAAATCACCAGCAATACCTTTTGGTCTCGTTTGTAGCTTATCTATTACCGATCACGACCTAGCCTTATGTAGTGTTCCCATAAAAACGGAACGCCCTAAAACCAACAAACGCTGGAGAGTCAAAACTGACTGGACCGCTGTAGCTTGTGAGATCACTGATACAAACTGGGATTTAGTCACTAACTCATCTTGTGTAAACACTGCTTTAAAGTACTTCAACGATGTTATCTCACGTGCCACTGACAAACACTCAGAAAATGTTAAAATTAGTCGTAGAATGGCTAACATCCAACCCTGGGTCACTCCTGGTTTAATTAGGTGCATGAGGCAACGTGACAAGCTTCACCTTGAATGCAAAGCCAACCCTGACGATCAAACAAAACATTTAATTTACACCAGATACAGGAATTTCATGTGCACACTACTTCGGAAACTCAGAAACTTACATAACAGACAAGAAATCGAAGGGAACCAGAAAAATCCAAAAAAACTATGGACGGCTACAAAAACTATATGTGGAACTAATACTCGCCATAATTTATCATCTCACCTACTTGCATCCAGTATTTCTCCAACATCATCACTTGACAACTGCAATCAGTATTTCGTCTCTGTCGGGGAAAAACACGCAGCCAAGATCCTAAACAAACTCTCAACCACTCACCACTCACTAATAGAATCAAACATAGCTCCGAATTCTAATTCACAATCCTTCTTTCTGCATCCGACCGATGAAGAAGAAGTCTCCAATATAATACGCAACTTAAAAATAGACAGCGCACCAGGGCCAGATAAAATAACAGTTCCATTGCTCTTAAATTGCCGAGAGAGTATAATCAAGCCACTTACGCACATCTTTAATTTAAGTTTAGAATCAGGTGTCTTCCCCGACTCCTGGAAAATTGCTGCAGTGTCCCCAATTTACAAAAGTGGTCCCAAAGACATGCCAGAAAATTATAGACCTATCGCCATGTTGAGTATAGTCTCTAAAATTTTAGAAAAAATAGTAAACAAGCGACTGATGAATTTTTTAGAGAAGCACAACATTGTCTCAGATAGGCAGTTCGGATTTCGCCGGGGAAGATCCACTGAAGACGCGGTGTCACTTCTGACAAACCAAGTCTCTCACCACATAGAAAATGGAGAATGCTGTGTTGGTGTCTTTCTTGACTTGGCAAAAGCATTTGACACCGTGTCACCTGGACTGCTTTTGAAGAAACTTGAGGCAATAGGTATAAGAGGTACTCCACTAGAATGGTTTCACAGCTACTTAACATCGCGGTATCAATATTGTAAAATAGACAGTCACCAAAGCAGGTTGCTCCCTATCACATTTGGAGTTCCGCAGGGCAGTACCCTTGGCCCGACGTTGTTTACGCTGTATATTAATGACGTAGTAAATCTCCCTCTTAGAAACGCTGAAGTGATCTCCTACGCTGAAGACACAGCCATCGTCTTCCACGAAACGTCATGGGACCGAGTTTATCAACTAGCGGAACAAGGCCTCTTTCAGATAGCGCAATCCTTAGACTATAACTTACTGACACTTAACGTTAGTAAAAGTAAATATATTGCTTTCTCCAAAACCAGCTCCTCCAGTGCCTCTCAAACTATGTCCTTAAAAATACACACCTGTCCACAGAAACACATTATTTCCTCACAACTGCCACACCACCCCTGCGCATGCAAAGTTCTTGAACGTACTGACACGATCAAATATCTCGGAATAACCATAGATAACAACTTAACGTATAAAGCCCACATTTTTGCCCTTTCCTCCAGAGTACGAAAACTGATACACGTTTTGAAAAAACTCAGGGACTGCACCCCTATCGATATTTTGCGAATGGTCTACTTCGCACTCTGCCAGTCAATCATAAAGTACTGTATCTGCATTTGGGGACGCGCTGGTAAGAGCACATTTATAACGCTAGAAAGGGCGCAGCGGGCACTGATCAAAGTCGCATTGAAAAACCTTTCAGATTCCCTACAGATCTGGTCTACCATGAATTTCAAGTCCTCAGGGTAAGACAAATATTTATACTTCAAGCAACTCTTAAATATCATGCAACAATAAAAAATCGGCCTGACTACAGAGACATAATAAACAAGCGTATCTTCAGAGTGCCCATACCAAATGCCAAATCCGAACTAGCTAGACGATGTACCCACTTTTCCCATCCCAACACTTACAATAAAGTTAGCAAAATCTGCGACCTAAAAGACTGCTCAACCACCACCTGTAAGAAAATCTTAACATCAGCTCTTTTAAAACTATCATACGACGCCACCGAGCTTTGATATAGCACCTATAAACACATACTCACACCCCCTCACACACACAAACATGCAAACAAACACTCACACATACACCCCAACATACACACTGACACACACACACACACCATAGTACAAGCCTTAGGTTAAACCAATACCATTTTATTTTGTGAACAGAATCGCACGAATGTTTTATTTTATTTTAACTCTTATCTTTCTGTAACTATCTAACATCCTCAAACTGTAATGTAATCATAAACATTGTAAAATTGCACTCCAGAGCCACAAGATAAAAGCGATGCTTAGTTTGTGGCTCACCGAATCCACCACATTGTATTTTACTTTTTGATGAATAAACTTATTATTATTATTATATTATTATTATTATAACTTTATTGCTTAAAGCATAAGGTTCAAAGTTGATTAGGAAAATTTGACAGTTTTGGATAGCTTGATGTGCTGGCGTCTGTACATCAAAAATCCGCGTGGCGATGAAGAGGGTAATGAAAACTAAAGAAAGATGAATGGATTGTGTGAAGAATGATATGAAAAAAGGAGGGAAAAACTGAACAGAATTTCGTCAAACTTACGTCTAGATGTTCTTTCCCTGTTAAAAGCCAAGATCTCCTTAGGATTCGGGTTGGGTGCACTCTCGTCTAACGCGAAACCAATGTTCAGTTCCTTAAACTCAGGTGATTCTGAAAATGCGCGCATTCCGTCAACACCGCCGATTTCTTCGTCTGAAAAAGAAAATATAATTATGCTGAACACACAACATTAGGTAGATAACATATACCACCAAATCCAATACTAACCAGGTACAAAAGATATATGAACAGTCCTCTTCAGCCTGACTCCAGCGGCTTTTAGTTTCCTAACGGCTTCTAGGTGCATCATACCTATGCTCTTCATGTCTTGGGTACCTCTCGCGTAGATGAACCCATCGTCTGTCACAACAGCGTCGAAAGGAGGGTAGGTCCATTTTTCCTAGAACATCATATCATCATCATCTTCTTGTTGCCATTTTTTTTTTCTTTAAGAATTTATCAAATAACTTCTCCAGCTCTGGGCGGAGCGGGAGGGCGTGTCAGACTTTTACTCGCTAAAACCCACTTGTGTTCCTTCAGTTACCTGTGCCAGGGGCCACGGTATCTCTTCCGAACAACGCGTGACCCTGGCAGGCATCGGCCCTAGCGGACCTCGTCGGTTAGTGCTGACATCTCTTTGAGGCGCGCGTGGAACACAACGCGCCGTCGACCCACTGGTCCTTACCGGACCGCGAGCTGCCCATTGCTCGCCGTCCGCAAGCCAGCGCTTACGGTGACCGGGAATCGGCTGTCGACTCCCGACGCCCAGGGCGCCCCGCGGCGAATCTTCTTGCCCTTTTTTTTGTGAATGGGAAATCATCAAATGACCCCTCCCGCTCTGGGTGGAGCGGAAGTTGTCCCATGTTACTGGGGGTCGGTTTTTGAAGTGAAAACTTCTTTAGCGGCGTTGTACACTTTTTTTGTAATGCGTAAAAAATGTTAAACTCGCGTCAGGACAAGTGACCGTCAGGACACGTGACCTGATCGAAAATTCGTAAGACGGATGGAGAGTAGACAGCCGGCGCGGCGTAGGAGAGGAAGTATCCCCCTCTCTTTCTACGGCGCGGCGAAAATGTATGCCTGCTGTTTCGTTTAGGCGGCGCAGGGCGCTTGCGCGAATGTTCGTGTGTGTTTATGTAACGCGCATCCATGGATGGTGACAGCTGATGGCTCGACCGTCTGTGTAGTGGCCACACTGCTGTGTATTCGTAAAATTCGTGTATATAAAGTGTTTAAAATATGGAAATTGAACAAAGTGCATCTATTAATGAAAAAAGTGACGAAGAAATAGCGAAACAAAATGAGTTATATTAATTCAATTAATAGTTGATTTATTTCAACGTTAATATTCAAGTTTTCACTTCTGCCGGCACTCCCGGAGTGCAACACGTTTTTTTTTTTTTTTCAGTAGCAATCTGGAGTCTGGATTTGTGCCCGGTTGATGGCCCCCTATTACATAGGACTTAAACTCTGTCCTCTAGGTTAACCGTTTTTTGACAGCTGCCTTAGAACGTAACTATTCCAGATTACGTAAAACTTAACTTTAAAATGCGTGAAAAATAAATATATAAACTGCCTTATCTTATTGAATTATCATATTTATGACTTCTTACAGAAATTATAATATCGCACGTGTATAAGTCTTGATTAAAAAAAGATTAATACATAAATATTTATAGAAAAACCTTGCATCCACTCAAATATCAATAAAATATATAAATATATTATTTTATACATTATTTGCCAGAATACGGATTTGCCACCATAAACAAGATATTAATGGTTTATTTCGATTTTAAAACTTTCATAGAATGTTATGAATAAATAACGTGGTGTTTTAATATGTCTAAACCCTATATTTATGTTGTGCATACTTTTCCTTCACCGTTTTGGGAGCAGCGGTGATGAAATATTTTACACAAAGCAAAGCACCTGTTTGGGTTCGAACCTACGACCTAAAATTCGTAAGTCGCGTCCATTACCACTGGGCCATTACTGCTCCCTATGTAAGCTTGGATACTATATACTTAACTATATTATTATTTAGATAACATTTATCTTTAGAGTAATCTAATGGATGGTAAACAGTTAAACACAGTATTTTTTTTTATTGATGTACACTTGGGAGCAAATAAATCGAGCCACTTCCTTTTTTCACGTATAATGGTTATTATTTTTGGTATTATGGAACGTATCAATTCGAAACATATATCGCCTAAGAGTTTATTTAATAACCTTTACAATGAGGGTAAATTATTGAATAAAAACCTTATTTAATGATAAATTATTGGCTCTGAAAGAAAAACGGTAATTTTGATAGAAAATTGTAGGGTTAAAACAGTCCAGAAAAAAACAATTAAAAACAAAATTATGGTATAAACTTATTCTCAATATCTTGTATTACCCCCCCCGCGCCCTGATTTCGATAGATTTTCTGGATTGTTTTAACTCTACAATTTTCTATCAAAATTACCGTTTTTCTATCAGAGCCAATAATTTATCATTAAATAAGGTTTTCATTCAATAATTTACCCTCATTATAAAGGTTATTAAATAAGCTCTTAGGCGATATATAATTCGAATTGATACGTTCCATAATACCAAAAATAATAACCATTATACGTGAAAAAAAGCAAGTGGCTCGATTTATTTGCTCCCAAGTGTACTTTGCGCTCACCTGGGTGTTATCTCTCCCGATAACAGAATGATTTACAAGCTATTAATGTAAGGATTACTCTGTCGAGATAAAGTAAAGTCTGTATGGTTCTGTTGGCACGTGGCCAAAATCGGAACTAATTTTCATAGTTCTCTTATTACTTGACATTTATTGTTTTTATAAGTGTACGTATTAATAGGTGCGCGGAAGCTTTGAAAAAAAAAAGTAAATGGCGGCGGGTCGGATATACCTACCACAAAGGTTCGAACTCCTTTGTTTGCCCCAAAATTACTGGCTCCATGAAAGTGTTATTTTTTTATGATATATCCTGTAAGTATACCTATATGTCTTAAGTTATTACAATTGATTTTGAACCGTTTTAATTAAAGTTAATAAATAAATAAATGTTCAACTTTCCTCACGACGTTTGTTTTTACTTCATTGGAGAATGAGGTACTTAGGTACATGTCGTGTGGAATATTTGAGTATCCAGCCTATCCAGTATGTATACTAAAGCCCTAAAGCTATAAGAATAGAGGAAAACCAAAAAAAAAAAAAAAACGAGTGATAAATTGTATATTATGGAAAAACCGACAGCCGACGCCAACATATTGAGAACAAACAACAAGAAGAGGATGTTGATGAACTTTGATTTCTATGTTTTTTTTAATAAATAAAAATATTACCTTGTACGGAACCGTAAATTACTCTACCGACTTACGCGCCGTGTAATTGCAAATACAGCATTTGTACCTATTATCCAAACTAATATGTATTATAAATGCGAAAGTAACTCTGTCTGTCTGTCTTTTCTTCACGCCTAAACTACTGAACCGATTTAGATGAAATTTGGTATAGAGATAGTTTGAGTCCCGGGGAAGGACATAGGATAGTTTTTATCCCGATATTCCCACGGGATCGACACATATGCGGGTAAAACCGCGGGGCGCAGCTAGTTGCAAATAAAATGAATAATATATTTAAATAAATCAGTGTTTTAACGAATATTCTAAGCGGTCGGTTTTATTTCATCACGCCAATAGAATCGCCCCGTTAAAGCTCCCACAGACACTCGCGACGCGACGAGGCGCGACGTGATTCTGATAGAATAATTTCCAAGAAGTTTTCATAGAAATTATTCTACTAGAGTCGCGTTTGTCTACGGTAGCCTTCATCATATCAGTAAGTGTAGGGATCTCCTACAAGTTTACCTCATTAACAGGAACAACATCCATATGAGAGTTCAACAGTATGGAAGGTAGTTCTGGCTGCAAACCTTCCCATGTTATCACCACCACTGGTTTCTTGGGCACAAACACATGGACGGCAACAGGCAAATCTAAGAGACAAGCCTGTTTTTTCAAGAATTTTACACAGTCATCTGAAAAAGGAAAATTTCTTAGTTAAAAGCAAAGTTTTCAAATACCTATAAGTAAGTTTGTTACTGAACTACCTAATTTAAACTATATTTCACTAGCTTCTGCTCGCGATTTTGTGCGCGGAAAAATTCTTGATCCCATGAATCACTGCGTCGCATCGCATCGCCAGAGTTTTTTTGTTATTTTTGCTTGGCTCCTAAGGGTCATGGCATGATGTTAAATAGCCTACATCCTTCCTCAAGAATTGGTCTATCAAACGCAAAAAAACCGACTTGAAAATTCCAGAGATTAGTGGTTCAAACACATAACCAAACTCTTCAGGTTTTAGCAGGCAAAATTCAAGATCAGAATAATTGTGTGAAATAATTTGATTAGAGTCATTAGGTATTGTTTAACATCTATCTATACGTGATCTATACCGAGTTTATAACATAGCTATTTTTCCTATTGTGCTTGTTAAAAAAACTAAGTAAATCGTGGGTAAGACTTACGCAACAAAAATAAGGAAATCTGTTGAATTTATTACAAACTAGCTGTGCCCCGCGGTTTCACACGCGTAAGTATCGATCCCGTGGGAATATCGGGATAAAAAGTAGCCTATATATTAATCGGTGTCAGCTACCTCCATACAAAATTTTATCGAAATTGGTTCAGTCATTTGAGCGTGAAGAAGTAACAAACATATAAACACACACACTCACAAACTTTCGCCTTTATAATATTAGTGTGATGACGTGATGTGGTACTTTTTTGTATTTTACTACACATAGCTTGATATAACATCAACATCACGCCTTGTCCCATACCCTGAAGGATTAGGCAGATGTGTACAGTCACGTCTAAAAGTATGTATACACTTGGCTTTATTCAAAGGCGATTTTCTCCTTTATTTTTTAATGAAATTTTATGTTATTACGAAAATAGTATTTTCGAATCCATAGGTTTATGTTAAGTGTCGTATTACAACGTTGCATTCGTTATTTCACGAAAAAATCGCAATTGAAAATTGCCAAGTGTAGGGGAGGAAGGGGTAATGGGAGTCACTTAAGCAATATTTTCTCCAAAACACAAATTTTTGTAGTTATGTTTATAGTTATATATTTTTAATGTAATTTACTTAATCAACTATCAGTCTGACAAGTTTCGTTAACTTTGGGAACTTACTTTACTAATTATAATTATTTTAAAAAAGAATGACTTTGACCACCATTGTCCGCATATGCGGGTAATTATAATCACTCATTGGGTAATGGGAGTCAGCAAATCCTAGCAGTTGTCACACACGTAACCTTCAGCCGAATCCCAACCGGTGCAGTCTGCGTGTGCCCATAGCCCACAAGAAGTGCACCTGTACCAGATCTCGTTGTTGCGGCCGAATTCGCAACAAATAAGGCAAGTATTGGTACCAATACCAGCAGCATTTTCCATATCATCATTTTCGTCATCGTCACAAATGTTAATGAGACTTGAATCTGACTCAGAAGTGGATTGAATTTCTTGTAAAACTCGTCTCTTTGCCTTGTTTTTCACAGCCTTGCTTTGTGTTTTACGTTTCTTTCCTTTGTCAGTTTTGTTTTTCTTATCTTCACTTTTCTTCTTAGTTTCTTTTGGCTTCTTACTTTTTGTGTTTAACTTTTCTTTCTCTGCCTTTTCTCTTTTCTTATTTTCTTTTTCATGTAGACATTCCTTTAATGGCGTAGACGTTAAAATTTTTGCATGTTGCTTAAGCCCTCCTCTTCTCGTTTTGACATATGTTGTTTTTTCCGGAATTGGAAGCAAATTTTTAAATTCTGTAAGCGAGGATCGATTATTTTTTCGGTCTGAGTTAAAAGACTCCAAGACAGAACTGGACGATGCGACCGGAGATGCAGATCGTCCTGGAATGATTTGTCTCAACGGAGTGGTCGGTGTGACTATTGTAATGAGAATCACTGTGGGTAATGGGAGTCACCCCGACTCTCATTACCCTAAAGAGACAATTTGAAAATATAAGGTTATAAAATAATTATTTTAGACTTTATCACTTTAAACGTTTTACAAACCTAATCTCAAACGTCTAAACTAAAGTTTTAAGTGAACTAATGACAGAAATACATTTTAGTAATCGACTTACCGTTTATTATGTTCACGTAAAAAATTACATGAAATTGGCGCGAAAACGTAACGCGGCCATATCGTCCCAGCGCTTGGCGTGAACCGAGCGGGCGTTGGGGGCCTGTGCGGGGCGCATCCAGTAACCTTGGTTGCGGGGCGTTAGCAACTCTAGGCTATCGGTTTATTAAGTTAGTTTAGTGACCACGATTGCCCACTGACTCCCATTACACCTTTCTCCCCTATACATACTTTTAGACGTGACTGTACCTGTCGTCCACCCACCGTTTCGCCAGTGGGTTGTTCCACTGCGCTCCAGGAATGCATTCCACTGCGCTCCAAAATAAAATATGTAGAGTCAGCATAAAAGGCAAACCATAAGTTGTTTATTACACACAAATATAAATATCGGTAGTATTTTTTTTTACCGTGGTTTCATCTCGTGTGTCAAAAATACTCAAGGCCATTTCGCACTTTATGGCTCTAGTGTGACTGAATAAACATATTTGATATGCATTTTTTTCTTTTTTTATGATATTTAATATTATGTTTCATGCTTAATTTATTTTTTTGCTAACTCTACTCAACATTTCTTGGAGCGCAGTGGAATCAATGTATGAATATAAAAATTTTGAGAACAATGGGCTTTGGAGCGCAGTGGAACAACCCTCGCCAGTTATGTTTAAGGGTACCTACGCACTATGCGGTTAGCCGGAATGCAGTCAGCCGTCCGGCTAACCGCAATCAAAAATATCTACGAGAAAGTAGTTTCTATCCGCACTGCGATGCCGGACGGTCCGTGCCGTTCTTCAGCCGGACGGTTGACCGCATTCCGGCTAACCGCATAGTGCGTAGGTACCCTTAGTCTCTTGTAATAGGGGGCGAGCATATTGCCATCAACCGGGCACAAATTCAATCCGGCTTGCTACAGAGAAATCCCAGATGGAGAAACCCAATAACAGTTTGCTCGACCCAGGTATCGATCCCAGGAACTTCAGAGCGGTTCTGCACTACATCCGGGGGTCTACTCCCTAAGCACGAAGTCCGTCGTTTCGGCCTTCGTTACGGGCGTTTCCTACTCCCTATGACCTACGGACGGATGATTCGTTCGGGGCCCGAGCGAAGAATGAATGACAACGCGATTTGACTGTTGTCCCTACTCCCGATGTGTTTTTGCCCGTCCGAACAGTTGACCATGACACTGGTTTTGACGGATAGTTATGTCAGTTGACACGACATCAAAATAGTTCTCGTGCTATCGACGAAAGTTACTAAAATAAAAGAATTTCAAACTATGGCTGCTTTTTTAATTATTGAAGAAGCTTTACAGGAAGAGCGGAGGCAACGTTGATTTTATTTATGCCAAAACTTTAGGTTGGCAAGTATTCCCGACTTCATAGGGAACTACTCTCTCGGGAACTAGGCTCACTCGGGAATTATTCGGGGACTTATGTGCGGATTAATACCTCTTTTGCCTCAACACATAGGTACCCCGAAGTGGTGTTGATCCAAGAATGAAGGTAAGGACATATTAAAGATTCTGCAACTTATTGAGCTGTATTACCAATTTGTCCCACCCATTTTTTGTTTACTTTTAGATCCTCACCCTTTACCGCTGCTCGACGGACTTAGTGAAATTGAGTTAAGGGAGTTGCACATGTTTTCCCATAGCCGTTTTGAGCGAACTCTCCCGTCGGCACCCTTCAATAATCCGCGAGTCAATTTTTGGTTCTCACCCATAAAATCAAGAAGGGCCTAATTTGCTCGTGAGTTGCTGCAGCGGTTGGGGCCATTTTACACAATTAACCATGGAATGAAAAGCTAATTAGAATACAGAAAACTTCCACGCTAACGAAGTTTATGAACTTTTTTAGTCACTTCTTTAAATAATTATTTAATGGGCTTTTTAACATACAATGAATAAAGCACACTGTGTACAAAATATATAAATGGCTTTGCGACTGCGAGTCGCGGAGGATCGCCGTTGTACGTCCGTATACGTTCGCGATCGGGGTTCTCTCTCTCTGTCGCCCGCGTCGCTTTTGCTGCGCTACTCGCTAGCAGCTAGATGCGCTACTCGCTAGGTGCACGGGCGGCGGAATGGCACTGCGTAGCAGCCTGTTTTTTTATATTCCGTGGTAGCAACAACATCGTACTTACTATAGCCATAGAAAAATCCGTGGTATACTTTGACGTTTCATTTGAAAATTTTCTTCAAAAAGTAACCGGCAAAGGTATCAACAGGATGATGCTGGTTTCCCGACAAAATGGCAAAAATAATTAAAATCTATATTTAAACACATAATAAAAATTATATTTAAAAAAATGTGGTAATTTTCTAACGACAAAAGTATTAATTTTTGTTTAATAAGCTAGAAAACCACAAAATAAGTAAATCGGTAATCGACCGGTAAAATAGCGCAACTCTATTGCTATGCGTCTTTCGTTCACGAATATTGTCTATGATTCCGTTTGAAACTGATGACTCCGAAATCGTTAGGGAGTAGGGTTCAGTCCGACGTATCGGACTACTGTCGGACGGGCTCGTTACTTCGTTCACGGACTTAGGGAGTAGACCCTCCGATCCGATTCCGAGAAATGCCCGTCCGAAGTGACCATAGTCCTATTTGTATGAGGGTTTGGAACTCTATCCGTTCGAATTTAGAACATTCTCAATTCGGATTGAATTCGAATTCAGATCGGATGTAAGTGCAGAACCGCTGTCATGATCGGCAGTAGCGCTTGCGACCACAACACCAACGAAGCAGTCTAGTATATTTTATCAATTGATTTTATTAGTTATAAGATAACACATCTCATTGTTTTGTTAACATAATCTGTATTGTAATTAATACTAACATAGTTTTAAGACCTTTCGTAATTAACCATTATCATGGATGTACAGTCAGCATCAAAAGTCGATTAACACTATAATTTTTACATGACAACAACTTTTTTCAATAAACTGATTTTTAGCTTTTCACATAAACAAGAGACAAACAAGACACAAACAAGAGATAAACATAGACAAGAGTATATATTCTAAAAAAAATTCTTCTGCTGCAATTTTGAACAAATATTTTGCTCAATAACTAAGATTAAAATAACTGAAGTGTTAATCAACTTTTGATGCTGACCGTACTAACACTAGTGTTTAAGTTGTGTGTGTAAGTAGGTACTAATAAATTGGATTTTATGATCTAAAAAATAAATAAATGAATAAAATTACAAGTAGTTTATCCTCTAAAACTCACCATAATCAACATCTGGATGGACACTGGGAATTCTCAAATACTCCCTAAACCGTTGTATGACTTCATCGTTGTCCCATTTGGAAGCCATTTCCCGCGTTTTTTTTTCTTGTTTTAATTCTCTTTTTTTATCGAGCGCAGAACGCGTGCTGTTCTTCCCGTTACTAAAACTGTACTAAGCGAGCCAATTGATCGAGTTTGCTAATTGTGTGTTATCTGTGATATTATTTGTCTCCAGCTAAGTTTGATTAGTTATATTTATCACGCCAGTGCGCTGAACATAGTTAAGTTTCTAGGTATGGAGATATCATTGAAGATGGAACGTTTAATATTATTTGTGCAGTAGGTACATAATATCTATATCTTTGTGAGTTTGTTATGTTGGGGACTAGCTTCTGACCGCGGCTAAGCCCGCGTATATGTCGGAAATTATCCCACGGGAAAGTGCTAATGGGACCAAAAGCGGTTATTATGTAACTAACAAACAATGTACAAAAATCTTAAAAAAAAAACATTATTGTAATATTTATTTTATATTACAGACAGAGTAGTTTAAACATAAAACGGTCGTTACTCTGATTTTTTGTAAAGTCTACAGTTGACAATAAAATTCAGTTTATTGAAAAATTTTGTGAACAATTTTTAACTTATTTGTCTCCACCACGTAAATCTAGCCCGATTTTTTACTGTACCGAATTTTATTTATTAGGTTCATGTTAATACGACATAATCATCATCTGCTTAGCCTTTTCCCAGCTATGTTAGGGTCGGCTTCAGGTCTAACCGGATTCTTTGAGGAGTGGCTAGAGAGGCGTCACGGCGTCCTCACCTATCGCCTGACGCAGGTCCTCACCGGACACGGATGTTTTGGGAGGTTCCTGCACATCATCAGGCGGGAGGAGACGCCCGGGTGTCACCACTGCGAGGATCGCCCAGAGGACACGGTGGAGCATACGGTGGAGGTCTGCCCCGCATGGGCGGAGCACCGCCGTGCCCTCGTAAAGGCGATCGACAGCGGCGGCGACCTCTCGCGTCCGGCCCTGGTTCAAGCCATGGTCCGGGGCGAGAGGGAGTGGGAGGCGGTCACCTCCTTCTGCGAAGCAGTCATGCTAGCGAAGGAGGTGGCGGAACGGCTGAGGGAGAGAGCCTCACACCCCAGCCGCCGCGGGAGACGCTCCGGGCGTCGGGAGCCGCGTGACGACTCCCGGCCACCGTAGGCGCGGGCCTGCGGACGGAGAGTAATGGGTAGCTCACCGTCCGATCAGGACCAGGCCCGTGCCGGACGGCGCGTACGTGTTCCACGCGCGCCTCAAAGAGATGTCAGCATAAAGGAAGGGGCCTGCCAGGGCCGAAGCCTGCCGGGGGTGCGGGATTGTCCGAAAGGGTTACCGCTACCCCGGAACATAAAGGGCTAAGGAAGGAACACGGATGGGTTTTAGTTAGTAAGAGTCTGACACTCCCTTCGCTCCACCCAGAGCGGGAGGGGTCATTTGATGATTTCCCATCCATAAAAAAAAAAGAGGTCTAACCGGATGCAGCTGGATATCAGCAAATCTATTCACCTTGAAAACTTAGTTGAAGTGAACTATCAATAGTGTCATCCCTAGCATCGGTGGAATACCAGCTCATTTCACCGAAGTCTTCACGGTGAGATTTTTACAGAATAGATCGGATGTACTATCATCATCATCAGCCTATAGCAGTCCATTGCTGGACATAGGCCTCTCCTATTGCAAGCCATTCAACTCCATTTTCGGCGTCTGCCTATCTGACCTTCAAAACCACACGCGATTCCTCTTGGTTGTCAGACTTTTTAACTTCTGGCTACCCGTAAAGACACACATTACGCCATAGAAATTATATTTATGCATTACACACATTTATACGACATAAATATCGAACATTACAACAGTGGGTAAGTTACAACATAGTGTTTATTAACTGCATTAGGTAATTATTAACTGCATTAATTATTAACTGCGTTAATTAGCAAATATGTCGAGTTCGTTGCCTTCTAGTTAGTCTTGCAAGTCAAAAAAATGTTCTAGTATTATATTAGTAATCTAGAATCTTGACATAACACTTGTTGTGGTGCTTTATCTGTGTACTCTACTTTATATTACCTAAGTAAAGTCAGCGAAATTCATTAATTTCGTAACTTGCTTAAATTGGTAGGTTCTGTTTATACTTAAAATCACAACTAACATATTGAAATGGTGTAGGTAGCCATTTCAAACTGTGGCAAATTGACGTTCAAATGAAATTCTATTAGGTATCTATCAACCAGTGACGGGGTCCGCATGGATTCATGCGGGCCAACACCTGGCCGGGGGAGCGTGATGAAATGCGCAAGCACTCCAACACCCCGGCTAAAGGTAGCAGCAGGACACCGTGTGGTTTTAGTCAGTAAAGTCTGACAGACCCCTCCACCCACCCCAGGGTGGTGGACATCCACGAGGATTTCCACACGATAAAAAAAAGGTATCTGTCAACCAAATTGGATTTAGTTTATTTTTGTTTTTATTAATTAGATTTTTTTATTTCGCACGTTTTCTCTGAACACATGTTAGGCTGGTTTTATAGTCACGCCGCTAGACGCGCCGTTGGGCAGCGCGCTGTTGAACAGCGCGCGTTCGCGTTCACCGAACGGCGCTGCTCAAGCGCGCGAATTTGAAACGCTACTACTACCCCAATACATATCCGAGCGCGCGCGCTCCGACGGCGCTGCTGAAACGCGTCACTATAAAATCAGCCTAACTGTCAGAATTTTCGGCAACGGTGCCATTGCCATAGAGAAAAAAATTATATAAAAATTGACGTAGGACAAAGAAACTATTAGCACAGCTATTAGTCACGTTTCATACAAAGTTGGGCCTAAAACCCAAAGTCGCCATTTTAAGGCAGCTGCTTTTTAGGGTAGTAATTACTTTTGAAAAAAACCCGATTTTAGAATTAAATATGCAATGAAATAGTTATAGGATCACTCGTAGAGGGTTGTTATCATAGTAGGTAACACTTGTTCAAGGTCACCTTTCACTTATTTTCGCCAATCGGTAGTTTTATTAAAATGTAGGTATTGTATATGTAACTAGATTGACTTCCTCGACCAGGGTAATACATTTTTTTTCCCGAGCAATATGTATATTTTCGGCCCAATATGGTCGCATGATCAGCTTTGATAAACAAGTTATATCCCTGACTGTATTTATGTAATATTTATTAACTAGTTTAGTTTGATTATGGTATCTTGTAGATATAATTTAATGATACAAGCGTCTGCAGAATGTGTGCTAAAGTATAATGTTGATTTATTGCAATATCTACCTTAGTAGGTATGCCAATAAACGAGCTGAATGAAGAACCTTACTCCTATTATTGTTATGAAATTCAGGCAGTTACTTAATGATGAACGTCTTCTTGTTAGCTTTTAATGAGATTCAAAACTCTGGGGCACATTTGTCACACCTCGGCTGAATGAAAATTATGATGACCCATGCGTCGATTTAGGAATACATCGCCTATGCGGGAAATAACTAACGATGTACCTACTACGCTTAGGAATCATTTGGAAGCTTCATCTTTGTGACTGACTGATCCCTTGTCAATTGAAAAGTGTCTGTAATAATTGAAATAAATGGTTTGAGTTTCATTTATCCTCAAATCAAGAAAGGCTACAGGTAAGTATCACATATATACCTACTGTGATAATGATTATGATAATATCACCACGTAAGATCGACTTCCAAAAGCCGATAACGAAGAAGTGATTGTGATAGCCAGCTTAACGGTGTGGGCAGAAAGCCAGGCAGGTTGTGCCAATATAAATAAGTTGGCACCATTTATTACGATTCGAGGAAAGTGACGAGCCTGGGAAAGGGAAATAGCAAAGTTTGTTATAGGTAGGCATATCTACCTATTCTGAGAGTAAAAAAAAAACAGTGGCACTCCGGGAGTGCCACAGAAGTGAAAACTTGAACAATTAGGTGTGTATTTTTTTAATCGTCATATAAAAAAAAAACACATACGGAATACTTTGCCATCACTCAAAGGAGTGATGGCAAATCACTAAAGATGACGGTGATGCGGTGGTGGCGGAATGGTGGTGATGGATTTTTTTATATGACTATTCAAAAAATACACACGTAATGGTTGTCAGTACATATCGGAAATACATTAAAACCGAGTGCATCCCGAGAACAGCCAAAAACACATCCGAATGTAGCGCGGTGTCGGTAACAGTTTCGCGAGTTCAATGGTTTTCCCGTCTCAAAAAATGCCCAACGCGCCTTAAGAAGTTTTCACTTCAAAAATAATTACCTACTTGTGTATCGAGAATGACTTCTGAGTAATAAACCTCTGACACCCAAGCTAAGATTATCTAAACTTGGTTATGGTCATGAAGGAAATTACTATATCCAGTTATAATAAGTACATATATCTCAATTAATATATTATGATAAACAGCTAACAATTAACTAGATTACTACAGACACAACTGACAATGTTACATTACCTACCTACACTACTACAATGTATAGCAGACGCCTAGAAAAAGTAAACAGTTTGAGCTCACGTGAAACAGTGCAGTCCAAAAAACTGAAGGCGGCAGCATTAACGGTTTTTTAATATTATTTGCACCTTTTTATTCCTACTGTGTAAAGTTTCACTGATGATAAATACATACAATAAATATATACATACAATATAAACCGTAAATAGTAAAATAACATAGATAAAAAATAAAACGGAAAAAAATAACACGTGGTTTTATCAAGCAGTTAAAAAAAAAAATAACAAAAGAGGTTCTCTGTAAGATGCAGCGGTAAATAATATGCTTGTTAAATAACATTAATATGTTACGCAAATATTCACACTTAATCGATTTCCCTCTCTTATTAAGATTACTGTAAACCAGTAAGCAGACGTACAATGTTTACGGTAATGCTTAGTTAATTTTTGATTGATAAAGAATCGCTTATTACCAGTTATTATCTAATGTTTTATTTACCCGAGAGGTATTGTCTTGATAATTTCGATGAATTTATATTTTTTTACATGGGGGCTGTAAAAACCAAGGTACTTACCTTCAGTTTTTTTTTAATACGTGCCTACCTACTCACCTAGAATTGTAAAATGAGTTAATAACTAAGTAGGCGCTTTCGCACCAATAATTTAGCAAACACAATTTTAGTTGGTTAGGTAGGTACTGCCCAATTAAAAGAAAAACAAATTCTGCCTGGTTCTTACATCATCTTATCGCCATGAGTGAAACGGAACGCAAGCAGAAATCGGCGCGAAACCCTCCTACGCGGGCCTTTCAAAAATCGTCACATTCGCGAGTTACGTTCCATACCGCGACCGGCCGTGCACCTTTCGCCGCACGCCGTAAACACTGATTAAAAAAAAACATTTTGAATTTCGAACGAAGACACAAGCTCGCATTTAAATTATATATTTTTTCAAAGCGAGATTTTTGGCCGCTGTTACAATTAAATATTTTTGTTTATTTTAATTGGAAAGAAATAAGTGTTTGTGCAAAAATGGTTCGCAAAATCGGTGGACTCCTGTGTTGCCTCTGCGTTTTCGGTATTTCATTGAGTGATAGCGCTATATCAGCTGAAACCGTAAGTAACTACTCAAAAATAATTTAAATATAATATAATTTGTAAGACCCTTGCACTCAATGGTCAATATTGGTGAATGTTTGACGTCCATTGACAGCTTAGTAAAGATTTAATTCGTTGTTCTATCAATCAATCAATGACAGTCTAATGTAACTTCGTAAATTAAATAGCTTATAGTGTGAGTACGAGACTTTACAATTATTGATTGCCAGTAATTAAACTACTTAATTATAAATAATGCAGGAAATTGGTTTAATAATTGCGTTGAAATTGGATTTACGCATAGCAATTTACTTATTTACGAGTATACTTTCGATTGAACGCATTTTACTGTTAACTGTTGCATTAACATCTTGATGCTTGTTGAAATAGTTAATAGGTACCTAAGGTTGCCTACTCAAATTCATATAGTAAAAGTATGTCCTGATTATTTTTTATGACAAGTCGAAGGTGGTTCAATTCAATTAGTCAGTAAAAACGTCTTAAGCTTTTAGTGTACTTACAGTTAAATATTTGGAATTAGAATTTTAAATCAATGTGGTGTGTTACAGCTGAATAGAAAAAATGTCAACTAACTTTTGGAGGCCACTGTATGTATAATAATAATTAAATAAATACTTGATTAGTTTCGCATTGGCGCTAAACACACTATCTAAAGCACTCTACATGGAGACTTAGAAAAAAATAAAGGTCAATCAAATACAAGGGAAAAAATGTGTTGGAATTAAATTAAAGTAGGTACCTATATATATAAATACTTAATATTATGTTGTGGCTCGTAGATAATAATAGTGTCCACAAGTATGACAAGCTACATTCAATACTCAAGGCCGGACTAGCAACTAGAGCAGCTTTATATGTGCCAAACTAAGGTCATACCAGTTATAATAAGTATAAGTAACTTATTTTCATGAAACATGATTTATTATTGGGAATCAGAGGGGCAATTCTCGTAATTTTAAGAACGTTCACAGTCTGATCTCAGTCTCAATCTGTCAAAAAAACCTTGAATTTTTCTACATTTTGACAAGTTTTTGACATTTGTTTGTCGCCGAGATGAGACCGCAACTAGATTTTGAACGTTTTAAATTACGAGAATTGGCCTTCAGATTAAAACCTTATTATTATTTTTTTGTTATGTAATTAAAATAACTACGGATTTATAAAAAGCTCATTTTAAAATTAGAATATAATTTTAGAGTTTTTTTGAGTTTTCATTGACATCGGTCAATGAAAACTCAAACTCCTAAAATGATGTTCTAATTTTTTTTAAAGTAGTAGGTAATCGTACCTAATACTTTTTTTAATCATAATGAGGCGTCACAGCTGAAGTGTGAATATACAAACTAACTTTTAGAGGGCACTGCATTTACAATAATTTAATAATAGGTACAATGAAACAGGTTTGCACCTGAAAACTATAAGATTGACTTTCCGACAAGACATCGTATCTTGTTCATAGATTAAAGGGCGTTTTAAACATGGCAATTGTGCAGAACGAACCAGTGAATCATACACGATACATATTCAAAGATACACTAGTATATACTAGATAGGTAAAACGTACCTAGCATAAACCTTGAATGGGCTATGCCTGATTAGTTTTACAACTAACCTTAGACACAATGTTTACTCGAGAAATCAGATTCTTGAGATTAGCCCTATCGATTGGTGGCAATATATAGATATGTTTTTTCTTTTTTACATCTTACAACGATAAGTCCGCCTAAGATGATATGGACACATAGATAGATAAATGGTATGGATACATTAAAAGACGCAATGAAGATCATGTGGTACAGATTGCATTAAATCTGCCAGAATAAAAGAGAGGCAGAGGCCGCCTGCCATTGAACTGGTGGTCAAATATAAAATGAGACCTCAAGAAAGCCCAATTGCCTGAATTGACAACCCAAGACAGAACACCTTGGCGTAGGACAGTGAGGAGACTCGACCCCAGGGACAAAAGAGGAAGAAGATATCCTCGATATGAAAGCAAACATCAAACCCATACGTAATCTGCATTTGCGATTTATTTGCCAAAAATGTAAACAAATATGAGTTTATGGAAAAGTAACTTTAAATACTACACAGTAAAGTTCAGTTTACGCTACAACTTCAAACATTTTTATAACTTTTTCAATAGGGCTAGTCACTCTGAAATTAACTTAAAAAACATTACAATAAAGTTGATATTTGTTTAACTTGAAATAATATTAATTTGAAACATAAGTTTGAATTGACTTTACATAAACTCACACCAAATTTCCAATCGGGGATAGGCAGTTACTACAGAACATCACTTGCTACCGTCCTTGCATACCTACCTATTCCTTTTGCTTCGTCCACAAAATTACACCACACCGCAGTCGATATTTTTTCAATTCACTCAAGCAAGACCCTAAGATGAATTCTGTTTTCTTGGAGATTAGAGATGTATTCAAATGTATTACTTACCCAACATTGAATCATAAATTCAAATAACACAAATTATGCAAATAAATTCAAAGACCCGTTTAATTAACAATGAAACTGAAGGAAACAGCGCAAATGCAACTTGTATGCAAACGTTTACCAATAGCAGGTGTCGTCAACAATTGGTGCGTGCAAATGAAACAAGGTGAAAGTGCTCAGTCAATGCACTCAAAATGTTATGGCATATGCTAATTATGGAGCTGCCATTCTAAAAGCAACGCAATTAGAAATGTAGGTAATGAGTAAGGAAGGTAATATTCCAAAGAAACAATAGATATTGTTATAGATACGAAAGTAATGGCATTTGATATGCTTTCACGTTGAAACGGATTAACCGGTTTAGATAATTTTTGTAATGGTTGTATTTTGACTTTCTTGCCTGCGGTGGGTTAGTAAAAACGTTTCAGTAATTTAACAAAAATTAATATAAATGTACCTAATCTTTCTGAAAACAATGAAATTGCTTTTTACATACCTACGTTCGGTGCATAAACAGTAAAAATAATAAATAAATGTCTGCTTTTATTGTGTGGTTAGTTTTATTTGTTAACAAAACAATCTTTGTTATTAGGTTTACGAAATTATGCAGGCAGGTTCTTGGTACGATAAACTTCAACTGCATTTCGTCAAGCTAATAAAAGTTGAATTTAGACCGTAGTGATTATAATCCTACCAATAAAGTTATATTGGCATGTGATTTCGTATAAGAATAAGACCCTTCACTTCCCGTAAATGTCGTAAGAATGCAGCATGCTAGCAGCGCCCCGCGGATCCCGTGGGAATATCGGGACAAAAAATATCCGTGTTATTATTACTGTAAAGTTTTATCAAAATCTGTTCAGTGGTTTTTGCGTGAAAGAGTATAAAATATCCATCCATCCATCTTCACAAAGTTTCGCGTTTATAATATTAGTAGGAAGTAGAATGATGAGTTAATCTGGTAGTATGGACCCCAACATATAAGCATTGGTAGAAGAGATATATTATTATCCAATATGCAATGAATTTACTTATAATAACTTGATCACAGGTGTACACACTTCTCGGAGCTTACTCTATAAACAGATTGAGAGATTTCCCTTTAAAAAGTTGGACTTACGATTACATAATGATGTTGCTCCACTGCCGGCTGTGGCCTCCCTATTACCGTGGTAAATGGTAATCTGCAGTAACCGAGCGACAAATCAATTACTTTACACCACAACCTAGGTAACTTGTTTCAGAAGATTACTACATTAAGATGCGCAAGTGTTTGATACAATCGATAAAAACTACTTAATTCAGCACAAGCATCCATTAAAAGTAACATTTTTTTGTATAAAAAAAACTGGGACTGCGAAATTTTGGGCTTTACAAAATATTTGACAAATTATATGAAAATGGTTAGTCAGAAAAACTTGACTATTACGTTACGTAAATTCTTAATGTCTGCGTTAGGAGGTCTGTAATAGAGCTTTTTAATTAACATATCCACGTAGGTACGTAACTTAGTCATCCCCTTTTTATAACTTCTGGTTCTGTTTACTTTGCGATGATACGTAATAAACCATAATACATTATCTGGCGACGACCAAAGGTTTGACATCTCTGACGTAACAATACGACTGTCAATTGAATGTAATGTCATTTTATTTCCATTAATAATAATTTCCAGGTTATTATTAACGTATTTTAATAAAGGAAACGTTTGTATGATTGTGGTTCTTGATGTAAATGTCTTCTAGTAAGGTCTTGCTTAGAACTGTTCGGACAGACCTCTCTAAGCATTGATGTCTTCGTGTATTATATCAGCTAAATAAATAATTTTAAATATAACTATCCTTTTTAGCTTTATATGTAAAACCAAAAATGGTGCATGTGGTATTAGTCTGTAAGTACCTAATTGTTGCACTTACATACGTAAATTTATGTTTTGTGTAAACAATTGTTGGATAACCATAATACCATTTTATCATAATAACATACGTAATATGTGTTTAGTCTAAACAATTGTTGGCTAGCCAAAATACCATTCTATTATAATGATTTATTATTCTCATTCTACCATAATATCATTGATCAGCAAAGGAGTAATTTGTTTTGATTTTTCTTATAAACGTTACTACTATGATGGGACACGAAGCTACTATTATTACTACTATTTATTCTGTGACGAAGCATCGAGGATACGCTCTGTCTCCTCTCTCTTAGTTAAAACCATCTAAGAAATAGTTCATCTAGAAACACCTTATGATTGATTTAATAATTTCACCAATCACCATGAAACATAAAATTAATTTTGTTCACGTAAAAGCTAGATTTTAATGGCTTAACGGTGTTTTAGTCAGTTTTTATTATTATTAAGAATTCCATTCGTAATAATTGGAAGACAGGTTGCAGGATATTTATTGAAATTGGTATACTTATTCAGGTCTGTATAAAGTGCAGCAGCATCTGACGGGCAATTCCCGTCATTTAAAAACGTTCACAGTGATCTCAGCAGTCTCAATTTGTCAAAAATAACTCTAGTTACATTGATTTTCGCTGAGATGAGTTTGCGAGTAGATTTTGAACGTTTTTAATTACGAGAATAGGTCTTCAGATTGAAATAGTACCCCAATTCAAATCTATACATTCAAAAGTCTTTAAAATTACATATTTGATAATAGGGAGGCACACAAAACAATAAAATTCATACTATTATAGCCATAAGTATAGGACAGAAAGTAAAGATTGAAAGACTGACAGAAAGTGCTGGGCCTAATAAGTACATGCTACACCTCAGACCGGCACGGATTGGCCAGACATCCTCAGCCTACAGCAGTCCACTGCTGAACATAGGAATCTCCAATTGCACGCCATCTGTGGCTACAGATTCAATTATAACTGTAACTATCTCATAATTACAAAGGGCTAGGTCAATAGGTCAGACAATAAATCTGCTTCCAAATATGCGATCAGTAGGTTCACCTATCGATCACCTTCAAACAAATCAAGACAAGTAAGGTCATCAATATCCAGGGCCAATCAGCCGTCACTCCTCATGATAGCAATAAATGGTGACGACTATAAAATAATGTAGGTAAGTAGTATGAATCGAAATCTAGGCAATGATGTTACGGACGATATTGTGGACATCACCGCCATGGCGCCATGTTCTTGTTGTTAAATCTTTACTTGTGATCATCGCAGTTGTCTTGTATGTCTTTTCCTTTCACTCATTACCTATCAACCGTCATCTCGGTGTTTATTTCATCTCCTGCCATATGTTCTTTAATATAGTCCTTTCATTTGTTATGAGTTTTATTCATCATCTTATCAGCATTACATTCGCTTTTAAAACTGCTTGCGTGTTGCTATTTTTCTAATACTGGTAATGTTAATACCAAACCTAACATCGACTTTTATTCAAATACCGTTTATGAGTAATATAAGGTTTAAAACCATTGATATATATTTTATATATCAATGTTTAAAACTGTCTTGTGAGTCCGTCATTGCGGCCCACACAATGCCTTATAAAGCGAGCAGATAGTCTACTCAGCAAGGCCGCACCCACTCAGGCCGAGGTGACTGATTCACATACGCCTTTTGTTAGAGAATTTACACCAAAATGTTATCTTGAACATTGCTTGAGAATATTTGTAGAACTTAAAATTTGAATGAAGTAAACTGCATCCACTACATTCGTAAGATTTTAACCACACAAGTTTTGAGTATTAATGTAGATCGCTATAAGAGAAGGGGACGCCCAAAAATACGATGGATGGACTGTGTGAAAAATGATGCCTTAGTAATAGAAAGAAGTATGGAAAATGCACCGACTCCAAATAAATTGGAATAAGGGCAAGAGAATGATAATGAAGTCGACCCCATGCAGCAGTACCTATAGTAAAACATACTATTTCAAGTTAAACAAAAATATCATCTTTATTTCAATGAAAATTAAGTTGATTTCAGAGCGACTAGCACTTTTGAAAAAGTTATAAAAATGTTTGAAGTTGTTGCGTAAACTGAATTTTATTGTGTAGGAATTAATGTTATTATTCCATTAATTCATATTTGTTCACATTTTTGGCAAATACCTAAATCGCGAACGCAGGATAGGTAGGTAGTACCTACTTGAAATTGCATTGAAAACCATTTTTTCTTGTTTTACCTCCTGAACTTGTACAAAAGTTTGGTATGTCGCGTATATGTCGCCCATTTGTGTTGTCATGATCAAACTGAAACTATGTAGAAACGAAAAGCAAGCAGCAATTAGTTCTAAATTTGGCACTTGCTAACATAATGTTCAGTAAATTCAAATACAATCATGTTCAATCAACGAACCTTATTTCGCCTTGAACAAGCCAATAGAAGCAAATGATCTTACTTAATGCCGGACTATCGACCGTCACGGAAAATTTTGCAAGAGACAGTGTTGCGATCGTATAAGTTGCATAGTAAGTGCATAGCGATGAGCACAGCATACTTATTGTATTTCAAGTATCCTGTCCGTTTTGTGAAACTGAAAATACGTTGGTTTTGGTAGACGGCTTCGAAATTAAAGAACAAGAGGATGTCCAACCAGAAAGGAAAATAAAAGACATCCAACTAGAGGAGATTGATAAACGAGGATTTAAATATTTGTCAGGATGAAGACTGTGTAGTCAAGAAGTCGCTGTGTATTCTCCTAGGTACGGTAAACATGACAACAGCTACTACTATTCTTGGTTACCATACAATGACAAGACAACCAGTGTGGAACTAGAAAAGCAAATACTAATTTCTGATAAAGTTAATATATATTGTATACCTGATAATTTAATCATCATTATACCGGTAACTTTTGAGACAGACGCGGAATGTTAAGCACTTTATAATACCTTACCTTTATAATACCTTTAAAATATGCTTGTCGGGATGCAAGCTAAGATCGATTACAAAACTACAATTTAACGCTAACATAATAATTCATATCTTTTCTCAAACCAATAAAAACTTCTTCGATAATACCATTAGCATCAATGTTCCGCTTACATAAGTAGTCGTTCAGGCTGATGTTGCGCTTGCGCCGGCAATTGGTCTCAAGTTGAACCTATTGGCTAAGATCTAGAGTTCAGTCTCTTGCATCATGAGGCTGTATAGCTACACGAAGTTAGGCAATTAGGACGTATGGAGACACTAGATGCAAAATTATGCATGTTAAGCAGGGATGAAGTTAGAACTTTCTGCATAATACTTTCCACCAATATAGCGGACCACATGTATACCTTGAGTACATATGTAATTTGTGTCAGTGGTCTTAAAAAAACGAGAGAGAAACGTAAACGAATAACCGATTAAATAAGGACACTAGTAACGCAGCAGTAACCATTTTTTACATCTGTGTAGATCTACCAGTCTTTGAAAGTAGCCTCTGTATCAAATCAATCATGCAAATAGCATATATCAAGTTCATGTTTCTAGCTCGCGTGAAAGATAATTACACACTAATCGAGTTTCCCTCGATTCCTGGATTTGAATTAAAACTTTCCACTGCTTGCACATTATAGCAATTTTGCTAAATACACCCGTTATTTGATAGCATAAAACCTCTTGAAATGACAACTTTCTACCACCAGCCTATAAGGGCAGGCACTGATAGAACCAGTATCTAATCGTCAATGTCTTATGATTTCACATCGTCATGATTTCGCCTACATGCGTGTAGTGCCTTGAATATTGGTAGTACTGATGGTCACGTCATATTGAATATTATATTTTGATCCAGGTCAAGTTATTTGTTTAGCAGACGAAGTATAGTACCTAGATTTAAAGAGATCTTTTTCTTTTCGTATGTCATAAGGTTTGTATTTTAAAATATTATTTTTAAACCCCGACAAAAACAGAGAGGTGTTATAAGTTTTTAATTAGGTATTCATTAATGGCTATCTAACAAAGCTTTATCCATTGTTGGTTGAATTTTCGGAGGACGCCTTACATAACCGACCCAACCAACTCAGATTTTAATCAAATTCTTTGGAAACCATAGCCACATTTCTCACAAAATCTATTAAAGTTTTGACTAAGATCTGTATTCATTCATAACCGCGTTCACACGCTCACAAATCACAATGTTCTAAAGTTCACTATAAATAAGCAACGATATTATGTTCTATGCCATAAACATTGACTAATAGTTTAATGTCCTAGACCCCACTGAAAACTGCATTAATTATTATTATCATTATTTGTAACAATGTCGAAATATCTTATTTGCCTACTATATTATATTGTATTCTTTCACTTTGTGGGTTAGTAACTTTTAATGTTGCTATGTCATTTGGGAGCTTAGCTTACGAAAAGTTTTTTGCAATTAGTGACATTTCTTTCGAAATTACTGTAGGTAGTTATGGAGTTGTCGAGATGCTTTGGAAATATTTCATTATCTGATAGTATATACTTATGCCAAGGTCGAATGTGTTTGTATGCTTTGATTTCAAGTATTTTGGGCTAGACCGACAGAGGAACTTGGACTCGTATGTTTGCAGACCTACTTTTTACTTTTTCCTCCTGATCAGTTACCTAATTTCTTCTTTCTCAACTATTGCTGATTAGATTTTTATTGCACATCATTCTTCTCACCGTCCAGTTTTTTCTCTTGTTTTTTCTAAACGATGTGCTTCGCTTCATTCGCACTAAATATTTGTTTAGACTATTATACTTATTAGCTCAAGACTTGACGATTTAATACGTTAATTAAAAGCAAAGTAATGCCCGGTCAATGGCCGGCCAATTGGACCAATCATTCAAGTATTACTCCTATTGTTTAGGTAATCCGAATACGTATATCTATATAAAAAGGTATAGGTAAAGAAGGAGAGGAAAGAATGTGGCGGTAGCAATGCGGGCCAAGTTTTGGGTGCTATGATTATCGCATCGCTGTCAATAGGAAAAGTGCCCAAAAGACTGGCAAATTTGCCAATAGCAATGCTGATTCTTGGACTAATTGGTAATCCTAAATTATTTAATACAATAACTAACTTACTGCTCAGTAGCTAAGTTATAAGTAGCTAACTTTACGCATCGATAGTTAGTACTTAAGTGACATTGATAACTTACACAGTGTGACGAAGATTTTATATTTTATACTCACAAACCCGACACTGAAGATCACACTCTAATAATTTCTGAATGTCAAAGTAAATGCCACTTGAATTGTTTTATATGTTTGTATAAATAAATTCTTACAAGATCTTGTAACTCGGGTGACTAATATAACTGATTTCATTTCGGATACAAATTAAACAAAGTCAGTTTCGAATCCATACGATGAATTACCATCCTTTTGCTTTGGTTTGGGTCTTCACTTACCGGTTTTAATGTTACCTTTTAGTGCTAATGAACTTAGCAGTCATACTAAACATTACTTATACATTAGTTTACTTTTTAAAATTAATTTCTTCTGCCTGGCCCAATGTAACTCGGGTCGCCACCATTTAATTATGTATTTTTTTCTTCGATTCTGCCCGCCCCTGTCAACTGTCGCTTTAACGTTCATTCTCTTATACCTAAGTTATATGAATCTTCCCTCACGCAAAGTCTATGTGAATTGTTTTTGATTTTATGTATTTTATTATTATTATCTATTTAACTCTTACACACGCTGTCTATACTTGTGTTGTTTGTCTCTTTCTATACTTTCCTGTCGCAGGTATGCTATAAGAGATTTATTTAGAAATAAGCATCACCTTTGTACGTATTTTTCTGATCTTTTCTTCTTGTACATAAATGGTTGAATGAATAAACATTTACATATTCTGTCCAGCGCTCAATTAGTTACATTAAATTTCTGATAAGCAAAATGCCATACGATGCTAGTATTATATTATCTGTGACGATGGTTTAACCAATCTCTAGACAGTCGAAGTTGGGAAGAAATGGTTAGGCTCATGAAGCCTCATTCTCCCACGTCTAGTAAACATGTCCACCCACATAAAAGTCCTTGACACGCCACCGCTAAACAAACGGTCATTCAATATCCGATTAGTGTAATCTATTGTCTTTCGATTGTTAGAACAATAGGTAAAACTTTGTGGCACGAGTTTGACCATGTCTAATCTTCCGTATCTGTGCCAAAAAAATTTGGACATGATTTTTTCTAAATGGGCGAATTTGAACTCTACAATGCCAAAGTTAGAAGAAATTGCTTCAATAACATGAGGGGTTCGTGGCTAAGTAATAATAGCCGCACGGGTCGATCTGCAAGGTTAAGCAACGGTCCGTGGATGGGTGACCAACCATTGCATACCCGTCTGTGCCTCGGAAAGCACGTTAAGCCGTTGGTTCCGGCTGCCATTCATGCTTTGACAGTTATTACGGGTAGTCAGAAGGCCGACAGCCTGAAAACCAGTCTTACCAAGAGGTATTGTGTTGCCCGGTAACTGGGTTGTGGAGAGGTCCGATAGGTAGTCGCTTCATGTAAAAACAGGTATTCATCTGCATCCGGTTAGACTGGAAGCCGACTCCAACATAGTTGAGAAAAAGATACGCAGATGATGCTCTTAGATCGTAGATACTGAAACGATGCAATCTGGAGTTAAGCCTATGAACTTCCAATGCAAGAAGCAATTCGTACACCTACTTATGTCAACACAGTTCAAGGTCCAAGCCATATACTACTGTAGGGAAACCTGCGTTTTTTCTCGATTCACAAAACAAACTCTCCTGCTCATTAATTGATGCGTCAAACCTTATATGCCTCGTGCTTTCTACTAATGGAAATGTGAAAGTGTAACATAACAATTTGAAGAATTTCTTTGTTTCTCCTGTATACGTAGATGATCTTTACGCATAATAGTTCGTTTGATGGTTTTAATGCAATTAACTCCCGTTTTGTATGTAATCAGTCTTTTATAATTTTCTTTTTTTCTTGTTTATTTTGCCAATTAACTTAATTCTAAATTATGTGGCTATGAATAGAGAATAATAATACACACATTGACATTCGTCAAAATTATATTGATAATTTAGTCTGAAGTATCAAGCTTTTAGTTCAAATGTGTATTGAAAAATATCTATAAAAATAAATCAAACGTAACGACTATTCACATTTTCCATAACAATAACGTAGATATCCACATGACACTAGACTTTAGCGCGTGCATAGAAACAATAGAGGAGTGAAAATTTTCTACTACAATTGTACTGGCAAGTGAAAGTGCACAGTTCCCATGCGTAGGCGCAGTTTTCAACACAGACAACACTATAGTACTAACGCTTTGTTACTGCAAATGTTAATAACTTAATTTGTTGGGTTTATGTTGGAACAAATGTAACAGGTTGTAGAGTTTATGTCTGACATCTTTGGTTCATTTGTACGTGTGATGACATTTGCAGCATCCGCGTTCATAATGTTGTTCTAAATGTAATGTTCTGAGATGTAATAATACCTATTGGGTACTCTGTTCTATTTGTACCTCAAGATTAAAAGACCACGTTTCCTAGCTACTGTTTTTCGTTTGAAGAGACTTATCATCATAAAAATATTTTAGCAGCGGGGTAATTAAGTACGAAACACATTATTAGTAGCAATATGGCTTTCGTTTTAACAGTTCAACAACATTCATTGCTTTATTTACGTCGTTGAGCAGACAAATTTTTCGAACATTATGAAGCAATGGATTAGCAATATCCTTCAAAATCATAACATCATTTTATATCAATAGATATAATGTTACTCGTAATAATATAGTCCTGCGGGGTAATTGCGTAAAACACTATCAGTAGCAGTGACTTCCATTTTGACAGTTCAACAACATTCATTGCGTTATGTACGTTGTTGAGTAGGCAAATTTTTCGAACATTATGAAGCAATGGATTAGTAATATTCTTCAAAATGATTTAAATTGAGATTGATAATGAGTTACGCAATTAGGGTGCGGTTCAGAGATCAAACCCAAGTTAGTCTGAAAAAAAAAAGTTTATATCGTTTAAATATCTCGACAGTTTGAATTATTTTATTAATGTCCAATCACCGAAAGAGATCCAGTTTAAAAATACATGAGTTTACTGGCATTTTTAAAACAACATTGTAATCACTGACCTGATACAACTTGTTTATTAGAGGTCAGTGATTATAATGAAGACGTAACATTTAAAACAAAGAAACCGTTTATATTTGTTAATGACATTAATGTGACTTCTAGTTTTTGGATATATTAGAAACAAGAAGATAGTTGTTGCTACTTTAGCTTTTTTTAATTATAATTTCTCGACTCGGTCTATTTTCATTTTTTACTCTGGTTAGAGACAAACCCGCTCAGGACCAGGATATTATACTTACCAGGCAACAAAAAATTATGGAGCTTTTACTAGAAGTCATCCCATCAGAAAAAAGTTTATTTTTATTATAATATGTATGTAATCAAATGTTATAATGTTACTAAGAAAGAAGTTTGCATATTTTGTATTCTATTGTTTTTATTTGATTTTTTTATTTAATTTTAATTCTGTCTGTACACTTATTTTCTCTCTCAGTTGTGCTCTGAGTATTTACTTGTTTGTTTCTCTTTTTCTAGGAATCAAGGTGCCGAAACCCACCCACCGCACCGCAGAAGATAGAACGAGTCATAACTCTGTGCCAGGATGAAATTAAACTCTCCATACTTAGAGGTAAGACATTAATTAGGCTGTTTTATACTGCCTACAGGATATTACCTTATTCATCTAAACTAATATTATAAAAAGAAAAGATTTGATTTTGTGTATGCTTGTTTGTTACGCTGAACTTTGGCTCATTGGTAGATCAAGACTTGGATTAGGACATAGCATACTTTTTATCCCGATATTTCCATGGGATCGAGACTTTTGCGACCACGGTACGCAGCTAGTTATCATAAAAATAAAAACCCTATGAAAAACACACAAGAAAAACGCCTAAATGAAATAGGACGAGAAAAATTAATTGGAACGTTGAGTGTAATTACTTATTTTATTCTAAAACTCTCCAGCTACGTATGACAAATAAGATGAAATGAACAGTTTTGTTTCCTTAATTAAAATTTGATGACGTCTTGAAAAGGCTTGTTTCTCAATAATAAATAACCTCTGTAAAGAGACGAACACAAACTTAAATATTTCTAATAGGATCGGATTATCTTAGAATAATGTAGGATAATATTTGGAAAAAGACATGCAGATTTGGAATAGCCAGCAGGCAACAAAAATAACCTATATGATTGCTAGAGGAATTATCATCAATTTAAGTGTGTTCACAAATGATGATGCCTACATGCACGATTAATAAATTGAGGCCTTTGTTTATATTACAATTTACAATACAATATAGCAATCATGGTTATTACTTTTTTAGTACCTATCAAAAGATTTTTTCTCACAGTAATTGTAAGGAACCTTGTGTAAACTGCACTCGTAACAACATTTTTAAAGCCTTAACGTAATTCTAGTGAAGGGGACGATCGGTATTCGCAATACCAACATATAACTGAACAGGTATATACAGGTAAACCAGATAAGATATGCGCTTCGGTAATCTTCGTGTGTCCGAATTAGTACGAACTTCACGCCACAGAGGCGAAGCTTCTAAGTTATTTACTGCAGCCCTTTGTCGTAGTGCATCCTCGAATTGCACATTTGCATGAAGCTTTTTCCTTGTTGGGTTACCTACTCTGGTCGCAGCTTGTCATAATTATGTCATTCAAAATAAATGAAAATATTTTTGGAATTTTATAGAGTTGTTAATGTAGTCATGGTAATTTGTTACTTGCATGGTTGTAACACCTCTTTATTAGATCTTATAATCGCGCGTTCGTATTTTCGAAGATACACGATGTTTTCCGTAGCGCATACTCTTGCTGGGAGATCTGTAGGTCTCACCTTTGGTAGTTTGTTTTTAGTAAAAGGGACGTTATGTCGGCCTACTGTTAATATTTTATTTACGGAATACTACGGGATGCTTTTCACGAAAACTTGGAATAAAAATCAGAAAGGTTCTCATACCGACATATTAGTACATATTAATTGTACTTATTGATTTTGTCTTACCATTTGTAGCCGTTCATTTATTGGATTTTCGTGAAATTAAATAAGTTATCGAATAGAACCTACCTGTCAGTCGTTCAATAATGTTATGTATATTCTGTATCAATCAACAAAATGATATCTAAGACAATGTGTTTTTTTGAAGAATTATAGAAAGCTCTGTTTTAGCCAATTATCATGTCAAACATTCATAGTTCTTTAATACTAATAACAATTTATCAATAAATCATGCTTCCTTTACGTTCAAGCTTTTTTGTGTCGCAGCTAGTCAGCTAGTATCAAAACTCGATCAGTCGCGGTCACGGGTTGTCAAGGTCGGCGCATGCGCAGTGAAAGTAAACGCTCACCATACGTAACGAGACGAACCGACACACGGTTCTACATTTATATACGATCTGTTACGTATTTACATTAGTATTTATCAGATCTCATCTTACCTATAAATATATAAGTAAACAAAGATAATTCCTTTATTTATTTATTTATTGATTTAGGTTCTCCAACAAAAGATACACAATATATGACACTTAAATAAAGGGCAACATCAGGCATTTTAAGTAGGTGAACTACTTCACTTATAGGAGATCACAGCATGCACAATAAAATTAACAACTTAGTTAACAAAGTTAAAACATTTGGAAAATTTAACTTGACCGTCTCTAGATTTCATAATGAAGGTCAGTTTATTAAAAAAAAACTTTTTAATTGGATCCGTTTTTAGTCTCCTGAAAATCGTCATATTTACAAGTCTATCCCATTCAAAATACAATGATGAAATCCCGCAACAACAGTTTTTGAATCAATTCCTAGAAGAATTAAGACCTTCCTCTAGTCGGGCTTTTAGAATAACATGTAACACAACAATCTACCAATAATAATTTAGATCACGCACATATTCGGAGATGCAACAAAACAGAAAGACGAATGTTTAAAAAGAACTTTCTAGTTCCATGCTCTGTTCAATATTTGAATGCTCTTTTGTGCAAGTACGCTTGCCGACTGCTAATGATTTCGTTCAATTAGTTCTTACAGCTGATATTGCTAGTCGTTCATTGCATTGTTGTGTGACCTCGGTTTTAGAGTTCCAGTATCTGCATTTAAGTCGTTTGTTACTTTAGTGGGCTAGAAAGGAGCACTAAAGGCGGTTCCAAAATCTTTCTTGGACTTTCGGAATAAAAGGTTTGGCTTTTTAAAGCTTAGTCTAAAAATAAGCTGCGTTTCTATTCTGCGTTGTTCAAATGTTTCAGATAAAGATACTATCCCAAATATGTAGATATAACATTCATAAAATTAATTCAAATATACAGTGACAGACAACGCAAAGCCTAAACCGATGGGTCAAGAACACTGACCTCTATTAATTAAACATAATTATAATATAGGTCAGTGGTCAAATGAAAATTTTACAAATGGGTCCTTTTAGTCCGTTACGTATAAGATTGATTATTGATTGCAGAACTAATATTAATTTACTAAAACGACACACTAATTTTAGAGTTATGGATGATCTACATTTTAATGAACTAATACATCAAATTAACATTTAACACAAAATACATTAAATAGAATTCTTACACAAGTGACCTTATATGAAATTATCTGATACGTTCTAAAGGTTATTTCAAGATCGAATTATAATGCGTGTACCTACAAGGAACTGTTTCACTGAAAGCCTTGATATTTATCTCTGTACTATATTATTATTTTATTATGAAAATGCTTTTGGTTATCTACCTAAAATACTAGATATGCTACTTCCTATATAACTCATACAAAAACTGAAGATTTTTAGCTTATTCTGTAATTTAAATGTTGAAAAATCCGCGGAAACTGTCTTGTAGGATTGTTATATCCATCTCATTTCGGAAGTATTTAACCAAACAGGGCCTTAGAAGAAACGTTTCTAAAGAAATTAATCGTAGCATAAAAGATTTATGAATCAATAACAATCGCATTGCTATTGTAATTGCTTTAATTAACACTATCAATAACATTTTGTCTTCATAGATCATTTTGCGTGACAAGCTTCAGCTTTCTACATTTCCTGTTTTAATACTCTATCACTTATCGCGACATTGCTCACTACACCTAATCTTTGCCCAAATTCATCGCAGCTAGCTTCAATCGTATCAAAATGCTTTTGAATTTCAATATTTATGTAGAAATTCTCATAGGCTTAAAATGATAAAAGTTAGTAAGCTGATTTACTTCATTTTCTTAAGGAGCTTGAGACCTTTAGGAACCAATTCCGTAATGCATCCTCACCTTCAATAATAAAGCCTAATTATATCACCGGAAAAAAATTCCCATACCATTGTTTTAGATAAACTAAGTAAAACAGGGCTAACACCCAACATAAATGAGGTTAACTCGCTATAACGGTAGATGGTTGAAATCTGTAAGCCCTACATACGTGAACTGTCCTCGATGCATATTGACAAGCAATACAAAAACGTATGAGAAGTTAGTTTCTATAGTGATGTGGAAAAATGTTGAAAATGATGTAAATAGTGCTATGGCGAAAGAGCCTTCTAAGGTTGAGATTACAGATGGTACAAGAATTTCCCAATTCTTGTACCATCTGTAATCTCAACCTTACCTTAAAATGTTTGTTCTTCAATTTTCAATTATGCAAACATTGGTATGCCGTAGAGAAACAGAGTATAGTGTTAAGTTTGATTATAATCAGAGGGTAAGTAGTATATATTTATTTATTTAGGATCTCCAACAAAAGATTTAAACGCAATACATATAATATGTACGTATATAAAAGGAGAAATTGAATCACTGATTTTAATGGGCAACATCAGGTATTAAGTGCACTCCTTCGCTTTTAGGATCTCCTAAAAGCAAAGGGGTTATTATTGTGTATGTTAAGATCTCTTAACATACACAATAAAATTAACAATATAGCTAACAAAGTAAAAAAAGTAAAAATAGTTTAAAATGTTTAAAGAGAGATTGAAACAATTTTATTAATATTTGGAAATTGTTAGTGCTACGATTAGATAAGCTTCTAAAAGCAAAAGCATAGTATACAAAGGGTAATGTCCATTGTCCACTATATGATGCTAGTGTCATTATTAGCATTATAATAAAATACCGTGTTCCAACCGATATCATTACAACAATAGGAATGTCCGCCATGGTGTTAACGCAATGTCCTGTTTTGTGTAACTTTTTTAAACATCTACCTACATTGCTCACGCAATTATCGTTTAGGTTATTGACATCCATTTACCTACTCGTACATAGTTATATTATAAAGAGGTAAAATATGTTTTTATGTAGGGACTAATCTTCGGAACGAATCCGAAAATTCTTTCACCAATGGGAAGCTACAATAATGCAGACTGTCATAGGATATATTTTATGTAAAAATAAGACATTTCACACGGTTGAAGTCGCGGGTAGAAGCTAGTGTTTATATTAGGCGAGCATCCTAAACATGCGTTTATTCCAAAACCACAAGAAGTGCTATATTTTAACCACAGTTACTTATACGCAATCATTTTTAACGATAAGGAAAACGTTAAAAAACTTCACGGAAACATCAAATCCCACTAACCATATCCTAATTAAATGGAATCTTTAAAAATTCTGCGGCACGTCACCAGTAACTAATAAGGAAGGTTGAAACTCGTAACAGTAAAACTGAGATCATTTTCTGACTCATGTGTCCTTTCTGAACAAAATTAGCCATGCTTTGCAAATAAACGCTAGTTTTATGACATATTGTCTGCATACGACGGCGTTGAAAATCACCTGAACTAATATTAAGAGGTTTTTGAGATGAATTGTTCAAGAACATACATTTTAAGTAGGTAGAGGTAATTAAGTCATGCTCATAAGAAAACAATATGCCTTAATAAACTTTAACCATGAATTTAGACCTCCTAGCGTAGAGATATTTCACCAGTCATCTGCTGTTTCATAGAAAAGTACAATACCTACGAGGTCAAAATACGTAGGGCACTAGATAAGTTTTGAGATATCGTTAAACTATCGAAAGTATATGCGTCAAATTGTCACCGATAATAGTGCCTCTAATTAGTAGTCAGTATCAAATAAAAAATATCTTTAGCTACCCGCAAATTTTTTTTGTGAATTTTTCTTTGCTTCAAGATGTCAGAGTTAACGCGTCGTGATTTTCGTGAAATTATGCTCTATAATTTCAAGCGGGGTTTGAGTGCTGATGACTGTATCAGTGAAATAAAATTCGTGTTTCGTGAGAAAGCTCCATCCCGTAGCTCAGTGTATCGGTGGTATAAACAGTTCCAAAGAAGAGATTTTAATCTGTCAGACGATTCTTGTTCAGGAAGGCCTGTCGAAACAGTGACTTAAGAAAATGTAGCAGCCGTTAAGGAACTAATTGAGCTAGATCGAGACGTAACATACAAGCAGATAGAGGAACTCTTGAAGATTAGTGCACCATCAGTTCACACTATTTTACATGACCATCTTCAAGTTAGCAAAATTTGCACGTTGTGGGTACCTCACCTTTTGACAGCGACCCAATGGAATGCCGTAAGAAATGGTGTAAAAAAATGCTTGCTATGCTCGATGGTGGAAAATCTCCTTATGTTAATTCTATAGTAACAGGTGAAGAATCATGGCTGTATTACTATGACGTCAAATCTAAATCAAAAAATAAAATATGGATTTTTGAAGATGAGGAACAGCCCACCGTCGTTACACAGTCTCGATCCATGAAAAAGAAAATGGTCGTTGTTTTTTTTGGCAGAAGGGGTATAATTAAAAGAATATGTCTTGATGAACAGAAGACTGTAACGGCGAAATGGTACACAGAGGTTTGTGTACCTCAATTGATCGAGTCTCTCAAAAATCTGCGACCAAACTCACGCCTTGACACTTGGCGGCTCTATCATGACAACGCACCAACACATCGCGCTCAACTCACTCAAGATATTTTGAGCCGCACTGGACTAATTCTGCTTGAGCATCCTCCCTACAGTCCTGATCTCGCACCCTGCGACTTCGGACTCTTCCCAATGATAAAGGATAAACTGAAAGGTCAACGGTTTCCCCGTGATAACCAACTAATTCAAGCTTGGGACTTGGCGTGTGAGGAAGTCTCTGAAGAAGTGTGGAAGAAAATTTTTGATGATTGATTTCGACGCATGGAAAAGTGTATTGCAGCCGACGGAAATTATTTTGAAAAACTCTAAAATTTAGATATGAAATCTCAAAACTTATCTAGTGCCCTACGTATATGGAACAGCTATTTGTTTTTTAAATAACCGACGAGGTATTTTCAATGCATGGTTTAGAATCGAGTACTTACTTAATCCATGGCAACAGTCTACGCGTCGATGTCCCTGCAACCCTGTATATATAAATACTGATACAGAACGTGACAGTTCATTTCCTTAGTGTTGTATAAAGATATATATTATGCTTAATTTTATCGTAACAGAGTGGTAGCAAATCATTGTTTGCATAAGATTTTAATCGAATAGGTACTTGTCAGTGGTCGGAAATCACTAACCTACCGACATTTTAATTTTGGATCGATTCTGAAAAAGTTTTGTTACTCAACAAAATACATGTTATCTACTTATTTAAATGTATAAATTATGTATAGCTATGCTCGAAATTAATTATATTTCAATACCGCAATGAATATTCAATACATACGAAACTAACTATAATGTCACAACTTTTCGTGAACTGATTCTGAGGTCAAATACAAGTACAACATCGCACGCATGACGATTGACTACCATATATAGTGCGATGGTCATCCGGTCACCTCTTACGGCACACCAGACATGTTCGCATTACTCCGCTTTATTTCGCGTGATTAGCGCGTAATTAACTTGTGTAATACACCCTTAATATTGTGTTATTAACATTTACCAAAAGTCCCGGTCAGTTTTTGAAAAAAGAATGCCGTAACAGAATTTAAACGGCTTTTTCTTTTTCTTAATTTGTGCTGTGATTACTATGTAACGTAACAATAATTTTGTATGAGGAAAACGTTTATTTTAACGTTTTTTCTTTATTTCCTGCTACTAAATCTTAAGTGACATTCTAGGCATAGCTTTTGGAGAAACTATTTTAAATATTTGCATAAACGAAAAAAAAAAAAATTAAATATTTGATATACATGCAGACATTTTATAACATAATATTATGCTTGACCTTCGTCTACTTACATATAATTAATTGTAATATTATGTACGTTCATTTATCTGTATTTGCTCACGATTTTCGGAGACGGAATTTCTGTTCAGCCTTCGTATAGTTTATTTACTAAAAGCCTCGTACATCAATCACTACTATAGGTACACGATATTTAGGTATCAGCTTAGTCAAAAAAAAAAACGGTACTGGATATGCTGACTTAAAATAATATAATGAACACAAATCTTAATCTTACCTAAATTGATAGGTAAAGGATTAAAAACAAGGCACATAATAATTATGATAAAAGAACATGTTTCATTCTACATTTCCGTCAAAATTAAAGGATAATGTCCAGTTTTGTTGGGAACGAATAGTTTTCTTTTTTTGAAGATGATTTTATTTTTTAAGGAAGAACTGTAAATATTTGTGTCTATACCGACTAAAACAATCTCCAATTACATCTACAAAACCATTTCGCAACGTAAAGATCCTTTGATAACTCAACTTAGTACCTAACTGACCCATAAACAAACAACATTCTAAACCGTCGGTATGTGTGAGCAATTGACCCATATAGTTCCGTTGCGTCATGTTGCATAAACCGTAGTCGCAGTTGCAGGTTGCTGCACCGCAGGACATGCGATGTGCACTCGACTGTACCTGAGTTGTGCGTTTGCGAAAGTGTGCAATTGCTGTGTATAGACAGCTGTGTTAATTGGGTTCCCCTCACGATTAACAGGGGTAACTGATTAGTGCAATTGTTTCTACGCGTCGCGTACCTGTGTATTAGGTTGATGCAATTTGTAATGGCGTAAGCTGCGGTAATTGGGTGTTACCCCTCAAGTATTAGTTGCTAAAAGTGGGTAACTGTTTAGTGCAATAATTTATAATATGATAGCACAAGCCGTGTGCCCGGTGGGATTTTCCATCGGCAAAAATTACGAACTTCTATACAAACTTTCATCTCCTATTTAACCATTTAACGGGGTTAATTTTCAAAAACCCTTACCCCCCTTATTCATAATCCTATTTTATCTCTATTTTAGCTAAAATAGGTTTATAGAACGTTTGTCTTTATCTGTCACGTTGTCATTTCTGTGTGTAAGAAAGATACAAACCCCATTTTAACTAAAATAGGTTTGATAAGTTTTATGAATAAGGGGGATACACTAAAAGTTCGCGCACATTATGTCGGGCCGCAGCGGGACGAAGCGGGCCGCAGCAGGTTGCAAATCATTAAGAACTAGGCGCCGGGCCCGCTCCGCCCCGGCATAGTGTGCGATAGTTCATATAAAATACATACGAGCGATTTGAGCGGATTTTTGCGACCCAACCCGCTGCGCCCTGACATAATGTGCGCGAATCTTTTTGCGACATAACGAATACTTGTGCAAAATTTCATGTTTCTTCAGACCCAGCGGTTAAGGCTGTTTATTGATTGTCAGTGAAAGAAAAAATGTAATGAATTAAAAAAATATATTATGTACGGTCACCAAAGGAGATAAGTAACTAGGATCGTCGGTAACGGTGGAGTTTCTTGCCCATTCTTCTCCATACGAAAACTATCTTTTGGAATGGGCGACTAGAATCAATTCTATTTTAAGATAATTTTTGACGTTCAAAAGTGCCTTTTATGTGCCTATTTGAAATAAATGCTTTGACTTTGACTTTGGTATAGTTGAAGTTTAGTAAGAAACTGATGGATGTTTTCGAATAAGTTTAATAGAAAACAAACAGTTCATTTTATCAAATTAAACATTCGAAAATATCCATCGGTTTCTTACTAAACTTCAACTATATCTCTTTTGGTGACTGTACATAATGAAACTTTTTCGGAAATTATTTGTTGTGTAGGTAGATGTCGACAGTGCGATAATAAGTAAATAACCTTATGAGAGCCTTTGATTAGTTACTTAATGATAAATTCTGTTCACGCCGCGTGCCGCTTTCGGTGCAAACATGATGAGATCCATCACCATTTTCAGTTGTATCTATATTCCACAACATATGGCGAAAACCAGCTGCATAAGATTCTGTAGAATGGGGTATTAAAACCAGTATTACACTAGTGAATGCCACAAGCGTTACAAAATCTGCAGGTGGTTTAGTTTACCAACCGCAGACCGGTGATAGCAAATCTTTGGTGGTGTTATGTAAGAAAGGCATGTGATCGTAAGCCCAGGTTCGAACGAGCGATTTTTAACGCGACGGTATTTATTGCGCTCTGGATTTTGAACAGTCGATGTTGAGCCGAGCATTGAAAATACATTATGTGGAATATGTCTCAGCACTAAGCAGTGGATTGAAAATCTAGTAGCATAATCACACTATAATGTTCCCACTGCTGGGACACAGGACTCCTCTCTTCGAGAGGGAGTGGGCTTTAATCTACTACGCGGGCCCAGTGCGGGTTGATAGTTAGTGGGGGTTGGTTAATATTGAAACCAGTACGCGATAAAAAATCGCCCATCGATACGAGGGCCTGGTTGTTATGGAGAAGTCTGTTACTATATAGTACTCTATTGCATTTGCGACCTTTAATATTTATACGTGACTGCCTTATAAATTGCTGGCATTTAGTCCTTGGGTAGTAATCGCTAGAAGATCTAGGTCAATCCAAACAATTTTGCAGTCTTTGCCAACAATACTTCAGATTGTACATAAGGAAAAATGAGTAAATGGTGTACTTTTACCCGACTTTGCGACAGCAAACACGGGACAGCAGGACCGCAAGAACTAAAATAACTGCCATCAACTGCATCCGACTGCTTGAAAAGTGACCCTTTGCCTTTTTATTAAAAAAAAAGTTAACTTAGCAGAACCCATATTTTACAAGATGACACTCATAAGGTGGTGGCTTACGAGTTGTAGGTCGTGGGTTTCGAACCCAGACAGGCGCTTTATTTTTTGTACCTACCTAAGTAATCTCATCACCACTGCTCTCAAAACGGTGAAGGAAAACATCGTGAGGAAACCGGCATGTCCTAGAACCAAAAATTCGGAAGACATGTGACATCTAGCAACCCGCACTGAGTCCGCGTGGTAGATTACAGCCCACTCCCTGAAGGACTGTGTTCCAGCAGTGGGAACATTATAGGCTGATTACGTACTCACTAGGTTCTCCGAGATACAGTAAATCCTTAGGTCTCGGTTTCTTGGCAAAAATATCACGATGTATAAAAAGGCAAACAAGTTTATTTCTTTTCGTTGTCGTGTTACCACTGGTGGCCAACTGTTTCGGCCTTATAGTGGCCTCAGAAAATTCTTACAAAGATTTTGTTTTATCGTATTTAGATATCGATACCCATCACGTCTGCGAAGTTTCTCTGGCTAACTATCCTACTTCCTCTCCTACTATCACACTAATATTATAAAGGCGAAAGTTTGTGTGGATGGATGGATGGATGGATGGATGTTTGTTACTCTTTCACGCAAAAACTGCTGAACGGATTTAAATGAAATTTGGCACACAGATAGTCTATAACCAGGATTAACACATAGGATACTTTTTATCCCGATATTTTTACGGGATCGAAACTTATGCGGGTGAGACCGCGGGGCGCAGCTAGTTTGTTTTATAATTTTACCTTATTTCAAACGTAATTTCTAGCACTTTATCTATGTTTTATAACCTCCAGCCATTTAAAAAGGCATTAAAACTGATTTGAAAGTATTAATTTGTTGTAATCGTTCATTTTATTAACTCCGTTCTACATATTTTTAATTAGCAGTTGACCTCAAACATTTACGATATAACATTATTATGATGAGTCGCAATTACTGGTGTGTACTTACCGTTAAATTGCAATACTTATATGTATGATTAGATTCTAGGACTGCACACTGAAATTACACAAAACACTAGCTATTAGGCAGGCAATATGGTAGGCACTGCCCTCTGAGTTTAGTTTGCTAAAGATTGAGTGAACACAGTAATAAACTATCATCTAATTCTTATAATAAAACAACGTTATTTATTACTAGCAGCACCCCGCGGTTTCACCCGCATAAGTTTCGATCCCATGGGAATATCGGGATAAAAACTATCTTGTGTCCTTCCCCGGGACTCAAACTACCTCTATACCAAATTTCATTGGTTTAGCGGTTTAAGCGTGAAGAAGTAACAAATAGACAGACAGACAGACACACTTTCGCATTGTGGTTTAATCCTGAAGTTATAACATGTACAATATGTGTTTACTATTCCCTCTCACGGCCACCTGGTTTCTTGATAGAAAGGGGATTGAGATTTTTTTTGGAGCCATGTGTACCTAATGTCACGCCATTTTGTTATTTTTTCAAAATGGCGGCCACGCATAAAACCTAATCAAAATGGCGCGATAGGTATGCCACGGACCTTCAAAGCCCTTTGTCACTTCGTCAATCTAGCTGGAAAAGGAAACAGAAAAAGGAGCACAACTGCATAATTTAAAAAGAATAAATAAGTAATCGGCTTTTAACGATAAAACCAAATATTTAAAAACCTCAATAACTGCTCGACCTGGGAATTAAATTCAAAATCCTAACGGAGCCGTGGCCGGACGACACAAAAACTAGTTGTAAAGAAGGAAGCTTGCGGCAGTTGAGTTTCCTTTAATTTGCAGGATATTGTAACATACATAATTGTCCAATCATTATTGGTTTACTAACATTTCATATAGCCAATTGCTGTATTACTCGTATGCTTACACAATCTAATAACTTAATTTATCCGATTCTGGTACTGCAGATCTTGTATTTGATTGGTCTGATGATCGGGTTTTATTATTATCAAGTCGAAAATTATAAACAAATCATCATCATCTGCCAAGCCTTTTCCCAAGTATATTGGGGTAACCTCCGAAAATTTTAAACAAATATTTTAAAGAATTTGTTGTAGCTTGTTTTATGAAACATAATCGAATGTTATTAGAATCTTCTGACTAACTAAAAGCAAACAAATTCAACACAGAATCGACATTACTGACTTAGGAATTTATTGATCCCAAAGTAGACGGACCCTTTTTTTTTTAGATGGGAATGCATCAAATGACCCCTCCCGCTCTGGGTGGAGCGGAAGGGAGTGTCAGACTCTTACTGACTAAAACCCATCCGTGTTCCTTCCTTAGCCCTTTGTGTTCCGGGGTAGCGGTAACCCTTTCAGACAATCCCGCACCCCCGGCAGGCTTCGGCCCTAACAGGTCCCTTCCTTTATGCTGACGTCTCTTTGAGGCGCGCGTGGAACACATGCGCACCGTCCGGCACGGGCCTGGTCCTGATCGGACGGTGAGCTAAAGTAGACGGACCCTGGCCTACTATTAAATTAAGTGCATCAATCAATCTGCCTATAACCTTTTCCCAACTATGTTGGGGTTGGCATTCAGTCACATGAAGCGACTACCTATCTGACCTCCACATTCCAGTTACTGGGTAATACGATACCCCTTGGTAAGACTGGTTGTCAGACTTTCGGGCTACTGACGAACCGTAACGGTTGCCAAAAATCCACGAACGACAGCCGGGACCAAAGGCTACGGCGGTTAAATAGAAATGAGAAAACACAGGACCGAAGTCTTAAATCCATCATCAAGAACTTCAAATGTAAAGAATATGGGGTCTATAGAACACAGACAATACTGCAGGGATCACTGACCTGCTAACTATGTTATATTACTTAATCTAAGTACTTATCACATAGCTACAAGAACAGCATGAATTTATAATACCCAGTTTCCCTTACGAGGTTTTAATTAGGTATTCATGTTTCCAGTTAACGATTGCCACAGCGGCTTTGTGATAGATTACTGACCAATTACTTTGCACGCTTTGCTAATGTGAAGCATAATCTTTTTCGCGCGAAATATTTTTACTTTGGTTATGTTCGTTGGTGATATATATTGTCGCATTTGTTATATTGTGGTGGTATTAACTGTGATGTTGTTGTGAATGAGAATTGTGCGTCATCTTTGTATCTTGATTAGTCTTTTTGATCAGAAAACCAATTCTCGTAATTAAAAACTTTGAAAATCTAGTCGCAATCTCATCTCAGCGGCAATCAATGTCAAAAATGGACAAAAATGTAGGGAAATTAGAAGTATTTTTGACAGATGGAGACTGAGACAGACTGTGAATTACGAGAATTGACCCTCTGTTATAGTTTTCAGCGTATTCATGCTCTCTCTCTTGCAAAAATTTGGCGATTCCCGTCATCAGTAGAATCACACTAATATTATAAAGGCGAAAGTTTGTGAGTGTGTGTGTTTATATGTTTGTTACTTCGTCACGCTCAAATGGCCGGACCAATTTTGATAAAATTTCGTATGGGGGTAGCTGACACCCTGGATTAATATAAAGGCTACTTTTTATCCCGATATTCACCACGGGATCGAAACTTATGCGGGTGAAACCGCGGGGCGCAGCTAGTTGTAGGTACCTAAATGTGAGGGTAGTTTACCGCACACAGCAATGCGTTGCGTAGAATCATAAGGCTTAAGGCTATTGCTATACTTAAACACCCCAAAATTACTCTATCTTTGATTTTGCTGTAATGTATCTACATTTCAACATGCATTGCTTTATTTTCACGGACTTTTGTAAAGATAGATGACGTACACCGCGTCGGAAGCCTTGATTGCTAGTAGCTCTGGTAAACTCTTTATATAGGTACGGTCAGCAACAAAAGTCGATTAACACTTCAGTTTTTTTTTTAAATCTTAGTTATTGAGCAAAATATTTGTTCCAAATTGCAGCAGAAGAAATTTTTTTAGAATATAAACTCTTTGCTATTATATAAAAAGCTAAAATGCAGTTTTTTTTTTTAAATTGTTGTCAATTTAATAACATGTAAAAATGACCGTGTTAATCGACTTTTGTTGCTGACTGTAGGTACCTATATAACACAAGTGATATAAATGTTATAATCGTAGAGATGTCATCTTTGTTTATTTTATTCCTTTCCTTGATAATTGAAGATTGATGTTCGAAGTGGTTTAAAATTGAATTTCTTTGTTATTTTTTCGTATTTTATGGATAGATTACCGTAGCTTACTTTTCTATATTCTATTAACTAGCGGCCCGTCCCGGCTTCGCACGGGTGGATGGGTGGGTGGGTTTTTTTTTTTTAATTTTTCTCTCCGTAAGAACGATCCTCGTACTTCAAGGAATATTATAAAAAAAGAATTAGCGAAATCGGTGCAGCTGCTCTCGAGATTTCCGCTTAGCAACACATTCGGCGATTCATTTTTATATTATAGATAAAACGACTATACATATGTATATTCTCTCAAACCACGTTGTATCTCCAAATCCAGAATCGTCTTAGTACCTGCATAGGTATCGAAAGTGAGCGTTGGGTAACTTGCGGCTGGATCGTGACCCGCCTGGCCTACATACTACAGCAACTACCTACTACTTAATAAATACTAACGCAACACAATTTACTAGTTTCTACGGTTAAGTGTCGCGTTTCTTCCTTATGAAGCGAGATGCGCCTAAAACATTTGATTTTTATAAGTCATCCTAGCCTTTTCCCAACTATGTTGGGGTCGGCTTCCAGTCTAACCGGATGCACCTAATAACGATACCTAATACGCAAATAATACGATACCCCTTGGTAAGACTGGTTGTCAAGCTTCTGACGACCCGTAACGACTGTCAAAAATCCACGAATGACAGCCGGGAACAACAGCTTCGTGCTTTCCGAGGCACGAAGGGGTCTTGCTGTGTAAAGAAACATTTCGACATTTTGATGATACAATCAATGTACGTTTGTGCGTTTTAAGCTGCTTTTCTTTTCTGCTCTTATAAATGGTGATATACCAAATATATGGCATTGAGCGTTAATAGGTACCTACCATAGCAATATAAAAAAACTTAAAAACTTACTTAAAGTTTGAAAAAATTAAGCCTAATATCGCCTGTGATTTAAAAAAAAAATAATTACAAAAGACTCTTATGAAGTCGAAATAGTACAACATGCAATCATTTTCCTCAATTCCCCATCCGAAACTATAAAACTGTTGTTTTATCTGCTGTTGTTTATAAAACAAGTAATAAAGCACAGAAAACAAACACAAATGCCTCACCCTTTAATTCTCAAAAGCGAACGTTTATTGCGTAAAATAATCGTACACCACTTTACTCCGGCTTTGGTATTAAAACAATTATGGTCGCCATGGTAACTTGCTAATTTGATTTAAACGAGTGCCTACCCACATTCGTCTTGGAGTGCACATATAAAGCGCATTATTTATGAATTCAGACATGCTTTCTTAGGAATATTTAAACGACTGCCTGAGGGCATAAAATATAGACATAGTTCATATTGCTACAGTCAAAATTTTTTTTTGGGTACGTGGCTCATACAGTTTTACCCATTTTCCTTTGAGCTTGTGCCTCACCATGATCGAAAGATACTAGAAAAAAGTGGTCAAGTGCGAGTCGGACTCGCACACGAAGGGTTCCGTACCATAAGGCAAAAAACGCCAAAACATACGTTTCTTGTATTTAAAGCCCCTTTAATTTTAAAATTTATTTTATTTATTTATTATTTGTTGTTATAGCGGCAATAGAAATACACACTCTGTGAAAATTTCATATATCTACCTATTACAGTTCATGAGATATAGCCTGCTGACAGACAGACGGATTGACGGACAGCGCATGCTTAGTAATAGGGTCTCGTTAGCGCCCTTTGGGTTAGCGCGTAAAAAGTAGGATTGGGGAAACTTCACAGACGGGTGATGGTCTATGGTGGAATCTAACAAGCATTTTTTTTTTTGGACGGGAAATCATCAAATGACCCTCCCGCTCTGGGTGGAGCGGAAGGGAGTGTCAGACTCTTACTGACTAAAACCCATCCGTGTTCCTTCCTTAGCCCTTTATGTTCCGGGGCAGCGGTAACCCTTTCGGACAATCCCGCACCATATAACAAGCATGACTTCAAAATTATTATGTCATGGTACACGCGCCAGAGACCGTAGACCCCTTGATCAGATGTTTAGTTAGGTAAATTAAGATGTTTGGAAATCGTTTTTTTGTTTGTTTTATAGTCACCATTAAGTCTGTGAAGATTCGCAGTTAATAAAAAAAAACATGTATTAATGAAAGTGCGTCCCGTCATGTTATTGTTTATTTCAATTTCTCTATCTGTAACTTGCTAAAATTTGTACTATGTCTTTTTCCAGAGGCGCTAGACGTGATCAAAGAAGAGCATACGATGCCGGCACAGAGGCGGCGTGACAAGAGAGAGGTGCCCTTCACGCATGACGAGAAGAGAATCGCTGGGGTGAGTGTCCAACACCTCATAAACTAAATGTACTGCCAAAAACACCACCTTTGCCTTTACCTAAAAAAAAAAGCTGAGAGCTGAATAATTTGGGTGAAGCCTAGCAGAAACTAGCCTCAATCTGACATTTTCTAGTAGCTTATCAGACTAGCATTGCCAGTATGTATCCTACATCTATCGGTGTCCAGAAAGTCAATTTTCGTAATTTAAAACGTTCAAAATCTAGTCGCAGTCTCTTCTCGGCGACAAACTAATGTCAAAAACTTGTCAAAATGTCGGGACATTAGAGGTATTTTTGACAGATTGAGACTGAGATCAGACTGGGAACGTTCTAAATTTACGAGAATTCCTCTCTGTTATCAACGACCTGATTTTTAAGACCAAATTAAACTTGTTTTGGAAGTAGTCCGAAAGTCCTTTCCAGTTATTGCACGTAATTAAAACAGAGATAACAAAGTGAACGTATTTAATTATATCGATTCTTTTTCCCTTTAAGTACTTACAAGACGTCTTATAGGTAGGTAAGTAACCTGTTTGTGCCCAAAATAAATCCACTTCACTTTCCTTATTCTGAGATTATCTATCTTCATATTTCGTTAAGCCGTTGGTCCCAGCTGTCATTTGTGGATCTTTGAGTCGCTACGGGTCGTCAGAAGCCCGAAAGTCTGACAACCAGTCTTACCAAGGGGTATCGTATTACCCAGTAACTGGGTTGTGGAGGCCAGATAGACAATCGCTCCATGTAAAATACTGGTATTCAGCTGCATCCGTTTAGACTGGAAGCCGATCCCAACATAGTTGGGAAAAGGCTAGGCAGATGATGATGATGTTGTGTCCATAACTAATCAAACATTATTTTTCTTAATTCCAGTGCCTGCTGCAGTGCGTGTACCGGAAAGTGAAAGCTGTAAGTATTAACCCACTGTCCCACTGCATCCATCTATCTTGTCTAAGTAACTGCTAACTCGTTTGCACCGATTAAACTGATAATACGCAGGGCTGTCATTTATGTCCAAATAAAAACAGTTATGAAAGTTTGAAAGAGTGAGTTCAACCGGCTTCTCTTCATACAAAAAGTGGACTGGGTGCCAATCCAATCACCTATAAATAATGAAACTAATGTTTTTAGGGTTTCGTACCTCAAAGGGAAAAACGGAATCCTTATAAGATCACTTCGTTGTCCGTCTGTCCGTCAGTCAAGACCCTTTTTCTTAAGAACGCGTGGAGTTATCAAGTTCAAATTAATTAATATCAAATACTCAGAGCTGTAATCCCTTAAAGTAGTGAAAAAATCAAACTTTTAGAAGTTTGATTTTTTTTTTTTGAGGTTAGCGCAATCAAAAATACGGGCGTTTATGTTCAAAAATCAAAACTTATAGGGTACTTCCCGTTGACCTAGAATCATGAAATTTGGCAAGAAGCAATGTCATGTAGCACAAGTAAAGGAAAACATCCTAAAACCGTAAAGACATAACAAAAAAAAATTAAAACTATTTGTACGGAGCCGACTCGCACTTGACCGGTTTTTTACTTCTAATCTTTGTCAGTATGAAAGTACTTACCTATTTGGCTAAAAAGGTAGGTACTGAAACAAATCATCACTGCAGTTTACTGCAAAGGGTTAGTTAGGCATTATTATAATGGTGGTCAGACAGGCAGTCGCTCCACGTAAATTACTGATATTCAGCTGCATCCGGTTAGACTGGAAGCCGACCCCAACATAGTTGAGAAAAGGCTAGGCAGATGAAGATGATGACCCATATGCAAATAATGAACGTAAGTAGGTATCAAATAAAAGTTTAACAAAAAATATGCTGAGGAAATATAAGCCATGGACATGAGCCGGCCCATTAAGCAATAGTAAAAATTAAAAAAAAAACGCTTCATACAATCTGAACTCCAAAAACTACAATGTCTTTTGCGAAATGCCCAACCTACCCAAAAATAAGATATTTATTTTGCAATTATGGGTACATGACATTAAAAAAAATCTTTTTAAAGTCCGCACCTAAAGTCTTCACACAGTTTCAAGTCTTTGGATCCACATTGCAAGTTTGCAACCCTGATTGTCATCGACGCAATTCACTTTTTGTAGAGCAAAGAATGATCAAACGAACTTTCTGTTACACGGTATATAAAGCACTTTTTATTTACCTCGATATGGAGAGAAATTCGTATTGTTCGTCGTGGATTCTGGGTTTAGGGACCACATGTCATGTCTGATGAAGTGGTTGAGACTTAGCGCTTTTTTTATCTTGATGAAGTTATGCGAAGGTGTTAGAAAATTCTTCAAGAAAATGTAAATTATGTAATCTACATGCTTCTGCCTGCGACTTCGTCCGCGTGAAATATCACCCTCCCCCCATTCACCCTCTTAGGGGTGGAATTTTGAAAAACCCTTAGGGGATACCTATACCTACTCTTCACAAAGAACACACCCTCCAAATTTCATGGCTCTAGGACCAGCGGTTTAGGCTGTGCGTTGACATATCAGTCAGTCAGCACTTTGCATTTTTTTTTTTTTTTTTTTTTTTTTATTATGCTGAGAATGGTACGTACCACCTTAAAATTTTTGCGTGATGGAAAACATCGACTGCGTAATAAAATCGACTGAGTTAAAGCATAATTACTTCATTTAAATTAATGATCATTGGTCAGTTACTTTTAAAATTACTGACAATTACCTTCAAGTAAACTTTCGGCCAATAAGTCATTTAAAAATCAAAGAACATTGTGAAATGGACGAACGTGCCCATTTCGAGCTCATCAAGCAATTACTTGCATGTGAAACACAACATCAACAAGAATAAATTAAAAAATATTATGAAAATCTCCGCTTAAATGTTAGGCGGCTATTCCCATTCGAGGACCGAGGTCAGCTCTACTCGTAAACGAAAAATAAAATAATTTTAAATCGAGTTTTAATGCTTTATAGTTCTGTCACGAACTGATTGCTCCAATTTGTTAACTATAAAACATGAGGGGTAAACTCGTAAATCTGAAAAAGAAAAATTCGTTGCTTATTTATTATACTTGAAATCCTTTGAGCCGGAATATTACGGCCATAAAAGATCTTCGGTACACGCTGTAATTTGTATTTTATTTGTGTTATATTCAAAAAGCGGTATTGAATTTAATAGTCGGGGGTCGGCCCCATCAGTTTGTGCTTGTCATACCTTTTTTCTATATAAATTTCTTTTGTATGAAATATTTTATTGCAAGTATTACACTAGTTAGGATCGTCCAATAAAACCTCGAACGACTTGCTATGAATCGGTTCCAATAAATGTTATTTTTATCCCCGTAGTCATAATCGTAATTTTATTATTAAAATGGGCTAGGTTTTCGCTGGGATCTTTCGATTTGGGCTTTATGAGATAATGGCCTGTGAAAAAGGAATAAATCTGTAAATCCTTCGTCGACTACGACAAGTCTTTGTGCAGCGGCAGACAGAATATCCATCTTTACTACCTTTACAGAATTGTATTGTTATTTGATCATAACTTAGCCTGTTCAATTTATTGGACTGTCATTTATTACAGCGTGCAATGTATTAAACAGCTGTTTTTTTTTTCGTGATTTTAGATTTGGTCCCATAGTGATAGTTGTTCATATTTATATGTAGAACTCTGTAAAAATTTCGACACGGTAAAAAATATCCAGTATAGCTACGGATGTCAGAGCACCTCGAAAGGTTAAACCAGAGGTGGACTGTAAATTTAGTACAGCCATTTTTAGCCACATACGAGTATGTTTAAGTCCCATAGGTATAGTTTTAGGTGAGCCTATTGGCATAAACCGGGCACAAATCTTAAGTCCTAGAAAAACCTTATTAGGTTTTTCTAGGACTTAAGATTTGTGCCCGTGAAGAGTGGTACTATTGTACCACCCTAATAGTAGAACCCAATGAGGAGCCCGTGCCTAAATAATAACAGCCGCACAGGTCGATCAATCAGGTTAAGCTACGCTTGCCGCGGTTGGTCTGTGGATGGGTAATCATCTTTACATACCGAGGCCCTCCGTGCCTCGAAAAGCACGTTAAACCATTGGTCCCGGCTGTCATTCGTGGATCTTTGACAGTCGTTAAGGGTAGTCAGAAGCCCGAAAGTTGACAACCAGTCATACCAAGGGGTATCGTATTATCCAGTAATTGGGTTGTGGAGCTCAGATAGACAGTCACTCCATATAAAATACTGGTATTCAGCTGCATCCGGTTAGACTGGAAGCCGACCCCAACAAAGTTGGGAAAAAGCCAGGCAGATAAATAGTAGAACCCAATATCAAAACAGAAAACCAACAAGAATTCCTCCTAATTCAAAACACATAATTATATTTCTAGGTGGACGGCTACGGATTCCCAACACTGGAAGGTCTGGTGGGCCTGTACTCTGACGGCGTGAACGAGCGCGGCTACTTCATGGCGGTGCTGGAAGCGTCGCGAGAGTGTCTCATGAAGAACCACGACAAGTTCTCCAGAACTGTGCCCATGGGTGAGTTTGTTGCTTGGAACTTTAGTCATGTGAAGTTGTACGAGAATAGGTTGTGCACAGTAGATTAACCCCCTTATTCATAAAACTTATCAAACCTATTTTAGTTAAAATGGGGTTTGTCTCTTTCTTACACACAGAAATATCAACGTGACAGATAAAGACAAACGTTCTATAAACCTATTTTAGCTAAAATAGAGATAAAATAGGATTATGAATAAGGGGGTAAGAATTTTGCCACATAGCCGGCTAAGGAAGCTCTGAACGACATACCTACTCAATTTACTGTCATTAATTTGTCACGAGGGTTGCCAATTCATGGCAATTCGCTAAGCATTACTTTATGCAAGTGAACCGGAAGCATAAGATGATCAATTAATAGAAAAGTCTACTAGCTATATGCTATCTATCTCCTATAAAGCGTTATGCTTTCTTTGAGGTTCTAATGCTGATTAGAGCGATTTTTCATAAAAGAAAAAGGTTTTAATAATAATTTTATTATCAGGCAGCTGAGGCCCATAGATAAAATACACAAAATAATCTTATGCTATAATAAACTAATACATATTAAAAACCTTAAAGGTATGACTATACACGTAACGTTGTCGGCGTCGTGTTTCGCTGCGTGGTGTCGCGTAACCGTACTCGGAAACGTCGATATACGATACCTTTCGGCCAAAAGTCCTCTTTCAGGCTGGTCTGTAGATGTTGGGTTTTGGGGATTTCAGTTCATGAAGAACTACCCTTTTATTTTTTTTTTTATGGATGGGAAATCATCAAATGACCCCTCCCGCTCTGGGTGGAGCGAAGGGAGTGTCAGACTCTTACTGACACTCACACTCACTGCATAATTTGAAATCAAATTCAGAGAACTTTAACCGGTTGAATGCCGTAATAACAGAAACAATTAAAAAGCCATTGTGTCTCGCGTGGATCCACGTTCTTACGAATTTAATGAGTAGGTAAGCTTGGCACAAAAGGGAGGAGGTCTTTACTCAGCAATGGGTGGAATAGGTGGAGTAGTTAGATAGATTTTTCTAACAACCTGAAAATATGCTTGATAACATTATTTTTTCTGTTTCCAGATAACGGTCAAAACTGTGACATATCGTTCGACATATTCGAGTGTATTTCGGACCGCATCGGCGAGTACTGCGGTACCGCGGGACTGTAATGTAGTACCTTGATGCACCAGCACACTGCCTTCTTCATAAAGTCCTAATAAAACTGTCGATGTAGGTATAACTATTGAAATTAACCGTTCGAATAACCATTTTAAATTCTGTAATTTCTGATGTTTAAAGATTTTTGAAGATTGTTTTTTTTTTTTACTTTGTCGTGCATACACGTTACTTAGCACGTAGGCACGTTAGCTAAGCGTATTTCCTGTCTCTGTCGCACAGTTGTCAAACTACAAGTGCAAGATAGAGACAGGAATAGGTATGTCTAAGTCAAAGCACGAGCTAAATAGCGTTTATAGATCTCGGCCTATTATTTGTATCAAGTTATATTTCATTGATTCAGCTTAATCATGTAACTTTAATCAAAAGGATAATTTGCAATAATTTTGCCAAGGATATTTTTGTATGAGTACCTATTCTAACTTTTACCAATTTCAATTTATCTTTCGTACAGACGCCTGCATATAGCTACTACAATCTGTCATAGTTCCTTAATAGAGTTTCAACTTTATCGCTAAAGTATAAGGTTCAAAGTTGATTGGGAAAATTTGACAGTTTCGGGTAGCTTGATGTGCTGGCGTTTGTACTTAAAATTCTTCATAAGTTACCAACACGAAACAAACCACTAGAATTAAGGTACATGTACATAGATTGTAATTAACTATACTAAAATGTGATGCTCAATAATTTTAGTTGTAAGGTAGCTCCATAGATTTCCCACGAAGAATTTTTATATTGCACAGCTCTATGAGTTTTAAGGCTTGTTTTTCACCTCTGGATAGGCACTATTTGCCAGTTACTTATCTGCTACAGAATTTGTATGAAGTTAATTGTAACTTACCCGGAGGTAGAGAAATAGGCCATAATTTTCGGAAATCACAACTCGCAAGCAGGCCAACTATATTTTATGTCTAAAACTTTACGAATTGAATTGCATGAGACTATGCCAACGTTACTGTGACTACTTTTACTTCTTAAATTAGCTGATCCTTAACGAACTGATAGATTTAACATAGCTTTAAGTTTTATGTAATAAAGTTCTGTATATATCTACTGTCTGTTTTATTTCTCCTGTTAGATTCTGGTATACCTACTCGCGCGTAGCATATCTTGTGACTACTTATCATTTTCTGAACATTTTTTTCCAATATGTATTGAAAACAACTAAATTCTACATTCTTTTATTTTTTGAAAGAACATTTTCGAAAAGTCTTATTTAAAAAGAGATAACTGGAAGTCTCTGTTTCTAAGGACAATATAAAATCGGTCTAATTTGGCTGTAACATTATTTTTGGAAAATGTTCTTAACTAAATTTTTAGACCTTTATATCCTGCTTATGTGTACGAAGTTTCATTAAAATCGGTTTATTCATTTCGTAAAACAAGGGCTTGAAAGTTTGTATGAAATGCCGTACGACATAAACGCTCTTAAGGGTAGGTACAAAATCTTTATGAGAACGACAACAGGCACATAAACGATAATTGCATGATCAGACAGAAGCAAAGTCGGCCTACAATGTTCCTACTACTAGGCCTACATCCCTCTTCTCTAGAACAATCTCTCTATGAGATCTGGACACTATTTTATGAAAAAAGAAATCATCAGAATCCACTGCTGAAAATAACCCAGTGAAACACTATATGAGTACCTAACTAAAACCCTGTTTGCTAAGCAAACGCCTGAAGAATCTTGTAGAACTTTACCCTCATAACACACTGAATGCTATGTTTCAACTCAAAGGCGCCGTCATGCTTTAAAGTACCGTACCTAACCGCTTGAGGACATGGCAGGTCTTAACGAAAAGATGATTGGTTATGGCTTTGGTCTTATAAAGAGAATGTTGTAAAAATTGCTAATGCATTAATGCATTTGCTGCATCATAGAAGGACGCCATACGTAATACAGGCGCGGTCGCAGCCCAAGATTTTGGGGGGGGTCATTATGGGTGCCGAGGAATATTTTAAGGGAGGTACATCTCCTCGTTGGTCTAGTGGTCGCAAGCGTTACTGCTGAGAATGAGGTCCTAGCTGGGTTCGATTCCTAGGTCGGGTAAAGTGTTAAAGGGTTTTTCCCTCAGAAATTTCTCAGAAGCAGCTTGGAGTCTGGATTTGTGCCCGGTTGGCGGCAGTAGGCTCGCCCTCTATGACATTTCACTTAATAACTGGCGAAATGTGGGTGTAACTACTAATGAAGGTACACCCCTGCCAAACCCTTTGGGGATTAAAGGCGTGATGATATGTTAAGGTTCATGTACATCTCCAGCTCCACATTACTTATGCTATTCAGGGACGCAGCTTTTACATAGGGGGTGTTATTTAAATGCTGCCAAATTGGTCGTATGTATTAGAACAGTAGATTATGTAGGGTGGGGAGAGCGAGCGAAGCGAGCTCGAAAATTTTGACAATCCGCCTCTGTTGATTAGGTTTTGTTTTATATTTTCAAGTAGAAATAGGAGTTACATTGTCGACTTATGCAGGCAAGCTCAAGCAGCTATCAGAACCTAAAACGCAAGAGCGAGCGAAGCGAGCTCGAAAATTTTGACAATCCGCCTCTGTCGATTAGGTTTTGTTTTATATTTTCAAGTAGAAATAGGAGTTACATTGTCGACTTATGCAGGCAAGCTCAAGCAGCTATCAGAACCTAAAACGCAAGAGCGAGCGAAGCGAGTTCGAAAATTTTGACAATCCGCCTCTGTCGATTAGGTTTTGTTTTATATTTTCAAGTAGAAATAGGAGTCACATTGTCAACTTATGCAGGCAAGCTCAAGCAGCTATCAGAACCGAAAACGCAAGAGCGAGCGAAGCGAGCTCGAAAATTTTGACAATCCGCCTCTGTCGATTAGGTTTTGTTTTATATTTTCAAGTAGAAATAGGAGTTACATTGTCGACTTATGCAGGCAAGCTCAAGCAGCTATCAGAACCTAAAACGCAAGAGCGAGCGAAGCGAGTTCGAAAATTTTGACAATCCGCCTCTGTCGATTAGGTTTTGTTTTATATTTTCAAGTAGAAATAGGAGTCACATTGTCAACTTATGCAGGCAAGCTCAAGCAGCTATCAGAACCGAAAACGCAAGAGCGAGCGAAGCGAGCTCGAAAATTTTGACAATCCGCCTCTGTCGATTAGGTTTTGTTTTATATTTTCAAGTAGAAATAGGAGTTACATTGTCGACTTATGCAGGCAAGCTCAAGCAGCTATCAGAACCTAAAACGCAAGAGCGAGCGAAGCGAGCTCGAAAATTTTGACAATCCGCCTCTGTCGATTAGGTTTTGTTTTATATTTTCAAGTAGAAATAGGAGTTACATTGTCGACTTATGCAGGCAAGCTCAAGCAGCTATCAGAACCTAAAACGCAAGAGCGAGCGAAGCGAGTTCGAAAATTTTGACAATCCGCCTCTGTCGATTAGGTTTTGTTTTATATTTTCAAGTAGAAATAGGAGGCACATTGTCAACTTATGCAGGCAAGCTCAAGCAGCTATCAGAACCGAAAACGCAAGAGCGAGCGAAGCGAGCTCGAAAATTTTGACAATCCGCCTCTGTCGATTAGGTTTTGTTTTATATTTTCAAGTAGAAATAGGAGTTACATTGTCGACTTATGCAGGCAAGCTCAAGCAGCTATCAGAACCTAAAACGCAAGAGCGAGCGAAGCGAGCTCGAAAATTTTGACAATCCGCCTCTGTCGATTAGGTTTTGTTTTATATTTTCAAGTAGAAATAGGAGTTACATTGTCGACTTATGCAGGCAAGCTCAAGCAGCTATCAGAACCTAAAACGCAAGAGCGAGCGAAGCGAGTTCGAAAATTTTGACAATCCGCCTCTGTCGATTAGGTTTTGTTTTATATTTTCAAGTAGAAATAGGAGTCACATTGTCAACTTATGCAGGCAAGCTCAAGCAGCCATCAGAACCGAAAACGCAAGAGCGAGCGAAGCGAGCTCGAAAATTTTGACAATCCGCCTCTGTCGATTAGGTTTTGTTTTATATTTTCAAGTAGAAATAGGAGTTACATTGTCGACTTATGCAGGCAAGCTCAAGCAGCTATCAGAACCTAAAACGCAAGAGTGAGCGAAGCGAGTTCGAAAATTTTGACAATCCGCCTCTGTCGATTAGGTTTTGTTTTATATTTTCAAGTAGAAATAGGAGTTACATTGTCGACTTATGCAGGCAAGCTCAAGCAGCTATCAGAACCTAAAACGCAAGAGCGAGCGAAGCGAGCTCGAGAATTTTGCACACTCTCGGATAGGTTCGATTTTCTTTCGATCATTCCAAAAGGACTAGGAATTACTTGCTTTGTCGACTTTTGAAGAAAAGCTCAAGAACCAATGTAAATTGCAAGAACGAGCGTAGCGAGCCTGGAAATTTTAGCACCCCACCTTGAATAGTCTCTGTTTTCTTTTACCCATCATACAAAAAGAGAACTTACTTTATCGAATTATGACGAAAAGCTTTAAACAGCAGCTTAGGTTTTGGAATCTGGCCTTACCTAAGCCTTTCAACCTTACGTACGAGGGGGGTGCCCAATATCCCGCGTTTACTTCGCTCGCTCTTGAATCCTGGATTTATATTTTTATAACAGGCTTTTTAAAGGAAAATATTTATTAGGCGCGTTAAAAAACCCACTGTCATTTCATGGTTTTAAGTTTTTACTTCAGTCGGCAGTCCCCATGTCTGCCGATTTTCTTAATGTTTATGAATATTCCAATCGGGGTTTTCGTGGCTCAAGTACAGTTTTAAGTTAGTAAGGCAAGTTAATCATTCAGACTCTCAACTGCTTCAATGATTTTGGGGGGGGTCATGACCCCCACGACCCCCCCCCTCGGACCGCGCATGACGTAATACCTTTTATCATTATGATAAGACTACCTTAGTAAACGATGTCAAGAAACCAGATCAGTAACTAATAACCATTTTTGATAATAAGGCTATGCATATTATCCACCATATAAAACATCGTGAGGAAACCGACATGTTCTAGAACCAAAAATTCTAAGACATGTGACATCTGCCAACCCGCACTGGGCCCGCGTGGTGGATTATGCCCCACTCCCTCTCACTGAGAGGAGGCCTGTGTCCCAGCAGTGGGAACATTATAGGCTGATTATGTATGTATGTTATGTATATTATCCACCAAACCGCACTGGCCCTACGTGGTGAATTATGGCTCAGTCTCTCTCTCTCATATAAAGCCTGTGTCCCAGCAGTGGGAACGTTGCAGGATCAGCCTAAAACATTCCCACTGATTGTGTATTATTATGACCCCGAAAAGTATGAGTTTTCCAAGTTCTCTGCTGAACAGTTTTTAACTATGCACCTGTTCAAAAACTGTTAGTAGATTGTAGCATTACCGCCCGCTAGAATCAACCGTACCTGTTTTTGTATGCAAATCTTTTTAAGCAAACATTTAGTTTCCATAGCTAAAACCAAGAATGATTGAATTAGAAAACACGACCTCGAGATAAGTCTAGAAGTAGAAACGAAACTATTCGACTTCATACCGCTGTGTTAGCATTATAAGTTACCTAGGATGTTTATATCTAGTTTCAAGAGCTCAGTAAATATAAGTGATGCGTAAGGCTGTAGGTCTCCGCATCGGTATGGAAATTAAGGATTTTAGTATATTCGAGATTTCTAGTAACTAAACTGTGTCCCTTCTGATACTATACAGGATGAAATTGAACACATGCGACAAATCGAAATGGGAGATTATACTCATCATTTTGAACAACTTTTACTATGGGACCAAACCTGAAATCGCGAAAAAAAAATCAGCTGTTCCCTACATTTTGGCGAGTTATGCGAACATAAATGTAGCGAACAGCTGATTTTTTTTTCGCGATTTCAGGTTTGGTCCCATAGTAAAAGTTGTTCATAATGACGAGTACAATTTCCCGTTTCGATTTGTCGCATGTGTTCAATTTCACCCTGTATAAGGTCCCATTAAAATAGATGGGCAAAGGAGATGTTTGATTTTGGGCTACCACCATGTACACTACATAGACAAATAGGAAAAAAATAGGGGATTTTCATAAAAATACAAATAAATTCATTTGAAGTAAAGTACAGGTGTACAGCAAATGATTATTGGGAAGTTTTTTAATAGGATAACCCTATTTTTATGGTAGCCATGACAGTTGTTTGACATGACGTTTGACGACTTTGACAGTTTGACTTTTTGTCTGTCTTTGAATCGTTGTGTTCGCGCGTGTTGTATTGGATGTGTTTCGGAGTTTTTAGTGTTTTTTTTTTTTGTTTTGCGACCAGTTGCTACTACGGACATTGATGGATTGCTTCCCTGTTAACCTCAGCTTTGTTAAATGGTTCCTGATTCGCCTGTGATATCATTATGACCATTGTGTGGTATTTGGGTTGGGCTCGGTACCAAGAGAGCATAGCAGCACCCGGCGTCAATCCTGGATGGAATATTAATAAGATATGATCTTGTGGAAAATGAATAAAGTCATAAGTTGTTTTATTTATATGTATATCTCTCATAACTGATTTCTCATCCTAATACTAATACTAGGAACTAAATATCATAGAACTTGTCTGAAAAACTGTTACTGCCTAGTTGGTTGGTTGGTCGTAGTTCTTTGGTTGGTTGTCGCTGTAATATAGTTGGTTTCTTCCCAGCTGTTACCGTCAAACAGGGTGAATCGCCAAAAAGGACCCGAATGTGTTTACTGTAATTTAATTAACGATTACGTGCCCTTATTGACAACAAACTATATTATTTTAATTGTTAAAATTCTTTTTAAAGTTTTGTCCCGATTCACCCCTGCATCCCTATTCACCCCATTTGACGGTACTGTGTTATAAGAATAGTTCACCATTCTAACAATAACGTGCAGTTGTCAGGTACTGCACAGCTCACTACTCTCCTATGAATTATCAAAGTCCAGGGTATATTAATAGGCATTAAAGAATGAAACACCAGGACAGTTTGATCAACAAAACAATGTTCAAGCTTTCGTTTCTTGCTCCTCTTGACACCGATATAACCAATAGTTTAAATAGGTAATATAAGATGTACTGCCGCAATCGAGTAGAATATTCTGTAGTCCTATTTTATTTTAAGTACCTAACTATAACGAAACTCGAGTACATATTTTCGGAATTCGTTTTGTTTTTTTTTTCGCAGATATTATGTAGACCACAGAGCATGTAATGATATAGACACCATAAGTTAAACGTCATTGTCATAGTGACATTTCGCATATTGCTGATCCACCATATTTATTTTATGTTGCTCTCCTTGACCGAGTGAATTTTAATGTACATTAAAACGAAGTCAAATTATAGAAAATTAACATTTAAAAACGGTTACTATATTGTATAGCGATATTTACATTTAGTGTACATAGTGCTAGCCCAGGCTCCATACATTTATAGAACATCTCCTTTTAGAAATCATTCAGACCACTAAAATAAGAACGATGTATATAAGAAAAACGCATTAGATACTTAGAAGAAAAATAATCAGCTTACGAAAATACACTAATGTGCAGGCAATTTATTATTTTAGACCAAAATAAAACCATTTTAATCAGTTTTTTTTTGGCTTGGATATCTTTAGTTAGACGTACTGAGCGCTGTATTAAAATTTGTCCATCTATTTTAATGAGACCCTGTATACCTATCTACAAAATACATACCGTTATAATTTTAATTTTGGAAGTACACACAAACTAAAATATACTACATATATACAAATGTATAATCAAAATAAAAAAGACAGGAGCTCATTGGGCATCAAGAAATTCGTCCGCATCGCTGTCAATGGGATAAGTGCCCAAAAGGCTGGCAGCATTACCACGTTGGATGGCAATTCTAATTCTTTAGGCTAAAAATAGACCAGCCCTCTGTTCACGCGAAGAGTCAACCAAACGCTTGGCGATGTCTCGAAATATTCGATGAGCACTCGGACCCCAAGGCCCTAGAGTTTCAACCCCAAACGGCTCAAACATATAGCTCCCAATAAGGTTGTTATATTTGCGCCGTTTGAGGTTTTCTGCTCCTGCAGCAGCCGCCCCAGCACAGCCCGCCGTGCTGGGGCGATAATTGAATATTCCTTCACAAGGAATCGTTGTAGCGCTGCGATAGTGGTGGTGTGGTGTGTTCAGCAGATGTATATCAGATACCTAATGTAATGAGGATTTAACACGTTAAGTGCGATACGAGGCCTAAATCACCCCGCATGCAACTTCCTTGTGGTGCGGCAAGGAAAAACGTGAACATCTCTGTCGTGCGAAGGGCATAGCTTTGGTTTGGTGCAGTATAGAAAAGAGATAAATGTATATTTGAGATGCGCTAATGGTCCCGGACTCGGTGGTATACCTACCTTGGTACCGGATGTTTTAGGCCTCGTACCGCACTGAATTAATATAATTTTAATGCAGTGCGGAACGAGGCTAAAACGTCCCATATCCCCCCGGACCTCGTACCGCACCCAACGCGAGCTTCCCGCGATTAGTGTTGTGCATCACGTCGATTGGAGAGCACGTCCTTTTACATCGCCGAACATGTCTAAACGATGTCGGAAGAAGTTAATTTAAAAAAACCCAGAAACAGAACCAAAACAGGTAAGTTTTTAATTGATATTTTTGTAGGTAGTGAAAAACTCCACAAAAAACGCAAAGCAGCCGTTGACAAAACAGGTAAGTAATTAATTAATAATTCAGTAGTTCTTTGTCTAGGTTCAGGTCAGCACCTGAAAGCAGCGCACCTCATTGCCTCGAAAAGGGTGAAAAAAGAAAAAGATGTGTTGGTTGTTACCAGAAACTACGCACAATTTTACCATCTCGTGAAGCTGACAAAAAATCCAAAAAGATTTTGACTCAGTGCTCTCAGTGCAAAAAATCTTATTGTCTACCCTGTTATAATGAAAAACACTCATAAATATGTACAAGATATAAATTGAGATTTTTATAAAAAAGTATATTGTTACTGATTTTTTAAATGTTAATTCAAGTTTTAATAAGTGTATTTTTAAAGCCCGAGGCAGAATAAATAGTTTCTTTTCTACTTCTGGTTTTCTTTTTTTTCTATTCTATGAACCGCATTAAGATTTTCACACAAAAATAGATAAACGTCGTTGCGTCGATATTATTTTTCCCATCACTAATCTTAGCGAAAATTTACCCTATTTCAGTGCGTTACGAGGTGTATAAGATCCCATATTTTGTTTTGCCAATAAATTCCAAACTAGCTATCAGATCCAGGGGCGACGGTAGATTAGGGTTCATCAATTCACTGTCTATATCGATAAGGATCAAAATTTTCATTTATCTTTGATTTCGCGCCAGAAAATGGATTTTAGTCTGTTAAAGCAGGTGAGGTCTAATAGAACTCGTGTCGCCCTAACGTCTGGTCACGGTGCGGGCCGATAAGACCTCGTGCCGCAGGAACGGAAAGTTTGCAAAAATTGGTGCCGCAGCTAACGTGTTAAGCAGTCACTGAAGGTAAAGCTAGTATATCACCGTTATTCGAATTAAGATAATATTTCGTAACAACCCACTAATAACCATAATTCGTCTCCCACGAGTTTTTGTTTCCTGATTCAATAAAATTTGACTTTATCAGCTTAGAAATATCAATTGCGTGTTAAAATATAAATTATTGTTAGGCTACGACTGTTCAGATCGTGAGAGATCTAAGAAACTGCGGCTAATTAGCTTGTAAGGCTTATGGCCAATTTTAAACAATGACAGTTGATTGCTGGAACTCCTGAAAGGACTGTTTGCGTAAGACTTTGTTCTCGAAGGGACAAGAAATTAGGTAGATACTAAGTTATAGTCTTTTAGTGAGACTAACTGTGAAAAAATTTATGTTTATCCGATGCACATATGATCTTGTTAAAGCCTATCTAAGAACTTCTACAGACGCCAGCACATCAAGCTACCCGAAACTGTCAAATTTTCCCAATCAACTTTGAACCTTATGCTTTAGTGATAAAGTGGAAAATCTATTAAAGAAATTTGACAGATTTTAGTAGCTTGATGTGCTGGCGTCTGTACAAAAAAGAAAATGTTTTTACTTAAATGATTTAGATTGCATAATTTTATGAATAAGTAAATGTGATTGAAATTTTTACAATTTTAATTTCTGCTGGACTCTGCTGTGTTGCTTATAATTTTTCCATAATTAGGAACGAACCTGAATACAAAGAGCTATTTTAATTTACGTAGTTTTAATTTCCAGTGTGCTTCTTTTACGCGTTCCTGACAACCTGCACTATAATCAACACAGTTTCAATCATAATCCGAGAAAGTTTTGAAAGAAATTGCTAATTAATTGTTTCATAGATCATTTGGTAAAAACGTCTGGTCAACTGGCAAAATTAAAGGCATTGCGATCATTTGTCATTGTATGTGTGTTACCTTATCACTTTCAATCACAATCTAAGGGATTTTGAAGGAAATTACTAATCCATTGCAATTTTTAAATTTGGCTTCTCAACAATGTAAATAACGCAATGAATGTTGTTGAACTGACAAAATTACATACATAGCCATTCTTGCAAATGTGTTACGCAATCACCGCGCTGGTAACCTAAATAGTCAGCTTACTGCCAGTCTATCAGCTAAGCTGAGTTTCTTATGGAGACATGAGCCATTTTCGTATAACTATTGTCAGCTCTAAAAAATAATTAGGATTGATAACCACACCGATGTTAATCCAATCATAGACAACATCCAACTCCTTTAAACCCACGCCAGCACCAACACTTTATACATAGGAAAAACCTACATTTATGATAATTAAACAAACGCAAAAGGTGAACCTTATCACGCTTGTACAATTGAATTTTGTATTTAAGCAGATTCGTATTTAGTAGTTAAGGTCGTGGGACATACTGGCAGACACAATGACTGATAGTGATCATCAATTTTACTCAAGCTTTGTGTTTCACGAGGCATTATGACTAGGAAACGTATACAATTATATATGCTGATTGAGTACGTAACACTTCAAACAGGAATTTGTTTTATTTGTGACTGAGGGAAGAGTAATAATAATAAAATTGGAGGTTGAGTCTAATTAGTGAAGCTGAAGTCATTCGGAAATTAATAGTTGTGGTTGGTTTTAGCTAGCCTGAGTAGTTCTTCTTAGCTGTCTTCTGGTAATGCCCAGAAGACTATTGGCACTGACAAAATCAACTCAGCCTATCGCAGTCTACTGCTGGGCATAGCCTCTCTCAGGCTGTGCCACAACTCCCTGTCCTTCGCCTTCCGCATCCAGTCCGTTCCAGGACCACCTTCTTAAGGTCGTCCGTCCATCTAGCTGTGGGGCGTCCCACACTACGCTTGCCGATACACGGTGTCCAATTTAGGACTCGTCTGCTCTACCGGCCATTGATCCTTCAACAAACATGGCCAGCCTACTGAGACAATGAAGCAACATAACTAGGCACTCTTTTCCCAAAGATCGAGCCCGCCCTTGGGTTACGCGAAGTGTCGATCAGCTTCAGAGCACTTTTTTGATGAGACGTTTAAATTAAATTAAATATTTGTTTCTAAGTAAACTCATTAAAAAAAAACCAAAATACCTTGTAATCTTGAAATCTTCTTTGATAATTTATTAACAAGTTTTTCTGAGTAAGAATCACGTGGAAATCTAGAAACTCATTATAGAAACACTTAATTTTTTTACAGCAAAGTGAACAGGATCTTGCATATCAGTGCTATCTTTTGAGGAAGTTATGTTAAAGAACATTTTATCACGCAGAGGAAGTTGATGTTCAGACTAGCTTATATCTACTAGGTATAGAACAAAAATACATATTGATGGAGAGATAACGCATTCTTATTACAGGCTGTGAACTGTATTAAGTTCTTCAATGCCTGAAGCAAATCTTACAAAATGGATCGACAGAATCCAGAGCTAGAGTCAATTTTATTTCATTTCTGACTCTTGAAACCTAGAAAGAAAGAAAATAGGTTTAATTGCGCCTAATATTTATGCACAAGTAAAAAAAATGCTGTGCAAAGGCGGACTTAATGTCTGCGGCATTTTCTATCAGTTAACCTTAGGGTGATGCAGAGACAACACATGGTAGGTGCAACATATGGGATAAATAGCTAGGAAATGACCATAAAATACAAGAATAAATACTATTACATAGATAGATACATATATACATATAAACAAAATGAACTGTCAGGAGAATACATTGTCGGAAGAGGAGAAAACGAGTCCAGCAAATCGCTGAGATGTTACGGCCAACTTCTGACGGATATGCTCACGTGTCTTCAATTCAAAATATAACCGACTGGTTGCCGTCCTGATGTTCAGAGGGAGCGCATTCCAAAGAAAGACCGCCTGGATAAAGAAAGAAAAATAAATGAAGCCAAAACAGTGAGAAGGACATTGTAGAAGACGATTGTTGGTGGAACGAAGATTTTCAGCATGGGCAGAGCATAAATATTGAATTTAGGAAGTCATATAAGAAGGAGGAGTAGTTTTGTCAAGAATAGACAACATCGTAGACAGAGCCTTAAACTCTCTGCACTGGAGAATGGGTCCCATTTTAAAAGGGTTCCCTATATGCCGGTGCTCGGGTACATGGTCATACTCGTACTTACAAAGATTGAAAACGAATCGAATGCAGTTGTTGAGAAGACGCTCAAGTTTATTGAGGAGATCTGCATTCAAGTCATAGTAACACACATCACCATAGTCAATTATAGGAAATATTAGGGATTGTTAATAATTGTGTTGTTATGTGTGAAGGGAGAAGGTTTTTCAACCGATGGAGTGACGGCGCGTCGGTAGTAATGAGGTTAATCAAAATGGAGAATAAAAGAAGAGATAATATACCGCCTTAAGGGACGCCAGCATAAACAGACTGCTGACGTCCCCGATGATAAGACAAAAACCATTCCAGTCCCTCCGGAGAGACCCTAAAATAGGAAAGGATGGATAAAAGGACTTCGTGACTGATAGTATTAAAAGCACTGGAAAAGTCAATTAACACTAAGACTGTGACTAGTGTCTTCAATTACCCGCCTAATATCGTCGGTCACTTTAAGGAGAGCTGAAACGGTAATATCACGCAAAAAAGTAAAAATAAAATACGAAACAGAAACGAATCAAGGAATGAACTGCTTTTCCTTAACTGGCAGTAATGTTAGAACTTGTCATTGATATTTAAGCTGAACCTTAGTGTTGCGGATTGTACGAGTACCTACAGTTTGTGTGTAACACGCAAACATTTATTACAGGCTCCACTTAAAATAGCAAGCCGCTTTCAACAAAACTTCAAGGTCTTCAACAAAATTTCCCAACATGATTGAATATCGGCTGAGGAGGATGGAGGTCGTAGGGCACAATGGCCGGTCTCGAAGGGCATCTCGCATCTTCACGGTGGGCGGGCACCGGCGCGGGCACCGTTTGTCCGGCCACCGGCAGTTGTCAAAACGAATTCTTAAATGAGTACCATCACATCTGTACCCTCTACTTATGTGGTTGTGGTACGCACAATCATGTGCTGAGATAAATATTAAGTATACTTCGCAGATCTATTTTTTTTTAATTGTTGTAAGGTTGAAATACAAACGGATAAACATGAAAGTTAAGGACTTTATATCCTACTCTGGATTTTGGTTTCAGAAAACTCGGAAAATCAGGAAGTAAAACCAACCTGACCGCTACCTATTAATAAATTGCTATAATACCTAATTTGGGATCTAAACCGTCAGAAATCTTATTACACATTACTTATATTCTATTTGAATTAATTCCCAAGTCAGATTTAAAAAGTCTAACAACATATAACACATACACAAAGTGTAATATTTAGAGCAAAAGCTTTGGGAATTAATAGTGATCTGTTAAAGACTACTAACTAAAACATATTAATAGGTAATAAAGCAACAACCAAGCCTACAAGTGACTTGCCAAAAAGACCAATTAAAAATTTATGAAAAGGTACCATAATAAATATAGGTACCAAAGACTCCTCCGACTCAAGAAAATCCAGGTTAAAAGGTTATACCTACGAATTTCAATATCAGGTACCTACATAGTCGAACTACCGAAGCGTTCAGCAGTTGGTTTAACATTGAATGGGGGGTAGGAACAGTAGGATGTTGCCAAACCAATCCGAATATGATGCTGATACATTAGTGATAACTTCTGGCTGCTACCATTGTGTGAAGCCACGCATTGTTTTTGCTAAGTACAAGACACTTGAATATTATAATTGAGCTGAATATACGTATAATTAATTTATCTCTAATTTAGATTGTGTCCGGTTAGTTGAGAAGTTGAACAGGATCTTGTAATCTTGCTGGTTTTTCCAAGCTAGACAAACATGTAATCAGTTATAAGATAAATAAAAGTAATATTCCCGTAGTTAGGTATTAGGTAGATTTACTCTGATAATCAAAACAGAAATGATATATCAGCACCTCGTTTTTAGAGAGAACAGGAAACTCAATATTCGATCTGACCATTACCACCAAAAATATTGTTAAGTTTTTTAAATTATATATCCTGGTTTACTTTAGTTAGTTCTTTATTTAGTGTAATCCAGCTGACTGACCAACCATCAAAGCTTCCACCTTAATTATCGCAACTGACCAACAAATCGCTATTGTGCTGCTACCTATCATTATAAATCTTCGGGGCAAACCAAACTTATATATCGCACAAAACAATAGTACGGGTGGAAGGACACATGCAAATTCGCCACAAAGGACCAGTTTATCTTGAGCTGTGAGATTAAAAGTGGCTAGAACAATTAGGTGGAGCATGTGAGGTCAAGTTAGATGTTCGCTTCACAAGTCAGCGAGTACAATTCGACACTATAATCCGAGATGATCGCACCGGAACGAGCATCGGAGATACTGTTTTCATTGTAACACGTAACTATATAAGTCTGCGAATTAGTGCTACTGCATTTCTTATTAATAATACACATTGTCATATTGATCTAAATTCACATAATTTATGGAAACTCGAAAGATAAATGATTTTTATCTCCATGGTTCCGGGACTTCACCATAATTATCCAAAAATAAAATGCATACCAACATAGTTCTTCATCGAAGCTTTCATCTTCATTATATTTCATAACTAGTATAATACAGCAGGTGAGCCCAACTTTCCTATTAACAAGCTATAGCTTTACCTTACCTTCTCACCAAGCAATGCATCTCATCCGACATCACGCAGTACCATGCAACCACTCCTAACAAAGGTCTCTCATCAGAATTAGACATTTATTATAGCATTGTGCTACATCCACAAGGCTCGTCGGACAGGGAAGTGAAACAAACGCCGGACGCTAATATTAATTAAGTCGATAATGAATAGAGAGACCATTGGCGATGGTCCCAGTATGCGTCCTTGGGGTATGCGCTAAAAAGTGCCATTTCAGGGAAAGAAGAATTGAAGGAAATATGTCATTCAATTATTAATTGGTTATTGTTAACCTATCAGAAAAGTTTTACTACTGCTTTTCATGTTAAAACTACTTGATTGTGAAAAAAGCATGCGTTGCCAACATCAAATGCTTTGCAGTAGATTAAAATATCTGACAGACAATTAGTATGTGAATCTCGCTAAGTAGTATCTTATTCAAACAAATGCATACATAGATGACTATATTATTTCTGTAGGTGTCTTTTAATTAACTAAAATGTTAATAATGCTTATTGTTAGCATACATGGAGTTATTGTCTGAATGAATGCCAGTCCATAAGAGCATTTAAAGCTTGAGAATTTTAGTTCTTCCAGCAGTTATTCTGGATACAAATATATTGGTGCATTAAGTATCTATCATCTGCCAATTATGACCAAAAAAAGTGAGTTTGTTTGTTTATTACGCGTTCACGGCTAAATGGCTGAACTGATTCTGATCAGGTATAGGGATACTTTGAACTCTAGGGATGGACATAGTGGACATAAGCTACTTTTTATCAACATAGATCGCGTAGATCCATGTTTAAGCATACGAAGGGTTAAAGATCGCGGACAATAAAAATATCCAGGTGTTTAAGTCTTGTCTACCTGGATCTACTTAAACTTTGCTAAATCGTTACAATACCTACTCAGGTAGGTACAGTCACGAACATAAATATATTACTACAAACGGCTCGGCAATAATATCTGATTGCATGATATGAATGGATAAACCATTAATATATGACGGCAAATATATGTGATAATTTGTGGAAGGCATAATATAAAAGTGGCAGCATAAATATGTGATATCGAAGGTACACCAAAACTATCTCACGGGACAAGCGATGACAAAATATAGGATGATGCATCGGCTTCAAAAATAGGTGTCAATGCAATATTAAAGGACTCTTGAGTCATAAATATCTGCCTACTCAGTTAAATTCAGAAGAATGTGACACCTCGATATGATCAAAAATATCTACCATCCATCACTTTGGCAGCCTCAAAACCTAACACTGTACTTCTAATAGAAACAAGAAATAACCACTAAGCACCATATAATTAACGTTCACACAATCCGCCTGAACTTCTTATCTTGTAGCTCTAAAGACGCGTTATTAATTTCTGAGCACATAATTACTACCATTTGGGCGAGTATTATAATGATCGTAAACGATTTGTTCCTGGTTGGTTCTTTAGAGGATGTGGCCCCTGTATCTCGCGGCGCCGGCGCTGCATCTTGTTTAGGCTTTGGCATACTGAAGGATATGCTATGAAGATGTATGCTATGGTCTTTGTTTCCAGAAGTTTTTTTTTTTTCTTTGGTAAAAACGTAATAACAAAGCCTGGAAAAAAAAATAATAAAAGAAAACTCGGTAACTTTTCATAAAAAAAACATTTTTCTTTTTGAACTCCATTTACACCTTACATTATCCGTTAGATTTTGGATATGTTATAGTTTACTTAACAGTTTTTTTAACTACTGGGAAGTCTTTGCCTCCCATTTTGTAAATCGGGCGGGGAAAACTAAAACAAATTTTTTTGAACAAATGGTTTCCCTTTGAGCCAAGTTTCCTTCTTAACTATAAACAATCACTAAACATACATTGAATGAAAGCATAGACAGCCCTTGAAGTGAGGCTTCCAAATGTCGTTTTGCACCACTGTAAATTATAGCAAAAGCATGAACATCTACACAGCCTTTGCTTACACCAACCTTTGTCTGAAAATCTACTATTAAACGTTATTGACAAGGTATTTTTTAGCGTGACGATAAAGAAAGCGAATCTGCCTAAACAACTCTAAAGAAGCTTTACAAGATGTAAACACAAAGCGCTAAGCGCTACGTCATAGCATCCACTACCACACGGCCCTAATATTAATAACAATGACGTCCGGTCGTTTTCACGCGCCATGCCTCCACTGGACGCTCATTTTTACCGCCATATATAAGTGCAGTCATGTTTTTTACCTCCACAGTTACCCCGAATTTGAACGAATCAACATATAGTGTGTGATGCAATAGTAAAATAATAATATACAGTGAAAATGTATTGGACTTATAAAAGTGTGTTTGTAGTGTGTTTTTGTGCGGGAGTCAGGACTCAAGTTATTCCCGGGAAGGCTAGAGCCAGTGATGGAGATTACAATAATGTGAATCCCGATGGATCGTTCGATTTTGGGTAGTTATTGCGTTTATTGATTGGTTCATGAATTTTGGATTCATTACAATAAAACTAGATTCGCTTAATAAATTTAAATTCTTGTTAAGATACTGAAATAGATTTTTGAGCTTAAATGTTCAAAGAAAGTGTATTTCTTTTTTCTGTTTTTATTTTTTTTTTATTTTGCTTGTTTAATTAAATTAAAAATTTTAGGTAGTAGTTGCGTATTCATTTAAATGTGTTAATAATGTTTAGGAGGTGATCAATATTGAAATTAGATATCAAGATGCTGTTTTTTTTTTAAGTACTTCGCCTTCCTGTTTTATAATTGACTGGAATTGATTTCCAGTCGAAATTATGTGCAGCTTTAATATTATTGCCTAGTTAAAGAAAATGCCCAGTTTAAGAAAGCTTTTAGTTAATTTATGATTATTAATTCACATAAAAGTAAGCTTCTCTTTATTTTCTTACTTTGAAACATCTGGGGAGGGTCACTTGTAACAAAATCGGATTCATCTTCATATCATCAGCCTACAAATATATATAGCCTGCTGAGAATAGGACTCTCAAAATTGAGTTAAAAACATTATTGCCCAAAAAAAAAAAAACCTAAACTTATCTACAAATTAACATCCAAGGATTCCCAAACGGTCTATTGTCAGCAGCATTTTTTTTTTGTAGTTTTTCAGAAACATTAACTTTATCGCTATACCGCATACAAAGATGCGAATTAAGGCCGTTGCAAGTGAATGATATCTGATCGCAGGTACGCGAACAAGGACCGAGGGGCCAGCTATCATTTGGCGCATGGCAACACTAATGGCGTCGTCGGTGGAAGGTTCGGAGCTAAGGACCCGGCTACAGATACAGTAAAGGAGACAGTTTATACAGCTGGTCCTAGAGGGTGAGTAGATTTTAGAGTTTAGAAATAAGTTAATTTTGAAACCATTCAATATAGCGCGTTTACTACTGAAATTATTGGAAAATATAATAGCATAAGACTAAATGCAATCTTGCATTAAAAAAATAAAGGCAAAATATCAATCAAAAGTGAAAAAACTTGTATTACAAAAGTGAGTTATAAAGTTGAAGTGTCGACCAAAATAATTCAATAAAATTGTATCGTGACTAATTGAGATCTTTTTGATTAGTTACGAACAAGATAGACAATTTTAGACGAGTAAGAATAATAAAATTACTTTGATAACAATCAAATTGCTCAATAAAACAACTCCAATCAACTTTTCTTAATGTCTTTTTCTCCGCCATAACACTTTCTTTCACTCAGATTCCGCGCGAAAGGACCAAATGTGCACAGAAACATGGACCTAGACCAAAGACCCCGGGGGAACATCGGTAACAAGGATGACCCCTACTTTGACCCCAGTGAAGACCCCAGCTACTCGTTCAAGATCGACACTAGGACTTACACCAAGAATGAGAATGCTGACAGCAGAGGGGATGTTACGGGTTTGTAGAACACATACTCATTCACACTAGATACCTAGGTACCGGTAAATCGAGGTGAATTTGAAGGCGAAGTAGGTGCCCGAAATAATGGTGACTTTGAAGGGCAATGAAAAAATTGGAAGTTCCGTCAATTTTCAAAATCAATTTTTTTCTCCTAAATTATCAATAGAATTTTATTTTAGTTATCACTTAATGTACGTCACATTGTTTTTTTTTCAGTTACTTTTTTACTATTGTAAAAGATACATGATATTTATTTCAAAATTCGGAACAGAAAGGTCAAAAATATTTGATTGATTTGACATAAGCTGCCGAAAAGCTTTAAATGTTATTGAAAGTGGTTGCAGAAATACCAAATGCTTTGAAAGCGATTGCCACTAATTGTCTAGGTCCTCTAGAACCGTTATAGAGATATTGGCATTTTTGTGCGCACACAGAAGATGTCTTTCACCGCCGAAGCGGCTAGCTATCAACGATTTTCTTGCTCAAAAAGCGATTGAAAGACATCTACAAAAAAATTGTAGGTCCCGTGTCAGTACAATGAGTACTGACCGTGTCAGTATAAGAGCTATCAAAGAGAGTACGAGTTAGCAACGCTGGCTTAGCCGGCAGAACACTCGCCGAGAGACTAAGGGCCAAAGCACACACGCTACTTTTAGCATAATCGGCGATCGGCGATTTTGCGGCTGTATCGATGCTGCATTGCGTTTTCGCGACTCTCTGCGTTCGAACGCGGTATCGGAAACACGCGTTTTAGAGACTGCTCCGATGCTGGCGCAAATGCCAAATCGCTGCGACCGGCATCCGAATGTGTGTCGAGTTTCCGAAAAGCGAATCGCCGCGTTTGACGTTTTTAAGTGTGCGGTGTGGAATGCTTGGTCGCTGCATTAAGCTTCTAAAAAGCGGCTAAATCGCTAATCGCCGATGCTAAAAGTAGCGTGTGCTTTGGCCCTTAGGCCTCGGTCTCGAAGTCAGCGATTGTGGGGCGGCGGCGGCGGCGGCGTGGGGGCGGCGCGGCAACGCAGACCCGGTACCGAAGCTAGCGGGCAGATCGCGCGGCGCTAGAGCGGCGTAGTGTTGTGATATGAGAAATTAGTGTCTTTGTTCGCGAACGAAATGTCTAAACAGCGACGAAGACATCTTTTTGATACAACATTCTGAAGCGTCGGTCGTTAAAATGAAAAAAATAAAATGCACAACATTACGTCAATGCAGACGCGCGGGCACAACTAGACAGCGCGCATCGCTCCTACGCCGTTCGCTGCGCCGCTGCCTGCGAGGTCAGTTCCATATAAATCTATGTATTTAAACGCGCCGCACCCCGCGCCGCCGCCGCCGCTCCGCGCCCGCTGACTTCGTGTCCGTAGCCTTACGCTTGGTACATGCGAGCAATCGCGAGTAACGCTCGCCGTCGTCGTCGCGCACTCACTGTTCGTTGATCGCCGTTCGTGTTCGTGTTTGTACGTTTCTTGAGCGAGAAAATTGTTGATAGTAACTGATTAGCAAACATTGTTTGGTATGAAATAAACAACGAAAAATGTGTTAAATAAAAAAAGCTTTATTGGCATAAAAAACAATTGTGTACAGACGCCAGCACATCAAGCTACCCGAAACAGTCAAATTTTCCTAATCAACTTTGAACCTTATTCTTTAGCGAGAAAGTTGAAAATCTATCAAAGAAATTTGGCAGCTTGTAGTAGCTTGATGTGCTGGCATCTGTACAAACAAAGTGCAGCCCTGACTCCTGCGCTAGGTAACATCTGTGTCACAGTAGCCGGTGTCATCTCCCTATCAGTAGGTTCTGGATTTTATGCAATGTATTTCGTTTATATTTACGTAAATTATTAAAATAGTTATTAAATACATGATAAAAAAGAGCGAGTAAAAGTTAAAAAAAAATCAGCTGTTCCTTGCATTTATGTGCGTCAAAATGTAGGGAAGAGCGGTTTTTTTTTCGTGATTTCAGGTTTGGTCCCATAGCAAAAGTTGTTCATAATGATGAGTACAATGACCCCTTAAAAGGATGCCCATGAATTCAATTTCATCCTGTATATATATCTATATTAAAACTGATTCTGTTTGACTGTACTCTTGTGTCAGTAGCCATAAGTAAAGTACTTTCTATTACACTGGTTAACAAAATTTTAACTTTTTTTTGTCACATGAAAACTTACATCAAATTTTGAATATACTAGGGCCACCAAACAATAATAATTATGTGAATGAAAAAAAAAATTGACACGTCAGGTTAAAATAACAATCACTTACCTACCTGATCCTTTGGGTCGGTCCAAATCATTGGTATAGCAAATGGCATATATCTGGGTTCTTGTTTAGCTCAACCTAATAGCAGTCTCACACACGCAAGACGACCCACTGACCGTCGGGGTTGTTAGAACTCTTTCGAGGCATGTTTACGACGTAACAAACGTATATAAGACTAGCTTCAGCCCGCGACTTCGTTCGCGTGAAACTTCTTGTTTCCCCCGAGCCACACCGTCGTATCGCATCACCCGCCCGCGCTATCACTTAACGTTCTTTTTGACTTTTTTTCTTTTTACTCGGCTCCTAAGGGTCATAGCGTGATGTTAAATAGCCTATACACTTCCTCAAGAATTGGGCTATCTAATGCAAGAAGAATTTTTCAAATCCGACTGGTAGTCCCAGAGATTACCCCCTCTTTTTTTTTTTTCGACTTACAAACAAATTTCACCTCTTTATAATATTAGTATAGATGTAAGCTGAATGCAATAGTTATACAGTCGTCTAAATTAAGTTATTCAAAAAAAGACACTTATATGAGGTCAGAAATGAATAAATGTAGCTGTCACAAAAAAACTGGACGTGATTGAAACAAAATTATTATATATTGTTAATGAGGGTACACCAACATTAACAAAAATCATCACAAAGTTCGTGTGACAAAAACAGTGTTTACCAGTGTTATTCCCAACTTCCTAGTATCAGTATATGAATATACGAGTATGTAGGTATATCAGTAATATGTATCTGACTTTGTTTGTGTGTGTATTAAAATACTTACTTTAAAACAAAAATATACTCACCAGGTCACTACTCCTTCGTCGACGATGTGGGCGAACGTCACGAGGTGTCCTACATAGCTGGTAGGGACACCGGATTCCACGTGTCCTCAGCGGTTCCTGACAACCCCAGCATCATTGGGTCGCCATTCCACCGAGTGCCTCTAGTTAGGGGAGAGACTAAGGCCAGGGGAAGGACTGCTGTGCAGAGGGGCAGGGACGGGTCTTATAGGTATGATGTTTCTTCTTTTAATAATGAGGTATCCAGTTTGGTGAAAACAAAGAGAATTGTTCCTGTCTTCAAGCTAAAATTTTGCGCTGAGAAGTGACAGTTCGGTTTTTAACCAAAACAAAAAAATGAGGAATTGAACTCTAAAAGAAAATCCAGTAATGAAAATAACTAACCACTTTAGCGTTCTCCCTAGGATGGCGAAGCATATAACAGTGTACCATGGTGGCCTGATAGCTTACCATCAGATGTTCCGTCGGCTTGTTTCATATTTGTCATCCAAAAGCTTCTAAAAAACTGATCAAACTGGATAACTTTAAACTGTATCGACGGAAATGCCTACAAAATTGTATTTCTTTAAAACAAAAATGGGCGTGTTACTGTTCATATTATTTTTCCTTCAGGTTTATATCAGCGGGTCCCGACCAGAGGAGGACAGAAAGCAGTGACTCTCATGGAAACGTCAGAGGATCATACACTTTCTTAGATGACAAAGGTGTTCAAAGGTATGTTGTCATCCCAACAGCTTTAGAAATTCATGATGAACTGGAATGGAGGCAAAAGATGGAACTAGGTATATATTTTTACGAGATAAAAGCATATCTGTAATTGATTGTATATGGCAATGGGTAGGAGCTACTTTTTGTTTCTCTAACCAAACATTACCCGATAAATATTGTGAGATTGTTATTTGATTAGCTATACGCTATTCAGTTTGGCTTGAGACAATGTATCCTTTTGTGGTGAAATCGGAACTAGGTAATGAAAAATTCGAAAAAGACACATACAAATTATTTTTGTTACACAGGAAGATCACAGTTTTTTTTTGTTAGAAATTAAATGTTTTGATATATTTTACAGAATATCTTTTTATTAAGAATAGTCAAATGTTGTTTAAATACGCTTTGTCTCAAGCCAAACTGAATAGGGTATAGGTATTCAAAATTTAGACGCTCATGAGAATGAAAATCTGTTAGCTAATTTATGGCTTTCTTAGCGTCTCAGAAACCTTTTTAAATTCATCAGCTTACACATTAAGCTGTTACTTTTAGCCTGCATCATCCCACTGCCGGGCAAAGGCCACTCCCCATGACTCCCAGCTCTAACATCAACAATTAAGCTAAGTTCAAAATTAATTTCCTCATTTCCTCCCTTTTTCCAACAGGACAGTGAACTACATAGCAGGTCCCGGCATCGGCTACCGCATAGTAAAGAACAGTAACGACCCCTACATTCCGCCATACTTCCCCACCATCCCCAGTCAGTATGACCCTGAGTTCGTCAACGCTGGCTCCAAATATGGCGCCGGAAGCCCACCTGCTGCTGCTGCCGATGATGTGTTTAAAGGTACGGGGCAATAGTTATTATTTTTGGGTCTTTTTTAGTCTCTATTTTTTTTTTCTATGTTAGCACCACTTATCCAATCATAGGTGTTTTCCTTTTAAATAAGATACTGTTGTATGGTATTTTATTCTGAATTATGCCTTTAACTTGAAGGTATGTTATGTAAAAATAATATTTAGAGCTGTGATTGCTTCATTTTAAGTTATATTTAGCGTCTTCTATGATATACTCCCTCCACATATGAGATTCGAACTTCAGCCTCACCTAAGAATCAACAGTGGTTAATAAATCCTCCTTTACAGGACCAGATGGTACCGCTGCATCAGGTCACGTAAAACCGCCTCCGTTCCCAGTCAGCGATGCAGACAGGCCCAGTAACGCTGTCCCAGCATCAGGACCAGAAGCCCCAGACGCTAACCCTGCCGACGGTAGCGAATCCCCGTACAAGCCCCCAAGCTTCACTCAAAATGCAGGGGCCGGTGACACTTCAAGCTTCATAGACGAAGATGAATCACCCACAGGACCATTCGGACCCCCTCCTCAGTCGACGAAAGGACCAGGTGATGAATAGCACCGGCAATGATTGATGTTAGTGATCTTGTTTATTGTAATAATATTTACCGCTCAAATTCACGGTCTTCAAATACTACGCGGTCCGAAGGACCAAATAATTGTTGAAGCTGGTCCTTCGGCACCGCGTGATCTGGGAAGTCTGTGGTTCGAGCGGTCGTATCGATATTTTTGGACAATACTTTTTACGGAATTTTCAACTTGTAGGTTGGCTTGTAACTTGAAAATTCTGTTGAAACTTTTGATTCTTGGTTACTGAGTCAGACTTGCGATTTTCAAAAGAAAGTTCAACGCATGATTTCTAGAAAAAAAGCTAACCAAAATCCAAAAAGTCGATAGTAATCAGGTGACACAAGATCACGAGTTTCAATCCGCTTGCGACGCCTGAAGATGCACTCGAATATTATTTATTATATTTGCTTAAACGCAATAAATATTATTCACAACCAATTTGGTTTTTATTACACCAACACACCTTACGGCACGCAGCACATACAGCACAGATCGTTATACTAAACAAGGAAATTTGAAATTATTAAACAATTGCAGGCAAACCGAGCCGACCGTCGAGCAAACCGTATAGGCCGGCGAAGAAACCGTATGTGCCACTAAAACCTTTCCAGACACCAAATGACATAAGCGACGAAGTTGTAGATGAAGTTATACATGATAAAAATAAACCAGAATTTGCTATAGGGTTTAATATAAACCATAATAAGCCCGGTACAACGATAATTAGGAATTTAGGAAGAGATTACTTTGGCGTCCCTCCTGGGGTGTCAGTGAGGGCTCATGTGCAAAGCATTGACTTATACCCTTTCGGTTCTAAGCCCATATCGCCTGCTGAAGCGCTAGAAAACGACTAAACGTAACCTTTGAAAAGTAGGTATACGGTTTCTATAAGTACATCAAAGTATTATTTTAAAGTTGTAAGGATTGTAATTTAAGCAATAAAGATTTATGTAAATTGTTTAGTGTTTGATTTTTAGACATCTTAGTCCTTTATGGCGATATGTAATAATTGTAACGATATATATATGTAGTACGAAAATGTCTCGCATTAAATTCTATTAAACGTCTTAATAATTTAAAAAAGTACACACAATACTGAACTTTGGTCCTCTCTTTACTTAAAAAATAAACGTTAGCTTTTAGACAATATCATTCTTGAATAGAATACTTCAGACTACCGAGCTACAGAAGTAGGTATCGACACAACACCAACAATTACTCTTCTGAAAACTGCATTAGAAAGAATAAATAAAACACATCCAAAATTATTTTTTAAAAATTTATTCGGACAACACGACTGTAATAACAAAATGCAAAATAGTAACTGTTACAAGGAGTCGGGTTGTATGTATGTGTGTGTGCGTGACGTCATTCCGTGCCCCACTCCCGCAGTCCCCCCATAAGTCATAACGATATAGGAAATATTATGCAAAAAGGTGTAACAAAGATAACAAGAATAGGATATCATTGGAAGGGTTAAATTTGGCAATCTCAAGTAGTGAAATAGTAACAGGAAAGTTATTGGTGTTAAATTAATTTATATACTAAATAGATATATTTATTTTTTTATAATTAAGTACCTAACTACTCGATTGTGAAATTGATCAAACAATGTCTAATATTTTTTTCCTTAATAATTTCAAAAATGTATAATTATTGGTTACAGTTCGCTAGGATATTCAAATAATATTAATATTAATGTGTAAATATTGTAAGACTTCTTTAATAAATAAATTACTATAGTTATTATACGTTTGCATAATTTAAATAAACTATTTTTAAACAGAATTTGTGACTATTAACTAAGTTAAACGTGTGCGATATTATACACGGCCAACATTTTTACTAACCCTCTGTACCTACTCATATGAGTAAATCTATGGAAATCCTCAAATGAGTACGCTAAGTGTGTGTGGGTTACACAACAATGTTCGACCCCTTTCTTACACCAAACTTCACCATCAGAATTTTATAATAACTAACTATGACTCTACAACAGACAATGGCGCCGATTCCCTTGTTCACAAACTAAACTAAATTTAATTTCAGTGCATCTTTTTCTTTCTATTTCATTAAGAAAAGGACAGAAGATAAATATTAGTTTAGACCTGTCAAATTAGTCAGCGCCTGACGTAAATTGACGTATTTTTAATAGGCAATTTTTTAATCACGTCTAAATTGTCTATGGAGTATCTTAATTTGACAGGACTAAACTAATATTTATCTCATGTCCTTTTCTTAATGAAATAGAAAGAAAAAGATGCACTGAACTTAAATTTAGTTTAGTTTGTGAACAAGAGAATCGGCGCCAATTTCTAACTATTTCATTTATTAGAACTAGAAGACTTTTACAACTTTGTGAACATTATAAAAAATTAAGTAATAAAAAGAATTATCACTTATTCGAAAAATACAGACTCAAACCTAAAATATAATATAAGTAAATGTAATTTATTTGATACTACAGTAAATAAATTTCAATTAACAGAAGCTTTGCTCCTTAAACCTTACCGCTAGGGATGTATATAAAAATCTATTTATATAGATAGAAAAACATTACATAGAAAAAGACTATAAAAGGCAAATTAGCAATTCACGAGAAGAAGCCGTTATTGAGCGAATAATTTTATGTGCGTGCTTACGATTAGATACAAGGGCTATATACAAAGAATTTTAGACCGTATTCTCAAGGCCTTAATAGTCACAATACATTGCATTCTTACCATACCCGACAAATGGAAAAAGCACTTTTTAGAACACTGTTGATTAGACAATGTTACTTCTTGAAGTATTTTTTACTCACCTAATATATTTATATATACCTATAGTTATACAGGGTGAAATTAAATTCATGGGCATCCTTTTAAGGAGTCATTGTACTCATCATTGTGAACAACTTTTACTATGGGACTAAACCTAAAATCGCGAAAAAAAATCAGCTGTTCCTTGCATTTATGTTCACACTAGCTGCGCCCCGCGGTTTCACCCGCGTAAGTTTCGATCCCGTGGGAATATCGGGATAAAAACTATCCTATGTCCTTTCCCGGGACTCAAACTGTCTCTATACCAAATTTCATCGAAATCGGTTCAGTAGTTTAGGCGTGAAGAAAAGACAGACAGACAGACAGAGTTACTTTCGCATTTATAATATTAGTTTGGATAACTCGTCAAAATGTAGGGAAGAGCTGATTTTTTTTCGCGATTTCAGGTTTGGTCCCATAGTAAAAGTTGTTCACAATGATGAGTACAATGACCCCTTAAAACGATGCCCATGAATTCGATTTCAGCCTGTATATACGATGAGTTAGATGACAAACGTTCTACAGATGAAACATTAGACCTTTAAGGTGCAAAGCTACTGAATCTGAAAATCTACCTTTATGATGTCAATGTACCTATTTGAGACTTAAGGGAGTCTCTAATACACATTATTGGGCCCAAGGCTTTAAAATGTAATCTAGGCGCTAAACTTGGTCAAATATTTTCATCCGTAGAAGTACACAACGCTAGACTTACGCTACTATCGTGCTATTTCTATCTTTATCTTTCAATCAAGTGTAAAAGAGACAGATGCAGAAATTTTCATGTCTCAGCTTGAGTAATAAAAGTTGTTGTTATTACACACTTTTACATAGCTTATACTAACCTGTAATTCAGATCTGCTGTTTTAAACTTTGTGTTTGTTAATAAAAACGACATCAACACAATTTAACCGATTGTATACGCCTTTGAACTTTTCAAGTTTAACAATAAACAACTAAACAAATCGTTTGTTCACACTTTGAATTCTAAATCTCACCTATGGGTTAAATTGTCATCGTCATCTGCCTAGCCTTTTCCCAATTATTTTGGGGTCGGCTTCCAGTCCAACCGAATGCAGCTGAGTACCAGTATTTTACATGGAGCGACTGCCTATCTGACCTCTACAACCTAGTTACCAGGTAACACGATACCCATTGGTAAGACTGGTTGTCAGACTTTTGGGCTTCTGACTAAACGACTAACACACGATCGGTAAGATTGTGTGTCATATTAAAACCAAAATGTACGTTTATTTTTTTAACTTCGATGTATTATTACAAAATCATTTACGTATGTTAACGATTACTTTATTTATTCGTCTAAATGTATCCAATAAGTATATTATAATGGTACTAAAAGTTACTATGGACTGAATAATGCTTGTCACACATTAGGTTCACAGCCAATATTTAACCTACCGAATTTACTAGTTTATTATTAGACGAAATTGATGCAAATTATGAAGCTCAAGCTACTCGTAGTATATTTATAACGAATAAGCTAGAGGGTATATACGCAGAATTGTTTTTATACAGCTTAACTAACTAATCTGCATTTGCGACTTATTTGCCAAAAATGTAAATAAATATGAGTTTATGGAAATCCTACACAATAAATAATAATAATAATATATTTATTTGCTCAAAACATGGTATAACAGGTCTTACAGTTAACAATAGTAAGTACAAACATGTTTTGCCGAGCTTAGACTCAGCATGCAAGTTCCAAAATTTAAAAAAAAGTACCTAACTAACATTTTGTGTCAAAGAACTGTTTCAGACTAATAAAGTTAGTAAAGTTTAGTTTACGCTACAACTTCAAACATTTTATACTGTGTCAATAGCAGTCACTCTGAAATCAACTTAAAAGTCATTAACATAAAGTTGATATTTGTTTAACTTGAAATAATATTAATTAAATTAATAATATAAATAAAAAATCATCTTCATCATCATGGAAGCTTTTTAAACGATTATTCTCGATTCAGTTATGAATAATAGTTATTTACGACGGAGTTTTTAAACTTAGACTAATTTATGGGTTATGGTTTTATGGATTTTGAAATGAAGACAACCTGCAGTAGATTAATCAATTGAATTTTTTAAAACCGGTTGAATGCCGTAATTACAGAAACAATTACTTAAAAAGCCATTGTGTCTCGCGTGGATCCACGTCCCGGCGATACGAAGGGTTAATGTCGCGTGTACTCCAATAGTAACAAAACGAATGAGCGCTATATTTACTGTTTCTCAAAACCATTCATTTACTCCTTTTAAGAATTAGTGGATCTCAAAAATTACATTACTGGATTTAGTCGAAAACCTACAGAGCATTCAAGGTACTTTCAGTTAGATCTACATAGATTTGGGGAAATTAGTACTATATGGACATGTTAGCCACTAAATACACAAGATATTAAGTAAATTTTAATTAAAACCACTGGCAACATTATGCAATCAAACTAACAAGTCTAAACAAAACTATTTGTGCAATTACTTGGCTTAAAACTAAGAGAAGTAAGTATTTAACAAAATGTATGAAAATATTGATTTTATACATTACAATAATGTACTTAGAAAGGGTTAGTTCTAATCAATAAGTCAATCATGTTTATTGTAACAATAACGTAGCGCCAAAAAAAAACAGTGGCACTCCGGAAGTGCCGACAGAAGTGAAAACAAAACACAAACAGAATACTTTGCCACCACTCACTGACATATCGGATATACATTAAAACCGAGTACATCTCGAGGACAGCCGAACACATCCGAAGCGGTGTCGCTTGCGGTAACAGTGGCGCGAATTCAATGGTTTTTCCCATCTCAAAAAATTCCACACGCGCCTAAAGAAGTTTTCACTTCAAAAATATTTTTGCTAAAATATATAAATGAACAATAAAACCTACCTGTTCTTGTCTGGTTCTTAACATAAGTAATGTTTTAATAACAGGCTTTAAAATGCTGAAAAGAAAAAAAACAAAATGTTACAGCAAAAATCGTATTTTTTTGCTTTATAATAAAACACTCATACTTAGTCTGCATACACACAAGCGACACGCATCGACGGCAGAGGTAACTGCAACCGTCAACGCGTGTCGGCGACAGCCGTCAACGCGTGTCAACGACAGCCGTCAACGCGTGTCAACGACAGCCGTCAACGCGTGTCGATAACGTGTCGCTCGTGTATTTGAACGCGTGTCAATCGTGTATATGTACACCTAGATGATTAAAATTTGTTAACCACCAAAGTCAACTAATGAGTTCTCGTCTCTTTTAGCATAGTGCTTTGTGCGTTTAAACTTAGAAAACGAACTACAAAGAACATTTGTTAAAAGACTAGATTTCGTAAAACTATGTTATAAAATAAACCACACCCCTGAAGTTTAACATTTGAATATCTAATTCATTGGCACCTATATTATTATAGTATTAGTTTATTGCACATTCTCAAACAGAAACGCTAAAATAAATATTTTGTTACTAAGTAAATAAATATTAATTAAATTAGGAAACCATTTTCTGAGCATATATTTGAAACTAATAAAAACCTAAATGTTAAACCTAGATGCTAAATGTAATTAGCTAAAAATGTTAAATAAAAGAAAAATACAATCAACTATTTTTTTGTATATTTTACTAAACTCAAATTAAGACAAGAGAGAATATTTTCACTTTGGTTTATAAGGGCGCGTACACACGAGCGCGAATTTTTAGGCGCGCGCGTCGCATACGCATCGTTCCCTCTTTAGAAACATTGGAATTAAATGCTTCTCTTTTGAGGGAGCGATGCGCAGTGCGACGCGCGCACGAAAAAAGTCGCGCTCGTGTGAACGCGCCCTAAGGGACGAACAACAGCTTTTGTGGACTTTGTATACATAGTAAATAACATACGAGTACGTTCGTGACAAAGGAATCAACAACTATTTCAGTACGAGTTTAGGTACAACAGTATATAACCTACAAAAAACAAAATACTCGTGTGGATATCAGCACGTTGATCACTTATATTAAAAGAATGATAGTGGATTAATAAATCATTGTAAAGTTATGTATGTATCTGAAGTTAACAATATCATTATCAATTTAAGATACACACTTTTGCTTAAACAATACATTTGTGTACTTATACAAAATTATTGGTATTCCTTAAAAAAAACCACTCAAACTTTATACAGAGTGAAATTAAAAACATGCGACAAATCGAAATGGGAGATTGTATTCATCATTATGAACAACTTTTACTATGAGACCAAACCTGCAATCGCGAAAAAAAATCAGCTGTTCCCTACATTTACCTATGTTCGCATAACTGGTCGAAATATAGGGAACAGCTGATTTTTTTTCGCGATTTCAGGTTTGGTCCCATAGTAAAAGTTGTTCATAATAATGAGTACCATCTCCCATTTCGATTTGTCGCATGTGTTCAATTTCACCCTGTATATAATTCGAAAACTATTTACCACTTCAACGGGCCCCATCGCACACGAGCAAGCGAGTTACAATATATTATCAACAAGCATTATATTATCCCTATACAACCGTAGTACCGCGCCTTACCGTTTGGTGCCCAGGCGCAGGAAGTTCAGCCAATATTACGTGATTTTCATCTTCTTGCTGGTCTCCTCCAGCATGTCCTTAATTTTCGTGAGGGGGGAGCGCTTACCATCTCCCCCTTTTCCAATGGGGGGCGGGAGATGGAAGTGAAGGGGGTCGCGAAGACGGTTTAGGTCTTTCTCTAACTTTGCTACCTGTAATGGATAAGATTGTGGCATGTAAACGGTGCTACACTTAACTTCCTGATAAAATCCTCTCGATCACCAATTAAAAGATGTTACAGTGTCCTTGGACGAGGACAGCCTTAAATAAGGACAGTGTTCAGACATATTTGGTCTATTAAAGGATTAACAAATGTCTCAGACAGCCTGAAACTTAAAATGGACCAAGTGATGCTATTTTACCAAGAGTAGGCGTCTCACTAAATAAGATTATCACTGGCAAAAAAAAGGACCACGAATTTTCAAACTAAAATATGCCTGACACGACTGCGTAAGAAAATCTAATAACTCTCCTAGAAGAACTTAAGGGGGAAGCGCCAAGGTGGCCAGCGAAATTCAAATTTTCTTCCTTTTTTGCAATTTGCAGGTTAGCGTCAAGTTGTATATTGAACAAAATATGATTCGCGACCGTAAAAAGTCTGTATTTACAGAATTATAATCATCAATACAAACCTCTTAAGTTCATAATATATCAATCAATAGGATTATATGAATTTAGAAGGTTTAACGGGATTTTTTTTTTTTGCAAATTTATTTTTTATTTATTCCAAAAATTAACCCCCTTATTCATAATCCTATTTTATCTCTATTTTAGCTAAAATAGGTTTATAGAACGTTTGTCTTTATCTGTCACGTTGTCATTTCTGTGTGTAAGAAAGAGACAAACCCAATTTTAACTAAAATAGGTTTGATAAGTTTTATGAATAAGGGGGTAAATATTTACATAATATAAGCTAACACATAAACTATAATAATATGTACAACTATATGAAAAAATAAACAATCATTATAGGGCATCAAAGAATTCGTCCACGTCGCTGTCAACAGGAACAGGGCACTCGGACCCCATGGCCCTAGTGTTTCAACCCCCCCAAACGGCTAATTTGAATTTCGTGGGCTGCCCGCGCGCTTCCCCCTTAAGAGAAGCGTAGTAAATAAGATTAAATGGACAATTAGGGTCGTGCTCACCTCATCCTTGAGATTATTATAGTGGTTGATGTCGAGTCCGATCTTTTTCGCCTTCTTGTGCAGAGTCAACAGGTGCTGTCTATCCTTAACATCGGGTAACACGTACTCCTAGAAAGATAAGTTACAATTTACGAAAATTATAGATTTTATGCATACTATCTATATTCACATATGACGCTCAAACCTGCGGGGCAATTGTGTAACACCTTATCAATCGGAATCGGTTCCATTTTGACAGTTCAACAACATTCATTGCGTTATTTACGTGTTGAGCAGACATCTTTTTCGAACTTATGAAGCAATGGATTAGCAATTTGCTTCAAAATGATTCTGATTCCGACTGATAGCGTGTTACGCAATTAGAGTGCTGGTCTTTGACGACAGTTTAGCAGATGTTTAAGCTTGAGGTTAGCCAGTGAGCAAAGAAGCACAACATTTTTGGAGTATCGTTTCGTTTCGTTTTTGGTTTATCGGACCGTGTTAGAAACAGTGCTGCGCTCCAAAACACAAATCGCCGACTTCACCCAAAAAGCAGCCAAACTTAAATGGGCGTCAAACGAGTCATGGGCCAAATCAACCACTATGTGGGTTCCAGAAAACGTCCGGCGACATTGAGGCAGACCCAAAAGAAGATGGCGGGATGAGCTTGACGCCTGTAGACAGGATTGGTTCACACTAGCTCATGACAGAGAGGAGTGGGGAGGAGAAAGGGAGCCCTTTGCCCAGCAGTGGGTGGGGAAAGGCTAAAACTAAAAATTAAATAATTAAGAAAATAAAACTCAAACTGGCCATCCCGCAAACACAATCTACTGCAGCCATACATTGCAGTTTAGAAGTGACGTGTCCTAATCCTAAAATCCTAATAACGCAGCATTTCGAATGCTAAACAAAATATAACCTCACCTGTTTAGTCAAAACGAAGTAAGCATAAGTGGCCATCGCGGTGCCGTACGTAACGAAGTAGGTGACCGGCTCCATGATATCCCACGAGTACTCCCACCAAGTCAGGCGGGCTAGCACCCCGAACTGCACGCCCATCAGTCCTAGACCAATCCACGTCAGAGCGGAGGTACGACGAGATGTCTCCATTTCAAGGCTCAAGCGTTTCTGGAAAGTTGAAAAAGAATAGGTAAGACATAACATCACGCCTGTAATCCCAAAGGGTAAAGCAGTTTAGTACACCCTCATTTCACCAGCTACGTTTGATTCTGTATAAGAGGCGAGTCTATTGCCATCAACCGGGCACAAATGCATACTCCAGGCTGTTGAGAAATCCCTGATAGAAAAACTCAATGATAGTTTGTGCGACCTGGAAATCGAACCCAGGACTTGAGTCAGCAGTAGCATTTGCGACCACTGAACTAACGAGGCAGTGCAACGAGGCAGTTCAACGAGGCAGTGCAACGAGGCAGTGCAACGAGGCAGAATATGTAAGAATGATTTAAAAATACGTGTTGTTTGTCAGAACAATCAATATAAGGCAGAGAAGAAAAAAATCTGCTTCCAGATAAGTTCAGTAGAAGTAAATTTCGTTAGGTTCAAGGGGATATAAGATAAAAGCAACACTTTTTTTTTTCTTAGTTTCACTAAATTCATTTAAAATGTGGGGACTGGTACGGGTATTTTCATGTCAATGTGGTTTTGCGCAAACATATCACCCAGGCAGTCGCATAATATCAATGGCACTTCAAAATTTACTAATCATTTAAGAACTTTGCTTTAAAACACCCTCTTTACGAAGGACCTCACCTCCTCCAGCGGCTGCAGCTCAGTGGTCAGCTTCTCAAGCTGCGCTTTCAGCTCCCTTTCCTTCTTTACTTGGTGTTCGCGCACATTCAGCGCTTCATACAGCTGGTTCACCAAGTTCCGCACGTCACTGAGTCGCGTCACCTCCTCTTGGTTCAGGCGCTCCTAGAAATAAATGAAAAAAAAATTAAATGATTTATTAAAATGGGATAAGATGACGTCATGATTACTTTGTATGTCACTGGTGCACTTATTTCGTATGTTTAGTATTTTGATTTCGCTTTTGGGATTTTGCCTGGGAAAAAAATAATATGTTCTTATAGGACTAGGTTTAGACAGACGTCTTCTACGAAAATGAATACGTATCGTACTCTTTTACGTCCTTGTATAAGGATAAATAATGAACCAAATAAAGAAAGAAAGAAAAAAAAAATTATTTGGGACACGCACAAATATAAACAGTAAAAACTTTTTTACAAAAAAAATTCGACTTCAAAAAAAAAACACTACAAAGTGATAAATAACTTTAATTTCGGAAGTCGGTGTCGTTGGTTCCGCATTTTCGTTTTTTGACACCGACTTCCGAAATTAAAGTTACTTAAAGTCGGTTGTTTTTTTGTAAAAGAGTCTTATTTTTCACTTTTTAGTTGTGGGGTAGGTACCCACACAAATTCAATTAACACTATTGCATTGAAGAATTGAAGACACCAATCAGAAGAATCATCAAAATTCGCATAGAAAAGCCGGAGATGCAGTACATTTATGCATGTAACTTCGTACATAAGAATAATTATCTGATGTATTATACACTAAAACCTTCCTGAAAGTATGTAGATCACATTAATGAAAGAATTATCAAAATTAGTTCTTTAGTTTTTGAGAAAATCGCGGACATATAAACATACATACGGGTCGAATACAGAACCTCCTTTTTTGAAGTCTGTTAAAAAGGAGCATTTAAAACTAACAAAATGAACATTAAAAAAACAACCAAGAAAATAAACAAGAAAAAAAAGACCTTTACGAGGCCAAAAACGCTCCTCCTCAGCATAATGCTGCTATATTTAAAAAATATACCGCGGCACTGGTATTCTGATAGGGCGAATGTATCACTTGAATTTCTGCGTAAACAATGCCTCCGAAACGACGTAAATACGATAAAAAGTAAATAATTTAATGCACCTGACGTTTACGAGGCTTCTAAAGAAAATGTATTGCGGCTCAAAGGTCATGGAACTTGTTGTTTATAGGTACAAAGGTACCAATTTGTAAGGAGGAGTGGGATGGCACCATTTTGCTTGCTAACACGAACGTATCATGTATTATGGAGGGTCGACGTGTCGTTTAAGAGGAACATACGCTTGAGTTCAGATGGTTTCGATTGAGATTGCGTTGTTCTACATAAGTCTATTATAACGGTGTTGTTCTTACTGATTGTGTATGAATTGTATATTCCTATTGATTTTCCTTAGTTAGGTAATAGGTACAGATTATATCATGACTAGCTGCGCGCCGCGGTTTCACCCGCATAAGTTTCGATCCCGTGGGAATATCGGGATAAAAAGTATCCTATGTCCTTTCCCGGGACTCAAGCTATCTCTATACCAAATTTCATCTAAATTGGTTCAGCGGTTTAGGCGTGAAAAGCTAACATACAGACAGACAGAGTTACATTCGAATTTATGGATTTAATGGATTGTGTATACCTACAATACGGGAGATATTGTCTGTTTTATTTAACCAAAATTACTTTATGTTACCCTCATTAAATGCTGCTGCAAAGCCAGTTAAGGCAAAAACCGATCGAAGAAAACATCGTGGACTGAAAGACCAATTTTTAAACTATCATTTTCACGATAAAAGAGCGAGCACATTACTACCGGATTGATGAAAAATATTTGCTATCAGATAGCTTAAAATAACAGGGATTACGCCCATATTTTTTTGGTTTCATTTCTATATTTTTTCAGTAGGTACGACCTTTTTCATACGACATAGCGGATTAAACCGCTTTGACATGAAATCAATGCGACAGTGCTATGTTATTGCTAAAGCCGACAGATTTCATTGAAACGTTGACAAATAAACCCACACGGTTTGATTTCAATCAAATCCCAGTTCAAAGCTAGCACAGCACAGTATAGTTGGCGACGCATAGTTATTGAGAGACCACCAACGAATGCGTCTTTATGCTCCTCTCTCCCTTCTTATAGAAAAAAAAAAAACAGTGGCACTCCGGGAGTGCGAGTTATTCCGATCTGATGTGGGAGTGCCGACAGAAGTGAATACAAAACATAAGCAGAATACTTTGCCATTACATTAAAACCGAGTAGGTTCATCCCGAGGATAGCTGAGCACATCCGAAGCGGTGTCGGTTACGGTAACAGTGGCGCGAATTCAATGGTTTTTCCCATCTCAAAAAATGCCCAACTCCCCTAAAGGAGTTGTCACTTTAAAAAACCGACTTCCAAAAAAACACTACAAAGTGAAAAATAACTTTAATTTCGGAAGTCGGTGTCTTTGGATCAGTATTTTAGTTTTTTGCCACCGACTTCCGAAATTAAAGTTATTTTTCACTTTGTAGTGTTTTTTTGGAAGTCGGTTTTTTTTTCTTAAAAAGTTTTTATTTCACGCTTTTTAGTGGGTCTGCTTATAATTTATCTAAGTTACAATAGCTTAGTGATCATTGCCTTTTACAAACAAAATATTGCTTTTCCCGATGCAGTGAAGTTAATTGTTGAGGAGTTCTCCAGGTCCACCATCAGCTCCATATCACCATTCACATTGTGATGAGTATAAATTGCTTAGCAACCATATTAAAGTAATCGAATCGCAACCCCTGAAATACTTAGATAGGTATTATTGAGTGGTTCCGGTGGCCATCTGTGGTCTTCATCATCAGTTCCACTTCACCAAATAGTGCTTTCCGAGAGCAAATGCACGAGTTACTATAAAAAATACCCAAATCGCTATAGGTGTGCCTATAATATTTGAAGAGTTCCTTCGATTTCTCCAGGATCTCATCATCAAATCCTGACCTGATGTTTTTAGACTAGATGCTGATAATCCTGGCTGCAGCATCAGGTCAGACTTATGTCAACATTGCATTGAACTTAAAATTTAGTCCTGTTTAAAATGAGCCCAAACACAACTACGGTGCTGTAATTTCAAGGTTGGTACTTTTTCTGATGCTCCTGGCTTCAGCATCAGGTCTTTATGTATTTCGGTGTTCCTCATTAACAGTACGTTTATCCACACATCGAGCCCTTTTCAATGAGCCTAAACACGATATATCTGCTGTTAGTTGTCGAGGAGTTAGGTACTCTGCAGACTATCCTGACTGCAGCATCAGGTCATGACTTGATGATCATGAGACCAAATGTGGCAAATGCCCTATCAAACATCAAAACAATTTACTAAAACAGTCCTTGCCTGTTCGAGTAACTTCTTACTGTTAAGGAGTTGTACCTTCCATCATCAGCCCAGCTACCTGAGATGGTGACAATCATACGCAAATACACAAGATACTTCATAAAATATGCGAAAAACAATAAGTGAGCCTATAAAATTTGAGGGTTGCCCTCGATTTCTCTAAGATCCCATCATCAGATATTGAAATGGTGACAATGGGACCACACGGGAAGCACCAGCTTTCAAATAAAAAAAGAATCATGAAAATCGGTTCACCCAGTCGCAAGTTATGAGGTAACAAACATAAAAAAAAAAAAAAAAAAAAAAAAAAAAAAATACAGTCGAATTGATAACCTCCTCCTTTTTTTGAAGTCGGTTAAAAAGTAGTCAACATCGGCCTCCACTACAATCTGCAACAAATTGAAGAAACCATTTTCCATGTTACATATTAATGTTTATTAACCTAATGCTGACTGTACAAAAGCCTCACGTTCAGTATTATCCGAGTAGACACGTGTGTACAAACTGATCAGCCTAATGCATTTAGTGCTTGCACTTAGCACTTAGAACTCAAGTGGGATCGTCTTGTGGTGGCATTAGTGGTATAACGTATTAGCTGTTACACAAGCTCAAGTATTACAATTATTCATGAACTATAATACTGTTTAAGTATACAAATATTATATCTGATGGATATTTGTCTTTTATAATAATATTGTGAGCTTTTTGGTGATGTTCCAGTCGCGTAACTATACCGTTTGGCAAATTCAAGGGATGGGGAGAAACGCTTTGTCGGAGTACAGTAGTGTCGGACTTAAGGTATTTCGAACTAAAGTATTGTCGAAATGAAGACGTCTCGGAGTTCCATAGTGTCGAAATAAAATCTTGTCGTATTACAGTTTGTCGAAATTCAGTTGGTAAGTCCCTCCCTCAATGTAATGAAGCTCAACCAACGTTATAGGTACCTAGTTTTTTTGAAGTGTAAACTTCTTTAGCGGCGTTGCATACTTTTAGTAATGGGTAAAAAATGTTAAACTCGCGTCAGGACATCGCGTCAGGACATCGCGTCAGGACATCGCGTCAGGACACGTGACCGTCAGGAGAGATTTCCCCCCCCCCCCTCTCTTTCTACGGCGCACAGTGTGGGAATCTCGCAATCTAGAGGGATTTAAATCAAAATATAAATTTTAATAATTGATAATATAAATATAACCTATTTATACCTAAGACCCTATTTGTCACAGCTACATATTAGAAATTCATGTAGGTAGGTTAAAAAAATAAATAAAAAATGTTGAAGTGGGTAGATAAATAATCGTTGTACCCTTACAATACGAACAACAACATTAATGGGTCATCTTCACTTGAGATTACTAATCAAATTAACTTATAGTCTTGTTTATTGGTTTATTATTGTATTGTGTATATCTTTCAAGGTAAGTTAGAGTGTATTTTATTTAAGTAATAGTTAAACATTGATCTAATAACATCATTTGAAAGCACAGTTAAATTATTCATTTTTTAAAGATGATTTGCAAAACAAAAGGTGTATAAAAAAAAATGGCCTGAATATCCCGGTGTTTATATTGTTTTAATTTATAGTTTAGAGTCTTAACTTTTGAGAACAATTGATAAAACTTGCGATTTTGTGCGACCGTCATACATTTTTTTTCGGTTTACAGAATGTCCGCCGAAATTACAAAAAAACAAATTTTTGATATTTGGACCTCAAATGCAAAAAAGGAGCGAATTGATGCTATTTTTGCTTTTATAATAGGTAATTACCCTCATGTACAATTTTCGGAAAGTGCTGTAAATGAAATTAAGTTGTTTTTAAGGAGGTTATGTAACAAATTTAACGAAAAATGGACAGCAAGCGGTAGACATCGTGAACGCTTTTTAAACAAGAATATAACTTGGTTGAATGAATGCATTAAATTACCAGATAATGTTTTAAATGAAATACCATCTACATCTGGCCATTCACCAGGAAGACCACACAAAGGTTTTGTAGAATGTTGCGATAAAACCAAAAAACGCAAAGTTCAGAATCTAATATCGTCTACTAGCCCTGAAGAAATAGCGATTGCACATGAATGTAACCTTCGAAAAGCAGGTAAAAAGGACTCTGCAGCTATAGTAAAAGAACTTTCTATAAGTTCACCTAAGAGAGGTTCCGTCATGAAAAGCGTACGTAAAAGCATGATTAGCGAAAGCGTTCAAGTGACTGTGTCGGCCGATGAAGCATTAAGCATGATGGTAGATGCTGATTTATCAACACATCAATATGAGATAATACGGCAAAGGATAAATAAATTGGTTAAAAACTTATTGCCATCTTATGACCAAATAAAAGAGGCTAAGAAGAAATGTTATCCATCCAATAAAACCGTAACAGAATCAACTGCAACGTGTGCCCTGCAATCATTAGTTGATCACAGTATCGAACGACTTTGTGTATCTCAGAAAGAGGTTCTTGGGTCAATTGAGGACTTGCACAGTGGAGTAAAGGAACTGTCTTTGTTAATTAAGTGGGGTTGTGATGGAGCACAACAAAAATCATATAAACAAAAGTTTTGTTCAGAAAACAAATTTGATGAAAACCTTTTTAGCATATCCATGGTACCTATACAGTTAAGGTTGAATGTTGAAGAGAATAATATTATAGTATGGCAAAATCCAGCCCCTTCTTCAACAAGGTACTGTCGACCAATTAGACTTAACTTTGCTAAAGAGACTACTTCATTAATTAAAGAAGAGGTTGACACGATACAGCACCAAATCGATATGTTGTCGGCCGTCGAAGTAAGTCTAGATAACTTTAAGATTTTTGTGAAACCAGTTTTTATACTGACTATGATAGACGGCAAAATATGTAGTGCTCTATCTGATGTTTCGTCCTCATCTCAAACTTGCTATATATGTGGAGCAAAGCCTTCAGAGATGAATAATCCATCTCTTATTTTGATGAAACCTCTCGATCAAGCTGCATTGTCTTTCGGGCTTTCTCCTTTGCATTCCTGGATTAGGTTCATGGAGTGTATACTTCATATTGCCTACAGACTTGATATAAAAATGTGGCAAGCTAGAGGTCAAGAAAATAAAGATAAGGTTAAGGCAAGGAAGATACACATACAAACACGGTTCAGAAATGAATTGGGTTTATTAGTGGATTTGCCAACTCAGCAAGCTGGTAATACCAATGACGGCAACACAGCACGCCGATTTTTTAGAGGTGCTACAATAACTGCTGATATTACCGGGGTAAATTTAGAATTAATAACGAGGTTTCATATCATTTTAGAAACTCTCGGATCTGGTTTTACAGTCGATTTAGATTCGTTCAATAGTTACACAGAAGAAACCAGAAACCTGTATCTTAGGGAATACTCATGGTATAACATGCCTGTTAGTGTGCACAAAGTTTTATTTCATGGCCGCGATGTCATAGCTTCGTGTATTTTGCCGATTGGCCAGTTATCGGAAGAGGCACAAGAGGCTAGAAACAAAGATAACCGAAGATATAGGGAATTTTTCACTAGGAAAACGTCACGAATAGACACCAATACCGACCTACTTAATAGGCTTCTTATATCGTCAGACCCCTTCATATGCAGCTTAAGGCTTATAATGAAGAGAAAACGGAGTCCTCTAGATCCTGATGTCCTAAAATTGCTTTCTGTACCCACCGTAAATGAGGCCGAAAGTGGAATTAGTGATTAAAAAAAATAACAAAATTGATTCATATCGCATTTTTTTTAATACAACTTTATTTTCTATCACTATTTAAGTATTTTTATTTATTTGAATACCAATCAATATTATTTTTTACTTGTATCTTTTATTTAATTCAATTTGGAATTAAATCCCTCTAGATTGCGAGATTCCCACACTGTGCGGCGTCGCCAACCGAAGTGAAGTGACACACGGACACAATGGATGGATGGATGGATAGATGGATGGTGATGGAAGTGGAAGTGGAAGAGGAAGTGGAAGTGGAAGTCGAAGTCGAAGTCGAAGTCGAAGTGGAAGTCGAAGTGGAAGTCGAAGTGGAAGTCGAAGTCTAAGTCATAGTGGAAGTGGAAGTCGAAGTGGAAGTCGAAGTGGAAGTCGAAGTGGAAGTCGAAGTGGAAGTGGAAGTCGAAGTGGAAGTCGAAGTGGAAGTCGAAGTGGAAGTCGAAGTGGAAGTCGAAGTGGAAGTCGAAGTGAAAGTAAAGTGGAAGTCGAAGTGGAAGTCGAAGTGGAAGTCGAAGTGGCAGTCGAAGTGGAAGTCGATGTGGAAGTCGAAGTGGAAGTCGAAGTGGAAGTCGAAGTGGAAGTCGAAGTGGAAGTGGAAGTGGAAGTGGATGGATGGATGGATGGATAGACAGCTGATGGCTCGACCGTCTGTGTAGTAGCCACACTGCTGTGTATTCGTAAAATTCGTGTATATAAAGTGTTTAAAATATGGAAATTGCATCTATTAATGAAAAAAGTGACGCAGAAATAGTGAAAAAAAATGAGTTATATTAATTAAATTAATAATTGATTTATTTCAACGTTAATATTCAAGTTTTCACTTCTGCCGGCACTCCCGGAGTGCAACCCGTCTTTTTTTTATTAGCACTTCTCCCGCGACTTCTTCCGCGTACATTACATAAAGTCAAAATCAAAGCATTTATTTCAATTAGGCACATAAAAGGCACTTTTGAACGTCAAAAATTAGAATAAAATAGAATTGATTCTAGTCGCCCATATTTTCTCCTACAAAAACTTTAACACCTGACTGCTTCTGTCCTTATGTTAGGATCCTCCTGTGCTTATGGCCCTCTCGAGCCGGGGGCCCCCTCTGGCTGGGGGCCCGTGGCATTTTGCCCCAATGCCACCCTATAGTTACACCACTGTGATGTTATTCAGAAGGTACTCGCAACCGGCGTGTATGGCCAGATGTATGAACGTAAACGGAGCAAAAAGAGTATGTAAGGATCGTAGCAGGTGAGGTTATGTAGTTTCTGCTTACCCCCATGGGAAGAAGGCTTGCGTTTATGTATGTAAAGTCTATTCAAACTTATGTTTCAAGTGAATATTATTTCAAGTTAAACAAATATCAATTTTATTTTAATGGTGATTAAGTTGATTTCAGAGTGACTAGCACTATTGAAAGAGTTATAAAAATGTTTGAAGTTGTAGCGTAAACTGAACTTTATGGTGTAGAATTTAAAGTTATTTTTCCATGAACTCATATTTGTTTACATTTTCGGCAAATAAATCGCTAATGCAGATTAGATATGTATTTGTCTGATGTTTATTACAGGTAGGTAGGAAAGAAATGTAAGATTAAAAAAACAAGAGACATAAAATTTTATGGGCTCAAGAAGAAAAACTTTGACCTTCACTCCGCCGAGGAAATTTATTGGTGTGTGCACGCACCATTAAACCCTTCTAGACCATAGAATTTAAATATTTATATTTGTGCTTAGAAATGTGCGTAAGTTTAGGTTTGCAAAGGGGCTGTTTTACCAGCGATGTATTTAATTTGATACTATTTTACGTCTACTTGTGCGGGGAGCTTGTGGCTAACTAATAACAGCCACGCGGGTCGATCGATCAGGTTAATCTACGTTTGCCGCGGTTGGTCCGTAGATGGGTGATCATCTTTACATATCAAGACCCCTCCATGCCTCGGAAAGCACGTTTAGCCGTTAGTCCCGTCTGTCAATCGTGGGTCTTTGGCAGTCGTTACGAGTAGTCAGGAGCCCAAAAGTCTGACTACCAGTCTTACTAAGAGGTATCGTATATTACCCAGTAACTGGGTTGTTAAGGACAAATAGACAGTCACTTCATGTAAAATACTGGTATTCAGTTGCATCCTGTTAGACTGGAAGCCGACCCCAACATGGTCGGGAAAAGGCTAGGCAGATATGATACCTACTATTTTACGTCTAGGGTGGAGTCTTCGGTCAGCTGGACCTGCTCGTTTTTGGACCCGCGGGTTCACTTGACCACATTACATTCAGTAAAACTGTAGGCGCCATTTCTTTTGAAGATAATCGAAAACATTGGCTTGATAAGTGTGCTAAAATCAAAATAGTACTTATTGAAATAAAAGTTATTACTTAAAACATTTCTACTTTTATTATAAAAAATGTAAATTACACATACTTAATGGAATTACCCTATTTTTTTTTACGCTGCAGCTAAAATACCAAAGTGTTGCTGTTTTACAAAAGCTTGTCTGGCATTTTTCTTTATTGCATAGAAGAGCATTCTCATCTAGAAGCAGCAGACGTTGCTTGGAAATATACAATATTGGGTCAAGACACCTGGTCCAGAACAAAAACTTACTTGCTTTACAGAAAATATTTGAAACGGAATTTTCGTATGTAAAATGGTAAACAGCATATAGTCTGAAAAGGTTCAGAAATATCTACTGATATGTTTCACTACAGGGTGAAATTGAAAACATGCGACAAATCAAAATGGAAGATTGTACTCATCATTATGAATAACTTTTACTATGGGACCAAACATGAAATCGCGAAAAAAAAATCTGCTGTTCTCTACATTTATGTTTGCATAACTTGTCAAAAAATAGGGAACAGCTGACTTTTTTTTCGCGAACCTTTATAAAATAAGTAATTTGAGAGCTCTACGATATGAATCTTCTGAAAGAATTTCATTTCGTTTCATGTCAGCCATTTTATCTTGCTTCTACCAAATAATCCCTAAAGTATCTACTATAAACGATTTTTCTTAAAATCGATTTTAAAATAAATGCGAACTAAACTGGAATTCCAATATGTAGTAAAGACGCTTTAGAAATCGTCAAAGTAATTTTAAAGAAAATGGGAGAAGATGGCATTGAAGACAAGAAGTTTATTTAAGGTACAGTTCACATTATCTGTAGGTAATAGTCGCCTGAAGAAATCGCTTTCGACATTTTCACAGTGCACCATGCCTGTAACTCTAATCTATTTTTATTAAAATACCGAATCTAATATCTAACTAATCTTTTGGAATAAAAGAGTGTCATTACGAAAAAGTCAATATAATTTTCTTTGTTTGCAAAATCACAAATCGCCAACGTCACAAAAAAAAAACAGCCAAGCTTAAGTGGGACTAGGCCGGACACGTTTGCCGCATGTCGAACGAATCATGGGCCAAATGTACCATCATGTGGGGATGTGGGGCCCAGAAAACGTCTGGCGACAACGAGGCAGATGCAAGAGAAGATGGCGGGACGAGCTTGGCGCCTACAGACAGGATTAGTCCACACTTACTAGCTCAAGGCAGAGAGGAGTGGAAAGAAGACAGGGAGCTCTAAGAATAAATAAATAATTTTGTTATACATTTTATTTTGATTTTTTTCGAAGCATTCAAAATTCAAATTCAAACTATTTTATTTCTCATAAGCCTATATAGGCACTTTGAAACGTCAGAAGCTAAGGTCCGGTGCCAAAGAAGTAAATAACAATGGCCGCTCGAAATTGAATAATTTTGATAATTATGATTTTATTGAATTTCGAGCGGCCATTGTTGTTGACACCTTTGGCAAATTTAGAAACGCCGGACTATAAGTGCACGGTTCCAATTGGTTGTTTTCTATGGAGAAACTCCACGGTTACTCTTTTCAAAATAATTGGCTTTTACAATGTTTCAAATTATAGTATTAATAGGTATGGGAGGAGAGTGTAGGCCTGTCAAAAAGTACTAGTTACTTAATAATATAGTAAATGGCCAACAAATCGAAATATCTATGAGTCTACAAGGCCTACGTCGTTCTCTCATTCACAAAATAGAAAAGAATCATTGAAAAGGATTTACCTTTAATTTACACTGATTCTTGAAAAAAATTATATTGAAAAAATTATAAATTATGTTTCCTAGGAGTCCAAATTGATAAGTTTCTAGTTTCTCTATACCTACTTATCTTTTACCTTCATGAACCGTTACCTACCCAAAGAAGTAAGTGTTTCGTTATAGGTAAGCATACAGGAACTGATAGAAGCTAGTGATGGCGCCAAACAAGTAGCCGAATTCTGGGCCGAGTACATTTAGATTGCTATCGACACGCTAAGAATAAGAAGCAATCGTGCCTACAGAAGTTTACCTGTAAGTTGGCAAGAGGGTCGAAAGGGCCCGCAAGTTTTATCACATTTTAATTTTACTTTCCTACTTGAACAAATTGTCGGGAACTTGCTGGCTGATGCGATCTTCATTTGTTTTATACGGATTAGTGAAGGTTCAGCAAATACAGTCTAACTGTAACTGTGTGTACTTTTGCAAACTAACAGCAACCTTACAGTAACGAGAATAAAGATCATAATGATTTTGACAGACTTGTCAGTGGTAGCAACCTAACAGCAACCTTATCAGAATGATAATAAAGATCACTGCTGTGATTTGGACAGTGATGCAAACTCAGAGGTAAAAAAAACTGTGAACAGACTAGTTTCGTTGGTAACACTTTTGCAATCAGGGACAGTGTCGTAGACATACTTAATATATATGGTGTCAGCAATGAATATATTGTAGCGCGTCATACTGACGTCACACAAAATCCTGCATCTCGCAAACAGAGTTTACCGCGCAACTAGCATATATACAACGGCCCGACATGAACCATCGGACAGTTGCCCGCCAGACACAACACCCATCTGGTCGGAGGATCCTCCCTTTTCTATAGAGTATAAGTGAGCTTTACACTCTATTCCTCATACCTCTATAATATTACCTAAAACCTGTGTTAGTTACAAAGTTGAATATACATTAACATGCTCCTTCTGTACCTTTAAAAATCGATGGATGACTTGGATGCCTCTATTTTCTTTCCTTACTAGGTACCTATCCAAGACAACAGTTTTTTACTAATCAATTTTAGGCGTGTTTTTTTCCATATATCATGATGTGCTTCCTTTATAGGGACAACCTTATCTCAAGAAAAGCTCGCTGTGCAGAAAACAAAGCCATTCAAAAGACGCTCCAAGGTTACCGAATTTTCCTCCCATAATTATGTCAAGGACTCTAATGATATACACATTTAAGCCAAGCCAAGGCAACCCTCATTTTCCTTAAGGCTCCACATTACAATTTCGTGGAAAAGATAATCAGGAGACGCCGTATTACGACCTGAAATCACGTAGTTTTATTGCATTTTTTTTACATTTTTACCTTCTGTATACCAGGGTGTTCTTTTTTCGCAAAAAAAATATCAAAAGGCCAATTCTCGTAATTTAAAACGTTTAAAATCTAGTCGCAGTCTCATCTCGGCGACCAACCAATGTCAAAAACTTGTCAAAAATGTAGGGAAATTATAGGTATTTTTGACCGATTGGAACTGATATCAGACTGTGAATGTTCTTAAAATTACGCGAAATGCCCTTGAGGTATTTGCTATTCCTGCCGATTTATTCGGTAAATTTCTCACTTGAAAATTTAGATGAAGTGAGCTCTCAATAGTGTCGCACTTAAATCTCACTTCACCTCAAGTGAGTGAGTGTTCAAGGTGAGAATTTTACAGAATAGACACTTAGACAGGCTGGTTACAAAGAGCTTATCAAAAAAGTAACAATACAGTTTTAATCTTCTTCAAAATCGAGCTCATTGTTTCCTTGACTACCTTGCTCTTTTGTATACGAGGTGTAACAGAATAAACGCAAGTCCTGAAAGTAGTTTGTTTATAATTGACTGCAGAATCGATTTCAATAACTTTTAATATTATATAGCCATACTGACCGCCGATTGAGCCAAAGAAAATTAACTCTTATTTTAAGGAAATAAGACTCAATTTTAAATGCATAAAGTAATGCTAGGGTCAACACGATTTTCATAATAAAATAGTCAAAAAAAAAAAGTTTTGGTCGTTTCTAATTGGGGTGTACTAGGTCTTGCATTAATTATGTTACATATTGTACATATCTTAGTTTCAGTTTTTGCCCTGAAATCCCTTGTCAAAAAATTCAGCCTGTACGTGTAGGTAAAATTTAATTTAAATTCAAGTTGGTGTCATGAGAAAAATCTCGTCTGCAAATATGCTAACAGCAGATTGTTTCATTTTGTGTCTCGACATGTTTCATTCACAGGTTTGTGGATTGTTTACATGTTAAACAATATTAAACCTCTAAAGTTTTAATTAAAACCGAGATGTTCTGAAGTTTATGAACAGGTCCAAAATTGGGGTTGAAAACGGGGTGAATGTGCTGCTGCTCGATTTTTGATGGGTTTTTTGTTCATTTCAACAGGTACGCAAATCAGGGGTGTTTTCAGCGTTACACACGTGTTTCATCCATACTATATACTTAATATTATAAATTCGAAAGTAACTCTGTCTGTCTGTCTGTATGTTACCTTTTCACGCCTAAACCCCTGAACCGATTCAGATGAAATTTGGTATAGAGATAGTTTGAGTCCCAGGAAAGGACATAGGATACTTTTATCCCGGTATTCCCACGGGATCGAGACTTATGCGGGTAAAACCGCGGGGCGCAGCTAGTCGTTCATATTTCTTTGTTTTCTTGACCAAATGTGAGGGTTCACTATGTTTCTATCATACAACTTTAAGCATATATTTATTTAACTAAATAAGTAAAGATAGGCGCGAAGAATAAAATATGTTTATTATAATTGCTATAATAATATATTCATACGTTGCATTTAACATCGACAAAGCACGACCATTAAGTAGATAAATAGTGAAATAATGTTATACAGAAGGTAGTATTTTGAGTAATGAACCTCAACTTTTACATCGTAACGAAACCCACGGGGGGTTTCGTTACGATGTAAAAGTTGGGGATATTGAAAACCGACCCCTGCCACTTCAGCTAACTCAGTAAAACTCAATGCATATTCTACGACTGCTTAAAGTGATCTTAATGAATACAAAGTCTGGTCGAATCCAACCCTTCTTGCGGGCAACGTAAAGATGCTATCGAGTTCAACCATTAAAGAACGATCAAGTATTCATGGTGCTTCCAAAAAAGGGTGCTGGGGGAAAGTAAACCTGTTGCTATTTATAATTCTTGGGTGCTTTGAAATTGTTATAAATTCTTATGGCGGTTTTCGTATTTAGGGCTAACTTTTTCAAACCGCTTGGGGTTGTTCCTATATAATTTAAAACTTCAAGCATGTTCATGGTACGGCCCCATAAAATCGGTTAAAGTACGTCTACGAAAAACTATTTTTATGGTTTAGGTTTCTCCAGACTGATTCTAGAAAATGTAGCGTGATTTCATACACTTAATTTTGGTATTTAAATTCTTTTTAATATTTTTCATCAACTCTAAAATAGCCTCACAATCTCGCCTTACATTGTTGAGGTTGAAAATTAAGCAAACAAACTAAAAAATATGAAACTGCAGACCACGTAGCCACCGAAACAACTTACGCTGTATACATTTTACGACTCCCTACAATGTACTCATCTAACTACTCTACGCGAAGAGCCGTAAACTAACAAGCAGACGGAGCTACTTAGTTAGAATCAAATATTCAGTCGCAGAGGCAGGTGCACCGACACGTGGTACCACGTGACAACAGCAGAAGTTCTACACGTGTTAACTAGTGATAGGGAAGGAGGGCGGAAAGTTTTGCCACGGAGAGAGGTGCTGCAAATTCTTTAATTGGTTTTGTTCGTATGTGCAGACGTTTCGTTTCTATTTAGCTCAGACGAATAGTAGGTATGCAGGTACCATTCAACCTTTTTGATTATTCAAAGTCACATTAGCACTATGAACAATCATGGAGGGTGAGTTTTTTTTTTTTTGGGAATTGCCATTCTGGCAGGTCAACGTAGAAGGTTTTCGCCTGCTTAACCGGACTATCCCGTATAAATTAAGGACTCCAGCCAGGGCACAAAACTTATAAACTAAGCGACTTCACGCTAAGGGCACCGCCTGTGGGGTACGGATTTCGGCTTGTTGCGTAGCTGGGAGAGGGCAGCAAGGGACAGGCTGGATCGGATCAAAAAGGGCGAGTGTTTTTGCTTTCAAGTAGCGCTGATTCTCACCCCTGTATAAATGTTTTTTTATTTTTTTTGAAGTGAAAACTTCTTTAGCGGCGTTGAACACTTTTTGTAATGGGTAAAAAATGTTAAACTCGCGTCAGGGCATCGCGTCAGGACACGTGACCGTCAGGAGAGATTCCCCCCCCCCATCTCTTTCTACGGCGGCGCCAACCGAAGTGAACCAAGTGAGACACGACAAAGATGGCCGAAGAAAATGACATTTGACGTACAAATGTTTGAAAAGTCAGTTTCGTAAACAATAGTAAGTACTTCGAGGAGCCGCAGTTGTATTTAATTTATTTTGAACTTCTGTTTAACCAATTTAGTTTATTATTATATACCTACCTACAATACAAAATAGAAGCGACGAAAAATATAACGAAGCACATTATAGCAACAAGAAATACTGTGGGACATTGCTGCTTTTGTGTGAAAACAATGCTTCCGTGTCGACCACGGAAGTTTACACCCTGCAGGGAGATGCTCCAGTAGGGTGTGGCTGTGAAGGTATGTTGCAAAACATGCTCCACTTCCTATCCTGCCTTATTTGTCCTACCCAAAACATGCAGTCAAAGTGACCTCTGCGCTGCCACCGACGACAACGTGGAAGTGGCAATATTTTGAGCCAACAAGATCTAAAGTAAAAGAGAAGAAATTTAGGGAGTAGTTCATTAATAAAAAGCTTGTATACAAATATCAGTTTATTTTTATAATACTTGTACGCACCGGGACTTACAGCTTAGTACGGCTGTTATTCCAAATGCATACAGTGTGGCTAAGTTTGTAACAATTGAGCCTGGTATCTATGGTTACCTCACCCTACTGATTATAAACCTACAGCAACTACTTAACACCCTAGTTATCCTAACACCCTAACCTATCATACAAGCCTACGGGAGACCTACGGGAACAGACAGAATTTGGGTAGGAATAGGGGTTTGTGTACGTCGTGCAATGTGTACACAGGAAATAGTTTTGTCATTGCCGGTCCCACAGACTCATAGAACTGGTGATGGCTACAGGTGTCTTGGCCATAGTGAGAGGAATTATGAAAGATGAATCAAACTCTACTCCAGCTTGATGACTAATTTATTCATTTACTAATTACTAATTTATGTGGAACGAATGTATGTCGCTCTTGATGCTGACGCTGGCGTATGTAACTCTTGCCTGTTCACGGCTGAACAATACTCTAAACTCTAATTTGGCTTCTAAAACTTGTGCAAGCAGAACAACATTTTTAAAATGTTTGCTTTTCATTTGCCATCTGTGCCATCTCTTCTGTAGGCCGTTTCATTTTCTGCTATTCGTAGTGAAGCACCATCCTTACTAGTCCTATTGTCCTGAAATACAAAACTAATGTTATAAATTCTTTCTCTTCATTATCTTATTTATACTGATTTAATTAATCAGTAGCGGCATCAAAATAACAGTTATTATTATTCTTATGGCGGGTTTTTTTTGTTACAATGAGTTTTGTACAGGCAAACGAAGTTCTTCGTAAAATTGTAAATTGGATAGGCACCTAATTCGTAAATCATGGCAGGCTGCCCCTGTTTAGCGTTAGTGCTTGTGTCAGTGTTTTTATTTTCTATTATGGAGACCTCTCCCTGACCAATTCTTCCAAAAAATCTAAGGTTTAGAAGCAAAAGCAAGCATAAGTATAAGAAATTGAGAATGTTTACAAAACATAACTTACTTTGAACACATTTTAGCTGTAACAGTAGGTACACACCTTATCCTCCTCCAACCAATATTCAATTCTTTGCCCTTTATTGCAACTAGTCTCCGGTCTTAATTTCATTTATTTTAAATACAAAAAAAATATTCAAAAGTTTTTTAGTTTGACACATACAATATCAAATTCATTCATTGACATATTCATATTGTTTCCATGACGACCATGACGTTGTCGCGTCAAAGCTGTTGAAACTGTAGACAATAAATTAGTTTTTCATACGTAATAATGTCTATGGACACAAATATTCGGTTCGTAGACAGATATTCTCGTATGCCGATTCAATGTGTTGGCCAATTTGTTGGATGACTTCATTATAATGGCAACATTAAGAAGTTGTAGGACATTCTAGTTATAGAACGTTTATGAAGCGTTTATGAATACAAAATTTTATCGAATGTTTTAAAGGCCTATTGAGCATTTTAACTAATGAATGGTTTAAACCTTCAATAGGCTTTTTTTATGAATAAGACCGAAATTGTTTCAAATATGGAAATTGAACAAAGTGCATCTATTAATGAAAAAAGTGACGCAGAAATAGTGAAAAAAAAATGAGTAATAATAATTAAATTAATAATTGATTTATTTCAACGTTAATATTCAAGTTTTCACTTCTGCCGGCACTCCCGGAGTGCAACCCGTCTTTTTTTTATTTGATACACCTTATCAAGAATGTGTGTGTGTGGACGATTTTTTATTCATGAGCTTTAACGCAATCGATCATAGAGCTTAATGGAACTTCTGCTAGTACTTTATCACAACTAGCCTCGACAGCTTTCGAGTGACGTCACAATATACGGTGTCAACAGCACGTCATATATCAGTCTAATAAGCTGGCAAGCGGCGAGCTTATGAAAATTTCTATCGAGTTTTCAATGTTTAATATTTTCATACGGGGTTTAAAAGATTAGAAGGTTGCGAGTTTTTAACCGACTTAAAAAAAGGAGGTTCTGTATTCGACCCGTACCTATGTATGTATGTATGTTTGTATGTCTGCGGTTTTCTCAAAAACTGAAGAACCAATTTTGATAATTCTTTCACTAATGTGATCTGCATACTTCCAGGAAGGTTTTAGTATATAATACATCAGGTAATTATTCTTATTATGCATAAATGTACTGCATTTTCGGCATTTCTATGCGAATTTTGATGATTCTTCTAGTCGGTGTCTTCAATCCTTAATTGAATTTGTGTGGGGTAGGTAGTAGGTACGATACAACTAAAAAGTGACAAATAAAAACTTTTTTACAAAAAAAAAAACAACCGACTTCAAAAAAGAACATTACAAAGTGATAAATAACATTTATTTCGGAAGTCGGTGTCAAAAAACGAAAATGCGGAACCAACGACACCGACTTCCGGAATTAATGTTATTTTGTAAAAACGTTTTATGTAATGTCTACTACTAATAAACCTAAAGAGTATGTTTGAACGCGCTAATCTCTGAAACTAATGGTCGGAATTGAACCTATACAGTGCGCCATCACTGCCGAGTCCCACCGCCCGGCGCACGCGGCCATATTACGTTTCAATACAATTAACCACCACTATAAATATTATTACCCTCCCAGGAATACTAATGATCACTTCAACGTAGATACTCGAAGCCAACAATACACTTCGCATGTCAGAACTATGTTAACGTTCAGGGTATAATTTTAGCGCAATAATTGCATGTCAACATGTAGGCATGTACATTCAAACAAGCTGTTTGATGTACAGGCAAAAATATTCATAATTATACCCATCCACAACACTCCCAATATTCAGTTTTGTTGTGTGCGTTATAATTTTTTAAAGCTTTAACATGCTTATGAGAGTGATGGAAAATAATTACCTACTCGGCACACTCACAACATTGTTTAAAATAAGTTGTAAATTAACGGTCTGCGGGAGCAGTGGTGGCCCAGTGGTAACGGCTCCGACTTACGAGTTGTAGGTCGTGAGTTCGAACCCAGGCAAGCGCTTTACTTTGTGTAAATAACTTCATACCTGTGCTCTCAAAACGGTGAAGGAAAACATCGAGAGGAAACCGGCATGTCCCAGAACCAAAAATTCAAAGACATGTGACATCTACCAACCCGCACTGGGCCGCGTGATAAATTACGGCCCACTCCTTCTCACCGAGAGGAGGCCTGTAGCGGACAGTGTAGGGTGCTTATACTAGCGGCCTGTATACCAAATAGCTTGTTCGACTGTAGGTACGGCATTTACATTATTTCATAGTCTATCACGTGAAAGGGAAAATTGTTTATTATTGGTAAAACGTAAACATGTTTTCATGTTATACCTTGACATGGCTGCACCGATAAAATCTACCACTTGTTAGATTGTCAACACAATTTAAACTTAAAAGTTGAAGTTTCAGGTTACCGTTAGGTTATGATATTATGATGGGACTATGACTTTATAAAGTCCTCCAGACCGTATTTCGGCCACGGCGGCCAATCTCAGCGGAGACTTAGCCTTCGACGCGGGAGATATTATAGTGCTCAAGTGTGTGCGCAGACACGGTGCACTCCCTCTTCCTTCACTCTCATAGTCCGATGGGACGGCAATCCGACACGACCGGAGAGAAATCAGGCGCAGGGCCAACGGCTTAACATACTTTCCGAGGCACGGGGGTATCATAACGCCAATTTCCAAACTCCAGGCTGTTACTGAGAAATTCCTAATGGAAAAACTCAATAACACTTTGCCCGACCCGGGAGTCGAACCCAGGACCCCACGCTCAGCACTCGCGCTTGCGACCACGAGACGAACGAGGCAGTTAATTTTATATATAATATAACACATGCATTGGAAACCCTAGCCGATCTATTCCGTTGTTTATGTGTTGCCGACACAATCATGTTCAAAAGTCAGTGTGTGACATTTTAATGTACATAACTAAGTTGGGACGATTTGGGATGCATGAAGAAGCCTCCTCGTGTAGCGCAGCTTATTCCGCCAGTTACTCAACTGAACCGAGCGCTCGACGCATCCTGAACTGTCACACCCAACACCTTATTTGACTGGCCAATTGTTCACATGTGGCGGTAGAGTTAACGTCCGCCTGGTTTGCGACCTTTCCACCGGAGTCCGGCGTTTAAGCAGCCTGCTATGTTTCGTCGATGCGTGGGAGTTCCAGTGCCTCAGGCATCTTCAGGGCACGCTTGTTCCACCATAGACCTCATACATCGCTTTCCATCAGGCGTGATCGAGGTCAAGAGCGGGCCCACTCAGCAAAAAAAAAATTAATCAAATGTATACAGGGTTGCAGGGACATATTGTATTCGACATAATATTTGTAAACACATATATTTTGTTTATAACCTACATCTACACTTTATCACAATTAAATAAAGAAAATACTTTTCTTTGCGGTGAACATGACGCAATAAAGAACATAATACACAAAAAAAAAAATAAGAAAGGGTTGGGGAAAATATGCGTCAATTCACATTATTCTTTCATAAGAAGCCTAACGGGGTAGGCATATACTTTGGTTAAAGTATCACCATTTACCATACTTTCGTAAAATATAAAAAGTAATGGAAATATGTAGCACATTATTACTCTGTCCTGATTTAATTTATGCTTCATATGAAGATGGATAGACATCGTTTACAAGATTTATCGTATAAAGAGAAAATTAAGATTAAAGCGTTTTTGCACGAAAAAATCGTGTGGATTTGTACTAGATTAATTGGAGATTTAAGAAACGATTTTACAATTTATTGGTTGCTTTAAATTCAAGAAAATGATGTTAGCAATAACTAAAGAATTAAGTAGAATCTTTAGTAGAATTTTCCCCTTTTAAAAAAATGTATTTCTCGGAATAATTTATGCAATATTAGCAATTGGATTAGCTCCGATTATAATATGTATTAAAATAATAATAATAATTAAAATGTTGTATGTTAATACTTATTATTTTCTACCAATGACAACCCCATTTTTATGTCCAAACAATTACTGTCCATTCCAAGATTGCTTGTAGGAGATCGCAGAAAGCGATAAGGACACCCATTGTATGTTTTTTAGTGTTAAATGTATTTTTTTTGTTATGTATTTTCTGGTGTAAATTATACAAAAATAAATACAATTCAAGTATTTCGAGGACGAGGACTTCAGGAGATAATTCACTACACCTACAGTTTTTGAAGCATCCAGACATTTTCTTCACACAAACAAATCACACTATAAAAACTGAGAATCTCCCAAAATAAAAACTGTATCCGCAGTCATGGTTGCAAAAGCCACGCTGGCTAAATAACGAGCGGCAGTAACCAGCGCCGTAAAAGAAGACTTTTTTCAGCTGACATACCGTATAGTTTCACTTTATGCTATAAAAGGACTACTAAGGCTTATTTACACTAGGAGAGTTTATCGCCTGTGGAAACAGCGGACTTGCCAGGCAATTATTGCACTTATGTTAGATCTTCTTAGAGCAATAATCGCCTAGCGAGTAGCAAAAATAAATAGAGCAAATCACAAATTCGAGGACAGTCCGTTCACAGTTATTTTACCTTAGACAGCAGCAACCTAATTGCAATCTTATTATAATGGTAATAAAGATCACAATGATTTTGACAGACTTGTCAGTGGCAGCAATCCATCAGCGACCTTATTAAAATGAGAATAAAGATTAATGTGACGTTGACAGTGATGCAAAATCAGAGGTGAAAAACCTGTAGATGCGATCATGTTATACGAGACTCATTCGGCGATTTTCTCAAACTGTGTTTTGACAACTCGAAATATGACCATTTGTTTGTACCTTTGGTTTGTTTGTGGGTACAGACGTTTCCAATTTTGCAAAGCGAGGCGATTCTCGCAATCTGACTTGCAACCGTACATAAGATACCGCTAACACTAGTTAACTTTTTATCATCATCATCTGCCTAGACTTTTCCCAACTATGTTGGGGTCGGCTTCCAGTCAAACCGAAAGCAGCTGAATACCAGTATTTTACATGGGGCGACTGCCTATCTGACCTCCACAACCCAGTTACTGGGTAATACGATACCTCTTGCTAAGACTGGTTGTCAGACTTCCGGTTTTCTGACGACCTGTAACGACTGTCAAAGATTCACGAATGACAGCCGGGACCAACGGCTTAACGTGCTTTCCGAGGCACGGAGGGGTCTTTGTATGTAAAGATGGCCACCTATCCACGGACCAACCGCGGCAAACGTAGCTTAACCTGATCAATCGACCCGTGCGGCTGCTATTACTTAGCCACAAGCCCCAGAATCAGAGGTGAAATACCAGAATCAGAGGTAAAAACAAAATCAAAGGTAAAATACCGGTGAAAAACCTGTAGGTGCGATTATGTCATACGGGACTCTTTGCGCGATTTTCTCAAACTGTGTTTTGACAACTCGAAATATGATTATTTGTTTGTACAGACGCCAGCACATCAAGCTACTAAAATCTGTCAAATTTCTTTAATAGATTTTCAACTTTGTCGCTAAAGCATAAGGTTTAAAGTTGATTGGGAAAATTTGACAGTTTCGGGTAGCTTGCGTCTGTATCTTCATGTTTGTAGGTACGGACGCGTCCAATTTTAAAAAGCTAGGCGATTCATTTTGACAAGCAACAGTACATAAGACACCGTTTACACGAGTTAACTTTTTATCTTATCTTCTCAAAAATCGCCTGTCCGAAGCGAGAAACTCTCCCTTGCAAATGAGCCTTTGTGCTGTAAAAGGTCTTTTACAGGGAAACTCGTTAAAGCCAGACACTCATTACCGGCGAACAGGTGAGAATCAAGGAACTATTAAAGTTTTGCGCTGTTGTTGTCGAGTTTATCCTGCGAAATTTTTAATTTTGTTTTGTTCGTTATTTATTTTGTCTGGCACTAGGAGTTTCGGTTGCATCGTGGGTTTACAAACACACAAATATAACATAGTCATCAAACATAAAAAATATATTATTATTGTATAATTTTTATAGATAAGTATGTATGTCTGTGTGTGTATGTTTTAGTTATTATTGTATAGGTATGTATTTTCTGTGTAAATGTAAATGGTACATCACAGACTGCCTGCAGTATTGTCCTTCCTTCTGCCTTAATGCATCCAAAGGTTGTCTTGAAAAGATGGCTTTTAGTGTTAAGACCGCCATTGCGTCACCCCATGTAAAATGTCTACATTTGTATCTGTAATTTTTATGGTGTACATAGTAAAGAATATTCTATCTTCTATATATCTAGTGAAGTCTTAAAATAATAATAATACGTACAAGTATAAAAAGTTAAGAGTCATTGGGCATTAAAAAATTCGTCCGCATTGTTGTCAATTACAGAACAATCCAATGAATCATATCTATGCAAAAACCCTTGCTTAGTTTCAATAATTAGATATCAGGAAAATTGATCCTAGCTTTTTTAAGGATTATTGGAAAGCATCCACATAACTTTATGCCAATCACAAGTAGAAGACACTTTTCAGGGTTCCTTCTATTTTTTATTGCTTATTGGTCCCGCTCTTGACCTCGATCACGCCTGATGGAAAGCGATGGATGAGGTCTATGATAGAACGAGCGTGCCTAGGGCACTGGAACTCCCACGCATCGCCGAAATACAGCAGGCTGTTTGACGCCGCCGGTGGGAGGGTGGTCGCAAACCAGGCGGGCGTTAGCCCTACTACCGCAAAAAGAAAGAAAGAAAGTGATAAGTCATAACATGGCAAAGCGGGAAGAAGCTATTTATCCTGCATTCTGCTTCATTTTCATCTCTCTCACACACTAAAATAATGATAGCTCTAACATGAGGTGCTTACAGACTGCAACCTGCAAAATGCAAGCATGTTGATGTGCCATAATTTTGCAAGTTGTTCAGTAGTAATGACATCATACCGTAAAGTTACAGCGGTAGATCAAATACAGCTGCAATGCGGTGTCTTTTTCTACGATGACAGAGAGATTGATGGTCACTGTACAATTTGAATACTGCAAAGACTGCAACATTGCATGCTGCTGAAGTTTGATTGCTTTCATTGTTAGTAAACGTCTATGAAAGATTTATTTTTATGTATTTACGGTTTACTTATAGACTGGTGATTGTTATATTTGGCTGTTATTAAGGTACTTGCTGCGCCCCGCGGTTTTACCCGCATAAGTGTCGATCCCGTGTGAATATCGAGATAAAAAGTAGCCTATATGTTTTTTCAGGGTGTCAGCTACCTCCATAAAAATTTTATCAAAATTGGTCCAGCCGTTTGAGCGTGAAGAAGTAACAAACATATAAGCACACCCCCACACACCCTCACACTCTCACAAACTTTCGCCTTTAGTGTGATTTCTGCTCTAAATTCGGTGTTGAAAATCAATACAAACAATTTCCTGATTTCAGCGTTTGCATAGGTAGGCACCACTCTCATCATGCGTAACCAATTGTCTAGCCTTTTTCCAACTATGGTGGGGTCGGCTTCCAGTCTAACCTACCAGTATTTTGCGTAACTAACCTATCACATGACTGTCCAGGCACATCAAACATTTTTTTAAATCTACACTGATTTACTATACAAGTTATTCAGCTATTATAACAAATAATTAATATTTCTCAATATTGAACTAAACATCTAAAAACTCATTGACCTAATGATGTACACTTTTTTAAATTAATGTAACTGTGAAAAACCGCGCGCGAGCCGAGGAAGCGAAGCGACAGTGGCAGCTGCAAGCGACCGCTACATCTAAGTTGGTCGCAGTTGCTTGGCTATTATTTTTAGGATCCCCAAAATAGGAATTATTACAGGTTTACAAAAAGAGGTGTGCATTCCTTATATTAGTGTTCAATAATATTTTTAGAAATGCAAAATTTGAATTATTTGAGGTTCAATGAAATATTAACTTTCGTCGCCTTTACACATCCTACTTAACTGAAGATTTTATATGAGAACTTTCTATTTCCCGATACAAAAACGGACGAAACAAAGTAAACACAACCAATCGCTTCCAAATAAAATTATTACCGCCACGAATAGATTTACCGGTAACCAACGAACCTTATTAGTCGGTTTGTGGTCATTAGCGCTGTTTATTTATTCAGTGAAGTACTCTGTTTTGTCCAGAAATAAATAAATTGGTCGATTTACTAATGGGAATCTGATGTGTGAAGCAGATACGGGGAGAAACAGATTTGTTATCGAATAATAAACGTTTTATGCACGTATTTTTAAGCCAAGCTTAATTCGAAATCGATTAGTTGCGAAATGGAATCGTTAAAATCGTATAACCAGATATATGGAAAAATAAATACACCGCTGGCTGGTAACCACGGCTAAGGTAACGGCTTTTTTATGGATGGGAAATCATCAAATGACCCCTCCCGCTCTGGGTGGAGCGGAAGGGAGTGTCAGACTCTTACTTACTAAAACACATCCGTGTAGGGCTAAGGATCCTTCCTTAGCCCTACACGGATGTGTTTTAGTCAGTGTGGATGTGTTTTTACGGTTACCGCTACCCCGGAACATAAAGGGCTAAGGATCCTTCCTTAGCCCTTTATGTTCCGGGGTAGCGGTAACCCTATAACCTTTCGGACAATCCCGCACCAAGGTAATGGCTGGTAACCTTAGCTGATTGCATGCAGTCGCTGCACGTGCTGCCGGCAGTTGCAGTTGGCAGCTCGGTTCCAAATAGTACCTTTATTGAGGTTGAGGTAAGTGTCTGACAACCAGTCTTACCACGGGGTATCATGTTACTCTAGTAACTGGGTTGTGAAGGTCAGATAAGCAGCCGCTTCATTTCAAATATTGGTATTCAGCTGCATTCGGTTAGACTAGAAGCCGACCTCAACACTGTTGGGTAAAGGCTACGCAGAATGATTGCGGTACATACTTTACATTACGTTCAAATGAAGTACCTATAGCTTTAAGGACCGAACATATTATATTTACCTAATATTACGTTCAAATGTAATAAAGCTTAAGGCTGAGGCTACATTAGGCCGCGATGCGACCTGTGACACATGAGCGATTAAAACAAAAATGAATGTTCACGTATTGGCTACACCGTACATCAAATGTTACTAGCGATCTTTGATTTCTTTATGCGATAGAAACAACATTACTTTAATCACGGCATCGGTTACATCAACATATCAGCGAAATTGAAGCGAATTTATTAGAAAATTTCTCACTTGCACGACTAGTTCAATAGTACTAATAAATATGCGTGTGGCTACATTATGCGTATAGTAAACCGCGATGGATGATTTGATAGCATGTGTACTGTAGCCACGTCATCGCCGAATACATATACGCCGGATTTTGGCTTATAATGTAGCCATACCATGTTTATCTCGTTTTGCTCTTCCAGTCGCATCGCAAATCGCTGCCTACTGTAGCCTCAGCCTTAAGGACCAAACACACACAATCCCTCGCAATTCACACCTCGTTACCCCAATGTTTGTAACTTGTGTCAACTACGAGATACCATATATCGGAGTTAGCAAGTCGATCGGTCCTGTGCAATGAAGCGGCAAGGTACTCAACGGGGACTTCAGTAGATACAACCCCCCTTACCATAAACGTTGTATAACGTCTGTATTGTAGTTACTAGTGTAGTTACACAACGCTTTGTCTTCTTCTTTCGAAAGTCAAATTACTGACGACTGAAAGAGAGAAATCGGTGTGTAACTATTCATCTATTATAATAGGTTTATTAGTACGGGAGATAGTAACTACGGCTAATGTAGGTATTGAAAATTGAACGTGATGTAAGTAGGTAAATAATAGTAGATTCTACAAATAGTGCATAAAAGAAGCTATTTTACTCCTAGACGTTTAGGCGAGGGTGGATAGTTAAGTCGAGGGGTAAAATGGCTCGTTTATGCCTGAGTTAGAAAAAGAAATAAATCACGACTTTAATCTGCGAAGTTTTATTGTGCGTGTGGCTGTTGGACCTGATTACCTTAGTCTTAGAAAAAAAATACTTTATACACTAGAACATAAAAAGCGATTTTATGTCGCCTAAGCACAACATAAAGACGAACTTTTAGAGCATGAAAAGTGAAAAGAACATTGTAATAATGTAAAACTAAAACTGCATCGTGTCTGAAGACGGACGGCGCCGCCGAGGCCGGCCCAGAAAGAGATGGCGAGATGACCTGGACGCGTACCGCGAGGGCTGGTTCGAGAGTTCCTGGAAGGATTTTGGGGAGGCCTTTGTCCAGCAATGGGACAGTATAGGCTAAAAAAAAAGACTGCATCTTTGGTCTAGTGGTCACAAGCACTGCTACTGAGTTTGAGGTCCTCGGTTCGATTTCCAGGTTAGGCAGTGTTCTTAGGTGTTTCCATCTGGAATTTCTCAGTCGCAGCTCGGAGTTGGGATTTGTGGCCGGTTAATGGTAATAGGCTCGCCTTATTACATGGGACATAAACATAACTGGCGAAATGTGGGTGTACTTGGTAGAGGTAGACCACTGCCTAACCCTTTGGGGAATACAGGCGTGATGTTATGATATGTTTTTTGTAAAATTTTTGAACCGCTTTGGCAATATACAAAGTTTTAAAACGTTATAAAAAGTTTTAAATCACAACTTCATTAGTTTGCCTATAAGTTGTCTCTTCTTAACTAAATGATCCTATAAATGTACAGACGTCAGCACATCAATCTACTACAATCTGTCAAACTTTAATAGATTCTCAACTTTATCGCTAGATTTTCAGCATAATTTTATTTATTTATTAAGCAAGGCACACCAACGATATATTTACAAGGGTAGTAACAACAGGTAATCACGGGTCTTCAATTCTGTGTAAATACATCACTTACATGCCTGTAAGCACACACAGCACAGCATAATTCTTCATAAGCCTTCAGCATAAGTCTTAGTTTACTAAGACATTCAATTTGTTAAACAAGCCTTAAGGCTCGTACATGCAGGCGCCACGCGGCAGTGTGATGCGACTCTAGTAGAACAATTTCTATGAAAACATCATGCACATTGTTCTACCAGAATCTCGTCGCACAGACGCGCCGCGCCTGTTTGCGGAAGCCTTTATGTGCACCGTTAAATCCATGAATCAATTTGTTACTGCTGTAGGTAATTAGGTACTAAATCAGCCGATGTATTCAGCAACATCTGGGAATACAAGGCCGGTGTGAATACCTGAACTAATTACGAGTATTATCAAGGCTTCGCCAAGTCTTGGTTTATTGGCAAATTGGGAAGCACAAGTTATTTCAGAACATTTCGTGCACGCCAGACGTTGTGCTATTACTTTGAAAGGAATGATTTGTGGATGAAGTTTTGTTCGTTAAAGTTTTATGTACTTAAACATTTCTTCAAATTATATTTTAATCCAAGTTCATAATCACTATTTCGAAACAAGGAGAATATAGCATTTTCCATACTTCCACACTTCTATACTAATAATCATCTATACTAATATTATAAAGAGGTAAAATTTGTTTGTAAGTTTGTATGTATGGGGTAATCTCTGGAACTACCAGTCGGATTTCAAAAATTTTTCTTGCATTTGATAGCCCAATTTTTGAGGAAGGCTATAGGCTATTTAACGTCACGCTATGACCCTTAGGAGCCGAGCAAAAGCGCTATGGGGAAACGAAGTGATAGAGCAGGAGACGCGGGCAAGTGATGCAATACGACGAGATGGGTCGAGGGAATAAGAAATTTCACGCGAACGAAGTCGCAGGCTGAAGCTAGTATATCATATAATAATATTATAAAGAGATATTATTTGTATGTAGGGGGGTAATCTCCGGAACTACTAGTCGGATTTGAAAAATATTTTTTTCATTTGATAGCCCAATTCTTGAGGAAGCACAACAACAACATCACGCTAAACACCTAAGGAGACGAGCAAAAAAGTTTGGCACTCCGGGAGTGCCGACAAAAGTAAAAACTTGAACAATTACGTGTGTATTTTTTGAATCGTCATATAAACAAAACACAAACAGAATACCTTGGGCCCAAATAGCGCAGAATTGGTGCCCTGAGTCAGTGAAACGGGGTCGCGGTAAACCACGTAGGAGATGGCGGGACGAGCTGGATAGGTTTCATCAAAACTGGATGGAGGACGCGCGGGCTCGCGATAGATGTAAGGAGCAGAGGGAGGCCTTTGCCCAGGAGTGGGATAGCGCAGGCTAGTAAAAATAATAATTCCCGTGAGATAATTTGCGACATCCACATGGACGAAGGCGCAAGCAAAACCTAATATACCAAGTTCATATCACTATTTTGAAATAAAGAGACAATAGCATAATGTTCCCACTACTGGGTCACATACAGGCCTCCTCTCTATAAGAGAGTGGGCTGAAATCCACCACGCGGGCACAGTGCAGGTTGGGCGATAAAAATACTACACCTTATACATAAACTTTCATCATAAGACCACTCGTACTAAAATGCTCTAAAACTTTATAGCAGGTCAAGTCACATAGGCACAACTGAAAATAGGTACATAAAGTTCCAATATTACGAAGACGTAGACTTACCTACTGAATATTTGTAGACGAAAAGTTTGAAAGTACACTTGAATATAGTTTTATGAGACCGCAAAAGTCGAGTTGAGGTACCTAATACTGACATCACATTGGGTTCCTGACGACTCAAGACAAACCAGTTTAGGTAGTAAATATCTAAAGATTGGTATGACCCCTACGACTAAGGATCCCCGACTTACCAGAACCCCAATCGTCCAACACACTTTCAATCACCTATTGCTAAACCTTTGCTTCATATGTTTGAAAAATTTGTCTGCTCAACGAGTAAATAACGCAATGAATGGAACTATATTCTCCCTAATATCAATTCAATCAGAAGTTACCCTAAGTTAAGCTGTGCTCCTAATACATTTGGACATCATGGCGAATACCCGGAAATGACTGAAGATATCTAAGGACATTAGGGATTTGTGGCTTAACGAGCTTGCACAGACCAAATATTTGCTGAAATTGATATCTTAATTGCCTGAATGGACTGAAAGCGAAAATGCTAATTAATTTTTTGAATTGTTCCATATTCTGATTAGGCAATTTTTGCTTGGTCTACAGACCTGAGAACTTTTATAATGGGATAGGAATAGAAAGGAAAATGGCAACTGAGGATCTTTCCAAAACTGCCAAATACACACATCAAAAGTGTCTAGGGATCAAGCATTTTTATGCGGATTTCTTGAGATTGAGATGTGGCTTTGTAATAAATTTATGATTTTATAAATTTATATGGATCCTTTTTGGTGCATTTCATAATTTGAATCAGGAACTGTGAATCAAATTCGAGTAAAAGATGAAAATCAGCTGTCAATATTTTCCCTATAAAAACATACAACGCATTGAAGACATTATTAGTGCTACTGTTTCCCTACTACTGATTAAAACCAACGTTATTATGGAGCGGCGACGTCATTTAAGCAGGGAAGAAATGCTCAGAGCCGTGGGAATGATAGAAGCTGGTTCCCGGCAACGTACTGTGGCTTTAGCTCTGAATACAAGTCAGAGTGTTATCAGTCGACTTTGGACACGTTACCGAAGCACTGGTACCGTGGCTGAGCGCCATGGAGGACGGTATCGCTGCACCACACGGAGACAAGACCGATACATTCAAATCTTAACTCGAAGAGCTCCAACAATAACCGCCATGATGTTAGCCGTGAGGCTTCATCACTCTTCAGGGAACTTAATTAGCGACCAAACAGTCAGAAACCGCTTGCATGAAGTGAACCTTCATTCCCGAAGACCGCTACGGGTACCACCTATAGCAATGCACAATCGTAGGATTCGATATCAATGGGCTCTTGAACACAGAAATTGGGCAGAAGAACAATGGCGTTTCGTGTGCTTTTCTGATGAGTCTCGTTTTGGTATGAGACCGGATACAAGACGTATACGACACTGGAGAACCCCTGGACGCCAACAGCGATTAAAATCCTGCCAGGAAGTCCATCCTTATAGTGGTGGAACCATCATGGTATGGGCGGGTATTTGGATCGGCGGAAGAACTGAGTTGATTTGGATCAGAGGCAACCTCAACGCTCAAATTTATGCTGAGACGATTGTATCAGACGTCATCGTTCCTCTACAAGTGCAAATCGGTCTCTTATTTCAGTTAATGCATGATAATGCACGACCGCACACCGCAAGAGTTGTAAGACAGACTCTCGCCGCAGCTAACATCAATGTCCTGCCCTGGCCTGCTCAGTCGCCAGACTTGAACCCGATTGAGCATGCATGGGATATGCTACAGAGAAGAGCTCTGCCGAATATGGAGGGTATCCAGTCGCAAGAAGACCTTTTTTTGTTGTTGCAACGAACATGGGCGGCCATTCCACAGCGTGATTTGGATGAACTCATTTTGAGTATGCCAAACCGATGTTCTTGTGTTGTTAGTGTTCGCGGTAGAAACACGGATTATTAATTGTTTAAGTTACCCAATAAAATTTTAAAGAAAACTGTTATTTCAGTCTTTTTTTCGAACTTTTGTGTTAGTGGTTCAAATGTCAAAAATCCCTTTATTAGGAAAATGGCAAATTTCTTTATTAATGCAAAGGTGATTTGGTTTATCGTTACTGTGACAAACGAAAACACTTTATTTGATGAATCCTTAAAGAAAATTTTAATTAATATCAATCAGGAGAAAAGTTATTGCAAAAATATATGTTGATCCCTAGACACTTTTGATGTGTGTACTAATTAAAAAGGATATTAGAACAAACACATAAGATACGACTTAAGTCAAACAAAAAATGACTTCAGTTACAGAAACGATTTCAGTCAAAGAAACGACTTCAGTCAAAGAAGCGACTTCGGTCAAAAGAAGACTTCAGTCAAAGAAACGCCTCCAGTTAAAGAAGCGACTTCAGTTAAAGAAACGCCTACAGTCAAAGAAGCGACTTCAGTCAAAGAAACGACTTCAGTCAAAGAAGCGACTTCTGTCAAAGAAACAACTTCATTCAAAGAAGCACTTATGTATTATTTGGCAGTTTTGGAAAGATCCTCAATTGCCATCTTTCTTTCTATTCCTATCCCATAATGGTAATATGAAATAACAGCCACATCAAAACTTTTTACATTAATATTATTACTTGGCAGTTTTGGAAAGATCCTCACACACAATTACAGCTAGAATATGATTTATGGAAACAGCACAACATAAGTGGAGGTGCTCGGGGGAGGCCTATGTCCAGCAGTGGACGTCTTTCGGCTGAAATGATGATGATGATGATGAACACAACATAACATCATGCGTGTAATCCAAGAAAGGTTAGGCAGATGTGTCCCTATGGGTGTTCATATAATGTTCCCTTCGGAAACGTCATTGAAATCAGACATACATAATATGATATCTCATTGTATCGGGACGTCACTTGAACAGAACAAGACGGATGTAATCCGTAGGTTATCCTGTTAGTGACAATATCTAATCCTACTAATAAACGTATTATATTAGATGAATAGTTACACACCGATTTCTCTCTTTCAGTCGTCAGTATTTTGACTTTCGAAAGAAGAAGACAAAACGTTGTGTAATTATACGGACGCTATACAACGTTTATGAGTAAGGGAGTAAGAATGAACATTTTAAAATGTTTTATTGAAATCGATTTAAATAATAAATGCAACAAAATAATTGAAACATTCAGCGAATTAGAAGCGGAATAATCATAGTCTATTACTTATAATCGGTTAATCTGAATATGAAATGACCAATAATAATCGAAACTGACCATGGAATATCGGCGAATGACGCAAATGTGTACTTGGAAAGAGTTCCTCCATTAAAACCCTGAGGTTCTGAGTATATTCAATCAATATAGATACCTATGTTGGAGGAGTAAGTAGGTACACAAATTCACGTGCCTGAAAATATTTCAGAATGACTGTGTATATTCGTGATCTTTTGTTGGATATATAAAATTAATGGTAACTTGTCAGAAGGTTTTGCTAAGAAAACATTAATACTTCACAGGTACCTTTTACATACATTATAACAATGTTCTTTTCTTTGAACTGTCAATAAATATTACTTGTAGGGCTGATTTTACCAACGCCTGATAATGTTATCGGAGGAATTTTTGACAGTTCTTCCATACAAAAACTGTCAGACGTTAATTTTATTTAACGAATAAAAATTACCTGTCGATTGAAAAAAAACCGACCAAGTGCGAGTCGGACTCGCCCATGAAGGGTTCCGTAGCAGCAAGTAACATAATATAAAAGTTCTTGTAGTTCGTTGTAACTTTGTGAAAGGTACATTGCGGTTTTCGATTTATGACGTATTAAAAAAAAACTACTTACTAGATCTCGTTCAAACCAATTTTCGGTGGAAGTTTACATGGTAATGTACATTATATATTTTTTTTAATTTTATCATTCTCTTATTTTAGAAGTTAGAGGGGGGGGGGGGGGGACACACACATTTTACCACTTTGGAAGTGTCTCTCGCGCAAACTGTTCAGTTCAGAAAAAAATGATATTAGAAACCTCAATATCATTTTTGAAGACCTATCCATAGATACCCCACACGTACAGGTTTGATGAAAAAAAATTTTTGGAGTTTCAGTTGTACGTATGGGGAACCCCAAAATTTATTGTTTTTTTTCTATTTTTGTGTGAAAATCTTACTGCGGTTCACAGAATACATCTACTTACCAAGTTTCAACAGTATAGTTCTTATAGTTTCGGAAAAAAGTGGCTGTGACATACGGACGGACGGACAGACAGACAGGACGAATCCATAAGGGTTCCGTTTTTTGCCATTTGGCTACGGAACCCTAAAAATCAGCCCAGAGGCCTAAGTTCATCAACATTCAAACCACTGGTTAGGTATTTAAGCAGTTGGTTTATGGCAAATTTCTTAAGGAACCATCGAATTAGACTATAACACTTATCATACTACGAGTATAATCACACTAATATTATAAAGGCGAAAGTTTGTGAGTGTGTGTGTTTATATGTTTGTTACTTCTTCACGCTCAAACGGCTGGACCAATTTTGATAAAATTTTGTATGAAGGTAGCTGACATCCTGGATTAACATATAGGCTACTTTTTATTATTTATTTAAATCGAACACAAATGATTCATATTGTTGTTAGTAACGCTTAGAAACTAATGTTAGTAACATTGCTCATTAACAGACCAAATCACCTCAAAATTCAAATCAAAATTATAATAATAATAATAACATTTATTTCAGGCATTAGCCCATATACTGTTAGTAACACAAAAAACCTTATAATTAATTAACTAATTAATTTAAAAACCTATAACTATGTCCGCTTCCCGCTGCACCCGACCTGCAGCTGTGCATACGGGTCCAGTGCCCCAGGAACGGACTATCCCGATATTCCTACGGGATCGACACTTGTGCGGGTGAAACCGCGGGGCGCAGCTAGTCAGTAATAATTCTACTAAAAGTAAAAAACAAAAATAAATGTTCAGGTAAAATACGAACGGTTAGTGAGCACGGCTGTAAGTTTAATGATATTTTAGACTGAGTTCGCCAGAATTTTTTCATCTTCCGTCTCTGGTCCCATTATTTGGGGTCGGGACTCACTTATCTGCGCCAGTCTTGGGTTGTCGGTTCTGGCAACTAGGCTTTCTTGAGGTCTCTTCTTATATTTCTCCACCAGGAAAATAGCAGGCGGCCTGCCTCCGTCAGACTGACTTCGCCAGATAACAACACAAAATCATTAATCCATACTAATATTATAAATTCGAATGTAACTCTGTCTGTTTGTCTGTATATGTTACCTTTTCACGCCTAAACCACTAAACCGATTTAGATGAAATTTGGTATAGAGAGAGTTTGAGTCCCGGGGAAGGACATAGGATAGTTTTTATCCCAATATTCCCACGGGATCGACATTTTTGCAGGTGAAACCGCGGGGCGCAGCTAGTAAGTCATAATTTTCTTCATAACACCTGCAAAACTCCAATCATCTTTCCTAATTCTTCAAGAGCTTATAATATTCCCAACATAATTATGTTCTCGCCAGTCGAGATCTTAATTCACTGCACTTCAAGTAGGGTGACCATTTCTGTATGAAAAAGCCGGACATTTGCAAAAAATCGGGACATTTTACTTTTTATACTTTTTAACATTTCATGTTCAGTTATTTAACTTTTATATTTTGTTATAATGAATCCCTCAACTTGAAAAGTCTCGGACGAATGGCAAGGCCAGACAAAGTCTCAATGGGACGCCATATAGCCGGACATGTTCAGACAAAACCGGTTGGAAGGTAACCCTAGCTCCAAGCCAGTCAATGCCATCCAACTGACAGCCGGCTTAGTGACGGCTTAACCCGCTCATCGGGAAATGTACGCAAGGATTAGACGATCTCCTATGAGAGGTATCAGTTTATGAAATAGCGTAGGAAGAATAATTTAATAATTCAATTTTGGTATAAATAGTGAGGTTATTTATTTAAGTATTCAATTTTTTCGAACTTATGAAGCAATGGATTAGCAATTGGCTTCGAAATGATTCTGATTCCGATTGATAGTGTGTTACGCAATTAGGGTGAACTGTTGGTGAACCTTAATTAAATAAATAATAAATAACGCAATGAATGTTGTTGAACTGTCAAAATGAAACCGATTCCGATTGATAAAGTGTTACGCAATTGCCCCGCAGGATTCCCAGTAATCATGTCAATCATTAAGGTTCACCTAACATAAAAATATCCTTGCTAATTATATCTTATTTCAAAAGATTTATTACATTGTAACAAACTTAGCACTTCGGACGTTAACTAATTAATCAAAAAAGTAATTAACGACGAGAGTGATTGCCAAATTGTATTGCCTACCATTAATCAAGATTGTTTGATTGTTTTGTTAACATCGTATTTGATAAGTTCTTGGAGAAAAGCGAATTCTATTTTTTTGAAGTGAAAACTTCTTTAGCGGCGTTGAACACTTTTTGTAATGGGTAAAAAATGTTAAACTCGCGTCAGGGCATCGCGTCAGGACACGTGACCGTCAGGAGAGATTCTCCCCCCCCCCCATCTCTTTCTACGGCGGCGCCAACCGAAGTGAACCAAGTGAGACACGATAATGGATGGATGGTGATGGTGATGGCGATGGCGATGGCGATGGTGATGGCCATGGTGATGGCGATGGTGATTGTGATGGTGATGGCGATGGTGATTGCGATGGTGATGGCGATGGTGATGGTGATGGTTATGGCGATTGTGATTGTGATGGTGATGGCGATGGTGATGATGATGGTGATGGCGTTGGTGATATGATGTGATGTGATGGTGATGGTGGACGCGGACGCGGACGCGGTCGTGGATGGACAGCTGATGGCTCGACCGTCTGTGTAGTAGCCACACTGCTGTGTATTCGTAAAATTCGTGTATGTAAAGTGTTTCAAAAAATGGAAATTGAACAAAGTGCATCGATTAACGAAAAAAGTGACGCAGAAATTGTGAAAAAAACTTAGTTATATTAATTCAATTAATAATTGATTTATTTCAACGAGTTTTCACTTCTGCCAGCACTCCCGGAGTGCAACCAGTCTTTTTTTTTATTGGCTTAACAAGATGGCAACCTACTTCAAATTACATTGAGCTATACAGGGTGAAATTAAATTCATGGGCATCCTTTTAATGGGTCATTGTACTTACCATTGTGAACAACTTTTACTATGGGACTAAACATAAAATCGCGAAAAAAAAAATCAGCTGTTCCTTGCATTTATGTTCACATAATTATTATCTCGTCAAAATGTAGGAAAGAGCTTATTTTTTTTCGCGATTTCAGATTTGGTCCCATAGTAAAAGTTGTTCATAATGATGATTACAATGACCCCATAAAAGATGCCCATGAATTCAATTTCGCCCTGTATTATATGTTCACCTGTGACTATTTCTATTTGGTAAATAACTTTTTCTGTTGTCTTTCATATTGATTTATTTTTTCTTTCAGGACTTTATTTTCTTTTGCGCTATTTGAACAGTAGGTATTCCATTACTTTAGTTGACAGGTCCCTACGAGTTACTATAGCAGTCGTTACGAGAATTCGGGAGCCATAGTCCTAAGTGTGATTTAAGGTCAAGAATGATATGTATCTAGGCCTTATAGCGCTTCAAGATTATATTGGTGCGTAACCAAAATCAGAACTAACGCCGCTATATTGTTTTTTCAATACAATTTCGCAAAAAAGTACACAAATGTTTACCAACAACGCCCCCATGTAAATATCATTCAAGCGCCAACAGATCCTACTAGCAATGCACTTGATTTATTTATACAAGCAGACAAGAAAAAAAAAACAGAAAAATATGTACAAAGGTGATGCTTATTTGTATAGAAATCTTCTGCGTGCTTGAGTGTGTGAGTGTGTCTTAACAGCCAGATTGATGAAAAAAAGTTGAAACTCGAAGCCAGACATCACTAAGATACTCCATAGAAGTAAAGCTTATACAAATCCGTGAAACAAAGGGAGCATTCATCTCATCTGATTACTTCTGATAAGATTAAAACCTTAATCAGACTATGCCTCAGAAATCCAGTAGGTATATCCCTTAAGCCCCGCACACACTAAATCAGAGTCGCTCGCTAATCGAAGTGGTATTGAATAATGACATCTAAGGGCTGTTCACACGAGCCGAGTTGGCTCGCCGCCAGTCGCCAATTAGACCGTATGACAAACATTAGCCTGACCGAATATCAATTAAGTTGGTGTTTATACATGTATTTAGAAGTATATAATATGTAGTTGTTGTATGTAGCTGTAGTGTAGGTCATAGTTTAGATGTGTACAGACGCCAGCACATCAACCTACCCGAAACTGTAAAATTTTCCCAATCAACTTTGAACCTTACGCCTTAGTAATAAAGTGGAAAATATATTAAAGAAATTTGACAGATTGTAGTAGGTTGATGTGCTGGCGTCTGTACATTGTGTTAGTGTAAGTGTGATTGCGTCTATGTTTGTTTCTTTAACACTTTTTTAGACGAAACGACTGCATTCATTTGTAGTCACAAACCATGTCATAAAGCTTAGAAAGCCATAAACAAGGACATAATACTAAAATACTTAAATAAATCAAATGATTCAAAAAAAAGACGGGTTGCACTCCGGGAGTGCCGGCAGAAGTGAAAACTTGAATATTAACGTTGAAATAAATCAATTATTAATTTAATTAATATTACTCATTTTTTTTCAATATTTCTGCGGCACTTTTTTCATTAATAGATGCACTTTGTTCAATTTCCATATTTTAAACACTTTCGGTCTTATTCATAAAAAAAGCCTATTGAAGGTTTAAACCATTCATTAGTTAAAATGCTCAATAGGCCTTTAAACCATTCGATAAAATTTTGTATTCATAAACGCTTCATAAACGTTCTATAACTAGAATGTCCTACAACTTCTAAATGTTGCCATTATAATGAAGTCATCCAACAAATTGGCCAACACATTAAATCGGCATACGAGAATATCTGTCTACGAACCGAATATTTGTGTCCATAGACATTATTACGTATGAAAAACTAATTTATTGTCTACAGTTTCAACAGTTTTGACGCGACAACGTCATGGTCGTCATGGAAACCAAAAAGTACTCTGTGAGACTGACTTTTCAAACATTTGTACGTCAAATGTCATTTTCTTCGGCCATCTTTGTCGTGTCTCACTTGGTTCAATTCGGCCGTAGAAAGAGATGGGGGGGGGGAAATCTCTCCTGACGGTCACGTGTCCTGACGCGATGCCCTGACGCGAGTTTAACATTTTTTACCCATTACAAAAAGTGTTCAACGCCGCTAAAGAAGTTTTCACTTCAATAATATACTGCAAAAAAAATATCTGTTTGATATTTTTAGATCGTATTGATAGAGATTCATTACAAATCCTTCCGAATCTTATGAAAAGATCTATAGTGCGGAAACTGGAAACCGTTTATTTATGAATTTTTATAACTGAAAATATGAACTTTCGCTTCGCTCATCAGAAAGCTTTCTGACTGTTGAAAGTATTATAGAACAAGTTTGCTGACGGCAACATTTCGGTCAGGCTTGCCACTACTTAGCACGATGTTCAAAAAAGGTTTTATTATGCAAAGCTGACCGCTAGTTCAGCGCATGACAAGTTGCCGCGCTGTCGCCTGACTTTCAGTTCAGTTTTAGTTCGGGAGCAAAACTTTAAAATCCTTGAATGAAAAACAAAAAACAAATTCAAAACACAAATTCTAACAGTTTTTTATCGGGTCATTGATCGCAGTTAATGTAGTCACTCAAAATATCCGTTTAAAAAAAAAGACTCCACTATAAAATCACAATCACTATAAAAAAAAAAAAACTCCACTATAAAATCCCGACGTTAAACTAAGAGAACACACTATAAATCGCGTTGGAACACTAAAAGGGTATTTTAAGAGCTCTATACGGGTAATAAAATTTTAATTCAATAAAATGTCCAAGCGTGCAGTGGAGACGACACCTTAACAGTGGGCCAGGATTAAGTGGCGTTACCACGACCTATAGGATAAGCCTTTAATAGCTTGGTATCCCCTCGGTGATCTCCACGGCTTTGTTTATGACGTAACAAGTGCTGATGCGAACTTGTTTTTGAACAAACATATATTAGGTCCTTACATATGAAATTGGCGTTTTGTATGGAAGGAACAAAAAGTCGAATATTTTTTAATATAATATATTTAATTAATCAAAGTATGAACCATTGTTTTCAATGCACTTTTGCCATCTTATAGGTAGTTCATTGATCCCTTTACTAAAAAAACCAGTCGGACGGGAATCAATAAAATCTTTGAAGGCGATTTGGACTGCCCCATCGGAGTTGAATTTTTTCCCTTGCAAAAAGTTATCCAAATTGCGAAAAAAATGGTAATCTGTTGGAGCAAGGTCCGGGGAGTACGGAGGATGTCTAAAACATTCCAATTCAAGCTCTTCTAATTTGGTAGCCGTCTGTTGCGCAGTGTGTGGTCTGGCGTTGTCGTGAAGCAGCAGTGGCGTGGAGCGATTGACCAGCCTTGGTTGTTTAGCCGCTAGCTTTTCCATCATGGTTTGTAATTGCTGACAATAGACATCAGCTGTAATAGTCTGGCCAGATTTGAGAAAACTGTAATGAACAATACCGGCACTAGTCCACCAAACGCTTACAAGTAACTTTTTTGGGGTTAATTTTCGCTTGGGGCAGGATTTGGCTGGCTGGCCAGGATCCAACCATTGCGCTGAGCGCTTCCGATTATCGTAAAGAATCCATTTTTCATCACAGGTAATGATTCGGTTTAAAATACCTTCATTGTTGTGCCGGTTCAGTAATGTAACGCAGCAGTCGACGCGCGTTTGCCGGTTTGCTTCAGTCAATTCGTGAGGTACCCACCTTTCAAGCTTTTTAATCTTCCCAATTTGCTTCAAGTGAATTAAAACAGTTTTATCACTAACATCGAAGCCTGCAGCTAACTCGGACGTGGTTTGCGATGGGTCCGCTTCCACAATAGCCTTCAATTCTCCATTATCAACTTGGGTCTCAGGCCGTCCACGGGGCTTGTTCTGCAGGTCGAAATTTCCAGAACGAAAACGTTGGAACCAAAAACGAACTGTGTTTTCTTTTGCAACATGACCGCCATACACATCATTCACCCTTCGAGTCGTTTCCGCAGCACTAGTGCCACGGCGGAACTCGTACTCGTAAATAATGCGATATTTTAAATTTTCCATTTTGTAAAATGAGTGACGCAAACAGAAAAAACAGAAGAAAAAAAAACAAATGAATGACGGTCATCGAAGCACAAATACATGAGTAAATAGCTGTACAAATTTGAATTTGGAATTCCTTACCAAAGAGGAGAAATTCGTGATTAAAGTGGCCAGTACGAAAAACGCCAATTTCATATGTAAGGACCTAATACCCAAGCTTGCAAACCAATAAATGATTTGATTTGATTTAAAAACGTTAAAAAACTAGTCGAAATCTCATCTTGGCGACAATCAATGTCATTAGTCGAAGGAAATTAGATGTATTTTTGACAGATTGAGACTGAGATCAGACTGTGAACGTTCTTAAAAATTACGAGAATTGTCCCTCTGGTTGTTGGATCATCTATATTTTGAATACGAATCTTTCAGACTACCCTACTCTTTATATTCGGTTGAATTGAAGATTTATTCCGATCTGATCCCCTAAACCCCCCTCCATCCCCCCTCTTCGATCCCCTGCTAGTTCGTCTTTTGTTTTAATCTCATGGCAACTGACTACTAAACTCTTTCATACAGTTAGATTTTAATAAACAGACGTGAAATTAAGATTTATTTTCGTTGGATCCCACTTTTGAATCCCAGTTTAATATTTTTGGCGTTGGATCCCACAAAACATTATTATGTATTTCCGTTGGATCCCAAATTTAAAAAATGCAAGATAATTACGTTTTATTGCCGTTGAATCCCAAAAAGTATTTCAGTTGGATCGCAAATGCTTAAAAAAATCTGAATGCGGGCACTAAATGTTCTATGTTTATTCATGATGGATATAGTAAGCTCAAATACCGAGAGGTCCAGCCAAAACCAATCCCTTTAACATGATTGATCAAGCGGCGAGTGACGGCGACAGCATTCGAGGACACAGACAAATTGAAAGCCTCGCTGGAGAACTCTTTCAGCCTTGCTTCATGACTACAGGTTGCGTCAAGAGACGACAATAAATAATCCGCCTATAATGTTCCCACTGCTGGGACACTGGCCTCTTCTCTGTGAGAGAGAGTGGGCTGTTATCCACGTGGGCTCAGTGCAGGTTGGTAGATGTCACATTTCTTCGAGTTTTTGGTTCTAGAACATGCCGGTTTCCTCACGATGTTTTCCATCACCGTTGTGAGAGCAGTGGTGGTGAAATTATTTTCACAAAGTAAAGCGCGTGACTGGGTTTAAACCTACGACCTAGAACTCGTAAGTCCCAGCCATTACCACTGGGCCATCACTGCTCACGTCGACAGTAAGTACCTACTAATAAAGTGCATTGAGCCACAACTTCTGCCACGGACGCCGATCAAAGCCGTCAGTTTCTATACGTCATTTATGAGAGAAAACGGTGACACGATTGGTTTATGTACGGAAACTGTTCCCAATGCTGGCCCTAGCAGCGGCTGCCGAAGAGCACTCACTAGGTCACAGCCTAACAGCAATGGCAGTTCTTAAGATATGTACTAACCTGAGCCGGAGTCTTGACATAATACTCTGTGTCGTTGATGATGAGCCGGAAGTCAGTCTCGAGCAGCGCCTCGATGGTGTCGCTCGCGGAGATGCGCACGCGCTCGTCCGCCGCCAGCGCAGCCGCGCGCTCCACGCCGCGGTCTTCGGCCTTCACCTAGAGATAAACAGACAGAGTATTAGGACATTGCAATGTTCATGGGAGGTGGAGTCAGGCGACTTGATTGATAAGCGAATTGATTAACTGTCTGTATCGTACAGATGTAAAAATATCGCGGCTGGATTCTATTGCGCACTGGATTTTCTACGCTCGGTGTTGAGCCGAGGGTTGAGAATCCAATAGAGCGCATTCCAGCGCGTCAAAAAAACACACTGTTGGATTTTCAACTCTTGGCGCTAGGCCGTGCATTGAAAATCCAGCGCGCGAAAAAAAATCGCCTGGGGATAAGGGTCCGTTCACACAGACCGGCTCGGAGAGCATCGGCGCGCATTTTTCTTTTCACACAGACCGGATTGTATACGCTTGGAGTTGGTCGGAGCGGAGCCGCCAACTATTTCACATAGACCGGCTGGAAGCTATCTGAAAGCGGATGCGCTCGGAGCCAGTCGGATGCGCTCGCAGCCGGTCGGATGCACTCGCAGCCGGTCGGATGCGTTTGGAGCCACTCGGATTCACTCGCAGCCGGTCGGATGCGCTCGGAGCCGGGTGGATACACTGCAAATGGCGGTCGGCGTGGGGCGGCGTGCACGCAATCGGAGCCGATTGGCTGCGCGAGCGAGAAAGAGCACGCAATCGGAGCCGATCGGCTTCGCGAGCGAGAAAGAGCACGCCATCGGAGCCGATCGGCTGCGCGAGCGAGAAAGAGCATGCAATCGGAGCCGAACAGCTGCGCGAACGAGAAAAAGTACGCGATCGGAGCTGGTCAGCTCCTCTTATTATTTCACACCAAGCGCGTTCAAGCATTCTTAATGACAAAAGCAGTGCACATGCAAAAATAAACCTTACTACAAATACTAAAAACTCTATTTTCAACGTAATAATAATCTGCTCTCCTCTCCGAGCCGGTCTGTGTGAACGGACCCTAAGGCGCCCGTGCGAACCTGGGCTAAATATACATGTCCATAAATGCAAAACAAGTGACATTCTTTTTCAGTCGTATACTCGTAGAATGGCTGTGTTGCAGGACAATTGGAAAAATTGATAAACGACCGAAGTATTGGAAATTAAGAAATATTTTCGTAATAATACGAGCTAATATCAGAACTTCAGCATAATAAAAACAATCTGTTTAGGACTAATGAAAACTTGATTGCTGAATGGCTAGTCTAAGAGTCAATTCCTAACATCTCAATTCTGAATGGTCAGAACATGACTGGAGTGTAGCTGTTAACCAATCAGCGCATCTCTCAGTGCCAGAAGTATCAGCCAATCAGCGTTCAATTATCGTCGTTATTCGCGATTAACCTAAGATAAACTGGTTTTTTGGAATCATTAAATGTTAAATAGTTCAGTTTCAGATAATTTGGCTTAAATCTTATGAGGATATGAGAAAATTTATGGTACAGTAAACAAAAGAGATAAGTATGCAGGATCGTCGGATATAGTTGAAGTTTAGTAAGAAACCGATGGATGTTCTCGAATAAAATAAAATTTTATTAATAGAAAACAAACAGCTCATTTATTAAATTACATTTCAGTAATACGATACCGCTTGGTAAGACTGGTTGTCAGACTTTCGGGCTTCTGACGACCCGTAACGACTATCAAAGATTCACTAATGAAAGCCGGGAACATAGATATAGGTACTTTTTACATTTCTATGGCCGGGACCAACAGCTTAACGTGCTTTCCGAGGCACGAGGATATCACACCGCCATCTTCCAAACTCTGGGCTGTTACTAACAAATTCCTAATGGAAAACCCAATAACACTTTGTCCGACCGGGGAATCGAACCCAGGATCCCACGAAAGCACCGCTCACACCTACACTAATGTTTGTAGTTGGTGTGACATAAAAACTTTTTTAGTGAACTCACATTACGGTAGCAATCAACCCTTACGAGCACATAAACCGCTAAACTCGATTAAATTACGCATATAATCTCGGTCACGACTGAAAGTTCGCTCATTACTCAAGATGGTCGAACTCTGGCGAAGTAATAAACGTAATTATCGAAAGTATCTGACCATCGACAGCCGGTGTCTTTGAAATTACTGGTATAGTCCGCGCGGAACTAGTTGGCCGCGCCTTAGGTATGTGAACGGTGGGACAGAGGGGCGGGGGCACATTACTCAGTACGTGCGTTGCGAACCGCCGCTTCACCCCTGTCCCCAACTCAGCGGCCAACTAGTTCCGCGCGGACTATTAGTCTATTGATTAGTGGAGGTTTTGGGACGGATCATCAATTGGTACCTAATCAATCTAGTTCGCCCGGTGACTTGTGCGCGAAAAGTTTATTTATTAATTAGAAACTTTAACCTAAACTTTTGCGGACTCGTTGGTCTTGTGGTCGCAAACGCAGAGCATGAGGTCCTAGGTTAAATTCCAGGTTGGGCAAAGTGTTATTGGGTTTTGTCATCTAGAATTTCGAGTAGCAGTCCGGAGTCTGAATTTGTGCCCGCAGCCTAATTGCGGAACGCCAAATCGTCAAATGATTCTGATCAGTTGGCTTCATTTCTATCACAAATGGCTTCATTTTACGATTTTCGAATTGCGAAACTCTAGTTTCTGCGCAGGGCCTTAACGTTCATAATTGGTTTCATAATAAAATAGAGTTTTGCAATTCGAAAATCGTAAAATCAAGCCAATTGTGAATAGAAATGAAGCCAACTGATCAGAATCATTTGACGATTTGGCGTTCCGCAATTAGGCTGCTGGTTAATGGCAATAGACTCGCCCTCTGTTATTATGGGACTTAATCATAACTGGTGAAATATGGGTGTACTACAGGTACACCTCTGCTTAACCCGGGGATTACAGGTGTGTGGTGTGATGTTATGTAAAAACTTTAATTATTTATAGAACTACGCCGGACTACGTCATAACGTCAGAGCCGGCTGTCGCTGAAAACCAGCGCTGGGGCTCTGTCTTGCATAGGATCGCAGCATAATGCTGAGCGATAGCCGTTTTGCGTGGATGTGATGCATGTTTCCCCCTACCTTTTTTTTGCGTTATATTTACAGCAAATAAACGTATTTTCTTTCTTTTCTTTATGTTATTCTGTTAAGTAAATAATAGGTTGTGACTCAAAGTCAAAGCATTTATTTCAATCGTTAATAAACAATTTTGAATAGTCAAGGAATCGGTAAGTTAGCCACAAAGTTGAAGCTTATCCTTTCAAAATCAAAAAAAATATCAGCTGTTCCTTACATTTATGTTCACATAACTCGTCAAAATGTAGGGAAGAGCTGATTTTTTTTCGCAATCTCAGGTTTGGTCCCATAGTAAAAGTTGTTCATAATAATGATTACAATGACCCCTTAAAAGAATGCCCATGAATTCAATTTCACCCTGTAGTGTGTTAGGTTTAACGAAGGAAAGTACTCATGGAAATAAATATAATGTACCTATGTAGGGAAGACAAGGTTAATAACGGCTCCCACAGACAGGCGTGACGGGACGGAGCGACGCGATTTTATTTTTTTAGTCACGTCGCGCTGTCGCAACGCACCTGTCTGTGGGAGCCTTTAGTCCAGGTCGCAGCTTAAAACTAGTTGTTTTTTAAGAAAAGCCATTTAGTGAATTTTTTTTGGCTGAGCCGAAATTATGATGTCAATGGTCCAACAATCGAATAAAATTAAGTTTCTGTTTTAATATAGTTGGGATCGTGCCAGCAAGTCTTCAAATAATGAATATTTTAGATGCAAAGGTGGACGCTAACCTGTCCATCCACCTGTTGAAATTCTGATCCCGAGAATTACTTGAAGGGTAGTGAAAAAGCTATGGTAATGGACTGGTTGATAACTTACTGCCACCAGACAATGTCAAAGGATCTTTTCGCTGAGCGTTCAGAGATGTGAGGACCACAGACAGATCAAACTCAAACTCAAAGCATTTATTTCAATTAAACCAATTACAGGTACTTTTGAATTGTCAAAGGGTCGGTCAGTCAGGAAGATGAAGCTAGTTGCCCATTCCAAAGCGTAGGTACCTATGGAGAAGAACGGGCAAGAAAATCCATGGACACTCTTTTAAATCAAAATAATATGGTTACAAAGTCTTGGTTACATCATTCACGTTAAAAATTATACATGTGAGAACGATGCAGAACGTGATGGAAGATGCGTCCATAATGAAAAGATAAGAAAAAACAACAATTCAAATATTAAATTAAATAAAATAAGCCATGGCAGCAAAGAGATGACCAGTCCCTACTGACGGCGCCCGTTCACGAACATGACGCATGTAGGATCTCACAACAAGTGCTCACCAATTTACTATTACTACCGGTACAGATAGTGCCATCCACGAAGACGCGCTCGACTCTTCCTCCTAATCGCTATTGGTTATCGCTTGTCAATTCTTCGAGTGTAATTTTTTTTCGATACACGCTAATCACCTAATAATAAGTAATCAGTGTGTATCGACAAAACCAAAACACTAGCGAAATATTGCATACTTGTACCTACTGTAACCGATTAGGAAAGAAAAGTGGGGCGCGTCTTCGTGAATGGCACTATCTGTATACCGGTACCTTTACTTCGATTTATATACTTTGACCACGTATGACGTAGCTCATAAAGAAGCCCAGAGGGCTAATTGAGTAATACACATAAAATTGCAATCGATCGCAATGTCTTTCATTATGACGGTTCAGCCACGCTCATTGCGTGGTTTAAGTTGTTCAGGAGACGAACTTTTCAAACCCATGAAGCAATGGTTTAGGAATTTCCTTCAAAATCCTCGGATTGTGATTGACAATGTGTTACGCAATTTAATTGCAGCCGATGTATTTTGTAAAAATCTCACCGTGAAAACTTAGGTGAAGTGAGCTTGGAGTGAAATGTCAATCCCTAGTATCAGGTGGAATGACGCTCACTACAAACTCCCCTTCGCTTAAGAGTAAACTAATCGCGAGCTCGAACTCACTGGTGGTCATGGCCAAAATAACGCTGTCTAACTTGGCTTCGTGTCTGACGGAGCTAGTATCAGTGATGAGCAGTTAGACGCTAATCTACACGCACAACATTTAGTTCTCACGCACAGAAACACCGTTCCGAACTGATACATACATACATACTCAGCCTATAATGTTCCCACTGCTGGGACACAGGCCTCCTCTCTGTGAGAGGGAGCGGGCCGTAATCTACCACGCGGGCCCAGTGCGGGTTGGTAGATGTCACATGTCTTCGAATTTTTGGTTCTAGGACATGCCGGTTTCCTCACGATGTTTTCCGAACTGATAGGCGCATAAAAATATTTGAAAAGTGCTTTGGAAAATCGAGTTCTATGAAAAATCCACTACATAAATCAATCACAAATAAAGTTTTTTAAACTCTTCGATAACTGAGCTTTGTCGGTACGGATTTAATTTTTAATATTTTTCAGTTCTTTTATTACTTATTCACACCCAAAGTTACGTTAAAAATAGCAAGCAAAACGAATCTTTGTTGGCTCATAACTTTTTAATGGCTTGTTATTTTACAATTCTGCTTCCGTACAGACACAATAATTAGACAAAACGATACAATGTTTAACTTTGGATGCACAATGTCAAACAGTGGAGTAATAGTCTCCCGAAATTTGTATGGAAAAAATATCGAATAGTGGCACCTTAAGTTCTCACGGTGGGATATTTACAGAATAGACCTGCTGACGCTAGGGATTGACACTTTCGACAGCGCATTTCAAACTCACTTCACGGTGAATTTTTTACAGAATAGCTCTACTGATCTTATTACTTGTTTCTAAAAGCTTTCTCACCTGTTCTAGCAGATCGCCGACGGTCTGCGAGACGGGACGGAGTGTGAAGCGACATCTCTCGCGCCGGGACGGCAGCGGTACGGTGATCACCGGCAGGCCGCGCCGGTACGTCACCGTCACCTCTGAAACAATAGAAGGAGAAAATTTAATTTTTCTCAAAATACGTCGCAGGCCAACAATGATCCGAATTCCGTACTTTTCAGTGCGCAAAGGAAGGATAACGGAGTTACTGACACAAGCGTACACTGACTGGACCGATTTACCAAATCTGTGTGGTTTTTTCCTTAAAAGACCATTTCAGACACCAATCTATACGGTCCTCACCTGATCTGACCGATATAATGTCTGGACTTGAAATGAGACTGTGATCTCTGAGTTTGTATTGTATAAATACTTATAAAAAAGGCAGATCCAAATAGAACCATTACACCAAAAATAATCCTAACAAAAAACAAGAAAGATTACTTTCGTCGACCAGAAAACGACATACAGAGTATTTTCAGGTATTGTATCAATATTGGGAGATGGATTGCTTTTCAGCATAGCTATTCACAACCACTCGATACGCTACCGTACCGTATCGAACATCAATCAATGTTTTCGTAGGAGTCCCCTAAGCGCTGTTCACAAGTCCAATACCCGGAAATTTTGTCAGTCCAAATCAAATAGACGCCCGCTATTCTTCCGACAGCTGTTTGTTATCGGGGGCAAGTCAAATCAGGTTATCGAAATGTGTAATTTTCGATACGATAGCCTGTCGTATGGTTGTGAATAGCTATGCAGATTTCCTTATTATATCACAGTAATTCTTAAGTTTATGGTATTTTTAACATGCTTCAAACCGCCAGAATAGGTGGTTAGTCACCATGCATTTTTCCCATTTAAAAATAAAGTGTTTAAGTATTTATTTATTAAAATTTTTATGCACAAGTAAAAACTGTACAAAGGCGGACTTAGGGCCAAAACACACACGCTACTTTTTGCATCGTCGATCGGCGATTCAGCTGCTTTTTAGAAGCTAAATGCAGCGACCAAGCATTCCACACCGCACCCTTAAAAACGCCAAACGCGGCGATTCATTCGCTTTTGGGAAGCTCGATACAGCGGCTGAACGCTACACTCCGCACACATTCAGATGTCGGTCGCAGCGATTTGGCGCCAGCATCGGAGTAGTCGCTAAAACGCGTGATTCCGATACCACGTCCGAACGCAGAGAGTCGCCAAAACGCGATGCAGCATCGGAGCAGTCGCTAAAACGCGCGATTCCGATACCGCGTTCGAACGCAGAGAGTCGCCAAAACGCGTTGCAGCATCGATACAGCCGCTAAATCGCCGATCGCCGATGCAAAAAGTAGCGTGTGTGCTTTGGCCCTTAATGCTTTGCCTTGGGATTTATCATGCGATATAAAAACAAAATTACGAATCGCCTTCACTATTTTTTCAGATCAGTTTTCTTCAAACCTCGTATCTCTCTATCTACAAAGCAACAACATCCAAGTCTTTCATATCCTGCCCCAGCATCCATTGACTGCCGTTCAAACATTCTCGTTTCTATAGCGTCTTGTGAGAAGCACCCTCAGGCTTATTGCCGTCTTTGTCTGCGTGAGGCTTAAACACTCCGCCAAAGTGGTGGTGGAACGATCGTGAGTAGACTTGGTGTTTTGAGGTTATAAGGGTGGGAAGTTCTTCTATTGATTTGAAAGTATTTTTTACAATAATTGAACTTCTAGAGTGGGAGGATAATGATTAATTATCGAATTTAAGTTATGATAACTATATAAATAAAAATTTAAACGGTATTCGTTGGTAAGCGCATCACTTGAGGACGGCTAGACAGATTTGGCTATTTTTTTTTTTTGTTTTAAAATGTTCGTATTAGTCCAAATCACATTTTTAGGGAAACTGGATAAAATGGGAAATACTGAATGTCCTTTTTTATAACATTTTTGTAAAAACTATTGCTTGGACAGGACGACGTCTCGTCTGTCGTGTCATCTATGTGTTTAAATACAGTTAAACAGTATTAATATAAAAATGTATTGATATGATTTCAGTTTCAGGAGGGGCTTGTGGCTAAGCAATAACAGCCGCACGGGTCAATCAGTCAGGTTAAGCTACGCTTGCCGCGGTTGGTCCGTGGATGGGTGACCATCTTCACATACCAAGACCCCTCCGTGCCTCGAAAAGCACGTTAAGCCGTAGTTCTCGGCTGTCATTCGGAGATCTTTGACAGTCGTTACGGGTCGTCAGTAGCCCGAAAGTCTAACAACCAGTCTTACCAAGGGGTATCGTTTTACCCAGTAACTGGGTTGTGGAGGTCAGATAGGCAGTCGCTCCAGGTAAAATACTGGTGCTCAGCTGCATCCGGTTAGTCTGGAAGCCGACCCCAACATAGTTGAGAAAAGGCTAGGCTAGATGATGATGACTTACAGAATTCAGTAGATTATTAACCCCCTTGTTTATAAGTAAACGTTACTTAAGAGATGTTTAACCGTCAATACTATATGGTTAAACAGACGTTAATAATTAATTAATTAAAAGCAACGTTTATACATAAAGGGGTTAATGTGAAACATTAAAACATGTCCAACAATTTAATACTTAATCCACTTTCGAACAAAATTATTCTAAACTAAACAGTATTACACAAAACACGAAGTACTAAACGGATTAAAAGGGAACGAACAGGAACTCATTTACACTTGAGCGGATCGAAAGCGGAACTTTTGTACGGAACCACTTCCCGAGTAGGTTTCCCGTAAAACATTCGTTTTTGGTACCCACACGCGTTAAAAGCGTTTCTTTGTTCGGGAATTTTCGGGACTCCGTCTGGTTTTCGGGACATCATTCGAAACGTACGAAATTCCGTTCGGATTTTTCCGGATACTGATTAATGGTTATTTTATTATTTGGACTGGATCACTTTAGGCTTTGCGTAGATCTGAGTTAAGGCTGCCTGCCGTAAGTCAGACTACATATCTATACATTAACATCTATAGGTAGCTTTATCCTACTAAAGTGTGAAAGTTTGCGAGGATGTTTGTTACTCTTTCACGCAAAAACTACTGAACGGATTTTGATGAAACTTTGCAGTAATATAGCTTACACGTTGGAATAATATATAGAATACTTTTTATCCCGATATTCCCACGGGATCGACACTTATTTCATTTATTTATTTATTTCAGACATCAACTTAAAAATACTATAAATACATACAACATTATAATTACACTAAAAAGTAACACTATATGCGGGTATGCACTATGCGGGTGAAACCGCGGGCCGCTGCTAGTTAATAAATAAAGTTTGTTTGTTTGAACGCGCTAAGCTCTGGAAATATCAGTCGGATTTAAAAAAATATTCTTGCATTTGATAGCCCAATTCTTAAAGAAGGCTATAGGCTACTTCACGAATGTGATCTACATACTTTCAGAAAGGTTTTAATATATAATACATTAGGTAATTATTCTTATGTGCGAAGTTATATGCATAAATGTACTGCATCTCCGGCATTTCTTTGCGAATTTTTCTATAAATAGTCATATGGTTCCATTGATAATGGTGTGAAGTGGTCTAAAGTACTCGTAAATTGTTTCATTATACGCGAACGGACACAACCTGATTGTCCGCACGCTCCACTTACCGCGTACACTGATGCGCGAAAGTGTTAAACGCTGTAAGAATTTATTAATTTACAAGTATCTGCATTACATACTGCAGTTTTTTTGTTGGTTTTCGCACTCCGCATTGCCTACTTACATACATATTTTATGGCACTAGGAATATTAAGAAGAATAAGATCAGTGGTGGCCAAGTGGTAACGGTCCCGACTTACGAGTTGTAGGTCAAGGGTTCGAACCCAGCGCAGCAAGCGCAGGCATTTCATCACCACTGCTCTCAAAACGGTGCAGGAAAACATCGTGAGGAAACCGGCATGTCCTAGAACCAAAAATTCGAAGACGTGTGACATCTACCAACACGCACTAGGCCCGCGTGGTGGATTACAGGCCACTCCCTCTCACAGAGAGGAGGCCAAACGTGGGAAAAACTAAAGACATCCAACGCTTTCCCAGAGCGACCAAAGGTTTAGCCCTCTTCCTCTCGATATGAGGCCTGTGTCCCAGCAGTGGGAACATTATAGGCTAATTATGCTAAATAACATGTCATTAAAATGCTAAAAACACCGCATGTTTGCGAGAGAAATATCAAACTAAAGTAGGGATAAACTCTATACTTTTTTAGGTTTTTTTTTTATCCGACTTTATTATCTGACTTTATTTAATAACTAATGATAATCTCAAGTTTAAAAAAAATAATGATAAACATTGTTGTATGTCTAAGGCTCATAAGTACAGCTAAGCACATAGTAAGCCACAGGTACAACAATTAATTATTTCTCCGCACACCGCACAATGGGGATTTCTAACCCTAAGCTACGGAACCAACTGTACGACAGACGATTTTAATATTTATGGCACATTAACATTTTAATGTATGATGTCTCGAAGTGTACGACATGACATTTAAACGGGAAATCTTCTTGAACGTGTAAGGACGGAATCCTAGTCATAAACTGAGAACATTATTTATTTTCGGATTTGTCGATTTACGACGAAAGGAAGAGAAAAATTAAAACAACAACGTTCCGTTTACGTAAGTAGCAAACAAAAGTAACAAAAAAGTCGTTTTATACTGACGTTCCGTCAAAATGAATGGTGAATTAATTTGAACGATTCTGCACGCAACTGTACAAAATACGTTGTTAAACTTTCAAGCAGATTAATCGTTAGAAAGAGACGTACGATAATTATTTGTGGTTAAAGTCACAAGCGACAACGGGGAATGCTATTAAGATCGCTTCTAAAGTTTCTGGTAATTATTCCTACTAACTGCGAAGAACATTTGCGTAAGCGCATAATTAGTGAAATTAAATTCCGAAGTAACTCATCTGCTAATGTAACTCAGGACTCGGGTGTGTGAAATTAATGCGTTCTAAGATTTAACTTGGTATACACGTACACGTGTAAATTACTCATAATGTTAAGTGATAAACGAACATTTTAGGTAACAGGCTACATGAAATTATGTCGCTGCCGGCACCATCTGTTTGCGCAATGTAGCGGTATCTACAACGCCACATGCGAACAACGCGTCATACTGACGTCACGCAAATCCTGCATCTCGCAAGCAGTTTACCGCGCAACTAGCATAGATACAACGGCCCGACATGAATCATTGGGCAGTTGCTCGCCAGACATAACACCCGTCTGGTCGGAGTATCCTCCCTTTTCTATAGAGTATGAGTGAACTTTACACCTTATTCCTCATACCTCTATACGCAACTATCATCCAAAACTGTAGCCAGAGCCGGATCCCCAGTCTGCCGTACTTTAAAATTGCTTTCTGACTGCCAACCCTGAATGTAGTGTGGTTGCGGATGAATGTAAAATTATGCGTATACTTCTGGTGTTCTGTGAGAGAAAGTATGCAAGGGAGTCCACTGTTCGATGTTACTCTTAAATTAAATTTTATACAACACTAGCTTTTGCCCGCGGCTCCGCTTGCATCATAATTCATCATACACGTGGCGCCATCTATTATCATAATAACGATATTGTTGTTTTCCTCGGAAACAGAATTTTTTTCTGACGAAAGGTACCCTATGTCCGTTTATGTACACCTGAAAACGTATATGCAAAATTTCAGGATGATCGCTTCAGTGGTTTAGGCGTAAAAAGGTAACAAACAAACAAACTTACTTTTGTTTTTATAATATTAGTTAGGAAGTTAGGATAATTATTGTCAATTTAATATAAATAGTTTCTATGTTAATAAATGCAATTAATATTGTACCGTTTTAATTAACTATAAATAAATGTGGGAACTTAATTAATATTTTGTATCATTCTATGCTTTTTTATGTCCTGTACTAAGCTTTTCAAGTTCGTACCTCCAATCAAATAAATACGATAGATATGCTTTATGTATGTATTTATTTAAGCAGTGACAAGCCCCTAAATAAATAAATAAATTATTTGCTACCCACAGGTGGTCGGTATTCAAAGACCCTTAACGCCTGCTTTGCGGTGGGCCTACCCAGTCAATATTACATTAAATTTCCTTTAGGACTCCTTATGGCCTTGTCCTTATCGAGTAAAATAATCGGCTTTTCCTATCCTAGCACAAAAATATTAACATGATTAGGAAATTCGATAATATTATCAGCTTATGGTAATTTAGGAACAGTCACTGTATTTAAGCTATGGTGGTCCAGTGGTAACGGCCGCAAATTACGAGTCGTAGGTCGTAGGTTCGACCCCAGACAGGTTTTTTACTTTGTGTAAATTATTTCATCATCACTGCTCTCAAAACGGTGTAGGAAAACATCGTAAGAAAACCGACGTGTCCTAGGATCAAAAATTCGAAGACAAGTGAGGTCTACCGACCCGCACTGGGCTCGCGTGGTGGATTACGGCCCACTCCCTCTTACCAAGGGGAGGCCTGTGTCCCAACAGTGGGAACACTATAGGCTGATTATGAATGTACTGTATTTTATCTGATACCTATGGTAAGCCACCATTTTAAGAGATTTCTCTAGTATTTTTACCAGGAAACAGGTTTTTATAGCTCAATGATATTTTTACATAAGCTAATAATACGAAAGTTTTATGCTAATATATTCTACACGTTAATCCCATTACGACATTAATACCGGATTAAGCTTACTACCTCCTACACAGATTATTATAAATAATATTATTATAGACTACTGCGTTCTGCACGTCGGAAGATACAGACGACAGCACATCAAACTACTACAATCTGTCAAATTTATTTAATAGATTTTCAACTTTATCGCTAAAGATTATTCTTTAGCGATAAAGTACGAAGGAGACGTAAGTTCCGATTTTGGTCACGCCCCAAAAGAAACAGTAGTCTTGTATGTATAGACGCTGGCACATTAACCTACTACAATCTGTCAAATTTCTTTAATACATTTCAACTTTATTTTTAAAGCATAAGGTTCAAAGCTGATTGGGAAAATTTGACAGTTTCGGGTAGCTTGATGTGCTGGCATCTGCACAAGTAGATAATAGGGTGCGTGTAGTAAGACAGGTGGTTGAAATCTTGAGGCAATATACAGTGTCGCAGTGACATCGATACAAAACCTGTTACCATAGATCCAATACATGATTCTAAACCTGGCTAGAATTTTTTTGTCGGTTATTAAAAAAAAATCAGCTCTGCCATACATTTTGACCGCGTTATTGCACTTTTCTATGAAACAGCTGATTATTTTTTGATAACCAACGAAAAGTTTCCACGGCTAGAATCATGTGCTCAATCCATGATTTTAGTTTGCACGTCGATATCCATGCCACCCTGTAGACCAGTAGCAGCTGATAATGATTTCATTTAAACACTTAGATAACGTCAATCAATCATAATCCGCCTATAACATTCCCACTGCTGGGACACAGGCCTCCTCTCTGTAAGAGGGAGTAGGCCATAATCCTACGCGGGCCCAGTTGGTGCCAGTTGGTGGATGTCACATGTCTTCGAATTTTTTGCTTCTAGGACATGCCGGTATCTTCACCCTTTAAATAAGCAAAGTGCCTGCCTGAGTTCAAACTCACGACCTACAACTCATAAATCAGGGCCGATACCACTGGGCCACCTGTGCTCCCTTAGATAACGTACACTGATATTATTCTAAGTTAAACTTTCTCAATACATTTGCATAGCGTTTGAATTGCTCCTGTTCAAGTTTCCCTACCCGCTCCCGTTACCTCCTGTGCTTTACGCCGCCATATTAAGTATGCGCGTACGCAGCATAAAGCGACGCCCGCACAGTGGGCAGACGTTGTAATTGCCCTGTCACTTTCCTAATTATCATCACGTTGTCCAGCGTTTCTCTCCAATGTTTGATTTATAGATATCACTTTTGCATGCGACGATACACATTACTCTTTTTATTACCCTCGTTTTATTTATCTAATAAACTTTTGATCGAGATTGTACTTTTTTCCTCTGACACAATTTATGCGAAGTACTATTAAACACAAAATCAAATGTTAATAATGTTTATTGCATGCAATTCGATATGACAACCTTGTTTGCGTTTTGCATACAGAAATTAATCGCACTATTATGAATATTTCAATTATCGTTGATATTTGCTTTGGTAAGTCACGCTTCGAAATTTTAGCATTATATTCGGTAATGTGTTAGTGAAATATTTTTGTTATAAAAACAAGCACCGCACATACTGAAAAATTGACGATTTTCATTTATCGAGTAAGATTTTATCGAGAAAATTCCAATCAACAATGCGTATTGTATTTTCATTCATTTACACGATGACATAATATCGATACATTGGGATATTGTTGTCAACACTCCCTATTGTAACCTTTGTTCCGCAAACGAGATTAAAAATATGAAGTCATAATTGTTTATTTAAAGGTTTTCAAAAAGCGATTTATTTTTCATTCATACAGGGTGAAATTGAAAACATGCGACAAATCGAAATGGGAGATTGTACTCATCATTATGAACAACTTTTACTATGGGACCAAAACTGTAATCGCGAAAAAAAAAATCAGCAGCTTCCTACATTTTGAAGAGTTATGCGAACATAAATGTAGGGAACAGCGATTACAGTTTTGGTCCCATAGTGAAAGTTGTTCATAATGATGAGTACAATCGCCCATTTCGATTTGTCGCATGTTTTCAATTTCAACCTGTATTGTGGATATTTAGAGTTTGACAAAAGTTGAGTTGAGTTTGAAAACAAACAGAGCCACCACTGGAGAGCCCAGGTGGTATAAGCCCTGACTAACGAGTTTTAGGTCGTGAGTTCGAACCCAGGCAGGCACTTTACTTAGAGTATTTAATTTCATCACCGCTCTCAAAACGGTGAAAGAAAACATCGTGAGGAAACCGGCATGTCCTAGAACTAAAAAATCGAAGACATGTGACATCAGCCAATCCGCACTGGGCCCGCGTGGTGGGTTATGTTATGGCCCACTCCCTCTCACAGAGAGGAAGCCTGTGTCCCAGCAGTGGGAATGTTATAGGCTGATTATGCTAAAGGAAACAAATGTGTGCGTATACGCCTAAACTGAAAACCTGAAGATGGAGCATTTAGGCACACTTTCCTATCAAAACCTTTCAATAAGATCCAGTTTTCTAGTTTACATCTAATACGTAATTTTTAAGACACTTTTAACCTTTTGAACGCCAGAGTATAAACCTATCGCCGTACCCCTGACGCCAGGCCACTTTAACAACACAACAACACACACACACTTAAAACAACAAATTTCTCGATATTGGTGGTTTATTTATATTAGTTTCATGCAATACAATATAGACGGAAGTTTAAACTTTTAAATTATATAAATAAAAAAGACGGGTTGCACTCCGGGAGTGCCGGCAGAAGTGAAAACTTGAATATTAACGTTGAAATAAATCAATTATTAATTTAATTAATATTACTCATTTTTTTTCAATATTTCTGCGTCACTTTTTTCATTAATAGATGCACTTTGTTCAATTTCCATATTTTAAACACTTTCGGTCTTATTCATAAAAAAAGCCTATTGAAGGTTTAAACCATTCATTAGTTAAAATGCTCAATAGGCCTTTAAAACATTCGATAAAATGTTGTATTCATAAACGTTTTTGCCGAGCGGGTATGCCGCCGGCATAATCAGGTGGCCGCAGAGCATCATTTCAGCTGTGATTTCAGCTTAAATACCCGCCGGGAATGCCGCCGGGCTTGTTGGCGGCAAGTGCGCCGGCTGGGCCGCCAGCATAGTGTATAGGAGCCTTAAAACATCAGCAAAATTCCCGAACAACAAGAGTAATCTTCCCTAATACCTCTATATCGCTTTTCGGTTTCTCCCACTTTCCTTGATTACCGCCATTTCGGCGTATGGTGATACAGATTGAAGCAACCTGTCATTATTTGTCAATCTCGACCTTGTGGCTTTGCGTATTAGGGAACAAATCGACTGTCAAAGTGTTACTATTCAGGCAATGCTGTGGAAGTTACGTTAAAGTTTTTGGAACAAAAATAACGTTATCTATCGTGAAAGTTGGTATGATTTCCTTTGTTATAGGGAGAACTTCAGCTGAAAAAAACATATGGTGCATTGTGTATTTTAGTCTGTGCTAAATAAACGTATTTTCTTTCTTTCTTTCTCTGCCTAACCCTTCAAGAATTACAGGCGTAATGTCATGTTATCTTATGCTCAATGATGCTTCCAGGCTTAAATTATTGTGTATCACACTAATATTATAAATGCGAAAGTTTGTGAGTGTGTGCGTGTGTTTATATGTTTGTTACTTCTTCACGCTCAAACGGCTGGACCAATTTTGATAAAACTTTGTATGGACGTAGCTGACACCCTGGATTAACATATAGGCTACTTTTTAGCCCGATATTCCCACGGGATTGACATTTACGCGGGTGAAACCGCGGGGCGCAGCTAGTTGGTGTATAAACTTAAAATCTTAACCAAAGTTATCAGAGCAAATCAGTCGGATGAACGGTTCAAAACTTATTAACTCAAGCTATTTCTAGAGCAGATACTATCGACACATTAAAATTCAGCCGCGAAATAAACCGTAACTCACTAGGTATCTGAAACTTATTCAGTTAGCAAATCGGAAGAACGTAACTTCGGCGACTAACTTTGAATTTGTTAGTAGCTTTTGATAACTCTTGATATTTCCAGTGATGACATTAATAAAACAAACGATTATAAAATGCTCACCGATACATGACATAAAAGATCACAAATCAAAGAACATAAAAAATATGTTTAAAAACTAAAAGCCGACTACTGAAAAGGATGAAACAAGAAAGTACCTTCCCGTGGTCGCATGCCACTGTACTAACATACTTAGGTAGCATGCGACCAGACGGGAAAGGTTATCATACACACACATCGGTCAAAATCATAACCCTCCATTTTGCTTCACCGTAGTCGGGTAAAAATACCAACCACCGGAGATAGTTTTTTTTTGCTCGGCGATTAGGCCCACCAAAAATTGTGGCGTCTTTTAATGAAACGCAGGTTGATTAGTTCTTTATGATCTCTAGAATATAGTGAAAAGTCGGACAAAGCCGATCTTAGCCGAAAGGCACTTAGCCAATGTACCAATATTGAACGCTTGCTGTATTTTGAATCTTTTTCTTTGATTTTTTTGTGTTTGTTTCAAACGTACGCAGCTGCTGGGAACCCTCTAGCACCTACTTTTGATTCAATTTGAATTGAGTTTTCGAATAACATAATCGGGACAATCGAGTGCGTGACCGTTAATGACTGAGTATCATCGCTAAAGTCAAACAACCCAAAATTACAATCCGTTTCACGTTAACGCTTATGGCTTCGGGTGATAATTGATTCATCAATTAACATAAAACACAAAATCCTTATTAATCCGCTGCCTATTAAATACCAGAAGTAAGCGAAATATATACTTACATATATATAATGGTAAGCGACGCCGGTACAATAACAACAGGCTTACCTATATTAAACCTCCCGGCGGATATCAAGGTACAGTACCTTTAGGGCGCGTTTGTATTGGGCAAGTAGGAAGTCTAGTACAGTCAGTAGGAAAAGTTCGGTAAGGAGAAGTAATGAATTTCATAGTCAGCTCAGTTATTTTCTTAAATATTTCTTTTTCAAAATATATTATATATTTAATATATTTTTTTTTCTTTTTCTTTTTTAAAAATCAAGAAAATGCATACGTGGAAAGACGAAAGAAAGAAATCATCTATAAGACTGAAAATCTTATCACAGAATAATAAAAGACCAATAACTGTAAATTAAAAACTGGAACGCGACCATGGCAGGACGAGCCTGACTCTTACCTTAAAAGACTGGCTAGCACAAGCAGAAGACAAATTGTGTAGAAGAGAGAGAAGGAGTAATTTACTCTGCAGTGGGGTAAAAGAGGTTAGTTAGATTAGAACTGGAAAATAGTAAGATATTGGTGCCGATTCCCTTGTTCACAAACTAAACTAAATTTAAGTTCAGTGCATCTTTTTCTTTCTATTTCATTAAGAAAAGGACAGAATATAAAATTTAGTTCAGTCCTGTCAAATTAATCAGCGCCTGACTCTATTCCATACAAGTTTAGACGTGATTAAAAACTTGCCTACTAAAATTACGTCAATTTGCTTCAGGCGCTGATTAATTTGACAGGACTAAACTAAAATTTATCTTCTGTCCTTTTCTTAATGAAATAAGAAGAAAAAGGTGCACTGAACTTAAATTTAGTTTAGTTTGTGAACAAGTGAATCGGCACCATTGCATTGTTGAGATTTATTGATGTTAATCGAACAGCGATTAATTTTCTATGCAATCGTACGGCTTACGAAACGAAAAGGTCTCAGGATTTTTCCTGTTTGATCTTAAGTTAACCAGCCAGTTAACATAGTACTAGTTTAAATGCTACTCTACAAGTCTGAGGGGCGATCCTCATAATTTTAAGAACGTTCACAGTCTGATCTCAGTCTCAACGTGTCAAACATACCTCTAAAATTCCTACATTTTTAATAAGGTTTTCACATCGATGACTAGATTTAGAACGTTTTTAATTTCGGGAATTTACCTTCAGATCTGTTTACCAACTACAGAAAAATTTTAATGGTTTTCCAGTAATTTTTTACATTTACCTACTCTTCCAAATGTAAACGCACCCTTACCGCTTCTTGGTTCACAAAATGGGATGTATTTTGTGTGTTATTATTATTAAACTCCGCATTTTAATAAGGTTTCTATTGTAAGGAAGTCGGGAACAAGTAATGAGAATTTGTGAAGATTGAAAGTTTGGCCACGAACCCATGTAATTGGAAAATGAGAGTCAATGGAGCTATACAATTTGTTGGGAAAATTGAAATCAGCCCGGAGCGAGATATTTTAGCAGATAACATCACGCACGTATTAATCAAAAGGGTGGGCAGTGCTGGGTGGATGAGCGGATCGATATTGTTACAGTAAAATACTTCGATAATGAACAGTAGATTTTTTCAATTTTAATAGAAAAAATAATCATTTTCGGTATTACCTAACTAGACTCTAAAAAAAAAGCTTCATAACAATCGACGTATGAGGCTTATAAGATTATTTTTTTTTCAACACACTTGCTCGTAAAATGGCTCTTAATGCACAGCTTTTAGATCCATAATGCAGTGTATTACAAACGCGTGCTTTTTCTTTACGTTACGGTACTTGTGCTTTATTTCCACAGATAACTATTTAATTTACTAGTCGGAGGTCGGAGAATTGCGTTTTTTTTTAATCTCTTCAAAGAGACTTCATGCCAAAAAGAATCCGCGAGCCATATTTTACTTTTTTTTTAAATAGTCTGAATTGTCCTTGGTCCCAAGATGAACTAAAATTTATTTACCTTAAGATGAATGCGCAGTTGTAGCCCACGAAATTAATTTTTTCTAACGTTTTTTGCAATTTTCAGGTCAGTGTCAGGTTGTATCTTGATCAAAATATGATTCGCGACTATAACAGATACGTATTTACAGAATTATAATCATTAGAATCATTAAATACATCTTTCTAAGTTAGATTTGTTCCATAAGAACAGATCTCTTATGGAAAAATTCTTAGGGAACAAATCTAACTTATATATATTGATATATAATGACTATAATTCTTTAAATACATATCTATTATATAAATATACATTTTGATCAAGATACAACCTGATACTGACCTGCGAATTGTAAATAACTTAAAAAAAAAAATTTCGCGGTCTACCACTGCGCATTCACCTAAGGGTGCATCCACACATAGCGAGGCATGTGCCGCAAATGATTTTTTTATATGTATGGTTGCCTCAGGCTGAGGCATCTAACATACAAAAAAAAGCACTTGCGGCGCATGGCTCGCTCTGTCTGGATGCACCTTATAATTTTCCGTCGTCTCTCCCGTAACCAAACGGAAAAGACCACTGGCGTTCTATTATTGCGGATTCTCGCTGAATTAATGTATATTTCTCTATGCAAATAGTACTTTCTAATTCCATACTAACTAAACTACAATTTGACATACGACAACACTACGATCAGTCTTAACATTATTTTGTGTTTATTATATTTTTTCTATAGGCTGTATATCGGTTTTGTAAACGCGCGCCGCTCTAGTAATGCGCGCGCAGGTGTACCATTACTTACTCTATGGGTAAACCTGCGCCCGCACGTCAGTGCGGCGCGCGGAATGACAAACCAAGCCCGCCATTATCCATACAAGTTAATATTTAACAATACAAGTCTGTTTTTTTCCTCACAAGTGTGTTGAAAATCGTCGTATGATACGCGTGTGCATTGATAATTAAACTCTCGGCTACCTTATCGCGCTCGCCTACGGCTCGCGCGAATAATATCGCCTCGAGTTTAATGATCAACATAGCACACATGTATCATAATGTACTATTAATTTATTCAGAGGCAATTTATATAGAGAACTTTTATTCTGTGGCAGTGGGCAATGTGATATGTGATATTTTTATTTTATGTAATATGCATCTTGCTTGAATTAAATGAAATTTATTTTTATTTATTTTTTATAAGGGGGGCAATTCTCGCTCTAAAAAACGAGTTCAAATTCAAGTCGCAATCTCATTTCAACGATAATAATTGTCAAAAACTTGTCAAACATATTACTTATATGAAAATTTATTGTATTTTTGACAGATTGAGACGTAGATTCGAATGCAAACGTTCTTAAAAATACGAGATAAACAATAGACCTCTATAATTACCCACCTACCTGTAATAACTGGTAATAATGAGCAAAGTATGGAACAATAACAAAAGCTTCTGTTGACTATACATACAAAACCGAAGTATTTTCGTTTAATTATTATCGGTAATGACACCTAATAAATTATTAAATTATTCCCCAATACACAATGAGTGTTAAGAACAACAAAAGCTTTAATCACTATTGTGCAGGGATTATTGCTCCACAATACTTGGTATCCATTATTCATGAGCGTGATAATACGCTGAAAAAGGACATGCCACACCAACGCGCGTATTGTTCGCGCATTTTGGTGGAAAATCGACGAAATAACGCAATGGAAATAAAATCTGATTTCTGGGATTCATTGGGGCATTATTGCTTTCGTAATTTTGTTAATAGAGGTGTTATTATTAAGTAACAAGCTTCTTGTGTTTTAATTTATAGTTATTTAATGTTTCATAGCTATTTAATCGTATATCGTGCACTCAGTACCACATTGTTACGTAGGTAAAGTCAGGGAATTTAATTGTTAAACAAATTGATACCCTTCGTCAGTTTGCCGTGTTTTATCCATTTTATACAACTGTCAAAGAATGACAATTGCTATATGAATATACGGACAAATTATGTTGGTAGACAATTTACTTACAAGTAAATTTCCCTGACTTCACCTACGTATTCTTCTAATAGAAATGTGACGAATGAAAATACTGGGTGGAATACCTCGTAATTTCCTTCTACAAAAATTCACATAAAAATCGCCCATTGTAATGGAGTTCAGACACACACATCAGACACAAACCAGCAAGTATGACAACGACTTTTCAGTCGTTGTCATAGTTGCTGGTTTGTGTCTGTTGTGTAGTGTTGTGTAATTGGCTTTCGCCAATTAATAAAAAAAACGTACAAATTGAAATCACAACCCATCTCAGTGACAATCAATGTCAAAAAATTTGGTAAATGAAGGTAATTTTAGCAGTGGTGGCCACCACTGCCTACAACCTACAACCGCAAAAGCAAGCGCTAAATCGTGTAGTAACGGCTACGGCTGCGATTTACGAGTTGTAGGTCATAGGTTCGAACCCAATCAGGTGCCTTACTTTGTGTAAATTATTTCATCACCACTACTCTCAAAACGTTGAAGGAAAACATCGTGAGGAAACCGGTATGTTCTAGAACCAAAAATTCGAAGACATGTGATATCTACCAACCCGCACTGGGCCCACGTGGTCCCCACGCGGCCCACTTCCTCTCACTAACAGGAGGCCTGTGTCCCAGCAGTAGGAACTTTATAGGCTGATTATATCTAAGGTAAATTTATTGTATTTTTGACCGATTGGGACTGAGATAAGAATGCGAACATTCTTAAAAATACATAAATTGGGTCTCGTCTTTGACATTCATCTAATCTTGGCTCAATTTCCTCTCAAAATTCGAACACAATCCTAAGACCTACTTACACTGGGCACAAAGCCTTTCTTACTACCTTATCCGGATGAGGACCGGTAAGTAATCCGGTTCCTTGTCAAACGAACATTCGTCACTGTCCCGTTGATTAAGATAGCAAAGGTCACCCGTTTCAGGAGTTATTTATTTCTTGGTAAAGAATGAGAAGAATGTATGATATGACGAGTTTTAGAACTTAGGTAACTAGCTTCTGCCCGCGACTTCGTTCACGTGAAGTTTCTCGTTTTAACATATCCTATGGCACTCAGGGATAATTTAGTAAGAATTTTCGGAAGCGGATCATTAGTTCCGAAAATTACAACCCTCTACATACAAACTCGCAAAATTTACCTCTTTAAAATATGAAATGTATATCATCATCATCATCATCAGCCTATAATGTTCCCACTACTGGGACACAGGCCTCCTCTCTGTGAGAGGGAGTGGGCCACAATCCACCACGCGGGCCCAGTGCGGGTTGGTAGATGTCACATGTCTTTGAATTTTTGGTTCTAGGACATGCCGGTTTCCTCACGATGTTTTCCTTCACCGTTTTGAGAGCAGTGGTGATGAAATAATTTTACACAAAGTAAAGCGCCTGTCTGGGTTCGAACCTACGACCTACAACTCGTAAGTCGCGGCCGATACCACTGGGCCACCACTGCTCTCAACCAACAAAAAAGTCGTAAATAAATTCCTAGGTTCAATGCATTTATTAAGTGTTTCACGAACGGTGACTAAACAAACGTTATTCTTTCTTTCACGTACCTAATACCTACATTTTATTACATCAACATCACTATGCTTAAAGGTCCCCGTCATACCCACAAACCCATGAATGTTCGTACGTTCAAGAGGCGAGGGCGTGGGCGGTACAACTTCATTCCGGGACCCGGCCCCAGGAATTCACTTATCCGCTTCACGGGAATGAAAAATGTCCGGTATTCCGTCACGTACGGGGACCTAACCCGGAATGAGTTCAAATTAAAAAATGTACCCGGTATATTAGGATTTGGAGCAGTGGTGGCCAAGTGGTAACACACAGACAGGCGCTTTACTTTGTGTAAATTATTTCATCACCACTGCTCCCACGTGAGAAAACCGGCATGTCCTAGAACCAAAAATTCGAAGACATGTGACATCTGCCAACCCGCACTGGGCGCACGCGGTGGATTACGGCCCACTCCCTCTCAGCGAGAGGAGGCCCGTGTCCCAGCAGTGGGAACATTATAGGCTGATTATGTATGTATGTTATGTATATTAGGATTTATGTATCGTATTTCGTGTGTGGTAAAAATGATTTGTTGCCGAAGAACTCATAATTTTCAATTTCGTGATGATTTGCGTTTTCAGTTAAGGATGATACTTAGTGTTGTTTTAAAACACAATGAATATTACACGCACAGTAATAATGACATTGATAAAGATCGACCACCTGTGTCTAGTGCGCGCTACAGCATGAGCATGAGGACCTGGATTCGATTCCCGGGTTGGGCAAAGTGTCATTGAGTTTTTCATCTGGAATTCCTCAGTAGCAGCTTGGAGTCTGGATGTGTACCCAGTTGATGGCAATATGTTCGCCCCATATTACATGGGGCTTAATCACAATAATAACCCCGAAACCTAACAAACGATGCAGATATCGCAGAAAGCGATAAGGCCGCCCATTGTATATTTTGTATTAATAATCGTACTTTTTTGTTATGTTTTCTCTGGTGTACAAAAAAGTATATATAAATAAATAATAAATATTTGTATAGGCATACGCTAAGAGTTAATTAATAGAATAGAATACTCTTTATTATGTACACCATATAAATTACAGACATAAATATAGAAACTTTACAATGGGTGACACAATAGGCGGTCTTATCGCTAAGAGCGATATTTTAAAGACAACCTTTGGATGGATTAGAAAGGATTATTAATTTTCATACAAAGCATAACTTCCTAAGAAAACAGAAAAGTTTTCTTCAGTTTCATTGATAAAGTCAACCTGAGCCACCCCTATCAAGAGGAAGTTATAATTTAAGAGGTGGTTCGAGTGAAATAGAGCCAATCCCGGTGTACACGGAACATCACTTTTTACAATTCCTTTTATGTGCTTAGTTGAACAAGTCCGTAAATCACTAGCCTTTTTATGAAGTATGACTTTTATTGTACGAAGAAAGAATTGCTTAGTCAGCACCCTAATTGCGTTACACACTATCAATGGGACTCTGAATCATTTTGAATGAAATTGCTAATCCATTGCTTCACAAGTTCGAAAAATTTGTCTGCTCAACCCGTAAATAACGCAATGAATGTTGTTGAACTGTCAAAATGAAACCGATTCCGATTGATAATATGTTACGCAATTGCCCCGCAGGTTAGTTAATAAGGCCTCACCTTTTGCAGGACCTTTGAATAATACACACATAACATCACGCTTGTAATCCCTGAAGGGTTAGACGAAGAAGTACATATTGTTCACTCACATTTCACCAGTTATGTTTAAGGGAGCGACCCTATTGTCCCATGTATATAATAGGGGACGAGCCTATTGCCATCAACCGGGCACAATTTTGGTCTCCGGGCTGCTACTGAAAAATTCCGGATGGAAAAACACAATAACACTTTGACCGACCCGGGAATCGAGCCCAAAACCTCATGTTCAGCAGTGGAGCTTGCAACCACTAGACCGCCGAGGCAGTTCGTTTTTCCAAGATTCACATAAACAACCACAGAGCTCGAAATCGCCGCGCTGACATCGTGATGTGTAAATAACCCATTTTTCTTACAGATATCATAGCATTGTCAACAATATTTATGTATTTGGCACTAACATTCATGGTGTGAACATTCCCACAAGTGAACCAATAAATAACGATGTGTGTTAACTACAGTTTTCCAATCGCGGCGTACAAGAGATGCACTTAATCATCGCTTCGATAGATCAATCATACTTTAGTTAACGTGTGATTAGGTGGCAGTTTCCATTGTGGACTTCTTCTTCGATGGCTTGTTTGAAAGTCGGCCATTGCAAATTTTGAATTGTTGCCAAAGTTTTGTATAATCGTATATGGCTTGAGCCTTTTTACGATATTATGATTTTATCAATTATTTCGATGTATCTTATTTGCTCTCTCTCACAGAGAGAAAGAAAAAAAGAAAAAAAAGATATTGTTATAGGCTGATTATGCTTTATGCTTATTTGCATGTGACAGCCGCTTCTTCAGCCCTAGCTTTTGCTATACAATGTTCAAAGCTGCTACCCCTGATTGCCAAGTCGCGTCTAACAATACCCACTGATTGATCGCGAAAAACAGGTTTTGCTGAGACTTTGCTGTTATGTTTTTGTTTTTTTTTTTCTTATTTGTATTTGTAATGACATGTACGTGATTACTAGTTTATTTATTTAATTACAAGTATGTATTAGGTATGTTGAAATTGTGTGTACTCGCCGTCACTTCTAGAAAACCAGCGTCAGACAGCATCGGTCTGGCATTAATGCTGAAATGAACCTTTTTGGCGCAGCCGTGAGGCACACACTATTGTTGTCTGAAATATCTATTATTTTTGTATTTTGTGTTTCACGAACTGTGTCCAAATAAATTTTTGAAGTGAAAACTTCTTTAGCGGCGTTGAGCACTTTTTGTAATGGGTAAAAAATGTTACACTCGCGTCAGGACACGTGACCGTCAGGAGAGATTCCCCCCCCCCCCCGCCTCTCTTTCTACGGCGGCGCCAACCGAAGTGAACCAAGTTTAGTGACACACGACAATGGATGGATGGATGGATTGGATGGAGTGGAAGTGGAAGCGGAAGTGGAAGCGGAAGTGGAAGTGGAAGTGGAAGTCGAAGTCAAAGTCAAAGTCAAAGTCGGAGTCGAAGTCAAAGTCGAAGTCGAAGTCAAAGTCAAAGTCAAAGTCAAAGTCGAAGTCGAAGTCAAAGTCGGAGTCGAAGTCAAAGTCGAAAGTCGAAGTCAAAGTCGAAGTCAAAGTCAAAGTCAAAGTCAAAGTCAAAGTCAAAGTCGAAGTCGAAGTCAAAGTCGGAGTCGAAGTCAAAGTCGAAAGTCGAAGTCAAAGTCGAAGTCAAAGTCAAAGTCAAAGTCAAAGTCGGAGTCGAAGTCAAAGTCAAAGTCAAAGTCGAAGTCGAAGTCGAAGTCGAAGTCGAAGTCAAAGTCAAAGTCAAAGTCAAAGTCAAAGTCGAAGTCAAAGTCAAAGTCAAAGTCGAAGTCGAAGTCGAAGTCGAAGTCGAAGTGGAAGTGGACGTGGACACACTGCTGTGTATTCGTAACATTCGTGTATATAAAGTGTTTAAAATATGGAAATTGAACAAAGTGCATCTATTAATGAAAAAAGGGACGCATAAATAGTGAAAAAAATGAGTTATATTAATTCAATTAATAATTGATTTATTTCAACGTTAATATTCAAGTTTTCACTTCTGCCGGCACTCCCGGAGTGCAACCCGTCTTTTTTTTTTCTTTCACTGACCATCATGACAATGGTTTATATAAACCTAACAATTTCTCAACTGTCAAACCTCGTGGTAGCTGTTGTTATAATCAGTCAAAAATACCAAAAAATATTCGTAATACTTCGGCTTTGTTAGTTTTAATTGATAACTTTTTTTTTGCAAGAACAACACTACTTAAAATTCACAACAACTTCATAACGGCACCAATCATTCATTCCGGAACTGAAGCGCTAAGTGGTAATTCATTAAGAACCGTTCCCGCTCCACTGGGCAGATATAGTCATGAGGTTAATCAGTCACCGTGGCAACTAAATGGCCATGTGGACAGTCAGCTCTCGGTTCCTTCCGGTGGCACATGAGACGTTTCCATCGGGAAAGCAACCGCTCGTGTAATTAGAAGAAACGAGAGCGAAGCGATTTCCGAGGCGGATCGCGCAACAATTAGTAGCCCGTGGAGGAGGGAATGTGAGCTGCAAGAGGTCGGCGGGTAATGGATTAGGTGTTGCAGATTTACAGAATCCCAACTAATATTATTGTAGCGGTATCTACAACGCCACATGCGAACATCGCGTCATACTGACGTCACGCAAATCCTGCATCTCGCAAGCAGAGTTTACCGCGCAACGGCCCGAAATGAATCATCGGGCAGTTGCCCGCCAGACACAACACCCGTCTGGTCGGAGGATCCTCCCTTTTCTATAGAGTATGAGCGAATTTCACACCCTGTTCCTCATACCTCTATATTATAAATGCGAAAGTGAGTTTGGTATTTTTGTTACGCTTTCACGCTTCTTCTTCTTATCGTGTCGATGGTACCCTTCCTCGTTGTTTTCTCGTCTTCAGGCGCGTTGAGGAGGGAGTCGCACTGCGTCCGGCCTTTTTTGAGATGGGAAAAAACCAATGAATTCGCGCCACTGTTACCGTAACGACACCGATTCGGATGTGTTCGGCTGTCCTCGGGATGTACTCGGTTTTAATGTATATTTCCGATATGTCGGTGAGTGATGGCAAAATATTCTGTTTGTGTTTTGTTTATATGACGATTCAAAAAATACACACGTAATTGTCCAAGTTTTCACTTCTGTCGGCACTCCCGGAGTGCCGCTTTTTTTTATATGAGCCCAGTATTTTGCCACGGTGGCATTCATTAGGTCATCCAAGGTGCAGGTGAAGGGGCACTTAGGACACTCCAGCAAGTAGGGCATGGTCAGATCAGAAGCACAACACTCGCACTGGGTGTTGGATAGGTCAGTAGTCCCCCACTTCGACAAATTGTGCTTTCATGCTAAAACGTCGGAACAGATTTGGATGAAATTTGGCACACATATAGACCATGATTTGGGCAAGAATGAAGTTTTTAAAAAAGCTTTAATTTAGTTTTTACTCGTTTAGTCGCAAAAGTAAAACCAAAAGTTACCATTTACTGACAAACCGTTCCCTGATTCAACGTTTCAAAAAATTATTTTATCTTAAAGAACCAACCAATCGCTCATCACCTACACCCACAAACCCGCCATCAGCTTCTAACACAAACTAATTAACAATAACGTAGATCTTGCGCGTGCGCTGCGCATGCGACGCTACGCTTCACATTCGCGCCGCGAGCCGCCCGGGCAATACGTTGCGGGCTATCGTCAGCACCACGGCACCCTGAACCTTCCACCTTGAACCTCACCATACTAATTACAACCACGCGCGCTTGATAGCCTATACGTGTCATAAAAGTCGGAATAGTCGGAGAAGTCGAAAAAGTCGGAAAAGTCATCGTCACTGTTTCAGTGTGGGGTGTCGTTGGTGGCGTGTGTCATCAGTGACGGTGTGTGTTGTGGAATGGGGTAGCAATGGGGGCAGGACACAGCGCTGAGGGCGAGGGCTGCGCGTACGCAAGCGACCCGCCCGCCCATGATCGGCGCAAGACACATAGTAGGAGGCGGAGGTTAGTTTAGACTTAAGCTTGTTTGTGAATGTTTATGATAATTAAATTATAGAGGTATAACATGTTTGCTATACATGGTGTATTAAAATGGAATTTTGTGTTCATGTATTTTAGACATGTAGTTTACGATAGAAAACAAGTGATTTGGGATTAACTACACGGGTAGTTTCTAAAAACACTTTTATTCACACATTAATGTGAATCCGTTAAGAGCGTACAAAGCAATTTTAATTGAAGACGTTCATAATTACAAGGCGTAAAACTAGGGCAAACTAGAGATTACCAAGACAAACGCTATTTCAGTCGCAATTTTTATCGCCATCTCGGCAGATACATAAAAATCTTCTAAACAACGTATTCTATTAACACATAAATATTGAAAAACATGTAAATATCATTGAAGCGTTTAATAACGGAACATTTTGCGTTCTTAGATGTCATAAAATGTCTATCAAGAACACATGAGCGTGAAAAAATTTTACACATTCATACTGCCTAAGCCGCTTTGATAGACTAGATTTAAGATAACAAGATGCTTAAACTTTACTTCATTATACACCTTAGCTGCTTAGTCATAAGGTTCAAAATCGATAAACAAAGTTTTCTTACTAAGAATACGGTTTTAAGATAACAAGAAGCTTAAACCTAGCCTCATTATACACCTTAGCAATTTAATCATATGGTTCAAAATTCTTAAGCAAGTTGAACTAACTTAGAATACGTTTTCATTGCTTTGGACTATTAACGGAGTGGGTTAAATGATTTAGTCTTTAATCATGCTTTCGTAAATATCGAGCGAATGGCCGATGGAATGTGAAACGGTGTAGAACTGTCAACTGTAACACGTAAACTTGTAAACAATGCGACAGTATAGTGTAAACAAAGTTTTTATTTAGAAAAAGTAGTATTTTAGTTGTGTTTAGTAATTTATCTCGTGTATAATTTTGAGGAAGGGCTGAAAAATGCTCAGCTGGTGACGAGCAAGCATGCCATGTTAGGTCTGCATACTTATTTGTTTGTACCAAATTTAGATAACGAATGAGTGATGAAAACAATTTTTGAGTTTATGCCAGTTCTGGCACAACTTTTTGAAGATAATTTCATAATGTTCTGTGCCAAAAAGGGACACTACCAATAAAATTATCGTAAAATAAATTTATGTAGTTTTTAAAGATTTCAGTTAGTAGTGTTTATAGGTATATATATTTATACTTATAATTACCTACTTTCAACCGTTTTCAAGTTCAATCACTTGTTCATGAATATAACTGTATGTGTGTTGATTATCTTAGGCAAACCTTAGTTATAATATGGTGCCTAGATAATTAGACAAGAATTAAAAACGATAACGTGTGGTGTGTAGGGCATCAGAACCGGTTTTTCCCGGTTCTAAAAGAACCGGGTTTTCCCGGTTCTGAAAGACCCTGATAGAACCGGTTCTGTAAAACGAGGAACCGGTTTTTTCGGTTCTTACGGTTCTCTCTTAAAATTTTAGAAATAATATTATGTCTGGAATACTCTTAATGCTAAATATCAAGTTATTATCCAAATTTATTATTAAAACAGAATATATGCAGTTATTTCACTGTTAAAGTAATAAATAACGTTATAATTTATTATTAATGATCAGTGATAGGAATAGGTAGTGCCTATTTGCCTAAACTTCGAAGAACAGAGACAAGAAACGGAGACTTCCTTAGGACTAATTTTTTTCCGATACATCTGTCCCGGAATTTCGATACAACACTTAAATACATAACGGCGCGTGGCATTATTAAATAATGAAAATCAGTTAATTTTGAGAGTTGTAATTTACTTTGTTATTTTTTAATCAATGGTCATCAGTTTGTTATTTTTTTTTAACGATTAATCGATTTGAATTCGACTACATGGTAATTTTAATTAAGAGCGGGTAACACCGAATGGAGTTGCGTCTGTCATGGCGGGCGAACGTCGTGTCATTTTCATTCAATTGATTGACAGCCGTTGCACGTGGTGGTCACTCGCAAACCCATTGGCTCGAATCGCTAATTATTACTGCAATCCTTAATTGTTTAAGTAATTTAAGTGTCTGTAAAATTAAAATAGAGAACAGTCAACGCTACAGTGTATTTATTTCAACGATTCCTGAAGTCTATCGCCCACTATGGATTCCCGTGCTGACAAGGTCACGAATCAGCAATCAGATGCAACAGCCCGGTCTTCCGACGTCCCGTCATCAGAAGTGGGATCACCAGGGACTTCCCAGGAACGAGAAACAGGTCAGAGTATTGTTCCTAACCTAAATAGTGAATCCGACCGTTGGAAAACGTTGTTTGAAATGCAACAACGTAGCATGATGGAATTAATTCGTGCTATAAAGGACACGAATGCGGTTGATACAAAGCTTGCATTCCCCGAATTCAATCCTGATTCTCGAGACGCCGATGCCAGGTCATGGTGTAATACTGTAGACTTATGCATGCAAGATAAACAATTAGCCAGTGGTACTCTGATTATCGCTATGAGCAAAGCACTCAAGGGCGCAGCAGCTACGTGGTTGGCTCAAAACAGTTTTGCTGGAATAACCTGGCCTCAGTTAAGAGATTTATTTCTTGCTCGTTTTGTCTACGTCGAGACTCCAGCTGCCACATTGTGTAGACTCTTTAATGAAAACCCAAAAGACGGAGAGTGCATGTCGGCCTACGCTAATCGATTCCTGAGTACATTAATGAACCAATGGCATTCTTTATCGACCGAACAAATTGCAATAGCTGTAACTCTGGCTCACGCAGTGAAACTCGAACCACGGTTGCAAAGGCTAGCATACACTGAAAAAATTGATACTAGAGTGAGATTGCAACAAGAACTAATGGCGTCTACCTATCGAAAAAGAGGACCTCCGATACCAGAAAAGTCCAATGCTTCCAGTGACGCCAAGAAACCGCGATACGAACCGAAGAAATGTTACAATTGTGGCAAACTAGGCCACATGGCGAACGAATGCCTCTCCAAAGACTCGCGTAATACCAGCACTAATCTCAAACCTCAGTTTTCAGCAACCAACAAACAGCAAGATACCCAGGACAGCAGTGGACCAAACAAAACATCGTCGCCTACGTGCTACTACTGCAACGAACCAGGACACATCGCCACTCGCTGCCCGAAAAAGGAAAACAAGACTAGCAGCGGCAACGTCGAGCAACGGGTGAATACCTGCACTGTGAAGCCAGCCACTGATCACCTAGCAATTGAATCCGGTGAGAAATTTTCATTTTGTTTTGATTCCGGCGCCCAGTGCTCTCTAGTCAGAGAAAGTTTAGCAAATAGGCTTCCAGGCAAGCGTCATCACACCTTGGTGACATTAATAGGTATAGGCCAGTCAAACGTTAAGTGTAATGTTCAAATATTGACAACTGTAACTATACAGGGATACTCAATGCAGTTGTTATTACATGTTGTGCCAGACTATTGTATCTCTGATTCGATTATGATTGGAAGGGACTTGCTGTCAATGGGATTTTCGGTTGAAGTTGGTGAAAGTCAACTTGTTTTGAGGAAAATTAGAACAGTTTTAGCTTGTGATGTAGGAGAGAAAATTAGTAATTTTTACAATATCAATACTGATATTCCCACTGAGTATAAACGTCAATTAGTTTCACTGCTTGAAGGTAGCTCGGATTATTTTGTAGAAGGCACGCCGACGGGTAGAGTAACGACAGGGCAGTTAGAGATTCGATTAGCTGATCCAAACCGCACAGTACAACGGCGGCCCTATCGTTTAAGCCCCGAAGAGAGAGAGGCAGTACGCACTAAAATCAAAGAACTTCTAGAAGCTTCTATCATTCGGGAGAGTTGTTCACCCTTTGCGTCGCCAATATTACTGGTTAAAAAGAAAGACGGAACTGATCGTCTTTGCGTCGACTACCGAGAATTAAATAGCAATACAGTACCCGACCGTTATCCGTTGCCACTAATTTCTGACCAGATAGGACGTTTGGTAGGGGCAAACTACTTTACCTCGCTTGATATGGCTAGTGGCTACCATCAAATACCGGTTCAAGAAGAGTCCATAGAGCGTACAGCTTTTGTAACGCCGGACGGGCAGTTTGAATATCTGACCATGCCGTTTGGTCTTCGAAATGCCCCTTCGGTGTACCAACGTGCCATAAATAAGGCCCTAGGACCCTTAACTGAGTCATTTGCCGTAGTCTATATTGATGACGTCATAATTCCTTCAGATTCTATTGCAGAAGGCTTAGATCGCTTACGTCAGGTTTTGGAAGCTTTGACAAATGCCGGTTTTTCACTGAACCTTCATAAATGTGCTTTTCTGAAAACTGAGATTGAATTTTTAGGATACCACGTGTCCGCTGGTAAAATAAGACCGAATCCACGTAAAATCAGAGCTTTAACAGAGCTTCCACCGCCTGAGACGGTAACACAGTTACGGCAATTTATAGGATTGGCTTCTTACTTTAGACAGTTTATTCAAGGTTTCTCACAGAAAACTGCCCCTCTTTACCGACTCACATCCGGTAAAGGAAAAGTTAGTTGGACTCCAGCACTTGAAGCGATTAGACAGGAAATCATTAACTTACTGACAGACACACCAGTTTTGACTATTTTTGATCCTACTAAGCAGATAGAGTTGCACACTGACGCCAGCGCTGAAGGTTATGGCGCTATATTAATGCAGAAAATTGAATGCAAACTGCATGTGATTGAGTACTACAGCCGTCGAACCTCTAGCGCTGAATCCAGGTATCACTCTTACGAGCTAGAGACGCTCGCAGTAGTTAATGCTGTAAAACATTTTCGTCATTATTTACATGGGCGAAAATTTACGGTAGTGACTGATTGCAATGCAGTTAAAGCGTCTAAGTCAAAAGTAGATCTTACTGCGCGAGTGCATAGATGGTGGTGCTTCCTACAAACTTTTGAGTTTGATATTGAACACCGTCAAGGTAAAAATATGGGGCACGTTGATTTTCTATCACGAAATCCCTTACCCTTAGCTGATGTCCAACGAGCGGTCCCAAAAGTAGAGCAAAAGCAAGTCAATTTCACTGAAATCTCTGATACGTGGTTACAGGCTGAGCAAGAAAAGGATAGCGAAATAAATTCCATAATAGCTAAACTTCAGAGTAATGAGCTTAATCTTGACCTTGCTAGGACTTACGAAATTAGACGAGGGGTTCTGCATAGAAAGATAGAGCGTAACAGCAGAAGTATTTGGCTACCCATAGTACCAAAAGCGTTTCAGTGGTCAATTATAAATCATGTTCATGAAAGCATAATGCATTTAGGGTGGGAGAAAACATTAGAAAAGACGTATTGTCATTATTGGTTTCCTAACATGAACAAATATGTCAGGAAGTTTGTCGAAAATTGCATCACATGTAGAGTATCCAAATCCCACTCTGGGAAAGTTCAAGCGGAGTTACATCCAATACCGAAAGTAACGGTACCTTGGCATACCATTCATATGGATGCAACGGGAAAACTTAGTGGTAAGCGGGACTCTAAGGAGTACGTGTTTGTGTCAATAGATGCTTTTACGAAATACGTACTTCTGCATCATACTATGAACATAGACGCTAATAGCGCTATAAAGGCGTTGCAGTCAAGTGTATCATTGTTTGGCCCCCCTACGCGTGTGATTGCCGACCAAGGTAGATGTTTTGCTGGGAAAGAATTCAGAGACTTTTGTGCTGCACATAATATTAATCTACATCTCATCGCTACCGGTTCTAGTCGCGCTAATGGTCAGGTAGAACGTGTGATGTCCACACTAAAGAATATGCTCACGGCAGTAGAAACAAGCAACCATAAATCATGGCAAGCAGCATTACCAGAAGTACAGCTGGCTATTAATTGTACAATGAGTCGGACAACTAAAGCAAGTCCCCTTGAGTTATTGATAGGTAAAGTTGCTAGACCGTTACAACTTATGACGTTAGATACAGACGAGACAGATTTAGACTTAGATTTGGTTAGAGAGCGCGCGGCGCAGGAAATAGAGACAAACGCCATTGTAGAAAAAGCTAGATTTGACAAAAATAAAGCAAAAGTAAGAAATTTTAAAGTAGGTGACTATGTGTTATTAGAAAACCATGAGCGCAATAAAACAAAGCTAGAACCCAAATTTAAGGGGCCTTATCAGGTGGCTGAGGTGCTTGATGGTGACAGGTATTTGCTAAAAGCATTGAACTCTAATCGGACGTATAAGTATGCACATGATCGCATACGACCTATGCCAGAGTGTTACGTTCCATTGGAGTTGAATGTAGGTTTGGAGGCACCTACTAATAGTGTAGAGTCAGAATGTGCCGATAACGGCGCAGGTGAGTTGTGCAGCTAGATTTACTTGTTTACTGTGAAGGCCTTTGTTAATAACTAACCATTTGCGACAAAAGCCTGTGTGGCATTGGCCTCTGGGGTGTTAGCCTGTGTGGCGCTAGCCTGTGTGGCGCTAGCCTGTGTGGCACTAGCCTGTGTGGCACTAGCCTGTGTGGCACCAGCCTGTGTGGCAGTGGCCTGTGTGGCACCAGCCTGTGTGGCGCTAGCCTGTGTGGCGCTAGCCTGTGTGGCGCTAGCCTGTGTGGCACTAGCCTGTGTGGCACTAGCCTGTGTGGCACCAGCCTGTGTGGCAGTAGCCTGTGTGGCAATAGCCTGTGTGGCACTGGCCTGTGTGGCGCTAGCCTGTGAGGCACTGGCCTGTGTGGCATCAGCCTGTGTGGCACCAATCTGTGCGGAAATAGTCGTTGTGGTACTAGCCTATGTGGCCCCAGGTTGTGTGGTACTAACCTGCGTGGTAATAGTTGTGTGATCCGATAGCTGTGATCGCTCTTTGTGATATTGTGGTGTTTGATTCAACGGTCAGAATGACCGAACGTTAAGTTGTTTACTTGAGTCCTTTTATGATTGTCCACAGATGATGACTGATGAGATAAACTATTCACCCGAGGACGTGTGAAGATGCAGGACGGCCGTAACGGCGCGTGGCATTATTAAATAATGAAAATCAGTTAATTTTGAGAGTTGTAATTTACTTTGTTATTTTTTAATCAATGGTCATCAGTTTGTTATTTTTTTTTAACGATTAATCGATTTGAATTCGACTACATGGTAATTTTAATTAAGAGCGGGTAACACCGAATGGAGTTGCGTCTGTCATGGCGGGCGAACGTCGTGTCATTTTCATTCAATTGATTGACAGCCGTTGCACGTGGTGGTCACTCGCAAACCCATTGGCTCGAATCGCTAATTATTACTGCAATCCTTAATTGTTTAAGTAATTTAAGTGTCTGTAAAATTAAAATAGAGAACAGTCAACGCTACAGTGTATTTATTTCAACGATTCCTGAAGTCTATCGCCCACTATGGATTCCCGTGCTGACAAGGTCACGAATCAGCAATCAGATGCAACAGCCCGGTCTTCCGACGTCCCGTCATACATTTTAAAAAATGTGTTATTTGGAATAAGTAATTCGTCTATATTTACCTAAAGTTTGCGACTAGATATATCATAATAAATAACATACACAGTCGTTACAACCATAAAACTTTCTGAATTTTTTTGTTGAAGAACTTTTTGTAAATGACTTGTTGATACACAATGAATCACAATATTTGTATAAGAAGCCGTACACGTTTCGAAGTAAATATCTTCTTTCTAGCTCACTCTAGGCGTCGCGACGCCTAGAGTGAGCTAGAAAGAAGATATTTACGTCGCTACGTTTAATGAGATTTGTAAAGTTCAAGTATAATAAAAGGCATTTTGTCTTTAAAATAATAAAACGGTATTTTTTTATCATTTTAGCATTCTCTATAGTAGAAAGAATTTATCATTTAAAAAAAAGTATTTAAAATAAATAAATAATTCATTTATTTGCCAGAATGTATGTATACAAAGTGTCTTAATATCAAAAATCTTAATATTAATGAGGTCCCTTTACATTCTACCATTATACATGATGTACAAATATTTGGTCACAAATGAAAATACAAATACCTTTTTTTCTTTCATCTTAATGAAATATATTTCTAAAGTAAGTATGTTTAAAATTGTGCTTGATATTAAAATAATTGCATAATAATGGTATCACATTGTTAGTAACAAACTTAAACTCAAAAAATTTTTAAAAACATGATTAATTTAATCTTTATTGCACCGAAAGTACAATACGACTTTTACGGCAGCGCGTTTCGTTATCTATTCTTAGAAATAAATTAGTCCTAAGGAAGTCTCCGCTTCTTGTCTCTGTTCTTCGAAGTTTAGGCTAATAGGCACTACCTATTCCTATCACTGTTAATGATGAATCTTTAAGAAACTAACAAGGGACATTAAAGTAAATGCTCCAGGATACCCCGCGAAATTCAAATTTTTGACAGTTGTTTTGCAATTTTATTTATTATTTCCCTTTTTGATCTCTGTAGTGTAGTGAATTATAAAGAACTGATTGTAACTGATTGTGAAAATACTGAATTTTAAAGAACTGATTGTTGCCAAAAATAGTTAAAAACGATGTTGTAATTTGAGTATAATTCAAAAAATATATAAATATGCGTACCAATAAAGTGTGTTTTATTTAGAGACTTTTCAAATAGAATTTATGAAAAAAACCCGAAAGAACCGAAAGAACCGGGTACCCGGTTCCGTCTAGAACTTAGAACCGAAAGAACCGGTTCCTAAAATAGGACCGGTTCTCGATGCCCTAAACGTGTGGCATATTATCTACAATTAAAGAAAATTACTATTTGTATACATTTACCTACACACTATATAGTGTATGATGTAGACAGTAATAATAACACCCTTATGTAAACTTCATTGATAACTTTTAAATCAATAACCTAATCTTTCACACACACAAACACATTTGAACTAATAAACAAGTCAAAGATCTTGAACCATTAACATCTTCAAAACATTATGTGAGCAAAGAGATAAATCAATATATAATCGACTATGATAGGTCAAGGATTGAGTCTGTACTCAGTCTAGACTATATGAGAGAATACCTCTCTTGGCACCTACCCAAGGTGTTTTGTTACACTACATCACACAAACTCGAACCTAAAAGTGTCTCAGTCAGAGATCAAAATAGTTTGACAGTATTGTTTCCAGTTATGGCAATCCAAAAGTAACCTAAAAGTGACAAAGTTAGAAATCAAAATCGTTTGACGAGTGTGTTAAGTTACAGTAAGTGAAAATGTGACGATGATAGTTATTATTTACTATGATATTATTATTTACTAGAAAGGTTTTTATACATAGATTTAAAATTAATGAAAATATTTTTGTAGGCCTATCTTTTGTTATGAATTTCTCAAGAAAATCATTAATATTCTATGGGTTTATAATGATGATCATTTAATATAAGGCAGTTTTTCATAACATCGTGGAATGCCACATTCAAAGCAACCATTAAAAAAATGAAGTATCTTCAAGTTTTGGGTATGTTCATGGATATAAGGATAGAGGAAGACAAGAGAAATGATGGATGGACGAGTGAAAGATGATATAGCTATAAAGGGAGTGACTACTAAGATGACGATTAATTCAGAAGAATATATGGAAAAGAAGACATGTTTCGCTGACCCAAATAAATAGTATAAACCCAACAGAATTATGAAACAAACAAAACAAAAAATAATCAAAATCGGTTCAGCCGTTTGGGAGCTAAGATGGCACAGACAGACACACAGGTACACACGTCAAACTTGTAACACCCTTCTCCTTTTGTGAGGGGTTAAAACGAAGAATTAATGAAAAATGAAAGATAAAAAGTATCAACAAGAACCTACCTAATAACTCTACCGTCGCTATAGCCTTTAATGTTCCCACTGCTAGGATATATGCCGCCTCTCGGTGAGAGGGAGTGGGCCGTAATCCATCACGCGGGTTGGTAGATATCACATGTCTACGAATTTTTGGTTCTAGGATATGCCGGTTTCCTCACGATGTTATCCTCCGTTTGAGAGCAGTGGTGATGAAATATCGAGCCATTACTGCCGATTTATCGTAAGCGACATTTTTACGACAATACGATTTTCATCGTAAAGATACATTTGAAACTATGTCGTTTACTATAAAAATCGCATTTTCGTGAAAATGTCGGTTACGATAAATTGGCGGCAATGGCTCGATTATCGTCGCTATGAGCTCCAAACATTATTCATTATTCAAACATCCCAAAATAAACATACTAAGATCCTACTGATCAAGTGATTCCAAAAGGTTTGTAGCCTATAAATTTAAACACTTAACAGCATAATTTATTTGAATAAGCTATCACGGACTGATCCCAGAGGCCACACCCCGTACCTCCCTATATTTTGTATAATTTACTGAAAAACCCAAAGAATTCATTACGGGCCCAAAAGTGTTTGCAATTAGTTTTAAATAAAATATGTTATTTACCGACCCGATCCAAACGCATTTATAAATATCTAGAAATGTTAATTGTACTTATTTTCCGGTAATGATATAAATTATGTAATGTAAATATAATTTATATAATACTGATATTCAGCTGCATCCGGTTGGAGTGGAAGCCGACCTCAACATAGTTGGGAAAAGGCTAGGCAGATGATAATGATATAACTTATAATAAGTGTAACTAGTAACAACTGCACGGAAACGAAGTAAATAATAATTATTATAACTGCGATAAGTATGTAAGTAATAAGTCTACAAGGTGTAACATAATAAACGGAAGTCCTGAAAGAAGTTTGTTCATAATCGACTACTGATTTTTTTTTTAAATTATTTATTTTGCCATGGCTGCCGATTGAGCCAAAGTAAAATTTAATTTTATTTCAAGGCACTAAGACTCAATTTTAAATGCATAAAGTAATGTTGGAGTCAACACGACTTTCTTAATAATACTTAGTAGCTTTTGGTCATTGTATTATGCTTTTAACTCAATACTCTGATTGGGGTTTTAATTATGAGGTCTTGCGTTAATTATGTTACAATCATATTGTAATGATATGCATAATGGTGAAATAAAGAGGAGAAAACTGGTAACAGACCGAAATAATGCCTCAAAGGAGAAGTTACCAAACTGTAAAGTTCAAATAAAAATACATTATAAAAAATAATTAAAAAGTCAAAAGCGCGTCGTAGTGGAGAACGCTAAGTTCCTCGTTTCCCGGAGCTGTTTTATTAATGATAAAAAAGTATGCGCCAGATTTCGTGAATTTTGCCCCAAGGAAGCCAAGAACGGTAACAACTTCGTCCTCAGTCTTAAATGCATTTATAACAATTATAAACTTAATTTAGGACCATTTTATAACAGTAACTACTTTCTTGTTCGTGTCTAATAAATAAATTAACGGAAGAAAAATACAAAGGCTATTGTAAAATATTTTCGAACTGTGAGCGAAAATGTAAGGTAAAAATGATATCAGAAAAATTCTGCAGTCAAGCCGAAGTCCCTTTGAAGTTGGGTGTAAAGCTCCAATTACGGAGCCATAAGAGGCCGAACGATGCTCGAAATATAATATTTTTTTAAGGCGACCAACGACACGAGACTGGCCATCTTTTCCAGACAGTAATGTTGTGAAATATGTTCCTAGGAATGCTGTAACTATGGCAGTTACATGCACATGTTCCGAGCTGCTAACTTAAAGTTTCGTCATTTGGAGGTAAATGTTTGGAATTGTTTCTAGATTCTGTTGGTATTTCCGTTGTTTTACTGAACAAAGAAGTGTTGCACCAGTTATAATAATATTGTATAGCGCTTAGGTGGTGTGAGACAATAATACTCCAGATGTAGGTGCGACGAAAGTATATTAATATTAAAAATAAATGAGGAATAGTGAAGCGTGTAGCGTGTAGTGTGAAGAGTGCTCATTACCAATGTGTACATGTTTTATTATAAACTAATGGGCACAAGTAGTGACCTCCTTATAAATGTAAATCGACCAATAGGAGTTCAGCTGAAATGTTTGGTTTGCGATTTAGTTCATAAAGAAATCCGTGCGGGGGCGCGCAGGTCGCCGTCGTGTTGTTGTTCGGTCGAGGCGACCGCGTCGACGGCTCAGCGCGGCGGCGAGCGCGGCGGAGCCCTAGAGTCCCGCGCACAGCGGCGGCGGACGGATGTGTATTTATGTATTACAGGCGCAGCTACAGTACTCCCCCCTTAGCGAAGCGTACAGGCGTCTTGACGATCCTGCCTGATCTTGTGCGGTGTTGGTGCGTTGTCGAGGTTGGGAGTAGGTTGGATGGATCTTCAGTGGTAGCTGCAGGTGATTGGCTTGTCTCACTATTCGGTTGTTCATCATCATCTGCGACGTTGATGGTGTACGCCGGTTTGAGACGATCGATTGATATGTTGCTAGATCTTCCTGGTAGTGCTATTGTGTAGTATTTCTCCTTACGTTCGATGATCTTATATGGGCCTCGGTATGGATGCTGCAGAGGTTTGCGGACGGTGTCATCGCGTACAAACACGTGGCTGCATGTTTGTAGGTCGTTGTGCACGAACATACATCGCTTGTTGGAATGCGGTTTGTATGTAGGTGTGAGCTTCGTGATAACGTCGTGCAGGTGATCGACGTAGTCGTGGTCCATTTTCGTTGCGGCGGGTGATGGTGATATAAAATCGCCGGGTAGGCGTATCGCTTGGCCGTAGGTAAGCTGCGCGGCACTTGTGTTGGTGTCTGTGCGCGCGGCGGCTCGAAGACCCATTAAAACTGTAGGTAGCTCGGAGATCCATTTGCTGCTGTTTTCTAGTCGAGCCATGAGTGCGGTTTTCAGTGTTCGGTGCCAGCGCTCGACGATGCCGTTACTCTGCGGGTGGTAGGCAGTAGTACGGGTTCTTTCTGCTCCAAGTAATTGTGCGAGGTTTTGGAACAGTCGACTTTCAAACTGTCGTCCTTGATCGGTTGTAATTCTTGTAGGACAACCAAAACGAGATATCCAGCCTTCGTACAGCTTTCTTGCGACGATTTCGGCGGTTATCTCTTGAAGTGGTATGGCTTCGGGCCATCGTGTGCAGCGATCGATAATAGTGAGTACGTATCGATGTCCACATGAAGATGTAGGTAGTGGTCCAATAATATCAGCGTGAATGTGTTGAAATCGTTCGCTCGGTGGAAATGTTGTGACGTCACTGTGGTTATGTCGTTGTACTTTGGATAGTTGACACGAAGTGCATGTTTTCGTCCACTCGCCGATGTCGGTGTTCATTGCTGGCCAAAAGTACCGTTCTTGCATTAGTTTTCGGGTAGTTCGTATTCCAGGGTGACTTGGATTGTGCACGGCGTTGAATGCGATGCGACGAAAGTCGGCTGGTAGGTATGGACGAACATGTGACGTAGATGTTTCGCAAAATATTGGCTTGTTGGTACCGGGTATGACGATTTTCTTCAGTTGAATATTTGTTTGTCGTGATGACATTGTAATATAACTGTCCTTTTCTTGAGCTTTTGATAATTCATCATAGTTGATTGGTGATGGCAATTCGATGGTTTCGACGCGTGAGAGGGCGTCGGCGACAACGTTGTTTACTCCACTTATGTGCCGGATGTCAGTCGTAAACTCGCTGATAAACAAAAGCTGTCGAGTGCGCCGTTGTGTATCGTTATCGGACGGAGTCTTACGAATAGCGTAGGTCAGCGGCTTGTGGTCGGTGTAAACAATGAGCTCTCTACCTTCGAATATTTTTCTGAAGTGTTTGATTGCCATATAGATGGACAATAGTTCTCTGTCGAATGTACTGTATCGTTGTTGAGTTTCGGAGAATTTCTTTGAGAAATAGCCAAGTGGTATCCATTTCTTGTTTATGAATTGTTGAAGTACAGCTCCGGCGCAGGTACTCGATGCGTCGCACATGAGAGAGATTGCGTCGGTTGGCGATGGAGATGGGTGAGCGAGTAAAGCTGCGTTTTGTATGCTAACTTTACATAACTCGAATGCTTGTGACGCTTCTGTGTTCCACTCGACTTTTGTTTTGTCGCGTTTCTTAGAATTGTGCAGGAACGCGTTGAGAGGTGCTTGTATGTGGGCTGCGTTTGGTATGCTGTCACGGTAAAAGTTTACCATACCGATAAATCGACGTAAGTCTTGAATTGTGTCGGGTTTGGGGTAAGCAGTGATAGCAGTTATTTTGTTTTGTGGTGGCTTGATTCCGTTGCTCGACACTTCGTAGCCTAGGAACTTGACATTTTCACTGCCGAAGACACATTTTGATGGATTTATGGTAATGCCATAATTGTCTAATCGGCGTAACACCTCCTGCAGATCTTCGATGTGGCTTTTTTCATCTTCCGATGCGACAATAACATCATCGATGAATGGGAATGCGTAGTCTAACCCGATGAGTACTTCATGTATGAATCGTTGAAATGTCTGTCCAGCATTTTTAAGACCTGGACACATTCGTGGAAACTCATATAAGCCGAAGGGTGTTGTTATGGCAGTCTTCTCGATGTCCGGTTCGTGTACAGGCAGTTGTTGGTAAGCACGATTTAGGTCGAGTGTAGTGAAGATTTTCTTGCCGTGAAGTAGGTAGGTAAAATCTTTGAGACGTGGAACTGGATAGCGGTCGGGTTTGGTGACGTCATTGAGTCTTCGGTAGTCACCACAGACGCGAATGTCGCCGTTTTTCTTGGGAACGACATGTAGTGGACTGGACCAAGGACTTTTGCTTGGTCGGCAAATTCCTTGCTGCATCATTGACTCGAATTCCTTCTTCACGGACAGGTACCGATGTGGCGGAAGTGGTCTGCTTTTGCTGTATATTGGTGGACCGGTAGTTTCAATGTAGTGTTCTACACGGTGTTTTGGAGTATCCTTCATGCATGACGGTCGCAGGATGTCAGGAAACTTGCTGATTAGCTGGTGATATGGCTGATCAACGTCAATACTTCGGACAGTAGGTTCGGTGGAATAGGTGACTGGTGCCCTGACGGTCAGGTTGGTAACTTTGTCGACGAGACATCGGCCGGCTATGTCGACAAGAAGTTGATGACGTTTCAGGAAGTCGGCACCGATGATGGGTTTGCTGACTGCAGCGATGATGAATTTCCAGGTATATGGTCTTCGTAGGTTGAGATCCAGTTGTAATGTTTTCTCTCCGTACGTTGGAATAACCGTGTTATTCGCTGCATACAAGCAAAAATCTGTTGGTTTAGCTTTCCCGCCTTTTCTTTTCGGTATCACGGAGACGTTGGCGCCAGTATCAATCAAAAACGATAGACGCGAGTTTTTGTCTGTTATAAATAGGCGGTAAGAAATGTTGCTTGCGTCGGTTGCCGCCTCAGCCAACGCAGGCGTTAGTTTCCCGAGGGGACGCTGCTGTCTTCGAAACTGCACGGACGCGTACATTTTCGCGCCTCTTTTCCGAACTTGCGATGATAAAAGCAGATGCCTGGTTTGTCGTTATGTGCGCGACTGCGATTGTTCTTGCTCGATGAACGCGATCTTGAACGTCGTCTGTCGAATGGTCTGCGTCGATGCTGATGATGATGCGATTGATGTGCTTTCAGTTCTGCAATTTCTTTCGTAAGCGCGTCGATCTTCTCCTCAATTAATGTAGATGCATGTGGGGTTGCAGGAACGGAGGTAACTGCAGCGACTGCACCAAGTGGTTGTGTTTGCTCGAGGATCTTATCTGCCATCAACGCCAGCTCGTGGATATCGGAGTGTTTCGCAATGTTGTCGCTGACAGCGAGTACTGCTCGGACGGATTGTGGAAGATGGTTTGTCCACATAATCCGTAACGCTGAGTCGGAGATATTTTCGGCGGCGAGGTTTTTCATGCGACGTAGCAGCTGTGAAGGCTTCATGTCGCCGAGCTCCATTTCTGATAGCAATCTTTGTACTTGCCGTTGCTCGGATTCCTCGTAGACTTGGAACAATCGATTCTTCAATGCTTCATAACGGTGGGTTTCGGGTGGATGAAGGATGATGTCGGAGATTTCGTCGATATCTTGCCGCTCAAGTTGTCCGATAATGAGTTCGAACATAACTTGATCACCTTTCTTCTGTACGGACATGATGGCTTCAAATTGCGCGAACCACAGACGAATCTTGTCGCGCCAAATAGGTGGAATGCGCAGCGACGTCGACACACCGGATAGTTCATGTTCACCGTTTTTGTCCATGACGAAAACTTGACACCCACACACAGATCTGGAGGTATCTTCTTAATATCACGTCGGAGATTTGTTTAAGATCACGTCGGCTTCTTAAAATCACGTCGGGGTCACCACTGTAGCGCTTAGGTGGTGTGAGACAATAATACTCCAGATGTAGGTGCGACGAAAGTATATTAATATTAAAAATAAATGAGGAATAGTGAAGCGTGTAGCGTGTAGTGTGAAGAGTGCTCATTACCAATGTGTACATGTTTTATTATAAACTAATGGGCACAAGTAGTGACCTCCTTATAAATGTAAATCGACCAATAGGAGTTCAGCTGAAATGTTTGGTTTGCGATTTAGTTCATAAAGAAATCCGTGCGGGGGCGCGCAGGTCGCCGTCGTGTTGTTGTTCGGTCGAGACGACCGCGTCGACGGCTCAGCGCGGCGGCGAGCGCGGCGGAGCCCTAGAGTCCCGCGCACAGCGGCGGCGGACGGATGTGTATTTATGTATTACAGGCGCAGCTACAATATACTGTTTAGTGATATTTGTCTAGCAAACTAAAAACATACTTCAACGTATTGTACTTTGATATTTTGCCTTTACTTAGAATACAGGTAATATTCTAAGTTACAAAGTCGTTGAAAACCTTTTCGAGACAGAATATCCACTTTTTTTGCTTACCTGTTCATGCATTTAGTATCATTAAGAGAAATCATGAAAGAAGACGCCTTGAAAGGTCAGCGGGATTGTCCGAAAGGGTTACCGCTGCCCCGGAACAAAGGGCTAAGGAAGGAACACGGGTGGGTTTTAGTCAGTTAGAGTCTGACACTCCCTTCCGCTCCATCCAGAGCGGGAGGAGTCATTTGATGATTTCCCATTCACAAAAAAAAGACGCCTTGAAAGCAGGTGTTAGGTCCCATACAAGTCAAGAAAGGTTTTGTTTGCTATTTGAAATACGCCATAATGACAAGTCGGGAAAAACTATTGGAACGAACCTAATCGCACGTTATGCTGCTCTCTCTGCACACTTGGCGAATGCGAGCAAGACCGAAAACACTGTAACACTTTTGTTACGCAAAAAAGTGCCTTTAACTTGGTTCCAACTGGGGTGTCCCACGACACCTCACGACTCTTTTTAGGGTTCCGTACCTCGAAAGGAAAAAACGGAACTCTTATAGGATCACTTTGTTGTCCGTCCGTCCGTCCGTATGTCTGTCTGTCAAGACCCTTTTTCTCAGGAACGCGTGGAGGTATCAAGCTGGAATTTATATCAAATACTTATGTCTACTGTCCCTTGGAGCTGTGAAAAAAATTAAACTTCTAAGCCAACGCAATCAAAAGATACAATCGTTTATGCCGCAAATTTCCGCAAATTTTCGACACTCTGCAAGGGAAGCAAAACCTACAGGGTACTTCCCGTGAACTCAGAATCTTGAAATTTACATCATATAATATTTTAAACAGGTTGGTACGGAATCCTCGATGCGCGAGTCCGACTCGCGCTTAGCCGGTTTTTTTTTATATCAAATTCATATTCACAATGAACGAACTATTCTTATTAATCACGTACAATCACTGATCAAGTCATCGATTGTTCATAACTACAAGCTCTTGCATGTTTGTATTAATAGCACCTGTCTTGTCTACATGAGAGATTCGCGTGTTTATTCTACTTACGAGTTATTTTCCCAACACTTCGCACTTTTTCAGACCAATATCGTGTGCTTAGATGATGCATGGTTAACATTCTATAAGTTATTTATGTATTAGCATACTGCAATGATCGAATAGATTATAACATGATGTTCAATGACTCATGTTTTCTTAGAGTCACACGCCTATTGTCAGTGAACATGGAAAACGTAGGTAATATATGATTACTACTGCAATCAGAATTTTTCTTAGTTCAGAGAGCAAATTCTTGTGATTTACAGAAATATATTAAGGTCCCATTATAATAGATAGACAAACTATTAGAAATTATTCAGACCACCCAAAATAAGAACGATGGTAAAAAATATATAAGAAAACGCATTAGATACTTACAAGAAAATTAATCAGCTAACGAAAATACACTGATGTGCCGGCAATGTATTAATTATTTTAGGTCAAAATAAAATAATAAAATCACTTTAATTAGTGTTTTTTTTCCTGCTTGTATATCTTTGGTTAGACGTACTGAGCTCTGTGTTAAAATTTTTCCATCTATTTTAATGGGACCCTGTATACAGGGTGTTACGGAAAGGGTATATCAATACAAACGGGTTGAAAAGTGTATCTGGTCTAGAATCTCTGTATAAAATTTCAGCTCAAAAGCAGTAACTTTGAAAATGCTTAATATTTTTTTATTTCGATAGTTTATTAAATTGAAATCATAACAAACCTGTCACCGCACTACGAGGGTCATTATCTATTATCTGTAGTGTGTCTGTGCGCCTAGTACACGCACATCACGCCGCCGCACGCCAGTGCAGCGCCGTGATGTCGAAATAAAAAAATATTAAGCATTTTCAAAGTTAATGCTTTTGAGCTGAAATTTTGTACAGAGATTCTAGACCAGATACACTCTTCAACCCGTTTGTATTGATATACGCTTTCCGTAACACCCTGTATATACATTATATCTTCATTTTTTTCTGTCTTCACAAAGGTTCAAATAGTCATAAACATAGAGACAAGGATTATAGTGTTTTGATAACAATGCACAAATATGATCCACTGTAAGAGACGTCCATACTAGGATACCCTGTGTGACGGATCACCAGGCTCTCACCCCGAATTAAAGTTAAAATATTCCGAAAAATATAACGTCTGTACGTACTATTGAGAAAGGCACAATGGCAGGAGGGTTTGTGAAAGGGTTCGTTTTGGAAACGAGCTGTCCTGTAACTTTTTCTGTCGAATATCGACACTGCAGTTTTCGCTTACATCCCTCATGTCCCGGGGGTATTTAATCGTTGTCTCGAAAATTGGCAATGCAAAGGCCCTTTTACTAGAACAACCGGTATATTCTTTAAAAGTTCTCACCGTGACAACTTAAATAAAGTGAGCTGTCATTCCACTTTTTTTTTTCTCGCTGTGGTAATCCTCATGGATTTCCTCTATCGTGGGAGCGACAGAGGGGCATGCCGGAGTCTTACCGGCTAAAACCACCGCGGTGTTCCACCTCTACCTGATGCTAGAGAATGATATTGACAGCTGACTTCACGGTCTCAGTTCTCACGGTGAGATTATTACAGAAAAGACCGGGTGGTGTCTAATGATGGTGAACCAGTAACTATTTATGTGATAGTTTTAAATCTGGAAGTATGTGAAAATTTAAAAACCGGCCAAGAGCGTGTCGGGCCACGCTCAGTGTAGGGTTCCGTAGTTTCCCGTCCGTCACAATAAGTGTTCCCACGTACAATTCGATAAAACCCGACCCAATGTAATAAGTACCTACAGCGCCATCTCTCGGGGAATTGGGTTACTAATTAATACATAGACGTGCCAGAAGTTTACGGTGGTAATTTTGGATTGCGAGAACCGATTTTAATAATTCTTTTTTTGTTTGAAAAAAGATACGTTCAGGATAATAAAATATGTAAACGAAGTTAAAAAAAAATGCTTGCATATACGATTATACTACGAAGTTAGTCCAGAAATGATTTTGTACAACGTTTTGTCTTTTTTGTACAAAAACTGTTGTTTCTATCAAGTTCAAAATAATTTTCCTAGAAAGTCCTTATAAAGTTCTACTTTTCAGATTTTTTTCATATTTTCTAAACTTATGGTTCAAAAGTTAGAGAGGGGGGGACACATTGTTTTTTACTTTTGGAGCGATTATTTCCGAAATTATTGACATTATCAAAAAATGATTTTAGTAAACCCCTATTCATTTTTAAATACCTTTCCAACAATATATCACACGTTAGGGTTGAAATTAAAAAAAAAATCACTTCCCACTTTACATATAGGGGGGCTACCCTAATAAAACATTTTTTTCCAATTTTTATTTTACCACTTTGTCGGCGTGATTGATATACATATTGGTACCAAATTTCAGCTTTCTAGTGCTAACGGTCACAGAGATTAAGCGAGGACGGACAGACGGACGGACGGACGGACAGACAGACATGGCGAAACTATAAGGGTTCCTAGTTGACTACGGAACCCTAAAAAGGTACCAAATAATAATATTAATAATAATAATAGTATTTGTTACCTTTTTTTTCTCTTATCTTCAGCTTTCATCGGTCAAGAAAAAAAAATCCGAGATATAAAAACCAAAATCAAACGTTATTTATTCAAACTAGGCTGAGATCAGCACTTTTCAAACGCCAAAATTACACGAGCCAGTCTGCAAAACGCCAGTCACGCAGCGCAACAAACTCCTCAACAGACCAGCTGTCTGAAAAACTACATAACCTCTCAAATACCTCAGAAATTTTGCTTAACAAACGCTTCCTGATAAAAATAATTGTACTAACAATTATCATCGGAGCGTAGTCCATAGATCTGAGCGATCTTAACGACGTCCAGTGTGATGCGCCCGCGCACCGGTATAGCAACAATTGGAGCATAGCCTAACTGAACGTGTTCCGAGCTCCGTTATCAACGTTTTTTAGCTATCAATATGGAAAAATGCTACCGTATATAGTAATTTAATACGTGTTGGGTACTTTCTAGTGTTAATTGTAATGTGGTAACTTTGTAAAAACTTGCAAGTAATCACTTAGGCAAACATGTAGAAGGAAAACGCCATTGCTAAGTTAGTTTTTTTTTCTTATTGTTATAGACCCAAAGGCTATGTTGCAAAATACCTTTTCCTAATTTTCACCAACTTTATTAATTTATTTAATTATTTTATTGTTTATGTACACACAAGTATTGAGTACAAAGGTACTGCTTATTTTTTAAGAAATTTCTTCCAACAGACTTGCGAAAGGAGAAATGAAAAAGAATTCAGCCTATAATGTTCCCACTGCTGGGACACAGGCACGAATTGCCTTAATTATCAGTATAAAAGTACTATCATTTATGTGGAAGAATACAATATTTATTTATTGCGCTATCGTAAACAAACATGACAATTAAAGTAAAGTAGCTATTTTTTTGTTTTATAATAATTTTACGAATACACAGCAGTGTGGCCACTACACAGGCGGTTGAGCCATCAGCTGTCACCATCCATGGATGCGCGTGACACGCTTTAACATAAACACGAACATTCGCGCAAGCGCCCTGCGCCGCCTAAACGAAACAGCAGGCATACATTTTCGCCACGCCGTAGAAAGAGAGGGGGATACTTCCTCTCCTACGCCGCGCCGGCTGTCTACTCTCCATCCGTCTTACGAATTTCCGATCAGTGTCACGTGTCCTGACGCGAGTTTAACATTTTTTACCCATTACAAAAAAAGTGTACAACGCCGCTAAAAAAGTTTTCACTTCAAAAAACATTTTTAAATATAAAAAGAATTCTAGCCCACCGGTATCGGAGACAGGGTCTAAGCTATCAGCGGTCAGAACTCCAGAGAGAGGAACCTCATAATAATACGAGCCGTTTCCAGAAGTCCAACTGCCTAAGCTGCGCGACGAGAGCCTCCTCAGATGCTGGTCGAGGAAACTAAGCCATTGAATGCCACGACTATCGGCACAACGATCGCTGAGTCCAGTTATTAATTATTAGTATTGTTATCATAAAGAAGTAAACCCCAACAGTTGTAAATACTAGAAAATCTGAGCAGTATATAACAGAAACTATTATAAAGACAATCTAGTGTAACGGCAATGGCATAGTAGCAATTAAATCTAATTCACATTCCGCTAGCGTTTTCATCTGAACATAAATCGTATCTACTTAGCATTATTTCCGATATAAATTATGTATGATTAGTGTCTGCGTTTTCATAATCACAAGTCTATACTCGTAGTAGAATTAACGTATACTCATAAATGCAGTATTCATGTATTGTTAGACGTTGTGCCTATACTGTTCCAAAACTTTTGAATAAAAGCGTAAACAAACCTGTTCGGGTTAAATTCTTACGGTGATTTAAAATGAGAATTTGAGTTTAAATATTCAAGTACCTACCTAATGTATTCAAATCAGTCTATTTGTAAGTGGCACTACAATTTGCCAGCCACAGGTCCGTTTCCGGTCATCGACAATGAGGCGTAAGTGCCAAAAAAGCAAAACCAAAATTTTATCTTTCAAAAGTGCTATGTTGGGCAGCTATTTCAATATATGTTATTGAGAGGTATATGTCATATGTACAAACAGTACCAATTTAATTTAGTTTTAATAAAAATATGGCCAAATAAAATTTTACTAAGAAACTAATGCATTTTTATTTAGTTTCTCAATGATTGTGTTTTGGCACCTAGCCCATTTGTAAATTCCACGCCTCTAAATGGGTCTGCCATTTGTTTACATTTTCATCAAATTGTTTTAGAATAGAGTATATACGAAAACATACCTAAGCACATGCCGCGGTAAAAATGTTGGGTAGTCATAACTCATAGTCATAAGCTTATCATGTCACTTTGTTTAATAAAAGTGCACAGTTAATAATATCTGGAGGCTCTAAACAAGATAATTCATTACTTTTCACGACTATAAAACTGCGCTTCATGTGATTATGTGCTAGATAGCGAATTTATAACGTTATATATTATTACTGTAAACTTAATTAGGTACGACGGGTCACGCCGTGGTGTTTTTTAATGTTACGTTTTTACGTTACAGTTTGAGGAAAATACGGAAGCCCTTTTTTCTTCCGAATTTCTCTGCCTAGTCCATATCTGTATTTACAAACAATCAAATAAAATAGTCATGTCTATCTACGTATGACTTATATTTTAAAAAGTCTTACCAAAAGTACAGTTTTCATGATTTCTTCTGTCCAGTGAACATATTTTCCTTTATAAATAAACTAGCCTCTGCCCGCGACTTCGTTCGCGTGAAATTTCTTGTTCCCCCGACCATCCCCGTCGCATCGCATCACCTACCCGCGCTATCACTTCGCTTTCGCTTAGCGTTCTTTCTGACTTTTTATTCTTTTCGCTCGGCTCCTAAGAGACATAGCGTGATGTTAAATAGCCTATAGCATTCCTCAAGAATTTTGCTATCAAATGTAAAAAGATTTTTTTAAATCCGACTGGTAGTTCCAGAGATTACCCCCTACATACAAACTTACAAACAAATTTTACCTCTTTATAATATTAATATAGAAGTATAGATGTGCCTGTTTTTTCTGAAATAAAACCATACAAAATCGAAAACTTTGCGTCGAAGACGTACACACTAGGTGGCGCCACATCACCACGTGTAAGTACTGTTTGGACATGACGGGAAGAGAGCGTGACGAATCGCACATACATAATAAGTGAATACGATAACGCTTGAAGACTCAAAAAGTAACATTAATAACATAAGACGAAACAGATCTAAGAGTTTGTTGTTAGGAGAGACTACAAGGATTCAGTATTTCAAGAAGTATATTTTACGATGTTTTCTGCAAACATAGACTCCTATAAATCCTAACTTACGATTAAGATCTGAATACCACAAAAGGCAATATTGAAAACGATTTATTACACAAGAGACCATGGAGGGACGGAAGTTAAGTAGTTGGTAGCTAAAGAATTTGTTTCGGCCTTTCTTACAGTAGTCAGAGAGGAAACGCCGACCTCGTCTAGTTTTTAAAATATGATTGACGTGTAAAAGTGTTTAAGTATACAAACCTATTTACAGAAATAAAGTAATTTATCAAGAAAAGTTTTGAGTGAAACTATAATGGAGTTTTGATTGATTTTAAAGAGATTTCTCTTAAAAATCAGTAGGTACTTTAAACTTTTTCAAAGTATCAGAAGGCCAATTCTCGTAATTTAAAATATTCAAAATCTAGTCGCAGTCTCATCTTGGCGGCAAACAAATGTCAAAAACTTGTCAAAATCACTTGACACTGAGATCAGACTGTGAACGTTTTTAAAATTACGAGAATTGCCCCTCTGATCTAAGTACCACAAAAAATATAAAGCAGGTAAACACTTGCTTCAAAAACAAATAACAGTCAAACCTCAGCCACGAAAAAAAAATAAGGAAGGAAATTGCGATAAGGCAAGAAAAAGCACCATCTTTGCCGCATTACCGCGGATTTGCTACGGGTGGGGAAATGGCGAATACATCATTATTTAAGAGCCCTGATGCCAGTAATCAGTGGCCTATGAAATTCTCTTTTAGGAAAAAGATAATCATATTATTATACTTATTCCTATAAATCTAAACCATAATGTCGTAAAAACTTTATTTACTTAGTTATCATTATTAAGATGATTTTCATCAGAAACGAATTATTTTTAAAGTTGTCCTTAGGCTTTGTTAATGTTGTTTTGTTTTATCAGCGAATTTATCAACATTTATTGAAAATAATTGATTGAAAATATTTTTGGAATTCCTGTAATTTTGTGTAGGTAATCTTATTGACTTTAAAAATTATGAGCGATTGTTACGAAGTGCCTTAGTTGGGCTTAAAAAATCTATGCCGGATTTTATTGTCTTTACTCAACTATTTTTGAAATCATAAAAATATTCCTTAAAAGATGTTTTAAATAAATCAATCAGAACAATATCCTATTTATGTAATAATAATAATAACTATTATTAAACTTGCTCCAGCTCTCGAACTATCAATCGATTTATTTTCATAATATTCAGTATTCTCTTGACAGCGTCAATGACTCATTATTTCTTCAGAATGGCTTTGCCGAAGAAAAATATGTTTTTTATATCTTCAGAGAGTCTGATGCTGTCCCTAGGAATATACGTAATAATTTCAAACTCTGTGTTCACGGCGCTAAAACAGCCCTTATGCGTAAGAGCATCTTCTGCATGGCTCCGACCATTTTTAATAAATTACCAAAATCATGGAAAGCTTTAAATATATCTGCTCCTAAAATTAAATTGAAGAGTTTACTAACTGAAAGAGCATATTACAGTATAGCAGAATTTATGAAAGAGGACAACTTTCGTTTTTAAGATGACAATGTTGTATTTTTGACATATTATTGTAATCTTTTTAATTTATTATATAATCTTGAATTGAAATTTTTAATGACAGTAATTCATAATTTTATTAACTAATTTATTTAATGACTACTTTGATTTTTAATGAATAATGATGAAATGTAATTTTGATGAATATTATCACTGTTTATGCACCATCTCTTCCTACCAATTTGTACACTGCGATATGCGGCTGAACACGATTGAACTTTATGTACCCCATTATCCTGCATGAAATGTATCATCTACACCATGTTTAAACAAATAAAATTTTCTTACTTACTTAGAGATACTTTCTGCATGAGCATGATTATGCATAATCGTGTTTTGTAGGAACAATATACAGGGTGAATTTTAACAACAGTTAAGGTTCTTGTCCTTACTGCCTCATCTCAAAACTCCAACCTGTATACACATAACCATGCATGTCTGGGAAACAAAAAAACACGCAAAGCAAAACAAAATACAAACAATTTAAAATGCGAATAACAGTGTTTGCATCAAAGGAATACCGGTTCAAAGCCACGCAATATGCAATATTTTGGCGTTTTTTTCTGTCATACAGAAGTAAGTTTGACAGACAAAACGTCAAAAATATGAAAACAATTGAGTTTCATTTGTTAACCGACTTCAAAAAGGAGGAGGTTCTCAATTCGACGGTATGTTTTATAAATGAATGTGTATTTCGTACAGAAGTATCGACTCAAAAGGATGATAGTTTTTTATTTTTACCAGAAAGTTTAATACAGCATAATTCAAACAAACAGTTTAATGTCTTTAGTAACCAAATATTAACATACTATTTTATTTTTATTGCTGAATGGACCCGCTCTTGACCTCGATCACGCCTGATTGGAAAGCGATGGATGAGGTCTAAGATGGAATGAAACGCTCTACTAAAAGATAGTGTAGCATTTAGGAATAGAAACAAATATTTCAGCCTAGATCCGGGGGTTTCTGCCAATCTAGGTGGGATAAAGGGAGCTCCTACCGTGACGCAAGGAGCCTGCAAAATTCAACATTCATACTGCAGCGTGCAGAATTCCGATAGAAAGCATAGTATGTTCAGAATTTATAGATTTAGATATGTGGAGTGTTGGATTTTTGCTATGTTAAGGCTTTGAGATATTAACCTGAATTATATCCTGAATCTTCGTGAAGAAAGTAACGAATTGAGAAACAAATACAGGGTGGGATATGAAGTGCAAACTGTAACCATGAATTCAGCACATGCTTCTAGACACCTCAGCGCGGAAACTTTTCGTCAGTTATTAAAAAAAAAAAAAAAGACGGGTTGCACTCCGGGAGTGCCGGCAGAAGTGAAAACTTGAATATTAACGTTGAAATAAATCAATTATGAATTGAATTAATATAACAAATTTTTTTTCACTATTTCTGCGTCACTTTTTTCATTAATCGATGCACTTTGTTCAATTTCCATATTTTAAACACTTTATATGTATACACTAATTTTACGAATACACAGCAGTGTGGCTACTACACAGACGGTCGAGCCATCAGCTGTCCATCCATCCATCCACATCCACGTCCACCATCACCGTCACCGTCACCGTCACCGTCACCGTCACCGTCAACGTCACCGTCACCGTCACCGTCAACGTCACCGTCACCGTCACCGTCACCGTCACCGTCACCCACACCGTCACCGTCACCGTCACCGTCACCGTCACCGTCACCGACACCGTCACCGTCACCGTCACCGTCACCGTCACCGTCACCGTCACCCACACCGTCACCGTCACCGTCACCGTCACCGTCACCGACACCGTCCGTCCGTCCGTCCGTCCATCCATCAATTATCGTGTCTCACTTGGTTCACTTCGGTTGGCGCCGCCGCCGTAGAAAGAGGGGGGGGGGGGGGGGATCTCTCCTGACGGTCACGTGTCCTGACGCGAGTTTAACATTTTTTCCCCATACAAAAAGTGTGCAACGCCGCTAAAGAAGTTTTCACTTCAAAAATCTGCTGTTTTTGCAACACGCAATCAAAATGTATGGAATAGCATTTTTTTTTTTTTTAACAACAACTATGAAAAAAGTCGCAAAATGACGGAAAATTTCAACCCAGGGCGTCCAGAATTATGTACTGAATCCTTGGTAACAGGTTGCGCGTCGATGTCTCTACCACCCTGTATAAATAAAGTGACTCTCCTGAAAATTTCCACTCAAAAGCTACCAAGATGAAATTCCACTCCTTTACTCCATACTCATACCTAGGATCAAACAGTATCTGGATTTCATCTTAGCTAATTTAATCTTTATGACACATTTAACTGTACCAGTTTACTACTGTTCCAAAATAAATTAACTATATATCTTTTCAAAACCATCAGGTTAAGTACCTGATACAGGTACTCTTGTTCACCTCAAACTCCTAACTTTTTCACTTCTAGCACAAACACAAATAATTAATGTGGCGGTCGCGCAGAGGTGTTTAATTAAGTGTTTTTGCGTACGGTACGCCAAGTGCGCTGACTCTACTGCTAACACTACATGGTCTGTGGTCCCTATGTAAGCGGGGATTCATTTGAGACGCTAGTTTTGTTCAACGTGGTCGCGTACCTACATATATTTTGACAAAATTACGTTGGTCAGTGATCTTTTTTTCTCGCAACTGGCGTGTGTATATTGCCAGATTGACTGGTGAACGTAAACGAAACAAAAGGAACATGTTAGGATCGTGCCAGGTGGCGTTTTTTATGTTCTGTCCACCCCAATGAGGAAAAAGGCGTGTGTTTATGTACGTATGTGTACGTTGGTACACGAACTTTTTATTTCACTTATCTTATTACTTATTTCAAATCGTGTACTAACAAATTTCACGTCCGGTTAAATATTTACGGATATCGTATACACCTATTATAATATGTGCCACGCGGACAGAGCACGTTACAAGCTGGAAACAGCTCCCCGCAAACAAAATTGAACCCACACACTCAATCTTCGCACTATTTCTATTATTGTTTTCACAATAACACCTGTTTACACAACCGTTACGTTTAATGCTTACTGTAAACAGAAACGCAAACAAAAGCATGACATAACTAACGCTTACAAAACGCTACCCGCTATCACTGTGACCGCTCCCCACTTAATATTATGTGTAAAAACGCGTTCAGCGGAGCGTGATCGCCTCTCTCGCGTTTCTCCACACCACATACTTCTCGATGACATACATGTAATGTTGAATCGCTTCACGCTAGGCGGCTGAGGCTGGCAATATCGGATCTTTATCGAAACCAAGATACGTTATTGTGTTTTCACTTGCACTGATGTCGTATCAGGGCTTATTGGTTGGAGATAACATAACGTAACATCACGCTTGTAATTCACAAGGGGTTAAGCTGAGGTGTAGGTACACATACATAGTACACCCATCACATATTGTCAGTGTCGCGGTGAACCTATTGCCATCAACCGGGCACAATATCAGACCCCGGACTACTACTGAGGAGAATTCTTGATGGAAAACTCAATAACACTTTGCCCGACCCGGGAATCGAACCTAGGACCTTAGCTCAGCAGTAGCGCTTGCTACCACTTGACCAACAAGAATAATTATGGAATTGTCATATTTTTTCATAAATATTTATAACATTCTACATTTATTTTGGTGGCCTATATTTTGGACATTCCCAACCCATAGACGTCCCTTAGGACGTTGACGGGATGGTAGGTTTATTAAGATATCTCTGAACAGAAGAAATTTAAAACCTTTCAGGGTGATTTATTATCATTAATAAGTTTTGACTTTGTTTTCCAAAAGGTTTTTGTTTAAGTTTATTGTAATAAAGTATTAATAGGCTCGGGAAAAATCAATATTCATGAGATCCTAAATTCAGGTTGAATAATTTGACCGATAGTACCTACCTACTTTTCGGTCTGCTAGATTAATTTCTGAGTTCACTTGCTCTAAAGTTTTCTATTTATAACTGAACATATTTATTGTTTAAAAAATAATGTTGTTTCCTTTTCTTTTCATTTAAGAATTTTCCTTACATTTTACCTTTTAAGTTTCACTCGTGTGCAAATAGGTACTTCCTTAACAATTTTGTAGTCGTATATGTAATCCCTTTTTTTCTCAATACCTGTATTAAGTTTTTTTGTGTAACAGTTTGTTTTTCCGAATTGAATAAATAAATAAATATTTGCACGCTTTTGCATTTCTGAACTGAACATTGTATTGCTTTCTATACCCGTAAACGTTTATAGGTACTTCCACAAGATTTCCACCAATAGGTACCAATCCATCCGATCTACTCATTTTAAAATTTTCCGCTTGCTACATAAAAAATTTCCAACTTCTACAATAGACTTCAAATCAAATCATTTATTTTTTGCCAACATGGGTAGGTTAGTGGGATGTTATACATGTTTTGGTAATATTCTCCATGCTCTGCCGTTCACTTGGGCATGCAAAATTTACACATACATTACAACCTGCTATCAAAATACCATGCTTAATAACAATAAATATTACAAAATTATTAAATTGGAAAATCATTTTAAGCATATTATTTTTTTATTTTTCAATGTCAAGGATTATCCAGTAGTCTTCCAGTAGACTTCCAACACACAAATACATAAAAATCCTCAATGTACATTACATTAGCAGGTATATACGAGTATCGTGTAACTGGTACCACACGCATCCATCACGGCACACTAATACAGTTACATTTATGCTAATACAGCATTCTAATTGTTTCCATAAACAGTCTGATGGTTTCACTTTCAAAACGTAACGCTTTTGATCACATAAGATTGGAACTAACCCTTATGTAAATAGGTACATGTAGGTGGAGGTGTGCTTCCGTGGTTTAAGCATAGATTAAGCCGCCCCCTCTGTTTTGTGGCTTTGATCGTATACGATTTTGTGCTGTGGTGGCCCGGTGGTAAGGCCCTGACTTACGTGTCGTAGGTTGGGAGTTCGAACCCAGACAGGCAGGCACATTACTTTCTGTATTTTATTTCATCACTACTGCACACTGCTCTCAAAACGGTGAAGGAAAACATTGTGAGGAAACCGGCATATCCTTGAACCAAAAATTCAAAGACAAGTGACTTCTACCAACCCGCACTGATACCCGAACTCGTGAGTCGGAGCCGTTACCATTAGGCCACAAATGTTCCCTAGATTTAAATGTTCAACTGTATATCTAACGTCAGTTCCCATCCATAAAACCCATGTGTAAATCTAAACGACTGTTGAACACAGTTTTGTGGTGATTTGATTACATAAGATGAGGCAGCAATCTAACCCTTATTTAAAAGACTACATTTATGTATATTAACATACATACATAATATAAGGTATAGTGTTTCCGTATGGTTATGGTCTGTGTTGTAGATTAGGCAACACCCTTTCTTGACGCAATTTAGGAAAAGGCCATTAAAAGATTGTATCGGTTATGTGACTACCATTAGATGAACAGTACTGAGTTTCACTGGAGTTTTCGTAAAGGTTTAGTATGCAACTTCATAATTCCTTGACTTCCTCGTTGGTCTAATGGTCCCAAGCGCAACATGAGGTCATGGATTCGATTCCCATGGGGCCCGCTAGGCATGGCGGGCTAATACTAGTCGGGGGTGCGGCGAATGTACAAGTATCTCCCGGGCCCCCGACTCATGGTACTAGAAGGAACAGTGGGGTTTTAATCGGTAGCAATCCGAAATAACCCTCCATTCTTCCCAGACAGAGGGTATCCATGAGGATATCCCCACGGAACAAAAAACATCGGTCAAAGTGTTATTGGGCTTTCAGGATTTTATCAGTAGCAGCCCGTAGTCTGGATTTGTGGCCAGTAGATGGCAATAGGCTTGCCCCTATTACATGGGACTTAATAATATTTTAGCAATCTACATGCAGGCACAAGTTTTAACTAAACAATAATTGTAAAAACTGAATCGAAGTTTAGTTTAACGGTGCTCTCATGTATTGCTTGCAAAATTACTAAAATAAATATATGAGACTCAAGCAAGGTATACCTAAAGATGATCCTGCATATTTTACAATCCTAGAACAAGAAAATTGCTTCTGAAAATAGAGGTTGTTAGTCTCAGAGAGAAGATGAAATGAATTTAATTTACTTTGTCGCAATAAAATACTTAAGATTTTTCTAAGAACTATTTACTTTAGCTAACCTATTAACTTTTGTATATCTGTGCTTAAAACCTTCAAGTCTATCCTATTTACCACATTTATTTCATTTCACGTTTCTTTCAAACGAAATAAGTCTATACAACTACATTTTAGCGTTTTTTTTTGCCTGAAAAGTATTCCACATTTAAATAATCATATACGTGAATCCCGAGTTCCCGAAATTGCCCGATTACAGCCGAAACATTTTGCCAAACGGCAGGCTTAAATATAGAGTTCCTAAATCTGAAGAAAATGTCTGAAAATGGGACATTCTAACATTATCTTAAGTGCTGAGCTCTAAAATGATTATGGCGTATTTTTTTACAATTTATATAAACGTACCTAACTTAGCTTGGGTTGGGTAACCACAATAACACTTATTATATGCCCTTTTCCACTTTCACTAAGGGACATCTTAATATAATTGCACTGATGGATTTTCAGCTCTCCCTCAGCCGAACGTTTTCTTTGGTCCAAAATTCAGTCACGCGAATACCGTTCGCTGACGCAGCTTAGGTTCTCAAATGTGCAAGGTGCAATATGGGAGGTGAGCCATTGTCCTCGGAGACGTCACATACACACCGTAAGGTCTGAGCCGTCCATGTACCCCCACTTGTGGAGGTTGTCCTTGCTGTGGCCTACTTAGATACGAAGTCTATTGAAGATTTGCCAAGTAGGCCACGGTAACTTGTGCGGGAGCCCAGATAGGAGGCTCTCTGCAGATGGTCCAATAAAGAAATCAGGAGGTTTAAGCAGTTCTTGCCAAAAATCACATCTTTCTTTGAAGAGTTAGGGTTGAATAGTATTTTATTAGACTGCACACCAACACCCAGTCCCTATTAATGTATGTCTATGTAACCTTCAATAATCTATTATTCCAACCCCTACCGTGCTCTGTTTAATCACTTGTTGAGTCAATTGTCCGACACCGAATGACATTTGAATATATTCACCGCTTCCTGGCCCCTTTTCACACGTCCCAATTTGGTCATATTACCTTAACATACCCCTTTCCACAATATGATTCAGCGAATTAGTGATAATGAAAAGAACGGACAATGAAATATTAAGGTAATTTATTAAATGGGCCAGAAAAAACAGTCGTATTTCATTTTGAGTTATTGTTATATGAAAAAAGGTTTGTTAGTGTAGTGGCTATTTAGCTGTTAATGGACTTTTTCTTAATTATTTATTGCACAGACATATGTTGGGGGAAATTATGGGTCTGCATTAAGTATTGCACAAAATAAAACTTGACAGTTTATTTTCTCTTCTAAAATTCGCAATTTGACATGCCTATATTTAAAAATAGGCACTGTGCCGTGTGCGTATTAATTTGGTGGGCTCGTAGATGATAACCGCCACACGGTTCGATGGAATGTTAAGCAACGGTTGGCGCGGTCGGTGGATGGGTGACCATCCATTACACATCGAAACCCCTCCATGCCTCGGACAGCACGTTAAGCCGTTGATCGCAGGCTGTCATTCGCAGATCTTTGACAGTCGTTACGAGATGTCAGGAGTCCAAAAGTCTGACACCCAGTCTCACCAAGGGGTATCGTGTTACTAGGGACTGGGTTTTGGAGGTTAGATAGGCAGTCACTCCATATAGAATACTGGTATTCAGCTGCATCCGGTTAGACTGAAAGCCGATCAACAAAATTGGGAAAAGTAAGTAAGTTAAAAAAAAAATACGAAATGGTTCAGTAACAACGCGTGCGATTAAATTAACGTAAGGTCGCCAACACACAAGTGGGGTCGCGGGTCGCGGTCGTACGATGTCGGGCGAGACCTAGTGTCAGCAAAAGAAAGAATTGCAGAAGGTTTGTGCTGTTCTTATTTTACTTTCGAGTACGTGGATGGTTTTTTGTATCCAATAGAGGTACAGATAATTTCTGGTCTTCTATAGCAGGAGATTTTGACCTCAGATAATTTCTAGTCAACTGAAACATGATTTTGAGTATCGGTACATAGTTGGTATAACCTGCCTTGTCAGGTCCAATCGTAAATACCAACAAATTTTCTAAAATTTACACGATAATAATGTTAAGGGATTATTTGCGCACTACCTATAGCAGTTAACTACAATCTACTAGATGCTAGAATAACCTTGGCTTGACCTTCTGCCTATATTATTTTATTGGAACTGATTTGTTCAAACAGCTCCATCTCTGACCTTAGCAAATTAATGTTATGTGCGGCTCTGGCGAGTGGCGAATATTATACGTAGGTACCTATTCGTAATTTTATCCCTGACGTAGTCTTAAGCGAAGTGTGGGAGACGCAACATGTGGTTGAAATGAGGGTAGCAGTGCTATTGAGGTTATTTTTATGCTGATATGGAAATGAGCAAAAATCTGCTGCCAAGAAATTTTAATTGCGAATGAAATTATACAAGACCTGTTTACGTAACATATGTAATGTTGCCACTTTTCACCACTTTTCCGCTCATTGGAATCCAGTTCATATTTCCGTGGTTCCACAACGTATATGTCAATTAGAGGCGGCACAATTAAGTAACTATTCACTACTCTTCCGTTAAAACAGGTCCAAACATTCTCCCGATTAACATTTTCTCAGTACGGAGTAAGGAAAATCCGATACAAAAGGGAAATGTAACCACAGGTATCTTATATCATTAGCAATCTTGCTCACTTATGTCACATTGTGTCCCATTATCGGGAGCCATGGAAAACGTTCTAGAATTCAAGATGGCGCCCACGACATGTGACAGATTGGCGCAAAAAACATCGTACGATCAAAAGATGGCCGCCTTCTTTATTTTATTTATGGGATTCGATATCACCCATTTCTCGTACAGGTAGATATGAAAGTAACAGATTTCCGTAAATCATAGGAATTTCGGAAGTTGATTTAACAGGGTTTGCAAATGGTGCAAATAATGTAGAGGATCCATATCCCGGGCTTTTGTGAAAGTAATATAGTGTTCCTGATAAGGGTTTCCATATATTATTTTTGTTGGACTTTAGATAGTTATTATCATACGCGATCTACGGGACCCATTTGAGTTATAAATACAAATAAATAATATCAAACTGAAACTGTCCAAGCTTTTTTTTTCATACAGCGAAGGAATCGAATTACTAACAAATCCTAAATTATTATAAATGTTGTTTATTATTGGCTATCCCTTTTTGTGTACAGACATCAGCTACCCGAAACTCTTTCCGAATCAATTTTGAAACTTATGCTTTAACGATAAAGTTGAAAATCGATTAAAGAAATTTGACAGATTGTAGTAGCTTTATGTGCTGGCGTCTGTACATAGTATATATTCTACTGTTAGATTGTATTTAAGATGTTAAACTAATTAATAAATAAAGTAAAAATCTGAAAAATATATTTTGGTAAATTGTATTGTTTATGTACGTATAAGAAACGTGACACTAAACTTAATAATTAGAATACAACTTTACGAGAAAATCCTTGTGAGTTTCGCTACAGTCACACCTTTTTACAGGTAACAGTAATTGTGGAGTCTCGAAAGAAAACACAAAGCGTCTTTTAGATGCTAAGAAAGGTGTTTCCGTGTAAGAGGATAATCCAACTTAAGTTGCGTACAAAATGGAGAAATAGACCCTTTGACACGTACCTAAGTTTCAAGGGTCATTAATTAATTGGAGTTGCAAACTTAAGGAAACAAGGGAAGGGTGCTAGAAACTTTAAATGTTCTTCAGTTTTGTAGTAGTTAGGACGATGTATTCGGGGAGACTATCACACACGACCGTGTTCTTTCGGCAAGTGTTTAACAATACCATTGAACTTCAAGAAACAAAGGTTTTTTGGTATCGTTGCTGTTATTCATCTATCTATACATATTAAAATCGGTGATGTTGTCTGTATGTGTGACTGCGTTGATCTTTTAAACTACGTAACGAATTATTTGGGAATTTGTTTCGTAACTCGCATTAATATTAAACCTAAAAAAATCGCGATGCTTTTTCAAGTCGCAAAAACCGCGCGAAGCAAAGACGGGTCGCTACATAAATAAAATTTCCATTAGAAGAAAACAAAAGAGGTTTTCACACTCACAAAAGACTAAAGTGCCTGTTACAATACAATCAATTCTATTCAATAACATGCGTACCCGTATTTGAAAATCGTTCGAAACAAAAGCCTATATACATTTTAAAACCGAACAAAATAAAAAAACACGATCTATTATTGGAAACATACATGAAAGAATAACAACGCATCAAGTTACACATGAACAGTGGAAAGCAATCAACCATTCACTGAGCTAATAAAGAGAGGGTATGTAATATAACAGGAAGAAACCCATTGATTAGAACGTTATGTGTGGGGTTGATCTTGGAGCACAGAAATAACGAAAAATTGTCATAGGTACGACAATTGTATTCCCAATATGCTCAAATTGTACATATTACAATATGTTGCTGTGAACGAGCTTTATCATTGATTGGAGTTAGCTGTCAATGTTTAATTTTAGTCTGTTATACATATTAGCGTTCTTATCACGATCATCTTTACCATCGACAGCATTTTTGTTTTACTTCAGGGCAAATGGCGCCTCCCTTTTACGCCACTTTTCCATGTTTTATGCACTGGTCTGTAGTTTTCTTATGGCTCAACTTGCAGAATGTTGACAATTAATACAACAAATTCGTTGTACAATTTTCCTTCTAACCTTGAAAACTACGAGTACGACATATCGCCCATCGCCTCTGTTTCTATAATCAGACCGCACCGTTGGACTATACAGGGTTGAAATGTACAGGGTGGTCGGCAAAGTCTGTTATTATGGCACTGTGGCATCGTTTGTCATTCGATCGGTCGGCTCTCGTATTGCGAGCTTACTAATTACAGCTGTCGGGTAATGTATGGGTTTACACGTATACAAAAACGGATAACGGTTATTATCTAGTTCTTTGTGACGTATTAATGAGTGTTTTTAGGGTTCCGTAGCCAAATGGCAAAAAACGGAACCCTTATGGATTCGTCATGTCTGTCTGTCTGTCTGTCTGTCTGTCCGTCCGTCCGTATGTCACAGCCACTTTTTTCCGAAACTATAAGAACTATGCTGTTGAAACTTGGTAAGTAGATGTATTCTGTGAACCGCAGTAAGATTTTCACACAAAAATAGAAAAAAAAAACAATAAATTTTGGGGTTCCCCATACTTACAACTGAAACTCCAAAAATTTTTTTTCATCAAACCTGTACGTGTGGGGTATCTATGGATAGGTCTTCAAAAATGATATTGAGGTTTCTAATATCATTTTTTTCTGAACTGAATAGTTTGCGCGAGAGACACTTCCAAAGTGGTAAAATGTGTGTCCCCCCCCCCCTCTAACTTCTAAAATAAGAGAATGATAAAATTAAAAAAATATATATATAGGTAATGTACATTACCATGTAAACTTCCACCGAAAATTGGTTTGAACGAGATCTAGTAAGTAGTTTTTTTTTAATACGTCATAAATCGAAAACCGCAATTTACCTTTCACAAAGTTACAACGAACTACAAGAACTTTTATATTATGTTACTTGCTGCTACGGAACCCTTCATGGGCGAGTCCGACTCGCACTTGGCCGGTTTTTTTTTTCTTTTGTTTTCAATGAACCCTTGATTTTAATTCATTAATATAAAAAGCTGCTAAAGAAAACAAACCGACCAAGCCACGCCGCCGTCTGTGTAGGTGAAGACGTACGCAGCATTTTTTGTTTGTGATCAAAGGACAAGGTATTTAAATTGTTACGAAAACACTCTCTTCGTTACCTTAACACGGCGAGTAAAAAAAACACAGAAAAAAAACCGTTAAAAAAAAAACAAGATTTATATACGCAAGGTTTTTACGCTTGTCTGATCAAAGAACAAAGCTGAAAACAAACAATTTTATCAACACCTCACGGTCTACTTATTCTTTTATTTGAATATCAATAGCATTTTGTATGGTAAAAGAAGAAAAAAAGAAGGAAAATTCTCAAGCAGATAATATTTTTATGCGAATTATTCCGAACTGATGAGGTCAGCGCGTATTATTCTAATTCGTCTCATTTACACTTTTTTTATAAAAAAAAAGTTCTGAAGCTTCTTGAAGTGTAAGAAAAACACGAAAACTCACTGAATAAAATTATGCGAATGGGACAAATTGATCTTTCAGGAGCTTGTCGACGATACTTTTGTAAAATTCATGAGCTGTATTTGAATCTACGGCTAATATTTAAAATTTCTTTTGCTAAACAATAAACACCCTTAAGTAGGTACCTTGTTTGAATATTAAAATCAGAAAATAGCTATTAAAAGAATTAGACATTTTTACAAACAAATGTCGACGGATAATCAATGCTGATGAGATGCTTCTAAAAACGACTGTCTTTTATTTATGTATGAAGCATCCTTCATGACGTCACTGTTATTTATATATGGAAAGATGCATACATAACATCATGCCTGTAATCTCTACAGGATTAGGCAGAGGTGAGCCTGTAGTCCACCCACATTTTGCATTTCATATTACATTGTATAATGTTAAAATGTTCATTTTGACTCAAATGTCAACAAATTCCATATGACATAGATATTATGTACACATGACACAAAAAAAGGTTTCCCGAGCAATCGGCCTGAAAAACGAAACGCAAAAAAAAGGTCGTAGTACGAAAAAGTAGTTTAAATTGGACCGTTAAAAACTGCAGCAGAACTTCGGAAGTTCAATTAACTAGTGTCCACTACGTGATATCGCTGTTCAGGAGTGAGAGGAACCAATTTTAACATCTTTTTTAGGGTTCCGTACCCAAAGAGTAAAAACGTAACCCTATTACTAAGACTCCACTGTCTGTCTGTCCGTCTGTCTGTCACCAGGTTGTATCTCGTAAACCGTGATAGCTAGACAGTAGAAATTTTCACAGATTACGTATTTCTGTTGCCGCTATAACAACAAAAAACAGAATAAAATAAATATTTAAGGGGCCTCCCATACAACAAACGTGATTTTTTTGCCGTTATTTGCTCGATATTAATAACGGCAACAGGTAGACGCTTGAAATATTTACAGAATAGGTACTTAGTTGTATACTCGCTTTAAAAATAAATAATTAAAATAAAATAAATTAAGGGGGGCTCCTATACAACAAACGTGATTTTTTTTATATATGTAGTGTTAAATATTGTACGGCTGTACGGAACCCTTCGTGTGTTAATTTTTAATAATAGTGCGGGAAATACTCTTATTCGATTATAAACCCACTGTTCACTTTATCCATTTCACACTAACATGAGCAAATAAACTTTTGCTATGTTGAAAGAATAGTCTGCAATTTCATCGCTTTTTATTTAGAAACAGCTGAAGTGCAAATAATAAATATAAGTTATCGTTGTATCATTATTATTAAGTATCTCCTTTATTTATTTTCATACTTACTAAATACGTTTTTAAATATTTTTATAAAAAAAAAACATTAAAAGAAACATTTATAAAAGCGGTGGTTCTACCCCGGAACATAAAGGGCTAAGGAAGGAACACGGATGGGTTTTAGTCAGTAAGAGTCTGACACTCCCTTCGCTCCACCCAGAGCGGGAGGGTCATTTGATGATTTCCCATCGATAAAAAAAAAAAAGGTCTCCAGAGACAGGAACCTCTTCACGATGCCAGCCGTATTGAGGAGTACTGTCTTCTGAATCAGGCCCTTGTATATAATATATATGATATGTGTTTGAATATGTTATATTATTTTAACTTACAATTTCGTACTTACTGTAATACTTTCAGGGGAGCAAACGTGTCTAAGTATTTCAAATAATCTTACCTGTAACAAAAAATAAACACAATAAGTAAAATACGAAGTTCTTAGCTAAATAAATAAAAGTATTGACAAAAAGAAATCGGACAGAAGGGCCATCAATCAAAATTCGTATTATTAAAACACTAGCAGCGCCCCGCGGTTTCATCCGCATAAGTGTCGATCCCACGGGAATATCGCGAAAACAATATTCTGTGAGTTATTTTGATGTATAAGCTATATTATTGTACAGTTTCATCAATATCCCTTCAGTAGTTTTTGCGTGAAAGAGTAACAAACATCTATCCATCCATCCTCACAAACTTTCGCGTTCATAATATTAGTAGGATTAGTAGGATAGGAAGTAGGATATAGTAGGAAGTAGGTAGTAGTAAGTAGGATAGTAGGAAGTGAGAAGTAGGCTAAGATAGTAGGATTGAGATAGAAGGATCGATATCCTTTTACTTTTCTAATTAGCACAACGTAACATCACGCATGAATGTATTTTCCGAACGTTGCCATCAATCGGGCACAAATAATCCAGACCCGGGGGCTGTTATTAAGAAATTCTAGATGCAATATCAATTCTAATTAGCAATATCTCTCGTCTGTATTTCTTTGTATCCATTATGCCAAGGTAATAGGAACTCTCTCTCGTTTGCAGAAGACTAATTCATTTAGTCCAATCGCCTGTCTCTAGCACTCATCAGCTTCGCTTTTGTTGGTCTTACTGTACTAACAGCCAATTAATTGATACTCGCTTTGTTTGTCAGTGGTTTATTGAATTGGAAAGCTCTTGCTTAATGGACCTTCTCTTGATTTCAATCACGCCTGATGGAAGGCGATGGATGAAGTCTGTGATGGAACGAGCGTGCCCAGAAGATGCCTGTTCACTCTTGCTTTGAAGGCAGACCGGTGAAATGACGAAGGGAACATTTCTGTTAAGACTTGTAGCTTGATATTGTTGGATTATCCCCCCCGCGCCCTCGGTTTCACCCGCGTAAATTTCGATCCCGTGGGAATATCGAGATAAAAAGTAGCCTATATGTTAATCCAGGATGTCAGCTACCTCCATACAAAATATTATCAAAATCGGTCCAGCCGTTTGAGCCTGAAGAAGTAAAAAACATATAAACACACACACACACACCCCCACACACACACACACCCCCACACACACACACACCCCCACACACACACACACCCCCACACACACACACACCCCCACACATACACACACTCACAAACTTTCGCCTTTATAATATTAGTGTGATAGTTTGTAGTGTAATATAGTGTGATTAGTGTGATTCACACCTGGTAAAAATATTAGCTAACTAGCTGCGCCCCGCGGTTTCACCCGCATAAGTCTCGATCCCGTGGGAATATCGGGATAAAACGTATCCTATGTCCTTTCCCGGGACTCAAACTATCTCTATACTATATCTAAATCGGTTCAGCGGTATGAGCGTGAAGAATTAACAAACATATAAACACACACACACACACACACACTCACAAACTTTCGCCTTTATAATATTAGTGTGATAAGTAAGCCTGATTGGTAGCGAAGAGTCTACCAAGGGTGCGCTAATATATGTACTTGTATAGCTATACACCACTGATAATTTTATTTCCCAAACAAATTATATCACATGCAAATTCGAATCGATATACGCATATCAAGTTATGCCTTCACCTCTTCACATACGCGCTTCGAAAACCCAAAGAAAGCTTAAAAAAGGATTCGGAAAATGTGAATTTTCTATACATTCTATCGGACAAGTAAGACATAAACAAGAGTGTTTCCTGCCTACACTTTGAGCCTGAAAAACCAACCCATTCTACGTCAGTCACGTCGAATCAGTTTTCACAACCCTAACGAATTTATACGAAAATATCGTAATTCATAATCCGGTTTAAGCTACATTATTGGCCGTTAATCTAAATTACCGATAAGTGACGATGAAGAAACTAGAGGAAATTGAGGAGATTGTTGATAAGAAGACCTTGAGCCCGCTGTTCTTAGAGCGAAACGTAACTATACAAGTTTATGTAAACAAAAATCATACACAGGCTGATAAGGATCCATCGTTCAGACTACACCGGTAACGGTTTAATCGGATGAGTGCTCTGCGAAGGAAATTGAGCAATTCAGTCAGCACATCTCGAGGGATTTGACTGTGATTAAATTCGAACCAACATTTTTTATCACAATGTAATCACGTCCATCTACTCCAAAATTAACTAGATTCAATTGTGTAAAGCTTATTTCTTTACGAAATTCCGGAATTCGAAATTCTCCCGGACGAAATTCAAAGGCGTAATCAGTTTCTACAATAATGCAAAACCGGGAGAGGACCCTTTCTAATATTTTATCGAGTATCCAAAGGAAATCGCCTCAGGGAATCATTTGCGAACATTTTTATACCGAAATTGGTAAAATGTATCTAAAAAACTATCCTGAGGATTTTCTCTTTACAGGTTGGAGGTATAATCAAATTTTAATCTTGTGGTGGAAGGGTAGTTAAGATGGTATCGGTAATTTTAACGAACTCATTACAGCACAAGTGTTTGCATAAAAATACATTTTGGAGCATAAAAATATACGGTCTCGGTTATTTTGCTGGCTTAAGCTCGGATTAATTTGTCGAAGATAAAATTAACTCTAGGTTTTAGGCCCGAGCTTTGATGCTAAAGCATTTATATTTTTTTTACTTTTAAGCTTATGGCAGTAAAGCATTAATTGGTAGCCAGGTTTATTCCAAGGACTGTGCAAAGAACTTTTCTCTTGATTTACCCAACTCTAAGAACCCCCAAAAATGCAGTCTGTTTTTTTTTCATGCACAACTTAATATCAATTTTCACTTACTTTTCTAAAATGAGAATTATTATTAAATATAGTTTTATCGCATGCCTTCACAATTCTGGTGCGAATAATAAATCACGTCTTTGCATAGAAATTGAGTTAATGCTCACTGGCGATGGCTTAATGGGTTCTTCCATTCATAAACTACAATAGAACTGCTCATAACTCATGGTAAATAACTATTTTCATGCTATACAAAAATATTTTATTGAACTGCTAACTTTTTATACTATACAAATTGTTTTTCGCAATGTTGTATGTTGCCTTGTTATTTTTAAGTAGATACCGTAACCCGTAACTTTTTATCTAGAAAAATGATTTTACGAAATTTTGCAACAGCAATAATAATAAAATTGCAGTATGTGCAAATGGACTACCTAACAAAAAAACTCTCGGTTGCTATCCCTACCTCTATCCTACCAAGTTTCTCTTAGGATGTCTGGGATATCATATGCTGGAGACCAGAAGGGCATGTAACCAGGTAGGCGTTATGCTCAAAATATGCAAGGGTATGACGGATGCTTCTGACATCCATAATGAGCTGATTCGACTTTATATACCGAACAATTATCTCTGTGGCATAAAACATCGACTGCTAGCCGTGCCTTCGTGTCGGACTGTGGCCCGTGCTGCGTCCCCCGTTCCTCGCGTATTGACCGCACTAAATAAGCTCGTGGAGGCCAACCCGGACTGCGATCTTTTCGATAATAAATTCGCCAATTTAATGGTTATGTGCCTCAATTATTGTGAAAATAATAGAATTTAATTGTTGTTATTAGTTTGTTTTATGTTAGTACTTATTAATACCTTGATTTATGTAATTGGCTTCATAAGCCGTGTAAATCAAATAAATAAATAATAACAGAAACGTACCAACGTTGACGATCTCATACAGTGAACTTTCGCTAAGTTTAACATTCTCTGCAACCACGGGTACGGAGGCAGTATGAACAACTTCATACAATTTAAATACATACGCCGTGCTTAAAATCCGTACCTGACGTGTATCTGTTGAAACGTCGACACACAGAGGGTCGTTAATCTGAACGGCAGTGCACGCCGAATGTGAAGGGACAATTCCTGAAAGTCTACACTACCCAAAACCAACCGTATTTTGGTGTACGACGGTGCAATTTTAGTTGGTGTAAATTTTTGTGTATAGTGATGAGGGCTAGAGTAGTAAAATGACTTTCGTGTTACGTTTGCTCGAATAAAATTAAATGGTGTTACTTTTTTGGTCACGTCACATTGAATTGTTTTGTTTGTATATTTTCATTCTGTTTCGAATGAAACTAAAAGAGAATTATTAGTTGCAAGTTCATATAAAATGAAAGTGATGAATGGCTGCAGTATATGGAGGAAATAGCGATCATTCATTCAACGAGTCGTATCCAAATTGATGCATCGTTCTTTGTGTTCAATGCAGAATAGTTAGTTGGTTTGGTTAGGATATTATATTTTTATGTTTATACTTTGTTAGTGTTAGTAGTTTACCAGTCAGTGTATACATTTGTATCCTAGGAAATAAAGGTATACAGAATATAACGTAGGTAAATAAGCATGGGAAATATTTAACTGATCCTCTAAAAATTTTGAGCTTCTAATGGTGTTCACTTTTTTTTTAATGAACCTCTATAAAATTTTTGAACTTCTATTGTTGCCCACTGTTTTAATAGACAAGCCTCTTTTTTAATTTCTCTTTTCTTTTCCTTTTTTCGCTGTTGGTCGCAGTAACTAAGCTAGGATACCCCGAACAAACGGGTTCAGTTAGATTAGAACTGTGACCGGCCACGCGCGAGGCTCGATTAAATGCATGCCAATAAGAGTTAATATTTCACCAGCCGAAAATCTAATAAGCTCCATGATATGTCATGGGGATTATAAGAATTTAGAGGGATGTATTGATAATTTTAACATGATTATAATTCTGTAAATACTCGGATATCTATGGTAAATACATACTTGTTACGGTCGCGAATCATATTTTGTTAGACATACAACCTGATACTCACTGCAAATTGCAAAAAAAAACGTAAGAAAATTTTAAATTCGCGGGCTACCCGGGCATTTCCCTTAAGAAACCCGTTTTATCTGTTTACTTTGAGTTTAAATACAATGCCACCGCTAATAACCCTGTAACACGTCACTTTATTCTTCCACCGCGTTTAAATTTTCATCTTCAGTATAAAAAATTCACATAAAAACGCTTGACAGGGCAAGGGCTTCACAAGATGACATTGAGATCTTTCAAGGACGTCACCATGTAAATCCCGCTGAAAACTGAAGGACCATGAGCTAAGCTCACGAATAATATTACATTTAAATAACATTAAGATGAGGTAAGATAATATTGTCATATTGTGTGTAAGTGGTAGTGTCATTATTTTGTAAGTTAAAGTACACTTTGCATAATACTTAATGTTATACCACACCCCGGACACTCCATACAACGCTCGCAAAATAATTACCTACTACTACTACATTAAAAAATGACGTTTGTATACGTATGAATGTGTGCGTGAGGTACTTGTGTTTGCGAGCGCTCTTTGTTAAAGAACTGCGACGGTAACCTCGAAGTGCGGGGTGAGGTGCGGTAACTGATGTTAGTGCGGGGAAGGGAGTGGCCTTTCTGTACGTAGTACTTTAAGTATTCTGTGGTTATACATAGGCTGCTGGGACACAGGCCCTCTCACAAAGAGGAGGCCTGTGTCCCAGCAGTGGGAACATTGTAGGCTGATTATGAAGTTAGTCTACATAACAGACTAGGTACTGTTGAGGTTTTAGCCTCCTTAGCTTTACCATACAACCTTCTGGAGTATTTTTAAGGTGATGGCATGTATATTGAGAGCGCTATTTCATATTTAGAAGGATAGAAAAGAATAGAGAGTCAGCTTAGAGAACCGACAGAACGCGTCAAGATGTAAAATGTGTAGCATTGTTTTTAGGAGTTATTCTGGTGTGAAACCCTGAGCCCCCCTCCACCCCCCTCCTCGATTCCCTGCTAGTTCGTCTTCTGTTTTAAACTTTGTCTTATCCCCTTTATGCTAGGTTACTCTTTTTGACAGGTACCTAAGTACAGTCAAGACAATATAAAAGTTGGGATAATTAATGTATTATTACGAATACGCCTTTCACTTAATAATCTCGGTAAGTACATAAGGGCGTGGAGCCCCCACTCATGTGGGCATACTATAGCTATGCCAGCAACCTTACCACAAATAAACATGCGATGTTCGCACAAAAGTTGGTATAACTTAATCCTTAACTTACACGGGATGTTACCTATTCTTCCCTTATTAAGCCAAACAAAACTTAAGAAGATGTTTTATCGAACTCGTGAAAGTTCCGCTTTCATCCGCTTCACAATATCTAACCAAGAGCTAATTAAAGATATCCTTAACCAGTTGAATGCCGTAATTACAGACACAATTAATCTCTATCTCGCGTGGATCCACGTTTAAGCATACGAAGGATTAAACCTGCGGAGTAGTTACGTAGCACACTATCAGTAGCATTGGCTTTCATTTTGACAGATCAACAATATTCATTACGTTTTTTAAGTTGTTGAGCAGACAAATTTTTCGAACATATGAAGCAATAGATTAGCAAAATGATCGAGATTAGCAGTTTGTTACGCAATTAGGATGTGGCTGATTTTTGATAATAAAATGTTCGCTTACGACGGCACTATGAATATTCATCTAACGAACTTATAACGTGACTATGCATACTGAATAATTAAATAAATACTCCACTCATTTTATGAAATTTTAATTGTAATTAATAAATTTTAATTTATTTCCTACTAGTTATTAAAATACTTTAAGTATCTTGTTGTAATAAAATTAATCTAATAAACTTTACAACGATGGTTAATATTGCTGGTGGAGTGATAATTTTTTCTAAAAGCTCACTGTATGGTGTAGAATATCCTGTTCAATATTTACGTAACCTACGTTTAAGTTTGATCATTATTTCCTAATCGAATAAAACCACGATCAAGTTATGTAATCAGTTATTCTGATTAAATTAATGACATTATTATTTAATTAATTCGTAAAAGTTTGCAAGATTTCTGAAACATCTAATATACTTAAATAAATACTAAACTCGTAAAAAATTATAATTTCATAATAAATTTCGGAATAAATTAGAAATAACAAACTTAAAGCTAATTTAATCTAAACCCTCAAACACCGCTGGATTATTGGAACACCGAAAGCGTACGCCATTAATTAATTGAGAGGTTTAAATTTCTTACCAATTTCCTTGTAATTTCTAAGAAGCCAGCTAATTCTGATGTTGAGTAAGATGCTAAGATTAATACAAACTTGATTATTAAATTTTAATAGCGAACGAGTCTACTGAATGATTAAACTATCGTAGTTTCAAACAATTATTAACTTGAATTCTGGATTACCTAAACTACATAAAAATACGGTGATAAAACTGGGTATTTCTGACTAGTCCAAACGATTTCTAAAACAAAGTATAGTTCCAAAGAACTAAGAGAATTCGGAACTAAAACTAAGGCAAGATACGATGTCGAAGTTAATACAACTGTACTACACTGATTTTGAAAGGTTGCCCGACGTGTCATGGATTGACTGGTATAACGCTCTTCCCCTCAGGCTTTATAGTCGTGCGTGGAATAATAAGTAGCTAAAATTTTATGTTTTTCTTTTACTCTGAGATCAGGAAGTGTAGATGTAGAAACTATATAGATATACAGGGTGAAATTGAACACATGCGACAAATCGAAATGGGAGATTGTACTCATCATTATGAACAACTTTTACTATGGGACCAAACCTGAAATCGCGAAAAAAAAATCAGCTGTTCCCTACATTTATGTTCGCATAACTCATCAAAATGTAGGGAACAACTGATTTTTTTTTCGCGATTTCAGGTTTGGTCCCATAGTAAAAGTTGTTCATAATGATGAGTACAATCTCCCATTTCGATTTGTCGCATGAGTTCAATTTCATCCTGTAGAGATACTTTTTTTTATGGATGGGAATTCATCAGATAACCCCTCCCGCTCTGGATGGAGCGGAAGGGAGTGTCAGACTCTTACTGACTAAAACCCATCCGTGTTCCTTCCTTAGCCCTTTATGTTCCGGGGTAGCGGTAACCCTTTCGGACAATCCCGCACCCCCGGCAGGCTTCGGCCCTGGCCATATAGAGATACTGCAGCATCAATTACAGGTCGTCGATGCCCGAAAGTTTGACAACCAGTCTTACCAAAGGGTATCGTGTTACCCAGTAACTGGGTTGTGGTGGGCAGGTAGGCAATCGCTCCATGTAAAATACTGGTATTCAGCTGCATTCAGTTAGACTGGAAGCCGACCCCAACATAGTTGAGAAAAGGCAGATTGGTTGATACTGCAGCATCCTCTGTAGAGATATTCAACAAATTATTACCAACATTTTGTCGCGGACAAATAATTCGGCCATTTTAACATGAAACACTGTGTCAAAGAGCCTTAAATTAAATGTAATAAATTAGCTTGTTAGCCCAAGAGATATATTTTGACAAAAAGTTCTATGATAAACAAAACTTTAAATGGTAACGGGGTTCAACGCGGAAGTAGAGGGTTGAAATTACGAGTCAGAAAGTGCGTACGGAGCCCCCCTTCCACCTTTTCAGTTTCCGCATTGCGTCTCGTTTTAACATAATGTTAGCTATCTGTAATGAGCGTTCTAGTAGTTAATTGTACAAGTAAAGATACGTCTTCTTAGAAAACGATCTTTGAATACGCTTTTAGTTTTATTTGATTTTAAGCACTGAATAAATTATGGTCGGAAAAAATAGGTTTACTTACTCGCCTAGATGTCTATAATATTGTAGATACAAGTACATCAAAGAGGCTTTCTGTAAATATTAGATACGTTAATATTTTTATTGGTGATCTTTACTGGCGTCTGCCAAGAGGGGTGTCCCTCTGCAACTTTGTTCAAATGTTTAACTTGTATTAACCTTTTAAGGAGACTGTCTTTTGTAAGTTTGACGATCGAAAAGTGCCGATTCTCAGCCTAATTTGAATACTTACATGACTTTTGAATTGATTTGAATGTTTTGACATGTCGTTTTTGCACCCGTACTAAGCAGGAGCAGGTCACTAGTATCCATACTAATAATAATATTACAAATACGAACGTAACCCTGTGTCTGTCTATTACGTTTTTACGCCTACACGGCTGAACGGATGGCCGAAGATAGGCCATGACTTGGTTTAGGACATAGGATACTTTTTATCCCGGTAGTACGGACAGCGTCAGAGAAAAGGAACCCCCTTTGGTAAGTAACCAAAGGGGGTTCCTTTTCTCTGACGCTGTCTGTACATTCCCGACCTCCACGCGGCCATAATTATGCATTGATCGATTAAACACGTACGAAGTATTATGAACTTCACTAGTTCAACGTATCGCCAAGGACAATCGATTCCTGTGAAGGCCATTATCGCAATTTATAGCTTTTGCCAACGCACCATGGGGAGTTTCTTTTGTATGTTACATCCTGAAACACCCCCATGGGTTTAAGCTATCAAGGTTGTTGAGAAAATACCCCGTCCTTGTCTGGTTTTTTTTCGTCAGATCATTCTGTGCTACGACTATTGGTAGTTTTTGAAGACACATAACATCAGATACAGATCACATAACAGATTACATAACATCACGTTGATATTCCGCGAAAGGGTAGGCAAAGGTGAACCTCCACATTTCGCCAGTTGCCAACTTATTTTTTTTACAAAAAATTTCGGAACCAAGAGCTTTTTCCAAACCATTTTTCCCTCTCATGTCACTCTTTTCACCCGAAGAAAATCACCTGTATAATGATTAAACGTCCCACTAAACAGTGCGGGTATTTTTCAATGAACCCTGTAACCGAAACATTTGTGGCAAATAGTACAGTCAGCATCAAAAGTCGATTAACACTATCATTTTTACATGTTATTAAATTGACAACAACTTTTTTCAATAAACTGATTTTTAGCTTTTCACATAATAGACAAGAGTATATATTCTAAAAAAAATTCTTCTGCTGCAATTTTGAACAAATATTTTGCTCAATAACTAAGATTAAAAAACTGAAATGTTAATCAACTTTTGATGCTGACCGTACATACCTCATGTTTAAATTATTCACACAGGTATATGTAGGTACTCGTTCATGTTATTGTGCAATGTGTTCTTTCCGCATGTATTTGCCCTCGGAATTCGGAAGTTAATTGAGAATTCATTAAATTAACGAACTTGGTATCGATGTTCGTTTTGTTTGTTGTTTTTACAGTTGTGTAATGTTTCAGTGAATTGTAAATAGGTGAAATGTTGTGTTAAAGTATTAGGTCCTTACATATGAAATTGGCGTTTTTCGTACTGGCCACTTTAATCACGAATTTCTCCTCTTTGGTAAGGAATTCCAAATTCAAATTTGTACAGCTATTTACTCATGTATTTGTGCTTCGATGACCGTCATTCATTTGTTTTTTTTCTTCTGTTTTTTCTGTTTGCGTCACTCATTTTACAAAATGGAAAATTTAAAATATCGCATTATTTACGAGTACGAGTTCCGCCGTGGCACTAGTGCTGCGGAAACGACTCGAAGGGTGAATGATGTGTATGGCGGTCATGTTGCAAAAGAAAACACAGTTCGTTTTTGGTTCCAACGTTTTCGTTCTGGAAATTTCGACCTGCAGAACAAGCCCCGTGGACGGCCTGAGACCCAAGTTGATAATGGAGAATTGAAGGCTATTGTGGAAGCGGACCCATCGCAAACCACGTCCGAGTTAGCTGCAGGCTTCGATGTTAGTGATAAAACTGTTTTAATTCACTTGAAGCAAATTGGGAAGATTAAAAAGCTCCACGCCACTGCTGCTTCACGACAACGCCAGACCACACACTGCGCAACAGACGGCTACCAAATTAGAAGAGCTTGAATTGGAATGTCTTAGACATCCTCCGTACTCCCCGGACCTTGCTCCAACAGATTACCATTTTTTTCGCAATTTGGATAACTTTTTGCAAGGGAAAAAATTCAACTCCGATGGGGCAGTCCAAATCGCCTTCAAAGATTTTATTGATTCCCGTCCGACTGGTTTTTTTAGTAAAGGGATCAATGAACTACCTATAAGATGGCAAAAGTGCATTGAAAACAATGGTTCATACTTTGATTAATTAAATATATTATATTAAAAAATATTCGACTTTTTGTTCCTTCCATACAAAACGCCAATTTCATATGTAAGGACCTAATATTACGATGGCTTAATATGTAAATCCAAATATATTTTACAGAGTTTTGTAAGGAATTTAATAACAAGAGCAAAGTAGTAACAGACGAATTAAATGTCGTACAGACGCCAGCACATCAAGCTACTTCAATCTGTCAAATTTATTTAATAGATTTTCAACTTTATCGCTAAAGTATAAGGTTCAAAGTTGATTGAGAAAATTTGACAGTTTCGGGTAGCTTGATTTGCTGGCATCTGTACGTAATATATACAGTGGCCTCCAAAAGTTATTTAACATTTTACAACCTCAGCTGTGATGCCACACTATGATTTAAAATAAAAAAAATAATCAGGTACCTAATCCTAAGGGATTAGGTACTTGATTATTTTTTTATGATAAGTCAAAGGCTAATCAATAAAAATGAAGTAGATAATGATGATGAGGAATTATTCAATAATAATGTTATAGCAGTTCGAACATTTGGATCACTAGAATTTTAAATCATAATAATTATGGTGTGTCACAGCTGATGAGGATAAAATGTCCACTAACTTTTGGAGGCTACTGTAGGTTTTTTAATTCCCTCTATGTGCCTATAAAAGTACCTATTATGCGACACTAGTTTTACCACGGCGCGGCCATATTGGACAAACATTCAAATTCGTTCAGCCGTTATTGCTACATAAACAACGTCCAAACAAACACCTAAATATAAACTAAAGCTTCCATTAAAAAAAACACGCAATTTGCAATTGAGTTTGCCTTAAAAAAAAAGAAGATATTTAATTACTTTTTTTTTAATAGACCAAATAATAACACCCTCCTTCATGCAAACTCCAACAAAAAAAATGCCACAGCACAGTCTCAACAAAGGGACAAGGGCAGAAAGTCATCGCATACGCATGCATCATTCCCCATCAATTTTATAAGGGTTGCCGCTGAAACTCTGAAGGTTTCAGTTAGAGTAACAAGGAAACATGGAAGGACACGTCACACGATAGTTGGAATGCAAACTTTCCCCCTTATTCATAAAACTTATCAAACCTATTTTAGTTAAAATGGGGTTTGTCTCTTTCTTACACACAGAAATGACAACGTGACAGATAAAGACAAACGTTCTATAAACCTATTTTAGCTAAAATAGAGATAAAATAGGATTATGAATAAGGGCCTTAGTTTATTGGGTCCAGGATTTTCTTTTTGGGGATTTTAATGGGTAAGGGTATACTTTTGTATATTTAGTTGGAAGGTATGGGTGTGGGTAAAACTGTGCATGCAGCACACGAAAATGTAACTTGTTTTTTTACTTTATCTGCATGGGGTGTAAAGCGCTCTTGTTTTAAACCTCGTTTTCAAGCCTATAAAGGAACTATGCAACACTAGTTTTACCACGGCGTGGCCATATTGGACATTAATATCAATTATTCAAATTCGTTCAGCCGTTATTGCTACATAAACAAACATCTTAATGAAAATATAAACTAAAAAACCAGCTGTTCCCTACATTTTGACGAGTTATGTGAACATAAATGTAGGGAACAGCTGATTTTGTTTCGCGACCGATTTAGTACATTTTTTGTATATTGTCAGAAAAGGCGATAACAAGTATGTGGTATTATTACTTTGTGGAAATTATTTTACGAGTATCTCTATTGCTTTCAAAATGCTGAAGAAAAACATCGTGAGGAAACTGGCATGTTTTAGAGCCAACATTTCGAAGACATGAACGCATCTACCAAACCGCACTGGGCCCGCGGGGTGGATTACGGTGCACTCCATCCCACTGAGAGGAGGCCTGTGTCCCAGCAGGAACATTATAGGCTGATTTATCATATAATAAAAAAATGTCGATGTTTCGTCAAGTCGTTAAAACCGTGCAAAGCAGGGACCGGTCGCCAGTAAACAATAAAACAACAATACATCTAAAACTATATATAACTAAGTTATGAAGATTTATTCCGGTCCGACCCCTGAACCACCCCCCCCCTCCACCCCTCCCGATCCCCAGCCAGTTCTTCTTCTGTTTTAATCTCTGTCTTATCCACTTTAAGCAGTCACATAGCAAAGTTTAAATTTAGTTTTCTCTAAAAGAAACAACGCGAACAAATCGTTCCCTTTTTCACGAACACGTAACTTTCTGATTTTGACAAAGTAATATTCCAAAGCCTTTCCTACCCTCGCAGCAGTTCCAATATCTTTTGTGGTAAATGTGGAACCAATTCTGTTGCCTTTGAAAATATGTAACTTTGTAAAAATGTGTATTTCGATTTAGAAGCAAACCAAATATGCTGCCACAGGCTGACACTATGATATTAAAAAAAACGGGGATTCGTTTTAAATCTAAATGCATTTGAAAAAATATCGGTACATTCTGAAAATGTAGGATGAAATAAAGAAATTTATTCTGAACAACAGCCCAACGGTAAGCCGGGCAGACTATCGAGAAGTCGTGAGTAAGAACCCTGCCTTTTACCCTGTCACTTGAACCCACTTCTAGCACAAGTGCCTACAATACCTATAGGTTAGATGGAGGGTTTATTATACCTAAATATAAGCATCTCTAAATACAAAGCAACTCTAGTCTTAAGTTACTTCCATATAAAGATCTAATTCCCTGCATCTGGTGCCTAAATAACATGATTTGCTGTTAGACAAACTAATTCCAGTAGGAGACTTGAGTTCATCCGCATAATTCCGCATCCGTGACTGCAAACTACGATCTGCCGCTATGAGGAGCAGTGAAGTTAGTCATAGCAGTGAAGTTGTAGAATGTCAAACAGTTCTAAAGTTACAGCACAACCCGGACACTCCATACAACGCTCGCAAAATAATTACCTACTACTACTACATTAAAAAATGATGTTTGTATACGTATGAATGTGTGCGTGAGGTACTTGTGTTTGCGAGCGCTCTTTGTTAAAGAACTGCGACGGTAACCTCGAAGTGCGGGGTGAGGTGCGGTAACTGATGTTAGTGCGGGGAAGGGAGTGGCCTTTCTGTATGTAGTACTTTAAGTATTCTGTGGTTACAGTGAAGTTTATACGTACCTATTATATAAGTATATTTACGCATAGGACCATAATGTTGTATCTGATTCTACTTAAGGGGACTAAAGGACACCAAAAACGCAAGTTTTATAATGCCTAAAAGTATATGATCGACAACAGTAAACAAAATCAGAAAAATATACGATAGTCGTGTATCCAGCAGTTTAGCCGAAACGGAACTTAAATCTGCCAAAGTATATAGGACGCTGTTTCTCGGTCAAATGTTTGGCGAACGGAATATGGTTTACGCATTGCAGGATGTTGGCGGCGTTACAGGGTACATACATGTTTCTAAGGTTTTGCTTTAACCCTTCGAATTCTTAAACGTGGATCCACGCGAGACACAATGGCTTTTTAATTGTGTCTGTAACTATCATACAGCCGGTTAAATATGTTTATATTATCACACTTCTTCAACAAATCCTCCAGTAAATCATTAAACAGTTGTGCTGATCAACTAATATTGTTATATTGCCGTACTGGTCCTAACAGGGATCGAATTACGACTCGATTACGGGACGTCATTACGTCAGCGCCGGCTGTCGCTGAAAACCAGCGCTGGGGCTCTGTCTTGCATAGGGTCGCAGCATAATGCTGAGCGATAGCCGTTTTGCGTGGATGTGACGCATGTTTCCCTCTACCTTTTTATTTTATTTTTTGTGTTTATGTTCTTTTTGCGTCATTTTCACCGCAAATAAACGTATTTTCTTTCTTCTTTCTTTCTTTAATTCTGTAAGTAAGTGTAATGTAATGTAACTCTAACGTACATAACTTAAACATTTTAATATTGATTTCCTTCATCCAGCCAAAGTGTAAATAAGAAAGGACGTAATTCCGTGAGGAATGCCTTTGGCATAACATCAAGGAAGTTTTGTAGGTTAGTGGCCCGCAAGAGAACATTTTTTTCTTTTCGATTTGGCAATGTGCGTTTATCTGCATCGCAGTTTTTGTTTTTTTTATCTATGTCAGCAGTAACTGTTCGCTGATAGAGACACACTACGATCATAATTCTATTCGACAAGTGTGGTGACGAGACCTCCCACCTGGACATGAGTTACCTTGGGTAACCTGGAAGTCTTTAAACAGACTCCGGACCTAAGTTGGCCGAAGCAAGGAAAACCTGTTCAGGTGGAGATTTATAGACGACTCCGCCTTGGAGTGTGAATGTGGTGCTGTTCCACAAACGATGGGAGACTTAATATCGTGCCCTGCGTGTCCTGTCAGCTGCACGTTACAGGAACTGATGGACGCTAGTGATGGCGCCAAACAAGTAGCCGAACTCTGGGCCGAGTACATTTAGATTGCTATCGACACGCTAAGAAGAAGTGTGGTAGTGATGGCAATGTTAACATCGGGCGTGGTCATAAATATACATATAGTGCAGCCGACGAGAGAATGCATTCTTGACAACTGTTTGTTTAATACAAACGAATACGTGTTTTGCGAATTTGCTCTTTATTAGACAGAATTCTCGCACTAACGAGTGTCAGAAACGCAATCTCTGGACGGTCGGACTGTAGTCTTAAGATTAGTGTTAGATTTTTCTCAGATTTTGAGCTGCCCGGAGTCTGGATATGTGCCTGGTTGTTGGCAATACGCTCGCCCGCTATTAAATGGGACTTAAACATAACTGGCGAAATATGTACGTGCTATAGGTACGCCTCTGCTTAACCGTTTAGAATATATAGGCATGATGTGTTATGCTAATCAGGAAAGCAATAGGGTTTCGATCCCTTCTATCTCTGAGTTCGATTGCTGGTCCTTCTCCCCGATTTCTTTTTGACCATACTTTTATTTCTGCTACTGCCTAACCTAGTGATGACACGCGTGATGTTATGTTATTCCAAATAACATATTTTCATTGCAACACAATTAGCCTCAACCATATACGTAGGTCTCGGAAACCTTTATGTATTTAACAAAGGAAACATTATACCAACCACCATTACCATTTAATTTTTAGCTACCAAAACAACAATTCCTGATACCAATACAAAGCAAGTTATAAAAATACAAAACTGCCATATATGAGGCCCACACAGGCAGCAATCGAACTCGAGCGAGATAAATAAAATATCAACCAAGCGGCGAACGTTCAGGCTTGCGTACTTTTTTAGATCTCCCGTACATTTTTTTAGAACCGCTGTACATTTTTTATTAGGGAGTCACATTCGCATGCTCATTTCTTTTAACTGACACAATGAAGTTTACTGTTCTTAGGATGATTAAGATATGATGCTTGAGGCATATGTATGAGGCAGGATTTTATATCTGAATTTAAGAATTGCCCGCAAAAATACCGAAATACTCTACGCGATCTTATTTTTGCGCGATGAGATCTTTTCTTAAAATTATCTCTTCATAATAATCAGCCTATAATGTTCCCACTGCTGGGACACAGGCCTCCTCTCTGTGAGAGAGAGTGGGCCGTAATCCACCACGCGGACCCAGTGCGGGTTGGTAAAGAAAGAAAGAAAGAAAGAAAGAAAGAAAGAAAGAAAATACATTTACACATGTCTTCGAATTTTTGGTTCTAGGACATGCCGGTTTCCTCACGATGTTTTCCTTCACCGTCTTGAGAGCATGGTGATGAAATAATTTACACAAAGTAAAGCGCCTGTCTGGGTTCGAACCTACAACCTACAACTCGTAAGTCGCGGCTGATACCACTGGGCCACCACTGGTCTCAAATATTGAAACAAATTATCTCTTAAACCTAGACAATGTTTAAATAGGAATTTTATTACGGGCTGTTTATGTTTTGCGTTTCAAAATCCACCCGGTACACAACATTTTATAAACAACTGTCAGTTTTAGATTTATTTAAATACACCTCTGAATCCCCATGTCACACCACATGCCGTAGGGTTAAAAGGGGACAGAGACACATCGCTACAATACTTCTCCCAAATACATTTATCTTTTTCGTTAGTTGACCACGCCATAAATTCTCAGGGGTTGATAAACTATGGTCCGTTCGGGAGCAAAAACTACATTTCCTTTCATCGTGTCTATGCGATTTTTTTCTGAAGGGAAATAAAAGTGATTGTGCGTCACGACTATCCTTTGTACAGATTTTTGTTTTTCAGAAGTCGGTTGCTGAACGATACACAATAAACATGCTGAGAAATTGTGACAGCATTGGATTGACACTACATTTGCATGGATTATCATTATATGAATGTACACGTATACAAAATATTGCAAAACATTTTTAAAAGAGTAACGGTGGAGTTTCTTGCCCATTCTTCTTCATACGAAACTACCTTTTGGTAGAGGCGACTAGAATCAATTCAATTTTTTGTAAATTTTGACGTTTAAAAATGCATTTTTTTTTTTTTGGCAACTTAGACGATGTCGACTATTCTGCCAACGTCATGTGGTGACGGCAGTACAGCGAGGTGAGCCGTCGAACTTTGTATTCCCTGGTTTACTAGTTACAAAGAATAGTAGCTAAAAAGACAATGCCATATATCTGCCTATTAAAATACAAATGATTTGACTTTGACAACTAAATGAAATCGGCTATTTTGGCTGTAAGTAATAAATATCCAAACTTTTTGATTTATTATATTAGTTCAGTATGGGTTAGTAAAATTTTCTCGATAAACTACAGCTGCATCGAAAGGACTATTAAAATAATTGCTTGGAACTTAGATTTCAACATTATGCAATTTGACCCAGGCTTCGGTTGCATAGCTCTTAGTTGAGGTCTCGCTGCAAAGTTCTACAACAGTATTGTACAGAAGCAAACAATTTAATCGCATCCTAATAGTATTTAAACGAGCCATGCTATTTCAATTCATACTACACTTTCATAAATGTGACAATGGTTCAAAATGACTCGTAATTTTTTTTTGTGTTTTTTTGCAAACAAACGATTTCCAAACATCTTAATTTACCTAACTAAACACCTGATCAAGGGGTCTCTGGCGCGTGTACCATGACATAATAATTTTGAAGTCATGCTTGTTATATGGTGCGGGATTGTCCGAAAGGGTTACCGCTGCCCCGACACATAAAGGGCTAAGAAAGGAACACGGGTGGGTTTTATTCAGTAAGAGTCTGATACTCCCTTCCGCTCCACCCAGAGCGGGAGGGTCATTTGATGATTTCCCATCCACAAAAAAAAAAGCGCCTGCCTAGGTTCAAACCCACCACCTATAACTCGTCAAGTCGGGGCCGTTACCACTGGGTCACCACTGCTTCTTCACTTCTTCTTCTTCTTTATAAGAATAAGAAAATAGAATAGTTATAAGCTAAAAGGTAGAGTGAAACGTTACATTAAACTCTCCAATTAAATTAACAAAATGCTTCTTCTCCCCGTTCTTGTTTCCACCCGTAAAGTAATATACTTTATAATTCCATTTTATTAGACGAAATCGAGGTGGTACAGTCCAAGAAAAAGTACTTAGCGATTATTAATAAGTATGTTTATTTCAAATTGTTCTACATTACCACAAATCAAATCACAGCTTTCGCCAAGTTTACAATTAGTTTCTTCATAATTACAAAAAACAGCAGTTTCCTACGTTTATGTTCGCAAAACTCGTCAAAATGTAGGGAACAGCTGATTTTTTTCGCGATTGCAGCTTTGGTCTCTTGGTAAAAGTTGTTCATAATGATGAAAACAATCTCCAATTTCGGTTTGTCACATGTTTTCAATTTCAACCTGTACATCTATATCGCTTAGCTGTATGTAATTTTTAAATTTCGAGGGGAATCGAAAATGTAATTAAACGATAATTTTGTTTGTAAATTTTGGGAGGAAATAAGTACTAACCCGCATTATGCGTATTCTGTGGCCTTCATTAATTTGTGAGCGATACCAACTTTTAACATTGTGCCGCATATAACGGTAATGGTCCATTAATTCTACTTAGCTGTTGAAATATTAAATTATCACAAGCTACGGTGTGCAAGAAACGTTGTTAATAAAATATGTTGATGCGTAAGATAGCATGCATTAAATATTGTGTTTACAATCTTCCTGTCTTACGTTTCACTAAATAATTGGAAAACAAAAAAAAAAAGATGATTTGTGCTTGTGTCCACACAATTGAAGTGAAAACTTACGAGGAGCCGAGTATACGCGATTTCGGCGCGGAGTATACGCAACTCAGCGTCACCGACCGACTGGAGCCGAGTACACCCGATTCCGCGTCACCGACCCGAGCGTGGCGGTTCAGTTTCGTTCACTGTTGTTAGGCAGCGCAAAGTGCACATAAAGAAGTGGTCACTTCAAAAATCATATTGTTATTCTTGAAACGTCTTTTAGAGTGCCATTTTTTTTTTTAATTTAAACGTCTCTAAATAAATTACTAGTAGATAGATACACTTCTTATTTTAATTTTGTACTTACAAACATTCATTGCAAATTAAAAAGTGAAGAATATCCAGATCCATAAAATAACGTCACGAAGCTTGCAAAAACAACTGAACTGAATTAAAAAGTTGTCCGCGAAATGAAACAGCTAAGTTACCGTTAAATTAAGACAAGTTTCAAGCATAACAATATTTATTTTTTCTTAGCGTATCGAGGGCAAAAACATAATTTAATCATATTCAAACATCTTTGGCCCAAAATTCAGCTGGGCAATCTTCGCTCACTAACGCAGTCATAAGATCATCAAGTACTCGAGTGACAGGGCATACGGGGCAGAATTAAACGTGGGGCCTTTTGAAATTGGAATAAATAATTCACTTTTGCGGTAAATATTCAGTCTACAGCCAACATAGTTCTTCAAAGGCTCACCATATACAAAGAGGAAAGTAAAACAGCGAATTTTCTGATAAAATTGAATACTAAACTTTGTTATCAACGTAATAAAGAGCAAAGTTGTACGTAAGTACATCGTCACTAACATCAAGCAACTCCTCGGGCATCCTCGGGCTATCGAGCCCGAGATCATTTGCACTATATGACGTTGATAACAAAGTGTATTATTCAATATCGTCAAAAAATACTCTGCATTGTGCGAAGCCTAGAGAAGCCTTATCCTTACCACAATGAGCGATCGTAAGGAAATTGGTAAACTGGAGACCGCAGTAAGCTTTTATCGGTAGTAGGGGAACGTAGAATACTGCCCATTGTATTTATAGCGGATTTCATTCAATATTCATTCACTTTAGTCGCCGGACCTGAGTTTAGCATTAGTAAGACTAAATTTAACTTAAAGTAACTTACCATTGCTAAGTTATATTCTAGACTTTGTATTTTTAGATGAACAAATTCAATCCTGTAAACTTTAATTGGATTTTCAACTTTATTTTAGAGCGACGGTTCAGATACCTTTTATAACAGTAAAATATTATGAAAAATAAAGTTTCAATAGGTCATTTTAATGTTTGTTTCACAGACCAGTTTAATATGCAAATAACTGTTTTCAGAATCCATTGATAATTATTGAACAATTCCGATAATTATCAAACTGTGTAGGTAGTTACGGGGAAAACGGTTAAATTTTAACGTTAGTCAGCAAATGCAAGTAGCAATCAGTTTATTTAATCAGGTACTGATTAAATTAAACTCATTGCTTATTATTATGCAATATGTTTAGGTGTCAACTATGTAAAATTAATGATGATGAAAAAAGTAAACAAATAGATCATATAAATGTATTTGTTTACTTTTTTCGACATCACAGCGTAACGCTTAGGAGTTATTCAATGGAATTTACTTTAAAACATAGAGAATTATCATATCAAAGTTTACTCAAAGTAGTTTTCGTTAAAATAGGAGTAAATTCGTTTTGGCACATACGTCGTTTTATGCCGAGCGCACGCACACTATAGCCATCACTCTCCTTTTGCCTTTCAAAAGTAATTGCATCACTTTCGCTTGCTTAGTAGGTTTTCGAGGATTTTAGATTTTCGATGTAACCCCTTAAGAACAATGATCACATTACCTCGGAAACAGGAAAAACAAACATTTTGCACAACATAAATAGAATGTTGACATTACAAAAGAAACAGAATCACCTGACATTTTGGACTGGGCATAAAACACGGCGGACATACTCGTCATCAGTCATATTGTTTTTATCATTATTTCATCTTCTTTTTCTTTTGTAGTTCTTGCTTAGAAAATATTGTCAAGTTTATGTTGGAAATAAGTAAATCACATTCATGGCGCCAAGGATTATGTCAGTATATGTGGACGCTATTACATTCATAAACTAAGGGAACTGGGAATATCTGTTGCTCATACAAATATTTGTCACGTAGCGGAAAACACCCGCAACGCGTAGTCGGACATTGCTACGAATACTGCTACGGCGTAGCGGCTACGCGACAACAGCTACGCGGTCTGAATCATCAAAAAGCTTCAACAATTTCGCTAACACAAAAATTCATGTGCCACTTAAATTTTAAAACCATTTTATACTTTAGGGGTGTAAAACGAAACTTCAGAGGAAATCTCTAGCGACCAGAACAGAAATGACATTTTACTTTTAAGAGAAACATACGATTGTTTTACCGATGTCGACGGGAAAGATTTCTTAAGGAAAACAATGACAACGTCCCAAAGGCTTTTATGTCGAACGGGAGACCTAGATTTCAATGCTGACTGTGTAGAATATCTCAAGAAACCAAGCGTAAATTCTACTTTGTTTGGAGATAGCATTTTCTTGATATTTACAAACAAATGGTGACATATTCTTAATAACTTAACATAACATCACGCCTGTATTCCTGGAAGGGTAAGGCAGAGGTGTACATAGAGCGGTGTACTTTTTTCCACCACAAAGTAATCAAATTATCGTTAATTGACTAATCAACTCAAGGGAGAAGATAGACACTTACGCATAATTTTCTCATTCGACTAGATAGGAGAGGAATTCTTATCGAGATCTCCGAGTCTGTAATTAGCAGACCATTAAATTGTTTAGGTACAAGTTTTTACGAAGTGTAAGCTGTTAAGAAATTCAATAAAAGAGTTGGAAAATTCTTTGCAGGTTCAAAAAAAATTTTTTTTGAAGTGTAAACTTCTTTAGCGGCGTTGCACACTTTTAGTAGTGGGTAAAAAATGTTAAACTCGCGTCAGGACATCGCGTCAGGACACGTCAGGAGAGATTCCCCCCCCCCCCCCCCTCTTTCTACGGCGGCGCCAACCGAAGTGAAGTGACACACGGACACAATGGATGGATGGATGGATGGATGGATGGAAGTGGAAGTGGAAGTCGAAGTGGAAGTCGAAGTGGAAGTGGAAGTCGAAGTGAAAGTCGAAGTGGAAGTCGAAGTCGAAGTGAAAGTCGAAGTGAAAGTCGAAGTCGAAGTGGAAGTCGAAGTGAAAGTCGAAGTGGAAGTCGAAGTCGAAGTGAAAGTCGAAGTGAAAGTCGAAGTCGAAGTGGAAGTCGAAGTGGAAGTTGAAGTGGAAGTCGAAGTGGAAGTCAAAGTGGACGTCGAAGTGGAAGTCGAAGTCGAAGTGGAAGTCGAAGTGGAAGTCGAAGTGGAAGTCGAAGTGGAAGTCAAAGTGGACGTCGAAGTGGAAGTCGAAGTCGAAGTGGAAGTCGAAGTGGAAGTCGAAGTGGAAGTGGAAGTAGATGGATGGATGGATGGACAGCTGATGGCTCGACCGTCTGTGTAGTAGCCACACTGCTGTGTATTCGTAAAATTCGTTTATATAAAGTGTTTAAAATATGGAAATTGAACAAAGTGCATCTATTAATGAAAAAAGTGACGCAGAAATAGTGAAACAAAATGAGTTATATTAATTAAATTATAATTGATTTATTTCAACGTTAATATTCAAGTTTTCACTTCTGCCGGCACTCCCGGAGTGCAACCCGTCTTTTTTTTTTAACGAGTCACCTCAAACTAATTTGATATTTAGCAAAGACAAAGGGAAAAACACCAAAACCCTTCCACTGTTTGTCTCTGCATCACCCAAAGGTTGACTGGTAGGAATTGCAATGGCATTAAATCCGTCTCTGCACATTTATGTGCTTAAAGTATTAAATCTATCTATCTATATATATATAAAACAAAGTAGGGTTAGTTACACCATTTATAACTCAAGAAAGCGGCTGGACTGATTTTTATGTTCTTGTATTTGTTGGATTTTTCTTCGCCCCGAATAGCAGAGTAATTATTCAAACATGAGAAAAAATAACAAATAAAAATCTGAAGCGGTATCAAGTTTGCCTTCGCCTTTCGCTCATTGTTCATTATCAAAAGAAGTGGCCCAATTCTGATCAAATCTTACATAAAATATGCAAACGAAATCGTCAATACGACAAAGAAGATAAAACGAAGAATCTAAGGAGGTTAGATACCAGGCTTTTCATAAATAAAACATCAACCACCATTATTTTACGTCATATAAAAAGACAATTCAAAGACGAGAAAGCGTACATATTTATAAGAATACTAGCAGCCCGCCCCAGCTTCGCAAGGGTGCAATTTTTTTTTTTTTTTAATTTCGAAATTTTCATACAAACCTTGTCTTGGCAATACCGAACACAACAAAAAAGAATTATACAATTTTGTGCAGTCGGTCAGAAGTTATGCGCGTACATACATTTCGGCGATTAATTTTTATTTATATCGAATTTCCTATAAGCTTGTACAGTCAACAAAGGAGATAAGTATGCAGTATCGTCGGATATAGTTGAAGTTTTGTAAGAAACAGATGGATGTTGTCAACTGTAATTTGATAAATGTGCTCTTTGTTTTCTATTAATAAATTAAATTTTAATCGAGAACCTCCATCGGTTTCTTACTAAACTTCAACTATATCCGACGATCCTGCATACTTATCTCTTTTGTTGATTGTACACACAGCTTGAATGATCTTGAACCATACGCTCATGCGAACACAAAGCTTCACTTATGTTTTTAATCACATCACTGGGGGTGGGTAAATTATGTTACCTCTCTTGTGTACAGACAAAATATGAGGGCTGCGGATATGCCTTATTCAATTTAAAAACGTATACATTAATGCATAAGGCATTATGCATGTATGTATACGTTATAAATTATATTATACGGCATAATGTTGGGATGGCAACCCCAACGGGATACCTGAAACCCAGAAATTACTCTCTTCAATGGCTGAAGCTTGTAACAACAGTAAAGGCAATAAAAGATTATGTGTTTGAAACCCACTAGTTATACCATCCTAACTATAGTAGTATTATAAACGCGAAAGTAAGTTTGTTTCTTACCTTTTCACGCCTAAACCACTGAACATTCTCGTAATTTTAAGAACATTCACAGTCTGATCTCATTCTCAATCTGTCAAAAAATAATTCTAATTTCCCTACATTTTGACATTTGTTTGTCGCCGAGATGAGACTACGACTAGATTTTGAACGTTTTAAATTAAGAGGATTGGCCTTCTGATCATCCTAAAATTATGCATATACGTTGTCAGGTATACAGAAACGGACATAGGGTACCTTTCATTCCGAAAAAAAGTGCTCTTCCCGAGGAAAACAACAATAACGTTATTATAATAATATATGGCGCCACGTGTCTTTCAAATCATGATTGAATTATAAACGAAACTTATGCTGTATAACTGTATAAGTTTAGTAAAGAATTTAGTAGGAAAACTACTTTTGTTTAACACACATTGCTAGTATACTCACAAGAGTCTCAATGCGATAGATCGAACTTTTTGGAACAAAGAGAGAGAGAGGGATTCGCAAAGGTAGCCCGCGTAATTCTATTTTGCAATCAATTTAGAATTGGCCTCAAATGTCATGATTTCATAAAATAATCATTAAATAGGACAATTTGAACTTAATGAGTTGTATTGATGATTTAACCCATTCATTGCCACTTAAATATTAAAAACATCACCTGGGTGCCACTTAATATTTTTATGATTACAATAGAAAATACGTAATTAAATGTGTATTTTAATTTAAAAAAAAAACCCTAAATAAAGAAAAGCACCCAAACTCAACGCAAATGGTACGTTGGTGGCATGACGTAGTAATCTCGATCAACGCAAATGCTGCGTTGGTAGCAATTAAAATTCTGTAAATAAATATTTGTTGCAGTCGCGAATCATATTTTGATCAACATACTACCTGATACTGACCTGCAAATCGCAAAAAATGTAATAAAATTTGAATTTCAATGGCTACGCGGCTTTCGCCCTAAGTCAATGCTCTCCCAAATAATTGGATCAAGAAAACGCCAACCAATTTTAACAATATCCACTCAAAATGACGAAGTATTATTCAAAAGACTATTCAATTTATAATTCATAAGCAATAATTTTTATATAAACCTTTGAGAGATAGGCCTTTTATCTTGAGTGAGCTTTTCTCTTGGGATAGCCTTACAATGAACCATTTTCGTTATCTAAATGGATCTCAATAATGAACCTATTTTTAGAACAACGCTCCTCAGTGGCGGTTTAGTAAAGTTTTTTTGAAGTGTAAACTTCTTTAGCGGCGTTGCACACTTTTTGTAATGGGTAAAAAATGTGAAACTCGCGTCAGGGCATCGCGTCAGGACACGTGACCGTCAGGAGAGATTTCCCTCGCTTTCTACGGCGGCGCCAACCGAAGTGAACCAAGCGAGACACGATAATGGATGGATGGATGGATGGTGATGGTGATGTGGATGGGATGGTGATGGGGATGGTGATGGGGATGTGGATGGGGATGTGGATGGGGGTGTGGATGAGGATGTGGATGGCGATGGGAATGGGGATGGGATGGGGATGGTGATGGTGATGGTGATGGTGGTGGTGGTGATGGTGATGGTGGTGGTGGTGGTGGTGCTGGTGATGGTGATGGTGGTGGTGGTGGTGGTGGTGGTGGTGGTGGTGGTGGTGGTGGTGGTGGTGGCGGTGGTGGTGGTGGTGATGGTGGTGGTGGTGCGGGTGGTGATGCTGGTGGTGGTGGTGGTGGCGGTGCTGGTGGTGGTGGTGGTGTTGGTGGTGGTGGTGAATTTTCCCTTTTTTATAGTACATATTATTATTTTAAGATTGTTAGCTTTTTAAATTAATAATTAATTGATTTATTTCAACGTTAATATTCAAGTTTTCACTTCTGCCGGCACTCCCGGAGTGCAACCCGTCTTTTTTTTTTTTGTTTCTATTTGCTCTAGTCTGGTAGTCTTTTAACGTGTATGTGTTTTTTTACATCGTTCCCACATATACTTACAAATTCAACATTACAATATTCAGTTACAATATAATTTAAAAGAGTGGCCATGGAGTCTCTTGCTCGTTTTTTCTCTATAGGTACCCACTACGCTTTAGAATGGGCACCTAGCTTCATGTTTCTGACTGACCGACTCCTTGACATTTCAAAAGTGCCTATAATTTAAATGGTTTAATTGAAAATGCTTTGAGTTTGAGTTAAAATTATTTATCGTTTTTCTCACGTGCGTACGGTATAAATTTTGATTGCACGGCATTGTCTAATTTCTCCTGACACGATTGGGGGACTTATTAGGCAAGTTCTTATTGAGGCAAGGATGCGCACGTTTTATTTCTAAACATCACTAAACTAATAAAGATTTTAGGCCAAACCATTTGACTTTATATGCAAGGGTTGTCGTCATGTTAAAATTCGCCGAGTCAATCAATCAAATCAAATAGCTTTCGGTGGCTTCACAGCGGTTTTATTTGCTTCATTTCGGAGTAGAGAAATTGATTCCATTGAATAGTTTTGTGTAGCGGGAACCGGGAAATGTAAACTATTGTTGGATTCAAAATTCAAAGGATATTCAAGGTTTAAAGCCAGTAAAGACTCAATGTTACAATCTGGTACGGTGGAAAGATTGAATACTATGTATCTTCGTCAATTTAGACTGCATACCTAAGCATAATCAGCCTATAACGTTCTTACTGCTACGACACAGGCCTCCTCTCTGTGAGAGCGGAGTGGGCCGTAATTCACCACGCCGGTCCATGGGGTTGAACTGATTAAGACAGGTCTCTAAATTGCCCAATATTGTAAAAAAAAAAAGAATGAAAATAAAAAGTGTTAATTCACAGAGATAATGTTTTAACAAAATATATTACTCCCGCCAAACTGCATGGCAGTTTGTTGGCAGACGTAACTACTTTTTTTAAGCATTTATACATACTTTATAATCTACACTTCTTCACCTATAGGTACGCTAAACTATCTATACATTCCTTAAATTTTATCCTGCAGTTTGGGTAGTGGGTATTTAGGTATTTGGCTCGGTTTGGGTATAACACCTACATTACTTTAACAATCAATATTGTTACTTAAAGTTTTAAAGTTTATAAGAAAGAGTAACTACGGAGTTTCAAGTTACTCGCTCGACCATTTGTGTGATAACTGCATTTACCTATACAATCTAATTGAATGAAATGCATGGTTCATCTCTATAAACTATGATATTAATATGTTAAACATTTAACACATTTCTCTAAAGCGAGAATTCAATTACACCCAAAACACTTGTGTATTTTGGGGTTAATTTCACGCTTCGTCCAGGCAAACAACCCGCATTTCAACTAGCACAGTTATAAAGCTTCTCTTATACTCTTTTTACTTGCCCTATCTAAAACTTTTGGTACACACAGCAAAACTTTTTGGTATGGGCAAACGTTCATCAGTAGCAGTACTTAATTTAGAAAACCACCCTTAGTGCTACGAGATAAGGGAGCTGTCACTGTCACATTGTCAATAAGGAGGCGTGGTTGAATGTACTAGCGCATAAGCTCTGGAGTGACATTGAATGTAACTTGGCGGTGAATGAATGCAAACACGCTGGGTCTTAAATGAGATGGCGACCGACATCTGGGTTATGTATTTCGGGATTTCTTGTTTGAAAGACTACGTGTGGTGTTCTGAAATTTGTGCAAATATTTGTGTATGTGTGGTAGTTGTCTTCTTTAGAAGGATTGTAAATAAAAGTTTTTGGGTAAGAGGTAGGTATTGGCGCCGATTCCCTTGTTCACAAACTAAACTAAATTTAATTTCAGTGCATCTTTTTCTTTATATTTCATCAAGAAAAAGACAGAAGATAAATATTAGTTTAGTCCTGTCAAATTAAGATACTCCGTAGACAATTTTAGACGTGATTAAAAAATTGGCTATTGAAAATACGTCAATTTACGTCAGGCACTGACTAATTTGACAGGTCTAAACTAATATTTATCTTCTGTCCTTTTCTTAATTAAATAGAAAGAAAAAGATGCACTGAACTTAAATTTAGTTTAGTATGTGAACAAGAGAATCGGCGCCATTGTCTAACAAAATTGTTTCACTAATAGTCTGAAGACTAATTCCCGTAATTTATTAAAATCGTTCAAAATCTAGTCGCAATCTCATCTCAGCAACAATCAATGTCAAAAATGTAGGGAAACTAGAAGTATTTTTGACAAATTGAGACTGAGACTACTGTGAACATTTTTAGAATTACGTAAATTGCCCCTCAGGTCCATTTAAGTAGGTGATACGGATTTGATACCGGACTTGGCAGTCATGATATCTTCCAAAATTTCCCGAAGAGATGTTACAATAAAAACAACCGACTTCAAAAAAAAAACTACAAAGTGATAAATAACTTTATTTTCGGAAGTCGGTGTCGTTGGTTCCGCATTTTCTTTTTTTGACACCGACTTCCGAAATTAAAGTTATTTATCACTTTGTAGTTTTTTTTTTTGAAGTCGGTTGTTTTTTTTTGTAAAAAAGTTTTTATTTTTCACTTTTTAGTTGTACCTACCCCACAAAAAAGTAAACAAAAAGATCGTTAATGTAGACAATGTAGATAAATTTTTAGATTTTTGTTGATTTTTCAAAAACCGCTTGTCCGATTTCGATAAAATTTTCATGGGACCATTTGGGAAGTATACCCTTTCCAACAAAAAAAGAATTTTCCAAATCGGTTTGCAAGCAACGGAGTTATGCGCGAACAAACATAAAAAAAAAAACAAAAAAAAAATACAAACATTCGAATTGAGAACCTCCTCCTTTTTAAAAGTCGGTTAAAAAGGCAAACAATACAAGGTGTAATTGAAATAACTGAAAACACGAAAATGGGTCACTGTACTCATCATTATGATTTTTTTTTTATTATGGAAGGAAAACTGGAGTTCCGAGAATTACAGCTGTTCCCTGCATTCGGTCGATTTATGCGAACATAAAACGTATTATCTAGTTTATTGATAAAACGCCATGATGGTCGATGACTGTTTTACAACGTTATTTTCATTATAAATGTCATAACTATTTCTATTAAGCGTAACGTTAATTCTATGGCTCATTGAATTTATATTATAACTAGCTGCGCCCCGCGGTTTCACCCGCGTAACTTTCGATCCCGTGGGAATATCGGGATAAAAACTATCCTATGTCCTTTCCCGGGACTCAAACTATCTCTATACCAAATTTCATCGAAATCGGTTCAGTAGTTTAGGCGTGAAGAAAAGACAGACAGACAGACAGAGTTACTTTCGCATTTATAATATTAGTTTGGAAGTTTGGATTTCTGCTCCACCTAACACAATTGACAACATTTCATATTTTTAACCTGCATGTATTATTATGTTATATAAAAGTAAATTCAAATCTAGGGCACCCATATTTTTTCGTTTTTCGAAATTATGTACTTTTCATTCATAATTTTAACTTTGAAATTCGGTGTATTCTAAAAAGACGTAAGTGCCAGATGACGGTAGAATGGCGATATTACCTTTGCTTTATTGTGACCCGTCAAAAAAACTGTTAGATGTCACTTGTCTCAGTCGTTGTTTTGGTTCCGTCATTGGCGTATATTTTTCATTGGGATCCATTTTATTGGCGAAATATCAATCAAAAATTGATAATATTAACAGTAAGCAGCGTGTCGAGTTGATAGGAAAAAATATTGTTGAATTCAATTCAGTTTTTTAGTTGTTTTCTAGTTACACTTCTTAGGTGACATTGACATGTCTTGTTTGATATAATGTTTTCAATCAAAGACATTGGAATGCGCAAAGGTAACTACCTCATTCCGCCGTTTATGTGACGTCATCACATGTTTTATGATTTTTATTTTTTTTCTCAGAAATTTAGAAATAAAAAAATAAAATATATTTGAACTCAGGATACGAAAATAAAGAAATAGTATTTTTGTTTTAAGGTCGTGTCAGGTTTGAAATGTTGTCAATTATGATTGTATTAACGGTTATTTGTTTGAGAATCAATGAGACGAAGCTAATCCCTTTGTTTATTTCCAATACCTTATATTATGTTTACGTATTTATGTTAGTTTATAGCTTGGCATTTTAGTTTACAGATCGATATTTTTTATTTAAATGATTATACAAGTGGGTAAAAATCGTGGATCATACGAAACGGTTATTTGGAGTAAAAAAAGTATTATCACCACAAAAGTGCTTTTATGACAGTGTGTACCATGATTTATGAGTAGGTATTGGCACTTTTTTCAATATTTTTTAAGTTGAAAAAATATTTGTAACTTTAGCAACTTATTTAAAAAAAAGTACTACCAAAACATAACCCTGTCTCAAAAAAAAACTTGCCTATTTAATGACGATTAAAACGAGGGTACCTATTTTACTCATATTGCCTATTTATTACAAACTTTGGCATTTTCTTTAAAAAAAAAAACATTCAAATTGTCATAACTTTTAAGGAGATCAAATTAGGGCTCTGACACACAGATATTTTTTACTGCAAATAACCCCAACTATCGCCCTGTTTCGTTTGATCCACGATTTTTAACCTAGCCTGTATATTCATAACATAAGACCATTTATTTATGTCTTTACTATCGCATCACAGCCTACGAATAAGTATTATTGCTTATTCGTAGATCACAGCCGCTTTTGTTTCTTCATCTTGTTCTTTTTACATCACGCTTCGTTTCTCCGAAGGGTTGGTCAGAGGTATACCTATAGTACGCACACATTTCACTATTGTCTAAACAATCCCTAGTACCTTCAGCCAAATTGCAGTTACGATTAAAGCCTCTTTAGTAAAAGTATAGTTATTTAGTGTTCAATAAAACAATAGTAAAATAAACTCGGAACTGTTTCGTTAACAGTGTGTGCAATGCACAAACGTTTCAATTACTGTTCAATTATTAATTAGCATTATTATGTATTCCTGTAATTGGCTTTATGTCTCATATAATATTGTTATGCTTCTGTTATAGGCTTATAGCTGTTGGTTCTCCTATGAATAAATAAATAAATAAATAAAATAAACGTTTAGAGTTAATTACCGAACTCCCACTAAAACCTCAAATTCACTTGTATAGCAACTAACTAAATTATTAAACACAAGTGATTGACCTCAAATAACCTTAATTTGCTTATTATAGTCCGCGCGGAACTAGTTGGCCCCTGAGGTGGGGACAGGGGTGAGGTGGCGGTTCGCAACGCACGTACTGAGTAATGCACCCCGCCCCTCCGTCCCACCACTCACATACCTAAGGCGCGACCAACTAGTTCCGCGCGGACAGCCAAGCGTGTCCTGAACATGAAGCTTTCAAGAAGCCATTGACAACGCAAGTGTAGTTTCAAATAGAACGCTACACTTATGAAAAGACTGGACTAGTGTTAAGCGGTTTAGTATAATCAGCCTATAATGTTCCCACTGCTGGGAAACAGGCCTCCTCTCTTCGAGAAGGACTGGGCTGTAATCTACCACGCGGGCCCAGAGCGGGTTGAAAGATGTCACATGTCTTCGAATGTTTGGTTCTAGGAAATGTCGGTTTCCTCAAAATGTTTTCCTTCACCGTTTTGAGTGCAGTGGTGATGAAATAGTTTACACAAAGTAAAGCGCCTGCCTGTATTGCCTGTATGCCTTGTTTTAAAAACAAAATGTTGTCGACACATCCACTTTCAGGAATACTCCTCTTTATCATCAGAACTGCTTTCCCTCATCATTTGCCTCCTACAAACACCCTTTCCCTATCTATTGTCGAACCTAGACATCCTCAATAGATTTTCGCTTCGAACAATTCAGACCTGCATACATCCAGCGGTTTTCCGCAATCGCCAACAAATCTTCGGTTTCTGTCTGGTTGTTTGAGTGGGCAGACCTTTCAGTGCTCCGCTTTTCTTCTCACAATCGATATTCGAGAGCCTGTCTTTGTAATAGTTGTTAATCTCTCGAACAACGTGTACGTACCACTTTATTTTTTCTAAGGACTTGCTCATTCTGAACAGCCAAATACAAAATCGAAAATATTTTGGTACTCTTAACATTGAACAAGCAGGCCACAGTGTTATGCCCATCACTACCCTAGCATATTAGCACTATCAAACTCAATTTTCTTTCTAAATAACATAGATCAAAATTGCTTCAAACTGGTCTTCACAATTTCTTAGTTTCCGCACTCTTTTAAACTACATAGTTTGTGAAAGCCAAATACTAGTTAGACGAAGGATCTCGTGTTAAGTTTATATAATCCGGGATCAAAGCCGTAGAGGGGGATGTTAAGGACTTTTGAAACGTGTACGCATATGATTAAATGCGGCTGAATGTGTTGCGTGACGACTTACTCTGACCGTGGCACAGTTACTGCGCGGTGAAACGCTTTCCTTAATTGAACGGCATTAAATACTTTAATAAGCTAAGTTTTAATTATTATTGTTATGTATTTAATTAATTTTATTTTTAGTAGCTGCTGTTTACGACTTCGATCACATTTTATAGTTCACACCCTTGTTATTAAAAAAATAATTCTATAGAGGGATGAGGAACAGGTATGTAAAGTTCACTCATACTCTATAGAAAAGGGAGGATCCTCCGACCAGACGGGTGTTGTGTCTGGTAGGCAACTGCCCGATGAATTATGTCAGGCCGTTGTATCTATGCTTGTTGCGCGGTAAATTCTGCTTGCGAGAAGCAGGATTTTGCATGACGTCAGTATTACGCGTTATTCGCATGTGGCTTTGTAAATACCGCTACAATTCTATCAACAGTTTCTAAGAAACTCTTTCGTCTCCTGTGAATCAGACAGTCACGAAATTGCTTTATATTCAGAAGAGATGATTTCAGAAGTGTAGAGAGAGATCGTCTAATTTAAAATGCCAACCACGCCCCATCCACTGCATGTTGCATACACATTTCAAATGTTTATACAGGAAAAATAATAACCATTGCGCAAACTGTAACCATGAATTTAGTATGATTTTAGACCCCCTAGCGAAAATATTTTTCGTCGGTTAAAAAAACAAATCTACTGTTTCATAGAAAAGTGCAATACCTACGCGGCCATAATGTATGGAACAGTTTTTTTTTATAACCTATGTAAATGAAAATTTCTACGTTAAGGTCAGAGAGTCATAATTATTGCTGAATTCATGATACAGTTTGAGCAATGGTTATTTTTTTTCTTGTATATAAATTTTAGTGGAGCCTGCCATTTTAAGTTAAACTGAGGATTGATTTTTCCAAAGCCAGTTAATTTTATCCAAAGGATAATTTTTGACAGTTTAGAATTAACGTCAATTTTATTCCACGAATAAAAATTATCTGTCGATTGAAAAATCAGCTCTTATTCTACTATTATTGCAAAGCAATCCTTTTCAGTTATCTGTTGAGAAATGGTATCCAGCTGTTTTAACCTAGCGCTCATCATTATAAATCTCGTAACAAACAGACAGACACATACACAGACAGACGGACAGACGGTAGAGAATTTCTTGGCAAGTTTTAACACATTACAACGCAAGTCTGCGTTCCTTTTTAATCGTGAACTCAGAGCTAGTGCCGTAAAGGGTAGACGTAAATAATGACGCCCAAAACAATCAAATATGTACGGAACAAAAGAGTTGTTCGCGTCGGCAAAGCGATTACAGTGAATTTTAAAAGCGCTGCAAAGCAGAGCCTCCTTTAAAAATACAACTGCTAAGGCGTGGAAGCTTTATTATACAAATCTTAATACAATCAGTCTAGCCTTTTCCTAAGCAAGTGCAGCTGAATACCATCATTCTACATGGTCCGAATGCCTATCTGACCTCATCTGGTTGTTAAGGTCAAGTACTGGTTACAGGATAATACGAGGCTCCTTGGTAGGACTGATGGTCAAAATTTCGGGCTTCTATCTAGCCATAGCGACGGCCAAAGATCTACGAATGTCAGCTCGCTAAACGAAAAAACCACGGAAAATTTTTATTAATATCATCAACAATAATTTCCCTTGCATAGAAGAACCGACCGATTCATCACCACGTTTGAGTTCGAAACTATTAAAATTCAACATATTCCATAACTTTAAACTTTTCAAAAACCACATTTCCATTTCTTTTCTAGTTATGATAGATGTTAAGAATTCTAGATCAATACCAAACTTCGTTTGCAAACATATTGAAGTTTTCCGTATGTTCGCAAATAAAACTTGTGAGTACAGTTAACCAGAGTGTAAACGGGCGCGACTTATGCACCTTTAAACTTTGCTGTTGATATGCAAAGTGGTTTTATACACCTTAAGTTAAGACATCCACTACCTTACTCAGACACGTCACTTATTAACATTAATTGATTAATATTATTAACTTGAAGCGCTCCGCGGTTTCACCCGCATAAGTTTCTATCCCGTGGGAAAATAGGATATAAAAGGACATAGGATAAAAACTATCCTATGTCCTTTCCCGGGACTCAAACCATTTCTATACCAAGAGGTAACAGACAGACACACTTTCGCATTTATAATACTAGCAGCGCCCCGCGGTTTCACCCACATAAGTTTCCCGTGGGAATCCCGATATTCCCGGGATTCAAACTATCTCTATACCAAATTTCATCCAAATCGGTTCAGCGGTTTAAGCATGAAGAGGTAACAGACAGACAGACACACTTTCGCATTTATAATATTAGTATGGATTTTATACTGCACCGGTTGACGTTACCATGTCAACGCCGACTCCTGGGGCGCCGTTTCCCATAGAGTCACAGCATTATGCTGAGCAATGGTCGTTTTGCGTAGATGTGACGCATATTTTCTCCCAACTTGTTGTTTTTCGTGTTTGTGTTGTTTCTCTGCGCAAATAAACCTATTTTCTTTCTTTTTTTCTTTCTTGTTGTCTGTTTCTGACGCAGCAAGTTGTAGTGGATATCGCTTTGAATGCCAATCGTGTGTCCATTTACATCGTATTGTATATTCGAGTAATAAATCCGTTCCGGTTCACTTGGGTGGCGTTAAATTGTACAGTTCATACCAATACTGAATATATCATGATATATGATGAATATATTTGGAGTTTCAGCAAAACCACTACGTTTGAGTGTAGTTGACCACAAATTGATGCTGCTATAAAATCACAATTTCAGGTGTAATGAGTAGCTCACAGTCCGATCAGGACCAGGCCCGTGCCGGAGGGCGCGTACGTGTTCCACGCGCGCCTCAAAGAGATGTCAGCAAAAAGGAAGGGGCCGGCCAGGGCCGAAGCCTGCCGGGGGTGCGGGATTGTCCGAAAGGGTTACCGCTACCCCGGAACATAAAGGGCTCAGGAAGGAACACGGATGGGTTTTAGTCAGTAAAAGTCTGACACTCCCTTCCGCTCCACCCAGAGCGGGAGGGGTCATTTGATGATTTCCCATCCATAAAAAAGGTGTACTTATGCATTTGTACGGTCACCAAAGGAGATAAGTAACCAGGGTCGTCGGATATACACACATCAAAAGTGTCTAGGGATCAACATATATTTTTGCAATAACTTTTCTCCTGATTGATATTAATTAAAATTTTCTTTAAGGATTCATCAAATAAAGTGTTTTCGTTTGTCACAGTAACGATAAACCAAGTCACCTTTGCATTAATAAAGAGATTTGCCATTTTCCTAATAAAGGGATTTTTGACATTTGAACCACTCTAACACAAAAGTTCGAAAAAAAGACTGAAATAACAGTTTTCTTTAAAATTTTATTGGGTAACTTAAACAATTAATAATCCGTGTTTCTACCGCGAACACTAACAACACAAGAACATCGGTTTGGCATACTCAAAATGAGTTCATCCAAATCACGCTGTGGAATGGCCGCCCATGTTCGTTGCAACAACAAAAAAAGGTCTTCTTGCGACTGGATACCCTCCATATTCGGCAGAGCTCTTCTCTGTAGCATATCCCATGCATGCTCAATCGGGTTCAAGTCTGGCGACTGAGCAGGCCAGGGCAGGACATTGATGTTAGCTGCGGCGAGAGTCTGTCTTACAACTCTTGCGGTGTGCGGTCGTGCATTATCATGCATTAACTGAAATAAGGGACCGATTTGCACTTGTAGAGGAACGATGACGTCTGATACAATCGTCTCAGCATAAATTTGAGCGTTGAGGTTGCCTCTGATCCAAATCAACTCAGTTCTTCCGCCGATCCAAATACCCGCCCATACCATGATGGTTCCACCACTATAAGGATGGACTTCCTGGCAGGATTTTAATCGCTGTTGGCGTCCAGGGGTTCTCCAGTGTCGTATACGTCTTGTATCCGGTCTCATACCAAAACGAGACTCATCAGAAAAGCACACGAAACGCCATTGTTCTTCTGCCCAATTTCTGTGTTCAAGAGCCCATTGATATCGAATCCTACGATTGTGCATTGCTATAGGTGGTACCCGTAGCGGTCTTCGGGAATGAAGGTTCACTTCATGCAAGCGGTTTCTGACTGTTTGGTCGCTAATTAAGTTCCCTGAAGAGTGATGAAGCCTCACGGCTAACATCATGGCGGTTATTGTTGGAGCTCTTCGAGTTAAGATTTGAATGTATCGGTCTTGTCTCCGTGTGGTGCAGCGATACCGTCCTCCATGGCGCTCAGCCACGGTACCAGTGCTTCGGTAACGTGTCCAAAGTCGACTGATAACACTCTGACTTGTATTCAGAGCTAAAGCCACAGTACGTTGCCGGGAACCAGCTTCTATCATTCCCACGGCTCTGAGCATTTCTTCCCTGCTTAAATGACGTCGCCGCTCCATAATAACGTTGGTTTTAATCAGTAGTAGGGAAACAGTAGCACTAATAATGTCTTCAATGCGTTGTATGTTTTTATAGGAAAAATATTGACAGCTGATTTTCATCTTTTACTCGAATTTGATTCACAGTTCCTGATTCAAATTATGAAATGCACCAAAAAGGATCCATATAAATTTATAAAATCATAAATTTATTACAAAGCCACATCTCAATCTCAAGAAATCCGCATAAAAATGCTTGATCCCTAGACACTTTCGATGTGTGTAGTTGAAGTTTAGTAAGACACCGATGGATATTTTCGAATGAAATTGAATTTGATAAATTAACTATTTGTTTTCTATTAATTTTATTTTATTCGAAATCATCCATCGGTTTCTTACTAAACTTCAAATATATGCGACGACGCTGGTTATTTATCTCTTTTGGTGACTGTACATACATTTCCCATCACTACATATTATAAAAACAAAGTCCTCCCGCCGCATCTGTCTGTCTATATGAACGCGATAAACCCAAAGGCGGACGGATTTTCATTCGGTTTTCACCATGGCCGGAGTGATGCAAGAGAAAGGTTTAGGTGTATAATTTGGGTTTAGTGTAAATTTGCTAAAATATGACATGGTTGTTGAAAATGTCGGAAAAACCATGCCGACTAGGAGTTTTACTGACATACGCCGCGTAAACCAATAGAGTTATATGAAAACATTGTATTACGGAATTATTCCTCTTAAAAAGATCTAGTAAACGTAGTAGTACGTTTCCGTGGGATAATTTCCGACCTCCACGCAGGCGAAGCCTCTCTTCTCGATTCTCTAAATAAATGTTATTGCAACACTACATACACCCCACTACACACACTACACTACACACACATACACTACTTACAGATATCCGCCTTTGCTGACATAAAAGTGTGAAAAGTTGCAAAAGGACGCACAATCTGCTACGCTCGTAGCTCCTTCTATGTACTCGTAGATACCGCTACGAATTCGTAGCACATCGCGTAGCTAGAAGCTACGTAAATCAAGTTTAAGCGCAATTCGTTCTCTTTGCCGCAAAATATTACCCTTGCGAAATGGTAAATGTGAATTTAACATTTTGAATAAATTGATAAATATATTTTAGTGTCAAGCTGTACTTAGCTATAAATTACATTTTTTTATTCAGAATTTATAAAGTTTAAATAAGACTGCACTAGTATAGATTTAAATAAAACATCACTTAAAATTCACTTCCATAACTTTATGTAACTGTGTGTCACTTTATTATTGTGTATTCTCGAAAACACGTTACGCCAATAAAAAGTTATGTCACACTTGTATGAAAATAATAAGCAAGAAGAAAAAAATATGGGTGAACGACACCACATGACGAGACAGTAAACATGCAATATATTTGTGAAGGACAATGGTTACATAGCGGTCCGCAACTTTGTTTTATGGTTGCCGTGAAGCCGGACGCGCAAAAAGATGAATAACCCGCACATGAAAAAGCTCAGTGTCTCTTTCAAAGGACCTGAAAGGAATCCAATTTGTGCCTGCACATTTTATTTTTTGGGAAAACCTTTTATTAATAAATTAAATGCTTTTGAGTTTATAACTGAATATGTTGTTGATTAAAATTGTATTGATGACAAAATGCTACGTTTTTCGAGATTAATTAAAAATTGTTTGAGTATTTTGTCATTAAAACGAGCCCCGGGGATTAACCGTGTTGTGTATTTTTGTTCACCTTTGTTTATAAGCCGCTAATTCCATGTAAAACAGCATACATTACCTGGAAAAATAAAAAAAAATCATTAATGAATATGTAAAATCAGCTAAACAAGAATAGAAAAAGGTTAAAGACCCTGACGCTGTTGCAGAAGGAAAAAAAAAGCAATAAAGATATTGATTACTGAAAAAGATAATAAGGATTTTCGTTTTAATGAGTGCTGACTGGACTAAATTCGAACTTATCTCTCTTTACAAAAAAAAAACTGTCAATGAAAAAATATATACAAGGTGTGAGTGACATCGGCGCGCAAATTGTAACCATGAAGTTAGCACATTGTTTTCGATATAGGCAACAAATATTTAAATAATACTCGCTGAATTCTTGAGATGGGTTTAATTTGCATTAAACCGCATGTTTGACAATATAGTTTTACAAATAAGGACTTAGTTTAGTTAGTTTGTAAATATAAAAAAGAGCACACACTCCATTGTACGAGTAAGTAGTTGGCGGGAGCAAGCCATCGTGACAGCCATAATAGTGAGTCGCCGCTATTGGCCGCGCTCAGCAAACCGTTTTCGGTGTTGCCAGCGCCGGTTGATGCGTTCGGATACGGCGTCAACACACATGATTCCAGACCACCAAGCGTCGGTTATCAAAAGACAAAGGTCAACATGTACGGAACAGCAATTTTTTTCTTAATAACCGACGAAAAATTTCAACGCAGGGGTGTTCAGAATCATGTACTAAATCCATGGTAATAGGGTGCGCATCGATGTCCCTACCACCCTGTATTATGTTCACTTGACAGCACAGAAAATACACGATTTGGTGGTATGGGACACATTAACCCCGATGATCTAATCAACACACCTACACAATCACACTAATATTATAAAGGCGAAATTTTGTGAGTGTTGTGGTGTTCACTATAATCTACCATTGGGGGCTTAGGGTTTAGAAATAAAACGGCCGAATTATCAGTAAGTACACAACAACCCAAAGGGAACGTCCAGTCGCCACCCAGGCTAAAGCGTGACTCTCCGCAGTGTTGCCAGTGAGTTGGCATTTAATAGTACATCACAAGTGTGTTTGTATGTTTATCACTTCTTCATGCAAAAACTACTGAACGGATTTGGATGAAATTTGGAACACAGATAGTTTATAACCAGGGTTACCACATAGGATACTTTTTATCTCAATATTTTTATGGGATCGACACTTGTACGGGTGAAACCACGGGGCGCTGCTCGTTTTACATATTTATTCAATTCTCGAATCGAAAACTGCTACATCCATTACTTCTCTATGCAAAACAAAACCTCCCGTTCCGAACATTAACTTGTGTCAAAACTTCATTACTTTAAAAGCTCTGGAGTGTGTATATCCGACAATGGCGGCTACTTTGTTTGCAACACAAAAGAATACTTTAGTTTACATTAAGTGGTTGTAACGTGAAACTCACCCAACCCACAATTTGTTGGTGGATATTTTGAATTTTCGTATTATACTATATATATATTCGTATTATGTATTTTTTTATTGTATAGCTAAAGTAACAAAAGGCCAATTTCCGTAATTAATAAAAACGTTAAAAATCTAGTCGCAAACTCGTCTCAGCGACAACTAATGTCAAAGACATGTCAAAAATGTAGGGATTTTAGAGGTATTTTTAAAACATTGAGACTGAGAATCAGACTGCGAACGTTCTTAAAATTATGAGAAATTCTCCTCAGATATTCTAGATATTTGTACGTATTCGCTGATTAGGGGAATTTGAGTATACGCTGTCTTTTAAATAAGCGTTTTCGTATACAGGGTGTATTTTCAAAGACCAGCCAAAAAGGGTGTGATACAGACCATCAAACGGACAGTGGGTCGTCTTAGGGGCGGCAAAGGGCAAACTGAACAACTTTCTCCATGGGACCAATATCGTAATCGTGAAAAATTTATCAACTGTCCCATAGAAAACTTCAATACCTACTCGACCTAAACGTATATGGGACGGCTGAATTTTTATTCGCGATTACGATGTTGGTCCCGTGGACAAAATTGTTCAGTTTGATGGTCTGTACCACACACTTCTTTTTTTGTGGATGGGAAATCATCAAATGACTGCTCCCGCTCTGGGTGGAGCGGAAGGGAGTGTCAGACTCTTACTGACTAAAACCCACCCGTGTTCCTTCTTTAGCCCTTTATGTTCCGGGGTAGCGGTAACCCTTTCGGACAATCCCGCTGACCTATACCACACCCCGGACACTCCATACAACGCTCGCAAAATAATTACCTACTACTACTACATTAAAAAATGACGTTTGTATACGTATGAATGTGTGCGTGAGGTACTTGTGTTTGCGAGCGCTCTTTGTTAAAGAACTGCGACGGTAACCTCGAAGTGCGGGGTGAGGTGCGGTAACTGATGTTAGTGCGGGGAAGGGAGTGGCCTTTCTGTACGTAGTACTTTAAGTATTCTGTGCCTATACCACACCCTTAAATTTGGCTGGTCTATGAAAACTAACGCTGTAGGTTGGAAATTTTACAGTGTTCCATACACAGTGTTAAAATGTGGGCGTGCATAACACCTGTGCCTACCACCTCTGGGAATACAAACATGATATTATGTATGTAATTACTAGTATAAATGCCTTATCTTCCAACTGATATATTCACCTACCACAAAAACCGACGGCGAACATACAAAAACACGCATAAATCATTTAAATGTATTTCGATTACGCAAATGGAAACACGAGACCACTAAAAACTGTTTGTTTTCAAAAGCTCTGAGTAATACAAAAACAACAATTTTTCATCAAATTAGCGAGTTAATGAAAGTGAAACATTTTCAATGGTGGATTAAAGTTTTAGACAAAGCCCAAGGCCCCAGGGTATAAACGAGATGCTTCAAATTATATTCCTTACTAGCTGCGCCCCGCGGTTTCACCCGCATAAGTGTCGATCCCGTGGGAATATCGGGATAAAAACTATCCTATGTCCTTCCCCGGGGCTCAAACTATCTCTATACCAAATTTCACACAAATCGGTTCAGTAGTTTAGGCGTGAAGAAAAGACAGACAGACAGACAGAGTTACTTTCGCATTTATAATATTAGTTTGGATAGCTGATAGGAATTAACGAGAAGTTTTCATGGAGAATACTGGTTTCTACGTAGGACATCCCTAGTAACTGTACACCTACTTATCTTGTCCTTGTCTCGACAAAGTGTATCTAAGTTTTAAAGTTTAGTTATTAGTTTATAAGAAGCGTTATTCTTATTACTTTTCAATACAGCAGAAGTTTTGAATTCGTAAGATAGTTATTTGTAAAATAGTCTGTTATTATCTTGAAAAAAGTGTTTCAAATATCAGGTACAATAAAACTAACTCAGAAGACGTGATGGGAATCGATATTTAAACATGATGACACAAAAAAAAACGAGTGTGCCTATGACCACACGACTGAAGTGAAACTTCAAACGTATTTGGCTATGAGAGGAAGAGAGAAAGAAAATGTGCACGCGCACTGATTTCTCTTGCTAAAGGAGTCTACACACCAAACCCGCCGACCTGCCGACACAGCCCGGCGGCTTGGTGTCGGCGACTTTGCTTCAAGAATCATGTCGGCGACTCGAACCCGCGCGTGCAAGTCGGCGGCATGGCCGGCGACTTGCGTACGCGCACGCTCAGTTGAACGCCGACACTCCAGCGATAGTGACGTGCTTGTGTTAACTAACTAAAAAAGTTGTACTGATTTCTTGCCGCCGACTAACTCACCGACACAGCCCCATGACACATGTTGGCGGGTTGGCGGGTTTGGGTCGCCGACACCAAGCCGCTGGGCTGTGTCGGCGGGTCGGCGGGTTTGGTGTGTAGACTCCTTTATATCCCCCACTCAACTCCCCTTCGCCTCGCCCGTAGCCCGTAGACATGGGTCGTACTTGCAAAATCGAGTACCAGGGCTTCCAAGTACGTCCACCTTAAGAAACCAGGCCCTAAAACCAGGGCTCGAGATACTTTCAAGTATTTTCTATCTGCATCAAAAATTGATCTATAACTTCATACAAATAAGAAGTACAATCGCGTAATCAAACAAAAGCCCAGTTGGAAGTAAAAAGTACTTGCATAGGAAATTGACCCGTGAATTCCTATAAATAAGGAGCACAATCGCGTTTACAAATAAATACTTTTACAAACCATTAAAGTAAAAATACTTGCATACGAAATTGTTCCGTAGACTCTTACGGAGTTGTATGGAGCGTCCGAGGTGTAGTAAGAGTCTTACCACACCTCGGACACTCCATACAACGCTCGCAAAATAATTACCTAGTACTACTACATAAACAAATGACGTTTGTATACGTGCAAATGTGTGCGTGAAATCTAGTAGCGTAAAAAAAATGGCGCGGTAAGCAATTTGTGTCGAGGAACCGAACGACGACGGCGGCGGCGCTGCCCGAACGTGTGCATTATTATGAAATGACCATGTAGTTCAATTGTTTATTTATATAGTCGGGTTCGTAATGAAATAAAAACACTAAAATAGTTTAGTTTAAATGACTTGTCTGTAAATAATCGGTTATTAAATCGCATGTTATTAAAAATGCGAAATCTTACAAACAGTTTATGTAAATACGAATTCGGAAAAGCATCACAATATCCAACCATCGTGATTAAAACTCAAATAAAACTTTTCGTGTCAGCAATACAGCGCTGCGGTTCGCGAGCGCCCTTGCTAAAGAGTCGGCGATGAATACCTCGAAGTGCGGGGTGAGGTGCGGTATCTGATATGAGGGCGAAGAAGGGAGTGTCCTTTCTGTACGTAGTACTATTAAGTATTCCGTGCTCTTACTGATAAGGAGCATGATCGCATTTGCGAAAACAAACGCGGTTGTTGAACTATTTGAGTACCTACGTACTCGAGCGTCGAGGCACGACGGAGCGAGATACTTTCAAGTATTTTCTATCTGCATAGAAAATTGATCCATAACTTCATACAGATAAGAAGTACAATCGCGTATTCAAAAGCCCCGTTGGAAGTAAAACTACTTGCATAGGAAATTGATCAATGACTTCCTATAAATAAGGAGCAAAATCGCGTTTACAAATAAATACATGCGAACCATTAAAGTAAAAAATACTTGCATACGAAATTGTTCCGTAGACTCTTACTGATAAGGAGCATGATCGCATTTGCGAAAACTAACGCGGTTGAGTACCTACGTATTTGAGCGAGTAGCCGTATAAGGTACTTTATAGTCTTGCAAGTATTTTGAGTCGGTACCTGGTGTGCGTACTTGGAAGCAAAAACCTGGTCGAGTAAATACGTACCTTCCCTACTTGCCCGATCACACTTTTCGTAACGCTTACGTCACGCGTTCGCCAGCTTACTCTCCAAGTCAAGTGTGCGTAAAGAAGTTTCACGTAAATAATTTTGACATAACAAAAATCGAATTTGACAATCGCGACTCGTCGACACGTGGTACAGACGCCAGCACGTCAACCTACCCGAAACTGTCAAATTTTCCCAATCAACTTTGAACCTTATTCTTTAGTAATAAAGTTGAAAATCTATTAAAGAAATCTAACAGATTGTAGTAGGTTGATGTGCTGGCGTCTGTACTTATTTGCCCTAACCCCGTGTATTGTTTTTTAGAGCCGCAGGCGCGGAGGGGGCGGCCTTGGCGTGTTTTTTAAGGAATTTTTCACTTTTTGTATGGAAAATATGAAAAATGATTACCTACATGTTGAGTTTTAGGAGTTTATGGGTTTCATAAAGGGGGTTGAAATTTTCATTATTTTTGCGATAGGACGCACCATTTTCGAGATATAAGCAAAAGAAAAAAAACTTAATACGTATTTGGCTATAAGAGGAAGAGAGAAAGAAAACGTACGCGCGCACTGCTTTATCTTGCTTATATCCCCCACTCAACTCCCGTTCACCTCACCCGATCACACTTTTCGTAACGCGTTCGCCAGTTTACTCCCCAAATCAAACGCGCGTAAAGAAGTTTTCCTTCAAAAACATAAAAACAGCCGAACATCCTCCATCAACAACATCATCCTCCTCCTTTTTGTGAAGTCGGTAAAAATTACTTGCATACGAAACTGTTCCGTAGACTTACTGATAAGGAGCATGATCGCATTGCGAAAACTAACGCGGTTGAGTACCTACGTATTTGAGCGAGTAGCCGTATAAGATACTTAATAAAAAATAAAAAAAAAATCAAAAATGTTTTATTTCATTATTACACGTTTTACATCATACAGTTGGTGGCGTCTCCTTTTAAGCATATAAATGCCTGTGCCAGGAGGCGCCGCTCTTTCATTATGTCATGTAATTAGTGTAACATGTTAATAGTCTTGCAAGTATTTTGAGTCGGTACCTGGTGTGCGTACTTGGAAGCAAATACCTGGTGTAAAAACCCATTCGCATATTCATGCAACCGGGACCGGGTTTTTACACCAGGTATTTCCAGCTATTTTTTACGTACCTTCCCTACTCGCCCGATCACACGTTTTCGTAACGCATTCGCCAGTTTACTCCCCAAGTCAAGCGCGCCTAAAGAAGTTTCACTTCAAAAATGTATGAGTTTAGAAAATCAGTTTTTTTTTTTGTTTATTAGATACCTGATCGATGCCCTCTACTGCTCTCTGCTGAGTTTCGCTAGCTGATTCAATTTGACACTGTATAAATATTAGTCTCGGAAGAATTTAGTATGAGATGTAAAACTACAAATCATTGCAATTTTTTTTTTAATAATCAGTAAGTTTTTATATTTTTAGGAGTCTTAATAAGCAGGTTTTATTTCAAAAAAATTAAAACGTGATCCTTTGATTCAGCCATATGCACTTCCTGTTTTTGAGACCTTAACAAAATATATAGGAACTGCATAAAGATTGGACTTTAAATTCAACAAATACGGTCAGTACACACGAGCGGAACATCTATTTCTATAAACTCCATATCTTTGAAAGGACGTTACGTCGTGCATACACGAGCGGCGGCGATCGTACGAGGACTCCTACTCAACTAGAGAATTCTGATGACGACAGCTTGCGGTTAGGTTAGGGCCCATTTAGACTGAACATACTTAAGTTGCTGAATGAAAGGTGGATAGTTTTTTTTGGTATTTTTTTTCATATACCAAAAAATCGACGACCGCCTCTTCTTGTCTCTCTTTCTCTCTTCTTTTAATTCTTTATGGAATGGCAAACAAGCAGCCCTCCTAACCGTAAGTCATCACCGCAATCTACAGTCGTTTATAAAACTTTGGATTATCATTCTAGAAAAAATCTGAAACGTTACATGTGCCTATATTAACCTATATAACATTATTTTTTATTTTTTTATTAATTTTGTATTTTGTGTTTCACGAAATGTGTCCAAATAAACATTTTTTCTTTCTTTCTATAATTACAGCTGCATCGATATACCAACGCTTCTTGGCGACAGAAATACATCCCATAACGAGCTTCTTCACAAAGAGCGTTAATATTTCTTGCAGATGATATTTGTCATATCACAATATGTCAAATTTCTCTATCCTTGGAGCTGTGGCCGGTTGTATTATATAAGTAGATGGCGTTGTTGTTACAATAACAGCGTGGTTACGCAGTGTCTCAATAAAGATAGGTCTGGTCTATTCACACAGAATTGCAATGGTTAGGCACTGGACAGTAATCCCCGTTTTAACTTACACTAGGAAACATCTAGATAAACGCCAAAATATTATTGTACTGTTGGATTTTCAACGTTCGGCAGAGCGATGAAAGCTGAAAATCCAACACGCGCTTATATTTAAGTGTGTGCCGCTTAGTGTCACCGAACGCTAGTCTCGCAACTGTGGCTGATTACGGTCACATAATACTGGTGTTGTGGTCACAACGTGTGGTTATTATGTGTCAAAACCAAATTAGACGCCATGCCGACTGCGTAGTCGCCGATAATTGCGATGAGGTTGTATTGTGGGTGCGAGCGGTCTCTACGATTACAAAGTCATCTACTCCTTTTCGTGTTGATGACGATGGTACTCTTCTTCGATGTTTTATATTGTTTGAGCATTGTAAGTACACACAGTAACACTATATTTTTGTTCTAAACACTGTAAAGGTTTCACTAAAGGAAAATGTGATCAAACTCTGATACGTATCCTGGAGCGATGCTCAAGGATGAATCTCGAATCACAACTGTCAGATAGCGTGTTAAACTCCTCATAAACCTAGTTCAACGAGCACATCGAGAGACAAGCTTGAATATCGTTTTAGGTCGAATTTCACCAATGAAATTGATCGCGATCAGGACATCTAAAGCGCATTTATGAGCTATCAATGCCAATTATTCCACAACAATGATGACACTGACAGCTCTTGAACGTCGCATAGATTCGGTTTCATTGGTGAAAGTCACCCTTAGAATACGGATAAACCGAAAAGTATGAAATATTTTTTTTTAAATATTTTTACGTTTGGATTATTTTCGCTTGCTAGATTTTTTACGGCTGTGCTGTCGGAACAGGCCTTAATCCATTTAGTATTAAAGAAATTACGCCCAATCTAGATGTGCTTTTAGATATGGACCCTGAGTTGCTTTAATTATGAGGGATCGAATTGATTTTAATCTGACTGAATTATCTATTAGATGGACTCCGTACGTTTTGTGAATCTGTAATGATTTCTAATATTCTTGTTGTTGAGTAGTAAATATTGCTTGATCCAAATATTACTCCGCTCTTATGGAATTGTATTTTTATCACTTATGCTTCCGAGAAAGCTTCTGGAATGAATGTTCAGAAGATCACCTAGCAAAGAAACTTATTATTTTTCAAAGCAACGTTTGTTCAAAAATATTTTATACAATGTAGGAAGGTAGCAACAAGCTTCTTTTATTTAGATGGCAACAGATTGTATGTACCTTCGTTCAGGTGCTACTGAAAACAAATATGCGCATACTGCGCATATACTTGCCGTTGTTAGAAAATCGAGTCGACAGAGGCGGCATCTAGTTAAATTGAGACATAAAACCAACAAGTTTAAGAGTTTTAACTAACTGAACGATTCTGCTCGCTTAGTAAAGTCTTAGTTGTGCAAATAACACAGTTTAAAGTTAAATTTTCTAGTGGATACAATCTTAAGAGAGACTTGATTCTGAGTGCAAAGTATGGACGTTTTCAACTACTTACAATGTTTTATTATAAATGTTAAACTTTTCTATTTGACATATAATACAAGCAATGATATTTGAAATAGACAGATTTAATATATTAGTATAATTAAAACTGACATTTTTACCAGGGCATGAGCTATTACGAAATCATGCCGAAAAGAGAGAAGGAGTGGTGGACATTGTGGACAAATCTTGATACATACATTTTTGTATCCTCTTTCATGTCCTCTAATAGGGTTGGACAGAAGCTACAGAACACCAAGTGCTATGATCCTTTCCGCTCCGATGTCGCGAAATATCCTAAAGATCGGTAACAATAGAAAAAGTAATTGTGGCTCATTAGTGACAGTTGAGCTACTACGTCTACTGCTTTTGCTTCGTTTGTGTTCATTACATCAGAAGGCCAATTCTCGTAATTTAAAATGTTCAAAATCTAGTCGCAGTCTCATGTCAGCGACAAACAAATGTCAAAAACTTGTCAAGATGTAAGGAAATTAGAGGCATTATTGACAGATGGAGACAGATCAGAGGGGCAATTCTCGTAATTTTAAGAACGTTCACAGTCTGATCCCAGTCTCAATCTGTCAAAAATACCTCTAATTTCCCTACATTCTTACAAGTTTTGTGACATTTGTTTGTCACCGAGATGAGACTGCGACTAGATTTTGAATGTTTTAAATTACGAGAATTGCCCATCTGACTGTGAACGTTCTTAAAATTACGAGAATTGGCATTCTGGTTATACACGCACGCCCGCGCCGGTTGCGAGTACTAAGCACCTGACCTTTTTGAAGACCAATAAGGTCACTATTATATCCTTCTAGGGCGTCCCCTCCTGACGTTTCCTCACACATCTGCCTTGTAAATACTTTTTGTTAGTCGCCTTTCATTCATCCTCTCAATATAACCAAGATTCAAGCATACTCTTTTAAATTTTGTCACAACATTTGTTTTTAAAACACAACGTTGCCATATATATATGTCGTGGCCAGATCATAGAATTAATCATTTCATGAAGTGTTCGGTCATTTCATGAAATGGTTGTGTATCATGAAATTCTCGAGCATTTCATGAAGTGAGCAAATCTACGATGTGGCCACGAGATGTATATAATAATATATACACATTATTCCTCAGAATATCATTCATAGTTACACCACACGTCTGATATGAATCTTGATATGATGATTTAATATGTTTGTCAATATATAATCTACATAACATACATATATCTCCGTCATGTGTATCCTTATCTCGGTGTTCTTTGACGCAGATTCCCGCATGGCAACAAATATTGGCGTGGCGTACTGATACTTGTTTGAACAATGTGTTTGAGACGGTACCTACAAGCAAGACATATGAGTCTGTGAATGCCGCATACAAACTTGGAACAGAGCTACCGAGCTACCTATCAATGTGCCTGTTTGCTATATTTATTGATATAAACTTTATAAAACAAGCATTTATCTTTTATTATTCACTAGCTTCTGCACGCGACTTCGTCCGCGTGAAATTTCTTGTCTCCCCGACTCACCCCGCCGCCGCATCGCATTGCCCGTATTACTTCGTTTTCGCTTAGCGTTCTTTCTTTTTTCTCGGCTCCTGAAGGTCCTTGAGTGATGTTAAATAGTCTATAGCCTTCCTCAAAAATTGGGCTATCAAATGCAAAAATAATTATTTAAATCCAACTGAGAGTTCCAGACATTAGCGCGTTCAAACAAACTATTCAGCTTTATTATTATACACGGAGTTTACGCAAAATACGCGCATTGACGTGGAGTTGCGGACACCAGCCCGTATTACCTATTACCTATACACGGAGTTTCAATAGAACGCGAGGCCGGCTTATACTGGTTTTATTACTTACCATATTTTTTTTTATTAGCCGTTGATATCCCACTGCTGGGAAAAGACCTCCCTACTTTCTTTCTACCTCCCTCTTTCCAGAGCAGCCAAGGAACAATCTTTATTAAAGGAGTCCAGCTCACTAACTGTACCTACCTAATCGAAAGATGCCCATCTTAATTCGCTTCAAAAAACTGGGCTACTGCTTTAATCTCACGCCACATCATTCATTTTCTTACTCATTTAATCACCCTTTTCCATTCACTGTCACTAATAAATAAAAAAACCTAAGAATCTAAATTGCCGATAAATCATAGTAAATCGTCACAAAAACTAGTAAAAACTGTGATTATTCACTCGTATGATAATATAGCGTGTCTGTAGGTAACTGTGATCCAAATAGTTATCAGTGAAAACTGTCCATTCTTCCGTGACTGTCGGTGTTCTGAAAATTAAGAAGAGATTTTTGCCTAATATGCAAAAATGATGAACAATCTTGAGTCAGCCTATGATCTCTCCCAAAGGCGTGCATTGCATATAGGCATATAAGCAGTGCCTACCTTGATATATCAACATAAGCCTGTCAATTACATTTTAGTGTGTGTGCCCCACAATTAAGAAACTCACTAAATGATCATACCAAACAAAAAACAAAATCTTCATACAAACACGCGCTGCAGTAGGCAGTCGCCGGACGGCCTACTCGGCTCCCGTACTATTCGCACATTGTCATTGGTCTCTACTCGTTCAAATTAATACGACAAAATTAAAAATACTTACGTCTCACGCGTAATACCATGACGTTCGACCTTCGCAATTTATCACCCTTAAGTAGCTAGGCATGCCTACTCAAATAACCACACTTTTGACCTCACTCTTTTTTCTGATTAGTGACCGCGTTTGCCTAGACTAGACTTGGCCTAGTGCCTACTTATTCTGTAAACTAATGCACGCCACTGATCTCTCCATCGAGAGAATAGAGAGTATTCTATTCTCTCGAGCGAGCAGTGGTAGTCGTGAGTTCGAACCCAGACAGGCACTTTAATTTGTGTACCTATTTAATTTCATCACCACTGCTCTCAAAACGGTGAAGGAAAACGTCGTGAGGAAACCGGCATGTCCTAGAAACAAAAAATCGAAGACATGTGACATCCGCCAACCCGCACTGGGCCCGCGTGGTGGATTATGGCCCACTCTCTCTCACAAAGAGGTAGGCTGTCTCTTCAGTGGAAACAGGCTGATTGATGATGCTTATGCTACAATCTCTATATCTTTAGAGAGCGAGGTGCATGTGCGAGTATATCAAACGCTCACAAAGCATAATAACAAGAAGAACCAAGGGATTTTAGTCGGTAGGTCAAAACCCTCAGAAGGAGAGGTATCCATGAGAATTTCTACACAAGAAAAAACAAAACAAGGTTGGCCCACAACATGGACTTGCTTTGTGAAAAAACTAATAGGTACTAAGATGAATGGGCACTATGGGCAGCAACATTCACCCATGTACTTAAAATACTTGGGTCACGTGTGTGCTCACTAAGCGACAATGTCATAAATACAAATTTTAGGACGTAGTGAATTGTAAATTACTAATAACACAATAAAGGATTTCTGAAACTTACTAAAAACTTTCACAAAACGGTTCTTAAACAAAAAGAGTCCTTTGAACGTTGTTTCAAGAATGAAAATGCCCAAATATCCGAGGGTAAAGTTTTTGTAAAGCTAAGGGTAAGGCCATTTCCTAGCCGACGATCTTTTGTTTACTATTCTCTTTTCACGCTAGGGACCACGGAAAAAAACCGTTTTCAGCTATTCAGGAAAAAGTATTCACTTTTCACGCTAGGGATCACCAAAAAAAACTTTTTCGGCTTTTCAGGAAAAAGCAACTTTTTCTGGAGTTTTTGCTTCTGTAGTCTATCTATACTAATAAAATATTATAAAGAGGCATTTGTGAGTTTTTGTTTATGTCCCGAACATACAAACACATACCACTTTAGAATAAAATGTAATCTTCGGAATTCCTGATCCAATTCCGAAAATACATTCAATTTTTCAAATAAAATTTCTGCCATTCGCAATTTCAATATGAAACGAAAATTATTTAATAACACGAACTCCAGTTTCCAATTCACAAGCCATTTAAGCGTTCGTTTAAATAAATCAAAGAAGAAAGAAGCCTTCGAATCTAATTTACACTTTCAATCAAATCAAGTTCTTCATCAAATGTAACTTCACTTTGATCAAATCATTCGGTCCTTTCGTATTTGCATTCAAAATGGCTACTGATTCCACGGCTAGAATAAATCTTTTCAGAAGTTCACAGCTCGACGCCTTAACGCGCAAGGGCCTATTCACATGTACCTACCATACCTACACGACATCCCATTGATAATTATTGGGAATGCAGTGGTTACGTGTGAATAGTCTCGCTTTAGCATCTTGTAGTTCTTTACGTTGTGGTAAGTAACTACAAAACCGTGTCTGCGATATAGTGGCCGGCTGCTCGTGCGCTGTGTCGGTTGCTGAGTGTTTCTTTGTAGCTGCGGTTGATATAGATGTGGTCGATATCGTCCAAACGGTTAAATGTGACAGCAAAATGTGGTCTATGTGAATAAAACTTTACATTTTCATACTTTACGCTCGCCCAATGTGTAATGGCATTGTGGTTGTCGTGTGGTATGGTGTGGTGTGATTCTGGTACAGATGCACATCAACCTACTACAATCTGTCAAATTTCTTTAATAAATATTCAACTTTATTGCTAAAGCATAAGGTTCAAAATTTATCGGGAAAATTTGACAGTTTCGGGTAGGTTGATGTGATGGCGTCTGTACGTGTGAAAGCGTCCTTACTCTCAGCAAAGCCGGTAACAAATTGGTGCGATAGCTTCTTGAACAAGCACTGAAGTTCAGGAAGACAGACCGCTGAACAATGGAGGTTTATTTCAATTCTTTTATCACTTGTAATGAAAAACTACCTGCAGTTTAGTTGAATAAATCGGTGCAGATTTCTACCGCACTAGGAAGGGTAAGGAGTTTAATATTGCGAGACGTCTAGAGGTGACTTTTAACGTTGCTCTTTAGCAATTTAATTTGTTTCAGAACTACGCGAGTCGGAAATGTATGACTTGGATGAGCCGTGCTCTTAAAAGCTCTGTCTTTATTGCGTTAAAAACTATACTTTCTATAGATGCTAGGAAACGTCATCTGCCAGATGTAATTTTTTTTATTTTATTTATTTATTTATTTTATTTTAAAGAAGGCTTACAGACTAACAAACCAATGACATAAAGAATGTAATATTAAAAAAAAAATTGCTAATAACAAGCCTCCACATATAGGTAAGAAAATAGTCGACAAAAAGAAAGTACATACACGATTAATATAATTAGTTGGAGAATAGTAGAAACAAAAACAAAAATAAATAAAATTAACTATCATTGAAAAATGACTGTGCCAAAAGCCGTCTTAAAGTCGCCACACTGGTGCAGAACAAATCGACATTAAGGTCTCCAGGAAGCCTATTAAAACTAAGTGCACTTCTTATTGAGAACACATTCCGCCTGTAATTAGTCATTGCAAAAGGTACATTTAATATCGGCCGTTGACGTAATCCCATCAGATTCGTGCGTAATGACAGATTAGCAACGAGTTCCGGACAGTCAATGTGGCCATTTGCGATACCCAACAGAAAACTCACGTCTCCAATGTAACGTCTCATCTCTAGAGGAAGGAAATGGTACCGTTTGCAGCGGTGCTCGTAGTCAACTGAGTATTGCTGAGCCCTATAATCAAGATAACGTAGAAATTTTCTTTGGACGCCTTCAATACGGGACTTATAAGTCTCATATTGCGGGTTCCAAACCTGAGACGCGTATTCTAAATGGCTGCGTACGAAAGAACAATACAAAATTTTAACCGGTTTAAGAGATCGGAAACAGGCCGTGGTGCGTAGTATAAATCCCAGAGCTTTGGATGCCTTTGTAACTATGCTATTTACATGTTGATCAAACAGAAGCTTGCTGTCTATGATTACCCCTAAATCTCTTATGCTATTAAGCCTGCTAATGAGCTGACCGTTCATGGTGTAACTAAAATTTATCAAAGAAGTACAACGTGAGAATGTTAGGAGGAAGCACTTAGAGACATTTAATTGGAGTTTGTTACGGATGCAATATTCTTCAAACCTATACAGGTCATCTTGCAACTGACATGCATCAGACATGTCTCGCACAACTTTATGAATCTTCATGTCATCAGCATAAAGTAAAATATAAGAATGACGAAAGCACTGTTTGATATCTGCAATGAACAATATAAATAACAATGGACCCAAAATGGAGCCTTGAGGTACGCCTGAAGGGACAGAACTACAACCAGAGGTGTAGCCCTGAAGCACGACAGCCTGTGTTCTGTTCTCTATATAGGAGGAGAACCACCGGTACAGGTCACCGTGTATTCCGGCGAGAAACAGCTTCTTCAGCAGCATGCAATGATCAATTCGGTCGAAACACTTGCTATAGTCGGTATAAACCACGTCAACTTGTCGCTGAGCCATGCCGTTTGTAATAAACTCATGTGACAGAAGCAAGTTAGACGTGGTCGAGCGGTTCCTAACAAAACCGTGCTGTTCCTCGCCAAGAATTGACTTGAAAGCCGCATAGACATCGGTATAAACTATACGTTCAAGAATTTTAGAAAAAAGGCAAATTTTAGATATGGGGCGATAGTTTTCGACATTAGCCTTATCGCCCTTTTTAAAGATGGGAGTGACGAAAGCAGACTTCCAAATCTTTGGAACTACACCCTCGGAAAGAGAACGTTTGAATAAGATAGAAAGGGGTTCCACAAGACTATCAGCACAAGAGACTATGAACATAGGAGGTATTAGGTCAGGCCCACCTGATTTACTGAGGTCTAAGGATTTCAGCAGCTTCAATATACGTGAGTGGTTTATGTCAACTGTGCTGACAGACATTGCAGTATTACCACATTGTTCACCGGAAGTACGTTCATCATTAGCCGTTGATTCAGGTTCTGAAAAGGTGGACTGGAAATAGGTAGCAAAGAGGTTGCTAATATCTTGTCCTGTATTCACAGAGGTCTCACGGTAGAACATCTCATTAGGAAACGAGCCAGCCCTCCGCTTACTTTTTACGAACGCCCAGAAAGATTTAGGATTTTTTACAATCGAAGCCTCAATGTTTGCCATATAATTGTCATAACAGGTTTTTTCCAGCTCAAAAACTCTGGTACGCAGTAATGAAAACGAGTGATAATCAGATAAGTTACTGTATCGCTTATATTTCTTATGATACTTATGTTTTTCACTAATAATTTTAATTAGTGCTGGGGTATACCAAGGAGGATAAAAGGACTGTTTTACCGATTTTATAGGTATGTGTCTATCCCTAAGCTCATATAGCTTACTATAAAAATTAGCAACGGCATCTTCCAAGCTCGTTGATTGTAACAACTAAGGCCAGTTAATTAGATCCAGTTCAGATTTTATAGCATCATAATTTCCCTTCGAGAAGATATAACGCTGCTTAGGTTTGTCGACAAGTTTTTGAATCTCAATAAATTTGGTCTCAATAACTAACGGCTTGTGATGAAAATCAATAGGCAGAGCAAGAGGGTCCATACATCCTGAGACAGTCACAATATCGTTACAGAATACCAGATCAAGCAGTCTACAGTTAATGTTCCGCTCACCATTATACTGTGACAAGTTGAACGTTTGTATGGCATCGAAGAACTGAATCACATGCTGAGAAGAAATATTTTGCGGCATTAACTCACCATTGGTAGCTAAGTCCCCATTACACCACTCGACGTCATTACCGAAATTAAAATCACCCACCAGCAAAAACTTATCAAGTGGATGAGTCAAAATTAAGTTATTTAGATTATCTGTGAAATTACGCAACTGAATACTATGAGAATTACCTAGATTCTCCTTGCACAGGTAAAGTGCACATATATGCAAATTGTAACTAACCTGTGGTTTCGACCTTTTAAGGATTAAAGATAGCCAAATATCCTCCGCAGAACTACGCCAATCCAACCTCTCAACGATTGTAAGATCATGTTTCACTGCTATCAGTACACCACCACCACGTAACTGACCGGTTCGGGAGTAGTCACGATCGCGTCTCCAAACTAGGTAGCGTCCATCAAATAATTCACTGTTATTAAAACTATCATCTAGCCACGTCTCCGTAAATATAATGATATCGTAGGAACTGAGACATACTCCGCGAAACACAATGTTTGTTTTCGTACGCAGACCACGCACGTTCTGGTAGTAGATTTTAAGCGTAGCCATAATTGCATTTAACTACAATCAAATAACTTAAAAGTAGATAAAAAATTGTCAAAAATAAATTAAATATTACATGCAGACTAAAGTGCAGGTCATTGTCGCGACCTTCATAATTCTTAATGCGGGTAGTGGTTAAGTAAAATAATAGACACAGCAATACACAGTGAGCAGTAGAAATAACATTATAAAAACAGTTGTTATAAGAAACAAAAAGCGACGACCAGTAAAGAGATAAGAGCACCTCGGAGTAAATTGTCATAACTTTTCGCAAAGGAAAATGTACCCTGTTGCACGACAGATATGGTTTAAATTAGCATAACAAAAAGTGACATTGCAAAAATAATATCGAATAGACTTACTTGGGCACATCGTGTAGCGACACAAAACTAATAGGAAAACGTAACTAGCACACCTAAGACTATGATTCTCAAACTTTGATTCGCATCTCAAAGAAACACACCAAAACACAGACTTACATAAACATAGTATTCTAATAGCAGTTGTAATATGTATCAAGCATGAGTAATTTAAACAATTTTCTGCAGATCTTTCTCCGATTTGACAACCAGCGGTGGCGATGTATCGTTTTTTCTCACGTGTATCTTCGCATGTTTGACCCAAACGTACTGGAAATCCATTTCAGCTGATGTTTTCTTAGTTTTAGACAATAACATTTTGTTTTTTATTGTAAGGTGGTCATTTATGAAGATTTTATGGTTGCCACTCATTCCAATTTTATCTGGCGTCAGGGGCGAGGTCTTTAGTTCGTGCCTAGCAGCTGCTATAAAATCCTCTTTTACATAACGTTGGCAGAAGCAGACTATGATGGGTTTTATATGGTTTTTCTCGCTAGTAGGAACTCGTGTGATGAAGTTAATTTGATTTTTAGTGACAGGGTAATTGACTTTAGCGCTAATTTTGGCTATTATTTCAAATAAATTCTCGCTACCTGTCTGGGGCACACCCTTAACTTCAATATTATTCATACGCGACCATTGATCCTTATTATTATTGTCTTCTTCTAACTTATCCAAACGGGCTTGCAGTTGTTCGACTTGATCTTGGACTTTCTCGACCTTAACAATACGTAGCTCCATGTCATTCAATTTTCCAGAGACTTCTTTCATAACCTCGCTGTACTGGTTGGACAAGGTAGTTTTAAACTCAGCAAATTCATTCCTCAATGCGACGATTTCTTCTTTCATATTCTCCAGTGTGGCAAATTTCAAAGACAACGCTCGAATTTCCTGCAGGACAACCGACTCAGGTTCCAGCACGGGGGTGGGTGACACTGGCAAGACAGGTTGTAGGGCATTGCCTGCCATTCGGCATTTACTGCAACGCCATATTAGCTTACGATCCCCTAGCTTTTGGTAGCCGTTTTCAGTGACGCCCCCACAATGGAAATGCATCATGAGGTTACATGACTTGCAATGTGCACCATCGGACAACGTTTCACTGCAGACACCGCACTTGTTTGTATCCATCTTAAAAAGTATTGAAAAGTAATTTCGAAATAACAAGCGGACTAATACGAAACTTTGAGAAATAGTGGAATTCTTTTAAAATCGACAGTAGAATAGAATAGAATACTCTTTATTATGTACACCATATAAATTACAGACATAAATATAGAAAACTAATTAGTAATTATACCTAACACAGCCGTATGTAACCGAGGTCAACGACTGATTGATACCCTTTTATTGCTGAATGGGCCCGATCTTGACCTCGATTACGCCTGATGGAAAGCGATGGATGAGGTCTATGATGGAACGAGCGTGCCCAGAAGATGCCTAAGGCACTGGAACTCCCACGCATCGACGAAACACAGCAGGCTGCTTGACGCCGGACTCCGGTAGAAGGGGGGTCGCAAACCAGGCGGGCGTTAGCCCTACCACCGCAAGGGAAGAATTGGCCAGTCAAATAAGGTATTGGGTGTGACTGTCCAGGATGCGCCGAGCGCTCGGTTCAGTTAATTAACTGGCGGAACAAACTGCGCTACACGAGGAGGCTTCTTCATGCATCCCAAAATATTATCATAGAGCAAAAACCACTGGCTGGTTTCCTTCTATACATCTACAGCAGTCATCATCTGTGTTTACTATTTGCTTTGCCATTTAATCACCTTTCACACAGTCCATTCAACTCTTCCTACATCTTTCCCTTTTTATAGCCATCCATACATCAGTTTTAGAACCAGTCGTTAAAGTCGGTAAATGACCTAATCGTGATATCACACAAATGAGATTATATCAAAATATGCTCATAGCGGAAAACTTCGCAATAAAAACAACATTTTGAACTCTTTACACACTCTCCCACCTGTTGACAGTTGTCACGCAATGCGTGGTTCTAATGTCACGCGATTTGACGCTAGATAGGCGGGGAGCTCATTGACACGCTTTGTAAGCGATTAGTAAAAATAACAATACTACTAATGGATTCCTCGACTAGGAATTACTAGGTAACAACGAACTCAGTCGAGGTCAAAATTCCACATTTTGTGGATTTAGTATGTTAACGTCAACCGCAGCTCAGTAGTAATACTTGTTGCTACGAAATAAAAACTTTTTAAGAAAAAAAAAAACCGACTTCCAAAAAAACACTACAAAGTGAAAAATAACTTTATTTCGGAAGTCGGTGTCTTTGGATCTGTATTTTAGTTTTTTGCCACCGACTTCCGAAATAAAGTTATTTTTCACTTTGTAGTGTTTTTTTGGAAGTCGGTTTTCTTTTTCTTAAAAAGTTTTTATTTCATGCTTTTTAGTGGGTCTGCTTATAATTTATCTAAGTTACAATAGCCTAGTGATTATCGCCTTTTACAAACAAAATATTGCTTTTCCCGATGCAGGGAAGTTAATTGTTGATGAGTTCTCCAGGTCCACCATCAGCTCCATATCACCATTCACATTGTGACGAGCATAAATTGCTTAGCAACCTTATTAAAGTAATCGAATCGCAACCCGTGAAATACTTAGATATTATTGATTACTTCCGATGGCCATCTGTGGTCTTCATCATCAGTTCCACTTCACCAAATAGTGCTTTCCGAGAGCAAATGCACGAGTTACTATAAAAAATACCCAAATCGCTATAGGTGTGCCTATAATATTTGAAGAGTTCCTTCGATTTCTCCAGGATCCCATCATCAAATCTTGACCTGATGCTTTTAGACTAAATGCTGATAATCCTGGCTGCAGCATCAGGCCAGACTTATGTCAACATTACATTGAACTTAAAATTTAGTCCTGTTTAAAATGAGCCCAAACACGACTACGGTGCTGTAATTTCAAGGTTGGTACTTTTTCTGATGCTCCTGGCTTCAGCATCAGGTCTTTATGTACTTCGGTGTTCCTCATTAACAGTACGTTTATCCACACATCGAGCCCTTTTCAATGAGCCTAAACACGATATATCTGCTGTTAGTTGTCGAGGAGTTAGGTACTCTGCAGACTATCCTGACTGCAGCATCAGATCATGACTTGATGATCATGAGACCAAATGTGGCAAATGCCCTATCAAACATCAAAACAATTTACTAAAACAGTCCTTTCCTGTTCGAGTAACTTCTTACTGTTAAGGAGTTGTACCTTCCATCATCAGCCCAGCTACCTGAGATGGTGACAACCATATGCAAATACACAAGATACTTCATAAAATATGCGAAAAACAATAAGTGAGCCTATAAAATTTGAGGGTTGCCCTCGATTTCTCTAAGATCCCATCATCAGATATTGAAATGGTGACAATGGGACCACACGGGAAGCACCAGCTTTCAAATAAAAAAAGAATCATGAAAATCGGTTCACCCAGTCGCAAGTTATGAGGTAACAAACATAAAAAAAAAAAAAAAAAAATACAGTCGAATTGATAACCTCCTCCTTTTTTTGAAGTCGGTTAAAAAGCGTTGCAAAGCAAAGTTAAATTGTAATCAGAGACGTGCGGTCGATTGTACACCTGCATTAGTTAAAGAATTTTAAAACAGGGTTATAAAAGATGATAGCGAGGGATTAAGAATCGTTTAAGTTGCTTTAATTGGTTTCTTGAATACGTGCCAAGTGCGAACCAAGAGATTACGTTACCAGAGAGACTAAGGCACACGTCTCACCGCCGACGAGGAAGCGACTAACTACCGACTATTTTCTCGCTCAACAAACGTAACATAGCCAGTAAAAGAGATACAAATATTAATAGTTGGTCACTGACTGTTTACACTGCTGACGAGATCACTCTCTCAACTAATTTGTCGCAGAGACAAGAGCTATCAAAGAAAAAAGTCGCTCATCGACGCTCGCTTGGCGAACAGAGCACTCGCTGCTCTTTGCTCTCCAACACGTTGCTAGCTCCACTCATTTGTCGCTAATTGTAGGCTGTGGTACAGTTGCCAAAAGATAGCACTGGAACATGCTGTAGGTACTACAAAGGAAAACTGGCCAAGACTAAGTTAGAAAATAGATCTACAGCAGGGACTACAATTTAATCTCTTGACTAAGTTAGTCTAGCTCTAAGAGCAGACAACTTTTTTTTATTGCTGAATGGGCCCGCTCTTGACCTCGATCACGCCTGATGGAAAGCGATGGATGAGGTCTGTGATTGAACGAGCATGCCAGTCAGTCGCCAAGCTGGTCTAATTTGGCGTTCATTCAGATGTATCTCACCCGTGTGGGGGATAAAACTGGTAATTTAATTTGAACAAGTAAAATGCCTAAGGCACTGGAACGCCCACGCATCAACGCAACACAGCAGGCTGCTTGACGTCGGACAACTGCTGAAAACAGGCCTGTCCTAACTTACACCACGCCATGACGTAGCATCGCGCGTGTATTCCCCAAAGGGTTAGGCAGAGGTGTACCTATATGTAGTACACCTACATTTAAGTTCCATGTAATAGGGACCGAGCCTATTGCCATCAACCGGTCACAAATCCGGACTGCTACTAAGAAATATCTGACGAAAAATCTCAATAACACTGCCCGACCTGGGGATCGAACCCAGGACCTCATTCTCAGCAGTAGCACTTGCGACTAGACTAACGAGGTATTCTAGAACACCACGCCATAAATCCGCAACCAGTCCCCCAATGTTCTTTAATCTAAGTGTCACTTCCAAAACCAAACAATTCAACAAATCTGTACCTAAAAGAATTTTGATCGCGTGCTTGTCAGTCACACGTCACGCCCAAACGACTGGAAGTCACTCAAGTTCATTCATGTACAGTCAAGGACAAAGATATTGAAACAACTAGTTTGTTAGTTGGTATAACCACCAACAGCCGCCATGGCACATGCACAATAATCCACATGAAGGACTAAGTCTGGAAACCAATCTCTCTAACATAGAATACCTAGTAAAATTCAACGATTTTATTCTAGGGTATTTATTGAAATTGTGAGGTGTTGTGCATACCTCTAGCGTCTTCTTACATATACTTTTGTGAATTAATTTTGTATACAAAATTTCAACCAATACCCTGGCTAAATAATAACTGCCGCTCACATCGATCGATCAGGTTCAAGCTACGCTTGCAGCGGTTGGTCTGTGGATGGGTAACCATGTTCACATACCAAGACCCCTCCGTGCCTCGGAAAGCACGTTAAGCCGTTAGTCCCGGCTGTCATTCGTGGATCTTTGACAGTCGTTACTGGTAGTCAGAAGCCCGAAAGTCTGACAACCAGTCTTACCAAGGGGTACCGTATTACCCAGTAAGCAACTGGGTTGTGGAGGTCAGATAGCAGTCGCTCTATGTAAAATACTAGTATTCAGCTGCATCCTGTTAGACTGCAAAACGACCCGAACATAGTTGGGAAAAGGCAAGGCAGATGATGACCCAGGTACGGTAAACCGCTCGTCAGGGGTAACAAAACCAGTATAAGCAACCAGTGTATTCTGTAAAAATCTCACCGTGAAAACTTGAGTGAAGTGAGCTCTAGAGACAATCCCTAGTATCAACTGGAATGACAGCTCACTCCAAGCTCACTTCACCTTAGTTTACACGGCGAGATATCTACAGAATATACTGGCTGATGAAGGGATTGTCACTGTTCGCTGACTTGATCCGGCTCGAAGGACCAAAATATGTTCATGCGTTATGCGTCTTCCTCTTTGAGTTGTGGTTGCGGTTGAGAGTAAATGATAACTTCTTGGTTACTCCGGAATAGAAAATTATTAATTGCAATTTTGAGTTAGTGATTTTTACAATACGGACTCGTCAGAACTTAAGGTTCGAGAATGAAGCTATACAGAGCAAGGTCGATTCAAAGTTAGTATCGAAGAAAAAACCGAGCGATTTTTAACGTTGCGCGAAGGAGCACTCGGAAGTCTTCGTGAACTATACTATTGGTGCTTCTTTGATGACCTCCTTGAGGACCTCTCATTGGCTGTCCGAAGATGACGTGATAATTTTGGTTCTCGGTGCGTAAGTAGGTACCCTAAACAAAAGAGAGCGCCTAATGCTTTTGTGATAGCAACACGCAGGATGTCAACATCATACACACAGTCACTATTGACAGCTCACTTCACCTAAGTCTTCATGGTGTCATTATATCGGCTGGCCTCATATTCTATTGAAACTCCGTACTACACTAGGTTAGCTCAAGGTAAAAGTGACCTTAAGTGACTGACGTGCGGCCTTCTGTACTCTACGAGAAACTTACTTTTTTATTTTCCGAAGTGTATTAATACTTCTGACCATGACTGTACTACTATGTCAATGTCCTGCCTTCAAAATAAGGGTAGGTAACACCACTTTGTTTCAAATTATCGGGGACGAGAATGGTTTCATCGCTAGAAGTAAGGCCTTGGCACGGTCGGTAGCGGAAGTCGTTTAACACGTCATTTGCAAAACACTTTGGTATTTCAAGTTAGATGCTTTGAAGTTACTGATCGAACTGTTCTGTTGCCAACCAAACTTGACAAACACCTCAATACGAAAACTTCTACTGAATGAATATCAAGTCTGGTGTCAGAAGTAATGTGGGAGAGATTCATTAAGTATTGTTTTTTTTTTTTTTTTCTATTTATAACTAAGCCTCCGCTGTCCGTCCGTCCGACTGTCAACGGGCTGTATCTCATGAACCGTAATAGGTAGACAGTTGAAGTTTTCACAGAGTGTGTATTTGTATTGCCGCTATAACAACAAATAATAAAAATAAAATAAAGTTAAAAATGAAAGGGAATCTCCACACAAAAAACGTGTTTTCTTTCGGTGTTTTTTTACCTTGTGGTGGGAACCCTTCGTGAGCGAGTACAACTCGCACTTGGTTGGTTTTTTATATGTACAGACGCCAGCACATCAAGCTACCTGAAACTGTTAAATTTTCCCAATCAACTTTGAACCTTATCCTTTAGCGATAAAGTTGAAAATATATTAAGAAAATTTGACAGATTTTAGTAGCTCTATCTTTAATAATTGTAATTGATTTTTGACCGTATTAATGTACTTAAGTAATATTTTGTTGATAAAAAAATAAAGATAGGATTTTATAATGTACGTCAATCATCCAGGTCAGCCTTTACGAAATTAAAATAACTAATTACAGTTCTCACTTAATTAATAACACGTTATTAACCTAATGTAAACGGGCTTAGTGACCCATTTAACATAACTTGCGTGACACAGTTCCTTTATGTTCCCAAAATAACTAAGTATGGCGCTCTTACATTTCATGCAGTAATGTACAGACGCCAGCACATCAAGCTACTACAATCTGTCATATTTATTTAATAGATTTTCAACTTAATTACTTAAGTTTAAGGTTCAAGGTTGATTGGGAAATTTTTACCGTTTCGGGTAGCTTGATGAGCTGGCGTCTGTACATTCAAAATATATCAGATATTTTTACTTAGGGGATTGATTTGGACATTTAAAAACTGCACGCACTGATTTTCATATACCGCCGTATATAGACCAGAGTAGTTGTTTTGCATAACACGTAAATAATTTATAGATAAGCTTTCTTCACAAATGGTAACACCGTGAAAGTATTATGCAAAACGACTTGAATTAACCATTTTTTGTTCCCCTTGGTATAAAATAACTGATAAAGACTAATCTAAGCTAAGCTAAAAAATGCGATAAATATTTTACCCAGTTTTCTGTTCAATGAAATTCAGAAAAGAACATAGGTGAGAACAAAAAAAAAAGCAGAATAAGCTACTTAGATACGAGAGCAGTCAACCCAGTGATACCTAACGGCCGCGACTTACGAGTTGTAGGTCCTCGGACCTACAACTCGTAAGTCCGTAACCTAGGTTCGAACCCATTCAGGCGATTTACTTTGTGTAAATTATTCCATCACCACTGCTCTCAAAACGGTGAAGGAAAACTTCGTGAGGAAACCGGCATGTCCTAGAACCAAAAATTCGAAGACATGTGACATCTACCAACCCGCACTGGGCCCGCGTGGTGCATTACGGCCTACTCTCACCGAGAGGAGGCCTGTGTTTCAGCTGTAGAAACATTATAGGCAAGCTATTTAGCAGGTGAAAAACCAAACACAACAGAAAAAAAAAGTAATTAAAAAACTAAAAAACCCGACTGCGGTAAAAAACTTTAGTTAAATAAACTGAAAAGCTAAAAATCAAACACAAAACCCTCATTTTGCGCTTCGCCGCAGTCGGGTAACAAGCCCATTTTAAATTAAATAAAAGTTAGAAGCAAGCAGGCTTCGCCGCAGTCGGGTAACAAGCCCATTTTAAATTAAATAAAAGTTAGAAGCAAGCAGGCTTCGCCGCAGACGGGTAACAAGCCCATTTTAAATTAAATAAAAGTTAGAAGCAAGCAGGCTTCGCCGCAGACGGGTAACAAGCCCATTTTAAATTAAATAAAAGTTAGAAGCAAGCAGGCTTCGCCGCAGACGGGTAACAAGCCCATTTTAAATTAAATAAAAGTTAGAAGCAAGCAGGCTTCGCCGCAGACGGGTAACAAGCCCATTTTAAATTAAATAAAAGTTAGAAGCAAGCAGGCTTCGCCGCAGACGGGTAACAAGCCCATTTTAAATTAAATAAAAGTTAGAAGCAAGCAGGCTTCGCCGCAGACGGGTAACAAGCCCATTTTAAATTAAATAAAAGTTAGAAGCAAGCAGGCTTCGCCGCAGACGGGTAACAAGCCCATTTTAAATTAAATAAAAGTTAGAAGCAAGCAGGCTTCGCCGCAGACGGGTAACAAGCCCATTTTAAATTAAATAAAAGTTAGAAGCAAGCAGGCTTCGCCGCAGACGGGTAACAAGCCCATTTTAAATTAAATAAAAGTTAGAAGCAAGCAGGCTTCGCCGCAGACGGGTAACAAGCCCATTTTAAATTAAATAAAAGTTAGAAGCAAGCAGGCTTCGCCGCAGACGGGTAACAAGCCCATTTTAAATTAAATAAAAGTTAGAAGCAAGCAGGCTTCGCCGCAGACGGGTAACAAGCCCATTTTAAATTAAATAAAAGTTAGAAGCAAGCAGGCTTCGCCGCAGACGGGTAACAAGCCCATTTTAAATTAAATAAAAGTTAGAAGCAAGCAGGCTTCGCCGCAGACGGGTAACAAGCCCATTTTAAATTAAATAAAAGTTAGAAGCAAGCAGGCTTCGCCGCAGACGGGTAACAAGCCCATTTTAAATTAAATAAAAGTTAGAAGCAAGCAGGCTTCGCCGCAGACGGGTAACAAGCCCATTTTAAATTAAATAAAAGTTAGAAGCAAGCAGGCTTCGCCGCAGACGGGTAACAAGCCCATTTTAAATTAAATAAAAGTTAGAAGCAAGCAGGCTTCGCCGCAGACGGGTAACAAGCCCATTTTAAATTAAATAAAAGTTAGAAGCAAGCAGGCTTCGCCGCAGACGGGTAACAAGCCCATTTTAAATTAAATAAAAGTTAGAAGCAAGCAGGCTTCGCCGCAGACGGGTAACAAGCCCATTTTAAATTAAATAAAAGTTAGAAGCAAGCAGGCTTCGCCGCAGACGGGTAACAAGCCCATTTTAAATTAAATAAAAGTTAGAAGCAAGCAGGCTTCGCCGCAGACGGGTAACAAGCCCATTTTAAATTAAATAAAAGTTAGAAGCAAGCAGGCTTCGCCGCAGACGGGTAACAAGCCCATTTTAAATTAAATAAAAGTTAGAAGCAAGCAGGCTTCGCCGCAGACGGGTAACAAGCCCATTTTAAATTAAATAAAAGTTAGAAGCAAGCAGGCTTCGCCGCAGACGGGTAAAAACACATAACCCTTCTTTTGGGCTTTGCCGCAGTCGGGTAAAAAAGCATATTATCTTTCAATATCGAGAAAAAATAACAAATAGATAGTTATAGGTATTCCATCAACGTGTTCGACTAATTTAGTTAAGAGCCTTGCTCGTTTCTGCTTGTTAATATGCGGGGCACATATCGACGCTGCCTCCTGCTCCGGTGCAAGCCGGAAAATATTCTGAGCCTTGACCCATTTAGGTAACTTAATAAATGAGTCCTCCAACGTTTTGCTTTATGAAAAGACGTCTACGTCTTTATATTTTGTTTAGACCACCAGTATTATTTATAAAAACGTTCAAACAAACGAACAAACACAAAAAACAAGCAAAGGACCTGTCCAGCTTCTGCCCTCTGGTAAGTCTGGTATAAATAAATGTTCATGATTTAAGGTTTTTCAGTAAGATTTAAAAATTTAGATTTAAATTACTATGGATTAATTAATTCAGTATTACTTGCGTAACATAATTCTCAAAAAAACAGTACCCAATCGCAGCTACCGCTTTGCCATTTTAAACGGGAAGTACTAAAAATGTTTTTGACGTTCCATTTTATCCCGTAATTATCTTTAAATAGTGTGAGCAATAATTATAAGCCGCTTATTTTAGATCAAAGGAATATATTAACGTATTTGCGTATATAATACGACAATATTACTAAAATATTTTAGTGTACACATCAAACGACTTACCAACTGAACTTCGACAAACTTTACTACGACAAGATTTTAATTCGACACTACGGAAATGCCTTAAGTCCGACACTACTGTACTCCGATAAAGCGTTTCTTCGACATGACTTAACTAGGAAACGATGCGACTTCGACGACGTGCTACTTCGACAACTATGGTAGTCCGACATGAGTCAATTTCGACATACTCTACTCCGGCATGCTGTACTTCGACAATATCTTACTTCGACGTTATATATCTGAGACACGATGCTACTTCGAAATTATTCTGCGACATTAGGGAACAACTAAATTTGTGATATGGCTAGAAAGGGGGTGACTACCGACTACTACTAAAAAAAGTAGTAAAGTTTGTCGAAGTTCAATTGGTAAGTCTTTATGGATATTTTCTTTAAACGACCATTGCTATTCTACACGGAGTGACATCATCTAGACACGATGACTATTGCTATACTTATAGGATTCTGCTTTTCCTTTCGATTTGGATATTATGATGAGGTGCATCGCTGTGCTGCGGATTCGCAGACATATCGTCACAGAGTACTTTTTGATAGGCATATCGTGTCAAGGCTGGCGTTACCCCTGCAAGTGAGACTTGCTCGATGGTTATCAAATCAGGTAGGCCTCTATACTAAGGCAGTCGCGTAAACCATGCAGGAAAGGCAGTACATTGAGCAGTTGTGTTATAATTTGAAAAATAGAATGACGTCTAATTGTTCCAGCTCCCATTAGATGGATACGCAAGTGTCACGATTGTGATAATTTATTAAATACCAAAGCTGCTGACAATGAGAGATTACTAGGTCATACAATGGTCTGCCACGTCATGACGCTAGTATGGTATCTTGGCTGGGCAAGGCATCAAAATAACGTGTTAGCACCAGCTACATTTTTGGACAATGTTTTGGTGTCTCTAGAAGACGTTTAATTTTTTTATCATTTTATTTAAGAATGTATCTACAATAAATTAATTTGTTTTGCAATAAATACATACATAGTTTTATTTATTATAATCCTAATTCAGTATCAACAAGTAGCTACATATAAATAATATTATGGGTATTGAAGATAGAAACCAAAATACGGAATTAAAGATGATGCCAATATAATATTATAATATTGTGACAAACAATAGGTGCTTAACATTTTTGTTACACAAATAGAAATATCCAAAAAACTGTAGAATATGATCTCAGACCAACAAAATGTTTCATTAACCTCACAAAGACATACCACCAATTAGTACCTGTATTCGCTCACAAATGTCATTATACTAAACAAAGTTAAGAAAAATCCCTTGCGTATAATCCTTATTTTGACCAGTTTACGCAAGATCCTGACTCCTGAAACTTATTAATTAATAAACTATAAAATACGACGATTATAATAATATAACAATCATTACTGAACATTTTCTTTGACTGCCTAGACATTCGCCCATTGCTCCACCAGACATGTCCTTTTTCAGCTTTATTATTAGTATTTGTATGGATAATACAAAGCTGATTTCAATTGTTTCTTCTCCAAAGAAATCTAGAATCGTTTAAAATGTTCAAAATCAGTTTTGGTAGATGGATTCTTGCTTAGTTTTTACATTATGTAAGTAAATATATTAAAAAAAAAAAAAACATTTTATTACTGCGGCAAGAAACGACGCTTCGACTGCCTTTGTTCAAAATAAAATTATTTATTTTTCTGCAAAACAGAACTTATAAACCACTGCAGCACTGAGACGTGTCATGTCATTATTTTTGGCGTCAAAGTTTTCTATCTGACGCTTTACCTACCAAGCCACCTGAAGCGAGACTTATGACCAAAAGAAGCTGATCTTTGTGAGAAACTATACAGCATACTTTTAAAATATTTGCCAAAATATGCAAAGAAACCGTCCTTTCTCACTTCATCGCGTGTCGGATCTCATTTATTCGGAATGTTGCTAATTCCTGCCTATTTAATCCGACTTGTAGTGGCCATCACGCAACATTGCGCGCGAGAACTAACAGGCGTCGTCTGAGGAGCTATAATTCTTCATCCTAATGTCGCTGCACGCGCTGCTTCATATTGTACAAGATGTTTTAGATGTTTACTGTAGTGGTCTATAAAAATGTCAATGAAATTGAATTATTGGCCTAAGAAATGGCCGAGAAGTGTCGGTTTTAACTGACTTTAAATACTTACAAGATGTCTTTGATATACTAACACAGATGTATTAAACAAATGAACTGTGTTAAGCCGCCTCGAGACCACAAGTTTGTAAAGTTGGTTGAGAGAACAGGGCGGTCGTTGTTTGTCTTACATTCAAAGTCCCTGAAGTTCCGTTTATCGACGTTTACTACCTAGTAAGTAGTTTTGAGTTGTCCAATAGCTAAAAAGTTCACTAACACTCATTGGAAGTTATAAGAAGCCTGTTAAAAAAATTGGTAGTCGGTAGCCGATAGAAGAGAAAAAACTATAAAATAACAGTGGCCTGCCTTATAGCTACCGATATACTAAACATTAGCACGCCGGTAACGCGAACCCATAAGATTGTCCCTAGCAAAAATCGAAGAGTTTCCACTTCAAAACTGTTTCCTTTGCCACTTTAAATGCTATTTCTATACAAAAATGTAGATCAATTCCATTCAAAAAGCCAATAGGCAGCTGTCGACGAATTCTTCCGATGATTACCGAACCCCCAAAGGATTCTGACAATAACTCTGAACCTTAAGTTTTCGTTATCGTATAGAAAGCGATCGATCAAACCAAATCCCCTTATTGTTTGAGAGATATAACGAAGCGAAAAGGAAATTGTTTACGAAGTTATCTTTCATCTTTGAAATGAAATTATACGAGTACGCACGATGTTCAAATTGTTAATATTTGTATCCCTAAACAATTCGGCCATCTGGAGCATAATAAAAAGCTAAATTGGCTTGCTACGGGCAACATGGGACATAGTTCCCACTTTTTCAGTGTATTTTGGTACTTATATTAAATGCCGTGGAAATACCACTCGACAGGATAGGATAAACATCTTTATGAACGAAAAAAGGCAAAGTGTTATCACACTGATATTTAAAGGCGAAAATTTGTCAGTGTGTTTGCATGTTTGTTACTTCTTCACGCACAAACGGCTGGATCAATTTTGATAAAACTTGGTATGGAGGTAGCCGACACCCTGGATTAACACATAGGCTACTTTTTATCCCGATATTCCCACGGTATCGATACTTATGCGGGAGAAACCGCGGGACGCTGCTAGTCCTATCATACATATCAAAATAAGATGAAGATTTCGATAGTATCTTGAGTGATATTTAAAAGAACAAACTAGAGACTTATAAACACATTAATTCACGCCTTTTTCCATAGGGTTAAGTAGAAACTACAGATCGCAGGTGGTATTCACCTGTTACGATCCTTACATACAACTTTTACTTCATTCATACATCTGACGGCCAATTCCCGTAATTACAAACGTTCAAAATCTAGTCGCTCTCGTCTAATCTAACTACTACCGACAATTAATGTCAAAAACTTGTCAAAAATGTAGGTATATTAAAGGTATTTTTGACAGATTGAGACTGAAATCAGAAGCCCAATTCCCATAAATAAAAACGTTCAAAATCAGATCAGACTTAGAACGTCTTTTGAGCTCCGCTAATGAGACACAATTGATTTTCTATTGTATCGTACTACCAATAGGTTACGCGCGGAGCTTGACCGGTTACAATTACCTACGAGAATTGCCGCTCGGTCATATATGCACGCCGGTTGCGAGCTCTACGCACCTGACCATTCCGAAGAACATCGTCAATAAGGTTACTATATGAATTATATTTTCGAGCCGTTTGGGGTTGAAACCCTCGGGCCGTGGGGTCCGAGTGCTCATGATCTTTTTAAAGAAATTTCAAAACGGCTGGTTGACACTTCCCGTGACCCAAGGGCTGGCTTTTACCTTGGCCAAAGGCTAAGCATTGCCATACAACGTGGCAATGCCGCCAGTCTCTTGGGTACATTACCAGTCGACAGCGATGCGGATGAATTTTTCGACGCTATATTTTAGTTTTTGTATAGTTTTAGTTAAGTTAGGTTTTAATTTTGTTATTTTTGTTAATTATGTAATCACTATTGTTTTATCAATATAACTACGTCATACTTTTATTGTATTCCACATGTGGGCAATGATAAGGTTACTATATGTCCTTTTAGGGTGTCCCTATCCCAGCGTTCAACTAAAAGTTTCTTCAATATGAATAACTGGCCATTTCACCAGATTTATTCCAGTCTGACCCCTGACCCCCCCCCCCTCTTCAAACCCCGCTCCTCGATCCCGTGCTAATTAATAATAATAAATATTTATTGCATAAAGGGTATTTGTGGTATGTACATATTAAAGTTAAATAATTAAGCATGCGTAGAACTTATACTAACAAATATATGTATGGGTGAACTACTGTTCTCCTAGCTAGGTAGCTGTGCAATCTATATTAAGGAGAAACAGTTTGCCTCCCTATAATGATATAACAAAATAAATTGAGCATAGTGCTACGTGTTGTCTCCCAAAACAAGTCGTTAGTTAACTTTCATACATTATTATCTACATTGTTTAATGGAATAAATCTATCGCTATCATTAAATTACATCAAAGATAACTTTTCGACAGCACAAGTTAACAAATTCTCGTTGAATTTTAAAAAGCCTTTAGCAATATTTCACGCTACATAGTGGCACATTCCCGAGAGGTTTTTTGGCAAACGAAACTACGCCCAGCCGCGACGTTATTACCATACCATCCACTTTCATAACCTTCTTTATAAAAACATAAATGGCTACACAAAGACATACCTACTATTATGTAAATAGAGGCTTTAGTTTTAAAGTGGCTTTTAGGATTCTATAACTAAGGCTCCGCTGTCCGTCCGTCCGTCTGTGACAGGGTTTTTTATTTAACCGTAATAGGTCAATCAATAGCCTATCCTTAGAATAGAATAGAATATATTTATTTGCTTTAAAACATGGTACAGACGTCAGCACATCAAGCTACTACAATCTGTCAAATTTCTTTAATAGATTTTCAACTTTATCGCTAAAGTATAAGGTTCAAAGTCGATTGGGAAGATTTGACAATTTCGGGTAGCTTGATGTGCTGGCGTCTGTACATTAAGGTCTTATAAATAACGTGTTGGTCTTACATGTTTCGCCATGGTCTGGCATACAAATATTTAAACAAGTTAAATGTAACTTGTATGTAATTTGTTAAAATTAAAACTAAAACATTTTTAATAACATTGGTTATTAGGGTTTCGTATCTATTTGAACACATAAGAATAATAGCTATATAAAGCAATATAATCCTTTTCCTAATCCATAATAAATCCTTTTCCCAAATATGTTGGGGTCAGCTTCCAGTCTAACCGGATGCAGCTGAATACCAGTATTTTACATAGAGCGACCGCCTATCTGACTTCTACAACACAGTTATTGGGTAAACGATACCCCCTGAACCGTAATGGGTAGTAGGTAGACACTTGAAATTTTTACTGAGTGTATACTACTAGGTACCTATAGCCGCTATAACATAAAATAATAAAAATATGACATCATCACCTGCCTAGCCTTTTCCCAATTATGTTGGGATCGTCTTCCAGTCTAACCGGAAAATAATAAAAATATGTATTGTTAAATATTCTAAGGTGGTACGTTACCCTTTGTGTGCGAGCCCGATTCGCATTTGGCCGCTTTCTAACGAGACTCCCTCCAAACAGTTGTTTCTAATGACCATTAGTTTTGCTAATAGGTAACTATTAAAGTCCTAAGTGCTGGTATCATTCTTATACCGTAATCATTCTTAATGGTTTTCACTAAGCACACACACTGTATTGGAAGGAACATCTGTTCCAAGAATTAAGGGTATTATGATTGGCTTTGAACAGCCAAAGTATCTAGAAAGCATTTTAGGCGCGGATTGAAACACAAATTGCGCGAAAACCGTGCGTATCAATTGAAATTAATTACTGAATGTAGATTTACCAAATTTCGTTTTGCGAAGTTTGTCAATTTATACTAAGCACACTAAGTACTCCCTCGTTGGTCTAGTAGTCGCAAGCGCTACTGCTGAACATGAAGTCCTATGGGTTTGATGTCCGAGTCGGGCAAAGTGTTATTGATTTTTCCATCAGGAATTTCTCAGTAGCACGCCGGAGTCTGGATTTGTGTCCAGTTGATAGCAATAGGATCTGAATAACATGGCGAAAAGTGGGTGTACTATAAGAACACCTCTGCTTAACCCTTCTGGGAATGCACGCGTGATGTTACGTTACTAAGCACATTATAGGCACAGTTATACGTCAAGAAGTAGGTCTTTAACACAGACGCACTCCTAGACGATAACGTCTCTTTTTCGGTGACATCATTGCTTATCGGGACTAAAAATATACATCCAAACTAGCAGGGTCTCGCGGTTTCACCCGATTAAGTTTCGATCCCGTGGGAATATCGGGATAAAACTATCCTTTGTAATTTCCCGGGACTCAAACTATCTCTATACCCATCTAAATCGGTTCAGCGGTTTAAGCGTGAAGAGGCAACAGACAGGCAGTAGACAGACACACTTTCGCATTTATAATATTAGTATGGATACATATATTGCCATCCTGACATTATAATGTCACTGACAAACAGGATGTATTCTCAACTGAACTACAAATACCCATCAATACATTAGTAGTAATAACTTGTTTATTTATTTTACTTCGATGGTCCTAGTTTATCATTTGTGACTTCAAGTGACAGCTATGTAAACACTAAACAGAACCCAGCATTTCATATATATGTAAGCTGTCACGCCCTTTATACCTGGAGGCTTTTATTTGGTCAGTAAGTTTTTTTTTTTTTTTTTGGTTATATTTTTAAATTTTTTTTTTGCTTGAGTACGTATAGTGTTTATTGTATTTGTTGGTATATTGGCGTGGCTAGTTAACCTATGGCAAATAATTTAATTTAAGGTTCTGTGTCCTGTAATGTTAATTACTTTGCATACATAGTATTGTATAAAATTAATTCTTTTCTAACTAAACAGACAGCTGTGCTGCTGGGGAGTTTGTTCCGCCACTTCTTCTCCCCAGCGAAAGCACTAGGAAGTGGCGAAGGGCGGGCGTTTTGGGGGACTGTCTTTTGTAATTTTGACGTTCGAAAAGAGCTGATTCTCAGCCTAGTTTGAATAAATGACTTTTGATTTTGATTTTGATTCATCTTCGAGAGCTCTTTGACTAAAGAGCTATAAATCACTTGCATACAGTTCGACACAACTTAGATGTAGCATCGGCAAAATTCGTAAAACCGATCACATCCGAACTAAGTGCGCCTTCAAAATCACCAATCTTTATTACTACTTTAGGAAAAATTTAGGAAAAATCACCAATCTTTATTACTACTTTAGGAAAAATTTATAAATTTTTCCTAAAGTAGTAATAAAGATTTACGAATACGGATTACGAATTACGAACGTTTTACGAATTTTGCCGATGCTACATCTAAGTTGTGTCGAACTGTACCAGCCAGACGAAACGACTTTAGACTTGCATCTAGGCACGTGCCGTCTACACATCTGGCGATATGGAGCGACGCCCAGTATCTCAGGCATGTGCGCGATGTCACGCGCTTTAACGTTTTATATGAGCCGGCTCTCTAGACAAAATTATGAGCTTGATATCGGGAACGTACGTTTGATTAAAACGTGTTGTCATATCCCTGAAATTCTTATAGATTGCTACTAGGAATGACATTTCTAATGAAATAAGCATCACCTTTGTACCTATTTTTTTCTGTTTTGTTTTTTTTTCTTGTCTGTTTATATATGTGTGTACATAAATGGTAAAATAAACAAATTATAATATAAATAAATAAAATAAATAAATTAATTAATAATAAATGGTAAAATAAATCTATATACTTATAATAAATCTGTAGAGAGGTCAATTCTGTATATGAAATATATTTTCGAAATAACTATCAGGGGGTGATTAGTGATCGATACTGATGCCAAAAATGAAATCAGTAAAATTTTTGTCTGTCTGTCTGTCTGTCTGTATGTTCCTTATAGAAACAAAAACTACTGGACGGATTTTAACGAAACTTGATACAATTATTCTTCATACTCCTGGGCAGGTTATAGTATACTTTTCATCACGCTACAATCAATAGGAGCAGAGTAGTGAAGGGAAATGTTGGGAAAACGGGAGAAGTTACTCCATTTTTTAAGCTTCCGTCGCGTGTGCAGCCTTAATGGTTAAAGTTACATAGAAATCATGTATGACGGAAATATTTTACATAAAATTGTCTAAAAAATATCCCGCAACAGCATATGTCTATCTTTTATGGTTGACTCACAATAACACGTGTAACTCCTGATAGCTTAGCAGTTCGGAGCATTCTGATTATACCTATTTGTTTACTCTTACGTTTATAATACTCTCACTCATCCCTAATTTAAAAAAGGTAACATTATTACCTATTCAATAAAAAAAGAATCATAGAAATCGGTATAGAAACACCAAACTTATACATGAAATAAGCCATCGCGCATCGCCATCGTGAATACTGAATCATGCTATAAGGATTAATTTTGTGTAACGGTTGCCGCGCTCGACACGGGTCGCGGCGGCGGTAGGGTATAAAAAGGCGGGAAGTCCGCAGGGGGTGCCCTTAGCGTGTAGTCGCTTAGTTTTAGTAAGTTTTTAAGCCCTGGCTGGATGCCTTAATTCTGAGGCATCCACAGGCAAGCCCGGTTAAGCAGACGACAACCTCATAGGTTGAACTGCGAGATGCCATACAAAAAAAAAAAAAAAAAGAGCGAGCTTCATTCAATATTTGGCTGTTGATGCGTTCAGAGCGTTCGACCTTATTGACAGACAATAATAAGATATTGAGAAACCGTGCTTATCAGCGCGACTTTTAGTCTTTAAATAGTTTATTTGAATTTCTTTTGTTGTTATTTTGTAAAATAGGTATGAGTTGTTTATATTCGTTCAAATTAAAAATTATTAAGCGTAGGTACTTTTATTAATTAAAGTAGTTATAAGTATTTATTTTTAAGTGAAGTAGGTATAGGTAGATAGCATTGCACAGGCGTTTCAGCTTTATTTCCATTTCTTTTTTGTTGTGAGTTGTATATATTTCTGGTTATAATTCTATAAGAATAAAGGTAGCTAAAGTTAGGACCACGTATTAGTTGTTTTGGTAGTGTTTAAATATTCCTTCAAATTACAAATTATTAAGCGTAGGTACTTTTATTAATTAAAGTAGTTATAGGTATTTATTTTGAAATTTTACACAATGGTTCCCTTTATAATGTAGACAAGGAATTAGGAAGGATTTTTTTAAATTCAACCCCTAAGGGAGTTAAATAGGGGATGAAAGTTTGTATGAAAGTCCGTCAGTTTTAAAGTTAGGATCTTCAAATTTTGTGTTTAGGCTGACGACTAAAAATTAATTTATATGTGTCTCAGCGTTTTTGATAATTCCAACCCCAAAGGGTTAAAAAGGGGGATGAAGTTGTGTATAAAAGTCCGTCAGTTTAAAAGTTAGGGTCTTCAAATTTTGTATTTAGGCTAACGATTGAAAATTAATTTATACGTGTCTCAGCGTTTTTGATAATTTCTCCCCCAAAGGGGGATGAACGAACTGACTGAAATATCAACGCACAGTCTAAACCGCTGGTCCTAGGGCCATGAGTTTTGGAGGTTGTGTTCTTTGCGCAGAGTAGGTATCGAATAAGAAGGGGTTTTTGGAAATTCAACCTTTAAGGGGGTGAAAAGGGGGGATTTTGTTTGTAAGAAAAATCTTATTTATTGAGTTAATAACCTTGAAACTTGGCACGAATACTTATCTAAGTAAATTATGAAGTTTGGAATTTTTTGTTTTTCTAAAATACCCCCTAAAGAGGTAATGGGGGGGTGTTAAAATTTGTATGGAAGAATTTTAACGCCCTGTCCGATTAACTTGAAACTCAGTATTTATACTAAGGATTAAAAATTATTAATAACGTGTATCAGGGTTTTTTGAAAATCTACCCCTAACTGTATGAAAAGAGGTAGTTAATTTTAAAGGGGAGGATTTTACTGCGTGGTTTGATTAGCTCGAAAATTGGTATAAATAAACTTTGAGTCAAGTTATGAACACATCTTAAACGATTTTTCAAAATTCTACCCCTGTGGGGGTGAAAAGCGGGGATAGTTTCTTTGAAAAATCTGATTCCTTTGTTCTATAAACTTAAAAATTGGCCCGAATACTTATTTATTTAAGTTAATTTTATTATAAAGATCATACCAACATACATTTTCGAAACTTTTAGAGGAAAGTACGAATTTCACGCGGACGAAGTCGCGGGCAGAAGCTAGTTTAAAATAAAAATTGCCTGTCTCAGCCACTCACAGCCACACATACGTCATCCACATCAAGGCATCTCCTGAAAAGGACGCAGATATCCAATCGAGCCTCAAACCTATTTAGAACTTCTGACCTCCTACACTACATCTTCATTATTTCAGCTGGAAAACGGAGCGTGGCGTATTGAGATTCACAAGTTGCTCTCGGACGAGATCAGAAGTAGCTCCTATTGGGCGTGGTAACGCGACATTAATTAATTAAAAGATAGATGTGAATGTTCTACAATTATATGTTTTTACTAGCTGTGCCCGCGACTTCGTCCGCGTGCATGACGGAAAAGGGTTTAATTTTTTTGTGCGGAACCCTAATTATTTTTCTAAAATAGAAGTAGCCTAAAATACTCTTTATTTCATCAGCTATCTGCCAGTGAAAGTCCCGTCAAAATCGTTCCAGCCGTTTCAGAGATAAGCCTGAAAAAACAGACAGACAAAAATTGTAAAAAAAAAAAAATTGGTATATGTACTGTGTATACATCCATATGCATTTAGTAAAAAGCGGTTATTTTAAAATTACAATTTTGTATAGATTGTATTGAGTTTGTTCACACATTGACACTAGTACACAACTTAAAACCTTTGGAGAGCCTTCATAATAAGGCTCATTTTCCAGCAATAGATATCTACAGGTTGACGTAATGATAATGACATAATCTGTTTCACATAGCCGGTTGGCCAACTAGTTAATACATATAAAATGAAGCTTACATTATCACATACGAACCACCTCCAGCCAGATTCACTTGTTAACGAGCTTGTATGTCCTTTGGTGGCCGATACCAGTGAATATTGGAGCGCGGGCTAGTTTATTAATTTAATTAAACTGTGTTCTCTGCAGTCTGCACATTGTTTGCGGGGAGGTTAACACCGGTGGCTGCACCAGTCATAATGTAGTGGCTTTACAATTGCAGTAGTTGCGGTATAAATAAAATAGTTATACAGGGTGAAATTGAATTCATGGGCATCCTTTTAAGGGGTGATTGTAATCACCATTGTGAACAACTTTTGCTATGGGACCAAGACTGAAATCGCGAAAAAAAAATCAGCTCTTCCATACATTTTGACGAGTTATGTTTTTTTCGCGATTTTAGGATTAGTCCCATAGTAAAAGTTGTTCATAACGATGAGTACAATAACCCCTTAAAAGGATGCCCATGAATTTAATTTCACCCTGTATATCTATACTCTATTTACTATAACATTAAAAAAATGAGACTGAAAGAAGGAAATGTATGAAATTACCTAAACAATGTGTTTGTCCAGCAGATATTTAACGTAGTATAGCACTTTAATCCATCAACCCGCACTAGGCTAGCGTGGTGGATTATGGCCCACTCCCTCTCACAGAGAGGCCTGTGTCCCAGCAGTGGGAATATTACAGGCTGATTATGCTTATGCTATAGTACTTTATTGAACCTTGTCGGGAAATCAAGATAAGCTGAAATTTTGCTTAAAGAGTTGAAGAAATTGATCAAAAGAAGTTCGGCTCTGGTTACTTATTTTTCTTAAGTTACACAGTTGAAACTTAAGTCATAATAAACTCTTCCCGATTTGCAAAAACAATTGTCAGTTCAGCAAAACGGCTGACGGGACTGCAGATTCAGACTAACGACTGGTGTAATCAATTAGTAGTATCCAAGCCGAATCCAGAACCATTAAATAACGAAGTGATACTGCTAACCACTCAATTAACTACTACATTTCAAACTACCGACTAGTGCCAACGTGGACAGTTATCGTTCAGAAAGGTATTTCAGAAATCTAACGTAGTGTGTTTTTGTTTATGATAATACTAGCAGCGCCCCGCGGTTTCATCCGCGTAAGTTTCGATCCCGTGGGAATATCGGGATAAAAACTATCCTATGTCCTTTCCCGGGATTCAAACTATCTCTATACCAAATTTCATCGAAATCGGTTCAACGGTTTAGGCGTAAAAAGGTAACATACAGACAACAGACAGAGTTACTTTCGAATTTACAATATTAGTATGGATATAGTATAAGTATATTATAGTATAGTATGGATAGTGCAATAGAGCTAGGGAATGGTGACATTTACCTACGTGGATTGTAAATACTGGTAAATAGACTGTAGTGATAACTGACAGCCTTTAGTAGTCTGCGAAATGAATTATTATCAAATCACAACTATCAAAGAATTACAGTTTGACGTAGGGTGTCAACTTGCTTAACAATGAATTACCCTGACTGCGCCTATAAACTGTTATACAGGGTTGGAGTGTAAATGTGGTGCTGTTCCACAAACGATGGGACACTTAATATCGTGGCCTGCGTGTCCTGTCAGCTGCACGTTACAGGAACTGATGGACGCTAGTGATGGCGCCAAACAAGTAGCCGAATTCTGGGCCGAGTACAGACAGCGTCAGAGAAAAGGAACCCCCTTTGGTAAGTAACCAAAGGGGACTCATTACCAAAGGGGGTTCCTTTTCTCTGACGCTGTCCGTACATTTAGATTGCTATCGACACGCTAAGAAGAAGAAGAAGAAGGGACATCAACCTGTTACTACGAATCCTGTTAGCATGATTCTGAACCCCCTGCGCTGAAATTTTGTAGTTTCTTTTTTACTTGTTGTTCAGTACATTTTGACCACGTGGGTCTTTGGTTCGAATTTGAATACGATGCGTCTTGATCTAAAATACTCGATCTGCGTAATTGATGTTCTTCTAGACGAAGGAATTCAGATTACTTTTCCGAATCTCATTAACCTTTTAACCGCCCGACATTACTTATATCAGTCGTGCCCACAGAGCCCGAAAAAAAAAACGAAAAATAAATACCAATTAAACCAGCTATGATGGTGTAATAATAATACAGATTAAACGAGCGATATTTGGTCGTATATGTCGGATTAATCCGGCGTAAGCGGTTAATAGTTTGTAAGTAAACCATGTTTCCCGAGTTATAGTCAAAGGATAATCAAAGCTACCGCCCACGATCTTCACGATAACCTTTCAACTTGATTAGATTTACGTCATTTTCATTAGAACGTCATTACAATTATTTAAAGAACTGTTTTTGTGTGTGTTGTTGTGGTGAGAACATAAATATTCATGAGACTACTAGCGCCGCGGTGTCGTAATCTGAGAGAAATACATATTTACATTGTTATTTATATCCTCTGGATTGAGGTATTATGTTTCAATAATGGGTTGAAATGTCTTCATGTAAGCTCTAGATCCATCATTCTGAAGGATAGACGCAAACATATCAATTTCGGTGATGTAATCTTTACTTGCATGAAATTCTATAATCCAGCAGTCACTAAGTATGAGCCACGGTCTGACAAATTAAAACAATCAATCGTCAGACTCAGAATACACAAACAGAAACACCAAGTTTTAAGTACGGTCACCAAAGGAGACAAATAACCAGGGCCGTCGGATATACTTAGTTAAAGTTTATTAGGAACTAATACTTAGATGTTTTCGAATGAAATTGAATTTAATTAATAAAAAACAAACAGTTAATTTATCAAATTAAATTACATTCGAAAATATCCATTGGTTTCTTACTAACCTTCAAATATATCTGACGACATGTTAGGTAAGTAGGTAAGCAAAATTGGTAGCAATGCTCACATGGTCAGGGTGCTGACTTGCCGTTACTCATTAAGACTTTAAAAGATCTATAATAATAATTATTTCCGTAAGATGTAAAAGCTGTTAAGTGCGGTGTTTGTACATCAATATTCATGGGGCGTCGCGAAGTGGTATTGGCGCGTCTGGGGTCGGGTCGCCCGCAGCCCAGAATTACATACTTTGGGCTTGATTGAGATGAAATGGGTTGTTTTATGACAGGATGAAATATGCTGAGTGGAAATGGAGTCTTCCAATAAACACTAATTACAAAATAAAGGTTCTAGTTCCGAAGTTTTGAAACCGCTGTGTGTGTAACTAGGTATATCTACAGAATGCGTTTCCTTCCTTCGACTTCCAGTTCCTAAACGATAAAGTATAGAGGTATGAGGAACAGGGTGTAAAGCTCACTCATACTCTATAGAAAAGGGAGGATCCTCCGACCAGACGGGTGTTGTGTCTGGCGTGCAACTGCCCGACGATTCATGTCGGGCCGTTGTATCTATGCTAGTTGCGCGGTAAACTCTGCTTGCGAGATGCAGGATTTGCGTGACGTCAGTATGACGCGTTGTTCGCATGTGGCGTTGTAGATATCTACCGCTACAAAGTAATCTCCACTCATTTGTGATTTCTCAGTTTTTTTATTTAACTTGAAAAGGCTTCCCTTGACCGCAGGTAACCGACTTCGTTAAGAACCTGAAGCTTCTTAAATGCAAACATGTTGAAACACACGAAACAAAAGAAAAGCGCAACTTTAAAGAAAAGAAAGTATTCCAAGTTTACCAAAGCAACTAGTATTAATAACTCCTCCGATATGAAAGAGGTATTAAATTGGTATATACGTATAACTACCTACCACACACACATATGAGGTCTTATATGACGAATAACATGGAACTGTACTCAGGAGTCGGGTCGACGAGGAAATCTTCTAATATTAGGTCCTTACATATGAAATTGGCGTTTTGTATGGAAGGAACAAAAAGTCGAATATTTTTTAATATAATATATTTAATTAATCAAAGTATGAACCATTGTTTTCAATGCACTTTTGCCATCTTATAGGTAGTTCATTGATCCCTTTACTAAAAAAACCAGTCGGACGGGAATCAATAAAATCTTTGAAGGCGATTTGGACTGCCCCATCGGAGTTGAATTTTTTCCCTTGCAAAAAGTTATCCAAATTGCGAAAAAAATGGTAATCTGTTGGAGCAAGGTCCGGGGAGTACGGAGGATGTCTAAGACATTCCAATTCAAGCTCTTCTAATTTGGTAGCCGTCTGTTGCGCAGTGTGTGGTCTGGCGTTGTCGTGAAGCTTTTCACCTTTCAAGCTTTTTAATCTTCCCAATTTGCTTCAAGTGAATTAAAACAGTTTTATCACTAACATCGAAGCCTGCAGCTAACTCGGACGTGGTTTGCGATGGGTCCGCTTCCACAATAGCCTTCAATTCTCCATTATCAACTTGGGTCTCAGGCCGTCCACGGGGCTTGTTCTGCAGGTCGAAATTTCCAGAACGAAAACGTTGGAACCAAAAACGAACTGTGTTTTCTTTTGCAACATGACCGCCATACACATCATTCACCCTTCGAGTCGTTTCCGCAGCACTAGTGCCACGGCGGAACTCGTACTCGTAAATAATGCGATATTTTAAATTTTCCATTTTGTAAAATGAGTGACGCAAACAGAAAAAACAGAAGAAAAAAAACAAATGAATGACGGTCATCGAAGCACAAATACATGAGTAAATAGCTGTACAAATTTGAATTTGGAATTCCTTACCAAAGAGGAGAAATTCGTGATTAAAGTGGCCAGTACGAAAAACGCCAATTTCATATGTAAGGACCTAATATTATGTAAAAGGGTTCCCTCGTAATCAAGTTATTTTATTGTAACTTGACACGACAATTCACGACATATTAAAATGTGGGGTTTACGAACTCATATAAAAATATGGGTTAACTACGCTGCTTCATATTCAACTTATAAACTGCCGGATTGATCTAGATAATTTTAAATTCTAGCCAAAACTGACTACTAACAATAGGGGTACTAGATAGAGGTACTTTAAAAGCCAAAAGATTAGAACCCTTTTACATAAAGGCTATTAACAGCCACGAGAACAAAAAACAATCTCAAATTATAACCCAATTAGGTTTGCAAAACCGAAGCTAATTAATAAAAACGCCACAAAATATTCGTGAACGACTCGTAAAGGGTAACCCCGGAGTTTTGTTATAGTGTAACAATAAACAGAGGTACGACTAGGTACCATTTGTTCACTTTAATGGCACGTATTTCTATACCATATAAAAGAGGATCGCGACCCGACGGTCGTTACAGGAACCGTGTTTAATGTAACCAGACAATAAGTTAGAGCAGAAGGTTCCTTTCTGCAATATTTGATTTAAATAAAACACAAATCTAAAAAAAAAAACTGGTCAAGTTATATGTGAAGAGGTTTGTCCTTTATTTGCTATACAACAACTTTAAACAGATATAGTCTCGAAACATTGCAGCCTGAGCTAGAAATTCATTTGCTGATATTATTAAAGAGAAAAAAAAAGTTTATTCTGAACAACAAAAAAAACGGGTTGCACTCCGGGAGTGCCGACAGAAGTGAAAACTTGAATATTAACGTTGAAATAAATCAATTATGAATTGAATTAATATAACTAATTTTAATCACTATTGTTGCGTCACTTTTTTCATTAATCGATGCACTTTGTTCAATTTCCATATTTTAAACACTTTATATACACGAATTTTACGAATACACAGCAGTGTGGCTACTACACAGACGGTCGAGCCATCAGCTGTCCATCCATCCATCCACATCCACGTCCACTATCACCGTCACCGTCACCGTCACCGTCACCGTCACCGTCACCGTCACCGTCACCGTCACCGTCACCGTCACCGTCACCGTCACCGTCACCGTCACCGTCACCGTCACCGTCACCGTCACCGTCACCGTCACCGTCACCGTCACCGTCACCGTCACCGTCACCGTCACCGTCACCGTCACCGTCACCGTCACCGTCACCGTCCGTCCGTCCGTCCATCCATCCATTCATCCATCCATCCATCTCCTGACGGTCACGTGTCCTGACGCGAGTTTAACATTTTTTCCCCAGTACAAAAAGTGTGCAACGCCGCTAAAGAAGTTTTCACTTCAAAAAAAAATATACACACTTACAAAGTAATTTTGTTTCCGGTGTCCGTACCGTTTGAAAATACTAACCTAGAACAGCTAAGAAATTCTGTTTTGTGTTGTGAAGAGTTGATTAAGGGTTTGTGAAGCAGAGGCTCACCACAGCATTGCTAATCGCGATTATAATGAAAATGTAAAAAAAAAAAGACAGGTTGCACTCCGGGAGTGCCGGCAGAAGTGAAAACTTGAATATTAACGTTGAAATAAATCAATTATTAATTTTTTTTTTTTTCACTATTTCTGCGTCACTTTTTTCATTAATAGATGCACTTTGTTCAATTTCCATATTTTAAACACTTTATATACACGAATTTTACGAATACACAGCAGTGTGGCTACTACACAGACGGTCGAGCCATCAGCTGTCCATCCATCCATCCATCCACTTCCACTTCGACTTTCACTTCGACTTCCACTTCGACTTCCACTTCGACTTCCACTTCGACTTCCACTTCCACTTCGACTTCCACTTCGACTTCCACTTCGACTTCCACTTCGACTTCGACTTTGACTTCCACTTCGACTTCGACTTCCACTTCGACTTCGACTTTGACTTCCACTTCCACTTCGACTTCCACTTCCACTTCGACTTTGACTTTGACTTCGACTTCCACTTTACCTTCCACTTCGACTTCGACTTCCACTTCGACTTCCACTTCGACTTCCACTTCGACTTCCACTTCGACTTTGACTTCCACTTCGACTTCCACTTCGACTTCGACTTCCACTTCGACTTTGACTTCCACTTCCACTTCGACTTCCACTTCACCTTCCACTTCCACTTCCATCACCATCCATCCATCCATCCATCCATCCATCCATCCATTGTGTCCGTGTGTCACTTCACTTCGGTTGGCGACGCCGTAGAAAGAGAGGGGGGGGGGGGGAATCTCTCCTGACGGTCACGTGTCCTGACGCGATGTCCTGACGCGAGTTTAACATTTTTTACCCATTACTAAAAGTATGCAACGCCGCTAAAGAAGTTTACACTTCAAAAAAAACTATACAAACTCCATTAATGAACTCTTCGGACCCAACATTTTATATGTACCAAACAGTACATTTATCCTCATCATCATCTGTCTTGCTTTTTCTCAACTATGTTGGGGTCGGCTTCCAGTCTAACCGGATGCAGCTGAGTACCAGTATTTTCTGCCTATCTGAACTCCACAACCCAGTTACCAAACTGTACATTTATGTCCTGTCTTAACTAGGGTTTTGTCTTCTGCACTTATCTAATCTGGAACTTTCGTTTGCAGTCCCGCGGAATGTTTGTGCTTGTGAAAATCTATTAGGAGGGCTATAAAGCTCAACTACATTGCTAGATAATGCTATATCGGCATACTTTGAGATTGAATGACGTGAATTTAATTGGGATAGGTTGCCCAATCCAAATTTTTAGACTTTAGCAACATGAAAATTTGTGAAAACAATTTAAACCACATTTTGGCTTGTTGTGCTCGAACCAAAGATTTTTGAAACCGTACAGGACCATTTCTATTTAATTATTAAAGGTACCTTACGCACTAGAAGCAAGCATATCCCGAAAACCCTCTAATTCGTCATTCCCTCAGTCCCTGTACCTAATAACACATTTACATTGAAATTAAACTCTCAAATCAAACCAGACAGCTCTCCAAAAGTTTCCAGCAGGGCTCTGCTATCTCATCACGGACACTTAAAACAGACCAACGACAACCAAAATTGATGAAAAATATCTGTAATGCAGATGTCAAAGGACAGGTACAGACGCCAGCACATCAAGTTACTACAATCTGTCAAATTTCTTTAATAGATTTTCAACTTTATCGCTAAAGTGTAAGGTTCAAAGTTGATTGGGAAAATTTGACAGTTTCGGGTAACTTGATGTGCTGGCGTCTGTACTTCAGCAGAACAGTTCTCTAGGACTCTCCCCGACTCACTAGCCCTCTTACTTTTAATAAACGAGTAACTTTATCTTTCACTAATCATAACACTGCGAAAGTTTTTTCATCAAATGTTTGGTCAACTTTGTCTTTTAGTTACAGCGGTTTTGTGTCAGGATATCGTATTATTAAACGGATTCTTTGGAAACGGATATGTACGGAATGCCAAAGTTTTTGCTGGAGCCTTTATGGCTCCCGCAGACAGGTGCGACGCGACTCTAGTTGAGCAATTCCTATGAAAACCAGAACGTGATTCTGGTAGAACGATTATCATGAAGTTTACCTGTTGCGGGTGCCTTAAATGATACAACATATTGGTTGGGACAGTGGAACTTATTATTATTGGGCCGAGCGCGTTTATGGTTATTATTAAGTTTAAACTTGGTACCACGGGTCACGAGCACAAATAAATTTCTTACAGTTACGCAAAACTGATAAACAATTTTCTAGTGAAGAACAGTGGCACTCCGGGAGTGCCGACAGAAGTGAAAACTTGAACGATTACATACTTATATACCGTGGTGTCGGTTACGGTAACAGTGTCGCGAGTTCAATGGTTTTTTTTTCCCCATCTCAAAAAATGCTCAAACGCGCCTAAAGAAGTTTTCACTTCAATAAATATTGTAGGTAACTTTGAGAAAAGACTATTCCATTAGTATGGTTTCGATAATACTATGTTCGTAACCGGTGCCCTGTCAGTTCACCAAAAATTAATTTACAAATTTTTACTTGACAAACAACGACTAGCAAAAACATGATTTGTCATTTCGTCATTATACAACAACAAGTTTGACAAATAATTCACTTTACAAAATAATCACCAGATAAACTTTTGTTTAATAACGTGTTATTTAACAAACAACTCATTTTTTATTCATTTTATCTCATAAAACAACGTTTGGAATAAAAACGTTTTACATATTGACTTACCATTACGCAATTTCCTAAAAATGAAACTCATTTTTTCATCGACTTGCGCTAATAGAAAAAAAAGAGATTATTTTTAGTGGGCTATTCGGAACCGACCTAGTTAGATTAGATTAATTATTAAAAACAAAAAATGGTGAGTACATCTAATGGACCGCCAATTTAGACCAGCTTGGCGAGAACTGGTTTCCCTCGAGAACACTGGACCCCAGCAAAAAATGGTAGGTTAGGTTAGGTTAAAACTGTGACCCCTACGCACGAGCCGAGCGAGCGAAGCGAGCGGTGCCGCGGCAGCGGCCGGCGAGTGCCAGAAACGACTAGATTATATAGAAAAAAATACTTTTACACAAAATATGGGTGCCAGAAACGACTTGCGCTAATAGAAGAAAAAAAGAGATTATTTTTAGTAGGCTACCCGGAACCGAACTAGTTACACTAGGTTAATTATTAAAAAAAATATGTTTCGGTTAGGTTAGGTTAAAATTGTGACCCCCTACGCACGAGCCGAGCGAGCTAAGCGAGCGGTGCCGCGGCAGCGCCCGGCGAGTGCCAGAAACAACTAGATTATATAGAAAAAAACACTTGCCTGAAAATTATTTGACCCAAATGGAGAATACCGTTATGATCACTTTGTGACTGGTTTAGAAAATCTTTACGTAGTATAGAACAGAGTCACTCCCGCTGTCTGTAAGCTAAGATCTTTTAAACTACGCAACGGATTTTAAAATGCAGTTTTTAATGCAGTCGCTAGTGTATTATAAAATGGTATTTTGTATAAACGTTATTTTTCCAAAATAATCTAAATATTAAATGAAAAATGTATAAATGATTAAATATCATCCGTAACATTTGTAAAGAGAAGCATTTGCCAAATAAAAGTTTGTAAAGTGAGTGTTTATAAAATAAAACATTTGCGGAATGAGTTGTTTGTGAAATAAATAGTATACGAAACGTTGGTTGTAAACTAAAAATTTGTCAATGGAGTTTTGGTGAAACATTAGTGAACCTTCGTAACCCAATCAAATATAATCTTACTTTACTTTAGGAGAAAACCGCTTTTGAATCTTGCGTCATAAATACCCTGCGTATTTATGGTTGTGTTGACGCATATTTTCTCCCAACTGGTTCTTTTTTGTGTTTTTTCGCTGCGTCATGCAGCCGCAAATAAACGCATTTTCTTTCTTTCTTTCTTGTGACTGTACTTATAGAACCGCTGAAAGCAAACTGCAATATGCCACAGACATACAATGTGTCTATGGTTCGGTCAATACAGTATGTAGGTATTCGTTGTGACTATTGTCAGCAGCATCCAATCATTCTTTATTGCGATACTCGATGAGATCTTCTATCAATACGGGTGCGGCAGAAATATTTACTTATGGAATGAGAAATGTATGCAGCGTCTTCCTGTGGAAATATGTTGATAGGTACTTGTTTGTTTTTCGCATTCAGTTTGAAACTGGTTGCTGTCTAATACATTTTCTAGTGTAAATAACAAACAAACACTCCAAAATATAATCTTGAGTAATCTTGACATCGGTGAAGAAAAACATCGCGACTGAACTTTATAGTTAACTAGCTGCGCTCTGCGGTTTCACCTGCATAAATTTCGATCCCATGGGAATATCGGGATAAAAAGTATCCTATGTCCTAATCCAGGTCATGGTCTATCCATGTGCCAAATTTCATCTAAATCCGTTTAGCCGTTTCAGCGTGAAATTATAACAAACAAACATGTAAAAAATCAAATCTTTTCTCTTTATTATAATATAGGTACTAGCTGCGCCCCGCGGTGTCACCCGCATAAGTTTAGATCCTTTGGGAATATCCGGATACAAAAGTAGCTCATATGTTAATCCAAGGTGTCAGCTACCTCCATACAAATTTTTATCAAAATTGGCCCAGCCGTTTGAGCGTCAAGAACTCACAAACTTTCACCTTTATAATATTAGTGTGATATGTCTGAAATTACCAACCCGTCTTGAGCAAGCGTGGTGATCAATATTTTCTTTGTATGAGAAGAGGCATTTGCCCTGCGCTAGGACAGTAATAGGCTGGTATTCAAACTCAAAGCATTTATTTCAATTAAACCATTTACAGGCACTTTTGAAATGTCAAAATTAAATAGTCGGTCAGTTAGTCAGAAAGTTGAAGCTAGTTGCCGATTCCAAAACGTAGATCTCTATGGAGAAGAACGTTTGTACGTATATATTACCTACTCCCAAAATATCTCCAGATTTTGTTCCCTTGATATATGATCGCTTGTAACAAGCATTACATGCCTACTTTTCAGTTTGTGTATAGTGCCTATTGTCAATGTTTTAGCACCTTTACGCTTAAGAACGATTGCGGTCTCTAACAATGCGTTCATGTTGTGTCGATTCATTAACTCTAAACCACAATGCGGTACGTCAGCGTTCTATCTTCCTGAAGAAAAGCTATCTACGTGTATACGTGTGTGAGTTTAGAATAGGGATGAGTGAAATACGAACTCAATACGCAAACGTAAACGTATTTTCTTTCTTTCTTTTCTTTCAATATAGCCTACTTACTACAGCTGTACATAATGGCTTAATTTGAGACTTATATAATACTATTTATATATACTTTATTGTACAGACGCCAGCACATCAAGCTACCCGAAACTGTCAAATTTTCCCAATCACCTTTGAATCTTATACTTTAGCGATAAAGTTGAAAATCTATTAAATAAAGGAGAACGAGTAAGACCGTACCCAGAGACAAAGTTAATTGTAGCATTATGGACTATGTCGGTATTTGTTGACCTCATGGAGTAGATTAATTAATCCTAAGACAGCATGTCTGAATTCACTTGGAGAAAAAAGATATTTAAGGAAGTTAAATTGGTTTTGAAAAGACGGTACCCAGAGACAAGGTTAATTGTAGCATTCTGAACTATGTCGGTATTTGTTGACCTCATGGAGTAGTTTAATTAATCCTAAGACAGCATGTCTGAATTCACTTGGAGAAAAAAGATATTTAAGGAAGTTAAATTGGTTTTGAGAGGACCGCTCCCAGAGACAAGGTTAATTGTAGCATTATGAACTATGTCGGTATTTGTTGACCTCATGGAGTAGTTTAATTAATCTTAAGACAGCATGTCTGAATTCACTTGGAGAAAAAAGATATTTAAGGAAGTTAAATTGTTTATGAGAAGACCGTACCCAGAGACAAAGTTAATTGTAGCAATATGAACTATGTCGGTATTTGTTGACCTCATGGAGTAGTTTAATTAACCCTAAGACAGAATGTTTGAATTCACTTGGAGAAAAAAGATATTTAAGGAAGTTAAATTGTTTTATTAAATAGAATAAAATAAAAGAATAAACGTTATTTATTCTCATTAATTATTATTTTAACTCCTTTATTTCATTATACATGTTTATACAAATTATGTTTTTAAATATTAGAACATAAAAACATTTCAAAATATAAAAAAGTTGTAGCCCACCGGTATCGGGAACAGGTCCAAGCTATCGGCAATCAGGGCTCCAGAGAGAAGAACCTCTTAATAATGTGGGTCGTGTCGAGAAGTTCCGCTTTCTGAATCAAGTCCTTGATCCAGCTGCCCAACGAGAGCCTCCTCAGGTGCTAGTCGACGTTTTTGGCTATTTAGCCATAGGCTGTCACGACTATCGGCACAATAATCGCTGAGTCCACATCCCACGTTTAACAACCTCATTGTAAATATGTTTATCTTTCCCGGCACACACGAGGGTCGCAATCATGCAAGGGCGTGCACAGAGATTTCAGACAGGGTATGCACAAAAAAAAAACTACATCAATCAACCGTTTGAAAATGATTCTATTTAAACATACTTCACCAGCAGGTCTCACAGGTATAATTTTCCATTTTTACAATAATCTTACTAAATAATAATTACTCGACAGTCAATCACTTGCGCCACATCTCATATTAGGACTTGGTTCTACGCATACCTCTATAGGGTACCTACATGCCTCTTCGCAAATGCTCTGACACGTATGATTTTGCGAGTTTCAATTGTTATGTGCCTAAACTAAACAAGATAAGTTCCTCCTCATTGAGGCTAGGAAATGGTACATCGCTTTCTTCCATCGCTGTGAAACGTACCCTTTGGCGGTTGATATTATAGTCCACAACATATTAGTCACCAAACCTGTTGGAAACGTTAATTCTGTCTTCTATTATTTCGACAATATTGTTAGCGTGTGGATTATTCTACAATGGATCACGGAACGTGTTTAATAAGGCTCCAGCGATTTAGAAAATTAACAGAACTTGATTAAAAATTAATTAAAATTGATTTAGAACTTGTATTGTGTTTTGTTTTTATTTCTTTTTTGTATCTCATTTTATGCTGCATTGTCGGTTGCCACCAGACATGCTGACTAAGGATTAATTAAACTACTCCATGAGGGCAACGAATACCGAAATAGCTCATACTCTCTGCCCCGAATAGCAGAATAGCTATATAATAACATGGGAAAAAATTAACAAAAAAAAAAAAAAATTAAAGGCGGTACGAAGTTCGCCGGGTCAGCTAGTATTGAATAAGAACCAATATAAGTATGATAATTACAATAATGCATAAAGATAATGAACTTTCCTATTATTTTATTAAAACAATTTAACATCCTTAAATATCTTTTTTCTCCAATTGAATTCAGACATGCTGTCTTAGGATTATTTAAACTACTCCATGAGGTCAACAAATACCGACACAGTTCATAATGCTACAATTAACCTTGTCTCTGGGTACCGTCTTCTCAAAACCAATTTAACTTCCTTAAATATCTTTTTTCTCCAAGTGAATTCAGACATGCTGTCTTAGGATTAATTAAACTACTCCATGAGGGCAACGAATACCGATATAGCTCATAATGCTACAGTCATCTTTTTTTTTGGGTACGGGGCCCATACAACTTTACCCATTGTTCTTTGGCAGATTGCAGTAGCTTGATGTGCTGGTGTCTGAACACCACAAAATTACATAACATAAAAAAGTAGATCAAACACTACGAAATATACAATGGGCGCTATCGCTTCGATCTCTTCCATGTCACCTTGGAAGGAACAGGAAACAATTGTAACTCCTCTCCTACCTAAGTCCAAGGGGGACTTAGGTAGGAGAGGAGTTACAATTGTTTTCGCGAATAAATATAGGTAATATAATTTTTAAAACTACGTCAATGTCTACTAAAACACGTAATAAACTCAACTAAAAGCTTACCTACAAAGGCACCTAACAAACTTCATCAGCCTTACGAAAAGGTTCAAGCAATTACAACCTTCCACAAAAACGAGTATTTCATTAGGAGTTTCTTCCCACCTGCATTTTGTCCTAATGTCCCTAATATCTATTTTTCCCTGAACTGTTCCCGTCACACACGTTAACACCGAACATTCTGGAACTAATAGGTTCCCCTCACTCAATTACGGAGTTGATGAAAGTATGCCTATAAATTTGTTAGTGAGTAAGTAACAGATTTAGGCTGGGCGATGAATTTACGAGTATTAGCAACGAAAGTGACTATTACACAGTATTAGTTTTAATTGGGTGTTTGGTTGCGGCTTCGTTACGTGGCTGGTTGCTAAGTAATCACTGCACTAGTCCATCGATCAGGTTAAGTTACGTTTGCCGCGGTCGGTCCGTGGATGGGTGAACATGGTCACCCATTCACCCATAAAACGTGTGAATCTGTGTGTCTGTCCGTGGCATCCTAGCTCCCAAACGGCATGATTGTTTTTTGTTTTGTTTGAAAGGTGACTTGATCGAGAGTGTTATAAGCTACTCGTACTTATGATTCAAGATTTGTTCAGACGTTTGAAGATTGTCAGCTCTTTTACTAAAACTCGATATGCCATTTATAGCGTCGCGTGCTCTACGAAATGTTTATTCTCTACAAAGAACAGAAACTATTGTCTACATAAGAACACAATTCCCGCAAATGTGACAAACAACAAAATTGGAACAAACTTTGTTACGTTTGGCAACTTTCACGAACGGAAGTTTAGTCAACTTTTTTGATAAGAAACGACTTTCTTTAGTTATCTGCGCCCTTTGCACGAACGTGGGGGGCTTTGCAACCACGTAACATAGGTATTCCCATACATTTCTTAAGATAGGTACCTGCTTCGTAAAAACGCTCATAAAAACGACACTATTATCTACTTAACAATTGAAGTATACCACAATATATATATACCACAGAATATTACTTTTATGTAGCATCATCAACCGATAACGTTCCCACTGCTGGGACACAGGCCTCCTCCCTGTGAGAGGGAGTGGACCGTCCACCACGCGGGCCCAGTGCGGGCTGATGGTTACTTATTTAAACTTTTTACTATTGTCACTTGATATTTGTCTTAAGTTAGGGGCACTATTTGGGTTCTCAAATAACAAACTTCAATGAAAATGATACCCCATGAAGACAAACACAGACAAACAACAACAATAAATAACAAGAACTTGTCACAACTAATTTTTCCAATTAGCCGAAAGTTCTTAGGTAAGTTTGTTAGTTCTACTTGTGTTTACGTTTCACTAAGTTTCAATCTAACTGCCACTCCGTTCGGACTAAAGGATTCGTTCTTAAACTTAAACTTTCAAAGATAAAAACAGAAAAGCAATTTTAAAGTTAGCATTTCAAGCTCTGGCCAAACTGAGGCGAATCCCACGCGGGATTCGGGAGGAAATTCGCTCGCACCGATTGTCAACTAACTTGTATGGGAGTATTCAAACTCGCGAAGTCGTGTGACTTCTTAGGCAGAATTCCACCAATGAAGCTAAACGCAATCAGCACATCTAAACTGCGTTCAAGACTTGTCAGTTTCAGTATTGCTCTGGAATATTGACACTGACAGCTTTTGAACGCGGTTTAGAGCACAATGATATTGCTGATAATGTAAATCATATCTTATGTTCATATGTTAAAAAAAAAATCTGCTCAACAACGTAAATAACGCAATGAATGTTGTTGAACTGTCAAAATGAAAGCCATTGCTACTGTTAAAGTGTTAAGGAATTACCCCGCAGTTTCATTATTGAAATCCGCCTTAAATCATTAAAACAATCGATACACGCAGCCGCTTTCCGCATCCCGCTCAAGATTCGCCTCTGTGTGTCCAGAGCCTTTAACCGAAGCCGTTTTTCTTATGAACAAGATTCTATTCGATAAAGTTTATTGAGTTGGACCTACCTAGTAAGAAAGTTAAAATCCGTTGGTTAGTTAGACCAAAGTGGATTTAGGTTTCCAGTTGGTCAGGTAGATACTAAGAGCGCTTTTCACCAATGGAACTAAACGCGGCCAACACATCTAAACCGCGTTCAAGAGCTGTCAGTCAATATTCAATATTTCACAACAATGATGACACTGGCAGCTCTTCAACGCGAAAAAGTTTCCAAAGAAGAAAAAAAAACGCGGTATCGATGTGCAGGGAGTCTACTCTCTAAGTCCGTCAACGAAGATACGCCCGTCCGAAAATAAATAGTTGATCTGTCAATTTACCGAACGGGCAAAACACTTCGCGAGTAGGGACAACTGTCAAATCATCTCATTCATTTTTTTTTAGTTCAGGCTCCGAACTAATCTTATGACCGTAATACGGAATAGGAAATGTTCGTAAATGCACCCGAATTTCGTGCTTAGGGAACAGACCCTCTGATCGCGTTCAGTTTCATTGGTAAAATTCTCCAATAGCCTGAGTTACTAGAGAAGGGAAACGAGAAAATTATACGCTGCTATATAGGAAATAATAGTATTCTCCCAAAAAGGTCTAATATCCCGAATGAGTCCGAATTTAAAAGTGTCCATGGAGTTTTTTGCCCGTTCTTCTCCATAGGTACCTACGCTTTGGAATGGGCAACTAGCTTCATCTTTCTGACTGACCGACCCCTTGACAATTCAAAAGTGCCTGTAATTGGTTTAATTGAAATAAATGCTTTGAGTTTGAGTTTGAATGGAGGAGATTATCCTCATAGATGGTGGTAGCTAGTCTGTAAGTTAGTGCCATTTTAATGGCTAAACAACTGAACTGGATTTCGTAAAATAAGGGCAGAGATGGAGGTAGTTCTGTAACTACTTTTGATCCCGTAGTATATTTTCGGCTTTCAATGCAGAGCCGCGGAGAAAGCTAAGTGGGTTTATAACCCAACCAGGTGAAGGGAAAATACTAACAAAACATCGACCAATACTAATAATACAGGGTGAAATTAAATTCATGGGCATCCTTTTAAGGGGTCATTGAACTCATCATTATGAACAACTTTTACTATGGGACAAAACCTAAAATCACGAAAAAAATTAGCTGTTCCTTGTATTTATGTTCACATAACTCGTCAAAATGTAGGAAAGAGCTGAATTTTTTTTCGCGATTTCAGGTTTGGTCCTATAGTAAAAGTTGTTCATAATGATGATTACAATGACCCCTTAAAACGATGCCCATGAATTCAATTTCACCCTGTATGTGTACCCTAAAGTGAATGTTACCTTTTCACGTTTTAACGGGCTGTACGGATTTCAAATCTGATACACAAGTGACCTGGGTTAGGACATAGGATACTTTTATCCCGGTAGTACGTTCTCGTGGGATAGTTTACGACCTCCACGTGGGCAAAGCCGCGGGCAGAAGGTAGACTTCTATAAAACTTCAAGAATTTATTGAAGAATTCTTCATCCTACCTTCCTACTCTATTTATTCTCACATAAAGTCTATGGACCACAAAACTCAATAGCTTAATAAAATCACCTGCATTTCCTCCTTTTATGTGTCTTTTCTCCACTTATCTATTTAGTGTCCCGCCGCTGCTTCGGACGGTTTTTACGACTGGACAAAACATGGAGTTTTCTTTACTATTTGTAAGTGATTCATCAATGTGTTGTCCACATAAACCTTCCGAAATAAACTCTCTAAATTATGGTGAAATTCGCATCAAAATCCATTGCGTAGTTCAGAAGAACAACGCGGTCTGATAGACAGACACGAAAAGCGACTTTATTTAATAACTAAGTCTTGTTCCCCGTCGCATCGCATCGACCGCCCGCGCATCGCCTGCCCGTGCTATTACATCGTTTTTGTTTAGCGTTCTTTCTGACTTTTTTTCTTTTTTTTCGGTTCCTATGGGTCCTATCGCGCTGTTAAATAGCCTTTAGCCTTCTTCAAGAATTGGACTATCAAATACAAAAAGATTTTTAAAATCCGATTGGTAGTACCAGAAACTATCACGTTCAACGAAACTTTTCAGCTTTATTATTAGAGTAGATATATATGTATACAGGATGAAATTAAATTCATGGGCATCCTTTTAAGAGGTCATTGTACTCATCATTATGAACAACTTTTACTATGGGCCTATGGGACTAAACCTAAAATCGCGAAAAAATATCAGCTATTTCTTGCATTTATGTTCACATCACTCGTCAAAATGTAGGGAAGAGCTGATTTTTTTTTCGCGATTTCTGGTTTGGTCCCATAGTAAAAGTTGTTCATAATGATGAGTACAATGACCCCTTAAAAGGATGGCCATGAATTCAATTTCACCCTGTAGACCTAAACATCTTCAGAGATCGTAAACCCATCGGAAGGATTTTCCCGATGCTTACGGCTTTAAGTAAGAATCTGAAGTGCTGCCATCTAACGAAGTGGATTAAAGTTAAATAATACCGAGTTTACGGTTTACTGGTGAGGAAATCTCTTGAGAGCATTACTGGGAAGCTGTAAAAAAGCTGATGTCCGTATCTAGTAACAATTTTGCGGAAAATGCAATAGTCGAAGATGTTTATAGTAGATATTTTTAACGAAAACTAGTTGATGCGATGTTTTATTTATTTATTTAAGGGAGATGCTCTAGGTAGACCGCGAAATTAATTTTTTCTTAAGTTTTGTTGCAATTTGCAGGTCAGTGTCAGGTTGTATATTGAACAAAACAGAATTCGCGACAGTAACAAGTATGTATTAATCCTATTGATTAATACTTCATGACATAGTCATTCAATGCGATTACATGAGCTTAAGGGGTTGTATTGATGATTTAAATGCTTATTATTCTCTAAATACATACTTCAGGCATGGGTGCCTGAAGATGGACCGCGCCGCCGAGGTCGGCCCAGAAAGCGGTGGCGAGATGACCTGGACGCGTACCGCGAGGGCTGGTTTGAAGTGACGAGGGAAAAAGAGGGGAAAAGAGTTCCTGGAAGGACTTGGGGGAGGCCTTTGCCCAGCAGTGGGAGAGTAAAGGCTAAACAAAAAAAAATACATACTTGTTACGGTCACGAATTATATTTTGTTCAACATACAAGCTGACACTCGCCGTTTTTCTTTTTTTGTGTTTGTGTATTTTCTCAGTGTCATGTTTTACTTACAAATAAACGTATTTCTTTATTTTTTCTTCCTTTTCTTTACTTACAAGAATTCATTAGTTTTAGTTCCACTTTTCAACCTTTTAGTTTAATTACTGTGGGAGATTAAATCGAGGGTCGTTGTGTACTGTCAACAAAGATGAAAGATACTTCTGCCTAATTATGCCGGGTCCGTCTATTTATCTGTACAAAATATCTTAAGGCTTACTTCGCTTTTCAGCGCCGAATCTACATTCAAAAGTGGTAAGCAATAACAAGGTCGACTATACAAACATAAATCTCGGCGTAAACACTTAGGCCTGATGAGCTGACAGTTTCAATATTACACAACAATGATGACACTGACAGCTCTTGAACGCGGTTTAGATGTTATAATTGCGTTCAGTTTTAATGAAATCCGCACTTACGAATAGTTAGTAGTAGTGATTACCCACAAGTTCTAGATGTCAATGACCTGTTACTTTGAGAATAACTAGCAGGGGATCCATGGGGGGTGAGGGTGGGGGGTGGGGGGTTCAGGGAATCAAACCGGAATAACTCTGTTTTTCTTATATAAATAAAACTACCCGGCCGAGTAAGCTGATACAAATAGATATCTACTATTATTATGTTGGACATTTCAGAGGGAAAGATGATCTTGGCCCATTAGAGGGAATGGGTTCAGGTTGTTGATAAAGAAAGAAAAACAAAAATATTTACCCACTATTTGGAGATGTTAAGTTGTCTAGACTATTGTTGTGGGTCACAATGAGAGTCTTTATATTGTGAGAGCTTAGGAGTGTCGTCTAGTTTCTAAGTCAGTTCTCATAGAGTCTCGGAACCAAAATCTTGTCCACAAGAAGTACTTAATCCATACTAATCACACTAATATTATAAAGGCGAAAGTTTGTGAGTGTGTGTGTTTACATGTTTGTTACTTCTTCACGCCTAAACCGCTGAACCGATTTTGATGAAATTTGGTATAAAGATAGTTTGAGTCCCGGGAAAGGACATAGGATAGTTTTTACCCTGATATTCCCACGGGATCGAAACTTACGCGGGCGAAACCGCGGGGCACTGCTATTAATATTATAATATTGAGTTAAGTAATAAATTTATTTACAAAAATTGATATTGCTATATGTATCAAGTGTTTATGTGTACAAGATAATAAAATAAAATACAGAAATATTCGTACTTCTGTCTGAGTACGGTTCGATTGAACGAATAAGTAATTCCTATTGAAGAAACACATTTATAACATCAAACAATAAAAAGCTTTTAAGTGATATTCCCGCTATTAAAATATGCAGTGTTTACTCTCTTTCAACGTAAACACTACACAAAAAATCGCTCAAACACAAACAAGTAAAGTGCTCTGTGATTTCAAAGATGACATAACCTCACGCCTGTAACTCTCGAAGGGTCTGACAGAGATGTACCAACAGTCTACGTGGGTATACTGTTGGTACATCTCTGTCGGACCATATTCGGGAATTGACATGGAACATGAATATGTGATTATATGGATATATAACTGGTGATTATGTGGATAATTACCAGTTATATTCATGTTCCATGTCAATGGGCGAGCCTATTGCCAACAACCGGGCACAAATCCAGACCCCAGGCTACTACTTAGAAACTGCTGATGGAAAAACACAATAACACCTTGCCCGACCAGGGAATCGAATCCGGGGCAATTGCGTAACACTTTATCAATCGGAATCGGTTTCATTTTGACAGTTCAACAACATTCATTGCGTTATTTACGTGTTGAGCTGACAAATTTTTCGAACTTATGAAGCAATGGATTAGCAATTGGCTTCGAAATGATTCTGATTCCGATTGATAGGGTGCAAGACCTCATGCTCCGCAGAATCGCTTGCGAGCAGTAGAGCAACGAGATACTGGATTTCAAGGAAATAGTCTAAAAATCCGAACGGGAAAGCGAAACAAGCATTTCATGATTAAACAGTGCTCGTGAAAGGAACGAATCACTTATTGAATCACTACTCACTCGCTCACAGAGATGCCAGAACATGTTTTATGAATATAAGATTAAATGAACGTGAAATTTTTGACTGCAGACTGTTTGAACGCGAGCTTCAACCAAATTCGAAATAAAAGCTGTAACGCGAAGGAAGTTTCAAGTAGGAATTTAAATTTATGTTCAGCTTAAAACGTACTAAAACATGATTGAAATTCTGGAGAACAAAACCAGGAATAAGTATTTTGGTTTGTGAAAATATAATATAACTAACCCACCGCATCGCATCGTATCTATTACTTCGTTTTTTGACTTTTTGTCTTTGCTCTTTGGGAAGAGGTCCTGCCTCAAGAATAGGGCTATCAAATGCAAAAAAATTTTTTGGTAAATGGTAGTTCCAGAGGTAAGTGCGTTCAAACAAACACTCCCTTCAGCTTTATTATTAGTACAGAGTGAAATTGAATTCATGGGCATCCTTTTAAGGGGTCATTGTACTCATCATTATGAACAACTTTTACTATGGGACTAAACCTAGAATCGAAAAAAAAAATCTGCTGTTCCTTGCATTTGTGTTCACATAACTCGTCAAAATGTAGGGAAAAGCTGATATTTTTTTTTCGCGATTTCAGGTTTCCTCCCATAGTAAAAGTTGTTCATAATGATGATTACAATGACCCCTTAAAAGGATGCCCATGAATTCAATTTCACCCTGTAGATAATAATCAGCCAGTATTGTCCCCTTTTTCCACAAAACTCGATCCTGAGCCATTATGGACCATCCATCCTATAAGCGTCACGTTGGATATACACGCTTATACGCGGGATTGGTTTGTAATAATGGTAATAATAGCAATAGTCAGTCTCCGTTTGACCTTTGATTCAAGAATGTCAAATAAAATTGACATTCGTTGAAAACTCGTGACAAAACTATTCGTCGTATTTATTTATACAAATTTTGACGATATTGGCCATGCATACATAAATAAACTCACACCTTCTTCCCTGGACAGAAACTACAGTTCGTAGCAGGTGGCATTCACCTGGTACAATTCTTACATATGTATTCCTATTGCTTCGTTTGAGTTCAAACGTCTGGTGGAAGGGGACGCCCGAGGAGGACATACAGTATGGAAACCACATATATCCATACTAATATTATAAATTCGAAAGTAACTCTGTCTGTCTGTATGTTACCTTTTCACACCTAAACCACAGAGCCGATTTAGATGAAATTTGGTATAGGTATAGTTTCAGTTCCGGGAAAGGACAAAGGATAGTTTTTTTCATCCCGATATTCCCACGGGATCGAAACTTATGCGGGTGAAACTGCGGGGCGCAGCTAGTATGTAATAAATTATACCACACTTGTCATCGCGTACGCCATAATGGCTTATTTACTCACTTTGTCAATTCGATAATAATATACAAAGCAACTTCAAGATTTCTAAATTACTGCGTAAACAAACAAAAACCTTATTAGGTACGTTCACTGTAATTCGAAAATAATAGAGTTAGAGTGTTGTTTTAGATAATTCGGTGTTTCCTAATACCTTGACCTAAGCAAGTACAGCGATTTTCCGGGCACGTCATAACGAACAATAGAACGGCCACATGTATGATTATTTGTTATGTGTAAAGGTACTACTAACCTAACAAGCGAGGGGTCGAATGCCTTCGCCATGCAAATACCATGGGGACGGCGAAAACGGTCCTTATAGGGGTACTGCTTATGCAAATGGATTGGCGAAATTTGCCTGCTGGGCGTGCGGAAGACCTTGTATCGTGTATTGGCTTGTATAGCAACGAAAAAAAGTTTTTGGAAAGAAGTTTTTTAACGTAGCTTGCGGTAGGGTAAGAGTAAACTGGTAGAAATCGTAAACGGAACGAAAAAGCATTATACCCCCTCCATGCGAGAGAGAGAGAAACAGTTTTCATGGTTTTCGAGGGTGCTAAAGCCGATTGTGAGGTCAAAATGAAAATCCAATACGGCAGCTGCGAAAATTTACAGTTTTTTTATCATGGATGTCGTTTTCATAGTTTTCGAGAGTGGTAAAGCCAATAGTGAGGTCAACATTTTGTCTTTGTTAACAATAGGATACGTAACATAGCAGACCATAGATTTCTAAAAGATGCTGCATTGAATATCTGCTAGGAACGATGAAAAGAATATTGATGACGAATGACGATTATACCTACAAACAGATTCATGTTTTGTAGAAATGTAGTGTACCTAGCTACAGGATGACAGGGACATCGCCGCGCAACGTGTTACCATGAATTCAGTACATGATTCTAGGCTAGCGGAGCGTACAAATTTTTCGTTTCATTAGCTGTTCCATACAGTTCAGTTTTCTATAAACAGCAGAGTTTTTTTTGACGTGATAACGTCTTATAAATCGATGAACGCCGGCTGCACGCACGAAAAAGCATGACTCATTGTCATGTTCCGCCTGAGCCGAGCGTGCAAGCGAGAGCGCGGAACAAGCGATAGGGAGGTACGATCGGCCGTTCGAAGCGTTCGGCTTGTGACGCATCTATCTCTCTTCCACTCCATCGTTTTCATCAATGTTTTCTTATGACGTTATCACGTAAAATTATCATCCCTAAACCGACTTTACAGACTACCAATTTTTTTTTTATAACCGACGATATTTTTTTACTATGGGGGTCTATAATCATATTTATGCTGAATCCATGGTAACAGGTTGTGCGTCGATGGGGATGCTATCCTATATTATTACCTCAGTACATTATACAAAACATGAATCTGCTTGCATAATCATCATCAATACTCCTCTCATCGTGTCTAGCAGATATTCAGTGCAGCATCTTGGTTTCAGATTGTGGGGTCGGGGCTGCGAAGTGCTCTGTCACTCTAATCTACTTCAAATCAACTGCCCTTTGCAGAGAAAATCCTTCACACTGTAATATTGTGTATACATTATGTATGAAAAAGATTTCTACGAACCAGTATTCCTTTTACAGGAAGAACGAGCTTTATAGGAAGAAAGGCGAAGTATTTTATTTATGTGTGTATGTACATGTATTGCGCCATCTTATTATATTTTTTGTTTACTTATTTTTTTAATGTGTTTTTTTTTTTGTTCGTGTGGTCTGCAAAAACATTTTTGTTATTTGATGGTATACATTTTTATGTCTCTGCAATAATTTGTCGGTTTAAAAGGGAAGCACGGGCCTAAACCAATTATTGGTATCAATACGCTGGCAATTAGAGAGTCTAGATTTCTTTCACTTTGTTTTTATTTTTATTGCTGAATGGGTCTGCTTTTGACCTCGATCACGCCTGATGGAAAGCGATGGATGACGTCTATGATGGAACGTGCGTGCCCCGAAGACGCCTGTTCACTCTTGCTTTGAAGTTCACTGTTATCCATCCAAGACATTGTAGTCTAGATATGAAATATTCTTTTAGCCACAGATATTTACACCATACCAAAAACTGCGCAGTCTCCGTACAAAGTTTCTAAATAAAGCCCCTTTTTCTGACCTCTTGGGACACGCAACAACGTCTAGCGAGCTTGATAAACTAAGAACATTGTCGCTAAGCCTATAAAACTACATAATTTATGACAAACTTATAAAGATTCGAGAAATATCTAGTTTGGAACATGATAACTTGTAATATAATGTGCGGAAAGAATATTATCAGTGATTTACTGAAGAAGGTTGAAAACTTTATCTCTCTTCTTACTTATTTTCATGGGAAGGGATAAACAACCTTATATGTTCATAGTCTTTTAGATAGAACTTAGTATAGAACCTCCTTAGTTTGGTTACGACTATAGCGAGCTGCCTGATAGTATGAATTGTAAAATATTATCGATCGGAATTGGTTTCATTTTGACAGTTCAACAACATTAATTGCGTTATTTACGTGTTGAGCAGACAAATGTTTCGAACTTATAAAGCAATGGCTTAGCAATTTGCTTCAAAATGATTCAGATTCCGATTGATAGTGTGTTACGCAATTAGGGTGCCGGTCTAGACACCAGGCCCATTGCCTGTTATTATTATGAACCTGTGTTGTACAACTGCAGGGCAAAGTCCTCCCTTCCTCTTGCCACTTTCCCGGTCTGCTGGGATTGTGGGCCAATCCTTAAAGGAGTCTAGCTCATCCCGCCATCTCTTTCTGGGCCTGCCGCGCGGCCGCCTGCTGCCTATTGCTTGGGTCTTAAACATAACTGGCGACATGTAGGTGTAGTGTACATACAAGTCCGTCTTCGAAGAATACAAGCGTGAAGATATATCATGTTTGTTGGTATAAAGAACAGTCTAGAATATTGTGCTATTGTTTGAATAGAGGCCTGAATTAGTAAACAAGAAAATGTGTGAAGGAAACCGAGGAAAATCTATTGACACGTCCAAATAATAGCTGTGGTATATTGTCTATAATAGTGTGGGTGCTTATGTGAAAATATGTAGGTATGTTTATATACTTCTTGTAATTAATACACTGAATAGTGAATAGATTGGAATAGATAGTTATGTACTCTACTCCTTTGTGTTAAAGACTTAAATACTTAGTTTTAACCTCATGGTACTAAGTCAAGCGAAAAAGTGTCCATACTGAGAAAAGTGAGCTGACACAATGATAATGGCATTTCCGTGACAAATTAATGCGACATTATATCAAAACGAAACAGAAACGCGACCTTCATTGGACGCGGTAGGGCGAATCTAACTATTTAAATCTTCTGGAAGTGCCTAATCAAGAAAACGTTTTCAATTATTTTGTAATTTGAAGTGAGGATGCCGACTATTAATTTTATATTAAACCCGATTAAGCTGAGATGACCCTTGCATCCTCTTGCACTTTATGTACCTGCAGTAAAGTTTTCTATTAACACCTCCATATCCCGTTTAAAGGCCATCAACTGTCCAGTTTTATCGTTTGTAGCCACATAAACATTTGTACCACCAACAGCTGAAAACACCTATGCTGAGCATAAAACAAAGTTTCCGATGATGATGTGAATGAAATATTAGAAGGCCGACTCCCTTTTTGTTATTAATCTTAAGTTTAAGAAGTATTCTGCCATATTTTTTTAAGTTCTAGCCTTTAGTTTTGTTATTATTATGTGTGATCACTTATTTTCGAGATTGCTGGTAAACCTGTAATCGGCGACTGTGTAAGACCGAGACTTTTGTGATTATAGTACTTAAGATAATGTATACATAGAAGCTGTTGGTGTACCTTAATAAATAAACTCCCTTATTTAAATGTTCAAAATCTAATCGCAAGCTCATATCAGCTACAATCAATTAAAAACTTGAAAGATTGAACTTGATTTCTGAAAGGTGGACAATGAGATTTGAATGCGAAAATACGCTAATTGCCTCTCAGATCAACAACATAGGTACTCAATAGGCCCATCTAAGAACTCCATTTTCTTATAAGTAAAAACAAACAAATACAAATAAGCCTATAGGCTTATTAGGCACAAAGAGGAGGCTTGTGTCCCAACAGTGGGAACGTTATAACGTTCCCACTGTTGGAACACAAGCCTCCTCTTTGTGAGAGGGAGTGGGTCACCACGCAGCCCAGTGCGGGTTGGCGGATGTCACATGTCTTTGAATTTTTGGTTCTAGAAAATGCCGGTTTCCTCATGATGTTTTCCTTCACCGTTTGAGAGCAATGGTGATGAAATAATTTACATAAACTGCCTGCTTGGGTTCGAACCCACGAACTACGTCGACTCGTAATAAGTCGCGGCCACCAGTGCTAAAAAACATAAAGGAAACAATTAGCAAGATAAAAAGAATATCCATGCTAATTCCTAGCCCGTATTTACATGAAAACAAAATACGTAATTCAGTAATACATGACCATTTACATAAGTACGTCTTCGCCTTGCATCTTCACGGTTCACAGCTTTCAACACAACAATGACAGCTAAATAATGAGTTTATCCGGTCACGAATGTTAACGACATGAAATGCTATTAATATGATGGTGGATCACAAGACTAATGCCCAAGTATTACTGCATTATGACTTGTTAAACCAGGGACATGTGAAGGAAATAATTTAGAACCAAATGGTATGAAAACCACAAGTCTAGTTAGTCTTACCAAAGGGTATTAGTAGTAACTGGGCTGTGGAAGTCAGATAGGCACTCGATCCATATGAAATACTGGTATTCAGCTGCATCTACAGGGTGAAACTGAATTCATGGGCGTCCTTTTAAGGGGTCATTGTAATCATTATTATGAACAACTTTTACTATGGGCCCAAACCTGAAATCGCGAAAAAAAATCAGCTCTTCCCTACATTTTGACGAGTTATGTAATGATGAGTACAATGACCCCTTAAAAGGATGCCCATGAATTTAATTTCACCCTGTATATTCAGGTTGGACTGGAAGCCGACCCCAACTTAATTGGGAAATAGCTAGGCATATGATGAGCTATTAAAACTTCAAAGAAATTGACACACAAAGTGTTACAACACTTGCTCGGGCGTCTGCCTGACTGGCCTATTTTTTGCCCAAAGAATCAGCATTGCCATACAACGTGGCAATGCTGCCAGCCTTTTGGGCACGTTTCCTGGTGACAGTGATGCGGACGAATTGTTTGATGCCATTTGATTATTTTCCCTCCCTTTTTATATACTTGTACATATTATTATTTTAAGATTGTTAGCTTTTTAAATGATGTAAATATTAATGTTAAGGTCAAATAAATGATTATTCCTTCAAAATCTCCCGCGTTTTACCAGCCCGCCTGTTTAGATGTATTAAGTATAGATTTATCTCCACGGCCTTCATATGTTCATAGACCAAGCTTCAAGTGCTATTTACATGACGAGACTATACGTTTTGTATGGATTATAGTTCGTGTCAATTGATTTTCGTGACTGACTTATGTAATGAAAATTATCTTTTGTTTGTTTCAGGTAAACAAAATGTCTAATATTATGTTTATGGTCCTGTATAAGGTAAGTAGGTGTACAAGAACAGAGTTTCAGTAACCATCCACAGCAAATCCTGTATCCTGGCGCTCATCTGGCGAAGCGCAACGCAGCGCGGTCGTCACTGCCAAACAAATATTGACCTTGCCAGAGTTGAAATAAAATTGAGATTAAATAAACTTCCATTAGCTCGAGAGCGTATCTAAGCGGAAAAAGGCGCGCGTCTCAGGTTATTTATTTTCCACTTTATTTTAAGGCATGCAAAGTTGATTTTTGTTTGACACTGACAACCGCGCTGCGCTGTGCCTCGCCAGATCTGCGTCGGCCCTAACGGGTCAAATAAATCAGCTAGCGAAACTTTGCAGCCGTGATGGGTATCAATATCTAAACATGATAAAACCAAAACTAAATAAATTTAATGATTTTTGTGTAACGGTGTCATGGACCGCAATTTGTGAAGTCACCTGAAATACACTTGGGAGCAAATAAATCGAGCCACTTCCTTTTTTCGCGTATAATGGTTATTATTTTTGGTATTATGGAACGTATCAATTCGAAACATATATCGCCTAAGAGCTTATTTAATAACCTTTACACTGAGAGTAAATTATTGAATGATAACCTTATATAATGATAAATTACTGGCTCTGAAAGAAAAACGGTAATTTTGATAGAAAATTGTAGGGTTAAAACAGTCCAGAAAAAAACAATTAAAAAGAAAATTATGGTATAAACTTATTCTTAATATCTTGTATTACCCCCCCGCGCCTGATTTCGATAGATTTTCTGGACTGTTTTAACCCTACAATTTTCTATCAAAATTACCGTTTTTCTTTTAGAGCCAATAATTTATCATTAAATAAGGTTATTATTCAATAATTTACCCTCATTGTAAAGGTTATTAAATAAGCTCTTAAGCGATATATGTTTCGAATTGATACGTTCCATAATACCATAAATAATAACCATGATACGTGAAAAAAAAGCAAGTGGTTCGATTTATTTGCTCCCAAGTGTATCATTTTTTGAAGTGAAAACTTTTTTAGGCGCGTTGGGCATTTTTGAAATGGGGAAAATACCATTGAATTCGCGCCACTGTTACCGTAATGACACCGCTTCGGGTGTGTTCGGCTGTCCTCGGGATGTACTCGGTTTTAATGAATATGCGATATTGTCAGTGAGTGATGGCAAAGTATTCTGTTTGTGTTTTGTTTTCACTTCTGTCGGCACTCCCGGAGTGCCACTGTTTTTTTTGTATTAACTTCACAGACGTGATGATCGGGTAAGATATCAATATCCATCACCTCTGCCAGTTTCGCTAGCGAATTTAATTTGACCCTGGATATTCAACCATGCAGCAAATGCTCGAGCATTTGCTGCAATGCAATTATGAGATTACAAATCCGACTCCGACTACATCCGAAAGTACATAATTATATAGACATAGATATAGACAAAGCCAAATATCAACAATACATGACACACGAGAAATAATTAGAATCCTAAGTTATGTACTTGTACAACTTCCTCACAACCATGCGCCACCAAGCCACCAAGCCCACAGAGAGAGACAATTATCATAATAATGAAATATTTCAGAAAACAACGTTGTTTTAACGAGCTCAGAAAATAAATTACGAGAATCATTTCCAGTAGAACATCTATTGTGGACACACAATAGGATGAAACATCAGATATCCAAGTTAACCATTGTTCGAGTGTTGAAACTGTCTAATAAAGTCCAATTTGTAACTCACAACGTTTGCAAAATCCACTCGAAGATTGTAAGACTGATCGAATAGGTTTGACTTTAATTCCACACGACCTGATCGATCTACGTCTCCGAAATCATCTCACAGATAATTCGAAGACCTTTTTCGTGGACCCAAATAATAAGAATGGATTTGACTCTGAGATCAGATTGGGATTTTGTTAATCAGTGAGCAAAATCAAATTATCAAAGGCTGTGTACAGACAGCGCATACAAATCTTAAGAAAATAAAGTCTCTTTTCAGTAAGAAAACTCCTCCAGACCGTATTTCGGCCATGGCGGCCAATCTCAACGGAGACTAGACTTCGGCGCGGGAGATATTATAATGCACAAGAGTATGCGCAGACACAGGTGCACTCCATCTTCCCTCATTCTCATAGTCCAATGGGACGGCAATCCGACACGACCGGAGAGACATTAGGCGCAGGACCAACGGCTTAACGTGCTTTCGGAAGCACGGGGGTAATCACACCGCCAACTTGCAAAGTCCGAGCTGTTACTAAGACATTCCTAATGGACAAAGTCGATAACAATTTGCCCGACCCGGGAATCGACCCCAGGACCCCACGGTCAGAAGTCACGCTTGCAACCACGAGACCAACGGGGCTCTTTCCATTATTATAAATGCGAAGACCCTCTGCTGTATTGTTTTAAGCCACAGTGCGCATCGAGACTAAACACATAACATGATGTTAACACTATCCTTTACTTCAACGGCCATATTCATATAGGTACTCTAAACATGTAAACAACCCTTTGACAAAGCATTCGCTTATCATACTCACCCGTACGATACCCTACTCATAGATCGTATGCCCAAAAACCGTCAATCTATGTTCCAATTTTGTTTGTGCATGTAATGGCATCCAAGGCAGAGGTACTTAATCCTATGTGTGCCGTCAGTGTGACGTATCTAATGAAGTGGTGAGCGCGTACCAGGTTAGGTGGCCCATTGTGTACAGAGATTAGCCCATCCACGCCAACTTAAATTATTTTTAGCGCGCCTGGCTGTACACAGACTATTCCTGGAGTTGTTGCATAATAAATGTGCACCGTTTAGAGTGGCACTGGCTGGAAAGAGTGGAAAAACAGGTTTTATTTACTTTCTTTTGTTTTTTTTGTAAATAATTACATTTTATGGCTTAGTTATATTATGTAAGGCTGGATTTCCAAGTAAATATATGTCTTAAATGCGACAGTAATGAACTTAATTATTTTGATCATAAAGAATATTATATTTTTTATTACAGTAAAAGGTTTAATATTCATCCTGATACTATGAAGTAACAGGTGTATCGAGAAGGAAAATAGTAACAAGATACTTTTTAAAAGGAACAATACGCAACAATCTCTCATAACGAGCACAAATCCGCTTACAAAAAATCCTGCCGCGTCGCAATCATCCTAATACTTAAACGTGTAAAATATTCTCCGTATAGATATGGGAGACATCATATAATAATGTCAGACAATATAAAGGATGGCGCCAACGTGAATACACGTGGAAAGATCACCATGGTTACCGACGAGAGGTCGATAGTATAAGTATTCGTAACTCCAAGTACCCTCAGGCAATCTTCAGGGAAATACTGTAATGAACTTAACCCAACGTTATAAAGGAAGACAGGTCCCTACTAGTTGCGTTACAAGGGTTGAATGTTGACGCTCTGAGTAAAATACTGATGTTGAACTCTTGAATAAGTAGCCTCGTTGCTTCGAAACAAAAAAAAATGTTACTGGTCTCTGAAATTCAGTTTGTGAAAACGTCAAAATGTTATCGGTGTATGAAAGTCCGACTTGTGATTCCGCGTCTGAATTTTGAGTTAGCTCTCGTGATTGGCTGACCAAAATAGAAATAACCAATCATAGTATCCGTCATAAGATTTGACAGCAGTGAGTAGTTTCGGAACCGCCGTCGTGCGTGTATGACCAAGGAGCAATTCCCGTATTTTTTAAATCGTTCGCATTCTAATCGCAGTTTCAATCTGTCAAAAATAAGATCAATTTACATAATTTTTGACCAGTTTTTGACATTGATTGTCGCTGAGATTGCGAATTTAATTTGAACGTTTTTTTAAGTACGGGAATTGGCCTTCTGATTTATGAACGTAAACGAAGCAAAAGGACCGTAGCAGGGGGCGTTTTATAGTTTCTCCCTACTCCCATGGGAAAAAGACTTGAGTTTATGTATGTATGAGTAGATTAACTGGGATTAGATTCAGAAGCTGCGGCTAAATGTACTACCAACTAAACCCAGTATTAATTCACTAATTTGTAACTGTAGTACAGTGAAACAATAATAATTAGTTTACTAGTGAGCTGTGACTCTAAAACCACATCTTGTTAAAGGAAGGAGTTTCAAAGCCTCGGCTTCCTCGCGGCTTGCGGGCTTCCCAACTTATACAAAATTCAACAGTTTTACTCAAAATGCGAACAGTTTGGGCAAATATTTAGAATTATTTGTGAACGATCCGGGCACGGGGGTGAGTTGCTTCGCGGCGGTAATAATGGACTCTAAGAACGCGGATTATTTTAGATGTTTCGTAGTTCTGAGGTTTCGAAGTTCGGACAGTCAATTTACTGTTGAAAATACCAGTACACCTAATTTTAGTACCTACTGTATTGCCTGAAAAGATTGTGCAAAAATACTTACCTTATTTTATTACCTACAGCAGTGTTCATAAATTTCAGATAATTTACATTCAATCGCCACTTAATCAGTTATCTACTTTAGTGAAATGTATTCTAAGTTGATTTTTGAGTGACCATTTGTAACAAAAAGGACCTAATAAGTTTTTGGTTGCAATGGAATTTGAACTTTGTTAAGTATGAAATTCGGTTTGTTGTTCCATAACTTGAAAAATATCTCAAAATTCTTAATTCAAATATACCTAAATACGTTTGTTAATTAAATTGACGAGCTCCCGGCCTTTTTTTTCTTGCAAAAATAACGCCCTTCATATTTTTAAGCCCATTTTTACAAATAATTTCTTTTACGCTCAAAATTTTCCCAAAAATAAAATGCAAGTCGGACAAGTACATAATTACGATATTGTTGTCAAAACACTCCCTCCATCTTTAGACAAAATAATGCAACAAACAAATAAAAACAAAAGACAATCGGAGACAGCCCTCACAATATCTCAGTCTTGGAGCAGAAATAGCCATACAAATATTAGAGGGGCAATCTAATCAGGGCTATGAGTTTGCTCCTCATATGTAAGGTCAACATTGTATATACGTCCAATCATATTACCTATAATATTGATTAACTTTGCCAAATGAAGACGCGTTATTAACATAACATAACATCACGATTATATTTCAACAACAGTTAGGCAGGGGTGTACACATTTCGCCAGTTATGTTTAAGTCCTATGTAATAGGGGGCGAACCTACAGCCATCTTCCGGGCGCAAATCCAGACTCCAGACTGCTACTGAGAAATTCCAAATGGAAAAACACAATAACACTTTGCTTGACCCGGGACTCGAACCTAGTACCTCATGCTTAGTAGTAGCGCTTGCAACCAAATAGACCAACGAGGCAGTGCATGGATGGAGTGGCAACGTTGGATTTAATTAGCTATTATTAGATCTTAGGGGTTTTTTCCTCAGAAAACGTATGACCCGTATGACCCAATAAGGCTGCGTTTCCACCAGAGATGAGCGAGGATGCGTAGCGAGGAATGTGTGTAAAACTAACCAATACCAACGCTAACTTAGTTCAAGCTATGAAAATGAAGCGATGTTATTGGTTTGTTTCACACACATCCCTCGCTACGTATCCTCGCACATGTCTGGTGGAAACTCAGCCTAATGTAATAGGGGGCCAGCCCATTTGGGGATACAAATCTTGACTTCACCGGGTTTCACGATCTAATTTCAAAATAAAAAACAAAACAAACAATAAATTGTTCTAACAATAAATTCCAGCCGGTATTAAAAGCGTTAACGAAATTGGTTGTTCCTAAATATCATGTGACATGTCCGAGTCCACGTCGCGTGGTTCCGCTTACAAATAAATCTTCCCGTCACTTCCCATGGGTGCCATTGGAAGGGACTAAGGGATTATGTTTCAGGGACGAACACCAACATTTTCCCTTTATCTATGAAATCATGTAGATTGCAGACGTCACTAGGATATCTCTTTGATATACGATATCTTACGGTGCATGTGTTCGAAATCTGCTTTTAAGAAAAGGCCTTTAATACGTGACTTTAATCTAAGCAATGCACGTCTTAATGTGTGGAATTGTCTAAAGATAACAAAAACGCTGACTGAACTAAAAACAAAACAAAGATAATTTCAGTATAGGCAATCATGCAGAAGCAACACACACTAATTTAGACAATGGAGACAAGACAATCCATTTTTTTTTTTGTCTATGGTTTACAGTACCTACTTTGAAATTGGAACACGACGTAATTTAGCTGCATTTTAGTTAGATACAAAATGCAACGTTAAATTCGAAATTCAAAAACTTTACCAACATTTTGTGCAGGCAATCAAGGCAACGGAATTAGATTCACGTCCAAGGAAAATTCTGGTTAAAAATTCGCGAGGACTTATTACTACTTATGCAGTATGGTGTAGATAATGGAATGATTTAAGAGGTACAAGCGAATGTCACTTTATTTCCATCCCCAAGTTAAGCTTACTCACTTTGATAATAAATTCCGGTCTCTTTGGAGACTTAGTGGAGAGACAATGGATAATTTGGGTCGAAAAGTCAAAAGAGGTTTTATTACTTTCTGTAATTTTAATCATTTCTGAGAACGAATAACTTTTATGTGCGAAGTTTGTATTGCGTACAGACAACGGCAAACAATATCGTGATCATACTGTGCCCTAATTAAAGCATTCTAATAAACGTATAAGTAATATAGTAAACATATTTTGATCGAAAAATGTTCTCCTATTAACAAACAACGACTTTTCACATCAACTACCAATGAATGTTCCTAGCAAACGCCCGAACAATTTCAAAAGAAATACTCCAATTAGCAAAAATGTTCAGTTCGCAAAAACTGCCCCATAAAAGAACAAAGTTAATATTAGCAGGCATTCCGAACAGTTCGCGAGCTCACAAAGAGAACTGGAGATCAAAAGCAAATTAACTGCGAACAGTTTGTCAAATACTAGTAAAACACTATAATTTGGAGAAGAATAAGTTGTCTACGATTTTGTTTCAGCAATTAATCATTATAAGAAATATTATCGGCATAGAACAAACTCGTCACTCAGTAGGTGCCTGAAGACGGGCGTCGTCACCGAGCCAGGCCTAAAAAACGTTTTTTTTTTTTCATGGACGGGAAATCATCACATGGCCAGTGTGAGTGTCAGACTCTTACTGACTAAAACCCATCCGTGTTCCTTCCTTAGCCCTTTATGTTCCGGGGTAGCGGTAACCCTTTCGGACAATCCCGCGCCCCTGGCAGGCTTCGGTCCTGGCAGGCCCCTACCTTTTTGCTGACATCTCTGAGGCGCGCGTGGAACACGTACGCGCTGTCCGGCACGGGCCTAAAAAACGCTGGCGTGACGATTTGAGCTTGTTTCTAACCGATTGGACGGAGAAGGCTCAGCACAAAGAAAAGTGGAAAAATATGCGGGAGACCTTTTGCCCAGCAGTGGGACAAAATAGGTTAACGGAAAAAAAATCGGCACCTTTTCCTGGCATTATGTCGATTGCTAGTCATTATAAACCCGTCATAAAAATGGTCCTTCGAGCCGAATGACTACGTTATACCAGTCTTAGTGAGCGTTAGGTAAAGTTTGTGGTGAAACTTATAGTAAAATTACTGCCGTGCTAGCCAGCACACTAATTGCGCAACACAATCTGAATCATTTTGAAGGATATTGCTAATCCATTGCTTCATAATTATGTTCGAAAAATTGAATGAATGTTTTTAAACTGTCAAAATGAAAGTCATTTCTACTGTTAGTTTCAAATCAATCAAATCACACAATCAATTGCCCCACAGTTTGCCCGAGGGCTACAAAAACTGCAGAATAGCCCTGGCGTACTTATTGTACGTTTTTTTCTTTAAAAAGACGATATTCGTATCGATTATACACTAAAATGCATATTAAATGCAGGTACATCGAGTAACCATTTTCTCCAAGCCTTGAACGTGTTTCAAATTAAATATGAATGGAAAATCAATGACAGCGGGATATTTTTAGACTGAATTGGCACTGCCATATGGTACTTCACAAACATTATATACTTAACTGGGCTGTTTTCCATCGTTCGAATGACAGCCGGAAGGCATGATTTACAATGAGACATCTGTCGTTTGGAAACCTTTTTATAGTTTCTGGTCTTCTTTTAAAAATCTACTCGTATTATATAAAACATATTTCAATTGCAAGCTAGGAGTATTTTTTTTTATTATAACTTACGTTACTTAACCGCATTTCGATGAAAAGGATTGGAAGTATATTTACCTGTAACAAGAAAAAAATTAATCATTATTAAATACGTATAAAACTCACATTATTCTTTGAACAGTTATGCATTTTGAAGCGGAGGCACGCTTCAAAATGCATAACAGGGCAGTAAAACCTTGCCTCAAACTCCCCATAAAAGATATAATACTAATTTAAATTACGTAAACCACAAACGATAAAGTTAAGAACTTATGTAGGTACAACAATAATTTATTGTAAAAAATATAATAAAATTGACATTAATCAAAAATTTCATACGTAAAACATAAAAACAGGTATTGCAAATAAAACGTTGTTTCCCTGTTTTACCGTTGACGGTGCACCAATATTAATGAAAAAGGTAACTTAAATTAATAGATATATTTTTTTACTCTTTCTCTTTCGTCGTTCCAAAACAAAAAGACGTACCTAGGTACAGACGCCAGCACATCAAGCTACTACAATCTGTCAAATTTCTTTAACAGATTTTCAACTTTATCGCTAAAGCATAAGGTTCAAAGTTGATTGGGAAAATTTTACAGTTTCGGGTACCTTAATGTGCTAGCGTCTGTACATTATACTACAATGCCAATATTCGAGTGATTCGTCAACTCGTCCTGCATGCCTACGGCCTAAAATAAAATTTGTTTTAATTTTCTTCAAGTCGTCCCAAATGGGCCGTAGGCATGTAGGACGAGTTGACGAACCACCCCAGTATTCATAACAATAACTTTCAGCAATCGCCTTTAAACGCTTTCAATACACCACAGAACAAAACAGTTTTCAATAACTATCCTGCCTGTATTTTCATACTTATCAGTTGACAAAAAAAGGTCGACCGTAAGTTTGCAACTCTATTGTGAGATGTCGATACAATATTACGCACCTCTATCCAAGTGTTCGACAAAGTTGTATTAGACTCAGAAATTATTCCAATTCCCACTTTTTTGTGAAGAGAAAATATAAATAAATTTTACCCACCCATATAAACTGACGAATGACGATTGACGATGCGGGCTAAAGAATTAGCCGAAAAAACCCATAATGTCGAGTCAATACCGTTTTTTCCGCTGGTAGTGAAGCGAATTAAAATATCAATTATTAACATAAATCACTCGGACTTCGTGAGGGTCGTGGCTAAATAGTAACGACCACACGGGTGGATCGAAGGTTAAGCTACGCTTGCCGCGGTCGGTTCGTGGATGAGTGACCATCCATTACATATCGAGAACCCTCCGTGCCTCGGAAAGCACGCTAAGCCGTTGGTTCCGGCTGACATTTGTAGATCTTTTACAGTCGTTACGGGTAATCAGAAGCCCGAAAGTCTGACAACCCGTCTTAACAAGGGGTATCTCGTTACCCAGTAACTGGGTTGTGGAGGTCAGATAGGCTGTCGCTCCACGTAAAATACTAGTATTCATATACATCTGGTTAGACTGGAAGCCAACCCCAATACAGTTCGAAAAAGGCTAGGCAGATTTGGATTTTGTTAAGATAAATCACTCGCTGTATTAAGCAATTACAGCGATGGAAAGACAAACGCCCTAATCCCTGGCAGATCGACATTGTTGATGTTTCATTACGATAGAATCTAATTTAGGTGAAATTCGCTAACAGGATTGTAAAGACATCTTACTTTGATTAAGTAGTATTGAGGTCATTATTTATGTCAATATTATTTGAAGAAAAAGGAATCATATTTTTTTTACTAAAGCTGATAATATCATTAGTTCGGGTTGGGAAATTGGTTTAGTAAGCTTAAGAAAATCACCAATCTATAGTAATATTATAAAGAGGTAAACTTTGTAAGTTAGTATGTATCGGGTAATTTTCGAAACTACTGGTCCTATTCCGAGTTTTACAAACGGGAAGGTACAGAGTGTCATAGGACATACTTAATATTGTTTAAACAATAAATTTCACGCAGATGAAGCTAGAGGTTTTTAGATGATTGATTTTTTCAAATTCGATATACCCATCATAGAAGACAGAAATTCTGAGAATGACAAAGTTAAAGAACAACAATGCTTGTAAAATGTCAAGTAACGATTAGGTACTTAACAAAGTAGAGAAAAAAATTTTTTACAAAAAAAAAACAACCGACTTAAAAAAAAACTACAAAGTGATAAATAACTTTAATTTCGGAAGTCGGTGTCGTTGGTTCCGCATTTTCGTTTTTTGACACCGACTTCCGAAATTAAAGTTATCTATCACTTTGTAGTTTTTTTTTTTTGAAGTTGGTTGTTTTTTTTGTAAAAAAGTTTTGATTTTTCACTTTTTAGTTGTACCTACCCCACACTAATTCAATTAACACTAGTGCATTGAAGAAACCGTCTTGAAGAATCATCAAAATTCGCATAGAAATTCCTGAGATTCAGTAAATTTATGCATATAACTTCGTACATAAATATAATTACCTAATGTATTAAACACTAAAACCTTCCTGAAAGTATGTATATCATATTTATGAAAGAATTATCAAAATTGCTTCATTGGTTTTTGAGAAAATCGCGGACATACAAAGAAACATACATACACACATACCATACATACATACATACGGGTCAAATACAGAACCTCCTTTTTTGAAGTCGGTGAAAAAAATTGGCAGAACGGAGGCAATTTTGCCTTAAGTACTTGACTTGGCAGGGTTTCACTGAAAACTAGGCTAGAATTTAGCTGAACAGGGTCGTTACCAGAGGCATAGGAGTGCAGTTCAAAGGACCAATTATTGGCTAGAAGAAAAGTGCCATTTCGTAGATGGTAATAAAGACTATTGAATACTTGGGTAACTTTTAATCTCAAGCGAAGTTTTTAATACCCCATTTTGAGTTAAAGGTGAAAAGAGATAAGAAATAATGGTCGATTAAGGTTATAAATGGTTTTTGGAGACGACAGATCAGATTTCTATTTGAGGTTTAAGTACAACTAGCAGCGCCCCGCGGTTTCACCCGCATAAGTTTCGATCCCGTGGGAATATCGGGATAAAAATTAGGCTATATGTTAATCCAGGGTGTCAGCTACCGCCATATCAAATTTTATCAAAATTGGTCTAGCTGCTTGAGCGTGAAGAAGTAACAAACATATAAACACACACACACACACATACACACTCACTCACAAACTTTCGCCTTTATAATATTAGTGTGATTAATCTGCCTAGCTTTTCCAACTATGTTGGGGTCGACTTCCTGTCTAACCAGATGCAGCTGAATACCAGCATTTTACATGGGGCGACTGGTTACACCTACCGTGTCGTGCACCTAGCTTCTGACGTTTCATAAGTGCCACTGTAGGTTTATCTATACTAATATTATAAAGAGGTAAAATTTGTTTGTAAGTTTGTATGTAGGGGGTAATCTCTGGAACAACCAGTCGGATTTGAAAAATTCTTCTTGCATTTGAGAGCCAAATTCTTGAGGAAGGCTATAGGCTATTTAACATCACGCCATGACCTTTAGGAGCCGAGCAAAAAGAAAAAAAGTCAAAAAGAACGTTAAGTGATAGCGCGGGCGGGTGATGCGATACGACGCGACGGGGCGGCTCGGGGGAAACAAGAAGTTTCACGCGAACGAAGTCGCGGGCTGAAGCTATGTGAAATAAAATATTTTGATTTTATTTGGCCTCCTGACTACCAGAAACGACTTTCAAAGATCTACGAACGACAGGCGGAATTTAAATTTGACGAATCTGAGGTTTAGGTACATAGTTAAATTAATCGAGAAAAGTGTGTTTCCGTTTTAAAATAAATGACTTCCCCATGAGTACTCGACATTTACAGAATGACAAATGAAACTCAGCTGACACAACAATGTTTTAATTAAGTGACAGCCACAATAAAACCTTCATTCAAAATGAATTCAGCACTCTCATTAATCATCCCGAAAAGCATAATAAAAAGACAATCCCAACAAATGAAATTTTTAATAAACGTTTTTATTGCGTAAATGACAAAAACGACTTTACAATGAATACATTTTAAGTACCAACGGGGACTTAATTCAGGGATTTTTCAGCTGTAATTAGGGAACTGCCTTTGATTACAGCTGAAAGGGCGTGCCAATTAAAGTGAAATGCGGTTCTACGGTCTCTTATCTAACCCTTGAGCATTTGAAATGCAGCTAATTGAATATGCAGTGGAGTGACAGGAGTACAAAATTGCAATGAGGTTCTAGTCAGGTTTTACGTTTGACTAATTTTATGAGTAGGGTAGGTATTGGCCAACACAGATCAGATGCTATGCGTAGTAACAATTTCAAGAAATGTTCGTTTTTTTATTAATACCAGCTGGTATTATGCTCTCAAAACCGTGAAGAAAAACTTATTGAGGTAACCGGCATGTTCCAGAACCAAAAATTCGAAGACATGTGACATCTACCAATCCGCCCGGGCCCGCGTGGTGGATTACGGCCCACTCCCTCTCACCGAAAGGAGGCCTGTGTCCCAGTAGTGGGATTATTATAGGCTGATTATGCTTAATCTACTAAACAACCTTTAGTGTCGAAGAGGTTGATAAGGTTGTCTTTAAAAGATCGCTCTTAGCGATAAGACCGCCCATTGTGTCATCCATTGTAAAGTTTCTTTATTTATGTCTGTAATTTATATGGTGTACATAATAAAGAGTATTCTATTCAATTAACATTTATATTCTCAATACTTGGTAAACAGTAGAAAAACGTATTATAAAGCACTTCTTCCAAAGTTACAAAAACTTAGTTTTTGTTGGACAATACCGTCGCTAAAGACCAAAAAAAAGTAAAAACCAAATGTTACGATAAAAAATCTGTCTATCATCCCACTAACATCCTACTATCAAAGACACAAATAACCTTATAATTGCTCATCATTATTATTGATCACGTTTTTCGTAACGCACGTGCTATCAGTAGATAGAGACAAAAACAATGAGATGATGTACAGACGCCAGCACATCAAGCTACCCGAAACTGTCAAATTTTCCCAATAAACTTTGAACCTTGTGCTTTAGCGATAAAGTTGAAAATCTATTAAAGAAAGACAAGTACCTATTCTGTCAGACAGTGACAGCTGTTGAGAAGTAAATAGGCAAGTAATACTTTGGTTAAACATTCAGCAGGCAAGGATACTACGAAATTAGCACCCTAATTACATTCCAAAAGATTTTGAAGTAAATTGCCAATCCATTGCTTCACTTCAAAAACGCAATGAATTTTGTTAAGCTGTCAAAATGAAACGCAATTATCCCGCAGGTATAAAGTAAGCAGTCTTGCTTTCGAGTACTTTACTTATCACTGACTAGATCCTGCCCGCGACTTCGTCCAACCGCGCTATGACTTCGTTTTCGAATAGCGCTTTTTCTGAGTATTTATTTTTATTTTTGCGTGATGTTAAATAACATTTTTTTTCATCTGACTGGTCATCATCACATCATCATCATCATCATCGTTACAGCCGAAAGACGTCCACTGCTGGACATAGGCCCCAAGCTCCTCCACTTCGAGCGGTTTTGTGCTTCTCGCATCCAACGAGTTCCTGCGGCCTTCACAAGGTCGTCGGTCCATCTGACTGGTAGTTAGTGGAGATTAGCGTGGTCAAACAAACAAACTCTTCAGATATATTATTATTATAAATAGATATAGATCAGACAGGAACTAGAAAGTCTATCTGATCATGGACAAAAAACAACAATTCTTTAAACCCCTTTAAAAAAGTTTCTAAACAACAATGTTAGTAGTCGAAACGGCTAAATTATCCAGAATGAGAGAACATCCTAAAGAATAAAGAAACAAACGAAAAACGAACTTTCCACATTACCAAGTTCGAGGAAGGCTTCCTTCAAGGACATATGAGCACTTGATTTACGATAACTGCTTGACGGTCCCTCTTCACAAGTAAACAAATACTTCAATGTTATCTATGGCTATTTAGTATTGAAAGAAAGCGAAACTCAAGTGATTTCCCTGAAAGTCAAATAAGTGAAGTAAAAATGAAAAAACAGAATGTTAACATGAACATTATTTTGCATATTTGGGCCGACAGCTTTAGGTATCGTAAAATTTTTTCTGGAGTTGATGAGACCTAAGGCTCAAAATATAACGATAAATTCAACAAAACTACGAAAGTAGTTCAGTTTATCTTCAGGTATTTTCTTCTAAAACCAACATTTATTCTGTACCAAAACATGTTTCTCTTAAAATTTATTGGTGTTTCGAATCCCCGAATGGAATACAAACCAGCCAAAATAAAAAGACCATAACTTTACATAAGTTGACAGGATTAAAATGAACGTTTAGAAGAACCCGGGTGTTCCCTATCGTATGGAACTAGAATTTTATGCTGACCTAGTTCACGTTTCTAAACAGCAAGGGACGTGATGTCTTGACGTATGCTTAGCATGCATACGAAATTTAAAATTAAGTTTTTCTATGCTCGGACATTCGCTTGCAAAAATAAACTTTGAAAATACGGAAGATTGTAAAGAAAAATGTGGAATAGGACATCCGGGGTTAAGTGAAAGACGATATGTCATAGATGGAAGTAAACACGGAGATGGCGTGTGGCGGTTGATAAATACCATCTATAGGTTCTCAACTTAGGCGATAAAGCCCTTACGTGGACGTTTGAGATTTTCAGGGGGCAGTAGAAGATCCAGAGAAAATTATATATCCTATATTACGACTATGTACCTAATATTACACGTCGTGGCAATAGATATTCCAGATTCGCGACAGATGGTAAGTAACCAAAAGTGGGGCTTTTGAAAAAAAAAAAAAAAGCATGTGGTCGGTGGGCAAAATTGGGTTGAGAACCTATGATATAGACGTAGGCATGGAAGAAAAAGACAATATGACCGAAAATGGAACAAAGACAAGAGAATGATAATCGAACGATCAAACATGAGCTTGGGCCAATGACTCTGTTCGTGATGTAGGTATAAGTAAACATTATAGAGATAGACGATATACTTTATTAGTAGACGTTTTCTATTCTAGTGTTTTTCGTTATGTTGCTCTGGGGACCCGTTTGCTATATGAAACGGTACCTTAGTCTTTATGTCGGATACATAAAAAACAGGCTCTTGCCAAGAACGAATTGTGTTACCACGAATATGTTTGATTCAATGAAAGAGACTGTTAAAAAATAAAAGCATTTAGTGGCAGGCAATAAGCCTTTAGGAGTTATCCTGAATATTCTACTAGAAGCATTGCACCCTTTTACCTTCTTTTTTTTATTTAATTGGAAAGGACTGTTGTGGGGTATTCATGTCTGCCGCATGTCAGATGGCAATTGGACTAAAAGGAATGTTGTGTTCATGTCTGCCGCATGTTAGATGGCAATTGGACTAAGAGAACCACCGATTGAGTCGCACTAAACGCAGGACGAAAATAAGATGGCGGGACGAGCTTGGCTCCTACCGAAAGGAGTGGCCGACACTCAGGACAGAATTGTGTGAAAAAGGGAAAAGGAGGCCTTTGCCCTGCAGTGGGAGAATACAGGCTAGTTAGTTTATTTAAAATCCATCATGAAATATTGTTGTGGTAATCCTGTTGTATCCACTACGTTCTGCAGTTCATCAAAGAGTCAGATATTGTTACCTGTTCAATACATGCGCTAACAAAGTTTTCTAGGAATGTTTTCCTCAATATTTGAAGAGATAAATGGTCCATTGCATATCGGTTACGTTTCAAACCCCAAGCTACGGAGCTGTCTCGATTTCAATAAAATATTTTACACTTAAGTGATGAATGGAATTGAGATTTCAAAAGAGCAGGCTACTGCAACCTGCACGTATGTTTGTAATATTAAAATAACCGCTTTTTACTAAATGCATATGGATGTATACACGGTACATATACCAAAATAACATTTTTACAATTTTTGTCTGTCTGTCTGTTTGTTCCGGCTAATCTCTGAAACGGCTGGGCCGACTTTGACGGGACTTTCACTGGCAGATAGCTGATGTAATAAGGAGTAACTTTATTTAAAAAAAAGAATTAGGGTTCCGCACAAAAAAATTAAAACGTTTTCCATCATGCGCGCGAACGAAGTCGTGGGTACAGCTAGTCAATAATAAGATGAAGCTGCAGCTGGCAGTGACCTCCTGTTTGCTATCGACAAAATTCTTGACTGCCGCAATTTCCCCTTTAGAAACCTCATCCCTGTAATTCCGGTGAAAAGATTTCAGCTGTAGACATAAATGAATGGGATTTCGGGATGATACACTGTTTCTTAGACCATCGATCTTATCTAAGCCCAGCGATTTAATTACACCTTAACGTATTACAAGAAGGAGAATCTCCTGAACAGTCGAAATTATACTACAACATTCATAACTTCTGAAAGGGGTAACAAGAGCACTTGAAATGCTAATGTCCGCGTTTAATTACACTGAATTTATAATCCTTTGCATAACAATCAAATTATTCTTAATTACATGGTCGGACCCTTTTTATTATTAACTAGCTGTGCCCTACAACTCTGCTCACAGTTTAATAACCTACAATTTAATTATCTATTGTCATTTTTCTTCTTCCTATTATAGTTTCGACTCTTGTCATAATTCAAATGACCATTTAATGCTTGTAATATCTAACAATGAGCGCTACGAGATGTACAGACGCCAGCAGATCAAGCTACCCGAAGCTGTCATTTTTTTCCAATAAACTTTGAACGTTATATTTTAACGATAAAGTTGAAAATCTATTAAAGAAATTTGACAGATTGTAGTAGCTTGATGTTCTGGCGTCTGTACGACGAGCCGGATGTAATGAAAACCATCAAAATAGGACGTATTCGATGGGCAGGACATGTCGCAAGAACGGACCAGAGCACCCAAACGGTTACTGAATTGTAAACGGGATGGCCGGAGACATCGAGGTCGACCCAGGCTCAGATGGTTGGTTTGGTCCCTGGGGTGGTCACGGCGTGCTATGTGTTCTGGTGCGCCGGTGATGGTGAATACCTACTCCCCAGAGGAGGGTCCGGTGAGGAGTTTTAGTGGGTTAGAGTCCCACATAACTGCACTATCTCCCCATGGTAGTGCAGAATACATGAGCATTTCTCCACGATAAAAAAAGGCTCAGATGGTTGGACTGCACAGACCAAGATTTAAGAACTGTTAGAGTGAGAAATTCGAGAGAAAAAGCAGGAACTGGGTCACGTTGGAAGAATATACTTGACCAGGCTAAGGCCCGCGACTGTACAGCCTTAGATAATGATAATTAAATACTTGTAGGTATGAAAGGACCATTTTATTATAAAAACGTTGCAACAATAGTAAAATTAATCAATGGTTGGCTGACATGATTTTCACGGTTTAATTAATACGAAATCTGCGACGATAAAATTAAATTTTGTACATTCATTTCGCTTCATTTATTAAATATTGGAAGAGAAAATATTAACCGTCGACTAGGTATATCGTTTGTCTAGTAGTCGCAAGCGCTATTTATGAGCATGAGATCCTGGGTTCGATTCCCGGGTTGGGCGAAATGTTATTAGGTTTTTCCTTCTCGTTTTTTTTAGTAGCAGCCCGGAGTCAGGATTTGTGCCCAGTCCATGGCAATAGGCTCGCCCCTATTACATGAGACTTAAACATAACTGGAGAAATGTGGGTACTTATACAATAGGTGCACCTCTGCCTAACCGTTTGGAAAACACAGGCTGATGTTATGTTACTTAATTAAAAATCTTGCTGAATATATATTTTTGTTTTATTGCTCCGATCACGCCTGATTGAAAGCGATGGATGAGATTTTTCCTTAAATAAAGATTTAATTATATTAATTACTAGCTGCGCCCCGCGGTTTCACCCGCGTAAATGTCGATCCCGTGGGAATATCGGGATAAAAAGTAGCCTATATGTTAATCCAGGGTGTCAGCTACCTCCATACAAAATTTTATTAAAATTAGTCCAGCCGTTTGAGCGTGAAGAAGTAACAAACATATAAACACACACACACAGTCACAAACTTTCGCCTTTATAATATTAGTGTGATGAACTTTTCTTCATCAATAGTTGAATATTAAAATTAATTTTACATAAAATTATCAGACCAATAAAACAATTAATACCAACTTAATACTACGACTTTACAAACGCCAATTCTAGATCAAATAAAAGCGTGAAGTACCAACACAAAGTGAGACTACTGCATAAAAAGTTTATGAGTAGCATTGAGCAAATCAATGCAATTCCGCTAACTCCGACCTTCGCAATTCACAACTGTATGACGCTCTCAGCTAATCAATTTGATTTCAAGTGATATCATCTTCCTTCATAAAAACATTTTTATATTTACGTTTGATTGCTAAGTAGGTACACCTGTTATTGTTTGGTAATGCTGGAAAAAAACATTTGATCGTGCGTTTCGTCTCTTACTTTTTTGCATGAACATCATTTGGAGACTCTACAAGGAAACAGGGTTTATTATTTCAAACTCTTAAACTCAAAGCATTTATTTCAATTAAACCATTTACAGGCACTTTTGAATTGTCAAGAAGTCAGTCAGTCAGAAAATATGAAGCTAGTTGCCCATTCCAAAGCGTAGGTACCTATGGAGAAGAACGGGCAAGAAACTCCATGGACATTTAAGGTTTCTTTCCAAAAAGTCATTATTCTATGACACCGTTACAGTGTCATTTGAAGGCCAGAAGTGGCGGAGTTAGCCACATCTTCATTGAGCTGTCATTCTTTCAGCAAGTCTTCATAGTCTATTTCAACGATTAGTTTGTTGTTCATAACACACAAGGCATATTAGCTGTCCATCCTTTTATCATTTAGGTACTAAAGAAATTACTTTGCTGTGCCGTCAGTCATGTTTGACTTCCACGAGAATAATGAATAATTGGTGCAGATAATTCTAAATTCGAACTGAGAATGCGAATATTTAAAATATAGGAACTTATTGGCGTTGCTGCCAGCATTAAAAGAATTAAAATGCGAAAAGAAGATTTACATTGTAAAACATTCGAATATAGAGTGTAGATTTAAGAACCCATAGATAAGAGAGACATCGTGAATACTCGTGATACGTACGATGCCGTTTGCACTGCATAATAATGAAGTAACTGAGCATCCCTGTTGTCTAGACTAACCGTGCGGAACGAGAACTGACTTCATTTGTTTACATCTAGTTGGAAAAATAAGAAACTGTTCATTTATCATGATTACTTATTGTACTTATCAAAAACAACATTGAGGTACGGTCCCCATTGGTTAAAAAAACAAGTACCTAAGTCTTTTGATACGAAACGTAGAAAAACCAATCCATCTAAAGATTTTTTCTAATTCACTTTGGATGAAATTTCCAATGAACATTTTAAATAAAAATGAGTGAAACATTATATTATTGTAGCAAACAATACGTAAATTGAGGAAAATGTAAAACAAATCCCAGAAGAAAAGCTTAAAAAAACATTGCGTCAGCCAATAGGACAAGGAACAAAACATTTTTCACGGAAAAACGCCAACGGTAGGCTTTTATTTCAATTACTTCACCAACCACATCGTGATTGAAACTGGCCATAATAAGTAATTATTTTTTCTTTGTTTTCATTTGCCGCATCATTAGCGGCCTTGACTCCAAAATAATGGACAGTCACTTTGTTCATACATTCAGTAATACGTTGCCATTTTTATGTACATTCCATGTGGTAATATTTGTACTGTATATGCTTGTTTATTTAACATACAAAGATAAGGTTATGTTTGTTATAAGCTGACTGATAAAGGTGATGATTCAAAGCGCGATGTTCTCTATGAAGTGCAGATGATTTCTGAATCTTACGTGGAATCTTTATACGTCGTCTTTTTTCACGAGTGATGCAATATTAAAATAATCGATCAAGTAGGTACGCACGGCTAAGTATCAAGCTAAACATTTCCAGTATAAACTGATTTCTCATTGTACGATAAACCAATACAAATGCGAGGTCAGCTAAATCTGGAAATGTATGTATAACTTGATAATTTCGTCGCGAGCGACCAATATTTGAACACATAATCTGCAATAAACGTTTTGACTTTGACGTAAAATCATGAGTATACAGGCTTAATACTAGGCTACCTAAAACAGCCATTATAAGATCAAAAACAATTTTCCTCTCAGTGGTTAAGGACCAATTAATTTAAGCAAACACCGCACGGAAAGACTAGAGTACGACGACAAAGTACAAAAAAAATATAAAACTCCGCTATAAAATCCCGACGTTAAACTAAGAGAACACACTATAAATCGCGTTGGAACACTAAAAGGGTATTTTAAGAGCTCTATACGGGTAATAAAATTTTAATTCAATAAAATGTCCAAGCGTGCAGTGGAGACGACACCTTAACAGTGGGCCAGGATTAAGTGGCATTACCACGACCTATAGGATAAGCCTTTAATAGCTCGGTGATCCCCTCGGTGATCTCCACGGCTTTGTTTATGACGTAACAAGTTTTGATGCGAACTTGTTTTTCAACAAACATATATGAGGTCCCATTAAAATAGATGGACAAACTTTTCAGACCACCAAAATAAGGACGACGGTAAAAAAATACACAAGAAAAACGCATTAGATACTTACAAGAAAAATAATCAGTTAACGAAAATACACTAATGTGTCGGCAATTTATTATTTTAGGTCAAAATAAAATCACTTTAATGTTAGTTTAGTCCTGTCAAATTAGTCAGCGCCTGACATAAATTGACGTATTTTTAGTAGCCAACTTTTTAATCACGTCTAAACTTGTCTATGGAGTATCTTGATTTGACAGGACTAAACTAATATTTATGTTCTGTCCTTTTCTTAATGAAATAGAAAGAAAAAGATGCACTGAACTTAAATTTAGTTTAGTTTGTGAACAAGGGAATCGGCGCCATTATCAATCCAAATACTCGTATCACTAAACAAAATCATGTGAAGCCAAAGTTTACAAGAACTTTCGCAATAAGTAATAATTAAGTACCAAGAATAAACTTCCCTATTCAACTTTCCTTATACTAAAGGTAGGAAAACACCAAGTATAGGTAATAGGTAATACGGGCTGGTGTCCGCAACTCCACGTCAATGCGCGTATTTTGCGTAAAACACCAAGTATACTCCATATGTTTCTTTAAGTACCCTCAGATTAGAGCAAAACTTTTTGCTAGTTAGCAGAAACAGATTGTGAAGTGGAAGAGCAAATAGAGTCGGGACGTGTCGACTTCGAATTAGCACATAACAACCGTATGCAGGGATCGTGACTGTCATGAATAAGAAACTCGTTCAGGAATAGAAGGTATTTTACTAATCGATAAGAACTTCGTGTAGAATCGTAAGGTAACTTTATACTGTAGCGGTATCTACAACGCCACATACGAACAACGCGTCATACTAATGTCGCGCAAATTCCTGCATCTCGCAAGCAGAGTTTACCGCGCAACTAGCATAGATACAACAGCCCGACATGAATAATTGGGCAGTTGCCCGCCAGACACAACACCCGTCTGGTCGGAGGATCCTCCCTTTTCTATGAAGGATGAGTGAACTTTACAGCCTGTTCCTCATACCTCTATAATACTATCGACTCTTCTGACATGCAAAATACCACTTCCAAAACTTACATTGGACCAACCTTAAGACGACCTAGGAGTTGCATCAAGATGTCGTGCAAATTTAAATTTGTTACATAACGTAGCATCACGCCTGTAATCCGCGAGGGGTTAGGCAGGGGTGTACCTTATAGTACACTCACATTTCGGCAGTTATGTTAAGTCCCATGTAAAATGGGGCGAGGCTTTTGCCATCAACCGGGCACAAATCCAGACTCCGGGCTGCTACTGAGACATTCCAAATGCAAAAACCCAATATCTCTTTGCTCGACCCGAGAATCGAACCTCATACTCATACTAGACCAACGAGGTAGTTAATTTCGTGCAAGTTTATTCTGTGCTTATAACCATAATATACTTTTCAATCACCATTACCTATGCCAAATGTGGCAATATTTCCTAAAAAAACTGGACTGTCCTTTAGAACAGGCCTTCAAGAACGCTATATACACAGTGACGTCACACCAAGGCCTGCCAAAGTACTAAATTATCATTAGGACCTAATTTCGGTAGTGTTTGAACTGTGTATATCTAAATTAACAGCATGACTTAACCTAAGTCGCTCAAGTTGAGGTTACTTAGCATTGAGCAAGGACGGGTCAAGTACATGCTTACGAGGTACGATGTGCAAAAATAAACATTGCAAAAAATAAACATTCTTTGCTAAAAAACTTTTCCGCTATGTTCCAAACATAATAGTTGAAATTATGCTTTTAAGCACCCATTGCTTTTGCAAATAAATCAGTCTTGAACAAAGAAATATATGCAAGTTTATTAAGTATGTGCCTACGCAAAAACAACCTCACGTCCCGCCCGGCCAGCCCGGGAGCCTCTGTTTAAAAAAAAAGAAACGGTACGCCACTACCTATTTCAATAGGGTGTCGTGGTGAAAATGTGAAAATATTTTATTAAATATTCTTTTTTTAAGACTATCTTTTCTTTTTTTCTGTTTTTTAAACTTATTTCTTTTCAAAAAAAATTATTTTTCACTTTAATAAAATGTATATGGGCCCACCTGTAAGGCATACATTATCCATTAAAAAAATAATTGTTCAAATCCGTCTATATACACACAGAGTAATACCCCAATACATTAAAAAATATATAAACATCAAAATTGAGAACCTCCCCCTTTTTTAAAGTCATTTGATAGGTAAGGAATTTCCAACGAAAATTAATTAATTCCTTCTGAATTACTCCATTAAGCTATTCAACTGAAGAATTTCCCTCATTAGTGGTGTCGAAACCTCACTCTTTTCCTAATATTGCAAACATTTACATAATTATTATTACAAAAGGCTCGCATACTGCCAGTTTGGTCCATAAATTAACATAAAAATTGCCTATTACAAAGTTGTAACAAATTGCATTGAAGACCGCACACCATTCCGTGCATAATGACGTATTGTATGTACGTCAGTCTATAAAAAGTAAAACGATTGTCCATGAATGGAATATTACCTGTGGGCAGTGTCTGTGAGCGCGTGATAAGGCGGACATTGCCGGACAATGCCGGACATCGGCAAACGTGACTCCTTCATAAACCCTATACGATATTTACCGTATTTATGTATATTAGCACTGCAATATTAGCATTGTTAGGTAAACGAAACCTAAACGTAGTCACGACCTTTGTCACTGACATTGAAAGGAAAATCCAATATTTTTATCAGATTTTTAGTCGAAAAATTACTTCCAGGATGGCAAACATTTGTGCAATTTGTAAATCCGACCGTATTCGAAGATGATACATGATGATATGAGCCTAAAAGCACTAGAAACGTGGTCATTTCTGGATAAAAATATGCTATGTCTTTATCCAGCTCATCGTCTACCCATGTATCAAATTTCATCCAAATCCGTTCAGCCGTTTTAGTGAGAAAGCATAACAAACATACAAAATACCTACCAATTTTTTTCTGTTTTATTAGTTTAGTTTTACCTGCATCTACGAAACCTTTTAATTTATGGCTATTCTGAAGGCTCACTACGGCCCATTCTCAATCCGGCAACTTATCACGCTAAAAACCAACAGCTAAAATGACTTAAAAATCTATCAAGCACTTTTTGTGAACCAACAAACAAATCTTTGGCTTTATGACATCGCATGACAAGTATGATCGTTATTTAACCGACCATTTACGGCATTGCACAAACAAAATGTAAAAAAATAGCGCACGTCAACAGTACTACTGAATAAATTACTCGTAACAACCACATTTTTAACAACGATTCCTATTTTATACGATTAGATACGCAATTACTTTACAAATGAGTGAAAGTGATAGGGGTATAAATACGAGATAAATAGTGCGAATGATTCTAATAGAAAATTATAAAAGCATTGACAACAATGTGAAGATTTTCTCTTTACGTTGCGAAGGAAAAACGCACACTAATAAAGTTCGGGTACATTTACTTCCCTCATGAATATTGATATATGAAAGAGTTACTAACGTAGTGAATAGTAATTCGAAACATACATGGAAAGGTTAGCTGATTCCCAGTTCCTATTTTCCTAACGAAATGGCAAGCGAAGTCCATGTGTTTACATGCCGAACAAGTGTTCGTGCATATTTGCTTTGCTCTACGCCCTCTTTGAGCGAATGCACAATAAGATTTCAGAGTACGATGCTTCAAGCGTGCTTTGTGTAGTTCCCAAACATGGTTCAGTTGTTTCACTGTCTGATTTTTTTCCTGATTGTTTAATATGCAAAAAACTGAAACCAAATAATCCAGAAGTTACATAAACTACTATGTTTAGTAGATTTGTAATAATTACCTTTCTACACTTATCAATAAGGCTGCAATACATTTCGTCAGATGCAACCATTCAGTGAATCGTTGGAGCGTGAAAAGCCCCGTTAGTTCCCTACTTGTCCGCGTAGTGGCGGGCCGGGTGGCGCTGGTGGTGCACGCACGTGATGTATGCGCGAGCGCAGGTCAGACGCGCCGGTGCCGCGCGACAGCCTCCCGCGCACAACTGACAACCACACTTATCACGCGAGTGACATAAAAAGTGAATATTTTTTATTTTATTTTGTGTGAAACTGTGCCTAATCAGTGGGATTTATAACATGTTTTTAAAGGTAATGTTCTAATAAGTTGTGCTTAAGTTATCCTTGACTTTGAAAGGTCAGTTTGTGTTTAATATTAGTAAACATTGTTCACGTAACAATTAGTGGTTGTAATTAGCTGTTCACATGCCTAACGATGCTTATTGTTTTCTTCACGTATTGTCAATTTAATTATATAATAGTTTTAATAGAATGATGGGAATTTTTAGCTAATATCATTGTGTGACAATAATGTAGAAAAAATCTTTTTACAATTGTTTACATACGCGCATGATGGATGTTGACCTCAATGTCATAGAAACTTTAATAACTTAACGTTTAATTCTAGCTGAACCGACAGTCGTTTCCATTCATTGCCCTGTGGTATATATATTTCATACAAAAATCCCATAGCAAAAAGAACTTTCATTTATTCCCGAATTAGAACATTTTCCGGGAAACTTTTCAATTTTTCTTTCCATAAAAACCTAATTCAGACTACGGATTACAAACATTTTAAAACAAAATATAACCAAATCGGTCTAGCCGTTCTTAAGTGATGCGCTTACCAACGAGAAGCATTTAATTTTTATTTATTTAGGTATAAATGTATGTAGATAGAAATAAAAATTAAGGATCAATTCTCGATAATGATATAGAAATCGCAACCTTTAGCTTCACCGGGTATAAATAACATAAAGGAACTCAAAATATCTGACCCGAGAATTCCGCTCAGCAAATTTTCCTCAATTTTCCGGATCAAAAGCGGTTTGCTAATAGATGGTTCGTGAAATGGCAACAATAGTAAACGAAACCTTTGTTTTAGGCACTTTGTTGTAGCATTGGTACACGGAACAAAATGTTTCGAATCATCACTATTCTTTAGACAACCGCCACAATGTGTTCATTCCATTCTTTTGCTGCTATTTCACTACACGTAAAGACGTTGGCGTCACCTTACATGACAAATACACATCCAATTCCAGCAAATATAATGTTGTCCAACAAGAATTGAGCAAGGAGATTCGTGTAATTTCAGATTACAAAATATTTGCTATCGGTAAACTGACAATTCCGAGTTTCCCGTACCCATTCTCAGATACGAAGATAGATATAACTGATAAAAGATTCGGTATCGTTCACTCCTCTGCAAGATTATTTAGCTAGAGAATTTTAATGCTCTCGTGGTTGGTTTAATAGAAAATTCTTTGCCACAATACTGGACATTATTTACTGGTAACAAAAGGTACTTGGACAAGACCTAATGAGCCCTCAAGATCATAATAATAAAATTCTCGATCGCGAAAATTTCCGCGAAGTGCTTGGAGCTTTTTGTGCTCAATATTGAATTATGAATGTAAAATAAAGTTTCGAAGTTTATTGAGAAGCATTGCTAATGTGCTCTCGATCGGAGCGAGCTCTCGTCGACTGCAAAGATTGATGAAGAGACGTTGACGAAGCGGAATCAATATAGCCCGTGAGATAAATAGTCCTCCGCCGTGTAACGTGAAGAAAATTTTCATGATCGTTTATCGGAAGTAGGAACATCTTACAGCCAATTGTCTCGTGTCAGTTTCGTTTAGGTTGAGTTTGTTTTCCTATGCTTTGATTTTGTTTTCGTTTCGTAGAATTATTCCACTCTTTATGTTTGCCCAAAAATTTTATATTGTTTTACTTTCTTCTGATTCATGTCTCGTGCTACAAAATTCGCTTATGCTAATAGTTTAGCCATTCTTTGAAAGCAATATAGTGAACGAATTCGTGACTAAAATCTACTAAACAACTAAAGTTAACATTTACATAACGAAAATAAATCATTGCACCACGTTTTACACGATGAAGTTAATCAAAACTCCATCTCACACATTTGTAATAGATATTACGCGTACACAATGACGTCATCCTAGATCCTTATCATAAAAATATACAAAGAAGACCTTCAAAAATTCATCTAGCACTCACGTTTATTCAGGTCGTGATAATCATTTAAGAAAATTATCACAACCGCGCCAACACGGTCACAGAGATTCAAATTCCACGCGTGACTACCTAACTTATCTCCCGGAGAAACTGTATCAAGGTTAAAGAAGGATTTTACTTGGTAAATCTACTTTCTCTGCCTCTTAACTGGCCTCTTTCTTAAAAGACCTACGTGCATGTTTTGATAATTTGGCGTACCTAACGGGAGTGATGCGATGACGGTACTGCACATAAAGTCCGTCTACACGCATTACCCTTTTTTCTAATGGTGCATCTTGCGTAATTTTATGAGCATCGAATACTGATGACCCAGTCGCTTTAATGTAAGTTTACATTCTAATTAGTTCCGTATTACTTGCTTTTCTTAATTTAAATACGTTCGTTTTATTGGATAGGTTACTACTACATAGTATACCACTATGTGTTTTCCAGAGAAAGCGATTTGTCGAGTGTAGGTATAGCAGGGTTGCCAGGTTTGATTTAATGAGATAAACAGTACATTTAAATGAGGTAATTTTGTCGCTGTGTGCACTATTTCGAACTTTATTATTATAACTGTTTGCGGCTTCTATTGTTTGTGAATCGTAGCTTCTTAGTCTTAACATATAATTTGTTGAAATTATATGTGATTGTGTTCCGTAAAATGCAAATCGGTTGTAATTTAACAAGAATTTAATGGCAGCATTGTCAGCAAGTTATTTTATTTTATATTGTTATATTAGCAAAGTACGATTTGCGACTTATTCGATTTATTTAGATACAGTTTCTATGCGATACTAAGGGATTCCGTAAAAAAATATTGCCACATCTTTTACTCTCATAATTGTAATGTTTATAAACAAAATGATAATCCCGTTTTCGGCCTTTATTTAGGTACCTACTTTTAATGTTTAACTTTAACGATACCTATCTAAATACAAAATGTATAATGATACCCCAGGGCGCGTTGTAAATACGAAATAAATGTTACACAAAACATTAGTCGTAATTAACCTGTGTCCTGTAATTAGGTGAACGTGTTTTGTCACAGATCAAGTAAGAGTGAAGGTGGAATTAGGCAAGATTATGTGCAAAGTGACTATTACGTTATTTGAATGTGATAATCACGTATGACTTGTCTTGACCTGTCACCTGTTATACTTGTACACATATTAAAATCGAGGACCTTGTTGGGCAATTCAGTTGGCATATAACCATAACCAAGCAGTAACTTGACCCACTTAAAGTTTCATAAGGAAATAAACTTGCAGAACAGGCAATTTTTGTGTGTCTTCGCGACCGGTTTTTACAATAAAAGGTTATGGCTTCATATACAGTACATGGACAACTTTCATTCTCATGTTCTTCAATAAATATCTTTTTATTTTGTATCTGAAACTTGGACAGTAATAAAATTCCAATTTTGATTTCAAAATAACCAATAACAACCTTTCAAAATAGTGGAAAATCGGATTTACCCGCGCTTGAATGTCAGATACTGCAACAACTTTGGAAACAAACAAACGGTCGCGTTCAGAATTTGTAAGCCGATTAGACACTAACAAAACAACAAACAAAACAATTGTTGCCCGTGGAAATAAAATTCTGCGGAAATTAAATCCGTTTAGAGGTTTCAAAGCAAAAATTGCACTGAGTAAAAGCTTAGGTATAAGTACTATATTATTATACTATTCTATGACGAGTTTCAGTACTAAATCGTTGGTTTTACTACGTTTTTAAGCTTATAAACAATATCATAATATAGTGCTCATGTTTGTGATTTGCTCACATCGGCAATTCAAGAAAAAGGTGTCGACATTGACCAGAATTAAAAGCATAAGTTGGCCCAAAGTTATTTCAGTTGTAATTTTATTCAGTATAAAATTTAAAAAGTGAGTGTCACTGACCCTCAGTTCTAAAACTGCATGTTATTAAAAATGTAAATTCAATCACCATTATAAAAACCCTCAAAAAACGTGAATTATAACATCAACAGCTGTTATCACGTTACACGATCGAACTCGCGTATTTGTGTAGAGACAATGCGGCAGGAACTATGCTCTGCAGGGTAGTAACTATCATCTTCAGCCAACTTCATCCTTATACCGGAGAAAATAAGGTTTAGATTTAAAAACACGCAATTTATTTAGTTTTTAACTAATTTGCGGCGACGATACTCCCACACGCGCTTATTCTAATTTTGGTGACGTCACCGCTTGTTAATTCATCAAAACGGGGTCGTGGAACAGAGCGCCAGTATGAACGGCCAGTTCTTTTTTTGTTTTGAAAAAAGAACAACGGTTTGTTTTTGTTTTCAGTTACGGAGTTATTAGCTCTGAGATTTATTGTGATAGTTTGCATAATGTTTTTCCAAACTGAACTTTATTGTAAAAAAATTAGAGTGGAATATTCATTGATGAAATAAATGAGAAAATACTACGCTGTTTTTCAATGAACGACGTATATTACTACAGGTATCGACTTTCTTGAGTCTAGTCTAGAAAATCAGTCCGCATAGCACGTCCTGTATTTAATTAAGTATGATTCAACTCACGATTAGGAGCAGTTAGGTCAGGTGGGCTATTACATGTGAAAGTGATGCTCTATTTATTGAGGGTTGGCACTAATGTTTACTTTCGTAACAAATGGTCATGGTATTCATTAGCCAAATTGGTAGGAATTACTTTTCGTGTAATTTTTGTTTTTTCAACTTAGGTTAGTCTATGGCACGACCTTTTTTCCTCTGTTCTCCTTTTGTCATGTTTGACATGAAAACGCGGTGATCGAATTAGTCCATAGATTAAATTAGTTCATATAATTAAAAATATCGCTACTATACAGGGTGGCAAGGACATCGTCGCGCAACCTGTTACCATGGATTCAGTAAGTACACGATACTAAGCCCTGTCTTGAAATTTTTCATCGGGTATTTTAAAAAATCTGCTGTTTCTACAAAAGTGCAATAGGTACCTACGCGGTCAAAATGTATAAAACTGCTGTTTTTATTTTACTAACCAATGAAAAATTTAATCGCAGTTGGACCAGTAAAGTCACCCACCATGCCAATCTGTATATTTAACTTCATGTACACCTAGGTATTAAAAAAACTCGCCACTATCAACCCGCCAGTAAACATAATTTATTCACACCTCACGTACACCCCAAAAAAAGATATACCTAACAGCTTTTAGGGTCGGTTCACATCTAACGGAAAATGCGTCGGGCGTAACTTCGATTGCGTCTAATAATTCGCTCGACGCACTAACGCATCATCGGTTGAGTGTCAAAGGTTGAATGATTTATCATGTAGTTGTCTGTTCTGGCGTTACGCGACCGATAATACGCGACGCATCTTCCGTCAGATGTGAACCGACCCTTACTGCCAAACCCACAGACCTCAAAGTATTCCCCAAGTTCTAACTTAAGGTGAATGCGTAGTTGTAGCCCGCGAAATTCAATTTTTCTTACGTTTTTTGCAATTTTCAGGTCAGTGTCAGGTTGTATCTTGATGAAAATTTGATTCGCGACTATAACAGGTACGTATTCACAGAATTATAATAATTAGAATCATTAATACATCTTCCTAAGTTAGATTTCTACCGTTAAGAACAAATCTCGTATGGAAAAGTGTTGGTGGTAGAAATCTAACTTAAACAGATGTATTAATGATTCTGATGATTATAATTCTGTGAATACGTACCTGTTATAGTCGCGAATCAAATTTTCATCAAGATACAACCTGACACTGACCTGAAAATTGCAAAAAACGTAAGAAAAATTGAATTTCGCGGGCTACAACTACCCATTCGCCTTAACTGAAGTCCTATAACAACATAATGTATTGCAGCTCTTAAAAAGTATTAGGTAGTTGACGACCCTAATTCAGAGTTACAACTTTAAGTGACAACGTAACAACTATGGGAGATAATGGCAGATTACAGTTTATAGTAGGTACAAAACTAGTTTAATTGTAGGTATGTAGGTACATACAGAGTAAATACATGGTGCTTATGTTAGTCGGAAGATATTATACTTGGGAAAGGCACGAACCAACTGTGATGTGGCAGGTGATTTATATCTAATTTTAATAATTGCTGTTGTCACATAAATGGCACCTATTTAATTTTCTTCGCCTGTTGGTTTTTCCTAGCAACGAAAGGCGTGTATGCTAGTTACACTAAAACTTGAGTTTGATAAAACCTCTATCTCTCCTAACGGTGGATGATATTATACAGGATGAAATTTAATTCATGGGCATCCTTTTAAGAGGTGTAGGGAATGTAGGGACGAGCTGATTTTTTTTTCGCGATTTCAGGTTTGGGTCCCATAGTAAAAGTTGTTCATAATGATGATTACAATGACCCCTTAAAAGGATGCCCATGAATTCAATTTCATCCTGTAGACGGAGAAGTAACGTAGGTACCTAAGCAATCAAAAATAACCTTTTCCCCAATCACAGCAGTTGTTTACTGCTTCAGTGTTGTTATCAAAACTAACAATGTCATTTTCTCTCGCCCTGGCTGATCAATAAAGCTATTTGCAAAGTTTTCTCAAACTTCCGTCTTCTGTATACCGAAGAGAGATTGTTAGCTCTCATAATAATATCAGCTTTCGAATCATTTTGCCAACCCAAGGCTTCATACTAATAAAAATTTCGTTTCGTTAAATATTTAGATTGACCCACTCAAGCTCCGTAAAAATGACATTACGGCGGCGAAATTATTTTGAGAATAAATCTTGCATAAACCGACGAATTTTCTGTGTCAAAATCTTGAGACACCGGTAAAACGTCGAGAGCGGAGAAAAACACAAAATATTTTATCCGCAGCACTGAGTACCAAGCCGAATCTACTCAAATTCTTCTCATCCCTAAAACATTTCAATAAGTTTCCGAAATCGGGGTTACCAGACCAAAAAATATGACCCCTTTTTATAGTTTAGTCCTAGAAAAAGCCGGTTGAGCCGTCACGTTTTTTAAGATTATGTCACTACTTGCTAAGTCATTCTAGAACGTGTAAGGTTCTGAGACGTCTAGGAAAAATAAGATCACAGTGCGTGACGACATAACCTTGCCTGACTGTCACAAAAGATAAAGGAAATTTATCGAGGATGTTATCAAGAGTCTGCTTCGATTGAAAATATTACAATGAAGGCAATGATATCGCTTCTAATTATAATCTTTTGGATTGGATCTCCATTATAATAATTCATCAAACCTCCGAACAATAATTCTTTGTGCTAAAGACGAATCTTGACTCGATTCTCTCCAGAAAGGTCCATTCTCTTATAAATTCTTCAACCTGCATGATTAAAACAATCATTTCCACACCATACCTACAATGGCTCCACTTGATTCATAGAATATTCCCAGCATCCGATGTAACAGTGAGCGGTTAAATAGATCAACTGTTGTTTCATCGTCCAACAGATCATTCACGCATCATTAGGTGCGTAGTACTGTACCATATGTTCCATACGCGGGTGAGATTAGAATTACAAAATATTTATCGAGAAGTCGAGGAATATGTTAGTTTTTGTCATCTTTAGCATTGCTGGAAGAAGGGGTCTTAAAAGCAAGACGATCTTAGAAGCATCGAAAAATACCTACTGTTCACTTTTTTGTTGCATACCAGCCTGTATAATTTAAGATAAAAATCTAGAGTATGTAAAAGTAAAATTACACATGAAAGATTTGAATCTTGTGCATTTTTTCACGCAAACGACCGTTTCTTTTCAATTAAGCTATCAACAAAATGAGTTTATGAGTGATTTATGAGTTTTGCTAACATGTTGGCATCAGCATTCCATTTCGGGGGCGGAGTTAAACTTAGCAATCACCTTCTAGAACTTATAACTTCCTTTGTCTAAGTATCGACTTCATTATGTATAATACTGCTGAGTATACGTAAGTCTCCAGTCCGTTTCGCCATGTTTTCCGTTCTCACCAGTAAAAGCAATATGCCTAGGTACAAGCCCCGTGTTTAGCAGCGGACGTCAACAGACTGATTTTATGATTAACAAAACCGCTATAAAATTGTACAAGCAGAGACAAAACGGGACAGACCAGCTTTCACTGCCACCTGTCCCAGATATCCAGGCACAAGCAAAAGTGGACTTCTTATCAGAAAATGAGATCACTTTTGTCTCTAATTGTTTTAGAATCCAACTTGAGTAGGCTATTACCGAAAGAGCTATGAGAGTTTTAGGGTCCGAAATAAATCAGACAAATTAAATATTCAAAGGTTTACTAAGCCTGGACAATACCTTTAGACAGTAATGGGGGATTTACACTCGGTCGATTTTCGCCGTGCGGCTGGTCGCTTACCAAATCGCCACCCCATTTACACAGGTCAATAAAAATCGCAGGTGACTAGTTTTGCATCAAAATTTCGACCTTCATGCAGCGGGCCATCGCCTGCGACTGAGCATTTTCAGTCTATTTTAGTCTGCCGCCGTATGCGACCTGTCGCGGCACGACAAAAGTCAAAACCAACTCTACTTTGGAACTTGCGATTTTAGTCACCTGCGGCTTAGGCGTATTGCCATTTACACAGTCGATTTTCTCCGTGTGGCGAAAATTGTGCGGCTATAGGCACCTGCGTAAAGCCCGCATAACCAAACTGTGCAGAGTCCAGGCATTGCTTGTTTATATAGGGACAGCCACGGACATCAAAATACAATAAACTATCATGGCCACTAACCGATTTGATAGGCATTGCTTATCTTTCTGGGGACAACTTATGCTCAGCAAAAGACATCAATATAGATAGTTGTACTATACAATAAAGCTGTAATCAAATAAAAGGGACAGGACGATATCTTCTCCCCGTCTCTTTCACTCGTTTCCTGGTAGGTAATTTTGGCGTTGCAGACATGAAATTCCACACTGTCGCAACGTTCTTTTACATACAGATTGCGCTGAACGGGGATGTTTGCCAAGCACACGTGTAAGGAAGGAAAGTGTAGAAGGAAAATTGTGCATTTATTAACAGTATAAGGAGCGTGTTCACCTTCCATAACCGCATAAAGTTCCAGTCCACTTGCGTTTACCCTATTCGCATCCTAGTCCGTTGTTAAGAATGTCTTTATCAAAATGGTTGTTTTAAAATATTACATAATGTACCAAGACCAGTAAAGAAACAAAATATTTATTCCGTTACCTAGACCTACCTACTTCGTAGAGATAAACTTTACAAACGGGTCTCTAATCATTTCATTAGCCTTTATCACAGAGAAAATCTAGATACACTATAATTGGTGTATAGTACCTACTTATTATAGATGTTATAATTGAATAATTACATCAAGAGCGTCCTTGATATCATAAAATTGAAACGTAGGGAGGTAATTCTAATTCTAAAAGCAATTACGGCGAAGGGCGATTTTAATTTGGTGCGAAATTGAATCTTTTGCGTACCTACCCACTTTACCGTCCAACAGCACTTCAATATTAGCCATTGTATAACGATCACAGACTGAACGATCAAATCATTATTAGAACCAAGAAATGTTCCTTGTCTCTACCTTGAATAATAAAATTCAAGAAAATATTGCATTGCCATTTGAGAACCAATTTAATATCGAATCTTCTTTTGTTTTCAACGTCCGCTTTTCATGAAAACAAAAGAATAAATATTGGACTCAATTGCAAAGCGTTTTCAAGTTAGAAGTACCTATCCTTTATGTATAGTATTTTTATCTCACGAAGCGACGCATTTTACTTGTGGTTACCAAGTTTACAAACACACACACATGAACACATTCACAGCGTGTAAGCGTAGGAGTTCTAGGTACCGTCCGAGACAATGGCGAAGTTGGAAGTGTGTGTCTGCGTTTGTGTGTTATGTGCTGAGTTGCTGACGCTACTCGCCTTCACTCACACTTTCACAGCGTGTTTGTACACTTGTTTACCACAAGTAAAGCGCGCGTCGCTTTGCTAGATAAATATACTGTAGAAGAAGAAATTTAACATTGAACCACAAAATCGCACAAGTATACTTCAATTTATAAACGAGAACGAATTTTCTAATGAAAGACGTTGAAATCGTTGATTTGACTGATAATAACGTGTCTTGATTGGGTAATTAAAGCGTATGCCTTATGATTAGATTCAAATTAACTATTACTAATTTTGTGTGAATATGTTAATGTAAGGCTGTATCTATCGAATTACGGAACATTCAAGTGACATGATTTCAAATTGTGAAAATGATGTCATGGTTGAATCGATAATTGCGTTTAATCGTGTAGGTAATTGCAGTAGGAGAAATTGCTAGAGAAATTATAGAACCAAAATCCAATCAAGTAATTTGATTCTACTGTTCTATAGTTGCATTCTTAACACTTACTTAAAAATAAGCTTCCCGTAAGCCGTAAGCAGCCCTCCCGTTTTTAATCCATCCAAAGGTTGTCTTTAAAAGATCGCTCTTAGCGATAAGACCGCCCATTGCGTCACCCATTATAAAGTTTCTATATTTATGTCTGTAATTTATATGGTGTACATAATTAAGAGTATTCTATTCTATTCCAAACTCAACGCAAATCATGAAAAAAGTGCTCCAATTGTAAGCAATATCCGATCTGCCTAGCCTTTTCTAAACTATGTTGGTGTCAGCTGTCATTCTAACTGGATGCATACCTACAAGTATTTTACATAAAGCGACTGCCTATCTGACCACCACAACCCAGTTACTGGGTAACACGATACCCCTTGGTAAGACTTAGTATCCAACAATAAATATTTAAGAATACCCAGCAACAGCCATTGTGTGCAAGCCTTTACACGATTCAGAGCCATTAGCTGGCAGATTTCGACTCGGCGATAACATCGGTGCAGCGCTGATGTCACTACGCGATACGACACGTTATTCTTAAAGCCTTCTGTTATCACGCTCGCCTTCTCGGATTCGGGTTAGACATTGTAGCTGAATATTAGGATTTACATGGAACTGACTTTCAAGAATTCGAAATCCAAGGACTATACGGTCCCCAAAACTATTCTGCACATTTATTTATTGAAAATGTTATGCCCCTATATGACTACCTTCACAGATCTTAGACCTAATTCGATAGCATCTAGTAGATAGTCCATTAAATATTATATCAATATTTGAAACGTTATGATTTTTTTTTAATTTTAATGAATTTCTTAAATTAATTTATTCATTCATTTACTGACAGACAACACATGACCTAAAGCCCTAGGTCTAGAAGCTTGTAATTTTGGACAATCTAGTGTCATAAATGTCGAAAGTGAGGACTTTTGAAAATTCATCCCCTAAATGGGTTATACCATTCATATCATACTATCGGGCACATGACTTATAGTAAACTAAAATTAAATAAAACGTACCTACTTAATTAGCTATCTAACTACTAAAGATTTGCCTTTTACCGACGAACCTCTGTTAACATGATTCACAAGATCTGTCGGAAACATTTTATTTAATTTACGGGCCTCCTGATTGTCCTAATTTAACTTGGGAAGAGTCCGAACTTGGCCCGTCAAAGTTAAGGGTTTTCTTGGATGAGACTTACTCGAGTGCACTGACTTGTATTTTATGATCTATTTGTGGAAAATGGAAGGTTATGTTGATCTAATTATAATCTGTTGACCATAAAATCAAAGTTAGAAGTATTTTATTGTCTACTAGCTAATGTCATGTGCTGTAATGCCTTTTTCATAATACTATATATTTATTTTGTTAGATCCTTTTCCGGTGCTCACGCAACAACTTACCAAAGTTTCGTCGCAATCGGTAGAGGCATTTACGAGTTTCCAAGAATATCGAACGGCAAATTGATTCTTATCTTTGACGTTCAAAAGTGCCTTTTATGTGCCTATTTGAAATAAATGCTTTGACTTTGACTTTGATAAGAAGACAACTTACAACATTTTCTGCATTGCCTTCTCGCAAGCATTACTCTTACGTAAAAAAGTAAAGTCCTTAGTAAAAATTTCAGCAAAACATAACGGCTCACTTTTCCCTATAGCCCCTTGATTTCCTGCCGAGACAAAGTTAAAAGTCAAAATAATACTATATTCGTTAAATGTTTAACTTTTCTCAACTGTCCGCTCAGTGACTGAATACTCCTTGATTTCTTAACGAGTCAAGAGTTCTGCAAGACTTCAAAGTCAGACCACAGCCGTCTGCTACTTCGAAGTAAGAACACGTCTATCTTTTGGCATCGATGCAATTCTACAATACCGATAAAATTTTACCGATATGTTTCTGCCTGCTCAGTAAACCGGTATTTCGATTCATATTCCCTTCAATAATGTCACAAACGGGCTTTTGATCCGTTTCCTATCGGAAAATTCAATTCCTGGTCGTGTGACCTTTCCATAACTTTTGTTCGAATGTGCGCTTGGATTCCTCTGAATATGACTGCCGGACCTCGATTCAGAGGGCCATTTCAGCGACAATTTCCAGAATAGAAAAACCGGCCAAGAGCGTGTCGGGCCACGCTCAGTGTAGGGTTCCGTAGTTTCCCGTCCGTCACAATAAGTTCTCCCACGTACAATTCGATAATACCCGACCCAATGTAATAAGTACCTACAGCGCCATCTCTCGGGGAATTGGGTTACTAATTAATACATAGACGTGCCAGAAGTTTTCGGTGGTAATTTTGGATTGCGAGAACCGATTTTAATAATTCTTTTTTTGTTTGAAAAAAGATACGTTCAGGATAATAAAATATGTAAACGAAGTTAAAAAAAATGCTTGCATATACGATTATACTACGAACTTAGTCCAGAAATGATTTTGTACAACTTTTTGTCTTTTTTGTACAAAAACTGTTGTTTCTATCAAGTTCAAAATAATTTTCCTAGAAAGTCCTTATAAAGTTCTACTTTTCAGATTTTTTTCATATTTTCTAAACTTATGGTTCAAAAGTTAGAGGGACACCTTGTTTTTTACTTTTGGAGCGATTATTTCCGAAATTATTGACATTATCAAAAAATGATTGTAGTAAACCCCTATTCATTTTTAAATACCTTTCCAACAATATATCACACGTTAGGGTTGAAATTAAAAAAAAAATCACTTCCCACTTTACATATAGGGGGGCTGCTACCCTAATAAAACATTTTTTTCCAATTTTTATTTTACCACTTTGTCGGCGTGATTGATATACATATTGGTACCAAATTTCAGCTTTCTAGTGCTAACGGTCACAGAGATTAAGCGAGGACGGACAGACGGACGGACGGACGGACAGACAGACATGGCGAAACTATAAGGGTTCCTAGTTGACTACGGAACCCTAAAAAGTGCAAAGCCCTGGCTCAAGGGGTTTTGGTGTAAATGAAGGTATGATATTCAAAATAGATTGAATCACGAAACGTGATACGGTCTGAGAAGCAATTAACCTAAAATAATAAAGCCCTTTGTTGGCACATACTTGCTATGTAACAGAACAATACTGATCGTGTTAACACTACCAAAGATATGTTTAATACGGTACCAACAAAATATTCATTAATATCATCCCAAAAAAGTAAATTTATCCAGAACAAATCAGACAACGAGAAATTAAATACAAATCCATGACACGCGCAAAACACAAAGATTTAAAGATCAATATCCACATGTTGCAAGCACGTTCACAAAGCTGTTTATCCACAGAGCGCACTGACTCACAAAACAATTCTGTCACGAGCGAAAAAGGAAACGATAATTTCCTTTCAGCGCACCACAATCGCATTTCTGCATCTAGAGACTTGATGGATGCCGTGTCCGTGCAGTGAGCACAGAGCTTTAGAACTGTTTCCACCAATAGAAAGCGGAGTGCATTTATCAACGTCTCTCTTTCAGCTTAAGATACATTCTTGAGAGTTGAAGTGACATTATTTAGCGCCTGAAGAATTCTCTTTTGAATGACTGCGAACAATTCTCTCAAGCTGAAATTCGCAATTAAGAGGACATATTATTTATTCCCTCGCAATCTAGATCCATCTAAAATACGACTTCTAAAGCTAGTACATATATACTTTGAGTAACGAATTTTCAGCCACCTTTATGTACTTTGCTCATATCTCAAAAGCGACAGTTTCTCGAGTTTGTTGTTCCTCTACTAGACTTCAACAAGTAATGAGGAATGAGTCGACGGAACAAAGTTGGAAGCTACTGCATTGTTGATATGAAATTTCGAAATGTTTCGTAATGGAATTAGAAGTTGGAAAAGTTATTATGTCAATTAAATATTAGCTTACCTATTTGTGCAGTCTTATAATTGCTATAACATCAACAATCAGAAGTCTGCAATAGCGAAGGAACACGTACCAAACTCCGTTAATAATTCTACAAGAATATAATACTTATAAAATCGTGCTATCAAAGAATTTTGCAATTATTAAAGAAATCAAATTATGTAAAACGTAATTATACATGGATATTATTTGTCGAAACACGATGTGTAATAATGAAGACACAAATTAAATTGTCTATAGAATTTGGAGAACCTATACAAAACAATGTTTCAGTTATGAAACTAAACAACGCAATATCAACATTATCAACGCAAAAGCTGAAGGCCAATTCCTATAATTAAAAACGTTCAAAATCTAGTCGCAATCTCATCTCAACGACAATCAATGTCAAAAACTTGTCAAAAAGGTAAGGATTTTAGAGGTATTTTTGACAGGTTGAGACTGAGATTAGACTAGTGAACGTTCTTAAAATTACAAGAATTGCCCCTGTCTTCTAATAAAGTTAAGGTCTATTATAATAAGGTTAACTAGCAAAGATAAAACATTTTTAATTCAAACGATGGTTCAAAAGCTTGACTATGATGGATCAGTAGATCCTTAACTAAACGAGAATTTGGCAGAAGTTACTCTAAAGTCATTAGAAAATAAACATAATTCTTTAATGAAGAGACAATCGGAACAAATTGCTTAACTTAATTTTAAAGACCAAACTCTATTATGTAAAGCTTAATTTCAATAAACATTGACAAATAACTTCGTCGATCATTTAATATTCAGTGATGGCTTAGGTCCCGTTCAAGTAGTTTCAACCTTTCAATGAATAAAATGGAAATGACAATTTCAGCGGAAACTATTTGCTCCTTCAGCTCTTTGTCAAAATGTCAACCGAGCAAAGATTTATTTGTGACATAACTCTGTTTGTCTCATTTGTGTAAGAAATATTGCAAATGGTAGGAATATTTGTTTAGGTATGCCAAGTCTTTAACAAAATTAAACGTTTTCCTGTTTTCCTAAGCAAATAGGAAGCAACCAAATTGTGTTCCAAAGAGACACTTCAGCCATTTGATCAGCGATGCTCCTAACGGATACGAGGGTCAGTAGACTATACGCTATGGAGGATACAATTCATTAAAAGAAATGATACACGAGACTTAAAATTACCAGTAACGATCCGTAAAATTAAGGAACGGGGTACACTAATAAACCTGGAAACTGATCAAACAGTATCAATATTAAAACGATCATTAATCACGCAGTGGACGATTGCTGAACGAATAAGTTGGTAAGTAGGTACAGATTTCGGAAACCTAATCTATTTCTAAAACCAGACTATTGATTCGTTAAGCTAAGTTCACAGTAGTCAAGTAATAGTCTCCGCAGACAGTTACGAATATCAGCGAAGCTAAATTTTGTTATCGTGAATTAATTATTGCCTTCTGAAGAAAAATAGATTTTGTACACTACAGGAATACTAATTTCGCCTAATCACGGTATTAGATATGGCTGATTGTATTGTCTTAAGAACAACAGTGGATGATGTTAACAGTGTATGTTGTATTCAATACGTGACATGTTCTAACGTTAATAATTTGTATTAAATTAATGAAGCCTTAAAAATACTTTATACCTACTATGGTGTCTTTATGGCATCATATGGTTCAAGCTCATCAGATTGTTTATCTTTAGTACAATCGCACTTGTTCTGATTAGATCCCCATCAGCTAAATTCATTTTCTTTATTTATTTTCTTGTTATCTTTCGTATTTTTAAGTGAACCTTTGCCTTGTTTTACGTTCTTCACTCTTCAACAACGGAAAATCAAGATTCGTTTTAATTTTTCTTTGGCCGCCGAAACCACTTCTAATTTTCTTTCTTTGATATTTAAATTAGTATTTTTCCCGTATTTTTTGTTGTGGCAACATTACAAAGACGTCAGACCAAGCAAAGGCGTGACTATTGATTTGTTAACAGCCTTCTACAAAACACGCTTTCGCTAAATGATATGCAAATCAACACATATCTAATACAAACGCTATTTTCAGTGAATAGGGTAAGGATAAATAAATGCAATACATGACGCCGGTAATTAACAAACATAAAGACTGGTCAAGCGATATTGGACTCTATTGCAAAAGCAATTATGACCGTTATGATTTAATATTAGATAGATACGATGACCTAATAGATCGTGTTCCAACATTTATGTAAGGACTTAAAGGATTTGCAAAGCCTTGGCATTGTGTATTATAGTAAGGTTTAAACGCAGTGTAGGTCAAACAAAACATGTTGTTCCACATACATACACCCGGCATTACTACCTACTTCGAACTGGAACTGTTAATAATAAATGGATTTACGAGATAAAACAGAAAATAATGACGTTTACGTTGAGACTGGCAACACAAACGAGGAAGGTAAAAAAAGAAATAGACGGGAATAAGTAACTTCGAGGAAAACCATAAGTTTTCCTTTTTCCTTAAACATCTTAGGGTGATCAGATAAAATTAATATCACAGTCGTAAGTTTGTTTTTTGTTTTATTTTATAGAGTAGGTAGTAATGTATTTGACATAGAAAGTGTAGCTGTTGCTGGAAACCTAAAAAAATCTAAAGATTATTAAAAGGAAAGATGATAACTTGACTGCCTCCTTGGTCTATTGGTCGTAAGAGCCATTGCTGAACAAGAGGTCTTTGATTAGATTCCCGGATCGGGCAAAGTGTTATTGGGTTTTTCTATCTAGAATTTCTCAGCAGCCCGGAGTCTGGATTTGTGCCCGGTTGATGTCTATAGGCTCGCCCCCTGGCGAAATGTGGATTTACGATGGTTACACTTCTGCCCAACCCTTCAGAAAAACCAGCCATGATGATATTTAAAAGAAAAGCTGATGATGTCAATTAGCCGATTAAAAAACGAAATAAACAAACCTTCGCGATTTGTTCGGGTGCCCTTGACACGATTGTGAACCCAGCGACAATGACACGATATAAACCAGTGATGCGGGCAGTTTAATTGAATACTAGCGATATTTTATTTATTATTTCGCTTAGCCTTCTGTTCGATTCATGATCGAGTCGCATCATGAATTCGTGACTAATTTTAATACTGGGATTTGAATTTTAAATTGATTTGTTACCTATATAGCATTTGTAGAAATGTGTGGTCATATTTATTAAGGGTGTGGTACAGACCATCAAACAACAACTTTCTCCATGGTCGTAATCGCAAAAAAATAAGTACTGACGCCAGCACATCTAGCTATCCTAAACGGTAAAATTTTCCCAATCAACTTTGAACCTAATGATTTAGCGATAAAGTTGAAAATCTTATAAAGAAAGACAGATTGTAGTAGATTGATGTGCTGCTGGCGTCCTGTACCAGCTGTACACGAAACTTCAATACTTCCTCTACTCAAATGTATGGGACGGTTGCGAGATTGTCCGAAAGGGTTACCGCTACCCCGGAACATAAAGGGCTAAGGAAGGACCACTGGTGGGTTTTAAGCAGTAAGAGTCTAACACTTCCTTCTGCTCCACCCAGGGCGGGAAGGGTCATTTGATGATTACCCATCCACAAAAAAAAGCTGACAATTTTATCGCGATTACGATATTGGTCCCATGGAGAAAGTTATTCAGTTTGATGGTATGTATCACACCCTTAAATATGACCACATCTTTCTGATACACGATGAATACAACCCATATTTTATACTAAGTGTGAGTACCTATGTGAATAGAAAAATGTTAGGTATGTCGATGGCTAAAGAAAAGATGGTCACCTTTGTACCCTATGTTTGTACCTATTTTTCTGTTCTGTTTTTTTTTTCTTGTTTGTTTATATATGTGTGGACATAAATGGTTATAAATTCGAAAGTAACTCTGTCTGTCTGTCTGTCTGTATGTTACCTTTTCACGCCTAAACCACTGAACCGATTTAGATGAAATTTGGTATAGGGATAGTTTGAGTCCCGGGGAAGAACAAATGATAGTTTTTATCCCGATATTCCCACGGGATCGACACTTATGCGGGTGAAACCGCGGGGCGCAGCTAGTAAATAAATAATGGTGGATTGTGGGACAGATGCTATGGCAAGGAAATAAGTGTACTCAGAGAGGATATAGATGAAAAAGACTTGCATGCAGCAGCTACCCCAAACAAATTGGCATAAGACAAGAGAATGATGCTATTGATTTTACAGTAGGTCTTTTTGTATGTAGAAAAGAATCTAAATAAATATTATTACGTAAAGGCACTTCAAAATATAGATAGCATTAAGTATTAATGAAGCAGATAGTGCATTATGTCATGAATTACCCACTGACAAGATAATTACTATCAATATGTTTTTGATACGATAGTCGGTACTATATAATACCTAATCGATACTATCACGAATGAACGCAACATATCAAAACAAAATGTATCAATGAATTAATCGATTTAACTGGAACATTGAATGAAATACACATTCGTAATAATACTATCTATCAAAGCAGTGTAATCAAATGTAGCAGTGTAACAGTGTAATCGACTTTAGATCTTTTCTAGTTGAAAGTAAGATCATGAAAATGTTGTTCGCACTAATGAACTAATGAACTAATGAAATGATTCAGCGTTATACATCCAAGTCTTATTCCATTAGAGATTCCAAATCAACATGAATTGACAATTTAATTATTAATTATTTTCTTTTTCTGTCTTCATAATTACTTCACTTCTACCTTATTTCGGTTAATAATATTACACTTTCAGCTACTAATACTAAAGTTCCTTAGCAATTGTAATTCAAGTAACACACAGTCTTCATGACGGCCAGTGTCAAAGACCTCGAAATGGACAGTAAATCATATTATTACACAATCAGACTATTTTTTGTGAATTTTACGGTCAACGATTACTTTATTTGATTTGTGATTTCGCACTAGAGTCGAGACTCTGTTACAAATTAAATAATACAATAGGTACATTGTCGAATTTGGTTTAAAAAGAACTATACAATTAATTTCATTGGTTAATGATCTTCTATTTAATTTCTTTTTAATATTTTATTGAAGTTACACATTACAATTTAAGTGTGACAGAATAAATTAAAAACTTGGTAAACTTGTAATCCACAACATCAATCAATGTCCGCGAAATAATGATTTAGAAATAGTTTAATACATGCGTTACTTATACAGAAAAGTAAGGATTTTTTTTTTGCTATTCTAGTACCTAATTCTACAGAGGAAGCCATGAAACGATAGGTACTTACGGTTGACGAGAAAACTTGCGGTCACAAGTTTATACCTTGGTTAGTGTTCTGGAGAACTAACTAAGTTTGAATACCTATGAGAAGTTCCGCAATCTACATATCTGGTGCAGCATATTTGCTTTGGCATACCTCGGAACATGCTTTAGCGTGCACACAGGGAATTAAAAGCTAAGCCTGATCTAGGAGTAGGCAAACTCAGCTCTTTAAACAAATACACCACTTGCAGGCTAACCAAGGCTACCTCAGAACAAATAGCAGAACAGTTGCGCGATAAAACGGCAACAAAAGCGAATGATATCTGGAAAAGGCGAAAGCTAAAATATATTTTGTCTCGAAGGTAGTAATAAAAATAGAACACTTGCGAGTTCAACGCCACATCAATTTTATAGGTGAGTGGATGTGCTGCCGTCCGTGAGAAGAATAGGGAGAGAGAACAACATCACTTCTAAAGCCTTGTACGCACTTGTAGACATGTACGTCGCAACTTGTCTTCAGACATGTCTGCACAAACATGGCGTCCGTCGGAGACATGTCTCCGACAGACGCCATGTTTGTGCCGAGACAACCGTTTAATTTACTGTTGCGTCTCAGAAAGGAATTGTGTTGTGTTGTAGTTACTGCACATTATCCCCCTTGTTTATAGACGTTAAGTAATGATTAGCGATTATTTAACCATACATTTTTGACGTTTTTAGCAACTATTGAGGGTTTGTTACCAGTCATTTCGCGGAACACGTCCACATACAAAACAAGTCTCGCGACAAAGCATTTGATGTCTCGCTAAAAATCGACAGCCGGGCGTATACAGAGCTAAATGTCTTGCGATCCAATTTTTGTTCTCAAGTTATAACCCGGTACATAGGAATCTCTGGTGTGTACGAGGCTTAACAACGTACAACGTACTATTTCATAGCAATGTCATAGGAACACAGGGGTCAATGTCGTGAACTCATGAAGTCACAAGTACTCATAACAGTCGACATTGAGGATAATAAAAATTACGTCGATATACTGCTTCGTGAGAACAGCCATATGCTTCTCATGACAAAACATCGGGAGACTGAAATAACCTTCACTTTCTTATAGTTCCTGTGTTTTATTATCAGTTTCAATAATGTGGGTAGTTGGATTTTATTTAGAGCATTTAGTTAGCATTGGTAGAACTACACAAATTCTAATTAACAAAACTCTCTCGCACGTAATTTCGAACATTGTTTAATAACCGCTTATTTATAATAACTCTCTAAGTTCATTTAGACTAGTCTAATAACGAGTCGACTATAAATTATTCATAGTTTAATGTATAAAATAATTTATTTGGCTAACTTTTTACGTCTCTGTCTAACTTCCTAGACACGAAGAAGTACTTAATGATAATCATCAAGCTTGGGCAACATCGTTAAAGTCCGGAATAAGGAAAAGTGTTTACATAGGTAATAATAATAATGATTACATAGGTACAGTCAGAGAAATTAAATTGTCCGTTTAATCAAATAACAACTGTCATTTTTGACAGTTTTATGAAATGGCTGTATCAACGCAAATTAACGTAGGGTGACAATTTGCTTAACAATTAATTTCCATGACTGTGTCTACTTAAGGAAATAAATGGTACCATGCTGGCCTGACAAGGAAAACGGAGAATTCACGTCAGATAGTTAATCAAATAAACATGTTATCCATACTTATTCACAATAGCAAGTACAAACACGTCTTGATCGACCATTGAATAGCATCAATTGCCTATTGAAATATCTACGAGTTTATGATGCAAACCACTTGAACGGGGACTAAATTGTACATACATATGTAGCTATCGCCCCGATCGCTACATACATACAATTTATCTTGTTAACTCTGCCGATCTCACTCAACGCAATCACGTTTATATCACTGTTTATATAGTACTAGCTTCTGCCCGCGACTTCGTCCGTGTGATATTTCTTGTTTCCCCCGACCCACCCCGTCACATCGCACTACTTACCTGCCCGCGCTAACACTTCGTTTTCGCTTAGCGTTCTTTGTGACTTTTTTTTTTCATTTTGCGTCGGGTCTCCTTAGGATCATAGCGTGGTGGTAAATAGCCTATAGCCTTCCTCAAGAATTAGGCTACCAAATGCAAAAACATTTGTTCAAATCCGACTGGTAATTCCATATATTAGCGCGTTTAAACAAACTTTTAATCTTTATTATTGGTAGGTATGAGAAAGATTTCCCAAGTAGATAATATATCAAAATTCGCAGAAAATCAAAACCATTTTCGATTCGACAAACGATATTTGGTTCATTTCCAATCGCAATTGGATCCAAAATTAATTTGTGCTTCCGTTTATAAGCTTCATTTAGCTAATTAAGTTACCTAATATTTGCGAGAGTGTAAACATGGCGTAAACGCATTAATAACAAAGCAATTTAACTCTATCAAAATTACCACTAGTAGGCTACGTAATAATCAGCCTATGTAATAATCTTCTCACTGCCGGAACACAGGCCTCCTCTCTGTGAGAGAGAGTGGGCTGTAATCCACTACGCAGGCCCAGTGCGGGTAGGTAGATGTCAAATGTCTTCGAATTTTTGTTTCTAGAACATGCCGGTTTCCTCACGAGATGTTTTCCTTCACCGTTTTTAGAGCAGTGGTAATGAAATTATTTACACAAAGTAAAGCGCCTATCTGGGTTCGAACCTAAGACCTACACCGGAAGTCGCGGCCGTTACCACTGGGCCACCACTGCTACAGACTTGACTAATTTACATTTCATAACTCTACAAATGAAGTTGAAAGCTTTTAAATTAGTACACCGCAAATTATGCAGATTATAATTTTAATACAAAGAAAGCCGCTACATACATTGGGCAATACATAACAAGATTAAGACCACCGCTGCACCGGTTGTGGATGTGGTGTACCTTGGTTTTTATTGTCGGTCAATGAGAAAACTTAATGAGTTGGCAAACAAACTTGTATGGATTACGACGTAAATGGCTGCAAATCAACGATTTGCTCACAAATGTTGTAATTTAATTAGGTGTTTGTGTTTGGCGCTTGGTCAAAATTGATTTCTAGGAACGAAAGCTATTATGTGATTACTGGTTGGCATGTTAACCATGTAAAGGGTGCTCGTTACTTATGACTATTGTTAGTCAACTGAGCACTATGGATTGTTACGTTTTAACCACTCACAAACATCTTTACTGAATGTTAAGAAAAACTTAAACATAGTACATTTAGAGACATACAGAACATCGTTACTATACTATTTCTTTTTTACAATTTTTTTATTTTTTCCGTTTTTCTGATGACTACCTACTTACAGCATTATCCGTCTTTCAGAAAAAAAATCACGCCCTGATTACCTACATAGTACATCTACATTTTGCCAATTACGTTTAAGTCCCACGTAATAAGGCGCGAAAAAAAAACTTCAAATTGCGTAGCTCATAAAGACAAATGACTGCTAAACTTATGTAAAAGACCTATCAAAACTCAAACGACACAACACAGTCATTATTACACAAATCTCGATTTACGTAGATAGGTATATCGCAAGACCATAATTGCGTCTTGTTCGCGTTGTATCCAACGAGTATGATACAGATATCAAATTCAGCCACTAGACGACTAGATTAAGAGCCACCGCGCCGCAGATGCTTATTAAGGTGAAATTGCTTGTAGTTAGCGTTGGGACATGTCGGTTATGCTCATAGATATTATTAAAGTAGTCTCATTAGAAGTCATGTAGGTAGAACTTAAATCACTTATATTCTACTGCTGTGTTAATTTGTGTCGACTTTTGAAAGTGCACTGAACAGACTAGAATATAATACTCTTATTATTTACAACATATAAATCATACTATCACACTAATATTATAAAGGCGAAAGCTTGTGAGTGTGTGTGTGTGTGTGTGTTTATATGTTTGTTACTTCTTCATGCTCAAACGGCTGGACCAATTTAGGTAAAATTTTGTATGGCGGTAGCTGACACCCTGGATTAACATATAGGCTACTTTCTATCCCGATATTCCCACGGGATCGACATTTACGCGCAGCTAGTTACTTATATAAATGTAGAAATTTTACTAAGGGTGACAGAATGGGCGGTCTTATCGCTAAAACCGATCATTTAAAGTAGGATTAGCACAGGAAAGACGTGTTCCACAGTACGTCAAAGTCTTGAAGTAAAGTTCTAAATGAATGAGAATTTTGTTTCTGAGAATGACAGGAATACAAAGCATAATACTTATTAGAAGTAGATGCTGGACCGAGAACTAATCTCGACGAAAACTAACATCTGGCTGAGAAACCATTCCCCAGAGAGAACACTTATTCATGAATACAAGAAACTTTCCGTTTTAATCTTGAGATAGGAACCGAAACTTTGGACACGGCATCACACTAAAGACTCAACATAGGTACCTAGCTAGGTAGGTACTGCAAACCTAAATACTCTTTGTGTACTCGGAAATACCCAGAATCCCGGCAAGCTGCAAATAGTCTCGTACGTGGTTGTGACAGATTTTTCAGTAGAACGTTTTGTGTGAAAATTTTTCGGTCATTCAAGGGAACTAAGCTCTTAACTGCAGCCACCTGGTCCATAAGCTGGCAAACATCGTTTCACACCCGGCTGGGAATCAATTCGGTGGTAGCATTGCATTATAAGATTATACACTGTCGAAATGTACCAACTCCAGAGAATTTCGAGTTGAAATTAAAAATCAGCTAACGGTAACTTCTTTCGTCGAAATACGATCATTTAATCAGACATGTGGATGCTATAAAAGCGGCTTTATAACTTGAACTGATATGGAATAACAAGCCGTATTCTTGAAATACCAGTAAGCCCAAGTTTCATGAGAACTTTTCATACGTCTTATAAGTAGAAGATATTGGAAGGGGTGTACGAAAACAAAGTTGGTTTTTACTGAGAACATTCGATAAGAGATTTTCTTTATTTGCTCAATTTGTTGGTGGATATTGAGTTCCCAAAATAAGACTTGCTATCGAAAATAGCTGCACTGTCTTTTGCAATCATTAACAAGTTAGAAACTTATATATTATTTTATGCCTATCCGAAAGTCTACTGTCTATCTCGGATTGTCACACGGTGCAGTACAATTACACGTAGCGTTATAGGATCGCTTGGCATAAAATCATAACTTTTTTTTTTTCACTTTTTTCCCGCACACAAATAGATTTTAACGGTAACTCTATAATACATTACTATCACTCGACGTTACGTACTACCGTAACTAACGGACCATATTATAGCAACAGAAATACAGAATTAATCAATTCGTTACTTCCGAGTTCAATACGCTTTTCAAAAAGTACACATAATTAGTTATTTTGTCATCACAGGTGGTCTGGGAACGACGTTTGTTTATTTCGGACCTACGTGCGTTCCTGATCATTAAAATGCCAGCCAAATGGCAAGCGACAGCTTAAACAATTATTCACTTAAAAACTATGCGTTATGTCCGCATTTTTGTGCATTCTAACGTGGAAATAGAAATTACAGTAAACAAAAACATTGGAGGGAACTTGCGTTGGGTTGTTGCGAATATTTTTACATTTTTTCCAAGGTTTCGTACATTTTACGCGTTCTGAATCGTTCTGATTGTCAACTGCCAATTCCAAGCTCTTGGCACCTTATGTTCGAAATCGAACATTTTATTCAGATTTTTCTTGGTCTTACGACCAGAGAACCAATCTTTCTTCTTAATTTTACTAATCCAGCAAACTTAGCAGGGTTAAAGGTCAACAACCCAAAAAAGTTTCTTTATTTTCTTTTAGCCAGCGCCATGTTTATTTCGCTTCAAGGCAAAAACAATTTTCTCGTTTTTTTTTAGCTTCTTTGCAAGCACCTAGGTAATATATTATTCTAATGGAAGGAATAACTCTGCGTTACTAAAAAAACAACAACGCGATCTAAAGATTGATTGCGGGAGATTAAGGTCCCGAAAAATCTTTCGGAAAGACGCAATAGTTGATGCAGCATCTTGCTACGGATGCTGCAGATGAATCAAAGTAAATTAAACTAGATAGCGTATCTTGATGTTGCCGACGCTTCATGATTTCCTCATTTAACTTCTGCAAACTAACCCTACACAAGTTTATATAGTGACAATCGGCTGATAGCTCCGACAGTCGGTTTCACAACTATTAAATTCTAAAAGCATATCATAGCAAACCGAAATAGATTAGTTGCTATTTCAGTAGTAATCGCTTCGGATTTGACATTTGGCGGTATTTTGGGAGAAAGTGTTAATGGCAGTCTGTCATAATATTATTAAGTAAGTATACTTACCTTAGAAGACTTTTGTTCACATTTGACATTGTTTATTCGAATATCAGGAATTTTAATCATAATTCGGCTCGTTTTCATTTTTGTTGATGTTAAGCGCGAATGCCTTGTTAAGTCATGTGGATAGGGCCACTTGTGCTATTAAGCGATATTGATCGAAGCCGTTGTTCTGCCCATAACAAAATTACAGTATCAACAACAAACACGTCCATATACATTAAACTGATACCCTATATTTACGCGCGGTAAGTTAATTGAATAATTATGTGCTGGGCACAGATCGCAACTGGGGTGTCACGGCCGGAAGAAAGCGGACACGACGGATGTGGGCAAAAAGTTATTGCGTTATGGCCGACAATGTACCCAGATAGGGTTGCCATGCCATCTTTATTTTATATGGCAATAAATTACGTCGGTACCTAGTTTCTGGGATTTGGCATGGATGATTGAATGATCATGTTATTTCGTATATTATATTTGGTCGCTCAGACTGTCATTATTAAGAGTAAAAGACGACAAGGAAAAAAAGACGGGTTGCACTCCGGGAGTGCCGGCAGAAGTGAAAACATGAATATTAACGTTGAAATAAATCAATTATGAATTGAATTAATATAACTAATTTTTTTCCACTATTTCTGCGTCACTTTTTTTATAAATCGATGCACTTTGTTCAATTTCCATATTTGAAACACTTTATATTCACGAATTTTACGAATACACAGCAGTGTAGCTACACAGACGGTCGAGCCATCAGCTGTCCATCCATCCATCCACATCCACGTCCACCATCACCGTCACCGTTACCGTCACCGTCACCGTCACCGTCACCGTCACCGTCACCGTCACCGTCACCGTCACCGTCACCGTCACCGTCACCGTCACCGTCACCGTCACCGTCACCGTCACCGTCACCGTCACCGTCACCGTCACCGTCACCGTCACCGTCACCGTCACCGTCACCGTCACCGTCACCGTCACCGTCACCGTCACCGTCACCGTCACCGTCACCGTCACCGTCATCACCGTCACACCGTCACCGTCACCGTCGCCGTCACCGACACCGTCACCGTCACCGACACCGTCACCGACACCGTCGCCGTCACCGTCACCGTCACCGTCACCGTCACCGTCACCGTCCGTCCGTCCGTCCGTCCATCCATCTATCCATCCACCCATCCATTATCGTGTCTCACTTTGTTCACTTCGGTTGGCGCCGCCGTAGAAAGAGGGGTGGGGGGGGGGGGGGAAATCTCTCCTGACGGTCACGTGTCCTGACGCGAGTTTAACATTTTTTCCCCAGTACAAAAAGTGTTCAACGCCGCTAAAGAAGTTTTCACTTCAAAAATACAGTCAACTTATAGGTAATCTTTCATAATCTAGTCCAACAATATGCAATAAGCATTATTATGTGAAGTAATTATTCATGCATACCAACCCTAATTACGATAAACTGATGGAAAACACGCGTGACTGACAGGTAAGCATGACAGCGTTTTACATATGAATTAGGTTAATTAATACGTTAACTCGACGAGTGAGAACAGATAAGCGTGCACTAGGTGTAAGCATTTCTATATCTACTGGAAGGTCGTCTATACACTTGCACTTTCAGAGCCAGGGCACATTAGCGACTTTTTGTTGACCGATAGTTTGATCCTTCAGGGAATTAGTATGGAGCTATATTGAAGTGCACGCGTTTCGTCGGCCGATTTTTAATCGCCAAATGCGTGCACTTCTCCATACTGATTCCCTGAACGATCAAACTATCGGTCAACAAAAAGTCGCTAGTGCGCGCTGGCTCTCAGACTTTCGAATAATAGGTAAGTGGGTAATATTTTTATGATTAAGTATTCAAACTGCATCAAAGCTCTTAAATATTTACGGCAAGTTTCACCAGCTGCGATTAAGTTTCAGTTGAATTACTTTGGCACATACATACATAAACTCCAGGCTTCTTCCCATGAGGTTTGACAGAAAGTACACACTTTGGCACATAATTTCAGGCAACATCTGTTCCATTTTTGTGAGTAGGTAGGTACTTAGTGGCTATTACTGGCTATTCGGACATTATGATACTTACAAGCGAATAAAAAACAAACAATTTCCTTTTTTCAAAGAGCTTCAAACAGATGCCTGACTAAGAAAATTACAAAATAATTTGTAATCTACAAAACACGTTCGCTTATCAAACTTCTTTAATTTTATTTCCTTTACTTGAAGGCTCTCATCATAAATATGCCCGTTGAAGCACAATTTAATGAAACGGACTTTGAGTAAATTTATAAAACAGCTGTTACCATTTTATGACTGAGACTGTAAAAATGTGGGTAGGTCTTCTACAAAAAGGATAGGTACTTACTTAAAAAGCTAGGATAGCACTTTGCCAAATGTAAAATTAACTTAAAGTACGTAACTGTATCTATTGTCACAGCAATCAACATTAATATTATAAGCATCTCTTCCTTTATAGGCACTCGATCAATTAAGTATATCTGCCAATATCATACCATCGTGGCTGTTAGAAACCAACCCGTAAAAAAAAAATTTTAAAACTGTTTTACAAAAAAAACAACCGACTTCAAAAAAAACACTACAAAGTAATAAATAACTTTTTCACTTCTCATGCTCTAAAAGTCCGTCTTTATGTTGTGCTTAGGCGACATAAAATCGCTTTTTATGTTCTAGTGCATAAAGTAAATTTTTTTTCTAAGACTAAAGTAATCAGGCCCAACAGCCACACGCACAATAAAACTTCGCAGATTAAAGTCGTGATTTATTTCATTTTCTTTAATTTATACCACTTCCGTGTTTTCTATCGTTAATTTAATAAAATCAGGTAAAATTGTTGTCATTTATTATTTAAAAAGGCAAAGAAACGTTTTCATTTTTTGACAGTATGAAGTACCCAAGTCGAATGACAAATGTCGAAAATTAAAAAAAAATACTTTTAAAAAGTTTCGTGGCGGTATTATCTGTGGTGGCGGGAATTAGCTATGGATGCAACATTTTTGATTAATTATGTACTGTATACTTTATGCCTGTTTGTTTTCTAGCAATCGAAGTGAAAAGCAGAGTGTATAACTCAGGCATAAACGAGCCATTTTACCCCTCGACATAACCTCGCCTGCGGCTCGGGTGGATATAAACGTCTCGGGGTAAAATAGCTTCTTTTATGCCTTAGTTGTACAATCTACTATAATTTCGGAAGTCGGTGTCGTTGGTTCCGCATTTTCGTTTTTTGATACCGACTTCCGAAATTAAAGTTATTTATCATTTTGTAGTGTTTTTTTTTTGAAGTCGGTTGTTTTTTTTTTATAAAAAAGTTTTTATTTTTCACTTTTTAGTTGTAACCTACCCCACACAAATTCAATTAACACTAGTGCATTGAAGAAGTGAAGACACCGACTAGAAGAATCCTCAAAATTCGCGCAGAAATGCCAGACATGCAGTACATTTATGCATTTAACTTCGTACATAAGAACAATTCCTTAATGTATTATATACTAAAAACTTCCTAAAAGTATGTAGATCACATTAATGAAAGAATTATCAAAATTGGTTCTTTAGTTTTTGAGAAAATCGCGGACATACATACATACGGGTCGAATACAGAACCTCCTTTTTTGAAGTCGGTTAAAAAAAGCTTAAAAACTTCATGTGATGCAGTGATAACTCCACACTCTGTCTGTTTACTGTAACGTGTTTACCTGTTTAGTTTCTCAAAATAATCTCTGACATGGAATCACGGATCTTCTATCGTTACGGTTTTCTAAATATACGATTGGCGGCATCGCGCGACGCTTACGCTGAGAAAAAGTATTTTTTTCTGCCCTAAGTATTTACGTCATTTTATCTCTTCGGATAGGAAGGTAATCTGAGAAATTCGATGACGTCTGAATAGGCTGAAATAACAAATTAGGTTGTTATTTAACATGGGAAATACGACTGTTTATAAATTTGGCGGGGACGCAAAATAATTTGAATTCTTTTGGTATTTAACTCAAGGTATTTGAGAAACTATGAATATTTAAATATTTAGAATTTCAAAGTCTTTAAAAAAAATGACGATTGGCATATATATTAGTAACACAGCTCAAATAATTAAGAAATTAATCGTGTCTTCATTTAAAATAATGTTTTAACTAATTATGTACAGTTAACTCTGACAATATCATAATACATAATATCCTTGAAAGCTTTTTTTCTACTGGGTCGTTAAACTTGCATAAATACTCCGCTGAATAATTACCACGTCCAAATTATCGGTTATACAAACAGAAAAAAGCTATTTGGTTATGAGTTGCCAATAGACTTTGTCATCAATTTGGCACCCATTAAAATTAAAATAGTCGTCAAAATAAGTAATGCACCCAACTCAAAAAAAAAATCAGTTTTTTTTTTTACTTGTGGTAGGTACAATCACCCCAAAGTAAAATGCCTGATGTCCACGATAACATACTGTTCACCGGTAGAGAGACATAATAAAAGAAAATTATAGTAGGATCAACGATGTACAAAATAGCTCCATTAACCATTAAGAAAGTAGCATAAAATGTAGATATACAAGTGTGATAACATAGAACGAGTAACGTAACAGCCTATTACATAATTACACAGCCAGGCTTCCCTAGGAAAAGAATTAGTATCTAATAAAGGAACCTAACTAACACATAATTACGTGAGATCGTTTGGAATTAAGTTAAGACGCCTACTGTAAAGGTGCAAGCAATGAGTTACGGCAAGAGCACACTTGTACTTGTGTGAATGGAATATAAATCAGAAAGCCAACGTCTTCTATTACCCTACTAATTTACATCACGAAAGTTATGTAGTTAGGTAGTCTGGAGTATTCCGGAAGATACCAAGTCTTCATCTGCTTTAAGTACATAGTTATACCGAAATAGTCTCAAGCGCAGCCTTTTTTACGTTCAGGTCACGTTTATCGTTTTAAGCTCGCACTTTAGAAGTAGGAAAGTAATTTGAAGGCCCTTGACATACTATTTTCGGGAATTGAGGATCCATTATGGAGTAACTATAGTGAAGCCTTCTAATTTCCTACGTATCTAAAGATTTATCTTTTTCAAACCCTCAGGAGGGATTTCCGTAAGGGTCTATGTGGTGATTTTCCTTAGGGAAGTAAGTATTGTGAAGCTTGGATAAAAGCTATAAAGTCGATCCCTTCCTCAGTCTAATGTCTCTATAACGCTTTTGACTTTCTCGATATAATCGGTAACATTTACCACAAAGACAAACTAATCTTTCTTGGATCAGAAGTAATCTCAAGAGATTTCCTTGTTACGTGTTAACATGCCTTCTTCTTCATCTTAGCCAAAGGGAAAATCTTTTGAGCACTTCAGTTAGTGAAAGAGATTTACTTGATACCCAATAGTCATCTCTATTGATTTAAGCTATTAGGTAATCTTTGAAAGTAATAAAGTAGTCTCATAATGATCTTTAGCATAGAATACCCACTAACTCCGGTGGTGTGAACTGAGACCATAATGATAAAAGTATTAGATATTTTGACGATAATCATGTTTGAGTTCATACAAAGTTTAATAAGATCAGCAACTCAATATTTGAAGTGTAGCGTGAACTAGAGTAAATAATTTTAATGAATGTGTGTTCAACAATTTACCGATTAAACAAAGCTGTATAATAGGGTAGTTGGAAGTTTGAACCTCTTATACCTACCCACCATTTCTAAAACGTATTAAATTCCTATAAAAGTAATAAAGCGCGGGTTCATTTAGCAAATATTATTTGACTGAAAAAGAAAAACGATTTGAAGCGTTGTTCTGAATATTTCAGCGAGTGCATTAGAACGGGGCTGCGGTACGTGCCAGGAATAAATAGAGATCATTACACGCTCATAAGACGAGAGAAAAAATTGAGTGTTCGTACATTACACATCGGAGAGAGAGAAAAGTAAAACAAACATTGAGACGTAACACTTTATTTTAAGATCCAGAACTCGAGAAGCTTATTATCATCTGTCGGTAGATGACATTTATTTACACAAACAAAAATGACAAGTACACGCGTTTTGAAAATACCCTTAGCTTCCTTTTGCTTTTATAATTGGAAAAACTGAGCATACCTACCGATGCATTATAATTCTTCACTTCCTCTACTTAATAGACTATTGTTCTTCTCTGCGTGAAACACTGTTAAATTGAGGTCGTCCTGTATGAAGTGTCCGAAAGCGTCATTTACATCCTAACTACAATCATTGTCTGTAAAATGATCACTATTCAACCTATAGTACCATGGAAGTCCTATTGTGGTCGGGTGATATTCTCTACCAAATGCTAAGTTTGTTTACCTATCGCAAGCTGACGATTCCCACAGCTGTAAAGGGCTCACTTTAGCGTAAGGTTTAATATTATCCAGATATAACAGTATTGTGTCGTTGTCTCTTTATATTTCAATACTAGCTTCTGCCCGCGACTTCGTCCGCGTAAAATTTCGGCCCTCGACCCACCGCGTCGCATCCCATCGCCCGCCCGCGCTAATACCTCATTTTCACTTATAGCGTTCTTTCTATATTTTTTTTTGCTTGGTTCCTACTGGTCATGTATATGGACTATAACCTTCCTCAAGAATTAGGCGACCAAATGCAAAAAGAGTTTTTCAAATCTATCTAGTAGTTCCAGAGATTAGCGCGTTCAAACAAACAAACAAACAAACTGCTCAGTTTTATTATTAGTATATCGATACAAAATATCGTTCTGGTGGATAATCGATTTATCCGATTCAATGTTTACAATTTATGGATTCTCCAGATGAAGGAATAAAATACCTCAACCTGAAAGCTCTCTTTCCACTCAAACAAATTATTTGGAGATAAGCACCGGCCGATTCAAGTCGAACCAAACCATTCTGCGGTTGACAGGATGACCCAGTTACCTTGGCCAGATAAAATCAGAAATGAAAAACCCTTTTGCTGTCACGAGATCAAAACTAACCTAAAATAATGTAGAACCACCACTAACCTAAATTAATATATCTATAATATCTATTCTATACAGCAAATCATGGCTATCTTATAAATAATTACTCGCACTCTTCACGCTTATAGAAAAGAGCTAGTGTAATCAACAGAATTTAATCCCGAATACGAATATCAACATTATCTCGTGTTGAACGACGCCAGCGTGAGCAGCAGACGTAATGGCCGACCAAGCATGAATAAAAATAAAAGAGGAAGCTATGCCCACACAGCCCACTAGTTTTGTTTATCCCGTAAGGAACAACAGCAAATAAAAGATAATAATGTATGGATATCTCTCTCTTGGACCGAATTTATGGTAATGCGGGTTTACATATAAAATGGTTGTAAAAATCAGATTTTGTTTTGTAATAGTTATCAATGTTAGGATTAGGTAGTTTTCTTTCTTGCTATAAGTTAAACCCCTTGATTTGTGAATATTAAAGTATGTGGTCGATAACGAATGATAAGATATTGCGAATTTTTAATAATGATAAATTCTGGCAACACGGTGAGATGCTAAATATTTGATGCGATGCAAAGTTATTTTCGCGATTTGGCGCAAAAATAGAAACGCTCAATAAAAACGCTTTGAACATCAGCTGTCTAGTCATACTTGCGTATCTTTCGATAATTTCCCGCCAGTAGAACAGATTTTTTTATTTAAATACACCACAATATTATCAAGGAAAGTTTATAGATCAGTTTACCTATCTAAAACTCCGCAACAGTTGCGAAACAACATCGTTTTTCAAAGCGTTACGAAAGTTTCAGTAGCTCAGAAAGTCTCGAGTGACCTGTCAAAAGATAGCAGACTAGCGAGTGTCGAGACTATGAATATTTATAGAGAGGCGCCGGAAATATAGACAACCCACAGTGCAAAGTCACCGCTGGCAGTTTCGCGGGATACTCTTCCATTAATTGTTCTTAATGTCGTAGAATGGATGATATTTTAATAGAAGATAGGTATGAAGCAATTTCATTTATATCTAGATTATCTAATGCTTGTTTTTGAGCTACCAAGAATACTACATAGCGTAACATCACGCCTGTAATCCCAAAAGGGTTAGGCAGAGGTGTACCTATAGTACACCCACATTTCGCCAGTTATGTTTAAGTCCCATGTATATAATAGGGGACGAGCCTATTGCCATCAACCGGGCACAATTTCGGTCTCCAGGCTGCTACTGAGAAATTCCTGATAGAAAAACCCAATAACAGTGCCCGAATTGGGAATCAAACCCAGGGCCTCATGCTCAGCAGTCACATGCAACCACAAGACCAAATGAGGCATTATTTCGAAGGATAATTTCTCTGAATTGCGAAACCATTAATCTTAGAAAACGGTACCTACAATTTGTATACGCAACACAACAATTTACTTGCGTTTGACGTGTAAAATACTTACGCGTTGTGTATGATATTTCAGAGCATAACTTCACGTCATATACCCGCACAATACTCTTTTATGAACAACAGAATATCCGCTTATCTTGTTTCCGATGTTACGTGCGAATTCCGGTGATCCTACATCGGGTACATGTATGAAAGCCATTAGGAAGTCATCACACGAGTCTATGCGCCAATTACGGGCAGCCAGATGCCGTCGGAACTCGGCTAATCTGATCGGGATATGTCCATGCATTTCCCACGTATATCGCATAAACACATTTTGTACTAAAACAAATACATTTATCATAAGCCCGTAGGCTTTCCGCACTGAATTTATAGGTTCAATTACGAGTCTATGGAGTTATGGTAAACCCGCGACTAACACGAGCACATAAGATTTGATTTAACTCTTGAATAATGGACGTAATACGGAACATTAAACTTTGTGGAATTACTATGTGAACGATATTAATAATATTTTTCCACGTGTTACAAAGAAGTTTGCCGTTTCCATCGATCTTCTCTAATGCAGCGTACTTTGAGCCTAAAATACGGTAAGAATAAAATGTCATATTTCATAAGTCTCCATCACAAGAGCACCTCAGGTTGTAAACTAGCTCATTGCTTTTACATGATTGCCGTACTTTACGATCTCACTTCTCAACCTTCGAACGCAGAATATATGGGGCATGGGGGCAAAAGGGCTATACGCACGAGGGTCCTGAAATTTTAAAATCCTTAAATTAACGTCTTATAACCATTTTTTGTACCTACACAAGGCGCCATCTCTTTATTACCGACAGGCCCATTTTGGCATGATTTCAAACGTTCGCTGCAGATGTTATATGCTTTAAGCCTCGTTAAAATATTGTCTTAGAATTTTGCGGCACAAAGCTCATTTGTTAGGAGGAGAAAATAGGTTATGATATATTTAATTTCGGAGAATTTTGAACACCTTCATTTGCAAACATCTTAGAATATCTTAAGTATCATTATAATGGCACAGTGTATAATTCTGAGTTTGTTCAAAAAATTAACAGATCCTACTTTTGTACGGGGCCATGTCTTCTTTGATTGGCATGGTTCCCAAATTTTCCTCTAAAGATATTCAGGTCAACTTGAACGAATCATTTCGGGCCATTTTTTTATTATAATAATAAGACACTTCTGTAATTTGATTATAAAATTCCGCCGACCACTGAAGAATGACTCTGCCGGCGATAACTTTTTATTGTTTGCCCCGACGTCATTTATTCCTACTCAGTTTTAATGAAAACCGTTGCTTTATGACGATAACTTGAGAAAACCCAATTTTATTCAATTCACTTACTTCCTCAAACACCAGAAAGTGTAATTTCGTATTTTATTTTCGTCAATTAATCAATCGTCATTATAAAATTATTACTGAAGCTAAACGAGTGCCAACCGGTGTGACTTTTCTAATTCAAACATTCACAAAACATATTAGAAATTATTCGCTATGATAATTAAAGAGAAGTACTTCACTTTTTCATATTTCTGTTGTCAACGAAATAGCTGCTGTCGTCTAACTAAATGCTCTTGTCGTTGGCAGCGTGCCAGAATCGTATATACCACATAACGTCTGGCTAGTTCACTGAGATCCCATATCATACCTGGAGACCCACAAATTACGCTCTAAGAATTAACCCAACACCCATTGTGTACTATGTCACCCTATATCAATATTTGACCTATTTGATGTCATAAAAAACTATGACTCAACTCAGCTACACCAAAAGATACATAATATCTCATGCAAACAATATTATCAAGCTCGTAGGAAATACATCTTAATCTAATCTATGATGTTTTTCGTTTCAGACACTCGGTGGACTCGGTCGCGTCGTATTCTAGCCAGAATCACGTTGACCGTATAAGGGCACAGAATTTCTCAGCGGCTTCTTGTCAAGACGAAGGCGACTTCGGGTCGATCAAGACAAGCCTCTTCAGACGGTCGTCATCCAATTTAGAATATCCCAACAAACGACCGGAGAGCGTCACGTCTAACACCAGCTCAACAAGAAGCCGCCTTCGAGAACTTGTCGAAAGGAAATCGAGTCAGGACGAGCACAAGTCCGCGGCAGACACCGTCGGTGATATACAGTATTTTGAAAACCCTACAGAAACATTAGAGTTTGACAAACCGCGAAATTCGCTAGAATCTAAGAAAAGTCAAGAAGAACGTCCCAAAAAGAGGAAACTATCAAAGGGCAAAGAAAAAGATAAAGACAAGGATAAAGATCTTTGTGAAAATAAGAACAAAAAACACGAGAAGTATCAGAGTAAGTTAGCAGAATACTACAAATTACCCGTACAACTGCCTCAGGACGAATTTTATCAACATTTGACAAGGTCTAAAGCGGCAGAGGAACTCATACAAAAACGTTTCTCGAATTCCGATACTGAATTCAGCGGTAGCTACGGAAGATTGTGCAAACATAAAGAGCCTGAAGGTGCTAATTTACGACGCAGTCGAAGCTTGGCAGTGATAAGAGAGGAAACCTTCACTGATCTTCAGATACAAAACCACGCCAAAAGCAAGAGATCCCAGTTGATACCCCGCGCCCGCTTGTTCGACAAGCCTTGCTTCAAAGACAGGTAATTTATTTTATCTCTTCTTATTTCAAGTCAATTTTATTTTAAACTGAAGTAAATAAATAAATTCTGATGCTGTTCCACGTGCATGTTGGTTAATTTATTTACAAGTGTAATCCATTCTCAACACCATGTTACGATTAGGATACGCTATGTGTCTGTTGTCTTTAAAAACCGTTAGATAATACACAATTCTTACGCATTTTAGAGAACTAAATGCCACTATTTTGTTTTTTTTTTTTTTTTTGTTGATCAGAAGTTATACCTATGCCGAAAACCTGTGAAAATGTATTAATAATCTCAGATTATTTATTATTATTTATTTAACAGTATATTGCACTTTCGATAATACCTGTTTCATATTATTATCAAACAGCCGCACGGTTAGAATGAGAATGATATTATAGGGTCAACGCATAAATATTTGGGAAAGCGTATCTAAGATTTTATCCTAAGACCTTACAAGTTATTGAAGTTAATTTAACGCAAGTTTGTATCTCATTTCAGGTTGCCAGGACGTGCAAAATACCAAACGAAAGAGGAAGTTCTGGAAAGCATATACATTGATAGCACCGCTTCTTGTTTTGGGGATATAAACGCGCAGAAAGAAAACGATAAACCAGAAAACATAGAGAGTAGATCGGAAAAAGAAGAAGTCGTATCGCGAAACGACAGCCATCATTCGAGATCAGTTAGCGGAAGTTGGCCGAACTTGAATGAAGAAATAAAACAGACAAACCTGTCTGAAGATAGCATCGGACATTCCCGTAACCCAAGTGAAATTGATAGTTTAGATTCTAACTACGTAAGAAAACATTATAATTTTGAAGCTCATAGAAAAAATTATAAAGACAGTTCACCTGAATCAGACCGATCTATTGCATCGCCTAATCCCAGCAAAGAACTTTATGTAACAACTGACGAACACGGGACTGATAACGAAGATAAAGAAAGATCGAAAAATAATACACCAAAATCATTTACAAACGACAGTCTTACGCGGAGTGACAAGGATAAGCCAGTCGAACCTGAACCAATAAGTTACACAGAGACCTATGACAAAATTTCTGTAAAAAATAAAAAGAGTGAAGAAAACACAAGTCCAACACCAGCAGAAATCGTACAAATAGATGAATCGAAAAACGATAATGATATACAATCTATAGCCTCTGAAAACGACGAAATCGTGTCAAGCCCCCCGGATAGCATAACTTCTTATATTTCAATTTCAATCGCTTCGTCGGACAAGTCGCACAAGTTAGAATACTTGGCTAATTCTCTTGCCGAAAAGATTGACGAATATTGCGACTCTCAATTTAAAGAAAACACTTCCATCGCATCGCACACCATAAATTCTGAAAATAATAATCAAGAGACAGATCCCATATATACTCAAGTTAACAAGAAAAAGACCTTCGCTGACATTCGTAGAGATTCTTTTTTAAAGAAGAATGGGAACCTTTTCAACGAAATATTGAAAAAACAGAACAACGAAGTGTATGTCAGTAACACATACATTGAGAGTGATACGTATTCTACAAAAAGTCACTGCACTTCTAAAAACATTACAACTGAACCTTTTGTTACTACCCTTATCGAAAATCAGTACTATTCGCTTCCTGATATTAATATCAGCAAGTGCTTAAGAAAATCAGAACGTATTGACGCTCAATTAAGAGAGGAAGATCCAGAAGACATACCTTGTGAAAACACGTATGAAATAGCACAAACACATTTTCGGGAGATACTATCTTCAAAAGGCACTGAAAATTACGGTCAATTAAATAAAACTTTTACAAAGCCAACACATAACATAAAAATTCAAACAAATAATTGCATTTACCTTCCAGAATATACAGAACCACAATTATTACAAAATTTTAACAAGCTTGATGACGACTTAAAGTCTATTATAACTGTCGATAGTTCTAACGCTGACGATAAAGAAACAAATTATTTTCGTTCGGATAACCATCAAAACGAAAGAGAGATAAATGAAATAGAAGGAACAATAAGAAACAACAAAATCATCACAAAATCGGAAAGCCTGAAAATATCAAATTCCGACTACAGGCCAGAAATAAATATAGCAAAATCTTTGTCTAACGATAATATAAATAAATCTTTGCAAGACAAGAAGCCACGACTAGGAATAATTAAAAAACATTATTCTCTTCGGCAACGGGATCCAACAGAAGAAGACGAAATTATTCGAATACCTAGCCCAGATACCGTAGAAAAAAGTATTGTTAAAACAAGTGATCCCACGACAACGAAATCCTCCACAACTGAAGAAACAAATACCCATTCACTTTTATCAAGAGTTCAATCATTCAAGACATCAGCAGAATCTAATATTGCATTGGTCCCTCTAAGTGGTCACCAAACAATTGTTATAGATCCACCGTTGACACAAACACCAAACGAAAATAACAACCGAATAGAATTGAATCCTCAGCGAGAATCAGAAACGAAGACAACTCTACCAGAAGTAACCAATTTGACAGAAAGGCAACCAAAATTTGAAGTAAAATCTGTTCCGGAATCCGTTACTGAAACTATTAAAGAAGTAAGAAAAGTAACTGCAGATAATTGTATTGATACATCCAGTTACTATACACCCAAAGACCCTTTCATAACTATTAAATTAAATAAAGTTGTTAAAACCACTATACCAAAACTCAGAAAAGAAACAACTGAAAAAATTGAATTTGTGCATCCCAAGTTTGACAAGCCACCTCCAAAGTTGATAATAAAGGATAACAAAAATTGCCAAGAACAACCATTATATACATTCAAAAAAATAAACACCACCATGTCAAGACCTCAGGTATTACAGGTGATTGATTCCAAATGTAAAAAGCAAAACATTGCGGCAAAAATGGAAAATACCATTGAAACAAGTGCTGCGGTTAGTAAGAAACCAGATCTCCCAGTTGAAGTTAAAGAAGAGATTAAAGCTCCTAAAACTGAAAGCAGCGTAAAAGAAAAACTTAATAACGCAATTAAAACCGATATCGAATATCAAGAGAAACTAAATTCAGTTAAAAACTATTGGTCAAAGCTTGTAGATAAAAATCCAGATGGCAATGAGAACATAAATAAACAAGAGTTAAAAGTTCATCAAGAAGATTTTAACAACAATAACGGCAGTGATTTTGGAGATGTAAAAGAACAAAAGAATCAACAGAAGGACGATGACAGCAAATGTTTATCAGAAATATCAGTAGGAAACATTATCAAGTCTTTGGAAAGCGTTAAAATTGTAGACAGTATACGCAAAATCAGTCAGGCTAAAATACAATTATGGAAAGATGAAACCGAAAAAGTAAAAAGTGACTCAGAAATAGAAGAATCAACATTGGATAAAATTGTTAAGGACTGTGATCCAAACTTTTATGATAAGAGTGAAGTAAAATCTGAAATAGATTTATGCAGAGATACTCCAGAGATAGAAATAGTAGAGTTAAGCTGCGACGATAATCAAAATCAGAAGACTCAAGCTACGCTTATAAAAGCAAAGGGTTTTGAAAATGGATGTGATGATTTCGATCACGTTAGATACAAGGTGATGAAATCAGAATTATTTAAAAACAGCATGATAGCTAATTACCGCAAAGAAGCTCAGTTTGACGGGTTGTTACAGTATCTACAAGACTACAGCTTTCAGGAACTGTTGGTAAATAACAACATCGTAATTATCGAACCAGTTCGTACTAAAGTTGAACCGGCACCTAGAAAAAATACAGATACATGTAAAATTCCACCAACTTTACTGAAGAAAAACGATAATAACGCTTCCACTGACAAGCCTAAAAATGCTGTACGAAGACATTTCTTTTATCATCCTATAAGAGTAAACAAAGAAATAATAGAAGAAGAACTCCCCAACCCAGATACGGTGAAGAAAGTAAGAAACTTATTCGAAGATACATTGAAAATGAAAAGTCCTATGACGCATGATCCACCATTGGTTAACGAAAACATAGGTTTGACAAGAAGAGCAACGTCTTATAGGAATCTTAACGAAGAAACAAAAGGAAGCAAAAATGGTGGTAGAAAGAAAATTATACGACAACTGACCATAGATACAAACTTTGGCAATAAGAAATGGGATAATGCTAGTCTTTCCAGTGGTGTGTCGAGCGGAGATCTCAGCTCAAACAACGAATATGAAACTGATGGGCTAAGCCCATACTCACAGAAAAATTTAAAAGATAATGTATATAGCTCAAGTGAAGAATATCTTTGCGATTCAATGAACCAGGATTTTTGTTGTGAAAGTCAATACGTAAGCCCAGATATTTTAAGAAAAATAAGAGAGTGTGGAACTTCAATAACATACTACGGAGGAAAAGTATTAACATCAAAAACTGGCTCAACCGTAAGTCCTATGACGAAAGCTATAATGGAAGAAATAAAGAGTCTTCAAAAAAACTGCAGTAGAGATTGTTATTCGTGTCAAACCAAATGTCGTGGAGATAAGTGTTCATGTCTCGTAGCAGATAAACATAAGCAAATGCTTTCGGAAAAGCAAAATTCCAATACGAGTTTAGATTCAGGAAATCAAAACCAAGATAAAAACAAACGAACGGAGGGGTTCCCAGGTTTTAAATTTAAATTAGTAAAATCGAACAGCTGTAGCAGTCGTTTAGAGCTCACAGGTACAGATGATAGCAAAAATCCTCGAAACAAATTCAAAAAACAAATATCAAAAGATGACCCGCCATTACTACATGATGACGAAAATTCAGTTAAAAATAAAATCTGTCGTCTTGAAAGCTACAGCAAAGGTATTGTTAAGACTCCTTTTGACAATAAAGAAAGCGGAATTAAAAAGGACATAGTAAAATCCAAAATAGAAGCTATTAAACAAAATGATGCTATTATTAAAAAGAAAGTAGCTGCTTTACAACAAATGGTAACCGTTACCGAAACTAAAAAAGAAGCTATGATCCCGGAACAACATGACGAAAGTACAGAGGAAGATAACGCAGCGGCACAAGCAGACAAACAAGCGGCTAATGCCCACACCTTCGAAAAGAAATTTTATTATGTGAACGATAACTTAGACCAAGGCAAAGTGACCACAGGAAAATTCGGAGAAATGGTGTTCGAAGAGTTTGAAGTTTTAGAGTCTTGCTACGATAGTTTGAATAGCAATAAGTCATTAAAATAATGAAATATGTCTACATTATTATCATAAGCTTTTGCTTACGTAAAATGTGATCTGTATTCAAATAACACTAATAAATTATTGCTAGTAAATATAGTACCTATTAATATAAATATTTCGCTTATAATCATGTATCTAAATTAGTTTAGGTGTATTCTTTTAACATAGATAGCTGTTAACGTTGGCGATCAAAGTGTACCGTATTATTGGTGATGGTCTCTTTTTCTGTAATAAATGTATTTTATGGATGCTGCGGGTTGTTTAGTTTCCTAGATCCTTACCCTCAGATTTTTCGTGCTCGACTTTTGTTGGCGTTTTAGTTCCATGTGTACATACACTTGTGAAGAAGGAGCGGCGCACGGGCCGCCAACGGCGACACCACGACTCCTGGTAACAAAAATATAACATCTTTAGAATGAAATATCATTTTTAATGAATTTTGTGTATCTGACCAGCAGTAGATCTCTCCCTTTCGAACACAGCCGCCACATATTATTTAAGTGTCTAGTTAGAACCGGATTAGGGAAAAATTTAATAAACGGTATAGAGAAACGGATGTTTTTCAATCTTTGTTAACATTACACGTTTATAACTGAAATAATGATTGACATTTAGGTAGGAGCAAATCTGTTTTACGGCCTATTAACATCAATGTCGACAAGCTGTGGCAATGTTTAGAATAACAATTGGCAAACCGCCTTGAAAGATTTTCGAATAAAACGGGAATACATTTAAGTGATCACAATTTGATTCACATACATACATTCATCATAATCCTCCTGCCCCTATACCAATTTATTTAGTGTGGTGCAGCATGTCTTCTCCTTGCAAACAACTCTATCAGCCGTTATCTCAGTTTTCACCTCCTTTCTAGTCATATCTTCTTTCACAAAACCCATCCATAATTTCTATGGTGTTCCTCTACTCACCATCATCATCATTTCAGCCGAAAAACGTACACTGCTGGACATAGGCCTCCCCCAAGTACCGCCACTTCGACCGGTTCTGTGCTTTTCGCATCTAGCAGATTCCTGCGGCCTTCACCAGGCGATCGGTCCACCTTTTGAGAGGCCTTCCGACGCTACGTTCCCCTACTCAGATTTATATATTTAACGAGTGAAAAATTGCAGTAACTAGATAACAGGATCACTCATACCATTAGCTAATTACAATTTTGTAGCATTTAACTAATTAGGTACTCCAATTGGTGGAAAGCTTTTTTACGGTTTAATTGTTTGCATCTGAATGACTTTTAGTTTGTATTAATCGATCGTGTTATTTTGTTTCCTATGTTATAGGTATTTTGTATCGACCTTTTTTGTTGTCTTTTTTGTTTCAAGTTTTTATCAGTGGAAACTTGTAAACTGTAAGTTTCCCGAATAGAATAAAATAAAATAAATAAATGCTAATGAACGAGACGCAAAATGTTCGTGTCAGCCCAGTACCTACAAAAGAGAGCATTTAGAATGTTCATATGGCATGAAGTACACACAATAATTAATCACAGAAACGACGTAGAAGACAGATATATGAGAGCAGTAGACACGACTGTTAGTCATAGTCTGTGACTTATTAGACAGCTTCTACGTTTCAGTAATTATTCAATTAATCAGAATTTTATTAAGATAGATCCAAAAATTATAAAAGATAGATTCAATGATAGAAGATAATATATTATGAGTAGTAAGAAATGAACAATCAAAATTACGTAATTGCTAATTGCACTAGTGCCAAGGCACCACTAACTATGGTCCTGGCTTGCAACAGCACTAAATAACGTGTCAAACAACTGTTTGCTTGCTGGACCGTGATAAGAGAATTACGTTTACGCTTTTGAATCACTACGCTAACTGGAGGAAATGTTACATTATTTTAGGAGTAGGTACAAACGTTTGTTTAACATTTTAGGTTATAAATTAAATGTATATAATAAAATCGAAGAGCAATTCCCGTATTTTAATAAGAACGTTCACATTCTAACCTCAGTCCTCAATCAGTAAAAAAATTTATGGGGTTTTTGACATTGATATCACTGAGATGAGACTGCGACTAGATTTTAAACGTTTTAAATTACGAGAATTGGCCTTCTGTTGTTGTTCCTTAATCTTTTCTCCGTATCAGATCGTTGCCATCGGCATTAAGAGATGTTTTATCGTGCAGTACACCAGAATTTCGTCTGCCTTCTTTTATTAATTATTGGGCACAATTCCAAGATTTTTGTCAGGTACAAAAATAAGTTAAGTACTTACCTAATACATTTTTGACCCGTAGTGAAATTGTCAAGACTGCGCAATAGAAGTAATTTTAAGATTTGACATCCTTTGTGAAAATTGTAGATGTTACACAATCATGTTTCTTCCTTGTTGTATTTAGGTAAGAAAGTACTACAAGTAGGTACTTACAAAGAAGCAATTTGTAGTATTTTTGTTCAAAGTAATCTCTTTAAGAATTCCATTACTATTGGACGTGCTGTATTCCTGCCAGGCGCAAACTTACGTTGGAATGAAAATAAACTATTTGCCGGAACATAACCGTCAAGCTACCCTGTACACAGCCCTGTAGCCCGATTTAAATACTTTATTTTGGCACCTTGGTTCGTTTCAAAATGTTTACATTAGTCTCATTTGATCACAGTTTCAGACTGTAAAATAAAACTATAAACAAATTAATAGTATTTAGGTTTTGTTCATCCGGTCAGAAACAGACCAAACATACACGATTGTCACATGAATCACTGTACAGAAGCCAGCACATCAAGCTACCCGAAACTGTCAAATTTTCCCAATCAACTTTGAACTTTATGCTTTACGGATAAAGTTGAAAATCTATTAAATAAATTTGACACATTGTAGTAGCTTCATTTGCTAGCGTCTGTACATTGTGTAAAATATTGGCCCACTGTCTCTTCAGAATACGTTTAACTATTTCAATGCGGTGCGGTGCAGTGTTAATATTATCGTTTCATTCTGAAGATCAGGCATTATTGGCACAGCATTGTTGTGCATTTGTTTAGCGCAATAACTGCATCAAATGACAATCTATTAGGCACCTAAATAAATATGGCCAGATCGCTTGTAAGTGTTCTAAGAAAAGATAAACGAATTGAACAACGGAATAATAATAATACAAATACAAGAACAGGGTTATCTTATTTAACAAATAGTTACTAGATAAAAAAAACATTATTTGACTGTACCTAGAGCTACTAATCAACCATATTAATGCGCTAGATTCTAATGAATCTGCCAGATACTAATAGATATAGAAATCTAAGCTAAACTAGAATCGATTTGAATTACAGTACAGTAAATATGGTTTGTAGCATTGATGTATAAAAGTTTGTAGTGAAATGTAGGTCCATAGTAATAGATAAGCTAATAGATACGTTGACCTTTTTTGTATCGAATGAACCAGTACACACTACACAACCGACAGGTTTAAGGTCAACGACCCGTGAATTGATTGTGAGTACAGAACAACCTTGGCGATACATGTGTAGGAATCACGTTTTTTAGTTCACTGTTATCAACGGTTTATGGTACAAAGTGTACTTTTTAACTAGAGTTGGCTTTTAATAAGAGATGAGGGTATTAACCTCGCGTTCTTTTGTTTTCCATAGAGTTAATTTCAAAGATGAATCGTAGCAAAAAGAACAATGATGACAAATGGATTCAAAATATGTTACGTCGACGTAGTTAATGACAGTTTACAAGCACATTACTTCCTTGTGGAGTGGAGACTAACAACCTTTTTAACTCGAGTGCTCGTTTATTCTTATCAAGCTTACGATACAGGACAAAGGGAACACTCAATTGATATGCACACTTGGCAACAAGCCGAAGCCAGCGAAGTGATGTCATAAATTAAACCATAAACATCAAACGACAAATTAATTTTAACTGACTTATTAATTAAACTCGGCTATATCCAATCAAAAATTATAGCTAAGTACACAATTTTCCCGGACGTATAGATTGAGTCTAGAGTTGCCGCGAATACTCGCTATTATTCGGTATTCGGCATTACTCGTCATTTTTTTGATATTCGTCGAATACCGAATAATGGCTAGTGTTATTCGGCATTCGGCGAATAGTCGTCGAAAATAAACTTTTAACGAACAAAAGAACTAATGAGTTAAAAATAATCATTTTTTTAATTATTTTCCTTAATAAAACAATACACAATATCTATTATTATCTGTAATATGTGCCTGTGCCTAGTTGGCGATTTCTTCAACAGTGGCATTCTTGGGTTGCTCTTCAGTAGGTTGCTCTATAGATGATTCTTCAAAACATGCCCAAAATAGTTTATGAGTTTCCGAATCATGCTCACTTTCATTGTCTAAACGAGACCTTTTGGATGCCGTTTCTGGATCCGAATCATCATTTTAACTTTGTTGTTTTCTTTTCTCACAACCTTAGAAATATTTTTAATGTGTTTAATGTTTTTTTTTTATGTCGAATAGTAATGTCGAGTTATTCGACTATTCGCCAAAGTGAATGGCGATTAATCGGTATTCGACTATTCGCTATAAACACTATTCGCGGCAACTCTAATTGAGTCTCAATTCATAGAAACTTGATTACGGTATTGAATATCTAGCTATCAATTGGTGTGTATTCAAACAAAACAAATTCAAAGTTCAAACCATATTTCATTAAGATCAATGAAACCAATAACTAGTGCAGCCTAATTGCGGAACGCCAAATCGTCAAATGATTCTGATCAGTTGGCTTCATTTCTATCACAATTGGCTTCATTTTACGATTTTCGAATTGCGAAACTCTAGTTTATTATGAAACCAATTATGAACGTTAAGGCCCTGCGCAGAAACTAGAGTTTCGCAATTCGAAAATCGTAAAATGAAGCCAATTGTGATAGAAATGAAGCCAACTGATCAGAATCATTTGACGATTTGGCGTTCCGCAATTAGGCTGCAGTATTCATGTGACCGCATTACAATTATTACATACTAGCTACTGACTGCCCGCGACTTCTGACTTTTTTGTTTTTGCTCGCCTGCTAAGAGTCCTATTGTAATGTTAAATAGCCTTCCTCAAGAATTGGGCTATCAAATGCGACCGGTAGTTCCCGAGATAAGCGCGTTCAAACAAACAAACCCTTCAGCTTTATTATTAACATAGATTTACGTTCTATGATGGTTCGGCTTGAAATGGTCATATGACAATAATGTGTCATTTTCAGTGCGTTCAAAACTATTACCATATTTTGCAACAGTGCACATTTAGATAAGTAGTAACGCGATTGTGTAACTTGCTTCGTCCATTGTAAACAAGCGTCCTGGTTTACACAATTAAGATACTGCATCACACAGAATCTGAGCATTCCATCTGCCACATATTCATTTTACTCTTCGACTTCGTTATCGCTCATAACTTCTTTGTGTACATCCAAACCTTAAATACTGGGCACATTTCGGTGTAGCAATGTTTATTCTACTCCATCTAATGTCCAATATTATTGCTGCTGTAAACTCTACATTTGCATTTTTTCTTTTATTGGTATATGTACGTACTTCTGTCTTGATCTTCCTCTTTGCCTCTATTTTTCCTTTTATGTTGGTTATCGTGCAAACCATAGGTACCTATTATGCTATAGGGTTACTTGTTAAAGCTAAATGAAGCCACGGAATCATCACATTAACAAATGCATCCGTAACGCTGATTGAACACGGAAAATTACTCAGTTAACGATAAACAGCTGCAAATAAACCGATGTTTGCCGAACAATATTATTTAAATACGTTTTAGATTAGATATCTATAATTAGTATTGCAATTAAACAAACACTTCATTGTCTTTGATTGACACTAGTTATTACATTAGATGATTCCTATACTACATTCACATAATTATCTAGCAATCGGATCTAACGTATGTGAATAGGAATACTGAGTAACTGTAATTCGTCATGATGCGATTTCATGACGAATAGCATACGTCATTCCCTTGATGTTGTTAAATAATAAATACCTGAGAAATACACCACATAGTAAGTATGTATCTTATATCTGAGATATAAGTAAAGAAGAAGAGTTTGAAGGCTTTTAAGTTCATGTTATTCAGAATTATGCTTGCTAGAGTGAATTTGGCAAGCTGTTGGTAATGTAGGTCAATTACCAAACGGACGAACAGGTCGTTTACCTAATAGTCATGTCACGCGACGTGTCCACTTGTGGACCGCTGGAACTGAAGATCTATTAACAAGTAGCAGAACGTTTTTGGTGTGGTGCCTCATGGTGTTACCTATCTGATATTTAGACTCTAACCAAAGACCCGGTCCACAAAGGAAGGACTTTCGAATATCCGATATGACTCGTCTTATTAGTCATGATTTTTTATAAGGAACACCCACGTGGGTGATTTCCATGGCGCTATGATTTATGTATGATTTCTTCTTGCCTCTTTCTGCTATTTATACAAAATTATGTCTGCTTCAATACGCTTATTGAAGCAGACATAATTTAGGAAGAAAGGCATTGCATGCATTGTGACAAATTAAAAAGTTCGGAATATCGCTATATTCCGAACTTTTTAATTTGCCACAATGCCTTTCTTCCTTGCCTGGTCCTTTGTTCCTTGGACACGGAACAATATGTTCTTATTTTTCTCCTCTTCCAGCTTTCAGCTTATCATTCATACCTTCATTCATATCATCCCCCACAATCATTTTATCTTATCTTAGGCTTCCCTCTCTATTCATCTATTCTCCACTTCATACGTTTCAGTCGTTCTCATATGTTTCTATGTGACAAGCGCAACATTTTAAGTCCCTCTAATGACCAGAATATTGTACTATACCTTCTATAATCCACTAATTGATGTTAATCTTTATTTAGAACGGCTGAGTTAATAGGTTATTATTTACCAACGTGAATAATACATTAGCAAGATACTAATTGGTAAAGCCAAGAAAATTTGGAGCGTATCTGGAGAGAGCAAGTAACTTTGTAACGTGATGTTTAAACTTTACTTGACATGTTTAAGTTTTGCCTGACTTTAAGTTCACATCTTCATATAATTTTGCACGTGTAGTGTGTTCTTAAACAGCAATGTTTTCTCGTGTGGGTATATCGTAAAGGATTTTTATATCGTCACGAGGTTTGGTAGACCACGACGACATTTTTCTTTCTGCCAAGAGTGGTGATTCTAGTTTCATGCTTTTTGTTAATTTGTAAAGAGAATTATCTAAACTTTGTGAGATAATTTTATGACATAATATGTATTACATTTTCAGGATTACCTAACGTATGATGGATAAAATATCACCATGTAATCTAAGTCAGCTTACATTGAAAACATAACAGATAAGATCACATCGATCATTATGTCGATGCATTGTGATAGGTACCGAAATATTTTTAGGTTTAATAAAACTGTAAAATGCATGGGTTACATAATATAAGTAGGAAATGTTGATCTTATCTTTGAAGGCACAGTTTTTCAGATATTATTATTTGTCTTTTCCGGGACACTATAAAGAAGTTTCATCTCCTACTTGTACCTGCCTCCGCATTCCATTTTTTCCAAACGTGATTCTGTCATTTATCAACTAGACAGATAACGGGAATTTAACTGTGGCTGTGAGAAGATAGACCTCTTTATTCATAAAGGGGTTTGAAGGTTTTGGCCCTAAAATCAGCCGCCATTTTGATTTTTTTTCAGAATCGCGGTGCACAACAAAACTTATATATTTAGATAGAGGACACTTATACAAACAAAAAATGTTATATAACATAATATCCTAAAGCGTCAGGTTTCGGAGTTATTCACCGAAATATAAGTCGAAAACAACAAGGATTTTTTGTTTTTTTTTCCCTCCAGGTAAGCATATTGAATTATTGAGGTAATAGAAACGTTATGAAACCTTTATGGAGAAGAAACAAATGAATAATAGAAATTTTTTAAATAAATAATTAAGCACGGCAATTTATAGTTCGTTTTTTAATCCCAGAGACTAATCTGACAAGTGTAATGTCAAACTTCTATACTAAAAAAAACGAAAACACAAAAGACTTAAATGTCAGATTAGTCTCTGGGATTAAAAAACGAACTATAAATAGCCGTTTTTAATTATTTATTTAAAAATGTCTATTCTTCATTTGTTTGTTCTCCATAAAGGTTTTATAACGTTTCTATTACCTCAATAGTTCAATATGCTTACCTGGAGGGAAAAAAAAACAAAAAAATCCTTGTTGTTTTGAATTATATTTCGGTGAATAACTCCGAAACCTGACGCTTTAGGATATTATGTTATGTAACATTTTTTGTTTGTATAAGTGTCCTCTATCTAAATATATAACTTTTGTTGTGCACCGCGCTTCTGAAAAAAAATCAAAATGGCGACCGACCTTAGGGCCACCCTCCATACAAAAATCTTCTAACCCCTTTGCTCAAAGTTAATTAGTGATTAGTGACTGTTTAACCATCAATTTTTGACGTTTGAACGACACTTAACTTTAATCATCGTTTATAAATAAACCCCTTAATGCCCCAGCCAATTGAGAAGGAAATCATAACTTCTACGTTTGTTGGTTACTATCTAAATTGATCATTGAATATTTTTTTGCCTAAATGACTACTGACCAGATGTCGCGAAAAAAATATGTAGTGTGTGGTGTAAACAAAAATAATGAGCACTTCATTTTATACCTACCTCCGATTTATTTTAAGAAAAAACGCCGTGGGAGATTTCGCAGAAAACAATAGGTAGGTACAATAACGCTCATTAGATTCTGAAAAAGTGTATGCACTATAATCTACGGTCCCTTGTAATTAATAGCATTTAGTAACGCTTATCGGGGACCTAATTCTACATTGTACCAGTGTTTTACAAGCAATAAATGAGAAATATTTGTTGTCTTATCCATGGGCTAGTGTACACAAACAAAACAATGCCGTTGGTAATAGTGATAATGATGCTGGCCGCATTTACAGTTTTTATGGGGCATAATAGATAGATCCTCTGGTTATTTTTATTTTACCTTATTTATAGAAAAAAATTATTAAAATCATTTGTCAATACTATAAGTAGTATGGAATAGAATAATAAATGTCTTAGGTTTGTTAGCTGCACCTAGATAGGTATTATTTTTTCATAACTTTAATAAAATCTGTGTGATCTCATGTTATTTAAATAAACTGATATTTGGAGCCAGTTTTAGAATCCAACCGGTATACGGAAAATATGTAAATAATGGGGTTTATATAAAAACGATGAATAAAGTTAAGTGACGTTTAAAAGTCAAAAACTTAAACAGTCGCTAATCACTACTTAACTTTAAACAACGTTTATGAATAAAGGGGTATGTTACTAAAAATAGGCAAAGCATAAAAAATGCGGCTTTCTGATTAGTTTGTATTATTAACGAGCAGAGCAGGTAATTTTTGTATCGTCAAATCTAAAAAAACGTCAAAAGGTTTACCATTCCTGGTGTTTGTAATCAATAAAAAACTGATAACCACAAATTAAAAATAACAATATTTTTGACGTTTGACAGCTGCTAAGTTGCTAACTACATAACTATAGAATAGATATGCACGTGCATACGAAAATCGGTCTCTAAATCGGCAATCATATATGAAACACTACTTATAAAACATGGTAAATAAAAGAAAAACATTAGACACTTACCCTGCTATTCGACAAATCCCTAAATATCGGTGATAAACACAAACCACGATTTATTTCTAATTTTGCTAACAGTCGGCATCTAGAAACACACACCGTCGACGCCATCTTTACACTACGTATGTACCAATACTGTAGGTATGTATAGTCTATAGTAACACCGGTCACCGGTCCGGTCACACTGGCGCCGCGGAGCGAGAAAGTAAAGAGACGAGCTGAGCTGCTGTATTGTCAAACCAAAATACATAAATTTATTTTGTTATTCTTCAGCTTAGCGATTGAATAGAAAATTCTTTCCAAGCACACTGTAGTAGCTTCACAATGCTTCGGCTTTTCTTCGCCGAATAACTAGATTTATACCTCACCGAATAATAATTTACTGCTTCCTATATTTTTACCACCATGTAGTCATGTTCATTAAAGTTATTTACCATAAATTATTATTAATTTATAGCTTTATTGCACTTTGTGGACTAAAATAATGTTTTGAGTTCAAATGCCCGCGCTAATTTTATTATAATGGCAGCCTTGCGAAACCAACATCAAACATTTCGTTCAGAAATTAATGTAAAGAAAAAAAGATTAAAATAATTTTATAAAAATGTATTATCAACCTAGGATACACTTACCCACAACTTTTTCAAAATGTGGAAGAAATAAATATAGCTTTACAAAATATTACGCCTGTAATCCCCGAAGGGTTAGGCAGAGGTGAACCAATAAGTTTACTCACATCTCGCCAGATAAGCTGTTATAGACATAGGTAGATTATGAAAAAGTGATTTTGTGTTCTTGAAAACCTTCCTCTCAAGTTGATTATTTTATTATACGTACCAACCGAACGAAAATAAAACACTTTGGCAAAACGAGCATGTCTTTGCTACTCTACAATAAGTTTTTAAAAAACTTGCCACCAATGACAGCATACGTCAACATGACATGACAACTTTTGTTCGCCGCGATTGTTTCTGATTTTTCTCTGCATTTTGAAAATAAATACGTTTTCCAATGGCTGTTCCTGATTATAAACTAAGTGCTGTATTATGCGGCCACTCGCTGGATGTGCGATGTGTAGCCACGACCAAAGAATTTTGTATATTATCCGCTTCACGCGACAGAACTGCAAAACTGTGGCATCCGGAAGGGTTGGTATTTCAATCCCGTTACGCTGTTTTTAACCTTCTGAAAGTTAACAAAACTTTTCTATTGCAGAGTGAAGGACTTTGTGAACGTGGTGACGTATAAAGGGCATAGGAATTTCGTGTCATGCGTTTGCTGGCTGCCTCCCTGTGAAGCGTTTCCCGATGGTCTAGTGGTGTCAGGCAGCAATGACAATACAATATTGGGGTATAACCTGCAGGACGGCGCGATCCAGGTAACGTTGGAGGGCCACGAGAACGCCGTGTGTAGTGTCACGCCTGGACGAGACTCTGGCATTTTGTTGAGGTTAGTAATATCCTTTGTTTTCATGTGGCAACTTTACTACCTAAAAAAATCTCTGTCCTAGATAAACGTGAATGATGCAATGTTTTGCAGGAAACTGTAGTTTTTCTATACATTTTTAGATACCCAACATTATTAATTTATTAAAATCATGCCCACTTAGCTACTATCTAAGCTGGTAGGCACACAAAAGGTACTTAAGAGTTATTTGAATATGCTCATAAACACAATCCATTCAATGCTCTGAGCCAAGCAGTAAGCACTCATGAATTGTATTTGGAATGTTTTAAACCAATGATAATAATTATTTATTCATAATGAACTGCTGACAAACAAAAAAAAATCATTTTATACATTTGCAAGAAATAGTTTACAATAAGTATTAATCTCATTTATAAAGCATTGCTTAATCATTGGTGTATCCAGAATTCCAGATACAGCATAAATAAAATAATGCTTGGAGTGACTGACATCTGAGAACAACTCTTTAACTGGGGAATACCCTTTACATAAAATCTCAAATAGTGTAGAGTAACTGTGATAAGTTAAATAATTATATAGCAAACTAGTCATGTTACGTTAGGTAATAAAAACATACCAAAACCCACCCAGATAATGTTCTACATAAATTAAAATATGTAATTATCTTATCTAGTTAGCACTAATAGAAAAACAGACAGAGTTATGTTATGTTTTGCAATTAAGGGAATACAAACCAACAAAAATTAAAACTCCCCTCGTGCATAACCTCCTCCTTTTTTCAAGTCCATATTAACCTTTTAACCGCTTACTCCGTATTAATCCGACAAATATTTTCGTGTCCATTTCGCCAGGGTCTTATATTTACGACCAAATACCACAGCTCGTTTAATCTGCTTTTTGATTTAATTACACTGTATTCTATCAGGTAATTTTTGGTTTATTTTTTTCGGGTGCTCGGGGCCAGACAGCGATATGAAGTTGGGCGGTTAAAAGGTTAATAAAATACAACTCATGTGGCTAAATAATAACATCCGCGCAGATTGATCAATCACATTAAGCTACACTTGCTTCGGTTGATGCGTTGATGGGCGACCATCCTTACATTTCAAGAACCCTTCGTGTCTTGAAAGCACGTTAAGCCTTTGGACCTGGCTATCAATCGTGGATCTTTGGCAGTCATTACGGGTCTTCAGAAGCCCGAAAGTCTGACAACCAGTCTTACCAAGGGTTATTGTATTACCCAGTAACTGGGTTGTGAATGTCAGATAGGTAGTCGCTTCATGTAAAATACTGGTATTTAGCCGACCCCAACATAGTTGGAAAAGGCTAGGCAGGTGATGACTTGTAATTTATTGAAAACTGTACTGGTATTCAGCTGCTTCCGGTTAGACTAGAAATCAAACCCCAATATAGTTGGGAAGACCTCCCACCTAGACCTCCCACCTGGACATTAGTTACCTTGGGTAACCTGGAAGTCTTTAAACAGACTGAACCCAGGTTGGCCGAATAAAGGAAAACCTGTTCAAGTGGAGATTTATAGAGGACTCCACCTTGGAGTGTAAATGTGGTGCTGTTCCACAAACGATGGAACACTTAATATTGTGCCCTGTGTGTCCTGTCAGCTGCATGTTACAGGAACTGATGGACAAATAGCCGAATTCTAGGCCCAGTACATTTAGATTGCTATCAACATGCTAAGAAGAAGAAGAAGTTGGGAAAAGGCTAGGAGGATGATGACAACTCAATCTTTATAAAATTAACTCATAAAATTACTTCTACTTAATTATCATTCAATCTCCACAGCTCTAGTTGGGACAGCACAGCCAGAGTATGGAATGTAAACGCAGCCCGCATACCTCCACTGACTCTCAAAGGTCACCAAGCCGCAGTGTGGGCTGCTATTGAGCTGTTCAACGGTACCTATGCGACAGCATCTGCAGACAAAACTATTAAGTTATGGATGAAAGATGGCACGATTATTACTACTTTAACTGGTAAGGATATCAAAGATAACTTTTAATGGTTTATTTTTTTTTTTAAATTAGATTGTGAATGTTGAAAGAAACTGAAGGCTTTGACTACGAGATACTCCTTGACATTGAAAAATTAAAAAATAAAATGGTTAAAATGATTTTCCAATTTAATAATATTGTAATATTTATTGTTATTAAGCATGGTATTTTGATAGTAGGTTGTAATGTATATGTAAGTTTTGCATGCCCAAGTGACAGCAGAGCATGGAGAACATTACCAAAACATGTATAACATCTATACCCCTACCCATGTTGGCAAAAAATAAATGATTTGATTTGTTAATCATTAGATATTCACACGAAGGATTTTGGTTTCATTTTAAGAGTATTTCTGAACATTGGATTACTTCAGTGACAGATTTTTGGTGAACAGATTTGTGGGTTGTAAGTTGCTGGCAGTATCTTATTAGTATGTAGAATAAGTACAAACTAGGACACTATCGATTATTGTGCCTTTTTTTTTAGTAGCCCTTTATTATACCCAACCAATGCCAAGAAAGGGGTCGCGTACGCAAAATACGCGCATTGACGTGGAGTTGCGGACACCAGCCCGTATTACCTATTACGTAAGGGGTCCCTCTTCATATTTATAACTTACTAGCTGCGCCCCGCGGTTTTACCCGCGTAAATGTCGAACCCGTGGGAATATTGGGATAAAAAGTAACCTATAATATGTTAATCCAGGGTGTCAGCTACCTCCGTACAAAATTTTATCAAAATTGGTCCAGCCGTTTGAGCATGAAGAAGTAATAAACATACACACACACACTCATAAACTTTCGCCTTTGTAATATTAGTGTGATTATCATCATTTGGTTAGACACACTAGCAGCTAATTAGCTGATGCGTGTGTATCATATAGCTTGGAGATATTTAGTCTGTCCAGTCGATTCTTGAAGCAGTTCAGTGTGGGAGCCGTCACAACATTTTCCGGGAGCCTATACCATGCTGTTACAACTCGGTTTGACAAGAATTGCTTCAAGGGCTTTTTATTTATGAAGTTTTACATTTTTTCTTTCATTTTGGTTCATGTATACAAATGATATATAACTTATTTTCATTCTGTATTTCAGGCCACACAGATTGCGTAAGAGCTCTAGCCATAGCAAATCCTGAAACCTTCCTTAGTTGTTCCAATGATGCCTCCATCAAGCTCTGGACTAACAAGGGACAGTGTCTTAACACATTCTACGGACATTCTAACTATATTTACAGGTAATTCAATTGGGTCGCCCCCCATTACATGGGAATTGAAAAATAACTGACGAAGTGTGGGTGTACTATAGACCGTACACCTCTGCCTAAGTCCACATTCGCACTGACGTCAAAATATCGCGGCGGGATTTTATCGCGCACTTGATTTCCAACTCTCGGTTATGAGCCGAGCATTGGGAATCCAACAGAGCGCATCCCAGCGTCTCAAAAAAACACACTGTGAAAAAAATCGCCGCGGGAAAAACGTGCCCTTGTGTACCTGGGCTAACCCTTCGGAGAATACAGGCGTGGTTTATGATTATGTTGAACTAGGATGCAGTTAAATACACAGTTCATTTTATTAACAGTTTTAATTACAGTTAATTTTTGTGTACAATAAAACATATGAATAATACTAACAGCGCCCCGCGGTTTCACCCGCATAAGTTTCGATCCCGTGGGAATATCGGGATGAAAACTATCCTATGTCCCTTCCCGGGACTCAAACTACCTATACCAAATTTAATCTAAATCTATTCAGCGGCACGGCGAGACTATCGCCGCGATTCTCTCGCTCGTGGAGGCGGCCCCTATTTCATGTAGAGGTTTTGTTTATAAACTCTGCTTAAAGTTAAGTAATGATTAACGACTGCTTAACGTCATATTTTTGACGTTTACATCTTCGACGTCTCTTAACTCACAAAATACTTAAAGTACTACGTACAGAAAGGACACTCCCTTCCCCGCACTAACATCAGTTACCGCACCTCACCCCGCACTTCGGCGTATTCGTCGCAGTTCTTTAACAAGAGCGCTCGCAAACACAAGTACCTCACGCACACATTCATACGTATACAAACGTCATTTTTTAATGTAGTAGTAGTAGGTAATTATTTTGCGAGGGTTGTATGGAGTGTCCGGGGTGTGCTTAACATCAAAAATTGTGTATATTTAGGTAGAAAGCGACTATTATTTTTACCTAAATATCTAAACATTCTAACACGTCATTTCTTGATGCAGTATCAGCATGAACCCAGGCGTCCAACAAGGCTTCGCAACAAGCGGCGAAGACGGCAGTGTGCGCCTGTGGGCCGGCGGCGACTGTGTGCGCGACATACGACTGCCTGTGCAGTCCGTATGGAGCGTCACGTGTCTCGACAACGGAGACATTGTTACTGGTATGTTAGAGGTAGAAATAAATTAACTTTCCAAAATCCTATACAGGTTGAAATTGAAAACATGCGACAAACCGAAATGGGAACAACTTTATGAACAACTTTTCAAAAAAAAATCAGCTGTTCCCTACATTTTTACGAATTATGCGAACATAAATAAATGTAGGGAACAGGTGATTTTTTTTCAGATTTGGTCCCATAGTAAAAGTTGTTCATAATGACGAGTGCCTGTGGGGGAGAGCCTTTATAAAGAAGAGATAAAGAAGTAAATTAATTTAAAAATTCTTTACTACAGGTTCAAGTGATGGAATCGTCCGTGTGTTCACGAAGGACCCAGCGAGATACGCAGACGAAGCAACACTGAAACAATTTGAGGAAGATGTCGCGAAGATGCAAGCTGCTTCTCAGCAAGAAATTGGTGGATTCAAACTTTCTGAGTAAGATGGTTTCTGATTTCGAATTTCACATCTTTTTGCTGTCTTTCATGTATTCATAGCTTAGCACAGGTCTCGAAAGGACAATCCTGAATGTTCTTTTAAAATTACCTTTGAGATAAAATTCAAAAGTTATCCGTTGTTTGTGAGCAATAGATACCACAACTCCTTTTTTTTTTCATTTATTGATTTTCTCTTGACTATAAATTAGTTTCGGTTAAAGCAGTTAAACTTGAATAGCATCCTATAGTATAGTTAAAATCTCGCTGCAGACTCGGTCATAAATCATTCGTGTTTCGCTCTCTTTCCCACTCACGGGCCTTATGGGCAGGCCACGCCCACACGTAGTCCTGTGCATTACTGCAGTCGATAAGTGTTATCGATAGTTTTATATGTTTATAAATGGGTGATAGAAATAAATACACATTTTTATTTTATTTTATTACCAAATTTACTACAAATCATATTAAATATATAAACAAAAGAACGTATATATAAAACTAAAAATAGAAAATTAAAATTCTTCGTCTGAGTCATCGTCATCATCATTTACATGAATGATGAACTCTTCGCATAAATGTGCTTTTCTTAAGTCTTCATCTTGCAGCAATTCTGCATGTTCCACACATTTTTGCCAATTTTCAATGGAGACATTGGAAATGGCTTCATCGACTAACTTCTCGACATCAGCAATCTTGAAGGTTTTGTTTTTCGTTGCAACTTCATTTTTTACTTGAGCCCACACCAACTTAATGAATGCAGTATGTTTACGTGATAACCTTAATGATTCTGTTATCGATAAAGGCCTTGCGCGCGCGCAACTAGCGCACATCCCTACTCCGATTATGATTTATGACCGAGTCTGCAGCGAGATTTTAACTATACTATAGCACCTGTCATCTCAAACAATCTTTAGCCTAATGCAATGCCAAATGACGAAATACCATTCCATTGATAACACCAACCAATCTTTCCTTTTCCCAAGATTACCCGGCCCGGAAGTTCTTCTAGAGCCCGGTAAAGCTGACGGAGTGACGAAGCTGGTCCGTCGCGGTACCAACGTGAAGTGTTACTCCTGGAGTGCTGCAGAGAACACCTGGAACGAGATCGGAGATGTCATGGGAAGCCCACCCTCCAGTGAGGGCAAGACTATGTATCAGGGGAAGGTGTGCATAATGTTACTTAGCCATTCAGCTCTTATTTGATTATTTCTGACACGCTTGTGGAAATGTTAAAGACCTTTTTCGTTATCCTTTTGGAAAAGCAGATTATAGAACTGTCACAGACTGATCAAATCACATAATGAATGTCCCACAACGGTAAATGATAAATGATTTATTCTCTGTAAGTAGGTTTATACAAACACTTTTACACGTCAATCATATTTTTTTAAGCTAGGTGAGGTCGGCGTTTCCTATCTGACTACTCTGAGAAGAAAGGCCGAAACAAACTCAGAGGTCACAGTCTCTTTTAAAGTCCAGACAAAATCTAGGTTAGATCATGTGAAGACTATGTAGATTGGTGTCTGATGGTCTTTTGAGGAAAGAACCACATAGATTGAGCAGACCTGTCCTATAATATATTAATATTACGTGGTATAATATTATGATCATGATGGACGTACGGTGGCTACCCCTGCACGCGTAGCATGACGACGTGTTGTCGACGGAAGAATAGACAAAATAACATTACCATGCTTAGGCGCATAGAATGCGTACAAATATTTCTACAATCTGTCATTTTGTCTATTCTTCCGTCGACAAAACCCGTTTCTACGGCGGTAATGCTACGCGTGCCGGTATAGACACTGGTGGTTCCCTCCTAGTCTGTTTATCGTCCGGCAGAATTCGTCTCTGCGGGCTCCAACATAATAATTACGACCATACTTGAAGGCTATGGAGCCATGGCCAAACGTTTCATAACATAGCGTGTCCACTTGCCAAATGTCTGTTTGCCAATCTCATGCAAAGTTATGTTGTGTACCAAAATTTTTTTTTATCAGGAATACGATTTCGTGTTCAGCGTAGACATCAAAGACGGAGCACCGCCAATCAAACTTCCTTTTAACAAGACCGAAGACCCTTGGGTAGCTGCCCAAGCGTTTATACACAAGTAAGATATTTAATATATTTCATAAATTCGATCTTAATAGTAGGAAATTTTATCAGAGCACCTACAACGACGAATAGATGGACAACCTAAAGAAGGTGTCTGGGGTAGACTGGACGCGGAAGGTGGACAGGGTGCTGTGGCGCAGTCTGGGAGAGGCCTATGTCCAGCAATGGACTGCGATAGGCTGAGTTGATTGATTGATTGACCTATAACGACCAGAGGGGAGGCAAAAATAAAATTGGAATTTTGTAAATGCAGACCGATAGATTTTTATTTGACACGGTGTCATTCCTATCGATTTTTATGAAGCCACTGTCTTCGGAACATCCCCTATAAGTCTCATGCCCTGTGAGTAATTCCCGTAATTAAAAATGTTCAAAATCTAGTCAAAATCTCGTCTCGGTGACAATTAATGCTAAAACCTTGAAAAAAAAATGTAGGTCAATTCGATATTTTTGACCGATTCAACATTCTTAAAAATACAGGAATTGCCCTACTGATCACTTCTCTACGACTCGTAAGGGAAATCATCTGTATTATATTGTTTGCTAAATTTTGTTAGCGACTATTAATACAGCATAATCAGGCTATAATGTTTCCACCGCTGGGACACAGGCCTCCTCTAGGTGAGAGGAAGTAGGCCATAATCCACCAAACGGGCACAGTGCGGGTTGGTAGATGTCACCTGTCATCGAATTTTTAATTCTAGGCCATGCAGGTTTCTTCGCGATGTTTTCCTTCACCGTTTTGAGAGCAGTGGTGATGACATTATTTACAAAGTACAGCGCCTGCCTGGGTTCGAACCCATGACCTACAACTCGTAAGTCAATGGTAACGACCACTGGGCTACCACTACTCAGTACAGTAAAGTACAGCGTGTTGTTTATATTTCAGGAACAATCTACCTCAAGTATATTTGGAGCAAGTTGCAAACTTTATAATCACCAACGCCAAATTGGACTCACAACCTGTATCAAGCAATGGGTGAGTAAATTTAATTTGACTTTCAGTACTTTTTACATAAATATTTTTTAAAGAAACTCGCTTAGGCTTAATAAATTAATTAATACTGGTCTCTGTGAGCTTAATAATTAAATATGCTGTCAGAGCTCATTTTATTTGCTTCTACCATTGAACAACAAAAAAAATAAATAAACGAATCATAAATTGATTTTCGGAAAGTAAGTAATTTGTTTTCTGTTTTTTATCACAGCCCGCTACTGACGTAAGTCATACATAACACTCACTCACCTCATCTCTCACTCACACTCATCTAAGGCTACGGTTCCTAGAGGAGGGGTGACCGCCACATGCGGCCTTACAGCCGAACCCAATCCATCCTATCCATCACCAGTTTAGGTATACTGGAGGTAGAAAAGAAAAACCTATCGTTATCTCTGGTTTTAACGTCCCAATAAGGCCGGCCGCATACGTCCGGTTTCCTGATTCGGTTTCTGAATCAGTAATTCAGATTCAGAGACCCTGGATGCACGCATTTCATACAAAATCTTCTCTTTAGCGCACACGTTCTTATATTTTCCGTTCGGAAACCCGGACGGAAATTATATGAACGTGTGTGCTAAAGGGAAGGTTGTGTGTGCAATGCGTGAATTCGGGGTCTCCGAAACTGAATTCCGAATCAGGAAACCGGACGTATGCGGCCAGCCTAATATATGTATACCAATAGCGATCTGTATGATTATATGATACTGGCAGTTAATGATTATACTGGCTACCACCAGTACCGACCTCATCTAGTTTTTACCCGACTGCGCCAGAAGGAGGGTTATGTTTTTAAAATATGATTGGACGCGTAAGTGTTTGTGCAAACCTACTTACAGAAATAAGACCATTTACCATTCGATTAAATTCATAAATTTTACTAACTGAAAATAGGTTATTGGGTTCGGCCGTTAATGTCAAAGTACACAGCGTTTTATGACACCTTAATGTCAAATACTGGTGAAAATGACAGATTTTCATGATGTCTGTTATAAATGTGATGGAATCGCTCTTCTAGGAAACCGTACATTTACTCTTTGTCATTTCACTGTAATGATGACACAGTATTGACTGTGCAATAAATTCTATTGTACGCTTATATTATTTTGGCGGGCCACAGCGTCACATTTTTTTTTTCTGTTTTATAAATTTATTTCACCAATGTACAGACGCCACATCAAGCTACTACAATCTGTCAAATTTCTTCAATAGGTTTTCAACTTTATTGCTAAAACATAAGGTTCAAAATTAATTGGGTAAATTTGACAGTTTCGGGTAGCTTGATGTGCTGGCGTCTGTACCACAATGTAGTAATCAGAATCCTATTAGACACACGGCTTTTAAATACCTAAATAATACACTGCCTCATCATTCAAAGTAGACTAAGGGTCAAATCACACCGAGATGGCAGCGAAGCGGCGAGCAGTTTCAGTGTCATATAATTTTAAACTTTATCTTCATTACTATAATACATAGTATCGCTTGAGAAACTTGAGTCGTCGGAGTGCTCGCGGCGCCACGGGCGGCCGCGCGACCTTTCAAGTTTCTCAAGCGATACTATGTATTATAGTAATGAAGATAAAGTTTAAAATTATATGACACTGAAACTGCTCGCCGCTTAGCTGCCATCTCGGTGTGATTTGACCCTAAACGTTTCTACTAACCTTTTATTTCATCTCAGATACTAGCATCTTCTTTTCTTTCTTTCTTTTCTTGCATCTTTCTCTGCATGGTCTTCATATGGCCTGACCAAGATTATGTCTGGATTTTACTGGACTACCTCTGAATTTTGTTTCGGTCTTTCTTCTCAGAGTAATCAGATAGGAATACCGAACTTATCTAGTTTTAAAACATAATTTATTATTTACATTGTAAGTGTTTTTCATAAAACAATTTACAGAAATAAATATCATTTATCCGTTGCAGCTTCGCGGACCCGTTCACAGGCGAGTCCCGCTACGTGCCGGGTTCCGGCTCAGTACCCGGCCTCCCCCCTCCTTCGCATGCCGACCCTTTTACCGGCGCCGGCGCATATACCACGTCAGCTACCAGTACGACCAGCGAGAAGATGCTGATACCTCATGATGCTTATATTAGGTGAGTTATTTGTTTTTGTTATAATAATCAAAAAATTAAAACTGAAAACCAGCTCTGGAATTCGTTTTTACTCAAGTCAATTTTAAACTAACCTAATGTGAAATTGTTCACTTTAACCCAACTGAAGAAGTTACTTCTGGTATTGGCATCGTTAAAAAATGCCAGAGAGTAGATTTAGTTTGTTCACAAAGTCGCGTTTAGGGCTTGGACCACATTTACTCCCGCTGAGTGTAAATTCCCCGATAGTAAATGCTGGTGAAGATTGCATTAGGCCCAGTTCCCATGACAAAAGCCTGACCCGAGCTTTTGAAACTCAGGCTGGAGATCCTTCCATGAGCCATACAGCATTGGGAATAAATGATTGTACTTATATCGCTTACATGATGAGCATTACATGGGAACTGTGCCTTACTGAAATAAAAAGAAAGAAAATAGGTTTATTTGTCACAGATACAAAAAAAAAAATTCTAATAATAAAGAAAAATAAAATTTATCTATAATCTTAATCACGAGCACAAAGCAGAAATAGTCGACGGCTGCACGTCATGACTGTGACAAGAAAGCTTCCACTCAGCATGATCCGATGCTGTGCTATGACCCACTCGGGGAGCGCTATTTTCAGTGGTTACTGCAATATGAAGGATTATTTTTATGGGATTGTCGTAACCGAGCTTCTTTTGAACATATAATTTTCTTATTGCACGATCATTTCAATATCTCTTCCTTATTCCTGACTCTGCAGTAATTTATCACAAACTAGCTGTGTCCCGCGGTTTCACGCGCATACGTGTCCATTCCGTGGGAATATCGGGATATTAAGAATCCTTTGTGTTATTCTGATGTATAAGCTATATTACTGCAAAGTTTCATCAAAATCCGTTCAGTAGTTTTTGCGTGAAAGAGTAACAAACATCCTCACAAACTTTCACATTTATAATATTAGTAGGATAGTATGATAATATTAGTAGGATTAATAGGATTAAACTTATTTATAAACAAATCATTTCAGATTCGACCAAGCAAACTTGAAGGCGATTCACGAGAAGCTAAAGGAGTTCAACAGCAAAGTTGGTGACGGTCTGAGCGCTATAACAGAGGAGCAGCTAGAATCTGTAGTCAAATTGTGTGAACTGGTAAGAAATAAGATTACGTCATCCTTTGTGCCTTTGAGATCATGATCTGCCTAGCCTTTTCCCAACTATGATAGGGTCGGTTTTCAGTCTAACCGGATGCAGCTGAATACCAGCATTTTACATGGAGCGACTGCCTATCTGACCTCCACAACCCAGTTACAGTACCCGGCGATAAATATTGCACATCGACCTTTGGAAAGAAACAATCGGCTAATTTCGGCTTCGTAGTGCGTTATCTCTGTCGCACACTACCTATGTGACGTTAACTGACGTTTTGTCAGTCGTTGTTCAAGTGCGATAGAGTGCGGTCGCGTCCAGTTCAAAATATATATCTAGAGTTGTTAACACCCCCAAATTTAAATAATTTAAAGTTGTACTATGGCATCTTTAGGAAAAATAGGGGAACCTTTTTATTTTACCCCAACCTAAAGCAATCTTTATAGAAAAATTGGTGTATTTTATACAAAGAATAAAAAGAATTATCAAAAGAAGCAAATCATAATTGTTTTAACAGCTCCTAATAGATACCGGACTGTTTGTATTTCGTGCGACAGAGATAACGCTCTACGAAGCCGAAATTAGCCGATTGTCTCTTTCCAAAGATCGATGTGCAATATTTATCGCCGGGTACTGTACTGGGTATTACGATACCCCTTGGTAAGACTGGTTGTCAGACTTTCGGGCTTCTGACGACCCGTAACGACTGTCAAAGATCCATGAATGACAGCCGGGACCAACCGCTTAACGTGCTTTCCGAGGCACCGAGCCTTTGAGATATTCAAGCAAATGCACGTCTTACAGTGGGCTAGTGTCCTTTGTGTAGTTACGAATGTCCCGCGATCTGCTAAAAAGTAGGAATTACCATCGACGCGGCGGATTTTCATCGACTATCTACGAATGTTCTATGAACCACGTCTAATACGCCGCGACTTGCTACGAAAGTCCTACGAGTCTCTACGTCTTGCAAGTTGCGATAAATGTCTGGCACCTACAAAATTTTGTACTTACCTAATAGTTTACGAAAGTTTTAGGATGGGAAAATGAATACTGACAATTGTTAATTTTGATCAATGATATCCCACATAATTAATAATGATAACAAGACAGACGGTGCGATAACATAGACAGTTACATAAATAAATAGATAACATTGTGTGTTATCTTGGCAAAGAATAATGTTGTCTGTCTTTAACAATATTACCCCATTATTCATCAAAACACCTAGTCTTGCTAATCTATATATACAAATTCAAAGTCCTGACTGACTGATATATCAACGCACAGCCTAAACCGTTGGTCCTAGAGACATGAAATTTGGAGGGTGTGTTCTTTGTGAAGAGTAGGTATCCACTAAGACAGGGTTTTTCGAAATTCCACCTCTACGGGCGCTTTCAATTTAGACGTTTCGTGTCTGACCGCTGCGGTGCCGAAGCGGTGCGTTTGTCTTATTGCGCACGGACGGTCGTTTGTTTTCATATAAAGCGCGCGGTGCGGCAACAGTGCGGCGTCAGTACTGCGAACGCTCACCGCGCGCTTTGTATGAAAACAAACGACCGTCCGTGCGCAATAAGACAAACGCACCGCTTCGGCACCGCAGCGGTCAGACACGAAACGTCTAAATTGAAAGCGCCCTAAGAGGGTGAATGGGGGGAGGGTAAAATTTCACGCGGACGAAGTCGCGGGCAGAAGCTAGTTTATTATATTAAAGCGAGAGGGTTAGAAACGACACCGTCATTTTAATGATTAGTTTTTTAATTAGAATTTATTTTATCCGTAAATGATGTGTTTAAAAAAAACTTGATTAAGCATTTATTTTGTTACAGAACAATGCAGTCAACAATGAAACCATTTTGATATTGAAGAAAATGTTGGAATGGCCCAAAGGTATGTAAAGAAAGAAAATACGTTTATTTGCGGTAAGCATGACGCAATAAAGTCGAACACATAACCTCCTCCTTTTTGGAAGTCGGTGTAAAAAGAACATAAACACAAAAAAAATAAGAAAAGATTGGGGGAACATGCGTCACATCCACGGAAAATGGCTATCGCTCAGCATTATGCTGCGACCCTATGTGGGACAGAGTCCCAGCGCTGGTTTTCAGCGACAGCCGGCGCTATATACGGCGTATGTCACCACAACATTACAAAATATTTATTAATCGTCATTATTCAATATCGAACGACGAGTCCTGGAGTGGAGACCGCGTACCGGCAAACGTAGTGTGGGACGCCCCCCAACTAGATGGTCGGACGACCTAAAGAAGGTGGCTGGGGTAGACTGGATGCGGAAGGCGGAGGACAGGGTGCTGTGGCGCAGTCTGGGAGACGCCTATGTCCAGCAGTGGACTGCTATAGGCTGAGTTGATCCAATATCGTTGTTTATTCCAATTTATTGGAAGGCCAGCGCTGTAAGTCTTCTTCATGTTATTTCTAGATCAACATACATATAACATAATTATTTATAACTGGATACTCCTTGACATTGAAAAATTAAAAATAAAATGGTTAAAATGATTTTCTTAATAACTTTGTAATATTTATTGTTGTAATGTATGTGTAAATTTTGCATGCCCAAGTGACGGCGGAGCATGGAGAACATTACCAAAACATGACTGTATAACATCTATACCCCTACCCATGTTGGCAAGAAATAAATGATTTGATTTGACATTAATGTATGTCTGTGGCAATAGGCTCGCCCTCTGTTACACTTGCGAAATGTGGACATAACTGTATACACCGTGAAATTTTAATCACCGTTTTCCTCTTAAGGGGTCATTGTACTCATCATTATGAACAACTTTTACTATGGGACCAAACCTGAAATCGTGAAAAAAAAACAGCTGTTCCCTACATTTTGACGAGTTATGCGAACATAACTCAATAACTAACATAACTCGAACATAATGCGAGCATGACCCCTTAAGAGGAAAACGGTGATTAAAATTTCACGGTGTTACATACACCTCTGCTCCACCCTTCGCAGGCTACAAGCGCGATGTTATGTAATAATAATTACTTGTATCTGTTTTCTTTACAGAAATCCTCTTCCCCGTACTAGACGTAACTAGGTTAGCAGTTAGGAATAAAGAAATAAACGCTCAGATATTCGACACGACGTACGGACCGTCGTTCGTCACGTATTTACTGTCGCTGTTAGCACCAGGTATGTGTACTTTGTGTGTATTAATTTGATAGTCATGCGAACGGTAAGAAGCGCGTGATGTGTCATTGAAATGTGTGAGGAAATATAAGAGTGAATTGTTTATTGCGCTAATGAGTATTATTAGCAAAAAAAACACACTAATATTATAAAGGCGAAAGTTTGTGAGTGTGTTTGCATGTTTGTTATTTCATCACGCAAAAACTACTGAACGGATTTGGATGAAATTTGGCACACAGATAGTTTATAACCAGGATTAACACATAGGATACCTTTTATCCCGATATTCCCACGGGATCTAAACTTATGCGGGTGAAACCGCGGGGCGCTGCTAGTCACACTATCACACTAATATTATAAAGGCGAATGTTTATGAGTGTGTTTATTACTTCTTCACGCAAAAACTACTGAACGGATTTGGATGAAATTTGGCACACAGATAGTTTATAACCAGGATTAACACATAGGATACTTTTTATCCCGATATTCCCACGGGATTAAACTTGTCCGGGTGAAACCGCGGGGCGCAGTTAGTAAGGCCATAAATCTAAGGGTCAATGGCTACAAGCTAAAGGCTAATTTCCGTAATTAAAAACGTTTAGTCGCAATCTCATCTCAGCGATAATCTATGTCGAAAATTGTCAAAAATGTATGTAAATTAGAGGTATTTTTGACGGAATGAGACCGACCGAGATTAGATTGCGAACGTTCTTAAAAATAAGGGCATTGCCCCGTGTCGCGGGATACTTGGGAAATTTGCTGGTTATGAACGTTTTGCACTGACGGATACGCTGATTGGTTATTAGCTACATTCTTCTCTGTTTGCCTATACTATCGCAACGCTAGGCTTCTCTAGGCTATATGTCATGAAAACATCAAATATCCATGCCTATTCTATAGATACTGGTTGACAATACGGGTGCGCCGGCGACGTTTGCAATGGGTTTTTCGAAAAGGATTTGTTCTCTATACTTACAAAACAAAAGTATTTCAGTACTAAATTGTTATGTATGAGTGCAAGGCGCGCGCCCCCGCGCGCCATCTATTGTACGGCGAGTCCCAACTCCCGAATAAATCAGTGCGTTGCTTGCTAGCGGTCGTTTCACTTGTGTACACCCTCTCCCGGCACCCGCGTACTTAACATAAATCTTGTTCAATATTTTCAGATAACCTGCCAGCTAATCAAATGCTAGCGATGCGTGTCCTTGTCAACGCGTTCAGTGATCTGCCTGGAGAGATGCTGGTCCTTGCCGCGAGAGAGAGCGTCGTACACTCGCTCATATGTCTCACAAAAGTTAATAATAATACTCAGGTAAATTTACTACAGTCTACGATTATTGTATGTACTGTCACACAAGTAATGATATCTAAAATATGTCATGTGAAAAAACATAGTATGTATATGTTTAGAGGTAACGGTTGTTTGTGGATATCCAACAAGGGGACAGTTATAGCAGTGAGTGGAAGAATAAAAATCTAACTTTTCTTTGAGTAGTTGGTCAATGTAAGCATCCCGAGTTACAGTACTGCAGCTCGGGATACTTCCGTGATATACAAACTGTCTACTACGACTATATTGACATTTAATTACAGTTTTTAATCACCACCCTATAAAAACAAAGGAAGCCTCTTATTAGAGGACAATGTATGGAAGTGGCGTAAGCATTGGCATTATACATTTCATCATCTTCCTCCCCTTGTTCTATTATGTTACTTGGGGTTGGCGCAACACTTTTTCTTCGTACAGACGCCAGCACATCAACCTACCCGAAACTGTCACATTTTCCCAATCAACTTTGAATCTTATGCTTTAGCAATAAAGTTGAAAATCTATTAAAGAAATTTGACAGATTGTAGTAGGTTGATGTGCTGGCGTCTGTACATTCTCTCCTATCAACCATCACACACTCATTTACTCCATAAACATTGGCTATACATTTGGCTAATATACCTAATAACTTTTTCTGACAGATCGCGGCCACATCGTTACTGTTGAACCTGTCAGTGGCCCTGGCGCAACAGCCCGACAGTGTCGACCTCGCCGACTGCTTGGTGCAGCTACTCACTAAGATTACTGATAACGAAGCTTATTTCAGGTAAACTTTGCAACTTTACTTACTTTGCTATGACTGACAGAGTTCTCTAAAAAGCTGAACTTTTTCTAAACCTCGATGACCCATATTCACGATCGCGTACGTATGGCTTCTATTGGTGCGTTGCTGAAATTTGAACTAACGCCGCCATCCTGTATTTTCAGTACATTTCATAAAACAAGTGCACAAATGTTTACTAACAACGCTCTCCTGTCAACGTCATTTGAGTGCCAAACCATCTTTGTTGCATTATTCGCAAAAGGGATTCTCTTGGGAGATTTCAGACAGATAGGTCATTAAACATGGCCCTTTGATGTCTCTTCATCTGTAGGACTGAATAAGATGATATTGATAAATCTTCTATGTTTTGCTTTTCAGAGGTCTGGTTGCTCTCGGCACTCTCCTAGCTGAATCTCCCAACAAGCTTCAAATACAAACTAGAATAGTATCCAACTCCCAAGTCCACAATAGGCTGAAAAGAGACAGTGGCAACATTACCGACCCAAATACCGCGAAAATAGCAACACTGTCGCAGCAAATTATCAGTCTTTTATGAACAAAACCTTCTCGAGTCCTCCATAAGGCTGTTATTTATATTATTAGAATTAAAAGATAATTTTTGTATGTTCTTATTGAAATCCGCGCACTGGATTTGAATAGCTGATCTTGGCTCCTTGTTGGCGCCTTTTTTATTTATTCTTTGGTAGTTTCAGTGATTTCAAACAGCTGATGCCACGAAAAACTGTCTCAAATAAGCAATAATACGAGTTTGCCTTTGAAGTGCACAATTTAAGATAATTCTTGCTATCTTATTCGTAAAAATATTGTATCTATTGCTAGGACCTACCACAATGATTTGATGATAATTATGAGATGACGATGTTATAAAGAATATTACTTAGATTAATGTAGTACTTTTTCCATTTTGTCTCTCAATACACAGGATGATTTTTTTTACCGGTTCCAAATTTTTACAGGGTGTTCTACCCTTGAATATGAACAACTTTCACTATGGGACCAATTCTGAAATCATGAAAAAAAATCAGCTGTTTCATACATTTTGGTCAAGTAGGTATTGAACTTTTGTATTAAACAGCAGATTTTTTTTGCGTGATTTCAGAGTTGGTCCCATAGTGAAAGTTGTTCATATTCATGGGTAGAACCTGTAAAAATTTGGAACCAGTAAAAAAAATCATCCAGTATGAATAAGGTAGTAAATATCTAGATTGTTTGTACGAAGTGATTAAATATGGTTAAATCTATTTTTAATACATATTCAGGGTTAAATAAAACAAGGAATTAGATGAAATGTATATGTATTTCATAGTATACATGTTATGATAACACTATACATCCGCTTGCTACCCGTCATGAATGGAAGCATGGTTTTATATCAGACATTCGCAGCAATAATAAAATTGTATAAAATATTAATTAAAATAAAACTCTTTTATTTCATAACCTATACTTTACACATACCTATATTTAACTAGATGTTTCTTCATTTGTATTGAAGACTAAAAGTAGACGTTGCTTTTATGAGAATGGCAGTAGAAATAGGCTAGTTTCCTAAAAAATTCTAATTAGTCCGTCAGTTAGATTATCGAAAAATAATGGACCCTTATTTTTTCTTTTGTCAATCAAACAAAAAATGACAAAGATAAAGCGCGTCAAAATTTGTGAGTGGGGGGTTGTGACGTCACGCCGTGCTAAAAAGTGTCGCACGGCGTGACGTCACGACCCCCCACTCCCAAATTTTGACGCGCTTTATCTTTGTCATTTTTTGTTTGATTGACAAAAGAAAAAATAAGGGTCCATTATTTTTCGATAATCTAACTGACGGACTAATTAGAATTATTATTTTTTTACCCAGGAAACTACCCTATTGCGGTGCTTCTATCGATATTTACATCTCACTCGCACGTACTTCAAGCAAGCGAAATGCAAATAGTGCGACAGCCGTTTCTCATCCCATTCTTACAAAAATGTTATACTTTCACATCAACTATTTATTATGTAAGTAACGGTTAGTTAGAACAACAGTAAAAAAAGTTAAATATTTATACTAACACATTGAATCATATTTATATTACAGGGGCCGGCAGAAAGCCAGAATAATAAAAAGTATAGATACATATTTGGTTTTACATACAGGAATCGTCATGCGACGACCAGTCTTAACATAATTAAAAAACAAAGTTAAATTAAGGAGAAAGCACCAGGGTAGCCCGCGAAATTATATTTTTTTTACGTTTTTTGTAATTTGCTGGTCAGTATTAAGTTGCAAGTTGATTAACCTTTCACACGGTTGCCCGCCTACCTGTCGAAACACCCCACGCGTCGGAGAGGTTGAATGGGCGCAGTAAAGTCATTGTTTTAACAATGACAATAGAAAAATGACACTGTTGTGTACACTTGGTGTACCGTTGACGTTTCGAGCACTTCCTCTTATGTACACTTGGTGTACACTTGATGGTTGAGGGGTTAAAATATGATTCGCGACCGTAACAAATATGTATTTACAGAATTATAATCATTAAAGTCATCAACACAACTCTCTAAGACCAAGTAATCCTACTGAATGACTATTTCATGAAACCTTGACATTTTAGGATTATACTAACTTAACAAGCTGTATTACTGATTCAAATGATTATAATTATGTAAATACATAATTGAGGAGCTGGGGAACAAAAGCGGACTTGTCCACTGTACTCGAATTTTTTATTTTTATTTTTTTGCACTCTTTAAGCTTATATCTATCGAACCCCGGAGTATTGTGTATCAAAAGCGGTCCGATCTTAGAGAAAAAAATTGTTAAAAATGATGATTTCGTTCAAAAGCGGACTTGTCCTGTTAGAAATTTATTAAAATTCTAAGGGATTTTTTCTCCAATCAAAACCGGACAAAAACGTAAGGAGAATTGCCGTTAGTACGAAAAATGTCAAACAAAACCGGACAAGTCTAAAAAAATCATTGTTTTTTTGTTATGATATCCCTAAATCAGTTGTGGCAACACTGCTAAATTAAAAAAAAAGATAATCAGCTGTGTGACGGTCATTGCTTTCGTAATTTTGAGAAGAATTTTCCTAGAAAACCGACAAAATTATGGACGGAATCGAAGAAATAGTGGCCAATATAAATGACGGCTCACGTAAACGAAAAAAAACAGGACGGCAAGCGCAAAACAACAGGGAATCGAAGTGAGTGTAAAATTATACCTACCGGTGCGTGTTTGTTATTATTCTAACCTATGATGAATTTAAAATTGCTATTATTTTGTTTTAGGTACGCAGATAAAGACCCCCTTGCTTTGAATTTCGTGTCTGCGTGTGAACATAACAAGGGAAAATTTAAGTGCCAGACTTTGACATTAAACGAAATTGTTTACAACCGCAAACTACTATATGAAAAAATTGGCAAAAAATTACAGGATATTTACTTGTCACGGCTCATATCACCATGCCCCATAGAAAGAGAAAGATCGAGAGAGGAATCTCGCAAACCGCAGAGGAATAAGTACTTTGTGACATACTTTCTCTTCCGTGATTCAAAAAGGTTAGTAAAAGTATGCAAATCTTTTTTTTTTGGCTGCTCTTGGGCTCAGTAAGCACAGGGTAAACTTAATTGCGAGCAAATTATATGAAGGCAAAACGCCACTTGACGGCAGAGGAGGAGACAGGAAAAGTTTCAAAAGTATTGATAAAAAGGAATCTGTAAGAAAATTTCTCGGTGGTTTGCCAGCAAAGGAGTCACATTACAATCGAAATAAATCAAAAAGAGTGTACCTGTCATACGAGCTAAACGTAAAAAAGTTGTGGGAGTTGTACAATAATTCAGCGACTGATGATTTGAAAGTCTCACAAACGATGTTCCGAAATGTTTTTGAGAACGATTTTAATATTGGGTTTGCGTCACCATCTTCCGACATATGTAGTACCTGCGAACTGCTGAAAAATAGGCAGAAGACTGAAAATAATCCTGAAGAACTTCAATCATTGAAACTTCAACTCCGAGTTCATAAAGCTAGAGCCAAAGCGTTATTTTCCCTTACCAAAGAAAAACCTGAAAATTCTATGACAATATGTTTTGATCTCCAACAAATTCAATCCCTTCCTAAAACGCCAATCCAGGAATGTTTTTATTTACGACAAGTTGGACTTTATTCTTTCTGCATTACTGATAAGGTACGATTCCACCAAAATAGTGTGCAGCACATTTGTTCACAAACATTTTGTGCAGAACTCCAACAGTGCTCGTACTGAGCTGCAGATCCGTTAGTCTCTGTTTCCACCGGCAAAGCTGTGCGTTATTTTTGTAAGCGCACAGTGTAGCACACTTGTGCACGAACATGTTCACTGAGCAGAGTGTTCACTGGGCATTCTGTAGCAAACTATTAGAAACTATCAAAAATAAATAATTGTACAATAAATAAAAATAATTTTGAACGGCGAGCGCATTCCAAATATTATTATAAATTTAAATTGTAGATTTAAATATAGAAACAATTCGCCGCAAAATTCAATTTATGACTATGGTCAAAGGTACTTAGTTATTGATTCAGTTTCAATATAAAGGCCAAGTAACGATTAAACGAATAAAGGTAAATTAATAAACTTGCGCGCTAAATATGAAAAATTTAATGGCGTTAACATATAAGTTTTTATCCATCTCTTTTAATTAACGCACATTCGTAAGATTTGATGGGTAGCATAATAAATATTTATACATAATTTTATCAATGTAGGGTGTCGTATGTCGTCATTCTTGGGTCCGATGGGACCCGGTACCGAGCCGGCGGAGGTTCGTGTGTTCGGGTCTAATCGGGGCAATGTGCGCGGACAAATAAATGTTTTCTCTCCGGTAGCGGAAGCAAGACTGAGTTCGCGAACAGCAAGTGTGTACGCGTCGACGCGAGTCCACTGCATGCATGTGTGCGCGCATAAAAGTATGCAGATGTGCGCGAACATTTCTACAATGTTCGCGCACAATTTGTTATTGTTTGCTTGAGTGAGTCGACCAGAATAAACATTTGTGTCGTACACTGTGCATTACAGTGCCGCACAGTTCAGCACGCTGGTGGAATCGTACCTTTATGCCTACAAAGGAGCCACATTTCTTCATATGGACAGAAAACCAAGCTAAAAAAGGCGCCACCGAAATTGCGTCTGCCCTTTTAACATACCTGATGTTTACTGATTTTTCTGAAGTGGAAGTTTTACGCCTTTTTTCGGACGGGTGTGGAGGTCAAAATAAAAATGCACATGTCGTCCACACTTTGATTTTCTGGTTGAAAAACTACGCCCCTCAAAATGTCGCCAAAATCGTACTAACCTTTCCTGTACGCGGTCACAGCTTCTTGCCGGCGGATCGAGTGTTCGGGAGGGTCGAAAAGGATTTGCGGAAGATGCCTTTCATTTTGGATCCAAAAAAATATCATGAGGTTTACGCAAAGCATGGCAAAGTTCATATTTTAGCTGAAAACTGGAACCTTTACAATGTCAAAAACCTTGAAGACTATTACAAGAAAGTGGAAAGTATTCGTGATGCAAAGAGAATAATAATAGAAAGAAAGTCAACCATCATCCAAACAGAAACTCCTAGTCAATCTCAACAATCAACACGAAGAAGTCAGGGCCGTAGTCGTGGCAGAGCACGTGGCCGAGGCACTGCAAACATACGAAGAGATCCTACTGCACGTTTAAATCACGTAAACTTTGGTGTGAAAGTCTTAAACACCTATTATGGAGATGTATCATCAGAAAATGCTGTATCATTATTAAAAATGACAAAAAACCATCCGAGTTTACTACAAAGATTTTCAATGGTTAATGAACTAAAACCAAACAAGAAAAAAGATGTTGAAACACTCTTAAAGAAACAATTCGGAGATAATTGGATGGATAATCAAGAGCTTGATTGGTTTAAAAACAATATATTCCATACCTCACCAGTGGCAATTGCTGAAACAAGTCAAATAAATGACGAAGACGACGACCACAGTGACGATTGTGACTGTTGCGAACCAGATGTGGGAGAGTTCATATAATTTTTAAATAAAAAAATACAATAATAGAATCTAGTTTTCTTTCATAACCGGACATGTCCATAACTCTTTCAATCATAACCGGAGTTGTCCACCTTTTGTAATCAAAACCGGACTTGTCCATTACAAAAAAAATAAAAAAAAATTGAAAACGCATAGTTTTATGACCAACAAGCAGGCTATTAGTTATGTTGTATTAAATACTAATTATACTGAAATGCACAAAATTACAGCCCATATGCATATACCTATTTCAGTTTTTTTTGCTCTAGTGTAAAATTTGATTAATTGGACAAGTCCGCTTTTGTTCCCCAGCTCCTCAATTATTTGTTACGGTCGCGAATTATATTTTGATCAACGTTCAACTTAATACTGACCAGCAAAATGCAAAAAACGTAAGAAAAATTGAATTTCGCGGGCTACCTTAGCGCTTCCTCCTTAAGTGATTCATTAATTACTAGAAACGTGTTACATGAGAAAAGCTTGTGACTTTTGTTAATTGATTTTCATATCACACAGGATAGAATAATAATTAGTCGAGTGAGGCAAAATGAATAATTTTTTTAAAGATAGAATACCCGATATTTGTTCAAAAGAACTTGAGTGAAAGATTGATGTTTATAATATTGGGGTTAAGACCTATTTTAATTCATATTCATGAAAAAGTGAGCATTGACCAATCTTTACATAAGCCAGCCACATACTTGCCGTTTTTTTTACTATATTGTCTCACATGTAACCCATCCCTTACAATCCAATCCAATTCTAATAAGGCATAGACTTAAGGCTTCCTAGCACTATCAAACAGAACCGTCATCTAGATCAATATGATCAGATCTATACTCGACCTAATCCCGCGCATATGCGACTAGCAACCAAGTTCTCTTTCTTACTTTTTTTTCTTCAATTCTTCAAACCGACGGTTCAGGTCATCAAAGTCGATTTCATCAGGAGCGTTGGGCGCGTTCGGCTGGTTGTTTGTGTTCGAGTCGTTGCTATGCGGCACTGAAGGCAGGATCAGGTCTGATGGTACCGATGGCAGCTCGGGTAACTCCGGGAAGATGTTCGGGGGAACTCGGGATCGCGGCTGTGGTGTTGGTACGTGGGGCGGCATCGGTGTTGGAACGTGCGGAGGCTGAAATTTTAAGAATATTATGATTATTTTGGTGATGTTTGATTATGATGTGAATAGGCTAGTTTCCTAAAAAATTCTAATTAGTCCGTCAGTTAGATTATCGAAAAATAATGGACCCGTATTTTTTCTTTTGTCAATCAAACAAAAAATGACAAAGATAAAGCACGTCAAAATTCGTCGTGACGTCACGCCGTGCGACACTTTTTAGCACGGCGTGACGTCACGACCCCTCACTCCCAAATTTTGACGTGCTTTATCTTTGTCATTTTTTGTTTGATTGACAAAAGAAAAAATACGGGTCCATTATTTTTCGATAATCTAACTGACGGACTAATTAGAATTATTATTTTTTTACCCAGGACACTACCCTATTAGAGTGGTGCTAAAGAACTTATTCAGTGACATGAGAAAATAAGCCGTGTGATGCTTCGTTTGTTTGTGGCCGTCGTATTGCAATGTGCGAGGTATTAAATTAAGGCTTATAAACGAAAACTCAAAAGACAATAGATACATTTAAAATTGTCCTTTAACTAGGTGTCTAAAGAACATTCATGGGGGTAATTTTGGGTATGAATGAAATTCTTGCAGTGATGATGGTAACAAAAGCCAAAAAAATAATAAAAAATAAAATAAGTACCAAATCGTGGTGGATGCTGTCATAAGCAGGTGGCAGATTGCTCATTTCATCCTGAAAAAGGAATAAGTAGGTTCAAGCATAAAACACTCAGGCATGCAGTTCATTAGTGTACTCTTAGTCAAAATTAGAAGAAATATAAAAATGATTTAGTAAATAAATTACAATAAAGAGTGAGATGAAAAGCAACTAACAACATTTATAATTAATAGACCAATATATAATTAATAGTTAATCAATAGACCTCAACAAAAATTCAAGTTTAAAATATATCCAAAAATATCTTTCAAACCATGAACTACAATGTGTTTTTTTTAGGACTCCTATCAAACAATTTGCCTAATATTTTCTCACGTTGGGGTCGGCTTCCAGTCTAATCAGATGCAGGTCTACATGGAGCGACTGCCTATCTGACCTCCACAAAACGCAGTTACTGGTCAACCCAACCCCCCTTGGTAAAACTGGTTGTCAGACTTAGCTAGGCCTCTTGTCGGTGAAATTTCAAACCTTATATTGCGTACATTGTCGATATTTTCTTACCTGCAGGAAACTATTGCTCAAGGACTTAGAATCAACTCCGGGAGGCAGGTGGTACCCCATAGGCGGCTGGCTGGGTCCGCCGTACGATGCCGGCGGCGGCGGCGTGGCGATAAACCCACCAGCTTTACCGCCAGAGGGTTGCTAGGTGTAAATTAGTCACAAATTAGTACGGAAAGGTTTAGAGCTATTAAAGCAAGTTATAGAACTAACTTCTCGAACGAAGTTTATTGCAAAATGAATGCGACAAATTCTGCTGTCATTGGTTGAATGATTTATCAACAGCCAATCGCAGGAATTAACGCGCACTTGAAATTTTGTCACATTATTTTTGCGGTAATTTTCATTCCAGAAACTGGCCCTTAGAACGATTAAAAGTTAAAATGTGTGAAAAACAGAAGAATGGGTTGTAAATAGTGGAACCAAAAAAGCTCTATTAGCATATTATTGCATAAGTGCTGGTTATTTTTTAAACTGCACAGATTTTGTTGTGTGTCTTGAACAATGACAATTTAAAAGTGCACTTTACACAAAAATAGCCTTTATTTCAATTTGGAATTCACTTTTAATCTAAATATTTAACTCTTTACAATAGATCATGATGAGTGTTTATTAAATAATGCTTACTTTTACATACCAAGCCACTTGCAGCTAGGAAAGTGCTAGTTATTTGGCTTTTGAAAACAACAACTAAGAATAGGTAGGACTTGCGAAAAAATGTCATACTTAACTGTTATCAAAATAGCTAAGACCAAGAAGTCATTTTAAATATTAGACGAAAATGTTGGTCCGCTGTACAAACGAATTTAGTTAATTTGTGAGCAAGACGTGCCTTTATACTTACAGAAGGGTATGAGAACGGCTGCACATTAGGAGGAGGTGGAGGCCCTCCGCCCGGCGGCAGGTTCGGCATGTTCATGTTGGTCACGGGCGGCTGCTGCGGGTAGCCAATGAAGCCGGGGGGCATGGGTGGGCCGTTGATGTCTATGAGCATGGCGTCGCGACCTGCGAGTCATAAATACAATATTTGTTAGGGAAATATTTAATTGATCCTCTAAAAAAATTATTGACCGTATGGTGTACGCTCTCTTAACACTTAACGCCCCTTGACGTAATAACAATAAAACTTCTATTGTGTCTCGTTCAGTGTCCTTCAATGTGTTAACCCTTTTACCGATGACGGCAATATACGTGCCACCATCTAATAGGCATATTAATTAAAGCTTAATTTTGGTAAACCATAACCCAAATTTTATTTTGCTGCTACACTTGGATCCTTCTGCTGGTAAAAGGGCTAATGAAGGTTGACTGGTAGAAGATGCCTATGGCATTAAGTCCGCCTCTGTACATTTATGTGCTTGAAGTATTAAATAAATAAACCTCTAAAAACCTTTTGGGCTTCTAATAACATAAGTAGGTAAATGAGCATCTTTTTAAATGCCCACAGTAGGTCGCAGTAACTATTCTAGGGTACCCTGTACCCAACCAAACGGATTAGGTAAGGTAAATACTTTGACGAACCACGCGCAAGTCAAGTTAGTCGCAGTAACTAAGCTAGGGCACCCTCAATGGATTAGGTTAGGTTATGTTAGAACTTTGACTAGCTAGTTGGTCTCAGGTAGGTAGGTGGCTATTTAATATTTTTAGAAAATCAAAATGGGAATTATTTGAAGTTCAATTAAATACATGTCATATTTGTTTAATTATGGTGATCCTTTGGCTTGCAACCTTAATCCAAGAATAGATGTCTTTTAGCTAATAACAATGATGAATCATCATATCAGAAACCAGGCGTTAATAAGGATAAATACATTTGTAATAAATACCTTCTTCTTCTCTCATAACCTGCTCATCGGGCGTATACTCCACATTATAATTCTTGGCTATCTCTATCAGGTACCTCTCAATGAGGATCTTAGGAGGACTGTGTACAGACATCTTGTGTTTGAGTTTGTCACTAAGCGTGTTTACATTCTCATTCCTGCAGGCATCAGCATATATCTTGCCATACTTTGCTGTCAGCAAGTCTGATATTATTTTCAGTTCCTGTAAAAGATAGGATAATGTGTAAAATTAGTCTATTGACAAATTGCTGCTGAAGATCAATACAATGTACCTAAGTACAATGTTGGAAAATAGTAATTGTTTTTTTTTTCATGGTACTTATTCTCAATATTTTGTACAAAGAGCTGAGTGATAGGAATTTCAAGAACTGCCTAATTGTATTTGTTATAATTATTATACTAGCTTTTGCCTGCGCCTTTGCGAGTATGGAGGTCGAAAATTATTGTACAAGATAAAAATCATCCTGTGTCCTAACCCTGGTTATAGTTTATCTGTGTGCCGAATTTCATCCAAATCCATTCAGCCGTTAAAGTGTGAAAAGGTAACAGACAGACAGGCAGTTTTTATCGCATTTGTAATGTCAGTATGGATTTATTTAACAGAAGTGTTAAAAAATCATACTGACAAACTTTACGAGGTGCTTTAGACCACCGAACTGAACAACTTTCACTATGGGACCAACTCTGAAATCACGAAAAAAAATCAGCTGTTTCATACATTTTGGTCAAGTAGGTATGGAACTTTTGTATTAAACAGCTGATTTTTTTTTGTGATTTCATAGTTGGTCCTATAGTGAAAGGTGTTCAGTTCAATGGTCTAAAGCACCACTTAGTTTGTGGGGTTAATTTTTTAACACTTTATATAAACAGCCAAGAAGAAAGTGATAGAAAAATACAAATTAGTAATTTATTTTATCAAAAGATAAAAGTGATTAAAGTAATAATATAATAATATGTACTTCCTGTTTAATGAGGATTCCCTAATGGCACAAAAAGGCCAGTTCGGAAGGATAACTAAAGATGGCTCCACTGTACTTCCTCACCCGTTTATTTGAAGCAGTTATAACTTGTCGTATGTACCCACAGTCGTTTTCCGATTACACTACACACTAAACCAACATAATATACAAAAATAACACATTTGTAATGAAAACTTAGGATGCAAGAGCGAGCGAAGCGAGCTCGGGACTTGGGGCACCCCGACTCGGACAGGTTAGGTTAGAAGGTGATGGCGGGGTCTAGTGAGCGAGCGCAGCGAGCGAACAGACCCCGCCATCCCCTTCGTGGTTATTTTTTTTTAGACCATAGAGCCCCGCGAAGCGGGGCTCCTACTACGCCTTTTAAGTGTTTTGAGGTTAGGTTACAAAAAACATTGGGAATTGTTTTCTCGGCCACTATGGTTTTGCGAACTTTTCGGTTTTCAAGTTTGCACTAGAGAGGGTCTATTCTGTCTAAAAAAAATAGCTACGATAAAAATCGCAGGTTTTCAGAAAAAAAAAAAAACTTCGGGAATTTTTTTCTCGGCCCCTGTGGTTTTTCACAATTTGCGGTTTTCAAATTACACTAAAAAGGGTCTATTCTATCTAAAAAAAAATACCTACTATCAAAATGCGCCGGGTGAGGAAGTACAGTGGTTCCCTAAAGATCCCAATTTAGAGCAGGCTAAAATGAGCGATCTCTACCTATGCAAGACATTTGTCATCCACTCAGAGTACATTTCTACTATTCTTAGTAACCAATCATTGCTATCAAATTGCTCATCATAATGAGCTGTGATGCACCGATAAAATGACAAAATTATCATTATCATAAACAATAAAATACCTATTATTTTTCTACCAGGAATTAATCAATTATCTAATATGCAAAAAAAACAAATTGTGTACTCTGTCGAGACATACTAACTACTTCTTGCTACTTTGTTGATTATGGCAATTTTGTACACAAACGGCTGTTATCAAAAATATCTTTGTGTCCTTTGTTTCTGTTTTTTTTTTTTCTGAAATGGGCTTACTCCTGACCTCGATCTCGCCTGAAGAAAAGCAATGGATGAGGTCTACAATGGAATGAGCGTGCCCAGAAGATGCCTATTCACTTTTGCTTGTTTACTAAGTATTTTATTTATATAATATACTTTGTTGTACACTGGAAAATACACTTAACACTACAAAACATACAATGCTTTTTATGCATTATTGCTTTCTGCAATCTCTTCCAGGCAGTTCAGACAGTTTTCATTAACTGCTTACCTGTACATCAGTATGCATCCTCGGTGCAACCCAAATAAGTGTGGATATGGCCTCCGCAAGCCCTTCGTCAAGCTCCTTCATCTGCGTCACAAGTCCAAACCTCGCCAAGATAAGGTCACAGTACATTTCCACTATTTCCATAGCTTCCACCATGTAGTCCTCCCTGAAATACGATTATTATAAGTCTACCTTATTATATGTTTTATTCTTGCTGGATGGATGGAAAGGTTTACTATGTAGTGTTGTACATAGGAAGGATGGTCATAGAAATAGTCCAAAGTTAACCTTTTCACCGCCACGCCATATCGGTATTCCTATGCCCTGTACGCCAAGCCCGAAAATCTTAATTAAAGGGTGTATCAATAAAATACATAAAAGTAATGATTTAATAGGTTTATTTTGTATTTTTCTGCGACCTGTTTTTTGTCGAGTATAGCCGTCGTTGGCGCACAGGGCACGCTTGCTCATGTCGGCTATAGCCGACATTGGCGTTCAAAAGGTTAAAGGTATAACAAAACCTTTTTCAGAAAGTTAGTTAGAATGAAAATACAATGAGACAATCATTATATCGACTGAGAAGTGTCAATATCTAATAACTAACATTTTAGCGATTTTCACTTTATTGCATATTCGTAGGTAAAATATGAAATAGCTCATAATTGCAAAGACATAAGGTCTTGAATAGACGACGACATTTCCTACTATTTGTTTAATATAAGTAACTTTTTTATTAAAATATTAAAAACTAAAGAAATGAAACGTTTTCTTCGCCTCCTGTAAAATCATGATTTTGTAGTTATTAGATATTGATACTACACCGCCGATATTAGTTGCCTCATATTATTTGCCTATTTGGGTAATTCATCATGATGCTTTGATGATTCAATTAAATTAAACACAGCCTCTCTTCTAGTGAATGCCCAGCCTATTACATGACGCAATGCTTTATATTAAAGTAATCAAATTCTTTCAAGGTCGGGTTTGTTTGCAAGTATTTCTTTGTTTTACTACATAAATGCATGTTCTTACCTGATGATATGTTCCACTCGTATTTTAGCTCTTTCACTTTTACCAGCGGCAATGTATTCTGCTATTTCCTTCCTCGCTTTCTGCGCTAACTCTGTTTTCTTCTTTTCTAACAACTTAAGCCTATTTATAGCAAGTCGCAAGTGAGTTTTGAGTTTAGTATAGTTGGGATTTGTGGAAAACATGTTGGAAATTGATATTTAACAATAATTTAAAACACGGACGTGATTGCGAATGACTAACGCGAGATTTTACTATTTATTATTTGCATGAATCACCGCTACACTAAATAATCGGTCAGATAGAAATCTCCACTACGTCTACTGACAAGTGACAACTGTCATTTGTTTGACAGCAGGATTTTTTTTTTTTTTTTAATTTATTCATGACCATGGATACATGTCCTTCAGTCGTAGTCACTAAACATTTTTGTTTTCTTACGTAATTGTCATTAGAATGCGGGTGCAACCCATTCTAACGGCTTTGAAGTATTTGGCAGCAAATGAATCGAGTCAGCCTTCTCAGTAAACTTCGCTGAGGCAGCCAAAACCACAATAAAATTCTCAGCTCCGTTTTACCGAGATTGCGCCTGTTTCAACGATTCCACATATTGTCCAGTTGCGCAGACACTTGAGATACAAAACTACACCAATTTTACATCACAATATCCACTAGGAATCAATTTGCGAATAATTAAAACAGCCACTGAACTTCACTCGAAGGAATCCCGCCAAAAACCCACTGACAGCAGGATAGCGTAATTAGCGTACATTGATTACCTCATAAATGACAAGGACAGCGTTTAATTCATGCTAAACAAACAAGACTTTCAAGATTTAAGTATCCAATTATTATTGTTTCTTTTTATATTCGATTGTCAAACTGATGTTACGTTCTGTTTATTTTATTGCTATCAAAAATACACATCACTTTCATAATTTGTGATACGGTCTGTCATTTTTATCACGCTTTTAATAGCTTCACTTGTAACTATTTGTCCACAACATTCCGTAAAAATATGCACAACTGTAATACACTTTGTATTTTCAAAACATGTAAATAACTAAACGAAACTCCGCAGCTATTGCCGTGCCCTAGCCGGGTTTCATGTTGGAACTTATTTATAGAATAGAATACTCTCTATTATGTATGTACACCATATACAACAACTGTACAGGTACACATGAATGCAATAAAGAATTTGAATTTATTCGCAACCGTTCGATACGCTATCGAATTCGATTGTTATGGACTATGGTTCGTTTAGGAAGAACGCTACAACACGTCTACTGACAACTTGACAAGTGACAACTGTCATTTGACAGCAGGGTAGCGTATATTGATTACCTCATAGATGACAAGGACAGTTTAATTCATGCTAAACAAACAAGATTTTCAAGATTTAAGTATCCAATTATTAATGTTTCTTTTTCTATTCGATTGTCAAACTGATGTTACGTTCCCTTTATTTTATTGCTATCAAAAATACACATCACTTTTATAATTTGTGATACGGTCTGTCATTTTTATCACGCTTTTAATAGCTTCACTTGTAACTATTTTTCCACAACATTCCATAAAAATATTCACAACTGTAATACACATTGTATTTTCAAAACATGTAAATAACTAAACGAAACTCCGCAGCTATTGCCGTGCCCTAGCCGGGTTTCATGTTGGAACTTATTTATAGAATAGTATACTCTTTATTATGTATGTAACTACACCATATACAACAACTGTACAGGTACACATTAATGCAATAAAGAATTTGAATTTATTCGCAACTGTTCAATACGCTATCGAATTCAATTGTTATGGTTCGTTTAGGGAGAACGCTACAAAATGGTAACATAAGGTAGAAAATGTAAATAAATAATAATTATTTTTAATTATTTCCGAGTACTTATTTCGTACCTAACATAACACACACTTCTAAGAAATGGTATGATTTTAAAACTTGTATTAAAAAAAACCGAAAGATTTGTGAATTGTTAATTATTGTAACTCTTCCAAATTTTTCTAGTAGGTACGTTATTTTTTCTACAATTTCAATATTAGTAGATTTGTACACTTGATAAAGTTTTGTGGTATAGGGCCCCGAGTTTGGATTTGTGTCCGGTGGCTCGACCGACTGTTGAAATGCGAGTGTACTGCAGCGGCAGCCACACCGTCAACCCTTTGGGGATACAGACGTGAAGTTGTGGTAGGTATGTCACGTCACGTAATAAATATTAGGTCCGAGCGCGATTGCCGAATATGACTCGATTCCCAAGTTGGGCAATGTGATTGGATTTTTCCAATAACAGTTTCTCAATAGCAGCTCGGCACCTGGATTTGTGCGATTTAGTTGTGCCTAGTTTATGGTAATAGATTTGCCTCACAGGTCTCAAATATAGTGTAATTGGCGGAGTGCATACGTGAGTAGCGGATTTACCAATAGGCTGAGTAGGCTGGAGCCTAAAATTTTTTTTTTAAATATCTAATTGAAATTAAAAAGATTAATATTTATATACCTACCATGTTTTTTTGGAAAGAATAAACAAAGTGAATGCTCAAATTCAGGCTTCTACCGTAGAATTTATCACAGTTGCCGATCTTTACAAATCTCTTTGCAAGTTTTTCGTTGCTGATGAACGAGAACATTTTAAGTATTTTGAAGAAAAGGCGAAGCAGTATACAAAAGATATGGGACATTAGGTATTGTAGAGGTCGGTATTGGCGGCAAATGTGTAAATCCGCCGCTGCATAAGTCACTGCCTAAGCGCTTAACCCTTCGGGGAATACAGGTGGTTATCTTATCGAAATCGATTGCGGTTATGTTGCGTAATTATGTACCTACTGCTTAGCTATTCACAAACACTCGATACGCTTCCGTATCGTATCGAACATTAATCATTGTTATCGTAGGAGTCTTCTAAACGCTGTTCACAAGTCCAAAACCCGAAAATTTTGTCAGTTTAAATCAAATAGACGCCCGCTATTCTAACAGCTATTTGCTGTTGAGAGCAAGTCAAATCAGGTTATCGAAATGTCAGGTTTTCGATACGATAGCCTGTCGTATGGTTGTGAATCAGGGCTCAGGTTTCATAAATCTTTCAATCTTACTTTTCTTTCGTAGGAATTGGTAGCTTCAGCGCGAGAGATATTATAGTGCACAAGTGTGTGCGCAGACAGAGGCACGGGAGTATCACCTCCGGGCTGTTACTAAGAAATTCCTAATGGAAAAACTAAATAACACTGCCTGACCCGGGAATCGAACCCAGGACCCCCACGCTCAGCACTCGCACTTGCACTTGCGACCACGAGACTAACGGGCCAGTCAGATTTTTATACAACTTGTGTCCAGCCAGTATAGGTGACCAAGTAATTGGACTTTCAGTGGCAATCTTTATTCCGAAGTTCCGACACTCAAGACTCAAGCAGTGGCACAGAATACTTAAAGTACTGCGGCAGTGGCATGTCTGGGTCAGGCAGGAGCACCCATCTAGCACTAGAGTACTGGAGCTAGAACGATCTATAATCCTCCATTTTGGGAAGTTGTATTTTTTTCATCGGCCTTCTTGGGTGAGCAGAAGTGCTTTCCATACGACATCTCAACAAAAAATAAAACAATTTCTTTTTACAAAAATTAACATTTTATTTTGTTTCTTATGCAATCATTATGTTCCTATTAAGTTTGTCGCTACCGTGGGCAGCTACCCAATTATCTATACTACATTACGAATAATACAGTAAGTCAACATTCGATACATCTGATTAGTAAAAAATCTTATTTCGTAGATTTTATACATCCAAATCAATAAATAGTTCATGTGTTATGAACTTAAGAAACAGTCTAACTTATTTTTTTTTTAGTTACTATATATTTGATATACTTAACACGCATCATATTATTATTTTCTATGATCATCAAATGGTAACAATTTCGTAACAAAAATATTTCAATATTTTGTTATCCAAGCTTTGTGCAATTTTTTAGGCGTTATCCTAGTTTAGTCTAGTTATATAAATTAATTAAGTTGACTTAACAAATTATCGTCTTCTGCGTTGTATAAAATAAATGCATGACGAATCAAGTTTTCACACTTGCGACAATTAAGTATACATGGAGGGAGGTGAGAATTATTGAGGATACCGTCAGTCCGTCACACATCGAATTGGATCGAGAATCGCTATCGATAATAGCTTTACTTAGGCCGTTTGTAGATACCACAAATCACTAAATACATTTAGCGCTATACATGTTTAAAAAAAACATCGTTTTCTCCCTACCAACTTCAAACAATTGAAATGAAGTCGGTTAAAAAATAGAACAATGTTTTAAATTCGTTTAGCGTTAAACATATTATTTTAGTAATTTGTGGTGCAAGAGGGCCTTAATATTGAACTCTTTTTTAAATTACTACTTGACATGAATGAGTACCGCGTTTTTGCGACAGCAAGAATGTCATTTAGTATACGCACGGAATAAGGATAGAATAAAATGTTTGTTTGTTCTGGACATTGGAAGAATGACGCCACGACGGTATCCTTGCCTCTGATTGTATTCACACGGCGCGAAATCACGCGGCAGGTAATTCAAACATACGACTAAGTGCCCATGCATTGAAAAAGTATGTAATATGTGTGTGCGTGGGAAATTTGCCGAATCCCGCTCAGAGATGTGTTGTATTCGGATGGCAAAATTGTTTAAATACCCAAAAAAATTGTGGCATTATAAGTACGTGTCTGGACAAGTGGTCATATCATTACATTTAGTCAAATACGTAGACGATAAAATACATATATTTTAAGTAATATGCATTAACAATTTCATCGAGGATGTGAATTGACATTAATACTTATATGCTTATAACAAGAATACATCAATAAAACAACAGTGCAAAGTAACATCAAAATACTTAAACAGGTATAGAATTGTAAATTCTAACATTAAGTACGGTACGGTACATTATATCAGATCATGATAATATTATAATGTATAGCTATAAGTACATATTAGTAGTAAGTAAATACTTATTCACGTCTGAATGGGAAAACAATGTTTGTTTTATGTACGTTATGTAACTCAACATGCAAGCTAAGCTCGTTAAGATCTTATATAGTCCCATGTGGATATTTATGTGATAATTATTGTCACATCGATCATTCCTATAAATTGATATTTAAACTATAAGTTACGAGTATTTACAAAGTCAAAACTACAATAGTAAATGAGTAAAAACAGCATTTAACATATTATGAAAAAATTAAAAATAATACTGGTTCATCGTAAAAAAAATACTTCAAAATATGCCTTATAAGTAGGTACTTAAATAACTAGTTCTAACATTCAGTCATTTTCGGAAAATTTATTATTACTCGTATCACTAGACTTCTTGACAATTTTATTGTGAGAATTTTCGTAATCGTCATGCAAAACAACGGTAGTGGCGCTAGCATTCGAGGGACTGCGAGAGTGTGTGAGATTCGTTCGGTTGCTGTCAGCTAGATGTTCTAGTTCGTGGCTCTCTAAATTGGGTACCCCTGAACACACAGAGCTTACTCGCGATACTGATTTTCGTTCCTCAGTGGGAGACTCTTTTATTGAATTACGTCCAACTAAGTGTAATAAAGAACACAAGAAAAATGTTGCATAGGTCCAGCTGACTACCATTATCAGAGCCAAAAACGAACCTATTTGAGAATAAGGCAAGAGATTCGAACGCAATAAAAATATACCAGCAAAGCCAGTAGTCAGCGCGGCTGCAGCAGTTGGACCAGCCGATGACGACAATGCACATTTGACTCTCGCGGACTTTAAACCATTAGCATTTGCATAACTAAGCGCATAATGAAGATTAAAATCCACAGCTAACCCTGCCGAAGTTGATATTGCTACACTTTCTAAAATATTGAGCTTCCAACCATTTATTACTAGAATAGCTATAGTTACAGTTGCGGAAAATATCATGGCTGCTAAAGCGCAGGTGCTAATCACGAGGCTTAATGTTGCCGGTACAAGTACTATAAAACCTAATGTAGCCGATAGGATTAGGGCAATCACAGTTCCGCTAGCTAATGTTTTTTGTAGGTCGTAAAATTGTAAGTCTGACAAAAACCAACCGCATTGCATTCCTGGTGGCGCAGATTTCAACTCTAGCTGTGTCCAATTTTCTACCTGATTGTAAAAATAATCCATTTCCTTGTACGACATAGAGTAGGGTACGACACTTTCAAATTCTACTACCATAGCTGAGACTGTTGGGGGAGTGGCACTTCTAAGAAATTTAGGTCCAGCCACGCCCGGCATAAACAGCTCGCGGGGAGTTTGATACAAGGACTCCATAGCTTTTATGATACAGAAATCAAATACCTCTTTTTTATAGGGAAAAATTGAACTTTCACAGCATGGTGTCCTATTTATTTTGTCAATATGGTCAATACATCGTCTACTCATGTACATTTTAAAACTTTCAATAAAACAATTGGGAAGTAAAGGACCCAAGGTTTGCTGGAAAAATGGTTGTGCTTTAATTCTAGTACAAAATCCAGCCAACCACTTTTGAGAATCAGGATCCGATATTGAAAAGTTTTCATCAAACTCTAAATGGCCCTTTGAAGCAGGATTCATATGATTTCCATTATCTATAGCTTTTACCCCCCACACCCATCTAAGAGGCATCTTACTGCCTGTGCCAATATCTTTTCCGAATCTTTCGAATAGGAACCTACTACTGTAGAGCATGTCATATTGCTCAAAAGGATGGGAGGTTTGAAAAAGTTGAAACTGTTTTGAATCTGGCAATTGAAGGCCAGGGGAGTAGAAAACTATGACAACACTGCCAATTCCAATAGCACCCAATACTATAACAAACACTATGTACAATCTTGTGACACATGTTATAATAAAAATATTCAGTACCACCCTAATATTTTCACAAAATACAGTAATACTTTTATGAATTACATCTAAAAACTGTCTTCGCTTTGTACACAGTTTAACATCTATTATAAATACTGATGCAGGCAACAAACTTATCATTAAAAAGAAGTTGACTAGAACAGCTGTACCAGCAAAGACGCTGAAGCAGTTGATGGCTGGAATGTAGCTTACACAGGAGGCAAGAAAAGCTACTGCAGTAGTCAAAGTGGTGATGCTCATAGTTGTTATAGAGTGCCTCATGGTCTCCACGAGTATTTGTGTGAGTATAGTCTCACCCGCACTGGATACATTCTTTATGTCACTTAGACCATTATTCTGACAAACGATATTGTCTCGAATGAGCTGCTTGCTAACCATTTTCCACACTTTGACATAAAGAAATGCATCATCTGCCCCAATACCTATCACAACAACTATTACTAATAAATTCATAAAGGGAAAAAATTCCAAATTGAACACATAGATATACAAGAAGTATGCTATACCAATTGAATATGTAATAGCTATAAATAACAGCAGAGTGAGAATAACAGATTTTGTATAGAGCCACACACATACAAATACAAACACACCACCTAAACCTATCAACCAGGTATCTTGTATTACCCATAAGTCAAAAAGTGCATTTTTCAGTCCAAAGTCCATGGCAGGTATAACAAGTGTTTCATAAGATAAATTTGAACGTTGTAATAGTTCGTAATAAGGTAACACGGTGCTACTGCTTGGTAATGGGAGGAAGAGCATGACATTTTGTACAAAAGTCTGCGAGAGATCTGAGGGTGTGAATGCTTGTGAATCTATTAAATAAAATAATAAATTATATATTGCATCATACTGCGAACAATACTTAGGTACTTTACACCTATCTAAATCACAGGAGGCCATTAGTGAGAAATTGTGAAAGTAACCTGCACATTTCTTTAGAATTGTAACTACACTACTCACATCTTCTCTGCTTAAATTCTCACAGGAAGTCTTGCCAGATATTAAAGCTATGTAGTTTGGCACACTCCACACTGGACAGCAGAGTTCTTCGGAATGTAGATCCCTTTGGCACATTTTATAGTATTCCGCTCCTCCAAATTCTACAAGCATTGATTGTAATCTACACATTCTTAGTACATTTTCAAATGTTAATAAAGATGTGTTGTCAGTATTTGTTATAACTAAATGAGCATAATCTGATATGGGTGGTCCACAGGTCCCCGATGCATAGTTGTGATTTATGGGTTGGTCAGGCTTACGTTGCATTTCTTTTATTGATACCCATTGTTTTCTTGTGTGGTCTTTAAGGAAAACTGCATTCTCATCTTCAAATGTCTTATTTTTTCCAAAACCCCAATGTACATGGGTATTAGATATGTTAGGTTCTGTTGGTGGCCAGCTCTTTTCAAAATTAGTGTCATTGTTGTGGTCAACTTTTTTCTTTTTATTACGTCCTTTGTTTTTCGAGCGCCCACGACCCGATCTTGGTTTGTCCTGGCGCGTTCTATTGTAATATGTTTGGTTCATGCGTCTCTGATCTTCAATTTCCTTTGGATTTACTGCAAGCCTTTTAGAAGGTCTCGTTTCATCAATAAGATTTTCCCATGCAATGAACCGATGGGCTAGGGTCGTCCCTCGCGTTTCAAAGCCTACTATAGGATCAGAAAATGATGGTAAATCATGGCATACTAGCGGGATCACAGTAAGGATGGTTGAGATCCCAGTTATAGTGAAAAGAGCAAGGTAGGAGTGGCGGACGATAAACCTGGCGTAAGCTGACAACATCTTTATGTAATGACTTCACGGGCCTCATAGTTATTTCACTGCACCATCTTCTCATATCACCGTAACACATACCCAACTTAGTTATGCTAACGTAAATAAACGTAAAAGGGATCACATTTTGCAAAACAAAATACACAACACATTAGTAGAAAAATGGAAGGAATAAAAGTTTCCCCTACACAAAATACACAACTCTAAAGTGCCACAGAATATAAACAATCACAGAGTAGTTTTTGATCAATGTCTGAAAGTTCCGAAACAGAATGTCAAACAAAATTATTACAACCAAAAAATTATTATGACAGATAGTGTCTGTGTCAATCTGATGAACATGGTCCTCGGATCCATGGTATAATAATATAATATAATTGTACCATGCTCGGATCTATGCACAGTTCCATGTCGGGCACTATGTCGGGTCAGAAAGAAAAAAAAAGTTTAAAAACTAAAACCCGGCTACTGAAAACACTGAAAAGGATGAAACAAGCGTGGTCGCATGCTAATTGCTACCATAGCTTATTTATGTTAGTACAGCGGCATGCGACCACAGGAAGGTACAGACGCCAGCACATCAACCTACACCTAACTGTCACATTTTCCCAATCAACTTTGAACCTTATCTTTTAGTGATAAAGTTGAAAATCTATTAAAGAAATTTGACGGATTGTAGTAGGTATGTGCTGGCGTCTGTACTTTCTTGTTTCATCCTTTTGAGAATTCGGGTTTTAGTTTTAAAAGTTTTTCCTTACTTTTTAACTTAGAGTCGAGCGTGATTTTTCAGTAGTCGAGTTTTAGTTTTTGAACTTATTTTTTATTTAAATTTTTTTGGGGTTATCATTTCGTGATAAAGACGTATAAATGCAGAGCCGATTTAATTTTTTATTTAGGTTTTATTGTTTTATATGTATGGTAATATACCAAACTTATACATAAATATGTTAGGCTCAAATCTGAGGCGTGATTTTATAGATATTATTCCTAATTATTATTGTCGGGTGCATGCAAGCAAAGCCGTGAGCAACAGCTGACAGTATAAATATATTTTCGAAATAAAATGCTATTTATGCTAATTAAGCCCTTTCATTTGATATCTAACACGGCATGATTAAATAGTAAATTGTACAACTAAGGCATAAAAGAAGCTATTTTACCCCGAGACGTTTATATCCTTCCGAGCCGCAGGCGAGGGTGGATAGTTAAGTCGAGGGGTAAAATGGCTCGTTTATGCCTGAGTTATACACTCTGCTTTTCACTTCGATTGCGAGAAAATGAAACAGGCATATAGTATACAGTACATAACAGTACATTTTTTTATTTTCAACATTTGTCATTCGACTTGGGTACTTCATACTGCCAAAAAATGAAAACGTTTCTTTGCCTTTTTAAATAATAAATGACAACTATTTTACCCGATTTTATTAAACTAACGATAGAAAACACGGAAGTGGTATAAATTAAAGAAAATGAAATAAATCACGACTTTAATCTGCGAAGTTTTATTGTGCGTGTGGCTGTTGGGCCTGATTACTTTAGTCTTAGAAAAAAATTTTACTTTATGCACTAGAACATAAAAAGCGATTTTATGTCGGCTAAGCACAACATAAAGACGGACTTTTAGAGCATGAGAAGTGAAAAAAACTTTTTTTTAAGGTCTTGGCTTTACGTGAGGGCGCAATATTCAATTTAATGTGACGTCACATAGCTTATAACCAGCGGACGATCAAGACGCTTCCAACGCTACCTCATTTGTCAAATTATGACGAGGAGTTTGGAAGTTATGAAGGAACAGATGAACATACATAACATACATATAGTTCGCGTCAAATAATTTTGCCGCTCTGAAGTTAGGCTTTTTCGCTAGCCGTGCATGCGCGCTGCTGTTTCATTCCTTTTTTTTATGGATGGGAAGTCATCAAGTGACCCCTCCCGCTCTAGGTGGAGCCGTACTTAGCCGTTTGTTAACTTTATGTAAGTAAAATAAATAAATATTTTTTATTTTTGTTATCACTTAACACGCATTTTTTATTCTAAACCCTTTATTGCAATAACAACATTAATAAAAAAAGGCAGCAATTTTGTGAATATTATTATTATTGCAAACAAAAATAAATATTGCCAAAAAACCGCACTGCGCTTCGTAAGGTTCGAAACTAAGCCAGTTGCATTACAGTCCAACGTTTGACGATTACTTCTATCTATGAGCACATACTAACATAATTTGAATTTTATCAACGCTATCCGTGCAGTGGCCGGTGGTTCTGCAGCAGGAAAACGGTATTCACCGTTAAATTCAATTCAGTTTTTTAATTCAATTCAGTGCGCTCTATACAGGCATAAATTGAATTTATTACACGTTAGAAAATGTGTGGTGTTTGACCAGTAAACACCAGCGATGATGTGACACCTAGCATGATAAATTAAGTGTCTCTCCTCATTGTTACTTTGTCATACAGAGCGTTAATTATAAAATACTGTTTATGTTTGTGAGGCCTAACGGGCCCTACCACAGATTACTAATATGGGCCCAACTCTCACCACACTCTCACTGCTCATACACTATTTTACGACCACAGACAACCTCTATTGAATCTCTACAGAATATGTCAAGTCATAGACAATAAAACATGAATGACGTGATTGAAGACTAGTATTATTTAATGGCAACAAGGAATTAAAATTCAATTGGTTCATTATTTATTTGAGGGCATACTTATGCAGTGACAAATACAAATTACAATAATATTTAATTGTTTTTGTGATTTTTAGAAGATTTAATTTACTTAAATTCAGTGTTTCGTAACCATCAGAAAAAGTCACAAGAGCTTTAATTTAACAAAATTTTTGAATGGTAACTCTTTTATCGTCTATGACAACTTGTGATCACAAGACCTCTGCGTTTTTGAGTTTTCTGTCAAGGCAAAAATTGGGCGAAAAAAGGCCGTCCCTTTCGGGAATATCGGGTAAAACAGCTCCAATTTGCTAAATAAAATATTGCAAGATGAGGTACTTCCTAAGTTATCTATTCGGGCTGCTGCTGCTGATCGTGACTACGACTGTTTCTATGTTCTATCTTCTCCAAGGAAGGGGTGAGCAATTAAGTGTAGGATGGTACCTAGAGAATACTTCGCCCTACATGTGGGGAACGTTGGGCATCGCGTTCGCCGTCTCCCTGTCCGTGGTTGGCGCAGCCATGGGCATCCATACGACCGGAGTGAGCATAGTCGGAGGAGGTGTCAAAGCTCCCAGAATCAAGACCAAGAATTTGATCTCCGTCATCTTCTGCGAAGCCGTCGCCATCTACGGTCTGATCACTGCCATCGTGTTGTCAGGAATGTTGGAAAGATACACTGAGCCTGTGATTAATGTGTTTGTCAAGGAACAAAACTGGATGGCTGGTTATGTGATGTTCGGAGCTGGATTGGCCGTGGGCACCGTCAACTTGTTCTGTGGTATTGCTGTCGGTATCGTCGGCTCTGGTGCTGCCTTGGCTGATGCAGCTAACGCTGCTCTCTTCGTCAAGATCCTCATTGTAGAGATTTTCGGCTCAGCCATTGGTCTCTTCGGTCTTATTGTTGGTATCTACATGACCTCAAAGGGCAAAATGGGCAACCAGTAATATAAGAATAAAGTAAAACTTGAATCTAAGTGTAAGTATGAATTTAATATTTGCATTTATAACATTTGTAATTATCTAGTAAATAGTAAGTGTGAGAAATGTGTTAACTTGTTAAAAGCTAGACCATGATTCATTGCATATGTTTGAAATGTAAAAAATTAACTTGTGTCCAGGGATTCAGTATTGAGTGTAAATCTTTATGTCATAAAACTACTAGATGGACATGTTAGTACTACAGACTGTCTTCACCCCAATTAGTATTAGAATAATCCATATTGAGCAATAAAATTGTCAAAATTCTAAAATACTCATTTATGTTCTGTTTAAAAAAACTAAAATTTCTCATTATTTTGTAGATGCTACTGCCTCTTATCTTCACTGTTATAAATATCTAGCATTTCTATCCTCTTGGTTTCTAAATTATATATAAAATAGGTTTTATATCTAGGTCACATGATCTTGAGAGTACAGAAATCTAAGTGTCTGTTACAGCATGTTTTAGTCACTTGACATACAGTTATTATACTATGTAACATAAATAATAATATAGTTCATATCTTTGTTTTCCTGCTTACATATTGTGTGCAATTCAATTGAATAATTGATTAGTAAAAATAAATAGTTGTATAATTTTACTTGTATACCTTATTAAATTTTTTGAAATAATAATCTGAGTTTTTTTTTATATTTTCAGTATACAACAGCACTGGCCGTTACCAGCCTTGACCTACCCTAAAAATCAGTTTCCAGTGCTGAGTGCTCACATACTTATTTTTCCATCGGAGAAGCTTCAAGTTATTATCATTGCAGTGTTGAACTTGTGTATCTTTCCTGCCTACTCTTGTTGGTGTGTTTATATAATGTAAATTATTTTTTAAATCTTAATGATCAATGAAATATCTGATCTTAGCACTTCATAGCAGAGTAGCTTAAAGTAAAAATAAATTTTTGATGTTATAACTGTACTATACACTAATTTTAATTGTTGTTTCATATAATAAGGCGTTTGTGCTAAGATTTCAGATATTTGAACTGAGGTTTGGATTGTATTGCAGTATTTTATTGACAACTTAATAGTACCCAGTCGAGATTGTATTTGTATTGAACCATAACAGTGTCCTAATGTTGAAATGACTAGGTACACATTGTTTTAGAGTTTCCGTGGCCTAATATAAAGCTCTTGCCTTGACATAACTACAGTACCGTACCTAGTCATTTATAAGGCTTATACATTCCATAAAACCTTATTTCAAGTTTCGTAAAAGCTTTGATTGGTCAGTCTGTAACCCATGTTATACATAGTAATAAAATTTAATGTACATACTTAAATTTCGTATTTGGTGTGAGTTATTTTCCATTCGACATTGATATAAAACATGGGTGATGTTGATGGCATTGTATACAGCTATCAGCAGCACCCTATTGTTATCTTAATATTGCGGAGCACAAAGTCTTACATTTATAATAATATAAAACATCTTTGATGACAGATGAAAAGAAATGATTGTTGAATAGATTTTATTTGTAAAAGCTGCCTGTGTCTGTTTGGAAAATATCTAAATTGTTAATGTTCTCTGGTATCGATAAAGCACTGTTTCCCTTTTAAATTAAAAAAAAAAAACATATTGTAACTTCCAATTGTAAATATTAGTTTGCTTACCTTACTAATTTATTGTACGTACTTGTAAATTCATCTGCATAAACTTAACTATAGGAGTTGATATGTGGCCACACTGATGGTGTTTGATATATCAATCGTGAATCGACATTGGCTATTAGCAGTGTTCACATTTCGGAACAAAACGAACGAGAAAGTATTATGTCAGTCTTAATAAAACAGTTTACTGATGTAATTCTAAGTAAAATATATTTTATTTGTGCAAATGTAGATATTATGTATGTTGATGAATAAATAGATAAAAAGTTGCTATGTTTTTATTACTCTAATAGGTTTAAGGTCTGTACGAAGCAGAGAAGACTGAAATTGTAAGAAAACAGAGATTAAATTTTTAGCATAATATTATATATTTTCTATCGTAGCGTTATAGGTAAATATCGATTATTCCGTTTATCCACCCTAAGGTGGATACGCGAAAACGCATGACTATAAATTCCGTTCATCTTACTAGGCCTTGGAAGGATTCTCGGACATGCGTTTCCACGTTTCTACCTTAGGGTGGATAAACAGAATAACCGATATTTACCTTTCTCGATTTTTTGGGGTGGATAAACGAATTCCCCGTAAATATCCAACATCCTCAAAAACCTATTCGAGCGTTCCTCGAGCGTGTGACCGACGTGCGCCGCCCAGTCAAATTGACAGCGTCGCGCGCCCGGCGCACGCCTAATGTGGGGGGGGCCTTACTGCTGGCATTCTATGCAATTTTAGCAATAAACATTAAAATGGCCCTGAAAATGTTAGAACAGATTTCAACAGATACATTGACCCTGGATATTCTCAGACACTGTGTCAATCAGTGGCACAGTACATACTTTAATAGGTACCTATTCTACAGGGTGTTACGGAAAGGGTATATCAATACAAACGGGTTGAAGAGTGTATCTGGTCTAGAATCTCAGTACAAAATTTCAGCTCAAAAGCATTAACTTTGAAAATGCTTAATATTTTTTTATTTCGCACATCAGGGCGCTGCACTGGCGCGCGGCGGCGTGATGTGCGTGTACCTACTAGGCGCACAGACACACTACAGATAATGGATAATGACCCTCGTAGTGCGGTGACACGTTTGTTATGATTTCAATTTAATAAACTATCGAAATAAAAAAATATTAAGCATTTTCAAAGTTACTGCTTTTGAGCTGAAATTTTGTACAGAGATTCTAGACCAGATACACTCTTCAACCCGTTTGTATTGATATACCCTTTCCGTAACACCCTGTATAACCCTCTAGGAAAATTGGAAAAAGTTTCCAACTTCCAGTTTTTTAATGTAGGTAGTTACCCTGATTGGCTAGCTAGCGAAAATGGTTTCCCTCTATAAACTCTAGGTAATCAATCCAGTATTGATTTTGGCATTATCTCGAAGGCGCGTGAGCAGTGCTTACTGTATTGTGATTGTGTCCGATAAGAATATTATTAGCACGTTAGTGATTACGTCGGCACAAACACTGGTGTATAGGTATAGCTTTAAAATCTAGTGGTTGCGAAGGTACTTCGTAGTAGGGGAGCCGAGAGGGTTTTTGAGCAAGCATAATTATTATGTAAGTATGCAGAGCGAAAAGTTGGTAGCTGAGCTGAGTAGGCTGTAGGCGCGGTATGATGAGAGAACACACAAAATATATTAGAATTTTTTTTTCCACTTTCAAGTTGTGTTGAGCTGTATGTCACATATTTTGCTATGTTAATTTGATAGCAGACGCCAGCACATCAAGTTACTACATTCTGTCTTTCTTTAATAGATTTCAACTTTATTTTATTTTATTTGAATGGTACACCAACGACTTATTCACTAAACATTGACATAATGAGAAATAACACATTATGCATTGAGTTATGGTGAATTTTATCTAAGATAAGATAAGTGTAGGTACTTTATCGCTAAAGCATTAGGTTCAAGGTTGATTGGGAGAAAATTTGACAGTTTCGGGTAGCTTCATACGTGCTGGCTTCTGTACCTACCTACCTAATAGGTACTTAGTAATATTTTTAAGTTTTTCGTTAAGTAATTTGAAGTTTGGAGTTATTTTTAGTTTGTTGACCTTGCTCCCACCGCCTTAACGTGTGACGTAATTCACGTAATATATGGATGGCTCGGACTACACCTATTAATTAGATTTTCTTGTACGCCAATTGCAGATCTGCAGTGTTCACCAATACGGACAGGACGTAGGTACCTATAATATTAATTTGGATAGGTACCTAAGGGAAGAGGAGCTGCAGTGCCGGATTAAGACTACTTGATGCCCTAAGCGATGCGTGGGCCCTCCTATCCACTAGTAACCTAGTCAACATCTGCCTCTTGCTTTTCCCCAACCATGTTGGGGTCGGTTTCCATGATGCAGCTGAACACCAGTATTTTACATGGAGCAACTGCCTATCTGACCTCCACAACCCAGTTATTGGGTAATACGATACCCCTAGTAAGACTGGTTGACAGTATACTAGTATAGGTCTTTTTTTTTTTTTTGAGCTTTTCTGCCTCTATGTACCTATAAATATTGATAAAGCATTGAGCCTTTCCAACGTCAACGAAACGACGCGCATCTCCCGCCGATAAAACGCGCGGGTTATTTTTCGTTGCTTCTTATGGTGCCCCCGAAACGTGACGCAAGCAATTGCTTAATTGGCTTGTGGGCTAATCCAGAACTGAGGAGCAGTACTATTAAGCCATGTGGATCTACCCCAATTTTATATAGCCTCTTTGGGTACCTAGTGTGACAGCAGAGCACCAATGAAACTATGTCTTTTACCAGCCTGGAAAATATCTGAGAGTACTTACAACCCCCAAGAGTTAACTTGAGTGAGACCCGAGAAGCCCCTCCCGAACCCTGCACTGTTACCGCTCTCGCCATCGACGCCTGAGCACCGCCCGCTTACGTTCATCCACAACACCATAGTCAAAATTTGTTTTTACTATGACAACACCTTGCCAATGGAAATAAAACAAAGAAAATATTTTAGCAATAAAATATTTTATTTCATTAAAAAACAAAAGGTTTGTACCACTATTTTATAAACATTGCCAGTAAAAATACATAGAAAATGGTGAAAATGATACAATATATAATATCACAAAATGGAATGTAAGATATAAAAAATGAGCCGAAAGTTATTTAAAAAAGTGGCAAATGCAGACGCCAGAACATCAACCTACCCGAAACTGTCACATTTTCCCAATCAACTTTGAACCTTATACTTTAGTGATAAAGTTGAAAATCTATTAAAGAAATTTGACAGATTGTAGTACAGTACCCGGCGATAAATATTGCACATCGACCTTTGGAAAGAAACAATCGGCTAATTTCGGCTTCGTAGTGCGTTATCTCTGTCGCACACTACCTATGTGACGTTAACTGACGTTTTGTCAGTCGTTGTTCAAGTGCGATAGAGTACGGTCGCGTCCAGTTCAAAATATATATCTAGAGTTGTTAACACCCCCAAATTTAAATAATTTAAAGTTGTACTATGGCATCTTTAGGAAAAATAGGGGAACCATTTTATTTTACCCCAACCTAAAGCAATCATTTATAGAAAAATTGGTGTATTTTATACAAAGAATAAAAAGAATTATCAAAAGAAGCAAATCATAATTGTTTTAACAGCTCCTAATAGATACCGGACTGTTTGTATTTCGCGCGACAGAGATAACGCTCTACGAAGCCGAAATTAGCCGATTGTCTCTTTCCAAAGATCGATGTGCAATATTTATCGCCGGGTACTGTACCTAGGTTGATGTGCTGGCATCTGTACAAAGCAATCTCGAACTGCTTACCTACGTATCTAAAATAATGTAAAACATTACATTTGAGCAGAATAAACGGAATAACCTTATTTGTGATGTGATGAGTGATTTAATGATTGGAGGCCGTGTGCCTCGTGCGCTTCATCAGGTTAAGCTACGCTTGCCGAGGTCGGTCCGTGGATGGGAGACCATATTTTTCATACAAAGACCCCTCTGTACTTCAGAAAGCACTTTAAGACCCGCTGGCCCCGTCGGTCATTTATAGATCATTGACAGTCGTTTCGGGTAGTCAGAAGTCAGAAAGTCTGACAACCAGTGTTGCCTAGTGACTGGGTTGTGGAGGTCCGATAGGCAATAGACAGTCGCTCCCCGTAAAATACTGTTGTTCAGTTGCATCAGAGGGGTAATTGCGTAACATACTAACAATAGGAATGGCTTTCATTCTGACAGTTCAACAACATTCATTGCGTTATTTACGTTGATGAGTATACAAATTTTTCGAACATACGAAGCAATGGATTAGCAATATCCTTCAAAATGATTCAGTTTGTGATTGAGAGTGTGTTGCGCAATTAGAGTGTTGGTTAAACTGTTAGCCAACCTCAATATAGTTGGGTAAGGCCTAAATACCTGATGTGCCGTGGCCACACGAAACGGGAAACGCCGATAATTATCGCGATAAGTTGTAGCTCATTGGCTGCACCTGCGCTGTCAGCCAATGACCCACAACTTATCGCGATAATTATCGGCGTTCTCGTTTAGTGTGGCCACGGCATTATAGAACATTTGACAGGAGGACATATAAAACTTATCGTTTTATTACATAATTATTAGGCAAGTAGGTACCATGTGAAGCACGAATAAATAAGATCAGATTAAAAACTAATTAAACACCAATTGAATTAAGACTTCTTAATTTATCTAATGCCAAGAGTTAAATTGCCACTTTTTACTTGAAATTAAAGGTTACGAAGAAACGCCTGATTTTATGATATAGCAAACATTAGCAGTTCAGAGAAAATATTCATCAACTTTGCTCATATTCATAGTGCATTCTACGAACTCATTAAATATTAATTATGGCAATCTGACACTATAGAATATCTAAATAAAGCTGTTCCACTATTATCGTAGTCCCTAATTTAACTACTAAAAGTGTAAAAATCTATTATTTACAAAATAGGTGGACTCTTCGTTAAAACGCTAGAAATGCACACAACACGCTATTTACATAAAGTTTGATAAGAACTTCAAAACTAGAATCATCGCTTTTTATTAGAAAAATAATAACAATCCGAAATATGGGAAACAAAAGTGCATAACGTGAGAATCATCATAGCTTTTGTAATTAATGAAGAAAGGGAGATAGGATCTACGCACAGTTTAAAAAAACCGTTTTCAAACAAGTAAATGACAATTTCATTCACAATTACACAAACAATATCTTTACCTACTCTTATTCCTACGTTGTTTACAAACGATAGTTTTGGTTTTCTTATATAAAAATAAAATTAATTCATATTTTGCACTAAAATATTTGAAGTACATTTGCCGGATTAAATTCCAAAAGTATTTTTTTATTCCTTCAGAGATGCTTTTGTGAAAAGCTGATTTTGTTTTTAAATTATCTTTTGGTTTATAATTCGGCAAATGTCTATTAAGCTAACTTATCTATTTACATGACTGACTTTGGATGTCATTCTTACTTCATTAGAGGCATGCATTATTTCTCTATACCAACACACGCTCAAATAAATTCTTTATAATTTCTCTACTACATTTGAGTATCTGAATAAAGATTCCTAGATTATTATATACACGTCTAAATTGGTAGAGGTATGTGATCGCACTATACTCAGTTGCTTTGCTGGGCAACATTTATTTAGGTATGCACAGTGGATTTGATACACGTAGGTGAGATACCTATATTTGCATTTGTTTACAAGTTTAAACCTACATATGAGCAGACTTTCAAACGCTAAACCCGACAAAAAATGAGTATTCAATACATTAAAACTCTACTTCAGTTCCAATATAGTTACTACTTAAAGCATAGACATAAATTCAAAATAAATACTCTTTACTCTACACTATGGCAGTGGGTACTGATTGAACGACAGTCTTTGCGTAAATGAACACTAATAATTATAAAATTACTAAGAAGATTAAAATTAAATTAATAACTAATTGAGATTCATTGGAAATCTTGTACTATTTAGCGTTGTTATACTCTCGTCTCCGCGTCGTCTTCAGTAGTAGATTTCCTGTAATAGTTGGAAGTTTGATTTAATTATTTTATTCAAACTGAGACTCAACAAAAGAGATCCTAATCAACCCGATAGGAAAATACCACATGCATGACAGTTTTTTTTTTGTGTAACAATATCATTAATTTCGATTCCAAAAACTCTTTTCGAAAACATGAAACCAACATTGAAATAACATAGATTTACAATTTTAATAAATTATGTCTAGCAGGACCACAGTCAACCTACCAATTATTTGTAAATAAAATTAGAAATTAAACTTTCTGCATTTGACTGGTACAGACGCCAGCACATCAACCTACTACAATCTGTCAAATTTCTTTAATAGATTTTCAACTTTATCGCTAAAGCATAAGGTTCAAAGTCGATTGGGAAAATTTGACATTATCGGGTAGCTTGATGTGCTGCCGTCTGTACATAAGAACGTTTAAGGTAGGTAAGAATGTGGTCAGACTATGAATTGTCTATGAGTAAAGAACAAAATTACCTCCTCCCTAAATGGTTGAAGATGATTGCGCGGCAACACCACCGGTTAGCAAAGCAAAAGATGATTACAATGAGTGTTTCTCATACAACCGCCACCATCTATTGACAATTTTATCATTATGGCTGGATTTAAAGTAAAATAATAATAAAAACCTATGAACGATGTTCAGGACCCAAATTATAAAAAGATCATTATTTAATTTTTACAATTTCAGAGGATATATTTTGATATGTAGTAGGTTTGTGACTCCTGAAATACGTTCCATGCAAAATTCCGTATCAAGACGTAGTTATAAAAAAGTTTTTACTAAATTAAAAGAATAAAATAAGTTTTTTTAACCGTCTTAACAGTACCGGGCATGGACATTTTCAAATTGCTATACGGAATTCTGAGTAGCTTTTAACATAAAATGAAAAGTTTTACAAGCATACAGTAACCAGTAACCATGCAGACAGAACAGGATTCACACTTACTCGCTCGTCTCTCCCATACTCGCTAGTGGCGCCCCCATCTGCTGTTGTTGATTCTCGGCTAAGAGAAAACAAAACACAAAAATATTACAGACAGAAAATTCACCAAATCTATAATGTCTAAAAATATAATACTGCACATCACGTGAAACTAAATGCGAGGCATGATTCTGCAATTATTTACAAAAAAGCCGAGAACATACTTTGGCTAGGGAACATAAAGATATCTAAACTCCAGATGGCACAAAACGATGTTAAATGAAGAAGTTTCGTATAATCTATACCCGGAAGTAAGATTATATGAAACTTGGGGTACTTTTTGCCCTAAATTCGCCATGCCTAGCCTGTCGCTAATAGGTATTACTATGAGAGTGACGATAGCATTGTTATGCTAGGTACACACCAGGCGCGGTCGCAGCCCAAGATTTTGGGGGGGGGTCATCATGGGTACCGAGGAATATTTTAGGAATATTTTAAAGGAGGTACATCTCGTTGGTCTAGTGGTCGCAAGGTTCGATTCCTAGGTCGGGTAAAGTGTTAAAACCCTTATTCCATCACAAATATCTCAGAAGCAACCTAGAGTCTGGATTTGTGCCCGGTTGGCGGCAGTAGGCTTGCCTTCTATGACATCTGGCGAAATGTGGGTGTAAGTACTATTATGAAGGTACACCCCTGCCCAACAACCTTTTAGGGATTAAAGGCGTGATGATATGTTAAGGTTCATGTGCACCTCCAGCTCCACATTACTTATGCTATTCAGGGACGCAGCTTTTACATAGGTGTGTTACTTAAATGCTGCCAAATTGGTCGTATGTATTAGAACAGTTGATTGTGTAGGGTGGGGAGAGCGAGCGAAGCGAGCTCGAAAATTTTAACAATTCGCCTGTTTGATTAGGTTTTATTTTATATTTTCAAGTAGAAATAGGAGGTACATTCTCGACTTATGCAGGCAAGCTCAAGCAGCTATCAGAATCTAAAATGCAAGAGCGAGCGAAGCGAGCTCGAAAATTTTGCACACTCCTCTCGGATAGGTTCGATTTTCTTTAGATCATTCCAAAAGGACTAGGAATTACTTGCTTTGTCGACTTTTGAAGAAAAGCTCAAGAACCAATGTAAATTGCAAGACCGAGCGTAGCGAGCCTGAAAATTTTAGGGGTGCTAAAATTTTCAGGCTCGCTACGCTCGGTCTTGAATAGTCTCTGTTTTATTTTACCCATCAACAAAAAGAGAACTTACTTTATAGAATTATGACGAAAAACTTAAACTCGTTTTACAGCAGTTTAGGTTTTGGAATCTGGCCTTACCTAAGCCTTTCAACCTTACGTACGAGCGGGGTGCCCAATATCCCGAGTTTGCTTCGCTCGCTCTTGAATCCTGGATTCTATATTTTTATTAACAGCCTTTTTAAAGGAAAATATTTTTTAGGCGCGTTAAAAACCCACTGTCATTTCATCGTTTTAAGTTTTTACTTCAGTCGGCAGTCCCCATGTCTGCCGATGTTCTTAATGTTTTGAATATGCCAATCGGGGTTTTCATGGCTCAAGTACAGTTTTAAGTTATTAAGGCAAGTAAATCATTCAGACTCTCGACAGCTTGAATGATTTTGGGGGGGGTCATGACCCCCACGACCCCCCCCCCTCGGACCGCGCATGGTACACACATAACGAGTTTTGACATCACACGTCACACGTCCACGTCACAGGTTTTTAAATCGCTAGCGACAAATCTGTTGAAATCTGTGTGTGGACATTTGAAATTGCCAGCGAGTCACTGGCGACTAAAGCCTACGTCGTATACTAAAACATAGTAATTGTCTATCAGCCAAAGTGTGTCCTTAGCTGTAACAGTTACCTGGATGTGCCATCTCACTACTACGGACTTGCGGTGCCTGGTTGATCCCACGCAAGTGAGCGTGGTCTTCCTCAGCTAAAGCAAGCAAAATAATAAGGTCAAAAGCAGTTCAACACTCTCAAACGCTAAATAAGCTTGGTTGGACACAAATTAACAAAAAAATAAAAGCACACTCAAAGTACAGACGTCAGCACATCAAGCTAACCGATACTGTAAAATTTTCCCAATCAACTTTAAACCTTATGCTTTCGCAATAAAAGTTTTGACTTTGACTTTAGCGATATGATTGAAAATCTAATAAATTTGACAGATTGTAGTAGCTTGATGTGCTGGCGTCTATACAACGTCAAAGGATACTACTAGGTTTTGATATTGCCAGCTTAAAAATAATATCTCTGTGTTGCTGTTTTTCTTTTAGGACCCTTTTTAAAATAGGTCAAGTAATAAAATTTAAAAATCATTCGTGAAAGAGATACGCATATTTCTGGAGGAATTTTTATTTTTTTCCGAGGTCCGGAATGAGGTCACGAAAGTATCGTTATTTTGCATCAATAAAAAATGATATGGGACTGGGAATATTTAAGTATAACAAGTGCAGCAAATACTCTGTACAAATACAAAACCAATCACAAAACAACATACCTGTATAAGGGAACAAATATTTATCATGATGCTTATCCGATCCCTCTGACATCCTATCAGTATAGTCCCCACCATAATTATGACTATCCATCTTTCTTTGATAGTCATTCTTCAACATGGTTGCTATGCCAGAATCTCTGAAATCCCTTGGCGGGTACCCATCATGTTCTCTTGTAGATACTCCTGAGTCTCTAAAATCCCTGGATCCATAGACATTTTGGTCTGAATTTAAATATTTTGTGGGGCTGTATCCGTAGTCAGATGTTCGCGTTGGTAAGTAAGTTTTGGACCCGTAAGGATTGCCTGGCAGTCGGTACATGGTCGGTGATATCGGGTAGTTTGGGTCGTACGGAATTTGTTTCTCTGTGTCCGTTGGAAGGACTCCGTACATCAGTTCGTCGTCCATAACGCCGTATCTGAAAGGTGAATGGTGAGTCACGAGATAGGTACATTTAATAAAAGCCTACTGCCATATGAAACGAACAAGGTGTTATGTGATGGCCAGGACAATTTCGGACAAAATTTTTTATTCGTTTTTGTTCAACCACAGCTGACCCTGACAATGCTGACATACTAGGTACGTCAGAAATTGCTGAAATGGTGAGTAAGCGTGGAGGTAAATACTCGTTCATTTTCTGTATGATATGATATGGCATAATCGGCTAACTTCAGTGGCGTACGAGACCATGATCTGCAATATTTTGCACGTTCAAAGGCCAGTGTTCGATCTATCCTTCAGGTGAATGTACACTTGTTCTTGCTGCAGAAATTGCAATATCTAGACTCGTTAACGACCTAGATCACTCAAATCAATTCTTATAGTTTCTTTAACTATGTTGTGCAAGTTGACCTGAATTCGTTTTAGTTATTTGTTCACTCATATAATAAGGAGTGTCGAGGTAATTGAGAATACAAATCCATTAGTTACAACTCAACTCGTTTGATTTATTTATCTCGTTGCCACTTCACTATATTGTCAGACTGGTATTATGACGTCACTGACCTATTATCAAGCGGCAGTCTGCTGGCGTCCACACTGGCCACGTAGGTGTCGTGCACGTTCTCCAGGATGGACGGCTTCAGGCGGCGCCGGCCGAGGTACACGTCGGACGTGAGGTCGGGGTTGGGCAGCGGGTGCGGCGACGGCGACGCCACGCCGGGGTTACCTTCGGTGTCCGAGCCCGTCTCTTGCGACCAGCGAGCCATGTCGGGCCTGTTCGGGTCTGGTGGGAGGAATGAGATTTTAAAGAAAAAAATATATATTGAGACTCGCATAGGTAGAACACAAACTAAATAGAATGACATAATCAAAGAACAAAAAGAAAAATTAAAACAGAATGTCCTGTACGAGGTCAAATTGCTCCTATCTAAGCATGAACTAGCTTCTGCTAGGGCGCGCTGTGATGCCACGAGCAGATACAGAAATCAATAAAATAGATATAATTAAGTATGAAAAATATTAACAAAAATATAATTTTATTATCTGCGTGTCAACGCCCGACGCGACGTGACGTCATTACTTGTCTATGCTACATAGATTTTACACAACGGACGGAATTCGGTTGAACGGCGATACATAAACCAATGCTGCAATGACTGATTTAGGTCGTACCTTCTCGTATATGCGCCGGCCATCTTGGTTGGATGGCTAGCGGTGCTCCTTCAGTGATGTTCGGTAGATAGCTCGCCGCACTGACACTTGTTGCTCGATCCCCTACAAAGATAATTATATAACATCTGAATCTGAAGGATAATTCCCGTGATTGCTAACTTGTATGATTGTGTGGTGAAAACTGTCAATATAAGTTGGTTATAATAAATAAATAAAAATAAATTAATTAAAAACGTTCAAAATCTAGTCGCAATAGGCAACTAATCTCAAAAATTTGACAAAAATTTAGGGAAATTACCTATAGGTATTTTTGACAGATTGAGACTGAGATTATAATGCGAACATTCTTAAAAATATGGTAATCGCCCTTCTGAGCCCTGATTCACAGACATACGACAGGCTATCGTATCGAAAACCTGACATTTCGATAACCTGATTTGACTTGCCCTCAACAGCAAATAGCTGTTGGAAGAATAGCGGGCGTCTATTTGATTTAAACTGACAAAATTTTCGGGTTTTGGACTTGTGTACAGCGTTTAGAAGACTCCTACGATAACAATGATTAATGTTCGATACGATACGGAAGCGTATCGAGTGTTTGTGAATAGCTATGCTGATGACCGTTCTCATGATCTCCCTAAGAGTATATTTATGTTCTGTGGTCATGATATAGACAAAGTCAAAAGCAAATCAACTTGTAAAACTTATTATCTTTATGACTATACACTAACCTGCACAGTACTGTAGAAAGTATATATGCTCAATGTTAATTTATCTTTGCAAATTTTAGTTAACGGAGAAATCTCAAACAAAAATAAATCCCAATAGAGTGTTAGGTCTGCAGGTCTACCTTGTACAGACGCCAGCACATCAACTTACTACAATCTGTCAAATTTCTTTAATAGATTTTCAACTTTATCACTAAAGCATAAAGTTCAAAGTTGATTGGGAAAATTTGACAGTTTCGGGTAGGTCGATGTGCTGGCGTCTGTACTTTGGGTAAGGTATTTATTTTTTAAATATCGCAACATTGTGCTGAGATAGGAGCCTTTTTGGCCTCGCAAAGACTTTTCATTGTTTTCGTAGTATTAAATTTTCCTTTTTATTGCTTACTAGCTGTTACCCGCGACTTCGTCCGCGTGGAATTTAACAAAAAAGCAGTTCAGTTTTAATTTTTTTTCGTAGGTCCCTATTTTTTTTTTTTCTAAAATAAAAGTAGCGTAAGTTACTCCTTACATCAGCTATCTGCCAGTGAAAGTCCCGTCAAAATCGGTGGAGCCGTTTATTTTATTTTGTATAGATATTTCTTGTACGTGTCCCAAATATACAGGGTAGCAAGGACATAATCGAAAGCAAACTACACCATGAATTCAGCACATGATTCTAGACCCCTTAGAAAATTTAAAGCTAGTTTTATGTCAGTTAATTAAAAAAAAAAGTTGTTGTTCCATTTTTGACCGCGTAGGTATTGTACTTTTCTATGAAACAGCACATTTTTTTTTTGATAACCGACGAATAATTTCACCTCTGGGGGCTTAGAATAATGTACTATCGCGGACACTCCCGCCTGACCACCACTAAGTTCATTTTTGCTTGCACTAAATAAATAGAAGCGGTCTCTAGTAAGCGCGCCAAGGCACATAGTTCGTCCGTAAAATTTACAAATGTAGTACAGTTACCGGCACGTAAGTTGGCAAGATATTTCGTAGTGGGGGAAGATCGCGCATGTAAAAATGTATGAAATTGTGCATGCGCGACCTTCCCCCACTACAAAATATCTTGCCAACTTACGTGCCGGGTATTATACTCGTGTTGCGTCACTAAGCTGCGCAGTGCAGGTTGCAACTAATTGCGTTATCGCTTTCCTAATAGACGAAAACTTTATGGGCGCGCGGCTTGGCGCCGCCGCAGGATTTAGGCGAAAAAATTTTTAAGTGATCAGGCGGAAAAGTCCTCGATGTTACATGTATATTTTTTCTTTCTTTCTTAAGTCAGTAATACTAACTGTTAGCAGAAGGCGGGTGACTAGACCGCCGTGTGCTGGTCTCGTCATCATCAGAAGAGTGACTCGAAGCCAAGTCCAGGCTTCTGGCACTGCCGTCACTGTCGCTGTCGGTGGCCTCGGTAGCTTCTTCACCCGTCTCTCCTGTGGTTTCGCCGTCTGTGGCCGCTTTGCGACGGCGGCGACCTTCGTCTAAACGAAATAGAGTTTTGTTATAAGGTAGAAAATAAGAAACATGATTATTGTAAAAGAGAATATTGAAGTGAAACTTCTTTACGCACGCTTGACTTGGGGAGTAATCTGGCGAACGCGTGACGTAAGCGTTACGAAAAGTGTGATCGGGCGAGGCGAACGGGAGTTGAGTGGGGGATATAAGCAAGAGAAAGAAGTGCGCGCGTACATTTTCTTTCTCTCTTCCTCTCATAGCCAAATACGTTCCGTATATCTAAGCACAGTGCAGGCCTATTATCTGTATCACAGTGTAGGAGCAAGAGAGAGCAGTGCGCGCGCACATTTTCTTTCTCTCTTTCTCGAAGTTTCACTTCAGTCGTGTGGTCATAAGCACACTCGGTTTTTTATTTTATGATAAGTACAAAAAAATAAAGATGGTGAATGGTCCGTTGCAGTTCTGGACAGAGAGAGGTGGTAAGAGAGTAGGGAGGCCTTTGCCCAGCAGTGGGACATCGATGGCTAAAAGCTGAGGGGTGCTAGGGTTACCATTTCGATATTTGAAAAAGTGCTAAAAAAACGTCCGGACATTGTTCTTTTAAATCTTTCTCTTTGTAGTTTCATACATGCATAAACTCACGTGTTTTCCCAGTAGGTAGGTTCCGGGTACGTCATTTAAATTTTTGAAAAAGTAATGAGTACAGTCAAACGGGGTGAATAGGGATGCAGGGGTGAATCGGGACGAAACTTTAAAATGGATTTTAACGTTGAAATAATATAGTTTGTTGTCAATAAGGGCACGTAATCGTTAATTAAATTACAGTAAACACATTAGGGTCCTTTTTGGCCACAAACTATATTATTTTAATGTTAAAATCCCTTTTAAAGTTTTGTCCCTATTCACCCCGTTTGACGGTACTTTCGCAAAAAGTTCGGACAAATTTCGAAGCCGGACTAAGTCCGGACGGCAGGCAAAAAATCTGGACGGACCTTAGGTGCTACACACTCATCCAAAAAAAAGTATAAAGGAAGTATTATTTACCGTCTTTCCTAGTGTGTAGCGAAGAGTCGAATCCTCTGAGGTAGGCGGGCATGTCACTCGCACTCGTGTTGTAGTTGGATGTCGAAGTACTCGTGTGACGGAGTTGGCCGTCACTGCGACTGTGTCAAATATTACACATATTAGATTTTGTCGCAATAAAGAATTTGAACCTTATATAAAATAGTGTTCATAGTCTCTGAGATTCCATCGCCACTTAACCAATTATCTACTTTAGTGAAATGTATTCTAAGTTGATTTTTGAATGACCATTTCTAACAAAAAGGTCCCAATAAGTTTTAGGTTGCAATGGAATTTGAACTTTGTAAAGTATGACATTCAGTTTGTTGTTCCATAACTAGACAATTATCTAAAATTCCTGGCTCTAATTATAGTAGCTTTACAAATCAGATGATTGATGCCTTTTTGTGAAATACGACAACTTTACTCTTGAAAGCTGTAAACCATATTTTAAAAGCCATTTAATGCAGTCAGTGGGGTAATTTCATAACACACTAAAGGCCGCACACTTGTAACACCCGACGTCATCCCACGCTTACTTATTGGCCAACTGACGAAAATAGCTCAACAAAATGAAAAATGTGGCCAATGGGTAAGCTTCATTGATGTCGCGTAACGTGGTGTATTACAAGTCTGTTTCCGCCTTTACAGTAGCAATAGCTTTCATTTTAACAGTTCAACAACATTCATTGTGTTATTTACGCTGTTGAGCAGAAAAAATTTTCAAACATATGAAGCAATGGATTAGCAATATCCTTCAAAATGATTCAGGTTGCGATTGATAGTGTATTACGCAATCAGGGAGCAGCTCTTGTTGATCAATTTGACGGAGATGTCAAGTTTGACGAGGAATTTCCTACATTGAATATTCTTTCAGAAAAAAGAAAAGCCGTTAAAATACAAATTAAATAAATGAAGTCCTTACCTGTAAGGACTAGAACTAGTTTTAGTAGTAGATCTAGAAGTGGTCGATGATGCAGATATACCGATGTTCCTCATCTGACGGCCCGGCTCCGTGCTGCTGTGATACGCCAGGGCAGACCTTAGGAAGTATAACATTTAAAATTGAACTTTAATCTGTAGGTTATAAAGTTGAAAATAGTTTGCCTAGATGTAAGAGTGGCTTAAAAGTTTTTTCTGGAAAATAGATTTATTGTAAATGTAATAAGGTTGAAATTAGTTTGTATAAGTTACCTGTTGACTTGTGATAAGTTTTGAGCACTGCTGCTGATTATGACTGATGTGTCGACTAGAGGTACTTTCTTGCCCAAACATCTTAGTACCGTTCTGAAAAAAGATTTGATAGGTAATTTTGTTGTATGTTATTTATATCATTAGAAGGATTTTTAAAGATTGAGGTAACGAATTCTTAGTTGAGAATTGATAAAGACAAGTTTGGTCAAGTAATAACATATTAGATACTATTTTCAGAGCATTAGGTGATATTGATTTATTTTATTCGATTTGTTTCTCGCATAATCAAAACCTGTTTCAAAATTCCATTTTATAATTGGACCCTGTTAAGCAGGAAAGATCCAACCAGCAATTTGTCGAAAATCGAATTATATATATATATAGTTACCCCCTTATTCATAATCCTATTTTATCTCTATTTTAGCTAAAATAGGTTTATAGAACGTTTGTCTTTATCTGTCACGTTGTCATTTCTGTGTGTAAGAAAGAGACAAACCCCATTTTAACTAAAATAGGTTTGATAAGTTTTATGAATAAGGGGGTTAGAATCTACACATCGAACTTTATATACGCAAAAAAGATCCAAAAAAGTAACATAATGTTGGTTGGATCTTTTCTCCTTACCAGGGTCCAATTATACCTACCAATCAACAATTTTGGGAGAGACAGTTAACATGATTAAGGTGAATGGGTAGTTGTAGCCCGCGAAATTAAATTTTTCTTAAGTTTTTTGCAATTTGCAGATCAGTGTCAGGTTGTATCTTGATCCAAATATGATTCGCGACTATAATAGACATGTATTTACAGAATCATAGTCATTAGAATCATTAATATATCTCTTTAAGTTAGATTTCTACCACAAACACTTTTCCATACGAGATTTGTTCTTAACGGTAGAAATCTAACTTAGAAAGATGTATTAATGATTCTTATTATTATAATTCTGTAAATACATACTGGTTATAGTCGCGAATCATATTTTGATCAAGATACAACCTGACACTGACCTGAAAATTGCAAAAAACGTAAGAAAAATTGAATTTCGCGGGCTACAACTACCCATTCACCTTAAGCTAAAATAAAGAGATAATTAGTTAAGGTACCGGCACACAAAACTCACCTCTTCAAGTTGTCCCTGACCCGTATATTGAAGGCGATGTACCCGAGCGTCGCCGCGAGCGCATGCGCGGCGACCGCGGCCGCGAGCACCGCACTGAGCGCGCCGCGCCGCGCGCCCGCCTCGCTGCCCAGCAGCAGCGCGCTCGCCCACGACACGCACACCAGCGGCATGCACACTACGCTCACGCCCAGGAGCATCCTGTACAAAAATACATTCATTTTTAGAACGTTAGGACGATCTAACCAAGAACTTAAATTGATATTTCAGCAAATTTTGTAATCTGCATTCGTAATTTATTTGCCAAAAATGTAAACAAATATGAATTAAAGAAAAAATAGCTTTAATTCCTACAGAATAAAGTTCAGTTTCAGCTACAACTTCAAACATTTTATACCTTTTTGAATAGTGCTAGTCACTCTGAAATCAACTTAATTGTCATTGAAGTAAAGTTGATATTTGTTTAACCTGAAATAGGGTGGGGGTGTGCAACACTACGCACTTTTATTATAGAGCTACCATCGTGGCCACTAATGGTGGATCACTTTTCAAGTTTTCAACCTTATTACTAACGGCATAAGGGTGAAAAGTGAACCGTCTTTGTCTGCGGTTGTACTTACATTAACAAAATTCCCATCCAAATTAGGACAGTCTGTTTATGACTTGACACGGTTACTTCGGTCCAAGTTCACTAATATCATTGTTAAAGTTATATAAATATAACATGATGTACGAACTGGGCACTGAAATCAATAGCACATACCTACGTACCCAGACGTAAAAAGGTCACGTCGAAATTTGGCCTAGGTTCACACATGCAATTTTTATCGCGTACTGGATTTTAAACCCTCAATGTTGAGCCAAGCATTGAGATTCCAACAGCGCAATACATCCCCAGCGCATGAAAGAAAATACACTATTGGATTTTCAACTCTTGGCACTAAGCAGTGCGTTGTAAATCCAGTGCACGTTTAAAAACAGTCGCAGCTCTAGAAATAAGAACTCGTTGTGCCATATTTACGTCCAATTACTACGTGCTAATTTACAATAAGTCACATTTAAAAAGTCTTGCTTACCTCAAATTCCCAAAGCCTATGATATGGTCTCGTACGGTGAAGGCAGCTCTTGTAGCCCCAGCAAGAAACACTAATGCAGCACCAGCATACACTGCTGCTGGTATCACCACCCACCACACAACTGGTTCGTGACAGCTTACCCAGCAACTGTATGAAAAGAACGATGGTTTTATGAATACGGGTTCGCTAGATTTCATTAAAATTGTGTGGTCTCTAAAACTCTGAGTTGCAAGACTATAAGACAGAGAGCAATGGTGGTCCAGTGGTATCGCCCGCGACTTAGGAGTCGTAGGTACGAATGCAGACAGGTGCTTGATTTTGTGTAAATTATTTAATCACTACTGCTCTCAATGCTTTTATTAGCTATAGTCTCAGTTTTAAGACTATGACCAACACATCAACAACGTCTGTGCTGATCTTGAACAGAATTCGGCGAAACATGAGACTGGAGATCTTTTCCGCAAGGTCAAAGAGCTGACTAAATCTCGTAATACGAGAACCTGCACGATCGCAGATGAAGCAGGTAACATACTCACTGAGAAAGATCAGGTTCTGGAACGCTGGAAACGGTACTGCACAACTCTTTATGACACCGGTCAACCTATCACTAGCGGCGCGCTGACAGACACTTTATCACCGCAAGAACCTGAAATTTTGCAGTCAGAGGTCGAACATGCCTTAGGATGTCTAAAAGATAGAAAGTCTCCTGGTAAGGATGGAATTCCCGCTGAGTTACTTAAAAACCTAGATTCCAAAGGGGTGAAGCAGATTTTAAGCATCTGCAATTCCATCTGGAAGACAAGCAGATGGCCTGAAGAATGGACGGAGTCCGTGTATGTTCCACTTCATAAAAAAGGCTCTACCAAAGACTGCAGCAACTACAGGACCTTGGCACTTATCCCACATATCAGCAAGATACTCCTGTACATCATAAACAATAGGCTGAAACACTTTCTCGATCCACAAATTCCAGAAGAACAAGCAGGTTTTGTTAAAGGCAAAGGCACGCGGGAACAAATACTGAACGTTCGCCAAATTATAGAAAAGAGCCGGGAATTTAACAGCCCCGTGTTATTGTGTTTCATTGATTACACCAAAGCCTTTGATTGTGTGCAGTGGGATAAGCTGTGGGAGGTTTTAAAAGACATGGGTACGCCTCAACATCTTATAGATTTGGTCCGATGCCTGTACATCAACAATCGCTCGTTCGTCAAAATAGACACCGCTTGTTCAAATGTGTTCTCCATCAAGAAAGGCGTTAGACAGGGATGCATCCTCTCACCTCTGCTCTTCAATGTGTATGGAGAGTATATCATTCGGAAAACTCTTGAGGGCTGGGAAAAGGGGTTTGCTGTTGGTGGAAAACGCATCTCCAATCTGCGTTACGCTGACGACACCGTTCTCCTTGCTACAACATTTGACGACATGAAGGAGATACTGCATAGATTGGAGGTGGAAAGTGGCAAATTAGGGCTTGCTATAAATAGGCAGAAAACCAAGCTTATGGTAATAGATCGTGCGGGAAAGCTGTCGGGCGCCTATAACATCCAGGGCATCGATACTGTGGACAGTTTCATTTATCTGGGCTCTAATATTAATAATGAAGGCAGCTGCGTCCCAGAAATAAAAAGACGGATAGCCATGGCTAAAGATGCTATGACACGCCTCCAGAACATCTGGAAAAAGCGTGCTATCAGTTTTAAAACTAAAGCCCGGTTGGTCAGAGCATTGGTTTTCCCGATTTTCCTCTATGGAGTTGAAACGTGGACAATTCGAGCAAGAGAAAGACAGAGGATAGATGCATTCGAAATGTGGTGCTGGAGGCGGATGCTCCGAATACCATGGACAGCCAAACGCACAAAATGTGTCTATCCTTTCCCAACTCGATGTCAAGACCCGATTGTCGACAATATGCCTACAGCGTATTCTATCCTATTTCGGCCACATAATGCGAAGGGGAGATAGCAGCCTTGAAAAGCTGGTTATTGTTGGCAATACCGAAGGAAAGAGAGCGAGAGGCCGGTCGCCAACACGATGGTCTGACCAAGTGAAAGAAGCTACGTCCTCAAGCAATTTTCAGCAGGTGGTGATGGCAACTTTGGACCGGAGTAGATGGAGGCAGATTGTCCGTTTAAAAGGATCCAGTGACCACGATCCTCAGTAATGAGGGACCGATTGCAGAAGACTGCTCTCAAAACGGTGAAGGAACACATCGTGAGGAAACCGTCATGTCCTAGAACCAAAAAATCGAAGACATGATGTGACATCTATCAACCCACACTGGCCCCGTGGGGGGCCCACTCCCTCTCACAGAAAGGAGGCCTGTGTCCCAGTAGTGGGAACATTATGGGCTGATTATGTTACAATCTTGATGAATTGAATCAAAGGTGGTAGATTGTTCAGAAAAATAAGGGGGACTAAAAACTGACGATTTAAGTTAATGTCATACAAGTTGGTTTTTTGTGTAATGTTAGGGTGAAAATAAAGAGCTCGTGCGTTGGTTAAAGATCAAAGATCAGTTAGCAAGGTTCGCTGAGGCTGACTGCCTGGTATGCGTTAGACGTACTCACTCGTGAAAGTTGTTTCAATGTATGGACTTTATTTCGCAATATACCGTTGTTATAATAAAATAGCTATGACACAAAATACAGAATGGAACAATCTATTATCAACTAGTTTTTCGTTTCAACATAAAACATATCCTATAAAAGAACTGTCGGAATCGGATCAGTAGTTTTGAAGATTACCCTCCACATACGATCACATTTGTGTTAGGTAATAAACGCTAGAGTACTCACAAGAGCGCGTTCCCGTACTGGTGCTGGTGATGGCTGGCGGCGAGCGCGAGCGCGACGGCGGGCGCGGCGTAGGCGAGGGCGAGCTGCGCGGCGAGGCCGGCGTGGTTGACGTCACGCAGCTCGCGCAGCAGGCGCCGCAGCTGCCACGCGTCGCACGCGCTCCACGCCAGCGCGCACACCCACCAGTAGTGCAGCGCCATGGCCAGCAGCTTGCACACGAACTGCCCGGGACGGTCGAATATATGTATATTACCAAAAACGATGCAAAAAAAGGGCACTTCGGGACAGATGGATGACCTGTTCTTAAGTTTAATCAGAGCCATATTTAAAAAGACAAGGTGCATCTATGCTTTATAAGTACCTAGTTTACACACACTAGGTAAATGACCAACAAAAAGTAGCATCAAAAAAAGAAAGGATATGTTAACAAATCTTATCATACATAATCATCATCATAGTAATTACTGAAACATTTAACGCACTCATATGATTAAGTGCCCTCTTACATTTTGGTTATGAGCGCGCATATTTTTTTTTTTTTGTTATAAATGGCATCTCGCAGTTCAACCTAAGAGGTTGTCGTCTTCTTAACCGGGATTGCCTGTGGATACCTCAATAAATTAAGGCCTCTAGCCAGGGCGAGCTCGCATCGCCGGCGCAGTGAAATTTAGAGTAATTTTATTTTATTTATAAAAAAATCAAAGTATCAATATTTGTTTTTTTTTTAATTGATATTGTTTAAGCTATTATTGAACACTATTTTGGTATAAATACTATGTGAAAATGATGTAGAAGTTCGAAGATATTCAGACTTGTTTCCAGCAGATAATTGAATTAGGTCCAGTAATTTTTTCTTTGTTTATAAGGCATATAACAAAAATGTATTCTATTATTATAAAAGTATATGATATTTGTGATAAGTAAAAAAATTGTTTTGATGGATCATATTCAACAGAATCTGCAAATTAGAGCTCTTAAATCAGCTCTCCATGAGTTTTTGCCGAAACATGCATCAGGAGAACGATTATTGCTAAATAAATAGACAAATAATAAAAAAAAACACTTTATTATTATTGTAGAAGAGAAAACGAACTATCTTTACCAATTAATTGCTATTTATACCAACCGACGAATAGTATTCAATTTCAACGAGGAAATCATGCATCTACGCGCATTTTTGTAAGAGGCCTCTTAAAATGCAGTTTTTTAACATAATATTAGAAGCAGTAGTTTTTATACTACAAATAATTAACACGCTAGTAAAAAGTTGTCTGGAACGAAGCATAAAGATTAGGTCATGATCTTCAAACATTCACCAAACACACAGAAGATGAGGTTCTTGAGACCTTGAGACATAATGCTACTAAATCACAAAAACTCATAGAAATATCCTAAAAGCTACCATATTACCAGCCCCTAGACGTGCGTAAAATCAAATTGTTCACAACCAAACATAAATTTGGCCGCAATCTCCAACCTTAAGGACCCTACTAATAAGGGCCATATTATTATAATGAATTACTTACCTCATTCTGTACCAAAGAACTCCTAGCTTTCAATGCAATAAGATACAGCAGCTCAGCCATAAACACGCAGAAGATGAGGTGCTTGTGTATGGAGTTGGAGACGGTGGCCGCACCACCACGCATCAAACAGAGAGCTGCCCAGGTGATGAGCAGAAGCGGCAGAGATATGCTGAACGCGGTGTATGATGTTACTGATTCCAGGAGTGAGGGTTCTGGGATGAACTGTAGGGACAAAAAAAAATCATACAACTTCAGATGTCAAATCAAATTTTTTGTTCACTATCGAAAGTAAAGTCCGTTATAGCAATTAGCTGACCCACCTTTGAATAAATAGTTGAGATTTTTTAGAATACGAATCGATAGAATTTTATAATTCTTTTATTAGCACAGTAAATAAAATATAAAAGATTTATAACATTTTCAGCCCGCCTTTTCTGTGAAAAAATAAAATAGTACTCAGTATATTTCTCGGTGATTTTTAATTGCGAGGTGCATCTCTACCACACGTATTCATTTACGAGAAATTATTTGCGACTATTCGTCCGTGAGCTTTGTCTTGCCGTGGGCACACACTGAACTTAAAACACGATTTTTTTGCCGAGTATCTTAATATTTTATTATTACCGTTCTTAATTAAGAAATCAGACACTTACCTCAATATCAACCTCATCAACCAGTACAGCGAAGGTCGACAGATGATTGCAGGTGCAGTTGATAAGCAGCGGTTCATTGGAGTACGGAGACCAGTCGTAATCGATCTCTGTGTGACAACCAACGCGAGACCATTCGCCAGACCTGGTATGAACGAAAATAAATCAGTTGAAGGAAGAGTCAGTGACGTAATATGATGATGGCAGCGGAAATGGAGTTTCAAATGGAATATTGAAGATTTTACCATTACTTAGAAGCTACATTATTGTGCCTCAATCAAAAAGATAACTCAAAAAGATAAAAGATTTAGAATTAGGGCCCGAGCTGGCAGACCAAGAGTTGGTTTTTATACGAAAACCTTTAAGCCAGGTTTTTGTCCAATATTGGGTCTTCCAACTGATATAATCACATCATCATCATCTATGGACATGAGTTACCTTGGGTAACCTGGAGGTCTTTAAACAGACTCCAGACCCAGGTTGGCCGAAGCAAGGAAAGCCTGCTCAGGTGGAGATTTATAGACGACTCCGCCTTGGAGTGTAAATGTGGTGCTGTTCCACAAACGATGGGACACTTAATATCGTGCCCTGTGTGTCCTGTCAGCTGCACGTTACAGGAACTGATGGACGCTAGTGATGGCGCCAAACAAGTGGCCGAATTCTGGGCCGAGTACATTTAGATTGCTATCGACACGCTAAGAAGATCATCTATCTACACTAATATTATAAAGAGGTAAAATTTGTTTGTAAGTTTGTAAGTATGGGGTAATCTCTGGAACTACCAGTCGGATTTGAAAAATTCTTCTTGCATTTGATAGCCCAATTCTTGAGGAAGGCTATAGGCTATTTAACGTCACGCTATGACCCTTAGGAGCCGAGCAAAAGCGCTATGGGGAAACGAAGTGATATAGCAGGAGACGCGGGCAAGTGATGCAATACGACGAGATGGGTCGAGGGAATAAGAAATTTCACGCGAACGAAGTCGCGGGCAGAAGCTAGATTTATTTATAAATCTCAGAGCAATTTTTTGCATTTGTTTATTTATTTAAGTAAAAATAATCAAGACTTACCCTCTCAACGTAGACCAATGCACGCACTGAGGATTCGTCCTAGACCCGAACGTCTCCCGATCAATATCGAGCCACATCTGCAGCCTAATCGGTCTTTTCAACCGAATCCCACTCAAGCTTTTATACACCAACTTCTTTTTTACACCGTCTTTTGTCAAATTCCCACTTTCCATTATCAGGGCCATTACTTTCGGTCCATCATTGGATTCTAGTTTCTCTGCGACGTAGGATGATTCGTTTTCTTGTAAGTCGTCACTTGTGAAGGATTTTTCTTGCTTTTTGAAGGTTGGTTGTATGACCACCGGGCCGTGGTTGTCGTGGTTTTGGGAGTCTTCGAGGGGCCACGTGTTTTTTGATTGACTATTCGGGTTAATGTGGTTTGTTTGTTGGTGGTGTGTGTTGCCTTTGTTTGCGTAGATTATGCCTGTCGAAAATAATCGTGGTTAAATAAAGTATTTAACGAGCTTTGACATTTTAAGTTGTCGATTTTGTTACGGTTGTGAATGAGAAACTATTTTGTCATACCTTTGTGTTAAAACTGAATCAATACATTTTTCTTATCTATGTAGAAGGTTAGTCTTCCGGCTATCGTTGTAGTTTTCTAATAATTTAAAAACAATGGACGTAAACGGGCTCCAACCTGCGCTTATTGGCCATTTCCCACTAAGTTTCGTTACATGTATTTGACCTTTGGAACCCATAAAGGATTTCAGTTTTCAGCCTGACTTTCCGGCCCGCAAGGGGTCCGTGTAGTGGGTTACAGCCCACTTCCTCTTACAGAGGCCTGTGTCCCAGCAGTGGGAACATTATAGGCTGATTATGCTTTCCAAGATTCCTTACCTTCAACATCATCCATGTTATTCTCCAGCGAGTTATCTTCGTCGCTGGCCTCCTTGGTCCACACATACTCGGGCACGAACAGGGCCAGCTGTATGATAGGCGAGCCCACTGTGATGTTGACGCCCCAGCGCTGACTGATGGACTCGTCCATACGGAGCGGCATCAGTTGCGATGTGTTACGAGAGTATTGTAGATACGAGAATACGGCGCGGGATTCGTAGTTTAGGTCGAGGTTTTCTGGAAGGATTTTGTTCTTTTAATGCCGTCATAAAATTATTGAGTTTTATAAGAAGACTAGCAGCGCCCTGCGGTTTCACCCGCGTAAGTTTCGATCCCGAGGGAATATCGGGATAAAAACTATTCTATGTCCTTTCCCGGGACTCAAACTATCTCTATACCAAATTTCATCGAAATCGGTTCCGCCGTTTAGGCGTGAAAAGGTAATATACAGACAGATAGACAGACAGACGGAGTTACTTTCGAATTTATAATATTATAGTATGGATATCAGAAGAGCTTGCTCAGGTAATTGAAAGTTGAGAATAGTTAAAATGTTTAAACGGTGTTTGTACTAATCAAGCTATAGACATTGCGAGCAACATCTATGCATTTGGCTGGTGTTTGGAAATCAATAAAATTTTATTAGAGTGCTACAAGGATCTTTTGGTGCCTGAATAATATTGACAGGGGGGCGTTGTTGGCAAACATTTGTGAAATTGTCACAGTAATTGTATTGAAAAAACACGATGGAGGCGTTAGTTCCGATTTTGGTCACGCCCCATAAGAAACAGAAGTCTTGTAGGTACTTCCATTGTTAAAAATTTTGTCTGACATAACTACTACCTATAATCTTTATTTCAAACAAACAACTTTGAGTACAGGTTACTAAATACTACATTATGAGCGACGGATAGGAATATTATAGTGGATAGTGGAGCAAACCCAGTTCCGTGCTAGGAATTAACCTGTGTTACAGACACTAGGGCCGCTCCATCACCTCACTAGAAACATTACTTCAGACGTCCGTAGTAGAAAAAAGCAAAAAATATTGAGTTATTGGATTCCCAATTTAGGCATGTCTGTATATAGGGAATCCATAAAAAATTAGGTACTAAAAAATACTTATATAGAGGTATAAATGGTTGTTTGTTCTTAATTTGGTCGTTCAATCAGACAACCTAGTACCTATGAGCTAGCTTACCATTAACTATAAGACGGTAAATTGTGGGTAAATGACCAAACTTTTGTTTACAGTAACCAGGGGAGAGAGGGTAAAGCTTCTTGAAATAAAAAAAAAAATTTTTTTGAAGAATAAAATGAAAATAAAACCAACTCACCTTGAATATTACTATTAGTAATTCCAAGCAGATCCAATGGCAGTAGCACCCGCGTATACTTGTCAAACTTATACTTGCTCTTCACATAGTTATTATATTTCGGGAACGACACGGTAGGACTGGACGGCTTCCTATACTTGTTGATCTTGCCATTAGCATGGTATATCGGCGTTTGTATGGGAGAGTGTATGAAGGTTGACGTGTCAGGTAGTACGACACGTTCGGTCGTGTAGGAGTCTATGTTGTACCGATTTAGTTGGGTCGGCTCGAAGCCGTAGATCGATTCTGCTGTTACTATGTCGACGCCGATTACTGAAAATACATTTGTTACATTAAATTCTTCTTAAAATTAGGGATAGGTGATCTAGGACTTTATATTGTATATAAAAAAGATTTCCGAAAATAACTGTTTCGATTTCGACCTTATTAGTAACTTCTTAAGCGTGAGATTATTAAAAAACAAAAAAAAATAAAATATGTTACGCAGATCGGGTGTGAAAATCCAGGGCCTAAATGTGGCACTAGTCGATAGTCTAACTGCTCATTACTGAATCTATCTCTGTCGGATACGAAGCCAGGTGAGATAGCGTGCTTTTTGGCCATGCCTAGCAGTGAGTTCGAGCTCGCGACTAGTTCCACCTTAAGAAGAGTATCTTTACTCTCGTTTTTTGATACTGCTGGAAATTTGTTGGTGAACACAAGAATCTAGAGTATGTCGAAAGGGATTTCCATTTTCTATTACTTACACAAACCAAATCTCTAGTGTTAATACTCAACGGTAGTCTTCAAAAGGCGCCAGAATTTAAGCGAATGGACTTTACCAATGTACAGACGCCAGCACATCAAGCTACTACAATCTGTCAAATTTCTTTGATAGATTTTCAACTTTGTCGCTAAAGCATAAGGTTCAAAGTTGATTGGGAAAATTTGACTTTCAGGTAGCTTGATGTGCTGGCGTCTGTACATGAAAAAAGTCCATTCGCTAATAATATTGGCACCCTTGGGAAGCTAATCAATAAAACTTACCTAAATCACTGGTGTTGATCTCGAAGGGACTGGTGTAGGTATCATGTTGGCTTTCGGCGAGCACTGCGATGTACTTGTCGAACCTCTGCAGTAACAGCTCCATGCCGTGCCCGGTCAGCTCTCGAATGCGACGCCATTCTTTGGAGTATTGTGCGTCCAGGATTGTGTTGGCGGATTTTATTACGTTCTGTAAAATCGTGTATGGTTAGTTTGTTGTAGAATGTAATGAATAATGAGCGCACAAAAGGAAAACTATGCGTCCACAGGCGATCCTTAGAGTACCTGGTATTTTTTTATCAATTATTTTGGGCCCGAGTTGCCATACTGCGGCTCGGGATACGACGATAGATATTTAAGTATATGTTTCCAAAATGATAGATTGTTTTCTATTAAAATTAGCTTTTGGGCTGTGTCCGGTAATAGATGACATAAACAGAGTGCTTGCGAGGTGACAATTAATTAACAAGACAAATAACGATTTTTTATCTCTTTCGTCATAGTTTAAAGCAGGCAAATATTATTTCGTTTTTTGTACAAGCACACAGATCTGCTTCCTACTTCAGTAGTCCTTGCCCTAGTTCAAGCCCCCCGCCTGCCTCATCTCATACTGCAGAAGTTCTAACAATATGCCCTCACCTACCAGGACATCAGCGCCATACAGACGTTACTTAAGTATGTAAGATAGTCCACTTACCCGCACATAATCCTTATCTTGACTGTGCGTGAGGTTCAAGCCAGCCTGCCTCATTTCATACTGCAGAAGTTCTAATAATATGCCCTCGGCTACCAGGACATCAGCGCCATATAGGAGTGGTGTGTTAGCGCAGGCGGAATTAAGGTCGGCGGCTAGACGGACGCCCACGAAAGTGTTTACCGATAACTCGCCGGTTTCGATCTTGCTTAGCTGAGAAAAAAGTTTGTCATGAAATGGTTTTTATGGGTCAAAATATATTGTATTTTTCTATGCTTGAATTCAGAATCTTACATCATTTACATTCATTGCCACTTACTCAACTTTCAATTTTAGCGTTACGTAGTCTAAGTTGATTTTTGAGTGATAAAAAAGCCCTCCCTAAATAAATTTTGGCAGCAATGGAATTTGAACTAGATTGATTGATTATAGACAAATGTTCAGGGTATACTGATGATCATACTGAAGTTTCCGTGGTTGCTTTTTTAGGAGAACTAGTTAGTTCTCAAATCAAACTAGCCATGAATAGTCTAACCGTATAACAGAGCACTTATTTCTATTGAGTCGAGCAAAAAGTAGACTAATTAAAATTGAGGTTATAAATACCTGTTTCCTCAATTGATAGAAGGTGGATGTAGTACAATTGAACATGTCAGGTTCCTGCCACGGGACGACCTGAGTTTCATCACACATACGAGTCGCCTTACCACTTGTACCTAAAGAATACGAAAGTAAATTATATCTCGATTCTTTATTACGTACCAGGGTACAGGGTGTTACGGAAAGGGTATATCAATACAAACGGGTTGAAGAGTGTATCTGGTCTGGTGCGGTGACACGTTTGTTATGATTTCAATTTAATAAACTATCGAAATAAAAAAATATTGAGCATATTCAAAGTTAATGCTTTTGAGCTGAAATTTTGTACAGAGATTCTAGACCAGATACACTCTTCAACCAGTTTATATTGATATACCCTTTCCGTAACACCCTGATTAGTTGGTAGAGAAATAAAATTATATTAGTCACAATTATGGACCCTGTCGGGCACAGCATACATAGTAGGAGAGAGGAGGAAAACACTGGGTGTTTATTATGATAAACTTTAATATAAGTCTAGGAGTTTTAATATTAATCTTCATCTTCTTTTATCACAACTATCATACAGTTAAACCAGAAAAGGAATGCGCTTCTGTAATCTGAAGAGATACGATGATTGCCGAAGCGCATACTTCTGCTGCGAAATCTGTACAATACGTAAGCAATAATGTGTAAATAAAATAACTTACCAGCTGGACAGTCAGTAATCGCTTCAATACCAAACTTTGTTCGAGGCCACCAGACGCCGTGTGAGAAGGAGCGGGGACACCCATCGTAGACAACTGTTGAAAGAATATGTTTATGTTATGTGCTGATGTAAGCATGTAACCACTGTTATGTGTAATGCGTAGGAATATTCTGGATAGGTTGAGCATTATACAACGTGTGATATCCCATAGGTCATTGTACTCATCATTATGAACTACTTTTACTATGGGGCCAAACCTAAAATCGCGAAAAAAAAATCAGCTGTTCTCTACATTTTGACGAGTTCTGCGAACATAAATGTAGGGAACAGCTGATTTTTTTTTCGCGATTTCCTGTTTGGTCTCACAGTAAAAGTTGTTCATAATGATGAGTACAATGACCCCCTAGAGTAATGGGATATAAAAAAAACACGTATTTAAAATGAAAAGAGAAATTGGGCAGCTAGGTGTAAGTATTCGATAATATTTGCAGAACGTTTGAAGGCGTTCACTGTTAGATAAGGCAGTGATTGCTCATTTCGAAGTTACTCGTATGCAAAAAAAAAAGACGGGTTGCACCAGGTGGTTGTTATCAGGTCACGTGTCCTGACGGTCACGTGTCCTGACGCGAGCTTAACATTTTTTACCCATTATAAAAAAAATCTACAACGCCGCTAAAGAAGTTTTCACTTCAAAAAGATACCGACGAATTGAGAACCTTCTCCTTTTCTTAAAGGCGGTTAAAAATACAACAGACGATATCACAATCCTTTACCTTCACAGCCAGTGTTAGGCGCGACCTCCGCATACAAATTCGCACAAGAGTCGCAGGCGCGTCCTATAACGCCGGCGCGGCAGTGACACTGGCCGGTCAGCGCGTCGCACGAGCTGTTCATCGATCCGGCCGCGTAGCACTGGCATGGGAGGCAGTCAGTTGAGCCTTCTGGTTTGTAGTGGTTCTCCTGATGAGGTTGGTAAGGGTCAGTCATCATCATTATTTATTTGTTTTTTTATTTATTAAAACTTTATGCACTAGTAAAAACTGTACAAAGGTGGACTTAATGCCTTGGGCATTTTCTTGCAGTCTACCTTAGGGTGATGCAGAGACAATACATAGTAGGTGCAATAACAGAGAGAAAAAAAAAGAAAATATTTATAACTAAGACATAAGAATAATTTTTTCATTATCTGCCTAGCCTTTTCCCAACTATGTTGGGATCGGCTTCTAGTCTAACCGGATGCAGCCGAATACCAGTATTTTACATGGAGCGACTGCCTATCTGACCTCCACAACTCAGTTACTGGGTAATACGAAACAATATATGGTAAGGGTGTTTTGCTAAAAAAGTTATGGACCCGGGATTAGTAAATACATAAACCAGTTAAACCCTTCCAAGTTTAATACATAGATACAAGACAATATAAAGAATGTGAGATAACAAAGCTGTTTACATTACTTCATGGGACATTGATGGTTGTAGATTTATTTAACGTTGTTCGAAATCTGTACAGTCGCGAGTATAAATACCTTACGAGATCTGCAAGTTCTTACTAACAATCTGAACAGGCAATATGCCTGTACTTGAATGGAAATTAAAAACAATCTTGTCTACGATTATGAAGATCTTTTCCCAGCAGTAGGACAGAGGAGGTTAAGGAACTAATGCTAATTAAAAAAAAAACACGTTACCTTGCAGTGACAATGCCCCGTGGTGGCGTGGCAGTGCGGGTGGTACCCGCGGGTAGCGGCGCACGCGCACGGGCCGCACGCGCCGCCCGCGCCGCCCCACCACCCGCCCGGGCACTGCTCCGTGCCCGCCTCCACGCAGCCTGACGCTGGGACATACAAACAAGTTTAGATCTAGAATACGCCTATAATTATTACACCATGGCCTTCTAACTTATAGTTTAGAAGTCGAGAAAAACATTAGATTATGAATTGGGGATAGTATTGCAGACACCTGTGTCGTAACTCCTATTATAGCCAATCTGCTGCCAAAAGTCATGTCAACTTCTTAAGACTGGTTTTCGATTACTAAGGGGCCATCTCCACGAGCGAGAGAATCGCGGCGATATTATCGTCATGCCACGTATTTCTATACACTCTCTTAGAACGTGTCTCCACACGGCGATATCATCACTGCGAAAATTTGATGGCACGGCGAGACTATCGCCGCGATTCTCTCGCTCGTGAAGACGGCCCCTTACATGGATTTGGACAACAGATTTTCTAATCAGATATTCCAGGGGTATAATTTACTCAAGTCACATAAAAAAATCACATTAGTCAGTGCAGCTCCTAGAATGCATCCAAGTCAAGGCAAAAACAAAATCTGAAGCGCTCTACAGTGTCTAGAAAATGCTTACTACAACACGGTCATCTGAGTCGACCGAAAACTTACAAATTATGTATATACAATATTAACATAATTAAGGCAAGACCTCATACACCCCAATTAGACTATTGAGTTAAAAGCATAATACAATGACCAAAAATATTTTTTTTTTTAAGCTAACTGATATTATAAAGAAAATCGTGTTGATTCCAGCATTACTTTATGCATTTAAAATTGAGTCTTATTGCCTTGAAATAAGATTTAATTTTCTTTGGCTCAATCAGCGATCAGTATGGCAAAATACATACTTTCTGGAAAAAATACCTACATCAAAAGTTACTGAAATCGATTCAGTAGTCAATTATGAACAAAGTACTTTCAGGGCTTGCGTTAATTCTGTTACACCTTGTATAACTCACCAGTCATCATATACCCGTCGTCGCAGCTACAACTATATCCCTTGTCGGTGTCGTCCTGCGTGCACAGCGCGTGCTGCCCGCACGGCTGCAGCTCGCATGCGGGCATGCACTGCGGGCCCACTCGACCGCTCGAGCACACGCATTCTGTGTTGTCCCATGATGCTACGCATGTGCTCTGTGAATGTTATTATTGGTTAGGAGTATGTTGGCATATCAGAACTGTAATTAATCCAATGCGAGAGAGTGATGGAGTTACAGGAATAATTGCACATCCCTTTGCCGCAACGGAACAATGATGATTTCCCTTGAAATACAGACCCTTGAATACTCGAAAACATAGTATTTAACACAGCTGATTACAGGGTCAACGGCCGCTAATATTATTGTGGAAGTTATGAGTTTAGTTTTTATCATCATTAGATGATACTCGGAAAATGTCAAACGGAATGTATTACTTTTGAATTATATTCTAAGCAATGAGTTGAGATGAAACAATATCCACTAAAACTTCGAGCTGCCCAGACAGAATTCGAGGAGATGATTCGCGTAGGCACCGCTCGACCTTCCAGTAGCTCATGGTCCTCCCCGCTACACCTCGCACTTAAAAAAGACGAGACTTATCGCCCGTGCGGCGACTATCGCGCATTAAACGCCCGGACTGCTACCCTGTCCGCCACATAGGGGATTTCGGTCACAACTTGTCCGGATGCTCAGTTTTCAGCACCCTTGATTTCGTTAAAGCATATCAACAAATTCCAGTACGCTCTGATGACATTTGTAAAACAGCCATAATGCGCCTAAATTATTATTACAAGTTACTTACATAAGGCGGACAGATGGACAGCATACAATCGGAGCGAGACTGACACCCGTCTCTCACGTTTTCTCTAACCGTAGGCCGGTTGAGAAGAGATTGAGCAGTTCCCACTCGCACATCCTAAATGTAAAATATGTAGTTAGATATTTTATGATGTATTTAGAAATACTTCAAGATCGACTCCGAATCATAAACTCTTTGAATTAATTCTTGCCTTTTTTTGTAAACCATACTATTCAAGTGTAGGACAAAATAAAAGCCTCGTTAGAACAGTTACGTGTAGTTTTTAACAGCATTCCATAGAGTAAATAATGTTCATTATAATATATATGTAAGAAGAGACGGGAGTCCCATAGAAAAAGATGAAAAACGTCGCTTGTATGAAACTTGTACTAAAACTGAATACCAACATAACAAAAATGACACAGACTATGCACAGACTGCACATGTTAAAGCGAGACAGCGATAGCCACCATTATGTTTAGTACACGTTTCATAGTTTCTTTTTTTATTAGACAGTTGCGCCAGACTGCAGCATTCAATACAATTTTACGTCAAATCGGATCATTGAACTTTCCAAAAACTATTGACTACTTACTTTTTTTTTATTACTAACCTGAATACATCCTTCAAAGTACCCAACCTCTGACGCCAACAACCCCGCCGTACTATCTGGTCCACCAATTAAAATCTTGCCAATATACTGTCCTTGAATCTTATTGGCTAGCATCGGTAGTAGTACGGTCCGTAGCCCGTAGTCCACACTGACGGATATATCGGTGCCGAGCCATTTGATGTCTATGCGGTGCCATTGGCCATCAGAAAGGGTGGTGGTGGGTAAGAACATGGATTCTCCATTGTATGAGTAGTGCAGGTGGCCGGATTTTAGCTGCGGAAGAGAAATGAGGTTAAATCGATCGAAATCAATGGAAAGGAATGTTGATGATCGGTAAACTAACTCTTATTGTACAGTTGATGATGCAAAGCAAAATGTGTCTGTTTTATTAACGGGCTTAAGTAACACGAGTTTTAATGAAAAGAAAAAAAAAAAACCGGCCAAGTGCGAGTCGGACTCGCACACGAAGGGTTCCGTACCACTGTACTATTGTACAGTGTTACGGAACCCTTCGTGTGTGAGTTAACATTACATACAAATAACGGCAAAAAAATCACGTTTGTTGTATGGGAGCCCCCCCCTTAAATATTTATTTTATTCTGTTTTTAGTATTTATCGTTATAGCGGCAACAGAAATACATCATCTGTGAAAATTTCAACTGTCTAGCTATCACGGTTCATGACATACAGCCTGGTGACAGACAGACGGACGAACGGACAGACAGCGAAGTCTTAGTAATAGGGTCCCGTTTTTACCCTTTGGGTACGGAACCCTAAAAAAGAAAAAAAAAAGAAAGAAAAAAAGAAAGAAAGAAAGAAAAGAAATAAATAATAACGTTTATTTGGACACAGAACGCGAAACAAAATACAAATAAAAAAGCGACAATGATGTTTGAAAAGGCAGATAGTTATGCCATTGGCGCATCTAGCTCAAGTTGAGGAGACTTATTTTCACCAAGGTAGCTTTCCACCAGGCAGTAGAATAAAAATAAGGCAATGTCCATGGTCCAAGGACTATACTAGCTTAGGGGTTGGTTATAACCCATGGGACCTCTCTTTGGATGGTCCTCTCTTAACATCTATAAGTCCCTCACAACAAGTTTAGTCGAGTCAAACCTTTGCAGAAATATTTGGATATGTTAACTTAGCTTTCATTTACACCTCAACAGATGAATTTCGACATTTTTCAGCTATAAATAAAGTTCTATCTATAACACTCACAGTGATCAGTATAGTGCTGTTCTGTCCAACTTGTATGGACATGAGGAAGGCATCCTGCTGTCTTGTCCTGAGAGACAGCGCGTTGAGCCACGGCAGTTGTATGGGACGCAGCAGTGGGTTGAACGATAGCATGCCGTCGCCACTGAAGCGCCAGGGTGGGTTTGTTGCTAGAGGGAGAAGAAGAAGGTTACATAGTTGCTGGATTGCAAAATATTTCTGGGGTTTGAAGTTTAATAGTATGGATATATTTTCAGAATGAGGCTAAATGCATATTTGTAGTAAGGTCAGTCGCACATCAAGAGTACCTAACACGTGAACTAAAAAAAATCGCCGTTAACGGTACGAACTGATGGCGCTGTTAAAGTAAAATTATAACCATGGAAAGCGGTTGACTGTACTTTTTTATAGGTATTCGTTTATTTCTGGTAGTGATACATAAGATTTTCATAAGGGTTACTTCATGTTATTTTTCGAAAAGTAGTTCAGCTAAATTAGATTTTTATGAAGCCTTAAGGCATTTATCGAAATATGGAAAAAAATACGTCAATCAATCTAAAAATATAGCAGCAAAACTGTTCAAAAATACAGCAGTCTCTTATAATTAAAAAAACATGAAGAATACTCACAATCAGCACAATCCTTCCCCGTATACTCTTCAGTACAGTCACAAAGATACGTGTCCCACAGGTCTTTACACTCTGCCCCATTGTAACAAGGCGCGGAACTACACTGCGACCTCTTTTCAGGACATCCCGCTAAGGTGCCGTTGTCAGCCACGAAACTGTTGAGGTCTATGAACTTGTGGTCTATGAAGAGGTCTGATATGCAGCCGAGGTAGTCTTTGTTCTTTACTTGAAAGCTGCTCGGGATGTTGGGGAGACCACCGATCTGGAGAGGGCCTGTTAGGTCGAGGAATCTGGAAAGAAATGATGAATTTTATGTATGGGAATTGGCAGTGTTTGTTCATGTTTAAAGGACATAAGAACGATGGCCTGGCTGATAATAAGTTACTATTGATTACGGGCTTAGAGTCTCTAGACTTTTTAAAATAAAATAACAGTCGTTTTATCAAGAGAACATTTTTACTTTCGCAAAACATCATTACCTACCTCACGTTATGCTTCGCCATATAAATCATTAGGTTATGGCGAAATCCAGACATACACATAAGAGCACCGCTAAATTGTAGCAAAAAAAGAGTTGGTCAGTAACTCAGTATTTCTCAATCAATAAATCAACTTGGAAGAAATCTTCCAAGTTGATGAAGTTGTTGTTGTTGTTGAGTTGATCTTCTTTTTGGTCGTCGTAAAAACGACGACCAACAATTTTACATTATGTAATTAAATCTTATGTCGTATTTACCTGTGACAAGTCTCCGTAGCTATTTCACATCGTGGCGGTAGCACCTTTCTGGAGAAGTTGGCGCACGCGTATTTCAGGCCGAAGTCCGCAGCTCCAGCCAGAGACAGAGCTTTATCGCAGTCATCCAGGATCAGTGTAGCAGTCTACAAGAGTAAGTTAAATATAACACTAGGTGCTGTAATATAGTTTGCCCTAAAGGACACGTAAAAAATTTACATCGTGTAGTATAGGTAGATATACATACTCGTACGATCACGGAAACAAACCGTCAGAAAAAAAAAAACTTGGCAAAGCTGTATTTTATGGAATTTAGCATATCGTCGGCTAAGTATTCTAAGCTGCTAACTCCAGTTTTGGCTTAACTGACTATTTAGTATCAAATGAAAGACAAACTTCACCTATTTCTGCCGTAACTCACCTGGAAGGGTAGGTATATGTGCCAACAATATTGCATAACATTGCTTAACTGTATCTTTAGAATAAAAATAGAATTTCCTCTTTCATTTGATACTAAATAGTCAGTTAAGCCAAAAATGGAGTTAGTAGCTTAGAATACTTAGCCGACGATATATGTAAATTATTATTTAAACAGAAATTGATAGATTTTTTATTTATTGCTTTATGCAATGGGAGCTGACTACGAGATAGTACGTAAAACAATGGTGTTTACGTACTGTTTTTGAGTTTTGAAGATTGTGTTTAAATGGTGGAACACAATCTTTTTTGGTCTTTCAAACTTGTGTGGTTTGCCAATAGAGCTATGTTCATGCCTTCTGCTAACTTCTTCGTCATTTACACCAAAGACAGCATGACTACTCACCCTATTATAATACTCGATCTCCACAGTATGCCAGGCCCCATCGGCCACATTCCCGGCGACGGTAACATCAACCTTCCCGCCCCCCAGCGCGAACGTGAACCTCACCCCGGCGCCGCCCGACACGCCAGCGCCCGCGCCGACGGTCTCCAGGGCGAGGAAGTCGTGACGCTCGTTGTACCGGCCGTTGTAGAGGAGTAGGCCGTTCGGGGTTTGGGTTGCGAACCTGATAGAAAAAATTATATGATTATTTTTTTATAGGTAGGTATTTTGATGTTGAAAAACTCAATATTAAGTTAATAAAGACTGAATACGAAATGGGGTTCCCCATTAAAGCTTGATGTTATTTTCTTAAAAAAACGTGTATTTTATTTCACGACTTGTTTCGGACTCATACAGAGTAAATAATTATATACTGTGAAAGTGCGGTAGAAAAGCGAACGATAATATTGACAGCAATTTTTTTTCAGTCTTTCAGCTTACTCAGGTAGACCTTGTGGTTAGACCCTTCTGCATGTTGGTCAGACTAAAGTCTGACCCGCTGACTAAAGTCTGACCCTCTGACTAAAGTCTGACCCTCTGACTAAAGCCTGACCCTCTGACTAAAGTCTGACCCTCTGACTAAAGTCTGGCCAATATGCAGAGAATTTTTACAGAGGATTTTTTGCCATCTACCTTAAAGCTCCTGTTACAAAACTTTATACGACAAGTACTTCAAAATTACCACTTACTTCAACTTTAAATGCAGTCTGTTCCTGCGCTTCAGCCCAGGAAATGTCAAGAAAGATGCCGTAGGAAAGCTTCTAGCCCTCAGTTCACAGAGCGGTGTGGTATGATCAGCTTCTATAGCACATCCTTGGCAGACGAACCCTCCCTCTCTGACGGACACGCACTGAGAGCCACTGCGGCAGACGGCGGATTGGGAGGCGCAGGTTGCTGTTGTTAGGACTGTTTCACAGTTTACACCTATTAAATGGAAACAGAAAATCATACATGGTTGCTACCGTTACGATATTATGTGTATTAGAATCGATAAATAATCGATTAGGCTAGGGTTACCAACTAGATTCAATTTTAATCAGAAGCCATGAGTCTAGTTTTAAGATAATTTTATTTTTAGGCCTGACTCCTGCTGATGTATGGAAACTGGGTCCATAAAATTTCTTTTGATCGTTGTCTGAAATATAAAACTAAGGGTTTTCAACAGTAAAATAAAGAAGTACATTCCAGAAAATCAATAATTTTATTCGGCTATGAATATTTACCTGTGTATCCCGCTGCGCAAACGCAGGTGTATCCTCCTTCGCGTCGGACACAAGTTCCGTTGTTGATGCATGGCGAAGAGTAGCATAGATCCACTTCGGTGTCGCACATGTAATGTTCTCGGGAGCCTAAAGAAAAAAAAATATATTTAGTGACTAAACGACACACCACGATTTATATTTGTGTCACAATTTTAGTAACATATTATTACGATTTTTAGACTTGCTTGGGTTAGTTTCGTTGTCACATTGCCCAAACGTTCTTAATTACCTATTGTCCAAGGAAAGGTTCTCGTCTAAAATTCTAAACAATCACCTGTAAATCCATGCGGGCACTGACAAGAGAAGGTAGTAACAGGATATATCGGTCTGAAGAGCACGGAGTCGCTATTGATGAAGCCCGACGCGTTGCCGAACTTAAGCACCGTGAGGCATTCCTCGTAGTTCAGACACGGCTCGTGAACGCAGATGTTGTCGTCGAATGGTAAGACCTAGGGAGAAATATTGAGATTATATCTGGGGATATTTTTTTGCCTTTTGCATCGGCAAACACGAGATGATGCCAGGTCATGCTGAGAGAGGCCAATCAGTAAGGTTGCTATAGAACCTGAGAGCCCAGAGCGCCAAATTTAACTTAACAGTCGTCACTCGTAGATTCTATTCTGATATAATACCCTCAAGGATTCTAAAGTCCTTTATGTCAGTATTTCATTTCCAGATCTTAAAAAGAAAGCGGTGTCTGGATAAAACATGGATGGGACCTGAAAATTAACCTAACCTAACTCCAATTGATGCATTAAGTTAAATCAAATCAAAACTAAGTTTAAAAAAAACATTACCCTCTTTTTGGGCTTCGCCGTAGTGAGGTGAAAAGTTTGACGTCATGGATTTTGGTTATCTATGACGAACAGTAAATGATGATTTACAAACTAACCTGTACAGTAGCAAGCCTGGCTAATGTTGCTCGATGTAGATAAACCCGCTCCCTTAGATGTGTCGGAGAATAGTACTGCGAAGTATCGCCCGCAACGCCGATTTCTGCGTCCGGACGACGAGCGGAGAATGACACGTTTAGAATGTTGCCTGTTACGTCTGTGTCGTCCTGTTGAAAAAAACAATTAGGATAAGATTATGGTAAACTTAGTAATAGGGTCCCATTTGTACCCCCTTTGGGTACGGAACCTTAAAAAGGTACCTATGGGTGCAAACGTAGTTTCAGATATGGGACAGAGTTGAATTGAGGTGAACATAGGAAGGGCAAGCAGTCTATAATTAGCACAGGAATTTTTAACAGTTATGTTGTTGGAGTTATGCATCTGAGATTTTTGGAAAATGTTGCGTCTTTAATTTCAGCGTTTTCTTCGATAGTGTAATCGTCACAAATCATGACATGAGTATGATTGACATAAGGTTCAAATAGAAATTATCAACGCGTGATCGTGAAAATCAACCATTATACCAGCATAGATTCTAGAGGTGGTAAAAATTAAACCATTTACGATGAAAGCTTCAGATTTTTAGGCACTGGTACAAACCTGAACGGTGGAGCGGACGAGTCCTGGAGTGGAGACCGCGTACCGGCAAGCGTAGTGTGGGACGCCCCCCCGCTAGATTGACGGACGACCTAAAGAAGGTGGCTGAGGTAGACTGGATGCGGAAGGCGGAGGACAGGGTGTTGTGGCGCTGTCTGGGAGAGGCCTATGTCCAGCAGTGGACTGCGATAAGCTGAGTTGATTGACATACCTGAACGCTAAAAATATAAATATTCTCCTTCGGACACGGTATGATAGCCGCAAGGCCATCAATGAAGAACCCCAGCAGCGGCGACAGGAACTGTTCGGCCGTCATATCGTTCAGTCGCACGGTGATTGAGTTGAATAGCATCTGTTCTGTGATAAGGCGGACTGAGAGTTGCATCATTGCTTTTACTTCGTTTACTCCGTCTGTTGAGAAAAAAAAAAACTTATTAGTCTATTGCTACTTCTTGATGTCCAGACATCTGTATACGGTAGGTATGGTCAGCCAATAAAAGTCCATTAAGGCTGTCACGTTTACACATTATCAAAATTGACACAAATGATTGTATATACTGCTTTTCAGTATTGCATATAATAGCTAACACTTAATAATAATTAATATTCTTTAAATAGGTATTAATTCTGTACCGATAAAAAAAAGTGTTAACCGATTTTTGTTGATGACCGTAACCATCACAATGTTGTGAAAATCCATGCTAATATTATAAAATTAAACGCGAAAGTGTGTCTGTCTGTCTGTTTGTTAGGTAACGGACAGACAGACACACTTTCGCATTTAATTTCCAAATTACCAAATTTCATCTAAACCGCTGAACCGATTTTGATGGAATTTGGTATAGAGATTGTTTGAGTCCCGGGAAAGGACATATGATACTTTGTATCCTGATATTCCCACGGGATCGACACTTATGCGGGTGAAACCGCGGGGCGCTGCAAGTGTTGTATAAAGGAGAGTTTGATGTGGTTTCAGTATTCAATAAATCCTGACGACGAGATTGGTTATTGAAGTCATGTTCTGCTGCTAATTTGGCAATGCGGGCGGCGAAATTGGGACTGCCGTCGCTCGAGCATTCAGACTCGGTTGAGGGGTCGGCCGCACTTGGTGGCGGGACCCGCTGGGTATGGCGGGCTGATACCAATTGGAGTGTGCAGCGAATGTACTAGTATCTCCCGGGTCCCTGAGTCATGGTACTGGTAATTAGACTGACCTGTAACAGATATCTCCATAGTGGCTAATTTTGGCACGTTGGTGTTCAATTGCGGCGACAACGTCATCTCTCCGGATGTTTCATTTAGCAGCACTAAGTTGGCGTTGTTTCCAGAGAGAATACGGTATTGAAGCTGGGGACAAAAAAACGTTCGTTTAGTCTTTTGATTATGGCTTTTTTTTTTGTTAGCCTATTCTGTCCCACTGCTGGGCAAAGACCTCTTATGGCTTGTGTAAATTAAAAGAGTTGGAAATATGAAGTAATGCGGTTCTAAAGTTTCAGTGTTGTACTACAACACTGAACAAGATTCGATATCTACCTAAACTGATTCTTCAATCATTTTATAGTTGTATATAGAGTATCCCCTTCACAAATAAACGTATTATATCAGATGAATAGTTACTCACCGATTTCTCTCTTTCAGTCGTCAGTAATTTAAATTTCGAAGGAAGAAGACAAAGCGTTGTGTAACTATACAGACGATATACAACGTTTATTAGAAAGGAGGTAAGTAGGTAGAGTTCGAATGTTGTCAAATTCAACCAGTAACTCAAGTTGATGTCGACCCCAAAATTAAAGATTAACGTTAACCTCATTACTATTTACTATATGAAACGGTCAGCAACAAAAGTCGATGAATACTTCAGTTTTTTAAATCTCAATTTTTGAGCGAAATGTTCATCAAAAAATTTAAGAGTATTATTTCGTGACATGAAATGCAATAAACGTTAAAGTGTTTTTCGACTTTTGTTGCTGACTGTACCTTACCTAAAGGATAAAGTATCTTTAATCCTTCGTATGCCGAACGTGGATCCACGCGAGACACAATGACTTTTAATTGTTTCTGTAGGTAATTCAACCGGTTAATAATACTTAATTAAAAATGGCCTTACCTTATCAGTAACATCAGCATCATAAGCCGGTACTCTTCCAAACGGTCCCACAGGAAAGCAGTCCTTATAGTTATTAAAGATAATCTGAAAATCCTTCATCATCGGCGCGTTATCATTGACATCTGTCACTAGTATTTCCACTCTGACGTCATTCCATAATGGCGGGCTGGCGGCGCGTATGATGAGCTCGTATTTCTTGCGAGGAGACTCGTAGTCGAGGTCTACCATTGTAACTAGTTCGGCTTTGTCGGAGCCTTGGCGCGTTTCGAGGGAGAAGCTGTTGGAATCGTCGCCACCTGTACAGGAGATTTAAGATTAGGTAAAGAAAGAAATTTAAATTTGATATTTTCCAGCAGAGTTAAGTATGTTTTTGCATATCGTTGCTTTTAGGGAACTATATTTAGCTTATTCAGAAGGTTTTTCTTTAGTATTTAAAAAAGCAGAAAGTACAAAACACTACACAATTCTTTCTAACTCCTTGATAAGAAGACTCGAATCGATTTCCTCCCTAGCGCATAATTTTCCGTTTTGTCAAAACTCCACCTTCATTATATTTTCAAAAACATAATGTTCTTTTACAGGGTCCCATTAAAATAGATGGACAAATTTTAACACAGCGCTCAGTACGTCTAACCAAAGAAATCCAAATAAAAAAAAAACCGTGATTAAAGTGATTTTATTTTGACCTAAAATAAAAAATTACCGGCACATTAGTGTATTTTCGTTAGATGATTATTTTTCTTATAAGTATCTAATGCGTTTTTCTTATATATTTTGTTACCATCGTCCTTATTTTGGTGGTCTGAATCATTTCTAAAAGTTTGTCCATCTATTTTAATGGGATCTTATATAAATTACCTTTAATAGAATAATGCACCACAGCATTGGGTCCTTCATCAGGATCATGCGCATATATCTCTCCTACAGTGGTTCCTATGGGGCTGTTCTCGGCAATGTAGTATGTGAGGCAATCGCTTTCAAAGACCGGCGGGGAATCGTTTATGTCTTCTACCTTTATGTGGACTATCACCTGAAAAAATATCGTTTTGTGAATTATGCCTGTATAGGTATATCAAATTCAAAGTCCTGACTGACTGATATATCAGCGCACAGCCTAAACCGCTGGTCCTAGAGACATGAAATTTGGAGAGTGTGTTCTTTGTGAAGAGTAGGTATCCACTAAGAAAGGGTTTTTCGAAATTCCACCCCTAAGAGTGTGAATGCGGGGACGAAGTCGCAGGCAGAAGCTAGTGCCTGTATAAAGCAAAGACAAATAACTATAATGGGCTTGGATTTAGCGATTGTTGAATTTAGTATTGCGTTTTCTTCTTTTTTTGGCCCGTTTTCCCCCCGGTTTGCCCCCCGGGGGTCGTGCAACAATGGATGACTTGCTTGCTTGTTGTGTCTCATTTATCAAAGTTTGATAGGATAAAAATACATATCCCTTCTTTATAATTGTTTAATGTTACGTCCAACTTTAAAATTTTAGCTATTCTACTACTAACTACAAACAAATTTCCCAAAAAAAAAATATCTCCAATGTACCTAAAAACCTGCGTCTATCTTTAATCGTAAATAAAAATATTGTAACTTACAGTAGAACTCATGGGCGGCGATCCTCCATCAATGGCTAGCGCCTTCAAGTCATACGTCGCCACGGACTCTCTATCCAACGCCTTGTTAGTCCTTATAACTCCAGACGCTGGGTCCACTACAAAGGAACCTTCCTCACGATCTCTTGGTTCCAGCTCGTAGTGGACGCGCCCGTTGAGGCCTACATCCGCGTCTGTGGCACTCACTTGAGTTACTGAGGTTCCTGTTAGAGATAATAGTATGTTTAGAATAAAGCTACATAGCTACACGAAAATATGAATAAGAAAAACGGATAGAAAAAAATTCTTCACAAATAAAATATACCTACTATCAAATAGGTTAAGTCTTCATTACTTTATTCTGCTATAGGCCGACCGCTTAACTGAGACGTTGCCTGAGGTAGCTGCGCGATGCGGGAGGGGTGATAGTTGTCACAAGTTTACGAATCACTGAACTGTCGCATCACGTCACCACACCCCTCCCGCACCGCGCTGCTACTTCAGGCAACGTCTCAGTTAAGCGGTTGGCCTATATACCACTTAGCAAATTCTACAAGTAGACCATTGCTATTTTTAACACTATTTAATCTATACAAAAAATAAAGCGAAAGAATTTGTTTGTTTGTTCGAACGCGCTAATCTCTGGAATTACCGGTGGATTTGAAAAAATCTTTTTGCATTTATTGCCCAATTCTTGAGGACACACTCACACATGACGCTAAGACCCTTAGGAGCCGAGCAAAAAGAAAGAAAGAACGCTAAGCGAAAATGAAGTAATAGCGCGGGCAGGCGATTTGATGCGATGGAGTAGGTCGAGGGAAGAAGAAATTTCATGCGGACGAAGTCGCGGGTAGTTTGACATAAATGTAAACTTTTCAAAGAACATTAACTGAAGTTTAGAACAAAGAAAGATTCATTGTAATTCGACACCACCCTGGTGCCGTATTATGACGGCTTAATGTCATCATGATTCCAGTGTAAGAGAGAGACGGAGCTATACATGACTGATAGCACCATCCCTTTTTCGCACTAGAATCATGATGGCATTACTACTTCGTAATACGGCCCCTGAAAAGAACTATGGCTTCAAGACTATTTGTACTTCCTACAAGTATAATTCTGTTGAATACTCTCACTCACCAACTAAAGCGTCCTCCATGATAGTGGCAGTATACAGCTGCTGTTTGAACACCGGTGCGTTGTCGTTTACATCGACCACGGATATCTCCACGTCTGTTGTGTCTGATAGAGATGGAACACCTCCGTCTCGCGCAGTTACAGTAAGTAGGTACCCTAGAAGTAACAAAAGTATATTCATATTATTCATGACGGACAAGTCATCTGCCTAGCCTTTTCCCAACTATATTGGGGTCAGCTTCCAGTCTAATCGGATGCAGCTGAATACCAGTATTTTACATGGAGCGACTGCCTATCTGACCTCCAAAATCCAGTTACTGGATAATACGATACCCCTTGGTGAGACTGGTTGTCAGACTTTCGGGCTTCTGACTACCCGTAACGACTGTCAAAGGTCCACGAATGACAGCCGGGACCAACGGCTTAATGTGCTTTCCGAGGTACGGAAAGGTATAAAAAAATGGTCACCCATCCACAGACCAACCGCGGCAAGCGTAGCTGATCGATCGACCTGCGCGGCTGTTATTATTAAGCCACGGGCCCCTCCTCCTAATGACGGACAGGTAGGACAAAGAACAGAGAAATGTACTAATGGAATAGTATATGGGGAAAACAGAGTTGAGGGAATGTATCACTACGTCGTTGATTGACCTTTCTGCGAGGATGACCTCATATATTAGACACAGTTTAGGCGTTGGTAGTCTTTAGGAATATATAACTTTTCTTGTTTCCGATCGCACATCAAGCAGTTAGGTAAGATACATCGGTATCGAATGGTAGGATTACGAGTAGTACATAATCTGCCTATAATGTTCCCACTGCTGGAACACGGGCCTACTGTCTGTGAGAGGGAGAGGCCGTACACTACCACGTGGGCCCAGGGCAGGTGATGATAGATGTCACATGTCTTCGAATTTTTGGTTCTAGGACATGCCGGTTTCCTCACGATGTTTTTCTTCACCGTTTTAAGAGCAGTGGTGATTAAATAATTTACACAAAGTATTACGAGTACTGCAAGCATGAAAGTTTGGCTTGAACTTGAAATATCCTCCAATGGGTTGTCGTGCCTCGATGGTACTTACGTTCCTACTATTCAGTAATACCAGAAAACCAAACTTGTATAGATGGAAAAAAGAGAGGTCAACAAGGAACTTTTCCTATGGTTACTTACCGCTCATGGTCTCTCTATCCAGCAACTTGTTAGTAGTAATAGCTCCAGTCTGCGGGTTGATGATGAACTCCTGGTCGTGATGAGTAACAGCCTCGTTAGATATCTCAGAAGAGAGGCTGTATGTGATCTGTGCGTTGACTCCCACGTCGCTGTCAGTTGCGGAGACTACGAGGACTGTTGTACCGACGGGCGCGTCTTCGAATACCTGGATGGACAGGAAATGATTAATAAAAGTTTGCTTGCTGAACCCATGGACTTATTATATTACCTACCAATATAATAAGTCCATGGTTGAACCCGCGTTTTACAGGTACTGAAGTTTCGCCTATAATCTGTTATTAAGTTATTAAATTCTAATCATTCGATGCAAGCTTAGTTGTTGGTAGTTTGATCATTACAACAGCAACTTAACATAAGATTTGAAATCCAATTTATTTAATCGGAGAAATTATAAACTTTCAGAAACAGGGAAATAAGATCAAATATTAATTCTGAATGCAACGGAGCATTAAAATAAACACACTATGAATACGGATGCAACCCAAAGAAGACAGCTGCTCTTTTACGTTGAGCATTACTGATTACCTACAGCACTATCATTTCTTAAATGTTAATTAGTGTTATAGAGGTATGAGGAACAGAGTGGAAAGTTCACTCATCCTCCGTAGAAAAGGGAGGATCTGCGACCGCACGGGTGTGAAGGGCAACTGCCCGACGACCAATGTCGGGAAGTTGTATATTAGTTGAATTTTGCGTGACGTGTGTAGTTCGCATGTGGCGATATAGATGGCACCATAGTGCTGCAGGTAAAGCACAGCAATATATTGCTTTGTCGTAGACCTACTATTCCATTAGTACAACTATCGTTCGATAATGCTAGGCCTTTGAACTTTGCAAATCTGTATATTGTATGGATATTTGAGAAATACTTACCGAAGCCGTATAAGGAGCATTTTCAAACACAGGCGCGTAGTTGTTAGCGTCAGTGATATTGATATGGACCATCGCAGTATCGCTCCTTCCTCCACTGTCAGTCGCGGTGACTGTTAGTACATATCGTCGTTCTTGCTTGAAGTCCAGTGGTTGAGCAACAGTGATCAGTCCGCGGCCATTTTGAGACGTGATCGAGAATCGGCCGCGAGTGTTGCCACCTGTTATCTCGTAGTGTAGCCTGGAGAAAAAAAGTTAAAATGATGATGTGTTTTAACATGAAATAATAATGGGATTTTGCAACATTGTTCTTTAAATATAAAAGTAGTCAACTGGGCCATTGAGATTATTATAAGTACCTAAGTAATGTATATTTACTTTTCATTACATTTCTATAAAAGCGGTCTATCTGCTATCAGATCAGCGAAGTCAAAATGTAAAAAAAAAACGTTATCGGTTACGTAAGCGATAGAAATATAATAAAAATTTAATTCAAACAACAATCGTCATATTTTTACGATCGTCAATTGTTTTTATGGTGACAAGCAATTGACGATCGTAATTTTCGCTCATGTTGACACCAGCGTCAGTCCATTTTATCCTCTTAAATAATTCGTAATTTACATAAATTATTATCTATTTCTAAAACTCACCTATTATCTTCATCAGCATCAGTAGCAGTGAGCGTTACCACAGGAGTGCCGGGCGGTTCATCCTCAGCCAGTTCTACTTCGTATTGTGGAGGGGAGAACACTGGGTCATTGTCGTTCACGTCTTGAACTACCACTACCACTGAAGCTGTTGCTGATCGGGAGGGGGAGCCGCCGTCTGTTGCTGTTACCTGCACAGAAATAAACAGAGTAAGGCCGTATTCAGTGCTCTCCTGACGGTCGGGACTGACGGTCAGTGCGGACGCACGCACTGACCGTCAGTCGGCTTTTTGCATTCAGTGCTCCACTGACCACCGTACGGAACCGCAGGGTATAGTTACGTCCGTTCGAGTCCCGCTTCCGCAACACACTGAATGCTCCGAAGCATTGCATAGCGCGTAAGTCACCTGACGTACGCAGTACCGACGCGCTCGACTGACCGTCTCTGTCAGTACTGCATATGCGGACGCGGTCAGTGCTGCTCTGAATGTATGCATGGTTTCTATGGCGATAGCTACGGCAGACCGACGTCAGTCCTGACCATCAGGAGAGCACTGAATACGGCCTTAATGGTTATTTGAACACAAGCAGTAACAGCAGTAACATACGGTTTATGATAAGTGAGCGATTTATTTAAGGAATTTTCGTACAGACGCCAGCGCATCAAGCTACCCGAAACTGTAAAATTTTCCTAATCAACTTCGAACCTTATGATGTAGCGACAAAGTTGAAAATCTATTGTAGCTTGATATGCTGGCGTTTGTACATATACGAGTATGCGAAGAAAATTCTCGAAGACTCGTTATATCTACCATATTATTATTATTGATGTCGTTGTAGATTACTTTTCATAATATGGGGTCTCTCTACTCCACATCCAAGTTATAATACGTAGGATGGTTACATAGGTATTATAATTAAAAAGTAGTACCTAGATACTTATTATTAGTTGATTCTGGACGATTAAATAACTAAGAAGTTATAATAAATGTTTTAGCTTTAAGGGAGTGAAAAAGTGAAAATAGCAGGCATGAGGTATGATTCTAAGCAAAAAGTTTTTAGTGGATCGTATAGGTAGGTAGGTTGCTGACGATCAATTTTATTTTCGTGACTTACAATAGGTATAGTTAGCGCCACGAAAGATGAGACTTGACCCCCCTCCCGCGCTCTTTCCGCCGCCCCTATGACGTCCGGCTCCGTCCCGCGCTCAGACCTCATGCCGCTAAAGAGACCTCAAATCGAGTACTGTCAAACCACGTGGTGTGTCAAGTCTCATCTTTCGTGGCACGCATTTTATCACCTTCTTTAACATACTAACCATCAACTGATACTTGGCCTGCACTTCTCGATCCAGCTGTGATGACGTGTACACCCATCCGGATCGAGGATCGATGCTGATTGGCAGATCATTGTTATTGTTATACTCCTTGTCAGCCAAAGTGTAGGTTATCTCCGCGTTCACGCCTTCGTCTGCATCATAAGCTTGCACCTGGAATAGTCAAGGCGATATTAGAAAATAGTGCCATATTGGTCTAGTCGTTAAAGAGCAAATGACCAGGAAGCGAAGAGTCCTTCGATTCCCGAGTTGACACAACGTTATTGGGTTTAAGTAAATATCGGTTCCACTATGGAATTCTTACTAACAGCTAGCAAGAGTCCTGTCTGTTACTAAGAAATCCATAATGGATGCAGAAGAATCTTCTCCATACGAAAACTACCTTTTGGAAGGGGCGACTAGAATCAATTCTATTTTAATGTAATTTTTGACGTTCAAAAGTGCCTTTTATGTGCCTATTTGAAATAATAGAGAAGAGAAATAGAGAGATTTGTGCCCGGTTATAACTACCGCTTCCGTGGATAGAGGGCGTGATATAATGTATCAGCGAAAAGTTTCCTTTGATTGGTACTGGGCAACCTATACAGACTGTAGTTCTTAATAACGCGCAATAGATGGCGCTGCCTGTCGGGTCTCGACGTTGTTTTAGTTTGAAACTAAAGTTTTTACTTTTACTTTCAAGTTTCAAGGCATGATGAAATTACATATGTCTTAATTACCCAAGGGGTGTTCAGAGGTTGGTATGGTTATCATATTGTAGAAGTAAATTAAATGCATCAGACGTTTTGTTTAAGTACTTTTTTTACAGTCATAATTTTTGTGTATACACACGTGTGTATAAAATAAAAACGTTACAATATAATGCTTTGTAAAGATAGATTAATAAACATTATTCTTTTAACACTAATAATATTTTATGGGATTAAGATTATATTCTCCGGTGACCGTTCATTATCGTCCATTCAGACGTCCATGTCCATGTCCAGTAGCGGAAGACGTGGACGTGTTTGATCACAAGACGCAACCCAGCCTACCACGGAACGGATATATTTATTTTTCGTATGCCTCCGTATGGACTCATAACTATCTCGTGCGACGGAAAAATCGAACTCTGCGTCTGGAGAAAGTAGAGTTGATACTTGATACCTATACTGAAGATTCTAATAAGTAGATAGGTATGCTTTATTATAAAATTACACCTCACTCCACTGCTTGTTGCATACACTTTTCAAATGTCTCTATAGACATTTTAGCGGATGGGCGAGCAGTTTTATAGTAAACGATCTCTAACAAAAACTGGACGTTTTACTTTTTCGGTAGCATGAGTCCGCCACTCATGCCACCGATAAAAGTTGTTTTAGGAAAAACTTAGATAAACAAGAAAAATTAGAAAAGTTGTCCTGCGTTTTCATATCACAAATCGATAGCGAATCATTAATGATACCTATGAGTGCATAGGTATCATTAATGATTCGCTGTATTCGTAAAGTAAACGAGTCTCAGCGATTTTTAATTCGATACAAACAAAATAAAGCCTCCTGTGTCAATTCTACATGGGGTTTTTCCATTTCATGCACCGAGATGTGGAAAACTGATTAAGGTGTTGTGCGAATCCACAAATAGGTACTTAAATAGTAAAAATCCAGTAACTTTCTCTACTCAAATATCATTTTACAATATGGACTTAAACCTTAAAGATGGAGTGTTCAATAAGATATAAAAAGTCCATTGCCCCGACAACTGTAAGTTCTGTATCATAGCCTGTAATAAGCGGCGTCAGTCCTGCAATTACAGGCGCCCGAGCGAAATGCAGCGGGTGGTATTTAGAGCGATCGATGTAGCAATCAAATTACCAACGTGCAACGGTCAGAACTTCCGTTGGAAAAAATTTAGGTATTTTTGTGACGACATATTGTAAAGGAGTTGTTTACAGTGGCCTCCAAAAGTTAGTTGAAATTTTTTTCCACCTCAACTGCGGCACGCCACATTATAATGACAAATTTTAAATTACATGTTTTTTATAAAATATATATTATTTTCCTCAAAATTCAATGTTTCTCAATTTTTTATTCTAATCCTGTCTACACCATTTGCAAATAAATGAATGCTCAATCTTGACATGGTAATTTTATTTTTTTCCTTCTGTTTTTATTATAATTTGTATTCATTAGTAATTTACTTTCTCTATTTTTATCGTGTTTACTCCTAGTTATATGTGCATGCTGTGGTCTCCTGTAATTGAAGGAGCACACGAAAAGAACCTTTTGTATTATTGTATATTTATATTGTGTATGTGTATCCTTTGTTGGAGATCCTTATAAAATAATTACAATATTTATTATAACAACAAAATAGTCAAATAAAAGCGCTCTTCCTCTCTCCTACTTTTGCTGTGCCCGACAGGGTCCAAAATGATCACATTCTGTAAAACCTACCACCTATGTTCACATGTGGAAGCAATAAATATATTGAGTATTGATTTAAAATTATAGTGATCCAAATGTTTGAACTGCTATAATGTTTTTATTGACTAATTCAGCTAGCTTTGACTTATTATAATAAAAATTATCATGTAATCCCTTAGAAGTGCCTGATTATTTTTTTATTATTTTAAATCATAATGTGTCATCTTTAGTCATCATAGCTGAAGAGGAAAAATATCAACAAATTTTTGGAGGCTACTTTAAAATGTTTAACGTTCTGCATCGTTCTCACATGTATAATTTTTAACATGAATGATGTAACCAAGACTTTGTAACCACATTATTTTGATTTAAAAGAGTGTCCATGGAGTTTCTTGCCCGTTCTTCTCCATAGGTACCTACGCTTTGGAATGGGCAACTAGCTTAATTTTTTCTGACTGACTGACTTCTTGACAATTCATAAGTGCCTGTAAATGGTTTAATTGAAATAAATGCTTTGAGTTTGAGCTATTTTCATGCTGTGTTCACGTAATGTGCCAAATAATTACATAACATTCAGGGGTGTCACATTTTGAAATGGTTGAAAAATTACATGTAAGCTTTGTTTTATGAACCCAAACATCGGAAAGCTGAATGAAAACACTGGCCATGAATGAGTCATATTCGCAACTCGCACGTAAGGCAATTTCCAAGCTAGACGTACTTGCACTTTGTCGTTATTGCGACGGAGCTTCATAAAAGACATGAACCTGAGTGCCTTATAAATGATAATATTCCAGCAATATACACCGGGACCGCGTCGTGTATTACGGAGAAAAGGCCTTTTTTTTTGGTGACGTTTGCTGTGTGTCAGGGCTCTTGGAGGGAACATCGAACTCTATCAGAATACCAGCGCTGCGTTATTTATTTTTTAACCGATTTAAAAAAAGAGGAGGTTCTCAATTCGGATGTTTATATACATATATATTTTTTTTTAATGAAATATCGCAGCATTATTCTGAGATAAGAGTCTTTTTGGCCTCGTATAGGACTTTTTTTGGTTTATTTTTTTTTGTTTGGTTTTTAAATGCTCCTTTTTTACTTTTTTGTATTTTCTGTCCCAAATGTTTTTTTAAAATTTCTTTCTTAACGTTATATAAGTTGATTAATTACACTATTACATTTACTTTCATCAACATTAACAGACTTAATCATTTTGTTGGGTCCATCAACCAATACAATACATAAAATGATGAAAGTTCTAGAATTATATCACTCACCCGAACAATGCTGTATCCAACCGGAACGTTTTCACTGACAGACTCTTGAAACAGTGACGTATAGAATCTTGGCGCGTTATCGTTCACATCTTTCACGTTTACAAGAAGCTGAGTTGTATTGGACCGGGAAGGACTGCCACCATCTGGAATATAATCAATTTTTGATATCTCTGTAGCGATAAAATAAGTTTCGTAAATATCTATTTAAAAGTCGTTCTTTTCGGGGCAACTAATTTTGGACCCATAGGCTTTTGTAAGAACTACTGCGGTATAGGTCTTGCGTTGCTCCCAAAGGTCAGTCTTTAACAATCCTTGCACTGTTTTACTTGATATCTAATCTATACATCTTCTATACAAATAAATAAAATTGGAGTGTCTGTTTGTAATATTAAAATAACTGCTTTTTACTAAATGCATATGGATGTATACACGGTACATATACCAAAATAAGATTTTTTACAATTTTGGACTGTCTGTCTGTTTGGTCCGACTAATCTCTGAAACGGCTGGATCGATTTTGACGGGATTTTCACTGGCTGATAGCTGATGTAATAAGGAGTAACTTAGGTTACTTTTATTTTAGAAAAAAAAAAGTGTCCTATGAAAAAATTCCACGCGGACGAAGTCGTCGGTAACAGCTAGTTCAAGATATATTCGGGCCATTTTCGTATTGTACGGATAGGCAATACCATCCACATAATTAAATATGGAACAGAGTTTTTAGGTCAATCTAATTATCTACTCGTACTTGGAAAGTTAACTGCAACTTATATGAAGGTAGTGAAACAGTCCATTTATCTACATTAATTTCGGCTATGCCCGTACTCTTACTGCAGATAAGCAAAAATACATTTAAGAGAAAAAGTTGTGAAAAGATCTTGTACATTAGCAATTTATTTGCCAAAAATGTAAACAAATATGAATTATTAGAAAAATAACTTTAATTCCTACACAATAAAGTTCAGTTTACGCTACAACTTCAAATATTTTTATAACTTTGTCAATAGTGCTAGTCAGTCTGAAATCAACTTATTAATCATTTAAATAAAGTTGATATTTGTTTAACTTGACATTACAAACCTTGAGCTCTAATAACCAGTCGATAGCTCCTGACTTGTTCATAGTCCAGCGGCTTCACTAACGACACGTCTCCGCTGAGACTGTCTATTGAGAACTGCATCTGCGTGTTTCCTCCGATGATCGCGTAACGTATTGCTGCGTTTGAGCCTTCGTCTGCATCTGTCGCTCTAAGAAAGAGGGCAATGTATTAGTGACACATATGATATTACTATTTACTTATTATGACACTGTTTTTATTTATAGGAATCAATATGTTGTGTAGGTCGTAGTTGAATATATGCTTTGTCTGAAAGCTTAGAATGTCTAGACAATTCTTGCTTGTTTCAGCTGTTGGTGAATCGCCACCATATAATAATTTCAAAGCAGTTTAGACAGCCGGAACAATCAGCCGGATAAAGACATTCGAGAACTGTGTATCAATTTAGTAGGTTCCAATATAAAATCATCTAAAATTGAATATAAACAATAGCGTGAATCACAAATTGTATTCCCAGTATCGCTATGTTACAAAACTATTTAATTTTCAAACATTCAACAATACCAAAATTAATAATTTCGTGCGAAATGGTATACAAATATAAATTTCTAACGGCTTACCACAATGCTGGGATGAAATATTGATAGTTGCAGTTGTCCGAGAGTAAAACAATAAATATGAACGCGGGGCTTTTGCAACAATTTCTATAACGATTTATGGCAATACAAATTTAAACAGCAGACGCTGCTTCGAGTCGGGGGAAGATTGCCAGCTGAAAATATAGCTCTATTGGACCCTGTTGGGTACCGAGACAATGTTCTATTGGAAAACGTTTAGCGGAGTTTTGAAAGTGTAAGATATATTGTGATTGTAAATATGTCTTGGAGCGGCTTTCACCCTGTACTGCCAAGCTTTCGTATAATATTGATTGTCAAACATAAAATTTAAGTCAAACATATTCACTATAGACCAATTTTAACTTCAAGTGCAGAGGTTGTTGACTTAACAAACCCATCGTTTTCTTAATGTGGTTTGGCCTCATTAACCCTGAGGATTTCACAAGTTATAAAATTTGAGCTGACCGTAAATTTAATTGGCACTCAACTAGAACCTTCTTAGTACAGAACCCTGGCTACAAGTTCAATAGCCAAAGAAGTTCCTAGTGTTATTAAAACAAAGATAAAAATTTTACAGCTCTTGCTTACACAATTCTATGATCCTATAACTTACTTGATCCTTGCGACGACTGGGTTATCGTTAGCACTGATGTCCTCATCGACAGTAACTGTGTACGTCTTCTCACTGAATTGAGGATAGTTGTCATTGTCATCGAGAATGTTCACGTGGACTGTAGCACTGAGGAGAAAATATTTTTATAGGTTAAAATGGAAAATTTATATAAGCCAGTCTCATTGAATATATCGTCCAAATAAAAGTGTTTCCAGTCGATTTAAGCGGATCCTCGAATCTTCAGTATAAAGGAGACCTACCAAGAGGGTACTGCTCCTAGCGTCGGACTCCTTAATATAATCCCTACTGGATTTATGCATTCAAAGGTCGGCTTGATTAGTTTGCTACTAAACACAGTTTTCTCATTTAATTAAATAATTGTTAGTTTCGAAAACAAAATGGCCAGCTGGAGGAAACAAATGACCAGTGGTCCACTTTGGTCCTGAGTCGAAAGCGCTGGAAGTCATGGGGAGAGGCCTTTGCCCAGAAGTGGGATGATGCAGGCTGACAGTAAAAGTAGTTTCGGAAACTTATTGATATCCATTTACTATTACCCCCTTACTAATAAACGTTGTATAGCGTCTATATAGTTACACAACGTTTTCTCTTCTTCTTTCGAAAGTCAAATTACTGACGACTGAAAGAGAGAAATCGGTGTGTAACTATTCATCTGATATAATACGTTTATTAGTAAGGGGAATAGTCTATGTATCATCTTCAAGTCTTTGTGGAGTTCTATTTTGAAGCCCACTTCCATTCTAACTAGAATAAATCATAAAGTGGCCTACTCAACAAACCGATGACAAGGCCTTAGTATGCGAATATTGCGTACTTAAAGGACATACTTTGATCACTATTAATGGGCTGGGAATGTTGTTAAGTGGGACTTCTGGAGAATGTAATTAGAACCTAATTATTAACCGAGACTACGCGGTAAACTTGAGTACCTAGTAGAATTATGGGTACCGGTTAATAATCTCAAGTTCCTACATGAAATAGATGTTTTAGGCCAGAAAATATTGGACTACAACAGTAAAAATCCGCTAAAACTGGAATGAGGGAGCTTTTGACTAGAAATAAAAGGTCAAGGGTTTATTTCTTAAACATACGTTCATTTGCCAGAAGCCTTTTTTTTTTTTTTTTATGGATGGGAAATCATCTAATGACCCCTCCCGCTCTGGGTGGAGCGAAGGGAGTGTCAGACTCTTACTGACTAAAACCCATCCGTGTTCCTTCCTTAGCCCTTTATGTTCCGGGGTAGCGGTAACCCTTTCGGACAATCCCGCACCCCCGGCAGGCTTCGGCCCTGGCAGGCCCCTTCCTTTATGCTGACATCTCTTTGAGGCGCGCGTGGAACACCTACGCGCCGTCCGGCACGGGCCTGGTCCTGATCGGACGGTGAGCTACCCATTACTCTCCGTCCGCAGGCCCGCGCCTACGGTGGCCGGGAGTCGTCACGCGGCTCCCGACGCCCGGAGCGTCTCCCGCGGCGGCTGGGGTGTGAGGCTCTCTCCCTCAGCCGTTCAGCCACCTCCTTCGCTAGCATGACTGCTTCGCAGAAGGAGGTGACCGCCCCCCACTCCCTCTCGCCCCGGACCATGGCTTGAACCAGGGCCGGACGCGAGAGGTCGCCGCCGCTGTCGATCGCCTCTACGAGGGCACGGCGGTGCTCCGCCCATGCGGGGCAGACCTCCACCGTATGCTCCACCGTGTCCTCTGGGCGATCCTCGCAGTATTTGCCAGAAGCCTGACATGATATAAAAAGGGCAATTTTTGGGTATAATGATTTATAAGTTTAAAAGTAGCGGTAAGAGTGCGACGAAGCATAAACATCTCTCTAGCTCCCTTAAGTCTTAGGCTTTAGCGTAATATCGCTTATGTAGCAAATATTCAAAAAATGTAATAATAAAATTTGCGTTCACCTGTATACTTAACTCAAAATTGCAGATTTTTTCGGAGGTTTCGAGACTTGGGTCTTATGAGATTCGAGCTTTTTGCTACCATATGTTATTTTGCAACTTGAACGTTATGAGACTGAAGGTACTCTTCTTGCCAATGAGCGAATATGTGTAAAAATAGGTTTTGTAAATAAAATAGGTATCTACGTTTTGTTGTTATCGGCGTACGTCGACCATCAGGTAATGCATGACCTGATGATATTATGGCAATAATAGTTAAGGAAGGTACAATAAGAGGAGAAACTTAAGCAAATCCTTCGAATAAATTGAATGTAATAAAGTCAACCTGTGTGGTAGGGGTTGGTTTGGCAACTTGCCACGAGGTACTACGCAGGGCGAATTATCTGATTTCAATCTTATTACATAAAATGAGTTGTATCCAGTGTCGCTTTGGGACTTATATTGAATCATCAAAAAGCCAAAAAATATATATAATATATACAGGTGTTACGGAAAGGGTATATCAATACAAACGGGTTGAAGAGTGTATCTGGTCTAGAATCTCTGTACAAAATTTCAGCTCAAAAGCATTAACTTTGAAAATGCTTTAAATTTTTTTTATTTCGACATCACGGCGCTGCACTGGCGCGCGGTGGCGTGATGTGCGTGTACTAGGCGCACAGACACACTACAGATAATGGATGGATAATGACCCTCGTAGTGCGGTGACACGTTTGTTATGATTTCAATTTAATAAACTATCGAAATAAAAAAATATTAAGCATTTTCAAAGTTACTGCTTTTGAGCTGAAATTTTGTACAGAGATTCTAGACCAGATACACTCTTCAACCCGTTTGTATTGATATACCCTTTCCGTAACACCCTGTATAAAACAGGTCACCATGTTTGGTACAAATTCACCAAGGGGGATCTATTAAGAGACAAATGTCAATAGGATACACATACATATACAGCATCCCCTTTTGTGCTAATATAACAACATATTGCCTTCAGCTACACGTTTGGGGACGGCAGGAAATAATGCTACATTTATCAAGCGTAGTATTTATGGGCTCACTAATGACTGTTCATTGCGGAAATCGTTTACGATTCATACAAAAAATATAATATACAGGGTGGTGGTGGATCGATGCGCAAACTACAAATTCATGGTTACACGACGACATGGTGATCAAAATGTATGGAACAGGTAATTTTTTTTTAAATCGACTAAAATTTTCAACATAGGTGAGTTCAGAATCATGTACTAAATCCATGGTTACAGTTTTTCGTCCCTGCTACCTATATAGGTTTATTTTTAGTAGATGTAAAGCTTTTTGCAAACGAGCTCGTCCTCGGGTAGTATTTACTACCACCATACCTTTTCTGCCGTGAATGCAACATTACTGTGTTCTGGATTTAAAGGCAGGGATGCCAGTGTTATTTAGCAGGTGAGTCATAAGCATATCTTTCGTCGTCTCTGGTAATTGTAAATATCCTTAGGTGGGTGTGACCATTTACCATCAGGTCGCTAGCTTATTTACCAACAAATAACAATCATGAAAAATAAAATTGATAAACTCACGTGGAAGAAAGTCTATCAGACACAGGACTAGCCTGATCCGTAGCCTTCACAATCACAGTGTATCGAGCCACTTTCTCTCTATCTAATGGTGATCTGGTCAGCAAGGCTCCACTTCTTCCGTCTATCCGGAAAACATCCTGCGTTTCTATTTGTTCCGAATTGTCTATTGATTCGTTGGTGTCTTCTGGGTTTAAACTTTCTGATGTTACTGTTTCTATTGAGTATTCCACCTGAAAATGGAGTATTTGGTTAGGTGACATGCAATGAACCATTTTCTTTATTACTTTTATTGACGGTCTCAACCGTAACCAGCTAATAATCTGAGTATTTTCTTCAAGTAATGTGAGTTATGTGTCTTACCTCAGCATTCTTTCCAATATCCTGGTCCGTGGCCTTCAGAGTTAGGACAGTGGTTCCTGGGCTAGCACCTTCTCTTACTGAAGACTCATATTGCTGCATCTCGAAGACTGGTGAGTGGTCGTTGCAGTCGAGCACATTTATCTGTACATAGGTGTATTAGACTCTCTAGTTTAATATATTAGGTATATTGAGTATGGGCGACACAATATCTTTGCACTGTATCAACTGCAAGTGACTAGGTAACCCCCTTACTAATAAACGTATTATATCAGATGAATAGTTACACACCAATTTCTCTCTTTCAGTCGTCAGTAATTTGACTTTCGAAAAAAGAAGACAAAGCGTTGTGTAACTTATCAGACGCTATATAATGTTTATTAGTAAGGGGGTAAGGGTATTGTAAAATAATTAGTTTATGAGACATGTTTATGAGGCAAAAATTTTGTAAAATTGAGAGTAATATTACGAAAATCGAAATCATAAGTCTAGAAGAAAATACGTGATCTTATTTTCTCTTGCTATAAAAAATATATTTCTAACTAGCTGCGCCCCGCGGTTTCACCCGCATAGATTTCAATCTCGTGAGAATATCGGGATAAAACTATCCCATGTCCTTTCCCGAGACTCAAACTATCTCTATACCAAATTTCATCTAAATCGTTTCAGCGGTTTAGGTGTGTAAAGGTAACATACAAACAGACAGACAGAGTTACTTTCGAATTTATAATATTATTAAAAGTATGGATAAAGCCCAGTAAAACGCTATAATAATGATATTTATTCTCACCTGTAAAGTCGTAGTGCCACTCCTAGGCGGGAAGGTGTCATCCTGAGCCACTACTCTAAAGTAGTGCACATCCAGTCTCTCCCTGTCCAACCTTGCCTGAGTGGTCACCACACCAGACCTTGAGTCTACTGCAAACATGCCAGCAGACCTGGAGTCCAGGAGACTCGACATCGAGTAAGTTACTGGACTGTTTTCTGGGTCCCTACAAAAAAAAATATGATTAGGTTTATAAACAGACATCTGAATTGACACCTAACTTGAAGGTTCATACACCACAGGTAAAACAATCTTAAAAAAAATTGTATTTAAAGAGTATAGCAGAAATTCCAGTCGATGAATCGGGGATATATAGAGATCAGGGGTGTCCACTGATGACTTGATATGATCGGTAGTCAGTCGGCCGCGAAGGCGGGTGGGTGATTTGTTGATGTAAGCAGTCAGGTAGGACGTCTATGAAAGGTGTTTTTACCTCTAAGGTTAATAGGAGCAGGTGTGAATATATCGTGTCGTCTATGAAAGGTGTTTTTATATATACTTAAGTAAAGCCAGATGGTCTGACTTTCCTTTTCCGAACGATAAAATGTCCCTGATTGTATATTGGTTTATTAAGCAACAAATAACATACCTTTTGTACAAAACACACTCTAATAAGAATAAAATACGAATAACTGCAAGGAATTTAATGATCAAAAACATAAATAGAAAAAGAAAACTTATCAAACGGTAGGAATGCCAAGTAATTATGTTATACGGCAAGTAATTTATAAAGTGAGTTCAATAACAAGTCTTGTGGCGCAAAACAGATGAGAGTAGCAATTTAAAAATGTTGAAAGCAAATAACGCCTGATTACACACGTTATTACTGCAATTCTTCGGACGTGATAAACCTCGGAAATAGAGGAACGAAGGGGAAATTTCATTAATCTACTGTGGCTCGAAGCAGATATCTACTTAATAACTTTAATTTTCTGAAAGTTCTACAATAACTTTTCTGATTGTATTGTCCTGTTATAACTTCTTTGTCCCGTTTGGGCTCTTAAATAATGAAATTTATAGAAACAAGTTTGTTGAATAGGATATTATTCATCGGCTTCAAAGCGGTTCTATATTTAGAAACCTTTAGAGCTTTACCCTAATAAGACAGCAAAAGTAATCCTTACATTCCAGATTTAGAAATCACATCCAATAAGGCATTCAGAGAAAGACTAACCTATTAAGCACCTAATAGAGTAAAACCTGACAAGCAATGATCTCGTTAGAAAGAACTAAAATGTCAACGTCATCGTAGCAAATGATGTGATCATACGAGTACAAGCGCCCCAGTATTCGCCGACACGTTCAATGGCCCATGACAGCGGTTCCGGACCGCATAAAATAGATGGGTCTATAAAGACCCAGCTTAAAGTCAATTAAAAGGACAGATGGTATATGACTAGGTGTTATGTCCTGACGTTGATTAGGATAATGCTCACGTCCTGTTTGTTAGTACAGGCTTAAGGAACTTCGAATTAAAAGGTTTAGAAGTCATTAGTCATCATTAAATCCTAGACTGCGTGACTCTGTATTATTTTGTAAAGATAAGGAAGATTTAAGCGTCAGGAAATCCAATTGATTGGTAAGTTTTGTATTTATGTTAATGTAGTAATCATTATGTCCTTACCGTGCTCTAACTGTGGTAACAGTAACGCCTGGTGGTTGCTCCTCCGCTACGGACGCCACATACAATGCCTGCTCGAAATACGGCGACTGGTTTCGGAGCTCCCTCTTCACTCTCCGCGCAATGTCAGTGTCATTCAGTTCTTGATGATGATACACTATCTTCAATCTATGATCGGAATCTATAATATTGATCTTGTCACAGTTGAATGTAAATAGTATGGACACTTTCCACATAGGTTCCTGTATACAAATATCTTCACTAGCAACCAAATCACCTTGGCTTGCCTCAATCATAAACCTCGGATCACTCACATCTAAAAACTGCACTTTACACATCTTTTGAACCGTCCTAGGTAAGAAAGCTGTGAGGGAATTCACGAATTGCGATTGCTTCAGACAAATCCCTTGCCATCGATCCGTAGTCGGGATAGCGAAACTAGCGTATGTTTCCGATATCCATTGCTTCGCTTCAGCAATTTTTACATCTATGGCCATATCGAAGGGTATTAAACTGTGAGATCGTTTCCTCCTACTATTATTTTTCGCTACGAAGTCCTCGAACATCATGTTCGACCACGGATAAGCCGTGGAAAGGACATTATATTGACTAGAGACTAATTCTTCTCCTTCTAACAACCTCCAGTCTATACTCTCTTGATATATCGCTTCTCTTTTATCTCTGGTCGGCTGATCCTCATATTGTAGCGCTGCATCGTTTTGATCGTAGACGCGATCGAAATCTATGTCATAAAGTTCAGCATGTCTCCTGCTACAGTCCTCGCCGGTCACCAGGACCCTTATAGGTAGACTGTAGTAGTCGATGTCGCGGATGCGTTCCGATGTGGAGTCGACGTAGAAAGTGAAGAGGTTCGGGTATAGCACTCCGTCACATCTTAGCCTTTTCCTCAAAGTGACGAGGCCACTGGTTCTGTTGACTTTGAGGATGTGATGGACGAAGTTAGCTGTTCGGTGGACATCGATGTTGTAGTTCCGTTCGGAGCCTAGTTTGTAGACGGCGGCGTCGAGGACCTCGTGCCCTGGCGGAGCGGTGTCGGGGATAAGGATGAGGTAGGCGCGAGTGGTCACCAGCGCGAGCATGGCGACCACTGCGAAAACCCACGCCCGCGCCATGTTGCTCGCAGTTCACCTACAGCGGTGCCGCCGCGTACACCAACCGCTTCGGTTCACCATCTATAACAAAAGAAATTGTATTCATAAAACATCGTATTTCCACAATGATGACATTACATTAAAGAGACATTTATCGGTTGGTTATAAATAAAAAGTAATGAATACGGTGCATTATTATGTACAGTTGCTTTCATACCGGGGGAGAACATTACAATGGAAACTTAGTAGACAGGCACAAAATCTTTTATCGCCACTCGATGTAGTTTATGACGAATAAAACGATCGTCAAAAAGATATACATTCTAGAATATGTTTCGACATAAAAAAGGAGTCGATTTAGTATCGTAAAAGTTTATTATTTAGCCGTAATACACACCTACTTCTTACAAAGAAGTTTTATAATACGGGCGAAGTAAAAGTGAACGGATACGCGAGGTAAATCGAGTGGAAACAACGCAACTTCAGCATGTTTTGTTTACTGGGAAAGAAAATTGAAAGAAAATACGGACACCTGTGCATCGACTTTTGGGTCCAAACTACTGTTATGTAGGTACCCTGGATTGTTTATACACATTTTTACGTATAAGTGGGAAATAACAAATATTTAATATGTAGCTGAATAAACACTCCTAAGCAAGGAGGCCGAATGCCATTAAGAAAGCGCTACCTAATAACATCGTTTAATACAGGCAATTACGCGTGTTCGGGCTTTGTCGGCCCTTTCCGTGAACGGTCGCGCAGAGGTGTCGGTTACGGTCAAAAGATTAATGGCGTCAATTAATGGAGCCGTTCTCGTTCACGCCAATATCCGCGTTTTCCAATTTTCCATGAGGGGGAAGATCATTTTACACCTGGGCATCGATGTTTCCGATAATGTTGACGGTTTTAATTAATACATGGGTTGCTGCACGCAACATGATTTATGCTACACGAAAAATGATAAACATATAACTTTTTAATGCTAAAAATATGTTTAATTTTATTTTATTTAAAGCTTTTTACTGGATGCAGAAGGCGGAGGACAGGGTGCTGTGGCGCAGTCTGGGAGAGGCCTATGTCCAGCAGTGGACTGCGATAGGCTGAGTTGAAAGCTTTTTACTGAGGCAAATCATATTGTTTTGGTTTCTCTACCCAACATTTATAATTAAGATTGTTTTTTAATGCTATTTCAGTAAGAGAGCACCTTTTGTGGCTTTTAAACAACCATCAACTTAGATTACCATTCCACGCACCCATAAAACTACACACATCAACACGGTCTAGGGATATTTTTAAAAAAGCGAATTACTATCAATGTGTTAATTATTTATATGACATGTATATATTTAAAAGATACGTTATTTAATATTCTACCATTTTTTAATAATGGTTAAGGTACTTAGATTAAAATTTCAGGATTTTATGGAAAAAAAATGAAGCATAGACGGAAATCGTATATGAATGAACTTTTAATTTGTGAGTAAAAACTGAAAAAAATAGAAAAATCATTTAATTTGTGTTTATAAACTTGAAGTTAGTAGTCTGAGAAAGCGCCCATGATGTTCATAACACATCGGCAACGATTCGGCATGCTCAGAACAAGGTTGTCAATGTCTTGCTGCGGAATATTGTCCCATGTCCTTCTGAGGTGCGCAAAAAGTTGATCTTCTGTAGCCAGATTTTCAGGAACTTCCTTCAGAGCTCTTCTTTGCAGCATATCCCACGCATGCTCAGTGGGATTTAGATCTGGCGATTGAGCAGGCCAGTCTAAGGCCCTAACATTATGTGTATGTAACCAAGCTGCTACCGTTCTCGCCGTGTGTGCCCGGGCATTGTCGTGCATGAGCAGGAAATCTTGCCCCATTTGTGTTCTGTGGGGCAAGATTACGGGCCCCAGCACCTGTTGGACGTATCGTTCTGCCGTCATATTGCCCCGCACCCAAACGAGATCCGTCCGTCCTCCAAGACGAATTCCTGCCCAAACCATAATTGTTCCTCCTTGGTATGGGTGAACTTCCTGAGGGTTCTGGAGACGGCTCCATCGTCCAGGAACTCGCCAAACACGCGTCCTTCGTGAATCTGGATGGAAGCCGAACCTAGATTCATCCGTGAACAGCACATTGGACCATTGCTCACGGCCCCAGTCCACGTGGTTCCGAACCCATTCTAATCGTCGTCCACGATTGCCTCTCCGTAAAGGTGGGACCCGGAGTGGTCTACGAGAGCGTAGATTGCTTTCATGCAGTCGCCTTCTTACAGTTTGGTCACTCACAAGCACTTGGTGTTCCACTCGCAGCCTTTGGACCAATTGAGTCGCCGTTGCATTTGGTTGTGCTCGCGCAGTAATTTGCAAAAATCGGTCTTGTCTGGGGGTAGTGATGCGACTTGGCCCCCGGTGCCTCTCCGCTACTTCACCTGTGGCACGATAGCGTGTCCACAATCTTGAAATTACATTTTGATGGGTCCCTATGGCCTCAGCAACATTACGCTGAGCAGACTCAGCTTCCAGCATTCCCACAGCTCGTAACATCTCCGCCCTCGTCAAATGTCGGCGTTGCATGGCTACAATACCTCAATTTTAACTTTATCTTTCGTTTAAAAATGAAAAAAAACTGTAACTAAACGTAATTCGTATTGTTTTCTAAATTTCGCACAAATGAAAATTCCCTCTCCTATACATCAAGACATTTTTTGCCACCGAAACAAAAGAATTTTCAAAAATTTAAATTTGGAATTAGTCTGAGATAAATTACAAACAAATCGGTGTATAAAAGATTCCAATGCGGCCAGTACTTTTCGAGTTATTTAATTGAGTATGAAATATCCCTAGACCGTGTTGATGTGTGTATCTACCTAGACCCATTCACGTAAAAGCCTGTGTAGTTTCAACTGCAAATGCTTTTAGAAAGAGACCGCTGGACATAAAAATAAAGCGTATTTTTCTTTGGACTTGCGAATTGCGATGGACCCGACTGAACCCATAGACGGAAATGCGAAGCAACTAGTCCTTTGATAAAGAAGTGGGGACCGAAGTTTAGTAGGGTGACATAATTATGTTTTACTAGCGGCTTTGCACATAGAGTAGTAGGTACCTAGGTACTCGGAAGCGTTCCACGGAAACCGCTTTGAGTTGTAATGAAAGGCGTTTCGAAGTCCGAAGGACCAACGCGACGTGTAGTTTTTCATTTTATGATTAATTTTTATTAAAAATGAAAATGTTGTCAGGCTGAGATTCCGAGACGAGACATATTAGGAAAAAAGAAAACAAAGTAATGAGTGTTGCCATCATTTGAAAAAATACGTAAGTAGGTATAAAAATTAAATGCACATAATTATAATATCGTGCAGTGAGGCAAAAGTAGCAGGCTCAGTAAATATAGAGCAGCATTTTCCACTATTTTGAAATACTGTAGACATGTCAATGATTTACGAGTTTTATTTCAGAGTTTACCCTGTGTTTTTAAAAATGGCAACACCGTTTAACGACTGGTTTCAGATATATCACAGGAAATAAATTGTTACGTTCATTTCGGTTACGGAATTCAGTAGGTAACCGTTTAAGCAAACAGATTAATCGTTTTGTAAACCACAGAGTACTGAACAACTAAAACTCGTCAAAATGATTCCAAAACTTTTGTTAAACAAAATTGTGTTAGGTAGATAAGTAATAAAGTGAAGAGAAGAGCGCTAAGTTGCTTGTTTACTTCGTCTTTTATATTTTAACTATGGTATTCAAAAGGAAGATATTATTTGAGCTACGAATCCACCAACCCGCACTGGGCCCGCGTAGTAGATTATGGCCCACTCCCACTCAGAGAGAGGAGGCCTGTGTCCAAGCAGTGGGAACATTATACGCTGATTATGAGCTACGAATGTTCAAAAATAGAATATTGATTTTATGCTGCCAGTTCCCAAAACATAACAAATAACGCAAAACATTTTTTTCAACCACGTTACAGTGATCATAGATAATAAATCATAAAGCACCAGAGTATACATATAGTACCTATACCTAGTGTTGATTATGCGAAAGTTTGACAAAAATACGTATTTTTTTTTCATATTTGTTCTCACCAAAACGGGTTTCTGTTCTGTTGTTCTGTTGCCCCATATTGAATGCAGTTTATTATAAAGGCCACACCAGCAATAATTGAGAACCGTTCCGTCTCTCACAAGACCTAACACTATTAAGCCTTTTCCAACATAAATTGGATATCTCTCAACTCTCAATACTACTTAAGTGCTATCTTTTATAGCAGGGAAGCTACAAATTACATTTTATTTCCTTCTATCCGACACTACACTGTGTTGTAGACACTATAGTGCTAATGGTGCTATCAATTAAACGTGGCAGGAATAGCCGATTGGATTCCCATCGCGTCCCTTTTGCCGGTCATTCGATTTGGCACCCTTTGGATAGGCAATGGTAAGCTTTTATGTCAATAGGATTATGCTGCTCTGCCGTATACTATCTGTTATGGTGATAACAAATTAAGGCCTAAGTTTAATTGAGTCAGAAAGCCATTTCCCGTAATTAAAAAAGTTCAAAATCTAGTCGCAATCTCACCTCAGTAAGTTGATAAGTTTTTGACATTGATAGTCATCAATGTCAAAAATTTGTCAGAAATGTAGGGAATTTAGAGGTATTATTGACAGATTTAGACTGAGATCAGAGGGGCAATTCTTGTAATTTTAAGAACGTTCAGTCTGATCTCAGTCTCAATCTGTCAAAAATACCCCTAATTTCCCTACATTTCTGACAAGTTTTTGACAATGATAGTCACTGAGACGAGATTGCGACTAGATTTTGAACGTTTTTGAATACGGGAATTCACCTTCTGACTGTGAATGTTCTTAAAATTACGAGAATCGCCCCTTAGATTGTATCGTTCCATAAAATAATAAATACGATTTTATGGGAACTGTAATAAAGATAACAAAAATGAAAGTTAATACATACATATCTGATAATTAAATTAAAGTGTTCACAAACTAAACGAATGAACATTAAATTAGATTTTCTAATCAGTAACCCCGCTCCACTTAATTACCAATAAAAATGAATTCATTCACATCAAAGTGCGTTCCCGATATTGTTTAATAAAATGAGCGTAATAAAACTTTTTACTCAAGAATCCCACGAGGTAATAGATGATTAAACTCTCCCTTTGAAAGTTAAGGCTCGGGCATGATTCGAAACTGAACTATTTCACCTTTATTACATTAAATTGGTGCTATAAACAGTGTAACCAGCCCGACTAGCTCAAATTGAAGGTATTTATTCAGCTTTAATTGTCGGCTACTGGTTTTATTTCGATATTCCCGATGTGATGCGTCGTTTCAATGGTAATGGTTAAAATATAAGTGTCGGGAAAACACGTGATTGTGAAACTTTACAGCCGTGTTATCGGTCAAGCGCTATCGGGGTACTTTTTAGGAGATATGGACCATAAAAGTAGTTTTTTATTGAAATCAAAGGTTTTTATATGATTTTAAGTCAGTTGTCCATTCTCTTATATCTGAGCAACTTGTTTATTTTATTCTAATTCAAGTGGCGTATTAGTACCTAGGTACCTAGTGGAAATATACTTAATTATTCACAAATAATTAAGTATATTGCTAAGCACACTTAGCAATTAGGTACAGCTTAGCTATCTCAATTTATGTAGATGTTCAGAGTTTAGTTGGTCAACTGACGACTCAAGTAAAAACAAAGTTCCAAAGTTTATGAATAAATCAATCGCAAAGATTTTTAAAAGTTAGTGATCATGTTCATGGCACACAGTTTTTAAATTATTATTTTTACTTCAAAGTATACTAAAGTACAAACCAATTTGTAAAAGAAAAGTTAATAATGACAAAACAATTCCCAATAATCATGAATTAGAAAATCGTAATTATCTTTCTTAAGACGCTGAAGTTAAAAGGCAAGTATACAGGATGAAATCGAACACATGCGACAAATCGAAATGGGAGATTGTACTCATCATTATGAACAACTTTTACTATGGGACCAAACCTGAAATCGCGAAAAAAAAATCAGTTGTTCCCTACATTTTGATGAGTTATGCGAACATAAATGTAGGGAACAGCTGATTTTTTTTTCGCGATTTCAGGTTTGGTCCCATAGTAAAAGTTGTTCATAATGATGAGTACAATCTCCCATTTCGATTTGTCGCATGTGTTCAATTTCACCCTGTATAAAAGCGTGTTAAAAAGAAAATTGGTTGGTATCCTTTTGAAATCTTTATGCAAGAGGGTTTCATAATTTACTTTTCCATTAATTGGTGGTCTTAAAAATAATTGCTCGACGCACAAAGCTCGATGCTATAAAGTAATTTTGACAAATGAATGAATGAAGTTTAGGAGGAATGAAATTAATGAATCTTACAGTCTGCAACCGGAGATAGAACAAGGGCTTTGCTTATTCTGTCAGTTTATTTACTATTTATGTTTGGAAATTTTAAAAAATATTGTCACTTTATAAATCACATTTTTGGCTTCAGAATATAGACAGAAACCAATAAAAAAGTTTTACCGATTTGAAAATTACACACCAACCTACATAATTATGTGTATGTTTTTGTTACCTACCTACACCAAACTAAAGACCAACCGATGTGTGTTATAATCAGTGATCGGAATAGGTAGAGCTATTTAGGTTCATTGACCGCAAACATTGATGTTAATATGGATATTCCACGGGATTCCGACTGATACTACGGGATTTTTGTCATATAAATTCGCTTCACTAACATCAACAGATGTTGAGCGCTCGTTTTCCACATATAAATGGGTGTTAGATGTAAAAAGAAATAGATTAAAATTAGATAATTTAGAAAAAATAATGGAGATTTATTTTAACTCTGGTCATACTCAGTCTTCTAGTGAAGCTGAAAACGAACCAGACCAATGACATTTTTTGTTTAAATAAGTGAATTATTGTTGAAGCGTATTGATTATTTCAATTAAGATTTTATTTTAAATACAATTTTTTCTATTTGATAATGTTTTGATTTTACTGAGGAACAAATAATTTGTATGGTAATATGTTTTTGTACTACTTCAGAATAAAAATGTTTAAATTATTGTTGATTCTTGAATAAGAAATTGGTGCCGATTCTCTTGTGCACCGAACTAAACTATTACTAAAATTCCTTACTTTTTGCTATGAGAATCTTACAGCTATTCTGCATAAAAAATTCTCTAAATTTAAAAATAATTTTGACAACAAAAATCGAATTTGACAATCGCGACTCGTCGACACGTGGTACTTATTTTTCCTACCCCGTGAATTGTTTTTTTAGAGCCGCAGGCGCGGAGGGGGCAGCCTTGACGTGTTTTTTAAGGAATTTTTCACTTTTTGCATGGAAAATATGAAAAATTATTACCTACCTGTTGAGTTTTAGGAGTTTATGGGTTTTATAAAGGGGGTCGAAATTTTCATTATTTTTGCGATAGGACACACCATTTTCGAGATATAAGCAAAAGAAAAAAAAAAACGATACCGACAGTACTGTTTTTGCACCTGAAGTCGAGGTGTTGGTGAATTTCTATTCATGACAACTTATTTTATTCCACACCTTTTTAATTGCGATTAAAAATAGTCAGATTTAGTTAGACAATCAAAATTTTAGGTGAAAAACGTGAAATTCAGAATAGCAAAATTGCCATCTTCAATAGATTAATAACTCAGTGCCATCTTAGTGCTGTCAAAATATAGTTAAGTTGCGTCACTTTAGTCAATTTCAGAATGGGAAATTGTCGCTTGACAGGAATAAATTAAATTTTAGTGATTTTTAGTCTAGTTTAGAGGCATTTGTGACAAGAAAATCGGCACCATTGTTACGTAAAAAAATATATGTGGTTTAATGAATCAAGTTTATCTATTTATTATACTATCCTTAATCCCGTCCTTCTTATATTTACCCGTCAGAAAAGAAGTGTAATCTTTCATTAGTCCCGAAGGCGTGAATAGTTTTTTATGATTTTACTACTTAAAAACCAAATCCCGGGACTCGGGGAATATCCATATTATTCTAACCATACAATTATTCTAAGCAAGTACGTAAAACAGCTCTACCTATTCCGATCTATGGTTATAATACTTATAATGCTCATAAATGAAAAAAAAAAATTCTATTGCATTGAAATAGGTAAATAAACTTTATTTTTGCAATAAGTAGGTATCTATTTTCAATATAATTTTCTTCGTTTTCCAAGTCTGCCTATTTCAAGTTGGATGGAAATTCCCGGTATACGCAAACTGCTGTAGTAATTGAGCCTTAGCTGCAGTTAATAGTTGACTGGTAACAAAATCGATACAGTAGGGTCGAGTTTGGCACGTTAGCCCTAGAGTGGACACTTTGAGAGTTAATAACATTATTATAGCAACGCAAACTAATGCCACACATTAAACAATAAATTATTTTAAGCAATTTTCTTGAAATGAAAACACATTTTGCTAAAATTACAATAGGTAATAATACTGTTATTCTTGGAACAATAATGGAGTAATATAATTCATATACATTTTACTCATTTTCACGTGACAGCAAGTGAAATAATTGTACAGATGAAATGAATTGTATTTTGGTACGTAATTTAACTGTTACAAATAATGTTTAGATTCATATCTTTGGTAGTCCAATATACTAACTGTTTATTTAACACATTATGCCCGAACATACATAAAACAAATCACACTAATATTATAAAGCCGAAAGTTTGTGAGTGTGTGTGTGTTTATATGTTTGTTACTTCTTCACGCTCAAACGGCTGGAGTAATTTTGATAAATTTTTGTATAGAGGTAGCCGACACCCTGAATTAACATATTATAGGCTACTGTTTATCCCGATATTCCCACGGGATCGACTTTTACGCGGGTAAAACCGCGGGGCTCAGCTAGTATTATAATATAAACAACCAAATTGAGAACCTCTTTCTTTTTTTAAGGTTAAAAACAAGTTTCTTAATTATACAGCGTGTTTCAGAGAGGTGGTGTCAAATTTAAGGTGTGGTACAGATACAAAGCAATTTTGGTCACACCGTACTGATACACGTTGTACAATCTCAAGGGAAAATTCTGAACTCATTTTCCCTGTAACCACGTTGCCATTTTATATCCTGAATTCCTGATCTCAGTTACAATACCAAGAAAATTTAATATCGTAATACGAATTTCACACGTGTTTGAAAGACAGTAGGTTTGCACGTAGGCAAATAAAAAGTGGAAGTGGGGAGTCGGCCTAATCTGCATGCAACGTAGGGCCGCGCGTTATTCTGAATCGGGATAAACGGTTTCATTTCTATATTAAACTTTTATAGACGCGTTTTATTTTTATTTCTAAATTTTTTACGTTGGCTACATTTTTTTCTGTAATGTTTTTATGTGCGAGGCGCGTTCAATACTGTATAAAACAAATATTCAGTAAAGTTTTATTGGAAAATATTGTATAAATTTCTGAACTAAGTACCACGACAAAAATACAGAGGGATTACACACGAATCGACTAGGGAAATTAATTAATTAAATTAAATGTATGCTGCCGGAAATACAGCCGATATTACCGACCGTTGACTGACGCAGCTTGTGGGAAAGGTAACATTTGGTCTAACCCCTTTGTATTTAATGCATTTAGAACTAGCATTTACGGAGAAACATTTATAATAGTTTTATGTTTACCATAAAGCGTAAATAGTTAGTTTTACGAATACGAACCTACCTACCTATTAAATTAAATATTTTGTAAATGTATAACAGGATAATAAATTAACATTTAATTTATTATAACCATTCAACACAAATCGTTAATTGCTCAAGATAAATCTAAATGTACGAGTAGTAAAGTCAGTGAGTTTAGTTTAATTAAAGATTTTTATGGCTTAGGTAACGATTTAAAATAGGAGCATTTATGTAATTAATGATTATTGTTATTTTATAGGTCGTTTACAAGCTGCAATTGAGGTTTCTTCTGTTTTTTAATCGTCCGTTTTGGATTATAAAGTGGGGGAGGAGAAATTCGAATAACTAAAGCAGCCAATTCAAGTAAGTATAGTTCTGTTTCCATAACACGTTTTTTACACGAAAGCGTTAGCCCCTTCGTACACAAGGCTACTCAAATCTTAGATACTCAACGATATCAGTCTTCAAGCGACTGCCGCCATACAAATCCATTGAAGTTCGTACACGAGTCGCGTCGCCGACATTTTCATTTTTTTTTTCAATTTTCATGGCGGCAGTCACTTGAAGACTAAAATCGTTGAGTATTTAAGATTTGAGTAGCCTTGTGTACGAAGGGGCTTAATCTCGAATACAGCAGTATCGTATATTATTTTTATTACTATGCAACAAAAGTCCCACCTACCACAATCCCTACCCAACTTAAAAAAAAAAAAAGAAAAACGTGAATTCGGCACGCATACATTTTCGAACACACATCGGAACTGTTATCCCTGCTCTAACTCTTTTTCACTTTAAAAAAAATACAGCGTGATTTGTTAAGCCGCTCACGCACTAAGTTCTCCAACGCAGGGGATCGTACGAATCGTACAATTACGTACGGACGCGGGACGTACGAATCGGGAGATTTAACCTCCCGTGTACGTTTGATGAATAGGGACGTTCCGTGAATGGAAGTCGTGCGATCTTGGAGACAAAGTTTCGAAATCTCGAGTTGATTTACATTTTTATTTCCTTACTTATAATACGGGGCGGGATTAGATAATTGAATTATGAGACTCGGGATGATTTTTTTGTTTCTTGGAAAGTTTTGATGTTTTTACCTTCATGCTTTTAATAGAAAATCAAAGTATTAGGTAGCTATTTGATATTTGTGACCGTTTTATGTTAGCAATGAAAAGCGTTAAGTAGGTATGTTCCTACCCACTTGAAGTCATTAACCGGTTGAATGAATAAATGCAACTTATTACTCTATTTAATTTTGAAAGGATTTTTATACCTTACAGCTTCTAGTACAGACGCCAGCACATCAATCTACTACAATCTGTCAAATTTCTTTAATAGATTTTCAACTTTATCACTAAAGCATAAGGTTCAAAGTTGATTGGGAAAATGTGACAGTTTCGGGTAGGTTGATGTGCTGGCGTCTGTACATTTAGAAAACATTTATCTACCCCTTGATAATCTGTAACTGGATTAGCAGATGTAGATAATAAACTTACTTGCATTAGGTGTTCAAAGTACTTCAGAATCGAAGAAATTACAAAAAAGATGCAGAAAATGCAAAGCAACTTTTATAAAAACGACAAAACAAACGAGTTTCATCGGCAATATTTGCGTTCCTTATGAAATCATTAAAAAGGATATCATAATAAATAAGGCATGGATTTTAATTGGAACCCAAACAGGCCCGTTTATTTCAAGTACGTAACAGTAAAAAATACGATATTTTGATGGCTTCATATAAGTTCTGCACCGTTTTTATTGCGCTCTGATATTTTTATAACTTTATGCAGTTCACATTTGCTCTGGTTTATTTACGTTAGCTTATGCACGGCAGGTAGGTACGTACTTTTCAAGACTGGCTAATGCCGACAAGTATTCAAGTAATTGCTTACTTCGTTCTAGTAATTTGCATCTAGTAATTCGCATTAATGATAGCGTATTATCGCTTAATTAATTAAATATCTTGCTCCGCTATAAAATAAGAACAGCGTGCATTTAAGTATACTTAGCGACAAGCCAAGTTGATAAATAAGGAGGCTTACGTACCGTCGAATACATAATCACTTCATACAGAGGCCGCGTATCCTCTCGAACAAAAGGATTTTAGAATTTACATTTGTTTAAACACAAGACCGTAATTTGACCAATTATTTTCAACAGGAACTTCTGGAAAACTCGATTATCCTTCTAAACTACATACATATTTTACTTCTGCAGTCAAAAACTATTAAAAAACCCTGTAGAACATGTCTCTACGTTACAATGTTTGCACTTTCTAGATATCGACGACGTGTATTCCAGTTATTTACTTATGTACCTAGATCAAACACAGGACCCGTTTGGCTCGTTCCTCGGATCATAGGCTTTCTGTGCAAGATGCTTGCCTCTGGCAGAATGCCTATATACACAAGTGCCTCTTATATGATATTAATAGAGTCTGTTAAGGTAGCTTCTATGAAAGTAAAGGTATTAGCGTGTTCAGAGGTCAGAAGAGATTGACAATATCATTCTGTGAATCAATTATTTTTGTGTAAAGTAAAGCAAAATGGTGGAAAGAAAGCAATTTCGCGGAAACTTCTATTTTTATAATGCAGGCAGACAGTCGCAAAAATTGCTAGTCGAAAATAGCATTGTAAGCAGAATGTCCAACGGTTAAGATGTCCCACAGAGTCATTAAACTAAGAAAACTGTCTCATTAGTATTTTTTCTCATATAAAGATTTATTAATTTATTTGACGTGCTGTTGCCCATTTAAGACTATTTAATACTACTTTAGTGTAAACTTCGTTTACTGCAAGAGGGACAAATGTCAAAATAAAAATATTTATTTTGTCATATAAATGTGTGAGAAATTGCGAAGAAACCATCGCCGTGGAGGGCCTTGTCAATTTATACCAAACGATATCTTCGCTGTTATCTCCTCAACGAGTCTTCAATAGATAGCATCCAATACTTTATACACTATAAGATTACTTACGAACACGATCGTCTAGTGGGAAACAGATAAGAAATATCTTCGAGTAAAATCTCTGGCTATAATAAAGAATGCCGGTTGTTTCACCTGCCGAATAGTGTGACGAAACTAAAACAACAATCGATTCGATTCGTCCGCATAATCGATGACAATCAATCGATGGTTGCCGGTTACTCGATCATAGCGTCATAGACAATACGATAGTGGTGTAGAAAGAAAAAAAGCACTATAACACAAAGTAGTATCGACCGCAAGGGGTCGCCGGCCTATGATTGCTGGCTTCAGTGACGCAGTGGCACTTAACGAGAATTTTAAATCAAACCAAGGATTTATTTGACCCGACTGCAGGTTTACGAATGCATAAACATTTATTTTCAGAATAGATCTTAAAAATACGAATAAATGAGCTGGCAAGCGAGGTCCGCAAACTTCGTCGTTTTTCTACGAAAGTTTAATTGGGTTTTCCTGTTAGGAAAATCTTAGTTTTAGGAAGTTTGACCTAGATTTGTTCCAGATTAAGAGGTGATAGGCTATGCATCTAAATACCAGCTATCTACTAAGTACTAAATAATTCATATAATGTGGTGTCTAATTGGTACCACATTATGTGAATTATTTATGAATGCCAAATTCTATTTGCCTTAGTCTTGCACCGGAGTCCTGAAAACTTTCTTACATTTATTTTCACCTCAACAACTCAATTTTTTAACTATATTCCTGGTGAGCCCATGGCCACCAATAAAAAATTATGGCTGTTAATGAATACCTACTCGGCTGTGCAATTTCAAAACCTAGCAACCGCGTACAACCGGAGTTTCTTAGAAAAATCGATTGTGCAAACACCGAATGCCTTCAACTGGACTCTGGGTCGTCAGAAAATCAATTAATTAAAGTTATGTTTTTCAAATAGTCTTCGTGGAAGAAGCTCAAATAAAATGTCACTTTTAAATTACTTTGAGAAAACCCTCGTACAAATAAAATGCAAACACTAGATTTTTTTACGAACTACTCTACAATATGGCACTCTACTACCATATTGGTACTACTCTAGTAGGTACCTACTATCTTCTCAAACTTTACCCGATATTTTTGCTCGGCTCCTTTGGGTCGTAGCATGATCTCAAATAGCCTTTAACCTTCCTCAAGAATTGGGCTATCAAATACAAAAAGATTTTTTTTTTATCCGTCTGGTATTTCCACAGATTAGCACATTCAAACAAACAAACTCTTTAGCTTCATAATATTATTAGTACTTAAGTATAGATTTAACGAGTAAAGGACTTGAATCGAATGCTTACTCAAAGAATTCAAACATTATTACACGTGTATTTTCTTAATAAACATCTATTCGTTTGAAGTAAGTAGTTTATCTGCGAAGCCCACGTCTTGGTTCAAGCACCCACTTGATAGTGTAGGAGATTCTTTATATGACATGACGTGTGCTACTACATTACGCAGTGTGTGCGTAAAAGTAAAAACAAAACTACTTAATAAAATATGATTGTGAACATTACATTCTTCTTTGAAGATTTCTTTTTTTAATTTATTTTAATGGCCTGGCTGCTGGGAACTTTTAGCCAAGTCTTTATTTGGTTTAGTAATTTACTTCACTAAATTTCTTCGAAAGTGTTTTTAATATATTTATATATTGCTCGATAACAAGTCTTATTTTTTAATAATTCGGTCAAGCGGCGGGAGGAACAATTCACTTAATTCACTCGCTAAATCAGTCTGTGTAACTTATGATTTGGACAGTCAAAGAGCATGTGATCTTTTTTGAAGAATAAAAATAAAATCCACAGATAATATTTGAAAAACCAAAAACAATGAAAGAATTTTGGCTGGAAAGTTTTATCAAAAAAGTTTTTATACAGGGTGTCCAGTAAATAGTACGACATATTGCAGGGGGTGATAGCTTGGGCCAATACCTACCAAAACAACATAATAATGTTCCGCAAAGTGTAACTTTTTTTTTCACCACTAGGTTAAAGGCGATAAGAAAATCGTTCTGCGAAAATTTAAACAAAAAATAGTATTTCTTGAAACATTCTGGTTTTTGATAGAAACAAGACTTGTCAATGAGTAGAAAAACTATTCACGAATAGTTTGATGTAAAACAAATACTAGAAAAGGAATTTTTCATTACGAGATGCTTAAAAATCTGTTTCAAGGTAGAGATTTTTTGATATAACGGAAAAAAAATTATAACTGTAAATCTGTAACATTTTGCGGAACATACATTGTGTTGGTAGGTATTGACCCAAGCTATCACCCCCTGCAATATGTCGTACTATTTACCGGACATCCTGTATATGAACAAAATATATTAATTTTGCCGTGAGAATATAAATCGTATTTTAATTAAAAACAACAGCTACGTATGATGTAATTGGGATCCCGCAAATCTGTTAACCTTGAACTTTTTACACATAATCACGATGCGGTCAATGACCGAATGACGTTTCATGCAGTGAGTGCTTTTTATTGTCTGTGGCCGCTAATGGGTGAGGTGTTATGCAGAAGAATAACTGTTTGCACGAGCTTTTTAACACTGCGTCTCGTGTGTTCAACGGTTCTACGAAATATTTTCTTTATTACCATATCGATCCAAGCTGTGTGGCAGACTAGGAATGCTATAACGTTAAGACGATCGATTGCTACGATAAATTACAGTACAATACGGTGGTGTTTCAAGTCAGTTAATGTTCCTAAATTATTGTTTACTCAGGTGCTCGTTAAATGGATTGCTGATGGTTGATCCTGTAAATGGAGTAGGTATATTAAAATGGCTTTACATAATAGTAGGTAGATATGGGTAACGGAATCGCATTCGCATGCAAAATTATTACCGGTCAATCGGATAATGGCAAATAGGTCAAAATCAACTAGCAAAATTGGATTCCCGACGAAATGAACGAACGGATAAGTTTAATAAAAGCTTTCAATAAAATCGTACCTACAGACTGCTGTATTAACATTACAAAAGCGAAGCATTTAATTTTGTAAGTTCACAGAAAAATCCAAGAAGTCGATGAAACCACATAAATTAAGAACAGCAAATTGAAATTTATGAATTCGTTCTTTTCTTGACTTCCCAGACAATTTTACATTCGAAAAAGTACACGATTGTTCAAAATAATTTATTGCTGGTGAAATATGCTGAATATTTAAAGCAGTTTTGTCAATGGCAAGGAACCAACCATTGTCTATGGAAAATATTTCTTAAAACTATTATATAGTACATACTAATTCCATGTAAAAATATCATATTTTGGGAATAAAAGTGGTACCTACTAAAATAGCAGGACAAAGCTGGCAAGTACTTAAAACAATTTAAAATCAAAATTTTGAGGATTTTAAGATAAATACAGACAGTTTCGTTCTGATTTCGCTTCAAAAACGAGTTACCATAATATGAGTCAAGTTGAAGTGTTATTGGGTTTGTTCATTGGGAATTTCTTAGTACCAGAATGGAGTCTGGATTAGTGCCCAGTTGACGGCAATAGGCTCGCCATGTATTACGTGGGACTTAAACAAAATTAGTGAAACGAGGGTGTACTTTAGGTACACATCAGTCTAACTCATAGATACTTATATGAAAAGAAGAGATATGAAATAAAATACTTTTTCACTTCTCATGCTCTAAAAGTTCGTCTTTATGTTGTGCTTAGGCGACATAAAATCGCTTTTTATGTTCTAGTGCATAAAGTAATTTTTTTTTCTGAGACTAATGTAATCAGGCCCAACAGCCACACGCGCAATAAAACTTCGCAGATTAAAGTCGTGATTTATTTCATTTTCTTTAGTTTATACCACTTCCGTGTTTTCTATCGTTAATTTAATAAAATCAGGTAAAATAGTTGTCATTTATTATTTAAAAACGCAAAGAAACGTTTTTATGACTTGGCAATATGAAGTACCCAAGTCGAATGACAAATGTTAAATTAAAAAAAAAACTTTAAAAAAGTTTCGTGGCGGTATTATCTGTGGCGGCGGGAATTACTCGTAGCTATGCTTTGCAACATGTTTGATTAATTATGTACTGTATACTTTATGCCTGTTTCATTTTCTCGCAATCGAAGTGAAAAGCAGAGTGTATAACTCAGGCATAAACGAGCCATTTTACCCCTCGACTTAACTATCCGCCCTCGCCTGCGGCTTGCGTGGATATAAACGTCTCGGGGTAAAATAGCTTATTTTATGCCTTAGTTGTACAATCTACTATTACTGGTAAGTGATTCCATGAGATACGAGGTTTTTATTTTGACTTCGGTTGTTACAGGAAACCACTGAACAACTTGGCATTTTTATATTTTATCACGATCAAGGTCAAAAGCGCACTAGTTCGCGGAGACGGCCATTTGCCTAGTACTGGCCCATGTTGCTCATGCCGCATGGACACAGACACGTCGCCTTGCCACTTCTCCTGTTTTTTACATTTCTATGATCTAACCCTTCTTGGAACGTGAGGTTATGTGAAGTTAGGTTAGAGTCGACTCATCACTGTCTGACATGCTTCTAAAATAATCAACAAATAATTGATACCACAACCTGGGAACTACGAGTGAACAAACAACATGCTTCTAATCCATCAAATGTTTTCCCTTTCGTGAGGGGATCAAAGGAATTGCTAACAACTATGTAATAATACTTCCTTTATAAGCTTCAGCCTTCATGAAATATTCTGAACAAACTTTGTTTGTGGTCGCGATCGCGATTGTAGGCTTGTTGTAAACTAACTGATGCTTTGGTAAATAACTTGAGGAATTATATTTTGAAGTAAAGTAATAGTAGTAGTTAGTAGTAGTCGTTGAGGAGCTTGTGGCTAAGTAATAACAGGCGCACGGGTCGATCGATCAGGTTGAGCTACGCTTGCCGTGGTTGGTCCGTGGATGGGTGACCATCTGTACATAACAAGACACCTCCGTGTCTCGGAAAGTGCTTAAAGCAACTGTCATTCGTGAATCTTTGACAGTCGTTACGGGTGGTCAGAAGCCCGAAAGTCTGACAACTAGTCTTATCTAGGGGTATCGTATTACCCAGTAGGTAACCGGGATGTGGAGGTCAGATAGACAGTCGCCCCATGTAAAATACTGGTATTCAGCTCCATGCAGGTAGACTGGAAGGTGACCACAGCATAGTTGGGAAAAGGCTAGGCAGATGATGATATTTTGAAGTAAACTAGGGCCATGTTATAGATCTACATATTTCGAAAACTAATTCATTTAATTACATACTGAATGTAGAAACATCTGTATATTATTTAACCGACTTCAAAAGGAGGAGGCATAACTTCTTTATGATTTTTTTTAGTTACTTTTTACATACAAAAAATATTACGAAGTAAAAAGGCAAAAAACCAAAATACAAAACAAAAGACATCTAAGTAATTTTTTACTTTAAAGTGTTTTTTTTAAGCCAGTTGTTTTTTTTTTGTAAAAGAGTTTTTAATGCAAACTAGCACCTCTTAAGAATAAAACAACCTTCTAACCAGATCGATGGTAGTCACTGTGATTACGTTGACAGCCTCCCGTTATCTTAATAACTAGAGTATGCAAGATTTGCACTGCCAAGCAATGCATATTTTATAGTCCAAGGAAAGGTGTAATTATCTCTCGTTTTTAACAATTTATGTGTGAGATAACAGTAAAAGTGGGTACCTGGTATTTCATATTTTCATAATACATGAACCACTTTATAAGTTATATATATACTGATAAATTATACAACTTTTCAATGAAATCCTATCGAATATCCTGAATTTTTCAGATAATACAAAACTATTAGAAATACTGTGAAAGTTCCATTAAATCAGTTTTTGATCAAGCTGCATACAGACGGAGTTTTAGCGATACCTCATTTATTTGTACGGCGAAATTCAAACAAAACTACGGAGAAAAACAAAAAATCTATGCAACGGAGTCACGAACCCAATTTTCCGGAAAATTATTTTCAGTTTCAAGAAAATACTCCTAGTTTTTACGGAAACCAAACCAGTTGTTTTATTTTTAATACCATTGTATTTTTCACAACAGAATGAACGAAACGTGCGCAAAGGCAACCAGCTGACACCGACCGACACAAAATTTTGTGCACTCTTATAAAATTTCAAAAAATATGGCCACACAAGGATTCTGATAGCCATAAATTCAAAGCATACTAGCAATACTCTTATTTTATAGCTGCCACAACTGGTGGCAATCCCGTTTTCCAAGGCTAGTCATAACGGTATTACAACCAGTATTCCCATACTGGGTTCGGAATCCAGTGCCACAAACCGTGCTAATAAGTCGAAGTAAATTAAACTTAATTGAGACGTAATAAGCGCTCTAAGAACTGTAATGGGTAAATTTGTAAGGCTTGGTATGGAAGGACAGATGAGGTTTGAATTCGAATGATATGTTCATGTAGGTTGTTATAAGTTTATGTCTTCTTTGAAACGCTCTTTAGGGGTGTGGAAAGTAAGATACTGGTATGAAAATAACTTGAGTATCGAAGTGAAAACTTTAACAAACTTTCCCTTTCTTGTATTTCCATTTAAAAAAAAGAAGATCAATTGATTGTTCCTGAAAATGCTCAAAGAATTGAGAATCTTTTTTTAACTCTGAATTATTGCCCACTTTTTATAATAAATGAAATCACAAGTACGTGAAAAGGTTGTGAATATACTTTCTCTGACTTATGATTAAAACGAGAGAAACACATTTAATCTTACAGAGAGGCCGCCATGCGCAAAGATAAATGGCGGGAACGGTGTTATCTTTTTACAATCATCTTTTTCATACCAATTTCATGAAGGCAACGGAATAAGGTATTCAGCCTCTCATGCTATTTAATCAAGCGAATTTGTTTCATCCTGTCCGTGTACAGTCAACCAAGCATATTTTAAATTCATTTTTTTTTTCAAGTCAGCAAGAACTTTTGCAAAGAAAAACTGAAAAGTGTGTAGTGTTGCTATACATAAAAATACTAAAGTTAGTTTTGTCTTTAAAATTTTCTCGCCTTTAGTTTTGCAGTGCTAAAGTGACTTTTATAGAATATTTTATGAACTGTATAGTATGTAGTTCGTTTCACTTTTTTACTCTACAAAGACTAAAACACAACTTTATGATATTCCACGAAGCAAAATATTCAGCTGAAACACGTACAAAATGTGAAATGACACTCGCACTAAAAAAAGCAACAAAATGTTTAACATATGAGTCATATAGATGCAAAGGCAGCATCATCCAATTTTTTAATAATAGCAACTTTGAATGCAGTCTGTTAGTGTAAAATCAGCATAATTTGTTGATATATTTAGTTTTTAGCAAAAGAAGCAATATCCCGTATAAAATGACCGTTAAAATCTTAGGTTTGTAGCAAAAACAGCATTATCCACTTGAGTAATGCCAAAGACAGCAACATCCGATTCGGCCAATCAGGTGTCTGTATTTGGCCACCATGACACTTTATTTAGTATGGCGATTATCGTTTTGTTGTTCTTCGGTGTGTTAGTTATTTTTGTAAATTTAAACAGAATTAAGTATATTTTTACCAGTAAAAGGTGAAAAACAACACGATGGAGTGTTTTCCTACCCCATGTGACAAAAAGTCAAGTAGAAAAAAGCAAGCTGACCCCGATAAATGGAAGAGAAATGAAGCTAAAAAAACGCGGTAAGTTGAGTGTGATTCAACGTTTTTGATCCTTTAAATATTTTTTAAATGACACAAAAAGGAAGAGCTTTATTATATATTTTTTGTAATTAAGGTGCGCTCTGTGAATCTAATTTGATTGGAGGAATATGATGTAGGTACTACAAATGGAATTGAAGTTGTTATTGTAGAATTTTATTAATGTTATTTAATTTAATTGTTTTAGGTATTCTGCGAAGACTCTTCCAATAAGGTTGCTATGTCGGCACAAGAAAGGTTTTGGCTGTATGACACTAACTATGTCTGACTTGAAGCTATTTTTTGATAATTTTTATGCAGACCCAGACAAACAAAAACAGGATGCGTATATTTTAAAACATTGCACGCCTTGCAAGGTATCGCGTCGCCGTCCTACTACATCAAAATATGCAAATAAAAATTTTCAAACAAAATTTTACATTTACAGCAAAATGCTAAAGAAAAAAGTGAAAGTGTGTCAACGATATTTCTTAACAGTATTACAAATCACAAAGTACAGAGTTCAATCTGTAATGAAGGAATATTATAAAACTGGAAAGCTATTAGCTGAAAAAAGAGGAGGTGATCGTACTTCAATGAAATATGCGGCGAAAAGAGAAGCTATCATGAATTTTATCAACACGATACCATGCCAAGAACCACATTATTGTAGAGGAAACACTAGAAGGTTGTATTTGCCGTCAGAATTATCAATAAATAAGTTACACAAAGAATATAATTCGAAAGTTGATGATGACCTGAAAGTGAAGAAGTCTTATTTCAGGCATGTATTCAATACAAAATATAACCTTTCGTTTGGTACTCCGCGTACCGACGTTTGTGCAACTTGTATAAAATTCAACGAACAAATGAAAAGTGAGAAAGACACTAGTAAGAAAAATAATTTAATGGTAGCCCAAAGGCTACATAAATTAAGAGCGAAAGCTTTTTTCGAAAAAGTTAAAGAAGAAAAAGAAACGCTAAAAACCTTCTCGTACGACTGTCAAAAAAATCTTAACCTGCTAAAAGTGCCCGATCAGGTGGCGTATTACCTAAGAAATGTGTATTTATACAATTTTACGATAGTAGAGGGATCTTCAAAAAGCAAATTGCTTCCCGAAAATGTGTTCGCTTACTGTTGGGCCGAAAATTTGTACCCCAAAGCTGCAAATGAAATTGCATCAGCTCTTTACCACAGGCTGACAAATTCAGACCTGTCATCCATAGAAACAGTAAGACTTGTCGCAGATGGATGCGCAGGTCAAAATAAAAATACTATCATGTTAGGAATGTTGTCGAAATGGTTGACTGAAGCTCCGCAAAACGTCAAGAAAGTTGAGCTTGTTTTTCCTGTTGTCGGACATTCGTATATACCGCCTGACAGGGTCTTTGCCCAAATTGAAAAAGAAGTGAGAAAACATGAAGTGATTAGCGGCCCACAAAAATATATCGAAATAATTTCAAAATTTAGTACCGTTAACGCATTAGGAACTGACTTTGAAGTATTCGATTGGAAGACAGCTTCACAGGAAGTCTTTAAACCTGTCGGTAGCTGGCATTTTAGATTCAAGAATTGCAAACGTTACATTTTAAAGCGTTCTAAAAGGGCTGGAAACGTTATGATTGAGGGACATCTACACTACAAAACAGATGATGGAGTTTTGAAAAACGTTTGTCAAAGGAATAAAACAACATCCATGATAAATCCAAGAAAGATTAATGCTTCCAATAACATAACGGATAGTAAGAAAAAAGATTTATTAACATTGCTTAGAAGCCATTGGGGAGACGATTGGCAGCAAAATGGAGATTTGTCATTCTTTGTAGCGTTACTAGAAAGTAACAACCAAGATGAAGATGACGAAAATGAAGACAGAGAAACTGATTTAGAGTGTGAAGAATATCAGGAAGTAGATGATTTGCATGTTTAATAAATTTAATTATAGGTATATACTTAAGTACGCTAAATAAAGAAACAATTTATAATTAAGTAGTTTTATTTTATTCCTTACCTCTTCTCAGTATATGTGGGTAGTCATTAGACAGAATTCCGTCTATTATTCTGAGTATTAGTTGGAAACCCAGAAAGAAGTTATCATTATAAAACTACTTTACTGTGCCAATATGTATCTAATAGGTAACGATTTTATTTCCTGCCCAATAAAAAATCCACTGATTTTTAATTCAGAAAAATGGTTTAAGTTTATAATTTCATTTATCGGTATGGTGTCCCTTAGATACAGTAAACTCCTGACGTAGACACCTGTTGTATGTACATACAACAGGTACTTTGCACCAAAAGTATCAAGATTATTCAGTCTGATTATGATCAAAAATCTGTGGTTGCAAATGCAGCAACATCCCAGAGATTTGGCTGCAAAGGTAGCAATATCCACGAGTTGGGCGCAGAAACAGAAACATCCAAACCAAACGTCTAGTTTTTAGAAAAAATATGATATTACTGTAATATCCTAAATTGTTCTTGTATTAATCACATGATTCTCTAAATTTTTATGTTAAAATTAGAACCATAATAGTTATATTACTGCTTTAAAACAAAAAATTCGTTTACTGCCATTTTGGTAAAATTGGATGTTGCTACCTTTGCATCTATATGACTCATATGGCAACTTTAAGTAGAAAAAAGCAGGCGTAATAACCGAGAAAGGTTCGTTATCTCGGCGCAGACGGCACACGTCTGAATGGCCTCCATTGACGTCGGCGAGAAGCATTCGAGTATTGCCCCCCTTAATTAAGAGGGACGAAGAGTGGTTTGAAAGCGTCGGCGGTATACAATGCCTAGGCATCCTGGTTGTTTTGAGGGTCTTCATTGTTCTTGGATCGCTTGCGTTTCCACCTGGAGTGAGCGAGTGAGCCTCTAGTTTGACTTCACAAAGAGTTTTGCGAACGTACTGTACATGTTCGTAGTTATGCGTTTTAAGATGCTCGCAATTATTTTTAATTGCTAAGAACTTTTTGTGTGAGGTGTGCTGTTTTAAAAACATGCTTTTGATTTTTGTTTTTATTTGGTGGGACGTCGTAAAATATTAAGGTCTTCTTACTTACATGTTTGTAAGAATGAAGATTGCAATGTTTCTACAAAATGACTTTGTGTTGCTAGCTGCTTTTGCGAAGAAGTATAATTAAAAAATAACTTTCGAATATACATGTGACAGTCTACACATAGTACGTTTATCATGACAAAATATAGGTGTAATAATTTCCCTCCAAGCATTAATTTAGGCTGTCAGCGTCCAACAGAGTAGAAGGCGGAACAAAGTATCATATCCCCGAAACCCAAGTATCACGTATGTTGACGAGATAAATCCGGTAGGTATACCAACAAAAGCGTCCAATTCTCTTTTGTTGTAGGCAATTTTCTGTGAAAATCATATCAGAGGGTTCCTTTTGAATCGGTGTAAGAGGGTTTAGACCGTCCCATTCAAGCCTTAGTTACACTTACCGAGTTGCGACGTTAAACCAATGCGGTGTGGCGTGGGGTGTCATCAATGGGATAATGTATGGTGTTTTGTGAAAGACGCGGAAAATATTGAGTTAGGGTGATAGTATTTAGGGGGTGCTGGAGTTTTTTAATCGCAGTTCTTTTGTGGGTCTTTTTATGGGGGCGAGACACGGTAAAGTTTGTAACAAAATATAAAAGCATGTGCCCTTATGTCAAGTATCTATAGGGTATTCACTGATGGCTGTCGACCTCCATAACTAATGATAGGACGTCGTTACTCCAAATGATTGTATTAAACACTAAACTATCAAACCAGACAATAGCATCACATAAAATAAATCGGCCAAAAGCACAACACGATCGGCTATAATCCAGATACACCATAAAATATTATGTCGCAGTAAAAACGATATAGTCTAATAATACGCGTTACGTAACAAAGGAAGTGTACACGCATATAAATCTTTTGCACCTCGATCTGCGATGATTGGACGAATTACATGGCCATATCATCCGACCAGTGAACTAAGACCTCTCATATAACACCCACTGTCCTTTCTTTGTAGTGAAGTATCGTGGTCTAAAGGGGGTGGGGAAGGCCATTTGTGGTGGTGGTGATAGGAATTGCTCGCATTCACCAGCGGACAATACGCTCAATGGGACCTTATACACAATAGCTGAAATCCACAAAGTGGTTTCCTTGATATTTTTAGTTTGGACTGATTGTTTGAAGATAGGTAGTTTTGGTTTAATCTTGTGGCATGGTGGGGTGGGAGTTTCAAGTTTGTTTGATATTGAAGATAACCGTGGCAGGTGTGGCAGGAAACAGTCCAAAATGAGGAAGGAATGTTATTAAGACATAACACAACTTCACATGTTTCAAAGACGTTTTTTTTTAAAGGATGACGGAGTAAAATCGCCAAGGCGCAACGGTAAAATAAAAAGTGCAGCCTGTGCGATGCTTATTTTTATCGACGAAGAAACGCGTAGAAAAAAGAAGTCGAAATATTTGTGTAATAAATATTAACCGTCTATCAAAAGTACTAATAGCAGTGTGATTATAATAGAAACAATAAAATCTCATACACAGACACACGTTTCACAGGTAAGCGCCTAACATAAAACCCCAAGCTGACTTAACCAAACAAAATTATTTGACCACTTGATGCGAGTTTGCACTCCGCAAATATTATACAGCGCAAACAAAAACATTAAACGCTAAATTAATAACCTGAAAGTGAAATAAAGAAACCTAGATATGCTACGTGTTAAGTCCAATTAAAACTGAGCTTTTACTTAATATAATATGTTAGTACTTCGGTATCTCGCTTAATTGGTCGCCACACCGCTTTCACATACCCATGCGAATTAACATTTCCGAATGATTTTCTAATTTAAACCGTAACATTATTATAATAAGGTACTATTCCTATTTTCGCCATGAAAATATTCTGCTATGTAGGAACACGAATTGGCACCATACGGTGAAAGAAAACTTGGAAAATGTTTTCTAGGGTCGAACGAACGTATGTTAGCTTGATATTTTATTGCTCGACTTGGAAAGCTAAGTTTCTTAGAGATTTATATTTTTTGTTTAACATTGGCAAAAGTGTGAAGAAAAGTCAAACAGGGAAAAGTGTATAGCGAAGTCAAATTACTTCGCAATTTGTAATCGAAGTGAAGTATCAGAAAACTTGAACAAAGAAAGTCGTCGAGATTGTTTAGCTGATCCAATACAAAAGAGAGTTTCCTTACACGTTGCGCCTCGACGTCTCGTCACAATGATTAATTTCGATTATATTCAGAACACCAGTGATGTGTAATAAACCGTAAATTGTACTAAAATACTGAGTTCAACAAAGGTCTTTGTTAAAACAGAACACGGTAAATCAGAAGTTTAAAATAAGAATATCATCGTCGTAATGGCGCCCAGTCGTAGCACTGACGTGAAATAAATTGCGAAAAGACGATAAAAATATCGTAATGGCTTTGTCGACTTCTATCGTTTGCAATAAAAAGCTTCAAGATTTCAAAAATATGATTCGCAACGCAGCCAAGGAATCCTCCGACGAGAGAGATGTAGCAAAAGAACACGGCTAAAACAACGAAACTTAGATTATTTGGAAATTGAGTCTTTTATGAAAGAGGTACAGTTTAAATTCCTTTACCTGTACAATTTGGTAACGTTACACAGGAGATGTTGCAAGCTCGCCGCCAAAATGAAAAATATTAAAGGACTCCTGAATTTCAAACGGCCATTTCCTATTGTACAAATTGAATGGAATTTCTTGATAATATCTCGTGCTTTTATTAAAACAAGAAAGAATATGCAATGAAACATTTTGGTGTGGAAAATGTTCCTGATGCTACAGTAGATAAGATACTAAGAATTGCTAAATGTTGCGAAGGCAATATAAGAACAATTTTGTTCTAAGAAAATAATTTCATAATTTTACTATCGTTCAACATTGGCTTTATGAAATTGTATAATTTACAAAATAGTAGCTACCGATTGCATCTCAATTTAGAACTAGCTACTGGCAGACAAGTAATTTTCTTCCAAATCATTAAGTATTTCTTGGAAGGCTTCCGAACATAACAATTACCTAAATGAAAGCCGTAGAATCTGCTCGAGACTTCCACGAACCCTGAGGAGCACTCAATCATAATAGCAGCAACTTTGTCTTACACAATAAATCTGATGAAAATGCAGTCGGTTCTTAAATTTTTAATTGCTGCAGGAATAAAATTTTACAACACCGCCATAATATTAGCATAGGAAAACTCTTACTGGAGTGCTCAAGTGTTATAGCTTTGCAAAGTATCGGGGACAGTTGAGGATCTAAGGATTGGAAGTATAGAGGGTCTTCAGATGTCAAGTGTGAGTTCACCGGTTCTCTCGCCTTGGTGAGGGCTACCCCCTTATGTCGTGAGAGTGAACAAGTGTCCATTGAGAAAGTTAACATTTGCGATGTAGGCACTTCACGTTTATGATCTGGTTTTGGATGGTGTTCTTTGAAAACTCTTTTTTTGAAGATTTTGCTGGCTTGTGTTTTTTTTGTCTGTTTATTTGCTTGCAAGATGGTTAGTGTTGTGCTTTTAAACTTGCTACCGGAGTAAACTTTGACGGAACGGTATAGTTCAGCGTATGTTTTTGTTAAACGCAAAAATATTAGCATCGTGTCTGTAAAACAGTCTGTTTTAGTTGCATAAATTAATTAGGTAACCGGTGAACTAGGTTAGCTGGGAGTTTTGTAGCTGGTATATTTCTATTTGACCAAAGTTATCCTTTTATCAACAAAAATAAAATGTACATAACAATACTACGTATTCTGCAATTCCTCAAAGTTTGTATTGTTTTTGTATTTATTTGCACTTAGTTACTTGTGTTAAATATTGTAAAAGTTTAAAACATAAAAATAAGTAAATAAAGAATTCCTCAAATACAATATTTATTTATTATTTATTTAATACTTCAAGCACATATTTATGTACAGAGGCGGACTTAATGCCATAGGCATAAGGGCGTTAATACGTACCGCCAGTTTCCTATTCGATGGAAAAACAATAAAATTGCAATCACAGCCACGTCTGTATTGCCTGCGCACATTCATCGAAGCACTTGTCTATCTCTTAGCCCATTAAAGTAGATACTAAGAACTCAACGCGGTTCAGACTTCACACGCAGGTTTACAGCTAAAACCTGCCTTGAAATGTCTGGATAAACCTAACGGTAATGGATATAAGGCTGTTGGGTTAGTTTATTTGATTAGCCCATTTTCATTAGAGGTTTAACTAATTATCTTTGCCATAGAACTGAAAGCACAGATATACTCGTAGATATACCTAGATAACGCAAGTTATCACGATCTGTATGACAACCAAGCGTGCCATTTTTTGACTACCTACTATGACGTCACAAGCACTATTTAGTGATGGGAAAATCAAATCGATTCAAAGACGCCGCCGCGTGCGGCACCCATTTGGGCCCACCCCCGGGGCCTAGCGCCAGCGCTCATGCTCACCCAGCCAGCAGTACCTACACAGGACTGAGCGCGGAAGTGGCGGCTTACGATTTTTGTACGTAAGCTGGTGCGATTTTTTGCACGCGATTTGTCACACAAGCTATTATTAGCTCTGTATTGTTTTTAAAAACATTCATAAAAGGTACGAAAATTTCCAGACAAACGTGTATATTAATACTAGCAAGACTTCGTCCGCATGAAATTTCTTGTTACCCTAACCCACCCCGTCGCATCGCATCGCTCTATTAAGTACTTCTGACTTTTTTTTGGTTTTTGCTCGGTGTCTAAGAGTCCTAGCGTGATGTTAAGTAGGCTATAACCTTTCTCAAAAATTGGGCTATCAAATGCAAAAATAATTTTTCAAATACGACTGGTAGTTCCAGAGATTAGCACGTTCAAACAAACAAACTCTTTAGCTTTATTATTAGTATATATAGCTATGTATAATCTGCATTCATTCATTCTCTTTAGCTGTGCTTATCTGACTCTGTCTAACCAAGTAAATCAGTAGCACTCAATGCTTCTCACAGATGTACCGCTAAAACCAGTCCCGGCTGAACAAATATTTGTTCCGGTCTTGGAATGTCTTGATGAAGCTCATGCGAGCACAGATTATCAAATTACTGAAGCCGGGACCAAATGAAGGAAATAAAGGGTACACTTACTGAGTTTTTAGAAGTATCTGTTACGTTTTTTGACTAAATATCCTGGGTTGGACTTCCGTTTTCGAGGGAATTTGTGGTGAGAAGAATTTACCTGACACAATTTTATACGCTAGAGACACCGATGCATGGAACAGTTTCAAGATAAAAGTGTGTATATGCAAGAAGGTAGAATATACGACAAAGTTTTGTTTACTGGACTGTAAGTTGGAAACAAAACCGCAGGAAGTTATATGGCCTTAATACGACAGGTTACTTAATCTCTAAGGAAGTCAGGTTAAAAGATAATACGTTTTTTTGTACAGTTTACATGGCTTCTTATGTTGTAAGGAAAACATGGTACAAAAGCTATCACGCGAAGGCACAAAGTCAATTAGGTAGAATTTAGAAGAGTAGGTAATATGAACTATACAGGGTGTAAGGAGAACGCTTCCGAAGCTAGAACGTAGATTATATAGGTACAACCTAAATGCAAACGGATACCAATAACCTTTCGCTTTAGGTAAATTGATTATTTTGAAGACTTCATATTTCGTAAGCACGCAATGGAAACCGTACAAAACAAGCTTATACCACAGTAGACGTTAAACCTAGCAACAGCAAAAGCAATGACAGAGAAAAATACTCCTGTCGCCACACAAGATAAATGAAACAAAATTACGGTAAAGAAATAACGTCATAAGCGGACACAGTGTATGAATGTCCGTGGCGCGATGGCGGGCCGAGCATGACAAATTGGAGTCCCAGGATTATCCTCTCAATGTGCTATATTACGAGACCCGGGGAGAATTATTATCAGAGCAATCGACTACCAGGCTTTGTTTGATTACATTTCCGCGAGATTTTAAACGGTCCCGCCAATTTTGAGCTGGATTATACCGAGAGATTATTTTCATTGGCTGTGGTTTAATTCGGGACATTTGTTCGTGCGCCATTTTTGACACGCGGTTTTTGCAGGACGTTTCGGGTTTATTTTATTCTTTTGGGGGTTTGGCATATTTGATTGCGATACTAGCTTTTACCTTCGACGTCATTCGCATGATTCAAGTAATCCAGTAGCTATTCCTTATTGCTTTATTGTACTATATTCTTACAAATAAACTGTTCTCTTTCTTTGTTATAAGTGGTAATTCGGACTCTTTACTAGTTTCTAATGATGTCTATGATTGATTGATTTTCTAGGTCACGGTCTTTTTTCCAAATTGATATAATGTCCTTTTCTTGATGAAATACATCGAGACTGTAATTTATATGGTATGATCGATAATACCCAGAAAATTGTGATATATATATGACAGCCGATTTTTCAGCGTTATATCCAGGAAAAATGGAAAATCCGAAATAAATGTGAGGCGTGCAAGAGTGTTTTCCGTGCAATTTATAAGCGGAGAGCGATAGTTGAACAAGTACGCTTGGAGTTTGGAGTCGATTTTGCAAAAAACATGGTGTACAGACAACAGCACATCAACCTACCCGAATCTGTCACATTTTCCCAATCAACTTTGAACCTTATAATTTAGTGATAAAGTTGAAAATCGATTAAAGAAATTTGACAGATTGTAGTAGGTTGATGTGCTGGCGTCTGTACAAAGAAATACCCATCACGAAGCCATCAGTAATTAATTGCAAAAATATATGCTGGGAAGCGACTTTAATTCTTGCTGTCAAAAATCGCTGTTTACGGTGGTGCGTAATGTAACGCAAGCGCAACATTGTGCTTACGGTGCTTGCAAAGATACAGGGATTGTGGGAGTTTTAAAACTTAAGTTATAACACTTACATGTTGCTGTCGTAAAAAGCCTCAAAAAAAGTTGGAACTTTGACCTTTAATATGTCCATCGAACTAAAGTATTGTCGAAATGAAGACGTGTCGGAGTTCCGTAGTGTCGAATTAAAATCTTGTCGTAGTAAGTCTTGTTGGTAAGTCGTTGTAGCCTAGTGGTAAAGGCCCTGAATTACGAGTTGTAAGTCGTGGGTTTGAACCCAGACAGGCGCTTTACTTTGTGTAAATAATTTCATCACCACTGCTCTCAAAACGGTAAAGGAAAACATCGTGAGAAAACCAGCACGACCTAGAACCAAAAATTCGACGACATGTAAAAAAAGTTAAAATAGGTTTTTTGAACATTCAAAACAACATGGAGGTATCGTTGGTCCCAAAACTAGGCACAGCCCGTATTTTGGGCACCATTAAATAGGTGCAAAATTTTGATAATTTTAACAAAACAAATGTAAAATTAAAGTTGAAATGTGACATTTACCAACCAGCACTGGGCCCGCGTGGTAGGTCGCAGCCCACTCCTACTCACAGAGGGGCCTGTGTCCCAGCAGTGGGAACATTATAGGCTGTGTATGCTAAATAAGTATATACTCATAACATTCATCAACAGTTTAGAATAGAATGTTATGAAATGACAATGTGAAATGTTGAAATGTGTTCTCATGTAAGTGAAATGTAAATTTCATTATGAGAATTAAATGACTTTAACCAGAATATAATACTCATTATGTACACCATATAAATTACAGACATAAATATAGAAACCAATTACAATCAAACATATCATTCCAGTTTACTTCCATAACACAAGACACAGTGTTCTTACCAATTTTATTTGAGAGTTTCATTATTTTCTATTACCTACTGAAGAGCTGAAATAGCCATTTGACGTTATTTACGTAGACAGTATTTCATAGCTGTAAACATTTACAGTGAGTAATAATTATAATTATATTCGCACTGGTACTGAAAATATGTTTCTTGCGCTCCGTCTTATACTTTACCCCATCTTAATATTATAGACGACATGTCGTTTGTATAAAAATGGCTAGCGAAAGCCCCGGATAGGGTCTCACAGGAAATGAACCGTGGACTTTGTGCCCCTTAATGTTGGAACACGCCAGACCCTGCCGATTTAGAATCTATATAATAATATCTATACTCCTACATACAAATAAATAAAATTAAAGGGTCTGTTTGTAATGGCAAAATACTCGTAACAGCTTTTTACTAAATGCATATGAAAGTATATACGATGCGGTTCTTATAACAAAAAAAAACAAGTATTTAAAATGTTGTCCTTTGTCTGTCTATTTGTTCTGGCTAATCTCCGAAACGGCTGGACCAATTTTGACGGGAAGTTTCACTGGCAGATAGCTGGTGTTATAATAAGGCGTAACTAAGTCGTACTTTTATTTTAGAAAAATAATTAGGGTTCCTTGCAAAAAAATTTAAAACCATGAAATCCGATTTGTTTTCACACATGCAGGCGAATGAAGTCGCGGGCCCAGCTAGTTACAAATATATTTCATACAACGTCTCCTTGAGAATAAAGTGAAGAAGGAAACATTTTCCACCCATGCTTGCGTATCTCTTAGTCCATTTATATTCATCAGGTATTACTTTTGACAACCCTATCTTGGTACTACATTTTCTCAGAACTCCGCCTTCCATATTTTTGCTCGGTTCAAAATAGACCTTACATTCCTAAGGGATGATGTTATGGCACATTATAAGATGCATGTTTGACTCCATTAAAATTATCATTCTAAAATATAGCGTTAGGAGCACGCCAGCCCTGCGGGACGATTCGAAAACAGTCTAATTCAAACCTTATTGGAGAAAACGGTAAGTAAATTTTAGTTTGATGTGTGGAAGGGGTAATTTGGTAAACTGTTTACGCTAATACAAGGCTCGAGGACCGGTTGCACTCGTATTTACCTGCACGCACACCCTGTCTTTTCCTTCCCTTTTTTTTAAACATCTCGTTGTACGTTCTGATGGTTTATTTGGTTGACTGTGGACGTGAGCTAGTTACGGATTGAATTAGTTTTTTACGCTGTGGTTTTGAATACGGAGGAGATTGCGTTGATTTATTTACAAAATCGATTCGGGTTACCTACTTGAAGAAACATTGGCAGTTTTGTTTGTTTAATATGTGGTTGTTTCGTTGCACTTAGGTTGTATCCGACAGTAGTAAGTTGGACTAGACGCCTTAAGTGGATTTGACATCAGAACCCTAGTTGCGTAACATACTATCAATCTCAAACTGAATCATTTTGAAGGATATTGCTAATCCATTGCTTCATATGTTCAAAAAATTATCTGCTCAACAATGTAAATAACGCAATGAATGTTGTTGAACTGTCAAAATGAAAGCCATTGCTGTTGATATTCTGTTATGCAATTACTGATTGAATGAAACAGCGCCAAGACGGTTAGGTTGTAATTGAAATGGAAAAATCTAACGGAGATCTCCAAGAAAGATAATTTAATTGTTAAAGCATGCATTTTATGGGCATGCACCTGTTAAAATCAACTCCTTGGCATTCCTAAGATCTGTATTTAAGATTCGCTCGATAAATAACTGGAGATAAAAATGTGGTCATTTACTGCATAGCTGTAACAGTCTCGGTCAAATGGTACAGTTAAATGTTTAAATTATTACTATAATTGCCTGTCTAAGGAATAGTTAAATTAAATGATAGCGAGGACTGAAGTGATTAAACTAAACTACATAGGGTGTAATATATTCTTCTAGGGAGAAGATAAGTAACTATGTAGTAACCAAAACGACCTGTCAGACAGACACACAGAGGCTGACGCTTGTTCTACGAATGTCGGAGTTTCAATTAAGTAGCATGTTGTCTGAATGCAGCTTTATCTGTTGTAATTATCTGTATGGTCTGTCTAAAAAATCATAAAGCAAAAAAAAATACACAGAACACTGTCCAGGCCGCTCGTTTATGGAATCGTCATTTATTTTCGTTGTTTATATGTATAGGTATTTAGTATGTATTTTTATATATGTATAATATATATATTATAGTATATTATTTTGCACCAGTGACAACCCCCAAGGTTGCCTGGAAGAGATCGCAGAAAGCGATAAGGCCGCCCTGTCGCCCATTGTATGTTTTGTAATCGTGCTTTTTTGTTATGTATTTTCTCATTTCTGGTGTACAATAAAGTATATATAAATAGAAAAAGGTAACATTTCAATTAAAGTCCTGACTCCTAAGCCAGGTAGTACCTGTGTTACAGGTGTCAGTATAAAATGAAAGTAACGTACAACGAAGGGAATTTAGTGCATGCATCTTAAGTCGTGTGTCTGAGTGTGAGAGTGGTTGTGCTTGGTGACTGGAGTTTGGGTTATATCTGAAAGTTTGTTTTCCTGCATAACTATTTAATTATCTAAAGCAGGAGTGATATTGTTGAAATGATTTACAATAGATTCGTTAGAGAATAAGACGAGCAAGATGGAGTTAGAACTAAGAAGTACTTAAAGTTATTTTCAAGTTTCATTTTAGTCTGTACCCTTACATGAATGTGTGTGTGTGTTTTCTTTTCACAAACCTATTCTCAAGCAATCTGACGAAGTGAAAGCCACAAACAAACATGTACCTACATACTACAAACACTTTATTACTACCCTCTAACACGAAGTTTCTGAGTTAAGTTGCCAACTTAATCAAACTTAGGCATTACGACTTAGCGACTTTAGTACGAGACAAGATTGACCAAATATAATGTCGGAAGTAGAAGTTAAGTTACGACTTTCGAGTAGTGCTTAACGTAGGGTCAATGTTTTAGCTTAAGTCGAATTTAGGCCCGCAGTAGCCAAAGTTAAATTTGGCTAAAGTTTCGTAGGTATTGGATAAGTTTTAAAAGGGGTCCGTGTGGTTTGTGGTGCTTTATCACAGAAATACATTAAAATCTGACTAGAAAATACACATTTTTGATTTTAATCATGCGACAGCCTTTTTTCAATTTGACACCATTGTAATCGTTAATTTTAACAATGTTTGATTTATCACTGTGTAGTATTATTTTAGCAGTCCCTGACGTTTTACTTCATTATTTTAATTTTCAATTCAATTTGTCTTTTGTTATTTCAATTTGTCTTTTGTTATTTAATCAGCCAGCAGCTTCAGCCAAGTTCAAAATTCGACTAAACCCGAACATATTCCCGAAGATAACCGAAGTTAAATGGACAACGATGCGACGTCCAATGGCCGAATAGCCTCTATTCCGTTACACGCATCATAAACTAAACATGTAATCGACATAAGTACATGGGAGTGTGTCCGGGGACATTGGCAGTGTCGCGTTAAGGCGAAAATTACTACGAATGGGTCATAAGGTTTTGTGTCTAGACTGGCCATTCCAAATGAGACTTGACCACACCAGTATAGGAAAGCCTGATAAAATTACTAATCATTAAATATGCTAAGCCAAAACTCATATTTGCTGTTGTGTAAATTTCTATTACTGATTTGACAGGAGAGTCAATTGGACAGGTTTTGAGACAGTTTGGGCTGGTTCTAAATATTACACAGCAAAGTTAGAAATATTTTGAAAAAGGTATTATTAAGAGAAATAAAAAACTGTTCAAGCAGAAAATATTCTGCAGGGAGGCAACAAAATAAACATATCTGTATTATGAACATGCGTTATTAAAATTTGCTCAAAACTACAAAGTGAAACTACGAGTAAACTACATTCAGTAAACGCTTTGTTTCAAACTAAAGGTACTTACATTTGAATCAACGCTTTGTTCAGTATATTCAAAGTTACGTATTCATAATATGTTTTATTATAAGTTACATGTAAAATTCGGGAAAAACAAGGGTAACATACGTTTGTCTGTATTAATATAATGAAATGGTTAAGTAATAAAACTATCATAACATTCACCAAATAAAACAGAAAGGTACACGAAAGTCTATAAAGCAGGACCAAGAAAAGTATTCCCGAAAACATGCCACAGAGCTAAAAGGCAAAACTTTTCGCCCACGTGCGACCAGCTAGCAAAACCTCTACTCAAGCTCAACATAACCCCAAAAATTCTACTTCTGGTACTAAAACAAGGAGTATGGGGGGTCAGGTGGTACTGGTCACATGTGGTAGACGGTCATGTCGGAATTACAGGGCCTTCATCCTTTAATTGCGTCTATAATTAAGTAGCTTAGCAACCGCCTGCGTTTGAAGTCTGTCGGGGATTCTGACAGGCGATAATTGGACGGTATTTTATTTGTTTGGATATTTGTTGTGATCTGTTTGATAAGCTTTTTTCATGGTGATGGCTGATAGAATAGGATGGTAGGTGCGTGTTTTGATTGTGATGTTTGGTTTTTACAGTCGATACTCAGAGTAAATTAAGTTCTAATTTGGTTAGGCAATCTTTCGAAATCAAAATCAAAAGTCATTTATTCAAACTAGGCTGAGAATCAGCACTTTTCGAACGTCAAAATTACAAAAGACAGTCCCCCGAAACGCCCGCCCTTCGCCACTTTCTAGTGCTTTCGCTGGGGAGAAGAAGTGGCGGAACAAACTCCCCAGCAGCACAGCTGTCTGTTCAGTTGGAAAATGATTAATTTTATACAATACTAAGTAGGAGCAGTGGTGGCCCAGTGGTATCGGCCGCGACTTACGAGTTGTAGGTCGTAGGTTCGAACCCAGACAGGTGCTTTACTTTGTGTAAATTATTTCATCACCACTGCTCTCAAAACGGTGAAGGAAAACATCGTGAGGAAACCGGCATGTCCTAGAACCAAAAATTCAAAGACATGTGACATCTACCAATCCGCACTGGGCCCGCGTGGTGGATTACGGCCCACTCCCTCTCACAGAGAGGAGGCCTGTGTCCCAGCAGTGGGAACATTATAGGCTGATGATGATGATGAATACTAAGTATGCAAAGTAATTAACATTACAGGACACAGAACCTTAAATTAAATTATTTGCCATAGGTTAACTAGCCACGCCTTTACCAACCAAAGTAGTGCCTAATCATCATGATGCAGATGATGAGTAGGCACTACTTTGGTTGTCAGTTTAGCCTTTTTCCAACTATGTTGGGGTTGGTTTCCAGTCTAGCCGGATGTAGCTGAGTACCAGTATTTTACATGGAGCGACGGCCTATCTGATCTTCACAACCTAGTTATAATACGAAACCCCCTGGTTGTTAGATTTTCGGGCTTCGGACGACCCGTAACGGCTGTCAAAGATCCAGAAATGACAGCCAGGACTACCGGCTTAGCGTCTTGGTATGAAAAGTTGGTCACCCATCCACGGACCAACCGTGGCGAGCGTAACTTAATTAACCTGATCAATCGATCCGTTTGGCTGTTATTACATAGTCACAAGCCCCACCAAAGTAGTGCCAACTGTCTGCTATATTAAACAAAAAAATGTTACTTTTTTACTTTTTTTTTTTGACTTGTTACTCTATTATAATCTTGCGTCAGTGTGAAGAACAATTACCTAAGTGGCTGTCACGGTACCTCAAGTTTTTGATATAACACGTGTTCAAAGATTAAGGAAATTGGTGAATCACACCAATTACAATTTATTTTCAACGTCTATCTCTCACCATCTAAACCCTGAACAATTTAACGCCTCACGCAAAAGTTACATAATTTATATATCGGTTGTAATCGATTATTCGGTCAAGTCATACAGAGGATAATTAACTCTATCTTTAGTAATTAAGAGCATTTATAAGAAAACCTGAACGGAGTAAAAGAATATCGAGTTGTATATTGTTATTATAATCGGAGCGTCTCGATCGTAAGAGCAGTGGGGTTGGTGGGGTGGCCCAGTGGTAACGGCCTCGACTTACAAGTTGTAGGTAGTGGGTTCGAACAGGCAGGCGCTTTACTTTGGGTAAATAATTTCATCACCACTGCTCTCAAAACGGTGAAGAAACCGGCATGTCCTAAAACCAAAAATTCGAAGACGTGACATCTAACAACCCACACTGTCCCATGTCCGCGTCATTACAGTCCACTCCCTCTCGAAGAGAGGAGGCCTATGTCCTAGCAGTGAGTAGATAATAATGATAATGTCTCGATCGTGTGAATGAATGACGATACGAATATTTGTGTACCTACTTATAGTGTTAAAACGTTGTCTTGGCGCGTGGCCAAAATCGGAACTAACGTCGCCATCTTGAATTCATTCATTCATTCATTCTGAATTTATATTTCACATGACATTTCACAAAACAATTGCACAATGATGTTTACCGACAGCACCCCCTTGTCATCGTCAGTGTAGTAGTGTATCTGTTTTGGTTTATGTTCTGGGGATTAAATAAAGTCTGTGGTGTAGTGAATAAATATTGCGATTCGATATTGAAAATGCAATTTTACTTTAAAAATACTTGCTTTACATTTTGACAAGGGCCTTGGAGAGATTTAAAAAATAAACATACCTAGTATATTTTTAAGAGGTCCTTGCAAAGTTTTTAAAAACATATAAAATGATGAATGATTAAAATTCCGTTTCATGCAGTCAGTATAAAAATATTATCGCATTTTTTTTCAGTGCCCCAATAAAAAAAGAAGACGCAGTTACGTTTTATTCGTGCAAAGTAAAATTCCCTTCAAATGTAGTCCTTAAAATAGAGCGTTTTGTTATTGCATTCTTCTTTACTAGGAAAAATTGTACTCGCGAATGTAGAATTCATCTTGTGCTTATTTTCTGTGAAGCTGCGGGTGTCAACTACCAGCTGAAGTGGGTTATTATGACGATGGCGCCTGTAGGGCACTGCTCCACTTACTTGTGCAATTGCATTTTTAAACTATTTCATAGTTATTAAATATAGGTTAGGTGCAAATTAAAACAATTTGTGATTTAGACGAAGATACCTAAACTTATTATTGATAGATGTATTAAGTATTAACAAAGCCTCCATGATTTGAATACGTCCACATATGTAAATATATAAATATACGTCCACCACACTCTGGGCACTCAGCCCTGGAACATTGAAATGAAATGAAATTGTTGAATAAGGGCTAAATCTACTCGGTCTCATCTCGGCGACAAACAAATGTCAAAAACTTGTCAAAATGTAGGGAAATCAGAGGTATTTTTGACAGATTCGAGACTGAGATCAGACTGTGAACGTTCTTAAAATTACGAGAATTGCTCCTCTGATAACTTAATTCGAAGAATAATTTTGATATTTTGACAGTTGTTTCATAAAAAAAAAATTAAACGTCAATTTTATTCCTCGAATAAAAGTTATCTGGCGATAGAAAAATCAGCCCTTAATTGAAATAACTTCAACACGTCATATTTAAAATAAATAATAAGCTAGATGACTACCCCTGAGAAGAAATGGCAAAATAAACTCCCTCTGAGTTTGTTCACCATTCATCAAATTCAAACCTCAAAGCATTTATTTCAATTAAACCATTTACAGGCACTTTTGAACTTTCAAGGAATCGGTCAGTCAGAAAATATTAAGCTAGTTGCCCATTCCAAAGCGTAATATGTACTTAAAAGAAGATCGGACAAGAAACTCCATGGACACTCTTTTAAATTATATTGTTACAAAGATATTAGTTAGGTACTAGGTAATGCGGGCTGGTGTCCGCAACTCCACGTCAATGTGCGTATTTTGCGTCCGAATATTAGTTACTTACCTGGTCTCTTTTAAAGTCCGGACATTAAATATCAAAAATATCGTGTAACAAAATGCAAGGTAACGTCCGGACTGGCTTTTAGAAGAAATTATTTTATTTATTTTTATTTATTTATTCATTTATTTCAGGCGACGCAGGCCCATAGATAAATACCTTACCCTAAACATACATATTTTTATTATAAAACTAGTACATCACTTCACTAGCTAGTTCTTGTACTGCTCTGTGGTACTTGTCCGCGGAAGCGACGGCAACACCACGTCCTGTGGCCAGAAGTTTTCTTCCATGACTACAGGCAGATAACAATTCGGTACGCGCAACACGAACGCCTTGAAGTTGACGTTGCGGTGCGACTCCAGTAACTGCACCCTCGGCGTGTACCTCGTCTTCTGGCGCACGTACTCCACGATGTCCTCCGCCTTAGTGATGTAGTGTAGGCGGGAGATGTACACCGGTGTGTTCGGCTTTGCGGCACGCAAGCTGACTTCGGGATCCGTAGGAGCTTTGCCGCAGCGGTTCTTGTTCGGTCGCGACCGGCGCTTCCTCCTTTGCACCGTCACGAAACCCTCATCAGCCTTATTCGGTGCCTTTTTTGGCATAGGCTTCGTACTTGGAGTACCTATTAATTATCAGAAGCAGTTTGAGTAAACCTGTCCCAACCAACGGCACGCATGCATCAGCTATTTCGGAATTCTTATCGAATAATAAATCGTATCAATATCATGAACTTAGCTGCATTTGAAGCCGTTCGAATACAGCGAAAGCATTTCGCCTGTTCTAAAATGATGTTTGTTGTTTCTGACATGACATTTGGCTATCTCTTGTTAGAAGCACTCCAGTTAATCTGTAGGGCGTCGAAGTTTGACTGGACTAGGCAGTCCAGACGGAAACATTTATAGATATTTGTGTATGGTATAAGGTATTTCTATGTAGGTGTTTGTACCTACGTAAATGGAGTTATTACAATTTCGTGAATATAGTTCCTCTATGTACTTATAGTATTCTGGAATTTCCAGGTACAAATGTACACGTGGAAAACTAAGTACCTACAAACGGGGTGAATAGGGATGCAGGGGTGAATCGGGACGAAACTTTAAAATGGATTTTTACGTTGAAATAATATAGCTTGTTGTCAATGAGGGCACGTTATCGTTAATTAAATTACAGTAAACACATTAGGGTCCTTTTTGGCTACAAACTATATTATTTTAATGTTAAAATCCCTTTTAAAGTTTTGTCCCGATTCACCCCTGCATCCCTATCACCGTGTTTGACGGTAATTTTCAATTTGATTTATACGAAATTATGATACGGAGGACCGATGAGGTACGTACCTTACATAGGCATGCAGCTGATGTTTTGCTGAATTTAATAATGACGCAGTATAATCTAAAACCACGAAAACGCTCAAATTAGTTACTATTTGCTCAACAAATGCGGTTTTTGCTCTACGATCTCAAAGGTAAATAAATCAACCTTTATGACCAAATTATCTCAAAACCGTGTTCCGTTCAGGATGCATGGGTATCCTACAGGGAAGATTCAATTACCAGCCGTCACGTGCCATGGGGGCCATCTATAGTTAACGGACAGTCCGTTAGTCTCTCTCACATATTTCCATGTTCCTTTACCTTTATATTATACAGGGTGTTACGGAAAGGATATATCAATACAAACGGGTTGAAGAGTGTATCTAGTCTAGAATCTCTGTACAAAATTTCAGCTCAAAAGCAGTAACTTTGAAAATGCTTAATATTTTTTTTATTTCGATAGTTTATTAAATTGAAATCATAACAAACGTGTCACCGCACTACGAGGGTCAGTATCCATTATCTGTAGTGTGTCTGTGCGCCTAGTACACGCACATCACGCCACCGCGCGCCAGTGCAGCGCCGTGATGCCGAAATAAAAAAATATTAAGCATTTTCAAAGTTAATGCTTTTGAGCTGAAATTTTGTACAGAGATTCTAGACCAGATACACTCTTCAACCCGTTTGTATTGATATACCCTTTCCGTAACACCCTGTATAGGTAGGTATAGCTTCTGCCCGCGACTTCGTCCGCGTGAAATTTCTCGTTTTAACATAAAATATATCCTATGACACTCGGCAGTATTGTAGCTTCCCATTAGTGAAAGCATTTTTGGAATCGGTTTCGAAGATTACCTCCTACATACAAACTCACAAATTTTACCTTTATATAATGCTAGCAGCGCCGCGCGGTTTCACCCGTATAAGTTTTGATCCCGTGGGAATATAAGGATAATAAAAACTATTGTAGTATGTCCTTTCCCGGGACTCAAATTATCTCTATACCAAGTTTCATCTAAATCTGTTCAGCGGTTTAGGCGTGAAGAGGTAACAGACAGACAGAATTACTTTCGAATTTATAATATTACTAGCTGCGCCCCGCGGTTTCACCCGCGTAAATGTCGATCCCGTGGGTATATCGGGATAAAAACTATCCTATGTCCTTTTCCGGGTCTCAAACTATCTCTATACCAAATTTCATCTAAATCGGTTCAGTGGTTTAGGCGTGAAGAGTTAATATACAGACAGACAGAGTTACTTTCGAATTTATAATATTAGTATGGATTTATATTGTAGATGTAGAATTACCTTTAAAGTACTATTAGCACTTAACTTTTAATGGAAAGTTGCTCGTTATCGTCAAGAAGCAACGAATATACTTACACCTCTTTTACAAGTATAAATGAAATAACAATTTTCCCGTTTACACATATATCAAAAATTTATTTGTATCATAAAATCATCATGGAATTCCAATTTTCTCTCCATTTATTCGTTGCTACGTAATTTAATTTATCGTAAACTCTTATATAGCGTTCCATCAACCGTTGTGACCTTTTATTGAATTTATATTCAACAGAAGAAACGATAATATTGAAATATTTATAATGGCAACACTGATGGTTGAACAGATGGTATTTTTAATTTCCGCAAGAGAGGTTTGGAGTCGGCGCCGGTCGAGACATCGGGACGAAGGCAATCGTTCGGAAATACTCGGCATAAGGGTTTATTTGCATCTTTGCACCGCATCTGAATCGGGAATTTGTGCTTTGTTTTGTAAATTAATGAATTTGTGACGATTGCACTTTATGAATAGGGATTTTATGCTAAGCGTGATCTCGATTAGTTGAGAATCACACTAATATTATAAAGGCGAAGTTTGTGAGTGTGTGTGTTTATATGTTTGTTACTTCTTTACGCTCAAACGGCTGGACCAATTTTAATAAAATTTTGTATAGAGGTAGCTGACACCCTATATTAACATATAGGCTACTTTTTATCCTGATGTTCCCACGGGATCGACATTTACGCGGGTGAAACCGCGGGGCGCAGCTAGTTGATAAAATAAATGGAGAATGGTTATTTTGCAAACCTTACTTTTTAACTGACACTTGGATAGCTATGTTAGGTACCTTGTACGCACGGCTACACATTAAGCTATACATAACCAGTATGAGCTGACTTCTGATTGCATGAAAAACTTATACAATACGAGGTCAGCTAAAACGGGAAATGTTAGCTTGATGTGTCGCCGTGTGTACCTTAGGACATGTTTTCTGTTATCAGTTAGCCCTATAAGCAATTCCGACACAACCAACACCAAGCAGGAGAGCAGTGGTGGCCCAGTTGGTGGCCCAGTGGTAGGTAACAGCCGCGACTTATGAGTTGTAGGTCGTAGGTTCGAACCCTGACAGGGGCTTTACTTTGTGTAAATTATTTCATCGCCACTGCTCTCAAAAACGGTGAAGGAAAACATCGTGAGGAAACCGGCATATCTTAGAACCAAACATTCGAAGACATGTGACATCTACCAACTCGCACTGGGCCCGCGTGGTAGATTACGGCCCGCTCCCTCTCACAGAGAGGAGGCCTGTGTTCCAGCAGTGGGAACATTATAGGCAGATTGTGCAACACCAAGTTATCATGCAATCAAATCGAAGACACAAACAAACGAATGATTATTGCAAAAACAATATGCCAGAAACAAAACGACAAAACCACAAACTTAACCAACGTATAACAGGATGGTCTCAAGTTTCAAATCGCCTGCATACTCATAAACGTATAATAATGACTTAACGGACTCCTATTTACATGTATTAGGTGTGTACACGTCGGAGGCGCTAAACTTATCATTTTATGGCGTCGTAAATACCGCTAGATGGCGGTACATGAGTATAACAGCGAACTGCACTACTGCGGAAGTTGTGCTGTGCAGTCGGGTGGTATATTAGCGCAGGAGATGATAGAATGATGTCCGTATTGTTCGCGTTATGTGTCGAAATTTTGGAACTGGGGTAGGTAGAAACTATGCTAAATTCATTAGTAGGGCCAGAAGAGCGTAATTTGCGTCACTCTAAGCTGAATTTACGATTTTTAGAACGCAATTGCGTCTTACAAAACTTTTTAACAAAAAAATTAAACCCCCGAAAAAACCGAAAAGCAAAAATAATAAACCTTTTTTATTTAACCTAAATAAATAAGTTCTTAAACTAATGTAAGTACACCTAAGTAATTTTGAGTCGGCGCCAAAGAAGCAAATTAATATCGTTGCGAGGTGTCGTGCGGAGAGCGCATTTTTTATTTGGAATGTTAATGTTTATCGCTGAAGATTTCACTTTGCATTGTTAATTTGATTTGGTTATTTCTTTAAATTTCAGGTAATTTAGTGATCTTTGTTCATTGATTGTTTGGCGCCGACTCAAAATTACTTAGGTATACTTACATTAGTTTAAAAACTGATTTATTAAGATAAAATGTTTTAAAAGGTTTATTATTTTTTGCTTTTCAGTTTTTTCGGAGGTTTAATTTTTTTGTTAAAAAGTTTTTATTTTATAATTTTTTGTGGCTATAATTTACTAATTAGTAATGCTTAATTTTTTATTACTTTCAAAATAGCTACCTACGTTACTTTAACTATTAACTGTTATACATATGTATAATCCTACTTTAATCATTATTTGTTGATCATCCCCTGTTTTCCTACCCTGGAATTATTTTTCCAAATTCATATGGGACCAACTTCGTGGTATACCCTTTCCAATAAAAAAAGAATTATCAAATCGGACTAATCTGTAAAAAGTTATGCGTGATCATACATAAAAAAAAATATATACGCGTAGAATTGAGAGTTTGTATTGATTTAGAGTAGATTGTTATTTCGTCGCCGTCGGTTAAAAAAGGTTCCTCTAAAAAATGTTGATTGTTGTCAAAATATTAAGAAACAATCAAATCATTAGGTACTTAAACTTACTTAAGAGGAGGCTCCCTAAATTTTACGTTAATTTGCATTAATATTCTGAAACAGTCACACATACAATCAAAATGGAACTTTAGTATATGATTCATTGGATCTTTTTCTTTCCATGTACAAGACAGTTACGTAATTGTAACATTTTCGCTCGATTCATATTTTATTCAAAAATCATGTCTTTTTTAAAGATTATTACTTTTTTTTTCAAGATTGCTTGGCCTTTATGTCTAAAATAAATGTTAACAGTAAGAAAATATAGTTTACTATCCAGCCACAACATATTTTTTCTCTAGATCAATTATTACTTTAGTTATAAACAAAATAAGAATTGAGACTTACGACATTTAGTTTCGAGCTCGAACGTGATCAAAGAGCGCACGCGGTATTCAACCTTATTACGGCTACGTTAGCGTCTTTCACCATAGCGGTCTAACCGGTCTCTCATCTCTCTCTCTCATGCGTAGAAATTATTTTAGAGTGCCTGGTCTTAAACATGCTTCTATCCATATTGATCCATGGTGATGGATCAGTTTGGAAAAATACAATGAAACTATTAGGGGTAGAGAACCGCGGCGAATATACTTTCTTCGTATACAAAGCAGTAAAGTAACGTGACACCATTTTTACATACCAGCAGGTAAATAAACCAAGAATAACTCTTTCACTTGCAGCGCACTTCTCTTTGTATATTTTTGCATAACCGTGCAAATTTGTTCCCAGCTGCCGTCACTAACAAAACTACTTGAATAAACAAGATAACTATTTTTAAACTGTCAGACCCTTAGTCATGTAAGACTATAACAACGAATTTAGCCAATTTTAGACTCTTTAGCCAATTATTAGCATATCCTGCAGTTATGTCATATGATAGCCCGCATCTGCATGATGATAACTCTTCTAGTTCATTGATATGACACTAGAAAGGACATCTTGGTTAATTGATCGTGAGAACGTGACGTAAAACATAGCATAACATCACGCTAGTAATCCCTGAAGGGTGTGGCAGACGTGTACCTATAGTATACTCACAGTGCCCCCACCCCCAGTTATGTTTGAGTATCATGTACTTACGGCATACTGAAAGTTTCTGGATTCTAATAAATAAGCCATCTTTTTGCTGCCATGGCTTATTTTAATTTAATATTTGAATTGGTTTTTTTCTCTTCTTTTCATTATGGACGCTTTTAACGTTTTGCATCGTCTCATATTTGTACGATTAAGGTTATCAAATAAACTATTTCTATTTCTATTTCATATGCATCATTTTTAACATGAATAATGTAACCAAGACTTTGTAACCATATATTTTTGATTTAAAAGAGTGTCCATGGAGTTACCTACGCTTTGGAATGGGCAACTAGCTTCATCTTTCTGACTGACCGACCCCTTGACAATTCAAAAGTGCCTGTGATTGGTTTAATTGAAATAAATGCTTTGAGTTTGAGTTTAAAAGATATAAGACTTACGATACATTTATTGTTTTTCAAAGTATATTCCCTCGCAAAACAAATGACAGTCTCGCCAATTAAAAAGTAACATGTTCCTAAAGAGTTCCATTTTTGAATTCCATAATTGTTTTTTCATTCTTTTATTTTATTGTAAGTGGCCAGATCCAGAAAGTTTCGGTATGTCCCACGTAATAGAGGGGCGAGCCTATTGCCATACAGTAAGTAATGTTCATTATAATATGTAAGAAGAGACGGGAGTCTCATAGAAAAAAAGATGAAAAACGTCGCTTGTATGAAACTTGTACTGAAACTGAATACCAACATAACAAAAATGACACAGACTATGCACAGACTGCACGTGTTAAAGCGAAACAGCGATAGCCGCCATTATGTTTAGTACACGTTTGATAGTTTCTTTTTTTATTGGACAGTTGCGTCAGACTGCCTATTGCCATCAACCGGGCACAAATCCAGACTCTAGGCTGTAACTGAGCAATTCCTTGAATTAGTGATGAGATTGAAATAAAACCTAGACATGAGAAAGGTCAGTTATTATCTTTCGGATTCTAGTTATAGGCAATTGCCAGAGTGGGCTGTTTGTTATCTACTATATTGCATTGTGTAAGCTACAGGCGATGACTAATCTGTTTCAAGTTAGGCTTATTATTCGATTTGGACGAATTTACTCGCCCTAATCGGGTGAATGGGATCGTCACTTTAGAAAGTGATAAGAGGTAATATACAAGGTGTCCCAGACGTCGACGTCAAGCCGGAATCGGGTAATAGGCTAACTCATAATAGTTATCAGAAAAATATTAAAAAAAAATCTAAGTTGTGATTATCAAAAATTATTGGCATTAAAAAAAAAACGTGGACGTGGACGTTCACGATACTGTCGTCAGAAATTATAAAAGCGTACAATTCTTTATCTAGGCGTGGTGTACACGATTTGAGTACATGGTTTCACAGATATATTTACGATACCCACCTAATTGTGAAAATGGGGAAATCAGCATAAAAACTTGTTGAAACCACCAGTTGATTCTCGCTCTACGTCAGTCGAGAGTTAAGGAAATTGCTCCACTTACCTACGGGTTTCCTCTAGCTAATTTATATAATTACCAGCTTTTATAAGTTCTGTTAATAAGGTAAACACTTTAATAATTATGATGTTTATTAGTGGAGAACTTTCTGAAGCCTAACAACGGGTAACATAATCTATACGTCTATACAAATAAATAAAATTGGAGTGTGTTTGTAATATTAAAATAACCGCTTTTTACTAAACGCATATGGATGTATAGACGGTACATGTACCAAAATAACATTTTTTTACAATTTTTGTCTGTTTGTTCCGGCTAATCTCTGAAACGGCTGGACCGATTTTGACGGAATTTTCTCTGGCAGATAGCTGATGTAATAAGGAGTAACTTAGGCTACTTTTATTTTAGAAAAAAAAAACTTTTAGTTAGGATAGGATTTCACGCGGACGAAGTCGCGGGCAGCAGCTAGTTGATTCATCATTTATTATGTATAACAAAGCAGTCGGATGCAGATTGAAAAATCTGCTGAGTAGGACCTCATGTTATTCGATTCCCGAGTTGGGCAAAGTGTTATTGGGTTTTCCATCTGGAATTTGTCAGTAGTAGCGAGGAGTCTGGATTTGTACCCAATCTGCTCGCCTCCGAATAAAATGAGTGGTAAACATAACTGGTGAAGTGTGGATGTACTATAGGTACACTTCTGCCTAACCCTTGGGGATTACGGGCGCGTTGTTATGTTATGTTGTATATTCTGCCGCTGTAAGTAAAAGGGGCGCATCTGAGGAAAGGGAATGGAGAAAAATGAGCCTTAATGGATGCGCCTTTTTTGTTTAGTAAGGTTTATTTTTCTTTAAGTATATTTTTGGCCAAAATTCGACCTTTTCGCTTACTCCAATCTCTATAATCTTTAGTAGATACTAATTTACAAACTATGTTTGCTAGCCAGCCCTAAGACTCATAAAACTACACGTACGTGTGAGAATAATAAATTACATACACGAGAAGATTTGATTCATCATCTGCCTAGCCTTGTCCCAACTATGTTAGGGTCGGCTTCCAGTCTAACCGGATGTAGCTGAATACCAGTATTTTACATGGAGCGACTGCCTGTCTGACCTCCACAACCCAGTTACTAGGTAGGTAATAGGTAATACGGGCTGGTGTCCGCAACTCCACGTCAATGCGCGTATTTTGCGTACGGGTAGAGTTACTGGGTAATAGGATACCCCTTGGTAAGACTTATTTTCGGGCTTCTGACGACCCGTTACGACTGTCAAAGATCCACGAATGACAGCCGGGACCAACGGTTTAACGTGCTTTCCGAGGCACAGAGGGGTCAGATGGTCACCCATCCACGGACCAACCGCGGCAAGCGTAGCTTAACCTGGTCGATCGACCCGTACGGCTGATATTACTTAGCCACAAGCCCCTCCACACGAGAAGATTTGATTAATAGATGTTTATGAGCCAGACATACGAGAATGAAGTTAAGCCCCTTTTATATTCGTCATAAAAGAAGGTTATGATTATGTTTTCATTAACATTATTATACGTAGGAGGATGAGTAATGTATCCTTCAACTATAAGCCCTAAGAACTGAGCCTTTGTAAGTTTTAGACAGACATGAGAATTATTAGATTCAGGGCATGTTTCGCAGGTCCTGAAAAGACCATCTTATTTTATTTTATTTTATTAGGGAAAATAATCAGTTACACATTATAATGTAATAATATAATTATAATGTGTATAGAACTTAAGACTAAAATGGGAGTATAAATGTATAACACACTAATCTGCATGGTCTAGACAAAATCAAACTGTTTGCTAATTTAATTGTAAGATTTTATTCTTTTTTTACACTGATTTACATTCATTACTCACACCCCGACTTATTACTTGTTATTTTTTTTAAATTAAAATTATTTGCTTTTACCATGTTTGTAAATATCTGAGCACCATGTATCTATCAGATAATTAATTTATATGTAATGTTTTCGTTTTTAATTCTTTTACCTATTGTGGTATAGTAATTTTGTTTTAGGTGCATCGTCCTCACATATTATTATATAATTACTGTACCTATGCAAAATATTGTAAAACATTTTAAAAGAGTAACGATGGAGTTTCTTGCCCATTCTTCTCCATACGAAAACTACCTTTTGGAAGGGGCGACTAGAATCAATTCTATTTTTTAAAATGTAACTTTTGACGTTCAAAAGTGCCTTTTATGTGCCTATTTGAAATAAATTCTTTGACTTTGACTTTGGTCCCCATATTGCCTGAACAAGATTATGTTTGGACTTTAAAAGAGACTGTGATCTCTGAGTTTGTTCCTGGACTGGACAGGTCCACTCAAATCTGTGTGATTTGAGTGGACCTGTCCAGTCCAGATAAGGTGTTTTCCTCGAAAGAACATCTCAGACACTAATCTGCGTGATCCCCATATGACCCGATCAAGATTATGACCTCTGACTTTGTTTTGGTCTTTCTTCTCGGAGTAGTCGGATCGGAAACACCGATCTCACTCATCTAGTATTAAAACAAAGGTTATTTTTGACGTGTAAAAGTGTTTTTTTTTTGAACCGGTGTACAAAAATAAATATCATTTATCATTTAGGTATCCGGACACTGTCCTATTCACAAGATAAATAAAAAATATGAACAAAATTTGTATGTGATTTTTTTGCTAGAAGATTTAGCAAGCACACTGATCCTGAGTTGAGGAAACAAACCATTTACGTGGCGGCGTAGATCTGATATTCAAATTATCTCAAGACCTTGTAGGCTTCATACTAATCGGCAAACCGATAGACCCACCCATAACTCCTAAGATAAAGCGAAAAATTCTCCCCATTTAATCTTTGCACTTACATAACGCTTCCATTTATAACACTAATCTTATGCACACAAAACCTCAACTCGCGATAACTCTTCGTGATTACATTGGAATCCGTTCCCGAAAGGGGGTAAGGCATGACTGATTTGCATGTAAGAAGCAAAGTAGCCTATCTCCATCCTGTTAGATTAATGTTAGTTTACAACCCCGATGTTAGCAATTTGCTTCGAATAATCCAATAGAATTTATCGAATCAATTATTCGAAGTAGCGGTTTCTGCTTTCTCGATTAATCTGATGTTTATTATGGTATTCGATATCGCGTTGATAACGTGTATCGTTCATCCCTTATATGTAGCAGCAGGAGATATCGATGCTAATAGTTTATTGATTAAATTGAGCTCACGCGTATAGGATCAATAGTGAAGCATATTGTTGCATAATAGATAAACACAAAACCAACTTTTTATAGTAATAAGCTCACTTCAGCATTAGAAAAAAACATAAAATCTAAAGCTAGACATTCACTTCCGCAGCAATAGGATTGTGGCAATTTAATTTGTGAAATATGGCATATGCTTGGAAATATGCATTTCAACCACAACCGAGTGGTAGATAAACGATGAAGATACTGCCCAACCCCGTGAAACGGCTTATTAGTCGATACACACGAATTTATTCGCCCGAAGCGGGCGAATCGACACTTTTAAAGAAGTTAAGAAAAAGTACACTTTAAATAATATTTACCTCTTATCACTTCTATGCGTTAGTGTCCTTTTTCATACTAACTTTATTCCATAATAATCAAATTGTGCATAATCGTGCGAGTCGCCTATATGTAGAAAAATGAATATTATTTAAAAGTGACGACTCGACTAATAAGCCCGTGAAACCCAGTACAACTGGAGAGATATTATATAAGTATGCATGTAGAACTGCTCGTTGGTATTCGGTTTACCTATAGAGAGTTACAGTTCCAAGCTAATAGATTATTACTACTTCACAATGCATGTTTGTTTGCAGCACAAAGTAGCGATATCACTTTCTTTTATTCCCACGACGGAAAGTAATCCATTTGCAGATGTCATAGCAAACACGGTACCTCAATAAAATGACTGTTGTTTTCAGTTAATGATAAGAAAATACTTTCCTACTGGTTCAGAAGCGATGGATAAATAAATTGTCGACATAGACATTAGCCTCCTTACTAATAAACGTATTATATCAGATGAATAGTTACACGCCGATTTTTCTCTTTCAGTCGTCAATAATTTGACTTTTGAAAGAAGAAAAGAAGACAAGGCGTTGTGTAACTATACAGACGCTATACAACTGTTATTAGTAAGGGGGTTAGAGCAGTGGTGGCCAAGTGGCATTGGCCCCGACTTACGACTTGTAGGTAGTGTGTACGAATAGAGGCAGGCACTTTACTTTGTGTAAATAATTTCATCGCCACTGTTCACAAAATGGTGAAGGAAAACATCGTGAGGGCATGTCCTAGAACTAAAAATTAGAAGACATATGACATCCACCAACCCGCACTAGACCCGCGTACCACCGGGTACTTCGAATTACTTTTAACCATATAAGTTGTATATATTTTTGTAATCACCTTTTAAAACCCTTTATTTTGATACCCTACTCGACAGGTTTTGAGAAAAAAATTTTTTTTGAAGACATAGTATGGCGCCAAAAATCGGCCATTTTATTTTACAATTTTGATATACCCAGTGTCACCTCTCAAGGAAAGGGAGTGGGCCATAAATAAATAATAATAAAAGCTTGTGTCCCAGCAGTAGGAACATTATAGGCTGATTATGCATACACATTACCCTTTTGTTAACTAGTCCTTACATATGAAATTGGCGTTTTTCGTACTGGCCACTTTAATCACGAATTTCTCCTCTTTGGTAAGGAATTCCAAATTCAAATTTGTACAGCTATTTACTCATGTATTTGTGCTTCGATGACCGTCATTCATTTGTTTTTTTTCTTCTGTTTTTTCTGTTTGCGTCACTCATTTTACAAAATGGAAAATTTAAAATATCGCATTATTTACGAGTACGAGTTCCGCCGTGGCACTAGTGCTGCGGAAACGACTCGAAGGGTGAATGATGTGTATGGCGGTCATGTTGCAAAAGAAAACACAGTTCGTTTTTGGTTCCAACGTTTTCGTTCTGGAAATTTCGACCTGCAGAACAAGCCCCGTGGACGGCCTGAGACCCAAGTTGATAATGGAGAATTGAAGGCTATTGTGGAAGCGGACCCATCGCAAACCACGTCCGAGTTAGCTGCAGGCTTCGATGTTAGTGATAAAACTGTTTTAATTCACTTGAAGCAAATTGGGAAGATTAAAAAGCTTGAAAGGTGGGTACCTCACGAATTGACTGAAGCAAACCGGCAAACGCGCGTCGACTGCTGCGTTACATTACTGAACCGGCACAACAATGAAGGTATTTTAAACCGAATCATTACCTGTGATGAAAAATGGATTCTTTACGATAATCGGAAGCGCTCAGCGCAATGGTTGGATCCTGGCCAGCCAGCCAAATCCTGCCCCAAGCGAAAATTAACCCCAAAAAAGTTACTTGTAAGCGTTTGGTGGACTAGTGCCGGTATTGTTCATTACAGTTTTCTCAAATCTGGCCAGACTATTACAGCTGATGTCTATTGTCAGCAATTACAAACCATGATGGAAAAGCTAGCGGCTAAACAACCAAGGCTGGTCAATCGCTCCACGCCACTGCTGCTTCACGACAACGCCAGACCACACACTGCGCAACAGACGGCTACCAAATTAGAAGAGCTTGAATTGGAATGTCTTAGACATCCTCCGTACTCCCCGGACCTTGCTCCAACAGATTACCATTTTTTTCGCAATTTGGATAACTTTTTGCAAGGGAAAAAATTCAACTCCGATGGGGCAGTCCAAATCGCCTTCAAAGATTTTATTGATTCCCGTCCGACTGGTTTTTTTAGTAAAGGGATCAATGAACTACCTATAAGATGGCAAAAGTGCATTGAAAACAATGGTTCATACTTTGATTAATTAAATATATTATATTAAAAAATATTCGACTTTTTGTTCCTTCCATACAAAACGCCAATTTCATATGTAAGGACCTAATATATAAGTGAATAATGTACAACGTTAAAATACTAACCATTAATTAAAAAGTATACCCCTTATTCATAATCCTATTTTATCTCTATTTTAGCTAAAATAGGTTTATAGAACGTTTGTCTTTATCTGTCACGTTGACATTTCTGTGTGTAAGAAAGAGACAAACCCCATTTTAACTAAAATAGGTTTGATAAGTTTTATGAATAAGGGGGTATAACTCCTTACAACAAAAAGGTATTATATTTACTTATTCTAAAGAGCCGCATGCGTATTCCCAGGTACGGAAAACCCGATGAGTCAGCAACTCATTTGTTTTAAATTCGACTAACGATCTAAGTATAGAATATATGGTTCACTTCGGTAATTAACTACATACATAGGAACATAGTGAGCTCTAGATATGAAGAGAAAGTGACAAATGATGGACATGTAGAACGAATAAATGTCGGGCTTAAAGATGTGATTGACAAAAGCCGTAGTGGAGCATAAAGAAAGGTCTTTGATAGGTGACTTGATAAATGGTAGGAGCGAAAGTGGTTATTTTAATGTTTCATACGTTCGATTTCTGGTTGACAACCAATCTATATACTACTAGCTGCGCCCCGCGGTTTCAACCGCATAAGTCTCGATCCCATGTGAATATCGGGATTAAAAGTACCCTATGTCCTTTCCCGGGACTCAAACTATCTCTATACTAAATTTCATCTAAATCGGTTCAGCGGTTTAGGCGTGAAAAGGTAACATACAGACAGACAGATAGAGTTACTTTCGAATTTATAATATTAGTATGGATTACTTATAACAAAGTTAAGCAGGCAGACCAGGCAAGGCGCAGTGAAGACGGGTGGAGTAGGGCTGTGACAGAGTGGCGTCCAATGACTGGAAGACGAGATGTCGGTCGTCCGGCGGCGAGATGGGCAGACGACATTGTTGCCATCGCGGGCAAAACCTAGATGAGGCTGACATAGGAGGGTTTGGCACAAGAAAAGAGACGCCTATGTATAGAAGTGGGCTAACCGGTAAAGTCGGGCTGTGGATGAATAATAAAGCTTAAGTTTGTTTGTTTGTTTTTTTGTTTAACGCGGTTTGATAGCCCTGTTCTTTAGGAAAGCCATAGGCTAGGCTTAGGAGCCGAGAAAAAAGAACGGGAGAACAAGAAATTTCACGCTGACGAAGTCGCGGCCAGAATCTAGAAAAAGTGGTTGTTTTAATGTTAGGTTAACAAAAACTTTACGCATGTCAGATTTCTGGTTGACAACCAATTTGTTTAACAATCTACTCAGTATACTGCAGTCCACTGCTGGACATAGGCCTCTCTCAGGCTGCACCACAACACCCTGTCCTCCACCTTACGCATCGAATCTGTCCCAGCCACCTTCTTAAGGTCGACGGTCCATTTAGCTGAGGGGCGTCCCACACTATGCTTTCCGATACGCGGTCTCCACTCTAGGACTCGTCTGCTCCACCGGCCATCGGTCCTTCGACAAACATGGCCAGCCTACTGCTACTTCAGTTTGCTTGCTCTGCAAGCTATGTCGGTTTTTTTCTGAAAACTTCATTCCTGATTTTATCCTTCAAAGAAACTCCGAGCATAGCCCGCTCCATAGCGCTCTGAGTGACCTTTCAATTGTGGACTAGAGCCCGACTGTCACTGTCCACGTTTCGGCATTGTATGTCATTTGTCGCTTCAATTTTATTGTATGCCACAGGCAAAGAAACTTGCATCGTGTAAATGGGGCTTTAATAAAGACTGCATGTGCCTCAATAGAATAGGGCAATAAACGGTCGTAACGCGTAGCGGACGCAGTGCGACTCCCTCACTAAATATTCCATAACAATTAAAATTAGGGTTTGAAAAAAAGTAAGGCTTAAGGGAAAAATAGTTTTCTTTTACAGACCAAAGCCTTTAATGCTGTCTAGCTTTCCCAAGATCTTCTAATTCGTTCCAATTCGTCGACTTTGGGTCTTTGCAAGTTTTAATTTAAGAATTACATTTTGTTTCCTGTTACCAAGGAGAAGTGTTTAATTTAAAAGAGTTGGTTCTCATTGTGCTAAAAGTTAATGAGGCGACTCCGATGTTTGTTTGTTTTATTTAAGAGCGAGAGAAAAACAGTGAGTCAAAAGAGAATTATCATTAGTTACGCTTTTAGATGTGGGAAGTAAGTAATCGTTTACAGTAACTTAGGATAATTAAATCCAGCATAATTTGTAATACCTAAGTATTCCGAAGAAGTCATCATCTGCCTAGCCTTCTCCCAACTATGTTGGGGTCGGTTTCCAGTCTAACTGGATGCAGCTGAATACCAGTATTTAACATGGAGTGACTGCCTATCGGACTTCATCAAACCAGTTACTGGGTAACACAATACACCTTGGAAAGACTGGTAGAGTCAGACTTTCGGGCTTCTGACTACCCGTAACGACTGTCAAAGATCTACAAATGACAGCCGGGACCAACTGCTATAATGATGCATGAGGCATGGGCGGCTCACCCATCTTTGAACCGAATTCGGCAACCGTGCCATAAGCTTGAAGATTGACCCGTGCGGCTGTTATTGTTATGAACCCCTATGCTATGAGTCCCTCCGTCACTCCTACCCAGTATTCTGAAGAAGTGATGTCTCATAATAAAAACAGATTTTGTTGAGAAAATACAAGTAAATAAGTCCTATTTGTGGTCTTAATTAGGCAGGCTTGGGCTCAGAGTTTTTGGGGTAGTGAAGGGTTTTAGTAATCCCATAAGAAATGACAAAGTTTAACCAAGCATACACGGATTTCACGCGTGAAATGCAACAACCCGGGAATGTACCTAGCTACTGTTGTGTGTTGCGAAATTTTGAGTAACGGAATTGCTTTCTTTTCTGAAATTCAGCTTCAATTTCGGTAAAGAAAGCAATTCGGTAGATATTCGAGTTAAAAGATTTAGAAAAACAATTTCATGTAGAGACAAAGTCGATATTTTTTTATACGAAGTTCCTTATCGCGCGTTCTGAATTTCAGTAAGGAAACCAATTCGGCTTAATTTCGAGTTTAAAGATTTAGAAACACAGTTTCATTTAGAGACAAAGTGGATATTTTGCACACTTGGCGAATGAGAGCTACATCGAAAAAAGCGTAACATTTTGATAGTCACGACTCACGACACTTTTCATTTACAGTTAGTTACTCTCAAACGTTGTTTATTTATATCATAATGCCTATTATTTAATACATAATATACTTATTTAATACATAATATACAGGGAAAGGAACATCATTCCAACCGGCGGGGTAATTGGTACATTGGATTTAATTTTGACAGTTCAACAACATTCATTGCGTTATTTAAGTTGTTGAGCAGACACATTTTTCGAGGATATGAAGCAATTGATTAGCAATATCCTTCAAAATGATTCAGATCGTGATTGAAAGTGTGTTAGGCAATTAGTGTGCTGGTGTCCCACGTCATCTCTAGACTATTTTTTATAACCTCAACAGTAAGTCATCATCATCTGCCTAGCCTTTTCCCAACCATGTTGGGGTCGGCTTCCAGTCTAACCGGATGCAGCTGAGTACCAGTATTTTACATGGAGTGACTGCCTATCTGACCCCCACAACCCAGTTACTGGGTAATACGAAACCCGTTGGTAAGACTGGTTGTCAGAGTTTCGGGCTTCTGACGACCCGTAACAACTGTCAAAGATCCACGAATGACAGCCGGGACCCGGCTTAACGTGCTTTCCGAGGCACGGAGGGGTCTTGGTATGTGATGATCTTTACCCATTCACGGACCAACCGCGGCAAGCGTAGCTTAACCCGATCGACCCGTGCGGCTGTCATTTATTACTTAGCAACCTCAACAAAAAGTAAACAACTCAATACAATAATAATAACATACAATCATTTATCCATATCGGCTTTAAAATATAAAAACAACACTAAAACTGATAAAATAAACCTGAAACAACCACTAAATGTGTAAAATTTCACTTACACGATGTTTTTCTTTGGCTGAAAGTACCAGGAGCACAATGGTAACAAGGAGGCGAGCCCAGAGGAAGCTCCTATGAATAATGTAGGTCCGAGCGTATGTTGTTGATAGCGATACCACGTAACTAAGCTCGTTGTACTATTCCACTAACATTTTTGTTGCTTTTTGAGCTTGCTTTTGTGGAAGGTGGTTGTTTTAAAGTGGTGAGTGCATTAGACGGTTTTGTTTGGGGACAACATGTTTGCCTTTCAGTTACTGTAGTAATATTAACGGTTTCTTAAAAGATATGATGTAGGTAGGAACATGAAAATGTGCTGTAATTTTTTTGTGTAGGACTTTCATCATCATCAGCCTATAGTGTTCCCACTGTTGGGACACAGGCCTCCTCTCGGTAAGAGGGAGTGGGCCCTAATTCACCACTCTGCGGGTTGATAGATGTCACTGATCTAGAACTCTAATCTCTGTAATCTAAAAATCTCTTTGTAGAACTTTAGAGTAATAAAAACTAAAAAGTTTGTGAAAATATCTCATGAAATTCATGAGATATTTTCACAAAAATCTCACAATTTTTTCCCTGAAAGACACTTTTTTTTTTGTAGATGGACTGTATGTTCAATCAGAGAAATTAATTGTTAAGAAAATTGATACCCCACGTCAATTTTCCGCGCTACAGCCATTTTATACAACTGTCAAAGATTGACAGTTATAATTTGAATAAACGGACAATTTAAGTTGATAGTAAATTTTCTTAAGAATTAATATCCCTTTCTTTACTATAAAATGCACAGTTATTTTGTGTGTAGAGTAACCAAATGATAGAATTATTTTAGTGTGATGTCTTTTTGTCATGTTATTTGTTATCATTTATCATTCAAGCGTCACGATTCGCCGATCGGCGACGAAAAAATAGAAAATCAATTGTGTCTCATTAGCGGCGCTAGACAGATTAATTGTTTTTGTGTGTACTTAGTGCTATGTCTTTTGTGTGCACCAAATAATGATTTATCTATCTAAGGCGATTGGTACACTGCAACGCGTTACGCAGCGGGGTGCGTGAAACGGAGCCAAATTCCCCGCACGGAAGCGCGTTTTTATTGAATTTGTATGTAAAAAATCACGCGCGGGGGCACGTTGTCTGCGTCCCGCTGCGTAAAGCGGTGCAGTGTGTAATTATCTTTTCATATTTCTCTGAAAATACACTTTTTAAGGGAGAAGGGCTGTAACTCGTAGGTAAGTACGTAAAGTACCGTTACAACATCATATAACTTCGAGTTAGCTGCGTTTTCCACAAATTCTGATAAACGAAGCTTCCTGTTTTAATGAAAAACCTTTTAAATATATTAACCTCTTGTAGCTCCTTAGAGAAACGTAGTGCACTTTGCCCATATTTATTACCTCGCGTTATGGCTACTCAATCAATTCTGCCTAGGTAAGTGATAATGATATTGCTGTTTCGAAGAATACAGTGTACGTACTTACGTAGGGTTCGTGGATCTTTGACAGTCGTTACGGGTAGTCAGTAGCTCGAAAGTCTGACAACCAGTATTACCAAGGGGTACCGTGTTACCCAGTCACTGGGTTGTGGAGGTCAGATAAGCAGTCACTCCATGTAAAATACTGCTATTCAGCTGCATCCGGTTAGACCCAATTTAGTTGGGAAAATGTTAGTTACCATTTCAAAATTAAAAAGTACTTTCAAAAACCGGACATTTAACATTTTTTATTCTAAAAGTCCCCTTTATTCAAAAAGCCTGACAAAATCCGGACGGGGGGTAAAAAGCCGGACATGACCAGTGCACAGTGGTGACCCTAAGTGTACCATGGTAAAAATATAACAATGAGGTTTTTACCTTTAGGATCGCCAATCGCCGTCTTTGAAAATCTGAAAATAAAATAAAAAACAATGTTACATAAAGTTGCTAAAATCATATTTATTGTTACTTCGTAATTAATACATTAAACAAATAAAGGTAACTGTCCAAAGGACATCAACCAAAATGGGCTAACCAGTGAACAGCTGTATTGGGAAAAAAGAAATTCATAAATAATTTAGTAATAATATTTAGTAAACATTGGTTTCTTTTGGGAGTGTCAAACTAAATAATATTAAAAACGAATAAAAAAGGTTTTTAATTGACTATTGGTTGTGTATGGTGACAGTTGCTGTGCAACGTGCGGGATACATTGAGTTAGGGTTGCCAAAATAAAAACCCAGAAAAAATAACATCGATATTCGATGTTTCGATTCGAGAGCTTCAAACATTAAAATGTTTGATGGAAGACCGAGCTTTATCTAGCCGTTGGAATATTCATCATTAGCATCATCATCATCTTAACTTCACACAAATAAAAAAATACAGTTTATGTAGAACAACATTTTTTTTTGAAGTGTTAAAAATCATCAGCTTGCCTACACAACGTAGAACAAACGAAGAAAGCTTCCATCGGGAAAAAAATGTAATAAACGTAACAATTGTAATAATCGTTCGTAATTGGTATTTCGTCTTCGTTCATTTGGGTTTTGTCCTTCATGGTTGCGGGTATTATTAACGCGTGCTTTTCTTGAAGATTCTAATTAGAATGCAGCATGGGCCATAACCAAAATAATATCTTAAAGCATAACAACTCAGCATAATATACAAAAATAAAACGCCAAGCAAAACAGCTCAGCATAATAAATAATATACGATTTGAAATCGATTCCAAAGGAATCGAATTCAAATCTGCAGGGAACTGGCAACCCCGATCCAGAACCGATTGGTGATCGATTGTTAAAAAAAAAAAAGATCGATTGTCAATGTCATTGTCTTTCGATCTGTGTTCGTGCCCTTGTTCGAATATTATTGTGAATATTATTTCGACTTTGGATATTTTTGACGACTTGCGCTATTCAAAATGGATTCTGATGATGTTTTACCTAACGACCCCGGCTCACTCTTGGACTCAGTACCCGCTTTAAACGTTTACCCTGGCATTGCTTCGGATAATGAACCCGTTTCACATGACGACCCGCGCATGAACATGGACTTCCCGATTGATACAAAACTTCCTATATATATGTTTTCTATGTACTGTAAGCCACTCAATAAAATCAAAAATAGTGCTATATTTTTATGTTCATGTTCAAGCCCAAACGCCATACAAAGTGGTTGATGTCCTTTGTGTACGCACGGCAACGCATCAAGCTATACGTAACCAGTATAAGCTAACTTCATCTTGTACGAAAAACCTACAAAATGCGAGGTCAGCTAATACTAGAAATTTATAGCCTGATGTGTAGCCGTGTGTACCAACTGAATAAAATATTAAAATGTATGAGTAAACACGCTTGAAATTAAAATTTGAACGGAGAGTATCCCAAACAAACAATGCCGTGATGTTAGCTAATTGTCGGGCCATGAAATATAATACAAACACGCCAGCCTGGCGGCTCCACACGGTACAGTCGTCGACAGATGGTCAAAACTTTATGATTACATTTTTTTGTTACGATTTTAGTTGCAACAGTTTGAGCATGTAATATCGTTACAAATCAAATAAGTTTTAATATTGAATTTTATTAAATTTTTTCGAATGTCTGGAAACTGCTGTAATGATGAATGAATGATTTGAAAATATTATATATTCTTATTGCATACAATGAAATAAGTTCAAGAGCGTTTTGGAAACCCTCTGAATAAGAAACCTTTCTTAGTCGTGGGTGAAAATGGGTTGGAGAGGAAGAGTATTTTAAGTACCAACCTATGTTTTCTTTGCAAACTTTGTCCTTTATTTATATAAAGACTGAATACATACACAGCTTTAACCCGCAATCTTGGTAGTAAATATACATCACGGTAAAGGAAAGCACAGCAATATTAATTAGCGTATTTGTACATTATACAAAATATAAATAGAATGTATATAACACACATATAATCAGCCTATAACGTTCCCACTGCTGGGACACAGGCCTCCTCTCAGTGAGAGGGAGTGGGCTGTAATCCACCACGCGGGCCGAATGCGGGTTGCGATGTCACACGTCTTCGAATTAATAAAAGAAATGAAATGCTGTTCGTTGGTATGAGCATGACTTTAGAACGGCTGGAGCGTTTTGGCAAATTTTTACTTTAAAATGTTCGTAATTGTCCGAATTAGGTTTTTATGGAAAGAAAAAATTCAAAAGTTGTCGGGAAATGGGAAAACTGAAACTGCATTTTCTATGGGAATTTTGGACAGAACAACATCCATAGGGTTAGCTAGCATAATAATAAAATATTACTTTGCATAAATATTTAATTAGTATCTTAAATACATGTATGACACCGACTACCGGTGTGTAATCAGTCAGCCAGTCAGTCAGTCTTCCAGTTGCGTTTTCTACTGTACTGTTATAGGTAATATAAAAATCTCACACAATCGCAGTCGCCGCCGATTGGCGCGGCATTGTTTGCGATCGTGCTCAATTAGATTTGTTTCACATCGCAGTTTATCTATTACCTCGATTTCCGCACCTAGGGAACTATTCCATTTCCTGCTCGAAAATACTGGAATAATTCGATTCGATTCTATGATAAGTTATCTTGATTAAATCGGAGTTCGAATCGTTTTAATAGATCGAGTGTTTCAACTAATGAATATCATATTGTACTTTGCAGTTTTAATTGGATTAACAGTAAGCCTTTGCCTGCTGCAATTTTATTTAAATAACATAAACTTTGTGTTGCACAGTGTACCTACCTCATAATTTAGTACGAGTATTTTGATTTCAAATTATTAATAAATGCGAAGTTAATAAAATATTTATGTTTTAATTGAACAGTCTTTCGGAATGCGTGAATAACATTAAAGTTTTATGAAATAATAAGCTGTCATGATTACAATTTAATGGCTGTACCTATTTTAAACCGTATCAAGATAATCTCTTAGATAGTCACCTCTTACGGCTAGAGGAAATGAAGAGGTCGATTCGCAATTAAGACCTCATATTATTAACACTTAGAAACTACCGTTCAACCATAACGAACTAGTTTAATAGCTGCACCTCCATCTTTGAAGACATCAACTAGCTCAAAGGGTGATTAATTTTACACCGAGACGTTTCATCGCCTGAAATTAGTACCGTGATAAATTAGGTACAACGTAATCCAGGCAATTTACATAATGTGAAGGTTCCCATTCTGCCAGACCTTACGTTTTAAGTGCTTGCTGTGGCCTATTCTTAATTAGTACCGAACAGTGCTGCCACCCTTTAAAATGTATGTGCCCACATCTTGGAAATTATCTAGACTAAGGAAATTGTCGGGAAATTCTATAAAGAGGTTTCCATACAAAGAGAAATGGCTGGATTTTGGGTAGATTTATTTTAATAGGACACTGCAGTGTTATTTATTTGAATGGTTTTGTTTAAGTATTTTAAATGATGGCCAGAGGCGGGTGAGTTAAGAAAATTGACGTCGTAAGAGCCTGTAAGCGCCGTCCTATTGTAAGTTACGATTGTATTATACTGAAGAAGAGAAGTTAATTGAATGTGGTATCTGCAGATAATAACAACAATAAAATTAACAACCCTAATTAAATGGTCTTGACGCAGATCGTCACTTTCGCAAAATGTCATCGTGAAAAATTTCGTCACTTTCGAATGCCAATAAAGTCTTTCCAAACTACATATATCAACAATTAGTATTGCTTATCAACCTGTTGCAACACTACGAAGTTTCCTAAAACATTTCCACCAAGTTAAACTGGTGTCAAAACATACGAGATGTTAGTGAAACTCGGAAGTTGCAACACAGGTCTCTGTGTTAATTCACGGGCTCCCAAGCGCGAGGGGCGAAGCGCAAATTGACAACTTTATTATATTCTTAGGGAGCGACACAAAATTACCTCACTACGGGTCTACGCCGCGCCGCCTCCGCAATCAAAGTTACCCGCAGATTTTTCGTTCGTGTCGAGCTAACTTTTTTTTTGGTTGTTTTTTAGCTTTTTGCAAGTAAGCTCATTTTGCTGTGGGTGCTTTTTGGTTACTTTTGATGTTAAAGCTACTTTTTAAGTATGTTGCGACTATTTCTTTTGCCTAGTTTTGGATTTCTTTTCATTGCCCGGAAATTAGTACGTACTTCGATAAATTATAAATAACATAAGCCATTTCTTTGGACTAGTTTTGGAAGTTTTAAGTGAAACATCTTTGGCAGCGATTCGATAGTTCGACGAGAATTGAGAGTGAAATTCTCAAGGACGCGTCACGTTTAGGCACATTTCGTTACATGAGAAAGAAGAAAGATATTACTCTCTCTGTCTCTCACACTAAATCTCTCTAATTCTTTACTTTTTTGTTTTGTAACTTTTTTGAGTAAGTTCATTTTGCTGTGGGTGTTTTTTGGGCGATGTTTTAAGTATGTTGCGACTATTTCTTTTGACTGCTGTTTTTAGTTTGTAAGGCCGCATTACTAACCTACATTAACCATAAGAAGCAGTTTGCAAATAGAGTATGACAATGACATTAGCTTGCATGTGTAAGACTGGCGTAACTAATGCTTGCAAGCAAAGAGTAGGCTCGTTAATCCATGCAGATGACTGCCTATCTGATATCCACAACAAAAGAAGTTTCACTTCAAAAATGTTTTATTATTTTAACAAGTAGGTAAACCTTACCAACTAGTGATTGGAGCCTCCTTTTAAGCAGATAAGGAAAGGAATCTGCTCTACCAAAACTTAACTAAGTATCATTAATTACTTTTTGTATACAAATGTAGGTACAAAAGGAAATCACACCAATATTATAAAGGCGAAAGTTTGTGTGTGTTTATATGTTTGTTACTTCATTACGCTCAAACGGCTGGACCAATTTTGATAAAATTTTGTATGGAGGTAGCCGACACCCTGGATTAACATATAGGCTACTTTTTATCCGGATATTCCCACGGGATCGACATTTACGCGGGTGAAACCGAGGGGCGCAGCTAGTAATAATATAAAAAAGAGAGAATCAAAGCTAAACAAACGTGCAGTACGCACGCAGGCACGTGAGTGAGTGAGAGTGAGGGTGTATGATTTGTATGAACGTGAGTACGAATGAGTAGAGTGTATCACCATCATCATAATCAGCCTATAATGTTCCCACTGCTGGGACACAGGCCTCCTCTCAGTGAGAGGGAGTGGGCCGTAATCCACCACGCGGGCCCAGTGCGGGTTGGCAGATGTCACATGTCTTCGAATTTTTGGTTCTAGGACATGCCGGTTTCCTCACGATGTTTTCGTTCACCGTTTTGAGAGCAGTGGTGATGAAATAATTTACACAAAGTAAAGCGCCTGTCTGGATTCGAACCTACGACCTACAACTCGTAAGTCGCGGCCGTTACTACTTGGCCAACACTGCTCTCCTGTAGAGTGCTCACTGTAGAGTGTATGCGAGAGGTTAAGAATGGTACAGGCATTAGGTCTAGGTTTATACCAATACCTAGACATACCTGCGGGGTAATCGCGTGACACACTGTTAGTACCAATGGGTTTCATTTTGACAGTTCACCAACATTCATTGCGTTATTTACGTTGTTGAGGAGACACATTTTTCAAACATATGGAGCAATGGATTAGCAATATCCTTCAAAATGATTCAGATTGAGATTGATAGTGTGTTACGCAATTAGGGTGCTGATGTAATTATCCATCCAAAAATTTTATAAAGGCAAAAGTAACTGTTTGTCGGCTGTCTTTTTGTAACCGTTTCACGAATTCCGATGAAATTGGCACACAGGCCTGGATTAAAAGAGGATACTTTTTATCCCGTTAGTACGTTCCTATGTCTATTTCCGACCTCCACGCGCGAAGCCGCGTGCAAAAGCTAGAGTAATTTTATAAAATAAACAAAAAGCTTTTCATCTGATTGGAAGCTCGGTCAAACAAACTAATTAGTTTACATAACAAATTGTAATTTATTACAGTGATCGCGCAATTAGAAGGGAGCATCTGTGGCCCCAGAAGGGAGTCGAACCCGGACCCTCGCTTTGAATATCTGATGGAAAACGTGTCGTTTGTCAATGTCCATTGGTACTACGTTCAATTTGTAGTCATTAGACGCGATTTGACAATTTTAAATTTTCTTTATTGATTTTCTTTCTTGAAGATTGATGAAGGACTTTAAAGTTTGCGATAGCGATGGAGCACTATGATAAAATTATTTAATGGTTTGTTGAAACTTGATCAAACTTTTACCTAAAGGTTGACTGGTATAAAATGCCTATGGCATTAAGTCTACTCGTGTACCTGTACATTTGTGTGCTTAAACTATTAAATACATTTATACTATCTATCTACATTACTACTACTCGTATTTATCGATGTATACCAAGCTTCTTTTTAAGGAAATTTCGAAACGGCTGGTTGACACTTCCCGTGACCCAAGGGCTGGCTTTTACCTTGGCCAAAGGCTAAGCATTGCCATAAAACGTGGTAATGCCGCCAGTCTCTTGGGTACATTACCAATCGACAGCGATGCGGATGAATTTTTCGACGCTATATTTTAGTTTCTGTATAGTTATAATTATGTAGTTAAGTTAGGATTTAATTTCGTTATTTTTATTAACTGATTAGGTATTAGCAATAAATTTTTGATTTAAACGTAAATAATCATAAGAAAGCTGAAGAGTTTGATTGTTAGTTTGTTTAATAATAATATAATTTATTTTTTAATTTATTTCGCTCTCAAGGTACAAAAAAAACTTAATCTGACAGCGTCAGAGAAAAGGAACCCCCTTTGGTTACTTACCAAAGGGGACTCCTTACCAAAGGGGGTTCCTTTTCTCTGACGCTGTCCGTACAGTACAATTTAAAAAGATATTTGATGGTTGTACAGCAGCACGTAATTGATGATCTACCAACTCCCAAACTAAGTTAAGCTTGTATTTTGGGAGTTAGTGGTTCTTAAGATGCAGGGCTTACATAAACACAACCTTGTAACCTAGAAATTGGAGTTTGATTAAACGCGCCAATCTCTGGAACTACCAGTCGGATTTGAACAATTCTCTTCGCATATGATAGCCCAAATCTTGAGGAAAGATATAGGCTATTTAACATAACGATAGGCTGGGACCCTTAGGAGCCAAAAAAAAAAGAAAAAAAAAGTAGGAAATAACGCTAATCGAAAACGAAGTAATAGCGCGGGCAGGCGATGCGATGCGACGAGGTGGGACAGGGGAACAAGACATTTCACGCGGATGAAGTCGCGGGCAGAAACTTTACTGTAATTGGAAACGAAATAAAGACGTAATTCTTGTTCAAGTTTTCACTTCTGTCGGCACTCCCGGTGTGCCACTTTTTTTTTTACAAAATTACATAAGTACTCATATGAGACTAAACATAAAAACTCATTCTAAATAAAACACTGTTCTTAGTTCCCCGTGGAACATCACTAACATTAGTTCCACACCCGTACAATTATTAGAACCTACACATCACTACAGTAGTACAGACACACACAAAACCACAAGGGATCGGTAGTCAAAACTAATGTAGGTACTACTAACTCACCTAGGTATGTACAGACGCCAGAACATCAAGCTACCCGAAACTGTCAAATTTTCCCAATCAACTTTGAACCTTATGCTTTAGCGATAAAGTTTAAAATCTATTAAAGAAATTTGACAGATTGTAGTAGCTTGATGTGCTGCCGTCTGTACCTCACCTAATTCCATATTCTACTTGTTTTCCAACCTTTGATGCTCGGTTCACCTCTACAAATCAGCTAGTTAATACCGATAGTAATTCCAAGTTGTACTGAATTTATTTTCTAGGTACTTACTGAAGGAATAGTAATGAGGCTTATTAGTAGAACTGGTAAGTAAGAGCAAGGATTTGTATAAATCAGCACCTTCATTGCGCAACACACTTTCAATCACAATCTGAATCATTTTGATGGATATTGCTAGCAGATTCAAAGACAAAGACATTTATTCGTCGGATATGGTAGGTACAAAAAAGGAGGTTCTGTATTCGACCCGTATGTATGTAGGTATGTTTGTATATCCGCGATTTTCTCAAAAACAAATAAAGCAATTTTGATAATTCATTAATGTGATCTTTCAGGAAGGTTTTAGTATTATAATACATTAGGTAATTATTCTTATGTACGAAGTTATATGCATAAATGTACTGCATCTCCGGTATTTGCTATGCGAATTTTGATGATTCTTCTAGTCAGTGACTTCAATTCTTCAATGCACTAATGCTAATTGAATTTGTGTGAGGTAGGTACAACTAAAAAGTGAAAAATAAAAACCTTTTTACAAAAAAAAAACAACCAACTTAAAAAAAAAAAAACTACAGTGATAAATAATTTAATGTCGGAAGTCGGTGTCAAAAAACGAAAATGTGACGAAAATGCGGAACCAACGACACCGACTTCCGATATTAAAGTTATTTATCACTTTGTAGTTTTTTTTTTTGAAGTCGGTTGTTTTTTTTTTGTAATTTTTTTTTATTTTTATTGAATTTGTATGTAAAAACGCAAACGCTCCGGCGCGTAACACGTTGTACTGTGTGATCCACCTTAGCATAAACATTTTTTTTTTGTCAGTGTGTTATGTACAAAGCCCCCAAAACAAAAATACATAACCAAAACATTAGAAACTACGACCATTCTGTCTCGTCATCATAATATTACCTTTATACCCTTCGTTTATTAGGTAAAACCCGTTATTTACGATATAATAGTCGGGGGTTCTTTGTGCTGCTGCCTGCTGCCACTAATTAGAGAGCTGGTTATTAAGAGCTTCCTAGGCGGTTACTTGCATATTTTAATGCCTTTATCAAGTTGTTCGTGCTGTAATCGCAACGGGACATCGTCTTGGCGGACACACTGCTGTGAAGTGTGCCGAATAATTCTATTCGTACAAGGGTTCTCTTTTAAAACCCGTAGTTCTAAAGTAAAAGTATGTTGTCAAGACGGTTTGATTTTCTTTTGCATCGACCTGATTATGATATTAGTGCAAAACATAATCCTAGCTAGCTTAGTTCGAATTTTTTTATAATGAAAAGCAAAAAAAATACTACTAGCACTGGAAGCATTAATTTTACGATTCCGTATCCTATACCTATACATGGCATTGTCACCCCTATATAAAATTTTCATGGCACATAATATCGTCTCTTTAGAACTGTTATAATAATAAATATAGCCTTTATTTAGTTTAATTATCTGACACAGAGTACGTGAAGATTGTCTTGCTTTCTAGTATAGGCCTTAGGCCCCAGACCTTGCCACCCTATGCGGTTATGTGCTTGACTTCTCCAAGTAATACCCGTAATTATTCTCCTAATGTCGACCTTCCATCTACGACGCTGTCTCCCTTTTTATATTTTGTGTTATCTTGACCACCACTTTCTTCCGTCCGACCATTACATCTGGATCATAGAACTGTTACATTTTCCCAAATAAGACAAATTGTAATGGTTCCTAATTTCGATTGAATTAAAAAATAGCATAAAACTCCTAGAAGACATCTGGCCATACACATTGAATTGTCCTACAAGTCACCTCTTAGCTAAAAGATATTTAGACCTGAACACCGTTACCGTACATGTACGCAAACTTGCTCCCCAAACTCCGCCACTGTGTGCCCACCTGTTATCTTCGCCCGCAGATACAGTTTCCCCTTCGAAGCTATATTTCATACAGTTTCCCCGCTGCCGGAGCATAATGAAGGTATTGGAGACGATACTTAGGGAACTTGAAACACGTGTGCCGAGACGATTTGGCTGCCGGCTTCTTCCAGTTAAATTTCATTATACACTTGTGACTGTAAACGCTTAAGTTTCAGTTTTTAGTGATTTTGTTTCAGTTAGGCGAGCTGATTTTAGGTAGGAATGAAATGAAGAACGAAAAGGATAAGGTTTTTTTTATGTAAAATATTTAGAAAGAAAGTAATGGTCACCTTGAAGATAAGATAACTTTAAAGGAAACTTAAAACAAAAGATTTGAAACGAAAGAAGAAGGGTAGAAGAAAAAGCAGACCAAGAAGAAATGGTTTATAAAATTAAGGAGAAGATAAATTATGTTGTTTTAAATGTACCTAAACTGTATCTAAGAGAAATTGAAGTACTGACGCCAGCACATCAAGCTGCTACAATCTGTCAAATTTCTTTCATAGATTTTCAACTTTGTCGCTAAAGCCGGTTCTAAGTTGATTGGGAAAATTTGACAGATTCGGGTAGCTTAATGTGCTGTCTGTACCTACATAAGTTATTAGCGTAAAAAAGATGGTGACTGCTACACCAACAGGTATCTCTAATTAAATGTACGAAGTATATGTTTAAATATTTCCCAAGGTGAATTGTACTGTAATTCCTACTCTTGAATTATCCTACTTCCTACTATCCTACTAATATTAAAAATGCGAAAGTTTTTGAGGATGGATGGACGGACGGATGGATGTTTGTTACTCTTTCACGCAAAACTACTGAACGGATTTGAATAAAATTTGGCACGCTGATAGCTGTTTATAACCAGAATTAACACATAGGATACTTTTTATTCTGATATTCCCACGACATCGAAACTTATGCGGGTGAAACCGTGGGGCGCTGCTAGTTCGAAATAATTTGGAAATTTAGTACAGAATGATACATTTTCACGACGCAGGAGACCGATTTGTTTCCATATCATGTAGCTTAAGGGCTACGCTTAAGGGTTATTGTACAAGAGATGCAAACTACCCTAATTTCTCATGGTGTCGGGTACTTTAAAATAATAAGCTTGTCTTTTCAGCATGTTCGTAGGCGGTAGAAACAAAAACGTGAAACATTGAACTTTTCATACATTAGTAAAAACATTTTTGATGCCTGAAGATTCTTTTTCAAGCGTGGTTGGGCTACATGAAGAAAATTAAGAATCAAAATAAATACTGAAGTGCTTTTTTTCTTTCTCAACTTTTCGGGACGCCTTCATTTATTAAATGATTTCCTTTGTGATTTATTACTGTCATAAAAGTTTCTTTTTGGAACGAAGTTCTTTAACGGAGCTTGTGGAAGGATTAAACTGGTAGAAATCGTGACGTAACGAAAAAACATTATGTCCCCTCCATGCGACTTTTTATTACTTATAGAAAGTGACGGAGAGAAAGAGATAGTTTTCATGGTTTTCAAGAGTGCTGAAGCCGACAGTGAGATAAAAATGGAAATCCAATATGGCGGCTGTGAAAATTTTAAAATTTTCATCATGGTGGTCGTTTTTATGGTTTTCGAAGGTGCTAAAGCCGAAAGTGAGGTCAAAATGACAATCTTTGATGGTAGCTGCGAAATTTTCCAATTTTTCGCCATTTTCAAATTTTTGCAGCCGCCATCTTGGATTCTCATTTTGAATTTCGTTCCTGCCGGGAGTCCCCCAACCCCACACTTTTCTTTTTTTTTTTTGGAAATAGTAAAATACCTAGGTACATACACAATAAGACATTGTGATTAATCGTGTTTTTGATTTAGAACCGAGAAGGTAATCAACATATTAAAGAAGTTTTAACATTCGAAAAGATCGTTTATTTTAACTCAGAACGAGATACTATAAAAGGCGTTCAGCGTAACTTAGTATTATATTTCAAGAACTGCATTTTGCTCCGATGCCCCCAAGAATTCAAACTCGGGCGTTGACAAGTTAAAATAAATAAACTATTGCGAGTCGCAGACGCAGTCGCGACTTGCAAATGAAAACTGACTTCAACTATTTTGAAAACGCATAAATTATTATTATTGTGAAGAGCTTTCCCTTGTTTGTATAAGTTTTGTTCTGACACTTTATGAAACGGGAATTTATAAGTATATACTAATAATAAAGCTGAAAAGTGTTTCTTTTTTTGTTTGTTCGCGCTAGTCTCTGGGATAACCGGTAGGATTTGAAAAACTCTTTTTGTATTTCATAGCCTAACTCTTTAGGAAGGCTATAGGTTATTTAACATCACGCTATGACCCTTAGGTGTCGAGCAATAAGGAAAAGAGTCAGAAAGAACGCTACGCGAAAACGAAGTAGGTAATAGCGACGCGATGCGACGGGTCGGGGGAACAAGAAATTTCCCGCGAAAGAAGTCGCGGGCTAGAAGCTATAAATCACACTAATATTATAAAGGCGAAAGTTTGTGAGTGTGTGTGTTTATATGTTTATTACTTCTTCACGCTCAAACGGCTGTACCAATTTTGATAAAATTTTGTATGGAAGTAACTGACACCCTGGATTAATATAATAGGCTACTTTTATCCCGATATTCCCACGGGATCGACATTTACGCGGGTGAAACCGCGGGGCGCAGCTAGTAATAAATATTTTTTTAACTGCAATTCGAAACTAAATGAAGACGTCATTTTCATAATGTTGATCGATGTCGCGGGCAGAAGCTAGTTTATAGAACAAAATTATTCAATGAAAATGGCGTCGTTTCCATCGGACAATGCCTTCATGGGAATACTTTTACAACAGGCGGGGTCCATTTTAAACTATGAGTGACTGATAGTATAAAGGCTGACATTAGAAATTAATGTTCCAATGTTTCGGCTTTATTTTAGCTTGAAAGAATTTAAACTTTTATTATCTTGGCAGGTGGATTATAAAGGAATTATTACGATAAAAGTTCATTATAGATGGTGGTCCTTCTAATGTATTAAGTAAGTAGACCAGTAAAAACAGTTAAAAACATTACCCTTTTTTTGGCGCAGTCAGGTAAAAAGTTGCTGGACCTCGTCACGTAATGACCTCACAAATAGGAGCAGATCTAAAATAAGTAATCGGGTTAAACTTTTTTTTTTATTTGACTAAAGATTTTTTAATAAAGATTCAAATACCTATTTTCATAATTTAAAAAGCTAACAGTCTAAAAATAATAATATGAACAAGTATATAAAAAGGGAGGGGAAATAATCAAAGGGCATCAAAAAATTCGTCCGCATCGCTGTCAACAGGAAATGTGCCCAAAAGGCTTGAAATGGGGTTGAACTGAAATAAATACGCGTGTTAAACCGTAAAAAATTTACTTATCTTTTATTGGTAAGTTTGATTGAACAAATACTTACGCTAGTGTCATATAAATAAATTAAAAAAAATATGACTGTGAAGTGTCACTTAATTTCTTTATTTATAGTATTTAGTTAGCACCTTGTTTTTATATATTCATGTAATTTGTTATCATTTAAATATGCTTTTGTGTGTTGTGCTGTGATTTTTGTGTGTAGGTACTGAATAAATGGTTTATCTATCTATCTACGCAACTAAAATTAAAGAAACTTTACGCCATCAATGCCATTTAAACAAAATCCCCTTAACCGGAAACCTCCCAAAAAGACAGCTCAGCACTGCAGAAAAGTCCCGAAAAGCTAGTCGAATCCTTTAATCTAAGTGTCAGTCGTGTTACGGCAGTCGCAATTGACCCCATGCAAGCAGACCCACACGCGACTTGAATACAAATACCTTCGCAAAGTGCACTTTGTCTTTTTTGGGTTCCGTATTAGGGACCCTATCACTAAGCGTCCGCTGTCCGTCCGTTTGTCTGTCATAGGGCTGTATCTTTAGAACCATAATAGGTAGACATTTGAAATTTCCATAGAGTGTCTATACACTCTATAGCCACTATAACAACAGATAAAAATAAAATAAGGTTAAAAATTACCCCATGCAAGAAACGTTTTTTTAAAATAAACTATTTAAACAAAAACATGTTAGTGTTAAATATTGTACGTTGGTACGGAACCCGGTCTCGGACGTGTCCGACTTGTACTTGGCCGCTTTTTTCTTTGCCTTACGATTGTAATCTCAAGTTTACCGACCGTAAAGCCGAGGCAATAGAGACCCGAATTAAATTGGTATCTCGCTTTATTGAGACCCACGACAATTACTCTTTTATGATTCAATGACGTGTAGGACCCAGGTTGGCCGAAGGAAGGAAAACCTGTTCAGGTGGACATTCATAGACGACTCCGCCTTGGAGTGTAAATGTGGTGCTGTTCGGCAAACGATGGGATACTTATTATCATATCCTACGTGTCCTGTCAGCTGCACGTTACAGGAACTGATGGACGCTGGTGATGGCGCCAAACAAGTAGCCGAATTCTGGGCCGAGACCATTTAGTTAGCCATCGACACGCTAAGAAGAAGTACTTTTTATTTAAGGTGTTCCGATTGATTTATCGCAATTAATGCAGTATTTGACAAGCTAAGGGGGAACCGCCAGAGTGGCCCTGGAGATTAAAATTTTCTTACGTTTTTTGTAATTTGAAGTTCAGTGTCAGGTTGTATATTGAAAAAGATATGATTCGCGGCCTTAACAACTATGTATTTACAGAATTACAATAATTAAAATCATAAATACGACCCTCTAAGTTCATATAACCCTATTAAATGACTATTTCATGAAATATTAAACCCTGGCGATTCCCCCTGAATCCCCCCTTAGTTAAGTATGTGTTTGTATGTCTTTTTGTGTTTCCTGGTAGAGATAGCAAGCAGAAGTGGCAGATGGCTGGCCATATCTGTCAAAGGACCGATAGCCGTTGGAGCAGATGTCATCAAGTGGTCTCCGTGGATTGGTAAGTGTGGCTTCAGATGCCTCCCACTTAAGATGGACCGATGACAAGGCAGCTGTGTATGACAGATTGGTTGCGGAAGACGGAAATTAGGTGTGGCAGTGTACGTAACTTAGCATAAGCGTATGTCCAGGAGTGGACTTCTTCTTCTTCATGTTGCTGGTACGACTGTATGTCAGATCTTGTTGGACCAAAACGGTGGCAGCGCAGAAGTCACTTCGACTGCATATTTTGGGACACAGAGGGAAGGGACAAGGAGGTGGAGCATAGTTTGCGACATAGCTCCACATCCACACCCCACTGCCGTTCCGTCGAGGTAGCCACACTTTACCAGGTACGAGTTACATCTTCCCTTGTGTCCGGAAACGGTTCAGGGACGTCCAAGTGGACCACGAAAGGTCATCCTGTGAGACGATGCAGTGGACTGCGAAAGGCTGAGCTAATTTACAGCATAGGTACAATATGCATACTTGTAGAGATTGCATATATTAGGTATGCATGGAATGTGTGCAGTGACGTCTGTTTAAGCGAGCTTTGCCCTGTTAACTTTAATATTGCTCGCTTAAAAAGTTGTGTAAGTAATTGCTCCAAAGTTAACCGCTCTAAAGAGATTAAAATTTATTGTTCTTGTTGTTTACTCTGCTAATCCACACGGAGGAGAGATAATATATTTACAACCATACATTTTAAATAAATTAGATTTGTTTTTTAATTGTTTTGTTGTTCTTATAAAGGAGAGAAAGTTAATAATGTATTTAATTTACGATTTAAGACTGCTGAAGCTTTCATATGAGATATAAATAAAATTCAAAGTCCTGACAGACTGATATATTAACGCAAAGCCTAAACCGTTGCTCCTAGAGACATGAAATTTTGAGGGTGTGTTCTTTGAGAGGAGTAGGTGAGTAGACTAAGAAAGGGTTTTTCGAAATTCCACCCCTAAGAGGGTGAATGGGGGGAGGTTGAAATTTCACGCAGACGAAGTATCGGGCAGAAGTTAGTAAGAGAATAAGCTATAAATTCAGTTGCACTGTCAGGTAATGTAATTACTAAATGATTCATGTACCTATTTACATAAAACAGTCTAGACTATTTAATTATCGTCTTCTAATTGCGTGTAGTTTGACGTGGCGAGACTACATGAGTAATGCAGTACAGTCAAACAAGGAGATAGGTAGGTATAGGCATACAATATACAAGTATAGCTACTTGTATATTCAAGCTCGTTTTAGAAGTAAGCCCAGGTTAGCACGAGCGATTTTTTTAAACACTGTATTTTCAACGCATTGCTCAGCACGAAGGGTTGAAAATCCCGCTGCGATATTTATAAGTCCGTGCGAACGTGGGCTAAGTCTATACATTACTACAACTTTCGGCGCTGAGCTAGGCCACGGGCTAGGCGTTGAAAATCCAACAGCGTGGTTTCATTGAAGTATTAATTTAGTTTTCGCTTAGTGTTCGTGATAACAGGGATAAATGGAGTGATGTATAGAGTTACCGCTAAGACGTACTAGAAAGTTAGCTACCTGTATACCTATCTGCTTGTTTACACACACAATAAAAATACATTGAAGATGCCTCGTCAAGGATTCTATTTCTGTTACAGGTGTGTAGTTACCTCAATTAAAGTTAAATTATTGATAAAGTACGATGGGGTTGGCATATCCATATGGATAAAAAACCTCTTCATAATAAAGAATTTAAAAAATAAATATATACTGTTGTGGAAAGATGAATATTGGCCTGTATATCTAACTCTTTCGTTGAATGTACACGACCCACTTTGAAGCATTGTTATAGCGTGCATTGCACCGGGATTAATGGGAATACACTTTTATGAGATCCTTTGAATTATGTTGTTTGAGTACGTTTCAGTGTTACTCAGTCAGTTTTTATTTCATCACAAAGTATGAAAGGGTTATAATAAACCCTTTTAAAGTTGTAAATTCTGTGCAATGGAGGAGTAGCCTCGTTCATACATATTTATTATTACAAATGTTAAACATAATTATTTGGATGAAAAAAAAATGGTGCTACAATAGATAACTACACAGCGTGTGCTATATTAAAAAAAAATCTCTGTTTATACAAGGTGGAGAGGACAGTCAATTTAATTAAACTGGCGTACCTATAAGACGTATATCGTATATATGTTAGGATTTATTTGATAGTGTTAAAATATTCTTATGATAATATCAGTAAGTGGCTTTTTTTGTCTTTATGAGAATAAATGATTTAAACCTAGTTCACTACCCTTATTCAATTAAGTATTCTGTCCATTTTCAAACACCCTGAAATTAAATTTAAGTTAACGTATATGTACATGTCTCGAATTAAAATTTATGATAACGCAACTTGGCCTAAGATACAGGCGCTGCCTAGTTTGGGGACCACTGTTAAAAAAACTGTGTTAAATATTCTAGTTACCATACAATATTGTTATTTTTTTAATTTATTTTGTAACAATGGACCAATTCATTATTCTTATTCATTAGTATTCAGCACATGATTCTAGAAAACAAAAAAAAATCGGTCATCAGCAGCAGCTGTTTCATAGTAAAGTACAATATCTACGTGGTAAAAATGTATGGAACAGCAATTTTTTTTTAAACCGTCCAAAATTTTAATGCGGTTGGGGGTTTCGAATCAAGTGCTAAATTTATGGTTACAGTTTGTGCGTGGATGTCCATGACACCCTGTATTTTTGTACTCTAGAATTAAATGCAATAAAATCCGTGTAACATAAAACTATGAACGTTGTAGTTTGTATGAACATTGTCACGCTGTAGTTTGTTATTCGCATATTCCCACGGCAGTACCTATTGGAAATGTTTATTCGTTCGGAAAATACCAATTGGTTTTCACACGAGCAATTCAAATAAAAGAAATTATTAGACGCAGCCAACATATGTGTTTCTAGTCTACGAAAATATTTGAAGAACTTTAATTGAGTAAGTAAATAATAATATGCGAAGGAATTTCGATTGCACTTGGCGTGAGAAAATTACTATCGAAGTGCATGTTTACTTTTAAACCAGTTTTGTTACCGTACCTGATGTATCCATGATTAATAGGTAATCAACTAATCATAGTATGACTAGTAAGTCGTGGGTTCGAACCCAGGCAGGCGTTTTATTCTGTGTAAATAGTTTTATCACCACTGCCCTCAAACCGGTGAAGAGAAACATCGTGAAGAAGCCGGCATGTCCTAGAACCAAAAAATCGAACACATGTAACATCTACTAACCCGCACTGGGCCTGCGTGGTAGATTATAGCCTACTCTCTCTCGAAGAGGAGACTTGAGCCCCAGCAGTGCTTTGGGAACATTATAAGCTGATTATTATGCTTAGTAACACTTAAGGGTGCCTTGAACCTTCAAAATAAAACCTCGCGTACCTACTATCTACTCATATCTACCAAATATAAGAGGAAAATGTCTACAATTTTGCCTAATCATCTCAATTTACTAGCCGACTGAGATGACAAGCATTTTTTTTTTAATTTGGACAAAAGACTGCCACGAGAATATTTTGTTGATACAACAACAAAATCTAGATAGCGTAGGCATACTGATCTCTGATATCATTGGAAACAAACAAGCCTGATAATAATCACAGATTTATGGAGTCCCCTGCTCGTAAATTATAGTTTAAAAACTCTTTCATCACTCTAAAACTTTCTAATTCCCTTTACCATAAATTATCACTTTCTTCTTTTTATTTTTCCCGCAATTCCACAATCAAAGTTGTAGCAAGTTGAGCATTATCAAGCCTCGATGCTCACTTAGATAAGCCGAGGTAACTTAGCAGCAACTTAGAGATAACTTGGTGTCGGACGCGGTTCGCTACGGGTTAACATCTAAAGTCCGGCTTTGCTCCCTTTTACGATAAAATGTACTACGTGACTTTATTGTGTGTTTTGGGTTGAAAGTGTTAAGTAAGATTTTGGATACGATTCTAGTATAAGCTTGGGAATCCTTGGCAACATGTTGGTTAAGCAATTACGTTTCACCAATTAAACTGAACGCCATATGCACCTCTTAACCAAGTTCAAGAGCTGTAAATATCAATAACATACAAAAATGATGACTCTGACGGCTCTTGAAATATGCTGATCGTGTTCAGTTTCATTGGAGAATCCACAGAGAAGCGAGACGGGAAGCGTGGCGGTGCCCGCCGCGGCGCCCGCTGCGAAGCCTCGGACATAGCTTCATCGAGAATTGCCGCTGCGTGCGCCGCCGCGATAAACGCCGCGTGGGACGCGTCGGTGCCATCCGCGGGCTCGGCCGCAAAAAACGCCCTAATTCAAACAAACGCGTCTAAAATCGCTTCTCCGTAAACGCACTCATACAACGCCATATATTTGAATTCAGTGCGGGCCGCGCCGCTCAACGCAACGCGCGACGCCCCGCGTCTCCGTAAATGAGGCCTAAGGCAGAGTATAGACGAGCAGCACTTTGCTGTCGACAGAGTCAACTTCAGCTGTCGACAGAGGCAACTGCAGCTGCCACCATTGCTCGGTGTTTGTCGTCGACACGAACGCCGACCAATGGCGACAGCTACAGTATGAGCGCAGCGCGCGCGCTGCCTTGTCAGTCGACTTCAAATAGACTATAATAACGTTAGCGGCGCGATACAACAATGCTGTCGACATGGTGGCAGCAGTCGGCGTGTCGAAAACTGCAGCAGTTGCTATTGTCGACAGTAGCAGTTGCCTCTGTCGACAGCTGAAGTTGGCTCAAAGTTGGCTCAAAGTTGGCTTGACAGCAAAGTGCTTCTCGTCTGTTGCCTAGGTGCTCATACGGACGAGCGACACGCGTCAACGATAGAGGCAACTGCATCCGTCGACCTGCGTCCACAACAGACGCAACTGCATCCGTCGACACCCGTCGACGTCCGCCGTCGAGAACGTGTCGCTCGTGTATTTGAGTACGGTGCTCAAATACACGTGCGACAGCTGCAGTTGCCTCTATCGTCGGCGCGTGTCACTCGTGTGTATGCACACTTACTTGCATAAGTGAGGATGCCTTTGCTCGTTGCATTTGTCACAAGGAAAGAACCTAAGTTTAACACTGAATGGACATAATACTAGTGGATCAATATACGCAACATTAATCTGTCTTGTGTCATTAAACTGTCCCATATAGACGAGGCAAGTTGTACGACAGTTACTAGCTTGATTACTGTACTAGCTCGCACATTCGCCTATTGTCCAACAGGCATTATATACGGGCTATAATCCCCGAGCAGGTACCTATGTATATCGCCTGATAATCTCTAGCTAGTAAACAACAACAAGGTATTATTATAAAGTTCCAAGAAATCCTGTTTCCCAGAAATTATATAATGAAAAATGAAATTCAGTATGTGGAAATATGGCTGTCTGAAGTCATTTTTATTAGCTGTATGCATGCTACAATAGCGTTGTCCTGTTTGTTACGCTGCACGCTGACAAGAGATTTCTCGGAACCTCTCCACGATATGTTTTTCAAAGAAGAATGGCGATCAATAGACTCCATGTAATGTGGGTGTCGCATTTAGACTTGGCGTACATTCGTAAAATACTTTCAAAAGATAGATCTCGGTTAAATTAGGATAAAAGGTAATAATCATAGCCTATTTTTTTTAATATTGTGTGTAGCTAGAAAAACGTTGTTTACAGAGAAAAGGTGGCTCCGTTTATACTGACCTCATGTCAGTTTAAACATACTTTAATTCATGAATGCTTCTGTATTCTGTAAATATCTCACCGTGAAAACTTAGGTGAAGTGAGCTTAAAGTAAACTGGCGTTTCACCTGAAGTCCAATTATCGTAATTTAAAACGTTCAAAATCTAGTCGCAGTCTCATCTCGGCGACAAACAAATGTCAAAAACTTGTCAAAATGTAGGGAAATTAGAAGTATTTTTTGACAGATTGAGACTGAGATCAGACTGTGAACGTTCTTTAAATTACGAGAATTGCCCCTCTGATGCTAGTGAATGACAATACTGACAGCTCACTTCAAACTCACTTCACCTAAAATTTCACTGTGAGATTTTTAGAGAATACACCGGCAGAACTGACATTCTTCTTTATTGTAAAGCAAAGCTTTAAGAAATATGCTTCAGTATTTATTTATTTAACACGGTAATTAAATTAGTCATGCAAATTAATTTTCTTGAGATTCCGTAGCGGAAAGAGGTGAAGCTGAAGCGTGGAAAGAAAATTCAAGTCATTTGTAGCTACGAAGAATTGCCAAACTTAAGTGGCAGTGGGCAGGGCACATTGCTCGCAGAACAGATGGCCGATGGGGCCGAAAGGTTCTGGAGTGGCGACCGCGTACCGGAAGGCGTAGCGTTGGAAGGCCTCCCACAAGGTGGACCGACGACCTTGTGAAGGCCGCAGGAACTCGTTGGATGCGAGAAGCACAAAACCGGTCGAAGTGGAGGTGCTTGGGGGAGGCCTATGTCCAGCAGTGGACGTCTTTCGGCTGAAATGATGTAGCTACAGCCAGAGAAATTAAAAGTTCAGTAAATTGAATACTAACTTAAGTTGCTCGTAGGTATATTGAAACAACAACTGTCATCCTTTGACAAAAATAGCTATAAAACGGAAAATTAACGTGGTGTATCGTTTTGATAAACAATTAATATCACCAAAACGTCATTAGTTATCGATGAGAGAGGACTGCATAGACAGCAGACAAGCGTGATGTCTATAGCCATGTGAATAAAGTTCAATAAAGGCATTGCCTTCGTTAAAAATTGAACGTGAAGAAAATTTTAAGGTACTATTTGGAACCGAGCTGTCAACTGCAACTGCCGACAGCACGTGCAGCGACTGCATGCAATCGGCTAAGGTTACCAGCCGTTACCTTAGCCATGGTTACCAGCCGCTGCACGTGCTGTCGCCAGTTGCAGTTGGCAGCTCGGTTCCAAATAGTACCTTTAAACTGCATTAAAATACTATGTTTGTTATAAATTAAGGTAAATTCTATTTCATAGGCTTACTAGCACTAATCCAAAACACTTATTAATACACAGTAAATACTATACCTGACCGTCGTTTGAAAAACAATTACACTCCGTTGCAGAAAAACAACCAAGAACTCTCGGTTCTAACTCCCGGTTCGTTAAGTTGTCTGTAGAGATAAACTTAAATATAAGTAGTGGGTAAGTATAAGTAGCAGTCACTTATCTTCTCGAGGCAGTCGTAAGAGGTAATTACGGGCAATGGCCACTAATGTTTGAAGGCAACAGGTTACTAGGTCTTGCATTAATCAAGAGAATGTTATGCTGCTTAATGACAGCTTCCAACAGATCGGTTTCAAAGCTTTGACAGTAGCGGTTATGTTTTCATAAACCTTTTGATTTTATGTACAAACGCTAGCACATTAAGCTACCCCAAACTGTCAAATTTTGCCAATCAACTTTGAACCTTATGTTTTATCGATAAAGTTGAAAATCTATTAAAGAAATTTGACAGATTGTAGTAGCTTGATGTGCTGGCGTCTGTACATCCTTACCTGTTAGGCAAGCTTATTAAGTTCGGTAACAAAGGAAGAAGTAATTGTGTCTCCTTAGTGACAGTTGAGCTCTTATGCAAATTCATCAGCCAAGCCTTTTCTCAACTAATTATTTTGCGGTCGGCTCCCAGTCTAACCTTGAATATCAGCACTTAAATGTAGCGACTGCCTATCTAAACTCCATAACTCAGTTACTGGGTAGCTCGATATTCGTACCTACCGCTTGGCAAGACTGGTTGTCAGATTTTCAGGCAACTACCCGACGTACTTGTATTTTTAAACTAAACCTAATTTAAAAATGTATTATTTTTGTACGAATTTTTTATCATAACAAGCACCACTTAAGTTTTGATTATATTTTGCAGGGCGCTTGCGAAAAAATAACATATTATGGCACTTTTCAATTAAAAACTTTCATGTCGGTGATAAAACGATACTTTACCTCAACGGTAAGCGTCAACCTCGTCAGAAGGACCCATATATACCTCAAGTACTTATATTTAGAGTCCATATATATCCAACGCTCTATGTAATAAACGACTTTTGAATAACAATACTTGTCAGTATTGTTACCATTCAGCGGAAGAGGTGCTTTTGCATCGCTGCAGTATGCACCGCACATTCTACACATACGATGGTCATACACAGGAATTTGCACGAGCATAAATATATATTTACGATCTTGACCGTACCTACCTATGTGCAAAACCATCTATGCCACCTATGTGTATTGTAAAAATTACGCAAAATTTAAAAGATTTTTCTCGTGAAAAAAAATTGCAACTTTGAGAAAAGAATTATTTCATAATAGTAAGGTGTTGGTAATACTACATATGTTCCTAACAGTATGAAATATGAATACTTTGGGAGGAAATCGGTATTGAACCTTGCGTAGTGTATTTATGTTCGTGACTGTACTTTCAGATATGAGCATTGAGGTAGCTTGGTAGTTGATACCTTTCTTTTTTTAATTTTTTTATTTTTTTTTTGGTAGTTGATACCTACACTACGTTTAACATAATCATTAATCAGCCTATAATGTTCTCACTGCTGGGACACAGGTCTCCTCTCGGTGAGAGGTAGTGGGCCGTAAACCACCACGCGGGCCCAGTGCGGGTTGGCAAATGTCACATGTCTTCGAATTTTTGGTTCTAGGACATGCCGGTTTCCTCACTATGTTTTCCTTCACCGTTTTGAGAGCAGTGACGATGAAATAATTTTCACAAAGTAAAGCGCCTGTCTGGGTTCGAACCTACGACCTACACCTCGTAAGTCGCAGCCACTACGTATAATTGGGGTGAATATTGCACACACGTCTTATAGGGATGTCTGAGCAAGACAACTTTATCTAGCATAAACTCGCAGCTTCACTCACGTGTAAAAATACATATTGAAACCTAGTAGATCACTTTTCTTCTGAAATGTACACATGTTGTTATAACATGGGATTCAACGGAAATAGCAAACGGGATCCATCGTTAATACCTAAAAAATGGGATTCAAAAGCGGGATCCAACGAAAATAAACGGAAAATGTAACATATAACATAACAACATCATGCCTATATTATCCGAAAGAAAATATAATATATTAATAATTATTATAAACGAGTTTTTTTAGATCCAAATCGTATAGGTACCACTACCAAGTGGTTCTTCAGCTCTCGTAAATGCAATAACGGACAAATAATTACACAATGCAGAGTGCATTGTGTTATATAAAATTAAAATAAAATTATTTTTATTCGAGCATCACTGACTCATAATAGAAATAATACACTCATACGGTCACATTACATACATTACGTCAGGGATTATTATTAAGATTGAAAACATCTTCATAATATCAGCAAACTTTAACATTAAATGTGTGAATATCAAAAAAACGTAGAACAAAATTGTTTAACTTTGATGAGCCATAATCGTCCAGGTTGAAACCAGAATCATTAAAATTTCAGTGAGAAGGTATAATTATATCGTTGAAGAATATATAGGGTTTATGGTGGCAGTAATATTATGTGTAATTGCTACTTATTGCAGTTTAAATAGTACGTTTGATCTTTAAGAGAATGACTGTGGTTCCTTTAATGAGAGAGAGGGAGAACGAGGTATATTGCTTTCTTCTTCTTAAGTTGAGTCAGGTTTGAATAAACAACGATCCTGATCCTACATGTCAGTGAACGAGTGTTAAGAATATGTAATTGCAAGTAACATAACACCATCCATCCAATATTTTAAATGCGAAAGTAACTCTGTCTGTCTGTCTATATGTTACCTTTTCACGCCTAAACCGCTGAACCGATTTCGATGAAATTTAGTATAGAGACAGTTTGAGTCCCGGAAAAGGACATAGGATAGTTTTTTATCCCGATATTCCCACGGGATCGAAAATTACGCGGGTGAAACCGCGGGGCGCAGCTAGTGAAACCAAAATGATGACAAAGACTATGGATTAATGCTGTGTATGTGTTTAGTTGGCCTTTAAACAAATAAAAATCTATACGAGTAGCGGCCTAGGGCCTTCCCCTCGCTATTCTCTGGCTTGAAAGTATCAAGGGAACTCAAGGCGAAAAGGACAATAAGGAGAGGAAAGGATATTGGAATTCAAAACAAAAATATTAGGGCAGTATTAGGCGACCATGCAAGCTTTTAATGTAGTTGCTAAGATTTTGATAGGACATTATAATACCCAGCGTTCTATAATGAACTTTGAAACTTACATAAAACTTCAATTAAATCTACCAATCAGAAAAACCCATCTCACGGTGCAACATCCAAACGCAATCCCAACTTCAGGAATGGCTTCCGAACTTTAATACCATGAAAATACAGACAAAACTGCAAATACAGACGAAGACATTTTGGCCGGCCGCCTAATGGCGAGCGACGTGAATTGTTTAGCTGCATTCTGTTAGCTGTTGCTCCATGTAGACAGGGTTTTGCATATAAACGCCTGCCCGGCCGTACGCCCCGCAATATGGGCATTTTAGTTTGGCCACAGAGTTAGGACGAAAAACAGCAGACTTCTAAATATTGCTGGAGAAAAATAGTACATTATTCACCGAGGGGAGAAAGTGATCGATTAGTAACGAGGGTGTAGTTTGAGGCCCGAGGCTTTAATACACACGAGTTGGGAATCGCTCTTTCTTCCGAATGATACATAGTACTTTATACTACACCTACGTGAAAAATAAAAGATATTGTTTTAAAGTGAAGTTTGTCTTACAATAAAATTGTTACAGTTATTTAAAACTCAATGTATATAAGGTAGTATGTGTATATAATGTGTATGTGTATTACTTTTGCCAGGGAGATTGGGTTGAGCTTGTGCAGTTTGGGAGCATTACGAAAACATGAGAAAAATAAATGGTTCTGAAAGTTAACATGAATATCAATGTTACTTACAAATTATTGGTTATAAAGTTCAACATACTTATTACCAAAGTAATTAACATTACTCGAAGTTTTAATCCAAATAGTTCGTGGCATTTAATATAAATAATCCTACAAATAAATAAATAGATCGAACGTGATCTTAATTTGGTAACCAAGAACTATATTAATTTAGAGAAAATACTAGAACCCATTACAAACCTTATGGTTCTAAAAAGCGAAAGTAAAAGGGTGCTATGGTACAACTAATGAAGTTATGACGATTATAAATCTTGTGATAAAAAAGTTAATGTATATTTAATGTATTTTCATGTTACTAAAACGACCACGCCAAATTGACAGCTGTGCTGTGACTGCTGGAAAGTTTGTGGCACCAATTCTTCTTCCTAGCTGAAGCACTAGCACAGAATACTTAAAGTACTACGTACAGAAAGGACACTCCCTTCCCCGCACTAACATCAGTTACCGCACCTCACCCCGCACTTCGGCGTATTCGTCGCAGTTATTTAACAAGAGCGCTCGCAAACACAAGTACCTCACGCACACATTCATACGTATACAAACGTCATTTTTAGGGTTCCGTAGCCAAATGGCAAAAAACGGAACCCTTATGGATTCGTCATGTCTGTCTGTCTGTCTGTCTGTCTGTCTGTCTGTCCGTCCGTCCGTATGTCACAGCCACTTTTTTCCGAAACTATAAGAACTATACTGTTGAAACTTGGTAAGTAGATGTATTCTGTGAACCGCAGTAAGATTTTCACACAAAAATAGAAAAAAAACAATAAATTTTGGGGTTCCCCATACTTACAACTGAAACTCCAAAAATTTTTTTTCATCAAACCTGTACGTGTGGGGTATCTATGGATAGGTCTTCAAAAATGATATTGAGGTTTCTAATATCATTTTTTTCTGAACTGAATAGTTTGCGCGAGAGACGCTTCCAAAGTGGTAAAATGTGTGTCCCCCCCTCTAACTTCTAAAATAAGAGATCGATAAAATTAAAAAAATATATATAATGTACATTACCATGTAAACTTCCACCGAAAATTGGTTTGAACGAGATCTAGTAAGTAGTTTTTTTTTAATACGTCATAAATCGAAAACCGCAATTTACCTTTCACAAAGTTACAACGAACTACAAGAACTTTTATATTATGTTACTTGCTGCTACGGAACCCTTCATGGGCGAGTCCGACTCGCACTTGGCCGGTTTTTTAATGTAGTAGTAGTAGGTAATTATTTTGCGAGTGTTGTATGGAGTGTCCGGGGTGTGGCACTAGGAAATGGTGAAGGGCGGGCGTTTTAGGGGACTATTTATGTAATTTTGATGTCTAAAAAGTGCTGATTCTCAGCTTAGTTTAATTAAATGACTTTTGAATTTAATTTTTGATACTGCCCGGCCAAGCTGTGGATCGGCGGAAAAGCATATCTTACAGGCTTTTCATAAAATCTGTGAACAAGGAATTTACCCAAACTATTAGAATAAACAACAAAAGTTATTTAATACCGGGGGTATGGAGGTACTTAAATATCCAGTTTCGACGTTGAATAATAACAATACTCGCTTGTTCATATAACCGTCGGCGTCGGCAAATTACACTGTCAGTAAGAATTTATAGCTTTCACATAAATGTCAAAACTGTAATTAGTATTTAAATATGTTTGCCATAAATACTGTCGAATATGGAAATTAACAAGAAAAACAAGAATATTAAAACTATATATCGGTAAAATAAACGTTAGGCAATAAAACTTCTAAATCGAGTAGCTGATGGCTCTATTCTACACGTTCAAATGTCTATGGAATAACGTAAGGAATTCTCGACGTAATATTATACCGTGTCAGTTTGATATTCAACCCTATTAACTGTACAGTAGATTATAATAAAGATAAGAATACATTTTGAATGTCTTCATCTTTAGGATAGGGGGGCCACGGGAATGGGAGCCAAGGTGATAAAGAGCGGAATACATTCGAAGGACCCGTCAAGATAATATTCTTAATTGAAAGATTGTATCGAGTTACAAAGTAAATTAAGTTCTGAAATTAAGAGATAGCGTTACCAAAAGTCCTATTTAAATCTGATATCAGACCCCGACGAAGCCGAAAGTATATAAACAACAAAACCAAGACAATGAAACCGTGTTATTATTAGACAAATAGAAACACGTAAAATACACTCCAATCACTTCGATAAGGATCAAATGGAAAATGTAATCTCGGAAAAGAGTTCCTAAATAAAAAGGACAACAACGGAGGTAGAAAACGAAACAATCGCTATATTTCACAAGTACGAAAAACATTGGACAGAAACGATCAGAAAAGGTCCAAAAAAGAAAACCCAACGTAAAAGATATTGCTGTACCTTACCGTGGACTGTCTCAAATGGTTCGTATTACTATGAAGCTTGAAGAATCCGATGCTATAATGTAATCTCCCGATAATAATGTAGTTGGTATAATAATGGTAAAGGTACAATCAATGATGGACTTCGATAGACAAGCCCCGCTTTTGACCCATGTTCATGATTGATAATTTTCAACCATTAAAACGGAACCCTTTGCGTCTTTGTCAGAATGTCAGCTTTATGTTCTAGTGGTTGTAGAAATAAGAAAAACACACAGATTTTAATATTCGCCGCTAAATTGGGTTAGCTACAAAGTCAAAGGCTAAAATTGTTGTTCACAGTGTCCTGGTTTTTTTCACTCCTATGTTTTCAGAGAAACTTTGTTGCAGTACAAAGCATTGATTGTGATTTTCACGAGAGAAAATAACAAAAGGGAGAGAGGAAAATTGGATTAGTTGCGTAAAGGAATAGAATTTTTTGCTTCCCTACAAACTTGCTTTCTATAATTCTAGATAATGATAAAAGACGGAACTAAATATAGAAATCGCGAATTGTATCTCCCGCGGGAATAATTTGGTGACGGTACAGATGGATGGACCAAGTGCTGTTTTCAGTTGACATCAATTTCGATCAATCGAGAAACAATAATTTTAAAGCCTACGTCCTAACTGGTTTCTAATTTAGAAAATTGCCACGCTCCACTTAGCTAGCAAGTAGTTTCATCATATGTGATGCGATATAAATAAGTTATGTGCGTAAGTTTATTGCATTCTTTCATCATTCATTCGTTGCGTTGCATTGCATTTGCGTCGACTCACGTTGCATTCTTTGGTTTAATTTATATACTTCCATAAGCATTTAGTGTTGCTAGCATGGTTGAAAGAGGATTATCGCTTATTCAACGAATATTATAATTTCTATGATTACATTTTTAGTCTTTAAAATGGTCTGTCTTCTTAAGCCGTAGTGATAGGACAAATTTCAAACGGTTGTATTCTGGATTTCATGGAGGATAAACTATGAATTATTTACGCGTATGAACAAGTACTTAGAACCATACTCACTAGCGCGTAAATAACGATATAATCACTATAAATCAGATCTGGATTTAGTATCCAGTTCTGTTTAAACGTCATTAGACTGGTTTGTACTAGCGTGTTGATTAGATTTCTGAATAGGACTAGAATTTTACACCATTGCTTGTTAGCATTTAGTATCTCGGCTATGCGTTAGCTTAATTTATTATATATGCTGATATAAATTGGCTTATGTTTAACTTATCACCAATTAAAGTAAAATATAACATCAAAAACACTTTTTACTGCCAAAAATAGTAAATGATCATAAAAATTAAAACTCCATTTTATTGTAAAGTACCTAGGTAAAGGTATTTGTATTCTCATTTGCTCGTTCTTGCATCCTATGTCGACAGAGCCCCGCGAACTGTGTAAAGGATTTAAAGTAACCTAACCATTTTTTTTTTTTTTTTTTTTTTAACGTGGAGAAATGCTCATGCATTCTGCACTACCACGGGGAGATAGTGCAGTTATGTGGGACTCCAACCCACTAAAACTCCACGGTGTCCTCCTCTGCCGCTTACGGCGGGAACACGGGCACGCGTTAGCACTCATCCGTGAACCCGCCGCGGCTGTCCGTCACCGGACCCTCCTCTGGGGAGTATTCCCCATCACCGGCGCACCAGAACACATAGCACGCCGTGACCACCCCAGGAACCAAACCAGCACATGGGCGCCAGACGACCCCGTGTCTGGGCACCCTTGGTCCCCCTGCGACGGGTCAGGTCATTGGCCCCGCCGCCTGCCAATTTTCGGCCGCAGAGGATAGGGAGAGCGGCCAACGTCATACCAACACTCCTCCTCCTCTGCGGCCCCACCGCGTCCGCCATCGGACGGTGGCGACCCCGTCAAGGCCGCGGAAGGTAGGGAGAGCGGCGCACCGCAATACCGGCACTCCTCTCCCGCCGCGGCCTCCAACCCTCAGCCGCGATGCCTCCGATACGACATCGCGGCCCGCCTCAGCTGCGATGTCGCTCAAGCGGCACCGCAACCTACTTGTTGGCCGCTACGTCGTCGGCTTACCGGCAAAAGCCCTGACGAGCGGCCCCTCCTCGGGTTCCACTTCGCTTCACCGTGGGTGTCCAAGCCACGGCTACTGAGCCCCCCCGCCTCGACAATGCGGGAACCCACCGGGGGGGAAAGTAACCTAACCAAACCTAACCTCGGGGTGCCCAGCTAGAACTATTGTAATTTCAGACTTAATTTTTTGGTGTTTAGTATATTTTTAGTGGTAATTATATTTAACCCCGTATAAATTATAATTAAACTTAAAGAGTTTGTTTGAAAGCGCTAATATCTGGAACCACCAGTCGTATTTTAATATTTTTTTTTGCCTTTGATAGCCAAATTCTTGAAGAAGGTTATTTAACATCGTGCTACGACCCTTAGGAGCTGAGCAAAAAGAAAAAAAAGTGAGAAATAACGTTAATCGAATACGAAGTAATAACGCAGGCGGGCGATGCGATACGACGCGGTGTGGCAAGAAATTTCACGCGGACACAGTCGCAAAAGCTAGTTTAAAAAAAAACGACATTACCCTTGGCTTCCTTATTAAAACTTGTGAATTTTTGACACCCCTTTTTGTTTCTGAAAATACAATGGGGAAATGTGAGAGTGCCCATCCGGTGACGTCATCCGGTGACATATCCGGGAGTTTTTCCTGTTACATATTGACAGAATAAAAATCTCCGCGCGTGAAGCAGCGAAGCAAACCAACACGTTTCTACATTCATTATTCATATGTGGTGTATTTTCTACCAGATATGCATACAACAGTAGATTGATGAATGTAAAAATACAAGTAGAAAAAAACAGTCGATACTTTTAGAATTTTGTTTTTTAGATCATAGATGCGTACTTCAACAGTAGATTGATGAATGTAAAAATACAAGTAGAAAAAAACAGTCGATACTTTTAGAATTTTGTTTTTTAGATCATAGATGCGTACTTCGAAAAATAACACAACTTTAAAAAGAAAAAAATCAAATAGGTATAAAACAAAAATAGCAAAACACTATCCAAAGCAATACCCGTAAAACGAGATCTTTCCCCAAAAAGGTCCGACGTAGGTGAGCGTAATAAATTGAAAGCGATTGATAACCCGTCCTGTCCATATCATTACGTGGGACAGAACGAAAGACTAATCGTGCACATGAGGAGGGTCCTGATTAATTAGCTAACCGATGAAATGACGTAAGACTTCGCCACGACCATTAATATTCGCTGGTTCCTTCCTAGCCTTGAAACCAGGGCTTAGAGGCAATCCTAAGTGCTCACGGTGTTACGTCATCCATCGATTTTCTGTCAGCTGCTACAGAAAGTAGATTTTGCTGGAATTAGTAGAAGATTAATTATATTTGAATTATTGAGAACTGGAATTTGTGTTTCATCCATAGATTGATTTTGATTTCACCAAAAGTGCTCTATATAAATAAATCAGCAAATGCTGGAAAACTTTTCATTCATTAAAGTTCCATTTTAAAATAAAAACATCATCACAATTTCGCCATCCCGCGTTACTAGTAAAAGCCACTTGACCAGACATTTTAATTTTTCAAAAACAAAATACTGTCGCAACGGCACACTTGAATTTGGACATCAGTTTGCATTTCATTAATTAAAACCTTTCCGTCAACGAACCACTCGTGAATGTGACGAATGAAAAAATTCGGCGGTAAGGGTTGCACCCTCGATGGTAAAATCTGTTGGTATACGTTAACGGGAGCCGTCGATGAATAATTCATAGCCCGTCATTCTCGTTCTCAGTACTTATACTGTTTTATACAACAAGCGTATTAATGATTTGTCATCAGAACGTTGTTAATTGGATGTCAGACCTGCTCCGGCAAATGATTGGATGCGACTCGAGATAAAGCTGAGTGAAGATTAATTGAACAGGGATGACAATGTGTGAACAAAAAATAAAGAAGAATTTACTACCGTCAATATTATGCATGAATGAAGGGAGGTACAGAGTTAAACGTTTGAAGGCAGAACAATTGATGCAAAATAGCTTTGAAGAGATTAAACGTGTGCAAGGAGTTACATCCTCCGCTCTTTAGCATTGCATTAAGCTTAAACTGTGGCAGATTTAGTGGATAAATGGCTTGTCTATTCTCTCTCAGAATGAATTCGAATTCGCTAAAAGGATTTTGTTCAGCAAAGCTTTCTGCAATTTAGACAGTGGACAGGTCGATGTCGAAGCTTCGAATCGTGTTCGTGTAAAACTCATCACTTGCATATTCCGAATTCCCCATTGAATCTGCCGTTTGTGAGTGATGACTTTTTCATGGTTTCACGAGTGATTCGGTAACGAACGGAATATTTGTGACGCGTCGAAAACTCGTAATGAAATAAGATTTACACGCGACAGATTGTATTGTAGTATAAAAAAGTGGGCTAGTGCGTGTTGGACTCGCCCACGACGGGTTCCGAACCACCGTACAGTATTTTTTAACATATATTTTTTTAAATATTTTAGTCAAAAATTAAACGTATGAAAATTTCTTGTATGGGGATCCTCTTTAATTTAAAACTTTTGTTTGTTGTTATAGCGGCCATAGTAGTACACTCTCTGTGAAAATTTCAAGTTTCTAACTCGAAAAAATACATCAACAATCAACTCAGCCTATCGCAGTCCACTGCTGGACATAGGCCTCTCCCAGACTGCGCCACAACACCCTGTCCTCCACATTCCGCATCCAGACAAACGAACGATGAACGATGGGCGGACAATCTAAAGAAGGTAGCTGGGGTAGACTGAAAAAAAAAACATGACGGACGCAAAATATGTGCTCTGACGTGGAATTGCGGACACCAGCCCCGTATTACCTACGATTCAAAAGTTGCAAAACCCTGTGACAGACGGACGTACGGACAGCGGAGCTTTAGTAACAGCACAGAATACTTAAAGTACTACGTACAGAAAGGACACTCCCTTCCCCGCACTAACATCAGTTACCGCACCTCACCCCGCACTTCGGCATGTTCGTCGCCCGTTCTTTAACAAGAGCGCTCGCAAACACAAGTACCTCACGCACACATTCATACGTATACAAACGTCATTTTTTAATGTAGTAGTAGTAGGTAATTATTTTGCGAGCGTTGTATGGAGTGTCCGGGGTGTGGTAATAGGGTCCCGTTGCCACCCTTTCGGTACGGAACCCTAAAAAGTATAGTTGGTAGGGCTATAATAAATTCTATACATTGTCTATACATTGTCCAGTTTTTTACGATGGTAAGCCCAACATGACCCTTCATAAAGCGAAACAATGTCGGCGCAGATTAAACCCGTATTGTGGTGCCCTAATATTTATGTTATATTTTGCGTTATATCCAGGACAATGTCCAGATACATATCCAGTATTTATGAGTTTTGGCAGGTCTGGGGATTGCCTGGGCGCCCTTATTATTTATGTTTGGATTAAAATTTTATACACGTGTTTGACCTGGCTAGCTAAAATACTGAGTATTGTTATATATATACAAATAAATAAAATTGGAGTGTCTGTTTGTGTAATATTAAAATAACCGCTTTTTACTAAATGCATATGGATGTATACACGGTACATAGATACACCAAAATATATTTTTTTTACTATTTTTTCTGTCTGTCTGTTTGTTCCTGCTAATCTCTGAAACGGCTGGACCGATTTTGACGAGACTTTCACTGGAAGATAGCTGATGTAATAAGTAGTAACTAAGGCTACTTTTATTTTAGAAAAAGAATTAGAGTACCGCGCAAAAAACTTCAAACGTTTTCCGCCATGCACGCGAACGCAGTCGCGGGCACAGCTAGTTAGAATTATAACAATGGAATTGTGACAGATGATATTTTACTTCTTTGTTGGCAGCTTTGTTTAGGTATTGTCGTCCTATCATATTATGACAATAACTTGTTACGTCAATGCTTTTTAGGATTCCGTAGCCAAATGGCAAAAAACGGAACCCTTATGGATTCGTCATGTCTGTCTGTCTGTCTGTCCGTCCGTCCGTCCGTATGTCACAGCCACTTTTTTCCGAAACTATAAGAACTATACTGTTGAAACTTGGTAAGTATTCTGTGAACCGCAGTAAGATTTTCACACAAAAATAGAAAAAAAAAAACTATAAATTTTGGGGTTCCCCATACTTACAACTGAAACTCCAAAAATGTTTTATGGGCGAGTCCGACTCGCACTTGGCCGGTTTTTTATTAATTCTAGATACTACGTCTTTGTTTTCGTTCGCACACCATCTTTATTTTTATTCATTATTATTTTTGGGACTAAATAATTAACAGCGCACGTCTCGTCTGCCATCAATCAATCAATCGGTAATTAAGTTTTACTTATCAAATACCAATTTTTTATGCGAGTATGCAATAAGTATAGGTTGAGTTTTATTATTGAGACAATTGCCTACTAGCTGCGCCCCGCGGTTTCACCCGCATTAGTGTCGATCCCGTGGGAATATCGGTCTAAAAAGTAGCCTAATGTTAATCCAGGGTGTCAGCTACCTCCATACAAAATTTTATCAAAATTGGTCCAGCCGTTTGAGCGTGAAGAAGTAACAAACAAATAAACACACCCACACACACACACACACCAACACTCACAAACTTTCGCCTTTATAATATTAGTGTGAATTGTGAGCGATCTTTCTTGAACGTTGTAGGTACGTTATGAAAAAAAAAAGTGTAAAAGACTGTGTCTGTTGTTTCACATCAATCCTCATAAAATGATCAGAACTACCCATTAAGTACCTATGCTTTATAAACCTTTATCTACTAGTGAACACTATTAAAATCACGTAAGCATTTCTGATGAATTGTATTAATTAGAAGGATAATCATCTGAGAACTGCATACTCATTAGAGTCGGATTATTCCATTTGCTCGACACGGGATTCGCATTCCCGATCACTATTGGGAATAAAGACATGGAATCATGAAAGCTTTGAAGACCTAGGTACGTCATATTTGTAATATAATATTTTCGTAAGAGAAACCAGTTAAAATCTGTAGGCACATTTTGCTAATCTAAAATTATTATTGAACACTCTAATATAATGAATGCGCCTCTTTTTATGAACCACAAATAATTCCTATTTTGGGGACGTAAACGTACAAAAAGCCTAGAGATTAGATTTTTAGTAATATTTTAAAGCTGATCGGTAATTTTGGGCAGTCATTCTGATGATCACAGTAGCCTTACCAAATAATAGTAAGTACGACAAAGTCTTGGTTGTACAGACGCCAGCACATCAAGCAACTACAATCTGTCAAACTTTAATACTTACATTTTCAACTTTATCGTTAAAGCATTAGGTTCAAGGTTGATTGCGAAAATTTTACAGTTTCAGGTAGCTTGATATGCTGGCGTCGGTACCCACAGATATAGATGGGTAGTTCTTCAGGGACAAAATTTTCGATGTCTATGGGTATATTTCTGTAACCAACTAACAAAACGGCATGTAATTTTTTTTTGTAGTTTAGCTGTATGCCTTACTAGGACAAATTATATTTTTTAAATAGTTGCTGTCTAGGTACAAAATAAAAATATTTGAAGTTTGTTCTTCTGATTCATATAACGCGTCCGTTTGCCATTTTCCGGAACAAAATGGTCGATGTCGCAATTTCCCTTTGATACATCAATATAAATTATAATTATATCGAAAGGAAATGAGTTGTCCTCTTACAAAAAAAATGTGTCTTGGTTATAACTACGTTAGTTTGTTTATAAATAAGTAAATAAGGAGTGTCCGGCGTATAATACTGATTAATGTGGCGTAAGCTTCACTTGACCGTACTTGGTCGGGTAATAATAATGAGAGTCTGGCTTCCCGCGCGGGGAGAAGCCAGTCGTGCAACGGACGACCTAGAAGGTGGACCTGCGGCTGGTTGGCTTAGATCCCGGTGTTACGAAGGAAAATATCTGATTCACCTGTGTTTGGTTCAGGTGGCATTATGATTACAATGCCTACTTTATAAAATTTATTTTATTGTTTTAAAACTTCAATCTGTGTTTCGTGTGATGCTTTTGGGTTATGGAATGGTGTGGAAAAATTACAATAATGAAGCCTGTATGTATGATGAGTTATGCATGATTGTAGGCAAAATTCTGATTCAACTGTGCCTGATTCGTATGGTCAAAACCCCCATATGACTAATGAAATAAATTAGATTTCCCCTCTCCAGCACGAAAGGAGTGCTTTTGTTGCATTATAATGTCCAATGTCTGACCGTGTACAAGTCAGTAGTTCTAGTCTTATTTATTATTATTTACTTAGCTATAACCTTTTGAATAATTAAAAAGTGTCAGGAGTATAAAACTGTTCTAAATATGACACTTTTGATATGTCTTAGTCTTAGTTAAGAATGAATAATTATTGTTTAGAATTATCAATCAAAAGTAACGGTGTATTTATTACTTTTTATTACTGTTTCTGATTCATCTGGGCACAAAATATTTGAACGTTGATATCTTGAAAACTGCTTTATAAAAACGAGTCCCTCATACAAATATATGTTATTTGGTATGTCTATTTTCATATGAACATGTGTTACAGAGCTGAAAGTGAAATTAAATTTTGGCCATATGGATCAGTCGAAGAATAAAATTTCGAAGAACTACCCAGATACACCTAGATAACGCAAGAGCAACTACTTCGCGTGCCAAAAATCACACCAGCTTACGTTCGAAAATCGTAAGCCACCACTTTCGCGCTCAGTCCTGCGTACTGCTGGCTGGGTGAGCGTGAGCGAGAGCGCGAGCTTGTGACATCATAGTAGGTAGTCAAAAAATGGCACGCTTAGTTTTCGTACAGTTCGTGATACTTGCGTTATCTAGGTCTATCTATATCTGTGTCGGTAACAATTGGTGTGTTTCCAATTATAAATGTTATATATTCAAAAATGGACAAAAAAAGAACTGTTCTGTATGTATAGACCTTTCACCACTTATTTATATTGCTCTGTTATTAATTCAATGGAGTACAAACAACTCAAAGTTGCATAGGGGACCGTACTTTGGTGAATGATGGATGGGAAATGACATCCACCTGCGCTCAACAATGTGTAAGTATTCATATGTAAATGGATCTATAGGATACAGTTAGAACCTTTCGGTAAAAAGGAAAACTTAATTTTTATTCTGAGCCTATAATGTTCCCACTGCTGGGACACAGGCTTGAGAGAGAGTAGGCCGTAATCCACCACGCGGGCCCAGTGCGGCTAGGTAGATGTCACGTGTCTTCAAATTTTTTGTTCTAGGACATATCGGTTTCCTCACGACGTTTTTCTTCACCATTATGAGAGCAGTGGTGATAAAATAATTTACACAAAGTAAAGCGCCTGTCTGTGTTCGAACCTACGACCGTTACCACTCGACCACCACTGCTCTAAAAAAGCTCCATCGAATATTAATGAAGTAACAATAACAATATTACTTATATCTCAAAAAATTCATATTTTGCTTTCCTAAAAATATTAATGAACACTCTAATATAATGAATGCGCTTTTTTTGTGAACCTCAAATAATTCCTATTTTGGAGTCCTAAAAATACTAAATAGTACCTCTATCTAATACCTAACTGCGATAAACTTGGATGCAGAGCTCGCCACCCACTCTCACATTTTGTAGTTCAATAAGTTTTGGAGAAAGTAGCGGATCAATTAAATATTTCTCAATATCATTTGATACAAACAAGTTGGCATACTGACTTAAAAACATAATTCCCTGACATCCCCGATCTAAAATCACAAAAACCCTCTCAAGATGGCGTCAACATCAAGCACCATCCAGATCTCATTATTCGGAACATCAAAACATTTACCACTTCACAACCCGACAGGGCAAGAAGACGTTCCAACAGATCTGAAAGATAAATTAAACAGACGAGAGCCTTCTCCAAACATTTTCGACCCTCCAAGTGCTACCCCGTCTGGCCGACCCTTCTGTCATGAGCTTAATTTGAATTATGTCGGGGCAGACGACCCACGATATGTAGGTATAAAATTCACGTTTATTTCACCCCCGGGATTGCGACATTGGAAAATACGCTACTCTTCTCGATGACTTTTAGTAGATAAATGAATTTTTTATTGATTTTTCGATCGATATTTATTGATGTAAATGATATGGACTCCAATTGGATATAATTTATTATTATTGGTGCTACTGTTTCAAGTGACAGTCACGTGGATATTTATTATTAATCTTATTTGATTGCCGCTGCGGTTTCAAATGGCTGGGTACTTTACTGTCTGAATAATTTATTAGAAATAAAGTAAAGTAGGAATCATACCGGGGAACATTAAAAATAAACGAAAACCTGCGTTGACGTCCAATTTTGTTGGACAACTCATTTAATTTAGAATAATAAATGCAATCCATGCAACATAATCCTTTCCAATAAACTGACATCGGGTGATAAAGAGTCTAATAATTTTACTTTAAACGACATAATCCAAAAAACAAATCCACAACTTAATCTTATTAACCATAATAACACTAATAACTAATTCAAGAAAGAAAACTGGTATCGTAAAATCCAAAACATTTTACTCGTCGCGTACGATCACAAAACTTTTACGATTGCTATCGTAAACTACGAAGACTTTATTAAATTCTGCAGAAACCGGTCCGGGCCGGCATTACGGTACGGTTGCATCGGGTGCCGTGTGTTGCCGTAAACCGGCGACAGCAGACGACAACTCAATATCAAGTTCAAAATTAGACCCCTTTGACGTAACGTGGGCCAAGTTTCAGCTAAGTCGATCAGCTAAAACGGAATATACAATGTTAGGCTCGATAGTTTTGGTGGTAATCGTGGAGTGAAGGATTGGATTTTAGTCAGGAAGAATGAATGAAACAGTGGCGATCATTAGTGTGAAGTCTTTGTTTCTAATATACACATGCATTGGAGCACTGCATTGCCCCACTTAGTACGATACAATATACCTTGTGAAATGTACAAGTACTAACAGTGTACAATTACAGTAATAAGATAAAGTGGTGTTTACTAATTCCAATACATCCCGAAACCATACATGCAGACAGACGAAGTGTACGCAATTGCATTAGACAAATCAAGAAGGCAGTAAACAAAAGAAACTCGATACATGTCCACACACCCACTTATCCTTAGGAGGGTGAGGATAATCTCCTTTTGCAGGATATCCCTGTCTATCCGGCCGTATGCCCGGATAACAGTCGTGCCCGGTTCATTAGTCACATATCAGTTAACGGGAATTGGATCCCACAAACATTATCAGATAAAGAGACCATTTTCTATACTAAATATAGAATGGGAAGGAAAATGGCGGACTGTAAATTAGGAAAGTCGGATACAAAAGAAATGGACGAAAGATATGGAAAAAATGAGGATGAAAATAAACGGAAGAAAGTAATAAAGAAATAAAATAAAACAGATAATGCAGCTGCACAATGCATACTCCAGATTTTTATAATAGAAGCAAAGATCTGCAATACCGTAATGAATTTACTTAACAATTCTAGTCTGCGGACAATGTGGAAAATGAAGATAAAAAGAAAACAGAAATATCACAGTCTATTCTTTCAATTTTTTATGTTAGTTGTTAAAGATAAGTTTTCGGAAATAAAATATTCACCACTACAACTGATCATTAAAACTTCAGGTAAGAAAGACGAGACTTACATCTTAAATATAGCTCATTACTCGTGTCCCACTTTTCAGAGGTACAGAGGAACATGTAATCCCCCGTGCAATTGTACAACGTTAAGATCTGACATAACTGTCTTTGCTAAGTTTGTTAAATTGCTTCGTCAGTAATAAATTGTTAACTGAAATTTCAAAAGTTGTGGCAACAAGCGTACCCAGAGCTCTACTTAAAGTTTGTGCGCCTTCAACATTGTTACCAAGGTTTCTTACATCTGTTCGGTTATTTAAAGTACCCGTATAATTCCGACAGTTTTTTTCAGTTACTTTAATTTGATGAAACTTATTCTCAAACATTCGTAAGTCAATTCCATCACTTTTTATGTTATCAACCTATTTTCGTACATCATAAAAACGTCTGAATTTATATCTAGCACTTTCTGCTTTAGTGAATTCTTAACGTTTCGCAAACAAAATTAAATTACGTGGCATCATTAAATATTAAAACAACATCGTTTTACGGTCTCCGCGTGTTTGAACAGGCGTCACTTAAAAGCAATGGCCGGATTTTAAGGGGATTCACAATTTTACAACCCCCAGGGCTGCCAACTGATGATAAAAAATCGTTCAATCTCGGCTGTGCAACAGGATTCACGAGCCAAATAACGTTAGTACACACTATAAATCATTACGTCACAGCATCGTCATGCTGTCACCTCGTTGAAGGGTCCGAAAACAAATATTATCTTTATGGAATAGTGTTTTCCGCTAACCACTGTTATGTAGGTATTTGCCTGAAAAGTTTACCTTATGTAACGTAACACGTAACATACAAATTACTTCACTGGACTTAGTCTGGAAGTTTAGACAAAACTTGCTACTCAGTCTAGAAAGTTCGATAACTAAACAATACTCTCAGAACTGAAATTAGCTCATATATGGAGCAAAATAGTAGTCATAAATTCAAAACAGTTCCAAGTAAATTAAAAGGTACAGCAAACACTGCAATGTTTATAAGCAATAACCTAAGAAAATCTTAACCTGTATTTAAAGTCAATAACTCAGAGTGAAGTCCAGGTAATGACTGGACTCAAGGAAATGAAACGCAATCAATCAAAGTTAGCCTTCGATTATATCCCTTTGGTTAAACATTAACTCATAGCCCTGGGCCACTCAAAGTTCGACGAAGTTGGGTAGCTATAGCAAAAGAAGTTTGATCTTATCTGCAATTTTATTGGTTCAAAATATTATGTAAATAACTTCAAACGATTTTGAAATATAGGAAATTTTGAAAACTGTATATAAAATATCTGTTCATTAGAAGTAAAATCCTAAATATAGCAAAAGATGACTAACTTTGAATGCCTAATCCGAACTAAGGAGACAGGAACAGCAAACTCTATGACAGAATTATTCAAAATTCCTGCGGCGACTTTGTATCGAAGGAAGTCGCCGCCGCCTGTGGTAATGCATAACAAGACGTGTTCTACTCCACGTAGTTTATCATCTATGAACAACTTAATAACATGTTTCACTTCGCAAACAAGCTGCAAACACAGATAAAATCTCGTAAACTGTTTTTCTTCCATTCCCACGTTGGCATGAAACAATTCTTTAAATATTTATTGTGTTTGCATCCCCTTGCGTATCAGATATGCCTTTATTTAAAATTCTTTCGCACGGACTCTCGTATTGCCCTGTGTCATTGTAAATTGTCCGTAGCTTTGTATACTTTTATTGATATTTATTAAAAATCACTCTTTGTTATTTTACTGGCGTGGTTTACTCATTCATATAGTTAAGGAGTATGCGATAGCTGCTTTTAATAAAAAAAAAGAGTTCTCTTCTGTTCTTCTTATGCATGTGTTATGTATGAATAAAATGTATTCAATTTTAAAATTTTACCATTTATAACCCCTCCCCCACTGTCTTTGAAGCTACATCAATTCTATTAAATCCCTTTATTTATCTAGGCCTGCTTATTGGTATATTTCTGACTGTCTTTCAGTTCCCGTTTACATTGTAACTTGGGGCGAAGTTAAATGATTTCTACACAAAAAGCAATTTCTGAAGTGCCTCAGGTCAGTATGCAAAGCCACTTCTTAGAGTTTCCTTTTGATGGTGTTCACTGAGCTTCTTCGTTTTTTTGTTTTATATACTTTAATATAATCATTTGGTTTAAAATTATGGTTTGTTGTTTTATTATTGTTAAAAAAAAAAGTTTTACGAAATGATTGTGTAGATACTGAGTTGATTGATGATAATTACACGTGCATTTGTGGATAGATATATCTATATCTGTTTTATTTGTGTAAAACTGTATTATTATCATCGCACTGAGAGTTTAATGGTCAGTCTTGATTAAATTATAAATTCATTCTAGCATTATTTTAATCTCTATAATTATAATGGAATCATGTTTCTTTCGACCTCGCAGCATTTGAAAAAGAATGGATCGCTTTGTTAAACTGGTGTAGACTTGACAATTCCAGTTACGCGGAGCAAGATAATCCAGTTCAGTTAATCGAGAATGAATACCTCTTTTATTCTTATAATATTTTTCATAAATTCTTGTTCTTCTATCACTACTTTACTTTATATCAGCGTCAGCGTCGTTTTGTGTCAGCTTTTACTTTTTTTCAGCGTTGCGACATTTATTTTTTAAATGTCGCAGCATCATGCTGAGATAGGAGCCTTTTGGCCTCGTATAGGAGTTTCTGTCTCATTTTTCTTTGTGTTACTTTTTTGAAGTGAAAACTTCTTTAGCGGCGTTGAACACTTTTTGTAATGGGTAAAAAATGTTAAACTCGCGTCAGGACACGTGACCGTCAGGAGAGATTTCCCCCCCCCATCTCTTTCTACGGCGGCGCCAACCGAAGTGAACCAAGTGAGACACGACAAAGATGGCCGAAGAAAATGACATTTGACGTACAAATGTTTGAAAAGTCAGTTTCGTAAACAATAGTACTTCGAGGAGCCGCAGTTGTATTTAATTTATTTTGAACTTCTGTTTAACCAATTTAGTTTATTATTATATACCTACCTACAATACAAAATAGAAGCGACGAAAAATATAACGAAGCACATTATAGCAACAAGAAATACTGTGGGACATTGCTGCTTTTGTGTGAAAACAATGCTTCCGTGTCGACCACGGAAGTTTACACCCTGCAGGGAGATGCTCCAGTAGGGTGTGGCTGTAAAGCTATGTTGCAAAACATGCTCCACTTCCTATCCTGCCTTATTTGTCCTACCCAAAACATGCAGTCAAAGTGACCTCTGCGCTGCCACCGACGACAACGTGGAAGTGGCAATATTTTGAGCCAACAAGATCTAAAGTAAAAGAGAAGAAATTTAGGGAGTAGTTCATTAATAAAAAGCTTGTATACAAATATCAGTTTATTTTTATAATACTTGTACGCACCGGGACTTACAGCTTAGTACGTGGCTGTTATTCCAAATGCATACAGTGTGGCTAAGTTTGTAACAATTGAGCCTGGTATCTATGGTTACCTCACCCTACTGATTATAAACCTACAGCAACTACTTAACACCCTAGTTATCCTAACACCCTAACCTATCATACAAGCCTACGGGAGACCTACGGGAACAGACAGAATTTGGGTAGTAATAGGGGTTTGTGTACGTCGCGCAATGTGTACACAGGAAATAGCTTTGTCATTGCCGGTCCCACAGACTCATAGAACTGGTGATGGCTAAAGGTGTCTTGGCCATAGTGAGAGGAATTATGGAAGATGAATCAAACTCTACTCCAGCTTGATGACTAATTTATTCATTTACTAATTACTAATTTATGTGGAACGAATGTATGTCGCTCTTGATGCTGACGCTGGCGTATGTAACTCTTGCCTGTTCACGGCTGAACAATACTCTAAACTCTAATTTGGCTTCTAAAACTTGTGCAAGCAGAACAACATTTTTAAAATGTTTGCTTTTCATTTGCCATCTGTGCCATCTCTTCTGTAGGCCGTTTCATTTTCTGCTATTCGTAGTGAAGCACCATCCTTACTAGTCCTATTGACCTGAAATACAAAACTAATGTTATAAATTCTTTCTCTTCATTATCTTATTTATACTGATTTAATTAATCAGTAGCGGCATCAAAATAACAGTCATTATTATTCTTATGGCGGGTTTTTTTTTTGTTACAATGAGTTTTGTACAGGCAAACGAAGTTCTTCGTAAAATTGTAAATTGGATAGGCACCTAATTTGTAAATCATGCCAGGCTGCCCCTGTTTAGCGTTAGTGCTTGGGTCAGTGTTTTTATTTTCTATTATGGAGGCCTCTCCCTGACCAATTCTTCCAAAAAATCTAAGGATTAGAAGCAAAAGCAAGCATAAGTATAAGAAATTGAGAATGTTTACAAAACATAACTTACTTTGAACACATTTTAGCTGTAACAGTAGGTACACACCTTATCCTCCTCCAACCAATATTCAATTCTTTGCCCTTTATTGCAACTAGTCTCCGGTCTTAATTTCATTTATTTTAAATACAAAAAAAATATTCAAAAGTTTTTTAGTTTGACACATACAATATCAAATTCATTTTCATTCATTGACATATTCATATTGTTTCCATGACGACCATGACGTTGTCGCGTCAAAACTTTTGAAACTGTAGACAATAAATTAGTTTTTCATACGTAATAATGTCTATGGCCAATGTGTTGGCCAATTTGTTGGATGACTGTTCCTTGCATTCTAGTTATAGAACGTTTATGTAGCGTTTATGAATACAAAATTTTATCGAATGTTTTAAAGGCCTATTGAGCATTTTAACTAATGAATGGTTTAAACCTTCAATAGGCTTTTTTTATGAATAAGACCGAAAGTGTTTAAAATATGGAAATTAAACAAAGTGCATCTATTAATGAAAAAAGTGACGCAGAAATATTGAAAAAAAATGAGTAATATTAATTAAATTAATAATTGATTTATTTCAACGTTAATATTCAAGTTTTCACTTCTGCCAGCACTCCCGGAGTGCAACCCGTCTTTTTTTTATATAACTTGGTTTAGTTTAGTTTGTGATTTTCCTGTACGAGTCACAATAAATACTTTTTCTTTCTTTCTTTCTTTATATATTCTTTCCCATGTGCTCTAAAGTGTGTGTTGGCGTAAACGATTTATTTAAACTATATACATATATAATGTATTGACTTCTCTACTCCCTCGTCGTATAACGATATTAGATGTACAGACGCCAGCACAACAAGCTACTACAATCTGTCAAATTTCTTTAATAGATTTTCAACTTTATCGCTAAAGCATAAGGTTCAAAGTTGATTGGGAAAATTTGACAGTTTCGGGTAGGTTGATGTGCGGGCGTCTGTACATCCATTGAACAATCAATGCTCTTTGTCCTGTAAATAATGAACTAACGTCGTAAAGCCTTCAGTCTATGTCAAAGTCACATAGGAACATGTAATAGGCGATTCTCGTCAGACTTCTGAGAACATAGAAAGGGGACACGTCAGGTGAAACCTATTTGTAGAACCATCTCAGATTTTCACAGAATAAATACTGTTTTACCTACAGGACATACATACGTACGTTGGTTGTCGAGGTTTATCAGCAACTGCATAGTCTAATTTTACCCAAAGTGTAGGACTGTGTCCATCCGAAATTCCCAACGGTCTGTCTCAGAGACATCCGGACATAAGAGGAACCGTTAGGTCAACTCGGGAAGCTTTTCATACCTACTGACGTCACGACTACGGAGACTTTCAGCTGGGAACATGTAATAGGCGGTTCCCGACGTACATCAGGCCTCAGCATAAAGTGGATAACCCAGAGATTAAAACAGAAGAAGAACTAGCAGGGGATCGAGGAGAAGGGGGGGGGGTGGAGGGGATCAGTTCGGAATAAATCCTCGGAAAACAGAGGATGAAGAGGTAAAACCTCAGAGGAAACCATCTCAGATTTTCACAGAATGGCACAAATACTGTTTTCCCTACAGGACATACATACATACGAGTATGTTAGGCTCTCAAGGTTTAACAGCATCTGCATAGTCTAATTGTACGGTCAGCATCAAAAGTTGATTAACACTTCAGTTTTTTTAATCTTAGTTATTGAGCAAAATATTTGTTCAAAATTACAGCAGAAGAATTTTTTTTAGAATATATACCCTTGTCTATTATGTGAAAAGCTAAAAATCAGTTTATTGAAAAAGGTTGTTGTCAATTTAATAACATGTAAAAATGATAGTGTTAATCGACTTTTGATGCTGACTGTACCAGATGTGGGGCACTGTCGTCCAGCCAACATTCCCAACAAACTGTCTCAGAGACATTCTGTGTTATTAGTAAGCAGTTAGGTCAACTCAGAAAGCTATTGACATACTGACGTCATGACTACGAAGAAGTATCTCAGCTTGAAAGTAGTGTCATTTCTTTGTCCAACAAAATAAATTAAAACAGTGAAGAAAAACATCGTGAGGAAATCGGTACCTATGTTCTAGAACCAAAAATTCTAAGATAACCAACACTTCTACCAACACGCACTTGGCCCGCGCGTGGTGGATTACGGCCCACTCCCAGTGGGAAGTTTATAGGCTGATTATAGTAGCATATTTAGCCTATAAAGTTCAAGAGCAGAATTATGAGGCTAATCAATATTTTTTAAGTTGTTGTAACTAGTTCTATATGGATTGTGTGTATTTTTATATGTTATCCGCAATAAACGATATTATTATATTATTATTAAATCTTTCTCGGAACAATTTAGTGTTTTATCCAATCTTGTAATCCAGAAAATCTAAGAAAGATAATAATAATATATATTTCCACTAACTCCGTAACAAAAACTCACACTCAATAAACTAATCCCATTCCCGCCTCACAATACGCGTGAACTGTGACGTCATTAAGTAATTACACAATAGACACGTATGTATAACCGTCGTGGCCCATCGTGGCGTATGGTTGGCCGGTGGACCGTATCACCTCGCTCTCGAGACCAACTCCGTAACGTACGTAACATTACGTGAAGGACGCCTGATGACGTCATTAGGACAATGGCTCTTGCCATTAAAGGTGACGGTTATTGGTGAGGTAGGAAAGACTGATCTTTGAAGGCTTAGGGGAAGGGGAGGGGGATGGTTTGAGCCGATAACGGTGTTAGCTGTGGACTATTTGTGACCTGTCGGTCGATGTATGGGTTCAATTCTATTGGGGGTTATATTATTTGTTATTATAATGCAAGTTCATAGTAAAAGGGAGATTTACTAACTTTTTCTCTCTCGTACCTAACCGGCTGGATGGAGAAGGCACATCACAAGGACGTGTGGAAGAAAATGGGGAAGGCCTTTGCCCAGCAGTGGGACAGTACAGGCTAACGATAAAAAAAAGTTACCGTTAGTGACTTATCGTGTCACGACACGATAAGTCACTAACGGCATAAAAAAAATATGCTAGCGGGTTGGCGATGAATAAAACAGACCACTTAGAGAAAATAATCATGATACATAGGTGAATTAATTTGATAACCGACTGAGAAATGCCATAAAGAACGTACCCATTGACCTAAAAAATATTGGTAAAAACGTTTGAAATAATATTTTTGTTTTGCAGTATGAATAGAGATGTTTTTATCACTGTATTTCGTTTACATAATAACATTGCTTGAATAAGCAATTCAGGAAAGGTTTTGTGCCATTTTGTGTGCCTAACCTAAGCGAGGTCTAGCTTTTATGTCTCTCACTAAACCTAAAGGACCTACATAAAATCCTTTTGTGTTTCCTGTGTTTTGTGCCTATTTTTAGTGTTGAAATAACTATACTTAATAGATTACGGCCCACTCCATCTCACAGAGAGGAGGCCTGTGTCCCAGCAGTGGGGAACATTATAGGCTAGACATAATGACATAACATTATCTAGATTAGATACGCAAATAGGATGGTATCTTCTTCAAAACACATCCTGATTTTCTTGCTGTATTTTTTATTACTATAACTTACTTTGGGTAGAGCTCCTTTTGTTGTTATTTTTCTGATTACTTATTTGTAATAATATGGGTCTTACCTGAAATAAAAAAATATTATTTTATTTATTTGCTTTCATGATTGTCACACATTTTAAAATACATTCATTGACGGTTTTTGTGCATGAAATTGCAGTACAAAATACAATGTTGGTTTGCTGTTGAGTTAGAACATTACATAAATTGAATCAAAACACAGTTTGGAGTAGGTATTAGATACTCAAGTAGTCTTACAATGCGCAAAAAAAAAACACTTCGGGAGTGCCGACAGAAGTGAAAACAAAACACAAACAGAATACTTTGCGATCACTCACTGACATATCGGATATACATTAAAATAGAGTACATCCCGAGGACATCCGAACACATCCCAAGCGGTGTCGTTACGGTAAAAGTGGCGCGAATTCAATGGTTTTTTCCCATTTCAAAAAATGCCCAACGTGCCTAAAGAAGTTTTCACATTAAAAAAAACATTTAAGTACCTAATTCATTCTTGTGTATAAAACTTACAAAATCCATATTTCCGTGCATCCTCACTTCGCGGAACTGCACAAATTGTACGACTCCTGATTCTGACGCGAGATTACCACTTTCAGTAAGAAAATTAAACAAAACAATGTAATCAGGAGTAGGAAAGTGAATATTACGCGCAAGACTAGCCAACCGCAAGTAACGGGTTCAAATTACGAGACGAGCCATAAACACGGACCCGTTGTCTGTGAGACTATATGGTAATTTGTTAAATTGTAATAAGTAATAGTTATTAGGGCAGTGATTTATGAAGCGTGGGTTTTGAATTTTCATGAACAAACATTCAAACACAATTTTCATGGGAAAACATCCTAATTTATTGATTTTGTTATTGTTTAATTTTCAATGTAATTAGGAGGTATAGTACCTAATTGTAATCTAGTTGTACCTAGCGTCAATCACAAATGGTTATCTAGTAGTCTTCTCCCAATATATTTGGGGTTATCTACAAAAACAAAATTTTGTAAAACTATTATTGTAAAACTATTTTTGAAGTGAAAACTTCTTTAGCGGCGTTGAACACTTTTTGTAATGGGTAAAAAATGTTAAACTCGCGTCAGGGCATCGCGTCAGGACACGTGACCGTCAGGAGAGATTCCCCCCCCCCATCTCTTTCTACGGCGGCGCCAACCGAAGTGAACCAAGTGAGACACGATAATGGATGGATGGATGGATGGTGATGGCGATGGCGATGGTGATGGTGATGGCGATTGTGATGGCGATGGCGATGGTGATGGCGATGGTGATGGTGATGTGATGTGATGTGATGGTGATGGTGGACGCGGACGCGGACGTGGATGGACAGCTGATGGCTCGACCAGTGTTGTAGTAGCCACACTGCTGTGTATTCGTAAAATTCGTGTATATAAAGTGTTTAAAAAAATGGAAATTGAACAAAGTGCATCGATTAATGAAAAAAGTGACGCAGAAATAGTGAAAAAAACTTATATTAATTCAATTAATAATTGATTTATTTCAACGTTAATATTCAAGTTTTCACTTCTGCCGGCACTCCCGGAGTGCAACCCGTCTTTTTTTTTTGTAACTTTGACGTTAAAGAGTGTCTTTTAATGGTTTTATTGAAATGACGATTTGACTGTAGATATTGTGAGTAATATAGGTAAACAAGGCCTCTTCAAAGACTAGAAGAATGAAGGATCTTTACTAATGGTTACCACAATACAACCTAATTTGGCCTACGTTCTGGTATTTGTACCTAATCAGAGTAGGTACAGTATACATCACAAATCTAAATCCCGGCATTTGATAAGTCTGTCTGTAAAAGAATTAGTGATCTTGAATGTTCGGTGCTGAACTACATAAAAAGCCTAATGTAAGCACATTGAGCTTAGGCCCTAGACGAATGGCCTTAAAGTGGGCCATTCGTCTAGGCCTGAGCTCAATTGAGGGTATATTTCCATTCCCTTTTTATTGTGACAGTCATTGCAAGGTGAGACGACGTGATGGAAGACCGCTGACAGGCGTGAAAGAGTTCCTAAGTAGGCACTAGATATTTTAAGAATGTTGATTGATAGTACCGTCTTTTTAGCATGTTAATAGCATTTTAAATGGACTCGGCCCAGAATTCGGCTACTTGATTGGCGCTATCACCAGAGTCCACTAGTTCCTGTAACGTGCAGCTGACAGGACACGCAGGACACGATATTAAGTGTCCCATCGTTTGTGGATCAGCACCACATTTACACTCCAAAGCGGAGTCGTCTATGAATCTAAGCTTGAACAGGTTTTCCTTGTTTTGGCCAACCTGGAGCCGGAGTCTGTTTAAAGACTTGCAGGTTACCCAAGGTAACTCTTGTCCAGAGGGAGGTCTTCAGCGGGTAGACCGTTATTGGCCGTTATAGCACCGTTATTGTGTGACGAGATATAAAGTGTTACAATAGTTCATATCGAGCGGAATTGATGTAGGTAGGTAGGTATTTATTATTGGGATATTTAGTTGGTTTTTTTATGGAGTTACCTACATTATTTACCTACTTTCACAATAATAATTACTGGTTAGCAACGTGGCAAGTGGCGTTCTGTAGCTTATGCCAATCCGCTTGGGTAAAAGGCGTAAGTTTATGTGTGGTTAGAAAACCTTGAAAAAGTTCAAAGCATTGAGATGATTCCACTGTTCCAAACATTACTTTAAAAAGTCACATCCCTAAAAAGCCACGATACTAAAAACTGGTCCAATTACTCGGAACTCGTAATCATTACGCTAAACTACCTACTAAAGTTTCATCGCTAAGCAATTAGTGCCACAAAAGGCAATCTAGTTGGCAACAATAGGACATCTATCCGAACTTTAATCAACTTAGTGGAAAATTACGTTATTTAGCTTCAACCTCTAGCACACAGCCTAACAACCTGCCTTGTAATTTGTATTCGGAGATAGGCCCTGGATCCTATTACGTCGCCCCTAACTCCGGACCAAAACAGCCGCTGAATTAAACTGGCACCTTTTATTTTATGCATTAAATGGGAGGAAGGTAGCAAGAACAAACTTAGATGGAAAATACATAGTCGGGGTTTCAACAATGTTCTTTTGTTGTAATATAAAATCTAATATTATGCTAGGAATTGAAAATTAAAATCGTTGAAACAATGGAGTATGTGAAATAAAGTGTTTTAATACTTGTTTGGTTTTTAGTCTTATTATTGGACCGAAAGTTGCGCTTTGTTGTTCGGAAACTAAAAAGCAATTTTGCTATACAAATGCCGAGTTAATGGAGTTGTCTAGAATATGGGGTCATTGTATTAATCCATCACAAAACAAAAATATCCAGGGGTCTACTCTCTAAACACGTAATCCATAGGATCGGAAGAAGTTACCGTTTATTACCGTTGGATCCCGTTTTTTAGGTATTACCGATGGATCCCGTTTGCTATTTCCGTTGAATCCCATATTATAACAACATGTGTACATTTCAGAAGAAAAGTGATTTACCTTTATCAAGCACTAAAAAGAGATTATTTTTAGTGGGTTACCCGGAACCGAACTAGTTAGATTAGGTTAATTATTAAAAAAAAAAACAATGCTAGGTTAGGTTAGGTTAAAACTGTGACCCCTACGCACGAGCCGAGCGAGCGAAGCGAGCGGTGCCGCGGCAGCGGCCGGCGAGTGCCAGAAACGACTAGATTATATAGAAAATGAGTTGTTTGTGAAATAAATAGTATACGAAACGTTGGTTGTAAACTAAAAAATTATCAATGGAGTTTTGGTGAAACATTAGTGAACCCCTCATTTTATTATAAACAATTTTGTTGTTGAAAGTACCCGCATTCATATTTTTTTAAGCATTCGGGATCCAACGGAAATACTTTTCGGGATTCAACGACAATAAAACGTAATTATCTTGCATTTTTTAAATTCGGGATCCAACGGAAATACATAATAATGTTTTGCGGGATCCAACGCCAAAAATATTAAAATGGGATTCAAAAACGGGATCCAACGGTAATAAATCGAAGTTACGGGCGTTTCTTAAATCGTATCGCCTATGGTCGTAAGATTACTTCAGAGCCATCATCATCTGCCTAGCCTTTCCCCAACTATGTTGGGGTCGGCTTCTAGTCTAACCGGATGCAGCTGAATACCAGTATTTTACATGGAGCGACTGCCTATCTGATCTTCACAACCCAGTCACTGGGTAATACGATACTCCTCGGTAAGACTGGTTGTCAGACTTTCGGGCTTCTGACTACCCGTAACGACTGTCAAAGATCCACGAATGACAGCCGGGACTAACGGCTTAACGTGCTTTCCGAGCACGGAGGGGTCTCGGTATGTAAAGATGTTCACCCATCCACAGACCAACCGCGGCAAGCGTAGCTTAACCTGATCGATCGACCTGTGCGGCTGTCATTATTTAACCACGGGCCCCTCTGATTAGTCCCCTCTATTAGATTAGTTCAGAACCCGAACTAAGAATAAATGACAACACAATTTGACTGTTGTTCCTATTCGCAATGCCCGCCCGAAAAATTTAATTTGTCACTTGTTTTGACGGATCAACTACTTTCCGACGGACCCATATCTTCGTTGACGGACTTAAACCCTTGTTCAGGGATTATTCTTGGCACTTACGTCACCTTCTTTATTTTCTTTTTTCATTCTTTACAAGTACCTGATGAGAAGTGTCCTGAAGTTTGCGATCAAATGTTTAAGGGGGGCATCCATTAATTACGTGAGGCGTTTTACCCAATCTCACGTGGGGGAGAGGGGAGGTCCTAGCAAGTATCACGTAATTTTTTACATTTCAAGAAACAGTGTAAAATTGCGAGAAAACTGGGTTTGAATTGAGTCGTAACTCGTACCTCACTAGTCTTAAAAAAAAAAATAATTAAACAATTTTTTTTTTTTTTAATAAATCTCAACGCAATGAAGCATAGATTAACGTATTTACGCTGAAAATACGCATTTTCAATAATCTCACGTGAGTTTAGAGGGGGGGAGGGGGACGAGCCACATCTCACGACATCTCACTAAGAGGGGAGGGGGTCCAAAAATCGCCAAAATCACCTCACGTAATTAATGGACGCCCCCTAATGTGAAGTAAACATCAGTCCTATAGCCTTCAATTCGAGAGATGCCATATGGACAGTGGCGTGCATTGCATATAGGCATATAAGCATTGCCTACCTCGATAAATCAACATAAGCCTGTCAATTACATTTTAGTGTGTGTGCCCCGCAATTAAGAAACTCACTAAATTATTTTCATTTTGAACTTAGTTCCTGCCGGGGGTCCCCTGACAACATTTTTTGAAGTGAAAACTTCTTTAGCGGCGTTGCATCTTTTTGTAATGGGGAAAAAATGTTAAACTCGCGTCAGGACATCGCGTCAGGATACGTGACCGTCAGGAGAGATTCCCCCCCCCCCCTCTTTCTACGGCGGCGGCGCCAACCGAAGTGAACCAAGTGAGACACGATAATGGATGGATGGATGGATGGATGGACGGACGGACAGACGGACGGACGGACGGACGGACGGTGACGGTGACGGTGGCGGACGGACGGTGACGGTGACGGTGACGGTGACGGTGACGGTGTCGGTGACGGTGACGGTGTCGGTGACGGTGACGGTGACGGTGACGGTGACGGTGACGGTGACGGTGACGGTGACCGTGACGGTGACGGTGACGGTGACGGTGACGGTGACGGTGACGGTGACGGTGTCGGTGACGGTGACGGTGTCGGTGACGGTGACGGTGACGGTGTCGGTGTCTTATCAAACCTATTTTAGTTAAAATGGGGTTTGTCTCTTTCTTACGCACAGAAATGACAACGTGACAGATAAAGACAAACGTTCTATAAACCTATTTTAGCTAAAATAGAGATAAAATAGGATTATGAATAACAGGGAAAGTGTTTAAAATATGGAAATTGAACAAAGTGCATCGATTAATGAAAAAAGTGACGCAGAAATAGTGAAAAAAAATCACGTCTGCCGGCACTCCCGGAGTGCAACCCGTCTTTTTTATTTTTTTTCTGATTAGTGACAGTGTCTGCCTCGACTAGAACCGGCCTAGTGCCTACCTATTCTAAAAAGCAATGCACGCCACTGCATATGGATCAAGCAGGCCATGTATGACCTAACTCAAATGTACTGCGGCGTATCAATGAGACAGATAGCGCCTCAGGCAGTCAGTCAAGTTGTAGCCGCCACGAGTATGCAAGTACCGTGACATACCACACGCGTGTCAGTCTGACTAACGCAGACGGTTACCAGCCGTCGGATTGGCTGCTATGCTTGGTTGAGCTAATGTGTCAGCTGCCTAAGTAATACTGACGATTTGTTCAGTGTAGGTACAGATTAGGGTTAATTGGCACGGGTATTTTTCAGTTTCATTTCGGTAATGTTACAATTACTTACAAATAAGATTTTTTACCTCTAGCGACAAACTATTGGGTATCGAAATATAAGGAAACAACAAACTATCTCAAACACTGTACATTTATAAAAAAAATAAATCAGCTCAACATAACCACACACGGTAAAAAAAAAGAGAAACAGAAAAAAGAAGTAGATAAAGAGTATTCTATTCTATTCTCGGTAGCCGTTACGGGTCTACCGCAATAAAAGGTGCAACTTTAAGAACTAATTTACCTTGTTACTTATAAATTAGGTAGGTGACTATAGTTGAATTCTATTATTGCCAGCCAGCTAAAATTTCAGCAGAGAGAGCTATAATAGAATTTAACGATATACACCTACCTAATTTATAAGTAACACGGTAAATTAGTTCTTAAGGTTCCACCTTTTATTGCGGTGCTCGTTATTGTAACAGTAAGTATGGATGAGTTAAGGTTTCTCGCTAGCAACTACAGCGTGCTACTGACACTTTTTATCCAAAGAACTGCAACATAAGAAACTTATTTTTTTCATGTTTTGTTTAATATATCGTATTATTAGCTCAAACTGTCCCATTACTATTGAAATCTACTTCCGCTCTTTTTAGATAATATTGCAGCTTTCTGTATCGACACTACACACGTAAGTTTGAAAGATTTGACAGCAAAATTTACACAAAATCAGGTACCTAACATAATCCTCTTCGTTTTAGAGTTCCTTTCAGAAAAGAATTTGGTTTGATTTGAAAAACGCACATTTTAATTATAACATTGCCATTATTCACATTGTAAAACACGAAACCCAAGTTTTATAACCAAAAAAAATCTTTAATTCAAATAACCGAACAGCTGAATCTCCCCAGAAGCGTGCTCTAACGAGTGGAATGTCCAGCAAAGAGTACACTGGTTGGTAACAAAAGAGGAACGGTGGCACAAAAGCAAAGGGAGCGGACCGGCTGCCCGCGAGCTGAGAGTGTGTCCACTGTCATAAGAGCTTTAATTGGTGATGTGTTAGTACTTATTTTTTTAAGCATCCATCCAAAAAAAAAAAAGAATATTGCCACTTTGTCAATTCATTTTTGACACTTCTGAGTAAGATTTTACATTAGGTACAACCGCACAAAAGTGATAACACTTGCACTACGATAAACGCCCTTACTGCTACGACATATTCAAAGTTGTCTGAACATAAAGTATAAGAAATGAGACTGAGTTTAAAAGGCTCGTATTAGGAATCGTATGTTAAAGTTACCTTTTTGCTTCAAGTTGAAAAGAAAAAAAAAATGCTTTGTAAAATATTAAACCTAATGAACTGGTGTTATTCACGTTAATGTTTGAATCTAATATCGCCACTGGCGAATCATGCGGTAACACGTTATAGTGTTTCTAAGCAGGAGTTGCCTTACACGAACAAAACTCATTGCTATTTGCAAAATAATAGTGTAAAATAAACATTTACCATGGTATCCCTATGAATAAAATTATCGTTAGCTTGAATATCATTTGTATAAAATGAACTAGACAGAAATTAGATTTTTAGTCGGTCGATAATTAATAGCTACCTATTTAAAGTTTAGAATCACCGTATTATGCAAATCAGTATAATTTAAATAAAAAATATTTCACACCAGTATTTACCTACCAAAACGTCGTTTGACAATGGACACGTGCGAAACAGGTTTACTCGTATGCAAATTGACTCCGGCCTCCCTAATTCAACCCCCAAGGTATTTTATACCCTAACATATTAAATTAGGGTTTAAAATTAAACGTAAATTAGGTTTGCAGACTGCTTCTGTACTGTTAAAAAGTGTAAAGTATCGGTTAATTAAAATGAAGCCATTGACGAAACCTTAGTATGCACGGATGTAATGACTTTTATTCCAATTGCGAGGGGGTGAAATGATACGGTAGACTTGTCATTAGCCCTTTTATAGACGATGACGTAAGCAGTGGCGCGACGGAATTATACAAATACATAATGACATGAAATAAAATTGTTTATTCTGTAAAGGGACTTCGAAATCACTTTTACACGACATATTATAAATAAAAAGCAAAATTAAAAATTTTGAAAAACCCACGACGGTTAAATGCACGGTTAAATGTAATTGGAAAAGGATAAAATAATTTAAAAACCCCCGACTTAAAGAATTTATGTAACGAGACTAAAACAGATAAACTCATATGGAAGTCGGGGGACCGTTCTGTGGAACACCTATTCTAAGAGGTCCCCAAAAACCAATAGGCCAAATTTTGAATTAAGGAGAACGAAACGGTCCTATATTCAAGTTCGTTCAAAATTCGGCCTATTAGTTTTGTTAGTTACGCGGAATTGGACTATCGACGACGATATCACATTTTGTGGCCACATATATTTACGGAGGTATACCATTGATGGAACTACATACTCGTATGTGTAATTAAAGAGCATATTAGATACAATTCTACAAAAAGCGTTAATGAATGGAGATTACCTGCAAATGCGAAAGTGCATTCACGTAATGTATATATTTTGCTCTTTTTATATTGATATGAGAAAGGCAGGTATATATTTATTTTTAGTTTATGCAAAGCTGCTTCATTAAGCTCTGAAAGCTCTTGAAAGATTTTCGCTATTTTAACTATGCACCGATTCTAGGTCTTTCTTTTAAGCCACTGCTGCAACGTAGGACAACATAAAACGCTGTTTTTTCGCATAGTTAGACGTATTGGTATACAGGGTGTTCGGCAGAACGTTGAACACACGAAAATGGCAGAAAGATGGGGTTGTCTGCTACCTACCCAGCCCAAAAAAAATTACCCAGGCCCCATAGTTTTTTTAATTTTTTGTATTACCGAAATTTATGAGTTTTAAAACTTTGAAGGCCTATAACTTTATGTAGGATAGACGAAACCGGCAAAACTTTTTTTTGTTTTTGTCCCGACTATTGGTAGAATTATCTAAAATTATTGTTCGGTGTAAATAGTAAAATCGGCTTTAAAAAATAAAAATAAAACTATAGGGTCTAGGTATTTTTTTTTGGACTGGGTAGGTAGCAGACGACCCCACCTATCTGCCATTTTTGTGTGTTCAACGTTCTACCGAACACCCTGTATATTACAAGCCAGAAAAAAAGTATTTTTAATGTATTGTCAAATGTTCAAAATATTGTAAAACATTTTAAAAGAGTAACGGTGGAGTCTTTTTTCCCATTCTTCTCCATGCGGAAACGACCTTTTGGAAGGGGCGACTAGAATCAATTATATTTCATTGTGAATGTTGGCGTTCAAAGTGCCTTTTATGTGCCTATTTGAAATAAATGCTTTGACTGTGACTTCAGAGAAAATACTTATTCAAAAATATTTCATAAATTTAAAACAGTATCATGATAAAACAATCGTAAAACAGAGCTCAAAAACATATTTTTCGTCGCATAATTCTCAAATTTTTTAGCATAAATTATCATATTCTATGTAATGATAATAAAGGGAATTCAATCAACAAAAGAAATACCTAAAAAATATTCCACTGAGTCGTGCATGAATTTTTTATTCAAATTAAAACTGCAACCTTAATTTTTTTTTGGTGGTCATTCGATTCACCTAACAAACAATCGCTGCTTTGAACCTTATTATTTGTTGCCGCGATGTTATCGTCAATTACCTAAAAGTTTGCTTCTTACCGACTTTCAGTTGTACAATGTTCTGTAACGGGGTGTCTTGTACTTCCTAATGAGCATGACCATGTAGCTTTAAACTAAGCTGCGACTACACAGTTCAAGCCACGCCCCTTAGAAATAAACTCCAAAGATACCATAATATAAAGCCATGTGCTCACAGTTAAGTTGGTCACGACATAAGTCACATTTGTCACAATAATAGCCGAACTAACGAAGTAATAAAGGTAGCAACAATACGGTGCCACGACAATCGTCTTGACTAACTAGTTACTAGTTTGACCATTGAACAAACCGAGCTGTTTTTATTATTTGTGGTACACGTTTGGTAAGGCTTTGTACACACAGGATAACGGCACTATTTTTCAATGGCAATCACTGTATGAGTGGGTATAGATCCGTAAGTGTTCTGAATCCTGTGTCCTGAAACGCGGAAAGATTAATTGGAATCTATCTATGAAAAGGGCTTAACAATTAATTATATATAGATAAGTATATGTTATATGTATTTATTGTATTATTTAAATGGTACACCACTGACTAATTGCAGTATTGTCTCTCCTTCTTCCTTTAAATCCATGCATCCAAAAGTTGTCTGTAAAATATCACCGCCCATTGTGTCACCCTTTGTAAAATTTCTATATTTATATCTATAATTATTATGGTGTACTTACATAATAAAGAGTATTCTATGTATCTATTCTAGAAATTCCCGTATGTCTGTGGCATAGGAAAAAAAATTCAAAACGAAAGCCAGCCCATAAAATCCTTCCACAAATAATTCACATACAACTAATTACAATGTTTGTAAAATAAATAAATAAACCCTACGTCACTAGTACATGTATGTTATTTTAAAACAGCGAAACGTTCTACCCAAATCCAACAATACAATTAACCCGCAATCCCAGGTGATTGATACACTGTCTGCATTTCCAGCGAACATTCTAAAACCGTCCGTCTAAACTTACCCTTACCCAACTTTGTACATCGATGTGGCTGTGAACGGGTTATATATTACCCGACAAGTATTCCAGTTAGCAAGATTTACCTCGCTAAGTACATAGTCTACGTTGCAAAGTGAATAAAATAAATTATACAAGCTAAGCTATAATTATTCTAATTCTATTCCAGTTAGAAATAGCGAATCCATTTTGAAAATGGAAAATGAGTTGCCGGTTTCCATTTTGGAATTGGATTTTAAATTTGGTAACGGTTAACGATAATTTTATGTAGCAAGGCAAGGCCATGCTGGGGCCAAAAATCTACGTGATGTATTTTTAATTGTTGGCAGTTTTTTTTTTCGTTTTGGTGTGAATAAAAAAGGTTACATATTAATTATGTAACTCACACAATGTGTCAACAACTTTGTTACGTTTTGTATACACTGAAAGAACTCCCAATATCAACATAGCATAAATATTATCTGTGGCATAAGCAGCTTATAATGTTCCTAGTGGGACACAGGCCTCCTTTCTTCGAGAGGGAGTGGACTACTTATTACCTTTACCATTCGGTTCTAGGACATAGTTTCTTCTCGATATTTTCATTCACCGTTTTGAGAGCTGTGAAATTATCTAGACAAAGTAGAACGCCTGACTGGGTTCATACCTAAAACTCGTAAGTCGGGGTCGTTGCCACTGAACCACCACTGCTCTACCAACATAGGGAGAGGGACAAATAGCACATACACAATTAATTTTTGTTTGTACTACTTACATCTGGCTGGCTGTTATGAGGTCAACATTTCATACGAGCAACACACACGTTATTTTAAATCATATATGTAATATGTAAACGTGAAGTTAATTGACTTGTTTGACAACAAACTTTTTTAATATCCACATATTCCGCACGCAAATACTACATAAAACTCGTATTGCCTACAAAAAATGGCGTAGTAATTTCATTCAATAATTCCACGAAAAACGCCAGCAGAAATATTTTGTTCATCGTCCTATTAAAACAACTTTGTCTATATTTGCCTAGAGCATTCATTTTGATAGTGACGCGCAAATTGCTATGCGAATTAAATCGATTTTGTTTTTTGTGGCAGTGACCAGTGAGTCATTCAATTATTTGACTGAATGACTCAGTACCACAAATTTCCACAATCTCATTGAACTGTATTCGGAGGAATATAAAAGGATACGGAGGAATGAGGAAAATGTCGTGAGGAAAATTTTTGAGTACCTATGAATGTTGATGGCTATAAGAGTAGGAGAAGACCAAAGAAACGATGGATGGACTGTGTGAATGATGATATGGTTAGAAAGAGAAAGGGGATGACTACCGATATGACGACTAATAAAGACGTATGGAAGAAAAGGACATGTTGCGTCGACCCCAAATAAATTGGGATAAGGTGAGGAGAATGATAATACTGAATTACATATATTCGAATAGAAAGATCATTCGAACGTATTTATTTACAGACTTGTAGAGCAGACAGAATTGGATTACGTCTGAGCCATGCTCACTCGAGCGAGTAAAGCCTAGTAAAGGCTTAGAGGAACCTTTCTTCACCAAATCGCTTAAATGTTGAATACTACATGAGCATTACTACCTTTTGTTACTGAAACTTTAACCAAACATAGACTTGTGCTCTAAATCAAGTTAACACGATGAATTACAAATCGTATATCTGTCTTGTATTTCAAGCAGTTTAGGTTTCTAACGTCACTCGAATAAGCATCGTGTATTCGACTATTCCACTCGATCACGTAAAGCTATTCGAGTGTTGCAAGTTTTCAACGTCACATCACTAATTCAGATTTATCGCAGAATACAGTTAGAGACCGGTTTGGAGGCAGCTTGGTATTGTGATACTTTACGGTGTGAGGCTATGGGGTATTTCATGAGTTCACCATGTTTTATTCAAGATCATATTTAACTAAGATCCATAAAGAAACTTCAAAGTATTTAAAAATCCACTTTGGACATTTATGCCTTGAATGTCTAGTGGTCCTGTTCGATCCTCAGCTTGGGCAGGATTATTGACTTTTTCTTAGTTTTTCCATTAGGCAATTATCAGAGCAGCGGTGGCCTAGTGGAAACAGGCCGCGACTTACGAGTAGTAGGTCGTAGGTTCAAACCCAGACAGGCGCATCCTTTGTGTATTTTCATCACGACTGATTTCAAAACGAAGTGAAGGAAAACATCGTGAAGATGCTGGACCTAGGATAAAAAATTCTAAGATCTGTGACATCTACCGACCCGCACTGGGCCCGCATGGTGGATTATGGTCCACTCTCTCTAACAGAGAGGAGGCCGAGGAAAGGAGAGCAAGTAAAACATATCTGTCGAAATATGTTTGTATAAACTATGAAAAAAGATAAAACTTTCCAAAGATTTCAAGTTCCACTTCCCAAGATCTTATAAGAAATAGCCTAACTTTAAGAGGCGTTGAACTATTCATTCTGATGTTGATCCAATTTCGAAGTCATCCCCAGTAAGCCTTTGACTGAGTGATGGATAAGGGAAGCCCGCGGATTTTCATGATGGATTGACTTGTCACGAGAAAGAATTGGATTTTTTGGCTACGTAATATGCGTGGAAGACTTTTTAACGTCGTCATTCTCTGAAAAACACTTTGCAGAAATACTTCCGAAAAAGGAAGCAGTCTCTTCAGTTTGATATAACATTACGCCTATATTAAACAAAGAGGTTGGCAGAGGCAGTTGTACTACACCTATATTTCGCCAGGTATCCATACTTTCCATATTATCCTATCCTTCCTACTAATATCACACTGATATAGGCGAACTTTGTGAGTGTGTTTGTATGTTTGTTACTTCTTCACGCACAAAGGGCTGGACCAATTTACAATCAAATTTGGTATGGAGGTAGCCGACACCCTGGATTAACACAGGCTACTTTTTATCCCGATATTCTCAAGGGATCGAAACTTATGCGGCGTTTGCTGGGTCATTTCAACATTCCTAAGTAATATTCTGTAGCTTCGAACTTCTGACCGCAATTATCGAGTTCTGCGAAAATCTAGTTTCCCCAAAGGTTGAAAAGCTCAAACAGCAATTGTTTCAGGTAAAGTAGACCACGGTTAAATATACTAGCTGCTAACTTTCCAATGAGAGCGCATGTTCCTTTAAATAGAACGGAAGTTATCAATAGCCTGCCACGCCAGGTGAATGAGACATTCAGAATATCTGCGTCATTAAAAATTAACTATAATTCTTTCAATGAACAATAATGAAGCATGCTTGCCTAATAATATCGGTAATAATTTATTTGTATTTACTACATTTAAGTACCAACGAGATTTTCATTACAATTATTTAACAAAATAAAAACTTGTAAGCAAAATACTGTACTCTTACTACTAATTAATTAAAAATAGATAAAAATAAACAATTGACACGCTATTATATTAACAACTAGCTGCGCCCCGCGGTTTCACCCGCGTAAGTTTCTATCCCGTGGGAATATCGGGATAAAAACTATCCTATGTCCTTTCCCGGGACTCAAACTATCTCTATACCAAATTTCATCGAAATCGGTTCAGTAGTTTAGGCGTGAAGAAAAGACAGACAGACAGACAGAGTTACTTTCGCATTTATAATATTAGTTTGGATTAAATTGTCATGAATACAATAGGTACAGTCAACAAAAGAGATAAGTATGCAGGATCGTCGGTAAGAAGCCTATGGATGTTCTCGAATAAAATTTAATTTAATTTATAGAAAACAAACTGCTCAATTTTCAAATTAAATTTCAGTCGACAACATCCATCGGTTTCATACTAAACTTCAACGATTTATTACCGTTGGATCCCGTTTTTGAATCCCATTTTAATATTTTTGGCGTTGGATCCCGCAAAACATTATTATGTATTTCCGTTGGATCCCGAATTTAAAAAATGCAAGATAATTACGTTTTATTGTCGTTGAATCCCGAAAAGTATTTCCGTTGGATCCCGAATGCTTAAAAAAATATGAATGCGGGTACTTTCAACAACAAAATTGTTTATAATAAAATGAGGGGTTCACTAATGTTTCACCAAAACTCCATTGACAAATTTTTAGTTTACAACCAACGTTTCGTATACTTTTTATTTCACAAAAAACTCATTTTCTATATAATCTAGTCGTTTCTGGCACTCGCCGGCCGCTGCCGCGAAACCGCTCGCTTCGCTCGCTCGGCTCGTGCGTAGGGGTCACAGTTTTAACCTAACCTAACCTAACATTGTTTTTTTTTTAATAATTAACCTAATCTAACTAGTTCGGTTCCGGGTAACCCACTAAAAATAATCTCTTTTTAGTGTTTGATAAAGGTAAATCACTTTTCTTCTGAAATGTACACATGTTGTTATAATATGGGATTCAACGGAAATAGCAAACGGGATCCAACGGTAATACCTAAAAAACGGGATCAAAAAACGGGATCCAACGGTAATAAACGACTTCAACCATATCCGACGATCCTTCACACTTATCTCTTTTGCTGACTGTACATAAGTAGGTAAGCCTTGTGGTTGTGAACAAAATGTTTCAGTAAGTGGGTCTTCTTTCGCTGAAGTAAAATCTATAGCTCCGGATGACCTTTCATAGTTCACTTAGTTATCAACCTTCATTTTAATTGCAACATACATAACTCAGAAATATCACCTCTCATCCTTTCACAGTTCATTAAAAATATTATCCTTTATTTTAAATACAATATAGCCAGGTAAGTCAACAAATGAGTGACGTCAGTTAATGTTAAACGAAGCGTTAACAAGCCCCGGCACATCATCAGTCTGCTCCCGCTTTATAACGCGACCTTGGCCGTGAACTGCCCTTGAACTGTGTACACAATGCGTTATTATACGTTACGTTTAACGTTTATTTTTATTGCGCTTTGAGCATTTTTTATCATTTCTAATACAACATTATTACAGGAAGTTTGCAAGCCTTTAGCCGCTAAGCCGTTGTCATCTCAGACCCGGCTGTCATTTGTAGATCGTTGACAGTCTTTCGTTGGATTCCACTTTTGAATCCCAGTTTAATATTTTTGGCGTTGGATCCCACAAAACATTATTATGTATTTCCGTTGGATCCCAAATTTAAAAAATGCAAGATAATTACGTTTTACTGTCGTTGAATCCCAAAAAGTATTTCCGTTGGGTCCCAAATGCTTAAAAAAATCTGAATGCGGGTACGGGTAGTCAGAAGCCTGATAGTATGACAAGTGACAACCAGTCTTACCAAGGGATATCGTATTACCCGGTAACAGGGTTGTGGTCAGATAGGCAGTCGCTCTATGTAAAATAATAGTATTCAGCTGCATCCAGTTAGACTAGAAGCCAACCCCAACTATGTTGGGCAAAGGCTTGACAGATAATGAGTTTGTGAGCTTTTGGGAACATACGCAAAGAGATTTGAGAACACTTATTAATATTTTCGGATCTAGGTTTTCTTTTTCTATTTTTTCTTCATTAAAACATGAACTGTTATTTTAGGAAGTAATCGTCTCTGACTTTCAAATTCCATGTGAAAATTTGTCACTTGTCGTGTTGTACATGTAAATAATCGTAAGCAATAAATAAGAAGAAACTGTATAGACGTAGTAAATCAATGTCACAGTACCCGTTTGATAGTCTCATCAAATGCGGTTAAATTACCTACTTTTACTGTTATTTAAAAAAAGTTAGGTATGCATATCGATAACCGCATTTTAAATCCCCATTTACACGATGCAAGTTTCATCGTTTGAATATAATACAGAATTGCCATACAACATGGCAATGCTGCCAGCCTCATGGGCACTTTTCCTGTTGACAACGATGTGAACGAATTTTTTGATACCCTATGATTCTTTCCCCTCCCTTTTTTATAAACTTGTACTGTACAGACGCCAGCACATCAAGCTACCCGAAACTGTAAACGTTTCCCAATCAACTTTGAACCATATACTTTAGCGATAAAGTTGAAAATCTATTAAAGAAATTTGACAGATTGAATGAATGATTTTAAGACTGTTAGCTTTTTAATTATTTAAGTAAATAAGTAAATGCTTGACTAATTATTGTTGTGTCAACTTATATGTAGAACGCATCGTGGAAATCAGTAACCTAATTGCGTAACAAACTAACTTTGAATCGCAATCCAAAGGATTTTGAAGGAAATTCATAATCCATTGCTTCATATTCTTGAAAAATTCGTCTGCTTGACAACATTAATGACGCAATGAATGTTGTTGAACTGTCAAAATGAAAGGTATTGCCATTGTAAATGTGTTACGCAATTACCCCGCTGGCGTAAATAACAGTTTTGTTTTTAACAGCCTCGATGGTCTGATGCGACTTTTGCGTGTTTGGTCCTAGGTTCGATACTCCGGTCGGGCTTAAAAATATATATGTCGGATCAGGAGTAGGTTACAGGCGTCTAGTTATTGTCAGGCATATTTGATTAAGTACTGTGGGCATACTGTGGGTAGTGTTGGTTATTGCGCAATAGAAAAACCGTTTGCAGTTCAAATCAAATTATAATATCACGAACAAATTAATCACACTAGCAAATCACACACTGTAGGTACACGACACAACTAGATACACAGTAAAATAATTATGTACAGTAACAAAGTAATTGCGAACAAATCGTTGGATCGATTACTGTTCGTATAGTGACAGAGCCACCCAAGTAAACCGACAGGTTTGTTGGGAGCTAGTGCTCTGTCAGGAGTCGAGTCCGAACACCGACTGACTCTCACCAACTGTCACTGACTGTGACCGACTGTCACTGACTGTCTAGCACAAACGAGTGCGCTCAGTTATAAAGGTTTGTCCCCACCACGCACTCGCCCCACAACAACTCTGTCCAAATGGCGTACGGAAATACGTCATCGTGTTTACTTGATACAAAATATTAAAATGTGCTAAATCAAATAGATTCACATTATAAATCGAATAATACAACAAGAATAATTGTCTTAAATAAACAATAGTGATTTCACAAAGTAAATCGTTTTAAAATCAAAGTAACATGTCATCAATTGGTTTGAACAAAACCATCGGTTACAATTATCAAAATAAGTTGCTAAAATCAATTAGCGCGTACACTGAGTACTCAATAAATTATGTTCCGAATTAATAGACAATAATTGATAGTAAAATCACTTAAACTAATAATAAGAAAACAAATCATAACAAATTCTGTTGACTACCCACAAATGTAGTCGACAACCGTCTCCTACATATATATTCAATCATTTCCATTTAGAAATTCTTAATAGGACCCCAGAGTATTGATTTGTGCCTTTGCTCGCCCCTTTACTAATTAACCGGGACTTAAATATTTCTAGCGAAATGTGGATATACGAATAAGTCAACAAAACGAACACCTTCGGGGAATACAAATAAAGGCGTATATGTAGGTAAGTTTATTCTATTCTTGTTGAAGCTTATGTAAATAGAAGCATTGACATCTGATTATTGTCTGTTCAAAAAGTATCTGATAAAAGTCTAAACAAACCCTGTTCAGGATAAATGCTTACGCAGTCACTCACTAAAGGGACTTAGTAACACAAATTCATCTGTAGGTATATTTGAAAGGCTTAAACTTGATATCCTGTCACTTTTCCAACAATTATTGCCTGAATAACATTAAATTGTAATTGAAAAGTTGAAGATGGCGGGATGCATGAAGAAGCCTCCTCGTGTAGCGTAGTTTGTTCCGCCAGTTACTCAACTGAACCGAGCGCTCGACGCATCCTGGACAGTCACACCCAACACCATATTTGACTGGGCAATTCTTCCCTTGCGGTGGTAGGGCTAACGCCCGCCTGGTTTGCAACCACCCTCCCACCGGAGAACAGCGTCAAGCGGCCTGCTCTGTTTCGTCGATGCGTGGGAGTTCCAGTGCCTTAGGCATCGTCTGGGCACGCTCGTTCCATCACAGACCTCATCCATCGCTTTCCATCAGGCGTGATCGAGGTCAAGAGCGGGCCCATTCAGCAATAAAAATAAAAAAAAATGACCTGGAGAAAACAAACGACCAGTGGCCCACTTTAGCCATTGCCCAGCAGTGGGATGGTGCAGGCTAGCAGCACCAGTAACCTTAACAGTAATTGAAAATTCATCGACGAAAATTGAGGTTAAAAAATGAATCTCAATATTGTCAAATGAAAAACATTTTTAAGGTGATTTTATATTAGAATTACAGCACTCTGACTGCGTAACACACTATCAATCACAACCTGAATCATTTTGAAGGATATTGCTTATCCATTGCTTCATATGTTCGAAAAATTTGTCTGCTCAACAACGTAAATAACGCAATGAATGTTGTTGAAGTGTCAAAATGAAAGCCATTCCTATTGTTAGTGTGTTACGCAATTACCCCGCGGATGTAAGTATTCAAATAATCAAATCAAAGCTTAATTTGTAAGTACAACTACATATTAGCATCCACAGATACGTTTTCTGATCCATTTGTTTACATTTTCATCAGCTACTTTTGGAACAGACCATAGTAACTTCGTAAAAGGAGGGATCGTTCATTAGCATACACAAGACCTGTTCCTTTGTCGATGTGGTTACATGTTTCGAATCTACCTGTCTATAAATAGCGCCATTCATCTAACTTCCATTCAACAGAATCCACGGCTAATTTATACAGAATTACAGATAATTGAAATTGATGGAGCACCTCTGAACCATGACGAAGATAGACAAAAGATCTTCGTAGCTTGGTTTGAAAAGCTTAAGTAGCAGACAAAAGAAAGGATTTTGACCTTTCTCATATAATACGGTATTGTTTATTATTCACTAATGATTCGAGAACTGAAGCTGTACAGTCAGCGGCGGGAGCGGTGAATGCTTATGCGAATCCCGCACCCCCGGCCATAGGAAGAGGTGGAACACCGCGGTAGTTTTAGCCGGTAAGAGTCCGGCGTGCCCCTCTGTCACCCCCACGAAAGAGGATTTCCAACGCGAAAAAAAAAGAAAGAAGGGTCAGTCAGCGGCAACAGTCAATTAACATTTGTGAAATGTGCTGTGTGTGGGTGGGTGACCTACCTTTCTGATATAATAAGCAAACGGTAATGAAACGGTATTGTTCATTATTCACTAATGATTCGTGACCTGACGCTGTAGGTACAGTCAGCGGCAATCAAAATTCAATTAAATTTCAGTTTTTTTTTTAAATCTAAATTATTGAGCCAAATGTTTAATTTAAATCGGAAGAGCATGTTAAAAATAATAGATTTTTAACTCTTAGTTACAAATAATATATCGATAATAATTTGTGTAATTTAGATAGGTAGGTAATGTGTAAAAGTAGCAGTGTTAATCGACTTTTGTCGCTGACTGTACCTATTGACGAGATGATCATGGATAATATTTTTAGAGCTTATTATTGAAGCCTGATTGCCTGAACCCTGAACTAGATTAGGATAGATTTAAATTAACTAATTTCAATGCTAGTTGTGTTTCAATGCCTGTCACTCAATTAATAGATAGATGTACCTAATACTATTCATATTCATATGAATGGTTGCCTGTCTAGTCTAGAACAATGTATAAACCATAGACAACGGCATCACCGCACCAGCAGCGTCTAGAGGCGTCAGTACTAATTTCGTGGTGCTGAAAGTGTTTTGAGCGCCACACTTGTCACGGACCGTCATCAAAGTCAACGACAAGTAAACGGAGACTCGCTTGGTTTGTAGGCAATGTAAGTAGCATTAGAACGAATACGTCTAAAAGAACAATTTGAATTATAAATGTTAGGTGCAAATGGGCGAAGACCTTTCTTTGTACTAAGTGGATGTCGCTTACGGTAATGGTTAGTAATATGTGGAGGCGACTGTACTTCTGCGAAAAAAAATTCTGTAGAAAATTTAAATAAAATATTTTTTGTAATGGCATTACCTACCTTATATGTAGTTATAAAGTCTTGAGAGAAAAGAAGGGCATTGCCTTAGTGGTTATGTAGGTCTTGAAAGGTGAGGTGAATTAGAAAGAAATAAATGACGTATGTTTATTTGGAGTAAACATGACGCAGGAAAAGAACATAAACATAAAAAAGAACAAGTTGGGGGAAAATATTATATGCGTCACATCCACACAAAACAGCCGTGGCTCACTATAAATCAGCTAAAACCCTTTGCGAGACAGAGCCCCAGCGCTGATGGAATTTTATTGCAGATGACCTTACGTCTTAAAAATTTGCCAAAATTAATCAAACATTATATCGCTCATTTGGAGAAACATCGACGTAAATGTATTTTTTCCCAAAAATGAGTTAATTATGACAAAGCACTTAGAAAGCGTATTTAAATTAGGAAAGTAAAGACGTAAAAAAAAGTAACAGTTACGTCGATGTTTCTCCAAATGAGCGATATATCTCATTGAATCTGCAATTTTAAACGTCAAACTCTACAAAAAAACCGGCGAAGTGCGAGTCGGACTCGCCCATGAAGGGTTCCGTAGCAGCAAGTAACATAATATAAAAGTTCTTGTAGTTCGTTGTAACTTTGTGAAAGGTAAATTGCGGTTTTCGATTTATGACGTATTAAAAAAAAACTACTTAGGTACTAGATCTCGTTCAAACCAATTTTCGGTGGAAGTTTACATGGTAATGTACATTATATATATTTTTTTAATTTTATCATTCTCTTATTTTAGAAGTTAGAGGGGTGGGGGGGACACACATTTTACCACTTTGGAAGTGTCTCTCGCGCAAACTATTCAGTTCAGAAAAAAATGATATTAGAAACCTCAATATCAATTTTTGAAGACCTATCCATAGATACCCCACACGTACAGGTTTGATGAAAAAAATTTTTTGGAGTTTCAGTTGTAAGTATGGGAAACCCTAAAATTTATTGTTTTTTTTTCTATTTTTGTGTGAAAATCTTACTGCGGTTCACAGAATACATCTACTTACCAAGTTTCAACAGTATAGTTCTTATAGTTTCGGAAAAAAGTGGCTGTGACATACGGACGGACGGACAGACAGACATGACGAATCCATAAGGGTTCCGTTTTTTGCCATTTGGCTACGGAACCCTAAAAACAGTTCCCAACGACAAAAACAAGCAAGAATCCAAATTTCTCTTTTCAGATCCCAGAAATCTCACATACACAACTGCCAACCAAAAGCATCAAATAAACCAACTACATAAAACATGATTAATCCACTCACTCTCGGGGCGGTGTAACCACACATTAGTCAAATTGCACAAAGACATACGGACTCATCTTAAAGATATATTCAAAGGCTTAAAATGAAGAGAACGGGTCTTAAGACCAGAACGCGGAGACTTATTCATTAAAGTTTCAAGTTTGTGCAAGTTCCGCAGGACGACATAAGCGGCTTGCCGAGTCGGGCTTGCCACTACACCGCCAGATAACTGAGGTGTCTACGTAGACTAGGGAAAGAACTAGACAGTTGAGATCACAGATATAGATAGACCTAGATAACGCAAGTATCACGAACTGTATGAAAACTAAGCGTGCCACTTTTTGACTACCTACTATGACGTCACAAGCTCGCGCTCTCGCTCACGTTCACCCAGCCAGCAGTACGCAGGACTGAGCGCGAAAGTGGCGGCTTACGATTTTCGATCGTAAGCTGGTGCGATTTTTGGCACGCGAAGTAGTTGCTCTTGCGTTATTTGGGTGTATCTATATCTGTGGTTGAGATGATGAATGGGTTTTGTGTCTTATCCATACCTACTAATATTATAAAACTGCCACGTCGCGTTGGTTCCGTGGTCGCAAGCGTAACAGCTGAGCGTGGGGTCCTGGTTTCGATTCCCAGGTAGGGCAAAGTGTTCCTGGATTTTTCCATCAGGAATTTCTCAGTAACAGCCCGAAGTTTGGAAGTGCAGTGTGATATCCCGGTGCCTTGAAAAGCACGTTAAAACTTTGGTCATGCGCCTGACCTCTCTCCGGTCTTGTCGGATTGCCGTCCCAACTGACTGTGAGAATGAGTGCACTTGTGTCTGCGCACGCGCGTAGATGGCTGCTAGTCTCCGCTGAGATTGGCTGCCATGCCCGAAATTCGTATAAATTCGAAAGTAAGTCTGTTTGTCCCTCTTCCTGTAACCTTTTAAACAGATGTCGATGAAAGGCACACAGGTAGCTCATGACCTGAGATAGACATAGGATACTTTTTATCTCAGTAGCACGTTCCCGCGGGATAATTTCCGACGTCCACGTGGGCGAAACCGCGGGCAAAAACTATTTTGTAAGTATTTACAACTTTATACCTAAAAAAATCTCACAATGTTAGGTTTAAGCTTTAATAAATTGCCAGTTTGATCTTGAAACAATTTTAACTTCAGCAGCATCAATAAATAAACTCATTTCAATTTTAAATAAGTACTCAATAATACATAATCTTCGGAAGCTCCCGAAGTCCAACAGAAGTTAGGTAATGGAGATTTTATAAAAATCAAGCGAAAAATAAATACAAAATGTATGTAATTTGCATCCAGATGCGCCAATTAATTCGGCGTAACATTGTACAAACGATACAAGGCACAACATATTAAATGAAGCGGTTTAAACCGGTTCAGTCAGAACAAGATTGCTGTATTTAAGGATTATTTTCGCGGTATAAATCAATGGCACATGAGGTATATATCTGCCTAGCCTTTTTCTAACTATGTTTGGATCGGCTTCCAGTCTAACCGGGTGCAGCTAAATATCCGTATTTTAAATAGGGTGACTGGCTATCTGACCTGCACAACCCAGTTACTGGGTAATACGATATCCCTTGGTAAGACTGGTAGTCAAAGTTTCGGACTTCTGACTACCCGTAACGACTGCCAAAGTTCTACAATAATGACAGCCGGGACCAAATTCCGAGGCACGGAGGAGTCTCTATATGTAATGGACAGTCACCCATCCACGGACCGACCTCGGTAAGCGTAGCAACGACCCGTGCGGCTGTTTTTATTTAGCTGATATCGAGGATTATTTTCGCGGTAAACATCCTATTATTGTTTGACAGGTGTGAGTTGTGACGAGGGTAGTTTTTTGTGTGAAGATTATTGAAGCGTCACACGGTACAATAGCTTTGTTGCCTTTTCTTTCCGTTGTTGACTCTGGCTAAAGAGATTATGGTTGGTTTCCTTTTTTGTTGCCAGATTGACGTCATAATATTTGGTCAATGATTTTCTAGTGAAATCGTTGTTAACGAAAGGATGCTAATGCTGGGAAACTTAACATCTTTAACAGAAGAACAGAAGCATAGTAATCTAACTATGCTTCTTTATTACATCTTCGCTTTATTATATCTAATTTGCTATATCTTATCTACAGTCAGCGACAAAAATCGATGAACCCTTCCTTATTTAAAACCTTAATAAATATTTATTTAAAATCGGACTAGAAGTAAAATTAAAAGAAAATTAATTCCTATTCTTTCTTAGTCGAAGTGGGACTGGGCTAGCTACGTCTGCCGTATGCCCAATGAGCTGTGGGCCAAATAACTACTACTTGGAGCCCTGGCACAGTCAGAAGGTGTCGCGACAGCCCCGTAGAAGATGGCGAGATGAGCTGGAGAAAACAAACGACCAGTGGCCCACTTTAGCCCTGGATCGAAAGAGCTGAAAGTCATGGAGAGGTTTTTGCTCAGCAGTGGGATGCAGGCAGACAGTAACAGCTACTATACCTAATACTGAAATACAATGCATCGAATAATTTTGTATCGAAACTCTGTCGAAGTCTCCGCTAATGAGACACAATAATTGATTTTCTTTTGTTTCGTCGCCAATAGGCGACGCGCGGTGCAATAATATTCGATTCAAACATAATGTTACCTTAATACCTTTCACCTTCAATTTCGCGTAAATCATTTCGGATGTCAATCGATTTATTTCAACACCACATTTATTTGTATCCACGTTCTCAGTCTTAACTGTAACCGACAGATTGAGAAACAAACCTGTCGTCAACAATGTCGTCTTGTTCGGCAACACCGAGAACACGGAGAACAAGTCTATCTGCTATTCCGAGACGACTTCAAACAAGATAAAAGATGTCTATCAACAGTTTTACGAGTTAAGTATATTGAGACATTTTTGGGTTATAACTATGAAAATATGTTTTGTGAATTCTGTAACAGACGCTATTGTGTGAAGCGTGAGATGCAACAATGTTTTGGCAGACTTATCTGAGTAAATATGTCATTATTACTTGGAGACAGTGGATGCGCTGAGAAGTCCATACTTTACCAAGATTATGTCTGGACTTTAAAAGAGACTTTGACTCCTGAGTTTGTTTCGAAATTTCTTCTCAGGGGTACTCAGATGGGAACTTTCGAATCCATGTAGGTAACTTTAGAGAAAAGAAGAGAAGAGGATAGAAGAGAAGAGTATTCTATTCTATTCTTTTTTATAATAATTTATGACGTATAAAATATGTGGCTTGGCCGTTTCGCTACCATCACATGGGCGTAAGGTGAAATGTATTCAATGTTCATTACTTTTCTGTTATACAACAGTTCTAATTGTAGGTAGTAGCGAAACGGCCAAGCTTCTTTCGACTAAGGTGTAGAGTTTGTGAAGTTAAAAGGCTTGTAGAGTTAGGGCGTGTAGAGTTAGAAGCTTGGCTCTACATGAGATCTGATAAATTTTTGACAGTGCGAGTCATATGGTCTCGTCTTGGCAACATTTTACATGAAAATGGTTTTGGTGGGATCCTATTTACAGAATAAACAATTTCATTTTATTTCATTACCATAAATGGAATATTTTGTAGGTACGCTGACTGTAAACTGCGGGGTAATTGCGTAACACGCTTACAGTAGCTATGGCTTTCATTTTGACAGTTCAGCAACATTCATTGCGTTATTTACGTTGTTGAGTAGACAAATTTTTCGAACATATAAAGCAATGGATTAGCAATAAGTATCCTTCAAAATGTTTCAGGTGTGTTACGCAATTAGGGTGTTGGGCCTTGGTTTTCAAATATACTAAGTAACCCTCTTAGACATTGCTTACCTAAAGTTAAAAGACGATTAAACCTCAAAAATGTATGGTAATCATTACTTAACTTTAAGCGACTTCCTTACATAATAGTATAAAACAAAGTCGACAAAATGTCTGTACGCACATAACTTCTGAATGACTGCACCAAATTGGATAATTCTTTTTTTGTTTTGTTCGGTATTGCTAGGACAAGGTTTGTATGAAAGAAAATTTCGGAAAATGGAAAAAAAAAATTGCTCCCGCGCGAAGCTGGGGCGGGCCACTAGATCTATAGGTACTTCTATACTAATATTATAGAGAGGTAAAATTTGTTTGTAAGTTTGTGTAGGGGGGTAATCTCTGGAACTACCAGTCGGATTTGAAAAAGACTTTTTGCATTTAATAGCCCAATTCATGAGGAAGGCTATAGGCTATTTAACATCACGCTATGACCCTTAGGAGCCGAGCAAATAGAAAAAAGTCAGAAAGAACGCTAAGTGATACCGCGGGCAGGTGATGCGTTGCGACGGGGTGGGTCGGGGAAACAAGAAGTTACACGCGAACGAAGTCGCGGGCAGAAGCTAGTTTTATAAATAAAGGGGTAAATAGCATACTCGAAAAAGATAATGCCACCTACACCTTTCTCGAATGAAAATAACATCAATATTATTGTGAGAAATTAACGAGCGCAAGTAAGCTGCTGCAATTGGTTGTTTGCTGTTGATAAATGATACAACCAATCGCATTCGTTCTAGAAAATGAGCCTTAGTTTATCATCAGTAAGCAAAATCTAGGACTCCAAAGTCTTGAGGCTAGATAATCACCTGACAATATGAACTACGTACTCAAAAGTTATTGAGGTCAACCAATTAAAAGTTTCTCTTCACATTGTCAAAAACTTGAGATGATGACATTGCATGTTGAAAGCACTAGCCATTCTAACGAGCTGCTTTGAAACGCCTAAGCTTGCAGTATTGTTAGAGCAAGAATACTATTCTATAGGCTGCATAAACTACACCAATTTGTAGGCAAAGTCTGTTCCAAAAGTATGTGATGAAACTGTCAAAAACCCTGTTCAGGTTATACGCAATTAATCACTGGATTGAATAAAGGCTCCTGCAGACAGGCGCGACGCGACTCTAGTAGAGCAATTTCTGTGAAAACTTCATGGAAATTGTTCTACCAGAATCGAGTCATCTGTTTTTAGAAGGTTTATACCATAGAAATGTAAAATTAATATATCTATGGTTAAAACTTTGTATCTCACGAGTTTTTCCAACAATAAAATTATTGTTGTTTGAGTAAAATTGTTAAATTGTAATTGAAAAATCATCGACAAAAAATCATGTTTTAAAATTAACCTTTTTCAAATGAGAAACATATTTTAGATATAAAATTAGAATGTCATGTTTAAATAATCAAATTAAAGCACCCAATTTGTAAATGGTACTACAAATTGGCATCCACAAATACGTTTACATTTTCATCAGATACTTTTAGAGCAGACTATATCGTCACTATGCTCAAGAATACAAGAAACTTCTCCATCAGAGATCACAAACGGAACTAGTTTACTGTGCAGTGGACCGGCCTAACTAAGTTAGCCGATGTTTAGCCCAGTTCCCCAAGTTCGGCTCTTGTTCTGTTTATTAAATTGTGCATCTCGAGACTTGCATTGTTAGTGTTGCGACGACTTGAGCTCAGTTCATGGTCTAATCTTCTCTGTGTCGTCAGCGAATGATGTCTGCAGTTAGTTTTGCAACTGTTGGTGGCTGTATTGAGTTATGGAACTTGATAGGTTTGTTTGGATGAATGATTTGCAAACTAGCTTCCTTTTGTAACTACTAAGTAGTACTGCATCCATTGATTAAAACTTGGCTTTGCATCATTAGTGCAGCTGCAGTATTAGTATGAAAATATGATTTGCAACCAATTTCTTTAATAGATTTTCAACTTTATCGCTAAAGTATAAGGTTCAAAATATATTGGGAAAATTTGACAGTTTCGGGTAGCTTGATGTGCTGGCGTCTGTACCTGCCTACTTATGCATCATCCATAACCACATTATATCCAAGCTTTGCACAAGCAGTTGAACTTATTCTTATTAGGCCGCGGCCGCACTACTAAGGCGACTGCGACGCGACGGCGATTTCGTGAAAACAAACTCATATAGACACAAGACATTATATATGTCGGTGGCCGCACTGCAGAAATGACAAGCGATTTTTTTGTTCATATCGTCGCCACCGCGTCGCTCTCACCGTACCAATGCGGCCGCAGCCTTAATATTATGACTAGCTTTTGCCCGAGGCTTCACCCGCGTGTAGGTCGGAAAAAATCCCGAAAATTCGGGAACAGAAAAGAACCGGAAATTATCGGGAAAGTAATACCGGATAAAACGTATTCTGTGTGTTAAAAAATAATTTCGTAATACATTGTGTTTTTATATAATTAACTCTATTGGTTTACGCGGCGTATGCCAGTAAAGCTCCCAGTCGGCATATTTTCCGACATCTTCAACAATAATTGTCATATTTCAGCCAATTTACACACAACTTTAATGAATTATACACCTAAACCTTCCCCATAAATCACTCTGTCCATTGGTTAAAACCGTATGAATATCCGTTCGGTAGTTTTTGAGTTTATCGAGTTCAGACAGACACAGATGCGGCGGGCGCGGGACTTTGTTTTATAATATGTACTGATTTAATAATGCATACGATCTTCCACTATATTAGCTAGTTTCTATATGTATAGTACCGCCATTTATAGATGTTAAAAATGTCACAGAAGTAAGCCGATAAACATTCTGTGGTCATTCTACGAATATACTTCGTAGTGCACGTAAGTAAGCTTAACCACAAACCCACCAGAAGGTGTCCATCCGATAAATTATTGAATAGTCTGGAGCCGTGTACAGTCAGGCACATTATAGTGTTATGACGGCCGCCTGCTCGTCCCATTATTCGGAATCAGAACATTTGTATGCCACACGTACACTCGCGCAGACAACGCTCCTATCGGAACGGGACGGCGACAATTTTGAATTTAAACTTTTGTATTTTAATAAGCCTCATCAGACTTTGATAGTTAACTGGAATTGAGAATGACTTTGTTTCCGTGTGTATCCAAATGTTATGTTATTATTAATATAATTATATGTTTTTACTTAACTTTGTGTTGAAAGAATCATACTTAATTATAAAACAACTAGCTGCGCCCCGCGGTTTTACTCGCATAAGTGTCGATCCCGTGGGAATATCGGGATAAAAACTATCCTATGTCCTTCCCCGGGACTCAAACTATCTCTATACTAAATTTCATTTAAATCGGTTCAGTGGTTTAGGCGTTAAAAAGTAACATACAGACAGACAGAGTTACTTTCGAATTTATAATATTATAGTATATAGTATGGATAGTATGGATTCACGGAATACATACATTGGAATTACATGCATGAATAAACCATCTACAAAAGAGAGTGACAGTGGCCTAATACAAGAATAAAATCCGGTAGTCTTGTGATTTGTTAATAAACCAGTGTTACGTAGTAATTATTAAATAACTAAAGCTTCATGCAGAGCAATGGTGGCCCAGTGGTAACGGCCGCGGCTTACGAGTTGTAGGTTCGAACCCAGTCAGGCACTTTACTTTCTGTAAACTATTTCATCACTACTGCTCTCAAAACGGTGAAGGAAAACGTCGTGAGAATAACGGGCGGGTTCTAGAACCAAAAATTCGAAGACATGTGACATCTACCAACCCGCACTGGGTCCGCGTGGTGGATTACGGCCTACTCTCTCTCACCGAGAGGAGGCCTGTGTCCCAGCAGTTGGAACATTATAGGCTGAGTGTGTATACATTTGAAACACAAAGAAAATAAACAGTTATTTTCTATTGTCGCGTCTAGTGGATATAAAATACAGATACACTTCATGTAGCTGCAAGCAACAAACAAACACAAAAGGTTTGGCGAGGTAAAAAAATAGGATGGGAAACAAATTCAATTTCCTATTGTGTGTTTTGTTTGTTTGAGTTGAAGGTCTACAAATCTACAGTTGATAAAAAGTACATACAACGAACAAAGAAATCGATAACATAGGTACTTTAAGTAACTACTATTTCCACTATAGCACTTTTTAATCGCTTAGAAATTAACTGTATGAGGTCTTATGGGTCGGGCAAAGTGTTATTGGGTTTTCCCATATAGAATTTATCAGTAGCAGCCCGGAGTCTGGATTTGTGCTTGGTTGATGGCAATAGGCTTGCCCCCTATTAGATTGGACTTAAACATAACCAGCAGTATACCTCTGCCAACCCTTCGCGGAATACAGCCGTAATGTTACGTTTGCGAAAAAGGCCATCGCCATCCCAAACTAATGCACACCTACTCCGAATCACACTAATATTATAAAGGCGAAAGTTTGTGAGTGTGTGAGTTTATATCTTCTTTACTTCTTCACGCTCAAACGGCTAGCCCAATTTTGATAAAATTTTGTATGGATGTAGCTGGCACCCTGGATTAACGTATAGGCTATTTTTATCCCGATATTCCCACGGGATCGACATTTACGCGGGTGAAACCGCGGGGCGCAGCTAGTCCATTCATAAAATCATCGAAGGCAGTTAATCATAAAAACATAGTATAAATTACAGATATTGTAGTCGAAATCCGGCATCTAAAACCCATCCGAAACACAAGTCATAGGTACGTTAATAATAAGCATGTCCACAATTGTTAATCAATCAGACATCGTCAGAGGTAGCAATACCTACGTACTCTCATGAAATATTCACGTCGAGCAAGCATCCTCACATCCCCACCATCCACAGTTCCACACTAATAGAATGTGTTGAATACTACGGATAATATTGAATATTTGATCAATCGTAACAACGCTGTGCCCGACAGTACCGCAATTTTAAGGAATACCGATTCTGTTATCCGAATGCTATTCCGAAAGATTGTAAACGATTATGGGATTAGGATTGCTGTGTTATGTCAGTTTGGGGTTAGAAATTTTGGCCTCTATAAGAAGACTATCATCGTATTATGTTGCGTGTGTTACTGAAATATCTTTCGGTGTTTGCGGAAGTAGATTATTTTATTGATAAGTTAGTGGCTAAGTAATATCAGCCGCACGGGTCGATCGATCAGGTTAAGCTACGCTTGCCGCGGTTGGTCCGTGGATGGTGACCATCTTTACATACCAAGACCCCTCCATGCCTCTTGGTCCCGGCTGTCATTCGTGGATCTTTGACAGTCTTTACGGGTCGTCAGAAGCCCGAAAATATGACAACCAGTCTTACCAAGGGGTATCGTCTTACCCAGTAACTGGGTTGTGGAGGTCAGATAGATAGTCGCTTTATGTAAAATACTGGTATTCAGCTGCATTGGGAAAAGGCTAGGCAGATGATGATTGAAGTTAGTAATATTGCAAAAAAAAGTCTGAAATAGTGAATCAGAGTCAAAAAAAATTCTAGGTGCCTACCCTTTTTTTTTTTTTTATGGATGGGAAATCATCAAATGACCCCTCCCGCTCTGGGTGGAGCGAAGGGAGTGTCAGACTCTTACTGACTAAAACCCATCCGTGTTCCTTCCTTAGCCCTTTATGTTCCGGGGTAGCGGTAACCCTTTCGGACAATCCCGCACCCCCGGCAGGCTTCGGCCCTGGCAGGCCCCTTCCTTTATGCTGACATCTCTTTGAGGCGCGCGTGGAACACGTACGCGCCGTCCGGCACGGGTAGGTGCCTACCCTGTGTTCGCAATTTGTTTTCCAAACATGTAAACAAATGTTTTTTGGAAAAATAACTGTAACAATGATCAGTTTGTGCTAAATCTTTTTCTAATCACTTTTTCAATAGTCATTCTGAAAATAACTTAATCAGAACTTGGTTAAAGCTGTTATTTATTTAAGTAGAAATAATATAAGTTTGATCATTGAAGTCACAGCCACTGTAATATACACTTGGGAGCAAATAAATCGAGCCACTTGCTTTTTTTTGCACGTATAATGGTTATTATTTTTGGTATTATGGAACGTATCAAATCGAAACATATATCGCCTAAGAGCTTATTTAATAATCTTTACAATGAGGGTAAATTTTTGAATGATAACCTTATTTAGTGATAAATTATTGGCTCTGAAAGAAAAACGGTAATTTTGATAGAAAATTGTAGGGTTAAAACAGTCCAGAAAATCTATCGAAATCAGGGCAAGGGGGGGTAATACAAGATATTAAGAATAAGTTTATACCATAATTTTGTTTTTAATTGTTTTTTTCTGGACTGACAATTTTCTATCAAAATTACCGTTTTTCTTTCAGAGCCAATAATTTATCATTAAATAAGGTTATCATTCAATAATTTACCCTCATTGTAAAGATTATTAAATAAGCTCTTAGGCGATATATGTTTCGATTTGATACGTTCCATAATACCAAAAATAATAACCATTATACGTGAAAAAAGGACGTGGCTCGATTTATTTGCTCCCAAGTGTAGAAGGTACCAGTACGGTTTCACTTGAAATTATATTTTTAGCTCACGATCGCTTTCGCCACAAACGAATAAACAAGATTCTTAAAATCTGTGAATATACTCTTAATATTCAGTCTTTTAAAGATCTTTAGGTACGGTTTTGTAATTTTATTTCCAAAAGTACTTCGATATAATTCGGAATCGACATTAAAATTGTCTCTTCAGTTGAAAATCGCCTAGAATTCGGTCGAGCACCCACAAACCACAAAACGCTTTTGGGCCTGGGAATTCCATTAAACTTTTTGTCCTATCTCGCGTACAGAATAATTACGGAGCATTCAAGTTACTCGACCACTGGGCCCACTGGCTTGGCAAACTATTGAACTTATTGTATTCAAGTTTGTAAAAAGTAAGTGCTCCTTTTGGGGCAGCCGTGAGACACACGCTATTGTTGCTAAAACATTAAGGCTCATTTAGACAGGGTAAGTAACTGACTCCAAACTCGAGACAAGTGCTTTTTTTTTTTAGATGGTAAATCATCAAATGACCCCTCCCGCTCTGGGTGGAGCGGAAGGGAGTGTCAGACTCTTACTGACTAAAACCCATCCGTGTTCCTCCCTTAGCCCTTTGTGTTCCGGGGCAGCGGTAACCCTTTCGGACAATCCCGCCACCCCGGCAGGCTTCGGCCCTAACAGGCCCCTTCCTTTATGCTGACATCTCTTTGAGGCGCGCGTGGAACACATACGCGCCGTCCGTCACGGGGCCCTGACCCGATATTTACCTAGTGTAAATTGAATTTGGTGTCAGTAGTACTGACTCCACTGGCTCCAAATTCAATTTACAGTAGGTAAATATCAGACTTTATTTTCACTTTTTATTATATACTAGCTTCTGCCCTCGACTTTATCCGCGTGAAATTTCTTGACCCCGACTACACCTGTCCGCGGCATTACTTCGTTTTCGTTTAACGTTCATTCTGACATTTTTTTTCTCGGCTCCTAAGACCTTACATATTATGTTAAATAGCCTACAGCCTTCCTCAAAAATTGGGCTATCAAATCCAAACCAATTTTTCAAATCGGACCGGCAGTTCCAGAGATTAGCGCGTTCAAACATACAAACAAACTCTTTAGCTTTATTATTAATTTAGTACAGATCGTATTTCACGTTCTGTGTTCAAATAAACGTGTTTCTATCTCTCTTCTAAATATTTCCAGTTACATGAAGGATGTCTTGAATAATGAAAAACCATTGAATTTCCATAAGGCCTATTACGCACTGTCGACTGGTCGCTTGCGACTCGGTCCCTCGGCGACCAAAACATAGGCATCTTCCGGCGACCAAGTGCGTAAACACCTATTTAAATTATAGTAAGTCACAGTCACCGTCGACCGAGTCACCGGCAACCAGTCGACAGTGCCAAATAGCTCTAAAGCCGGAACCGCCAGTGTTTTTTTTTTTTTTAAGAAAAATTTTATTTATTTATTTAAAATGGAAAGTCTTATCAGGCCCTTAATCATAATCATAACAGGTCTGGATTGTATTGAAACCGGCCGATCTAAAATAACCCTGTATAGCCTAATTAAAAAATACTTACACCTTACTAATAAACGTATTATATCAGATGAATAGTTACGCACCGATTTCTCTCTTTCAGTCGTCAGTAATTTGACTTTCGAAAGAAGAAGACAAAGCGTTGTGTAACTATACAGACGCTATACAACGTTTATTAGTAAGGGGTTAAGTGGGTAGTACTGGTAGTAGGTATGTGTAATGGATATAGCATTTCTGGTAATGAAAACGAAACTCATCAGCTCCATGGCTGCCTATAATCCAGTGTAATTTGTACACAAACTGGTTATTACTGGTTATTCTAGTGCGCGTATATCATAAACTACTGTTACAACTTCAACAGAAAGGTAGATATTATAATACTCAATACATTACTTCTGCATGTTTTGAGCTCGAAACATGCACCAACCATGCTACCGCTTTGAATGTAAGTAAATTCTTAACATGCTTTACTAGAAGAGTTCACGATAACTGAGACGTTGCCTGAGGTAGCTGCGCGGTGCGGGAAGGGTGATAGTTGTCACAATTTGACTAATCACTGAGCTCTCGCATCATGTCACCACACCCCTCCCGCACCGCGCTGCTACCTTAGGCAATGTCTCAGTTAAGCGTTCAGCCTATAGTTTGCATACACACGAGGGACACGCGTCGACGATAGAGGTAACTGCCACCATTGACGCGTGTCGGCGACAGCTGCGCATTTCATCACCGTACTATACATGAGCGACACGCGTTGACCGCTGTTGCCGACACGCATCGACGGTTGCAGTTGCCTCCGTCGTCGACGCGTGTCGCTCCTCATGTGTATATACACTTAGTACTCCTTCCTTCTCCTGGCTATTATCCCAATTTATTTTGTATCAGCCTTCCTAGTACGTCTGCGCCACACCCGTACCGGTTGTGGGTTGTCTCTTTGTTGTGTTGCTTGCTATAATTTTTTATTGCTCGTAGCCAAGTTATTGGTGGTCGTTCACGGCCTCTTTTTCCATTCTAACTAATAATTATAAATGCGAAAGTGAGTTTGTTTGTTTGTTACCTTTTCACGCCTAAACCACAGAACCGATCATCCTGATGCATATACGTTGTCAGGTGTACAGAAACGGACACAGGTTACCTTTCATTCCAAAAAAAAGTGCTGTTCCTGAGGAAAACAACAATAACGTTATTATGATAATAGATGGCGCCACGTGTCTTTCGAATCATGATTGAATTAATTAGAAACTCTAAACTTACGCGGGTGAAACCACGACGAGCGCAGATAGTCTTCTATATTCATGACTCTTTTAGTCATATGGTCATCATCTCGCCTCACGTAACAGCACAACCGGTTTTCACTAAGTTTTTCGTGTATCTTAGCGACTTTAATACTTTAAAGTCGCTAAGATACACGAAAAACTACAAACACCACACACAGATATAATATCTATATTCGTTTCTTATTTTATCCATTTAGCGATTCCACTCATAACTTAAATTGATTTACGTAGCCAAAGGAACGTGAACAAGTCAAAGACATTTAAACGATCTTAGACAAACTGTGTAATCCGACACAGCTCATCCCCAGTTCATTAGTTTAAAAAAAAGATGAAACTGACCGATTCTGCGTTCAGAGTGTGGGTCGAACATTTGATTTTCTAAAATTAAAATTTTCATAAGACAGCCTTTCGAGCTAAAAGCTGTAGGTACAAACAATGTAACCATTTGTTCAACCAATAGAATTTAAGCATTACACAACTCGCGTCTATTGGCGTTTACAATCACAAGCAGACAGATACAGGCAGCTCCACTATCGCAATTTATAATATTAGCCCAGATACCCATAGATAACTATGTAAATGCCAGCGGTCGTTCGAGACATAAATTCTAGAAACTGTGCAGATTAGTGCACATTGATTGTGAAATACTGACACTGCACAGGTAATACGATAATGCTCTCACGTCCAGCCTGATCGAATAATCGGCCCAATGAGCGTAATAGTGTAGAATAGATAGGTTACAGAAGGTCGGCTCCAAACAACGAGCGCAAACGCACGCACACATCGACTTGCGTCGATAGGTTGTTCTAAAAACATCTAATGAAAGTGTAAACTAACCCTGTCCCGCAGTCCAATTGTGTCACACACTTTCAAACACAATCCGAATCATTTTGAAGGATATTGCTAAACCATTGCTTCATATTTTCAATAAAGTCTGCTCAATTACGTAAATAACGCGATGAATGTTTTTGAACTGTCAAAATTAAGCTATTTCTACAAAACAAAATAAAAAAATTCTTAAACAAACACTCATTCATCTGTATTTACAAGGTTTCAGCTTTATATCTCAATACTTTTCCCAACAATAATTGTTTGAATAACATTATTAAATTGTTATTGAAAAATCATCGACGAAAATTGGGGTTATAAAACTAACCTTAATATTGTCCAAATGTAAAATAGCTTCAAACGGTGATTTAAAATTAGGATTATTTGAATAACCAAATCCGAGCACTTAGTTTGTAAGTAGCACTACAAATTACGAGAGCTTTTTGTCGTCGGGCTAGTTGGCGGCTTCACTTATTGCAAGTCGCCACGTGTCGAATTAGGTTGTGTCATATAATTGTCGGCGGCCCGGCGGGCTCAGTGTGTATTTGCGCTTTACGGTTACGAGTTGTAGGCCATGGTTTCGACCTCAGGCAGGCACCATAATTTATGTAATTCATTTCATCACCACTGCTCTCGAAATGCTAAACGAAAACATCGTAAGGAAAATGTCCTGGAACTAAAAATTCGAAGCCATGTGACATCTACCAACCCGCACTGGGCCCGCGTGGTAGATAACGGCCCACTCCCTCACACACAGAGGAGGCCTGTGTCGCAGCAGTGGGAACATTATAGGCTGATAATGCTACAAATTGGCATCCACAATTATGTCTTCTGATTAATTTGATTACATTTTCATCAGATACATTTTGAACCATATGTACCGCGAGTGCAAGCGCGCTCGCGAATGGCATTTGTTTTGAGGTATTCCGAGGTCGCTATACGTACGCGTCTATGTATGCGTGAACCTTTCGCTCGAGGAGCATTAGAGCCGCCTGAGCTTCTGTACCAATCTATTCTGTGGTAATAGGCTTTCCTGCACTATTATTTGCTTATATTATAGTCCAACGAGTCAATTTACTATTTGACGTGATATGTGGTCAGGATTAGCTTATTAATCGCTAGAATTTAATTGGTCTTTAGTTAATCTATGGGATCATTTGATGAACTAGAATACTTAATAGAAACTATTGTTTATTTGATCTTGCTAGTTATTGTTATTTGTTTGGAAATAAAGATCTAGAACATCATTTTAAGTTCCTTACTCTGGCAGTATGCCAGAGTAAGAGATATGTGACATCTACCAAATTGCACTCGGCCCGCGTGGTAGATTACGGCCCACTCCCTCTTACAGAGAGCAGGCCCAACAGCGAGAACATTATAGGCTGATTATTTGTAATCAATAATCTTCTGTATTGAGGGTGCCCCTTTATAAAGATTACCATAACAAAGGTAAACCTAAATCTTGTTAGTAACTCGGTCAACATTTCAAATATCAATCTTCTAATCAATTATCCGTTCCAGGGCTCTCGGAATCTCGTTGTGAGAGTCACCAGCAAGTACTAATCAAGCACCCGACTCCAGTAATTGACTCGATTGAAACACTTGCTATCTCAACTCAATGTTTCTCAACTTGAAAATAAATTTAATATTCTCAAGAATTTAATTTGGCTGTGCTGGCGCCGCTGCTGCAGCTGCTGAGACCCTCAAGCGGCGCAAATACCTTATGGGCAAATACAGCTTTGAGCTGTTCGGGGTCGAAACGCTGGGGTCATGAGGCCCGAGCGCGCGTCTCCTTTTTAAGGAAATTTCTCGCCGGCTGGTCGATACTTCACGTGACCAGAGGGCTGGGTCGTTCTTTGGCTAAAGAATTAGCATTGCCATTCAACGTGACAATGCTGCCATTCTTCTGGGCACGTTTCCGGATGACAGCGATGCGGACGAATACTTCGACGCCTAAGTGTCCTTTGTTTTTTTTTTTATATATTTGTATTGTAAGTTAGTCATTTATTTTAGTATCTAGTGTATACAGTTAGTTACTTATCATAAAAACTGTAGTATCACGAAAATCAATAAATCACAATTTTCTAATTAAAATGGTACGAATTTTAAGAGGTCTAAACTGAGCCGATTATCGGTCCTTCTTCCTGAATTTTAATATCAAGTTCTTTAAGAAGGTTGGTAGGTATTATTGCGTTTAGCCTTTTAGCTTATTTTTCAACGGATAATCCTATGATAACGAGATGGTTATCTTTGGAGTTTCTAATCGCGATAGGATGACTTGTAAGGTATGGGATTACTATTCGATGGTTTCGTTGCCATGATGCTCCTTGCAGGATATTTTGGGCTCTATTTGGAACATGCTGTTGACCTTTTATATCTTCTACTTTACCTCAACTGTATTGTCTTTGTTATTAGCATATAATAACAACCAACAGGTTTGTCGTAACAATATGATTACTAAACTTAGCGTCTCAATAAAGTTTTCCCTAGAAACATACATGTAGGAATAATAATGCCACAAATCCACGATCCAAAATACGGGTAACCGCGACTCCTTATAATAATTGCAGTGAATGACACCACAAACTGTAGTCACTCTATATTTTTAACCGACTTCTAAAAAGGAGCAGGTTCTCAATTCGGATGTTTGTATTTTTTAACCGACTTCTAAAAAAGGAGGAGGTTCTCAATTCGAATGTTTGTATGTTTTTTTTTATGTTTGTTCGCGCATAACTCCGTCGCTTGCCAACCGATTTGAAAAATTCTTTTTTTGTTGGAAAGGATATACTTCCCAAATGGTCCCATAAAATTTTTATTGAAATCGGAAAAGCGGTTTTTGAAATATCATCAAAAATCTAAAAAATTATCTACATTGTCTACATTAACGGTTTTTTCGTTTACATTTTTGTGGGGTAGGTACAATTTAAAAGTGGAAAATAAAAACTTTTTTACAAAAAAAAAACAACCTACTTCAAAAAAAAAACACTACAAAGTGATAAATAACTTTAATTTCGGAAGTCGGCGTCAAAAAACGAAAATGCGGAACCAACGACACCGACTTCCGAAATTAAAGTTATTTATCACTTTGTAGTGTTTTTTTTGAAGTCGGTCGTTTTTTTTTGTATAAAAGTTTTCTCATCATGAAGTAAAGGACTACAAACCGTCCAGTAACCTAATATTAAAATGGCATTGCTTAGAAACCTATTATAGCAATGTTGGCTACATCCCACGCTCGTGAGACCAGTCTTAAACAAAACAGGTATTCAGTTTATTTCTGAAAGTAGACCTTTTATGACATATTAACTGACCCAGCGAACTTCCTACCACCCCTTTCCCCTTTTCCCCTGTTTTAATAATTAGGAACCCTCACGGGCATCCCCAGAACACCGTACCAAAGTTTCATCACAATCTGACCAATGGTTTCAGAACGCATAGAGGACAAACATACAAACATTGACTTTTATTTATATAAATTTACACGTAGGTACATTATTTGGTCAATATTCTTTAAAAGTAGATGGATCATGATTTCACAGCTGACTGATCCCTGCGAGGCAATGCCGAAACAAAATTAGAGGTCATGGTCTCATATAAAGTCCAAATATAATATTATTTAGAGTTTATGTGAGTCTACAATGCAGAACTAAGCGTCTGGAAGGGCATTTTGAAGAAAGAGCCAGGTCAGTATTATATTTACATACATACTTTATCATACATACGTTATCACACGTAACTTATTACTAGATAAACTGAAGATGAACAGGTGTTTTAAAGTTGTAAGTCTTGTATTTTATCATACTTAGGTTCGTATTTATAAAAATGCGGTGCGGGGGCGCACATTGCTTTAATGCTTAATCCATATTTCCTGTCGCCATTTATATTGAAAAAAAAAAAAGAAGCAGGAGTTCTTTATAATCTTGCGCAAATTAAGTGGTCTTGTATTCTCTTGATAAGTAAAACTTGTTCTTCATATATGCGTGCTACGTTATCATAAATCTCAATCTTGTTATGTTGTGTTACTTTTATTAAAAAATTAAGTTGAACATCACACAATCACCTGTTTTGAATATCCGCGCAAAAATTCTAGAGACTCCTAGTGGAATTGTGTTTTTTCGGTACCCGGGCCACATATCGCTCGTTTGGAGAAACATCGACGTTGATGTATTTTTTCCTAAAAATGAGTTACTCGTACATATCGCACACCTAGATCTAAAGAGAGCTAACTCTAAAATCTAAATATTTGAGGTATGCATACCATCGAATTCCTTAACTCACTACCTAGCGACCAACAAAACAAATGCAAAAACTTATAACATCATTGTTCTAACTGCATTTAAAAAGTATTTATCAATACAGCAAACTCCTGTAGTGCATAGGGAGATGGTAATCAGTTTTTCAAGTTTTCTGAAAAAAGTGTTTTTTTGATTTAATCGCTGTTTAGATCTAGGTGTGCGATATGCCAAAGCACTTAGAAAGCGTATTAACGTTAGGAAAACAAAGAGTTAAAAAAAAAAAAATAAGCAGTTACGTCGATTTTTCTCCAAATGAGCGATATGTTCAGCAGTCTCAGACTTACGATTACGACCAGTAGCCTTTCGAGACAGCTGCAGAACACAGTAACATGACTTCTCCAAAAATATGAAGAAGTAACTTCTAAATCCATACTAATATTTTAAATTCGAAAGTAACTCTGTCTGTCTGTCTGTATGTTACCTTTTCACGCCTAAACCGCTGAACCGATTTAGATGAAATTTGGTATAGAGATAGCTTGAGTCCCGGGAAAGGACATAGAATACTTTTTATCCCGATATATCGACAGGATCAAGATTTATGCGGGTAAAACCGCGGGGCGCTGCTAGTATGATATAATAGATAGTTCCTGCAGTACACCCATGTTTCGCCAGTTATGTTTCAGTCCCATGTAACAGGAAGCAACCCTATTGCCATCAACCGGACACATTATCAAGACTCGGGGTTATTGAGAAATTCCTGATGCAGGAAAAATCCAATAACACTTTGTCCGACCAGGGAATTGAACGCGACTACTAGACCAATGAGGTAGACTACTTCTTCTAAAGCTTAGAAGAAGTAGTTTAAGTAGTACAAAACCTGATTTATTTCCGTTGGATCCCACTTTTGAATCCCATTTTAATATTTTTGGCGTTGGATCCCGCAAAACATTATTATGTATTTCCGTTGGATCCCGAATTAAAAAAATGCAAGATAATTACGTTTTACTGTCGTTGAATCCCGAAAAGTATTTCCGTTGGATCCCGAATGCTTAAAAAAATCTGAATGCGGGTACTGTCAACAACAAAATTGTTTATAATAAAATGAGGGGTTCACTAATGTTTCACCAAAACTCCATTGACAAATTTTTAGTTTACAACCAACGTTTCGTATACTATTTATTTCACAAACAACTCATTTTCTATATAATCTAGTCGTTTCTGGCACTCGCCGGCCGCTGCCGCGGCACCGCTCGCTTCGCTCGCTCGGCTCGTGCGTAGGGGTCACAGTTTTAACCTAACCTAACCTAACATTGTTTTTTTTTAATAATTAACCTAATCTAACTAGTTCGGTTCCGGGTAGCCCACTAAAAATAATCTCTTTTTAGTGTTTGACTAGCTTCTGCCCGCGACTTCGTCCGCGTGAAATTCGTACTTTCCTCTAAAAATTTCGAAAATGTATGTAGGTATGATCTTTATCATTTATTTAGACACCTAAGTATTCGGGCGAATTTTTAAGTGTATAGATCAAAGGAATCAGATTTTTCAAATAAACTGTATCCCCGCTTTTCACCCCCAAAGGGGTGGAATTTTCAAAAATCGTTTGGGATGTGTTCATTACTTGGCTCAAAGATTATTTACACCAATTTTTGAGTTAATCAAACCACGCAGTAAAATCCTCCCCTGTATAATTAACTAAGTACCCCTTTTCATCCCGTTAAGGGTAGATTTTCGAAAATCCCTGATGCACGTTATTCTTTATTTTTTGTCTTAAGTATAAATACAGAGTTTCGAGTTATCGGACCGCGCGTTAAAATTCTTCCATAGAAATTCCGACGCCCCCAAACCCCCGTTAGGGGTAGTTTAGAAAAACAAAAAATTCCAAACTTCATAATTTACTTGTATAAGTACTTGTACCGTAAGATTTTTCATATACACTGTATTCCCGCTTTTCACCCCCATAGGGGTAGAATTTCGAAAAATTGTTTGGGGTGTGTTCATTACTTGACTTCAAGATTATTTATACGAATTGTTAAGTTAATCAAGCCACGCATTAAAATCTTTCCCTGTATAATTAACTGCCCCTTTCCACCCCATTAGGCGTAGATTTTCGGAGAACCCTGATACACGTTATTCTTTATTTTTGGTCTTAAGTATAAATACCGAGTTTCGAGGTAATCGGACCACGCGTTAAAATTCTTCCATACAAATTTTGACACCCCCCACCCCATTCCTCCTTTAAGGGGTAGCTTAGAAAAACGAAAAATGCCAAACTTCATAATTTACTTACATAAGTATTCGTGCCAAGTTTCAAGGTTATGAACTCAAGGAATAAGATTTTTCATACAAACAAAATCCCCCCTTTTCACCCCCTTTAAGGTTGAATTTCCAAAAACCTCTTCTTATTGGATACCTATACTTTACAAAGAATACACCCTCCAAAATTCAAGTCCCTAGGACCAGCGGTTTAGGCTGTGCGTTGATATCTCAGTCAGGTCGTTCATCCCCCGTTAGGGGTGAAATTATCAAAAACGCTGAAACACGTATAAATTAATTTTCAATCGTTAGCCTAAATACAAAATTTGAAGATCCTAACTTTTAAACTGACAGACTTTCATACACAACTTCATCGCCCTTTTTAACCCTTTGGGGGTGGAATTATCGAAAACGCTGAGACACGTATAAAATAATTTTCAATCGTCAGCCAAAACACAAAATTTGAAGATCCTAACTTAAAAACTGACGGACTGTCATACAAACTTTCATCCCCTATTTAACTCCCTTAGGGGTTTAATTTAAAAAAATCCTTCCTTATTCCTGGTCTACATCATAAAAGGAACCATCGTGTAAAATTTCAGCTTTCTAGGTCCAAGGGTTTGGGCTGGGCGTTGATGAGTCAGTCAGTCAGTCAGGCCTTTTGTTTTTATTTATATAGATAAAGGTAAATCACTTTTCTTCTGAAATGTACACATGTTGTTATAATACGGGATTCAACGGAAATAGCAAACGGGATCCATCGTTAATACCTAAAAAATTAGATTCAAAAGTGGGATCCAACGAAAATAAACGCAAAACCTGACACATCTATAAAAATAAAACAAAGTCGGGTTAGTTACACCATCTAAAACTCAAGAGCAGCACGGCCGATTTCTATGATCTTTGATTTGTTGGATTTGTCTCCGAACGAAAAGCAGAATAACTAATAAAACATGGGAAAAATTCACGAAAAAAAAATAATGAAGATAATTCATTTTCTCATACATTTTGTATGAAACGGCTTCTTTATCTCGAGAACGAATTGACTGATTTCAATTCTGAGGCGGTACGAAGTTCGCCGGGTCAGCTAGTTATCCATAATATAGAAGCTTTTACTTATAAGGTAACAGGAGATATCCCATCATCGTGTATATCGATACAATGGGGCAAGCAGCCGTCTCGGTCCGACGCATGGGAATCACCCGACCCCGTGAGTTCACGGGAACATGGCGTTAATTATCTCTTACCTCTATTTATATCATGTTCGTAAGAAAGCGTAAATGGGCGACAGTTATTTTTATTATGATATATTAAGGTTACATGCTCATAAAATATAAAGAATCCCATTAAAATAGGTGGATAAAAACACAGCGTTCAGTACGTCTAACCAAAGATATCCAAGCAAAAAAAACACGGATTAAAGTGATTTTATTATTAGTATTTCTTAGTAGGTAACAGCCCGGAGTTTGGAAGTTGGCGGTCTATTACCTACAACTACGTGGAAACAGAGAGAGTAAAACTAGAAATACTACCCCTGATTTTAACTTTAAAAACAAAGGAAAAATGCAGTTTTTTTACACAAATAAACCATCTATAACATAGAACTACTCCCAAAACTCCCGTTCAACTTTCCTTCAAAATTTTTAACGTGGGTAGTTTAAGTTTCCACACTTCCCTAGGTGAATGGACGCGTAAATCGTGGCCAAGCTGGGTAGTGAAAACACAATACGCCACCAGGGAGGTATTTGTCTCAGCAACTTGGCCGGGTCGCGTCCCGTGTGTTATTTATCCTCTGCAGTGAGCCATTCCTTTTTAGCTGTTATGTTATTTAACTTTGAGAATTTTTCGGTACTATGATAGCACTCGTTTATGGGAGACTGGCCGGAGAAGAGGAAGGAGAAGACTGGAAAGCTATGCAGAAGACCGTGGCCCAGCAGTGGGTCAATACAAGCTAAATATAAAAAAAAATCTATTACAGTTTTCACCACCATTGCTCCTAAAACGGTGAAGAAAAAAACATCGTGAGGAAACTGGCATATCCCAGAACCAAAAAAATCGAAGACATGTGATCTACCAACCCGCACTGGGCAATTGTGGTAGATTACGGCCCACTCCCTCGCACAGTGAGAAGGCCTGTGTCCCAGCAGTGGGAACATTATAGACTGACTATGTTAATGTAACTGTTTGCAGAACCGTCTACATGTTAAAACGTCTATTAGGTGATAATGTCTAGAGTGGCAAAATCACGTACAATGCCAATGGTGCAATTAATGGACTAAGTGCGGAAACCAAACCCTTTACATAGAACAAAGATATGTAGGTATATAGCGGAATTTGGCGTTGCTGTGCTTGTGAGGCGGTAAACGACCACCACTGTGAATTTTTTTATAGGCACGTAAGTACCAAGAAGGCTGAGTTAAAGGCTGTAAACGACCATAATTGCTTTGCTAAGATTACCCCATAAACCCTACCATAAGCACTTTTTGTTTTGCGCAAACGAACAATGCTGATCGTAAGGCGGCTGTTGCGGGAAATTGCCAGAAGACCTACGCTTGGAAATGGATTATTGATCACATCAGCATGTTGTTATCTTAGGATAGGTTATTGCTGTTGTTGCTGAACATCCTCAAAGTAAAAAGTGAGAGTTATTTTATACGTTTTTTTTGCAAGCGGTTCCGACCGTGTTGAGGTCGGAAATTGTTTCATGGGAACGTACTGCCGGGTAAAAAGTATTGTATGCCCAGATCATGGTCTAGCCTTGTACCAAACATCGAAATCTGTTTACACATTAAAGTGTGAAATGGTAACAGAGACATGCCGAGTTATAGTTTTTTTTTTTAAGTTAGCCTACACTATCCTGCGGGGCAACTGCGTAACACATTATCAATAGGAATCAGTTTCATTTTGAGAGTTCAACAACATTCATTGCGTTATTTACGTGTTGAGCGGACAAATTTTTCGAACTTATGAAGCAATGGATTAGAAATTTGCTTCAAAATGATTCTGATTCCGATTGAGTGTGTTACGCAATTAGGGTGCAGCTATTGAGCAAAGGCCTTCCTCAAATCCTTCCAGGCATCCTTTTCTAGAGCTACCTCGATGCAACCCATGCGGTACGCGTCTGGGTCGCCTATACTTTAGCATTTATAAAATTAGTATGGATCATCTGCCTAGCCATTTCCCAACTATGTTGGGGTCGGCTTCTAGTCTACATGGAACGACTGCCTATCTGACCTCCACAACCCAGTTACTGGGTAATACGATACCCCTTTTGTAACACTGGTTGTCAAACTTTCGGGCTTCTGACGACCCGTAACGACTGTCAAAGATCCACAAATGACAGCCGGGACCAACGGCTTAACACGCTTTCCGAGGCACGGATGGGTCTCGTTATGTAAAGATGGTCACCCATCCACAGACCAACCGCGGCAAGCGTAGCTTAACCTGATCGATCGACCTGTGCGGCTGTTATTGTTTAGCCACGGGCCCTCAAATATTAGTATGGATATATGAACAAATTCCCGAAGCAGAAAGGTAAGTGAGCGAAGTAAGACAAAGTTTTGAATGTCTTAATTTATTCATTGAACTCAAACAGCCATGAACTTGCTGTTCTTCAACAGCCAACTTAATTACATACAATCATAATGGAACATCATTGATTACCTTCCACTGATTCTAACGTGCGTGGGATGGCAATGCCACGTTTCTTATTCACTTCCAGTTTAACATGATACGATGTAATCTGAGACATTTTGAACGCTATGCCGTGTGGCCTGGCTTTGAATAGACTATCCCGTTATTATCTAAGACACAAAGTGTACCTATTTTGTTCACTGTTTTTACCCTACTACGGCAAAGCCAAAGGAGGGTTATGATTTTAACCGGCTAGGTATGTATGTTCATCCTCACATCAGATACGTCATTAATATTTCATGTAATTGAAGCTTAACCCATTGAATGTCGTAATTACAGACACAATTAAAAAGCCATTGTGTCTCGCGTAGATCTACGTTCCGACAGACGAGAGGTTAAATCGTACAGAATACGTGTGACTACGGTTATAGAAAAACTGGGGGTATTCCTCGAAACGCACCAACTTTGAAACGCACCAAATGAAACGTCTATCAATATCATTAATTACGAATCCTTCATGCTCTTCTCTATGTTTCATCGTTGATGCATTTCGAGGAATAACATTATAACATTTTTTTTAGTTTTTTTTTCGAGTTATTTTGGTGCGTTTCGAGGAATACCCCAAAAAGTGATGCTATTTTTAATTTGCCAGACTGTGATGTCATGTTTATACCTTTTTAGTTGGCTTTTGCGTTGTAGTCGGGTTTTAGCTTTTAACTTTCTTTTTTTTTTTGTTTTTAATTTTGTAATATTTGTATGCCACTTGCTGTGGCAGGATAGTGATACTTACATACTTCATAAACTGTGTGTGCACAATAAACCTATTTGATTTTACTGCGATGGACAGGTTCATTATCATCTGCTTAGCCTTTTCCCATGTTGGGGTCGGCTTCTAGTATAACCGGATGCAGCTGAATACCAGTATTTTACATGAAGCGACTGCCTATCCCACAATCCAGTTACTGGGTAATACGATACCCCTTAGTAAGACTGGTTGTCAGACTTTCAGGCTTCTGACGACCGGACGATTAACAAATAAAGTAAGTTAGATATAGCTACCAATAGGAATATGGAGAAACGGCTAGGGCAACTGGCAGTGAATGATTTTGCAATGTTCACTTTTTCATTATTAAATGTCTGATAATACACCAATTTATCATAATATATGAACAGCCACGGCAAAAGGTAATCATTAGATACTAGTAAATTAATATTATAGCCACAAATGACTACACTGAGATCTAATATCAACATAATTTGGGAAACTGTTTCCAAAATTATATTGAGGTCAGGTTTCGCACTGATGATGATTATTATAATTATTTTCCATAGAATAAAGATTTTATGTTGTAAGTAATATATTACTGGTAATTTGCAACGTGCAGAACATGTCAACCAGAAACCAGTAAAGGAGGGAGTATATACCAGATAGAAAAATATCCTTACTAAACCGTTGATATCCTTATAAGGATAGAAAATTGCTCACAAAAATCCTTCTCCCAAGACGAAATAGGGTGTACTATATGGATCATTTCAGCGTCTTTGTGTAGCCTGTACCTATTCATCACGTCACGAATCAGCTGACGACCCTCTTCATAATATCGTATTCGCTAGGCTTTGTTGACATAATGCGTCAACGGCTCATTTACTTACTCGTTTTCCTCAAATTCTTTTGGGACCACGGGACTGCCTTTTTTGGAGCTCTTGTGTAACGTAGGTAATAGAATTTTTTATAATGTTTAAAGTGTCATTTTAATGTTGGTTTTATGATACTTTATGGTCTTAACCGCTTAATTTTTATTATCATGCTTCTTTTGCTACGGAACGTGAAAAAAAAATGTTATTGTTTTGATGATTTTAAAACTTAAATGGTCCATAATACCTCGTCATTTATTAACCAGTCTTATCTTGTGGAGTTTAGATAGGCAGTCGCTTCATGTAAAATACTGGTGTTCAGCAGCATCCGGTTAGACTGGAAGCCGACCTCAACGTAGTTGCGAAAAGACTAAGGAAAGTTTGAATACCCTCCCCCAAGCACCGCTACTTCGAAGCGGTTCTGTGCTTCCCACATCCACTGGATTCCTGTGGCCTTAACAAGGTCATCGGTCCACCTTGTGGGAGGCCTTCCAACGCTACGTCTTTCGATACCTGGTCGCCACTCCAAAACCTTTCGGCCCCATGGCATTTCCTAATTGTTTACTCATACGTAGTACGTAGGTAACTATTGTGATGTACCTACTATTAAATGTAGCACACAACTCACTGGCAACACTGTGGTCTGTCACGCTTTAGCCGGGGTGGCGACAGGACGTTCCCTTTGGGTTGTTGTGTACTTACTGATAATTCGGCCGTTTTATTCCTAAACCCTAAGCCCCTAATGGTAAATTATAGTGAACACCACAACTATTAAAGCGTGTTTCGCATTAAAACCAATTCCTAGCCTAAACGTAAACCCATAACAATAAACTTTATCCACGCTTCAAGTTTAGCTGCCAGCTTTACCAAAAAGCATATCAAATTAAAACTGATCAAGTAGCCGTAAATAAAATGCTCAGCACGAAGCGAGTACTCGTTTAACAGACCATTAATTAAAACCTAGTTCTGCTCAACTTTGGCGGGCGAAAAAGTCGCGCTTCAATGGAAATAGGTACCTAATTGTTCGTCTGTTGTTGGCTTATGTGGTTTATTGTGGATATGCCATTAAAACTGGATGTTCTGATCAATTGAATGTACAGACGCCAGCACATCAACCTACTACATTCTGTCTAATTTCTTTAATAGATTTTCAACTTTATCACTAAAGCATAAGGTTCAAAGTTGATTGGGAAAATGTGACAGTTTCGGGTAGGTTGATGTGCTGGCGTCTGTACAACACACTATCAGTAGCAAAGGCTTTCATTTTGACAGTTCAAGAACATTCATTGCGTTATTAACGTTGTTTAGCAGATAAATTTTTTGAACATATGAAGCAATGTATTAGCAATACTTATGCTTCAATTGTTTCAGATTTAGATTGATAGTTTAATACGCAATGAGAGTGCTATAATTAGACCTACATAATCTATATATTTATTATTATAAATGAAAGTCGCTTTTACTGTTTAACCATGTTGTTCTTTTAAACTACGAAAGGGATTTTGACGCAGTTTTCATCATCACTTGGTGAATTCATTACAGAAGGTTTATGTGTATAATACATCAATATTAAAAACTAGCGGCCCGCTCTACCTTTGCAGGGTGCATTTTTTTTCGAATTTTCGAAATTTTCATTCATACAAACTTTGTCCTGGCAATACCGAACACACAAAAAAAAAATTATACATTTTGGTGCAGTAATTCGGAAGTTATGCGCGTAGGTACAGACATTTCGGCGACTTTGTTTTATACTACTATGTAAGGATACATAGGTAGAAAAAAGAAAAAAAAAAAAAAGAAAAAACTATAGTTATGAATAACTACACCAGTTATGAATAATTTTTCAAAATTCGGCTAATCAACAAAGCAAATTCGTCCTTATATTATTTAACCCTTTTACCAGCAGAAGGATCCAAGTGTAGCAGCAAAATAAAATTTGGGGTATAGTTTACCAAAATTAAGCTTTTATTAATATGCCTATTAGATGGTGGCACGTATATTGCCGTCATCGGTAAAAGGGTTAAAGGAATTTTATTTTATTTTCTTTGGTTCTTGTTTAGACGAGTATTCAATATGGCGCAATTTCTCTACGCGTCTGATGTTCGAAAGCAAACATTATCACATCCCAATTCTAAGAATAGTTACAAACATGTCACTCTATCACCTTTCGTTTATTTAAACCGAATACACATCACGTTGAATATCGTCACTTGTCAACACAGCTTTAACATAACATGAACACACAAGCAAGAGCGAGCTTTATCAACTGATCCAGATTTTTTTTTAAAAAAAAGGCGGGTTGCACTCCGGGAGTGCCGGCAGAAGTGAAAACTTGAATATTAACGTTGAAATAAATCAATTATTAATTGAATTAATATAACTCATTATTTTTCACTATTTCTGCGTCCCATTTTTCATTAATAGATGCACTTTGTTCAATTTCCATATTTTAAACACTTTATATACACGAATGTTACGAATACACAGCGGTGTCCACGTCCACGTCCACTTCCACGTCCACGTCCACTTCCACATCCACTTCGACTTCCACTTCGACTTCCACTTCGACTTCCACTTAGACTTCGACTTCCACTTCGACTTACACTTCGACTTCCACTTCCACTTCCACTCCATCCATCCATCCATCCATCCATCCATTGTCGTGTGTCACTTGGTTCACTTCGGTTGGCGCCGCCGTAGAAAGAGAGGGGGGGGGGGGGGGAAATCTCTCCTGACGGTCACGTGCCCTGACGCGATGTCCTGACGCGAGTTTAACGTTTTTTACCCATTACAAAAAAGTGTGCAACGCAGCTAAAGAAGTTTTCACTTCAAAAAAAACAAGAACAACTGTTTCGAAATTCGAATATCAAAATTGAAGCTACGTCTCAGACCGATGTCTAATTAAAGCTGAGAACGCACACGCGATAAGTTCGTAAGAGTCTCGGCACAGATAATACATATAATAGTCTAGTAGTCTCGGCAACCTCACACTTCCTTGTCGAGATTTTTCCTTCCCGAGGCATAATCCGGATTAAAGGAGGATTTGCTCTCCTATTAAAACTCTCTTGCCTTTCGACCTTTGGCTTTTCGGCAAAAGTGTTTGGGGTAATTAGTTGAGACTTATAGGAGTGTTAGAACGGATTCATTTCGTGTGGATTTAAAGATTAAGAGAGCAGGTTATTAGCTGTCTCTCATAAATGTTGTAAAATCTAGTGCTCGTAAATATTTTTAGTACCTATGGTGTATATAGGTAGAAATTGAAAACATGCGATCGCGAAAAAAAAATCAGCTGTTCCCTACATTGTGACGAGTTATGCGAACATAAATGTAGGGAACAGTTGATTTTTTTTTCGCGACTTCATGTTTGGTCCCATAGTAAAAGTTGTTCATAATGATGAGTACAATCTCCCATTTCGATTTGTCGCACATGTGTTCAATTTCACCCTGTATAGCTCATTATTCAAACAAGTATAAGAACCTATGTTTACTTGAGTGATTTTTTTTCCCTTATGTGTAATTTCCGCAAATCGTAAAATCAGCGAAGTAATTGCGTAACACACTAGTAGACAGTTCAACAACATTCATTGCGTTATTTATGTTGCTGGGGAGACATTTTTTTCGAAAAAAAAAAACCGATTGTGCTTGTGACCACACGACTGAAGTGAAACTTTAAACGTATTTGGCTATGAGAGGAAGAGAGAAAGAAAATGTGCGCGCGCACTGCTTTCTCTTGCTTATATCCCCCACTCAACTCCCGTTCGCCTCGGCCTCGCCCGATCACACTTTTCGTAACGCTTACGTCACGCGTTCGCCAGCTTACTCCTCAAGTCAAGCGTGCGTAAAGAAGTTTCACTTCAAAAAAAAAAAACAGGAAAATGTCGTGAGGAAAGCTTTGACTATGAATGTGGCTGATTGGAATGATGGCTATAAGAGTAGGGGAAAACCAAAGAAACGATAGATGGACTGAATGAAAAATGATATGGCTAGAAAGGGGCTAACTACAGAGATGACGACTAAGAGAGAAGCATGAAAGAAAAAGACATGTTGCGCCGACCCCAAGAGAATAATATTGACAAATAGCTAGCTAGTCAAATATGAACGGCAGTTATTTTGTTTAAAATAAAGTTTAATTACAATTATTACAATAATTGGGAGATGTGCTAAGTTTGAGCGATACAAACGGAATGTCCTGACTTACGAACTATTGGTATATATAACCTAAACAATGACGACATATTTCTGGAAGTTCCCACGAGGCTAGCTCTGATAAGCATTAACTTAGGTGTTAGAAATATTTGTTGAAAGATATTTGTATTAAGTGGAATCGGCGACATGGCTACTTAAAGGTGTTAGAAACCGAGTGTTGAGTGAGGATTAATCCCATGGGAACTGATGCCTGGTATGCATAACTCCTCCCTCCATAAGTTCAAAATCATCATTTGCATTCTGAGAATGATGGTTTTGATTTATATTACAAATATAATTATTAGGCTTATATCTAACAAGAAATACAATTAATACAGTACTTAATTAAAATGAATATGTAAATGATTAGAGTTGCTACATTAATACTATGAATATTCACAAAGTGCGTTTCGCTTTTATCACTGTACACTTCACTTTTCAGGCAATGCATCATTAACTGTAAGTTTCAGTCTATTTCGTCTAAGTTGTTCGGAGGTTTTCCTTGCAGGCTGGTCGGTATCGCAATCCTGGGCAGATTACACGTTGCGATTGCACGTATGCGTCGTTTCTCAAAGTGTTTTGTTTTTCTTTCGATTTTCATTTTGCAAATATCGTCTAGTCAGGATATAGGTGCAAAGATTATTGTGCTCGTTTATGTCATCCTTGCAATACTCCATCAATTTTGGGTGAACACCGGAAAATAGGATCCAAGTGTCCAGCTGTGTAGGTTTGGTTTTCACCTTGGACGATTTCACTGGCTAGGGAAGACACGTTGCTTCTATGGAAAACTTCATGAAGTCAGCGATGCATGTGCCTTTGTCAGCTGGGAGACATCTGTCTCGTGACCAAGAAACTATCCGCCGTCGATTTCCCTGCATGGCTAGGAGAGCGGTAATACATATTTTCAACCCTTTCGCAAGAATATAGGGAATTTGGGAATGATTAGGAATGTAAGGTTTGTTCGGGGGTTATACTTTTGGAAATAGGTGTTTGATACTAATTCTAAACGATATTTCGTTGGATGGTTGAAATTGATATAATAAATGTTATTTGTTTGCCTTTTATGTTTTGATTTTATATTACTAATTAATTTGTCACACTTGATTGCATCGTCGTTATCCAGGTTACCAGTAATTATTTTAATGATAGAGCCAAGGGGATTAAGTAAACCTGTTTTGATTCTCGTAGTAGGAGTCTATTGAAAAAGTCGCTCAATTGTAACATTCAATATTCTATTCTAGCCTACCTTTCATATAGTTACTAATTTATAAGTATTTTTTAGAATATCCTAATCTAAATGGCTACTTATTAATTCTAAATCTAGGTTCCAGTCAAATAAGCTAAGACCTGCTTGGCCTTGCTTGACAGGAAGAATATACTGTAGATGAGGGCCCTGGGTCAGGGCTGCCTGAGTTATCAGGAGGACGAGCCTGGGGAGGACGTCTTATGTCTTTAATTGGAACCTTAGTTTGTCTCTGATTGGTCTGTACCGCGACTGTATTGCGGTGAATATTACTTGTTACTTTAGCTTTTTGATAACGTGGCTTATCTTTGCTGCGTCGAGTGTTAACGCCTTTAATTAAAATGTTATCGTCAATTTTAATATCGAATTTATTTTCTCCACCTCGCTTTTGTCTTATATTTTCTTTGTTTTTAACCATTTTGTCGATTAAATAATTATATAAGTATTTTGATCTCTTTACGTGTTCTGTAACTAATTGTTGCGTATAACTTTTATCAAAATCTACTGCAAAATTACTAGACGAGTCCGTATGTCCGAATACGACTTCAAAGGGAGTGAGACCCGTGGTAGAGTGAATTGATTGGTTATAGGACATTATAGCATATGTCATAATGGTTACAGCGTCTGTAATTTTAGTTTCATATTTTGCAATTCGGTAAATTTCGATTATTGTCGAATGAAACCTTTCTATTATACCCATTGAATTAGGATTATGTGGCGTTCCTACGTGAAGTTGAATTTTGTAGAAGGTTAACATTTCTTTCAACAGTTTATTATTGAATTCAGAACCTGGATCAGAACTTATTTTTCTAGGCACACCATAAAATGAGAAGAACTTTAATAAAGCTCTTACTATTTCAGGGGTTGATCTATTGGATACCTCAAATGCTTGTCCAAGTTTGCTGAAAGCGTCAACAATAGTCAAGAAATATTTTCCTTCTATTGAAAATAAATCAATAAAAATCTCTTGAAAAGGTCTAGTCTGAGTCTGTGTTACTGTAATTCAGGCTTAAAAGGTTTTCGGTCATATTTCATTCTTTTGCAGATTTCGCAAGAGTTTATAATGCTGCCTACTGTTTGTTCTAAGTTATTCCAAAAATATGTGCGTTTTAAATGGGCTATTGTTTCTTTAATGCCGCGATGGCAGGTTTTACCTACGTGATACTTTGTGACAATATCACGTTGCTCTTCTTCATCTTCAACATAGACTACTCTTAGGGTGCATTCGTAAAACCTAACTGAATCCTTTTTATAAAGGTTTGTAATTACTTCGGAAAATATTTTTCTATGCATTTTGTCTTCGAAATAAAGGAAATATTTAATTTTAGGTCGTATGTATTCTTTAAGGAAATTTTTAACTAGTACGGGGTTATCCGTAGGCATGTGCACTTCGAGTACCTTTTGTTTATCTCTAGAAAGATCTTTGCATACGAATTCGTTTCTATTCCATGTGAAAATTAATATTTGATTTGATTTTGTATCAATAGCTTCGTTTAATATGGGTACGTCAGCAGAGTCAGTGTTTTCTTCAGAATGAACAGTAATATTTGTTAAGGAGTCTGGTTTTTCAGAGGCTGTAAGAGTTCCACTATCCAATGATTGTATCGAGTATGGGGATCTCGGTCTATCGTCGTCATCTTCAGATGAAATAACAATGGGACTAGGAGTTGCGTTTTTAGAAATTTTTCGTCGTTCCTTTTTGTCTAAGTTAACTATCATAGATGAGTCATCCTCTAATGCATTAACTTTTATGCGCGACAGAGCATCGGCATTACTGTTTTGTTTTCCTGGTTTGTATTTGATTTCATAGTCATATTCGGATAATCTTAACCTCCATCTTGTTAATCTACTACCGGGTTCCTTAACTGAGTGTAACCATACGAGTGGTCTATGATCGCTGAGAATTACGAACCTTTTTCCATATAAATACGGTCTAAAGTGTTTGCAGGCCCATACTACTGCTAATAATTCTTTCTCGATTGCGCTGTATCGTGTTTCAGCTTCGTTAAGTGTCCTACTAGCGAACGCAATTGGTTTATCGCTACCGATTGGTCCTTGAGATAAGACTGCACCAAGGGCAAAGTTTGATGCATCTGTGGTTAGTAAAAACTGTTTCGAGAATTCGGGAAATTGTAAAAGCGGGGCATTGGTCAATAATTCTTTACATTTTTTGAAAGCGTCAATGTATTCTTTAGTTATATTGACTTTATTCTTCTTGATTTAGGTGATCTAGTCTTAATTTCGCTAAGTTTTGAGTCTGATAATCAGTAATTTCAGGCTCATTATTGCAAGTATTTATGTCACACAGTTCAGTTTTGAAGTTTGAAACTTTGAGGGGCTCTTGGAATGTAATGGTCGTGTCGTTTTCTGTCAAGTTTTGTATTATAGTCGATGCAAATGAATTAGTGCATGTCACTAAGGCATCGGGCATTCTAATACCGGGACTAAATTCTGTAAAGTTTAGAATAGCAACTCCATTTTCTAAATCTGTTGGAACGTTAATGCGCATTTCAGATCTTGAGGGCAACATAATTTCATAAGGTGGGCTATAAAGGATTGGGATTTCTGTACTTTTAGTCTTAAGTATTTGGTTTTTCATATCAATATTAGCTTCGAGTTCTTTTAATAAGTCAGATCCAATAAGACCATCGTATCTATTACAAACATTATATATATAAAACTTATGATAAAGATCCGTTTGAAAGGTATCTGTTAAAGGAATGTATGCAACCTCATCGTGTCTACTGCGACCATGTGTACTGACTATTTCAAATGGTTCAAACTGAATAAAATATGAGAAAAATTCTTCTGCTTTTTGCGGACTTATGAAAGATCGAGTGCTACCCGTATCGATCATAAATTTTGAATTTATTTCAGGAATATCTATATGGGGTAATTTAAAAGTTAAAGCGTCGAAGTTGATGTTTATTATTTCTGTTTTCCCAGAGAGGCTGGTATTCGAAAATTTTCCGTAGATTCAACGGGGGTCGAATTTGAAGCGACATTTTCTGTCGTCGGTGTTTCAAAGACATTTTCTTGCGTGTGGTCTTCGGGAATACAATTCTGAGTCAAATACTCTTCAGGGTAAAATTCAAGTATCTGATCGTCGTTTAAAAAGAAAATGTTGGAAGAATCTAGCATATTACTTTGATGCACAGTTCTCATAGAGACGTCTGAATTTTGTACATTATTGGTTGACTGATTGGGTATTCCAAAACGAAACTGTTGATATGGGTTGACTGTAAAGAATCCGGGTTGTCTATAGTTATTTACTGTTTGCGGAAACTGCTGTGGTGGTCGATTTTGGGGAGTAGGCATTGCTACAGCTTGCCTATTATTGAATTGCTGGTTATTTTGCGGTCTTGGGATCTCATTTTGTTGGGCATTAGGCACACCGAACCGTCTGACGGGCATAAAATTTGGTCTAAATTGAGGATTGTATCCTTGTTGTGGAATTCCGAATTTGAAATGAGATGGCTGTATCTGTGTGTTATTTTTATTTGTTTGTAACGGGTTATTAATTGGAGTATTTGTTTGTTTTGTTTTATTTCTGGCATTGTACTGAGTTTGGAAGTTTACCTCTTCCATCACAACGCCAAGTGCGGATTCTAAATTTGTACACTGTTTCAATCGGACAAATCTAATCATATCTTCGGGTAAATTATATAAAAATACGTTTAAGCTGGTATTATTGTATATTATAATTTTGGCTGCCTTAATTCCCTCGTCTTGTAAAAGGTTAACTTTTGATATTAAGGAACTTCGTACCATCTGGATGCGGTGACAGAAATCAATGAATGACTCTCCTTGTTTTATTTTAAGATTTTCTAATTCTATTGCGATACACGCTTCAGATCTCGGGTCGCCAAAGTGCTGAACAAGCAATTCCTTCAGTGCTTCCCAAGTGAAAACATTTTCACGTTCACTGATGAGAATTGCGGCTTTACCAACTAACCTACTTGTCAGGCAATGATAAACGTAAAGTTGTTGCGCTGGGTTATTTTCTCCGTGAAAACTTCTAATTACATATTCACATTTGGAAATAAAAAGATTTAATAATTTTTCATCTCCGTCAAATTTAGGAATAATTCCCAGGATTTCCCTCGGGATTATCTGGATTTGATTCATTTTATGTACAGATTAATTAAATACTATTCTAAGTTTTAATTAAGTATCTATTAAATGTTTAATTTGATTTAAAAGCAAACAAATAACGTAATATCGGCAATGTTTGTCCGATGTAACGTTAATAAATAAAATACAATAAAAGAAACTTATACACAACGCTAACGGCGATTTTTGTCCATAGACGTTGTTTAAACTAACTAATGACGTTAAACTGACGATTTTCGGTCCAATATAACGTAAGGAAGGGATAGACATGGGAGTGGGCAATAAATGCGAAAAGGTCTACTCACATTAAATTACTGCTCGATCCCGTGCCGATTCTCGTCTGCTGGTGTTGATCTCCTTCGTCCTGCCGCTCGATGACAAATTTGTTTGTGTAGGTTCCCGGATAAGGCCAGGCGATTAGCACGTCGCTGGGCCAATGTTAGTGCCTTTAAACGAAGAAACTTTTCGCGAACTTTATCCGACCCCGGCTGCGCCAGTCAAATATGAACGGCAGTTATTTTGTTTAAAATAAAGTTTAATTACAATTATTACAATAATTGGGAGATGTGCTAAGTTTGAGCGATACAAACGGAATGTCCTGACTTACGAACTATTGGTATATATATAACCTAAACAATGACGACATATTTCTGGAAGTTCCCACGAGGCTAGCTCTGATAAGCATTAACTTAGGTGTTAGAAATATTTGTTGAAAGATATTTGTATTAAGTGGAATCGGCGACATGGCTACTTAAAGGTGTTAGAAACCGAGTGTTGAGTGAGGATTAATCCCATGGGAACTGATGCCTGGTATGCATAACTAGCTAGCTAGCTAAATAATAATAGTCTATCACTAAATACCTTATGAGAATCTACATTTAAATGGCATCCATAAAACATTGATCTTCACACGTGAATCATAATTCACGCCATGTTATATCGATACTGTGGTTCGAACATAAGTAACGAACAGATTCCCAAGGCAAGGACAATGGGCGCTTAGCATGCGAAGCACGTTGCCTGGGTATGTGAGCTTGCGATATACACTTGGCGACTCCACATACTTCGCTGATCTATTCGCTACTTTATATGTAGTCCGGGAGCTGGAAACATTTTTTGGGAAGTCACTTTAATTAGCGTTTTGTGTTGAAGTCCCTTTTTTCAGACAAATAGCCATAGTCAAAGTTGTTTTATGGTCGTAGCCTATAACGTGTGTACATTGTGCTAATAAATAAACAGTTAATGGAAATCTGGCTTATTTGCACAAGTTAATATTTTTTTTTTTTTTTGGAAAAGGCATTTTTTTTGCGTCTAATTTTTTTTTTCAAATTCAAATTTTCAAATTCGTTTATTTCGTGAACACAGGGTACATACAGATGGTGTTAGAATACATAAGATCCGAGCAGTGCCCCGCCAAAGGCATACAAAATATCAAAGTTCCTTAATACAATAATAGTGAAAATAAAAAAAAAAAAATTGCGAGCGTTTTTTTATAATAAATGTCAGTAGGACAATTCTAAGTTTTTTTTCCGACCAATAAGTAAAAGTTACTCAGGAACTCACTATGAAAATTCTTTAAAATCATTAATTAATAATTTTTGGTATATTTTTTGTGTCTCCGTTTCCACAGGGATTAACTATGGAAAGTTTCAGTGCCAAAAATACTTTCCCAAAACTCATTACCGGCTCCTTGTCTACAATTCGACATTCGCAAGTTTATAAGTAGCCTCGTCTCTTCACCGCAGTCTTCGGAAGTGACGGCGCATACGCCTAAACGATTTAATCGGAAACACATTAAGCAAAGGCGCCGACTGTCTGAAAAGATAAAGCATTGCACTCCGGTCGAAGTTGCTACGTCACCGATTTAGAATTGCTTCGATTTATTCGCTCGAGAAGCTTGGAAAAGTCGTGACGATAATTTTTGTAAGTTTTTTATTTTAAGTATGATTGAGCCTACATTTACTGGAAGCAGTTTTTGCTTTGATTGGCTTGGAATCAAATCATAATTGGAAATAATGGCACCTATAAAATGTTATCCACAAAACAGAATTGGTTTATTTACCTTACATTGAAGTCTCTCTTTCTACATACATGCAATCTAAATAACATTGAAATGTCTGTTTGAAATGTCAAAATAATAGCTTTTACTGAATTCATATGAATGTATATTTTACAGTACCTACTACCTACTTATAAAAATAAAATAAAAATTGTGTATCTGTTCCGGCTAATCTCCGAAACGGCTGGACCGATTTTACGGGACTTTCTCTGACAGATAGTTGATGTTATAGGGAGTAACTTAGGCTATTTTTATTTTAGAAAATTAATTAGGGTACCGCGCAAAAAAAAAACCCATGAAATCCATTTTATTTTCCAACATGATTGCGACCGAAGTCGCGGGCACAGCTAGTCACACTATCACACTAATATTATAAAGGCGAAAGTTTGTGAGTGTGTGTGTGTGTGTGTGTTTATATGTTTGTTACTTCTTCACGTTCAAACGGCTGGACCAATTTTTATGAAATTTGGTATAGGGATAGCTTGAGTCCCGGAAAAGGACATAGGATACTTTTTATCCCGATATTCCCATGGGATCGAGACTTATGCGGGTGAAACCGCGGGGCGCAGCTAGTAGGTAATATAATTGATACTCTAGTATATGAGGAGTTTTCCAAGAATATATTAATAGGTCGAACTATTACCGACCGTAATTGAAAGCCGAACATTTTCTACCAAACATAATAGCCGTCTTTATCGTTACTTAGCAGCAAACACCCTAAATTATTTTAATTTCGGGGAACAATAATGGCGGTTCGGTAATAGACTAAAAGCTTAAGCGATTTCCATATCGCTTACGGACAATAATAATCAATCAACCGGGCGTCTCTACGGTTGAGCGGTAGTTGTGAATCGCTGCAATTAGTCGCCATGTTGCCCCCGCGCGCCCGCACCCCCCGCACGCTATGTCGTGTGACTTATGCGTTTGTTTAAACCAGACGAAGTTCGATCTAGATAAGTATTAAATATTTATGTGGACGAAGGAGGTACGAAAATGTGGTGGTTTAATGATGGAAAACCACGACTTTTGTGTTACTTGGAAATGTAGATGACGTGATGTCTGGGACTTAAAATTACTAGGAAAGTTAATGGAGAAAATTACATGACATGTATGTAACTTTGTTGTAAAAGTAAAATTTTCAAACGTAAGTATAGTGGAGTTCTAGATGATTACAGGCCATAAACTCCACCACAAGCAAATTCAAATGGCAACAGTAGTTGTCAATAACAAAGCGTGAATCAAACACGTGCCTCATTCACGCACGATCAGATAAAAACGACACATGCCTACAAAATCGTTACATCGATGCTTATTACATTTTTTACATTACTAATAAATCTACATATTCATTATGTATTCAAATTTTAGATCATCTGCTATCTGGCCGTCACGTCAGGAATTTTAATATGGAATCGGGGGTGGGATCACCCCTGGGTTGACCCTGCTACCCGATAATTGTAAATGACTCACCGGGTCGAGCTACTGGCTGTGACTATGGCTCGAATAAAGTAATAAACATGGTAATATGTTTAAATATTTATGGTTTTATCTATATCCACTCAAGGAGGTCGATATTAGATTTGTATCTATGTTGCTATGCTATGCCGTATAGAAATGGTTCCTATCGGGAAGAAGGCGAGAATTTAACAGATGGGTCAATAATTTTTTAACCTGATAACTCAACTGCAAATTGCCCCAAAAGTAGGAAAAGAATTTCGTGAATTAGCAGCGAATCCTTCACAAAATTGCTTTACGGATCTATTAAGTCGAATCTTGGTTTACCCCTGTAATTTCTATTGTAAGCTAGTATCGTAAATATGTTAAACTAACGATTAATTGCTTCCTGAATACAAATGATTCAGCATCGTGCTCACATTAATTTTAGATTCGGGCTAACATTTGATTGCGAAGCAATTGGCGCCCACCGTGGGCCTTCAATTTGATTCATTGATCCTTTACTGTGATATATTTACGTTTATTTGTACCTGAAATACGTTAAGGACTTACATTTGGTGCTGAATCTTGAATTATTTTGAAGGACACCTGAAACAAAATAAATATTTCATGAGAAAAAAATACAAATAAAATAAAAAAATTTAATGCCCCAAAAAGCATTACAGAGGGTAAAATTCAGATATAGTCCCATCAAGTCAAGAAAGCAATAGATAATCTCATCTTCCGAATATGAATTTACAGATTTGTTCAATAAAAAAAAAAACGTTGGTAAACTCATTTAAATTCTGAAGTAGTACACCAGACCCTTCCCGTTCAATAATCGAATTTACAAGTTTTACAGAAAGTCTGACAAACTGTCTGATGGCGGCAGAAAGTTGTTTTATATCACCATGTAATGAATAACAGCTTAAATCTGCACATACATACGTCTTATGAGTCATAGTTGCGACTCGTGACTGCAAACTTGGAATTGAGTTCGCAACTTCAGTTTACAACAACTTATTTTAACATTTACACGACTACCCGACAAAATTGTATTTAGAAATACACGTTTAAGTTTGTAGGAACTAAAGCGCTATGCAATATGCATGTAGTCGTAAAAGTTTTAAAGGTGTTCCTAAGCAAAATGCGGTTTAAATACATATTCGTAATTTCGCATCTTTTTCGTCAGGGTCGTCGACATCCCAATGATTTTTGTCAAACACATTTCCGCCAGCATGCTCACGCGCTCACTTCAGATAAATTAAGACTCATTTGCCCACCGACTTCCACCCTATAATCGTATTTAGACAGGTTCATACCAACTCAGATGGCAGAGTCGTCAAACTAGATGTTCCGGATGTCTTTTGTCAAATCGTCAGACGTAGGGGGTCCATTTGAGCGAATGCACTCGCGGGACTGCTAATGAGATTAGCGCGATGCTCAGCGGGGGTGCACTGGGGCAAATTAACGCCTGGGGTACTTTTGTACCCCGTTTGTGTGGACTATTTTTCTTGGCTTTGAAAAGTTGGTAGGCGTTGAGATTTATGATTTAGAGGTTTTAATTACCGTTGCCTTGTGACTTTTTAAATGTGTTAATGTTTTTGACGTTAAGATGTTGTGATGTACAACTGTGGTTTAAAAGTCATGCCTTTAAAACAGTTTAACTCTGTTTTCAAAAATCCTGTTAAATTACACGTTTCTAAAGGCAAACCGAGCTTAACTTTTGCATTCGAAAAGGTTTTTATCCCGAATACTTCATTATTCCGAGCGTAGAGCATGTTTGCCGCCATGACAAGATCCTACATCATTCAGTGAGTCATGCCGAGAGCCCGGATACTCAGTCGTAAAACGTACAAAAACTCTTCGGGAACTCCACTGAAAACGTCCAGTTTAACTTGTAAAGAGTTTCCGGTGTACGACAGAATTATGAGCCAAGTTTACGCTTAACTGCAGAAAGTAGTCTGGGGAGAAAACAAAAATATATTACCTTAAGTAAATTGGAACGCAACTTTGATGGCGGACATCTTAAAATACGCTATTCATTGTGGAACTTGCGATGAGACACATTTTGGCATACACATACATATATACTCACGCTTTTTTCCATGGGGATAGACAGAAACTACCATCCTTACATACTCCTTTGGCTTTGTTTACGTTCATACATCAGAAGGCCAATTCCCGTAATTAAAAACATTCAATATCTATTCTGTCTCATCTCGGCGATAGCGTTGAAAATGCCGAAAATAACAATTTGTTTTTTTTCACGAAAAAAAAAAACAAATTGTGGTTTTTTTTCGTTTTTTTCGCATGTTACATATAAAAATTAACGGAAGGTATCCATTGGAAAGAAACAGGATTCTTTCGAATGTTTCGCTTGATGTTTTGAAAAGTTGAAAAAAACAAGTTTTATTGAAATTTTTTTCATTCTATCCTCCCATTTTATTAGTACGTATTATTATGGAAAGAGATAATACACTTGGGAGCAAATAAATCGAGCCACTTCCTTTTTTCACGTATAATGGTTATTATTTTTGGTATTATGGAAGGTATCAATTCAAAACATATATCGCCTGAAAGCTTATTTAATAACCTTTACAATGAGGATAAATTATTGAATGAAAAACTTATTTAATGATAAATTATTGGCTCTGAAAGAAAAACGATAATTTTGATAGAAAATTGTCAGTCCAGAAAAAAACAATTAAAAACAAAATTATGGTATAAACTTATTCTTAATATCTTGTATTACCCCCCCTTGCCCTGATTTCTATAGATTTTCTGGACTGTTTTAACCCTACAATTTTCTATCAAAATTACCGTTTTTCTTTCAGAGCCAATAATTTATCACTAAATAAGGTTATCATTCAATAATTTACCCTCATTGTAAAGATTATTAAATAAGCTCTTAGGCGATATATGTTTCGATTTGATACGTTCCATAATACCAAAAATAATAACCATTATACGTGCAAAAAAAAGCAAGTGGCTCGATTTATTTGCTCCCAAGTGTATATAGTAAGAACGGATTTGAACAAAAAAAACATGAAAGTTTCCCGTTTCTTTCATATTTTTCGTTATTTTTTCGGTTTTATTGAAAAAAAAACATGAAATATATACTGACAAATTTTCTGGAAACTTTCGAATGAAACATTGAAAAAAACAACGGAATTGGAAAGAAACGGGAATTTTTCCTGCTTTCTTCAACGCTACTCGGTGACAACCAAATGTCAAAAACTTGTTAAAAATGTAGGGAAATTAGAGGTACTTTTGACAGGTGTATGACAGGTCATACACGGTTGCGAGAAATACGCACCTGATTGTTTTTAAGAACATCACCAATAAGGTCACTAAATGTCTTTTTTAACCGACTTCAAAAAAGGAGGTTTTGTTTTCGACTCGTATATGTTTGTATATCCGCGACTTTCTCAAAAACTGACGAACCAATTTTGGTTATTCTTTCACTAATGTGATCTACATATTTTCAGGAAAGTTTTAGTATATAATACATTAGGTAATTATTCTTATGTACGTAGTTAAATACATAAATGTACTGCATCTCCGGCATTTTTATGCGAATTTTGACGATTCTTCTAGTCGGTGTCTTCAATTCTTCAATGCACTAGTGTTCATTGAATTTCTGTGGGGTAGGTACTACAACTAAAAAGTAAAAACTTTTTTACAAAAAAAAAAAACAACCGACATCAAAAAAACCGGCCAAGAGCGTGTCGGGCCACGCTCAGTGTAGGGTTCCGTAGTTTCCCGTCCGTCACAATAAGTGTTCCCACGTACAATTCGATAATACCCGACCCAATGTAATAAGTACCTACAGCGCCATCTCTCGGGGAATTGGGTTACTAATTAATACATAGACGTGCCAGAAGTTTTCGGTGGTAATTTTGGATTGCGAGAACCGATTTTAATAATTCTTTTTTTGTTTGAAAAAAGATACGTTCAGGATAATAAAATATGTAAACGAAGTTAAAAAAAAATGCTTGCATATACGATTATACTACGAACTTAGTCCAGAAATGATTTTGTACAACTTTTTGTCTTTTTTTTTTACAAAAACTGTTGTTTCTATCAAGTTCAAAATAATTTTCCTAGAAAGTCCTTATAAAGTTCTACTTTTCAGATTTTTTTCATATTTTCTAAACTTATGGAACCATAAGTTTAGAAAATATGAAAAAAATCTTAGAGGGGGGAAAAAAAAAAAGTTAGAGGGGGGGGGACACATTGTTTTTTACTTTTGGAGCGATTATTTCCGAAATTATTGACATTATCAAAAAATGATTTTAGTAAACCCCTATTCATTTTTTAATACCTTTCCAACAATATATCACACGTTAGGGTTGAAATTAAAAAAAAAATCACTTCCCACTTTACATATAGGGGGGCTACCCTAATAAAACATTTTTTTCCAATTTTTATTTTACCACTTTGTCGGCGTGATTGATATACATATTGGTACCAAATTTCAGCTTTCTAGTGCTAACGGTCACAGAGATTAAGCGAGGACGGACAGACGGACGGACGGACAGACAGACATGGCGAAACTATAAGGGTTCCTAGTTGACTACGGAACCCTAAAAACACTACAAACTGATAAATAATTTCGGAAGTCGGTGTCAAAAATCGAAAATGCAGAACCATACGACACCGACTTCCGAAATTAAAGTTATTTATCATTTTGTAGTGTTTTTTTTTGAAGTCGGTTGTTTTTTTGTAAAAAAGTTTTTTTTTTGTAAAACAGTTTTTTATAGCTTTCCCTCCCAGCCTTTAAACACACACCTGCCTTGTACTTTATAGTAGCATCTCTAAATCTCCGATATATCTAGCAACCACTACTCTTTTTTGTTTACCCGGCTTCTTCTTTCAACAAAGAAAAAGCATTAAAACCAGTGCGTTAATACAATTTAGTGCTACGCTTAGTAAGAAACACTGCAATCTAAATACTTGGATGGAACTTTAACGGAACAGCAATAAGTAAATGACTTTACAATGCGAGCGCAGGTTCTGAACAAGTGTTGTATTTCACACTATTTTATATCCAACTTAGCACATTGCAAGTGCTTATGTCGCCAGAGATAAGCATGAAGCGTTTTCGCGCGCATATTTTAATATAACGGTGGGTTATTTTTAGTAAGATGGAAGTACTAAGAGCTGTCTGTTAAGCTACGACTTCATATAAGGGCCAAAGCACACACGCTACTTTTAGCATCGGCGATCGGCGATTTTGCGGCTGTATCGATGCTGCATCGCGTTTTGGCGACTCTCTGCGTTCGAACGCGGTATCGGAATCGCGCGTTTTAGCGACTGTTCCGATGCTGGATCGATCCTGCATCGCGATTTCGTGACTTCCTGCGTTCTGACGCGGCATCCGAATCGCGCGTTTTAGCGACTGCTCCGATGCTGGCGCAAATGTCAAATCACAACTGCGGAGTGTAGCGTTGGCTGTGTCGAGCTTCCGAAAAGCGACTGAATCACCGCATTTGGCCTTTTTAAGTGTGCGGTGTGGAATGCTTGGTCGCTGCATTTAGCTTCTAAAAAGCGGCTAAATCGCCGATCGCTGATGCTAAAAGTAGCGTGTGTGCTTTGGCCCTAACAGCCGCAGTGGCGGCAGTCATGTGAATGATGGCACTGGGGTTGACTTTACGTTGTCAAAAAATACTCTCTAGGAAAACTCACCAACTTTTATAAATAATGACGTCAAACAACAACCAAACAAATTCAACGACGTCATTTGGCGGTAAATTGTGGACGCTTTGTGGAGTGGACTCTAGCTTAAAGCCAAATTAAATAAACATTACTTAGCACGTGCTTTATTCCTAGCTGAGCAATATTCCTGTCACTGTCGCACAACTGGCAATCTACAAAGTGTAAGATAGAGGTAGGAACATCTAAGCTAAGGCACATGACACCGTTAATCATTATCGGCCTTGGAAAAATAAACAACATATTTTTATTTTGCTATCGTTACTTCATCTCAATAAAGGGGTTCTTGGGAATAAATTTTAATGAGTAGTGTCTAAGCTGCTTCTTAGAACACATTTTCTATCGGATAATTGAAATGGCTTCGGACAACATCTACACGGGTAACCTAATTGTGCCCTTTAAGTAAGAAACTTTCGTTAGAAGTTCAAATAAAAATTGCAAAAGATATTTTTAACAAACAAAAAAAAGTTAACAACACTGTTGACACAAAATATAAAATCATTTCATACAAAAACGTGACTAAAAAAGCGATTTGCATCACAAAAAGCGCTTGTAACCACCGTACACTAGGGTGGCATGCACTTAGGGGTAACATCCCCTAACAAAAGACGGTTGGCAACGCATTTGTATCGATTTACGCGAACCGGCCGTTGCTACATGGTAATAAACTGTTGAACGCAAAGCAAAACTTTGATCGTTAGGAATATCAAAACAAAGGAACGAAGTTAGAATAAACAAGGGTATAATTTAAGTAATTATTTTGATCAATAATGAAATGATATGATATGAAATGTCTTTGTTACTTTACAGGCAATTTAATTAAAAAAAACTTGAAAAATTTAATCTTTTGGCAATTTAATCTTTTCACAAAAGCAATTTTATATTGAAGACGTTCAACAAACAGTAGTAGAAATTGCTTTGAACTTCTAAAATTAAATATTCTAGGCTGACGCAATAAAGCTCATTGAATATGTTAACGAGGACGTTGACACAACGTGAAGATATCAATTTGAACCATTACCTTTTTGAGTGCTACATCCTTTTCTACATATAGATAAGACGTAATTTATTATATTCTTGTTACTATTTAAAGCTGCAGACTACTATGGTTTGTCTAAAATATATATGCAGTTATAGTTAGCAACGAAACAGTTAAGAAAACCTAAAACACAAACAACCACAACAACAAAAACCAAACACAACAACAAACTCTATACTAATATTATAAAGAGGTAAAATTTGTTTGTAAGTTTGTATGTAGGGGGTAATCTCTGGAACCACCAGTCGGATTTGAAAAATTCTTCTTGCATTTGATAGCCCAATTCTTGAGGAAGGCTATAGGCTATTTAACGTCACGCTATGACCCTTAGGAGCCGAGCAAAAGCGCTATGGGGAAACGAAGTGATAGAGCAGGAGACGCGGGCAAGTGATGCAATACGACGAATTTCACGCGAACGAAGTCGCGGGCAGTAGCTAGTGGTAAATAAATAAAACAACCATTTAACATTAAGATAATGCTATCCAGAAAGCAGCTGTCAAGCATGCAATTAACCCAAAAATAACGACAAAACAAAACAACATCAGCAACCGACCATGAATCTTATCAAGGACCTTTCAGGAATGAAGATAATACTGATGATAGTGATGATCAGACCACAACAATTGCTGAAACAAAAGACTCGCTAGACCACTATGCACCGACGTACTACAATGTCACGGATTTCAATAGGACCATTGATACGATTATTCAATAGCCAAGGCCGTGTCGTATGGAGCTAATGATGGACTGTGGGCGTCCACGGTCACCCCTATATAAACCTATTTGACTAAATTACTGTAAGTAGTGCAGAAATGGCTTTACTCTCGGTTACAGTGTTGTTTGTTGGAGCTCTGCTGGGATGGAGCGTCGCGGCGCCCAGCGACCGTGAGTGTTTCAATAAATACAATTTTAACGAAAATGGGACAAAAGGATCAAGCACTTTTGCTGTCAAGAAAACACTGGAACGGTGAAATGGGAAAAGGGATGAAAAGAAAGGATTCGGTCGAATGCTTACGTTACAAACCAATTTTATTATAGTCTCTAGCGAGGACGATACTAAGCATAAAATGTGATGATCAAACATTTTATAAGATATAACAAGGCCCCCATAGACAGCTAACTATTGATAAATCTAATTAAAACTTTGCTCTAAAATAACATACGGACTATTGGTATCATAAATTTCGTAGAATATTATTATTCAGCACGCAAAGTTTATGTGAAGTTTCATCTCGTTTGAGGTATGCTTCGGTTGTGATTGGATAGAGCCTCTCGAAGTCCCGACATGGGGCTGACGTGACCATTCCAACCGCCGAACTTCTATCTACTATAATATTAATCAGTGACCTTTGCAAAGCTGTTTTGGAAGCCTAAAGTCGCATAGCTTTTAAAGTTTGTTAATTATTAACAAATAAAACTACCTAGATACAATTTTGCAGGCCTTGAGAGTTTTGAATGACTGAATAATTATCAGTATTTTAGTATAAAATACACAAGTGAGTAAACAGGAATAGAATCTACATCTAAAGTTTATCCTCTCAAACGAAACCGTGCAAGGACTTGCCAAGGAGTCAGGGATCGATGCTAAAAATGCGTATAGTCTATAAATAAAGTACGGGAAAATTGTACGCGATACGAAATCGCTTTGGAGGGGACTTACCTGGACTTCCTTTTGATAAAACAAAAGAGTTCAGTTATTTATTTGTGCTAGCAAATTGAAATTGAGAAGTGTAGGGCGTTGGTAACAATTACCTACTATTAGGTCCTTACATATGAAATTGGCGTTTTTCGTACTGGCCACTTTAATCACGAATTTCTCCTCTTTGGTAAGGAATTCCAAATTCAAATTTGTACAGCTATTTACTCATGTATTTGTGCTTCGATGACCGTCATTCATTTGTTTTTTTTCTTCTGTTTTTTCTGTTTGCGTCACTCATTTTACAAAATAGAAAATTTAAAATATCGCATTATTTACGAGTACGAGTTCCGCCGTGGCACTAGTGCTGCGGAAACGACTCGAAGGGTGAATGATGTGTATGGCGGTCATGTTGCAAAAGAAAACACAGTTCGTTTTTGGTTCCAACGTTTTCGTTCTGGAAATTTCGACCTGCAGAACAAGCCCCGTGGACGGCCTGAGACCCAAGTTGATAATGGAGAATTGAAGGCTATTGTGGAAGCGGACCCATCGCAAACCACGTCCGAGTTAGCTGCAGGCTTCGATGTTAGTGATAAAACTGTTTTAATTCACTTGAAGCAAATTGGGAAGATTAAAAAGCTTGAAAGGTGAAAAGCTTCACGACAACGCCAGACCACACACTGCGCAACAGACGGCTACCAAATTAGAAGAGCTTGAATTGGAATGTCTTAGACATCCTCCGTACTCCCCGGACCTTGCTCCAACAGATTACCATTTTTTTCGCAATTTGGATAACTTTTTGCAAGGGAAAAAATTCAACTCCGATGGGGCAGTCCAAATCGCCTTCAAAGATTTTATTGATTCCCGTCCGACTGGTTTTTTTAGTAAAGGGATCAATGAACTACCTATAAGATGGCAAAAGTGCATTGAAAACAATGGTTCATACTTTGATTAATTAAATATATTATATTAAAAAATATTCGACTTTTTGTTCCTTCCATACAAAACGCCAATTTCATATGTAAGGACCTAATATATTTTGCTTTGAGTGGATTATTCAAATGTCTATAAAGACGGTTACAATTTTCAAACTAGAAAGTTTCTTAGGAAGTTGTATGCTTAAGAATTAGAACGATTACTTAATTAAAACAAAAATCAATGTGAATGATCTCCAAAAGCAATTACTTAAATACTTTATAGCTGACGAAGATAGTTTTACAAAAGAATAGGAAGATAACATAGATGAAGATGAAAGGACAAAAACATAAGCCGCGACGACAGTCAAGAAGTGAAAAAGATCAAAATCACACCAATTTAATTCTAAACAATCACAAAGGTAAAAACCGTGATTTTATCTTCACACGCGATTGTACTGTTCAATTTATAAATAGTAGTCTAACTGCTTAACGGTGTTTGTAGGCGATGGTAGCAATTGGTAATGACGCAGTAATGACTTTAGAATTGCTCACTCGCAAATCCAATATGATGTTGCTAAATTCGAGATACCTGTCGCAAAGCAACACACAACTTCACTAGATTTTAAAGGTGTAAAATAAAATATGAACAATGATAATGGAAATTGTCACAATGGTGAATCGAAGCCAAATAGTAGATCTACCGCAAAGTGGACCAAAATCAAGGTATTTTTAGCACCATAATACAAAGGCATGGCGGCCAATAATTGAAAGGTGACCGTAGCAAATTATGTGAATTCGCGTGCCGTAAAATTGTATTGGACGTAATATAGTAGTACTAATAATATCCGGTTTAATTTCGAGATCGAAATATCTGATATCAAAATAATATGACTGAACGCCGTCGCTGCGCAACGTGCAATGCAAACGTGAAGTAAACTATATGAATTTACCACATAATTATGTTTATAAGGCTATATTCGACCAACCATAAATCGAAGAGTGTACGGAAAAAAATTGATGAAAACTTTCGTGAAAGAGGGCGAGATAACCTCAAACCATTCACAAAACTGCAAACACCATGAACCTTTGATAGAGAGATATTTTACTTACCCTCCGATTCTTCTATGCACAAGTTCGTTATTGCGAAAAGGGTTGTTCGCGCCCCGAGACCGAGCTCCATAAAAAATCTGGAGGTCTAACGTCAAATAAATTGTTCCACGGTAGACCCCGAGGTTTACGAGTTACGAGCGAGACTCGTAATGTGAAACTTTGGCTAACACCAAAAAGTGTGGCGTGTTTGTGTTTTGATTTCATTTGCGTTAAAAAACACTTTGTTGCGTTTTTCGCAAGATTTAGAATATTATATTACCAAAAAGTTTTTATATTTTTCAGTTTTTCTATCTACTTACATTTGTTTTAAAAATACTGTAGACCAGTTTTCAATTCTTGCTTTTTTTTTAATTCTCAGTATTTTTATTTCACGAAGCGACTCATGCCAAGTGTACAAATACGCTGTGAATATTTACCTGTAGACGAGTAGCGTCAGAACATAACACGCACACACACACACACACACACATTTCGAACTTCGCCATTGTCTCGGACGGTAGTTACCGAGAGCTCCTGCGTTTACAGTTGTACACACACATTCACAGCGTGTTTGTACATGTGGTAATCGCAAGTAAAGCACGCGTCGCTTAGTGAGATAAAAATACTAAAACTTAATCAGACTACGTGAAATATAAATAAGAAACTAATCTAGCATCTTTACCTAAGCGTTTGAAACTTAAAACTAATATAAGAGATCCAAGTTTTTAATCAAACAGTAAACAGTCATAGAGGCGTACTTACAGAGAGTAATTAATGAAGATATTTCGTTAAAAAAAGTGGTCCAGCAGTGGCTAGGCCAATCCATCGCCCCTGCTCCAGAACCAGTTTGCCCAGCACAAAGATGGCCTTATAATTGATTCAACTAATACAATTCATTTTTTACCTTAGCACCTTAATTTTATGTTTCTTTTTCATAAAGCAGGGATGGCGCGTCCGGCCAAACCCGTACATTCTTTTCTAATTATTGGGTTCAAAATAAAAAGATAATTTAAAGGTACACTTAATAACATATATTGACTTTGATGCGATGCAGCCGGAGTGCGTCAGATGCAGTTGAATAGATCAAGAATGCTTGGTAGATGTAATAAAGATAATTTAGATAGGATAAAGTGATAGAGATAAGTTTTATGAACTCATTATTGTGACTGTACGCGATAAGTGATTATGGATGGAAATGATAACCATCTTTATTTTTGTTCGGCAAAGGTTTGTAGGAATCATAGATATAAGAACTTTTTATACGTCTATGGTTGGAATCATAATCTTAGAATTATACAGTGTCTATGAGTTCTTAGACGTTGTTTGTGTTCTAATTTATTTTTGTAGTGTCTATATGAGGACTGGTTATTGTGGCTATCCTTAGGATCAATGGTAGTATGAGCCTATAATACACGGTGACAGGGACATTGACGCACAACCTGTTATAACATAGATTCCGTACATGATTCTGAAAGCCACTGCGTTGAAATTACTCGTCTGTTATTAAAAAAAAAATCATCTGTTACCTACAAAAGTACAAAACCTTCGACGCGATCAAAATGTATATAGAACTACATTTTTTTTAAATAAAATTTCAGAGCTTCGAAAATTGAATACTCACCTCGAAAATATGTGGAGTATTGAAAAAATATTTTTATGAGAAAAAAATGAACAAAGATATGCTCAAAATATAATGTTCAGATTGTTTTTGCTGTTACTAACGAGAAACCCGAAAAATAACGTCTCAGCAAGTTAGTATTTCTAATTTAACTAAGTAATCCTACAGGTAAAGTATTGTTTTACGTGATCAGTGTATAAAAATAATACTCTTATTTTCTTTCTCGCCTACGTTCATTATTTCTTATAAAAAATGGTTCCTATTAATCTGCCAAAGATCCAGGCAAAGATTTTTTGTTCTCATTCGCACCCAAATCAAAGTTAATTACAAACCAGAACCGATTTCACGTGATAGCAGATCGTTTAGATTTGAATGAGCTATGAATATTGGGTAGATACCTTTAAAGAAATCTGTTTAAAATGTTAATTGACTGTTTTTTTTTTTTAATTATTTTTTTATTTTAAGTTATAATGCTAAAGGTTTGGAAAGCAGCTGCCTGAGATTGATTTTGACGCCATTTTGGGATAGACAGCTAGGTAGCTAATATTTTAACGCTTTTCCATTTTAATTTCTCTATCACACCAAACAAAATTAACCCCTATTAAAAAGGCCGTAAGAATAGATAACCTATAACAGCCAAGTCGATTAGGTTAAGCTACGTTTGCCGCGGTTGGTCCGTGGAGAGGTGACCATCTTTACATACCAAGACCCCTCCGTGAGGTTACCATCTTTACATACCAAGACCCCTCCATGCCTCGAAAAGTACGTTAAGCCGTTGGTTGCGGCTGTCATTCGCGGATCTTTACAATCGTCAGAAACCTGAAAGTCTGACAACAAGTCTTACCAAGGGGTATCGTATTACCCAGTAATTGGGTTGTGGAAGTCAGATAGGCAGTCGCTCCATGGATAATACTGAATAATCAGCTGCATGTGCATCTGGTTAGACTGGAGGCAGACCCCAACATAGTTGGGAAAAGTCTAGGCAGATGATGATAAGAATATATAGGTATCTTAGGCCAATAGGTAGGTACAGTAAATTAAACTATCTACAAGAGTGAAAGTGGCTTAATATAATGAGAAAATCCGGTAGTCTTTGTGATTTGTTAATAAACCAGTTTTATCTCGTAATTATAATATAGGTAAATAAAGTTTCATGCAGACCATTGGTGGCCCAGCGGCAACGGCCGCAACTTACGAGTTGTCGTAGGTTCAAACCCAAACAGGCGCTTTACTTCATGTATTTTATTTCATCACCACTGCTCTCAAAATGGTGAAGGAAAACATCGTGAGGAAACACATGTCGTAGAACCAAAAATTCAAAGACATGTGACATCTACTAAGTACTAACCCGCACTGGGTCCGCGTGGTAGATTACCGAGGAAGCTTATATCCCAGCAGAGGGAACATTATAGGCGGATTATGAAGAAAACTTAATGTATATCAAAGTAAGTTCAACATGTCAGGGTACACGTTAATAATAAACCAATTAGCCCAGCACTAAACTAATTACAATTTGAGACATCTTTTAGGCACGCGACCGCATCAAAGACTTGGTAAGGCCGACGTTCCAGCCTGTAAATTAACTAGACATTTCAGAGCTACCTAGTAACTAATTTGTACATAATTTGTAGGTACTGTACAGTACCAGGCCGTAAGGCTAAGCGCGCACTAAGAATGTTAATCGTAGCGGAAAATAATCGCCAATCTATGAACACCAATATTGTAGAGTCGGCACGCTGCGGTAAAAATCGCATGAGAAAATACTTAGCATAATCAGCCTATTATGTTCCCAATGCTGGGACACAGGCCTCCTCTCTGTGAGTGGGAATGGGTCGTAATCCACTGGGAGTGGGCCGTAATACACCACGCGGGCCCAGTGTGGGTTGGATGTTTTTGTTTTTTATTTTATTTATTTAATAAGGTACACCAACAGCTTGTTCCTATATAATTTATCTTAAGTCACAATATTCTCGATAAAAATATCAAAAAAATCAATATTAAAAATTAAAAAAAAATTGGCTGTCTGTAAAGTCAGTTTACGGACGATAATTTTACGTGATAACGTCATAAGAAAACATCAGATAGATGCGTCACAAGCCGAACGCTTAGGTCGATCGTGCCCCTCTATCGCTTGTTCCGCGCTCTCGCTTGCACGCTCGGCTCAGGCGGAACGTGACAATGAGTCATGCATTTTCGTGCGTGCAGCCGGCGTTCATCGATTTATTATTTATTTATTTATTCAAATCTTACCTACAACTACCATTACAGATCAGCGATCTAATACAATGCGATAGAGAGACGTTATAAGACGTTGTCACGTCAAAATATATCAAAATATTTGCGTTTGCAATTTTATTTCGCATATGAAAAAAAAAGCGCATCGCAGTGCGCGCTGAGCCTTAGCACATATGAGTTCTATTATAACTTTTTGTTTTCCAAGCTCGGGTTCTAGGAAGTTAGAATTAACAACTTAATACGTAATCAAGATTTTCAGACTATCGTTAACTTTTTCATGTTTATTCATCGTCATCATCGTCATCTGCCTACCTTTTTCCGTTTTATTAGATGTAAATATTTCTAACATTACGTGAAGATGTGTTTTTAATAAATAGTACGAAATGCCTGTGTAGGGCATGTAGGTAGGTAGGTACACTGGTACACTCAGCATCATAAGACCCTATCCATTTTAAAATTAAAATTATAAACTGATTTAATCTCATCAACATCATCTGCCTAGCCTTTTCCCAACTTTGTTGGGATCGGCTTCCAGTTTAACCGGATGCAGCTGAATACCAGTTTTAACATGGAGCGACTGTCTATCTGACCTCCACATCCCAGTTACTGGGTAATACGATACCCCTTGGTAAGACTGGTTGTCAAACTTTCGGGCTTGCGACTACCCTTAACGACTGTCAAAGGTCCACGATCTAATCTCTAAGTTCTAAGTCTGATTTAATCCATAAGTAATTTTTACTAATAAAACGTATTTACAAGGCAAGTGTCAGTGGAAACGCCGGGAAGACGCCATAAGAGGACATACTATTGTAGAAACATCGAAATAAATGTTTTTTTTTTTCCAAAAATGAGTTAAATATGCCAAAGCACTTAGAAAGGGTATTTACGTTAGAAAAGCAAAGACGTAAAAAAGTAGCAGTTACAAGTACGTCGCTGTTTCTCCAAATGAGCGATATAGTGACCATATTAGTATGTATGACCAGCACCCTAATTGCGTAACACACTATCAATTGAAATCTGCATCATTTTGAAGCAATTTGTTAATCCATTTCTTCATTTCTGCTCAACACGTAAATAACGCAATGAATGTTGTTGAACTGTCAAAATGAAACCGAATCCGATTGATAATGTGTTACGCAATTGCTCCGCAGATGTATGAACGTAAACGAGGCAAAAAAAAAGAATATGTAAGGATCGTAGAGTTAATGTTCTGTAGTTTCTGCCTATCCCAACTTGAAGAAGGCGTGAGGTTATGTATGTATGTGTAATTAACCTATACTAATAATAAAGCTAAAGAGTTTGTTTATTTGAGCACGCTAATCTCTGGAACTACCAGAGATTAGCTTATATGAGTCATATAGAATCAAAGGTAGCTAAGTGCCTCTATGTCAAATTTTTAGGAACCGAAAGAACGTTTTTCTGATTTAAGAGTCAGGGGTTTTCATACTCTCTGAGTTTATTCTCCATCTTAGTTAATTTGTTGAAAGTGTGGCGCTTAGCTGCCTTTGATTCTATATGCCTCATATATAAGGTCCCATTAAAATAGGTGGACAAACTTTTAGAAATCACTCAGACCGCCAAATTATGGACGATGGTAGAAAAATATAATAAGAAAAGCGCATTAGATACTTACAAGAAAAATAATCAGCTAACGAAAATATACTAATGTGCCGGCAATTTATTATTTTAGGTCAAAATAAAATTACTTTAATTTGTGTTTTTTTTTGCTAGGATATCTTTGGATAGTCGTACTGAGTGCTGTGTTAAAATTTGTCCATCTATTTTAATGGGACCCTGTATAGCACGCTCAAATAAACATTTTTGCATTTGATAGCCCAATTTTGAAGAAAGGCTGTAAGGCTACTTAACATTACGATAGGACCCTAAGAAGTCGAGAAAAGAGTTAAATAGTTAAAAAAGAACGCTATGGGGACAGCGGCAATGGGGACAACGGGAACAGACCAAAACGAGGCGCGGGCAGGCGACGCGCGCGATGCGACGACGGGGTGGTTTGGAGAATTCACGCGGACGAAGTCGCGGGCAGAAGCTAGTTTTTTAGATAAATTAGAGCATGTGGCGAAAAGCCACAATTCCAAGCCGGGAAGAAATGTAAAATAATTATGTATAGTCTATGCTTCCGGCTTGGGATAGAAAAAATAGGACTCTACTCTATGGACTGACACCAGAGGTGTGCATTTCGAATTGTCCCGGCTATCTGATTCTGATAACCTGCTAAATGGTGTAATACTACAATTTTCATCTGTCTATACCAAGTTGTAACATGAACATGTGTTTTTCGTATAAATACACCCTTTCAAGACAAACAGCAAGTGTTTATGTCACCTATCTGCACTAGAAACGGATCCCCTCAAGGGTGACCCCGTCTCCGTTGTACTTGGAGTAAGCTTTGGACATCGGGCGCCTTCTTACGCGCCTTCGACCTGTTCCCGCAGCAGTGGAAGAATCGCTACGTACGGGAACGATTGTGAGCCGGCCGGCATTAACTTCCAGAGGAATTGCGTCCGCTCCCGCCCCGTTCGCATTTGGCTACTCTCCGCTTCAAATTCTTGTGAAATAACAGCAAAATGTTGGGATACCTACGTAGTGCAATGTGATAAGTGCCATTCATCATCCATCATTTCACGTAAAATTTTCGTACTGCCGCACCGCCATTTTATTTTCATCGGGTTCGCGGGGTTCGCATAACTACCTACGCAACGCCACGAAAAGCAGAGTTCCGGCACAGTACATGCGCGAGCGCCCGACCTACCTACAATATTCGACGGACAGTTACGGAAACCTATGTGTCAACTTCAGTGAAGTTCTAAGTTCGTATGACATGTTAATGTTTACATTGGAAACTGTAAGTTTTTGAACATTTCTATAAATAATGATCCAGTGACGAAATATTTACCCTGCAAACGATTTACTACTGTACAGGAAACTTGTTAATAGTTGTAAGGCCATCTTCATTACATTGTAATTGGAAAATAATAGCTTTATAACTTTATTTTTGAAGTATCTGCTACATTTGTACACTTTTGTTTGTTTTTAATTTGCTGGATGTGTATTTAATTTTTTTTCTCTTGTTGACATTGTTTTTCTGGTGGTGTTATAAATTTATAATTGTCCGGACTAACTTGGGGGTGCCACAAACAAAATTTAATTTAAAAATATTAAATAATTCCTTGTGCTATTGCAATATTGACCATGGCTGATGCAGAGCTTTTGTCACAACTGAGGCAGCTTCAGGCGCAGGTAGCAAGCCTCACGCCTTCAAGTGCTCAGGTGAACGAGGTGAAGGTTAAGCTTCCCTCGTTCTGGTCGGACAAGCCGAAGCTATGGTTCGCACAAGCTGAGGCCCAGTTCGATATCTTCGGCATTAAACAAGATGCCACAAAATTTGGATATGTCCTGTCTATGTTAGACACTACAATAGCAGCCGAAGTAGATGAGGCAATAACGGATCCCCCTACTGAAGGGAAATATGACCACCTTAAAAATCAACTAATATCAAAATTGTCAATTTCCAGAACACAGCAGATTAGACAATTGCTCAGTGACGAGGAACTGGGAGACCGAAAACCTTCTGCTTTTCTCCGTCACCTCCGCTCCTTGGCTGGTTCTGAGATGGGAGACGACAGCATTCTACGGGAATTGTGGATGCGCCGTTTACCCAGGGAGGTACAGAGGATTCTCATTGCCCAAAAGGACTTAAAACTTGACAAGGTGGCCGAAATCGCAGATGCTATTGCGGAGACCACTCCTCCTTGTCCTACAGCTGTCCATGCTACCAGCTCATCTTTTACACCTGAGTTGGCTTGCATAATGGACCGCCTTGATGAGCTTTCAAGGAAAGTCGAAGCACTCGGCTCTGACCGCTCTCGCTCCACCACTCGCTCCCAGTCTGCTTCACGGTCATCTAGCAAAACTGGTGACCAAATGTGCTGGTACCACAGACGTTTTCGGGAGAAGGCCAGCAAGTGCATTACACCCTGCTCGTGGAAACCCCAGAAAAAGGGAAACCTGCCCAGCAGTCAGTAGAGGCGGCATCTGATTGCTCAAACCCTGGCCGCCGGCTGTTTGTGACGGATTCTGAGTCTGGTCATAACTACCTTATTGACACTGGCTCAGACATTAGCTGTTTCCCACGTCACCTGCTCAAAGGACGATACACACCCACCACTTTTGACGTCCGCGCCGCAAATGGGAGCTCTATCAAGACCTATGGTACCATTCTTTTGCGCTTAAATCTCGGACTTCGCAGGGAATTTAAATGGAATTTTATCATTGCAGACGTTGGCACGCCCATCATTGGCTCCGATTTTTTGGCTGAATACCACCTGATGCCGGACTGCCGCAACCAGCGACTGCTAGATGGCCGCACCAAACTCTTTATTGCTGCAATATTTGGGAAGAGCAATCAAACTAGCGTCAAGACAGTAGTAGCAGAGTCTCCTTTCGCCAACCTGCTGTTGGAGTTTCCTGACATAACGCGACCACCTGGGTTGCCACGCGTCGTGAAACATGCAACACTGCACTACATTATTACTACTGATGGTCCACCGGTTGCGTGCCGCCCACGCAGACTCGCACCGCAGAAACTCCAGATCGCGAAGAAAGAGTTCGAGGAGATGATCAGCTGTGGAACATGTCGACCCTCCAGCAGTCCCTGGGCATCACCGCTGCACCTGGCTCGTAAGGGTGAATACGGATGGCGTCCTTGTGGGGACTATCGAGCGTTAAACGCACGAACAGTTCCTGACCGCTACCCCGTCCGCCACATAGCTAACTTCGCACATAACCTGGCTGGTGCTACTATCTTCAGCACCATCGATCTGGTGAAGGCCTACCAGCAGATCCCGGTAAACGACGAAGATATTTGCAAGACTGCCATCACGACACCTTTCGGGCTATTCGAGTTTCCCTTCATGACCTTTGGTCTGCGCAACGCTGGACAGTCTTTCCAGCGCTTTATGGACGAAGTCTTGAGGGGGCTCGACTTCTGCTACCCGTACATCGATGACATCTTGGTGTACTCCCGCACTCCGGTAGAACACGCCGAACATCTGCGTGTCCTGTTCCGGAGGCTGCAAGAGTATGGCGTCGTCGTAAACCCATCAAAATGCGTGCTCGCTGCTCAAGAGGTGATTTTTCTCGGCTACCGGATCAACAAAGACGGTTCCAGCCCACCCCTGGAGAGAATCGAAGCCCTAAAGAATTTCCCTCTGCCTAATACGGTCGAAGGTCTTCGCAGATTCCTAGGCATGGTAAACTTCTACCGCCAATTCCTTCCAAAAGCAGCGAAACTTCAAGCACCGCTTATTGACGCTTTGGCTGCCACCAAGCTGAAAGGCCCCAAACCTATGCCCTGGACGCCAGAGCTGGAGCTTGCGTTCAACAGCTGCAAGGAACACCTTTCCACTGCTACGCTCCTAGCTCATCCCATTCCTGATGCTCCATTGGGACTCTTCACTGATGCATCGTCCAGTCACATCGGAGCTTGCCTGCAACAAAATATCAAAGGCCATTGGCAACCGCTTGCTTTCTTCAGTAAGAAGCTGACACCGAAGCATTCCACTTGGCCAGCTTACCACCGGGAATTACTTGCTATTTATGACGCCGTACAGCATTTCCGCCACGTGTTAGAGGCTCAACACGCAACAATTTACACGGATCACAAGCCTCTGATCTTCGCTTTCACGCAACGGCGAGAAAAGTTGGCCCCTGTTCAACTTAACCACTTGTCCTTCATCTCTCAATTTACCACGGACATAGTCCATATCAGCGGGAAGGACAATGTAGTCGCAGACACCTTGTCTCGAGTCGAGGCACTTAGTCTCGAAGACAACTTCGCCGCCCTCGCCGAAGAACAGGCGACCGACGAAGAGCTGGGCAAGATGCAGTCTAATTCGTCTTTGAAACTGGAGAAAGTTACTGTTCCAGGGACAGACATATCTATTATATGTGACACAGCTACGGGAAGATCAAGACCTTACTTGACACCATCTTTTCGTCGTATATACTTTGACAAGCTACACAACCTTAGTCACCCTGGTGCGCGAGCATCCGTGCGCCTGGTGTCTGAACGATTTGTGTGGCCTGGTATGAATAAAGATTGCCGAAACTGGGCTCGATCCTGCTTGAAGTGCCAGCGCAGCAAAATCTCCAGGCACACAGTCACGCCCCGTGGAAATTTCCCCACTCCGACGAACCGTTTCCGCCACGTCCACATCGATATCATCGGTCCTCTTCCACACAGCAGAGGTTTTCAATACTGTCTGACGGCTGTCGATAGATTCACTCGCTGGCCGGAGGCCTGGCCGATGATCACCATGACGGCGGAAGAATGCGCTGAAACGTTTTTTAGGGAATGGATTTCTCGTTTTGGCGTCCCCTCTCTCTTAACAACGGACCAAGGACGTCAATTTGAGTCCGCCTTGTTTCAGAGCCTCCTGCAGCACTGCGGAATTAAACGCGTGCGCACTACCAGTTACCATCCGTGTGCGAATGGTCTGGTGGAACGCATGCACAGACAACTAAAAGCTGCCTTGATGTGTCACGAAGACACTTGGCACAGAGCCCTGCCCGTCGTACTCCTGGGAATGCGCTCTTGCCTCAAAGATGACCTGCAAGCTTCTTCGGCCGAGCTGGTGTACGGGGAACCCCTGTACTTGCCAGGCGAATTCATGACTCCATCTTCGCCATCGGTTAGCATCGAAGACCACAACTTCGCCACACAACTACGAAGTCATATGGCTCATTTGAGACCTACTCAACCATCGCGTCATGGGCAACGGTCGACCTTTGTGTTCAAGGACCTCGATTCAACGTCGCACGTTTTCTTACGAGACGACTCTGTCAGGCCCTCGCTTAAACCACCATACTCAGGACCACATAAGGTGGTCGCACGTCATGATAAAACAATTACCATCTCTATCAATGAAAAGCATGTACAGGTGAGCCTAGATCGGGTCAAACCGGCGTACGTTTTAGACGAAACCTCCTCATCGACGTGTCGAGCCCCAGCTTCAGCACCTGTTCTTCCTGCCGCGTCTGAAGCACCCTCCAGACCAGCTGCTGCAACTGACCTTGAATCCAATACTCCTGATCCAGTTAGTACTGCAAGGCCTGAGTCTCATAGACCGAACTATACCACACGTTCGGGCAGGAAAGTTCAATTTAAAGTTCCGGTTGATGTTTAAGTTTGATTTTATTCATTATTAAAAATTGTGGCTCCCCCATTTTAGCAAAGTTTTTTTTAGTTTTTAATCTTAAGTGTTTGTTTTGTATTTTGTTTTACGGATGACCTTATTCTCTCCGTAGGGGGGTGATGTGGCGAAAAGCCACAATTCCAAGCCGGGAAGAAATGTAAAATAATTATGTATAGTCTATGCTTCCGGCTTGGGATAGAAAAAATAGGACTCTACTCTATGGACTGACACCAGAGGTGTGCATTTCGAATTGTCCCGGCTATCTGATTCTGATAACCTGCTAAATGGTGTAATACTACAATTTTCATCTGTCTATACCAAGTTGTAACATGAACATGTGTTTTTCGTATAAATACACCCTTTCAAGACAAACAGCAAGTGTTTATGTCACCTATCTGCACTAGAAACGGATCCCCTCAAGCATTATACCCTAACCTCCTTACTAATAAACGTTGTATAGCGTCTGTATAGTTACACAACGCATTGACTTCTTCTTTCGAAAGTCAAATTACTGACAACTGAAAGAGAGAAATCGGTGTGTGACTATTCATCTAATATAATACGTTTATTAGTACGGGGTTAATGGTATGAACCTTTAATTATACCCAAACGTCATTAAATTTTCTCTCGCGGCCACTCTGCAGATTAAGCCAAAGAAACTAAAATCTCTTGGGGTCATCTAAACACGCAACATAAAATCTAAATTATTCCACGCCTGGTCTAACATAGTTTTACAAACGTGACCCTAATTCCTTACTTTGGGGATTGTTACAAACTGCGTACATTACAGAAACGCCTAGATTTCTAGTATTAAGGTTAGGGTTGGAAAATTAAGTATTATTACAAGCTTTGCGATGTCGGGGTAACGTATGTAATATCATTAAACTTTATGGAATTACTTTATTGTATAGTTGAACTTTGTACGTGAATACTAAATCTCTTTTTAAGGTTTTTTATACTTAGTTTGATTTTGTAAATAAACCTAGTTAGCCTTTACAAGTCTACTTTGTGACGTCGTGATAAAAATAGAAAGTAATTATATTTAAAAAAAAAACCCTATTTTTAAATCCTAGCTCTTTTTTTACTTACTGTAATTAATACATTCTCATTAAAATCTCTCTACTACGCTATACAATATAACTTTCATTCTACAAAGAGACCAAGACAAAGGCACGCACCAGGGTCAAATTATTAAAATGACCCCAGTTCGTGAGGTCAAACTATTAAAAAGAAAGAATTTAATATTGAATTCCATTACTATTCTAGTTCCAGTCCAGTTGTAATCTATTTCTAATGCGAACACGATCAACCCTTCACAGGCCGACGCGCGTAATCCCACCCCATAAATTTTATAAATTTTAATCCCTTTATCGTGCGGACCCATACAACTCTTTGTTAGACAATCGGGTCCAAACGCGAATAGGTAGGATTAGGGCGAGCCTAATGTTTCAGAGATTTAACCGTCTCGCTGTTCAGGGTCAAAGCGGTCCGATATAATCCCAATATTGTGACGAATCATTGAATTTGTTTGAAGTCTAACTTTTGGTTTCGTCAATGTGTGGGTTTGACCCTTCTTATGGAAGGTTAAAGTATTGCAAAATGAGAAAGATTTAATAATAAGCGACCCGATATTAAATTAGTATCAATTTTTTCGAGCCACAGATAAGAAAATAAATCTGATACTTTCTAACGATGTCTCGTAGAGTTATTATTTTTGAGGTTGTAGGTTACCTACAGTGACAACCATGGTCTTATTTACCTAACAGCAAGTTTCATATATAAATAACACCAACTTGAAGGGTAACTAAGAACAAAAGCCTAACGTAAGTATATGCCATTAAATAGTAATGTGTAATTATATCATCAAAAACAGCCGTAAAATCGTAGTAAACATGGTTTATTCAAATCGTCACGCACATAGGGGTGCCTATAAACATTGATATTTTACGATTATTGCCGCATTTATGACCTTTATGCTCTGAATATAACTGCCATGTATACATTTAGGGACATAAAATTATTCGAACCTGAAATATTTCTGAAGCGTGTAAAACTAGGTGAGGCGAGAAATAAATTAAAAGATTTTCATAATATCCTGCCTCGTTGTTGGTTTGTGGTCGCAAGAGCTAGCGCTAGAAATCGACCCCAAGACATCATGCTCAGCAGGGAGCATGAAGTCTTGGGTTCGATACCCAATTCTGGCAAAGGGTTATTGGGTTTTTCTGAGACTGGATTTGTGCATGCTCATATAATAGGTTATATGGGACTGAAGTTCGGAAGATGGTGAAGGGTGGACGTTTTTGGGTACTGTCTTATGTAATTTTGACGTTCGAAAAGTGCTGATTCTCAGTCTAATTAACTTGAATAAATGACTTTTGATTTTGACTTAAACATAAATTATGAAATGTAGGTACTATAGCTACACCTCTGCCCAACCCTTCGGAAATGTATAAAAATATTTAGCTTAAATAACTACGTTTTGCCTTGCGCAACCGACAGTACTTGTCTGCCGTCATCTATCAATGGATACCTAGTTAGATATAGGTAATGAAAAACGTTTAAATTAATCAAAATGTTCAGACGGTCCCTTAGGTGACTCTGAAATCCATTTACAAATGGAAAACCCATGCCTCGGAGAGGGCCTCAGGACTCACACCCTCTAGAAAGCTGAACTATAAAATATACAAATGAATATTTTATTCGGAAACGCTATTTGTATCCAGGAGGGCGATTTTACTGCTATTTTTTTAATACATTTTCTCAGCATGGTTATTTATTAATAGGTTAGATTGTTGTTGACGGTTTGTTCTATACCATGACCTTGAAATTAATATACTTAATCTCGCTTAGTCAAATCTCAAATACAATACAGGGTGGCGGGACAATCGACTCGCAAGCAGTAACAATGAATTCAGCACATGAAAGACGGTGAACTGCGTAGAAATTTTTCGTTGGATATCAAAAAAATAATCTGCTGTTTCATAGAAAAGTGCAACACCTACGCGGTCAACATGTATGGAACAGTGGGGTTCGAAATCATTGTGCTGAATTCATTGTGGTGGTTTGCACGTCGATGGCCCTACCACCCTGTATACAAGCTAATACTAACATATACATATACAGGTGTCCAGTATCGGGTAATAGGCCAAGTCATAATAGTTATTAGAAAAATATAAAAAAAAATCATAGTTGTGTATTTTTAAAATTTTTGGCATTTAAATGTCACTTTTTGCCCAACCAAATATTCAAAATTAATGCTTTGCCGAACTTTGACTGACTGTACTGAAAAAAATGAAAGTACTATGCGAGTTTGGCAAGTAATATTAAAAGATGGCGAATTAAATAAGCCTTCCAAAAAAAAATATTTTTTATTTAAGTAATTTTGTTTATTCTAAAGATTTTTTAAAATATTTTTCTGCTAACTATTATGGCTTGGCATATTACCCGATTCCGGCTTGACGTCGACTCGGGACACCCTGTATATAAAGGCAATAGAGAGGCCAGGTTGCGTGGGTTTGCGGGCGAGGAGTTGAAAGTAAACGAAAGTCTTTATGAACAATCACAAGATGTCTAATCCAATTATTTAATTAATTAATGCGTGAACGACGTTCCAACAAGTATGTACATACTTACGTGGGACGCGAGCGCAATCAATTTACTCACAATTGGATATCATAGCACAATTCCTCCAATCAATATCGTGTTTTACGATCAATCCATGTGAATGTATCCCTCTCTTGTTTTTGTTATTATGGCGAGTAGACAAAGAACTTACTCTAAGGCGAGCCGCCTCCCCAATACATGGTGTTACGTCAAATAGACAGTTGACATATCTTCTAAAAAAAAAACAATATTAATCAAAGAGGTTGGCATCGCCGAACCAATTCTCTCGACGCGCCGTCGTATAATTATTTATGTGTGTGTTGAGTATTTGCTTGTTTTGGTAAACTAGTCTCAATTTACCTCTACATTATAATAGGATACGTAACGTCGTAGGTAATCCTACAATATTTGCTAATTTAATCAATCAAACTAGCGAATTATGGCTTCTAGGAATATCTAAATTGGGAATTAATTTCGTAATTATAACTCCTTGGAGTCCTATACACGAAAGTTGTCTGGAAAATGACGTCATCGCGTAGTAAATATAAACACAAAATTACACAAATGCGGGCGCAAGATCGATGGCTGATCATGGATTCCTGGATTCGATTCCCAGGTCAGGCAGTGTTATAAGGTTATTCAAATAGAATTTCAGTCCAAGCTTGGATTTTTGGCCGGTTAGTGACACATAGCATAATCAGCCTATACCTAATGTTCCCACTACTGGGACACAGGCCTCTTTTCTGTAAGAGGGAGTGGTCCATAATCCACCATGATGGCCCAGTGCGGATTGGTAGATGTCACATGTCTTCACATTTTTGGTTCTAAGACATGTGACATTTTAAAATGTACTAGGCTCTACTTAGCTGTCTTGCATTTTTGCTGGACTGGACCTGCCGTGAGGCACATTACACTTTTTTATTTGATTTTTATTTGTTTTTATCTGATGTATGTCTCTGGTGTACCTACTGTGTGTCTTTTTAGTCTGTGCCAAATAAATGTATTTTCTTTCTTTCTTTATATAACTCGCAAAATGTATGAAATACCTTTGCCTACCCCTTTGTGGGTAGTCGTGATGGTTATAAAATATTCGGTATTATTATCCGCTGGTGACACAGCAAGTAACTTCGGGTGGAATTTAATCGAGCATTGGTCTGTACGTGACTCCAATAAGCATTAATTACGTTTTCAGTACTTCCCAGAGTACACAGGCGCGTATGAAAAAGATAATATTCCTTTGATTAACGGCTGCGTTACTGATAAATTATTCTTTAAGGTTTTTCTCTTTTTTTTTGCTATCGGGCTCGGGTTTATAAATTGTGAGTTGTATGAGGCATGTGTTGGGGCCATATACAAAAAGATTTTATATTTTTGTGGTAGGGACTGTAGGATGGGGTAACGGGTTTCAACTTTTCAAGGCCCAGAATTTTCGGAAAAAATATCTATTCTATGTTGAAAAAATATCACTTACCTCCTTACTAATAAACGTTGTATAGTGTCTGTATAGTTACACAACGCTTTGTCTTCTTCTTTCGAAAGTCAAATTACTGACGACTGAAAGAGAGAAATTGGTGTGTAACTATTCACCTGATATACGAGTAATACACGTTGTTATTTAGGATAAAATCAGCAACTCTGACACTAATGTTTTAATTTTTCGTGGAACTTTTCTTAACTAATTTCTTTGTTTAGCTTTATTTCTGGGTTGTTAAGGTGATGTAAATGGTGTTGCTTTAATTAATTTTCTTAAGTTTTTTTTTACCCTAATAAACTTAGAAAGTATTTTAATTATAAATGCGAAAGTGTGTCTGTCTGTCTGTTACCTCTTCACGCTTAAATCGCTGAACCGATTTAGATGAAATTAGGTATAAAGATAGTTTGAGTACCGGGAAAGGACATAGGATAGTTTTCATCCCGATATTCCCACGGGATCGAAACTTATGTAGTTGAAACCGCGGGGCGCTGCTAGTTTACTGAGTGCCGTAATCCACGCGGGCCCAGTGCGAGTTGGTGGATGTCACACACATGTCTTCGGATTTTTGGTTCTAGGCCATGCCGGTTTCTAGAGCAGTTGTGTTGAAATAAATTACACAAAACGCCTGTCTGGGTTTCGAACCTACGACCTACAACTCATGACTCGCGGCCGTTACCACTGGGCTACCATGCTACTGCTCCCAATAATTTACCTAATCACAGAAAATCATTCAGGTATCTCTCCTACAATTCACTAATAACGCTGCAACTATTCGCACTTCAGTTATAATAATCATTTTAATATCAGGCAGCTAAGGCCCATAGATAAAATACACAAAATAATCTTATGCTATAATAAACCAATACATATTAAAAACCTTAAAGCTTATGAACATACACGTAAAGTTTTCGGCGTCGTATTTCACTGCGTGGTGTCGCGTAACCGTCCTCGGAAACGTCGATATACGACACCTTTCGGCCAAAAGTCCTCTTTCAGGCAGGTCTATAGATTTTGGGTTGGAACTCGTACCACGAATGACTTTAAGTTGATGTTGATGTGTGTTATACCTAGTCACCTACCAGGCTCCCATAATCCATCGCACGTCGAATATAAAGTCACCGTGTGTGATGAACACTGTGAAATATGGAAGTAGCGGAGAGCACGTGTGTGTGACAGCGCTCCGGCGATATTGTTGATTTTTGAATGTTGATAAATTGCTCCCCTAAGGGTCTTGTTAGGGGTATATGTATGTTACTTTCGTAACTGTAGAATAGAACTGTAAGTTCTTTACCACGAAAGGCGTAAAGTAATTGATAAATGACTTTTTTTTGTGTGTAGGTTTGTAGAAAAACTTTTACACGTCAATCATATTTTTAAAACTAGATGAGGTCGGAGTTTCCTATCTAGACTACTCACTCAGAGCCGAAAGACCGAAACAAAAGAGGTCACAGTCTCTTCTAAAGTCCAGACATCCTTTAGAGTATAATAACAATAAATATTATAAATTGAAGTCGCTTTTCGTGTTCATCTAATTATGTAACCGCGTATTAGGTCTTCTGAACGGATTTTGATGCGGTTTTTTACATCATTTAGAGAATTTATTCCGGAACGTTTATGTATATAATATCATTATTATTTAACGTAGAAATAAAAAAGAAATCTTTATGTTTTGTCAAGTCGTAGAAACCGTGCGAAGCATGGACGGTAACAAAGCCTTTTCGTCGCATAGACGGAAAAAATACAGGCTGGCAAGGACGTCAACGCGCAAACTGGAACCATAAATTCAGTACATTAAAGCCTTATTCTAGATAGCGTAGCTAGCGTAGACATTTTTAGTCGGTTATCAATAAAACGCGACGTCTTCCGGTGCGCGGTCGCCACTCCAGAACATTTCGGCCCTATCGGCCATCAGACGTAGCGTTGGAAGTACTCCCACAAGACGGACCGACGACCTTGTGAAGGCCGCAGGAACTCGTTGGATGCGAGAAGCACAGAACCGGTCGAAGTGGAGATGCTTGGGGGAGGCCTACGTCCAGCAGTGGACGTCTTTCGGCTGTAATGATGATGATGATCAATAAAAAATCCGCTGTTTCATAGAAAAGTGTACCTACGCGGTCAAAATCTATGGAAGAGTATTTAAAAAAAAAACCGAAAAATTTCAACGCATGGGTTTCAAAATCATGTACCCACTGAATTCAAGGTAAATAAATAAATAAATGGTACGCGTCGATGTCCCTGCCACCCTACATATTTGTGAAATTATTAAACATCTACCTACCCAAAATATTTCCATAATGTTCATTACGGAACCATTTTCTTTTATTGAGGAATTTATTACGAGCTCGTTTAAATAAATGTCTTGGAGTGACATCGAATATTTATAGGAAAAATAGAAAATATTACCAGCTGCTACAGTTTAAGTAATAAATTCCTCTTCCAGCAATGTAATATTTAGTTAAATCAAAGATTACAAATTACAATCCATTACTTAGGTAATCTAATTTACTTTCATCTATTTCCTGAACATTACATGGAGAAGCCTTATTTATATCTGACCACTGCCTTAATTTACGGCGACTAAATGATGGCCACTCTTTAACTTTCTTAACACTTCATACTGAAGTAGATAATATTCTAAACGTTTGTCCATGGTTTCGCTCGCGTGGATGTACTACTGCCGCAATAACGTACTGCTCATCGGGATAAAAAGTATTCTATGTCCTAATTCCTCGGTTATGACATGGTGTAGGTACCTATGTGCTAAATTTTATCGAAATCGTTTGAAAGAAAGAAAATACGTATATTTGCGGTGAACATGACGCAATAAAGAACATAATACACAAAAAAAAATAAGAAAGGGTTGGGGAAATATGCGTCACGTCCACGCAAAACGGCTATCGCTCAGCTTTATGCTGCGGCCCTAAATATCTACAGCCGTATTTATAGCCGTAGCCGTAGTGTAGCCGTATCTTTTCAGCCGTTAAGGCGTGAAAAGGTCTTCTTGGTCGCGTACTTCATTACTGTTGGTCTTGTCTCTAAAAGGCCTTCGTGGCTTTAAGTACGATGTTTTTTCCACTTCGTTCGGGGCTTCTCTCAGAGCGCTCGTAACAGAGAGACCAGTGAAGACGGTTACTTGGTCTGACTAGCGATTAGGTGACCGCCTGCGAGGTCTTTTCCATCTACCTTGCCCATCATCATCAACTTTTCAAGGTTATCTGTGACCTAAGTAAAAAGGTAACAGACGGACAGTCAAACACACCTGCGCATTATCATATCAGTATGGATAGTCTGTGACTATGGACGTATCAAGATCGGTCACTTGGTACCCGGTACCTATATCAAACTGGATTTCCCAAGGGCGGTAGAATAGAGAAGTGGGAAAGTGGGATGTATTCTTTTGTCGAGTTTTTGTTGATGTTAGATTGGATGTGGAAAAGAATCCACTTGGTGTCTACAGGGTGTAATTAAACTCATAGGCATCCTTTTAAGGAGTCATTGTACTTGTCATTATGAACAACTTTTACTATGGAACTAAACCTAAAATCGCGAAAAAAATCAGATGTTCCTCGCATTTATGTTCACATAACTCGTCAAAATGTAGGGAAGAGCTGATTTTTTTTTCGCGATTTCAGGTTTGGTCCCATAGTAAAAGTTGTTCATAATGATTATTACAATGACCCCTAAAAAGGATGCCCATGAATTCAATTTCACCCTGTATAATAGTGGCGAAAATCCGCTTTCTGTTTCTAAATCCAAACCTATAGTCACATGCTGCTGTATACAAACAGTCTTCCTTTACAAACAATTGCATAAGATTCTCCATCACTCGTATTTGTAATTACATTGCCGTTTCCAGGGTATAAAACAGAATGTAGCAAGCTTATCGTGGCTGTAAAAGTCAGCGAAGAAAAGTAAGTAATGGACTGGCAACCTGTTACGATAGGATATACTGCTATAGCGAGGGATATGTGGACTTAAGTCGTCTTTATACTGGACAGTTTATAGGTCTGCATGTGGTTCCTTGGGTTGAATATTACAGGAGCTATAACACAGAGACTACGTATACTGATGGATAGGCGAAGATATATACCTACGTTGTTTTTTGATATTTGGATTTTAAGTCATAGAAAATTATGATTTTTCTTAAACATGCTTGGAAAATTGAGTTTCGTAAATAACGCAATGAATGTTGTTGAACTGTCAAAATGAAACCGATTCCGATTGATAATGTGTTACCCCGCAATTGTCCCGCTGTTTGTTAGCCTGTAGGTACGAGTGCAGGTACATTCGAACAAGCTATTGGTATACAGGCAGCTAACTTGCAACTACTTTTAAACAATGGTGTGCTGAGTAAGTCAATTCTTTTATACCACTCTATTTAATTCAGGATGCCATAAGCTGAAAAAGTTATAATGCACAAAATAATACTAAATATTGGCTGTGTAGTGGAAAGATGAATATTTTTGCCCGTATACCAAATAGCTTGTTCGACCGTACATACTTCGCTGAGCGACTTATATTTTTACCTCGGTATGAACTAATAATGCAGTTAGCATGTTTGTTTTTTAACCGACTTTTTTTTTCAGTTAATCACATGAACAAAAAACTCATTTCCTATCGCAGCAACTAAGCAATCGGAAAACTCATGTCTCTCATTCCTTGCTATTAAAAACATCTTCTAATTGTAAAAAAAAAAAAACAAATTTACTTTTCATTGCCAGAATTTTCGTGTCGAGCTAATTATTTGGCAAGCAAAACATTATTCCGGTGAACCACCCGAAAGTTCCCGGTAATGTTCCGCCCCGTACTTGGAAGGTAATAAAATCGGACAGCCACTGACAAATGTGTTTATCCTCTATGCTTGCAATTAATATGTTTGGCATGTGGTAGGTATAGAGAGATTTCCAACTTCAAAAAGGATGTTCTGTATTCGACCCGTATGTATGTATGTATTTTTGTATGTCCGCGATTTTCTCAAAAACTAATGGACCGATTATGATAATTCTTTCATTAATGTAATCTACATACTTTCAGGAAGGTTTTAGTATATAGTACATTAGGTAATTATTCTTATGTACGAAGTTACATGCATAAATGTACTGCATCTCCGGCATTTCTATGCGAATTTTGATGATTCTTCTAGTCGGTGTCTTCAATTCTTCAATGCACTAGTGTTAATTGAATTTGTGTGGGGTAGGTACAACTAAAAAGTGAAAAATAAATTGTTTTTACAAAGGAAACAACCGACTTCAAAAAAAAACACTACAAAGTGAAAAAAAATAACTTTAACCTTTCGGAAGTCGGTATCAAAAAACGAAAATGCGGAACCAACGACACCGACTTCCGAAATTAAAGTTATTTATCACTTTGTAGTGTTTTTTTTTTTGAAGTCAGTTGTTTCTTTTGTAAAAAAGTTTTTTGTCAGATTATTCTACAAGCAACATACTAAAGCACTAGCGTTATAATTCTTTAGTCCAAATAGAGAATATCGAGGAGTTGCTCAGGTCATCAGACCAGAATAAATCCTCCAGCAAGTGGGGCATGTACCATATACATAATCAGCCTATAATGTTCCCACTGCTGGGACACAGGCCTCCTCTCAATGAGAGGGAGTGGGCCGTAATCCACCACGCGGGCCCAGTGCGGGTTGGCAGATGTCACATGAATTTTTGGTTCTAGGACATGCCGGTTTCCTCACGATGTTTTCCTTCACCGTTTTGAGAGCAGTAATGATGAAATAATTTACACAAAGTAAAGCACCTGTCTGGATTCGAACCTACGACCTATAACTCGTAAGTCACGGCCGTTACCACTTGGCCACCACTGCTCTACCGTCATGTACCATATGAACAATCTATAGTCTAGCATTAATACTTGGCAAAACTTCTTAAGCACCAAACGCTTATGTCTTGCACCACAAAACGAGTGTTGGCAAGAGGGAGCCCTGAATGAATCATACAATCGATCCGTTTCGCCGACTATAAGTTGTTAACACAACTTCGTGAGTCAACCTAATCATTTTGGGCTGCAGACATTTACAAGAACATACGTCATTGTTTTGGGAACTTATGGAACTACTTTCATATATACTTTTTGTGGGTGGTGTATCCTGAGGAAACTTTGCTAGTTTTCCTTTAAGATATAACATTTAATAAGTACGGTTATATTATAAATGAGAAAGTAACTCTGTCTGCCTGTACCTATGTAACCTTTTCAAGCCTAAACCACCGAATGGGTCGTTATGAAAGATAGATAGGTAGCCCGGAATCACAATCTGAATCAGGATATTGCTCTAATAATTGACCGGCTCCATAAGTCCATAACACACGTTGAAACAAATTCGCCTATATTTGAATGAAGAATTTGAGATATTTTCAAGTTACGGAACAACAAACTGAATGTCATACTTTACAAAGTTCAAATTCCAGTGCAACCTAAAACTTATTAGGAACTTTTTACCCGACTGCGGCGAAGCCCAAAAGGAGGGTTAGGTGTTTGACCTGTATGTATGTATGTACGTTTCTTTGTTCCCCCGTAACTCCTAAACGAATGAACAGATTTGGATAAATTATACGTCTTTAGATTTGTCTTGGAGGCGCGAGTGTAACTGGTTACATGAAAATTAAAAAAAACAAAGTAAAATGTTGGATTTTTACTGCTATATTGTGGAGTTAAAAATGTTTTGTAATAAATGGTCACTCTAAAATCAACTTAGAATAATTTCACTAAAGTAGATCAACTGATTAAGTGGCGACGGAATGTAAATTATCAGATTTTATGAACACTGCTATATGTTACAATTCACATAATTATAATGCGGAGCCACCATTAGATTTCGTTGTATGTCCAGAGCCCTGATTCACAACCATACGACAGGCTATCGTATCGAAAACCAGACATTTCGATAACCTGATTTGACTTCCCCTCAACAGCAAATAGCTGTTGGAAGAATAGCGGGCGTCTATTTGATTTAAACTGACAAAATTTTCGGGTTTTGGACTTGTGAACAGCGTTGAGAAGACTCCTACGATAACAATGATTAATGTTCGATACGATACGGAAGCATATCGAGTGTTTGTGAATAAGGGGGCTGCTTCGTTAGTCTAGTCGTCGCAAGCGAAACCACTGAGCATCCTAGGTCGATTCCCGGTTCGGGCAAAGTGTTATTGGGTTTTTCCATCTAGAATCTCTCAGTAGCAGCCTGGACTCTGGATTTGTGCCCGGTTGATAGCAATAGGCTCGCCCCATTACATATGGGACCTAACCATAACTGGTGAAATGTGAATGTACATACTACATGTACACCTCTACATAACCCTTCGAGGAATACACGCGTGATGTTATGTATAATAAGCTGGACGAATGCTTGTCTGTAGACAAAGATACACACGTACAAAGAGTAAGCAAGACGAGATGCATTAAGGCACGTACAGACAATGCGTCTCGCATATTGATCAAGGCAGTAGCCGCAGTGACAGGTTGTTCGTCTAAACCTGACTTAATAATATAACCATACAACCAGCGCCCTGCGGTTTCACCCGCATAAATTTCGATCCCGTGAGAATATCGGGATAAAAGTGTCCTATCTGTTAATCCTGTTTATAAACTATCTGTGTGCCAAATTTCATCGAAATCAGTTCGGTAATTTTTGTGTGAAAGAGTAACAAACATCCATCCATCCTCACAAACTTTCGCATTATAATATTAGTAGGGTAGGATAGGATAGTAGGATAGGAAGTAGGATAGTAAAAAGTAGGATATTATTATTGTATTATTGCTACGAAACGTGAAGAAGGCATAGGTATAGTACAGGCGCTGTAATTAATATAAACGTAGGTACATGTTTCAAAACTGACAGGATTCACTGTTTTAAGAGGAAATGTGGTGACGTGGTTTTTGGCGATCATTCTGTACTACTCCTATACATTACCAAAAAATTACGCCAAAAAATAAAAAACAGGATACCTACATGATAGTGGATAAACTATATATCGTAGAAAAAAATTTAGACTAGCATCATTAATAACCAGGGCGAAAACAGAGGAATGAAACGTTTAGAATAAACGCAAACGACCACGTGAACGCGTTTCAAATAAGAAAGAAAGTAAGAAAGAAAAAGTATTTATTGCGACTCGTACAGGAAGATCATAATCTAATTTAAACACAGTAAAAAATAAAAAAAAACAAGTTATATAAAAAATAGTAACAAAAAGAAAAATGAGACAGAAACTCCTATACGAGGCCAAAAGGCTCCTATCTCAGCATGATGTTGCGACATTTAAAAAATAAATGTCGCAGCGCTGGTATTCTGATAGGGCCCGCCGCTGTGATGTCACGGGCAGTTACAGAAATAAATTAATATTAAAATAGATTTAATATCATGTAAGTAAAATATTAGCAAAAAAAAAAATAAAAAAAAAAATTTTTAGTATTCCCACTATGCCAATGCTTCCTGTGGTTGTATATCCATTAATTAGAAAATTAAGTTAACCAACGACTTGTAACTATCTATAGCAGGTAGAGGCATTACAAAATGTCACGCAATATGACAAAATAACACACAAAGTAAAACAAAACATGTGTGATATTCGTGCTTTTTACCGATAATAATATTATTATATCCTATGTGTGCTAACACGGCGGGTATAAAAGTTTAACGTACGGCTATAATTTCCACGGAAGTCGTAAAGAGACCCGCTCGACGCGCCGCCATCGCCATATTGAAAACATGGCGTGTGTTTTCGCGGGAAAACCTGACAGCATAACAATGTTGCGTTTTCTTTTAAAACTGTAAAGCTATCGTGTTTAGCTAACTGGAAGCTATTATTTATTGAATTTTACTGCCGAAATTTTGGTGTACTATAGATAGGTACGAGGTGTGCCTGCCTACGGGGAGTGCTGGCGTGATGTTTTGTGATGTTACTGAAATAACGCAGATTTCTATAGTGAGGATTTAATGATTTTTCACAATAGAATCATATAAGCATACCCTATAGCCGGGTACTGCCCCCTAAGATACAGGCCTAGCCTAGTTTAAGGGAGAGGGTTGGACCTATTGTACTTATTTATCTAATGCTAAATTAAGATCTTTAATCTGCATACAGTGCAATGTACTTGAAATTTGTGGTAATAAACAATTTATTTATTTTTTATTTATTTAATGGTATTACAACCAAAACAAGTGCGTTTAAAACAATACAAAACAATATAGAGTCTTCATTAAACAAAATTGAAACTTTAGTTCAATGTTAAAACTTTTCTCTAAAATAATGTTAACAAAGTTTTGTTATCACTACCAATTTCGAGTTCCATATTACGATAACCGCCCCGAAACGTAATTATAACTTCAAGTGACTTGATAATATTATTAGTCGACGACTCCCATAATAATTAATTTATAATTGTCATGTATGTATAACCATTTTAATTTATAAAATAAAGCGTCGGGATTATAAAATTTAAAATAACATTCATCACACTAATATTATAAAGGCGAAAGTTTGGGAGTGTGTGTGTTTATATGTTTGTTACTTCTTCACGCTCAAACGGCTGGACCAATTTTGATAACATTTTGTGTGGAGGTAGCTGACACCCTAAATTAACATATGGGCTTCTTTTTATCCCTAAATTCTCACGGGATCGACACTTATGCGGGTGAAACCGCGGGGCGCAGCTAGTTACACTATAAAATACTACACAGCTAGTTACATATTTTCTCTGAAGTTTAGTACAAAAATGACACCACCATCGGTATGCAAGTATAATACAATAATTTATGACATTAGGTACCTACCTATGGATTATGTAATGTACCTCAAATGAAAAGACGCATTAATTTCATGATCACACATTATGTAACATGTAAATTCATGGTTGTTTTAAGCATATATTTACATAGCTCTCGGAAAACACCGACAATAGTTATTAAAATGTGATGTTGAAATGGCTGAATAAAGTGGGGTTGACGTGGTGTATCCATATTAATACGATGCGGGCAGTGGAGCGGGATATTTATATTATCATTACTCCTACGCATTAAATTGTTATTCATAAAGGATACAGTAGGCTGCGTCGCTAGGAAATGGGAGTGTGCATGTCTGTGTGATTCGTGGTATAAACAAGTAACAAACATATTTAAAACACACACACACACACACACTCACAAACTTTCGCCTTTATAATATTAGTGTTTATACTTATTTTTTATATGTTAAGAAATATTTAAAAATTTAATCAAATATGTAAATAGACAAATAAATACAAATAATAATAATAAATTTATTTGACATAAAAAGGTACACAGATACATAGTGACACTCGTAGATTATGAGAGTCACATTATGCCTGATTTACACGATACTATTTTAATTGCCTGTGGCCTATATGTACAATAAAATTGAAGGAACATGTAACTTGCGTTGCTTAGGTAAACACTGTTTAGACGGTGCCACTTGTATTGTTACCTACTTCAGCTTGTGGCATGCCACAAGCAATTAAGTCGGACCATTTAGTTGAAACAGTTGAGAGCAGTAGTGGCCCAGTGGTATCGGCCGCGTTTTACGAGTTGTAGGTCGTAGGTTCGAACCCAGACAGGCGCTTTACTTTCTGTGAATTATTTCATCACAGTTGCTCTTAAAACGGTGAAGGAAAACATCGTGAGGAAACCGGCATGTCCTAGAACAAAAACTTCGAAGACATGTGACATCTACCAACCCGCACTGGGCCTGCGTGGTGGATTATCTACGGCCCACTCCCTCTCACAGAGAGGAGGCCTGTGACCCAGCAGTGGGAACATTATAGGCTGATTATGATTTAGTTGACACAACAATATTTTCATCGTTTGAACACTGTTTGCAATTCATGTCTTGCTTCAATCTTATTGTACGCCACAAGCAAAAAAACTTGCATCGAGTAAATGGTAAGCCTTATTTACGCATTACCGTAATTTTTCTATAAATTGATTTGCTCAACGTTTTCTTTTGGTATAATTTCATATACGCTTTGAAAAAAAAAACCTCTACAATCGAAGCAACAAGTTTAAACAAACACCAAAACTCTAGATATTATATCATAATAAAATTCAATATCTACAATAACATTAATAACATGGCGCAATAAAAAAATACGATATCCTCGGTCTCGCGAGTGAAATATTGTAAAGTGCAATGCAATTCGGCTCCCCCAAAAGTTGGGACAAGGCATTTTGTTGAGTCACTACAAAAAAGTTTTTTGCGAACATTGTTAGAGGGCGGTCTTTAAGTTGACATTATATGTAGAGGGAAGCAACTTGATTTGGCGGTTCTTTAAACTTTGACGTCAGTGTTCATAGACGATGACAGAGAAATGTACAGTAGAGGCATAGATGATCGAGTATTATTACCCATTAACTGGGTTGTGGAGGTCAAATAGGCAGTCGTTCTATGTAAAATAGTGCTTTTTAGCTGCATCCGGTTTGACTGGAAGCCGACCCCAACATAGTTGGGAAAAGGCTAGGCAGATGATGATGATGAGAATTAAATTTGTAGATTGTAGGTATACCTAGTCAATCCGGATGGGAAGAAGTTTGAAGTTTAGGTTTATTTAGGTGCTAATAGTATTTTTCACAAACATGCTTGGAAAGAACAATGGGTAAAGTTGTATGGGCCCCGTACCCAAAAAAAAAGATGACTGTAGCATTATGAGCTATATCGGTATTCGTTGCCCTCATGGAGTAATTTAATTAATCCTAAGACAGCATGTCTGAATTCACTTGGAGAAAAAAGATATTTAAGGAAGTTAAATTGGTTTGAGAAGACGGTATCCAGAGACAAGGTTAATTGTAGCATTATGAACTATGTCGGTATTTGTTGAACTCATGGAGTAGTTTAATTAATCCTAAGACAGCATGTCTAAATTCACTTGGAGAAAAAAGATATTTAAGGAAGTTAAATTGGTTTTGAGAAGACGGTACCTACCCAGAGACAAGGTTAATTGTAGCATTATGAACTATGTCGGAATTTGTTGACCTCATGGAGTAGTTTAATTAATCCTAAGACAGCATGTCTGAATTCACTTGGAGAAAAAAGATAGTTAAGGAAGTTAAATTGTTTTAATAAAATAATAGGAAAATTCATTATCTTTATTCATTATTGTAATTACCATACTTATATTGGTTCTTATTCAATACTAGCTGACCCGGCAAACTTCGTACCCCCTTTAATTTTTTTTTTGTTAATTTTTTCCCATTTTTTAATAGCTATTCTGCTATTCGGGGCAGAGATTATGAGCTATGTCGGTATTCGTTGCCCTCATGGAGTAGTTTAATTAATCCTTAGTCAGCTTGTCTGCTGGCAACCGACAATGCAGCATAAAATGAGATACAAAAAAGAAATAAAAACAAAACACAATACAAGTTCTAAATCAATTTTAATTAATTTTTAATCAAGTTCTGTTAATTTTCTAAATCGCTGGAGCCTTATTGAACACGTTCCGTGATCCATTGTAGAATAATCCACACGCTAACAACATTGTCGAAATAATAAAAGACAGAATTAACGTTTCCAACAGGTTTGGTGACTAATATTTTGTGGACTGTAATATCAACCGCCAAAGGGTACGTTTCACAGCGATGGAAGAAAGCGATGTACCATTTCCTAACCTCAACGAGGAGGAACTTATCTTGTTTAGTTTAGGCACATACCAATTAAAACTCGCAAAATCATACGTGTCCGAGCATTTGCGAAGAGGCATGTAGGTACTCTATAGAGGTATGCGTAGAACCAAGTCCTAATATGAGATATGGCGCAAGTGATTGACTGTCGAGTAATTATTATTTAGTAAGATTATTGTAAAAATGGAAAATTATACCTGTAAGACCTGCTGGTGAAGTATGTTTAAATAGAAACATTTTCAAACGGTTGATTGATGTAGTTTTCTTGTGTATACCCTGTCTGCAATCTCTGTGCACGCCACTGCATGATTGCGACCCTCTTGTGTGCCGGGAAAGATAAACATATTAACAACGAGGTTGTTAAACGTGGAATGTGGACTCAGCGATCATTGTGCCGATAGTCGTGACAGCCTATGGCTTAATAGCCAAAAACGTCGACTAGCACCTGAGGAGGCTCTCGTTGGGCAGCTGGATCAAGGACTTGATTCAGAAAGCGGAACTTCTCGACACGACCCACATTATTAGGAGGTTCTTCTCTCTGGAGCCCTGATTGCCGATATCTTGGACCTGTTCCCGATACCGGTGGGCTACAACTTTTTTATATTTTTAATCTGTCAAGCTCCGCTAATGAGACACAATTGATTTTCTATTGTTTGGTCACCGATCGGTGTCCCGCGGTCCTTGAGCGGTTAAATGCTTTTATGTTCTAATATTTAAAAATATAATTTGTATAAACATGTATAATGAAATAAAGGAGTTAAAATAAAAATTAATGAGAATAAATAACGTTCTATTCTTTTATTTTATTCTATTTAATAAAACAATTTAACTTTCTTAAATATCTTTTTTCTCCAAGTGAATTCAGACATGCTGTCTTAGGATTAATTAAACTACTCCATGAGGTCAACAAATACCGACATAGTTCATAATGCTACAATTAACCTTGTCTCTGGGTACGGTCTTCTCAAAACCAATTTAACTTCCTTAAATATCTTTTTTCTCCAAGTGAATTCAGACATGCTGTCTTAGGATTAATTAAACTACTCCATGAGGTCAACAAATACCAACATAGTTCATAATGCTACAATTAACCTTGTCTCTGGGTACGGTCTTCTCAAAACCAATTTAACTTCCTTAAATATCTTTTTTCTCCAAGTGAATTCAGACATGCTGTCGTAGGATAAATTAAACTACTCCATGAGGTCAACAAATACCGACATAGTTCATAATGCTACAATTAACCTTGTCTCTGGGTACCGTCTTCTCAAACCAATTTAACTTCCTTAAATATCTTTTTTCTCCAAGTGAATTCAGACATGCTGTCTTAGGATTAATTAAACTACTCCATGAGGTCAACAAATACCGACATAGTCCATAATGCTACAATTAACTTTGTCTCTGGGTACGGTCTTACTCGTTCTCCTTTGAGAATTATTTTGACAACCTTCTTCGAGATAAATCGAAATTTCTGTACTGGCCGAATACATGCGAGCAGCGGCCGGCAAAAGTTGTATGCAAATCCGTATCTGTCGTGTTTTAGTGGCCAAATAAAGTACATAGTAAACTCATATCTGTCGTGTAAATTTCGAACTGGCTTGCAAATAGAAAGCTGTTTATTGAAAAAACAAAAACAAATGAACACTTTAACGCGGGAAACTTTATTGTTGTTCGTCATTGATTTTGAAAAGCAATTGTATTTTACAAAAAAGTTCTGTCTAGGTACAAATTTAATTTTAATTCCCGCGCATTATTTGAGAAAAGTACTATATAAGCCTTGGCCGAAACTAGGCATTGATGGTCTTATGTATGTGTGCCTCGGCTTCACCTTGGCCCACATTTACACGTTCGTCCATCAATGCCTCTTTTGCTGGCCGCTGCAGTAATGACTATTTTATCACAATAAGTACGATACAATAAATTCCACATCCTATTTGTGACCGAAAGAGAAACTATTACGGAAACATCATAATCAATGAAAACCAGTATGTTTAAATGAAGTCCTTAAAATACGTTGTAATTATAATATTTTAGCAGTCTGATCTAACGAGTGGTCGAGAGAACCGGTCTTCCACCTGCCGCTAAACGTATTAAGCTTCGTTAGTAATGACATAGATTTATCAAAGGATTACTGCTACACTTTAGATAGAGATACAACTTTATAGTACGATGAATACACATTTGTTTCTGACTAACTTGCCTACACGAAAAGTTTGTTTATACGTTTTAATTATTTGTTTGAAATTGACGAATTAAGTAGGTAAGTATTTAGGTTTACTAATGCTTTTCCCAGCAGTGGGAACATTATAGGCTGATGATGATGAATGCTTTTCTAACATTTTATTTAAAAAATTTACTAAAGTACTTTCTGTAGTTGAAATATTATTGCTAAATAAGTTTTAGATCATTCTAAAGCATTTGAATGCGTCATTGATGTAGGTATAGTGTTAACGTCTAGTAACCAATTCCGGCGCTCGCGCTGGTTTACGCTGGTACAGTGACAGCTGCGACATAACAACGTAGAAATATGCTAATGATCAACTCGACTAATACATTGCCGCTTACCGCGCCAGGTAGGATTTAGTTGTTGTTAACGGAATGCGCAGGGCACGCATTTAGGACCCATGTTATATTCACACATAGTTATAACAAAATCCAACTCATCACACTATCACACTTCACACTATAATATATTATCACACAATATATATCACATCACACTAATATTATAAAGGCGAAAGTTTGTGAGTGTGTGTGGGGGTGTGTTTATATGTTTGTTACTTCTTCACGCTCAAACGGCTGGACCAATTTTGATCAAATTTTCTATGGAGGTAGCTGACACCCTGGATTAACATATAGGCTACTTTTTATCCCGAATCCCACGGGATCGACATTTACGCGAGTGAAACCGTGGGGCGCAGCTAGTAGTTACATGACTCCATTATTTCAACATAAAATCGTTGATAAGACACAAATAATAAATAAACACAACAGTGTTAGGTACATATTTATTTTTAATATTTCATTCCAATTAAACAAACTTAATAGCAGATCAGCCAAAACCCCAGATCGATAGATATGAGTGTAGAGTGCATGGCTCGTACTGTACCAAGGGTACGTACCGCAATATCTACGTGCAAGGGTCCTCCCCTCTGACTCATAAAGAGGGTGGTCTCCCTCTCACTTTTGAGGGTTTGGTCGATATTGCTCTCTTTTGTTTTCGCATTTTGAACGCAATGTGTACCGTTGAAACTCGATTTCGTGATAGTATGTTAACTATTTAAAAGGTTGGATAGGTAAGCTCGATATTATCAGTTAGGCGGATTACATTTTTACTAACAATCTGTTCGAATGTTGTTTCAACGGTAAGGACGTACACATACATAGGCAAAAAAATATAAAACATGGCTAGTTTCTTGAAATAATCTTATATTATGTAAAAGAAGACGACTCATTTATCCTAGGAAACTAGTTTTTTACCTGTATGCCATACTTACCCCAAAAAAAAATTAGAAAAAAAAAATACTGTTCGTTAATAAGCGCATCACTTCAGAACGGCTGGACTGATTTGGCAAATTAATACGGTAAGAAAAAAATGGAATGGAAGATTCGGGAATAAACAAATCAAGTATCTTGACTTGTCTCGCGAGGTTGTCGACATGTGGGATGTTGACTCAGCAATCATTGTGTCGATAGTCGTTACAGCCAATGGCTTGATAGCCAAGAGCCTGGACCAACACCTGAGGAGGCTCTCGTTGGGCAGCTGCTGGATCAAGGGCTTGATTCAGAAAGCAGTACTTCTGGACACGGCTCGCATTGTCAGGAGGTTCCCCTCTCTGGAGCCTTGACCGCCGGTAGCTTGGACCCTGTTCTCGCTACCGGTGGGCTACTATTTTTTATATTATTATATTTCTTTTATATTCTAATAATTAAAAATATAATTTATGTGTAAATAGATAAATAAACGAAACACAATTGCACTAGTGATCGCACTTGAAGATCGCTTCGATGTATTCGCTTGTATCGTTTATCCAATACTGACTTGGGTCGCGGTCCATACCGGCATTATATAGGGCCTCAGATATTTCCGGAACCTTCTACTGTAGAAACATCTAAAATGTTCGAGTAGGTACCTACCGGTCCCGACTGACCAGATGTCGATAGTTCTAGAAAGTTCTAGCATCGAAATTTCTAGAAGGATCTTGACTCTAATAGTTCTGCTCCTCGATACTAGATGGCGCTAGTGGTAACTAATGTCACCATGTACCAGGCATTAATTGTCGCGCGCAAAAATATTCGAACTAATAATCAAGTAATTATTAAGTTCTAATCTATGTTTACTTATTATTACACTGCTGTTTGTTGTCCCTAAATAAATAAATACATTGATGGCGGGTAATATAGTTACATTTTTTTTTATAGAGATCGTAAACATTTTTCTAGAGAACTATGTGCATTATTTTGGGTTTGACGCAGAATGTGCACTTCGCAAAATGTGCACTTGACGCAAAATGTGCACTTCGCAAAATGTGCACTTCATAAAATGTGCACTTCGCAAAATGTGCACTTCTCAAAATGAGTGTGAATTTGATCACAATGCTCTCAAATTAAAAACAGTTTGCTTACACTATACTTTTTTTATTATTTAGTCCTAACACTCCAACAGGCCTCTCTGCAACGATGTCGAATTGACTGGCGCTACATCGAAGTGTTGAGATGTTTATATGACGCTGCAACGATGACTGTCCAGATCCAGGATCAGAAAACCAGCCCCATCCAATTGCTCAGGAGGGTGAGACGGGGGATGTAATTTCCCCTAAATTGTTTACCAACGCGTTGGAAGACGTCTTCAAGACGCTGGATTGGACTGAACAGGGTATCAACATGAACGACGAGTACATCTAGCATCTTCGATTTGCCGATGACATCGTCATAATGGCCGAGACGCTGGAACAGCTAGACCAAATGCTGCACAGCCTAAATGGAGGTTCCATGCAGGTTGGTCTCGGCATGAATTTGGACAAGACAAAAGTCATGTACAATTCGCCCGTCGTGCCGAGTCCAATCCACATCGAAGTGTCGCTTCTCGAAGTTGTGAAGGATTATGTCTACCTAGGGCAAGTCATCCAGCTCGGTAGACACAACTAAGAAAGAGGCCGACAGACTGATCCAGTTAGGTTGGACAGCATTTGGAAAACTTCGTCAAGTCTTCTCGTCGCCTATCCCGCAGTGTTTGAAGACTAAGGTCTTCAACCAGTGCGTTCTGCCCGTCATGACATACGGTGCTGGAACGTTGACACTGACGGCACTGACTGTCGCTATGGAACGAGCTATGCTCGAAGTCTCTTTGAAGGGTAAAATCAGGAATTTATCCGGAAACGAACCGGAGTTCCTGACAGAGCTTGCAGAGTAAGCAAACTGAAGAGGCAGTGGGCTGGCCATGTCTGTTGAAGGACCGATGTCCGGTGGAGCAGACGAGTCCTCGAGTGGAGACCGCGCATTGGCAAGCGTAGTGTGGGACGCCCCCCAGCTAGATGGACGGACGACCTAAAGAAGGTGGCTGGGGTAGACTGGATGCGAAAGGCGGAGGACAGGGTGTTGTGGCGCAGTCTGGGGGAGGCCTATGTCCAGCAGTGGACTGCGATAGGCCGAGTTGATTGACACCAACAGGAATGTAAAATCCTCTAAAATAACAACACCTAAATTAATCTTTAGTACATATAACACCACTGTTCCAAGTAAATGTACTTTTTTATATTAGTAACACTTAGTTAATTCGAAGAAATTTTTTTATGAGAGTAGAAGTAAACATTTTGCAAACTGACAGTATTGCGAGTAATGATTTTGTTGTAAATAAAAACAATAGCTGCATAGTTTGTGTGTCAAAAATCTTATAAGTTTTAAAAATATTCTCAAAGTAAAATCTTTGTAATTTTTTATTGAGAAATACATTTCTTTAACCATAAAATCGTAAAAAATAATAAAAAAAAATTTAAGCAAACGGTTTTTATTTTGACACATTGTGATAAAATTCACACTCATTTTGAGAAGTGCACATTTTGCGTCGAGTGCACATTGATAACTTGACACAATGATAACTTTCCCGAACGGTAGCCAAGCGTTGTTTATAAACATAGATGAAGACCGCCCATTGTGTCACCCATTGTAAAGTTTTCTATATTTATGTCTGTAATTTATATGGTGTACATAATAAAGAGTATTCTATTCTATTCTATGATGATTTTCAGAATCCAAACAGCGTTATATTTTTTATTAATGATCTAGTAAAGTCGACCCACCCTAATTTTATAGGGGGCTGCGTGGTCATTGAACTTGGGGGTGCAATCAATGCGTTGCGTAGATGGACAAGTTACAGGATAGGTATTGCACTTTACAAAACAATCCTATTGTAATAAGTCTATGCTCGAAAATTCAGACCAAATGCGTAGCGTCGCTGGGCTGGCTTAAATAGGTACTTTACTTCAGCAAATCAAAAAAAAAAAACAATTGAAAAATAATTTAATCCGGACACAAAACTAGACCGTACACAAAAAGCAACACTTCAACGCTCTACATAACTCAATGTCCAAAAGACAAGGAGACGACACAGCAACTGCCAACAAAAATAAAATAATATCCATAAATTGCCTCCATACTTGAAGAACAGTAGGACAACGCGGGTAAGACCCAGCGCATTTGTAGCATGCGCTAAGCCACGGCTTCTTTCTTAGCGAAAGCATGAATTGACTCCTTCATCCAACGCCACAAGCCGGATGACGCCGCCAGGATGGCTTTTTTAGGATGAAAACCTTTTTTTCGATCTGCATTATTAGAATGTTTCCCGAAATTAGTTACAGGATAATCCTCGAGTATTTCTTCGCCCGCCTTTACACATTTCGTTGCTTGACATCTTAACTTTAAAAATTGTAGTGTTTCTAAGCCGGGGTCGTTGTTAGCCGGTTTTTGGATCTTATTCCATGCGCGCATAGAATCGCGTAGATACGACTGACATTTTCGGTATGTACATTTAGGATCAGAGACTGGTCTATGCAAACTACTTAAACTGTCTCCTGTGCTCTTTAATTCTAATTTACTAATATCTAAGACTGATTCAGCTACAAGCAGAGAGTCAGGCGTTTTTTTATATTTCGTGACTTTCTTTGACTTTTCCTTTATTTTGTTATCTATGACTATCTTTTTGTCTTCTGCTTTACGAAAATTTCCACGGGATTTAGCTTGTTCCAAGTTCTCCTTTTTCTTTTTTTGATTTGGAGCACGATGGCATCCGGATTCCGACGCAAGGGCTTCTTTTTCAGATTCAGCAGAGCAAATCGGCGTTCCATATTGTCTTTTACATTCAATACATTCTGCATGATGTGTGTTTTCTGCGCGTCTTTCAGCTTCTCTTTTACATACTGCTCTTCCACATACGCCGAGGCAATCTTTTTTACCTTGCTTGGTGTTTGGCTTAGAGGCAGACTTACATACGCAACATGGACACGATTGATTATTTTTTTTCTGATTTTTCTGAGTCAATTCAGTTTTCACTTTAGGTATATTGTTTTTAGTTGGTATCGCAATTAAATCTTTCGATATAATAGTTGTTATTGCATCTTCACTGTATTCCAGTAATTTGTTCTTTATATCTAAAAAGTTGCTAGCGGATGGAAGATTTCTTATTCTTTTAATGCCTCCACAACAAGAGCACAATTCAAGGTTTTTAATATCCTCTGAGTTTTTAAATTTTAGACTTTTGAATAAAAATGAAACAGGTTTGGTATATTTTTCTTTTTCTGTTACTATGGCATACTTAGGCTTACATTTTAATGCTTTATTAGTACGCAACGTAGTGAAACGAACCTTATCTTGTATAGGAATAGCATGCTTGAACTTGATTTGACAATGTTGACAATTTTTTTTTAATTTTACGCCAGTATTTTGAGATTTAGTACCTTGGTGGTCTCCAGACTGAAATCGAGAATATTTCTTTTTATAATCATCCTTTCCACTTACTTTTGCAGCTTTGAGGCTTTTAGATATTTTAAAATCTGCAATAACTGCTTTATTTGGATGACGTTCACTTTTGGAAGGTTTCAAAATGTCAATTAATGGTTGTTTATTGGTTGCTTTTGTTTTTAATTCCATGCATCTTTCCGTATTCTTGATATTTTGTTTATTAGATCGTTTCGTAAACAAATTCTTACAACAATAAAACATTTTTTTTAAAGTAGATTGTTTGGTCTCCGAGTGTTTAGGTATAGCCTTTAAGTGTGCTCCTTTTTTTGTTGGATACACACGATTGAAATTAGTTTTGCGACAAGAACGACAGTCTTTATTATTGTTAATTTTATCATACGTACTGGGTGCGTAAGACATTATGGTTTCTAGTTCTTCAGGATTAGTTTTGATATATTTCGTTGTTTGCTGTGTTTGGAATTGGACCCAGTAATCTCTTGGTTGAAAACATGACATTGGCCTTATTTCTTCTACTCTGTACATAGCTAAGGATTGAGGATGAATCGGTTTTTGTGTACGGGTACAGAAGCATTTTCTTAACAAAGCAACAGGCGATGATGTGGTTTCTGTTCTTTCAGATCTTGACTGTAGTTTGGTGCTATATGAATCTTTTTTGTCGACGTAATGGCCAATTTTTGCGTCACGAATATTTTCGTTTTTTGGAAATGGGAAGATCTTATTGTCTACTCTTTTGGCGTTGTCCACCACAGGAGGTAACATTTCTTTAAAAAATTCAATATTAAAAGTAAAGTCAGAAGTAATTTTTACGCCTTGTCTTGCATCTTTCCCATGCAAAAATGGATATCGAGGTTCTTCTACTATACTATCTATTTCTTCTGGCGAATAAGGTTCTCCTTTATATTTGATTCTTTTATGTGTATAACCCGGTATGAATTGAGCAGCTATGCTAGAAACACGTGAGGTTCGTGTCGAGCGCGTGTCAGGTGTTCCAGACATGCGTCGAGGCTCACATACCTTACTACATTCAACAGGTTCAAATTTTTGCAATGGATCGTACTTTCCTTTCGTCGAAGTTTTCTTATCTGACGTTTGAACTGTTTCACACGCACATGATTCATAGCATTTGCAGTTCTTGTTTTTAGTATTGCATTTGCAGTTCTTGTTTACAGTATAGCATTTGCAGTTCTTGTTTACAGTAAAGCATTTGCATGTTTTTGCTTTAGGACCATTATCACATGCACACTTATCTTTTTTCACTGGAATAACGTTCTGATTTTGTTTCAGAGGAGCATCCATCGCATTGCATTTGCAGCATTTGCATTCTTTTCCTTTTTTACATGGAAACTCATTTGGTTCCAGATATGATTCAAACGCAGGAGTATTGCATTGTAAGCATGTGCATTTTTTACCTTTTTTACATCGATACCCATTTGATTGCAGAGCATAAGTATTGCATCTGCAGCATTTGCATTCTTTGCCTTCTTTACAAGGAAACTCATCTGGTTCCGCCTTTTGTTCAGTTACACATTCACATGATTCATAGCATTTGCAGTTCTTGTTTTTAGTATCGCATTTGCAGTTCTTGCTTTTAGCATAGCATTTGCAGTTCTTGTTTATAGTATTGCATTTGCAGTTCTTGTTTATAGCATTGCATTTGCAGTTCTTATTTATAGCATTGCATTTGCAGTTCTTGTTTATAGTATTGCATTTGCAGTTCTTGTTTATAGCATTGCATTTGCAGTTCTTGTTTATAGTATTGCATTTGCAATTTTTAGTTTTAGTACCTATTTCACGAGCTACTGGTTCAATTTTCGCTTTAGTTTTTGATTTAGTGTGAGTGAACACACTATTAAAGGACGGTTCTATTTTGTTTCGAGTAATATATCGCTGTTTTCCCTTCTTTTCAAGTTTTAACGTACAAAAACATCTTTTTAATAAAGGTGTGCCTATTCCTTTATCAGTTCTTTTAAATTGTAATTGTGATTGGACATCCCGATGACAGTCTTTTCTGCCACAAGAGGACATACTCTTGGTAGTTTTCGGTCTTGCCACTGTTCCTTTGTTGGTCATTTTTGATCTAGGCACATATCTAGCTTTTCTCTTAGCACTCCTCCGATTCACTCTGTACTTTTCTTCTTTTTTGACAATTTGATTAACTTCACGCACACGTGGAGTTTGTGGTGAATTATCTTTGAAAAATTCTATCTCAAAACTGAAATTTGATCCAATTCGTGCTGCTTGTCGTTTAGGACGAGTATCAACTTGAAACTGATCTCGACTTGTCTTTTCATATCTCCAACTTGGAGAATAAGACCTTGCTTTTATTCTAGGTCTATGTTTTCTTCTTTCATTTGATGAGCTAGAAATCGATCGGCTTCCAGTCACATCTTGACATTGATCATCGCATTGAGAAGTCTTAACATTTCTCCGGCTTGGATAAGATCTTCTAGGTACATATTTTTTTTCTCCATCTGTAGAGCTAGAAATTGATCGATATTTATACGATTCAGTACCAGCCTGTTTTGAATGCATCCTTCTTTTTATTCTTTTTAAACATTCGTATGGGTCACATTCGCCAGGCACACAAAAGCCAGGTTCACATTCGTAAGGCAAAAGTTTTCTGCCAGAAAATTGAGCTTGTTTTCTAGAATAATATTTTCTTTTTTCGTTAGACGTCTCTCGTTTTGTTTGGGATTTTACTATTCCTCTTTTCGAAACATGACTCAAACAGTCAAAGGGGGTTCCTTGGTTTTCCGTTTTACAGTGTAATTGTAATGTGCAAAAACATCTTTTTAGGAACGGTGCTACAGTTTCAGTCATTGTAGAGCGCATTGATTGACTCAAAGCTTGAGAATCCATATGTCGATTTTTCCTTGAATGCTGCACTTTCTTGTTTCTAGAATAAGTCGATTGCCATTCTGTAGATCTGCTACTAGTTCTTTTGGGTCTGTCATATGCTACGCCTCGCTTTGTTGGCCTCGATGTTACAACAGGGCCGCCGAGTGATTTATCTTTAAAAAATTCTATGTCAAAGTTAAAACTTGATCCTAGCTTCACAGCCTGTTTTGTAGTTTTCTCAACCACGGTACTACTATATTCCGGTCTTCTTTCTCTATATGGTCTTCTTTCTCTATGTGGTCTTCTTTCTCTATATGGTCTTCTTTCTCTATGCCTGGTACGAGTATCTCTCGTCCTCGCTTTTTTTTTGCGTGGCATAAAAGATTGCGTTTCACTGTGTCGGTATCCACGACCATAGTCTGTCATGATCGAAGTCGATCTTCTTCCTCGTCGATCGGTCGATGTTCCTGATGAGTACATTAATCGTTTATTAATCAGTTTTAAGCACTCATAAGGGTCACACTCACCAGGCACACAAATACCGGGTTCACATTCGTAAGGTTCTAATTTATAGGGAAATGCTTTCCTTCTCTTCGGCTTTTTTACTGTCATGACACTTTTAGTGTGTAAAGTTGCAACCTGTTTTATAGGAGGAGTACATAGACATTTCTCTTTTACAGGAGGACCACATAGACATTTCTCTTTTGGAGGAGTACATAGACATTTCTCTTTTGGAGGAGTACATAGACATTTATGTTTTTTTTTTTTGCCCTCGGTTTCTTTTGGTACTGCTTTCGTCTCAGCGCCAATGTCGGCGCCGGTCCCGGCTTTGGTATCAACTTTGGCTTCGGCTTTGGACGCGGCCTTGCCTTTGATCTTAGCTTGTTTTTGAAGTTTTAATGTACAAAAACACCGTCTCAATATTGGGCCCAAACCTATGTCTCTACTTTTTGTTGAATCCATCTGAGAGTCACGACTTCGTGCTGGAAATCGTCTTCCTCTCAATCCCCTATCTCTGGTTCTCATTCTACGATATGAACCATGACCTCTCTCTCTCATACGTATCGGTCGAGACCTTTTAACTAAAGGAGCAGCCGCTTCCACATCGAGATTATTACAATCCTTGTCTTTATAAAATTCTATATTGAAACTGAAGTTTGAACCAATTCTAACGGCTTGCCTTTGCGGTGACACGGATGGTACAACAGGTTCTTGAAGAACCCTTTCTCTAGGAGCATAGTCTCGTCTTCTGCTTCTTTTTCGACGGCGAGCTGGTCGCGCTTGTGTCATTTTTGCTCTTGGCCAAGATGCTCTTGATTGTGTCATTGTTGATCTTGATGGTTGAGATGACGAAAAACTCGATGATGTTGATGTGGTTCTTGGTCCTGCAGTGCCAGTCATTTTTTCTTTTCCTAATCTTTTTCTTATTAATTTTATACATTCGTGAGGATCGCAAAAACCTGGCTCACATACACCAGGTTCGCATTCATATGGTAAAAGGGCTGGAGAACGTCCTTTTGTTTGCGTCATACCAACTCGTTTATCTGATATAGGAGTAGCTCTTTCATGTCCCACGTTACTACCTTGGCGGAGTCTTTTAGACGCAGTCGCCAATTTACACAAACATTGTATAAATTTTGGAATTGACCGATGTTGTCTTGCGCCAGTCGCTGCGTCAACATTAATTCCTTGTACTGCGTCAGCATCAGTTCCTTGTACTGCGTCAACATTATTTCCTTGTACTGCGTCAACATTAATTCCTTGTAACTTTGCAGTGCAAAAGCAGCGTTTGAGAAAACTACTTGTCATTGTGGATCGACCGCGTTGGTATATACCTATTTGGGAATCGTCATCACGAGTTCCCTTTCTATACTGTGAAGAGCTTTCTCTCATTCTTCTATGAGCGTATACTTGTTTTCGAACTTTTCTTAATTTCTTCGGTGGTTTTTGTACATAGACATCCGACGGCCGCGTATTAGAATCATTACCGGAACAATCTCTATAAAATTCAATGTTAAAGCTAAGGTTGGAACTGATTTTGACTGCTTGTCTCGATGGTTTACTTGGCCTGTCCTGTACTGGCCTGTCTAGAGACATTACAGAAGGCTTAGATGTAACTAAAGTATCTCTAGATCTAACTTTTCTTGCTCGAATATTTCTTGACTGTATTCGTTTTCTTTTTTGTTTATAACTAGATGTCATGCTTGAGCTGGATTTGCTCGATGCCATCGAGTCTGTTCCAAAGTCTTTAGTATGTTTATTTCTTCTTTTTATCAACTCCAAACACTCATAAGGGTCACATTCGCCAGGGACGCAAATACCAGGTTCACATTCATATGGTAATAACTTCGGTGACCGTTGTTTTCTCCTTGTATTCTGCCCTCTTTCAGTTGTTCTAAGAATAGGTTTTTCGAAACTAAATTTAGGCGGTGTTGATGTACCATGATCAGTACCTCGTAACTCCCTTTCTTTTTGTTGTCTTCCCTTTTTTTGTAATTTTAAAGTGCAAAAACATCTTTTCATCATTGGTGTAACACTGGAAGCTCTATGACGCATTTGTTTCATCATCGATTCGGTTCCTCTGTGATACCGGCGACCACCATATTTTGTACCTCTATCCATACCCTGTCTGTGATAGGTTGTAGAAGATCTGGACAACATCTGGCGTTTTGGAATTTTGACAAAATCTGTAGTAGGTGCTGATTTTGAGCCACCTTTAGAGAATTCTATATCAAAACTAAAAGTAGAACCAACTCGGACTGCTTGCCTATGTGCTGGTGCTGGCGCTTGGGCAGTTCGGGGTAACGTCTGGTATTTTAAGCCCTGAGGGCGGACAGGTCTTCGTCTTGGTCTTGATCTTGATCTTGGGCCGTAGCCTCTTGTACGATGTTTTGGTTCACCAAAACCTGACTGAACTTTTTTTGCAGTTGAACCGGTTGACGTAGTCTCAGAAAAACTGCTTCTAGATCTGCTCTCAGTGCCAGACATTCTTGAAACTTGTCTCTTTAATCGCTTCATTATTAATTTTTGGCATTCGTATGGGTCACAATCGCCTGGTACACAAATTCCTGGCTCACACTCATAATCCAATAGCTTCCTTTTTTGACGAGCTACTTGTATGTTCATGGTACAATAACACCTTCTAAGTAATGGTTGAACACCGGTTAGTTGAGAAAGATGCGTTATATTTTGAGTTCTTTCCGTTTCTGGACTTTTAGGTGTACGTTGTCTTAGTTCGAGCGTGTCAGTTTGTGACTGTGCAGTTCTTAGGGTCTGTCTTTTTTTAGAACGGATGTTGTTTAAATAATCAATACCACAACTGAATGCAGTTTCAAATCGCACAGAATCATTTGAAGCAAAATCAAGTAAACTTTGATCTTTGGAGCTGATTTGCAATAACCTATATTTGCTTTCACGAACGTATGACTGCACATTTTTAGTTTTAAGTGCAATCATTGATATAGGCAAACCGCTTGTTGGACTTTTATTGAAATATTGCCACTGTTTACTGTGACTTGACGTGTTATTTGAGTAGGTAGGATAATAAGAATCGATGCAAGGGAAGTCATGATCAACTTCTAATATTTCTGGTGTTTTAATTTTATTTTCGGCAATAGCAACTGTACTTACAGCATAAACTTGTGTTAGTTGCTTTGTTCCAAATGGTAATAGCAATTTATTATCTCGAAGCTCCATTTTTGATATTTTTAATGTATATAAACACCTGTTTGGTGTGGGACTAAGTCTTTTGGTATTTCGATGAGAACTATATATTTTGGTAAGACGATTACATTCCTGTTTATTGTGTAAAAAATGAACGTTCATGTTCTTTGTCCTGTTATGGTTATAATTGTTTTCGGGTGTTATGCCTTTGTAAAACTCTATATTGAAACTAAAATTAGAACCCATTTTGACACTTTGTTTCAAAAAGTTATTCAAATACATTTCCCTGCCACGTTGAGACAGGTGGGACAAATCAGAGTAATTCCTCATTTTCTTAAACTTTTGTAATGAAGTATTCCGCTGTTGTAAGTCAGACTTTACAAATAAAAGTTTTGATGTGCTTCTTAACGCACGTGTATCACTTGACTTTGATTTCATTTTAGTTTTATCAGTTACACATCCAAAATGTTTTAAGGTGTTACTTTTATTACTTTCTAATAGAAACGGCTCCAAACATTTTGATTCGTAGGGCTTGAGCTGATCCGAATATTTCGAATCTGTGAATTTTGTGCCTTTCTTATTTAACTTACAAGTGCATAAACACCGCTTTCTTGTGAGACCAAATAATGAACTCTGCTCTAGTTTTTTGTTCCGCAATAGCATAAGTTTTTGTAAGTCTTTTGAAGAACAGATTTTAGTATACTTATTCATTTTATTGGCTTTGTCAATCGGAGAGCAAAGACAATAAAAACGCTTGCTTTTAAGTAATTTTCTTGAAAAGATTGATCTTCCTTGATGCGTCGTAACATCAGATGGTTTCCTTTTGTTTCTCTTCAATATAAGTGTAAGATTTTCACTATTAGAAGTTAAAGTAGAATGTATGTTTTTGGTTCTAGGTAATTGCATTGATCGGGAAGCTAGATTAAAGTATCTTGTTTTCGTTTTAATAAGTTTTTTCAAATTTCTTTCTTTCTTGACCAATTCAACCTTCAATCGCTGTGAAAAGCATCTTTTGGGACTGCAAATATTAAAGTCATATTTATATGGCATGTTATCGTGCCTCACTATTTTAAGTTTAGCTCGAGACCCTTCAACTTTATTGGTTGGCTGAATCATTGTCACTTTTCTTTGATTATATTTTTTCTTTTCTTGTGTACTCAATTGTAATGTACAAAAGCATCTGCGTAAACCGTGTTTGGTACTCGTAAATTTGGATCTTTGAGTAGAACTGCTTGTTTGTGATTGCTTGTTTGGTAGTTGTTTGGTTCCGTCACCACATTTGCATACAAACTTCTCTTTACTTTGGGTTATTTTAAGACCATTTTTATAACCTTTGTTGAATAATTCTATACTAAACCTTGGATTGCAAATATCAGGTTTTTTCTTTTCTAGTTGCTTCATAGAGATTTCTATTTCGTATTTTTGCTTAGAAGTAATATTAATTACTGTTTGAACAGCTTCATTTTGAAGTTTCCTTGGTTTTTCGGTCGTAATAGATGCATCTTTTACAGTTGATTTTGTCCTAAGGCGAGTGTTTGATTTACCACGTTGATCCTTGAGATGAAAAAAATTTGGATCATTAGAAACATGATGATTGGAAGTGGATTTTACCCCAAATTCAATGTTTGGTTGATTATGTTCATCACAAATACAGTCACTTATTGATGCATGAAGATTCAAATTAGGCGCTTTTATAAAAGTTTTCACGGAGGACAGCAAAGTTTTTGAGTTGATACTTTGATTATGTTTGAAATTTATATCCTCGTTCGAGACATTTTTACTAATCTTAGTTTTGGTTTCATTTATTTTTAGTTTTACTGTGCAGAAACACCTCTTAAGAGCGTGGCTGCCAGACTTTAAATTTCTTCGTCTAAGGCCAGAGGGTTTTTTATGACGAGCAGGAGCAGGTTCCTTGTGCAGGCTAGGTTCTTCTTTTATTTGAGGATGAGGTCTATAGCGTAATGGTGCTGATAACAGTCTAAGTCTTTTACGAAACGAGACCGATGATCTTGATTTCAATTTAGGTTTGTTTAATTTTTTCAATGAATCCGACGATGTTTTGTTAAAGCTAGCCGGATCACTCTTTTTAATCGAGTCTATTGATACTGATTTTTGGATACCTGGTATTGTATCTGTATTAGATTCGATTGGATCCTTCCCTGGAGTAGAACTAATAGGCAATTGTTTTGTAATTATATCGGCTACTTCAGTAGGATCCTTTTGTGGCGGAATTTTGCTTTCTTTTGACTTTTGTACTTGATTTGATCCTCCTAAATGGAAAGATTCTTTACCCATTTTTGAAATATCTGTGTTAGATTCAGCTACACTAGCTGCTTGCTGCAGAGGCTTTTGTTTGCGTTTTTTCGCTTTTGATTGATTTTGTTGTCGTGCATTGCCAGTTGTGAAAGGGGCTTCTTTCTGAATAATTGTATTAGATGTACTGGAAGTGTCACTTATTTTATCCATAGATTCATTTGTATTTTCTTTTCGAGCTTGATTTTGTTTTCTTGACCTAAGTAAAAGGCTTTTTTTCAATTCAGGACTCGGTGCCTGGCGTTTACCAACTCGGTCTTTTGATGTTGTTACGGTCTTTTTAAAATGAATCATACATTCTTCTGCAGTGTTCCCAACCATTGAACACGCGCAAGATTCTTTTTTTTTTAAAGTTTGTCGATCAGTTTTAAAACCATCTAGTAATGTTTTCTGAGCAAGCTTTAACATTTCTGTTGATTTCTTTTTTTCAAGAGCAATTTCTTTTTTTGATTTTCTTATTATTTTATTTCCACCTTCGCCAATATTTTCCATATATGGAAACGGACAGGCTTTGGCCCGCTTAAGTTTATGATGCGATTTTCTGAATTTTCCAGTATTAAAAGAAATCGGTTTATGGTTATTCGAAGCTGTAGAAAGACGATCTTGTTCAATGATTTGTTGTTCGGGGCAGATTTTCTCAGTTGTTTCCCTGGATTTCTTGATATTTTTATTTTTATAACAAGCACAAGTACAAGTGCAGGGGTCAGATTTAATATTCTTTGCTTCTCCAGTTTCTTGCTTTGAAACAAGACTAGATCTCGAACCGATGTTTCCACCAGCATGGGCTTGTCTGTTCCTTCGACCTTTCTGAACATTTTCGTAGAGTCGTAATTTTGAACTACATGTACAACAACTACAACATTCACTTAATTTTTTCAATCCAATAACAGCACCTTTGTCCACTAAATCCACCAATTTAAAAATATCGCTACTTTTCTTAGCTTCCCCAAAAGTTTTTTTAATTTCTCTAATAGATTGACTTGGCCTTAAATCAGCTGTGCTACTTTCAGTGCTGGAGAGCAATTGACTTCTCAGGGCATCGTACAATGCTCTTGTTTTGATTAATGTTTCCAATAAATTACTGTCTCTTAAATGGATATAATATTTACAAGTCAATAATTTATTTATTTTAGATCCTTGGATTAGTAATCTCTTTAGTGTTTGGCGATCTGATTCACTTTTAGAATCGCATGAAGTGCAGGAGCAACTGTTGTTGTTCACCGAGTCTCCTTGCAATGGCTTCATTGTTGCATTGCTTTTTCTGACGGTTCTGTCGAAGCCATTAAAATATTAGAGGCGAGTATGCTCGAGTTTTTAACGAATACAATGTCACACGAACAGTTTAATTGAACTTCGTATACTGCGTCACAACATAATTTACCTGAAAATTACAACGAAGTAAATATCAATGTTAAAGCTCATTATTTCTGTTTTTAACCGACTTCAATTCGATCATTCTGGCAGAGATGGTTGGACTAACTTAGAAAGTAACTAGTTAGTCATTAAAAGTCATATTTAGAAGTACACCTACGCATGCTGAAATCCCTGAAAATCTATGGGAAATCCAAGGAAACCACAATTAAGCATTTGTTGTTCGAAACGTCAATGACCAGAATTGGCGACCATTAATGAAACTAATAATTATGACCATATTAATGATCATTAATGGTCGCTAATTCTGGTAAAATGGTCAAATGGGTTACTAACAAAATATTACAACACGGTAAATCATAAAAATCAGACTGAACTGAGTTATCAGTTTAAACAGAGTGATCATATTTTCGGATTCATTTGAGGTTGAAGGAGTTAACTTAGATGAACGTTGATATGTATGCGAAGGGGAAACAAGTGAAACGACGGATAGCTGGTAGCACACTGAGTTTATTTGACAAGCGACACAACATATATAGGAGTGGATGCAACCACCCACATATTAACCACGAATATACAACATTCCTCCCCATAGCTTGACAACATAAACATGATAATATCATTTACTTAGTAAAATTGTTTATAATCGACCCTAGGTACAGATCGCAGTTTTTTCCCATGACTCCTCTACCTTTCTGGCTGTGGGGTCTGGCCCGAGCCTACCTCCACTGGGGGTTCATCATGAGTCCCTTCTGTTGCCTCATAGAATTCTTCGCCTTCTTCTTCGGATGTGCCAGTCGGTGTTTCTGTTTCTATGATTTCTTTTCTCTCACTACTTCCCTCCCCTCCCGAGTCTGACTTCTTGTCGTCCACTGGGGGAATTGGGTTCGGTGGTGAAGTTCCTTGTGAAGTGATGTCTTCGACTTCAATAGGGCAATCCTCTGACCGGTGGGTAACTGTTGCTGTACCTTTATATGCTATTAATTGATTTTTATGTTTTTTCATATTACAAGATGATAAACAGTCCTTTACAATATATATAACTTTCCCAATTTTTTTAATTACTACACCTTTATTCCATGACCCTAGCTTATGTAAGTTGTTTGTTTTATACAGAACATAGTCACCAGCTTTGAAAGATTTGCAAGCTTTGTTGCCATTTTTAGACTGCAAACACTGTTTGTTTTCGACGTTTCGAGTGAGAGTGACAGTCGCCGGTGGAAGTTGGTTCGGTTTGATTAAATCTAATCGCGATCGCAGTTTGTGTCCGAACACTAACTGGGCAGGTGAACAGCCCGTTGCCGAATGAACAGAATTTCGATAGTCAAATAGATATTTAAATAACTTGTTGTTCAATCCTTTAGTATTGCTATTACTTAACATACAAGATTTAATTCCCTTCTTCACTACCTTCACGTAGCTTTCTGCCTGCCCGTTACTGGCCGGATGATAAGCCGGTGACGTCACATGCGAGATACCGTTTGATGTACAAAACATTTTGAATTCGGCAGAAGTGAACTGCGTGCCATTATCACTGACGATGGTATGCGGTAAGCCAAATCTTGCCATATATTCATATAATTTATTAATCAGCGAACATGATGTTGTACTTGTCCCCATATCATACGCTTCTATCCACTTTGTGTACGCATCTACAATTACTAAGTACGAACGATTGTGTATGGGGCCGAGAAAGTCAATATGAATACGATAGAACGCCTGCGGTGAGTGTGGCCATAGCGCTGGCGGCGCACGCGCTGGTAACTGTCTCAACTGTAAACAAACCTCACAATCCGCAATCATTTTTTCTACCGCGTTATCTATTCCCGGGAACCAAAATCTACTGCGCGCTTCAGCTTTCGTTTTAACGATTCCTAAATGTGATTTATGTAGTTCCGATAATAATTTAGTTCTGAGAGTTTCGGGTATTACTACTTTGTGTCCTCGCATAATGCAACCGCCTTCATAGGACAGCTGGGTTTTACATAAAAAATATGGTTTGATTAATATATCTGATAACCGCTCAGGCCACCCATTAACAATATATAATAGGACTTTCTTCAATACTGCATCCTTAATAGTTTCACTGTGAATTTCACTACGCGTAACTGGTAAACTGCCATCGATAACGAAATTTACATATGATGCGCGGTCTTCTACCGGCACTAAACTGCCGTCGGCTTCGTAGCCGCACCCCCCTCTTAGCGGCGTTGACTCATAGTCTGGTAAACTGGCGCGCGATAGATAATCGGCGCTGTTATCAGCGCTGCGTATGTACTCAATGGAGTAATTATAACCACTAAGAAACATCGCATAACGTTGCAGCCTATTTGCAGATACTTCTGGAATTCCACGATAGGGCCCAAAAATAGATAAAAGAGGCTTGTGGTCTGTGCGTAGTACAAACGGAACCGCCCTCCCATATAAATATTGGTGGAAGCGCCGCACACCGAATATAATTGCCGTAGCCTCTTTTTGAAGTTGTGAATATCGCTTCTCTGCAGAATTCAGTGTTCGAGAGGCAAACGAAACTGGACGTTCCACTCCGTCACTCCCTATCTGCGATAAAATAGCACCTAACCCACTGGGCGATGCGTCTACCGTTAAAATAATTTTGGCATTCTGATCGAAATGTGCTAGAACTTGATTTGATGCTAAACATTGCTTAATTACCTTGAATGCTTGATCATGTATGTCCTCCCATTTCCATGTATTGCCTTTTTGTAACAATGAATAAAGCGGGGTCAATATTGATGACGCGTTAGGGACAAAGTTCCTATAATAATTGACTAACCCTAGAAATGACTGCAGTTTATTCACGTTTGTTGGAGTTGGCGCCTCAACGATTGCTTGGACCTTTTGTTTTGATTTACTTAAGCCATTCTTATCTATGGTATAGCCTAAATATTCTATTTGATCCTCAAAAAACACACACTTATCCTTACGTAGTGTTAGTCCTGCGTCCTGCAGTCTTCGCAACACCGCGCTTAATCTCTCTAAATGTTGTTCTTTAGTATGTCCCGTTACACATATGTCGTCAAGCATACACATTACACCGTCCAACCCTGATAATAAACACTCCATTGCCCGTTGAAAAATTGCTGGGGCACTAGCGAGACCAAACACTAAACGCGTATAAACAAACAACCCACGGTGAGTATTAATACAAGTTAGGTTCTGAGATGCCTCGTCTAAGACAAATAATTGTGAATAAGCTTGCGTCAAATCTAATTTACTAAACTGCTGTCCCCCGTGTAATTTTGTAAAAAGTTCTTGTGCCGTTGGTAACGGATACTGTTCTACAACTAGCTGCTTGTTTACGCTTACCGAATAATCTACGCACAACCTAATTGACCCATCTCGCTTTAATATGGGAACAATAGGCGATGCGTAATCAGAGTGCTGAACCGGTTTTAGTACACCTATACGTACCAAACGATCGAGCTCGTCGTTTATTTTATCTTTAAGTGCAAATGCTATAGGGCGAGCTTTGAAATAAACCGGTTTCGCGTTATCTTTTAATTGTAGTTTTACCCGATACTTTGTAAATTCACCTAAGTCGTCTGAGAATACAGATGGATATTGTAGTTTTAACTGTTCGGCGATATTATTTGACTGACAATAATTTATTTGTAACATTTGTAATTTAAACAAACAAATAAAATCTCTGCCTAAAATTGGGGGTCCACCATCACGTATCACTCGCACATTAACTACGTGTGTTTTGTCTATATATGTAATAGGTAATTGCACTATTCCTAGACAATTGATACTATGACCTGTATACGTAAATAATCTATCCGACGTCGATAATAATGGAAACAATTCGAAATATGTTGTATACATTTTCTCAGAAATCGCTGTGACTGCCGACCCGGTATCAACTTCAAACTTTAGCTTCCTACTTTGTATCGACACGGTTACCGTCATAGGTTCGCCGCTACGTGAACATATTTTTTTTGACCTACCGTCATCGTCACTCTCACCCGACCCGCCAGTTCCTACAAAATTTATTTTTTTGCACATTCTACGTAGATGGCCTTTTACGTTGCACTTTTTGCATGTATAGTTAGCAAACCGACACTGGGATGTTTTATGATTTTTGTAGCCGCACACGGAACACTTATCTTTATTAGCACTGGGTTCGCTTGTTGTGACGATCTTGAATAGCGCTTCGCTCGACGGTGGCGCCTGCGCCGACGCCGATGATGATGCTGCAGCTCCCTTCCGTGCGCTGCGCACGCTCTCCGCCAAATCCACCGCTTTTGCCAATGTCAACTCCTGAAGGTCACGCGCGAAAAGCTTGTCCTTCTCCGGTCCCGGCAGCATACCCATAACAAACCGATCACGCAGCGCCTCTTCTACATTCAGAAATCCGCAATGTGTAGTGAGGCCACGAAGCCTCGCAGCCCACTGTGGAAATGTTTCTTCTTGACCTTGAGTAGCAGCATAGAAATTATACCGCTCACCAAATCCGCATTTCTTCGGTGTGAAATGACTGTCGAGAAGTGCGAGAATGTCTTCGTATGGCGTCTGCGTTAGCTCCTTCGGTAACGCCAGATCAGCCGCCAGTTTGTAAGTGCTGTCAGTGAGTGCACTCAGCAATATTGCCCGTCTTTTCACTCCCTTGGGATCCTGTACGTTGTCAACATCGTTCGCAATAAACCATTGCGAAATGCGTTGTTTATAGTTTTGCCATGTATGAATATTGTGGTCAAAACTCGTTAAAATTCCAAATTGTGACATTTTGTAACGTCCTTTTTTTTCCGTAATCGCGGGTAAGTACTCGTCGCCACTGATATGTATGCGAAGGGGAAACAAGTGAAACGACGGATAGCTGGTAGCACACTGAGTTTATTTGACAAGCGACACAACATATATAGGAGTGGATGCAACCACCCACATATTAACCACGAATATACAACAAACGTAAACGCGACCGAATAGACACTTAAGTCTTCTAAGTCCAACTACCGCATTCAGGGCTCTAGAGAGAGCCTCAACCACATATTACCTCAACCTCAACCTCTAGGAGCAACTAGGTGCCTGCTACGTACTGCTTTCTGTATCGACCCCTTGACCGATCCTCCTCAAATTTTGGTCGAGGTTCTTGGCTATTATATCATTGGCTGTGCAATGATGCGTAGGTATAATTTTACGATTATATTATAATCCCCTTACTAATAAACGTATTCTGTATACTTAATAGAATAAGTACGTAGGTATTTTAATTTTACGCGCGTGGTTTGACTACGTGGCTATCTTGCGTTCACTACAAGGCACACTATAATCTACGATTCTCATAAGTCAATAAAATAGTTACTTACAAAACTAGTACAATACCTAAGTGACACCGGTCCACCATTAAGGACCGGGTATCAAAGAAATAAACTGATTCACAACATTTTTGTATGGTTTACTCCCAAACACGTAATGCATATCGCCTCGCTTTACAAATAATAAAATTTCTCAATCGATTTCTAATCGTTAGTATTGAATTAATTTAAAATTTCGAAATTATCACCGCATCATGGGGAAAAAATTTGACGTCTCAAAATGCCAGAAAGACAGTAATTTAAAAAATTAAAGAATTTTCTTGTTGTGACAGCCGCAAGCCAGTTTTTATAAGAAAGTAAGTAAGTATCCTATTTCTCTGGTCGTCAAAAATAGGACATCGGGACGCTGCGCACTGGTAGACCATGTTGCACCCATGGAATAAGTACACGCTAAGGAGGTATATACTACGATAGACCTTAGCTTGTAAAACTTAGGTAGAGCCCGAAATAAGCTGCTAATATCGGTCTGACTGAATGCAATCGAATAACTTACGACCATAGGTAACAGTACAGCCGCACGGATAGATCGAAGGTTAAGCGAGGCCGGTCCGTGGATGGGTGACCATCCATGACATATCGATGATACACATTAAACTGTTGCTTTCACATTTTTTAGATCTTTGACAGTCATTACGGGTAGCTAGAAGTCCGAAAGTCTGACAACCACTCTGAGTCTTACTAAGAGGTATCGTATTACCCAGTAACCATGTTGTGGATTTCAGACAGTAGCTCCATGTAAAATATTGGTATTCAGCTGAATCCGGTTAGACTGGTAGCCGACTCTAACGTAGTTGGGAAAAAGCTAAGTAGATGATGAGGAGGTAGCCTCGGACCGGCTTATTCGATACGACAAATTGGGCAAATTGATCAACTGACTACGGGACCTAATAGGTTCCGAGTTTGGAAGGTAGGTATAATGAAGGAAGCGAATTCACAAATCCTCTGTGTCACCCTTTTATTATTCGTAGGTGTCACCTCAACTTTCTTAAAAACTTTTATCTCGGTTTTAAATCTTCGCTCTCCTTTTTGAATAAATTGCCTTAGCCTGCAGTTTAATTAGGTATCAAAGAAATAAAAGAAAAAAATATGTTAGTATTACTTACCTACTTACAAAAACAGTTTTAGTTTAAGCCAATGCCGTTTTAAATACTTCAAACGAACGATGCCCACAATCGGCAAGGACCCAAGTGGAACCTGTGGAACTAATAATACTTACTTATCACGGCCAAATTACGACGGACATATTCAGGGCAAAACTTGCGCGGAAAAATATCAAATCTATAAATCACAACTTAAAAATCAAGTTCAAATCGCCGCATCCAAAGACATCATTTAGGTAGGTATTCATCAGAGGTTAGTGACTTGTGACTTGCGAGACACCTGCGTGACAGGTTGCATGAAGTCAACGGACAAACTTACCGAAGTTCCAGAAGTAACAGCCTCCAAAAGTTCCAACTTCCAAATATATTTACACACACACCAAACACAGCACAATTATATTCACAAACATAACACACATAAAGTAAGTGAGAAATAAGTTATTCGCGAGTTTCAAACAACCACTGCACCGAACAATAACCGACTCACACACTCGGGAACCAAACGCAAACTAAGTGAAGAGCGGGCCGACACGGCACGCAGAGACAAACTTGGAATCCAAGAGCAAAAAAAAAACTAAACTTTTGAATGGGAGGCAGTAGCTCTATCTAGCCAACTTAGTACGAAACTTTTTATCAGTCCGTGCCAACGATGGTCGTTGGTCCGTGCTATGTTAAACAGATGGCGTTGCACACCAACAACGATCCGTAGACTAGAATTTTCATGAATGTATTTCAAGTGGTCTTATAGAGGGCGCTTTTTACAATACATACACAAAATGCAAGTGTTAGCTTGACCGAATGGGAAGTTGTGGAACTTCAATTTATCTGTCTTCCAGAAACCATGGTATTTTTAGAGTTTAGTACTTACTGTACCAACAATGAAACATTTTTTAACTGTATTTCGAGCAACAATCTGGACGGGGAGCGCTGTCTTGATTTCGTTTGTGTGACTTTTCAGGTTTATTTTTATTGAAGTGAAAACTTCTTTAGCGGCGTTGCACACTTTTTGTAATGGGGGAAAATGTTAAACTCGCGTCAGGACATCGCGTCAGGACACGTGACCGTCAGGAGAGATTCCCCCCCCCCCCCCCCTCTTTCTACGGCGGCGCCAACCGAAGTGAACCAAGTGAGACACGATAATGGACGGACGGACAGTGACGGTGACGGTGGACGTGGATGTGGATGGATGGATGGACAGCTGATGGCTCGACCGTCTGCGTAGTAGCCACACTGCTGTGTATTCGTAAAATTCGTGTATATAAACCCCCTTATTCATAAAACTTATCAAACCTATTTTAGTTAAAATGGGGTTTGTCTCTTTCTTACACACAGAAATGACAACGTGACAGATAAAGACAAACATTCTATAAACCTATTTTAGCTAAAATAGAGATAAAATAGGATTATGAATAAGGGGGTTAGTGTTTAAAATATGGAAATTGAACAAAGTGCATCAATTAATGAAAAAAGTGACGCAGAAATAGTGAAAAAAAATGAGTTATATTAATTCAATTCATAATTGATTTATTTCAATGTTAATATTCAAGTTTTCACTTCTGTCGGCACTTCTGGAGTGCAACCCGTCTTTTTTTTTACTGTCCCTTTCTGTATACGTCCGATTTCTTACAATAGCATGGGTTGTGCGTTTGTTTACTATTATATCTTAGCTAACTATTAATGTTGTAAGTGTAACGCATAACTGTTTTTATCCCAAATAAATAAAATAAAATAAATAAACAATTTACTAGCATATTATGTCCACAGATTTGATAGTGTACCTAAGCACATAATTACATCCAGGAAAATGGAATTAGGCAAAAAATATCAGACTTAGGTATATGATTATTTTATTAATAATTTTTTACACAATTATAATAAATACATAAGTAATATAGTCACAGTTTGTATTATGTTATGTATCACAGTAGTCAACAATTTTACGTAAAGAGACTGGACTTAGTGCATTAATAACCCATACACTACTGTAATTTATTTTGGAGTATTGATCCACAAAGGCAAAGAAAAACGCAGAATCATCTTATGCCCACTTTTTTTCATTGCTTGGTGTGAAATGGATTATTTTATTTAAAATTAGCTAACCCGGGAGCACTTCGTACTGCCTCACAATCTTAAATTATTTTTTTAGTGAATTTTTCCCATGTTTTAATAGTTAATCTGCTATTCAGGGTGGAGACAAATTCAACAAATCAAAGATCATAAAAATAGGTTTAGCGGTTCTAGAGTTATAAAAGGTGTAACTAACCCAACTATTTTTATGAATACCTGATATAATGTTCAAAATTATGAATTAACCTCCTCTTCAGATTCCGTATCAGATTCAGTTGGGGGCCACATTTCCCGGTCATCCTTTTCATTCCTAGCTGCTTCCAAATACTTTTCTTGAGCTTCTAACACACTTTTGCTATCAGTACATGCTGCATACAACTCAAGGGCTTCCGAATTCAGTTCTAAGAATGAATGTCCCCATGAAAACTTTGACAAATAAAACTTAGCTTCTTGTTTATGTCCTGTGATAACCATAGCAGCTGCTAAGGCTTCTACACAACTCAACTGGTATGGCTTCCCATAATTTATAGGGTTTGCAGCCACTAGAAATGGTAATAACCTTGGATTTGGTGATTTCATTCTATCAAATGGAGTCTCCTCAATTTTAGCCCATGAACAATCTATTACAGCCAGTCCAAATTTTTCAATAATGTCCTTGTCATTTGGGCTGACACACTGCTTGCCAACAGGTGACAACACAAGACCGCGGAATTGCTGACCAAGTTTTAAATTCTTGATGAGGTTATGACGTGAAAGTTTTCTGCCGGAACACTTCTTTGGATCGCAGTGATTCAAGTCCCACATGCTAACAGGGAAAGTAGGTTCCACGCCTTCACCGTCAGAGTCACTGCAATTAGAATTACTTTCTTCTGAGGATTCTAAACTCAACTCGGTTAATCTTTCTGCGTACTCTCGCTTTACATGATGATTTGAACGTTTGCCGTGTACATGGCCCTTCTTTCCCGGCGCCATTATAATCTAACAGCGTTAAACAAATTTAAAGTATTTACTCAAGTTATTTGGTGTATAAATCCAGAAAGAAACTCAGAAAGAAATAAACATAACCTAATAAATACTAACAGTGGAGTGACAGTAAACTACACACTGACAGTGACATTAGACTGACGGCAACTGACACTGACGGGCGAGGCCAGTTACTGTTGATCTACCTATGATACGCTACGCCATTTCTTATGACGACACCGCCCGACCGGATAGCGGTCAATAATAATAGTGAAGCCTAAAAATGGTACAGTCAGCGGCACATCAGTGGTAACACTTGCACTACGAAAAACGTATGTAGTGCCTTGACATTAAAGCGCTGTCAATAGCAAATTACTACTGATGTGCAATTGATTTTGTGACCAGTGGTAATCAAAGTTATTTATTTGCAGTAAATGCGTTATAAAAAAAGGTTGGTAGATAAACTGTTAGCGTAATGACACATTTCGCCATAAATGAGAATGCAAAGGAGTTCAATAAATTTATGGGGCTGGATACTGAAATAATTGAAAATTTAAACAGCCTTCTAAGCTTTATAGGCTGAAAGAGGGTAATTGTTTTGATGTCTTTGGGCATTTAATTTTTTTCATAGCCAACCGTTTTTTTATAAACAAGCGTTGAAAAATAAAATGCTTGCATCACTAACTACAAACATTATTTATATTTTAAGGTTGGCAGCCCTGTTGCAACTGACGTGACAATGACAATGTCAATTATCATAGAAATAAGTGGCTTTGTACAGTCAACAAAAGAGATAAGTATGCAGGATCGTCGGATATAGTTAAAGATTAATAAGTAACCGATGGATGTTGTCGACTGAAATTTGATTTGATAAATGAGCTGTTTGTTTTCTATTAATTAATTTTATTTGAGAACATTCATCGGTTTCTTACGAAACTTCAACTACATATATTCGACGATCCTCCATACTTATCTATTTGTTGACTGTACATACTTGTACATTATAATTAAGTACAGACGCCAGCACATCAAGGTACCCGAAACTGTCAAATTTTCCCAATGAACTTTGAACCTTATGCTTTAGCGATAAAGTTGAAAATCTATTAAAGAAATTTGACAGATTGTTGACGTATTTTTTCTACATATAAAAACACTCCGCCTCGCGGACTTGTAGCGACAGACGACAGACAGACACACTTTCGAATTTAGAATAATAATAATAATTACTTTATTGCAGACCATAGTGTCCATTTTGTTAGTAACAATGTTCTTATAGACTAGTGTTAGTAATACTTAAAACTACCCACCACAAAACATATAAAAAAAGTAAGTACCTAACTATACCTACTCAACAATCATTACCGCGCCATTCCATGACTAATGGCGCAGCAACGACCGATGTACGCACAGTCCAGGCGACTAGCGATCATGCTCAGGATGCTGTTGGCGCTGCCGCGTACTCTACGCACCAGGGATGCGCATCTTTTACGCATCGTAGCGTAAAAGCAGTCTACGCGATGTTCAGCAAACATCCCTGATGCACTACAGAACCGCCGCAGCCCCATCAGCACCCTGAACGCATTATTAAATTGGACTCGGAGGGCACTGTAAGACTTTTGAGTATAGTCAGCCCACAGGCTGCACGTGTAAAATGATGTACAATAGGACCTAAAAAGTGTAATTTTGACTTCCAAAGAATAATGATGATGAGGATTGACAGTAGATATTAGGTAATAATAGCATGACACACACCAGCACCCTAATAGTGTAACACACTTTCAATCATAATCCGAGGGTTTTAAAGGGTAATTCTAATCTATTGCTTTAAATATTTCAAAAATTCAACTGCTCCTCAACGTAAATAACGCATTGAATGTTGGCAAATAAAGTTGTCAAATTGAAAGGCGGTGTAATTTTTTGTGTGTTACGCAGTTACCCTGCTGTTAATACAAAAGGTACATATTTTAATTTAATCCATAAATAATAACCAACTCATTTGATACTTTTTGCTTGGTGTTTCACTGCCACCCGACTACATCTGTATTTCCACATAAATAAAATAAATATTAGGCCAATGGTTGACGTCTTTCCCGTGACGTACTCTAAACGTACCGATTCCTAAGGTGTATTCACTTTATGGTATTTTGCATTAACTGCACTGTAAGAATGTGATAATCTGCAGACATATTTTTTATTATCCTATTGAAGAAATTATACGTTAAGATTTTTTAAGTCTAGATTTAAACAAAATGATTATAATAAACCTTTTCTAAAAACACAACAATACAAAACAATGCTCTTAAAACTATTGGCAGCGTAATTAAATTATGAAGTCTGTCATTAAAATTATAAAAAAGGGTTCTGCTGTCAATCATTTTTAATCATTCTAATAGGATAAATAGACCTAAATTTTATTGAGATTTAGTTGGTTAATTAATTCAAGATTGATTTTACACGCGGAAGAATGAGCAGTGCCTCCATGGCGGGTAAGTTTAAAAAAAATATTTCACCTAGTTTTATTCACAATTTTTGGTCGGATAACTCCAAAATATTTTTAATGGAGGCTGAAATTATTTGACTTGTCACAAAATAAATGGTTTAAACATATCTGGTTTGTTCAAAAATGCCTGGTTTATGTAACAAATACTTACTTAGTAATGAATATAAATGAGTTTCAATTTCGATGATTAACACAAAATTTTAACAATGTCAATTTCTTTTTTTGTCACTATTTATCACCAACCGGGTTGGGGTTGTCCAGTAAAAAATCGCCGCAATGACACGACCTATAGTCCGTAGTCTTGTTTTGCCTACGTAGGTACCTACCTGACACGGTATAACACCGTTCATTAACTTAAATTGGCTACAACTCGACAATTTGCTGGACGTTCTACGCAGTTTCTCCACGACCTCATTCCACCGGCCCCCCTTCTACCTTCGGACATCCAGACGCACTGCAAATTACCATCCCTGCCTAATTGCTATTCCACCAATTTGCACTAAGCGTTTTCAAATGTCTTTTATAATGCGCACAGCAAGAGTGGAACTCTCTACCTGCGTCTGTGTTTCCGAGCGCATACAACCCGAATCTCTTCAAAGTGAGAGTGAACAGGCTTCTTCTGGGTAAGCTCACTCCATCGTCGACATTGTCCCTGTCACCTCTAACCTAGACTAGAGCTGTGACTAGAGTCAAGAGCAAACAAATCTATACATATAATAAAATCGTAGGAAAGTCAAAACGGTACATTGAATATTTTTTTAAAAGAATACTTGGGGTGTGATCTACAATCGATATCGAAGCCAAAAATATAGTTTTTAGAATTTTTGTCTGTTTGTCTGTATGTATGTCCGGGATAAACTCAAAAAGTACTGCATGGATTTACTTCAAATTTTGCATGAGTATTACTAAGAGGTCGGGTCAACATATAGGCTACATATTATCACGCGATCACCTATGGGGGACGAGCTGTGAATCTTTATTTTTCTTACGCATTCTGTGACAGCGTGTAATCTAACGACGTATATTTAAATGTTGTTTTTCAGTAAGCCATGCTATTATCTAGCTTTACACTATAAAAACTACGCCATTTAAGTAACTTGGGCAGAAAAAACATAGTTTAATGAATTTAGTAGTATAAAGAAAATTTTGAAGCAGCGCCATCTATGAGATTTCATAAAAATCAAATCAAGTTATATGTTGACACTTTTTGGAAATTAATAATTTAAATTTGATCATGTTGGCGAGGTTAGTAGTTAGTTATTCTTAAAATTCATAGATGGCAATGTGCATTTTCTTCATAAAAGTTGTATCGTATAGTTCGTTTTGACAAATTCAAGTTCCAACAAAACCCTTAAAATCTTGAGCAGAGTTGAGGACGACAATTAAAAAAAAATGCGGTGTTAAGTATTACAAAAAAGTTATGTTTCTACTGGAGACGAAGTCGGAGTAACTGGTGAACGCGTGCTGAACACCTGTCTCAGTTCACTTCAAGATGTGGTCATTTCTATCGGCGGCAATCCACTGATCGAATATGGGTTACCAGCTCCCCAATCATCACCGCATCAAGACCGTGTAAATCGGGAGTATAACGCTGAGACAAATTACGATCCGGGCGAAATGTACCATGTCGCTTTGTTCTCTTCAGAGCAAAAACAAATTTATGACACCGTCCTTGAAAGCGTTGGGAAAAAACCAGTGTCAAATGTTTTTCTTGGAATGCGTCTGGTGGAACAGGAAAAACATTTGTTACCACTTGCATACTTGCAGAGGTCAGCAGGCAAGGCAAAATTGCTATTGCTATAGCGTCGTCGGGAATCGCTGCCACACTGCTTCCGAGTGGCAAGACAGCACATGCCATGTTTAAAATTCCTATCGATTTAGAGAGCGCCGAAACGCCTGTTTGTGGTGTGTCACGTAACAGCGATAAGGGACACGTGCTCAAGAATTGCTCTTTGATCGTATGGGATGAGTGTACGATGGCCAATAGGAAGGCAGTTGAGGCCGTGGACGAAACCCTGCAGGACATCCGCAGGAACGAACATTTGATGCGTCGTATCACAGCTGTTCTGTTCAGTGGCGATTTCCGGCAAACGCTTCCCGTGGTGACACGGGGATCGAGGGCTGACAAGGTGAATGCTTCGTTGAAACTATCTTCGTTGTGGTCACGAGTTCGTACGCTGCGCTTGACCATTAATATGAGAGCTCGGCTCGGCGGCAATGCACGTGCTCAAGAATTCTCCAATGTCCTTCTAAATCTTGGCGAAGGCACTCTACCAGAAGAGAGAGGTGGACAGGTGGTGCTTCCAGAGTCTCTCGGTAGAGTGGTATCCAGCTTAGAAGAACTCATTTGCTGTGTGTACGGGGACATCAGTCGTATACTGCACCTGCAGAATTCTTGGGTGTGTGAGCGGGCCATTTTGACGTCCAAAAATGATCAGGCTGCAGCAATTAACGAATGCATTCTCTCGGAAATTGCGGGGAATGAAGTGGTCTACACCTCGATAAACACTGTTGTCGAGCAAGATGACGCCACACATTATCCCGTAGAATTTCTGAACTCCCTGTCAGCAAGTGGACTTCCAGCGCATACCATCAAGCTGAAGTTCGGTGTCCCGATTATGCTTCTTCGGAACCTTTCCTCTGAAGTTGTGTAACGGGACCCACCCTAAAGTCATTTCGCTCTACAGACACACCATTGAGGCGGAAATTCTTACGGGTTGTGGCGTTGGCGAGGCAGTATTTATACCACGCATTCCCCTCATACCTCATATCTTCCCGTTCCAGTTCAAGCGCGTACAGTTCCCCGTGAGTGTTTGCTTCGCGATAACCATCAATAGAGGCAGACACTGAGGGCAGCGGGTGTCGACCTCAGGACGAGTTGCTTCTCACACAGACAACTGTACGTCGCTTGCTCCCGCGTCACCAGTCCTGACTCTCTTTACATTTTGGCTCCTGGCAGCATAACTACCAACGTTGTTTATAGGGAAGTGTTTTAAGGTATGATGCCTTTGTAGGTACGTATTTTTACTCTTTTGTGTCCTGGAATGTATTCCTGCATTGTTTTCTCTATTTCCTTCAGTCACATCCCCCACACCACACTGAACTCAGCAGGACTCCCATATAACTCTCTTCACTTGCTTCGCTTGCAAAGAAAACTTATATTTTAATGCTATTTTAAAAGTTGTTTACTTATAATGCTATAGCGACACTGGCATCTTAGGTATTTTTGGTGCTGTAGAGCCTTCAGGCAGACGACGTCGCGGGCAGCAGCTAGTTTCAAATAAAAAAAAAAGTTACCCATTTTATGAGACAAGGTTTAAGACAGATTGTAGTAGGTACCTAGATGTTATTTCTCTCTCCGTAGCATTATCAGCCTATAGGTACCTAATGTAATGTTCCAAGTGATGGGGCACAGGCCTCTTCTCTTCGAGAGGGAGTGGCCTGTTGTTTTACCACGCGAGCCCAGCAATGTTATCCTCTAAGGATACAGCCTTGCGGGCAGCGCTGTTCTGAGTTGCGTACAGCTACACTAACGCTCAAGACTGTAGTGTACAGTAAAACGGGGCTACTTTGACTTCCAGGGTTACTTTGACAAGGCCGATCACAACGCTATAACGCGTTCCCCACACCCCGCGCCTCGCGCAATATTACTCGAGGTCACGCACACTTGCTGAGCACACGTGAAAACCGATTTTGGCGCTCTGTTAAAGTAGTTCCAACACCTGTCAAAGTAACCCTGGAAATCAAAGTAGCCCCGTTTTGCGGTACCTATATGTCTATGGTAGTGGTGTTTGGAATTTTTTACACAAAGTAAAGCGCCTGCGCGGGTTAGCACTGGGCCACCACTGCTCTCCCAACTCTAACATTAACTTAAATCGTCTTTTTCTTCTTTCTTCTTCAACCTGTATCATCTAATGCTGCAGATTGTCCTCCATGGCACGTCATTTTACCCGATCTTGGGCTTCTGGCACCTTATAACGCCCTGCTACTTTAGACACTGGTCTAAGTTCCTGGCTCGTGCCCGGCCTACGCTCCTTCGGCTAAAAGGACCCGAAGGGATTCTACTCCAATGTTAAATACACTCTAATTTAATTATATATACCTATTGCTATTGACAATTGAGTCGATTGGTATCAAAATTGGTCAAATCCATGATAAATTAATGGAATGTGACCAATTTTGATACCAATCGACAGAATTATCAGCACCTAAATTGTGTAACACACTTATAGTCACAATCTGATTTATTTTGAAGGATATTGCTAATCCATTGCTCCATATGTTCGAAAAATTTGTCTGCTCAACAACTCAAAGCAATGAATGTTGTCGAACTGTCAAAATGAAAGCCATTGCTTACTGTTCGTGTGTTAGGTATGTACGTAATGACCCCGCTCGTTATCAACCTTCAAATAGCCTACACCTACGCGAATATCTCTCGACTCAAAATACTACCTTTGAGCTACTTTAATTTTTTTTTAGCTACTCAGCGCTTAGTTTAGACAAGTGTAGGTAATTGGATTCAGCAAGTTAGCAATCTAAAAAGTCACCTTATTAGTAAGAAGAAAGGTCGCAAATTCGCGACACGTTCGTCTCTGTCGCACTTTAATCTACAGACGGATTCAGAAACTAATTCCGTGGTAGTGTGTACAGGTTTCTAAATACAAATAGCGAGATTCTATTCCTAAAAAGACGAATAAAATCAAATGATAGAATTCAGCCAACTAGACAATACATCGTATCACAAATTCACAATAAAAAAAAAAATACAATACCGTATACCTGCTCAATCAAACAGTCGACGCCTCTACTAGCTTCATCATTATCATTATTTCAGCCAAAAGACGTCCACAGGCCTCATCCCAGGAATGTGCTGCACCTATTTCCTTGAATATTTCGTGCCGGTATGACATAGAATATCAGTCTTCAGTTTTGTATCAGTAGGTACATTACGTTAATTCTTCATTCGTTCTGTTTTTAATTCTCTCGTTTTTTCTAGTGAACAACAATTTTGAGAACGAAAAATGTCTCTTCACTCTCGCTTTCAAAGCAAGAGTGAACAGGCATCTTCTGGACACGGTCGTACCATCATAGACCTCATCCATCGCTTTCCATCAGGCGTGATCGGGGTCAAGAGCAAGCCCATTCAGCAATAATAAAAAAAATAATTAAAAAAAATAAGTTTATTTTTTATTGTAGGTATATAGCTAGGTCTGTGGTTGTAGGTAAGTACCTAGTAGGTATAATTTGTGGCTTAGAAAGAACCATAAACTTACAAAAAAAAAATCGTCCAAACCTACCTAAGCTTTTTATGTCGAATTCCAGAGATTAGAAGGCTAATTCCTAATTGAAAACTTTCAAAATCTAGGCGCAACCTCATCTCAGCGACAATCAATGTCAAAACTTGTCAAAAATTTAGGGAAATTAGAGGTATTTTTGACAGATTGAGACTGAGATCAGACTGTGAACGTTCTTAAAATTACGATAATTGCCCCTCTGAAGTTAGTTACTTGGGTGTCTCACGATACAAAAGAAAAACAGTGGGTAATGTACCGCAAAACGGGGCTACTTTGACTTCCAGGGTTATTTTGACAGATGTTGGAGCTACTTTGACAGAGCGCCAAAATCGGTTTTCACGTGTCCTCAGCAAGTGTGCGTGACCTCGAGTAATATTGCGCGAGGCGCGGGGTGTCGGGAACGCGTCAAAGCGTTGTGATCGGCTTGGTCAAAGTAGCCCCGCCTGTCAAAGTAGCCCCGTTTTACTGTACTTCGTGGTTATTTTTAAGGAGGTACCAACCTACACAGTTACAGTAAAGCACATAGATGAAGGAAGGAATTAGATTAATAGATAGCATACATTTCCCCTCCAAGGAAACCTACTGCGGCGTTGCAGATGTCTTGGAGGTCGCACCCTAGATATGTCTGTCAGGTAAATTATGCATGAAGTGGCGCTGTCCTTGAAACCGTATGTATTTGTCGACAGACGACCTCCAATCGATAGAATAAACCATTATAAACTATCATACCGTGGTACTATAATTACCAACTGTGTTCTTCATAACGACCGTGGAGGTTCACAATCACAAATTGTCTTTTTTTTTATCTAGACAAAGTTGATGGATGGTTTTGTACTTTTGTTTGCTCGATAAGTAACTCTTTACATAATTATTACGATACGTTGTTATTTCCAATATTATGAAAAAAGGTAATAAGTATCGTGTTTCCTTTTTGTTTGATGTTGAAGTTCCGCCGTTTGGAAAATAATATCATTATGGAAATTGTATTATTAGTGACAACAAGTAACATTATAGCGGGTGTTCAGTATTTGCTGTTAGGTATAGTACGTTGGGGTAAGTTCGGCGCTAGGATAAGACCGTAGGAATCAAATTCCCGGCTTGTTTGGCAATCCATACTATCCATACTAATACGAGTATTATAAATTCGAAAGTAACTCTGTCTATCTGTCTGTGTGTTACCTTTTCACACCTAAACCACTGAACCGATTTAGGTGAAATTTGGTATGGATATAGTTTGAGTCCCGGGAAAGGACATAGGATAGTTTTTATCTCGATATTACCACGGGATCGAAACTTATGCGGGTGAAACGGCGGGGCGCAGCTAATATTTTATAATGCGAATAAAATTTTATTCTACGCCATTTTATTCTGCCGGAAGACGATCGGGGCAATTTTTTTTTTTTTGTAATAAACAGCATCGAATTTGATTCATACGGTCTTATCCCAGCGCCGAACTTACCTACCCCAACATACCTTATTGATTGACTTGTTATTTTATAGTAGGTGCAGATTGGGATGAGATGATAAGATATTTTTAACTACTTCTATAGACTTTTTGACCAGAGATTTCATGTTTAACATTCTATGCTACATATTATATTGATGGTCGAGGTGGTGATGCTTGGGGGAAGCCCTTGTCCAGCAGTTGACGTCTCTCGGCTGAAATAATGATGATTTTATTGATGCTCTATAACTTGTGCGCTAGATCGTGTCTAGCGTTGAAAATGCCGAAAATAACAATTTGTTTTTTTCACGAAAAAAAAAACAAATTGTGGTATTTTTCCGTTTTTTTCGCATGCTACATAGAAAAATTAACGGAAGGTATCCTTTGGAAAGAAACAGGATTCTTTCGAATGTTTCGCTTGATGTTTTGAAAAGTTGAAAAAACAAGTATTATTGACATTTTTTTCATTCTACCCTCCATTTTATTAGTACCTACCTACGTTTTATTATGGAAAGAGACAAAGCATAGAATATCTTAAGTTAAATATAGTAAGAATGGATTTGAATAAAAAAACATGAAAGTTTCCCGTTTCTTTCATATTTTTCGGTTTTTTTCGGTTTTAATGAAAAAAAAAACTGACACTGACAAATTTTCTTGAAACTTTCGAATGAAACACTGAAAAAAACAACGGAATTGGAAAGAAACGGGAATTTTTCCTGCTTTTTTCAACGCTAATCGTGTCACACAACACAACAATATATACAACATACGTTATATAAAATACTGCAGCGACCATGCAGTCTTTATTCTTCAAATAAGGAACAAGGACGACTCACGTTTAATGCCTTTGCGTCATTCCATCTTCTCATCTCGGCTTTATAACATGTTGCGTTTACCTACTTTAAAAAAATAAAATAAAAGGTACACTAGTAAAACATACCGTGTCGTTCGATATATAATTATACATAACAGTCAATTTGATTGGTGATCGATTTTTCGTCGTGTGACAATGCCGGTAACGCGGTCATAGGCATTATAGAGTCACGGGTGGACGGTGCTGGCTGTATGCTCATCGTGTCTTTGCCTCACTTCCAACCAACTCAGTAGAAACTGTTAGGTAAGTCTATAGAAAATATTGTTTTGATTTTCTACTATATTCTAAGTTTAATAGCGGTTTATCTATGGTACCTATTTATAATTAAATCAATTCAATTATTAATTTCGATTGTTACCTGTTTTGAAATTATTTTGAATTTAGTTCCCGCCACAAACATAACCTATTCAATTTGTGAATTGGCGCGAAACAGCTAAATGTATGGACACGGTGGAAACGTTTGTTTGGTAATGAATTAATCACTCATTGTTTTTCCTCAACATGGGAAATTTATAATTCTTAGTATTGTGTCTGTTTAGACTACTATGTCTATTTAGAGGAAATTTCTACGTTTGTTTGTGTGCTTTTACGAGTAGGTATTTGAAACGTAATTTGTGAATATAACTTCTTACCTATTATATATAGTTACTATCATATTTAGCAAATTGGAAAATATGGTAACTTGTTGTTAGTAAACAAAGCGTTGTTTATTAGTTAATATTTTGATAGATATATTACAGTCTAAAGTACAAATAATCGCCATTATTACACAAATGACAAATACGTTTAAAAATTTGGATGTTTTCGTTTTAGGCAGGTCCTAGCTGCAGGGTGATTTCGCACATAGCTTTCATTTTGACAGTTCAACAACATTCATTGCGTTATTTAAGTTGTTGAGCAGACAAATTTTTTGAACATATGAATCAATGGATTAGCAATAACCTTCAACATGATTCAGATCCTGAATTCTGATTGATAGTATGTTACGTAATTAGGGTAGGTACACGTGCCCGCTGATTCTATGAACTTGCAGGAGGTCCATTGTTTATTTATTAAATTATAACTTTCGGAAAATCTTACCTTGTACTTGCACTAGACTGATGCAGACGGTCACTGGCGAAACTAACATCTGCTGTAAAGCTGCAATGGCCAATGAGCCGAGTCCTAGACACGTCTCACTGTACCCCATTGGTGCATTAAAAATCTGCCTCCTTCAATTATTTCAGCATAACCAGCATCCAATGTTCCCACTGCTGAGACACAGGCCCTCTCTCTATGAGAGCAAATGGGCCACAATCTACCACGTGGGCCCAGTGCGGGTTGGTGAATGTCACATTCATAAGTCTTCGAATTTTTGGTTCTAAGACATGCCTGTTTCCTCAAGATGTTCTCCTTCACCGTCTAGAAAGCAGTGGTGATGAGTTAACACATTGAAGGACACTGACGAGACATAATATAACTTTTATTGTTATTACGTCGATAGAGGGGCGGTGTCCCGCAAAGTGTTAAGTGCCTGCCTGGGTACGAATTCACGACCTACAACTCCTAAGTCGGGGCCGATTCCACTGGACCACCACTGCTTTCGCCCTGTCTTTCAATTGTATAAAGGAATACATACAACGTATTGAACTTTAGATTAGTCTCTAGACTTCTAGAGCATTTTCTATTAAAGTCTAATCTAGATTGTTCGCGGGCGATGACAACAAGCTAAGTATATAGTCAGACTAATTTCTTAGCGTAGGTTTACCGGTGACTCATTTTGTAGGTAACTAGGTACATTTTGTATGACGATGTCTTGAATGTTTATGGTGATTGACGTAAAAACATATGCTCAGGTAAATATGTTAATAACGCTATCAGTCGTTGAGTGATGTCAGAATTTTGTGTATTTTGTTCGATAGATTAACAACGATGATGAATTTAATAAACAACCCACAACCGTAGGGTGTGGCACAGAAGTACTAGGAGGGCTGACCCTAAATTAATTGGGATAATAGCCAGGAGAAAGTAGAAGGCGAAGATGACGAATTTAATAATATTTCTCTATTAGGCAACGCGGTAAACGTAAATGTAAAAAAGAACTTGCCCTATCCCACATTGAAAATTATTGCAAGTTAAAATATAAAGATACAAAGTAAGTTATATTGCTAATTCTTTTAAATAAAATAAATAATAAATGCCGACATATTTTTTCACCCGAGGGTGCTACGCCAAAGGGTCTACGACGCGCTACGCCGAGGCTACGCTGTAAGCACGCAAGCCGTAATTTTAACCAGTCGTCCTCGGTAGGCCGTAAGACATAGGAAACCGGCATTGTCCACAACACGTCTGACGTACGACAAATGTGTCCGGTCTAACCTCATTTATGCATGGCAGCATTCTGGGTGACACCGGCAGTCAGTTTTGTACGCCATATTTATAACTGGCTTATATCCAAGGCTTCGCCTACGTGCGGGTTGGAAATTATCCTACGGGAAGTAGTAGCAGAAGGCTAATTCCCGTAATTAAAAACGTTAAAAATTTAGTCGCAAACTGCAATGTCAAAAACTTGTCAAAAATGTAGGTAAATTATAGGTAAGTATTTTTATTTATTTATTTAAGGGCTGACTTTTCAATCGACAGATAAATTTTATTTGTAGAATAAAATTGACGTCTGACAGATTTTGTATAGAAGAACTGTCAAAAATTCAAAATTATTCCTCGGATAAAATTATCTGGCGTTGGAAAAATCAGCCCTTGGTGTTATTATTATTTATTTTGACAGATTGAGAATGAGATCAAAAGTCAAAAGTCAAGTTAAAGCATTTATTTCAAATAGGCACATAAAAGGCACTTTAGAACGTCAAAAATTACAATAAAATAGAATTGATTCTAGTCGCTCCTTCCAAAAGGTAGTTTTCGTATGGATCAGACTGAGAACGTTTTTAAAATTAAGAAAATTGACCCTCAGCCTCAGATCATGTCTATCCGTAGATCTGCCAAAGGACAAAGGAACGCCATATTGGGCCCAAAATGGAAAATGGCCGGGCAACGAAAAAAATGTATCACTTTGTTCGGGTAAATCCTCCATATAATTTTTTACTATTGCGCCGAATCTCTACGACCATTCCTTCAGCTGTTGTTTAAAGTTGAAAAATCATGTTTAAATGCATTTAAAAACCTAATTTAAGAACTAAATATGCAATAAAATAGTTATAGGAACACTCGTTTCATTTATTTTCGCCAATCGGTAGTTTTTTTTTATCTTATTAAAATGTATAAAACTAGATTATGGAAACTGGGTTTTGGACCCAACTTCGTGTGAAATGTGTCTGGTCTCCTTTCAACCAAAATCTGTTCCCGGATTCGGCGACAGACTGACAGAGTAACTATCGCATTTATAAGTGTGGATAATAAGCTAAAAAACACACCTTCAGTCCTACATTTAAATGTCCCGCAGTGGGAGTGTCTATGTGTGTTTGTAGGGCAGTATAATTGTGAAGGGAATTACAGTTCTTTTGTCCGCCATGCCTAATCTATGGGGATTACTGTCCATAACACGTTAATGGTGGTAGATACCTACTTGGTAATTACTAACATGAAATAAAATTCATAATGACCGATTCGGTTTCAATGCTTTCGTAATACATATGAATATCCGTATTTATTATTATTTAGATGTATATCTGAAGGTTAGACTCAGTTACCTATTATGATAATTAGGTATGTGAAATGATTATCTGATAATTATCTATTTGACCTGTCATGCGAAGGTAATGCAGTAGCACGTACTGTTTTGCATGATGAAAGTTTAATGTCCTTGTATAACGTTTTCAGGTTTGCGTTTGTATGTAAAGTTTATTCAAACTTTGTGTTTCAAATTAATATTATTTCAATTTAAACAAATAAGTATCAACTTTATTTTAATGGTAATTAAGTTGATATCTGAGTGACTAGCATTATTGGAAAAGTTATAAAAATATTTGAAGTTGTAGCGTAAACTGAACTTTATTGTGTAGGACTTAGTTATTTTTCTATAAACTCATATCGACGGTGAAGTGTCAATACCTATCTAATTACTAACATTTTAGCGATTTTCACTTTATTGTATATTCGTAAGTGAAATATGAAATAGCTCATATTTGCAAAGACATTATATATAATATGTACATTATATATACAAGACATATTTGCAGGTTTTGAATCGACGACGACGTTTCCTACTATTTGTTTAATGTAACTTTTTTATTAAAATATTAAAAACTATAGAAATGAAACGTTTTTTTCGCCTCCTGTAAAATCATGGTTTTGTAGTTATTAGATATTGATACTACACCGTCGATATTTGTTTCCATTTTTGCCAAATACTTAAATCACGAATGCAGATTAGGTGCACTAGGTACTTAGCTGTTTCTCGCGCGCCTCTCTGTAGAGGAATGGTGGTCGTTTGCGGCCGCTGAGGGTGACGGGGTCCGCATGGATTCATGTGGGCCAACACCTGGCCGGGGGAGCGTGACGAAATGCGCAAGCACTCCAGCACCCTGGCTAAAGGTAGCAGCAGGACACCGTGTGGTTTTAGTCAGTAAGAGTCTGACAGACCCCTCCACCCACCTCAGGGTGGTGGACATCCATGAGGATGTCCACACGATAAAAAAAAGGTACTTAGCTGTAACCTCAAACCCCGTGGTTTAGGGTTTATTTTCACGGATACCTCACAATATCATCCTCTGTGCTTCGGAAAGCACGATAAGCCATACGTTCCGCCTATAATAAAATTGGAAGACCTCTGACAGCGCGGCAGCGGTTTGATAAGTAGTCAGACGCCCAAAACTCTTACAAGTTACAACCAATCTTACCAAGGAGTGTCGTGTTACCCAGTACCTGGTTTGTGGAGACATTTGCTCCATGTTATAGCTGCGTGTAAAATAAGTACTAATAATATTTAATTGCATCCGGTTATATTGGAAGCCAACCCCATCATAGTTGGGAAAGCGCTAGGAGATGATGTTTTTCAACCAAATATTATAAAACCGTCTTCTTTGGATAAAAGGTCTAAAAGGTTAACATAATTTTGTCGATACTGTATACTTTTGATCACTATTGTGTTCACTTATTTGCTGTGGGAAAATAATGAGTTGAGCGTATTGTTTATTAAATCGATAGTCTTCAAGGCTAGGTAAGGTAGCAAGGTCGCGAAGGGGTGTAGAAATTAAAGCACATGCTCCACAAAGGCATCGTCTTGTCACTGTTCCCCGAAGTGGAAAGCACAGACAGATACCCAAATGTAGGTCAAAGTCGTACAATCCTAAGACCCCATGCAATATTTTTGGGCATATTCCAACCCAGCCGCCGGTAAAATGCCCTGTTTCTCCAAAACTTAAGTCTTTTTTTATAGATAAGTATAATTATGTTTTAGGTACTTATATACCTATGTATTTATTCTATAATATAATGATATACCACAGACTACCTTCAGTATTGTCTCTCCTCCCTTAATCCATCCGAAGGTGCGTGTTTATGGGATGCATGAAGAACCCTCCTCGTGTAGCGCAGTTTGTTCCGCCAGTTACTCAACTGAACCGAGAGCTCGGCGCATCCTGGACAGTCACATCCAACACCTTATTTGACTGGCCAATTCTTCTGTAAGGCTAACGCCCGCCTGGTTTGCGACCACCCTCCCACCGGAGTCCGGCGTCAAGCAGCCTGCTGTGATTCGTCCAGTGCCCAGTGCCCCTTAGGCATCTTCTGGGCATGCTCGTTCCATCATAGACCTCATCCATCGCTTTCCATCAGGCGTGATCGAGATCAAGAGCGGGCCCATACAGCAATAAAAAAGGTTGTCTTTTTAAAAGATCGTTTTTAGCGATAAGACCGCCCATTGTCACTGTTTGTACTATTTCTACATTTACCTATACAGGGTGTTACAGAAAGGGTATATCAATACAAACGGGTTGAAGAGTGTATCTGGTCTAGAATCTCTGTACAAAATTTCAGCTCAAAAGCAGTAACTTTGAAAATGCTTAATATTTTTTTATTTCGATAGTTTATTGAATTGAAATCATAACAAACGTGTCACCGCACTACGAGGGTCATTATCCATTATCTGTAGTGTGTCTGTGCGCCTAGTACACGCACATCACGCCGCCGCGCGCCAGTGCAGCGCCGTGATGTCGAAATAAAAAAATTATAGCATTTTGAAAGTTAATGCTTTTGAGCTGAAATTTTGTACAGAGATTCTAGACTAGACTAGACACTCTTCAACCCTTTTGTTTTGATATACCCTTTCTGTAACACCCTGTATATATCTGAATTTTTTATAATGTACATAATAAAGAGTATTCTATATGTCTATGCCTTACATTGTGCTCGGGATGTTGCAGTATGGTTTTGAAAAAGAGAAGCCTTGTTCTTTTTACGGGAGGGACGGTGGAGTGTACCCATAGAGCTCTAACAGCCCTACCATCCTCCTTCCTTCCCTACCTTTCTCCTTTTTTCCTTGTTCCTATTATTGTGATGCTTGGTCATTAATATTATTCTTTTGTTCGCAGCCTGCTTCAACTACGACAACGTCTCCAACTCAAAAGGAAAAGGAGATAAAAACGACGTCATGGATAGTGGTAAGTTTTGTATTTAAGTACGTTTAATTAGCACTTAGGTTCAGCGGGATACAGCACAAAATAGAAAGATTTCGCTATTTGCTGGTGTAACCTACTGCCCTTCTGAGTAGTAAAAATGTCAAACCGTTGCAAAAATGTAGGTTTCGCTGAAGTAATAGCATAATCAGCCTACAATGTTCCCACTGCTGAAACACAGGCCTCCTGTCGGTAAGAGGGAGTAGACCGTAATCCACCACCACACGTGCCTAATGCCGGTTGGTACATGACACATGTCTTCCAATTTTTGGTTCTAGGATATGCCGGTTTCCTCACGATGTTAAGCTTACCATTTTGAGAGCAGTGGTGATGAAATAATTTACACAGAGTAAACCACACCACAACTTTTAGTTGAAGTATAGTGAAGGGTTAAACATATTTTGACGTGATAACGTCTTATAAATCGATGAACGCCTGCTGAACGCACGAAAAAGCATGACTCATTGTCACGTTCCGCCTGAGCCGAGCGTGCAAGCGAGAGCGCGGAACAAGCGATAGAGGGGCACAATCGGCCTAAGCGTTCGGCTTGTGACGCATTGTTTTCTTATGACGTTATCATGTAAAATTATTGTCCGTAAACCGACTTTACAGACAACCAATTTTTACATTGGACTTACGCCCTTTTCTGAGAGTAACTAGTCCTCATCTAGGCTTAATTTCGAGTCAAAATCATAATTGAGTCTAACTTTTCAGGCTTTACAGGCGTGATGTTATGCTGTGTTGTTGTTAACAACCAAAATTGTACATTTTTTAAACACGGATAAACCAACCTGTGTGAGGTTGTACATAGTTTGCAGGCTAAAAAGCTAAAGTATGCTATGTACTTACCTACATATACTCGATTAACGGTACTTATTGAAGTCCAAAGGGGAATGCGGGCTATTCAGATTCAGTACCTCGATAGGTACTTAATACTTTTCTGTCACCGATTAAATAAATATTGTTAAGACAAAGTTCCTTCAGGATTTCATAACGACTTTCAAGGGATTTATTTGAGGATGGGATCGCTTATGTGAACAATATGTCATGTAGTTGCACAGTAGCATTAGAATATTTTCGCCATGTCGTTGCATATTAAATACAAATCAAAACGTAATGAAAAACAATCTATCTGCAGGATACAGATGTCCCTCGCTGTCATTATTGCAAGCCAATAAGGAAGCTTTAGCTTTTAATTAATGAAAGTCATAATAACTAACGAACTTGATAATCATAATAGGGGAACCGTAACGCTTATTTGAGTAAGCTTAGCAAAAACAAACTCCAGGAAACATTAAATAAGTAGGTTACTATCTATACTCCATTTGAAATAAGATTAGCCATTTAAATAAACCTTTTTTATACTCCGTTCAACCAAAAATTAAGTCGGTGGCAAAAAAACTTAGGTAAACTAAAATACAGATCCTAACAGACTGACTTCCGAAATTAAAGTTATTTCATAATTTTGAGTTAATTTCTTTTTAAAGTCGATTTAATTTTTTAAATTACTTTTTTCAATAATCTGATAACTTTATTCGAGGAATAATTTCGAAATTTTGACAGTTATTTCATACAAAAATTGTCAAACGTCAATTTTATTCTTTGAATAAAAGTTGTCTAGCAATGGAAAAATCAGCCCTTAAGATTACAAGAGAATAGGCGTCAGATTTGGCTGACAAGCCAAATGAAAAAGAAGTACCTACCTAAAATCCGTAGAATGATTTCTAGGAATAATTATTAAACACTGTGGTTTAATTAATTCCTCCCGGTATTCTGAAGAGCTCATCAGCTCTTCACAGTACCCTAGGTAATGTTTCTCGGAGTTTCTTTCGTTACTACCTAGTTATTTCCCGAGAAATAACGAATACTTACCTATGGAATTCATTTCCTTTTTCCCGGGAAATATTGCGAAAAGATTTTCCGCAATGCAGATATCGAAGTACCTGGTTCCAAGATGGAAGCTGTTTCCTATATCGATTTATATCATATAAATTGGTTCTTTGGATGCACAATTCAAATATTTACTGAATTGGGTTAAAATATCCTTACCTAATGTTGATTTGTTTAATTATACTAAACCAACGGTGGCAGACACCGTAGGTAGTTGTTGGAACTACATGCGCTGGACATATGTATGTAAACAAGGAATGCAAATGTTTTCTTTTCAATTGATTCTACCCTTTCATGTAGCCTAATTGCGTTTGTAATTCTTTATTCTGGTAAAATTGAGTTTCTGTTTCTTTTTACCGACTTCACAAAAAGGAGGAGGTACTATGTTCGGCTGTTTGTATGTTTTTTTTTTGTTTTGTATGTTTGTTCATCGAATACTCCGCCAATTGTCGATGGATTTTCAAAATTCTTTTTTTGTTCGAAAGTAGATAGTTCTGAGGTGGTCCCATTGTCACCAAGTAAGGATCTGATGATGGAATCTTAGAGAAATCGAGGGCAACCCTCAAATTTTATAGGCTCGCTTATTGTTTTTCGCATATTTTATGAAGTATCTTGTTTATTTGCGTATGGTTGTCACCATCTCAGGTAGCTGGGCTGATGATGGAAGGTACAACTCCTTAACAGTAAGAAGTTACTCAAACAGGCAAGGACTGTTTTAGTAAATTGTTTTGATGTTTGATAGGGCATTTGTCACATTTGGTCTCATGATCATCAAATCATGACCTGATGCTGCAGTCAGGATAGTCTGCAGAGTACCTAACTCCTCGACAACTAACAGCAGATATATCGTGTTTAGGCTCATTGAAAAGGGCTCGATGTGTGGATAAACGTACTGTTAATGAGGAACACCGAAGTACATAGAGACCTGATGCTGAAGCCAGGAGCATCAGAAAAAGTACAAACCTTGAAATAACAGCACCGTAGTCGTGTTTGGGCTCATTTTAAACAGGACTAAATTTTAAGTTGTTGTAGGCCTGATGCTGCAGCCAGGATTATCAGCTTCTAGTCTAAAAACATCAGGTCAGGATTTGATGATGGGATCCTGGAGAAATCGAAGGAACTCTTCAAATATTATAGGCACACCTATAGCGATTTGGGTATTTTTTATAGTAACTCGTGCACTTGCTCTCGGAAAGCACCATTTGGTGAAGTGGAACTGATGATGAAGACCACAGATGGCCACCGGAACTACTCAATAATATCTAAGTATTTCACGGGTTGCGATTCGATTACTTTAATATGGTTGCTAAGCAATTCATGCTCGTCACAATGTGAATGGTGATATGGAGCTGATGGTGGACCTGGAGAACTCCTCAACAATTAACTTCCCTGCATCGGGAAAAGCAATATTTTGTTTGTAAAAGGCGATGATCACTAGGCTATTGTAACTTAGATAAATTATAAGCAGACCCACTAAAAAGCGTGAAATATAAAACTTTTTAAGAAAAAAAAAACCGACTTCCAAAAAAACACTACAAAGTGAAAAATAACTTTAATTTCGGAAGTCGGTGGCAAAAAACTAAAATACAGATCCAAAGACACCGACTTCCGAAATTAAAGTTATTTTTCACTTTGTAGTGTTTTTTGGATGTCGGTTTTTTTTTTCTTAAAAAGTTTTTTTATATTCATAATTATGGTGTAATTTGTGTATATACATAATAAAGTGTATTCTTTTCTATGTTGGGGTTGTAAAAGAGGAATAACAAACGTAAAGCCTCCACAGAAATCAAACAGTGATGCATATAATATGTATATGATTGGGAATGATTGAGAAACATTAGTACGCTAATGTAAATTTTTTGCAGACATTTTTGTACCTAATGATATCATTAAAACTGCGGTCCCACGGCCCGGTGGCTGACAAGCCGCGCCAGACGTGCCTCGCTTGACGTGCCACGCCAGACGTGCCTCGTCTGACGTGCCACGCCTGTCGAGGCCTGTCACGGCTCGTGAAGGGCATATTCCTACGGGGTGTGTTGGCCTAGTGCGGCCTGTTGGCCGCTATTCAAACATGTCAAGTGAAATAATAATTTAACAGTGCGGCTGCGTGTGCAGCCGCAGTGTTAAGGCGGTGCTCCGACCGAAACCTCGTTCTTCTTCGTTATTCAGAGGCTATTGACTCAATAATTATGAGAAATAAACTACATCTGAAAGCACATTATTAATGTTCGATATCCTATCATCACATTGCCCGTTATTATTTGTTTTTATATGTTACTAATACATTTAAAATCTTCTTTTAATAAAGTGACCAAAATTATTGATTGCATGCATCTTTTGCTAAAGTTGACGTTCTATTAATTTGAAGATTTCACCGATGAATAGAGAATTTAAAAATCTAAATAATCCATGTTTTAATTTATTTAAAAAGATCGCTATTTTTTTTAATTAAAATAATTCCAAAAATTTTTGATAAAATTTTTGATAAGGCGTGCGCAGGGTACGCTGCATCCCTTTCGTACGAGGAAGTCGTGTCGCTCTCTGTCCCTGTCGCGAATGCTCAAGGTTATTTGGTCGGGGTGCCGCCTTAAATTATTGTGCATATGCATAATTATTAAGGTACCTACGTAATTATCAGAGCAGTATCTAAACCACTGAAACTTTTATTAAACGCTGATGTGAAAAAGATCACAAAGAACAATGAAAACTAATCTAAGTTTAAACCGCGCAACTAACAATTTCCCTAGAAACTTTAAAAACGACGGCTAAAGTAACTGGCGCAGAATTAATGGAAGTTTGTAGTAATTGTTAGTTTGATTACGTGTTAAGGGCAGGATCACGCGACCGCCACTACACGGCATACGGGGTTTCCAGTAGGTATACAAAGCTGGAGGCAACTGCCTTTGAACAAATACTAGTAAAAGATTACAGACCTACTTGTGAATTGCGACAGTTTGTGAAAGAAAGAAAATTGTGGGAAAATCCGATGTTTTATTTCACAAGGGCTTTTTGTTTTCAGTTCAATACACTTTATCTACCTACCTATGAAGGTACCTACTTGTACCTATATCTCAAATGGATATGCTTAGGTACGCCTTATTTGTCAAGCAATATTTATCAATAAGGACAAGAAAACAACATGTTATTGTTATTGTTATGTACGATAGTTTTGAATGTCAAAACTTAGTTTCTAAGAGACTATTAAAAATCAGAGGGGCAATTCTCGGAATTCTCTTTATACAGCGGGGTGATTCGAAACACAATTGTATAACAGTAGGCATGGCTTTCTTGACAAATTTTTCGAACATATGAAGCAGTGGATTAGCAATATCCTTTAAAATTATTCAGATTCCGATTGTTAGTGTGTTACGCAATTAGGGTGCTGCACCCTAATTGCGTAACACACTATCAACTCAATCTGAATCATTTTGAAGCATATTGCTAATCCATTGCTTCATATCGCCCTAATTGCGTAACACACTATCAATCAGAATCTGAATCATTTTAAAGGATATTGCTAATCCACTGCTTCATATCTTCGAAAAGTTGTCTGCTCAACAACGTAAATAACGCAATGAATATTGTTGGACGATTGCTACTAATAGTGTGTTACGCAATTACTCCGTATTACATATTTGAGCCGTTTGGGGTTGAAACACTAGGGCCATGGGGCCCGAGTGCCCACTTAGTATTCCAAGACATCGCCAAGCGGTTGGTCGACTCATCACGTGACCAGAGGGCTGGCCTATTTTTTGGCCAAAGAATCAGCATTGCCATACAACGTGGCAATGCTGCCAGCCTTTTGGGCACGTTTCCCGTTGACAGTGATGCGGACGAATTTTTTGATGCCCTTTGATTATTTTCCCTCCCTTTTTATATACTTGTACATATTATTATTTTAAGATTGTTAGTTTTTTAAATTATGTTAATTCTTAGGAAATAAAATTACTCCGCAGATCTCAGTTTCAATCTTTCAAAAATATCCATAAAATCACTACATTATTGACAAGTTTTTGACATTTATTGTCGCTGAGATCATTGCGACTAGACTTTTAACGTTTTTAGTTTGAAAAATTTGTTTTTTGTTTGGGAATTGGCCTTCTGTTGTCAAAATCTCTAGGTAACCACAATAATTAACATTCGATTTTATAGCAGGTTAAAATCACTGATCAAAGATTTGACAAGCACCCAAACTGCGTAACACACTATCAACCACAATCCGAGGGTTTTGAAAGAAATTCCCAAACCATTGCTTCATTGGTTTGAACATTCGTCTGCTCAACAACGTAAATAACGCAATGAGCGTGGTTGAACTGTCAAAATTAAAGGCATTGCGATTAATGGCGACTTTATGTGTGTTACGCAATAAACTAAATATAAAGTTTTCAAAAACCAGGCGTTAGTACCATCGTCAACCATTCCAATTCAATAAAGCAGCGTTAGGTATACTTCAAATAAAACGAAGATAATAAAAATGTGTTGACATTTTAATCAAATTCCAAGTAATTTATTCGTATCGAAAGCAAAAGCTTTGTGTTGAAAAGTATAACAGTATTTTTTTCATACGTTTTAACAGTTTTTCACGACGCCAGCGTTGTTAGTGATACCATCCATCAAGTTTTTATAAGAATTTTATGTTGATTAATTAAAATAGCGGCGTCAAGAAGGGGTTGTCGCTTTCTTTTACTCCATTGGTTACGAAATTGAAAACTTTTTAACCGGCTTCAAAAAGGAGGTTCTGTATTCGACCCGTATGTATGTATGTTTGTATGTCTGTGATTTTCTCAAAAACTAATGTACCAATTTTGATAATTCTTTCACTATTGTGCATACTTTTAGAAAAGTTTTAGTAAGTATATAATACATTAGGTAATTATTCCTATGTTCGAAGTTATATGCATACATGTACTGCATCTCCGGAATTTCTGTGCGAATTTTGATGATTCTTCTAGTCGGTGTCTTCAATTCTGCAATGCGCTAGCGTTAATTGAATTTGTGTGGGGTAGGTACAACTAAAAAGTGAAAAATAAAAACTTTTCTACAAAAAAAAACAACCGACTTCAAAAAAAAACCCTACAAAGTGATAAATAACTTTAATTTCGGAAGTCGAGTGTCAAAAAACGAAAATGCGGAAGCAACGACAATAAACGTGAGATATACATACCAACTGTTGATATAATGTGCCTAGTTTGGGACCCGCTGTTAAATCGGTCTAAGTTTTCTCTTGCTTAGAACTTGGTTATGAACATGTGTAAGTTTTAATAAAATAAATAAATGAATAATTTATGTAAGTACTCTAAAATTTATTTCGTATAACGTTATTGAATATCCTAACGTTTATTTAATCGAAAATCATTAGGTCCATCGTTCAAAATATACATTGTTATCATCATTATGGTTAACACCCCGATTCAGAGCAATCCGGCTCGGATAGGTTAGGTGTGAGTAGGTACTATGGTCTGTTCAAAAAGTTATCTTTTGTTGCTCTTTCTTCTCCGTAGTTCATAGAAATCTATCTACCCTTTAGAAGAGACAACAAGCTTCCATACCATGCTTCTCAGAATCTAAATGGTTTCTATGGTCAAGGATAACCCGAAACTGCAATAAAATTGTCAGATATCCGAAAAAAAAACCAAAATTTTCTAATACCTCGCTCCATAGCGCCCCTAAGGCTACTCTCCCACTCGCCCCGCGGTTTCACCCGCATATGTTTCGGGCCCGTGGGAATATCGGGGTATCCTATGTGTTAATCCTGGCTATAAACTATATGTGTGCCAAATTTCATCCAAATCCGTGCAGTGGTTTTTGCGTGAAAGAGTAACAAACATCCATCCATCCATCCTCAAAAACTTTCGCGTTTATAATATTAGTAGGAAGTACTTAGGACACAGAATACCTAACTAATAGTACTAACGCAACATACATACCTACTAAGGATTAGTAGGACTATTGAACGGGCGATCGAAATCGCACTGTTGTTGAATCTGCCCCCCGATCTCAGTCTCAATCTGTCAAGAATTCTACCTCTAATTTCCTTATATTTAAGACAATTTAAGTTTTTGACATTTGTTTGTTGCCTAGATGAGACTGCGACTAGATTTTGAAGGAACGTTTTAAATTACGAATTGGCCTTCTTGTGTCTGGAAGGCAGATCATCACGAACATTAAATATTATCAACTGCCAGTCCTGAGTTATTGACAGATTATATTTAGCTAGAAAACGGAAAATCTTTATTCTTCAAGCTAGAGCCAACCCTAAATCCACTGCCTTGAACAGGTTTAACTATAGCGCGTGTTTTTGGTGTTTCCACTAATTTTACGGTATTCTGACTCTAATAGGTTTCCTTTATTATAAAAAATATAAAGGGCTAGTGATTTTAGTAATTCACTGCGATCTACGAACTTGACTTTAATGTAGGTAGCTAAGAGGTTAGAGAGGTAAGCGCTGACCCAGTGGTAACGGCATCGACTTACGAGTTGTGTAGATCATGGGTTCGAAGTTCGAACCCAGACAGGCGCTTTGCATTGTGTATATACTTTCATCACCACTGCTCTCAAAACGGTGAAGGAAAACATCGTGAAGGAACCGGCATGCGGCATGGCCTAGAACCAAATTCAAATTCGAAGAGATGTGACATCTACCAACCCGCAGTGGGCCCGCGTGGTAGATTATAGCCCACTCCCTCTCGTAGAGAGGAGGCCTGTCCTGTGTCCCAGCAGTGGGAACATTATTGGCTGATTATTTAATGTAGGTAAGTAACCTGACCTTAACGTCGGTGAAAATGGTTTGCTTATACTTTGTAAATACTTTTGGCACTGAAACCAGAAGTTATGTAACGTTCAAAACTACAGATGAGACCAAAATCGATAGTGTTCACGGACCCTGGAGAGCTGTATGTAACATAGTGGATTCCAAATGTAAGCCAATTTAGACTGCAGAGATTATGCGGATGAACTGCACTACACAATTTAAAGTCGCTTTACCTCGTTATTTAACGGTTTACTAAACTACTTATATCAAATTACGCAATGGACCTCGTTTTTGTAGGCGATGATTAAATTGAACTAGTATTGTTACCGATTACTTCATTTTGCTACCGAGTAGAGAGAGAGAGAGAGAGAAAGACCTGCACCCTAATTGCGTAACACACTATCAATCGGAATCAGAATCGTTTTGAAGCAAATTGCTAATCCATTGCTTCATAAGTACTAAAATTTGTCAGCACAACACCTAAATGACACAATGAATGTTGTTGAACTGTCAAAATGAAACCGATTCCTATTGATAATGTGTTACGCAATTGCCCCGCTGGATGAGACTCGCACATAGGTACCAGGGAAGCATAGCACAAAAGGAGGCTCATCAGTGAGTAGAAAAAGGCCACCAATAATGATGATGATGAAGAAAGAGAGATAGATGAACTTCTAAAGTTGATGCACAATAAAATACCACACAGAGAAAACTAGTTAGGTAGGTCTAAAATTAGGATAGGTAATTGTTTGTTTCACCTAAAATAGCAACAGTTTTAATTTTGTGGGTGGACGAGTACCTACTGCATTAAGTTACATAATTTCCATCTGGTATCGACAGTTTATTTAACTAGTTCATAGTTTAAAGCTATCTAGGTGCGTACATTTCCTTATCACGGTCCATTAACTGCAATCGATGTTCCGGTATGATTCCATCCCATTGTTTTGATTCATGTCGAAGCCATTTTGATGTCTTCTTTAATGAGATTATTTCCTGACATGGACTTTAAGTACTAAAAGTAGGGCCTACTTTATAGGGAATTATTAACCGGGCGAATAAATCTGTTATTAAAGGATGTCTGTAACACTGCCACATGAAACCATAAATTTCGGGTAATTCCTTTTTGACTTCAGCCAACAAAGTGTCCCTGTTTACAGAATTAAAGGCGTTCTTCACGTCAACCTTGAGAATGACCTCACCTTTGTTCGATCTTATAAAAGTGGAAAGGGCATGAACGGCAGCCTCACAGCCCCCTTTTGAGCCAAAACCAAGCTGCAGGGGCTGAAACTTAGCTGTAAGCGATTGGCTATATAGCTTGCAGCATATTTTGGCTGCCGTACGCCTGTAAGTGCAACCAACAGCGATGGGACGAATGCCGCCGTCCCTCTTGCGCAAGGCACATAGGTTGGCCCCGTACAAGACATCGACGACGGCCTCGTTCACACCGCCGGTGAGCATGAGGGTAATAAGGGCCGCAAGCTCCTTCAAAAGCGACTCACCAGCTTCCCCGGCGCCTGAACTCAGTAAATCCTTGAGATGTTGTGGAGTCAGGCCGTCGTCATATACTGAAGGATGAAATCCAAGTGTCTGAATCAAATACTAAATTGGGCGAAAAAAATACTGAGTGGGCGGGCGCTTCATGCGTACTTTGGGTGATATCGGTTGCATGGTTGGTCGGTCGATAGGCGACGTAGGATGCAATGAGCGAGCGAAGGGCACTCCGAGGTTAGGTTTGGTTAGGTTACTTTAAACCCTTTACACAGAAATAGATACCACTCCGCGAAGTGGGGCTCCGTCGACGTAGGATGTAAGAGCTGTTCGCTTAAGAATTATTATACTGATCGTTCTGAATAACTCGTACTTCAAATTCCTATTTTTAAGTCGCCGTTTTCAATATTTGTGTTCGCCCGCAGTCTTTCGCCCACATAGTATTTCAGTAGGCCACAATCAGTATTTTTGACACCCTTAGTTTGAATGTATATTCGATCGTTTAAATACTAGCCCTACTTTATTAGTTAGATACTCGTATATGCTTAGATTTATGCTGTTTTTATTTTGGGTGACAAGGTAATAAATGTTAGGGTAAAGATTTTTTGCTTATTTCGCCTTGTATCAAAAGCTATGACTGAAACACTAACCCCGTAATTCGTAAACGTTGCTTGAAGTTCAGTAGGTAGTGATTAACCCCAGAACAGTTACGAAATCTGTTCTGTGTGATTAACTATACAATTTTTGACGTTTAAACGTCACTTTAACTTTAAGAATCGTTTATAAATAAAAATACTAGTTGAAAATACAAGATCAAAAGTTACATTAAATAAAAAATCAGAATGCTGCCCGTAACCGCTAAATAATTTAAATCTTAACTGCTTTTACAAGCGTTCTTCGTTCAAATCTACTGCATTATTCTAAATCCAAACTATGATAAATTGATAACTGTACATTTTAACACGTTATTTCAACTGAACATGTAACTTTTCGCTTTTGGACTCTTAAGTATTCCGTCTCACTTTGCGCCACCCTATTTGTAGGTAGACGCTCTTGCCAGTGCCTCCGGCGTCAGTCAGTAGTGACCCTCGAAGGCTCAAAGACGTACAGTCCTATATCATTCCCCCGTCTTTATAAGTAATGTTATGTGCCAGATTCTGATCACTTGTGTTGTGTGTTGTTTATAAATAATAGTTAGTGTTGGACAAAATGTATCTTGGCAAACTCAAAACCGCATCGAACAGTAAGTTTGTTTATTTTTTAAATGGTTTAGTGTTTGCCGGTGTTGTGTACTAAATAAAACGTTTGTTCGTGTATTAGATGTGGCTTCTAAGTTCTCTCGTGGTATTTAATTGAAAACGCTCTAATTATAATAAACGAACGAGTACCTACTTGGTATCTTTATTGCTTGGTATTTAATCTTACTTCGGCATAGCATCTTGGGTGATATGGACAAGATGACGGTTGGACTAACTTTTTTTTATTTCTTAACGAAATTAACCGGGTTCCGGTCCCAGCCGCGCCCCGCCCGGGGTGCAGTCCCGTCCTTAAAATAAAACATTTTAACTTTTTAGGTTATTATTTTACGCATGGAACCAAAAGATAATGTTCAAAATGTAGCTTAAACTTAGAGAATTAATAATTTATTTTTAATGACAGCTGGTAAACTTCCTACCAGTGTAATATTTGATGAGTAACAGAACGAACAAACGCAGTGTTGTGAACTGTATCGATTTGACCGAGTAGGTAGGGCTGACTTCGTGACTCGGTTGCCAACCCCTATGTTACGATAAAAAATGTGTCATGCTCATGCGGGACTATAAACAACAAGAGGTAATTACTTGCCAGATAGCGACAGGTGTAACTGGAAAGTTCTAGGCGTTTAGTTATCGAAATTACTTTGTTCGATATATCGGTAGTTCGGAGTCGAAACGATTGATCGCTTTATTTTTATCGAAATCGACTTACAAATTCAAGGAAGTTTGTTCAACCTTTTTACAATAAGGGTTTCGAGGTCAAGTGCCTACCTAAGTACTTATCGAATTGCTCCCTCGTATTAGGAAAGGTTAGGTATAGGGTTTTTATTTCGATATCGGTTGGTAGGTACCAATTTATCTGAAGTCCCCGTCACGAGAAGTTATAAATTTTGTAAAAATGTAACTAAAGTACTTCTACTAAGTTACGTAGCGAGAAATTAATCAACAACAAATAATCCCAAATTCAATGAACTCAAAGTAGGTAACATACGTGTAATACGAAACTAACGAGAAATTTCATTTGGTCGAGTTATATTTTAGCGATATAAAGCGCTGTGTTTTGTGGTACTGGAACGCGTCTAAAGGGCGCTACACACGGCTAAGATACTATAATATTTTATCTTAAGATACAAATCGCTCACCATAATGGACTGTACACGACGAATGGATTATACACGACGAAGATAATATTTATTTCATATTCCATTGAATTGTATGGCGAGCAATATTGTATCTTAAGATAAAATATTATAGTATCTTAGCTGTGCGTAGCGCCTTTAACTCATGGAACGTAAACATTTGGCCCGTCATTTTGAAGTAAGTTCACGCTGACGCTGCCAATGCTGCAGAATGCAGATGCAGAATACTAGGAATCGTCTGACGACAGCAATTAGATGTGTGTGTTAACATAACTATATCCCTATATAAAAATCATTTAAAACTGTTTTTTTTTATCCAAGGGTTGCGAACCCTTGAATGTGTGTTTACAAAATTTATAGCGTCTCGTGACGGGGACTTTACTTACTTATCATAATTTAGTTTTTCCGCATAGTTGAAAACAGAGGCAACGATATTTTTGCCGCATTACATTTAAAAAAATATTTCAATTATTATGGCTAGTCCCATTACTTTTCATGAATTCTTCATTGAAAAACGCAGATATTTTTATTTTCATAATGCATTTTTTATACCTACTAATATTAAAAAGAGGTATGTGAGTTTGTATGCAGGGGAATCTTTGGAACTACTGATCCGATTCCGAAAATTCTTTTGCTAATTGAAGCCTACGGTATAACAGTGTCATAGGATATATTTTATGAGAAAACAAGAAATTTGGGCAGAAGCTAGTCTAAACAAATATAATAAATAGAATATGTGTATGAAATTTGGCACATGGGTAGACCATGACCTGGAAAAGAACGAACATAGGCTACTTTTCATCCTAGATCGCAGACAAGAGTTGCGGGCAAAAGCTAGTCATTGATAATACGATAATAACAACAACAACAGATGTAAAATGGTTAGATGTAGGTCAAGAAACTGTTTTTGATTTTATCGCAAAGTTCGCGATCGCGTGTGCTTGTGCTTGTTTCGTAAATAGGTATACCGATTCTAAAATTGTTTCAGTTAAGTGCCGTAGATTGATGGAGATTTCCTTAATTCAATCTTCTATTGATATTTATGTTTTGTTTACTTCACCTTTGAAGTTAAACGTTAGGTTTTGAACTCCACTGAAGCGGAGCGGAGCGGAGACGTGCAGGAATCGACCAATCACAAAGGTTAAAATCTTCATCGCGTCACTCGTCTCATCTGTGATTGGACGATTCCTGCACGTCTCCGCTCCGCCCCGCCCAGCTCCGCTTCAGTGGAGTCCGGGCCTTAGGCTGCGTTTCCACCAGAGATGTGCGAAGAAGCGTAGCGACGGACATCCCTCGCTACGTTTCCTCGCACAACAAACCAATAACATCGCTTCATTGTCATAGGTTGAACTAAGTTAGCGTTGTCATTGGTTAGTTTTACACACATTCCTCGCTGCGCATCCTCGCTCATCTCCAGTGGAAACGCAGCCTGATTGGTTGATTAAAGCTCATTTTGTCGCTAATGAATGTTTATACATTAGGATTTATAGCATAACATCACGCTTCTATTTCTCAAAAGGTTAGGTAGAGGTGCATCTATTAGTACATCCTCATTTCGCCAGTTATGTTCAAGTCTCATGTAACGGGATTTTACGCTGATTTCCGCTAAAAACCTGCAAAATTGAAATGAACGTAAACAAAGCGGCTAATTTATATTGTTTTGTATTTAATGATAATAAACAAAGTCATAGAAACCGCACAATTTTTTATTCGACAGCAAAAAATCTATAATTAACATACAAATTAAAGTGAATTATCGATATGTGTGTTAGAACGTTGCTGAAATCACTAGTTCCATCTGTCAAAAAACGGTTAATCTAGTGGACAGAGTTTAGGTATTATTGATAAGCTTTGTACTATATTTTATTCTGTTGTTATCCGAGGTTGTAGACCTAACGTAACGGGCATGCGTACGCATGGAGCGACTGCAACAAAACTATTGTTTATCTCCCTCTAACGTTTCGTCATCATTCTAGTCGTTTCTCTTTATTAGAGTGTGGGTTCGGATGACGTTACGATCCCACAAGATACCCTACGCTTATTGGTACCCAAGCATAGGGAAGTTGAATGCTGATGCAATCAACTTCCGGCCTACATGACCTTCAAAAATGCCTTATATAGGGTGGAAACAAATACTATTTATAGATCTGAAATTGGATAGTGTTTTCGTAATACATTCATTCATGATAACGGTTTATCCGCGCACGTTTCGGAGTAGCAGCTAGGGCTGCTATCCGGGCTCAGAATACAGAACAAACTCTGTATTCTGAGTATCCGGGGTGCGCCCTGGTCGTGGTTTTTAATAATAGTGTCCGGGTTTCGCTCTGACACTATTTAACACTTTCTGTGTTAGGGGAAATCCAACTTGGAATGATTTGTAATAATAAATGAAAGCATAATTAAATCATAATTGAAAATTCGCCGCGCGGAAAATATACCCGTGCGCTCGTGACATTTCATAATACCTATTTGCTTTTAATTTACATTTTAATTTTTTTTATTTTCATTGATTCGAAAAAGAAAAGCGTCCGTTATTATTTTTGTTACCTACCAGAATACCTCCCACATAGAGAACAGTTTATAATTGATTAGTAAATTAAGCGTTTCATTTGTATTGTTGAGGTTTAGCTAAGTTGATTTTCTAATAGGAAAAAATAATATGATATTATACTTAACGATATATTTATTTTATTGTATTTTTTTTTGAGGGATTCCGGGGGATAAATCTTTATTTCACCCAAATGTCCGGGGTTTTTGCAGTTTTTATCCGGGGTCCGTAATTTAGGCGATAGCAGCCCTAGGAGTAGCTACCGGTATAGGTACGAACTCTTCCGTCTATCTGTTCAACCTCCGTGGTGGGCTGTTACTAATGTGGTGGTAGCCTGTCAAGAGATCTATCACCTTGACATGAGCTTGTGAAGAGGCCTGACATGGGCACGTTATATTCTGAAATGTTTGTTGTAAAATGTTAGAATTTAACTCTCTAGGGACGCCTTTTTAATAACCTGACCCACCTAGGAAAATACCCTATTAGGGTATTTTCCTGGGTAAAAAAATAATAATTAGATTTAGTCCGTCAGTTAGATTATCGAAAAATAATGGACCCTTATTTTTTCTTTTGTCAATCAAACAAAAAATGACAAAGATAAAGCGCGTCAAAATTTGGGAGTGGGGGGTCGTGACGTCACGCCGTGCTAAAAAGTGTCGCACGGCGTGACGTTACGCGGAACCTTAACGGGCGATATCTTCATCATTTTTTATATAATTGACAAAAGAAAAAATAAGGGTCCAATATTTTTTGATAATCTAACTGACCGACTAATTAGAATTTTTTAGGAAACTAGCCTGTATGCAAGGTCCCGAATCAATAACTTCCATCTTCGATTCGCGAAATCCGCTAATAATCATAAACCGCCCTAAAATTTTGGCTACACAGAGCATAAATTTATTTACTATTTCTCTAAGGAATAGGCAGAAATGTTTATACACCATGTCCCATGTAGGTACCTAATAGGCAGCTAAGGCAGCGAGCATATTGAGTCGATACTCTATCGCGGTGGCCTACGTGACCAACCGCACGTTGGTGCGGTGCGAAGCGAAACGGACGCGATCAGAGGGGCAATATTCTCGTAATTTTAAGAACGTTCACAGTCTGATCTCAGTCCCAATCTGTCAATAAATACTTATCATTTCCCTACATTTTGACAAGTTTTTGACATTTGTTTGTCGCCGAGATGAGACTGTGACTAGATTTTGAACGTTTTAAATTACGAGGATTGGCCTTCTGTTGGTTTGATATTTTCGCGCGGTGCGGTGGCTTGTTTTAAATAAATTAAAATTATAAAAGCTAAAAATGGTGCTAGTAGAAATTTTAATTAATGCTATTCAAGAACGCCCTATTAAATGATGAAATTACCCATAAATATGTCTTTCTAAGTATAAAATATTAGTTGCACTCTTCTGTTGTACATACTTCTTGAGTATTTGATATTTCAAAAGTGAATTTTCCAGTAAAAATTGTTTTCGTCCATCCAGACAAATGGAGGGTACTGAACGGCGGTGGCGCGACAGCTGAAGCCGGAAGCGGCGACTTCGTCCGCACGTAGGACAGAGCCGCCGCGTCGCGTTGAATTCGCGTAAACCGCATCGGGATCGCTTCGCAATCGCGTCCGCGTTGAATCGCCCACGTTGGACGCCGCGTTAGGCTGTGTCCTACGTGGGCGATTCAACGCGAACGCGATCGCGAAGCGATCCGATGCGGTTTACGCGACGCGGTGGCTCTGTCCTACGTGCGTGCAAAGTCGCCGCTTCAGCCGCCGCGCGCTCTTTTCAATACCCTAAAAATTAATTTTCCAGTCATAATTGTTTGTTGTTGGAAACAATTGTTATTGGAAGATTCATTTTTGAAATATCAAATACGGTCTGGTGGTGGTCTGTCGTACTTAGTTTATACTTCTTGAGTACCTAACTCAAGAAGTATTTAAAACTAAGTAGGTACGACAGAGGAGTGCAACTAATTTAAGTCATATTTATGGGGAATTTCATAATTTGTACGAAGAATTACGGGTCCAACCCATGTCAATTAAACAACATAATAATTTTAGCTTTAATTTATAAACAAGCCACCGCACCGCATGAGTTCGCGCGAAAATATCAAACCAACTGATCGCGTCCGCTTTGCTTCGCACCGCACCCACGTGCGGTTGCTCACGTAAGCCACCGCAATAGAGTATCATTTGTTTGTTCCATTCGCGCCGCTTCGCTTCGCGATCGCGTTCGCGTTGAATCGCCCACGTAGGACACCGCGTTAGACTCCGGGATGCCGCTGTAAATCGCGAGTTGCCTCATTGGTCGATTAGTCTCCAACGATACTGCTCAGCAGTCTGTGGGTCTTGCTGATTTTGATGCCGAGGTCGGCCAGACAGGCAATCTTATTGGTTTTTTTTACTAACGTATTTTGTTTATTGCAAATACAGTAGCATGGCACAGACCGATGTCAGCGACGTCACGACAGGAAGAGGAGTTAATGCAGAAATCGGCCCGCGCGCTGTCGTCTGCCACGGACCCTCTGGAGAAGCTGCGCCTGCTTTGTTTGTCACGAGGAGCCTCCGGCATCCTGGGACTTGGAAGGTAAGTATAGTGTAGATACATTTTGAAGAACTTATCATCAATAAAATCATTCTGCCGAAAGACGTTCACTGGTAGACATAGGTAGGCCTATGTCTACCAGTGGACCTGTACCCTGGACATCGTCATCGTCACCATCGGTCGTGTGTTTATTGTGTCTTGACGACCTTCACATTCAATTTCATTGATCTACATTATGGGGGCTACCCACGCTGCACCTTCCGGTATGTAACCGTCTAGAACTTTTCGGCACCATTGGCCATGTTTGTGAGCAATGAGCCCCGCCCACTGCCACCTACGATTGGGATTTATTAGGGCTATGTTGGCTACAGTGTTTATCCTCATTTCTGATTCGATCATGCGGGGAAACTTCGAGCATAGCCATCATAATCTTTTTACCATGATAAAACCAATGATATTATTGGTAAAACCTCATTGGATAAAACCTATTCTAGCGTCAATCGTGCTAATATGGGAGAAGTAAAAGCTGTTTTGTGTACATGAAACAAGCCTACTTTTAGGACACGTTGATTTTTCAATTTTTCCTAATAACTGTAAAATTATACTTGCAGGATCTTTCGAACAATGGATGACGATGGCAGCAGGCTGTTGACCCATGACGAGTTCTTTAACGGACTGAAGGAAACTGGACTGGAGCTCAGCCATGAGGTAACACCATTATTATTATTTATTTTTTTTAAATAAAAATCGTAAAGTATATGATGTAGCTTCAATCGTTAGAAATCAAGTTTTCCAAAAGAATATTTACACCACAGAAACAGTTCAAAAATAAAACTATTGTTCGGTGTTCCCCTTATTTAACTCCCCTACGTTGACAAGACAGACTATATCTCGGCAGTAAACAAAGCCTCTCCCGGCCGGCCTTGCAAAGCTCTCGGGTAACATTAATGTGACTCATAAAATGGAATGTAGGAGTGGGACGCAGCATTCTTGCCCGAGCAAAAAAATAGATCTGCGAAGGGCCGTTTGCTAAGCGTAGTTTTTATTGCTTCATCCGAATGGATGTTTGGAGGAATGAAGATAGATGAATAGAGGCATTATAGATTTGTGACTTTGATTGCCACTCCTTTAAACACTACACAACATTTAGGCGGATCTCACTACCACGCGCCACGCTCCGGAGTGCGGAACACGCGCGTTATTTTTGAATAAGTACAGACGCCAGCACATCAAGCTACCCGAAACTGTCAAATTTTCCCAATCAACTTTGAACCTTATGCTTTAGAAATAAAGTTGAAAATCTATTAAAGAAATTTGACAGATTGTAGTAGATTGATGTGCCCGGCGTCTGTACCTACATACAAATTCAATAAAAACGCGTTTCCGCACATTAATTGGCTCCGTTTCCCGTGCCCCGTCTCGTGGCGCGTTGTAGTGTCAGATCCGCCTTACACTTAACTATGCGTTCGCACTAGAAAACATCCAACATGTAGATGTTCAAAATTATCACATGAAACAAATCTCATACTTAAGGCGAATGGGTAGTTGTAGCCCGCGAAATTCAATTTTTCTTACGTTTTTTGCAATTTTCAGGTCAGTGTCAGGTTGTATCTTGATGAAAATTTGATTCGCGACTATAACAGGTACGTATTCACAGAATTATAATCATCAGAATCATTAATACATCTGTTTAAGTTAGATTTCTACCACCAACACTTTTCCATACGAGATTTGTTCTTAACGGTAGAAATCTAACTTAGGAAGATGTATTAATGATTCTAATTATTATAATTCTGTAAATACGTACCTGTTATTGTCGCGAATCATATTTTGATCAAGATACAACCTGACACTGACCTGAAAATTGCAAAAAACGTAAGAAAAATTGAATTTCGCGGGCTACAACTACGCATTCACCTTAACTTGTTTTATTGAATTTGCGTTCGCACTGCACGAAACATGAGAGGTTTTAAGACAGATAAGTATCAAGATTTGTTCTTAGCTGCGCTCGCACTATCTAGAAACATATTCAAAGATCCACGAATGACAGCCGGGACAAATGGCTTCCCGAGGCACGGAGTGCTTGGTAAGAATGTAAAGATGTTCACCCATCCACGGAACAACCGCGGCAAGCGTAGCTTAACCTGATCGATCGACCCTTGCTGCTGTTATTACTGAGCCACAAGCTAGTCGACATTGAAACAAAACACAGATTACAATTTTTTTTTGTGAATATTTCTCCAGTGCAAACGCACAGTACCTACCAGTAAGCAATGTCCGAAACAAGTTACGAGTTGAAGATACAAACTAACCACGGACTAAAACTGTCTAGTTTCGGGTTTTCTATTACTGTATTTACTATTACCTGTATTACTTACCTGGGAATAAATATATTTTTATTTCTAGTCAGTTGTGTCTACAGACTTTATGACTATGTTTGTGTTTGTATTTCTTTCAGGATGCAATGCAGCTGTTTGAAACATTTGACACTGACAAGAGTGGCTCCATAAGCCTTGACGAGTTCCTAGCACATGTTCGTGTAAGTATTTCTTGGGCTCCCATTTTTTTTTTGTCATTGTCAACTAGTAAACCATAATCTAAATCTATCTATAACTTTATATAGTACAGCTGAAGAGTTTGTTTGTTTGTATGAATGCGCTAATCTCTGGAACTTCCAGTCGGATTTACAAAATTATTTTTGCATTCGATAGCCCAATTCTCGAAGAAAGCTATAGGCTATTTAACATCACGCTAGAATCCTTAGGAGGCGAGCAAAAAGAAGAAAAATAAGAAAGAACGCTTAGCTAAAACGAAGTTATAGCGCGGGCAGGCGATGTGGTGTGACGGGATGGGTCGGGGGAACATGAAATTTCACGCGAATGAAGTCGCGGGCAGAAGTGACTTTGTAAAACTTAGACCGTATTTTTCGAAAAATGTTTGACTATGGTCCAAATCCCATGCCAAACTATTATTCAAAATAGGAAAAATAGATAAATAAACAGTAAATTTATTTAAGTATCTTTATCATGCTAGACGGGTATAAAATGTCTTGAGGTATTAAGTCTGACTTTGTGCAGTTTCATACTTCTCAATCAACTCAGCCTATCGCAGTCCACTGCTGGATATAGGCCTCTACCAGGCTGCGCCACAACACCCTGTCCTCCGCCTTCCACATCCAGTCTGTCCCAGCGACCTTCTTCAGTTCGTTAGTCCATTTAGCTGGGGGGTGTCCCACACTAGGCACGCACTCTAGGACACAATACTTAGTGTGTACTGGAGTGGAGAACGCGTATTGGCAAGCGTAGTGTGGGGCACCTCCCACAGTACGCCAGTGTAAGTACACTACTTTATACATCTATTTATCTGATATAGATAACCTAGATAACGCAAGTATCACGATCTGTATGAAAACCAAGCGTGCCATTTTTTAACTACCTACTATGGCGTCACAAGCACTATTTAGTGATGGGAAAATCAAATCGATTCCAAGACGCCGCCTCGTGCGGCACCCGTTTGGCCTCATTTCCGGGACCTAGCGCCAGCGCTCACGCTCACCCAGCCAACAGCGCGAAAGTGGCGGCTTACGATTTTTGTACGTAAGCTGGTGCGGTTTTTGGCACGCGAAGTAGTTGCTCTTGCGTTATCTAGGTGGAACTATATCTGTGGTATTATTCCACAGCTGGGCAAAGGCCTCCCTTGTCCACACACTTCTGACTATTGCTATTGTCGGCCTTAATAAATGTTGATAAATGTTTGCAGCCCCCCATGTCAGATTCACGTCGCGCCATTGTGGAACAGGCGTTCAGGAAGCTGGACAAGACCGGAGACGGCGTTATCACCGTCGCGGATATTCGAGGAGTCTACTCCGTTACTTCACATCCCAGGTAGGTAACAAATATTTATACTTATGTGCAGACGCCAGCACACCAAGCTACTACCTACAATCGGTCAAATTTCTTTAATAGATTTTCAACTTTATCGCTAAAGTATAAGGTCAAAGTTGATTGGGAAAATTTGACAGTTTCGGGTAGCTTGATGTGCTGGCGTCTGTACTTTACCTATAGTTCCAAAATTTGGCAGTTTGTCTGAATCACAGAAATACATTATCATCTGCCTAGCCTTTTCCCAACTAAGTTGGGGTCGGCTTCCAGTCTAACCGGATGCAGCGGAATACTGGTATTTTACATGAAGCGACTGCCTACCTGACCTCCACAGCACAGTTACTGCTCAAAGTAAATATTAAAAAAAAAATGTAATGAAAAAGCAGTAGTGGCCAAGTGGTAACGGCCGCGACTTACGAGTTGTAGGTCGTAGGTTAAATTATTTCATCACCGCTGCTCTCAAAACGGTGAAGGAAAACATCGTGAGGAAACCGACATGTCCTAGAACCAAAAATTCGAAGACATGTGACATCTGCCAACCCGCACTGGGCCTGCGTGGTGGATTACGGCCCACTCCATCTCACCGAGAGGAGGCCTGTGTCCCAGCAGTGGGAACATTTTAGGCTGATTATGTAATAATAAGTCGATGTTGTAAGTATCTTTTTTTTTCAAATTCCAGATACATGAGCGGCGAAGAGACGGCAGATGTTATTCTGAAAAAATTCCTCGCTAACTTTGAGTCTGATGGACAGGTGGATGGAAAAGTAAGACAAAATTACTATATATATTAACATCTATCAATAATTATGTTTTATATAGGAGCAGTGTTGGCCCAAAGGCATCGGTACCGACCAGGCAGGCGCTTTCCTTTGTGTATTTAATTTTATTACCAATGCTCTCAAAACGGTGAAAGATAACATCGTGAGGAAACCGGCATGTCCTAGAACCAAAAATTCGAAGACATGTGACATTCACCAACCTGCACTGGGTCTGCTCGATGGATTATAACCTACTCCCTCTCACAGAGAGGAGGCCTGTGTGTGTTCCAGTAGTGAGAACGTTAGCATAACAGACAGTTTCATATTTCAAGTTCAAAGTCTTTCGTTCTGCACGATCCAATACTTTTTGATATCCACCAAACAATACGACACAAAGTCAATTGTGATACAAAACGAATAAAACTATGATAATGTCTTTCCCGATTCAGAACCTCGATTCCCGATTCGGTCCTGAATCGGGATGCTTACGTCTCCAAAACTTGGAATAACAATATTGTTTAGTTTTGTGCCAATATCCAACTTTCATCTTCCTGCCCTTGTGGTATGTTACTTGGGGTCTGCGCAAAATGTTTGCGTCTTTCATTCTTCCATAATAAACGTCACGCTATCATTCACTCCCTTTTCGTTTATTATCATTCATCAGATAATCTGTTTAACCTTTATTTGGTCTTTCTCTCCCTCTCCATCCATCAATTTCCTCCAAATTGTTCTTTTATGTGTTTGTATTTCTTTCTTTGCGTTATTTTTAGCGCAAATAGACGTATTTTGTTTATTTATATTCATTACTCTTTTAGTCAAATATCATACATCCAACCTTATCACATGCCCATACCAAGACAAACGATTCCCTTTCAACTTTTTTATAACTGGTGCCACTTTCAATCTCTATTTATCATAGTCATTCGACATTAATGTCGCCTACTTATTCGAGAATGTTCTAAAATAGAAGTTTACTCTTCCCACAGGTGACTTTGGAGGAATTCATGAATTACTACAGCGGCATCAGCGTGTCGATCGACAGTGATTGCTACTTCGACCTGATGATGCGTCAAGCATACAAGCTGTAACTCTTCAGCTCGCCTGGACGAAAGTACGGACACAACGCTTCGTACACTTTCTCTATACAAACCACACCTTGTCGGAATTTATTATTAATTTTCGAAATCTGATTATAACTAATTAGTTTTAGTTTTTCCTTTTAGTTTTTAACATAAAAGTCAATTTGATTGTGAGATCAACTTCAAGACGTTATTATCTAAAAATATAGATACTAATTTGAATTTTAACGGAAATAGTTATATAAGGGTCTATTAAACTGACTTAAGTGTTTTGATTATTATAATGTTTTATGTTTTCTGGGTTCTGTTGTGATTAAGAAGATCTTTTATTTTTGTTGGTGCATCCGTCCGTATGACCGTCCATACATTTGCATTTTACCAGAAAACTTAGCTATCAATTTCAATTTTGTTACCATCTGGTGTTCAATATTATTGTTTGCTTTCAAATGTTCTTTCTATGTATCAACGATTCTAGTTCATTACGCAACTTTCAATTCTCTGTAATCTTATTGTTGTAACATTTATTATAATTGTTAAACTTAGTGTCTCGTACTTTTGTAGGCTCTTGTAATCACCCTTAACACAGCACCAACTATCAAAACGGCTATTTGGACCTTGTGTGCACTTATATTTCTAATGTTAATTTAATACAGTATTATATTTTTATTTAATAAATTATGTATTATCGTGTGGTATGATATTTATGTTGATTTCATTAAATTATTTTGATTTTATTATGTTTTTTATTACTTCTTCTGTTACTTTAGATAATAGTACATTAAATATGATACATGTGTGCTATGTTGACCATTAAACTCGAGGTAGGCGAGAGGCCGAGAGTATAATGATCAATGCACACGCGTTTCATATGACGTTTCTCAACACACTTGCGAGGAAAAAAACAGACTTGTATTGTTAAATATTAGGCGATTGGCACACTGCTGCGTTTCACGCAGCGGTGTGCGGGAAACGGAGCCAAAACCACGCGCGTGGGTGCGTTATCAGAATCTGCACCCCGCTGCATCATGCGGGGCAGTGTGAGAATCGCCTTAACTTGTATGGAAAATGGCGCGCTGGGTTTGTTTTCCCGCGCGCCGCGCTAGCGTGCGCGCGCAGATTTACATACACCTGCGCGCGCATAGCTAACGCGGCGCGCGTTGTTTTACTTAAACGCACTGACAAAACCGATAAACAGCCTATAGAAAAAATATAATAAATCCAAACTAATATTATAAATGCGAAAGTAACTCTGTCTGTCTGTCTTTTCTTCACGCCTAAACTACTGAACCGATTTAGATGAAATTTGGTATAGAGATAGTTTGAGTCCCGGGGAAGGACATAGGATAGTTTTTATCCCGATATTCCCACGGGATCGACACATATGCGGGTGAAACCGCGGGGCGCAGCTAGTACAAAATAATGTTTAGACTGAGCGTAGTGTTTTCGTATGTCAAATTGTAGTTAGTATGGAATTAGAAAGTACTATTGGCATAGAGAAATATACATTAATTCAGTGAGAATCCACAATAACAGAACGCCAGTGGTCTTTTCCGTTTGGTTCCGGGAGGGACGACGGACAATTTAAGGTGAATGCGCAGTGGTAGACCGCGAAATTCAAATTTTCTTACGTTTTTTGCATTGCATTAGAATCAATAATATATATATTTAAGTTAGATTTGTTCCCTAAGAACTTTTCCATAAGAGATTTGTTCTTATGGAACAAATCTAACTTAGAAAGATGTATTAATGATTCTAATTCTGTAAATACGTACTTCGATCTTCATGAAGGTGGGTGTAATATGGGCATTTGACTCGACCTCTTTATTTCGGAGAATAAACGTCTCCCTGTCTCACACCTCGCTGCAGGATTATATTAGGTCTCGAGGTCTGGTCCTGGAGCCAGACTGACGTAGCAGTGTTCTCATACAGACACTTCAGCATAAATAGTGAAGCTGGCGCCGTTGAAGAGACTGCAGTACTTACATCCCGTCTATTGAATCGAAGGCTTTCTCGCTGACCACACACGCTAAGCAGAGAAGCAGGTCGGTCTTCTGTATAACCTGCCTAAGGTCTTTACGGAATCCGGCTGGTGCAGGAAGCTGGAAGTTGTCAAACCTGCGCGCGAGACGGTTCGTGATGACTCCTGAAAAGTGCTAACTACAGTAGACATGGCTCAGAAGGGAGATGGGTCTATAATTCTTAAGCAGGGCGGTGTCAAAACGTACATTTTGACCAAGATGTAAGGTTTGGAGAGACCTTGTAGTGTTAGGGCCTTGGCCTCTACATTAGATTGATAACTTTTTACAGTGAAAGCGATATCCATACTAATATTATAAATGCGAAAGTAACTCTGTCTGTCTGTCTTTTCTTCACGCCTAAACCGCTGAACCGATTTAGATGAAATTTGGTGTAGAGATAGTTTGAGTCCCGGGGAAGGACATAGGATAGTTTTTATCCCGATATTCCCACGGGATCGACACTTATGCAGGTGAAACCGCGGGGCGCAGCTAGTGGTAAATAAATAAATTCATAAAAGTGACAACATGAAATGTTGGGGGTCCTAAGGTCTTTTCAAAGCAGACTACCTACTCGATCGAATGTACTTTAATCAGTCTTAATGAAGGAATATATTTGTAATGTGTATTAAAGTGCTTACTTAGCTTAAACTTATACTTATGTTCTAAAGGAGGTTACTTACTACGTTATTCACTACTAGCTTTTGCCCGCGGCTTCGCTCGCGTTAATTTTGAATTTGACAATCAATTCGACTCTAAACTCTAAAGTTTCTTATATAATTCAATCATGATTCGAAAGACACGTAGCGCCATCTATTATCATAATAACGTTATTGTTGTTATCCTCGGGAAGAGCACTTTTTTCAGGGATAAAAAGTACCCAGTGTGGTGCCCAGGATATTAAAGAATAATTATACCAAGTTTCATCGTAATCGAACCGGTAGTTTTTGCGTGATACCTGAACAAACAGACAGACAGACAAAAATTTTTATAATCACATTTTTGGGTTCGGTGTCGGTCTAATAACACCCCCTGCCATTTATTTTTTTGATATTTTCTATGTACAGAATTTTCACTTCTACAGATTTATTATAAGTATAGATTAGAGAGCATACATACACTTCACATGGTTACAGATTACCTTATACAAAGTAGAATGTGAAACAAAGGTCCTCCTGTCTCCCAAACTAGGTATAAGTATACCTGTGACTTGGGAGTTGTGTTCCTCCATTATAAAAGTTATTTGCATGTCATTGATTGTGAAAAAGAAAACAAAAAAGGCACATTTTGTGCAAAATTTAACAATCATGAATCGTGTGTGATGGTGTGGTGTGAGTGTGAGTGTTTGTGGAATGTTAAGTGCAAAGACATTAAATTGTACCTATCTTAAATCTTTTTGGTTAAGTGTATGTATGAAGAGATGTTTGTGATTGGACTAATGGGTATGAGAGAATAGAAGATTTTCTATTTTATCGTGATTTTTATCCATAAACCACCCTTTCATTGCGATTTTACATTTGTGCAAAAGTTTGTGTATCGCGAGCAGTTTATTGATCCTGTTATATACTTTTTAACTGAGATAAGAAAACTGGTAATCAGCAAAGGTAGTGTTATGTCTTACAGGAGGAAAAACGTTTTTTAGTTATTTTTATTGTCAGCTAGCTCAGATGGGAGCTTTTATTAACCTCTAAAGTCCCGGCTGTTATTCGTAGATCTTTGGCAGTCGTCATTAGAAGCCCGAAAGTCTGAAAACCAGTCATACCAAGGATATCGTATAATCCAGTAACTGAGTTGTGGAGGTCAGATAGGCAGACGCTTTATGTAAAATACTGATATTTAGCTGCACCCGGTTAGACTGGAAGCCGACCCCAACATAGTTGGGAAAAGGCTAGGCAGAATATGATGATTACTTTTTAACTGGAACCATAGAGTTAGAGAAAAGAAATAAGCTCATGACGTATGTCATATTGCTTTGTTCGATGATAGAAATAGTTATTCTCTTCTACATTTTTCACAGAGTACTTTTTGAATGACATTTTTGTTACATGTGTAATGTCATATTTTTTTGACGTTTTTTAACAAAGATATTTAATTATTTATTTACAATTAAATCTCTTTGTTTTTTAACAATAAGTATTATTGTTGTTTTTATATATTCAAGTTATTTAGTTACTAAATAAATATTACAAACCGATGAAACCAACGGGATTTATTCTTTCTCGACCCCAGAGCGAACAGGTAATATTATGTACATTGCAATGAATTAAAATAGTTTAGCTAAACCAGGCAGTAGGTGCCTGACTGGATTTCCCATGAACCACCCACCCCCGCGAAAATCTGACACAAATCCAGAATCCGCTACTAGCCATTCCTGTTTAAAAACGCCCAATTACATTCAGCCCGATCTGGGAACCGAACCCAGGACCTCATGCAGTAGTTATAGCGCTTGCGAACAACAGATTGTCGAGGTAGTGTTGGTAAACATTTGAAATAGTAATATTGTGATCTTTTCTTGAAATGACAGTTTTTTTTTTTTTTTGTAATATGTATTCCTTCTTGTAACTGATGTCGCTTGGAAAGCTGCTACGCTAAAATGGAATTGGGCTGGACACATTTGTCGCATGTTTGACGACCAATGGGTCAAACTTACGACCCAATGGGTCCCTCTTAATGGCAAGCGACATCGCGGCAGACCCAGACGGAGATGGCGGGATGAGTTGGACTTCAACAAGAAGTCCTTAGCAGCTTTGAACAGAGAGAAGTGGAAAGAAAGTAGGGAGGCCTTTGCTCTGCAGTGGGACATCACAGGCTAATAATAAATATAATAAATGTCCTTCTTGATCCTGATACTGGTATATGAATCGTTTTAAATCAGACAACATATTTTTTCCAGATACTCCGTAAACCATGTGTTGCACAATTCGCGCGATTCTATCATTCTTTATATGCGGCATACAAATGATAATGAGGGTCTTCACGACCGTGCTCCTCATGATTGAAAACGTGATAAGAATGGTCCTGCAAACGTTATACAACTTTATATCATTTTTGCTGCAAATGATATCACTCCTACCGATCTGTATCGTTTTCATAGTGACAGCCAGGCTTAAATGTTGTGTATGCGGTGGTGGAGCGCCTTGCCCAGTTGCGAGAGGCGGCAGCTGTGAGTGTGTAATGTCCTGTATAGCTGTTGTTATTATCTTCTTAATATTCAGAGCCACTGGGGTGCTTGACAAGATTTTCTACGCTTTGGGCTATACTAAAGCTGAAACACCTACTTTCATGAAATTTATCCCAACCATGGGTGAAATCACAGAATTCTCCAGGAATTATACTACTCGTACAACTGAACCTACTTCTACTATGGGTTTGAGCGAATGGATTGTAAAGTATGGTTATCTATTCAATAACACGAATGCAAGGTCCAAATGATGATAATACGGAAATATGGGCGTTATGGACAGCTCCTACAGGTGATACTCAAAGCACAGAATAGAATTGCTCCACAGTACTTCATAACACGAAAGCAAGCAGGCGAGTGGGAGACGATGATAATACGGATATATATGCATTATAGACAGCTGCTACAATTGCTAAGGTACGGTCAGCATCAAAAGTTGATTCACACTTCAGTTTATATAATCTTAGTTATTGAGCAAAATATTTGTTCAAAATTGCAACAGAAGATTTTTTTTAGAATATATATACTCTTGTCTATTATGTGAAAAGCTAAAAATCAGTTTATTGAAAAAAGTTGTTGTCAATTTAATAACATGTAAAAATGATAGTGTTAATCGACTTTTGATGCTGACTGTACTACAGTAATATTCTAATAATTTAATGAATATTGTTAACCTATTAATGTGAATGTTGTGCATGCCTATGAGTGATGTATTACACAGAATTGAAGACCCGTGATTACCTTTTGTCACTACCCTTGTAAATATATCGTTGGTGTGCTTTGCTTAGTCAATAATAAATCATACAGTTGCTACAAGTACTTAAAGCACAGAATCCAATTGGACCACAGTACTTTATTATCTAGTATGAAATTACAATTCTGTTCAAAGCTACTGATTGTTTTTTTCTATGGTTTTCATATACTTACAGGGTTTTTCGTAGAGGTAAGTTATTCAGAAAATAATAGTGATATGGTCCTTTGTTCTCATATTATTACATTCGCAAAATATTATTGTTGTTTGAAGGCAGATCGACTTCTGCATTGACAGCGTCGTCGGATCAACGCAACGTTGTGGTTGCGACGTCGCCTTGATGTGGTCATCAACACGGTTGATTTTGAAGGCCAAAATAAAAATAATAAAAAGAGACGGGTTGCACTCCGGGAGTGCCGGCAGAAGTGAAAGCTTGAATATTAACGTTGAAATAAATCAATTATTAATTGAATTAATATAACTAAGTTTTTTTCACTATTTCTGCGTCACTTTTTTCATTAATCGATGCACTTTGTTCAATTTCCATTTTTTGAAACATTTTATATACACGAATTTTACGAATACACAGCAGTGTGGCTACTACACAGACGGTCGAGCCATCAGCTGTCCATCCACGTCCGCGTCCGCGTCCACCATCACCATCACATCACATCACATCACCATCGCCATCGCCATCGCCATCGCCATCACCATCGCCATCACCATCACCATCGCCATCACCATCGCATCACCATCGCCATCGCCATCACCATCGCCATCGCCATCACCATCACCATCCATCCATCCATCCATCCATTATCGTGTCTCACTTGGTTCACTTCGGTTGGCGCCGCCGTAGAAAGAGATGGGGGGGGGGAATCTCTCCTGACGGTCACGTGTCCTGACGCGATGCCCTGACGCGAGTTTAACATTTTTTACCCATTACAAAAAGTTTTCAACGCCGCTAAAGAAGTTTTCACTTCAAAAATAATATAATACTATAAAAATTTAATCCACGTTAAGCTGTTGGTCCCGGCTGCCATTCGTGGATCTTTGACAGTCGTTACGGGTCGTCAGAAGCCCGAAAGTCTGACAAACAGTCTTACCAAGGGGTTTCGTATTACCCAGTAACTGGGTTGTGGAGGTCAGATAGGCAGTCGCTCCATGTAAAATACTGGTACTCAGCTGCATCCGGTTAGACTGAAAGCCGACCCCAACATAGTTGGGAAAAGGCTAGGCAGATGATGATAAAATTTTAATAATAATTAAAAGAATTATACAGGGATATTTTTTTATCACCATCCAAATTACAGGTTGTTCTACCCATGAATATGAACAACTTTCACTATGGGACCAACTCTGAAATCACGAAAAAAAAAATCAGCTGTTTCATACATTTTGGTCAAGTAGGTATTGAACTTTTGTATTAAACAGCTGTTTTTTTTGTGATTTCAAAGTTGGTCCCATAGTAAAAGTTGTTCATATTCATGGGTAGAACCCTGTAAAAATTTGGATGGTGATAACAAAATTATCCTGTATATTTAATAAAAATTTTTAGCGAAACGCCAGAGGTGCATTTTTGTTCAATGGAGGTACTAAATAGTCATTTGGGTACCCCATCCTCTCGCGAAATTTCAACAAAATCGGAGATTTTTGGGTCGTTTTCAAAATTAATGTACATTTCATTTGTGTTATCGTGACACAAAAGTAACACAGATGAAGAGTAAGGGCAGAGTCACAATGAAGTATTTAAAAGCCAATTTGGTAGTAAATCAGTTTAATCATATTCAAATTTGACAAAATCACGTGTAAACGCTCTTGGTAACGTCTCTGCCGTTCAGCAGGCGTTAACGGCATCTTACCTAAAACGGAAAATGGAATTACTATCACATAAGTGAATATACTGTAAACAAGCGCTAACCCATTCCATTGTGTAACTTGACACAAAAACATAACACAATAGTCACACAAATGAACAAAATGAACGTGTCCCTAACCTACGAATAATAATATTCTTGTAATTACACCCTCGAGTTACTCGTCAAACATACATTTGACTATAATTTACCATCAACTACACTGACGTGCTGCACTGTAAAGTATAGTACTTACCGAATTTACGTAATTTGGCACTTTAAAACAAATTCTTATTGTCCTTTTTACGACGCGCACAAAGTGAAACCATCAGTTACAAAACAAATTGGCGCAGCAGGAAGAAACTAGTGCCCTCTCGTTGTAACTATTTTGACGCATAGATTTGCCATACTAACTTTGGAATTTACTTCTATTATTATAAAATATCAAAGTTACAAAAAAGAATAACACAAAGGAATGGAATATGAGACACGTGTTTATGGGCAAATAAATAAATGGTTTATGATAATGAATTACACTGTTTTATAGTATATTTCATGTAACTTACCCTTTCACCTGACAAGACATTGTTGAATCAGGTTAGGTACTTATTGCGTGTATTATTTATTATTTGCTGCATTTATTAAATACGAGCGACTGTGGACATTGTATTTTTGTATGGGAAACAAATTACGATAGGAATTAAATTTAGTTTTTTAAAGCAATAGAACCAATTTCCATATGAAAACATTTCTATGTTTGCTACTTTATTACTAATTAGTCTGAATGTTGATTATATGTTTATATTTTGAACTGTATTTTTTCTATTTTACCAATAAGTTCGATGGACAACAAAATGTACATTAATTTTGAAAACGACCCTTTTACCGTCAGTGGCGTGTGACGCACCATCCTTTACCGATAGTGGAGCTGGCACCGTTGAAGAGACTGCAGTACAGCCCAAGTCTCTATCGAATCGAAGGCTTTCTCGCTGTCCACAACCGCTAAGCAGAGAGGCAGGTCGGTCTTCTGTATAACATGCCTAAGGTCTTTACGGAATCCGGCTGGTTCAAGAGCCTGGAAGTTGTCAAACCTGCGCGCGAGACGGTTCGTGATGACTCTTGAAAACTACTAACTACAGTGGCATTGCTCAGAAGTAAAATGGGCCCATAATTCTTAAGCAAAATGTACATTTTGACCAAGATGTAAGGTTTGGAGAGACCTTGTAGAGTTAGGGCCTTGTCCTCTACATTAGATTTGATAAAGGACATGTCCAGTTTCTGCCCTCTGGTAATTCTAGTATAGATAAATGTTCGAGATTTAAGGTTTTACAGTAAGATTTAAAAAATTAGGTTTAAATTACTATGGGTTTATTAATTCAGTATTACTTGCGCAGCATAATTCTCAAAAAAAAAAGTACTCAATCATAGCTTCCGCTTTGCCATTTTTTACGGGAAGTACCAAAAATGTTTTTGACGTCCCATTTTATCCCGTAATTATGTTTAAATAGTGTGAGCAATAATATTATAAGCCGGTTATTTTAGATCAAAGGAATATATTAATGTATTTGCGTATAAAATACGACAATATTACTAAAATATTTTTGTGTACACATCAAACGTGTTTTTCTTTGAATACCCACTTCCTAAGATGAAGGTAAGTATTTATTACTTTTTTGACATGACATTGACATATTACCAGTTATTTTTTGGTTGCTTTGCTGGCATTGCAGTTCCAAGAGTTGCGTGTATGCGTTCCTTGCTTACATGCGATTATTTTGTGTTATTGATATTTTCTTTTAACGACGATTGCTATTCTACACGGACTGATATCATCTAGGCACGATAACTATTGCTATTCTTATAGGATTCTGCATTTCCTTTCGATTTGGATATTATGATGAGGTGCATCGCTGTGCTGCGGATTCGCAGACATATCTTGTCAAGGCTGGCGTTACTCCTACAAGTGAGACTTGCTCGATGGTTAGCAAATCAGGTAGGCCTCTATACTACGACAGTCGCGTAAACCATGCAGGAAAGGCAGTACATTGAGCAGTTGTGTTATAATTTGAAAAATACAATGACATTTCTTATTGTTCCAGCTCTCATTAAATGGATACGCAAGTGTCACGATTGTTATAATTTATTAAACACCGAAGCTGCTGACAATGAGAGATTACTAGGTCATACAATGGTCTGCCACGTCATGGTCAATGGTCTGTCGTATGGTATCTTGGCAGGGCAAGGCATCAAAATAACGGGCTAGCACCAGCTACATTTTTGGACAGTGTTTTGGTGTCTCTAGAAGACGTTTAATTTTTTTATCATTTTATTATGTATCTACAATAAAATAATTTGTTTGGCAATAAATACATATCTACATAGTTTTATTTTATTATAATCCCAATTCAGTACCAACAAGTAGCTAAATACACACATCAACACGGTCTAGGGATATTTTTAAAAAAGCGAATTACTATCAATGTGTTAATTATTTATATGACATGTATATATTTAAAAGATACGTTATTTAATATTCTACCATTTTTTAATAATGGTTAAGGTACTTAGATTAAAATTTCAGGATTTTATGGAAAAAAAATGAAGCATAGACGGAAATCGTATATGAATGAACTTTTAATTTGTGAGTAAAAACTGAAAAAAATAGAAAAATCATTTATTTTGTGTTTATAAACTTGAAGTTAGTAGTCTGAGAAAGCGCCCATGATGTTCATAACACATCGGCAACGATTCGGCATGCTCAGAACAAGGTTGTCAATGTCTTGCTGCGGAATATTGTCCCATGTCCTTCTGAGGTGCGCAAAAAGTTGATCTTCTGTAGCCAGATTTTCAGGAACTTCCTTCAGAGCTCTTCTTTGCAGCATATCCCACGCATGCTCAATGGGATTTAGATCTGGCGATTGAGCAGGCCAGTCTAAGGCCCTAACATTATGTGTATGTAACCAAGCTGCTACCGTTCTCGCCGTGTGTGCCCGGGCATTGTCGTGCATGAGCAGGAAATCTTGCCCCATTTGTGTTCTGTGGGGCAAGATTACGGGCCCCAGCACCTGTTGGACGTATCGTTCTGCCGTCATATTGCCCCGCACCCAAACGAGATCCGTCCGTCCTCCAAGACGAATTCCTGCCCAAACCATAATTGTCCCTCCTTGGTATGGGTGAACTTCCTGAGGGTTCTGGAGACGGCTCCATCGTCCAGGAACTCGCCAAACACGCGTCCTTCGTGAATCTGGATGGAAGCCGAACCTGGATTCATCCGTGAACAGCACATTGGACCATTGCTCACGGCCCCAGTCCACGTGGTTCCGAACCCATTCTAATCGTCGTCCACGATTGCCTCTCCGTAAAGGTGGGACCCGGAGTGGTCTACGAGAGCGTAGATTGCTTTCATGCAGTCGCCTTCTTACAGTTTGGTCACTCACAAGCACTTGGTGTTCCACTCGCAGCCTTTGGACCAATTGAGTCGCCGTTGCATTTGGTTGTGCTCGCGCAGTAATTTGCAAAAATCGGTCTTGTCTGGGGGTAGTGATGCGACTTGGCCCCCGGTGCCTCTCCGCTACTTCACCTGTGGCACGATAGCGTGTCCACAATCTTGAAATTACATTTTGATGGGTCCCTATGGCCTCAGCAACATTACGCTGAACAGATCCAGCTTCCAGCATTCCCACAGCTCGTAACATCTCCGCCCTCGTCAAATGTCGGCGTTGCATGGCTACAATACCTCAATTTTAACTTTATCTTTCGTTTAAAAATGAAAAAAAAACTGTAACTAAACGTAATTCGTATTGTTTTCTAAATTTCGCACAAATGAAAATTCCCTCTCCTATACACAAAGAGATTTAAGATATTGTACATATAAAATTTTAATGTCTTTGCCGCTCCGTCGCTGTATATCATATTCTCAAAAGACCACATTCGTAAAACATCACATTCGTAAAACACGATATTCGCAAAACATCATATACTCATAATATCATATTCTGAAAACATCATAATCTTCTAAGACCATTTTCGCAAAACACAACATTCTCTAAACATTATATTTTCAAAAAAGGTGAAAAAGTACACTGGTGTTCAAAAACTTTGCGGCTTTATGTATCAAAATGTGTTAAACGTTCCGTCGTCGCTGAATATAACCAATGTACATACGTAACCTCTTTGATTTATACTGGCCGGCAAATTATACGAAATTGATGCCAGAAGCTTTTAATACCATCATTGAAATGTCATCACCACGTGTCTACAAATTCCTAGATTACTTCAACAGTCAATGGATGAAAAAGATAAGTAGTAACATATTATGCTGTCATGACGAAAAGAATAGAACCACAAATGGTGTTGAGGTTTGGCATCGCCGCATCAACACGAGAATTCCATCAAAACCCAGTATGTACCAGTTCATATCACTGCTAAAAAAGGAAGCTAAATTGCAAAACATAAAATTAAAAAGAAATTATTTACATTGTACTGATGTAAAACGAAATAGAAAAATAATTGAAAAAAATAAAAAAATTGAAAGTATAGTCAGTGATTGTGTAAATAAAACAATATGCATTCAAGTGTGTTTGAAACGCTTATGTGTAATTAGTACATAATCAAGAAATAAATACTTACTAAGAAATTATTTATCTGGTTAAGATTTTTTTTTTTGTTTTGTTTAAGAATAGTTCATTTTTTGTTTTGTTTAAGAATAATTTCATTTTTTATTTTGTTACCAATTTCGTTTTTATTAATAAAAATAAAACATCAGAGACTGTCAGAGACTGAACTTTACTGTACTGAACTGTACTTGGAATGTGGTAACACAAGAATATTGTGTTTTGCGAAAATGGTCTTAGAAGATTATGATGTTTTCAGAATATGATATTATGAGTATATGATGTTTTGCGATTATCGTGTTTTACGAATGTGATGTTTTACGAATGTGGTCTTTTGAGAATATGATATACAGCGACGGAGCGGTCTTTGCCTATACATCAAGACATTTTTTGCCACCGAAACAAAAGAATTTTCAAAAATTTAAATTTGGAATTAGTCTGAGATAAATTACAAACAAATCGGTGTATAAAAGATTCCAATGCGGCCAGTACTTTTCGAGTTATTTAATTGAGTATGAAATATCCCTAGACCGTGTTGATGTGTGTATAAACAATATTATGGGTATTGAAGATAATATTATGTGCATTTATGTGCACTAAGTAAATAAGAATGCTTTGTGATTAAATGAAAAAAAAAATAGTAAGTATTTAGTAGACAAACAATAGGTGCTACACATTTTTGTTACACAAATAGAAATATCCAAAAACTATAGAATCATATTCTACAGTTTTTTGGATATTTCTATTTGTCTCAGACCAACAAAATATTAAATGTTTCATTAACCTCACAAAGGTTTACCACCAATTAGTACCTGTATTCGCTCACAGATGGCATTATACTAAAAAAAACTAAGAAATATCCTTAATCCTTATTTTGACCAGTTTTCGCAAGATCCTGACTCCTGAAACTTATTAATTATTAAACTATAAAATACGACGATTATAATAATATAACAATTATTACTGAACATTTTCTTTGACTACCTAGACAATCGCCTATTGCTCCACCAGACATATCCTTTTTACAGTGAAAGCGATATGTGAGTCTTGGCCCTTGGTTTACGTGAAATATTTTGATGACACTTTTTATCCCGTTCCCATAGTTCAAGTTTAAGAATTTAATTGTTGAAAATAGCATAAAAAAACCTAGTTACTGAGTACATTTAACCAAAAAATGAGTACCTAAATACTTTTCGCGTATTTCATTTTATGAAGTGGCCTCTGGCTGACTGTTAGCGACGCGCTCATATTTTAGATTCATAGTCATAACATAATATATGCATAACCAATTATAGATGTATGGGCCGCTGGACCCCCACCCCACACGTCGGCAGTTCAGTTCACTGCAAGCGGGTGCGCTTGATGTACGTCTTACCTAGCTTTGTTATTTTATCCAGGATAGTAATAAAAGCTCCGACAAAAAAATAAGAATTGTCCCTACTAAAAATATTAAATCTACTGCCTAAAATACTAACTTTCCGACTACTTTTGTCCGAATAAAAATGACGAAACGACCGAATGATGTATATCAGAACCGCGGGTGTACTTTTCAGATCTGCCTAAAGGGGTTTGAAGGTTTTGGCCCTAAAATCAGCCGCCATTTTAATTTTTTTTCAGAATCGCGGTGCACAACAAAAGTTATATATTTAGATAGAGGACACTTATACAAACAAAAAATGTTATATAACGTAATATCCTAAAGCGTCAGGTTTCGGAGTTATTCACCGAAATATAAGTCGAAAACAACAAGGATTTTTTTGTTTTTTTTTCTCTCCAGGTAGGCATATTGAACTATTGAGGTAATAGAAACGTTATGAAACCTTTATGGAGAAGAAACAAAGAAGAATAGACATTTTTTAAATAAATAATTAAACACGGCAATTTACAGTTCGTTTTTTAATCCCAGAGACTAATCTGACAAGTGTAATGTCAAACTTCTATACTAAAAAAAATGAAAACACAAAAGACTTAAATGTCAGATTAGTCTCTGGGATTAAAAAACGAACTTTAAATTTCCGATTTTAATTATTTATTTAAAAAATGTCTATTCTTCTTTGTTTCTTCTCCATAAAGGTTTCATAACGTTTCTATTACCTCAATAGTTCAATATGCTTACCTAGAAGGAAAAAAAACAAAAAAATCCTTGTTCGTTTCGACTTATATTTCGGTGAATAACTCCGAAACCTGAAGCTTTAGGATATTATGTTAAATAACATTTTTTGTTTGTATAAGTGTCCTCTATCTAAATATATAACTTTTGTTGTACACCGTGATTCTGGAAAAAAATAAAAATGGCGGCCGACCGTAGGGCCACCCTCCATCCAAAAATCTTCAAACCCCTTTATTGCAATTATTTGGTACCTTCTGTGTACCTTTACGTACCTCTCTTGAAAATCTGTGTACCTACACCCGTACAATGATATTTAAAAAATTAGGTACACCCGCCATCCTGATGTCAGAACCGCGGGTGTACTGCTAACCCATATATATAGCTAAGTACACTCTACAAGTAGATTTAGTACCTCTTGTGTACCTGCAGAAACAAGTAATAAATAAACAAAATACTGTCAGGTTGCTGCGAAAAGTAAAAAAAACCGGCCAAGTGCGAGTCGGACTCGCGCACCGAGGGTTCCGTACAAACCTGCAAGGTTTACAAAGTTCGTTCATTACGACAATCGAGTCATAACTATGGTATTTTTATTGCAAAATGAAATTCATAACATTACAATGGTGAAAGATGGAGGAGCATAAATTTAAGACAAAGATCTCTTTATCGTTTAAATTCTATGTCAACGGGAAGTGGTCTTTAGGTTTTAATTCCCTTGCGTGTAGTTGCGAGTTTCAAAATATGCGGTATCAATGGTTGTACTTTTGCGTTTTGCGTTTTTGCGTTGACTTAGAATTTTTTTTTTTTTCACGGGTTAAAGGCAATTAGATCTAAGTATTTGATATGAATTTCAACTTGATAGCTCTACGCGTTCATGAGGAAAAAAGTAATAAGTTTATATTTATTAAAAAATATATATTTTGTAATGTAACTAAAAATTTAAGGTTTTCGGAATTTTTCCTTTATGTGTGCTATAAAACGTTGCTTCATGCCAAATTTCAAGATTCTAGGTCGACTGGAAGTACCCTTTAGGTTTTGATTCCCTTGCGAGTACTTGCGAGTTTCAAAATATGCAGCTTAAATTGCTGTTTCTTTTAATTGCGTTGACATAGAAGTTTGATTTTGTTACAGCTTAAAGGTATTATAGACCTGAGTATTTGGTATGAATTTCAATTTAATACCTCTACGCGTTTATGAGGAAATGGGTAGTAAGTTTAAAATTATTAAAAAAAAAAATATTATGTGATGTAACTAAAAATTTATGGTTTTCGTAATTTTTCCTTTATCTATGCTATAAGACGTTGCTTCGTACCAAATTTCAAGATTCTGAGTTCACGGGAAGCACCCTGTAGGTTTTGATTCCCTTGCAAGTGTCGAAAATTTGCGGCATAAACGGCTGTATCTTTTGATTGCGTTGGCTTAGAAGTTTGATTTTTTCACAGCTTCAAGGGACAGTAGACCTGAGTAATTGATATAAATTTCAGCTTCATACCTCCACGCGTTCCTGAGAAAAAGGGTCTTGACAGACGGACGGACGGACAGACGGACAACAAAGTGATCCTATAAGGGTTCCGTTTTTTCCTTTTGAGGTACGGAACCCTAAAAAGAAACAATTTTTCTTTCTTTGACGTTCTTACTATTTTATAAAAAATATAGTAACGACGTCAGAGAATAAATAACAATCTTCGGTAATCGAACCCAGAATCACCACGTTAAGCATGTATTGTGGCCATACCAGGAATCCCGAATCCAGAACCTCCGCATAACATTTAGTCACTACTAGCTGCGCCCCGCGGTTCACAACCTTTCGCCTTTATAATATTAGTGTGAGTGTGATTGTGTGCCCATACCGGGAATCAAAACATGAAATTAACGGACACAAATTATACACAGACTCAGGACAATACTTTGTGTGATCCGCAAATTGTTGTTCTCTGTGGGGATCAAACCTACAACATCGTGTTCAGCAGTCGTATTACGACCACTGAACCACCGAGGCAGTCAAAACTAAATTATTTTTGGTTGCATTTGTATAACTCTGTTGCAAGGACGCAGTCATTATATTATATTTCCTTGTTGCCTCTGTTTCCTTTATGATTATCCTGATATCAATAATAATAAAATATGAAATTATTTCCATTCAGTTCCAAGACCGAAATAGATACATACCAGTATATACATATAGATAATAGATAATTGATGCATATAATTTTGTTGTTGACATACTTGGTTTATCGTTTCTCACTATTTTCTAATGCTGCCGTGCGATTCTGTAACCGTCTCACCGTGAAAACTTAGGCGAAGTGAGCGTGGAGTGAGCTATCAGTGTCATCCCACCTGATACTAGGGATTGACCAAGCATACATTTACAATCATAATCGAGATTTTAATAATAATTTTTATGCTAATTCTATTGATCATTTTATATAATTTCAAAGCTAGTAGGTATTTTAGTGGTCAAAACATTAATATTTTGTGGGGTTTTACAATAAAATAGCAAAACAGAAACTTAGCCAGAAACTCAATGTTGTTTTTTTTTTCCTAGACTGACTAGTCAATACAGCCTGAGGCGCGAGCTTTGATGTGGATCGCGTGAAGTGTTCACTTCACCCGATTCACGACATTTAATGTCGTGAATCGAGTAAACACTTCACGCCGCGCTTGCGCGTTAGTCACTGTCATTATCACATTGGAGATTATTTTGATGTGGATCGCGTGAAGTGCTTGCGCGTTAGGCGCGTCATTAATATAAGAAGATTAATTTATATAAGTCTTGTAACAAATTATTTGGCCGACTTAAATGTACATGGAATCAATGTGTTATTCATATTAATCATTACTAATTTAGTTACCATTAAAATTAATTAAAAAATCTTTTAAAACTCTCTCTTGTTTCATTTTGATTCTGAAAACACTGACAAACATCTTAATTCTATAAATCCTTCACAATTCTGAAATAGGCAAACTGTTATTAGTTTTTCTAATAGGTTTTTTAAATATTTAACTTAAGTTATTAATACTGAAGATTGTTTTTTTTTTTTTTAAATAATAACAACGTCATAGAAAGAAAATTGTTTTTTTAACTTTTCGCAGCAACCTGACAGTATTTTGTTTATTTAATACTTGTTTCTGCAGGTACACAAGAGGTACCAAATCTACTTGTAGAGTGTACTTAGCTACATATATGGGTTAGCAGTACACCCGCGGTTCTGACATCAGGATGGCGGGTGTACCTAATTTTTTAAATATCACTGTACGGGTGTAGGTACACAGATTTTCAAGAGAGGTACGTAAAGGTACACAGAAGGTACCAAATAATTGCAATAAATTTAGGCAGGTCTGAAAAGTACACCCGCGGTTCTGATATACATACCGAATGAGATACTGAAATCTTCGAAAAATAAACATGACTGTTTATTGCTATAATACTTTTCTACCAGCTTAAATTATGTTTTGATATACATATACCTAGGTAAAGGTATTTGTATTCTCATTCGCTCGCTCTTGCATCCTATGTCGACGGAGCCCCGCTTCGCGGGGCTCCTATTTCTATGTAAAGGGTTTAAGTTACCTGACCAAACCGAACCTCGGGGTGCCCTTGACAAAACCTCTGTTGTCGGTAACTTAGTAATTTTGTCGGAGGTTCAGTATTTTATTCGGAAGTTTAGTTTTGTTATTCGAAGATCCATTTTTTTTAGTCGGCCACAGATCGCTGGAGGTTAATTTGTTTTTCGGAACCATTATTATGTCCCTTTTATCCGTATCTTTTCAAAATAGAAGTTGTCTAAGCTATCGTCTCGTTTCAATTCGCCGATTTCCACCTACTACAATCTACAAAGTGGTCCTATGAGAGTCAAAATGGCGGGTGTACCTTAGCTAATCGAATCATCCCATTCACCAAAAAAAAAATGTACCTAAAATGTACTATTTAGTACCTAGGTTTAAAAAAAATTGTACCTCCTTCAGAACGAAATCTTTTGAAACTTAAACTAAACCTAGGTACTAAATAGTACATTTTAGGTAAATTTTTTTGGTAAATGGAATGATTCGATTAGCTAAGGTACACCCGCCATTTTGACTCTCATTTAGTATTTGAGTCAGAATTTCGGTTTCGTTTCTTCTTTTCCCTCGGCTCTAGCGACTCCTCACCACCACTGGTGACACTCATGGTTGTTCGAGGTCTTATCTGATGTTATTAATGTGGTATTTCAGTACAATTATTTATTTATGAAACTTTTGGTAAAATCAAAATTACCGCCTCGTTTGACTTCCCGCCAAAAAGTCCCTTCGTTCACTCATGGCTAGTGTTGTCACATAGAAAAATATTATCCCCAAAAATCATAACTATTTTTAGGAAATTTTTTCTCATAACACTGGCCATATAATAGCCAATGGTTAAGTTTGGATCTACTTAAAATAGATATTGAAAAAACGGAATAGCCCTTTAACTATTAGTTCAACAGTTGACTATAGTTAGTCTAACAAATTGTTATACGGTGTTTGACTACGGATCAAAAAACCGACCCTAAGCTGTTGGTCCCGGCTGCCATTCGTGGATCTCTTTGGCAGTCGTTACGGGTCATCAGAAGCCCGAAAGTCTGAAAACTAGTCATACCACGGATATCGTATAACCTAGTAACCATTTTTATTGCTTCATAATAAGTAACTAATTTTTCAACACACTTGCTCGTAAAATGGCTCTTAATGCACAGCTTTTAGATCCATAATGCAGTGTATTACAAACGCGTGCTTTTTCTTTACGTTACGGTACTTGCGCTTTATTTCCACAGATAACTATTTAATTTACTAGTCGGAGGTCGGAGAAGTGCGTTTTTTTTTTTTAATCTCTTCAAAGAGACTTCATGCCAAAAAGAATCCGCGAGCCATATTTTACTTTTTTTTTAAATAGTCTGAATTGTCCTTGGTCCCAAGATGAACTAAAATTTATTTACCTTAAGACAATGACGTATTTAGTTTTATACATCATTGCCTTAAGATGAATGCGCAGTTGTAGCCCACGAAATTAAATTTTTCTAACGTTTTTTTTACAATTTTCAGGCCAGTGTCAGGTTGTATCTTGATCAAAATATGATTCGCGACTATAACAGATACATATTTACAGAACTTAGAAAGATGTATTTAATGATTCTAATGATTATACATTAGAATCATTAAATACATCTTTCTAAGTTAGATTTGTTCCATAAGAACAAATCTCTTATGGAAAAGTTCATAGGGAACAAATCTAACTTAATTATTATTAATGATTCTAATGACTATAATTCTTTAAATACATATCTATTATATAAAATATATATTTTGATCAAGATACAACCTGATACTGGCCTGCGAATTGTAAAAAACTTAAAAAAAAAAAAAAAATTCGCGGTCTACCACTGCGCATTCACCTTAGGGTGCATCCACACATAGCGAGGCATGTGCCGCAAATGATTTTTTTATATGTACGGTTGCCTCAGGCTGAGGCACCTAACATACAAAAAAAGCACTTGCGGCGCATGGCTCGCTCTGTCTGGATGCACCTTATAATTTTCCGTCGTCCCTCCCGTAACCAAACGGAAAAGACCACTGGCGTTCTATTATTGCGGATTCTCACTGAATTAATGTATATTTCTCTATGCAAATAGTACTTTCTAATTCCATACTAACTAAACTACAATTTGACATACGACATCACTACGATCAGTCTTAACATTATTTTGTGTTTATTATATTTTTTCTATAGGCTGATTATCGGTTTTGTCTTTGCCTTTGAGTAAACGCGCGCCGCGCTAGCAATGCGCGCGCAGGTGTAGGAATGACCCTCAGAATAATAACTAGTTATTATTCTGAGGAATGACCATTACTTACTCTATGGGTAAACCTGCGCGCGCACGCCAGCGCGGCGCGCGGAATGACAAACCCAGCCCGCCATTATCCATACAAGTTAATATTTAACAATACAAGTCTGTTTTTTTCCTCGCAAGTGTCTTGAAAAACGTCGTATGATACGCGTGTGCATTGATCATTACACTCTCGGCTTCCTTATCGCGAATAATACCGCCTCGAGTTTAATGATCAACATAGCACACATGTATCATAATGTATTAATATACACCAGATACTAAAATAAATGACTAACTAACTTACAATACAAATATATAAAAAATAAAAAAAAAATAAAACAAAGGACACTTAGGCGTCGAAGTATTCGTCCGCATCGCTGTCATCCGGAAACGTGCCCAGAAGACTGGCAGCATTGCCACGTTGAATGGCAATGCTAATTCTTTGGCCAAAGAACGACCCAGCCCTCTGGTCACGTGAAGTATCGACCAGCTGGCGAGAAATTTCCTTAAAAAGGAGACGCGCGCTCAGGCCCCATGACCCGAGCGTTTCGACCCCAAACGGCTCAAAGCTGTAGTTGCCCATAAGGTTACAGTATTTGCGCCGCTTGAGGGTCTCAGCAGCTGCAGCAGCGGCGCCAGCAGAGCCCGCAGTGCTAGGAACATGAGATGGCGCTAGGGTATCGACACATGTTGCGTCCCTCACCAGAGGCCTACGAACCTTCCAAGGCCACAACGTCATGCCGTCTGGTCTCTTCCCATCATCACGTACCAAGCCGTTTGGTTCTAACACCGCTGGTACGCCGGCGGTGGCAAGGGCTTGACGAATAATATCGTTGATGCTGGCGTGCCGTGCTATGCGACCTACGCTCCTGCAGCAGGACAGGCCATGGTGTCCGAGACTGTTGACAGCTGCACCGCAATGACATCGATGCGGAGCAACACAAGGTGCGCCTAAGCGGAGACACGTAGCGAGCCGAAGCGATGAGTTATCCATCATTGTGCCTATGGTGGATGATGGGAGCGTCTGAAGCCACAAACCTGACTTCCATTCTCCCACAGCCAGCAGACGGGCACGCTCAACAGTATTACGTGACGTGTTTACAAGGATATTCCGTATAATACTGCAGAGTGGCAAGTCCCGCCGTCTCTGGGAAGACGGGTTATCAGGCAAAACCGTATTGGGACAAGCCATTTTCCAAGCGTTCAACGCAACGGTCAAAAACGGCGCTTCAAAATCGACCAGTGAGGAAGATAAATGTTCCTGGTTAATTTATCGGTACTGTGGACCGAGGAGAGGAAGGCTGGTAAACTAATACTTGAAATTTTGCGAACGCCGAGACCGCCCAAGCGAATGGGTAGTGTGACTTGCTGCCACGCACGGTCATCCAGGGCCATATTTAGGATGGAAGTCAATGTGTTTCTTATAATTTAGTCTACTTTTTCTAAAAGTTGTGGATGCTTCCATAGATGAGAGGAGCGAAGGCTATAAGTAAATTTTGGTCCAAAACCGAATGAGTGTGAAGGCCGAATGAATATTAATTTTGAAAAGTCTTTCCGAGACGTCATTAAAATTTTGTATCTTCTCCTCAATAAACGTTGGAAAGAATTCGTCAAAAATTGGGGACCCTAGAAGGTGAAGAGAGTTTCTTTCCGTAATTTTGATATTTGGAGCTATTGTATTTTTTGCAATGGTTGTCTGTCTGTCAGTCGTTTGGGGAAGATAAATTTCGCATTTTGAAAGGTTAAGATCTAGGCCAATGGAACTGAATTTTTCTTTAAAAAACTGTAAATCTTTTAAGACTGTGTCTACATCACCTCCTAGGGTTCCGTCATTCAAATACGTTGAATTTAGAATTTAGTTGTCGAATAATACAAATAAATAAAATTGAAGTGTCTGTTAATAATATGCTAACAATCTTAAAATAATAATATGTACAAGTATATAAAAAGGGAGGGAAAATAATCAAAGGGCATCAAAAAATTCGTCCGCATCACTGTCAACGGGAAACGTGCCCAAAAGGCTGGCAGCATTGCCACGTTGTATGGCAATGCTGATTCTTTGGCCAAAAAATAGGCCAGCCCTCTGGTCACGTGATGAGTCGACCAACCGCTTGGCGATGTCTCGGAATACTAAGTGGGCACTCGGGCCCCATGGCCCTAGTGTTTCAACCCCAAACGGCTCAAATATGTAAGTTCCAAAGAGATTGGAGTATTTGCGCCGTTTCAGGTTTTCCGCACCTGCAGCAGCCGCCCCAGCACAGCTTACCGTGCTTGGAAGATGGGATGGCGCAAGGGTGTCGACACACGTTGCATCCCACACCAAAGGCCTACCTACCTTCCAAGGCATTATGGTCATCCCGTCTGGTCTCTTACCATCGTCGCGTGCCAAACCATTGGGTTCTAAAACAGCTGGCACCCCAGCGGTGACAAGAGCACGACGGATGATGTCATTGATGCTGGCATGCCGTGCTATCCGGCCTGCGCTTTTACTGCAGGATAAGCCATGGTGTCCGAGGCAGTCGACACCTTCACCGCATTGGCAGCGATGCGGAGCCACGCAAGGGGCGCCCAGACGCAAACAAGTAGCGAGCCGGAAGGTGGTGTCATCCAGCAATGTGCCTATGTTGGGTGACGGTAGTGCCTGAAGCCAGAGACCCGACTCCCACTTACCCACAGCCAGTAGGCGGGCACGCTCAGCAGTATTGGTGGACGTATTAATAAGATTATTCCGTACCAACCTGCAGAGTGGCTCATCCCACTGCCTCTGGGAAGATAGGTTCGCGGGCCGATATATATCCGGGCAAGCCATTTTCCAGGCGTTCTCCGCGTCGGCCAAGCACGGCACTTCAGAGTCAACCAGGGAGGGGGCTAAAATCTAAATCTAATCGAATAATTGGATTTATTGCCAAACTAAAAATGACTGGCCCAAGAGGGTCACCCTGTTGACTGCTGATTTCAAAAGGTTGTCTTTATAAAGTAATTTAGAGAGGTGCCTGTAACATTGATAGAGAAAACTGTAAATTTTGGGTAGTAACTGAGTTGTGGAGGTCAGATAGGCAGTCGCTTTATGTAAAATACTGATATTTAGCTGCACCCGGTTAGACTGGAAGCCGACCCCAACATAGTTGGGAAAAGGCTAGGCATATGATGATAACTTTTTAACTGGAACCATAGAGACAGAGAAAAGAAACAAACTCATGACGTATGGCATATTGCATTTGTTCGATGATAGAAATAGTTATTCTCTTTCTACACTTTTTTTTACATATATGTCATATTTTTTTGACATGTTTTTTAACAACTATTATTTTTTATGTATTCATATTATTTAGTTACTAAATAAATACTACAAACCGATGAAACGAACTGGATTTATTCTTTCTCGACCCCAGAAACCGTACAGGTAATATTATGTACATTGCAATGAATTAAAATAGTTTAGCTAAACCAGGCAGTAAGGGGTTAGGTGCCTGACTGGATTTCCCATGAACCACCCATCCCCGCGAAAATCTGATACAAAAACAAAATCCGCTACTAGCCATTCCTGTTGAAGAGCGGGGCAATTACATTCAGACCGATCTGGGAACCGAACCCAGGACCTCATGCAGTAGTTATAGCGCTTGCGAACAACAGATTGTCGAGGTAGTGTTGGTAAACATTTGAAATAGTAATATTGTGATCTTTTCTTAAAATGACAGTTTTTTTTTGTAATATTCCTTCTTGCAACTGATGTCACTTGGAAAGCTGCTACGCTAAAATGGAATTGGGCTGGACACATTTGTCGCATGTCTGACGACCAATGGGTCAAACTTACGACCCAATGGGTCCCTCTTAATGGCAAGCGACATCGCGGCAGACCCAGACGGAGATGGCGGGATGAGTTGGACTTCAACAAGAAGTCCTTAGCAGCTTTGAACAGAGAGAAGTGGAAAGAAAGTAGGGAGGCCTTTGCTCTGCAGTGGGACATCACAGGCTAATAATAAATATAATAAATGTCTTTCTTGATCCTGATACTGGTATATGAATCGTTTTAAATCAGACAACATATTTTTTCCAGATACTCCGTAAACCATGTGTCGCACAATCCACGCGATTCTATCATCCGTAATATGCGGCATACAAATGTTAGTGAGGGTCTTCATGACCGTGATCCTCATGATTGAAAACGTGATAAGAATGCTCCTGCAAACGTTATACAACTTTATTTCATTTTTGCTGCAAATGATATCACTCATACCGATCTGTATCGTGTTCCTAGTGACGGCCAGGCTTAAATGTTTCATATGCGGTGGTGGAGGGCCTTGCCCAGTCGGAGCGAGAGGCGGCACCTGCGACTGCATAATGTCCTTTATAGCTGTTCTTATTATCTTCTTAATATTCAGAGCCACTGGGGTGCTTGACAAGGTTTTCTACGCTTTGGGCTATACCAAAGCTGAAGCACCTACATTCATGAAATTTGTCCCAACCATGGGTGAAATCACAGAATGCTCTAGGAATGATACTACAACTGGACCTGCTACTACTATGGGTATGGAAGAATGGATTGAAAAGTATGGTTATCTATTCAATAGAACGAAAGCAACCAAGGAAGTTCCCACTCGCCTGGTTGCTCCGAAGGATGATTATACGGATACAATATACGTGTTATTGACAGATACTCAAAGCACAGAAACGGATTCGACCTTTACATTTTCTACTCAAACCACAGAATTACCACCTGCAGGATGATAAAATTACAATTCTGTTCAAAGTTACTGATTGTTTTTTTCTATGGTTTTCATATACTTACAGGGTTCTTCGTAGAGGAAACTTATTCAGAAAATAAGAAAGAATCGAAAAGTAAAGTACCCCTACTTTACTTTTCGATACCCCATCTTGCCCCCTCTCCCCAGAGGGGGCAAGATGGGGTATTTAACGTTTGAAACTCAATAAAAGTCAGATCTCCCCATCTTGCCCCCTCACTTGGGCAAGATGGGGTTTGCAAAAATCAATTTATTTTTGCTGATAAAAATCTCAAGTAAACGTCGCATCTTCATCATCTATACCAGCACAGCTGCAGTGAGCCCATTTGCCGCATTCAGCACATGCAGCCTAACCTTCATTTGACTTAAAATAATAACCATTACAATACAAACATTGTGTTTTCAACTTCACTTTCACTACTCTCTATTGATGAGCTAACCTTAGATACTCTTTTTGCTGCCTATAGCCTGCGCAGACCACAGATTTTTGTCAGCGGACTTTTTAGTCCGCGGCAATAGAACGTATGGAAATTTATGCAATAACGCACACGAAGGACAAGTAGACTGCTGGGATTTCCATACATTATATCTTTGCGGACCAAAAAGTCCGCGGACAAAAATCCGACGTCTGCGCAGGCTATTATACTCGTATGTCACAGCTGGATATCTCAAGAACTACTAATGCTATCAATTTGAAATTTGGAATTCGTTTTTCCAACGTTTGCCATGAACCACCCGCGTTTGCGTTTGCTGTTTGCACATTCTCAAACATTCTTTTCTTTTTTTAGGCTGTATAGTTTTCGACTTCTGATGAAAAATGTAAAAAAATACCGTTCCCCCAACCTTGTATCTCCGAAGTTTGCATAGAGAAAAAAAATCTGAAATTATTCTATGTGATAGAAGTTTATGTTTAAGACTAGCTTCTGCCCGCGACTTCGTCCGCGTGAAATTCGTACTTTCCTCTAAAAGTTTCGAAAATGTATGTTGGTATGATCTTTATAATTAATTTAGATAAATAAGTATTCGGGCCAATTCTTAAGTTTATAGAACAAAGGAATCAGATTTTTCAAATAAACTATCCCCGCTTTTTACCTCCACAGGGGTGGAATTTTGAAAAATCGTTTAGGATGTGTTCGTAACTTGACTCAAAGTTTATTTATACCAATTTTCGAGCTAATCAAGCCACGCAGTAAAATCCTCCCCTTTAAAATTAACTACCTCTTTTCACACAGTTAGGGGTAGATTTTTGAAAAACCCTGATACACATTATTAATTATTTTTAGTCCTTAGTATAAATACTGAGTTTCAAGTTAATCGGACAGGGCGTTAAAATTCTTCCATACAAATTTTGACACCCCCCAATACCTCTTTAGGGGGTATTTTAGAAAAACAAAAAATTCTAAACTTCATAATTTACTTAGATAAGTATTCGTGCCAAGTTTCAAGGTTATTAACTCAAGAAATAAGATTTTTCATACAAACAAAATCCCCCCTTTTCACCCCCTTAAAGGTTGAATTTCAAAAAACCCCTCCTTATTCGATACCTACTCTTCACAAAGAACACACCCTCTAAAATTCATGTTCCTAGGACCAGCGGTTTAGACTGCGTTGATATTTCAGTCCGGTCGTTCCTCCCCCTTTGGGGGTGGAATTATCAAAAACGCTGAGACACGTATAAATTAATTTTTAGTCGTCAGCCTAAACGCAAAATTTGAAGATCCTAACTTTAAAACTGACGGACTTTCATACAAACTGTCATCCCCTATTAAACCCCCTCAGAGGTTGAATTTCAAAAAATCCTTCCTTATTCCTTGTCTACATTATAAAGGGAACCATTGTGTAAAATGTCAGCTTTCTAGGTTCAAGGGTTTGGGCTGGGCGTTGATGAGTCAGTCAGTCAGTCAGGCCTTTTATTTGTATTTATATAGATAGATAGATATATACTTTTCCGGGATAAAAAGTACCCAGTGTGTTGCCCAGGATATTATAGAATAATTATACCAAGTTTCATCGTAATCGAAGCGGTAGTTTTTGCGTGATGCCTGAACAAACAGACAGACAGACAAAAATTTTAATCACATTTTTGGCTTCGGTGTCGGTCTAGTAACACCTCCTGCCATTTATTTTTTTGATATCTTCAATGTTGTACATAATTTTCACTTCTACTTCTTATTATAAGTATAGATATAGATTACAGGAAAAATAAAACGATGTCTCTAAATAGCACGATTTTAATAGCCACAGATTTTCTTTCATTCTCTTATTGCTTTTTTCTTTTCCTTTTCTTCCTCTGCCAGCTTCTTATTTTTTATCGTATCTTCTAATTCTCTTTTATATGGCGATGAAGTTGCAGTTTTTCCTCGTTTTCTAATAACGCGAGAAGCTTTTTGTGGTACTGGAAAGGGCATGATTTACTGGGGAATGGCCACAATAAATCAATTAATTAATTTATCCAAAATAAATTTAAATAAATAAATAATTGTAGGTACTTTTACGTAGCAAAATAAATTTTTAAACTATTTTAATACGGGCAAGATGGGGTGCCCCATACCCCGTCTTGCCCTCTCATTCCGAAATTCATTTAAAAATTTATCTCTAAAACCAACGTTTCCGCACAAAGATTAACAAGTGCTTACCTGCAAGTGTGATTGTTGACGCATGTGAATAACCTTGTTTGTATTTTAAAATGTTTTTTTAAACAGTATAATCACGTTCCAACCAAAGTGAAAAAACTGTAAGCAAATCACCTAAAACTGTTTTTTTTTTCAATTTTACAAAAAATTACGTGGTGCTGTCGCCCTGTAGCATTTCTCACTAACAACTGTCATGGCGGTGGTGTGTTATGAGTAAAAATAATCGTAATTGGTCAATTGGTTTCTGAGGTAAGGCAGGTGCCCTGTCTTACCCGCTACCCCGTCTTGCCCCCCTCTTCCTATGTAGGTAATTTATTATTTGTAAAGAAACCTATCACACCTGTGATCAGAGGTAACATGGAATGAAATGACTTGTAATCTAGTTTACTTTTACAATGATATTATAAATCTTCTTCAGAAATAAAACAAAGTCGGGTTAGTTACGCCATTAATTTATAACCAACTCAAGAATGGCTTGACCGATTTTTATGATGTATGATTTGTTGGATATGTCTCCGCCCCGAATAGCAGAATAACTATTAAAAAATGGGAAAATATCACGAAAAAAATTATAATGTTGGTAATTCATTTTCTCATACACATTTAAGCGATACAAAGTTCGCCGAGTCAGCTAGTAATTAAATAAAAAATGTAACAGGGCCTTTATCGAATGTGTGTGTACGTGCTCTTATGCGCGGCAACGGGGAGCATACACCCTTGCCCGCGCTCCCGCGCTAACCGAGAGTGGAGTCCGATGGAACGCGAGTCTGTACGCCACGCTCGCGACCCGCTTATAATAGTTCTGATTGTTTTTATATTTACCAATTTTTCCTGTTTGTGCCCATATACCTACTGTATTTTACTGTATTTCAAAATAATTATATCCTATTATTGAAACGTGCGTTCCAATAATTTAAATAGACCGAATACAAACCCCTGAGATACAAGTGTCGCCCAGCTCGTGGCCAAGTTTTCAGTGAAAAACTCGTAAAATACATAACAGTGACAATAAGTGCTAACCCTATCGTGCTAATACATACTGTGAACCCTTTCCGATAGTGCTTTCTGAAAATATCTCCACAAACAGTGCAAAAACAATCGTCAAAACTTCGGGCGAATCCACTCTTCACGCCAAAAATTTTAACAGACGCGCGCGCTACCGCGTGTAGTGTTTTAGCGCGAACAAGAAAAGTGCAATCAACGTTTTCAGTTCGTGCAACGGAATTAGTAACAAATACGTTGTTCGTTACATATTACCACCCATATAACCATCACCCGTGTTGTTCGAACGAGTAACAGCAGGTAGGTAGGCAGGCAGGTAGTGCCCTGTTACCATGCCGCCGAAGCCAACGAAAAAACGTACTAGAAGAGATGGTGGGTTGGAATCAGATACGGACGCGGAGCAAAATAGGACGGTGGTCGCATCATCATCGTCTCCGAACATCACCATGTCTGAGGAGATGCTTCAGACTCTTGTGTGCGACATAACAAGAAACCAAGCGGAAGCAAATCGCATTCTCATTGAGAGCATACTGGCGAACAAGGATGAACCGTGCACGTCATCGCCACGGATACCCGATACGCGTGATACCGCGCGGTGGTCGGGCAACTTCGCAAAGCGTACGGCGCGTTTTGACGGGTCACCGAAGAACGCGGAAGAGCTCGAAGCATTCATCGACGCTATCGAGGCATATCGCGACGAGCACGCGCTGCGGGGGCTGGAGTGTTATATAGGCCTTACCATGTTAAGGATGCCGCGAGCTCAACCACGCATGTTTTAAAGAAGGTTAGTAGCGGTGACATGTTAGGGAGGTACCACCACCACGTCTCTCAGTTGACCCCATTCGTAGGCGACGCACTACCAGCCCCGGTCAATGAGAAGACGTAAGCGTTTTCTTGTGCTGACCCAGACGCGTGACCGCATAAAAGAGAAAGCGAATAAGGAAAAAGAGAATGAAAACGAAATAGAAATATTAATCGAGGAAGATAACAAATTAAATTTAAACGATATTGACATTGAAGATTTTAGTATAATTTCGTGGTTTGATAAGATTGTTGGAAAAGAAAAACTTCATTCTGACATCAGTGATGAAACTGATCATGATAAGCCTTTTTTTTTTGATTCGCTAAGGAAAATCATAGTCAAGTTACCGCTTTGGACAAACGTTATGGTACCATATTTTAAATCTCCATACCAGACAGCTATCAGTAGTAATATTGAATCGTACTTTAAAAACATCAAACAGCTTTTACTAAATAACAGGAAGGGTTTATCAAAAGTAGATGATTTTATAAAACGACACGTTGAATACTTATCGGGTGAATTCAAGGCTGCAAAATCCATGTACTCAACAGTTGAGACAAAGTCATGCAACCCCAAGAGTAAAACAGTTGTATCTGTTATTAAAGAAGAATTTTCACAGGATTCCATATTTGAAAAAGAACCTAGTCTAATAGAGAACTGGAGAAATAAAGCGTATGATATAAAGCCATTAAGCTTAAAGAAAAACAGAACCAAAAAAACTTTTTAAGAAAAAAAAAACCGACTTCCAAAAAAACACTACAAAGTGAAAAATAACTTTATTTCGGAAGTCGGTGTCTTTGGATCTGTATTTTAGTTTTTTGCCACCGACTTCCGAAATAAAGTTATTTTTCACTTTGTAGTGTTTTTTTGGAAGTCGGTTTTTTTTTCTTAAAAAGTTTTTATTTCACGCTTTTTAGTGGGTCTGCTTATAATTTATCTAAGTTACAATAGCCTAGTGATTATCGCCTTTTACAAACAAAATATTGCTTTTCCCGATGCAGGGAAGTTAATTGTTGAGGAGTTCTCCAGGTCCACCATCAGCTCTATATCACCATTCACATTGTGACGAGCATAAATTGCTTAGCAACCATATTAAAATAATCGAATCGCAACCCGAGAATTACTTAGATATTATTGAGTACTTCCGATGGCCATCTGTGGTCTTCATCATCAGTTCCACTTCACCAAATAGTGCTTTCCGAGAGCAAATGCACGAGTTACTATAAAAAATACTCAAATCGCTATAGGTGTGCCTATAATATTTGAAGAGTTCCTTCGATTTCTCCAGGATCCCATCATCAAATCTTGACCTGATGCTTTTAGACTAGATGCTGATAATCCTGGCTGCAGCATCAGGCCAGACTTATGTCAACATTACATTGAACTTAAAATTTAGCCCTGTTTAAAATGAGCCCAAACACGACTACGGTGCTGTAATTTCAAGGTTGGTACTTTTTCTGATGCTCCTGGCTTCAGCATCAGGTCTTTATGTACTTCGGTATTCCTCATTAACAGTACGTTTATCCACACATCGAGCCCTTTTCAATGAGCCTAAACACGATATATCTGCTGTTAGTTGTCGAGGAGTTAGGTACTCTGCAGACTATCCTGATTGCAGCATCAGATCATGACTTGATGATCATAAGACCAAATGTGGCAAATGCCCTATCAAACATCAAAACAATTTACTAAAACAGTCCTTTCCTGTTCGAGTAGCTTCTTACTGTTAAGGAGTTGTACCTTCCATCATCAGCCCAGCTACCTGAAATGGTGACAACCATACGCAAATACACAAGATACTTCATAAAACATGCGAAAAACAATAAGTGACCCTATAAAATTTGAGGGTTGCCCTCTATTTCTCTAAGATCCCATCATCAGATATTAAAATGGTGACAATGGGACCACACGGGAAGCACCAGCTTTCAAATAAAAACAGAATAATGAAAATCGCTTCACTCAGTCGCAAGTTATGAGGTAACAAACACAAAAAAAAAAATACAGTCGAATTGATAACCTCCTCCTTTTTTTGAAGTCGGTTAAAAAAGGGCCTCTCAAATTGACATTTTGCCTAATGGAAGAATATCTAATTCAGGATTAGACAACATTGTTGTAAAAAATACATGTGAATTCGACTCTATCGTACAGTCATTTTTAGTAGCGTGTCTTGACAGTCAGCTATTTTTTTATTTAATTAGATCGGAAAGATGTCATTTTTTCAATTAGTTTGCCATTTAATTAGAAAAGACTTGTCAACGTCTTGAAGCTGCGCACTGACATCGTTTCTCAGCATTATCCATCTATTAAGACTGGAAACTTAAAGTTAATTAATTGTATATGCAATGTTACCTATATACTCGAAAAAATTCTTATTGGAGACGTTTATAGCATATGCACAACAAAAACTTGTGATACTTGTGATAAATCACTTCAAAGATATACTGCGATACTTCCACTGAATTTATTAATTTTGTCAGATAAAGGACTAGCAGTTTTAGAAGAATCTGCATCGTCTATGATAAAAGATCAGATCTCACCTTGCAATAATGATTCATGCAATGGTAATACTGTACTAAGATATGAAATTTCTGATCATACGCTCTTTTTTGATCTGGATGAAACCATTTACATAAAAAATATACCAAATCAAATAACACTACATATTAAGTCATACAAACTAATATCTGTAATTGAGTACATACCTGGTGGAGATGGACATTACTGGGCTCAATGCAAACTGAACGACATGTGGGAACTATTTGACGATATGGCCAAAAAAGTATCAAGATCAACATCCAAGGCAATTACGTGTCATTTATTGAGGTAGATAGAAAGATCATTGAAAAGTAAATAATTATTTATAATCGAATGTTTTATTATTATGTGGCAATGTTACAGGTACCCTTCCAAATTATTATACAAGGACAATGTTTTGGAATCTGCAGTAGGATGCCAACAAGGTGACCCTCTCGGGCCAGTCATTTTCAGTTTGGCTATTCATCCAATTATACGGAAACTAAATTCAAAATTTAACGTTTGGTATTTAGACGATGGAACGCTAGGAGGTGATGTAGACACTGTTTTGAATGATCTACAACTCCTCAAACAGGAATTTCAATCTATTGGCTTGGACCTTAACCCTTCAAAATGTGAACTTTACCTTTCTGACGTTACCGACAGACAATTGACTTTAGATAAATTTAATGCAATAGCCCCACAAATCAAAATTTTAGACAAAAGTTCACTGCACCTCCTAGGTTCCCCAATTTTAGAAGACAGTTTTACTCCTTTCATCTACGAAAAAATTAAAAATTTCAATGAGATTTCGGACAGACTCTCCAAAATTAATCTACATTCGGCATTCACCCTGATTAGATACTGTTGTTTTGGCCCAAATTTTATGTATTTTCTACGCTCTTCCCCCTTATGGAAGCAGCCACACCTCTTGAACAAAATTGACCAAATTATTCGCAGCACACTAACATCCATTTTAAATGTGGCCTTGGACGACCGAGCGTGGCTTCAAGCCACACTACCCATCCGTTTTGGTGGCCTCGGCGTCCGCAAAATTACCAGTATTAGCTTACCGGCGTTCCTGTCTTCTGTCCACAGCACTGAAAAGTTGACCGGGAAAATTTTAGCTCCCTGCCTGGTTGACTGTGAAGTGCCGTGCTTGACCGACGCGGTGAACGCCTGGAAAGCGGCTTGCCCGGATACAGATCGGCCCGTAAACCCATCTTCCCAGAGACAGTGGGATGAGCCGCTCTGCAGGTTGGTACGGAATAATCTTATCAATACGTCCACCAATTCTGCTGAGCGTGCCCGCCTGCTGGCTGTGGGTGAGTGGGAGTCGGGGCTGTGGCTTCAAGCACTCCCGTCACCCAACATAGGCACTATGCTGGGTGACACTACCTTTCGGCTCGCTACCTGCCTGCGTTTGGGCGCTCCTTGCGGGGCTCCGCATCGCTGTCAGTGCGGTGAAGCTGTCGACTGCCTTGGACACCATGGCCTATCCTGCAGTAGGAGCGCAGGCCGGATAGCACGGCACGCCAGCATTAATGACATCATCCGTCGTGCTCTTGTCACCAGCTGTTTTAGAACCCAACGGCCTGGCACGCGACGATGGAAAGAGGCCAGACGGAATGACCATAATGCCCTGGAAGTTAGGCAGACCTTTGGTGTGGGATGCAACGTGTGTCGACACCCTTGCGCCATCCCATCTTCCTAGCACGGTGGGCTGTGCTGGGGCGGCTGCTGCAGGTGCAGAAAACCTCAAACGGCGAAAATATTGCAACCTGATTGGGACTTATATGTTCGAGCCGTTTGGGGTTGAAACACTAGGGCCATGGGGTCCGAGTGCCCACTTGGTATTTCGGGATATCGCCAAGCGGTTAGTCGACTCTTCACGTGACCAGAGGGCTGGCCTATTTCTTGGCCAAAGAATTAGCATTGCCATACAACGTGGCAATGCTGCCAGCCTTTTGGGCACTGTTCCTGTTGACAGCGATGCGGATGAATTCTTTGATGCCCTATAATGATTGTGTATTTTTTCATATAATTGTACATATTATTATAGTTTATATTTTAGCTTACCTATATTATGTAAATATTAAGAAATAAAAAACTTAAATACATTAAAAAAAAAAAAAACTAATTAATTAATATACCTACGAGTATAGATATACCCAGACTGTTATAGAAATTGAACATACACTTTCCGTACATTTTTCTTGGCCCATAACGAAGTCTACAAGTGATCTACTTAGTGAAATATATAGCGCCCGCTAGAAAGAATACTTCCTGGCGGTAACACGTTAATTATTGTTTTCTGCGAAGTCTTTGTAGTAATTTTTTTTTAATTAGTGTCCAATTTCGTACACTTTTCGTACATTTTCCTTGGCCCATAACAAAGTTTATAAGTGAAATACTACTTAGTGAAATATATAGCGTCCGCTAGAAAGAATACTTCCTGGCGGTGACACGTTGATTATTGTTTATTTAGCGTACAATTTCATACATTTTTCGTACATATTTTAGACATTAGACTGAAGTTCGTATAAAGTCATGTCGCTAGAAAGTATGACACAAGGTAGCCCCACTTTACCAGGTTGGACTTACATATTCCTACTTGTGTCTGAAGACGGTTCAGGGAGATCCCAAGTGGACCATGGAAGGTTACATCCTGCAGGGAGATGCCCCTTTGGTGGTAGATAGTAAGTAGGAGGAGAAAGAGTATCTTGCCACAGTTTGCAACGGGCGTCGGACGGGTTTCCTGACAGAGACGCTGTCGATTTTAAGAAGCTGTGCCTACTTTTTAGCCGTTGCGTCGGTAGCTGTGCGCCAGATAGTGGATGTCTGGTATCAGATTCCTGTTCGAGTTTCTCCACTTCGCTTGCAACTTGTCTTCGGACTTGTGGTGGTGCTATGCCAGTTGTGGGATATAGTGCGCTGACCGGCGTCGGTTGCAGGCAGCCCGTAATCGTACGGCAGGTTTCGTTTAAAGCAACATCTACTTCCTTGGCGTGAGCGGGACGGTGCCACACTGGGCACGCATATTCGCCCGCGGAGAAGCAGAGTGCTAGACCAGTAGTCCGGAGTACCTGAGGTGAAGCACCCCAGGTGGATGAGGCACAGAGCACTTTTATAATACTAGTGAGGTTAGGCGCCTAGCAAGTTAGCAAGTAGTAACGGGAACTGACTTTTTTCTTTTGAGACATGGTTCCACGTACCCTGCATTTTATTGTAGTCGGTGCATGGTTCTTAAATGTCAGCGCCCTGCCAAGGGTGACTCCTAAGCATGGACTTATTAGGTATGGTAATATAATAAGTCCATGCTCCCAAACAGGTAGGGTTCCTGCAGTGTTCTTGTTGAAATGCTTATGCTATACTCTATGGAGTTTGGTTTATGCTAAATCATAAATTATTATAAAATGTGTCAGTTACAGTCAGTTAAAAAAGCCAAAAAAAAGCTATTATACTAAACAAATAATAAAAATCTAAGATAAAAATCGAAAAATTAAAAGTACTACACAATTCCAAAAGTGATGTAGGTTCTTATTTATAAAATAATTGTAAAAATACTGTCAACATAATAACTTTGAGTTAACACAGCGAGCTAAAATCAAAATGTGTTACGCGATGCTGGTCGTGCCAATTTTTTGCACTTTGCAGACAATATTACGCACTGTAATGATAATAGTCCTTGCGGTGGAAGATATATTACGCATGGTTATTCTATCAGTACACAACTGGATATCAATGACTATCCACGCGCTAGCTACGATACCCTTGTGCTTAGTCTACTGTTGTTCAAAGCAATATTTCCGCTCCACATCGTGCTGCACACCGGAGTGCTACTCCATGAGATCCAGCTGCGGTTGCATTTTGTTCCTAACAATGATCATAGTCTTTCTTCTTGTCTACTTGTTTACCAACTGGTTTGAAGATATCTTTGCATCATTTGAGATACATTTTCCATGTATTTTTGAGAAAATAACAGACATTACCAAACTTCAAGAAGCTAATAAGAATAAATCTCAGCTGATGAGTGATAATTCGGCACATAAAACAGTCCAAAGTTCACAGTATTCAGTGCATGAAGCACATGACGATATAACCCACTCAACAGAATCTTCCAAGCATGTCAGAAAACGCCTCGGAGATATAAGACGTAAAATGAAAAACGACTTAGACTTTTCTTACATAGATCACTTTAAGGAAAAGGTCAATAAATTCAGATCCGATAAAATGAATAAATTTGTAACTGTGATAGTTAAAGCAATTCTACAAGAACCTGATGATGAATCAATGAGAAAGTAGTATTTTAGAGGAATTTAATGATTTTTTTAACAAAAAATGAAACCTTAGAAACTATTTAGAAATCGTTTTGTAAGAAGTTGTAATGTTTATATTTAAGGAAACTGACAATTAAACATTTTGCGTTTTTGTTAAAGATTTATTTACAACTATGGCTGATTTATCACGGCAGGCGGCTGTACAACGATCTTTTGGCGCCAAAATCGGAACCAACGCCGCCATCTTGTTTTTACAATACAATTTGCTGTTGTTACAATTTCACAAATAGTAGGGCAGCCCAGAGGGTTTTTGAGCAAGCATTATATTCAGGGCGAAAAGTTGATAGCTGAGTAGGTATCGCATGAGGAGAGAACACTGGAAATATATATTCAAAAAGTTTCTGATAGGAGCCCCGTGGCAGGAGTCCACTTTCAGATTTCAAAAAAGGGCCAAAAATAAAGTGATCTTCAGAGGCGTTGATGGCATGATCGGGTGTGGCCTAAACCATAATGACTTAAACAGAGAAATCTGATGAAGAAATTGTGGGCTTTCCCTAAATTTGACGACTTTGAAAACTCAGATTTGGACCATTTTTAACCGACTTCAAAAAAGGAGGTTCTGTATTCAACCCGTATGTATGTATGTATGTTTGTATGTCCACGATTTTCTCAAAAACTAATAAACCGATTTTGAAAATTCTTTCACTTAAGTGATCTACATACTTTCAGGAAGGTTTTAGTGTATAATACATTAGGTAATTATTCTTACGTACGAAGTTGTATGCATAAATGTACTGCATCTCCGGCATTTCTATGCGAATTTTGATGATTCTTCTAGTCGGTGTCTTCAATTCTTCAGTGCTGTTAATTGAATTTGTGTGGGGTAGGTATAGCTAAAAAGTTTATTTTATTTATTGAAGTGAAAACTTCTTTAGCGGCGTTGCACACTTTTTGTAATGGGTAAAAAATGTTAAACTCGCGTCAGGACATCGCGTCAGGACACGTGACCGTCAGGAGAGATTCCCCCCCCCCCTCTCTTTCTACGGCGGCGCCAACCGATGTGAACCAAGTGACACACGACAATGGATGGATGGAGGGTACATATTTGAATTTCGAAAATTTAAATATCTACGGTTAAAATCTCAATGTTCAAAACATCGAAAATTTAAATATCGAACGACCATAAAACCGAAAATTAAAATAACGTAAGTTTATATTGTCGAATGGTTAGATAATCTACGTCCAATATATCTAAAATCTAATTATCGACAAACATAACATCGAAAGGCTTAAATATCGAAGTACAGATTATCTAATGATGTAAATATCGAAGTACAGAGTATCGAATGTCCTAAATATCGATATTTATTTATATGTTGTGCTACAAAAATTAGTGGCAGAAACAAATCGCTGCAAAACCGACTCCACGTGGTCTTGTCTGCCCTACCCCTAGAGTGTAATTTAAGCCCGCGTAGGCGCAGAGGGGCGAGGCGGCCCGCGAGCTGAGGCGGAGGTGGCTTTAAAGCTGCGGTGGTGAGCGTTAAAACCATCGACGACGATAAGCTCGCGTGGGACCGCCGGAGCCCCGCAGCGCCGGAGCCGTGACAGAAACCATGCCTGCTGCATGATGCATGCTCGCTTGCACTCTGCATGCTTAAGTAATATTATTTTCACATAATAAATAACTTAAAAAAAAACACATTTGTAGGCCGCGCCCGCTCTTGCATCTTATGTCGACGGAGCCCCGCTACGCGGGGCCCCTATTTCTGTGTAAAGGGTTTAAAGTAACCTAACCTAACCTAACACCGGGGTGCCCTTCACTCTCTCTTGCATCCTGCAACTATGCCTGCCTGCAAGTTCGATATTTTAACTAGTAGGTATTTTTAACGTAAATATAATGAACTAAAGTGTATTGAATGTTGACATTTTGAACTTAGGTATAATGATTATCGATGTTTTTAATCATTCGATATTTTTATAACTCGGCATTTCAATGTTAGACATTTTGTGCTTAGGTATAACAATTTTCGATATTATGATATAACCGATATTTAAATTTTCGATGTTTTGAACGTTGACATTTTACACGTAGGTATTTTAATGTTCGACATTCAAATATGTACCCTGGATGGATCGATGGATCGATGGATGGATCGATGGATCGATGGAAGGATCGATGGATGGATGGATCGGATCGATGGATGGATCGATGGATCGACGGATGAATCGATGGATCGATGGATGGATCGATGGATGGATCGATGGATCGAAGGATGGATCGATGGATGGATCGATGGATGGATCGATGGATCGATGGATGGATCGATGGATCGATGGATCGATGGATCGATGGATCGATGGATGGATCGATAGATCGATGGATCGATGGATGGATGGATGGATGGATGGATGGATGAATGGATGAATGGATGGATGGATGGATGGATGGACGTGGACGTGGACGTGGACGTGGATGGATGGATGGATGCATGGATGGATGGATGGACAGCTGATGGCTCGATCGTCTGTGTAGTAGCCACACTGCTGTGTATTCGTAAAATTCGTGTATATAGTGTTTAAAATATGGAAGTTGAACAAAGTGCATCTATTAATGAAAAAAGTGACGAAGAAATAGTGAAAAAAATTAGTTATATTAATTCAATTAATAATTGATTTATTTCAACGTTAATATTCAAGTTTTCACTTCTGCCGGCACTCCCGGAGTGCAACCCGTCTTTTTTTTATTTATTTATTTATTAATAACCAACTTATATTGACAGTTTGCACCACACATACAAGTTATTGGTCAATGTTAGTAGGTAATTAGACATGTCATACAATCATAAAATTAGGTTAAATCACATAATAAAAAGATGAAATGAAATTAAGTGAAACAAAATTGGTCAAAACTAGATAAAAATCAATTCAGAAAATTACCCAAAAGTGGCCATAATTTTGCATTTATCCCTAAATCAAGGAACCCAATAGTTTCTAATATAATTGTTTCAATTGAAAGGTGACATGTTTGTGAAGATTTCTCGATATTCAGAAGTTTGAGAATACCAACTAAACACTTGAGCAAAATTAAAACATCGTCGGAGTACACCATAAACAAAGTTGATTATTTCTAATTTTAATGTCTTTGATTATTTCAACATTTTACTATGACACTAACCAATTATTTGAAAAACATCCTCATTTTATCGGCTATCTTACGAGCTAGCAAAGTTTTAAAAAATATTGAGAGATGCCCATCAATTGTTTGATGAAGCTGGCAAAGGTGGAAAGCCATACTTACTAAAATTAACGAAAACATTAAACTAACGACTTGTTTACGCCGTAATACTTTTCTATTCGAGGTTTTATTGTATCTACGAACCTCGTTACTGATCTCGCTTCCAATTATTATTCTCAGTGATAATTATGAGAGTTTTGTTAAATAAGCCCCAACACTTCTGCATAGGCCGCCAGCTGCTAGTTAACTCGATTAAATGAAAGATAAAAATTTATTTCTAACCGATTTCTAAAAGAGGGATCTTATCAGTTCGTCTGTGTATAAATGTTTCAAGTCAGCATGGATAACCAAATCCGAAACTACAGGTAATGCCGAAAAGTACTTGAAGGAGTCACGGGGTCGATTTTGATACTGCATCGTTAAATTTTTGAAAAATAATTTACTTTAGCCAGGAATCGAACTACAAAGTAAAGTAAAGGGCGCATTTTTAACAAAAAACAATTATTTTAAGATAGTAACAGTTTTTAAGTATCTAGATTGTAAGTGATTTATTCGTTTGCACTATAGTAATAGATATTTGGCTTTAACTTATGTTTTAATATAATAAATTATATATTTGACGGAGAAGGTATGTGTGTGTCGTTATCAAAAAAAAAAAAAATGAAAAAGTGTTTATTCACATAAATAATTTTAAACATGACATATTACTTCTTCCAAACTGCAAAGCAGTTTGTTGGCAGACGTAGCTCCATCATCATCGTAGTGCTCATCTGCCATATTTTAATTACTGTGGGCGTATACTGTGGGTAGTGTTGGTTATTGCGCAATAGAAAAACCGTTTGCAGTTCAAATCAGATTATAATTTCACGAACAAATTAATCACACCAGCGAATCACACACTGTAAGTACACGACACACCCAGATACGGAACGCGGGACAGTTTCTGAGCACATGTTGTTCGTACGATGTCCAACGTCCAAGCAAGCTCCACATCGTTCTGCCGGGCTGTCGTCGACTCAGGCTAGACTCTATCAAGCGCCACCAGATGGCGCTGGCGTTCTGAATAGTCAAACGAATGACCGGATGCGACATATTGAATTTATTGTTAAACCGTAATTAATCAATTTGTTGATCTGATTTTAGTTAATCTTAAAAATGTCCACTTTCCTTTTTGCTCAAAAACCTTCTGGGTTTCCCTGCCAAAATGATTACTAACAACGCCCCGCTGTCAATGTTATTCAGGCGCCAAAAGATCCATAAAGCAGTTTACTTGCAAAAGCGTGCAGCCCTTTTCTGCAATAAGAATTGGTTAAACCATAGGGCTCCTAAACAATTTTATAATGATAACTAGCTTTTGCTCGCGGCTTCGCCCGCGTCGATGTCGGAAAATATCCCACGGGAACGTACTACCGGGATAAAAAGCCCATGTCCGTCCCCAAAAACGCCAAAAGGCTTTTAATACTATTTTTATGGGTTAGCTTTGAAAATTACGGGTTTCCTATACAAATTTTTCATCCTCTTTTCTAGGATGATTTTTCAAAAACGCTGATAAATGTAATTATTAATTAGCAACCAAAAGGCTAAATACAATTTTTAATGGTTTGAAGTACAAAACTAACGAGTTTCCCATTTATACATTTATATCCGTTTATCAACATTGACGTTCGTAGTACGTTCTCGTCAGATATTTTTCGACATCTACGCCGGCGAAGCCACGGGCAAAAAAGATTCAACATTTCAAGAAGTCCAAGGTCTTTATTGAACATTTAGAATAGAATAGAATAGAATACTCTTTATTATGTACACCATATAAATTACAGACATAAATATAGAAAACTTTACAATGGGTGACACAATGGGCGGTCTTATCGCTAAGAGCGATCTTTTAAAGACAACCTTTGGATGGATTAAAAACGGGAAGGACAGACAAATACTGTAGGTAGTCTGTGGCGTACCATTTACACAATACAATATATACATACATAAAGTACTATTAATCTATATAAATATATACATATACATAATAACAAACATGAAACAGGAGCAAAGAAAATACAATGACCATGTTTAAGGAGAGAGAAAGTGCTTTTTTATCATAGTCTTAAAAGTGGACAAAGATTGAGCACGCCTTATCGACACGGGCAAGTCATTCCATAACCGTACTGCTTGCACAGTAAAAGATTTATCATAGAAACTAGTGGAATGCATCGGCATCTCCAGTCTCAGGTTTATTTACTTTTTGTTTTATCGCAATCGCTTCATTCTATGAAAAGTTAGAAACGGTACACGTGTACTTATAATATTTTTACTTGAATACAAAATTTAGCGAATGAACAACTTCAATACAAAACTTCATCCCCTTTTCACCCCCTTGTGGGTTGAAATAAAAAAAACAACGGTTTACGCTGTGTTAGTTTCCAACCATAAGCGGAAATTGTAGTGATTTTAACTTAAAAAATAATGAACTTTAATTAAAAACAAAATTTCATCCCCCTTTTCACCCCAGAAGGAGGATTGAAATTCTATCAACACCTTGCGTTAGTTTCTAACCACACGCCTAGATAATAAATTTTATGATTTTTTCTTCGAAAATTAGGGACTACACAACTTCATCCCCCTTTGGGGGAGAAATTATCAATAACGCTGAGACACATATAAATTAATTTTTAATCGTCAGCCTAAACACATAATTTGAAGATCCTAACTTTTAAACTGACGGACTTTCATACAGTACTTCATCCCCCTTTTTAACCCTTTGGGGGTAGAATTATCAAAAACGCTGAGACACGTATAAATTAATTTTCAATCTTCAGCCTAAACACATAATTTGAAGATCCTAACTTTAAAACTGACGGACTGTCATACAAACTTTCATCCCCTATAAGAAAAACTAATTTCATCGGGCAAACGTCGAAACTCACTTTAATGTAATCGGGGTTTGATCAGTCAAACTTCAATTATTTGGTATTAGAATGTCTTAGTTTGTTTAGATTAGGTGTAATAAAACGATTTTTTTAAATTTTAATGTTTATAGTTTTAATGTTGTCATAATTAAAATAAAAAAAACTTTATTCATACATGGTGATGCATTATGACATTTAGAATTGCACAATACGTTAGATCTCTTACATTTACATAATTTTGAAGAGCATTTTTTGTTGCAATGACATTTTATAAAGCCGTGGCCCCTAAATTTAGAATCTATTGCACTTATTTCTCTTAGAGACAGCTTAACGTCGTCGGGCACATCTAAAAAAAAATGATTTGTATAATTTTTTTTTGATTCCTCGAAAAAAGTGTGTTTATCGTTCCGTATTTCGTCCCTACCCTGTCCACTCATCACTCACATCACTCACTACCATTAACTGTTTTATCTTGTATGATACCTAAAACATTTCGAGCGTCACCTTTTAGCTTTGTCGTAGCTAGGAATAACTATGGTTACAGTTTTTCCAACCGCGATTGGCGGAAATTTTTGTTCAGATAATTATTTCATAACATTAGCCTGAGCTTCAAGACCTTCAATTGCCTTTTCTTTATTTATTTTTTTATTTTCTGTCTGTGCACAACGCATGCATGTTACTTGACTTCCGAAGCCTTCATAGTCTGCACCAAGTGTGCTATCAGCGCACACAACATATTACAAGTACAGTCGACGTTTGACCGAGACTGCCAGTCGCTTCTAAGATCAACTAGGCAAAGCCCGAAACAGATTATTTTGCTTTCGACGTTTGACTAAAAAGTTAGGAACTTCTAGGTTTGACTAAAAATACTTTAGTCAAAGGCCGAAATTGGTTTTTATTTCGGGGTTTGTCCGAAGGCTTTGGTCAAACCTAGGATAAACCAATCATTCCGGGAAGAGACTGTATATACCTTTGACTATGACATATACAGGATGTTACAGAAAGGGTATATCAATACAAACGGGTTGAAGAGTGTATCTGGTCTAGAATCTCTGTACAAAATTTCAGCTCAAAAGCACTAACTTTGAAAATGCATAATATTTTTTTATTTCGACATCACGGCGCTGCACTGGCGCGCGGCGGCGTGATGTGCCTGTACTAGGCGCACAGACACACTACAGATAATGGATAATGACCCTCGTAGTGCGGTGACACGTTTGTTTTGATTTTAATTTAATAAACTATCGAAATAAAAAAATATTAAGCAATTTCAAAGTTACTGCTTTTGAGCTGAAATTTTGTACAGAGATTCTAGACCAGATACACTCTTCAACCCGTTTGTATTGATATACCCTTTCCGTAACACCCTGTAGATTACGTTTTACGTTATAAGGTTCGATAAGTTTGTGTATTATTAAGTAGTACTATTACGTTATGAGGTCCGATGGGACTGGCATACACAATTGTATAAAAGTCCCTAATAATTAATAAAGAAAAAAAAAAGGTTATACTATACAAGTTACTACAATTTTTTTCCCAAGTTTTAGAATTTTCTTGCTATTTGTGTACTAATATTAACTTACACACAAAGGAGAATGGCAGAAGTTCATAGAATGCTGGCATTAAACTTTTTTAGTTTCCACAGAAACAAAAGTGGCATGGTTTGATAGGGAATATTATGAGCTTTTGTTAAAAAAATAAATAAAAAATGATAACAATGGGGTTAAAGAGAAATCTTAATTTTTGTAAAAGTGAGGTTAAGTGCATTAATGTTTGTACTTTAATAGGTTATTTTACCTCTGTTACTATTTTAACGCATAAATGTTTATTGTATGCATAACATATTGCTAATTATGCTTTGTAATGACTTCAAAAATGATAAATAACTACTTGTTGAAGTTTGTTTAGTTCAATGATTTACCCACTGATCATAGACCTAATGACAGTTTCAAGTGTAGGTACTCGGTCAGTTTTAATTAAACTCAGTAGTCACAGTAAACTAAGGAGACTCTAGAGACTCACTTATCGGAATCTAAGCATATAATAGGAATAATAATAATCAATAATAATAAAATAATAATCTAAGCATATAGGAAACGTCGAGGTCCAAGTCTAGCAACAGTCGTTCAGAAAGGTAGGAGTCTTCGAAATCCAAAAGCAAGCCAGGTCGTTGTAAAAATCCACGTGAAACTTTGGGCGCACAAAACATTCACACCAGCACAAAATAGTAGCGAGCGAGCAAATGTGGCTTGTGAAGTTTTGTGTGTCATCTTAGTCTATCAAAAAGTACTCTGTGGTCATCTTCTAAAGAGTCATGTTTGTTTGTTTGCCATGACAACACTGTCATATAGTATAACAAGTCCAAAAAGCCTTGTTTCCGGCTGCTCAACTTACTCATATTTAACGACATTTAATTCTTATTCTCAATAATAAAGTTAATTTGGCTATCAATACATAAAAATAAGCGCTTTCTTTTTAAATAGCTTTGAATTCTGTACCTTTCCAAAATTAGCAATGCCAAAAACTGCCATCTCCTTTTCAGCTTTCTAGGACTTCAGGAAGCACCCTAAGATTTTTGATGATCATCAGTGAGTCAGTGACGAAATCGGGGTTATTTTAATTGGATAGCTATTTTTTTTTAGCTATTTTATTTGGAGAAATTTTATTCTGTGGCAGTAGGCAAGGTGATATTTTTATTTTATGTAATATGGGTCTTGCCTGAATTAAATGAATTTTATTATTTTTTTTATTTTATTATGGTTCTTATACACAGACCAACAGAAAGAAAGATGGCAAGACAGCGCTGAGCGCCGCTTAGTTATATAGTTATGGTAATAGTCGCGTTGTCATCCTTTGTATACGCAAAACTAAAAAAAAAAACAGAAAAAATCCTAAAGTTCGACGTGCTGACATCTAAAATTTGAGCTGCGTGGCATAATTTTCAACCATTTATTTTGCAACTAACTTAAAAAAGCATTTCAAAACTCTTTGCGTAAACATGATGATGTTCCGTCGACTATGTACTTGTTCCGTAGGAAGATGGCGCTAGATAGGGACCTACACACTAAGCAACTTTAGTCGTCAGTGATTCGCTGCCGATAAAATCCCACGTCTATCCACAGGTTTGATAGCTCGTTTGCCATGCTGATTTGTCGCTAGTGATGGCAAAATCTGACGTCGGAGAAGGCCGGCGACTAAAATCTCTGCGTGTGTATCCAACCTAAGGACTTCCGTTATATTTTCAGGCAATGATGATGATGCTGCTACTGGCTAAAGAAAAAATATATAAGTATAGTTACTGCCACTTTGACACGAATACATTCCATTGACAATAATTTTTGAGAATGAGATGACAGAATGGCAGGAGAGAAAAATTTACTTGTAATTTCTATTAACTATATTCCAAATCGCGTAATGTGACTCTGTTTAGAATTCCCTTGATCACGTACCTAGTTTGTAAAGGATTCAAAGATGGTTTCACAAAATTCATTATGATATTTGAAAAAATAAGTTGCCCTGGAGTCTACATTCCAATATTTGGAGTGTATATTTTATAAGGGTACGTATTCACTGCTTATTTAAGTGATAGGTGCATTTCCTACTCTAAAATAATAATAATATTAAAACCAATTTATTTGAGGTCTGCGCTGGTGCTCCTTGGGCTTGTGTCATACATCTCTACAGTCGTCATTCAGTGTAATCAACTCTCTTATAGACATTAAGGCTGGTTTTAGTCTCACGCTGACGGCACGCGCACCGTCAGCGCTGATGGCCGAGATATATGAACTTCTAGAAGCGTTTTTGAATGACGCGTAGCTATCAGCGCTGACCGCGCGCTAGAAGTTCATATATCTCGGCCATCAGCGCTGACGGTGCGCGTGCCGTCGGCGTAAGACTAAAACCAGGATTATCCACCCATCAGATCGATACAATCAATTCAGAATCTGTATCAGATATTACGCGGTATCGGAATCGCGCGTTTCAGCGACTGCTCCGATGCTGCATCGCGTTTTGGCGACTCTCTGCGTTCGAACGTGGTATCGGAATCGCGCGTTTTAGCGACTGCTCCGATGCTGGCGCAAATGCCAAATCGCTGCGACCAGCATCCGAATGTGTGCGGAGTGTAGCGTTCAGCCGCTATATCGAGCTTCCGAAAAGCGACTGAATCGCCGCGTTTGGCGTTTTTAAGTGTGCGGTGTGGAATGTTTGGTCGCTGCATTTAGCTTCTAAAAAGCACGATCCTTCCGCTGAATCGCCGATCGCCGATGCAAAAAGTGAAAATGTGACCATAGACACTGTAGTCTATAACCTATGTTCTAAGCTCAGACCAAATTGTTCTGAGGTTCTAAGTTTGCATATATGTACTTATGTAAGTGAAAATGCGACCATAGACACAATAAAGCTAAAATAAAGTTTTATGATTCTTGCCATTTTTTTTCTTGGCTACTTTATAACGGAATAATGTATTACAGCAAAGCATAAAAATCTGTTCAGACCGATTTAAATAAATCAGGCGTGGCGGTATATCAGAGCTAAATGTGCCGAGTGTTCTTTTTGCAAAAGAGATCGGGTTCGATTCCTGGCTCAGTCAGAAGCATTTGCTTGGACGTGTAAACTGTATGCAACGTGCTTGCATCGGAACGTGAAAGCAAAAGCGGCGTTTAGTTCTACGCCATGTTTTAAGCGCTGCCACTCGCACGAGGCTCGAGTTGCCCAATGCGAGTGTGAGCGTGTGCGGCGGCGTAAGATCTAGCACAGCCCAACCCCAACTCATTTTTAATTACGGTACATAATGTATGCATACAACATACTCGGTTCATTACAATCATAGGTACCTAATGTCTGACTGCGTATTTTGCTAAATTACATGTTCCATGTTCATTTTGTATTCAGGAATATTGTGGATATCTTTATTTTTTGAGAAAAAACTCACTTACAAAATAATTATAAAATTCCTTTATTAAAGTAATTTTTACGAGGCGCAAGCCCCACAATTCCACCCGAAATATATGAAGATTGCTCATAAAGATGAATGATTATACCTAGTGCTAGTAGCTTACTACTAACACAACTTAATTGCTAAAGAGCCGTGGGAAAGCTTGAGCATGCACACAACGGTTGTCTTCAATCTAAACGTAGGTTCCTCGAGAATCCGGGGGTATTGCACGGTCTCCTACGAGGCGGCCTGCGTACTGGCTGGATCCCCGCCCTGGGACCTGGAGGCGAAAGTACTCGCGTCGCTGTACCGGTGGCGCGAGGAAGCGCGGGCGCGAGGCGAGTGGCTGATGCAGCGCCATATGGAGCTGCGTCCGTCACAGCTTCGCGAGGTCCTGGTGGCGGAATGGCGGGACAGGCTTTCACGCCCTACCGCCGGCCTCGTCACTATCGAGGCGGTCCGGCCGGTACTCAAGCGCTGGCTCAGAAAAAGGCACGGCTCCCTGTCTTTTCTGGTGACGCAGGTGCTCTCGGTGCATGGTTGCTACGGGAAGTACCTGTGTCACATAAACAGGGAGCCGGACACCCGGTGTCATCACTGCGTCGACTGCCAGGAGGACACGGCATGGCATACGCTGGCGGAGTGTGCCGCTTGGGAGGAGCCGCGCCGTGCCCTCATCTCAGAAATAGGCAGTGACATGTCGCTGCCCGCCGTGGTCGAGTCGATGGTGGGCAGCGAAGAGTCCTGGGACGCGGCGGTTTCCTTTTGCGAAACAGTCGTCTCGCAGAAGGAGGCTGCGGAAAGGGAAAGGGAGAGGGAGATCTCGTCCACTCACTTGGCCCGCAACAGGCGCATCGGGCGACGGCGGAGGGCGGACAACGCCCTCTTCCAGCCCCCCTAAATGGGTCCAGGGGTGACGGACTCGGGGACGTCTGTCGCCCCCCATACACTAGGACCTGAGGTGGTGGCGTGTAGTGTTCCACGCGCACCCCTCTTAGACGTCGCGTGGGGAGTCAAACACCTCACTCCCTCTTCTGACCCGAGGAGCGAGGTTGCGGAAGGATCGTACGTTCCCGCGATCCCCGGCGTAGGTGTGAGATGGAACACCGGGGTGGTTTTTAGTCAGTAAGAGTCTGACAGACACCACCACCCGCCCCAGGGCGGCGGACATCCATGAGGATTTTTCAACCCGGAAACAAAAAACAAAAAAAGGCTCCCCGAGAAAGGCCAACGTTGCGCTGATACAGATCAAATGATGTTACTGAATAATAGTAGTATTATATCCTACTCATGTAATCAATGTTCATAATGTTGCAGGTTTTGTGCATTACAAAATTCGAGACGTCACTGGAAAATTGTATTGTTATGTATTGAAGTATATTTTTGGAATACGGTGTGTTTTAACACTGCTAAATTACATTGCGAAGCTAATGTGAATTTGTAAATAATTTCACAATGAAGCCATTCAGCGTACACCCTTCGAGTTGCTCCTGCATTAGTTGTATATATCGGAGTAGATCCAAGGAACCCAAAGTTCAACAAATAATAAAGGGAGGGACCGATATTGACAAACTTTATTACGGTAAATTTTTACCGTTACGAGAAAGGAACCTGCTTGAAAAATTGATAAGAACTCGCGATGTCTACGATGACGTGCGAAATCAATTATTATCAAGTGCAAGCAGTGATCAGACAAGTCAAGAACATAAAAGGAGGAAACGAGACGAACTAAGCACTGACAAAAGTAGTGCGGTATTAGAAATGTCTGATCTAGTTGATAGAGGGCAGATGGGATCTGCAAATACAAGCAAATTAAATAGTTGCTGTAGCTGTTGCTCTTGTGAAACTTTGAGGAAAATTAGAAAACGTATGGAAAAGGATAAGTATAAGCATCCCTGTGTTCACAGACATATTGTGGCTTGTGAAGACATAGCTAAGTTTTGTGCTGAAGCTGCAGAAAAGGGTAGAAAGCGACGAAACAAACTTAGTACAAAAATAAGTTCAAAAATTGAAGCAGCACGTTTGAAAATGAAAAAAAATCTATCTGAACCTTGTACATGTACATTATCGCTGAGTAGTGTGGCAACGCGCTCATCAAAAGCTTATAGAAAACTTCGATCAAAAAGGAAGGCGGCAGAAAGCGCTCAGGCTCGAAAAGTTGTCACAATAGACCAAGAAACTAAAATGGCCAAGCTGCCAAGAAAACCACGAAAGAACGTAAAATATATACAAAGTAGCACTACAAAAGACAGTGGGACAGAAGTGAGAAGTCTAAAAGCCTTTAAAATAAAAAAAGATTCTATATTACTGTTTAAAGAAAAGTTGCTGAAAAAACGAACCTATGAGGAGAATCAAGACGTGGAGTGTGAACCAGGAACTTGTAATACATATGAATGTATACCTGAAGAATGTTTCAGAAAGATTAAAGCTAAAGGCGTTGGAGCTACGAGGAAAAGAAAATATCATACCCGACATTCTGAGACAAGAAGAGACAGATCTCATATTTCAATGAGCTCCCGAACCAAAAAAGTGAGAATACGAGACTTACAGGTTCAAGATGGACCTGGTCCTAAATCTTCTCAGACAGAGACTACAATCCTTAAAACCAAAACAATGCCATCGTTTTCGAAATCGGAAATAAAAGGAAAAAGGTATGATTCACCAAAACAACGGCAAAGATTTGAGAAAGGAACTGGAAAACGAGATAAAACATATAAAAGAACTAAATCGTCTACCTCAATGACGTCTATTCCAAAATCGAAAACAAAAGCCCAATCAGATATAAAAGAAGAGAAAGTTGCACCTAAAATGAAACCCAATGCCAAGCTACAGGTGGTGGGAAAAGATAAGAGATTAGAAGAAAAAGGTATACGGGTGCAACTTTCACCTCAATCTAATACGGCCACTTGTGAATGTAAACTTACCACAAAATCTACTTCCTCATTAACATCTGTTCCAAAGCAGAAAACTTCAAAATCTCATTCTAAACGTATCAAAAGTCATGAAGTAGCTTCACCACCTACACGACACAAAAGAGCCCGTCAGAAATCTAGACTTGAATCATACCAGAATTTCATGGAAACAGACTTACGAAAACCCACAGAATACGTTAAAGCTAAAAGAGAAAAACGTATAAAACCAACTCACGGTAGGATAAAACAGCACAGCAAACACAAGCATAGCAATACGCAATTTACTGGAACTTTATCCGAAGGAAGTCAAGAATCTTATTTGCGAGAATCTGCCAGTCAAGCAAAAGATGTGCCATTCCCGAGGGAATGTGAACCCTTAATGTGTATACCATATGAATGTGATCCTGAAAAATGTGCCCAGATATTTAAATTATCAAGATCCAAATCTCGAGGTAAATCTGTTATGACGGGTATGGATCGTTTAAGACGTAAATCGGTAGGAAATGCCGCCTTTTCTCAGAAAACTTCTCAAAAAACAAGCTCTAGATCACGCACAAAATCTAAAGATAAACAATCAAAAAGTGCGGAAATTTTTATAAGAAAATCAAAATACGTTTCAAAAGAACCACCTCCTCAAATAGTGGAAAACTGCTATCCCGATAGACAAGCTGTCAAAATTACATCTAGTTTCAGTTTTGACATTGAATTTTATAAAGACCTTCCTTGTGTGAATGACGATGAAAAGAAAGATTTGGTATCAGGACACGAAAAGAAAATTAAACAAAAAGAGCGTCGAAGAAAGTATAAGGATCGTGGAACTGGATATATCAGTTCTCAGCAAAATATATCATCTCAATCTAGGTCATCACAATCATTTAAAAACATCCAAGCCGGACACAGATTAAAACGTTGCTTTTGCACTCTAAAACTACTGCCAAAGAAAAAACAAAAATTAAAGCATGTGGTATCGAAGAGGACATTGTTAAAATTGCATAATAAAGAACTTGATATGGGACCTCGAAGAAAACGAACGCCAACTAAACCTTCAGGAATTACTTACGTGGTTTCACCTGTTACATCTACCCAAACCTCACTTCTACCGTACAAGTGTGAACCATATTTCTGTCCGCCTGGCGAGTGCGACCCTTATCAATGCGCAGAAAGAATCAAACAACGCAATGGTCGAGCTACTAGGCACATGTCTAAAGATACAAATACTACTGTTACTTCGAAAAAGTCTTTAAGAGCTTCTACATCACAGTCCTTATCTAAATCGACATCAAAACCCTGTGACTGCCAGACGTCAAACGTAGAAGGTTTAGGTGACAAATCAAAGAGAACAACAAATGAGAATAGACAAATAAAACACAAAGGGAGGCATTTCCCGTCACCAAACGTAGAACGAAAAGTTTTAGAAAAACAAGCAGTGCGGATAGGTTCAAATTTTAATTTTAATATTGAATTTTCTAAAACAAATATCAATGAACAAGAAGGTGCAGATATATTGAAATCTGACAAGTCAATGAAAAGGCAGAGAAGGCATTTGCAAGAAAAAGGAATAAAGGCTAATAAACCTCATGTTCATCATGAGATTTCGGGAACAAACAAATATGATAAAACAAAGCATACCAATACCGAAACCCTTTTGCAAAGGTGTCTTTGTACGCTAAAGTTACTGAAAAAAAACAAGAAGAAAGGAGAAACGCTTTCACCTTGGCGGAATAGAAATGAATATGTTATGCACATGCAAAAGAAGTCTGTTACAACTAACAGAGCAGAGATTTGTTATAACCCTGAGCGATCAAAGCTTTTACCTTATGAATGGAAGCACGGCTTATGTATTCCTAAAGAATGTGATCCAAATAATTGCGAAAAGCTTATAGAATTGCGTCATATGCTATTACAGCATAAATATTCAAATTTCTTCTCTGGTGATCTTGGATCTCGATCAACATTTAGTAAAACATCGAGAACCGTAACTTCTAAGTCTCAAAATACTCAATCTTTTACTGAATGTCCTCAAAAGGTTAAAAAGAGAAATCAAGACTATAATGAGATCAATATTATGCCGAGTCACTCAAAACAACGAGTAATGCGAATTGTTTCCAAGTCGAGTTTAAAAATGTCGCACTACAAAAGCAAATATAATTTTATAACTTCTGAAAATATTATAAATCATGAAAATACCCAGAACAAAGTTAAAGTATACTCAATAGGGTCTCAACAATTAAAAGGTCCTGCCCATCAAAACTCAATAGACGTAGAACGTAAAGAAAAGGGAAGTTACGTTTTTTCCGCGATTAAAAGATGTTTCAGTACTTTTAAGTTTCAAAAGAAAAGAAACAAGGCGGGACTGGAAAACAATGATGTCATAAGTGAAAGTATAAAAAAATCATATCCGTTACAAAATTCTCAGATATGCGAATATAAAAGTACTCGTACACGGTTAGGTAAACTCCCTTATGGTTTAAACAGTTACAAGTGTGCGCCAAATTTCTGTATCCCAGGAATGTGTGATCCTCCTGAGTGCCACGAAGAAAGTAAGCATCTCGAGGTTAAAGGATTACACGATCACTACGTCAGCACAGATAGACATAAAAGAAAATCGGTCATGAGTCTAACTACAAGCGATTTTAGTGGTACTACAATGGCAAAAAATACTGAATCCAGATTATTAAAACGTAAAACAGAAACAGACCAGAAAGTGAGGGATAAACAAAGCGATATAAATGCTGCAAGTTCCTTTTCACCTTCACGTCAAGCAGCCCGTAAAGGATCTAACTTTAATATCAATCAAGAAATATCAAAATATGGTTTTATGCATCGAGTAGAAAAGAATAATACAGTTAGTGATATATCAACAGTCAGCAGAATGACTGATAAAGGTACGAAAATTAAACAAGTTGCTTTACAACATGACCTTTTAAAAACAGCAAATGAAATTGGAAACGAAGTCAAGGCATCCAGCGTAAGATTTTTACTAAAGAGGTGCTTCTGTAGACTGGGTCTTCAAAAGAAACACAAGCCAAATTATGAAGCTCGTTGGCATCAACCCATAACGACGCAATTTGTACAAGTCGAACAAAACAGACATGACATAACAAAACCAGGATCTAAAGTTCTAAATAAGACGTTGTATGGAGGAGAACCTTTAAAATTAAAGTTACCAGAAGGTGATCAGCACTTTAGAGAAAACCTTATTGTGAATCAAAGTGTCAAACATTTGCCAAAGAGTCGTTCCTTTTCAAGACGAGCCCATGTTAGGTCTCGTATTGAATTCAATTTTGATAAAATGAGAAGCTTACTGAATACACAGAGGATTAATCCATTTTATCGATCATTTTATGCGTTGAATGTAAAAGTCTCTAAATCGAAACCAAATATATCGCAAAATAAGTACAGTGCCCTCAAGGACAATGAAAGGAAACCTGATGAATGCCCGCCAAATGAATGCGATCCAGTAGATTGTTCAAGGAGAGTTAAGTGGTTAAAACGTCGTTCCAGAGCTTCTGATACCATCAGTCAGGAATCTCTGTACAGTTGCTATAAAAAGTGTAAAAAAGAAAATAAAAAAAAGAAAGGACCGGGTAAACCTGTTACTTTTGGATCTGATTTAAGTATTAGAGCGGGAGTTTACAAAGACACAGATCCATACAAAAGTAAACGTTGCCAAGCCATTCGTTTGGGATCAGATTTACGTCAAACCCTTGAGTTTTACAAAGAATCACCACCACGTGGTGTTTATCATATAAGACCCATACCATACCATGCGAAAAAAGAAGCTAAGCGAAGTCATCCCCAACCTGCTGACTTGCAAATTTATAGGGAAACTCAAAGTAAGGTTACAGGAATATCACATATTATAAAAAGATGTTTTTGCGCCTCTAAATTGAAAAGCGCTACTAAAAGTGATATAAACCAGAATACAGATGAAACCACGACGGTTAAAGGTAAGTCATGGAATCAGACGCTGGGCCCGGTATAAACCGGAATAATAGATTGTTATGCAAGGGTCGAAAGGAATCAATTCCTATATGAGGCATTTAGACGCCCGAGCGCAGCGAGGGCGGCTATAGCCCGAGTAGGAATTGATGACTTTCACCCGTGTTAAACACTCTACTTTTCATTTCGAATATAAGGAAAGTAAAAAGTAGTAGTTTTTCTAAAATATTTATTGATAACAATAACATGCAAAATTTTTGAATTTCGGTACAGCTTACAGGGTTAGTATCCCGCCAAATAATACTTTTGTCTTTTTTTATTTTAAATATGGAACACACCGCGTCATCGCCACATGAGTAGACAAACGGAACAGAGGCAAAGCTTCTTAAGAACGTGCAAAATTGTTACCTATTTTGGTAGGGTTGTCACATAGGTTAAGACAAATTAAACAAAACATTTGTTAAATAGTTTTGTTATTCAGTATGATTTACAAATTACTTACTCTAATAATTTTTTTTTATAATTTTTGTTTTTTAATCATTTATTGTTTGTTTTAATGGTGTGGTAAATGCTTTGAGCTGAAACAAAAATAAAATGGAAATGCGAACCGAACACTATTATACAAAAGACAAAGGTAGACCTATATTTTAAAGATTATATAACTATTTTTTAAATATTTATTTAATTTCAAGACCTACTAGTAGCGAGAATAAGTTTTGATTAAAAATGCTTTTTAAAATCGTATTCAAACTTTCATGATCATGCTATTATGGCTGTTGAGGAGTTCCCTCGTGAGAAGACCTGTCTGCAGCAGCAGTCTATGGTGAAGATCATGTCGAATTATCAAAATTCCTCTATCATACAAAATTTCGTGATCGTGCTACTAACCGTTGAAGAGTTCCCTAGTGAGGAGATAATCTTGGGTGCAGCGTCAGGTTATATCTTATTATTGCATTATCACCGAAGTTACGCAGGTATACAAAATTTCAGCTCAATAAGACATCGGGAAGTGGCTCAAATCTTACTTGCAATATTTAAAGTTAACACACATACCTACTACATACCAACCCATCCACGTACCTACAAATGTATAGTAAAAACTTGTAATAATAATAAAAAAGGTAAAAACACAACGTGTACAACCGTCTTCTTATCAAAAAGGTACTTACTTGAAAAAGAAGTAATCAAATATTTACTTACCTATTGTACTCCTTGGGATAGTTGAAGTATGATATATCTTTATTTTTTCTAGTATTATTCATACACACAGTACAATAAACCACCATTATTAACAATAATATACCACGTTTTTACATTAAAATATTCAAACTTGGAACTAACAAAACAAACAACGTGCGTCGCTCTGACCCTGAGATTGTCAACTAGCTGTGCCAGCGTAAACGGGTTTTTTCCAGTCTCGCCGCGTACGTGACAAGCGGCCAGTGGTCACGCACACATGCCCCGCGTGCTTGTAGTAGTGCAACCGATTCGCGCGGTTGTTTGAAGCTTTGTATCTGTTCCGTTTGTCTAATCATGTGTAATCGCCGCGGGCTGTCCCGCTTAATAGGTTTTTTTTTTTAAATTCATACTGGCTATTTATACACTCACAAGACTGCAGCATTTTTCTTAATTTATGTAAAAAATTTCGTAGCTGACTACAGTTCTATTTTTAAAATTCATTCCCACCCTAAAGAGGGAAGTAATTACTACGAGTCTTTCCCGCCCTGTGGTGGGAAGCAGCGTCTTCCACCCGCTATTTGGATCAAACAAACACTACTTTCCAAGTATGAGAAATGAAATGAAAATTGTGCAACATTGTTTCAACAACATATTTGTGTTGCGGAAAACAACGTTGCTGGCCATATGGAATATTGCAGTGTTGCTGGCAATATGCTTATTCTGAGATAAACAAAAGACCATCTCGCAACATCAATTGTTGCCGAAAACAATGTTGCGTGATTCTAGCTCAACATTGTTTCTGCAGGGCTTTACTTTGCGAAAACCTATGACATACAAAATTTTGTGCAATAACAATATTTAAAATTTAAATTCCCACTATAGATGAAACGTTCAGTTCACTTTAAATAATTGTTAAATAAAAAATTTCGTTCTAATCTCAGATGATTTAAATTGCAACAAAAGGCTTTTCCGTGATAACAAAAACCAGATTAAGTATTAAATTTTCTTTGTTGGTGGTTTCGTATAATTAATTTTCCATAGAATCATGTTTCCGAAATTAGAAACAAGCAAGCGTGCAACCCAACATGCAAATAGGCAAACACGCACACAAGCAAGCATGCATTAACACCACTTAATACATAATATTGTAATATTGCATAACATTATAAAGCGTTAAAGGTGCAAAGGCTAATAAATGTTTCTTTCTCGGTTTTGGTACAGATAACCCAAGATACAAGTCCACTACACGTCTTTCCTTTATAAAAAAGAAAAGAGAGAGGGATTTAGAAGCAAAATCGGTTCAATATAACGATTATTCACAACAGAATCGCAAAAAATCTCGTAAACCTACAGATAGAAATAATGTATCATTTTGTACTAACGTAAATTGTGTGGAATTTTACAACGATCGAAATCAATACAAAAGTAAATTGAATCGAGCACAAGAAAGAGGAGAGGGCGATGTGGGAAAACAAAAAGGTTTATTCGAATGTTTGTGTTACGGAGACGCTAAACTGGGAAAGAAAAAAAGGAAGAAAGTAAAAAAACTCGATGGGCGATCAAAACTCGCGCAAGGCACAAGTGAAAATACCGAGCAAAACCAACCTATTACGCCTGATTCAAGGAAAAAAGTAAAAAATCTCGATGGCCAATCAAAACTCGCGCAAGGCACAAGTGAAAATACCGAGCAAAACCAACCTATTACGCCTGATTCAAGGAAAAAAGTAAAAAATCTCGTTGGCCAATCAAAACTTGCGCAAGACACAAGTGAAAATACCGAGCAATACCAACCTATTACGCCTGATTCAAGGAAAAAAGTAAAAAATCTCGTTGGCCAATCAAAACTTGCGCAAGACACAAGTGAAAATACCGAGCAATACCAACCTATTACGGCTGGTTCAAAGAAAAAAGTAAAAAAACTCGATGGCCGATTAAAACTTGCCCAAGGCACAAATGAAAACATCAACCAAAAGCAACATTTAACGCCTGGTTCAAAGAGAAAAGTAAAAAAACTCGATGGCCTATTAAAACTTGTCCGAGGCACAAATGAAAACATCAAACAAAAGCAACATTTAACGCCTGTTTCAAAGAGAAAAGTAAAAAAACTCGATGGCCGATTAAAACTTGCCCAAGGCCCAAATGAAAACATCAAACAAAAGCAACATTTAACGCCTCGTTCAAAGAGAAAAGTAAAAAAACTCGGTGGCCGATCAAATACATGCTTGTGTCCAAAACATTCAGCTTCATTCGAATGTTTGTGTTACGAAGACGCTAATATGGGAAAGAAAAAAAGTGTAGGAAAAGGAAAGAAAAAGAAACCAAAGCCAAAAGTGGACAATACGCCGCTTTTTGATATGACGGTCAACAAAACTAATATGAAAATAGTAAACAGAGAGGAAGTACTTAAAAATTTGGGATCATCTGGCAAAGAGTCTAAAGCAATGAAGAAAGCCCGAAAAGGTAAGCAATTTTTTAAGACATTTTTAATTGTTTGGTATAAAACTTAATTTTTTTACGAAATTCCACGTGGGAAATGCCTGAGGCATTAAGTCTGCTTCATACACCTCTATTTATTTGTGTGCTGAAGTTAAAATTACACGCAGCGCCGCCCGGGCCCCTCGCCCGGTCCCGCTGCCAGTGTCTGCATTCCTGGCGAAGCCCCTACAAAAGGAATCCGCTTACGTCACCGCGAGTGCCCCAGAAGCTCCTAGTATGAAGCCTATGCCAAAAAAAAAGTAATTAAAAAAATTAAAAAACCCGACTGCAACCTTATACTAAAACTAACTGAAACGCTAAAAACAAGCCCATTTTAAATTAAATAAAAGTTGGAAGCAGGCGGGGCCCATACCATTATTATAGTTTCTAACTCAAATGAGTCCCGCCTGCTTCCAACTTTTATTTAATTTAAAATAGGCTTGTTTTTAGCTTTTCAGTTAGTTTTAGTATAAGGTTGCAGTCAGGTTTTTTAATTTTTTTAATTACTTTTTTTTATGTCCAGCTTTTTAGTTTACAAATGTGAAAGATTTCGCAGACGATTTAGATCTTGATACGTGTTTTTTGCGATTTGTCACTTTGAATTACTTTTAACCATATAAGTTGTATATATTTTTGTAATTACCTTTTAAAACCCTTTATTTTGATACCCCACTCGATAGGTTTTGAGAAAAAAAAAATTTTTTTGAAGGCATAATATGGCGCCAAAAATCCGCCATTTTGTTTTTTTTTTAATTTTGTTATACCCAGTGTCACTCTCACAGTCAATACAAATCTAACGACACCTCTCAAGCTAAAATCCATCGAGCCGTTCAGGCCACAGAGCGTGCCAAACAATTATACAAACATACTCTCGAAAAACATAACCCTCCTTCTGGCGCAGTCGGGTAAAAAGGCACCGAATAAGGCTGATGATGAGGGTTTGGTGATGATGCAAAGGAGGAAGCGCCAATCGCGAACTAACAAGAACCGCTGCGGCAAAGCTACTACGGAGCCCGAAGTCAGCTTACGTGCCGCAAAGCCGAACACACTGGTGTGCATTTCCCTGTGTGCATCTGAGTACGTGCGCCAGAAGTCGAGGTACACGCCGAGGGTGCAGTTACTGGAGTCGCACCGCAACGTCAACTTCAAAGCGTTCGTGGTGCGCGTGCCGACTTGCTATCTGCCCGTCGTCGTCTTGGAAGAAGACTTCTAGCCGCAGGACGTGGTGTTCCGTCGCTTCCGCGGACAAGTACCTATCACAGAACTGCACAAGAGTTAACTAGTGAAGTAACTACTGTTTTATAATAATAAAAATATGTATGTTTAGGTTGAGGTATTTATGTATGGGCCTGCGTCGCCTGAAATAAATAAATAACGTAACATATGACTCACGCTTGTATGGGAATACCTACAAGCGTGAGTCTTATGTAATGTTATTTGGAGGTCCGGCAAAGGTGTATTGTAACACCCACATATTTAAATAAATACATAATTTATTCTCACTATGACCTATAAATATATAAATAGCAGATTTGGGCCCGGAAGATTATAAAAAAAAATATCGGTGTTTTTTAGGGTTCTGTACTTCGAAAGGAAAAAACGGAACCCTTATAGGATCACTTTGTTGTCCGTCCGTCTGTCTGTCTGTCAAGACCCTTTTTCTCAGGAACGCGTGGAGGTATCAAGCTGGAATTTATATCAAATACTCGAGTCTACTGTCTCTTAGAGCTTTGAAAAAATCAAACTTCTAAGCCAACGCAATCAAAAGATATAGCCGTTTATGCCGCAAATTTCCGCAAATTTTCGACACTCGCAAGGGAATCAAAACCTACAGGGTACTTCCCGTGAAGAGTCTTTGAAATTTGGTACGAAGCAACGTCTTATAATTCAGATAAAGGAAAATTTGCGAAAACCGTAAATTTTTAGTTACATTATACTGGGTGAAATTGAAAACATGCGACAAATCGAAATGGAAGGTTGTACTCATCATTATGAACATTTTTTGTTCACATAACTCGTCAAAATGTAGGGAACAGCTGATTTTTTTTTCGCGATTTCAGGTTTGGTCCCATAGTAAAAGTTGTTCATAATGATGAGTACAATCTCCCATTTCGA